>CM026076.1:3915712-8715712 GCA_014839685.1 Anableps anableps | reverse complement strand
AATATGAATTGATGAAAATCAGAATCAGGGAGGTGTGATGATTTCAAACTATTTGGTATTAAAGTTAACATAGCCATCTTCAAAAAATAGTGGACTGAACTGCAGCATCTTACAAACATAGCAGGGAGCTTCAAGAAAGGGCCTTTAATCCTGCATTGAAGTTAATTGAGTTAATGTTCCTCTTCTCAGTTTATCTAATCTCCAGGGGCCAGATGCTTAGGTAATGTATCTGCACAAACAACATACATACCCAAATATATCTTTCTATTGGAAGTTAAAACAAAAAAGGTTGTAGTTGTTTAACTGTGTATCAGGCAGACATGAGAATCCAAGATTTTTGCTCAAGTTAACCTCAAGTATGCTGCAGAATAATGCTGTGGGACAATAATTTTTGAAAAGATCCTAAAAACCTTGTTAGAGTGCATGGCATTCTAACTCTTTGAAATACGTGGATATTTGGAATAAAAATATGGTCATTTTTCTCCAAGAAAAGTGAGCTTTTGCTGGGTCTGCTAGACATAACTTTTTCAGTGACTAAGTAAAGATTATAAGAAAATATAAATTACTGAGTCTAATAAAAACTTGTACAGGCTGAGTGATGTAAATTTCTGATTTTTGCAAGCCTCGCTTTTTGTACATGAGAAACCTCCCTCTCACAAGGGGAACACAGTGAACACAGTGAAGAAAACAATGTCATGCATACTGCAAGGTATGGTGATGTGTGATGGTTAGGCCTTTTTTCTTCCAAACGTCCAGAAATCCTTATTAGAATGGCTTCATGGAATCGGTGAAATACAAGGATATTTTAAATAAATACCTTGTGACCGTAACCAGAAAAATTACATGCAGTTGGGCAGGCAATATAATTCAACTTTTTGTCTGAGGACAACTTTAACACAAAAGAAAAAACTGCTTACTTGGTATAAGAGAAACTCGGACCATAAACCACAAAGCTTGAGCAACACACAACAGACACATCAAACTGGAAGAGAAACAACATTGACACTTTTTAGAAAGATTGCTTGGATCTACATTTTGATAATTTAGCACTTAGGTTGCACAAGGGAAGAAAAACTGCACTGAATCCTTCAAAATCTTTCACTTGATTGATTTTGCTCTTCTGTTAGAGGTAGACAGTTATCAAATCAGTCAATTGTCACCACCAATTAGGCTCTGGTTAAACCCTGTGGTAAAAAAAACAAAAAAAAACAAAACAACCCAGCAGTTTTTATATTTATCATATCATATCATATCATACATCATGTGTTCTTATTTATATATATTTCTGAAGTCGAAGGCAGCAAGTTGAGAGAGGGAGTAAATACTCAGTAGTGACCAGTGCAGATACCTGCAGCTTAGCTCTAGGAAATTAAAAAGAAGAAAAAAAAGCTAGTCACCTTGATCTTTGGCTAAGAAGGAAATACTAATCTAACTGAAGGACTTTTACCCTAAGAACACTTTTTTTTCCATCTTGTCATGGTGATTTTCAGAGGTACACAAGGCTGAAAAATGGCAGGTCTACAGTGTTTTCACAGAAATACTGATAATAAATGCTTTTGAATGCAACACTGGGTAGCGCATTAGGAAACATATTACTCAGAAATTTGGGGCTTGTGTGTCTCTGTTTGTATTTTAGAAGTGTACTACCTCTGTCCTATGATATGGGCTCACACATACTTATTGGCTTGTTTTGTATATGTGTGTGCTGGGTTCATGCAAGATAGTAAATATAGCTTTACATCATATCTGAAAGGTGTAGCGCAGCAAGGAAATGGTTTGTCTTCCTGATGGCAGATTTCTCCATTTCCTCTCTTTTACTTTGTGTCTGTGGGTGAAAGTTTCCATGCAGGCACTGTTGATCAGAGCCTATCAAGTAGCATCTGATTTGCATTCAGTGGACGCATCATTATTCACAACATTTGATGTCCACAAAAACACATTAGACCTCTGTTTTGATGCCGAATGGCGTTGGTCGCGACCGCCCAGACATCATTTGTGCGCCCAAATAGTCAGATGTAAATTGATATGTAAGAAAATGCCCCATTAACTTTTTCATTAATGGTTATAATGCATTCTGAGTGACATCCGCGGGGCGGTGTGCCTCTTTGAGCATAGCCACGCATACATGTGCCACACACAAAACAACACAGTAACAAACAGCAAAAAAAAAACCCAACAAACAAACAAACAAACAAAAAAACACAACTAAAATAAAACATGCAACCAAACACATAAATCTACAGACATAATTTGTGCTGAAAACCTGGCTCACACTGAGGGGAATGAACAAGAAATACAGAATACTTCTGTCAGCAAACCTTATATACAAGTGCATCTAATAACAACTTAATATCATCCAAAAGTTGATTTATTTCAGTAGTTCAGTTCCAAAAGTGAAACTCATATGTAGATTCATCACACACTGTGTGATATATTTTTAATCTTGATTTCCAGCTAATAAAAACCCAAAAGTCAGTTTCTCTGAAAATTTGAATACGTTATAAGACCAATTTAAAAAGTATTTTTAGAACATAGAAGTTATGTTATGAACTGAAGGATGGCTGACTTGACTAATACCCTCCACAGCAAGGGTAGGGTGCTAAAGAGTCTGGCTGTTCACAGAATGCTGCATCAAAGCATTTAATGAAAAGCTGAGTGGAGGGAAAAATATTAAAAATTAGTTTCACTTTTTTAACTGAATTGCTTAAATAAATTAACATTTTAATGATATTCTAATTTACTGAGATGAATTTGTAAATTATCACAAAAAAAAAAAAAAAAAAAAAAAAAAAAAAAAAAAAAAAAAAAAATCAGATCAGTTATGGTCCTCACTAAAGTTTTAAGTTTCTGTTTAATCTGAACGTTCACAACTTCAAGCTTCTAGATTTGGACACAGCTGCCTGACCAACTACTTCAGACTTCATGTTGGTTTTATTTGGTGCTGCTTTATTTTGCTGTCGGAGATGTATGCCTTTAAGTGTTAAATGACTCATTTAATGCAAAAATCCTGTGTTATAAAGTACAGTTGGATGGATATTTTATCTCTCAGTACAGTTCACACTTCCTCACATTATGCACTTGTTAAGTGCATAATAAGCTGTGGGTATTGACTGCTCTGGTCACTACTGAGTTTTTGCTCTCTCTCATCCCATTCCTCAGAAATATATATGTATGCTCTATTTAATGTGTCCTTTATGTGTACAGTTTTTGATAATGTTAAAATCTTCACCATTCAGGGTTTTTACAAAAACTGAAAAAATTATATTCTGTTGTGACTTTAAGGATATGTGGGAAGGTCAACTTAAAACTTTCAATCTTGCACTTCTTAAATTCAGCCTTTATGGAAGAGTGGAAAGAAGAAAGCTACTGTTGAAAGAAAGCCGTAAGTAGTCACGTTTAAAATTTGGCACCAACCATGTTGAGGACAAAGCATGCAAGCCCCACAGTGAAAGATGGTGAAGATGCTTTTCTTTATCAGGGATGTGGAAGCTGGTCAGAGCTGATGGGAAGATGGGTGGAGCTAAATAGAGGGCAATTCTGGAAGAAAACCTGTTAGAGGATGCAAAAAATACTTAAGACTGGGGTGGAGTTTGACTTTCCAGCAGAACAACAACCCAAAAAAAACATACAGCCAAAGCTAAAGAGGAATGGTTTATCAAAGCATATTCATATTTTAGAATGGCCCTGTAAAAGTCCAGACCTAAATCCAGTTGAGAATGTGGAAAAAATGTTCACAGACACTATTCTTCCTACCTTTGCAGTTTTGCATATCAATAGTCAATCCATGCAGGATTTTTGTTGTAACCGTTTTTTAATTGAGTTATATGTCAAAACTTCTCCAAGTAGAAAAATGTTGGTATTATTCTTGGGAAGTTCCTGGTCAGTTTTGGAAAAATATATCCAAGATTGGAGAAAGGATAAGAAAATGCATGACTGTTGGTTACCATTTATCTCCTTTTCCATCTCCTAACACCTGGGACCGGATTTTTCTTTTTGTTATTTTACCATCTGCACACATGCTCCCAATGCATCCACACAAACACACTGATTCTCCTACCAGAGCTGATATGTCCGTTGTTCGGCGAGCACTTTAAGCACTTATCCCTGAGTGTTTGCAGGTTGCTGAAGGTAAAGAATTACAGATAACTGCATGTGTAAATGATCTACATTCACACAGGCACACATATGCAGGTCGCTAGGCTCCAAAACCATAGCAACATTCACAGGATCAAGGAAACTGTGAGATTTCAGTTTTCTCTGCTGTGTGTGTTTGTGATCACATTGAAGCATGGAGGCTGTAGATAAGTTCACACAATAACTAAGTTGGCCACGGAGCAGAAGACAGGAAAAAATGGTGCCGATATGGCAGAGGAGCTTGCTTCACAGCTGATTTCTGGTCGCTCTACATGTTAGATACCCTGCCATGCTTCATTAGAAAAATAGTTTAGCTGAAAGGGGAGAGACCTTTGATCATTTTATGTTGCTCATGCTAACCTTATTAGTAAAAAAATAAATAAAAAACACTGTAAATAATTTTTTAAAATTATTAAGTGAGTAATGTTCTGTTTTAAAGCTTAACATATTTTAATTTCAGCCATTGTTACATATTTGCATTTTTTAAAAATTCTTATTTTATTTTATTTATTATAAAATTTTTATTTTATTTTATTTATTGTGTATAGCTATTTTTTTCAAATTTTTCGACATCCATACTTCATTCCCATAGTCCCACACGGTGGTGGCCGTATCATGATATAACAATCCTTTTCTTCAACAGGGACAGTTAATCAGATTAGATCTGATGTCCTCTTTAATCTAGTAACTCAAAACAAATCACTTTGTACGTTGTGGTTTGATCATAGTACAAGCCGCCATTGTATTGTAAATATATTATCAATGGAAAAGCAGATTTGCAGGAATTTAAGTTATTTAGTGATTATTGGGGTATTTCATTTGTGACTCTGCATTCACATATTTAACTTTTTTTCTCTTTTAACCAATTATATCCACTTCTGTCGCTTGTCATGAAAACTCTGAGTAACTGACACAATTCTGGCATAAAATTCTGAGAATGAGTTGTAGTTTTTTATGTCAAAACCTTTTCAGCTGGTTTCCTTCCAGAGCTCACTGTTTATTCCTGACCAACTTTATTTGATTCCTCTAGTTTATTTCTGCAACTGAAAAACCTTAAAACATTAGAGTTTTAAAGCATGTGTTTTTTTCATTGAAAAAAACAAACAAACCCAAATTTAACTATTAAATTAGTAGCAGTTTTTAGAGGTCACACATCTATGTCTGCTTATCTCCATAAAAAGGTAATATGTTTTGTGTTGTGCTGCTGCAACTCTTTGCCTAATTAATTCTTGAATTTTATGATAAAACTGTTGAACCTAATAGATGAGATTTGGACATAAAAATACAACATTTTTCAACCTGAAGAACCCCAATCAGTTGTGACCATTGGTCAGCTGTTGCAGTTAAAAAATGCAATTTGGATTTATTTTCTTCATATTCTTTTAGTAAATTGGTAGTTTTGATATTTTATTCAGTTGCTCACCCTCGATTTCCATTTCCTGTAAAAGTTACTGCTGAGGACTGAAGACATTAACAGAAAAGTGCAACAGATAATGTGGACATTTAAAGCGTAAGCTGAGATATGAGAGATGTATTAATGGTGGGGAAATTATTGTGCTTTCAATTATGGCCCAATGCCTTCCAGAGATGTTTGTGCGATTTGGCAGCAACTGTCACGGTGGGGGCTCTCTTCCTGTGACTGATGAGCACCCTAATCTGCTAATGCTAAGCTCACCAAACGAGGTGGAGGTGGGTTCGAGCGGCTGGTTTATCTGACGAGCCGAACGGCTCGACTCGCCGCTCCCTAACGATGGCCAATAAAATTAAAGAGCCGGTGCGTGCCCGGGTGGCAGAGGAAGACGAGGGAGGAAATTAGAGACAGATAAACAAATAGAATCATAAAAAGGCAGGGTGCTGCTGAAGTGGTAATTCAGTGGGAGTTCATTAGGGGAGAGATGGGGGAATGAGGAGCGCAGGGCTAAACTGTGGATGACATTACCTCTAATGTGGCTCCCCTGCAGAGTTTCTGATAGGGTGGCCGTTCTTGGTGAAAATAGGCTTTTTAGCATGACGCTATGCTCGCAAAAACAAACTCCGGCTAAATAGGATTTTTTTTCCTAAGCATTGTACTATTTTAGTTTGGAAACCGTTTCCAAATGGGTTTTCAAATGTGCTCAGGCTCACAGCCAAGTTGAAGCACCACGGACAAATGAGTTTTGTAGTGCAGTAAATTTCTATCCTGCTACAATGTTTTGGAGCAGGGCCCCTAAAGCTACTATTTCCAGCTGAAAAACAGACCACCCATCAGTTACATTGCATCAGTTTTAAGTTATACTATCTTATATGAGACAGCAATTCTTCTGGACAGAGTGCAGTTTTTGCTCATAATAGAGACAAATAAACTTAATAACACTTAATAATAAACACTTAATAATAAAAGTATAATAATCTATTATCTTATTTCTTTAATTTCTTTCTGAACAGTTCAAAACAAAAGAAAATATTATATATATATATATATATATATATATATATATATATATATATATCTATATCCATGGTCAGTCTGTCAATGCTGTTTAGTATGCAACAGTAAAGTCTGTGAAGTGAAGTTAAGGAGTGCAGATCCTTCAGAACTGTCCTGTTTTACAATGTAGTGAGAAGTATTCTTTAAAGTATTCTGTGGGGAAAAATCCAACAAACTCCATGACAAGTTTATGCCAAGGCTTTTTAGAAGAAGATATATCTCTGAACCATGACACAATTTTTTTTCTTATGGACAGCATTGTTGAGGATATCATATAGCCTGCCAGAACAAGGACTGATTCTACTGTTCCTGTGTCCAAAGAGTAACGAGACAGGATCAAAAGCCAAGGCAACTCCATATATCATTGATATATTTATATTATCTTATTTTCAACGTCTGGTAACATGATTTACAGGATCCCTTATTTTTATTTGTTTTACTTTCTGGATCCTTTTCTTCAGCTGGAACAGACAACCTGGTCAGAGTTGATGGGAAGATAGAAGGAGCTAAATGCAGATCAGCCTGGAAGAAAACCTGAAAGAAGCAGCAAAAAACTTGAGCTTGGGGTGGAGAGTCACCTTAAAGCAGGACAACAGTTCAACACATACAACCAGAATTACAAAGGTATTAGTACAGTTCAAAGCATATTTAGATGTTAAAACAGTCCAGTCAAAGTTCAGACTTAGATTTAAAGCAAGGCTGTTAGAGACACACCCCAAAAGATCTGTAGCTGTGGTGGAAGTAGGGGTTAGTTCTACAAAATATTGACTCAGGGATGGCTGAACACAAATACACACCACACTTTTCAGATTTTCATCTGTAAAAGATATAAAAAATGTTAATGTTATTTTCTCTCCATTTATAATTATGTGCTACTTTGTTTTAGTCTGTCACATAAACACACTGACATTAGTGGTTGTATTGTGGCAAAATGGAGAAAAAGCTGAAAGGGTATGAAAACTTTTACAAGGCACTGTAATCACTTAAAGGGCCAGTTGATCCAAGTTATTGTTTCTCATTATTAGAGCTGTAGCTATCTTAGAGCACTGAACTGATTCGATTTGTTTCTTGTTTGAAACAGATGAGTCCACCCCAATAATTACACGACTGACAAGTGAACTACTGTAAATAACACTGACCATCTAATTACAATGCAATGTTCTGGTAGGAAACTTCAGTCCCTGGTATTCACGCGGATGTTACTTTGACATGAACCGCCCACCTAAACACTGTTGCAGATCAAATGCTCTCCCATGGCAACAACATTCCCATATGCCAGCCGGATCCTCACCGGTTTGAAAATGCACAAGAACAATGTGCATAAGACAATTAATTTGATGGATAATATTTGGATGACCAAATATAGTTTTAATGTCAATAACAATTAAATTTGGTAATACTAATTAATCATTGATGATACATTTTAACTCTGTAACCAATAAAACCAGGAACCCTTTGATCCCTATTACAAAAAAGTTAGTTCATAAAGCTAAAAGAAAAGAAAGACTGATTCATATGAGCAAGAACATAAAACAAGCAATGTATAGAATGTACCCTAGAAAAGCTCTCACTATCCCTCTGCTTTTCATATTGTTAACCTGCTCTAATCCGGTAGAGTCTAACATTGTTGTACTGTCTACTCCACTTTACTCACATGAAAACACGGCAAAGGACCCAGAAAATGCAATACCTATGCCAAGCCTTTATGTGGTGCCCCAGTGCTACTCCTGAAATGCATAAACAGAAGAGAGAATGGAGCGTTTGCACGAAGCTTGCACAGCAGGTTATGGCATTAGTGTTTTCAATGGGTTGATCAATGGTTATCTATACAGAGATTTTTGTTTACTCTGGAATCTGTTTCTGTAACAGCTCATGAAATGACGTTCCCATGTGGAAAAAAACGCTATATTTATGTAACATTGTTTATATTTACAGCCCCTGGACTGATTTTGGTGGCCCCCAACTGCAAGAATGATACAAATTTGGTCCCCTCAGCACAAATAGTTGATGCAGGTTTTTTTTTTATTTCTAATTAGGGCAAAATTATAATCAAAAAACTGAAATCTTCTAATGGAAAATGTTCGCAACAAAACAAAGCATTCATATTTTAATAACCACAAGTTTTGCTTTCTTTTTAATTTTTTTTAGGTAATAGCACCTATCCAATGACTTTCAAAAGCAAATTTTAGTGCACCCAAATCTTCATTTACATAATTTATTAAACATGTCTAAATACAGGAAGCGCTTTTGAAAAAACACTCACCTAAATCCTGCTATTATTGCTGAGAAAAGATATTTCTTATATTCAGTTCAGTCCAAAAAAATGTGTAATCTGGATACCTTTCAGGCTGCATCTCTTTATGACAAAAGTCTGACTATTTTATTGGTTTAAAATATTGCCTGCTCAGTTCGTTTAGCAGGAGAAAAAAAATCACAATGTATTTTTTTTGTGCTTTTGGGTTTTTAAAAAATCTTCTTTTGTTTTTGGCTTTCTGAGCAGCTTTGACTTGATTATTTTTACCCAGAAAAGAAAAAGTTGGACATCTCGAGTCTAGATCAGATCAATACCTGCTGTACAAAACATATATTACGTAGAGTGTTTAATATTCATTGAATTTATTCTCGGCATGAAAGAGAAAGGTACAAGTACAAAACCTTCTACTGTTCTTGTGCAGGTTATTGGTAGAACCAGCCCTGATAACAGAGCTTATACTTATATTCTCAACTCTCTCCCTTTGATTTAATTAAAACGCATCCAAATGTTACTGCCATTTCTGTGGTTGCTCATTTTCTTACCTGTCGACCAGATTGTCTCATAGTGGCTCTTTGCCGTCTCTGGTTGAGTGGTGAACTGAATTTTGACTGCTCATGTATCTTGAGGTGTATTAAATACATTTGATGACCCTAGTCCAGTCAAATTGTAGTCCTTTACGTCTGTGTTCACATCACTACACAGCGACAGATCGATGTGTTTCAGATACTCTCTGAAGGTGGTCTCAGTCAAGTTCTCCTCAGTCCATTATTGAAGTATTCACACCTGTGCATGTGCGTTCCAATAACCAAGGATGGATGTTTTAGCCAGGTCTGAATACGGCCAAACTAAAACCCATATGCCACCAATGCAAGGCTTCCTTTTATGCTACTGCAGCATGACAAAATGATCAGGTTTGCTTTGCTGTTTTGTCTGAGCACCTCACAACGATGAACTCTGCTGCAGTATGTAGGAACCAAACTCATGAAAACTTTGACAATAAAAGAAGGAAAAGAAAGACCACCTCAAAACAAATACATAAAACATGAACCATTCTATACATTAAGAAAAGGAAACTGCGCCTGCTTGCATAGTGAAAAATCTCAACATCCCATTCCCTAGCTTATCAATAGTTGCCAAAAGGATTACGAGTGAAAGACGGGTTCTTAGCAGCACAAGTATTATCTGTGCCTGTTATCAACTGTCTACCTCTGGATGTCTTTGTGAGACGTCACTTTGTCTGTAAACAAATTTGTTTTGCTCTTAGCGTTCTGCTGGATTTGTTGTCTGGTAGCGCGTATTTAGCAGATGAAACGTGTTGTTGTGACATCCATGATGGAATACATATGTCGCCGCGGGCCATCCTCCCTCTCCCTCCCACCGTGGGTACAGAAGCAACTGATTGTATTTGGCTTTTTCAGTCAGTGTGTGTATTTGGGTCTGTGTAGCGCTGCTTCTGTACACTTAATATTTTTAAAACTGGCATCTCATTTCTTCCTCGCTCCTTTCTTCCTCTTCTCCTACTCTTCTTGACTGTAAACCAGCCCTGTAAAGCAGATGTAATTGCTCAGACAGAGCCGGCATTTAGAGCACCGCTGATGTAAATGCTGCTCCGTGGCAGCGGCTGGCTTAATGAACAGCAGGGCTCACAGCCCTCTGGCAGCACTTAAACTTTAAAAACATCTATTACTGAATGTTGAGGGGGAAAAAACAAAGTGGCCATTGCTGACCCCTCTCTCATCCCTTTTTCTTTATTTATACCTCAGAAGATGGGTGTGAGGGGTTGGAAGATGACGCTTTTGCTGGAGCATTTTTAATTTCAGTGTTTGCCCCATCATTTTGTGATACTGTTGTCTAAACCTCAATCTTCTGATATACTGCATCTCCTACAATTACTGGCACAGATTTCAAAGATGTGTCAAAAGCACTTAAAATAAGTTCAGATTTTATTACAGTAGCATAATGCCACAATGGACTTTTTTTTTTTTTAAATAGAAAAACACAGCCTTTAATTTGGGCACATTTTTAGTGGGAAAAGTAAATCACATCAAAGCATAATTATGTTTTACAGAATCACTGGTGCCATATTTACCATCACCACTGATTGTAATACTTTGTAGAACCCCTGATTACCACCAAGACAGCACTTCATATTCTGCTATAATATTGCTCAAAGTTGCACCATGCAGAAAAGAGGATCATTGACTTTTCCTCTTTGCACAATCTGTCTGGATCTACCAGAGTCCTGGCCTCTCTTCTCTTCAGTTCATCCCAAAGATGGTCTATAAGATTTAGGTCTGGGGAC
This sequence comes from Anableps anableps, assembly GCA_014839685.1. Taxonomy (NCBI): domain Eukaryota; kingdom Metazoa; phylum Chordata; class Actinopteri; order Cyprinodontiformes; family Anablepidae; genus Anableps; species Anableps anableps. The sequence continues at coordinate 8,704,555 of CM026076.1, read as the reverse complement.
TGAGATGACGATACAAGATGGTGGATTTTGAGTCCAGTAAATCATTTCTTTGTTGATTTCATCATCTGTTTTGGATCCCATTCAAATAGATTTTTACTTAAAACTTTCTGGTGTTTTATTTTCAGATTTTGTAACACTAGTGGCCTTTATTTTCAGTATTCAAACAGGAAATTGTCAGAGAGATATGAAGCAAAGGTCCCAAGGTTGGAATCAAATCCCTTTAAAGCTGTTTCAAGGATTAATGACCTTCGTATAAAATGATCCTTCTGACCACTCAAAGCGGTTTACACTACAGACATATTCACCCATTTGGACTCACAAATTCGCACACATGTAAACATTGGTACACGGAGCAGTGGGCAACCACTTCACTGCAACACCACATTCCCTTCCTAAACTGTCCTAGTTTTATAAAGAGTTCCTGACGCCATGCAGAATCACAGGTTAGAGCAGAGCAGCAGGTCCACAGCTCCACCGTGCTTAAAAGTGGGCATCAGTTGCTTTCACAGATAATAATTCTTTGTTTTATGTCAGACCCACCTGAAGTGATTATTCCCATAAAGTTCTACATCAGTCTTATTTGACCCTAGCTCATGGTCACATTTAAAGTCCCACGTTTACATTTGTGATGGTAGGGCAGAAATACCTTTTTTCTGACATGCCCCTCAAACAACCAGCTGACATTTAGATTGTGTTTAACTGATCTCACCCTTTCAAGATATTGACCTCTATTACCATCCTCCTTGGGTCCTCATCCAGCCTTGTTTTTCAAAGTTCCAGTTGTTTTAAATGTTTTATTGGCCTTACTGTTCATATGGGTATCTATTTTCTTATGGTAATTTCCATTCTTATGGGGATCAACACACATGTGCCTTACTTGAATGGGATATTTCTATTTTGAAGAGTGGCTAAGAGGACTGGGGATTTGTATGACATGTCTATAACCCAAAGAAAAAGGAAATCACTGGTTACATCTAAAAGGTTTGCAGACACACTGATCAACTTTAAAAGTTTAATCTACAAAAACGTCTTCTATTGCATTTATATTAAAGTAATTATTATTGGCAATGATTTTGGCTGCAGCGGTGTGACTTAACTCCATCTGCAGATGTGAAGCAGGGTTTCCCCCTCCAGGGGCATCACAGTGAATAATCTGCCTCCATCTCACTTTAGTTCCACAATCTTCCTCTGCTAACCCAACCTCCTCCATGGCAGCTTTGTAGTCAACATCCTTTGTCCAATATATTCTCTATTTTTCCTCTGAACCTTTGATGTTCTCGTTTCAATTCCTACCCAAATGAAATCTGAACAAATTCAGCTTTCTCTCCCATCTTTTTGTGAAAGTCACTGTCTCCAATCTATATATCATAGTAGCTTTCAAGACTGTCTTGTAAACATCAGTCTTGCAGGTATTCTTCTGTGATAGATCATGCCTGACTCTCATCCTCACTCCACTCCTGTCTTTGCCCTCTTCTTCACCTCTCTGGTGCGCTGCCTGTTGCTTTAGATGGTTCCTTCTGTACCTCTAGTCTTTGCAGCTTTACTGTTGCACCTGTTAGACTGGTTCAGGACAAGGTCTCTCTGACCTGATGAGTGCTTCTAAACATCTAGTTGGGCATTTCATATTCTTCCAAACAGTCTGACAAAAGTAAAAAATCAGTGACACGCAAAAGCTACTTATTGTTTTAAAACATTTCCACATATAAAAACAGAACACACTGATCCAGTGTTTGGCTTGGACTGGATGAAAAAGCAACCTACAAGTGCAGATGAAGTCAGAGTTGGCTTAATGCTAACCTCTGTGTCTTTTGCTCCGTCTGTGTCTCTGTGGGAATACGGATTTAAAAGGCCATTATACTCCATCACCTCCAGCACGCACAGTGCCACTGCAGTCATCACTATGTCAAGTGTCTTATTTCTGTATTACAGCAAGAGAGATAAATGTGTGTGTGTGTATATGTGAGTGAGCAAACTTATGCCTCCCGTGTGTGTGGGGGGGGGGAGGTGTATGTGTAAGAGAGAGTGAAAATATATCGTACAAGAGGTTAGCTGTGAGTGTGAGTGGGCCTTGCTCTGTTCTGGACGTACTTATCTCTCCTGCTGTGTAATGGATCCTGCTGGATATTTGCATAACGTATATGGAGGTGATGTCATTTGGTCCTATGAGCTGCATTTCAATGATAGTTGACTTTTGGGAAAATGGACACACTCTGAAAAATATGCATCACTTCATGTCTCTGTGCAAACGTTTAGCTCCCACCTTCAACTGGAATGGGACCAATTTATGGTGTCTTCCAAAAGTATGATATAATTTTTTATTTATAAAAAAAGCATGTTTCTTTTTCTTTCTGCTTAATGATGCACTACTTTGTGTTGGTCTATCACATAAAATACCAATAAATTACTTTGGAGTTTGTGGCTGTAACTTGACCAAATGTGAAAAGGTTCAAAGGGGAACCTTTTTGCAAGGCACTATAAATGCTATTTAATTGGAGTTGGAAGAAAAAAGACCAGCCTTAGAAGACATGGCGAAGGTTGGAGGTATCTGCTTATTACCTGTTTGTTTATGCCCTACCTAGCACACAGAGTACTTTAACTTTGACCCTGCATGGTTGCTGCAGTTGTGTTTGTAGCATTTTTTTATTTCAGTTCAAATATGTTCGGCAATGCCAGAAGTATACTTAATTTGATGGTAAATGTGTTTGCTTCAGACTGTTTTCAGTTAGGAATAAATATAGAACTCTATAAATTTGGGTTTCTAGAGCTAGAAGGCAGGAGGAGGATAAAAGTGGGACTGAGTCAGAATGATGAAAGATGCTCTCGTGTGGAGTGTGTCAAGAGCAGTAATATGAATCACAGATGGGGTTTAGTAGTTTATGGATGACAGTAGTGTACATTGCAGAACACCAAGCTTTGAATTCACGCATAATACATAAATTGTTGGGTTTTTTTTTCCTCATAAGAACTAGGTTCATAGTGGTTCTTAAAGGTGTACACATCCCTTCTAAAATGATGTTTTTATGAAGGTAAAATAATGAGTTTATAGTGAATCATTTTCACATTTTTTCCACCTTTAGCACGACATATATCCTTTCAATTAAAAAACAAATATGTTAAAGGGTACAAATGTAAACAATGAAGTATTAATATCCTGGTCACAGCATTGTGCTCATCCCATAAATTTATGGTTTCTCAAAGCAACTTCTGATTCAGTTTCGGCATTCAGTCTTTCAAAACATTACATATCTGTATACCATGGCACAGTGAAGATGATCCCAGGAAACAACAGTGACAAACTGGAAATTTCTCTAAAATTGATGACAAGACAAAAATAGAAACTGGTCAGGGAGGCTGCTAAGAGACTGACAGCAACACAGAAGAAACTACAAGAATTTCTTGTTAGTACTGGTTGTATTCAACATGTGACAACAGTCTCCTGTGGTCTACATATGTGTTGACTAAAGAGCAGGGTTGTAAGACATGAGCCTTTTCTTTCAGGTAAAACAGAAATCTCCATAGACCTTGTGGGAGAGTGTGTTATGGTCTGATGGAGCCAGGCTTTTTGGAGATAAAACTGATTATTTGGCACAACCCCCCAATTTGCATCACCAAATGACCACAGTGAAACACGGTGATGGAAGTATCATGGTCTAGTTACTTTGTTTCATGTGAAAATTGTTTTTTTTTTCTGGAGACAGATGATGGTTTAACAGTTCCAAAATGTACTATACTAAAGAAGATGTCTTTTTTTCTGCATCTCTATGGGATTTGGAATGGCCTAGCAAGACTTCAGATTTACATCGGTCTGAAAATTTATGGTATCCTTCTAAAGAGGGCTGTGGACAAGAGGTGCCCTCACGGTTTGAGATATTTAGACAACTTTTCTAATGCAGAGTGGACAAATATTGCCAAGTCAAGATGAAGCATCCAGAAAAAACGTTTGCTGAAAAAGAAAAGCTGACTGAGAGATATTTTTGACAAAGTATGAGTTTAAGGATGTGCACTGATGAAAAACATTTTGAAAATATGAAACTTGACATTTTAACTGGGGTGTGCAAATTTTTAATGGGCCACTGTATATTCTCTCCTCTTTGAAAAACCTTATATTTCACATCCATTAAACTAATGTAATATACTCAACAAAAATGTTATAACTTAGTTTGAGAATTAATAATTACTAATATATTTTAATTCTATTTAAACATGGAGCTGCTATTCTTTTACTTTGCTTGGTTAATGGGCCTATATCTCTATCAAACATCAGGAAGGAAAAGCTTGCTCTTTTATGTTAATTTATGCTGATTGTAAGATTGTCTCCTTCAGTGTTTTTAGACTCCAGTGACACCTGCATTGTTCAAATGTCAGCAAGGTGGAGAAACTTTCATGAACATGTTAAATAGTTCAGCCTGCACAAAGGTCACATCCAATCACATTTATGCTGTTTACAACACTTCTCTCTCTTCTCTTTCACTGTCTCCCCTCAAGGGTACTTAGCTTCCTCCCTGAGCCTCAGCAACCCTCCCTTCGCTAATAGCCCTTGTCTTAAAGCCAAAGTTGGGTATTTTTCAGGTTAAATTTGGGGTGGCGTTGGTAGGCGGTGATATTAATCTCGACTGTGACGTTCCAGTGGTGGTTATGAAGAATGCTCAACGTTATTTGCATCCTCGCTTGTCGAGTGTTTTGTCAAAAGTAGGCAAGTTTTGCTTGCCTGGTAGATTTGTGTTCTCCCCGGGGAGCCGTGGCCCAGTAAGAGGCAGCAGTTGCTCGACATAATTAGATCGGGAAGGTCCTTGTAAACTCATTAATATCTCAACCGAGCTGAAATGGTTCACTCGACGGAGGATCTTTGGCAAAGCAAATAGAGAAATTTTCTGGACAAAAGAGGATGGGAACTAAAAGTGGCAAGATGAATTGAGTTCAGGTGTTGGGGCTGCAGGGTATATGTGCTCAGTGCAGAACAGGCAATTTAAGTGGTGATGACTTTAAGGAAGCACAGAACGCTGTAAATGTTTGGGTTTCTGTTGGACTTGTGGTTCCTGACAGTCAAGACAGGAATCCAAAGTCAGCAGTTACTGCGAGAAACTGCTCTCACAAACATCTGAGTATTTTACTGTTTTAAGTGGAAAGCAAAATGGTCAGGTTTTTGTCAAACACATGATAAATAAATAGGCATATATAGCAGCTATCAGGACATAAGCTAAGGTACAGTGGCAAAGTTCAATAGTACAGCAGTTTGCTGTAATTTAAATATGACTAAATTAACCATTGGTTTTTCTGTGTGATTTTACAAATATATACTGAAAAGCTGGCACTGAGGGTTTTTTTTTGCTGTTTTTACAGCTAAACATGTATTGCAAAAATACTGTCTCTTCATTGTTGTACAAGTATATCTTTACCATTAGGTTATTATGCACAGAGAAAGGCTGAGTTATGTATATTTTGGTGGGAGCTGATTCTATCCAGCCATCATCTGTCCTTCATTCCTTCCTTTCTTCCTTGAGTCTAGATAAGAGTGGGCTGTTGACATAACACATGCATATGAACCCTGGGTTGAATACCTGTTTTAGACACAAAGTTCCAACAAGTCTTCCCTCAACTTCAGGAAAATGCATCCTATAACATTAATTGTATTCATCTGTCACAAGTTGCTCTTTTCAGGATTAATCTGCACACTGAAAATTGACAACGGGCTCCAAGCAGCAGCATGTGATGATTACTGTGCTTGCAGTGTTTGAATGACTAGGTCTGCAATAAAAGTCAAACAAGATGCCAGGTGTCCTTGAATGCGTAACTGTATGAAGTTAGATCCCGTGGGTGCAGCCAGTATGAGCATATTCTGTCCTCTTCATTTTCTGACCTCTTCAATGAATGGACATCACCAGGCAGATTAGATTTATTTAATGCAATAGGAGCTGGCGGACTCCCTATCTCACGCTTGGTAATCAACCAGCTTTTTCCACCAGCTTTTCTTTTTTCTCACTCACTTTTTAAAATTAATACCCATTGTTTTTGCTAAGCTGAGGATGTTCCAGAGGCAGCCTCATGGCGTTGTCTCTCTCTCTCTCTCTTTGTGTGTGTGTGTGTGTGTGTGTGTGTGTGTGTGTGTGTGTGTGTGTGTGTGTGTGTGTGTGAGTGTGAATGGACTGGGCATTAGAGTCATGAAGAGAGGGTTTCAGTGGATTACCATGGCCCCAAAGTGCTGTGCCCTTTCATTAACCTTGCCTCTTAGTCGTCTCATTTAATGCAAAACAAATTTCTAATCTGTGCTCTGCTAAACAGTTCTGCAACTCGTTCTGCAGCTGAGAGTGCTTCTGTGTGTCTGTTACTGTTACTCTTATTGCCTTAGGTTCCCCTCTGCCAAGCCCCCTAATTACTCCCCGAAACAGGCGGCCAGGCTCCTCATATGTGCTATCATCATTTTAAATTTATTTTGATTGATTTGTGTCAGCTTTAACTATGCTTTGGGCCGGGGTCGATAAATAAAGATCAATACTTTAATGTTTTCCTCTGAACCTTTATTAAAAAATAGATTGGCTATAAAGAGGGCTGAATTACAAGGAGGAGTGCCTACTTCCAATGAATGTCAACTGGAATCTAATTGAACAACATTGAGCGGGTGGAGATTAGTCCAGGGAACGTGAGCTGTAGGAGGCCCAAGGTGTTACAGATGGAGAAGAGGCCTGGAATCAGGAACTGATGCTAGGAGGTGAAAGAAAGAGAAAACTTTGTTTGGCAGGGAATCAACATTTAAATTAATGTCAGACTTAGCCACTACACCATTTCATGAAATATGCCTTTACATGTGTTTTTGTTATGATTATCTAATTATAAAACATCAACTTCTTCCTTTTTAAAAATCCTATAGGCTAATACCAAGACAGTTTGAGTTTGAATGTTCTCCTTACGTATATGTCGGTTTCTCCAGGTATAACATCTTTCTTCCACAGACTACTTGACCTCTTACAAACACAACGTTAAGTGTAAGTGTGACTTTGTCTGTTCTGTGTGTGTGTTCACCTTGTGATGGACTAGTGACATGTTCAGGGTATACTGCTCATCTTGTCTACTGACAGCTGGATAAGCACCAACCCCCCCCAACCACCAGAGAAAATGGTTAGAAATAAGTGAACATGATTTGCTTTTAATGATGGGGTGTTAAAGGTTTAGCAAGGGGAGTCCGCAGATTAAATCTTGATCAAGCAGTAGGGTTTAGAATAGTGGACCAGAACTTTAGTCCTCAGAAACTGGTGTTGTGCAGTTTTTAAATCTTTTGCAAACCAGCTACAAATAATTAACAGACCCATGTAGAAACTGATGATATTTTGGTAATTTAATTGTTGCAAGTACTTTATAAGACTAAATAAAAACTGAAAAATAAAATAAAATATAGATTTTATAACCTATCCCACTGTCTACAAGTTTCATTGACTCGTCTATCTGTCCATCTAATTCTTCCTTCCTTATAGTCTGATTTTTGTGGATTCAGCCTTAAAATAATAAGCTGCATTATTGCAAAGCACTCGGACAGAATAAATCCTCAGTTTTCACTTCCTATTTCCCTTAGCCTGGCTCTTCCTGCTCAATATGAGCCAACCACACTCAATGCTTGGTAGCCAGGTGTCTGATATGAGGAAGATAAGAAAATTTATTTATTTCCTCTACCTGGAGATGATGGATGTTCATTAAAAGTATTATTTTAACCTTCCTTCCCAAACCTGTGGGGTTTGGAAGTTCCCATAACAGTTAGCCAACACAAGTCAGAAAGTATATCAGACATGTAATCCAGTTTAATCAGTTATAATTAGTATAGGATGTGAATGTTGAATTGACATCAACCCAACGGATAAATCTAGAGGTGTAATGCTGTCATAGCAGATTTTAAGTCTGATTGCAGGCCAGGGAAGCGATAAGAGGAGGAATGAGATTAAAATGACATTGTTATTTGTGTCACTGTAATAGTCAGAAAAAAGGAGAGAACACTCTATCCTGTGGTGCATCAAATGTCTCTCCAATTCAAAGTGTGATTAACCTTTTGTACAGGGCACAGATTATGGCCTAAATGTGATCTGCTTACAGATGCACTTCTGGATGCAGCTGAGCTCACTGCACAGTTGGCATGACTACAGTTATCCTTTTGGCAATATTAGAAAATAGTAATTGATTATGCTTTTTACATAATGAAATGGGTTTCCTTCTTGTACTTTCAAAGATATTTTATTGAGAATTGGCCAAATTCCTGATGGATATTTGAAAAGAGTTGTTTTATAATTATGCCAGAAGTGGCAATCAAACTTCTCAGCTCTCATTATCAAGCGATCAATGAAGACTTCAGCTTATGAAAAGGATACTGGTTTGTTTAAAAGTCCATACCCTGGCATGTTAGGTTAATAAAAAAGTCACATATTTACACCTCTTTCACAGCAAAAGCTGACATTTTCTTTTGAGTTTGCAAATTATGGGGATGGTAAATGTTTTTATAAATGGAGAAAAAAAAAGTCCTTTGGGCAAAATATCCATAATAGATGTCTGGGGTTTGGACCAAAACAAGTTGTCAGAGGATAATTTCTATGCTATAAATGGTGCTGGCCTAATACTATTATACTTTGATGAAAGATGAAATCAATTTCATTCAAACTGAATAAGATGAAGTTATGTTTAAGTTTTGGTTTATGCTTTTTGGGCATTTTTGCATGATTAACAAACTTTTTTGTGAACATAGTGTCACGATCTTGGGTTGTTTGGGGTTCATAGTTTTGATCATTTGTTTTCTGTGTTCTGCCTTAGTTACTCTTATTTTGATTAGATCAGCCTTGTTTCTGTTTTACTTTAGATCAATCTGTTCTTTATATCATGTTATTTATTCCTCGTGTTTAGTTATTCTTTATTCCATTAGATTTATGTTTTGCCTATTGGTCACTGCTCCTTGTTCCTCTGTACCATCTCTCTCTCTCTCTCTCTCTCTCTCTCTCTCTCTCTCTCTCTCTCTCTCTCTCTCTCTCTCTCTCTCTCTCTTTCTCTCCCTACCTCAGCATGGTTGCCTGGTCCCCTCTCCCACAGCTGCATTCTGTCAGTAATCAGCCACCAGTTATCCATCCAGTAATCAACTCTCCTAGTGTTTAAGATCCTCATTTTTCAGCCACTGCTGGGTTCTACTGTGTTTCCCCCCCTTGAGCTCCCAGTGGCACCTTGTGTTTGCTGTTGCTCTCAGGTATTTTGTAACCACTCTGCTTTATTAAATATTCTCAATACATTAAGAAGTTCTCTGTGTCTGGGTCCTTTGCTTACATCAAACTTGACACATGGTGAATTTTTGTTTAGACCACTTGTAGACGTCAGTTTTGCATTATCTAAACCTAGATGAAATATATAGCTCTAAACAATGGCTATCAATTGATGTCACTGACTGATTTCTAAATGCATAAATGTTGAAATCTGGTGTGTTACTCTCTGGGATTATTTGGTCTTTTTTTTCTGAAAATGAACTTGTTTACATTCATACTGTTATTCTTCATTGAACTGTCTCGAACTGAGTTTTTTTTTTTTTTTTTTTTTTTTTTTAACTGGATTGTTAAGGCACCCTCCACATATATCACATCTGATTCCTATTTAAAATATCCTGGTATATCAACAACCCTCTAAAACATTTCCAATGCCTTTTGGAACGGAAACAAGTCCCCAGCATCAGAGATCCTCCACCATACTTAACCTAGCATAAAGTGTTTTTCAACATGTTTGCCCCTTTAGCCCCAACCTGTTAGGAGTGTTTACTGATGAAAAGCTCAATCTAATCTGACCAAAATATATGGTTCCGGTTAAAGTTCCTGTAGAGTTAGCACCCTTATGTTTGTGATGGTAGGACAGAGAAGGCTCAACTAACATTCCTCCCAAACAACCAGTTTGTTTGTAGACAGCATCTAATGTTTTTCATGGAAACTTGGTGATCCCCAAGATGCCAGTTTTTGCTCCAGTTCTCTCACACTGAGCTTTAAAGATGTTGTTTCCTCCTTTACCATCCTTCTCCTTCTCACTATGTGTGACAGTAAGAACAACTTGACTCCTTGTCTTCCTTTGGTTGTCATAATTGGTTTAAACTGTTAGGCATTGTTCTGGCTGTAGATATCTGCAGGTTGAGGTCAGCAGCTTTTTCTTGCTCCTGACTGTCATGATCAATACACATCTGTCTCTGGTTCAGTAGTTATGAGAAATAATGTCACATTTAAACCTCAAACAGGAAGTCATCTAATATAAAAATGGTTTGAATAGAATAAAGTATAACTTTAAAAAAATGCTTTGGATTCATTTATTTAATAGAAATTCTACCAATAATTGTGGCACTGGATTGTGATTTTATAGAAATAAAATATTTCCTGATCTGGACTTTTTTTCTAAATATTTTCATCATGCTTCTGCAATAAAATGACTGTTTTTCATTTTAAAGCTTTTGGGAAATCTTTACCAGAGGTTACAAAAAAAGCTGAAGATAATGTATTTATTTGAATGAAATGGGAATGGATTGGATGGCAATGGTTGAATTTGAAAGTATATTTTACTTGTTTCTTAGAAAAGGGGTGTTTCTGCTATGAAAGAACTCCAAATACCTGAAACTGAACTTGTCACATAAGTAATATATAATATGAACTTGAAGTCAGCATAATTTTTGCAAACTTTGTTTTCTTGAACAAATTAATGTCACAGGAACCTGCTTAGGAAAATTTAATCAGTTCTATCAAACTGAGAATTTCATTTTTATCACAATATATTTATTTATTCAGTTATTCATATACTCAAACACATGAATGAGGTTGCAAAAAGCAAGCTGTCATACATTTGCTGTAATTTGGAACCTTTCAAGATGGATACCCTGCTGTGAAGAAATTTTCTGTCGCTGACAGCGCCTCACCTGTAACTCAATAAAAACATTCAAATCTTAACAATAACATATTTTAGACTGTTTTTAAAGTGCTTAGGGAAAGGTCTGACATTTTAAAGTTTAGCCAGTGTTTTCTGCATTGAGTGTTTTTTTTTATTACTAAAAGCAGTTTGCAGCATGAAAATCTCTGGTATTTGACAAAATAAAAACTCAAAAACAAAGTCAATAAAAACCTGTTAAACAGGTGGAAACACTGTTGTAGTTTCAGGTATATCTGAATAAATTAGAATATAACTGAAAATGTATTATAATTTGGTAGTTTAATTAAACAAGTGAAACTAATATGCAACATAAATGAATTAGGTTTTAGTTTTTTGCAATTATGGCTTAAAGCCAATGAAAAAACAAAATCTAATTTCTTAGAAAATGAGAACATTACATAGGGCCAATAATAAGGCTTTTAATACAGAGACATGCTGTCCTGCACAATCATGGGAAAGACTGCTGACTTGATTTTTGTCCAGCAGTTATTGATATCCTCCTGAAAGAGGGTAAGCCACAAAAGGTCTTTGGTAAAGAAGATGGCTCATCACAGGGTGCTGTGTCCAAGCATACTGATGGAAAGTTGAGTGGAAGGAAAACTTGGTTGAAAAATGTGTACAAGTAACAAAGATAATCACAGTCTTGAGAGGAAGTAAAGCCCATTCAGAATTTTGGAGCAGATTCACAATGGAGCTTCAACTGGTTCATTACATGTGTTAAACCACTACTGAACCAGTGAAAATGTTAGAAATCTCTTACCTGGCCCAAAGAGGAAAAATTACTGGGCTGTTGCTTTGTAATTTTCTAATCTAAAGAAAAAATCTAGCATTTTGTTTGGAAGGAGGCTGTAGGAAGATGAAAGAGGCACACAATCTTTCTTGAGCTCTAGTGTGAAGCTCCCACAATCACCAAAAGTACCAACACCGCGTTTAATGACCATGGTGTTACTGTGCTTGACTGGCAGGCAAACTCACTTGACCTAAACCCAACAGACACCATATGGGGTGAAGAGGAAGATGGGAGACAGCAAACCCAACAATACAGATGAGCTGGAGGGCCACTATTAAAGCAACCTGGGCTTCCCTAACACCTCAGCAGAGCCAAGGCTGATCAACTCCATGCCACATTTCATCGATGCAGTAATTCATACAAAATGAGTCCCAACTAACTGTTGAGTGCATCTACTATGCAGTACACGACATACATTTCAGAACACTGACATTTCTGTATTAAAAATATTTTTATTGTTCATATGTAATTCTACCTTATATAACAATAATTTTGTGAGAAACTGAATTTTGGGTTTTCATCAGCTGCAAAAAATAAAACACTCAAAATATATCATTCTGTATAATTAATGTGTTTGAGTCTCACTCTTAGAATTTTTTGTCATATTTTCACTCTCAAACTATTGTGATGCAGCTCTAAAGTATAAAAGTGGAGTTTTTCACTGACTGGGTCTGAACCTGTTTTTGTCTCAGGCTGAGAGACGTTGATATGTTGCATCAGTGGTGCTGCTGGTTCCTGATCTGGTTCTAATCGGCTATGTGATTTTTTTTTTTTTTTTTTTTTTTTCCCCCAAGTGTTCTTCCATGTTTGACTGGTCAGTTTGCTCAATACAGAAATCATTTTTGGGAATATTCAGAGAGCAAACCTTTACCTATGAATTTTTGCAGCAGGTATGCATACAGAAGCATAAACAGGCTCAGCGGACAGTGATAGTCATGTGGTTTCAGCTGGTGAGTGTCAGAGGGCATGTGTGGCCAGCCATAGTGCATTTTGTTGTACTGGTGTCCCAGTTCTTTCGTCAGAAATCAATGGGAACCAGAAGTCTTGGCAAGCATGGAGAGGTCAAGGCTTCATCTGCTTAAATATTTCATTCTAGGAGCACGTCAGGAGCTTTTAAAGATCACCACACTGCTCTCTGTTCTTCTGCCATGAGTGTGCTGTGCAGACACAAAACCACATATTCATCTTTTTTAGGGTTACAGTAAGAGCATTACTTCATGGGCTAGTGAATGCATGTAAATACACACACATGGACACGTTTTCATGCATGGACAGCACTGCATGTCCATCCAAGCTCAGGTCAGAACTGGGTTAAAATCGATTCATATAAATTATTAAGAGTGTGGGTATCTGAGCAGTCTCAGCCAATGTATTTCCCTTTCTGTCCTCCCTTGAGCAACTGGCTGACCTCTGAAAACCTGAGCATCAAATGGGGGAGACAAAAAATTGTTTTTTTTTTTTTTGTTTGTTTTGTTTTTTTTTTAGCAAATTACATGGCTGTTAAGTAATTAAGTATCTTAAATACAAAATGAAATCAAAATGGATGAAACAATAGACCTTGAACATGGCTAAAACTTATATTTTGAAAATAAGCAGAAATATGGAGAAAAAAATGTTCATGTCTTTTTTTGACTTGAGGATATTTTTGTGAGAAACTTGCTTCCTCTGTCACCACCAATAAAAAAAGCTGTTGGATAGAGAGTTTTATTTGCTACTTGTTGCCTTATCAACTGATTTATTTTTCTTTTAGTAAAATAAGATTTGCTGGTTGAATAAAATAGTCATCAGCTCAGTCTATCCGAATGTACTGACTATATAATCTTCATGCAACTTAAAGTAGAGTGTTTTATATTTCCCTCATGTGAGGGAAATAAAAAAAAAACTCTCTTTCCAGTTAATGTAAGAATTATAAAACACTAACATGCAAAAGAAAAAAATGTTACCATGACTCTAAATATGAAAGAAGATAGCATTTATATTTATTTTGCCCTTCCACGTAAACATGTTGCTGAACATGTTGCTGAATAAATTTGACACATTCTGTTTAAAAATACAAAATAAAATAGTTTTTAAAAGTGGTAAAAGTGTAATAAAAAAGTCTTAAAGTGTGTCATGTGTTTCTCTAAGGCTCACAAAATATGCTTTCTAGGTATGAAAATATGAATTCAAATGATGTTATATTTCGTTACTTTATTTTATTAAAGCTTTTAATAAGCATTCATTTTTTTTAAAAAATAGAATAGTTTCAGGCTTTAAAGTATGAGACTTTTCAATGGTAAAGCAGACTTGATGTTCAAAATCTCTTTTATTTTCATTCTTTATTTCAAATTACTGTAAAAGTCACCTGTGCTCAGAACATTTAGAAATATGCAAACACTTGGTGGCAGTGGGAAGAGTTACTGAACTCATTGTCACCTTCAAGAAACAAATTTGTGATGGTTATACCTTTGTGATGTGGTGCGTTATCCTGCTAGAAGTATCTATGAGACACAGCAACAATACTTAGGTATTTAACCAATATTCAGTTTGTAGTAGGGGTCCAAAGTGTACTGAGACAATATTTGCCACATCATTACACCACCAGCAGCCTGAATGAATCCATGTTTTTATGTAGCTCATGCCAAATTCTGACCCGACCCTACTGAGTCATCTGACCAGCCAACATTTTTCCAATTTGCATCTTGATTGATCTTCATGCAGCTATAGCCCCTCTGGTTTGACATGTTTTGCAATAAGCTAACGTTGCCTTTGTATCCTCTCAAACAAATCTTCCCATTCTTCTCTGACCTCTGACATCAACAAAGCTTTTTACTTTCACACAACTCCTCCTCACTGGTAAATTTTCTTTATTTCAGACTGTTTTCTGTCAACCAGAGAGATGGTTGTGCATGACAATCCCAACAGATCAGCGGTTTCTGAAATACTGAGAACAGCCTGTCAGCCCCCAACAACCATGCCTGTTTTCAAAGTCACTTAAATCCCCTATCTTGTCATTCTGATCCTGTTTGAACTTCAGCAAGTAATCTTCTTCATGTTTAGGTGGACCGAGCTGCTACCATGCAATTGGCTGATTTGAAATTTGTGTTACTGTGTTTAGAAAAGCATTTTGGCTCTTTGGGTGTAGAATTGTCCACTATGTTTGCCAAGCTGAGATCTTTGAAGACATTAAAAAAAAACGAGTTAGTAAAATCCAAAAGAGCAAGCTTGAAAAGTGGCAAAGGACTGGATTTGGTAAAGTTGGTTTAGACTTTGCTTAGACCTGTAAACACACTATATTGATTAAAGCATTGATTTTCTTTCTTTACAAAAAATATTCTGTGAACACTTTACATTTGTTTCTGGAAATCCTTGAGTTGTCTTAGCTCCTCAAATCAAAATAAAGATATTCTCTTTCATTTGATCCATCTGCAAACACACTGTTTTCAGAATTATTGCCAGACTCCAAATAAAGAACATTTTAGTATGCTTTGTCAACTGCAGTTCAACATTTTATCTGGTATGCATCGTGACTGGAGCACGAAGTTTGGCACAAACCACCAGACATGTCCTTACCTCCAACAGAGGACATGTCAGGGTGGGGCCAGGGTGACCCAGATGGGCCTATCTCAAATCAATGTTTGCTCCTCCTAAGCGTGCACAAGAGGACAGACAGACAGACACACGAACATACTCAGATACGATGGCTATGCCTTGGTCGATGGGCCCCTGGGCTGGTCTGAAAAGGCGTCACATCTGAGAAGCATGTCGTTCCAGCCTGATGAGCAATCTGCCTCATCAAAAGACCTTTATCCCAATCAATAAGGCTTTCGGCAAGGGAGCTCTGTGCCGTCCGTCCATAGTTCCCACCTCTGGGCCTCTGTCTGTGCAGCTCAGTGGGGGACATATTGGTGTATGTGTACACTGTGCATGTCAGATGGGAGGTTTTCTTTCGAGCCTGTACACTAATAAACTTGGATGCTATTTTTTTTTTTTTTTTTTTTTTTTGACTTGATGTTTGTGCATATGTATGTCACAGGTGTCACTTTGAGTTCAAGCCTGCATGAATCTGACAGTTGGAGTGTTTCGTGTGTGTTTGCCATGGAAGTCCATAATGGATCAAAAGCATGTCTGTGTTTTTGCATGTTTTTTGCTGACAGATGCAAGAATGGGAAATAATAATAAAAAAAAAAAAAAAAAAAAAAAAAATCATACACCAGAGGTCTGCCAACTCTGGTTAGCTCAGGCTTCTTCTCACAATTCTCTAAACACTGCTTACTGTTTTTTTATATTATTTTTCTGTCGCTCTTTGTTCTCCATCTATAAAATGTCTGTAATTAACCATGGCTATGCAATCAATTAAATAAATAAATACACCAACAATCTCTCTGTGATATTGACATATTGATGTTAAGGAGTTGTTTTTGCCATGTTTTCACCTTAATAGAGGAATCTGTGATTGCAAGCTTTGAGAGGAAGAGTCGCCTTATCGCAGTAGCACAGCCAGGCAAAACTCATAGACTCCAAGTAGGGAGTCTGTGCTAACAGAAAGTGTTCCCACACTAAAAAAGGGCTACAAAATTCTTCATGTGTTAAACTCCCATTTGTGTAATTTTTCCACAGTATGGTAAAAATTAAAAACAGACTCTCCAAACAGGCAGATGATACGGCATGAAAAGTTATCAAAGTTATTGCAGAAAATTTTTTTATGTGTATTTAATTACAATAATCCAATACAGGTGAAGATTTTTCATTTTAAACCATTGTCAAGTGAAGTCCAGTTTATTTGTATATCACATTTCATCAACAAAGCAGTTCAATGTGCTTTGAACTGCTGTACTCTTGATGACTTGGAGCATTGTAAAAATTCCTCTCTGAGTCTGGGATATGCAAAACACAAAATGCCCAGCAAACCTCCAAAGGGTTGACTCAAATCAGCTCCATGATTGTAAACAAAAAATAAGAGGACTGCTGCTGAATTCAAGTTTAAGTATCTTTATGTGACTAAAGGATAGACCAAGAAACAGACTGTGGCATCAGGGTTTCATCTGCAAAAATGCAGAAATTCTCCTATCTTTGGACCTGAGTCTTGGACAAGGTTCTCTGTATACTGGTCTATAATGCGCATACAGTCAAGTGTGGCAACTGAAAACAGTCATGATTTAAATTCTCTTCGTCTGTATTCATGATTTCAGTGAACTCATCCAAAGAATTTGTGACATGATTGAAAGACAGTAAAGAGACAACCTTCTCAGATTTTAAGGCACCTGCATCACAGCAGGACATTATTGAAAAGATACAAACAAAAACAGAAACATACTTTCTCACATGTTGCTGCAAATGTTCTGTAATGTCTTGTTATTTGAAGTTACATTTTAGAAATATTGAAAAAGGTCCTGCCTTCATCTGAAAGCTCTGAGACCCATGTGGGTTCAAAAGCTAAAGATCATCAAGTAGAACAAAACTAGTCTGATTTGGAAATTATTGCAGCTTCTTCAGTTACTGTTGTTACAGTTTCTAGTCAGTTACCCAAAAATCTCTGCACTGCACCATATATATTATTTATTAATAATGCCATTGAATACTTTGTATCCTTCTCCTTCTTTATTTATTTTGAATACTTTGTAACCTCTCAGCAAACTATGGTGTTCAAAAAGATCCAAATATGTAAAACGAGGAGAGCTTAATTTTATTTCACGTTAGTCAGATTCAGATCTTCTTATATTGTCTCACTGCAGCAATGCTACCACTTTGACCAACTCTGTCGCTGCTTGAAACAGCATGATAAAACACTTGGCTTCAATCCCAAGTTGTTGAGACATTTTCAAAAAGAAAAAAAAAATCTTAAATATGGTGTAAATGCAATGATAAGAAAACATCAAATTGTTGCTAGAAATTGTACTAACAAGTCTCTAAAGTGACACAAAATTCAAGCCAGTAATGAACTGCTTTTACATTTTCACTTAATATTGTTTGAAATTATTCCTCTTCCTCTTTGTCCCACTGTCTACATAAAAATAGTTTATGTTTGTACTATTTATGGTGAGAGTCCATGAATAATTTCTCTTCAAGAAACTGCCATACTCTGAGTGTATTTAGCCTGATAGACATAACAGGAGAGCTCCGCTTTCATCTCTTATCTTGCTCATCCCACAGCTCCCACAGGGCACTGGCTAATTAGCCTAATAAAAACACTAGCCATTTTCCTAAGGTAAATTGAATTGACTTGTCAATGATGTACATCAATACACATAAGGAGCTTTACTTTCTGGGAAGAGTGTTAAAGCTGACTGGCTGTGAGTACAAAGTGAGACATCTCAGAAAAACTGAGGCCATAGAATTGAACAGCTTTTTTGTTACAAAATTTCAGTACCTTAAAAAGTATTTTTTAATCACATTTACATTTCAGATAATCAAACAAATTTTACTATCAGAGTAGCTAAAAATTTGCTGTTTTCAGTGTATGTGAAAATACCCCCCCCCCCCCTTGTTATTTCTATATTATTGACCATATTATTCTGAATAATTTTCACGAGCCATATCCAGGCCTGATTACTTCCAGGCTTATAAAATGAAGTAACCACTTAAATAGAACCTGTCCGGCAACACAAAGTAGGCAAAAAAAAAAAATATATATATATATATATATATATATATATATATATATCTCAAAAAGCAATCCAGTGGTGAACCTTCCCAGAAGCTGACCTGCAAAAATAACTCCAAGTGAGCATTCAAAATTCATCCAGGAAGTCACAAAAGAATTCAGAACAACATCTAAAGCAGGGGTGCTCATTACGTCGATCCCGATCTACTGGTCGGTCGCGGAGGCAGTACTGGTCGATCGCAGCGTGACGTTAAAAAAAAAAAAAAAAAAAGATATTTGTCAGCCTATCAAACATCCCGTTACTTAATTGACATACAGGGCAACCAATCAGATGACAACTGAATTTTGACCTTTAGGTCACCGCTCATGCGTAAACGACGGCGCTAGCGCAGCAAAACTTACAAGCTAGTTAGCGAATTACCTCAGATTTTAAGACCTTGCTAAAACATATGGTGATCAAACTGAGTGAGAAAGCTGGACCAAGTAAGAAGGCAAAAACATATCACTTTCACACGGAATAGGAGGCGGACTTTTTTTTCACGATGTCATTTTCGAAGTGCGTTTGCCTCATCTGCCAGTCTACCGTCGCAATAACAAAGGGAAATTTGGAGCGGCATTTTCGGACTGTTCATGGAAAATACGACATCGACTTCCCACCGAAAAGCCAGCTGAGAAAGAGAAAGGTGGAGGAACTAAAATCCCAGTTGTCCGGACAGCAGTCATTTTTCACTCAACAAACTTCAAAAGCAAAAGCCGCCACCGAAGCATCGTTCCGGGTGAGTCACGTCCTCGTTAAAAACAATAAGTCCTTCCGAGACGGAGAGATGGTAAAAGAAGCATTCGATGAAGCAGCTGACTCATTGTTCCGAGACTTTAAAAATAAGGCAGAGATATTATCTTCATAATTATTTATTATGTGTGTTGTGCAGTATTGGCTTATTCGGTTATGCAAGGTACAAAAACATACATTGTACATACAAATAATCTTTAATAAATTTGAAAACAGTTATATGTTTTGCATTTTTGTAGTGGGTAGGTAGATCATTTTGACTTGGTTGTTTTATAAGTAGCTCGCATGCTGAAAAAGTGTGAGCACCCCTGATCTGAAGCAACGTAGGGCACACTTGCCACAGTTTAGGACAACATTTATCATTCAACAATAAGAAAGACACACAGCAAAAATGTTAGCTGTGGGATAGTTTTAAGACTGAAAACACTTCTGAACACAGAGGCTTGTCTCATGTCTCAAAAAATCTTGATCATCCCAAAGATCTTTGAGAAAATATTCTGTGCATCAATGTGGCAAACTCTAAATGTTTTAGAAGGTGTGTGTCTCATTATATCTGTCATAAAACTTACAACATTTCCGAAAAAGAACATCATACCAGCAGTCAAGTATGATGATGGTAGTGTGAAGGTCTGGGACTGCCTTGCTTTTTTCTGGACCTGGACAACTTGCCAACATTGATAGAGCAATAAATTCTGATCTCAAGCAGAAATCCTTATGCAAAATGTCCAGCCATCAATTTGTTACCTTAAGAACAATCACACTTGGTTATGCAGAAGGGTTTGTCATCCTAAACTCACAGACAAGTCACCTTCCATAGCTCACAAAAACTGAGTGGTTTTGAGTGGCTAGTTTAACAATCTGTGGGAGTTTTTTAAAGCAGGTTTGGTGGGGAAGATGGATAATCCTGTAAAATCATAAAAATAATAATTGGTGATTAATGCTGCAAGTTTAACTATGTGAGAATTTTTTTTTTTTTTTGTGATTTAATGATAAATGTAGCAAGTTTAGGTTTTGTGGGGTTTTTCAGGGTTTATTCATACTTCTTATATACATTCTCTTTTATGTAATAGATGTGCAAAGTCTGTTGTGTTTTAATGTAAAGCTACCTTTATTTTTTTTTTTTCTGACTCTAAAAAGACATGGAGGAGACGCTCTGAAAAAACTTATTATTAAAACAAATTGGACAATAATAGAACATAGGTCATGGCAGCCATCACACTGCACAGTTTTCCCAGAAAATTCCTTACAATGCCTAAAAATTCTCATTGGTCATTTTTGATTGCAAAATTTTGATTGTGAAAGTGAGTTTGTCACACTCAATGGCCACATAGCACTGACTCAAGCTCACTACCAAAGATTATCATACACTTTTTGTCATGACAAAAATAATTTACAATTGTCAAAACTACAAGGGCACACCCAGTTTAAAAGAGAGCTTGTAAAAATTTGTAAAAGTTTGTGAAAATGTTTTACTTGCTGTATGTGAATGTATTTAGGCTATTAATGGTCAGCCATTTGATTTCAACTTAGGACAAAAACTCTCCCAGTGTAAACTTTGGACAGTGGTGGTTCTGAGATGAATGGACTCTTTTTCTGAACCTCTTGAAAAAATAGGAAAATTATAAAACAGAAAAAATTTGTCCATTTCAATCTTTATTTTAATATATCTCTGTTTAGTACAGAATTATGCTGTTCAGGTTTGATCATTCCAAGTATTTTAGAGTTTGATCAAATGCAGTCCACATTTCTTAAAATTCCATTTATTTATTTTTTTTTTTATGTAGGCGGAGAGAGGCTACCCTCTTGTTAACCGGAGTAAACCCCATTGTACAGGCAGATTGGGGACAATGAGTATGCAGGAGTGCTGCTCTGCGCCTCTCAGTGGGGTCAACTCCAGAGGGGAAGAGTGTCCAACCCCTCTTGAGGAGACTTGTTCTAGAGCCAGAGCCGTGCCTCAAGGTGAGTCCGACTATATCAAGCCAGAACCTCTTAGGCTCTCGAACCAGCACGAGCTCCTTCCCCACGACAGAGGTAACATTCCACATCCTGAGAGCCAGCCTTTATAGCCAAGGATCAGACTGCTAAGGTCCCTGGCTTCAGCCACCACCCATCTCACATGTCACCCAACCTCTTTGGCCCTTCCCACAAGTGGTGAGCCTATCGGAAGGGAGACCTGTCTTTGGGCTGAGCTTGGCCAGAGCCCATGGTTAAAAACCTGATGACCAAATTCTTGCCAGTGTGCCCCACCTCCAGGCCTGGCTCCAGTTTGGGGCTCCAATGACCCACGTCTGGGTGAGGGAACACTGTTTCTATTGTTATTTCTCATAATTAGGGCTCTTTAGGCTGTGCTTTGTCTGAACCCTCACCGAGGACATGTTTACACTGGGCGATCCTACCAGAGGCATAAACCTTATGATAAGGTGTCAACCCATGAAGGGACAAAGAAAGTTTCATCCAATTTAAGCTAAAGAGTACCATTTAGACCAAAAGTCAAACAAAAAGTTTTCATTAATTCCAAAACTGAAAGGTCTTGTTATAAAAATAGAACATAAGTTTATTGTGATGAACATACCCCTTAACTAAATGCAAAATAGGATGCTGTGGGAAAATGCAACTTGTATTTCCTCATGTAAAAAACAGATGGCATCTGTAAAGGAGGTAAATACTTTTTAAACTGAATTTTATTTACTGAATAACTGAATTTAGGAAAAATGTTGCCGGCTCCAGAGGAAAATTTAACCTTTGTTGTTACAGGGAAATAGTAAAATTCTCGTTGGCCATTTGATGTTTGCATTTGGCTGAGTGATCTCTATGAAACAGTCTCTTCTCCTTTATTGCAGCCTCCCTGCCTCACCCTATTAATGTTAATGGTGCTGGCTGATGTTTTAATAAATTAAGCTTGATTATGAAGATTGTCGCCCCTTTGATTCTAATGGGGTCTTAAACAAGCTCTGCCATGATGGAATAATCATAAAACGAAGTCATGGAACGTGCATATGTGGGATGTTAGTGCTCCACTGCTTCTGACTGTCTGTTAGGGTGTGGACTGAAGAAAGCATGGAAGGACACACTAATACTGTATCTTCAGTGGAAGAGTGTCAGTCTCACCGTGTGTGGGGGGTAGGGGGGGTCAGAGTGTTCTTCTCCCTCAGCCATTAAGCTCCTTCCTCTGGGCTCTCCCTGTGGTGGTTGTAATGACTTGCAATCAGCTCTGAGTGTATCTTCATTGAATTGCCGTATCTTTGCAGCCTCACTAAGAACAGCGGGCTATTACTGATCTAGGGAGTCTCTTGACACCAACCCTACTAAGTAGTTAGTTTGGTTATTAAGTGTACTTAATTTATTGTCCTCTATTATTTCTGTTAGTGTGCTGCTTTAGAGAAAGAAATTGAGATATGACAAGGGAATGCAATCCTCTTCATGGGAAATTATAATAAATTAAACTTTTGAGGACATCTGATTTTTTTTTTTAAAAATAGACTAGGATAGATAATCAAAATGTAGCATTTTATCCTTTATTCTCCGGGTGTGCCTTTACAACAGTCAGGAGATACTTGAAAAAATAATGCTATTCCTGATATTCTTACCACAAAACATAAAATAAAAATGAAGGCTTGCTGAAAATTCAACCTGGCAGACTCTCTCCAGTTTACCTGCATTATCCGTCCATGCCTCTGCTGCTGCAAATTAGCGTCCAAGATTCTGGATATAAGGCTCGCAATCCAAGGTTCCACCGGCTCACCAGCCAAGCGTCGTCCCACCTCCATCCCGTCTCCGCCCTCGCCCTCTCAGGCTCCTTTTGTTCCCCTTCTCCAACCTCTGCTCCACCACCAGGTCCGGGCCCCAGAGGGAAGACCACCCTAAATCCTCACCCTATGTTGTTCATTCAAGCTCATGGTGATTCTCAGCGTACTCGCCTTCTGCCAGGGTCCGAGCACCAAAGAGCTTTAAGCCATTAAAACTCTCGAATTGTTTCTTTCTCTCTGTGTGAGTCTCTCAGGCCGAAATGATAATGCCTACTCAAATTTGCACAGGAATTTAGGAGAAACTGGAGTTGCATAAAAAAGGAAATATAAACATGAAATGGGTCCATTTGTGGTCAAACTGTATTTCAGTCTGACTTTAACTAGCCCACTCATACAGCTTACTGTATGTTATTGGCTTCAACCAGAGAAGCAAAATAAATTTTCCGACTGTGCTAATCAAAGCCTACATGAATCCCTAAATCATCCTTTAAGGTCAGCAGCTGGTGGCAAGTTTCCTTGGATGTTCACTGATCAAATGGTAAAAATATTATACAATAATATAAAATCTATAAAAAATTTGGTCAAGCAATAATAAAAAGAAAACGTTTTTTAAGCACAAATGAACTTTTGAATCAATGTCTGCATATTTAGAGTGTAAAACATGTAACAATGCAACAATATTTAAATATTAAAAACATCTCTATTAGGATGTGCAGGTTTGCTGGGGGGGGAGTCACTCACTGACTAAAAATATATGTATTTCAGTATTGTGAGTGTCATGCAGTTACTGCAACATGAATTTTAGGTGTGATATGAATTTATCAAAAAAAAGTGTAAGTGTCCATTTATTTAGGAATTTGTTATTTTTTTGCCATAACAACACTTTACCTAAATGAAATTCTAAAAACCAGCTGTAATAAATATTTTTGGCAGCTGCCTTGAGCTCAAGATGATTGGCAGTCCTTTGGTCTGTCTCTGTTAACCTCTCAACCTCTTTTTCCACTGTGGTTTATGACTGTACCAAAGGAGTTTCAAGCAATTTGTCAACAGTACATTAAATATTCATACTGAGGGCAACAGCACATGTGCAGCTCAGAGAAAAAGTAGAACTTATTTGCAGAGAAATGTTGTCCTTCTAAATATAAAGTGTCAAAATCGGTGCTAATTTATTTTACTCTCTGTGTGTTATATGCATCTTGTTGTTTAAATGCAGGATCCCCCACCATCAACTAATATGCAGGCATTTACCAGAAATTAATGAGATCTATTTCTAAGTAATTCTAGTTCACAATTTACTCTGACAGCAAGAAGTCTGAGTAAATTATAATTATTACATTATTCTTATGGAGCACAGCATCTGAGGCTCACAGAAAATTATAAAGTGTCCTTCACAGAATAAAAACTTTAGTACTTATATTTTTTAGGTCCTCTTCCAATGAATATGCTGTAGACTTTTTCCACAAACTGCTTTGTTTTATATATGAAGTTTGTTTTATTAAACATATCAATCTATCTTCATTTCTGAGATCACTTACTAGTAAACTGACAGTCCAATACCAACATTAGCCACATGCATGTTGTCAGGTAGCACAGGGGTGTATATTTTCAAATGTGACAAACTTAAAAGGGAAAATAATATGGTATACTAATTTTTATGTGTTGGCTTGACGTAACAGTACGATGGTAAGTGGTTACATTTTACTACTGGAGCTGCTGAAGTCCATTGGAACCTTCTTCAAATGTGCAGCCAATTTATGCATTTGTTTTTAAAGCTTCCAACAAATTTAGGAACTAGTTGATATGTTTAAATTTCAATCTATTGCTCTAACGTTGCCAGGAGAAACTCAGACACCCTTCTCTCCATAGATATTCTCCAGCATTTTCCGGGGGACATAAAGGTGTTACCAGAATGCACATCTAGTCTTTCCATGGGTTTTTTTCTTCTACTCCAGGGTCCCTTTCCATTGAGATGTGCCTGAAAACCCTCAAAAAGGAGGCATCCAGAAGGCATATCATGATTAGATGCCCAAACCACCTCAGTTGACTTCTTTTGATTCCTGGGGCTTGGTCAAGCTCAGCCCCAGTAACTATAAGGAAGCACCCTCCATGTGTGCCCACCACCTCTGGGGAGAAACATTTGGATTGGGTGCCATGTAAGCGAGGTAGCAGGTGATGGCAGATGTGTGTTTGGTTGACCTTTCTGTTTCCCTTTTGGTATTAGTGGACCAGGAGGTTTTATCACAGTTTACAGTCTGTTACTGCCTTTAAAGTTTTTAAGTAACTTTTTATAAAACTTCTACAACTTCCAGTAAGGGAAATTGTCTGGTTTGGGAGAATCAGCCTCACCTTTGCTTTCTGTCGATGATGTCTTTCTGTTAGCATCATTCTATTAGGGCGTTGAAAAAAGTGCATGTTTGTGTTGATCGTTGTAGTACAACTCACTAAAAAAATAGTATAAATACAAGTGTGAGCACACCGGAGAATCCAAAAGTGGTTCACACCGGGGGATAATTTTCCTGCCCTTACAGTTTTTCTAAAACAGCTCTCCTAACATTACAGCATGTAGTAATTTTCTTCATTGCTCTCCATGGCACTCTGGTTCTGGTATTTGCTGTACACTCAACTAGATTTAATTCTGCCTTTGTATATTGAATGAACCAAGAGATATTCTAAAATCCAAAGTTAGCAGGCAGCATATGTATCAGAACAAAAAAACAAAACTGATCCAAACAACAAACAAAACCAAACAAACCAAAAAACAAACAGAAACGTCCAAATCACTTTTAGTTATAATTTGTTGAAATTTATATTTGTTTGGGACTCAACAATTAATCAACAAATTTCTATACAGCTGTGGAGAGGAACTGCATGTGGGTCTCAAGCTTTAGGATTTCCACCAGAAGAATAAGTAAAAAAACAACATGTCATGAAATAAGATTTAAAAAATGGAATTAAACAGCTGTTTTCTTTTGTCCTCAGTTCAAAAGCACTGCTCTCCAGATCAAAATATATGCCTTTATAGAGGACTGATCCTGACATATAAGTAAATGGCTCAACTAAGTTTCTTGTTTATTGGTCATAAATGCATAGAACATTAAGTTTAGCTAAATAAAAACTGAAAAAAGGAAAATTCTAAAAGAAATAAATGTACAAGTAAAAAAATTATTGAGGAAAGAGATTTAAAAATAACTCAATTATTTAAATGATATTCAAATTTAAATAAACAGGCATAATAGGAATGAGTTCAGTTGTTGGAATTAGAAACTAAAATGTTAATATCAATTTATGCCACCTTTTGTTTAGCTAGAATTATATAAAATAGTTGAATTTATATTTTTTTTGTTACATTTGATGCCATAATAATTACCATATGTTCATTTTTGTAAGTATTTGTGATGAAATTAATAGATATTAAGATGTCAAAAGAAGGGGAGTCAAATCTTGCTAAAGATAACTTCAGCAGTTGCCTCTTTGTAATTTAATGTAGCATTCCATGGAAAACATGGTGTAGAGGCAGACAGTTTCATCTGCATCCTGTCTGCATTCTCAGGCTGCGTTTCCCCCTCTCTCCATCAGTCAGTGCATGTGTCCCGATGAGTCTCTTTATAGAAGTGTTTGAACGTCTGGATGTGTATTTCTGCCACTGCCACCTCCCTCCCTTTCCACTCCTCCCTCTCTCCCCTACTCCCTTTCCATCTCTCTCTGATATACATAGCAATGACCCCTGTCTCAGTCACGCTGGCACCATGCTGTGAATACCATCTAAGCAGAAAAACAAGTGGAGATTGTTATGCAAATGGCTATGTGGTGGGCCATGTGCGGGAGAGAAAAAATGGTTATGTTTGTGTCCTTATATGTGTGCTGGGGAGGCGTCGAGGAGAGAGGAATGAAGATACAGAAACAGAAAAAAAGGAAAAGAGAGGAGAAAAAGAAAAACATCAAAAGACAAGACAAACAGGCAGAAGGCAGGACTTATTAGAGATGCGGTAAACAGACAGGATGACACAATAAGATGATCTTTT
The DNA here is from genome assembly GCA_014839685.1 of Anableps anableps. NCBI lineage: Eukaryota > Metazoa > Chordata > Actinopteri > Cyprinodontiformes > Anablepidae > Anableps > Anableps anableps. Next base: position 8,677,713 of record CM026076.1, on the reverse strand, counting down.
GAGCATATTTAAAGAAATAAAATCTGCCATGGTCAGGTGCTCCGTACCTGCAGGATGTGTTTACCATGTGAGCTACAGTCACTGATCAGCCAAAGGAAACCAACTGTCTGCATGCTAATAAGTCCCTCTTTGTGCAGAGGTGAGGATTTTTTGCATCATATAACTGATGTATGTCAGTTTTGATGTGTTCTTGGAAATCCTGACTTTTTTCCTGTTACTGTCAACATCTAATTTACACCCATACATCTAAACTCAGTTACATGCACAGAATAGTAATGCAGGGAGAAAGGTCAGTTGCGGTTTAATTGTCATTGCACCTCACTTGGGTGTTGCTTCACTGAGTAGAATGCAATGACAAATACATATTTATATTTTTCATAATAAAACAAGAAGATGAAAACATCTATACACCATGTTTAAACCCCATATGAAGTATAATAGTGGTATAATTTCACATAAAAAAAGTGCATAAATTCATATTGAGATTAACAAATCTCAGGAGTTTTCTAAAAAGACAACTTTATATTACAGTGCACTCTGTTAAGATGGAAGTATATGATTTGAGATTAGAATATTGATGCCATAAATGAGTTGAACAGATACAGACAAATTCGTTGAACTTCTCCATTTAAAAAGCACAAAAAAACCCCCAAAACACACACACAAGTTCATCTGTCTCTGAAATTACTTGAAACTGACAAAGGTTTAATTAGTATTATGTATTTATGTTTTTTCCAGGCACATAGTGCCAATTTATAGTACAATCAAGTAACTATGTTACCGTCAGTTGTTCCAAAAATGCTCCATACACAAAATATGATTTAAAAGAAATCTGACTTCGTAATTTAACACCTTGAAATTGGGCATCTATTTCTTTAAAACCTCCTGCTCTTTCTGAAATTCCGCCTTCAGGAAGTCATCTCTACAGTGCTCTACCCTACAACAACGTTTTTTATCAGTGTCTCTCTGAGAAGTAGCTTGTATAATGAGTTCAGCAGATGCGCAGTTCCACCAGGTGTTTGCTAAGTGCTGCTGGCTAGTCTGAAGGAGTTGAGTGGGGAAGTCGTGGGGGAGGAGTGCTTCTGAGGTGGAAGTTTGGAGCTTAGGAACTGCAGCTCTGAGGAGGAGCTGGACCTTGAAGATGGAGAACTAGTCTTATAGTCTATAGTCTTTCTCTCTCTCTCTCTCTCTCTCTCTCTCTCTCTCTCTCTCTCTATATATATATATATATATATATATATATATATATATATATATATATATATATATAAATAAGGAATGGGTTTTTGTGCGTGAGCAACTGCTAGTAAGGCTAGATAACTAAGTGCAGCGCAAACATCTGTGCAGTGGTGTAAAGCATTCTGCCTCTAGACTCTAGAGTGGTGGTGATGAACAATGTCTCTCTGTCTGGTAGTTCAGTAGAAGAGTGTAGGTTTAGCAGTTGTCAGGAGGACAACACTTGGCTGACTGCTTTGTGTCAAATGCAAAGTTTGGTGCAGAGGGATTATGATGTGGGTCTGAGGGGCTCCCCACCTTGGTTCCAGTAAAAGAAATCCTTAATACTGCAGTACACAAAGACAGTTTGGACAATTTCATGCTCCCAACTTTGTGGGAACAGTTCAGAGATGCCTTCTTCCTGTTCCAACATGACTGCATCAGTGCACAATGCCATTTCCAGAAAGACATGGATGAGTGAGTTTGAAATGCAAGAACTTGACTGGCCAGCATAGAGTCTTGACCTCAACTGATAGGACATGTTTTGGATGAATTAGAGTGGAGACTGCTAGCCAGGCCTTCTTGTCCAGCGTCAGTGTCTCACCTCATAAATACTCCTCTGCAGAATGGTCAAGAATTTTCATAAACACACCCCTAACCATATGGAAAGCCTTCCGAGAGGGCATTGAGCTCTTATGACTGAGAAGGATGTGATGGGATTGCTTTTTATCTTTAAACCCTAAAATCATACCTGATCTGCTCTGAGCTGTGCTTTTAATCCAGTTTGGAATATAACTTTTCTTCTCAAATCCTCGGTCATAGCAAACCACAATGTGAGGTAATGATTTTCCTCCACTGACTTTTGACTGAGAAAGAGCCAACACAAAGTTTCAGAAACTACAAGGGCACACCCAGTTTAAAAGAGAGCTTGTAAAATTTTGTAAAGTTTGTGAAGATGTTTTACATGCTGTATTTGAATGTATTTAGGCTATTAATGGTCAGCCATTTGATTTCAATTTAGGACAAAAACTCTCCCAGTGTAAACTTTGGACAGTGGTGGTTCTTAGATGAATGGACTCTTTTTCTGAACCTCTTAAAAAATAGGAAAATTATAAAACAGTAAAATTTGCATCCATATCAATCTTTATTTTTAATGAATCTCTGTTTAGTATAGAATTATACAGCTCAGGTTTGATCAGTCCAGTCAGATCAGTTCTGTTTCCTTGAGCATAAAGATATTCAGTCTGTATAAGTAGACTAAAGGTTAGTTAGGTTAGTGGTCAAGATCAAAACCAATTTCTGCCACCTTACAGCAATACACAAAATTTCTCAAAAGTTGAAAAAAATGCAGTTTAATAAACAGCACAAGTGATTTTTTTTTTTTAATTAAATGATTGCTTACTCTAGCCTCTATGATTACAGAAACTGGAGAGTTGGTCAGTTCCCAATAGCATTCCAAATGACTTTAAGTTACAGAACTGTTACTTCAGAGATAAACGTCTTTTAAGCTGGGAAAAAGCATCATAAAGAACAAAATGCCTAAAAAAAATACCACGCATATAAAAATAAATTCCTTTGCTCATAGACAAGAATGTGCTTGTTTGTGGGTTTTGTGCTCTTATTTCTAAATTGACATTCATGTTTTGTCATCACATCTCTTCAATATCTTATTTATAAATGATAAATTTATAATGAATGCTTGCTTTCTGCAGCATACTGGGAGTTTGTGGGCTGTTTTCAAGTTCTTTGGTCTACTCTGCCATCTGTAGATCGAGTACAATTTGGTTTCTTCTGGTAGTATTTCTCCTCGGCAGTTCAATATGTTACCTTTATTAACTTCCACTTCAAGAAGTGGTTACCTTAAATTTCTTTTATTGGAATGCATCTGCTGCCAATTTTCAGCAGTCTGTAACATTCCTCTTTCCAAAAATGTTATCAGACAAATGTCCCTTACACTTTCACAGTTTTTATCTTGCAGATAAACAAACTTTCTGACTTAGCATCTCCCTTTCTCTTTCTCCTTTTCTTTTGACTCTCTCAGTAGCAGACGTGCTTGATCATTATCCAGCAATGCCATCAATTATTAGGTCTGGTTTATGAAACCCCAGTGCAATTTGCTACCGAACAATCCAGAAGTATCGCTGTTCATAGTGGACACTTATCCAGCTCTGTGGTTTTTTTTTTTTTTTTTGTTTAGGGGTGTTGCTTTGTCTTGACTGAAGCTTGCATCAGTTTACATCAGCGACAGACACAGCAGCAGACTGGACCTCCCCAAGCCCTGCACATACCTCACCTTCACAGCTGTGAAAGCACGATTAATGTACACATCGGCACCCATCATAAAGGCTTTTCACAATTTCTGAAATTAAATTGGAGAACTTATTTGAAAGTCATTGTTGCACAACATAGATCTTAAGGCTGCTCTGTACGATGATTAGCCTGGCAGACATTTCAGTGACAGCAAGTAATTTAAATGATAATTTGCAATAATAACAAGATACTCTCATATTCACATATTCACTCTCATGGTCACATTTAAGGCTCATAGGTAAAACAGGAAAAAGATTCAGTCCAAATAACACATAATAAAAACTGGACGTTGACCAACACTGGCCAGATTTCAGCTTCATCAACCCTATAAACACATCACGTGTGAGCCTCACCAGGGTGCAATAACAATAATACTATTCGATGTGGATGCTGTTACTGAGAGAAGACAAAAAGTTAGCAGTATTTATCAGTGGGGCCTTTGTAAATTAAGTAAGATGTAAGGAAGTTATTTAAAAGGAAATGGTCATCCCATAGAGGAGCCAGTTGAGGTGGCTCGGGCATCTGGTTAGGATGCCTCTCGGACGCCTCCCTGGTGAAGTGTTCCGGGCACGTCCCACCGGGAAGAGACCCAGAGGAAGACCCAGGACACGCTGGAGGGACTATGTTTCTTGCCTGGCCTGGGAACACCTTTAGAATCCCCCGGAAGAGCTGGCCCAAGTGGCAGCAGAGAGGGAAGTCTGAGTCTCTGCTTAGGCTGCTGCTCCCCGCGACCAAACCCCAGATAAGCGGAAGACAATGGACTAGCCAAAAAGGCTGAACATATCACAGCCAAGTTAAGGTGTTTTATTATTTCCATCCATCCATCCTATACTTTTCTGTTTACCCTTTAAATATCAATCGAAAAATGTCCAAAAACAGGTTTAAGTCTTTTAAAGGTTGAAAAATGTGGACGAATCATGCAGATTGAGTAGCATAAATAAAGTGAAACTGCACACACTGAAAGACTGTTTTGCTGTGTTGCAGCAAAAACTCTGAAAATCAAGTCAAATTTTAAACCTAAGTATTACTCAGAACATTAATCTCTTTACAGTTTTGACAATAAACTTAAGTTTTTTTTTTGTAACACTAACTATCCTTGTGCGACAACACTATTATTACTATGAAGAGCTGGCGCAAGTATAATAAAATAAAACTGTATCCATTGCATGTCAGAATCATATAATTCCATTTTGAATTTTTATTAGCAATTTAAAAGAGCAATATCAATAACATAAATAAAACAACAAAATTGGGAAATTGTTTTGAAATTTGAAATTTTAAGGTGTGGAGACAGAGCTAAAGATTCGTCGCAGACAGTCAAGCTGGATAAATGTTCCCATCCAACAGTGAAATGAACATTGTGCCTTATGTGGATCTTAGGGGGAAGAAGTGCTTGTACAGTTTCAACCTTTTTTGAATTTTCATCATAATTATGTCAATATTCTTTCAAATGCAAACACTTCGAGTCCTGACAGAAAGTAATACGTTGAAAGACCATTAAAAATAAGTAATTCTTCCCTCATTCCCACTTGATCCATTGACACACATCCCATGCACATATGCACAGCAGTCACCCCCTGCCACCCACTGCCATCTTGTCCCCACCCTCCACTCAATAAAACTTTTGGCATGCCTGAGGTGTTGTAATTGGCAGCCGGCTTGCCATACCGATAGACTCCTCTCAGTCCTACGGGTCAAGAGTAATTTACTGAGCTGCTAAACGCCACCAGATTTTTTTTCTCTCTTTCTCTCTTTCTACCCAGTCCAATCCCCCCTCCCCTGCTTCCCCCAGCATCCATATTGGAATTCCCATCCAGGCTGTATTACAAGCTGAGATGATGGCTTAATCCCTTGTTAATTAGGGACAACATCTCCAGCAGCTGAGGCTAAAGCGAAGAGCAGCGAAGGCTCCCGAGATGCGAAGGCTCTGGCTGAGCTTGTGGCCTAGTCGGAGAGCCTGGCTCATGCTCAAAGAGCTGGCTGTGGATGGGGGGGAGGGGGAGATGAGGGTTTGGATCTCTCACTGGATGAGGATTAAAAGGGCCTCCTGCCTAATCCCCCACTGATGGCCCTTCTCGGCTTGGACAACTGGGCAACCGGATGCTGCTGTTGGCTCAGCTTTCACCTAAACCACTTCCTCTTCAGCTGGGTCAAGGCGTCACTGTGGCTGTACAAGTTGTTCATCAGAGAATTTGTTTTTGTTGGCCTCAATTGTTAATTTAGCTCGCACAAACTACACAAGGTCCCTTTTTTTTCCTGGGATATGTTAACCATAGTCATACAGTGAGGTCTTCCTGGTCACAATCTGTAAATGGATATGCGTAACATTATCCTCATTTCTTTACATCTATGGCTCATACAAGTGCATCTCAATAAATGAGAACATCATAGAAAAATGTAGTTTCCTTACCAAGTCACTTCTAAAACTGAAACCTGTATATTTCTGAGATTCTTTACACACTGCATGAATTTTGGTTATTAAAGCTAAAGAAAAGCAAAAATCCTGGTTCTCAGAAAATGTGTATATTAAAAAAGATGAATAAAAATTATTTTAGTACAGAAATTATGGCCTACTGAAAAGTATGTACATGTACCATTGAATATATCCACTCAATACTTGATTGGGGCTCTTTTTTCATGAATTACTGTATCAATGTAGCATAACCTCTGCTCTTTACTGAGGTGTTAAAACGAAGGTTTCTTCAATAGTGCACTTCATCTCATCTGCATTGTTGGCTCTGGTGTGTCCCAGAGAATACTCTTGACAGTACATCATAGATTCTTAAAGGGGTTTAGAGCAGACGAGTTTGCTGGCCAGTCAAGGCTAGTGATACTATGTAATTAATCAGGTATTGGTACACTTGACAGTGCAGGCAGGTGGCAAGTCCTGCTGGAAAATACAGTCAGCATCCCCATGATAGTTGTCAGCAGAGGGTAGCTTGAAGAGCTCTAAAATTTCCAGATAGATGGCTGAATTGATGTTGGACTTGATAAAACACAGTGGACCAACACCAGAAGATGACTTGCCCCCCCCGAATTATCACTGACTGTGGAAACTTTACACCCGGCCTATTTTAGATGTTTCTCTGCTCCATCCCACCTCATTGAAATGATCACAACTGAACTTTACCATAATATGCTTGGATAGAGCACTTTGTGAAAAGCTTGTTTGGTAATGATGTTTTATGACTTCACCCCCCTGTGGAGAAGATCAGTGACTTGTCTGCTGGACACCTTTAAAGTTAGCAGTTGTCCTCATGGTTGTGTAAAGCATAACATGGTTATAAGAAAACATTTCTGGATTAAAAATCCTTTTTTTATTGGTTTTATATAATTTTAACATTTTGAAGAGAATAAATATTAAGTTTTCAGTAGCTATAAACCATAATAATCAAAATACAGACTTTACTCTGAATGTAGTAAATCTGTAAAGTATGAATTTCACTTTTTATTTATTAAATAATTTTTTTCAGTGTTGAAACTGACAGTATTCATGTTTATAAAGATGCCCCTGTATACAAAGTCTGATGAATGGTCTTAGTCCATGAGTATAACTCCTTTAAACAGTGTTTTTTCTTTGTCATGGGATAGAATTTAAATGTGAAAAAAGATGGAGCAGCAGAGGTAAAAAAGGACTGAAAAGTTAATCTTCTTATGTTTGCTTCTCTGGTGGCAACAAAGGCTCATTTTTTATTTCCACTGGTTAAGTATACTGTTAGCAGAAAATATTATAAATACAGCCAGTAATCTCTAAGTTCCTCCTCCTTGGAAACACAGGCTCCCTGAGAGCTCCAAATTCTTGGTAATTATCCCGCACTGTACCACCTGCTGTTTCTCTACCTTTGTGTCCAGTTTGCACCAGAGAGAGGTATATCAGGAGAGGATAAGAGAGTGGGACGAAAAGGAAATAAAAAAAAAAAAAAAAAAAAAAAAAAAAAAAAAAAAAAAAAAATCAAAGAAGTATGTGAGATAGAATTATAGACGATACATTTTTTTTTTTTTTTGAAAATTGTCAGCTTTAACTTGAGCTATATAAAAAAGAAGCAATGAATGGTCCTTTGAATGGCATCAAAGAAAGTCACAAGTCTGTGTTTTCTACATGAGTAAGTAGGCACAGAACTGTCTGAAAATACATTGTGGAAATACAGTTCAGAAAACTGCAGTGACAGTGGCAGAAGTTTGTCCCGTAATCGCTAGGTTGCCGGTTCGAGCCCCCACTTCGTCCATCTCCGTCATTGTGTGCTTGGGCAAGACTCTTCTCCTGCCTTGCCTGCTGGTGGTGGTCAGAGGGTCCAGTGACGCCAGTTCATGGCAGCCTCGCTTCTGTCAGTTGCAAGTTTGAAGTAAACACATGGCTCATTGAAATCTCCAACATATCTCTCAACCCACACCGGTAACCAGAGGTGTGCGATACTGTATATTTTGGTATCGATCTGATACCAAGTAAATACAGGGCCAGTATCGCCGATACCGATACTTGTTATTCAAGTATGATATATCATCAGACTTCTGACATTTAGCCATTTTTGAGGTTTTTCTTTTGACTTATTTTGTTACAACCTAGGACAAAATTTAGATAAAGTTTATAGGTGTCTACAAAACACTTTCATAACATATTTACATGATTGACTGTAGGCCTGTGTGATGATACTAAGGTCCTGGATACCTGGTTAGAAGGCACAACATCATGGATACTCCATAGTATCAGGCCTCTACCATAAAACTGAAAATAGAGCCTGATTTTAGCAGCATAGAGATCCAAAACATATGGGTAAATCATAGACATGGTACTCCAGATACAACAATCAAAGCATCTCTTGCCGTTTCCTTACTCTTCTTCCTCTTCTTTTTACCACAGTTGAGCTTTCTTTCCTAAAACCTTGTTTTCAATCTTTTCATCTGTTCAGGAGTCTTGTGTAGCACCCCACAATGCAACATTTAAGACTAAGTGATAGAAATGAGTTTCGAAATTTCACAAATCACAGCACAAAGTAAACAGCATCTCTTTAAGAAAAAAGTATGACAATTGTTTGCAAAAATTATATTATTCAGTAAAATGAAGAAAATTACTGAAAGTGACTGAGCATGTTAATCGTTTCGAAAGCTCTTTTTCTTTTGCACATTAAACTTAAGCATACCTCCTGAACGTTGCCATATTTTTTACTGCACAATGAATTCCTGGCAGTATGCCCTTCCTTCACAACGCAACTCTGATCCAGCCTTCACTGTCCATTATTATGCACCCCGTCAGCAGGCAAGCATCACCCTTGGTTGTACTAACCATTGTTACTCCACAATCAAATTAGCCCTGCTGATGAGGCCTGAGCTCTGTGACCTCCACCGGCCCAGTCGCCTCCCTGCCTCACAAAAGACAAAGAAGATCTAAGAGCTGGGTTCTTCAGGGATGACAGGGGTTCACATTCTGATGTCTGATTATGTCGGCTCGTCCTTTTATTTATATATTTACCCTGGAAGTAATTGAGGCAAGGTGCTGACTACAATATGTGGAAGTGATGCCCCCACCAGGTGTTGTAAACTCAGTGTTGATGTTGATCAAAAATAGTCTTTGTGTGCTCTTTTATTTTTTTATTTTTTAAGATAAGGTTACTTCTGCTTGGCCCCAGCAACTAGCATATATGTGACACTCAGACATTGACAGTCAGCTCAACGCTCCCAAATCCCTCTAGACCATGGCTTCCCTCCGCATCCCTGCTTTCTCTCGCGTCACCTTTTGTCGACGTTTGCCTGATTCACTGTGATCAGATGTGAGAGTGGATGCCTGCTGCTGCACCTGCGAATACATTGTTGGATCCACATAGTACTGAAAACAGTCTCCATGCTTGCCCTTCTGTGTGTGAACGCTGAAAATAATAATAAAAGACAGATATACAATTTACAAGGTTTTACATTTATATCACTTAATATACATTACTTAACAGCAAAGATTGGGCAGGAATAAGATTCTAACCTTGAGTAGAAATACCATAATATTACAGCAGGAATGCAAAAATTTCAAACAAAAAATGTAAAAATTGATGTAGCCGATTGTTTTTCATTTAAAGCTAAAATTAATAGTAGTTTTCAAGTGCTTGTTGTATAGATTATTTTATACCTTTTTAGCTTGTTCTGATCTTTACAGAATAACACAAGGACCCACAAACCAAGATGTTTTTAAGTAGATTTAGGTTGAAACAAATATTTTCATTTTACCAAAATGTTTCATCTGACTGAAAGTAATGTCAACGTTTTTAAGTGGTCCAGCCTGCTCGAGAAGGAGCTACAGAATAAGGTGATAGCAAGGAGTACTTCAAATCTCAATTTGTTTCCTGTCAGAAATAAATTTTTATATATATATATATATATATATATATATATATATATATATATATATATATATATATATATATATATATATATATATATATAGTTCAAAGTGCTTCACATCATTAAAAACATCAGTCAAGTACACAGTAAAGTCATCAAAATCATCAGGAAAATATCAATTCATCAAAATCATAGGGATCATCAAGCAAATATCTTCAAGCAAATATAGTTCAAAAATATTGATCAATGATCCACTTACTTTATTTAACTGATTTACACTCAAACTTCCCAAATTAAGGCACGTTGAACACAATCATCTCCACCTTTTTCTCTCATTGTTGTATATACTGAGGGGTCTGGAGGAGGAGGCACCCTTGAGGCCTTTGATGTTCTGGAACCCATTGTACCTTTACAGAGGCACATATGCTTCTGTGTATACACACACACACACACACACAGACACACACACACACACACACACACACACACACACACAAACATATATATATATATATATATATATATATATATATATATATATATATATATATATATATATATATATATATATATGATTCATTTGTGTCACAATTCAATTCAAAATCGATTTTTCAGTCAAAACAACTATTTATAATGATTTCTCCTTTAATCTGTTGGTGTGCAAAGGATCCTCATGATCTACCCCAGTCTGCTTTGCAAGGTAGAATGACAAACAGTGACATTAAAATGTCACATTTATGAAATTTTAAATATTAATCCATGCTGAGATGGAATTACTTCCTCCCTGCATCCCCTGTTTTGTTTTTACAAAGTGGTCACAGAGACAGAGCCACACCTTTTTGCAGACAGCCTCCTCTGTGGACAACAGCGTTGCAATTTCCATCCAAAAGTTTTTAGCGATTTGACAAGATGTAAATAATTTCTCACTGCGTCAGATAAACGTTCCGTATTTATGTTGTCTGCGGATACTAAAACCAGATAGAGAAAGCGGACTAGCTGAAGCGAAATATGAACAATCTGACCAATCACAACACGCCTCACAGAGCTTTGTTACAGGAGAGGGAGGTACGACGTACCAAAGCTCAGCTGTATTGGATCTATGCATTTTGGTGTTGACCTCTGTTGACTTAGGTTAGTCACTTCAATTGGGGTGAATATTTATGCAGTGACTTATTTTTGTAAAACACTTGTATTTAATTTTCATTATTTTGTAGGAATCATATTTCACTTTGATATAAAGATGTTCTTTTTTGTAAATTTTATTCTTAAAAAAGCCAAATTTTGTTGATCATGATTGATTTGGAAAAAAAACATAAAAAGGGTGAAACATCCAAGTGGGTGAATACTTTCTGTAGGCACTGAATATATCAACAGGTAAGCCTGTTTAGGACAAAGTCAGTGGACAAACCTCACAATTAAGCCCCAAAAAAGGCAGGCGTGATGACATTTCTTTATTAAATGCAATACAGGCTTTGCATAATTAAATGGTTGGATACCTCAAAATACCATCTTGTTTTACACATCTAATCATTGTTGTAGAAAGTTTCCAAGGTTCCCACTCAGTAGTACAAACATGATAAATGAATATTTCCCATCTCTGACATATGTCTAACAGGATAATTGTCAACCATTCCTTTATAATTTCTTGTTTTGTGTCATCTGATTTTTATTCAGTAACATATGCAGCGATTTGTTGTGAAACTGTCTCATAATTAACATTGCATAAGTAAAAAGAAATGTGTGAATGGCACTCTGTGACTTGGTCTTCTTTCATGTGCACATTAGGTACATGAAAGAAGGCTCAGGGTCAAGAGGAAATTGTGAGAAATATTCCAAAAATTTGACATAGTAAGTGATTTTCAAATAATGTATTTTGCTTGAAATGCTCATTCCTGCTCTTTATCAGGAAAACTATATTGTACATTAAGCAAATTTATGAAACAAGCCTTTCTGTTGCAGGAGTGTTCCAGCTTTGCCCAACTGACCTGCAGATTTGATATGGATCAGTGAGGGCTCACTGAGAAAGTGGAGCGTGGAGGAATACGGTAAAGAAATCATAGTCAGATCACACAATTACACTCCGGATGACTGCAGATCGGGTGGCAGCTGAATGGTCTCAGTGAAGGTTGAAAATGAGAGAGAGGGCTTCAGCAGGAAGTTCATGTCCTGTAATTTTCAAACATGTTAAAAGCGATATCTTGACAGTTTGAATGTTTTTTTTTTTTTTTTCCTTTCAGACCACACTGCGGAGGAGGAATGGTCGACACTTACCCCTGTTAGCACTTAAAGAGAAATTCATCTTGTTGCAGTTGTTAGGATTCTGACCTTTGCTCTGTAATTTAACAAGTGCTGAACAGAAAAATGGAAAAGCAGAAAAAAAACTTCAATGTCAAGAGACATTATGCTGATAATCCTGCATCTCTGTTTGTTCATTTATTCCTGATAGCGTGTTTATTTTGATCACTCAAGCATATTGGATGTTTGAGTTACTGTTTTATCAGACAATGTTTTAAATTCAGTTCAATTAAATTCAAACACACTTTATTGATACCAAAGGGAAATTGTTGTTGTAACTCATATTATTCAAGGTTCTCCAAAGAGTTGTTCTAGAGGCTGATGGCTGTGGGCAGGAGGGATCTCCTGTAACGGTCAGTATTACAGGACATTTAAATAAGCCTCTGACTGAAGACTCTCTGTTTTTCTATGACAGTCTTATGAAGAGGATCCTCAGGACTGTTTGTAATTTTCTTGAATTTATGTAAAATCCTTCTCAGCACCATCATCTCCAGTGGCTCTACAATAGTAGGATGGAATAGGATAGAACCAGCCTTCTTTATCAGGTTGTTACCACAGCAGATGATGGCAGAAGAGATGACTGTCTCCACAACAGACTTATGGAAGATCTGCAGAATTTTGCTGCAAACCTTGAAGGATCTAAGCTTCCTCAAGAAGTACAGTTTGCTCTGTCCTTTCTTCTCCCTTCTTTAAGGAGCTTCTTGGAATATTGAATTTCCAACCAATGATTAAAAATACTAATCACTGTCACTTTTAGAAGTGTAATCCTTGAAAGCATTGATGCTAATAAACAGTTAACCATTCCAATAACAGCATTAAACACTAACAGACATATTTATACACTGCACTCTGAGGGGAAATAATGGTTTTCATGGTAGCTGCTTATTTATAACTTTTAAAACACAAAATATTACTATTGCAACAGTAGTAGATCAAGCTTGTTTTCAACCAACACTGGAGTTGTATTGACTTTGAGCTCTCAGTGAAATGATCTGTTGGAAGCAGTCTGAAGAGAGAAGTATTATTAAATCAAATGAGAAAGCCAGTGGCAGTTTTTTACAAGTTATTATACTGGATTCAAAATATATGTGGTTTCAACGTTTGTATAATGTTTGGACATTTATGTTTTCATGCTAGACTCTGCTCTGTTAGTAGCACCCAATCACCAACAAACGTTATCAAGACTTTGAGGCATACTCCTCTTTCAGTCTCAGAAATTACCTCGATTTACTTTGTCATTCTGTCGTATTGTAATTTGTCATCAGTTCAGTAGATCTGATGATGTTCCAGTTCCATGTCTTTTGTGGCTCAGTCTTCCACTGTTCTCTTCCTTCATTTCTTTGTTCACTTTATCTTTCTTTTTCTCTCCAGCAGCAGGCTGAAATACTGATAGACCTCACTCTGGGTTTGATTAAGTCCCCGCTCTGCAGAATCAGACAGCAGACATAAATATCTGGGGGCATCTGAGAGAGAGACGAGTCAGTTAAAGAGGACTGAGTGTAGATCAGGTTTCTACCCCTGATGAAAATCAATGCGACTTGACCGGTTGCAAAGTGACTCAACATGTCAGCTCTAAAGAGAGCCGCCATTATATCATTAGAGCTAATTTCATCTTGCTCTACTTGTGCCTTCATTGTTATTCAGTCATTTAGTGAGGATGCGCATGTAGATGATTCACAACTGTCCATTGTCATCATTTTCACCAGGCTTGAAAAACCAGTATTGGAGCCTTTGAATTGCTGTAGTGAGCCTTTTTTCCTTGTAGCTGTAGGTAATTCCAATTTCCATTTAAGTAAAAGTCAGACTCCAAAGTCAGGAGGACAACAGGTTATTTCCATTTACTATATATATGGAACAAGAAAATGAATGCAAGAAGCAAAGTTTACTGGCTTTTTTTTTCTTTCTTTAACTTGATTTCAGCCATCACAATGAAGTCCGCACAGTTGGTCCGGGCAGTTTTGCCAGTCAGTATGCCTGTCACATCGAGCGATCACAGACCAAAAATTAGAGCTCAAGACCTGAGATTTTCTTACAATTACAATGATTTTGTGAAATATAACTGAGATTCGTACAGTGTGAACACTGCTTTAGGAGTGCTGATAGGTGTTTAAAATAACTTGTGTCAAGAGTAAGTAAAAAGGTCCCCAGTAGAAGGGTGCTGGGATGGCCGAAATCTGACCAAAGAAGCTACTATCATTGAGCTGTTGTAGCTGATATCAAAGTCTCCTGTCTTGTCCTAGTCAGCGGTTAGAGTGGGTGCCTGTATACAAGAGGCTACAGACCTCGACGTGACCGTCCCGAGTTCGAGTCCCATCCTCGGTACCCTTTCCACATGTACGCCCCTCCTTCTCTCTGCCCCTTTCCTGTCAGATTACGTGTGAATAAAGGCCACTAGGGTTTAAAAAAGAAAGGGGACCTGAGAATGTGTTATTGAGAGATTACAATTCTCGGCCTCCCTTACTCTATGGTGCTAGACAGGACTAAAGCAGTGTAACTTTTGTCCTGGCCTTGGAAAAGTTAAGCAGATCTTTACCAATGAAGAGGTGTCGAGGGGAGCCATATGTGGTTGGCTGTCAAATCCCATGTGTTTTGTTGATCTTGAAAAGGCTTATGATTGTTTCCTCCTAGGAACTTGGGGAGGGGAAGGTGTCTGATTAGGAAATCTCAAGGTCTCATTTTTGCTTTTGTGCAGATCATATGGTTCTCTTGGCATCTTCAGTGACTTTAAACGTGAACTTGAGTGGTTTTCAGCTAAGTGTGAACTCTAAGGGTGAGAATGAGCTGCTCTGCATCTGAAGCCATGATTCTCAACTGAAAAAAAAAAGGATCCAGGGGTCTGTCTTCCTCAGTTGGAGTTGTTCAAATAAATACATTGGTTTTGATGGGTAAACAATTTGGGCCCTCATCTTCAGTGGTGGCATTACTCGAGTCTGATGTGCTGAAGGAGCAGCTAATAGTAAAAATGTGTGTAGTTTACCAATTGCTAAATGTTATGTTGTCTTAAAAGCCACTATGCTTATTACCACCAGCTAATATTAGACATAAACAGGTAGACTGCTGGAGCCATGTTACTGGTGGCTCCTTTTTCCTATTTTAGATTTCAAATTGTTAACATTAGCCAAGGTCAGCATATTTATAACAACACCTCTCAAAAGAGAGCGCAAAGTTGATTTTCTTAGCCTTGGAGGGATAAGCCATGAAGTTCTTAGTTTAGTGGAAGGTCTCCATTACACCTCTCAGTTTTGGCTTTTAGATACGTTTTCCACTGTACCATGAATGCTTACTAATACTGACTTTTCACCAACCCAACCTATGTTTGCCACATTTCAAGCAAAAAAAAAAAATGGAACATCATTACTGATTTTATATACAACATACATTAAATCCATGTATGAAATGCAAGTAGGGTATTTAAATATACATCATTAATATTTATCAATTAATAGACAATTAATTTATTCAGTTTTACTTTATTATGTTCTTTTAATGAATAAGCATTTAAACATGCAAATTTTCAGATTGGTTTATCATAATGAAACCATCAAAGTTGTTTATCTTCACATGGGTAATAGATTTTAATTTATGCATTAAAAATATGCTCAAGGATTTGACATTAACATTTCTAATCTTGAAAAACCACATCACATTCTAATGTAATCTAAAGTTACAAAAGATACCTGTTCAAAAAACTCAAACACCTGATTTAAAAGAACATTAGTTTCAAGCTGACAGTTTTTATTTAAATCATTTACTATGAATGTATTTATATACATACATGTGAACCTATATTTTTCATAGCATTCATCTAAAACTTGTTGCTAATGAAAATTAAAACATGTCTGAAATGTCATGAAAATCATGAAGATTTAAGCCTCAGGAATTGCTAAGGTTTGAAAAGAATTAGTAGTTACGTGCCTCTTCCAAACCAGATGAGCAAATAACCCTCCAAAAAGCATTCAAAACATGATTTTACTGTTTGTAAAACAGTTTGTGTGGGCATCTATGTTGTAAACTGGAGGAACAGTTTAGAAAAATATGAGGCATTATCATATAAACTCCACCTTCATACAGAATACGACACTGTGAAATATATATGCAAAATGTATAAAAGACATTCATCTTACAGCTAATGAAACTATGTCTGTGGATGAACTGAACCATTAATATGGCTCTGGAAGGTGGCTGTAAGTGTGGGACTAGTGGTGAAGAGGTCTAATGCTGTACAGCTGTACCAGAGATCATGAGTTAGTTAAAAAGAAAACAAAAAAAAAAACAACGTTTTTTGCTGTGTAGGCTATATACAAATTAATATCTCAATTTTTAAAGTTTACAGCTCGATTTATCCCAAAACAGTCCCAGTGCTTATGACTGAAATTTACCTTTCCTTGCCCTGGTTATAAACTGTCACTGAAGAGATCACATTGGGACAAAGTAACTCTGAGGTGAAGGAGGTTGGAGCTTAAATAGAATATATATATATATATATATATATATATATATATATATATATATATAGAGAGATGGATGGATGGATAGATGGATAGATAGATAGATAGATGTGTACAATGAGGAATAGAGAGTTTTGTAAATGTCTCAAACTGCAGGGAGTGATAAGATTTCTTGGCGCAGAAACGTGGGCTCCTCCTGGTTTAGCAATAGGGAAGCAGCTGCTCCAGTTTCTCCATTGTTCAGGCACCTATGACTGTTAGCTTTTAGCTCATTTTCCCACTTACCCATGTCCTTAGTCTGCTGCTTTTATTAGTTGTGGACTTGAGGAGGGGAGGGTCTGTTGGGCAGAGTCTGTGATATTTTACAGTCTTCACCAACAAACCGGGCATCCTACACCCTCTAATTCAAACATCCTGTCTAACCAAATAGCTAGCACAACGCTAAGTCAATTCACCTGTGTTCATACAAATTGTGGACAAAATGTTGCAGCATTTAAGGCATTTTGAAAATATTGTGAAGTCAGATTTCTTTTAGGTCATCTTTGACGTATACAGCATTTTTGTAACTGAAGGTAACATAGTTACTTGATAGCACTATAGAATGATTCTATGTGGCTTGAAAACACATAATGCTGCCCCTTTAAAGCAATACAGTCATTCTGGCTGAATATAAACTGCGAGAGATGGAGTCTCCTAATACACAATTAATAAAAGCAAAGTTTTATGTTCACTTTAATTGTCCAATAAATTGTTTATCTGTTGAGTGTGGTGTTTGTTAAGCCTCGTGGTAATAAAACCAGGTAAAATGTTTAATTTCCACTTAACAGGTGTCTTTTATTTTAGCTCAAGAAAGACAATACCAGAAGGTGGCAGAACAGATCAGAAAGTTTGACAGGAAAACCAGGTTTGTAACAGTCAAGGTAAGTTAGCAGGTCTTTGTGAGCCAATGTGGAAGTGTTTCAGAAGAGGGTCGTAAATTCAGTTACTGATACCACACACACTGTTTAAAGGAAAAGATGAAGGGTCAGTTAAATGCAGATGGGCTGAAAACTAGAGAATGAGACCCTTCCCTCTGGATCGTTTGAAATAAAGTGTCATTTGATAAGGACCTGAAGCAACTCAAGATCCCAGGATATGTCAAAGATGTATTCCAAAAGATAATTTATTCTATCTGCTCAAAAAAAGATACAAATAAACATGGTTAGAAGTCTATTTGGAATATCATTTTTTGTTTACTTTAGTTTTACGTGTGACAAACATTACCCAAAATAAGCCCAAGTAAACATTCATATTCTACATCAACCTGTTTTCCTAAAAACATGTTGAATAATCAGGCAACAGGGGAGATAATTTTCACAGTTTTATGTTGCTGAGTAATTTTAGGATCTCATCTCTCTGGCACTGTGACTTATAATACCTTCCTATCTTCAAGCAATGCTCAAATATCTCCACTAGAGGCTCCCTGTTGAGTCAGCTGCACACACATTCACTCATCTTACAGCCACACACACATACAGACACACTCATACATTCCCTCATGCTGTTCCCCTCAAATAGACCTGCAGAGCGGAGAGCAGGGTGGATTGCTATTTGGCGTTGCAGGGCATTAGCCGCTGATGTCTTAACACTTGTAAATGAACCTTCCTTCCCTCCTAATCTGTCACTTTAATGCACTATAGATTTTATTTCAGCCTCTGTAGTATCACATTCTCAATAATAATCATCAAGCCGACGCTGTTGTCCCCCTCCTGCAGAAATTAAATCTCGCTGCCGAGTGCACAACTAATAAAAGATGTTGCTGGAGGAAATAAAAAAATAAATATGATGAATCATAAGCAGCGGGGATTTGTATTCAGATGCAAAAGACAATTACATAAAGAGTTTGAATTTATCAGCCTCTTCTCCTCTCAAAGGCTCAATAATGGACCACCACTGCCAGGCGCTTGGTGTTGCATGCTAAGAAATACACGTAAACAAGCATTTATGGACATCTGCGCACACACAGAACAAACAAATCCAAGCATTATGAAAACCACAGCATTGCACACTCATGGCTGCACTTGCAACTTGAAATGCCTCTATTAGACTAACAGGAAATGAACACAATTTGTGCATTCTTATTGGCCTCCACAACATCTAATGCATCATAAAAAATCAGGGTATGGTGTTTTCACAATTCAGCTAATAAGGGAAAAAAACTAATGTTAAATAGTCAAAGATGAACAAAAATTAGTTTCAGTTGCAAAAATTGTTGACCCTAAGAGGACAGCTTGAGAGATAAACAGAGATGTGCCTGTTCAACACAACACATTTGTCTTATTCAAGTCAACCTAAAGGTTTGACTATTTTACCTTCTTTTTAGTCTGATATGGCTGATACTTTTTACTCCAAGAAAAGGGAAAGTTTAGACATTAGTAAGAATTAAATAAGGCATTCAAGAACTTAAATCATCTCAATGATTTCTTTTATTTTACCTAAGAAGAATGACATTGAATGACAAAATAGGATTACAGATTTGTTCTGTTTTTGCTTTTTATTATTCTTAAATGTTTTGGATCATTTAATTTTAGTATCAGACAGAAATAACACTAGTGATTACAAAAAGCAGTTTTGGAATAAAGATTTTATTTATTAGAGGAAAAAACATGTCAAGCCAACCTGGTTCTATTTGAAAAAAAAAAAAAAAAAAAAATTGATCATCCAATAAACCTAAAGATGTTCTGGTAACCTTGGATCATTTCCCTGCTGCCTAATCCAAGTGTGCTAGTGCTTAAAGGGTTTGTATTTTTTGAAGTGAGATCCTGTGACATTATCTGCAATAGTTTCCATACCTGCTGCAGAAATATGTCATGTCAGTGTCATCTTGTTGAAAATGTTAGTAAATATTGGGGGGAGCTAACACTCAGGTGTACGGCATCTGTTTTAGCAAATTAAAACAAGTCAAACTGAAAGGTTTCATATCTGTGGGATAGAACACTATGCTAACAGATATTTTAACAGTTTAAAAGTTCACAGACTGTTACGTTTGGTGCTGTTCTGGTAAGCTGAACAACATCCATGTTTTTGTGTATTAATGCTTTTTGACTTTTTGGGATGTATTGTAAGCTTGTTATAAACAACTTAAGAGCCACTAATAGGGCACTGAACCTTCAGTCCAAGATAATATTAAGTATGGAAAAGAAAACATGGCACACTGGTAAGAAGTAACATACCCTGTCCTGACTTGTAGCACAATGTGAGTGCTACAGCCTTCATCTCAATACACACACAGTATACATGGTGACACATCATAACTGACATGTTTAACAAAATGCACTTTATTTCTTCACATTTGAACCCAAATAAAACTAATTGTAGATTTTTTTGGTCTGGACTTCTTGTGAAACTTTTTCATCTGCTACGTTTGTCATAGCCTTTAACAAAAGACAATAGAAAAAATCCACATCCTCTTTGACATCTGTGATGTTAGGGTCAGATTCAGAACCACATGATTTGAACAAACTACTTATACAAACACAATCAGTTACAAAGTATTAAACTATGCTTAATTTCTTTAAACTTTTTGTCAGAATTGATTGTGATCTTTTAAAGAGGTATTGATTAATTTCTCTTTGCATTTTCTGAAGGTTTTTAAATATTTTGTCTGAACATTTAATTCTTTTCTTTCCATGTCATTTTTACTTGGATGCTGACAATAAATTTGAAGTATTCAGTAAAAAATGCAATATCACTTCACTGCTTGTCAAATCCTAGAAAGCATATCTGGAAGTTTTAAGGTATATTTTGATGCCTGGTTTGGAAAAGATGCTTCAAAATCTTGTGAAAAGTAAATAATCTGTTGCACAAAGAGTAAAAGGAAGCACCATTGATTTAGATTTTAATAAAGGGTTTTTAGGTACAGAAGAAAATGTGGGATTTCCTGAATATTCTTTACTAGAAAACAGACCTTGTTTAAAATAAGTAGTTTTGCAAATGAAACCTTTCATCTTGTGAGCAAAGTTTTGATTTATGAACTCAACTTTTGAAGGAACAGGAATAATAACAGACAAAATGTTTATTCAAATTTTAATTTCAAATTCTTCTTTGCAAATGAGCATTTATTTGCAATTTGATTTTCTTTGCTCTTAAAGCTTTCATGTCTAACTAGAGAGAAGGCGTAAAATACCTCCACAGGCTGCTTGCAGCCCAGAACATCCCACTCTCACTTAGCAGAGTAAAGCTGCTGGACAACCTTCTCCCAGGATAGCTCCCACCTAACCTTTTGTCATCCATCTCTTCTCCTTGCCTGTTCCTTCTCCCCTCTCCTCGTGGCCTCTGTCACCCCTCTTTTCCTATGCGCTTGCTGGCTAGTTGACAGTTAGATCCGGTCAAGGAACCCCCCCCCCCACACACACACACACCTCCCAGGAGTTTAAAGGGTACAGGATGGAGCTGAAAGCCCCACGCCCCAGCGGCTCCCTGATTTGCCCCCCATAAAAATCCAGTGAAGTGTGCGTTCCTCTGCTGGGAGAGCAGGCTGCAGGCCTGAAGGTTTGGCCCTGAACTGGCGCTCCCCCTGCGGTGAGACCAGGCCAGAAACAGCCTGCCAGTTGGTTGACTTGACCTCTTCAAACTGATGTGGCACAGGCTGGCAGAGTGGTCACTGATGCTGCACAGTTTGGGGGGAAATAGACGATCTCTGCCCTTTTCTCAATGAGCCCATCTTAGTTCTCATGACATGTTTTTTTTTCTTTATTCCAACATTTTCTTTACTGAGTTTCTAAAAAGCAATGACTACAAATCTGAAGAACTCATTTGATTCTCATCCGGCTATTGTTTCATAAGCATTATTGTGTTTTAAATGTTGTAGGCAAGAGGAGTAAAATAGTTTAAACTTTCCATGTGAAAACTTGGCAAAAATAAAGATTAAAAGGCCAAACGTTTCTGCTGCACAAATAATTTGCAGATCCACAATACCTTTCCACTTTGTGCACCAAGTTGCTGTCATATGTGTATACTCATTCCACCCTGGAAAGGTAAGGTTCAAATAAACTAATAAAACCCCCAAAATCAAAACTTTTGTCCACAGCTATAGGGGAAAACTGTCATAACAATGAAGATTCACAGCAAGTGTGTAAAGGTAAAAAGGTTAGCCTTCTCGATTAATTGTAATGAAAAACATGGTTTTTATTTGTGACTCCAGGAGCAGAACACAGATTTTGCCGTGCTATATTAAGGTTACATTTATCAAACTAGGTAAAAATGAAGATCGCAGTCCTTTCAATAAAGTGGGATTCCTTAAAGTGTGAACAGCTGACACCTTAGCATCCTCTGGACCATGCGACTCTAAAAATGCAATGAAAACATTCTTCCAGCAACAACATGTTTAGGTAATTCAAACTCATAGAAGAAAAATGTCTTTTGTTGCCCATTCGTAAAGTCAGTTTAGAGTCACAAACTGGATGTTTTACCCTTTTTATTGCATTTACAAATCAATCATGATCAACAAAATTAGGCTTTTTTGACAAAAAAAAATCCTTAATACCAAGGTAAAAACTGATTTCCACAAAAAGACAATGCATGAAAATAACATAAAATAAGTAACTACATAAATATCCACTCCTTTTAAAGTGACTGACCTAACTCAACAGAAGTCTAGCCAATTAGTGCTAGTAGTCTCACAATTAGTGGAATGGAGATCACCCGCTGTGAATTCTCAAGTGACTGTGGTATTAAGACACCTGTGTCTGGAAGGTCTATTCACTGGTTAATCAGTATTCCAGGCTACCATTACAACATGAAGACAAATGAAAACTCCAAGCAAATCAGAGAAAATGGTTTTCAAAATGTAAGTCAGAGGGTGGACACAAAAAAAAGTCTCTCAGGCACTGAACATCCCGTGGAGTTCAGTTTAATTCATCATCAAAAAATGGAAGGAATATGGCACCAGTACATTTACCTCAATCAGGCTTTCCTCACAAACTGAGTGAGTGTGCAAGAAAGGGACTAGTGAGAGAGACCACCAGGACAACTATGACTATGCTGAAGGAGTTACAAGCTTCAGCAGCTGAGATGGTAGAGACTGTGCAGACAGCTGTTGCCCAGTCAAATCTTTATGGGTTTTGAAGATGACACTGAACACTGAGCTAACTGCGTTTCGCTGTCTGGGAGCCCACAGGTGGTTAAAGAGTTATGGAAGCTTTGGAGCACATCTGGTGCAGCAGAACCACTGCTGCGGGATTGCTTCTCAATCAGAGAGTCTTGCCGACTTCTCATCACTTCAGCTGGAGAAAAGTTTCCTGATTTCAAAATTTTGGCTGAAGTGGGGCTATGCATTCAGCTTCCACATCAACATCAAAATCTTGAAACATTTAATTATACACAAGTGGGTGTGCAATCCTTGTCCGTGTTCATAATTTAAGTGAAATTGTTTAATTTCATTGTGTAGCTACTGGGGTTCATTGTGTAGCTACGGTCAGTGGTTCTTGTCATGGCAGAGAAAAACATACAGCACATGCATAATCTGCTTGATGTGTGATGGGACAATGTAGATTCTCTGTTCAGCTTGTTGAATTTTAAACCAAATGAAAATAAAATGCAATGGAATATATCATTATTATCATTTTTAAAATGATGGATAAAAATAGATTGACAGGATTTTATTTTGACCCTGTCTGTCAAAATGACGGACAATGAAAAAGTCTAATGCAACCTCTGCTCTGATTGACATTTCCTTCTGCCCATCCTAAAGCCATCTTCTGACTATTCCGGAGGTTAAAAAACTCTGCGATCCTGTCTGGGCTCATTTCCTATTACCCCAAAGAGAGAGTACTGTCCTACCGTTAGCTACTGATGGCTCATCATATTTTTCTTCTTTAGGATGGTCTGTCAGAGACAGCATCAAAGGTCTGGGGGCCTAGTTAGAATGGACTGCATCCTGGGAACACATTAGCGAGTGCTTCTGTTTGTGATCTTACTCTCTTTCATCACTTTGAAATTTTCTCCTTTCACTCTGGCGACCTCTCTGCCTTCCACTCCTACCATTCACTGACCCATTTCAGAATGTGGTGGGGTGTGGCAGAAATGGCATTAACATGTCTCGCTGCATTGGTTTCCTCACAGCTTTTCCTTTTTTTAATAATTAGATAATAAAAAATTCATTTTCTCTTTGACATGTGTTAGTTTATGTCTAAGGACTGCCAAATGACTACAAATAAATGTAACTTCAAAACAGCTCACATCTGAAAAGCAAAGCCTTCAGGTCAGAGGAACTACATGTAATTGTAAAGACTTCAAATTATCTTTAGCCGGAGCAGCAGTTTAATTTCCTTTGATTACAGTTGATGTATCTTAAAAACACATTTCAAGAGATTTTAAGATAGCTCATATTAATCCAGCAATCATTTAAATATCACATACAGGTAACTCAAGGTAATTGAAGCTTTACTTTCTCGAAAGTGTTTCAAATCCTACCAAACTCCTTTTTATCTAATACAACCTTCTGACATAAATCATCTACAGCTTTGTTAGACGTGAAATCAAACTGACAGGTTTTCAGACTGATTAAAAGTGAACACAGCTAAAGAATAAAAAAAAGAAACAACAAAGCAAAATATGGTCTGTAATTACATCTCCTGTCTCCATCTCTTTCACATTCTGCTGCCTTTTTTCTGTCCATCTCAAGCTGCCTGTGACAGCTAACTTTCTGAGTGGCTTTTGGAGGCTAAATTGGCCTGGTTCAGGCTGAAAACTCTGTGTGTTTGGTGTCAGATAATGTGCGCTGAGGAGTCAGAGGAGAATGTGATTAAAGCCAAGCCACTGGTAATTATGTCAGACTCCACAGTTGTCCTAAACCTCCTTGGCTAGTTGAAAGATTTCTCTCTGATAAGAAAAACATGAGGATGAAGAAAGCGACAGCGAGAAAAAAAAAATGTGAAGGGTCTTCCCATTACTGTTGTGGCCTCTTCTGCCCCTGCCAATTTAGAGAAAGCAACTGTGGACTTCCTACTTTACTGGATACATTCTGGGGATGGGGTGGGGGGCGTGAGGTTAAAATGCTCAGCTCAGCTTTTTTGCTTGTGAGGATTGGTTATAATGATGCTCAACATTTTGTGTACTATAAACCTGTTATTTGTTAACCTTGAGGTCACTTAAGCACCAAAAGGCATTTTTTAAAATCAAAAACAAACTCATTTCTGTACTAGGTGGTACTCGAAATGCTCCATTCACTCATCCATTATCTTCCACTTAATCAGGTCACAGGGGCAGCACCCTAAGAAGAGAGGCCTGACACCCCTCTTCCCAGCCACTTGAGCCAGCTCCTCTGGGGGAACCCCAAACCTTTTGCTGGCCGGTTGAGAAGCATAGTCCCTCCAGCATGTCCTGGGTCTTCCTCTGAGTCTCGCATATTAATAAGCTTTGATCTAAACTATTCCATTCTTGCTTTGTCCTACTGGAAGGTAAACATCTACTTTCTTCTTACCACTCTTCCATAAGAGCTAGGTTTGTGAATTCCAAAACTAATAGTTGTCCTGGCAAAAGACTTTCCCATCTGAGCTGTGGATTGTGTGTTCTTCTCTGACTAGTGCTCTCCTTGTCTGATCTGGCAGTTTCACTGGATGGCCATATTTTGAAACGTTTGCAGTTGTGCAGTACACTTTCCATTTTCAGATGATGCGTTGCACTCTTTAAGATGTTCAAATCTTGAAATTTTGTTTGGTAACAAAAAACAGCTATAGATTTTTCAATTAATTATCTATTTGCTGTTCACTGGTCTTTATGATGCAGTTTGTTCATTAATATCCTCTAACAAACTTCTGAGGGCTTCACATAACAACTTGATTTATACTGAGATTAAATTGCACACAGGTGGACTTTATTGAAGATAAATTTTACTATATTAATTATGGTTGTTCTTTAAAATAATTAAATAATTAGACTTTTAAAGGCAATCAGTTACACTGGATTTTGTTTGGAGCTATCTGAGTAAAAGGGGCTGAACAGCAACACCTTTTCAGATCTTTATTTGTAAAACTTGCTAAAAACCATTTAACCTTTTCTTTTCACCTCTCTCCAACAGATTGATTTGTGTTGGTGTTTCACAAAAATTCACAATAAAATAGTTCATAGTTGTTGCAGTCAAAAATCTGCAAAAGTTCAAGTGTATATCTATTTAATATATTTCTCCAAGCCTAAATAGTACAAATGCAGTTGACACCTTGTAAGCAAGTTTATAAAGATGAAAAATTATTTCATAGGTCTCTAAAAAAGAATACACACAGAGACAACATTGTATGTTCTTAATATGTATGTTTTCTTTTGACCCCATTTCACCATGGCTGCTGTGAATAACTGTGTCCCAGCCATTACGGTGAATCTAAAGAACATGATTGCAGAACTTAGCAGGAGATGAAATCCCATGCAGAGGTTAAGCCTCTGTACAATGCTAAATAGCACAGCATATATTAACATGAAATTCATGAAATTCACCCAATTATATCTAATGGAACCGTCTGGTGTGACAGCATACTCAGTCAATTTATGTCCATAAGCAGACCTTCAATCTCTTCGACTACTTATTCTAAAATCATGCATCCTTGTGTGTATCATCTATAGACTACAGAGTTTTGGATGTTTTCTTTTAAATCAAGATAGTACAATCCCTGGCATCATCTTGGTTTGTGGTCAGTAGGCTGTATGAAACTGTGCAACAGGAGCATGACAAGTCATAAATTTAATAACTAATGTTTCAGCTGCTCCCTGCACACCTCTCTCATACACCAAGAGCTAAGATAATGGACTCCTTAAAGTCCTCCCTGCAGTGCCTGGAAATATTCTTAGTCTGAGTCCATAGTCCCAACCCTTACCAAACAGCCTGGGACAGTCCCTATTATCTCTTTTTAAGTAGTGATCTTTCTGGAACTTCTATGAAGCCATCTGAAAATCCTACTCCATAACCTCTTCTGAAAAAGTGTCTACAATCACAAAAGCCATTCGTCTACTTTCATTCCAGTCTCAGGTGTTTTGCAGCATCCAAAAGTTTTTTTTTGTTTTTTTTCCCCAGATCTTTCTGCACCAAGTCACATAGCTCTCCCCATCAACTCTGACCAGCCTATCTCTGCCTCCTGAAGAAACATCCTCTCTGCACTATGTTGCCACCACCATGTGTGATGTGATGAAGGTCCGTTAAGGGGGATATGAAGTTATTTTGCTGCACATAGTGTTTTGCATACAAGTTAAAAGTTTCTATTTTCTTCTTATCTGATCAGAGGACCTTCTCCCTCATGTTCACTGTGTCCCTGACATGGTTAGTGACAAGCTCAGGTGGGAAACTGGCCTTTTTAGGGCTTTTTTTCCCTGGCACTCTTTCATCAGGGCCTGATTGGTGGAGTGCATGATAATAATTGTTTTGTCAACAGTTTCCCCCATCTGAGCTGTGGATCTCCACAGCTCCTGCCAAGTCTCTAATCAATGTACTACTTGTCCAGCCTGTCAGTTTGGGTGGATGGCCATGTTTTGGAAGGCTTACAGGTGTGCCAAACTCTTTCCACTTTGAGATTATGGATTGAAAAGTTCTCCAAGAGATGTTTAAAGCTTGAGAACACTAATTTATAATATACCTCTGCATTAAACTTCTGCACAACTTTCTCCCTGACCTGCCTGTTGTGTTACTTGGTCTCCATGATGGTGTTTGTTCTCAAACAAACCTCTGAAGTCTTCACAGAATGGGTTTATACTAAAATTAGCTTACACAAAGTTGCACTCCTTTTCAGTAATTATGTGATTTCTGAGGCAACTGCCTTCCATGGTTTTTATTAAGAGGTATCTGAGTAAAGGGGCCAAAACATATATGCACGCCACACTTCTCAGCTTTTTTGTAGGTAAAATGTTTTTAATCCCTATAATCCCTTTATCTTTTTTCTTCAACAACACATTGAAGTTTTGGCTATAATGTGAAAAAATGTAAAAAAAAAAAAAAAAAAAAAAAAAAAAAAAAAAAAAAAAAAAAAAAAAAAAAAAAAAAAAAAAAAAAAAAAAAGGAAAGGAGGTGTAAATACTTCTTTGAAGCCCTGTAGATTTGGTCAAAGAACATAAAAAGGAATCATTTTGCCACTCAGTCAGTGGCACTGATGGCTAGACACCTGAAAAAGTTTACAAGCTCAACACAAAGCCCATCCCAACATTATGTAACCCAGTGTGCTTCTTCTGTCCAACACTGCTCCCCATCAGCAGCAGCACCATTGAGCATGGCGGTCTTCAGATTGGAGCGCAGACTGTTGTTAAACACTGATTACAGTTGTTGAAGCCCTCCACTCGTACCCCCTCCAACCCCCTGGTTTTATTGCCTTCGTTGCGTGTGTCAAGATCTGTTGTGAGAGTGCCACTTAATGAAGTCATACCTGAATTTATTTGCGGGAGCCGCCACATAGTGCAGAAGAGGAGGCACCAATTAATAGAACGTAAGAGGAGCCAGTGATTTATAATTAACAAGCATGTGGGTTATAGTAAACATAACACTCAGTGTAATAGCCCTGGAGAGGGGATAGGAAGAGGAGAAAGAAGTGAGGAGGAGGAAAAAACCGAGCACTGATATGTCCCTTGGTGGATGAGCGGAGTCCTTGTGGCTGACGGGAGCTGTCTAAAGTCACTAAATGAATAATCATCTGTGAATAAGGCTGGAGACAAATGCTTAACGAGGATGATGTGTACCTTGCTGACATGGCGGCTGAGAGAAGCGAAAATGGCACCAGCAACCAAACATGCTTGCCTGCAAGTTGAATGGCATGCAACATTATAATAGCAACGAAGCTGCTTTAGTCAACCGGCCGTGGTGAGCCTCTTCTGTAAGGTTGACTGGTTGTTTGTCAGAATTTCTAAAAGGGCAATGAATCCCCACTCATTTCCAATGGCTCGTTGCTGGTGCATGACAGGAACAAAAAAGGAATTGTAGAAAACAAATGTAACACTGACAGCGCTGACAGTTGAAGGGGAGTGTCTTCTTGTGAGAATTTATAAAACATCTTTACGCCAAACTTTTCACTGTTTGCAGGGCGTTCAGCTGACTCGATCATCTAAACTTTAACGGCAAAAACCTATCTCCCAGCCCTCATCACATGTCACTTTACAGTGTATATTTAAACAGTAAGCCATGAGAGGCTTCACTACAGTGCGTTTTAGAACAGTGGAGAGGCAGATGAGAAGCTTTGCAGTATCACTGTGAAGCTAAGCGTCAAGTGGCTGATTGCTTTTAGGAAACATTGAGACAAAGAAGGCAAAGGTTCAACAAGTCCTGCATTTTCTGACGGTAACATGTTAAAAAACATACATTTTCAGCAAAATTTCATAACTCCAACAACACCTCAACAAAGCTCCATTTTAATTGTAATTTCCTAAGCATGTTTTTCAGATAATACAGCAGACTGTAGATATTACTTAAGTAGATAAGAGTAAGTTGTGTATCTTCATGAATCTACATTGTGTCACCTAACTATTACAGTCTTTATTGTGCAGGTAGATCTCAGTAGATTAGAATATAATCAAAAAGTTACTTCACTTATTATAAAGGTTAATATATTTTGAATGTTTATCTCTGTTAATTTTGAATATGGCTTACAGCAATTACAGGTGGTTGTACACATTTCTGCCCACATTGTTTCTTTTCACCCAACTTTACGATAATATGCTTGGACATCGCACTCTGAACACCAAGTTTCTTTAGCAATGTATATTTTATGTGACTTACTCTCCCTGTTGGGGGTGTTAGAGGTTGTCAAATCAGCAATCCCCCCCATGATTCTGTAGTCCATAACTTAAAATAAGATCTATTTTATTGGTATTATTTTAAATGGCTGGGGTGCACAGAGGCACAGTTGGTTGGACTGTTGCCTTGCAGCATGAAGATCCTGGGCTTGAATCCTGGCCTCGGGTCTTTCTGCATGAAGTTTGCATATTCTCCTTGTGCATATCCGGGTTCTCTCCGGGTACTTTGGCTTCCTCCCATAAGTGTCTGTAAATTGTATTTGGGTGTGATGATGTGAATGGTTGTTTGCCCAGTGTGTCTCTATGTTGCCCTGCGATATACTGGCGACCTGTCCAGGCTGTACCCAGCCTCTCCTCCAATAACTGCTGGAGATAAGCACCAGCCCCCCATGACTCTGCAAGGATAAGCAGGTATACTCAATAGATAGATGGATGTAAAATGGATCAGGAGATGGGTCTGCTGTGGTTATAATAGGAAGGGTGTGGTCAGCACCAAGACCACCAGGTGGGGTGTGGCGTTTAAATAATAGTTGTTTGGGAGAGTTTTTTTCCAATCTGTAATTGTCCAATTTTGGCAAGCCTTTGAGAATTGTAACCTCAGTTTCCTGTTCTTTGCTGACAGGAATCTCCTGCTGCTGTCGTCCATCTGTTAAAAGGTCAGCCATGCCGTTGATTCAGAAATGGTATTCTGCATACTTTGATTGTTGCCTTTCAATCATCTCAAACCAGTTTCCATTCTCCTTGGATATTACCAAGGAATCTCCATCACCAAAGCTGCTATTCACTGGATATTCTCCCTCACATCCGAGAGGTGGTTATATGTAAAGATTTAAGCAGATCAGCATTTTTTGAAATACTCAGCCCGTCTGACACCAACAATCATGCCACGTTTGAAGTCCTTTTCTTGCCCATTATCATGCACATTTTGAACTTCAACAAGCCATCTAAATCATGCCTAGATGCATAAATGCACTAAAATGCTGAGAGATGATTGGTGGAGTCACATTTTGCAACTGAACTAATGTAGCTAATGAAGTAGCCAGTGGATATATGTATTTTTTTCTTGAATAAAGAATAAGCATTTCCATCATGGTAAATACTGTGTTTGGCTTTGTTTTCAGAAAGATCCTGTTAGCTGAAAGACATTTTACATTTCATTGAATTAATTTTTGATCACTTTCACTTGTGCCATTAATGTAGCCACATACCTGCCAGTTTTTATTCTATTTTTCATGTTTCACAGTAAAGTAGCATTTAATTTAATTAATTTTTAACTATAATAAAACTGGTGTTTTGCTTGTGTTGTGTGTGACAATGTGACATATGCAATGCTGTATTTGGAGGAGTTGAGAATATAGACACACATGGTGCCGATAGGGTGTTATAAAGAGTGTAATTTTGCATACTTCTCAATATGGCCACTTATGCAGTACATTTAGGTACACTCTGTGCCAAGGGAATACTGAGATTCATCTGTCAGTATAATAATCAGTGAAGTGATAATGGTCTCCACAGCTACACCAAAAGAAGAGATTAAGATGTCCGTGTTATTGTGACTTCTTCCCTTTTCAATTCTAAACACACAAGGATGAAAAGCTTTCTCTTTTACATCTTTTACAGATGTACTGTAGTCCACACACCCATCCAAAGTGGGCGATGCTGTAACTATTCAGGCCAGAGTGCGGAAAAGGATCCTACCTCTTTTACCTGCTGGCCTCACTTCCTTCTCGCACCTCCCAAGGGAACTCGTTTATTTACATTAGTGCAAAGCAGAAAGGCATCAGAGGAAGTCTTAAAGTTGAGCCACAATGACCGATTTAAGCCGCCATCCAAAAGCCTTTTTTTCCTTTTGGCTAAGAAGATTTGTGTCTGGTCCATGTGTATCAGGCCACTCTCTCTCACTCATACTTTCTCTCTGGGACAAAGTCAAAGTAGCATCTTGCCAAAAAGCTGCCCAGCTAATGACAGATTTGGACTCACAGGTATATATATATATATATATATATATATATATATATATATATATATATATATATATATATATATATATATATATATATATATACATACACACACACACACACACACACACACACACACACACACACACACACACACACACACACAATTCGCCTGCAGCTTCTGATCCCCCAACTGGCCACCAGTCAAAATAAGCCTTATTCTCAGGGGTTTACATTTTTTCTGACGTGGCCTGGCTAAGCACACTCACTTAAGATGGCAAGAATATAATCTATCTTCCCTAATTTTTTACTTTTTCTTTCTGATACAAAAGGCTGGATGGGTGTATCCGTCCCATGGCATACAGCAGGGCCAAAATTCTGATTAAGTAAAACAACAAATTTCATGTAATTTAGGTCAAACAGTTTTTTTCGATGGCAAGAAAGGAAAGTTCAACCTTTATTTTTCTAGGTTGTTTTGGCAGGCCAGATTTCCCTCCTCTGTAAAAGGTTCAGATATGGTAATGATTTGTGGCTCTACCTAGTTGACTTCACACTGACTGGCTTCAACCATATTTGGGAAACTCTTCAGTAAAATACTCAAATTGGGGTTATAATTACATGGTAGTTCCCCATAAATGAACTTCAGCCACTCTTCTCTGGTTCTCTCATCCTTCGGAGGTAAGTGGAAACTTCCATCTGTTTTTGAGCACCCTCGGACATAACAGGTCCGCTTTTTAGTAGCCGTCCTCTTCTCAAGTGGAGTAGTCAGACATGCTAGCACAACTTAGCCCTTAAATTAGCCGGTGTATAAGCTTGGGGGAGGAGAGAAGGGGAGGGGGAGGGCTGTTTGCTTGATGTTGTTTTCTAATTGGAAAATATGAAGAAAATATGTAGAAAGATAACCTACATGGAGAGATTAATTGTTCTCTGATTCGTCCATTTTTGAGCAAAGAAACAAAGCTGACCGCTTGTGAGCAGGACTTTTGATACCAACTCTTGACATTCACACAGCCTCATCAGTACACAACAGATCATATTTTACCATATTTTACCCCCAAAACCACAGAAAAATATAATTTGTTGTCATGACCCCATGCTCTATAGTAGGATTTGCATGCTGAGAAATTTAAGGAGGACCCAACTAATGTAAAAAATAATTTATTGGTTGATTTAGACCTGTCACCATCTCTAAGCATACTTTTGAGAAGGTACACTTTTGAGAAGCGTACCTCATTAAATTGTTGAGATAACTCTTTCAAAATTAGGGCTTCTAAAACATTCCTAAAAATGGGCAAAAATTACCACTGATGTCTTCTATTGTACAATATTTCTCATCTCTTATCTAAGGATAACACAACAACATTCCCTGGGTACTACTGCAGTGCTTTTTGAGAGCGCGTAGTAAAGAATTTGAGGTCAAATGTTCACTGATGTCCTGTCGTTGTCTCTCCAACATGCGCTTGCACATGAACTCAAACACACACACAATAGCAGACAGGTCAAGCATGCAACGCTGGAGTTGGTTACATAAACCAGATGGCTGTGGCTGGCATGAAGAAGCTGACATCTTAAAGTTGTGTGTGTGTGGGTGTACCTACAGTATCCTTTAGTACAACCCACTAGGGACTTTGTTTGTTGTCTGTGCACCACAGGGGAAATGCTGTCAGCTTTACAAGTGTATTGATTCACACCACACACACACACACACACACACACACACACACACACACACACACACACACACACACACACACACACACACACACAAACAAAAGGGCCGGAGAAACAAGGACTGTCCAAGTGTGTGATAGTCTGTAGAGTTCCCTTTTTTTCTTTTTGAAGAGTTTTCTCAGAAACTCAAATGATGAGAGCTTTGAAAAGTTTAGCATGCAATTCAGAGCATGACATTGAGCAACTACAACCATGGCTCATCTACTAGATCATACAGCGTTTATAAGAAAACATTTTATTTCTAATTGCCTTTTGCTTTCAATGAGAGTGATCTGAGTGTGTAATGAAAGGTGTAGATTCTTGCTTCTTCATTAAGCATACAATGTATGTAATATGATGAACCTCTGGCATTATCATGCATTATTATTTACTGCATTATGTCTACATAAAAAAAGTTTCATGAGCCACATCATCAAGTTTATATGATGAATTGTATTGTTTGTAGCCTGATTTACAAGGCATGACTATCAGTATCCAATGAAATTAAATAGTCCCCAAAATTAAAAGTTTGCTAAAAATGAGTTCAAACAAAGTCCAAACATGAATCAAAAATGTGTGTTTTGTGCATATCTAGTGTTAAATGTATAATATCTTCTGCTGCTAGCAGGCTTGCTAAATTAGAAGAAAACACATGAAAAACAAACACATTTACCATGGCTACAAATGACAAGTTTAGACTACTGTTAGCATTCAGGCCAGGGTTTGCTTTGCAATGTGACAGTCACCTGGAATCTAAGAGTTGTCCATGACACACATAATCTGTGTTGTAAGTCTCCTCATAGCATTCTTTACAAAACAATAAGGCTGGATGAACTCGGTGTACCAGTTCTGTTGTTGACTGAGTAAATGCTTCTAATTCCAATCATGTAGCTCCTCTTTTTGCTCCTCTCATTGGATTTATGGATCTTGTCTACCCTTTTAAATTTGTTGGCTGGCTGATCACTCAAACCATACATCATCGCTGCATCACTCCTTCGACCCATGTTACCAGCTCACCCCTGTACAAGTCAGCTGATGTGAGCTTGTGACTATCTTGCCTGAAGAGTCAGAGGCAAAATAGAAGCAGGATGAGTTCTATGCTTCTTGCTGCATCTGTCCTTTCACAAAACTCCTGGAAGTGGCTAAAATATGCCTCAATGCTGCCTGTTTTTGGAGCAGCTTGCCTTCTTAAGATCTATGTGGGCATGGTTTCTTAAGTTCAGATAATTTCATTTAAGACCTTTTTTGCTGTTTATGTTGATCTGTATTTCCATAGCACCATGAAAGAGGTGGTTCATACATAAGGGAGGACCCTAATATCCATTATCCACAACACAGTTTTCTGTTGCATAGACAATTTCCCATGTGACCACTCCCATCTTCTATCCATCTGCTTATCTTGTTGTGGAGACAGATCCAGGGGGTGAACCTTAACATCACTGGCCCCAGATCATTGAGGGGTTTCCCAGGAGAAAATGGAAATATACTTTCTCCAGTTCTTTCTGGTTTTACCCCAGGGTCCCCTCCCAGTGAGATGTGTCTGAAAATCCTCCAAAGACGGAGTGCCCAGGATGCATTCTGATGAGCTACTCAAATTACCTTAATGATTCCTTTTCTGGCAGAGTCGCAGTGGCTCCATTCTAATCCTCCTCTAGATGATTTAGCTCCTCACCATATCTCAAATCAGTCCAGCCATCTTACAGAGGAAGCTAACAATTTTTTGTTACCAATCTATATTTTATGACCACATGTGAGAGTTGAAACATAGCCAGACTGTTAAATCTATAGCTTTGCTTGTTAGTCAAGCTTGGCACCAATCTGTCTATCCATCTCATGCTCCAACTTGCCATCATTTGTGTAGAAAACATCAAGACACTTCCATTTGACACAGAGAGGGATCCCTGGGATGAAGAGAACAATACATCTTTTTCCAGTTGAAAACCATGGCCTCATACTTAGAGGAATGGGGTCTCAGTCCAACCACTTCACATTCAGCTTTCAGCCACGGTAGTGCACTGCAAGCAGTATGACTCAAAAAAGCCAACAGAACTACATCATATGGAAAAGCAAAGATTTTAGAGCAGCTTTATTAGGGAAAATATCCGACCATTAAACCAATGAAATTAAGATGGTTCTATAATATGAAATTCTTTTGGAGTTCTAATTGAATGTACTGTCAGGCAGTGTATGCAGAAATGACTCCTGTGTTTAAACACAATTAAATCATTACCCAACCGCTTCCCAACTTGGTGGTGGCAACTTTGTGTATATGTGTGTTTGTATGTAGGTCTGAACTAAAGACCTGACGGTTGATGGAATTATTCGCCATTGCAGCATAGCTTCCAGGCATGAGTGCGTGAGCACGTGCAGCCATGAATGTCAAAGATCTTTTATCCAGACTCACTGCTCCCAGTGTCACCCACAATCCATGCACACATACATATCCTGACTGATAAACACTAGCAAAAACGAATGTCAGGATGTCACATTGAGTGACAGGAGCGAGCATGACAATCTCTTCTGACAGGCTTAGCTGGTATCACCACACAGCAAGTGGTGTATCAGCACATGTCCACAGACTAACAGACCAATGCAGAAATAAAGCAAACTGCAGTATGGAACATTAATCTTTAAAAAAATAGTTTATATCTTACACCGATTTTAGCAGTTTAATTTAGTGCTACTAAATGTAGAAACCATGGGAGAAATAAGCCTTTTTTGAGCACAGTTTTTGCAAAAGGCTTTCTTCAATTTTAAGAATAGCTGGAAGTAACAGGCTTATGAAATGCAGTCAGAATAATCACACCAATAGGACCATTAAGGTCACTTATGGGGCAATTTGGACATATCACTGGACCTACTCTCTATTCAGGTCAATCTTTGTGTCATTGTTGCTTGATAATCCTAATATGCCCCTAATGATGCCATGTGAGACGGTTTGTTCACATGTTCTAAGGTGTGAATTGCTG
Source organism: Anableps anableps (assembly GCA_014839685.1). NCBI lineage: Eukaryota > Metazoa > Chordata > Actinopteri > Cyprinodontiformes > Anablepidae > Anableps > Anableps anableps. The sequence goes on along the minus strand of CM026076.1, from coordinate 8,641,743 downwards.
AAACCCCCCCTCAGGCAGGTGAGTCAGTGCTGGAGAGTAAGTGTAACAAAGATGAAATCTAAGACCACTTGATCTGTCTAGTGTCCTTTTTTTCATGTTTAACATAGATGGTTTCCTTCACTCCTCTTTCAAACTACCTGTCTTCCCTGTCCAAAATTTGCATATTAATGTCTTCAAACGAATGTCCCTTTTCTTTTAGATTTAAATAAACAGCTGATTCTTGACTCAATGAGTTTGCTTTTCTGTGTAGAGCTATCCATTTATGTAGCTGTTGTTTAGTTTCTTCAATGTGGAAGTCTGAATATTCCTCACTGCACTGGATTACATAAACCACACCACTGGGCTTGTGTTGAGTTGCTTTTTTCCTTCGGATGAACAAGTCTTTCTCTGAGTGTTGTTAGGTTTAAAATGCATCAGAATATCATGGGAAAAAGCCCTCTTAGTTTCTTGAATACTACAGCCACATGTGTAGTGACAATGTTATACCTATAATTTGTCCCTTCAAGGTGTTCTGGGTCTCCTCCAAGCAGCACATGCTTGAACAACCTTCAGACCTTACCACCCAAGAGGCCTCATGACCATGTGCCCAAAACACCTCAAATGACTCTGTTAGATCCAGAGAAGCAGTGGCTCTACTACAAGCTCCCCTCAGGTGATAGAGCTCCTCATCCTAAATCCTGAGACTGAACACAGGAACTCGATAAAGCAAGCTTATTTCAACCAAACATTGTTCTTTTGGTTATGATTCCATGACAACAGGCGCCTTTTAGATGAGCTGTTTATCATCATCATGACATATCAGAGCACCATCATCATTACTGTAGACAAGACCCCAGTCTATCTATCCATCTTCCAATCCATCTTTCCATCATTTCTGGGCATGACATAAAAATACTTGAACTCCTCCACTTAAGGCAAAGACTGATCCTGAGCTGAAGGAAGAAATCTACTTTTCTACAGCTGAGAACCATGGTCACAAAGTTAAAGGAGCTCATTCTCATACTTCCCACTTAACACATGGCTGCAAACAGTCCAACAGAAAGGTCCACCGCTTGGATTCTGATTTTGGAAGCCTCCCTGTCTCATTACACCCAGGTCCGTGTCTGCCACCTGGACCAGATGACAAGTTTCCTAAACTTTGTTCCCCACTGGTCAACACCAGGGACCTAAGCCTGTCTGAGCCCCATGAGTTAAGACTTGACCACCTGATGCTTACGGGTGAACTCCCCACCAGGTCTGTTTCCAGGAGGGTGAGTCACACTAATGAACTGCTCCTGGACTAAATAACCCCCAAGTTGGAAGGGATACTCAAAACCTGTCTCAGAGTCATGAAAAGGTGCTGAATTTTCAGATGGGTATTATTATCATTATTAGCCTTTTGTTTTTTTATTGAATTTTTTTTACACCTGTCTAATGTTTATTGAAGTCTTAGGTTTTGTTTTCACTTCCATAGCCTTTTAAATGTGATTAATGTGCATATTTTAAGAACATGAGTCATTGCCTTGTCTGGGCTTTCAACCATTGGAGTCCTGGATTTTTTTTCTTAAGCACTTGATCTTATAAAGCAAGAATTTTTTTTTTTTTTTTTTTAATTCCTATCTATCCAGTCCACCCAAAATTACCACCATAACTTAATGTGAGAGATTATTATCATAGCCAAGAATTTCTGTGTTCTGGAAGCATGGCACATTGAGATTCAATGCATGATTAATTTGGGAGAAAATTCAATCAAAACACATTTTTTCTTCTGAACCATGTCCATGTGCCAGGACTAAAAACAAGTACACTTTTCCACTGGACTGTGGAAATTGTTGTATCTCCTGTTCAAATCAAAGCCAGTGATGCAGATGATTAATTTTAATGACACTATTGCTTAAAAAAGAAACATTAATAAAGACCTTGCATCCTGTTGTCATTAGGACCTCGAAGAGTCTTTGAATATCAGAAAGGAACAAAAAAATTGTGTTACTGTTGCAGATAGTTGAAGTCATGCTCATTTCAACAGCTTTACATTTAACAAGCAGGTGTATTTTACTGGTTAAATCAGAGCAATGATGCATATGGTGTACTGGTCTGCTGTGCTGAAGAAAGTTTGCCAATCAAACTATACTCAACCTTCCTCCGAGTAAGCTGAAAGATTTCTAAAACAAAACATTATCCCCGATTTAAAGAAATTAAAAAACCTATGACAAACAAAGTCAGTGAAATCTATCTGTATGAAGAGCTGTTTCTAAGGCCTTGGGAGTCCAGCGAACCACAGTAAAAGAGATTATCCACAAATATAGAAAAGATGGAACAGTATGGAACAATCAACCACTGGCTGGGAAACCAAAGTTACCACACAAATTTATCATAGATTCATCCAGGAGATACTCTGAAACATTTAAATTTCCCATAAAGCACTAACAGAAAAAATCTGATAAGGGCATAACATTTTACTAGTATATCCCCACTTGTATATGATGCGTCACATCAGCATGTGTCCTATTTTCATCAGTCTATTTAACATTATGCTACATTGTGTGTTCGATACCAACATCTGTACAAAACAAAACTGATGTATGCCCATATTCCTCCTACCTACACAATAAAGCCTTTTATGATTAGAAGGAGCACTGTGATTATTTTTGCTCCTCAAATTGCCTGGTTTCTCTGCAAATTCACCTCACTGACTCTCCATCCCCATCATTTAGGGAGCACTAATGTGTTAAACACGAAGAAGAAGACAGGATGTCTTGCCATTTTCTGCTTCCCCGCTGTTTCCCACATTGCTGTAGTGGCTAAATTAGATGAAGCCAAACACAGGGATTGTCTGTCTAAGGCCAGATGTGATATTTGTTTTCCACAGTACGGCATCAGGTAGAAGGCAAGAAAAAAAAAAAAAAAAAGGAAAATCCAAACAGCTCCCTCATTGGGTTGGGGACTGATTTTGATTTGCTGATGGAGGCCAGTTAATCATTTGATCCTGTTAGAACAAGTGAAGTGTTTGTGTGTTTGTGTGTGATTCTGCCGGGAGAGTTAACAACCGCTGTAAACAGGCCAGAGCTCTGTGTCTTGAATTGTGCACAGGCCATGCTGTGTGTGTGTGTAGTTGTCCTCGCTCAGGCTTTTTTTTTCCTCCTATAAAAGCAATTTGCCCCATGCTCAGGCTAGGCAATGAGCAGATGCTACCATTGTAAATGATGATGCGAGGGGCCATAATAAAGAGTTGATAAACACAGAATTACTGCTGGGCTCTGGGCCATGCAGAGGGGAGGAGGGGAGGGAAGAAGACATAGAAAGTATAAAGAAAGAAGTGGCGCACACACAAACACATCTGTCAGACTTCCTTTAAGCTCATACATGTAAACTAGGCTCATTCTTAGATTATGATAATATAAAATATATCCTATTTCATGTGTTGCTTTGTGTATTTTTGTGAGGCTCTGATGTGATAAAAAAATAACTAGACTTTCTGGTATAAAATACTTAAAGATGGCTCAAATGAAATATGTTAAACTCCTTTGCTGTAAAATATGACTAAAATGAAGACATTTTATTTAGTTTAAACGGCTTGTTTCTAAACTGAGGTTATGTAGGCTCCTTATGAGTACAGTATCCAACCTATAGTAGACAGCAGTTAGAACTTTTTCGGGAGATCGTGAAGGTTAAACCATATGTTTTACAAGATTTTTAAGATTAATTCAACGGAATGGGTGAACAACAGAAGGCTGTGAAACTAGCTCTGATCTCTAAAGAGGCTGAAAAAAAAACGTTCCTTCTCTCATGTAGATGTCAAAAATAATAAAAAAGTACAAAAACTAAAAAAATTACTGGATCACTTTCCCACAATAGCCCCGGACTGTCAGGTCCTGCCTCTTTTGCCCTCTGCTTTTATTGTTTTTTAGTGTTTAATTCCTGCCATTTATTTCACCCATCCTAGTTTATTTCTGTTTGTCCAGGTCTTAGTTGAGTACTCAGTTATTTTTAGATTATGTTTGTTATCTCTTGTTGTTTTGTTTATTTCAATCTTTTCCTAGTTGTTCTAGTTATTTCCTTATGTCAAGTTATTCCAAGTTACTATTGGATTATTTTCCTTTCTCCCCTGTTGCTCTCCCTTGCTCCCTGTGACAATTCTCTCTCCTCAGTTGCCCTCAAGCTCATTCTCCACACCTGCATATGTTTAGTTAATCAGCCCCAGTCATTGTTTCAGCAGTTACTCCCCTACTATTTAAGCTCCTCTCTTTCTCTCACTCCTTGCTGGTTCCTCCTGTTAGCTGTCCGTTGTGTTACCTGTTGTTCTGCCTTAGTGCGCCTTGTTGTCAAACTGTTTCCTTGCCTGAGTTTTTCCCTGTTGTTCTTATTGTTTTGCTCCCTGGAGTCATGCTTATTTTTGTTCTTCCAGTGTTTTGTAAGTTTTGCTTGTCATTCATTATTAAATCTTCAATAACTACTCGCTGCCTTTACCTTGTTGCATTTTGGGTCCTCAACAACCACCACATGTCATGACACAGAAAGCTTTTCTTTTAGAACTTCCTTGTTTTTAGCTCCACTTGCCTTCTCATCAGATCTGATCAACTTCCCTGTAAATGCCGAAGAAAAGAATTCCCACTGCATGTTACTGCGACAACACTTCACAGAGCGGATGGGGCTTTCAGAGTGAAGTGCACCCCACACATTCTTTTGGGGCCTCTGACTGACTGGTAGCCTCACCTCTGTCAGTCTGCCTGAGGGCAGCTGTGGCTACAGTGTATCTCATCATCAGTATGTGAATGTGTGGGTGAATGACTAATTGTAGTGGAAAGTGCTTTGGAGTCCTCAAACTTGATAAAGTGACATACAAGTGGAGAAGGTAGATTCAAAAATGTAAGTTTTAGTCTTTAGCTCAGAGTACCTTCTTCCATGTGTTTGCTGTGTCTCCTACATGACTTGTAGTAAAATTTAAACTTAGAGCTTTTTTCCAACCATGGCTTTCTCCTTGACTCTCTCCCATTAAAAACCATATTTCTGGAGTGCTGGATACTAATGACTGAAGTCTCCTTTTAGATAGAGGGCTTATGAATATCAAAAAATTTAAAGCAATGGTTTGATTAAAACATTTTCATTTACAGTTTGTTTTTTTTTTTTCTTAGTCTAAAATAACTTCTGTGGACATGTTTGAAGTCATCAAAAATGTGATGATTTTGACAGTTCAAGCTAACCATTAGTAACCAGTAAGGCTTTATTCTGTTTATTCCAAAATTCATCTCTCTTTGGTTATCTCCCTTGGTGCAAGGTAATTGCTCTTTGTTTTGTGAATTCAAATTACTGTATATTTTAGGTAAACAATGTTCTTGACTGACTTTATGAAGACATTTTACAAATTGTTAATGCTTTCTAATTGGGGATGTAATGAGGTCTAGTGGCACAACATCTTAATATGTCGAAGCAATCTTTCTCATCAAAGGAAAGTCTGCTCCATAAAGAGTAGTATTCCTGTTGTCCAAGCATTAGCTGTTTTTTAGGCTGGGGGTATGCAGGTGAATGTTTTAAAGGGATCCACAACTAGATTATCATGTTGGCCTAAATATGTTGTAATTTTCTTATTAGCCTTAAAGTTGTTGTTTATATGTAAAGGCTCATAATTACTTCAAAAGTTGAATATTTGTATTATATTTTTCACCTACGGAGGCCCCCATTTTTTCACTTGTGCAATGCATACCAGGCCAATGATGCTGCTGGTAGGATAAAGTGGATTTGACTCTATAAACAAGTGTTGTTGGTGTTGAAGTGTTAAAGAAGTTTTAACTATTTTTAAAGAGCTGATCTGGCAGCATAGGGGACTAAGTGGAATAAGTAAAAGTGACAGACAAGATATAATTGATTTGTAAGTACTGTGAGAGTACCACAACTGACCATGTAGTGAAATTGAAGCAAATGTTAGCTGCTAATGATGTTAAAGGGCTATTTGATGGTTTGTAAGGATTCTACAGTTGTAGTATAATATTCTTGTAGAAAATCTCATGTATTGTAAGCTCCCAAACCTGACCCTGAATATTGTACTACAGACAACTTAAAAATACAATTTGAGATTTTAAATCTTTATTTTATTCATAAAAACATGAAATATGGACATTTTTATTGATTTGTTTGACAATAGAAGCACCTTAAAATTAGAGAAACAAATAAAACAAAAACTATTGCAATATGTGGTCTTGTCTAACCTAGACTGGATTATTATACCATGATCACAGGTTATTTAAAAGACATTGTAATCTGTGAAATCTTTATTGTACTAAACAAAAACACTGGATTCTCAGTTTTCTTCAGAATATTGTTAAATGTTGTTGTGACAAACTCAATTATGTATATTGTCTCTTCTTATGAGGTTGATGTACCATCACTTCCCTTTTTCTAACTGATGAAAGATTTGTGGCTCAAGAGACAAATTATATATCAAAGTTTAACAAATGAGAGGAAAGAGAGCTTCCTTTCCTGCTTTAGTAGGAGTGGTCATACTAACAACAATAATCTGATAGTCAAATGCATGTGATTAACTGCAACTGGCTGCCACTTAACCTCTTTAATCTTCAAGTTTTCACACAAATCCTTTTTCTATTTTTGTTTAATCTTTGGTTAATAAAAAAAACAAAAAACATATGATTTTAGATTTTAATCTAAAATGCTAAAAATGACTCATTATGCAATGAAACTCACTGAACTGCAACAAAACTATGGAGCAAAAGAAGCCTGAAGAACAATATGTATGTTATGATTGACTATATATTATTTAGTTTGAAACCTTTTAAGCCATGTTACACAGCTCTGCTGAGTGAAGATGAGACAGATGGAGAGGAAGACAAAAGGTGAGAGTACAGATGGCATAAAACAAAAACACAGAGAAAAAGAAAACAATGGTTCCAGCAATTTATGAGTTTGGACAGCTGAAAACATCCCACTGCAAATGAGAAAATGGATGCCTTTCATCAGCTTACATTCTGAAGGAGAAGAAAGTGATGATACATACAAGATATTACATATAAAGTCTTTGTTTGCAATATGTCTTTTCATATAGCAAAACACATTATGGGGTTGGGGAGTGTTGACATGTGTGGCACCAAACTCTCCCAAGTTTTTCATTGCTATTGAAGAATAAATTTTACACATTATAGCGGGTTAATTTTCGCACTGAGCAAGCAGAGCAGATTAGAATGTGCTAAATATATGCACATATAAACATGCCAATCCAGTCCGTTTCATTGTTGTCCTCAATTAAGACACTGACTCAAATTGCAGAAGTGATCAAAGAGAAAAATTCTTCATCACATGGATGAAATGTCTCCTTAGCATGACACAAAGCGCTACAGAAGTCAGTATAATGAGCCATTCAATTAAATCAGGTGTCTCTGGACAGGGATGCACCAAACAGTTGGAGGACATTGGCTCTGGAGGCCTGGAGTTGGAGTCCTCCTGTCTGTCTTTGCATGTGACTGGTCACATAGTGTGGTCCTCAAAATATAATCCCATTCCTTCCTACATATATTCAGACAGACAGGTAGTCGTAACAGCCTTCCTCTGACAATATTGTGCATAAACTTTTAAAAAAAAATAGTTTTGCAAATCACACCTAAGAAAATAAGCCGTCAATGAAAATTGGCCTCCAAAATTCTTGATAGCTTTGAGGTCAGATTTTGCATTGTTCAAAGTAATTGCAGATTCTGCAAGTCTTTCAAGGAGTGTTGTAGAGATATTAACGGACCGTACCAAAGCAACCGGTATAAGCAGTTAAGATTTGTCACAGTCTTCTGATACCGCTTATTTAAATACGTTGTGATCAGGACAACCCAACTCTTGTGCAAATTAAATTTGTACAAGAAAAGGCAGCAGCAGCATCTACAGAGTCATAGCCCAACCAAAGACACTACCTGTGTTACATGTTAAAACATTATTGATATGGAGAACAGCCACATCTTGTAAGAGTAACAAGTGTTGTGCCTTTGTTAATGTAGGTAAGGTGCAGTCCAGTAGTTTATTGATCAACAATAGTGTCCTAAATTGTGTCGATACATGTATCTATCTGACAGAAACATAAAAATATCCATTTTCATTTAAAAGGTAACCCACCAGTTTAAAACTATATCTTATTTTCTGCTCAGGTTTGAGCCAATCCCCTAACCTCCATTAAAGCAGTTATGAAGGAAGTCAATACTGTGCTGTCGCTGACCACAAAAGACAGCACAAATATGCTGAGACAGCATTTTACCTATGGAGAAAATAATTAGCACAAGCTACACATTAACATCCACAGGCACCAAGAAGTACTGACATACAGCTATGGACAAATATGAGCAAGCTGCCATGCAAAGCTTGTGCTTGACGCTCTGTTTACCAGATGCCTAGACAAGAAACCATGCATACTCACTCTTGCTTCCTGTAATGAATCTGTGCAACAGTGTGTGAGAATGCTGCAGTTTTCTAAAAATGAGTTCTAAATGGGGACCTATCTGTTTGAGGGTCTCAAGAAGAGGTCCTGCAGTGAACCTTTTAATGAAAGATCAGAGCAGACCATTCTGAGTGGGCAAACAAATGTGTAGGCATGGACGCATGTGCCATAAACTACCCCCATCCAATAATCCCTCTCACTTCTAATGGTGGCCATTTGCCATTCATTAGGATCAAAATGCTGTTTTCTGCCAGGACAAATTGCAAAGCTATTCCATTCACAGCTTGAGGAAAGTCTGAGACTCCGCTGGGTTTCTTTGGCTTGTTTAAGTGCCCAAACAGGGCTGGCTAATGTGGCTAACAAGCCCTGAATTGTGTAGTGTAGTAAAACGGCAGGAATAAGAAAAACTGAAGGGAAGCAAGCGGGAGATTTGTTTTTTTTTAATGTTTCCTATGTAAATATTTCAGTGAGGGAATTCAAGATCTTTTTGTAACTCTTGTTAGGGAGTGCATATGCTTGTATTCTGGACCTTTAAGAGTCAGGTTAAGTGTTCATCCAGAAACAAAGACACCCATCACACAACAAAATCTGCAAAGAATCAAATCTATTTGAAAGTATTCAGAATCTGTAAGAATGACATTTCTTGTTTATTGTATAGTTCTGTTAAGTTTTATTATGTTTTTAGTCCTTTTATCATCTTGCCAATCTTTAATAATAAGATTGAGATGGATTTTGGCTGCAAAGAGGTAAGTTGGGCTGAATAAAATAGGTGGAACTCTGACTTGAATAAAATCTGGAAACCATCAGTGATTAACCAGTCTGATCTCAATAGCAGTTTACATTTATTCAGCATGGTTTTAAACGTCACATTAATTTTGAACTTTTAATATGTTTAACAAATGACATGCAACAAACAAACAAAAATAATGGTTCAAAAAAAGTTGTTACAAAAGTTAGAATTTGGATGGATTTTCTCTAATCCACACAGAGCAAAAATTATAAATACAGACTTAAACAAAGATATAGACACTTGCAAATATTTGGTGAATGTCCCCTAGCAAGGTGGACTTTAATCATGGAAAGACCTCTCAAGATGCTTCATTTTAGCTTTTTCATTCATTCCAAAAATTATTTGACGTGTGTTTGGAACCATTTCCCCTGTTGGAGCCTGTTTGGGCACTTAAACAATACTGAGAGAATTTCAACCATCTAACTGTTGATTTAAAGTGAGGTGGTTGCTGTTGCTTTTCAGTGTGTTCTCTCCACTCTGTCCCCCTTCCTTTTTTGCAAAGCAGTTCTTTACTGTGGGCAGGATCACACTCTGATTTACACTCACCAATAAAACACTGGGTTTTTTTTGGATTGTTTCTTCTCTCCAACAACTGCAAGAATGTTTGTAAAGGTTGCAGTAAGCAGTCTTTCCTGCTGTTATCTCCTCACTAATAACTGAAGATTCTAATAACGTGTTATTAGTGTAACATATGTGTTACCTGTGTAACTTTCAATCCCAGAACTCTTCTCAACTTGCCCTCTGTGCAAATTCTGCCCTCTGGTCTTTTCCTGAATTCTCACCAACCACCTGAATTCACCTAGATTAATAACCTTCATAAGACACCTGAAATACTTCATCAATTCATTTGGAGGAGCTGTCTGCTTCGAATAAAAACAAAGCACAAACCTTTATTTATTTACATCTACTTGCCAGTCTGTCCTCAGTCTTGGATGTCACACAGTCATACTAACCTTAAAGTCATACGAAAACATCTAATGTCTTCCTCTTTCTTCAAGATTTACTTAATTATTCATTATTTCATTTCCTTAAAAATGATGGTTTATATCATTTTGATCTGGACTGAATAATGGTTTAAATTTACCACTCACAGCACAACAGATCAAAGTTTGATTCTACTACTATCATGCATGACTGTTGATAGTGTTCCTTGGTTTAAAAGCCTCACATTTACTCTTCCAAAATATACTTCCTGTCATTGTTATCAAACACTGGAGGGTGACAGTTTAGATCAGGTAACTGATAGTGTGTTCTCACAAAACGATGATCTCTAAAAACTGGTTGGAAGCCAAACAATTTAAATAAGCACTACCAATCATACCAAAACCAGCAGCCAAATATCAACACAGAAACATACAAGAAGTTTATAAAGTGTGTCTGGCTGAGGGTGGGGTATAATTTTATTTCTTTGATGGTGATAGTGGTGACGGTGGTAGGAGTTTGTCTTATAACCAGTGAGTTGCTGGTTCAAGCCCCTGCTCGGTCCATTTCAGTTGTACAAGACACTTCACCTGCCTTGCCTGCTGTTGGTGGGCAGAGGCCCCAGTGGTTCTGGTGGCAGCCTCGCTTCTGTCAGGCTGCCCCAGGGCAGCTGTGGTTATAATGTAGTAGCTTACTACCATCAGTGTGTGAATGTGTGCACGAATGACTGAATGTAATGTGAAGCACTTTGGAGTGTTGATAAAGAGCAATACAAGTAGAGGCCATTTACCATCAGCAATAGAGTTAAGACCAGTTCTTCTGGACCTTTCGAGACTGAGGCCGACAGATATTTCAGGACTTTGCTTTTTGTACACCACAAAATGCAAAAATTAATGGAAAAACAGTTAATTACTCAACCAAAACCATTTCTTGGTACAAAATTAATAATGGTCATAATAAATTAATACTTATGTTATTAAATGCAGCCATACATTGATACACATTCTCTAAACATAGCACAATAGTTGTATGATAAATTTAAAAACAGTGACAGATTATGCTGATAAAGATTTGTCATATTTAAAAAAAACTTTCCTTTTATGATCAAATGAATAAAACCAATTCATCAGAGTATCAGATGTTAAAAACACTATGGTGGACATATTCATAAATTATTAGGCATTTTAATATTATTAGTCAATGCAGGCATGCAAATTGCTTCACAAGGAGGAATTCCAAAACAATCAGAGCCAATAGAATCCGTGGGATTTACAAAAATCACATAGCCAACAGGAATGATGCAGGGACAACAGATTACAGGAGCAAAGTGGAAATTTTTTCTCTAACATGAATTATGACCATAAAACATCAAAGGTAAGACTGAATTTCTGTTTTTGGCTTGATAAGTCATATTTTTTCTCTTTATCAGTTGCTGGTTAAGATTTAAGCAGCAGTAGAGAGGTGATGCAGGTTTAGCATCTATTTACGTTTTTATTATTATTATTTAGCTGCTTAGTGTTGAAACTGTCTGTTTTTGTTGTACATATTTTTCGCGTTATGACTTACTTTTCCTTGTGTCTGCTGTAGATGTCTCGTAAAACTAGATGTCCCACTCACTTTGCATATCGTTAATCCTGGTGGTGGAAAAAACTTACAGGTGGCCTGGGGGTTTTGCTTTTCCCTTCACTTTCCTGTCTTGAAATGCTTCATGTTTTAAAAAGCAAATTTAATAATTTTTTGTGGTCAGATGTGGTTCAGCAAAAGCTAGACCGCAATGCATGTGAACATGCAAACATGCTCTTTTAAATCAAAGGACCAAATGCAGTCTGGTTTTGTAAACAATTACATGCAATAAGATTGCATGGTCATAAGCAATAATAACATTGGGTTTTTTTTCTGAAATGGTGGGACACAGTTGCACTCAAATCACTGCTTTTAATTCAGCTTATTGCGCAGGTGAAGATAAAATGGAGTTAAGTTTTCATAATTTTGACAAAAACTTTTGAGTCTCAAACCGGTCTTGTCCGAATTTGTCAAACGAAACCAAGACCAAGACCGAGGCATAACAATCTGAGACTGAGCCCAAAACTGGGAAAAAACAGGTCAAGACCAGTCTCCTGACCAAGGCCAGTCTCGAGACCTCCATGTGCTGGGTTTTCCAGAATATTAATATACAGTCATATTTAAAAAATAGGAATATGTGTCCCAATAAGCCTTGGTTCTCAGATTAAAAACATATTTTAAAGATAACATTTAAGCAGGTGCTCAACATACTTTTCAATGTGCCCACATATGTGCATTTTTTTTGTTGTTGTTCTTATGTAATATTTTAATCTTGGGGGGTGGGGGTAATGAAAAAATTACTTTTTTAAGCTTTATATCATGTTATAATGTCATTCCCCCATTAAACACATACCCAGAGTGTTGCTTTGACTTGTTCATGGATGTTTGAGAAATTTTTGAATCTCCAGTTGCAGCCATTACCCAAAGCTCCACTTTGGAGCTTCTGTCCCCAGCTGAGCTCCTGTCCCACAAAGCACCCCTCCCTGTACCTCCCCCACACAGCTCAGCTCCTCCAGACTAGCAGCAGCAACAGTTAGCAAACACCTGGTGGAACTATGTGTCTGCTGAGCTTATCATACAAACTACAGTGTTCTGAAGAATGATTGTAAATGGTAGCAATGGAAGATATTAAGAAGCGTTGTTGTTCATGTACGAAAGGGGAAGTATCGTAAAGGGTAGAAGTTTCTTAAAGAGACAGAGGCAAATTTCAAGGCTTCGGATATGGCTATGATGCAAAGTCAAATTTCTGTTTTTGTTTCTGATACATAGAGCATTTTCATAACAACTGATGGTAACATATTTATTTGATTGTGTTATAAAATGGCACTATATGCCTGGAAAATACTTAATCCCAACCCCCCCCCCAACTGTTTTCAATAGCTGTAAGCAGATAATATTACAATAATAATGTATTTGCTTTTAACTATGTCAACTTATTTACTGTAAACCTTTATACTTTGAGCAGTTTTGCACTGTTTTGTTGTCTGACATACTGCTGCCGATAAAATTTTATTTTATTGTCTTGTGCATACGATGACGATAAATTTCACGCTATCTCTATCTCTATCTCTATCTCTATAATCATGATAATAAACAATAAAAAACACTGAAAATAATTAAAATTTGAATAATTCTCTAATTTACTGAATATCACTGAATATTAACAGTCTTTCTTTGTTGTAAAGGTGAGTGGTTTTATTTCTGGAATTTTCTGTCCACCTGGGGAAACGGGCTAAAAGTTAATCAAATTTTAGTCTGAGTTGGTATTCTAGATACAAGCACAAACATACAAATGCACACAAACAGTTGATTGCTGGAGATCAATTTGCATGGTAAACAAAACATGAACATTTCTCCCTAGACAACAAAAAAATACAGTGCTGCTTTACATTACTTCAAGTATTTAACAAAACTATGAAGAAATTGATGCCATATGCAGCTGAACTCCTTCCCAGTAGCTGTAAAATCTAAGGCAACAAGTGTAGTTTGTCTTTGTGGGTTTAATATTACAACAGTACTGGCATTTCTGCGGTTTGTGTGTCGTGCAGGTGGATGAGGAGGAGGTAATTAACACTGACATCTCCTGAGCCAGGTCTAATCAGTGCTCTGTTCTCCTCATATGCTATATTTATCTCCACTCTTTATCCCTCCTATCATAGTGATTATCACTTCATAACTGTCTTTATTTACCTCATCTTGCCTATCCACTTATTCTCTAAAATGATATGAGTAGAAAGAGATAACAGGAAAACTGAGGCTGTTGATGTTTCAACTCCAAATGTCTTGCTTTCAAGTACAGTTCTTCCCTGCTTATATATTAAAGAGTAATTGAAGCACAGGACTGGTCAATCATTTTCAAGAAGTCCACATAAATATAAGATTTTTTCAACAGGCAAAAAGTATGCATTTTACTGCATGAAGTACACATTTGGTCAATATTTACTTTGGAGGTAGGCAATTACTAAAGAAGGGGGGCAACAGTACACACATTCATATCAAACAATCAAAGTACAGACGTCACATATAATTCATGCTGGTGGAATGGAAAATACCACTACAGTTATTTAGAAGAGAGTTTACACATGTTTTCATGTTACTTAAGCTAGTATTTAAAACACTTCACACCAAACAAATGTACAAATAACTGCTAATGAATACTTTCAAAGGGTTACTGACCCATATGCTTGTTTTGAATCAGTAGAATGCCGAGGGCTTTCAACTTCATCAAAAAGGCAGCAGCAGAGAGTAAGAGGTAGTCATGTGGCCCAGTGGTCGTAAAATAGCAAGCCTATTGCAAGCCTGTAATATTTATTTTATATTCTTGATTTTGGATGTCATCTTCACCAGCTCGTTTGTGTTTTCCAATACATGTCATGGGTGAGATAACTAAAGGCTTGTAGGTTCTATTGTTCAAACTTGGTAAATGAGTGTTTTCCATATATCTTTTTTCTGGTATTCAGGTTATTTGAAGCAGTGCAGCTGTGCCGTTTTATTTTTATGCTTAAAAGTATGGCTAAAATAAACGAACTGTTACATTTTTGTGAGTTTTGAACTTGATACAACTTTTTGTTTAACATATGAGCTATTGGATGGCGTTTAGATCAAATTAGATGTATTTTTAGAATTTATGTGTACTGTTTTTCACTTATAGTAAACACTGTATTAACTGAGGAATGGGTGGTCATGTAAACAAATATAATAGCAATACTTGAATCACTTGTGTAACCTCAACGATATATTGGCATAACTACGATTTTTAAAATAACTTTCAGTATTCACAATTTGTTTCTGTTACAGCAGGCAGTCTGATACATTTTGCAAAACATTAAATACAGATGTAAACTTTGGACGCCTGCTTGATGTGAACTGGAAGCTCTGCATTGGTCTTAAGTGTAATGTGTCTACTTGAATTCTGCCATGACTTCCATATAAAAGTTCCTGGACTCAGCTTTTGCAAACCCTAGGGAATATGTTGTTGTTCTGGGTTGAAATATGCAATAATGTTATTTGGAGACCCATAAGTTAACACCATCACCATTACTTTTAAAGCTTAGTTAGAATAAATAAAAGTTTTGACGTTTTGCTTTCTCTTTGTCAGGGTTACATGACCAACAAAGCAATAATGTCCTTCTTTCAGAACCATCCTCGCTCATAAATGTTAAAAGCATTTTCAGTTTTTCCAAGTAGCCTTTTCCTCTTTAAGTATGCAAGTGAGACCTGCTCATTGACCAGCAGAAGGCAGGGTTGTAGCATCTTTTGTCTCTTACACCCCGATTGCACCCTTATGCCCTTTCTACATACACACACACACACACACACACACACACACACACACACACACACACACACACACACACACACACACACACACACACACACACACACACACACCCAATAAGGCCCCAGACACTGACAGGCAAGCTCCCAGGTTCAAATGAGTCTATTGGCATTGAGCCCACATTTGTGTATTCTTTGATGGAAATCCAAGTGAAAATAGGTATAGAAGTTACAAAGGAAAACAAAGAGAAAAGAGGGTTAAAGGCAGAACAGTGCAAAAGATGTTTTTTATGTGTTAGTTTTTGCATTTTTTGGAAAAAAATCTAAAGAATTAAAGAAATTTAGTTGAGACTAGACCAAAAGTTGAAAGAAGAGGGGCAATAGAGTCTAAATGTATTTTTGGTGGTGCAAAAGACAACATGATCAGGAGAGAAAAAAACAGTAAAAAGGGTAAACACAGATTACATCTAACAATTAGAAATATATTTAAACCTTTTCCAAGCTCCCACATGCTCGGGTCAGACAGTTCTATGGACTTTACCATATGTGTCTCATAGGTAAGCTGGCCTGCTAATGAAGGTCCTCATTCAATATCATTGCATTTTACCTTAAATAATAGTTTAATTTAGATTCTGACATTGCTGTAGGGCCTGTGCAGTTTACTATTCACAAATCTCGTGGTCTACATTTCCCTGAATTGCTCAATGGCAAAACATTTTTGGCAACTCTAATTATAAAATCTGACCTTACAAGTGCTACCTTTAGGCATTTTTATAAGAGCATGTTGTTGCAATAAATATTCCTGTTCATGTTCAACCATGCATCTGGTTGTAATATTAAAGTGCTTTCAGACTCTATCCTACCGCTCTTCCTGTTTGGTGAGCACCACTCACTCTATGTGCGAAAATTCACAAAATGTGGACATACACGACCGTTCAAAATAGAGAATGTCACCCTGCAGACAGTGCACATTTCACAGAGTTGCCTTTCATGAGAACAGTAATGGTGGAAACAAGGATGTTCTGGGGGCAAAGGGGGCTCAGGCTAAAATAGTTGTTTGCCAAGTCCCTTTATGTCCAAGGTCCAAGCACCAACAATACAGCAGAGCTCAGTGGACTTCAAGGACCTCTAAATTCTCGAGCAAAGTGGAGCAGTGTGAGACCTAGAGGTAAGCAATTAGTTATAGTGATGGGAATTAGCTTTTGTGGAATCTGCTGTAATAGAGAAAGGGAAAAACAAATTCTTTGACTGATTAAACAAAAGACTTGTCTTTGCAATTCCACAAATGTTAACACATTTTCAAACATTCCAGTGGAAGCAAGATCTGCTTTATAGCTGTAGAGTCTTAAATTGGATTAATTTGAAATGAAATGTTGGTGATAGTCTACTGGATCGTAGGTGCCTGATTATCTTGTGAAATTAGGGAGCAATTTTGTGAAAATCTGTGGTATCAGCCCCCACAACCCCCCATCCAGCTTCAATCGTGAACCAGTGTCAGAGGATAAACCAACTATTTTCGATGTTTCTCTAAATTAGACTATTAATATTGCCCTGGCACCCAATGCAGTATAGGGGTAGTGCTTTAGCAGTCAATTCAAGACATTCCCCTTTTTGCCAGAGATCCTGAGTTTGTGTCTTGGTTATTTGCTGATTAATAAGTCAGTTTAAAGACTTTACCACTATATTTAGTTCCAAAACAGTTCTATGATGCTTTTTTGTTGATGAGGAGAAACACTGACTTGCTTGTGCTGGCATTTTGCTGCTGCAGGCAGCTCTGTTACAGATTGGGTCTGAGGGGCCTGCAGCCTGCAGCTACAATGTCAAGTTTTTTACTCTCTTTTATCAGATTTATGGTGAGTTAGGGGAATACAGCACTGTTTTATCACATAAAAAGCTGACTGAATTTCAGTTCAATTCAACTTACCTGTTTCTTGCTGTAAACTGTGCGACTGAAGAGATCACATTGAGATGAAGCAAGCTTGATGTAGTGAGTTGGATTGAATCAACTATGAGGTGAAGGAGAGACTGCAGCGAGTAATCAGATAACTTTGAGTTAGGAAATGGGGAAGCAGAAACTTGAGTTTGCTCCCTCTATTTTAAAAATGGAGAACTGCTTCACTTGCTTGTTCAGGCACCTATTTCAAAGAGAGCTACACTGCTTCTAAAATTAATATTGACAATATAAAGGCAAAAAAAAAAAAAAAAAAAAAAAAAAATCACATTCACTTGCTTGCGCTGAGAAAGCTAAGTCATTAGTGTTGCTTTATAAACTGTTTAAAGTCATGTGGTGATATTGTATTTAGTTCTGAGATGATGTCATATTATTGCAGGTAACTCATCCATCTTGACCAAGCAAGATTACATTTTAACTACTCAAAGCCATCCTCAATTTATTTTCAATCTCCTTGAAGCCTTTAACTTCCCTCTGTTTGAAATCCTTAGTCATTTGATCATGACACGAGACAGAGACCATCCTACCTTAATTTAAGGAATTCTTTTGAGTGATTGAGTATTCAAAGCATAAAACAAAGTCATAAGACCAGATATAATATTTATTTGATATGGAAATGCTTATAGATATGCATTGCAAGGTATAAATTATTCATGTTGTTTTTTGATTTTTCTTTTTTTTTGTCTACAATATATATTATGTATTATCTTCTTCCGACAGACACGTCTTTTGAAATGATAAGAAAAGAAGAGGTTAAAAAAAAAAAGACAGGTCAGTTGTCGTTTCACATCGACTACAAAGGATGAAAGAAGAGAAAAACTTCATCATGAGGACGAGTGACAGGAAGTGTGAAACACTGCAACAAACACACCTTAGTTTTTTATATTTCTGTTGCGAAAAAAAACAAGGAAGCAGTCTATATAGGCAACACACACACACACACACACACACACACACACACACACACACACACACACACACTATAGCTGGAAAAAACCTATGCTGCCAGCCATCAGTTGTCAGTTTTATTCACTTTAACACTCGCTCGTTAATCACATTGACAGGAAGTGCACCGGTACCATGTTCCTACAGCGCTGCAAGCATAGACGTGTATCAATATTCATTGTCATGTGAAACTCATTTATTATATAGATTTATTACAGACAGTGACTTATTCTGTTAAATGTGTCATTTATGGCATACAAGTAAGTATAACCCAAAGTTCAGTTACTCAGAAAATTCTAATATTATAAAGAAAGATTTTAACACAGAAGTGTTATGTGATGTTATGGCCCACATAATATTGGGAAAAGCTGTACAGTTGTCATTGACACTCCCAACCAGTTGTGTAAGCTACTTAATATAACTGCGAAAGAGGCTGACTGCATGCGATATCAAATAAAATAGTGTACAAATGGAAAATTGGGTTGATCATTTTTTTTTCTTTTATATACAGAAAACAGTGTACATGCAGCATGGATGACCTCAGCCTTGCCTAAAAATATAGCATATATTACACATGCCTTACTGTGGTCATGCATTTTATGTACTAACAATTACAAAAAGTGATCAATGACTTAAAGAAACAAGGATTTCCCAAACTAGTCTGAATCACACCCTGTTTCAGACTTATTAGGATAACTGAAGACATCTCCTGTACTGTGCTGATATCTGTTGTTTAAGGTTAGCAGCCACAGCAGCTAATTAGCATACCAATACTGAAGCCATTTCTGAACCACTGCATCACTATACATTTGCATTATTATTAAACACAAAACCTTTAGCATGAGAAAAGCCACTGCACTGACTTAATATCAACGTATCAGCAGCTGACACTCCATTTAATGTTAGAACAACTACAGGTTAGTGCTTTAGACTCTGTACGCCTTCATTTTCAGTTTAAACCAGATACATACACAGTATAAAAAGACAATTTTTTTTCCTCTTACGTTTCTGATTTCAAACAAGCCTAATGTGTTACTGTTCTAATTCAGCTAGGATTACCAAAAAAATATTTACATTAACTAAATTTCAGAATAATTATTGAGAAAATGTTTGAGAGAACATAAATTGCCTATAAATTGAGTCCTATGCCTTTACACAATTTGGTAAGGTCAAATTATGAATCCATGGCTTTGTAAGCATCTAATTTGTTAAATCATAACATTTGAGTAAAATGGAGGGACACATGTGAATGTATTTTACCCCCAAAATATTGGTTCTGTGCATGACATCATGGAAAAATCAATAGAAATCATGTGGTATGTAGTGGACCTCCACACCTCTGGTTCACCCTTGAATTCAATTTCCAAATTTCTCAATGTCCAACATTCATCTGTTCAAACAATTATATGCAAGTATAAACAAAATGAGAATGTCCAGCTGTCACACTGTTCAGGAAGGAGATGGGCTTTATGTCCCAGAAATGAATGAAAAAACCCTGAAATAACCATTGCAGAGGGTCGGTGAAACCACTGGACTTTTCTGTTTAGAAGCTGGTAAATAAATTGGGCTTTATTTACCAGAGCTTTCCTCAGGATCTCTCCATGTCTCTTTATTGTGCATCTGTCAGTATATATTAGTCAGTTTGCCCACACGTCGGTGTTTTTGCTGCTTCTGCTGCATTGTAAATTGTCAGAAAAAGCAGCAGTTTTCTGCATAAATGCATCATGTTGTATCGTGCTGTGGTTTACTATCCGAGGTTAGAGTGGGGTTACATGTGTGGGGGGTTGTTTTGACTGGCCAACGTCTTTTGTTCTTTTCTTTTTAAAATGTATTCACAGTATTTATTTATTGTTTGCGCTACACTTCAGATGCTTGGCTGCCGCGCTGGTGTTATCATGTCCCACTGGGAAATGTTTTCACCATCAGTCACTGTGCGTGGTAAATCTTTGTGTTTGTGTGCTTGTATCTAGGTGCTTGTTTGTGTGCTTTTCTTTGTGTGTGCCAGAATGTGTTTATGTGTACCAACAGCACAGTAATCTGTAGGCGGGTCATCATTCTTAATGCAGCCTGTGTCATCAGTTCCCGTGACAACAAGGGGAATGATGTGGCCGATACATATGAAACAGGGTTTCATGCATAAACATCCAGGCTGCAGGAAGAGGAGGGTGAGGGCAGCAGGAGAGCCAGGTTATAAGGAAGATGTGCGTATGTGTGCGTGTCCACATACTTCCTTACCTGGACTTTTTTAGTCCTGTTTATTATTTATGAGACCTCCCTCAGAGCACTGTCACCAGCCCCTCCCCTTACAAATAAGTTTGTATGTACATGAGTGTGATGGATGGTGACAGCGACTTCAGATGATAGATCAAGATTAAGATCAAACACGGCTCAACATCACACTCCGTCAAGTTTGGATTTCTTTATTTATATATTTTTTTTTACATTTATTTTTGATGCACATGCCTACACAAGCAAGTTTCTCACATTTCAAAAATTGTACCAATTTTCATCCAAGTTGTGATGGGAATAAATCACTCTGCCATCTAAAAGGAATAATAAGATATTTCTTTATCAGCACAAACACCAGAATAAAATCTTTTTACCTGAAACTGAAAGTACAGAAACTTTACTTGGGGATAAGAATTTTACTAATATTAGTGTTATTGGAGGTGACGTGAATATGTTTGGAAATTTAGTAAAGTTATATTTTGTTCTGGAGGCTGTTGGAAAAATTTGCATTTTTTTTTTTTTACCTAGGCCATGAGATGGACTGGAACCTTCCCAGGGTGTCCCCCACCTCTCATCCAATGACCACTGGAGAACAGCAGCCCCCCTGCAACCCTGCAAGGATAAGCACGTATAGACAGAGTCTGGAAATGTACTGGGAAAATAAAATCTTTGTGTTTCCAGACTTTATTTCTTTTTCCATAAGCTAAAAGACCAAAAAACTTTCTTTTGTAATATCTGGAATTATAGGAATTTTTATTTATTTTATACTTAAAAGGCATCTTTTATCTCTGTTTTGGTTCAATGCAACTTAAGTTTTTGTTTAACTCATTGATGGATTTGAGTTACTGACACAGAACTGTAACATAGTGTCTTGCAAAAGCATTCATACCCCTTAAACTTTTGCACATTTAGTCATGTTACGATCAGCTTCATTGTATTTTAGTGGGATTTTATAGACCAAAGTAAATAGTGTATAAATTATGAAGTGGAATGAAAATATAAAACAAATTTAAAACATTTTGCAATAAAAATCTGAAAAGTTTGGTGTTTTGCACAATTCCTTTGTAGTGCTATCTTCATGTTTAGGATAACTGTGCTGATGCAGTTTTATTGCTTTCTTTCAACAATGGAATTCTTCATGCCAATCTTCCATAAAGACCAGATTTGCCTAAGTGCAAGACAATTATTTGTCCCAGCAACAGATTCACACAGATGAGCTGTGAGATGATAAGACCGAAACTGAACTTTTTGACCTACCTTAAAAATTCTGTGTTGAAAAAACTAACTTCACATCACCCTGAACACACCATCACATGGTAAAACATAATGGTGGCAGCATCATGCTGTGGGAACGCTTTGCTTCAATAGGGAAATCTGGTCAGAGTCGAGGGAAGATGGGGAAAGCAGCGCAATCCTTGTAAAAAACCTGTTAGGAGGTTCCAAAAGACCTGAGACAAGGTTCAAGGTTCGCCTTCCAGCAGGATAACCACCCTAAACATTCCACCAGAGACATGATGCAATGGTTTAAACCAAAGTATAATGTTGTGATGAAGCCTAAGCATAAATTCAAACTGGGAGACTCTTTCCAGCCTTACCTGTATCGTCCAGTCGCCATGCAACACGTCTCCCCCGCAGCCAACCAGTGTCATGTCCTCGGTCCGCCTCAGCTAATCATCACTCAAGATTCTCTTTGTAAGGCTCATCATTTATAGATCCACCTGCTTCCCAGCCATGCTTCAACCCGGCTCCACCCCGTCTCCATCCACGTCCTCCCAGGATTCTTCAGGTTCCCCTCCTTTCCGGTCTCCTCCCCACCACCAGTGTCCAGGCCCTGGGGGGAAGAAGATCCTAATCCTCACCCCAAGCTGTCCATCCAAGCTTATGTTCTCAGCATACGTCTTCTGCTGGGGTCCGAGCACCAAAGAACTTTCAAATAAACCTCTCTTATTGCTGCTTTCTTTCCCCGTGTGAGTCTCTTCAGGTTGAATTAGAATGGTCCAGTCAAAATCTAGACTGAAATCCAACTGAGAATCTGTGATAAGACTTGATGCTCACAGATGATTTCTATCTCATCTGAGGTTGGGTTATTTTGCAAAAAAGATCAGACAAAAGGGTTTTTCTCTAGATGTGCAAAGTTAGTAGAGGCATACCCCAAAATGCTTGCAATGTATATGTTTCTTCCATTTTACAAATATGCACTACTGTGTGTTGATCTGTCATACAAAATGTCACTAAAATACTTACAAAATTTGTGGGTGAAAAGTGACCAAGAAATAAAAAAAAATAAATACAGGAATTAGAATTAAAAGCTGCAACTGGGTCTAAACCTCTAAGAAATTTACATTTAAAATAAAAACAAAGTTTTTGTTTGTTCACAGAGAACACACACACACACACACACACACATACACACACACACACACACACACACACACACATAGAAGAGAGCAGGGGTCGTGAGTTCAGCTTTGGCCTCCTCTCTTCACACGCAGCACTCCAAAGGGAGATGTTTTCAATTCACTCATTATAGAAGGGTCGCTCCAGGTCAAGTTCAATGCCAGGGAAAAAAAGAGCGGCTACACTGAGTGCCACCCACTCATGGGCAGAAACGCACATGCACACCCTTGACTGTGCAGCAAGCATTGCATGAACAGAATTGCAGTCGCCATGACTAGGGATTTGGTTTAAATACAGTTAAATTGGCTATGCAGAGGATGAAAAGGATAGATGGAGGGAAACAGAGGATCAAAGTCGGCGATCTCATTAATATGTTTCACCATCTCTTCATTTTCAGTATACATTGGTACATTTTTTTGTTTATCTTCATTCATGAGTGATTGACTTTACCCTCTCACTTTTTCTATGCTGTCAAAAATGGAGAGCTTTTAGTTTGAAAAAAGAAAACTCTGGGAGTTTTGAGTGTTTTAGTGAAACAGCAGCACTTAAAAACTGAAGAAATTAAAGAATTATTGCAATTCTCGAAATATTTAATAACTTCAGAATGGTAGTGCAGGGGAGTTGAGGAGACTGAAATTGGTTTAATTCAGCTAGTTACAATCTTTCAGCCTTTATGCACAACAATGAAAAGCTACAAGATGTGGTGCAAATTTCCAAATGTTTTATTTTACTTACATTACAGTAATAGTTAAAACATCATATAATAATAATAATAATAATAATAATAATAATAATAATAATAATAATAATAATAATAATACAAGTTCAGTGTCTGGTTGCACAGTGGATATAAGCAATCTACACACTCCTTAAAAATGATAAAAAGGTATTTGTGATATATAAAAAAAATGAATTATTTCAATATTTTTTCTACCTATGTGACATGCTTACTATTCAACTGAAAACCAAACAAATCTGTTTGAGGGAAAAAAAAGAAATAAAGCTCCAACAATCTGGTTGCATAAGTTTGAACACCTTTAAATTAATATGAAATCACCTTTTCATTCATTACATGTTTTCAGTCTTCTTGGGTAGAAGTCTAACAGCATCCAACATTATCATAGCGAGTTTTGGCCACTGCTCCGTAAAAGTCTTTCAAGTCTGTCAGATTGTGGACATTTTTCTTGTCCTCAACTCTTTTCAAATGACTCCAATTCTGAATTTGAATAAAGTTTTAAAAATGTTCCTCTTTCATTTTTCTTGCAATTGGCACATAGAGATATTTTTGGTCATCCTAACTGACCCAAAACATGCAAAGTTTTCCCAAATTTAATGTCACAGTGGGTTATGCAAAAAGTGTTATGTGTTTTTCCACACAGTGTATGTAAATATCTGGTTTCATGCGTATAGCACTCAATTTTATTTATACTTTTCTCTTGGCTGATACCTTTGTGCAAAGATCAGTTTTATTCTTTGTAACACTTTAACAAACTATGACTTGAGCTACAAGCTGCAAAAGAGCAAATGTCAAGAAAAACTTCCTCCAGGTGAGCTTTGTTTCACTGCTGTTAAGAGTGAACGCTGGCATCTACTGTGTGCATCTTATTTGTAGACTATCATATAAGATTATAAGATATTATAAGATCTGTAATAAAGATGATTATTTATAAGATCTGTAATAAATTATTTCTAGTTTTTTTAAATCCAAGATTATGCATTCTTTTGTCTTATGAGCCGATTACATAGTTGACTCCAAAGCAGTAGCCATCTTCACTAAGCAATGACCTTTTTAAATTAGGCATACAACTTCTGACAGCAGGTGCCACAACTGAGTCTGATTCATTAGTAAGACCAAGTGTTTTGACTTCGCTCCAAAAAAAATTTGCTCTAAAGCAACAGGACATTTCTTCCTTTTAGTGTAACTTCCTGACTTTTAACTAAAGAGCAGTCTTTTAGAATTTCTATGAAAATTGCATCAACAAATGGAGCATCTTGATTTTCCAACAGAATCCCAGATACAAGTCACATCCTGTGCTTTTTCTTAGTTTTACAACAAAGACTTGAAGTTCAATGGCATCCACTGGTTATGTTACAACAGGTGGTACACTGTCTGGTCTATAACATGTTTCTCTTCTCCAGTCAGTCATAAGAACACATGTGCTATTTGCTCACAAATGGTCACGCTAAGTTAGGCTGTCGTCGTCAACTGTACCAGTTTCTCTCCGGGCGAGCAAAGCATTGTCAGTTTGAGTCTTCATTATGGTAACAACTTGAACCCCATATTTGAGAGAAGATTTTGGATGTCTACCAGTATACTTGGAAGAAGGCCTGATAGCTGAAGTTCCACTGAAATACTGGTTACAGCTGACAACTGGGAATCTTTGTGGTGGAAATTAAAAATACAAACTGGTTTCTGTTAAATGGGATGGATACATGCAGCAGAAAATAAAATGATTTCAGGATTGGAAAGTCAGAGCAGTAAAACATGCAGGTTAGCTGCTTCAGGGCTGATCAGTGAGTCAAAATGTGCTTTACTCATCCTGTCTGTTTTTCCCGCATATTCATGCTTATTTTTTCTGCAAACGTGTGTACTATCTTAATCAGAGACTGTAAGAGGAAGGAAAAAAACAGAGGTAATTAAAATGTCTTTACATTTAGCTTAATTATGAGCCAACCAATGAATCTCTTTGTCAGAGCGACTCTCTCCCTGTTCGCCCCTTCTGCATAAAACAATAAAACCTCAGTTAAAATTTAATTTTCTCTTTTTTCAGATTAGATTCTGCTTTCTTTTTTGTCTTGTCTGAGTTGAAAAGTTAAATCTAATCAAAGGCGAACAACGTGCCTCTGCACCCCCCCTCTATCCTACTTCCAAGCACCCTCTACTTTCAGAGATTCCCTCACACTGTAGCCATGGAAATGGGACTTTGGGGATGAAAGGAAATCATAATTTTGTGGCGGGATTAATTTTGAGACATGAACGATGCCAAATGAAATCCCTGTCAAAACCTATGCTGATTCTTTTCATCGCCTGCAGATCCCTGAGAAATCTGTTCTCTGTTGCGTTTATGATTTGACAGTCCAGTCGTTTTGGACTTACTTCCCCCCTGATACCTCTGACATGTTGACATTAAGTGGTTGCTGAGACAGGCAGCACCTATATTTCAATCACCATTAGGCGGAGGATATTTGGTGTTGGTTTGAATGGAAAGAAGGGCAGATGACAAACGCATTCACAGATACAACACTAGGTGAATGCCTATAATTACATTAAAGGGTGAGCAGCAGCCATTTTCTGGGAGTGTATAGAGGTAAATACAGTCCACAACTGACCCTTGGATTGTCAAAAATGTGGGCCGGATTGTTTACTTGTGTCCTTGTCAAATGTCCTCTGTCCAGATTAGTCCTTTCAATCAGAAAAACTTTTTTTTTTTTATTTCCTCATCACTTTTTACTTTGATATAGTTGGGAAACCCCACTGCAAGAGTTCCTTCATATTGGCCTTTACGTCTGTACTGCAGAAAAATGGTTGAATGGTCTATTTTAGGTGTAGATGTAGCAATTTCAGTGATGAGCATGATTGACAGTTGTAAGACACTCCTTCCTCTGATTGGTTAGGGTTAACAAATTATAAAGATTTCAAAGTTGTAGCTAGACTGGCTCAACACGTGTGTGACATTATTCTCACCTTCAAACTCTGACTTCTGAGATAAATCCAACACAGCATCCCTTCAGCAGCAGAACCTTTTGAGCTGAAAGGAGTCTGAGCCTGTGAGACGAATTTCTCCTTTGCACTTCAGAACAAATCCAAGAGTAAAGAACTGTGTATATTACGCAAAACATTTTGAACAATGTATCTTTTGTATAATCTGCAATGATTTTGTTCCCTCCCATTTATTTTTTCAATGTTCCTTACCTCTGTCTCTGACAAAATTTACCATCAGGCAAAGTAGACCTTAAGATAATGCCCACAGACTGCAAATTAAAATATGATTAGCTTATTAAAATGTCTTTCAAAGCTGTAAGGCTGAAGGTATTCAGTTAACGAAAAAGAAATAGCAATTGCAGAGGAGAAATTTTGAATGGCCAATTTTTCTACTACGAAATTACTTGAATGTGGAGTGGTTGGTTAGGAAACTGCACATCATGCTTATTTTGCACCTTTATATTATAAAGAAACATTTCTCTGATTACTTTAATTGTTAAATGTTTTTAAATTCCTGGATGTACGCAGGGCCTCCTCAGAATATCTTAGTGTAAATAACTCCCAAATCAACTTGTTTTGCTGATAAACTGTCTAAAGAGGTTATTTAGGATTCTATCTTTATGTTTCTGTGCAAATTTTGACATTTTCATTTAAATTTATTTAGTTCTGCAATGTTTTGCCTAAAACCATCTCAGTCTTGGCTTCCTTCGGTCAAACAGTGGCTGAGCAGTTGAATTTTCCTATTTGTTGCAGCGGTACAGCTTGGTACAACTTTGTTACACCCCTGGATTCAGGTATAAAACCATCTCATTCTGACACATGGCCCCACCTAGTGATGAGTCAGGAGCTGGAATAGTGGGCCTAGCAGCAGCGAGCTTAGCATTGATAGTGTTACTTCGCTTTGCAAATGTGTGATTTATTTACAATGTGGACATGGAGTGGAATGGGTCTTCTTTGCTCCAACTACTAGCGATGGTGTGGCATAGGATGTAGAATACAAGTTTGTTAATGTGGACTTATTACTTCTCACAAGTCCCAAAATCAGGTTTAACAGTGCAACATTTTAGGTTATGTGTGTATTGTATGCTATAATTTATATTATTTTATATTTTTATATTTCTTTATTACTTTACTTAAAAGATTTGAGGATGATGGCATCAATATTTCATAGGCTATGTATCATTTTAGTAGCCTAAACATTATTACAATTTCAAGATGGGAAAAAAACAATTTTTCGGCTACTTTCTTGACAGGACATGGGGAAAAAAAAGTCTCCAGGAAAGGAGAGCTCTTTTAAAATTAACTAATTACTTTATGGAGAGTCATTAGTTTATATTTATTCATTGTATTTGCTAAACCTTGTTCTTATTAGGCTACTATAGGATTTTTCAGTGTTTTGTATTTCCTGAAGCCCAAACTGCACAATCCTCATGATAGAGCTTCTACACCAAGCTTTATACTGGAAACTCCTCCTACAAGAAAAAACACTATCAATAGGTATTAAATTTCAATAGGAAGTTACAAATAATCAAAAATGCACATAATATTTACTAGTACCCACATTTATTAACTTAACAATGAAGTAATCGAATTGACTGGTTGAGTACAGATGCTTCTACCCTGTTCTTAAAAATGGTGTGACAAAAACCAACACCCCTAGGCAGTGCTTTAGAAATGGAACATCCCACAGTCAGCCTCTCCATAAAAGGCTTTGGAGGCCTTATGCTCTGGTTTGAGTAGTTTTCAAAACACATGAAGGTAAGACAGAAACAACACATAACATCTGGGATTCTTTACATTACATCCACTGCAGAGTATAACACAAATCAAGCAGAACAATTTTGAAAGCTGGACAGATGTAACAAAATAAATAAAATTGTGCAATCATTGGTTGTTTGTCCACAAAGTGCGCAAATTGAAATGCATTTAAGGAGGCGAAATCTGGAGCTCCAATGCCACACACATCTAAATCCCAGGTACTGAAGTGGAGGTGGGTTTGCCTTAGATCAACTATAGGTCATGTAATGATCATGAAAGTGTCAAACATTTTGTAGGGCTGTGCAGATCTGCACAATATTTTGCTGGACAGCTGGGCTTAGTGGAAATCACCTAAATGAGACTGAAGACTATAAGATGGGGACATGATCTTCTCAAACCCTTATACTATATTAACAGTATGTTTGGTAAGAAAGTTACTGAAATAACAAGAGCTCGTGCAGAGACTTTATTCATGAAAAGAAGTATGTTTCAGGTTTTTATGGATTTCACTGTGTCATCATACACTTAATGTGGGAGGAATTTCTCATCTTTTAACTGGCTTTTGTGCTTCCACTCCACAAAATTTGACGGCAATGACCAAGGGCTTGGTATGTAAGTGAAGCCACCAGCCATGTACCAGTTGAAAAGACATTAACATTGAAATCTTTACATACACTCCTAAAGACAATGATGGCAATTATTTTTGTTATAAATGAATACCATTGCATTACCTTTAAAATCAGTGATTTATTTCCAAAAAAGACAAATTTCAGTCTCTTATATTTTTTAAAGCATCATTATTTTCCATAGTTCCAATAAGCATTTTTAAACACCATTTTTCCCTTAATGCTGTAAAAACAGTTGAAGATGAGTCTACTCTGCTTTCTTAGTTCAGTTGTACGTATTCTACACACACATAAACACCATTACGCACATACTGATACACAAAAAAGACCCAAAAATCAGACCTGCATCAGCTGGGACTTTATGAATTTCATATCTTCTGGATATAGCCACACATTGCACGGCTTACTGCCTATCCACCTGAAATCCAACCAAACAAAGAAATATATTCCCCCAGCAGAACGCTCTCTTAGTAGAGGCTTTGCAGCCACCCGCTGAGTTCAGTTTAAGCAAGCAACCAGTGTAGGTGCTTGCATTCAGTTTGAGGAAAGGGATCAAACAACTAGTTGAGGAAGTCATCTCTGTTAGAACATTATGTGGTGTATTAGTGAAGCAACTGAATGCTGAATCCTTTCAGATTTTTTTCCTCATGTCTCTCCTGGGTGTTTGTATCTTGTCCAGCTGTGCTTTACAGCCCAAAGACACTTTTTTAAAGTAAGGATATAAGTTTTTTGTGGAGAAGGAAAAGTTATATGTCGGTGGGGAGTTAGAGAGGTTCAGCTGTTGGGTGAAAATCAGAATGAAGAACGACAAGCTAAGGAAGAGCTCTAAGGTCACAGAACCCTGTAAGATGTGGATTATATGCAAGGTGCAAGACTAAGTTTTTCCTCATATCTTCCTGCTGACATGAAACCCTCAACACTCTCTTCCAAAACCTGAGACTAAAGTTTTACCTGAGGAATATGACTACCACAATTCATGCTTGCAATCTTCACATTCAGTCAGACTGGAAATAAAATATTTGTGAACATCAACTTCTCTATAATTCAAATGAATGCCATTCTCATTTGAATTTATAGGTCTGGTCATTGACTGGGGCATTCTAACTCATAATTATGCTATCACTGTGTGTTCAAGGTTGATGCACTGGTTAAGGGAGGACTTCCATCCCGGTCTCAAGTCCTTTGCAGCCAGAGGCCTGAGCCAATGCCCCCTGAAGACATTTTCTTCCAGGACTGCCCTTTTGGTCTATCCATTGTCCCATCAGCACTGTACAGTTCACATGTCTCTGCTGAAGAAAAGCCTCCCCAAAGCATGATACTGCAACCAACAGGTTTCACCCTGGGGATAGTGTATTCAGACAGATGTGGAGTGTTATTTTTCCATCACATTCCAAAAAGGTTCAGCTTTAGTCTGAAGTGACCAAGACACCTTCTTCCTCTTGTTAACTGTATCTGTTACATGGCTTTTGGCAAACTACACACTGAAATTCCAATGTTTTTCTTTCAACATCTTTCTTTTTTAATCTTCCATAAATGGTAAATGCCCTGTACTTGTATAGCACCATAGGACCCCAAAGCCCTTCACACTTCATTCAGTCATTTGCACACTGATAGTGGTGAGCTACATTATACCCACAGCTGCCCTGGGGCAGTCTGACAGAGGCGAGGCTGTCATGCACCGGCACCACTGAGCCCTCTGACCGCCACAAGCAGGGAAGGCAGGTGAAATGTTTTGTTCTTGAAGGACACAACGGTTTGAACTGACAACCCACTGATTACAGAACAAAATCCTACCACTGTTGCACTGTTGCCACCGTCACCCCCAAAAATATGATAAAAATATTAGACTAATAGCAATGGAGTCTCTTCCAGAATTACCATAGAGATTTTGACTGTTTCTTTGATAAATGCTCTCCTTCGCTGAGCTGTCAATCTTGGTAGGTTTGAGTAACTCTTCCCAGTTTCAGAAGATGGTTTGTGCTTTGTGAGAAGCTTAGACCTCGGAATATTGTTTTATAGCCTAACCATGCCTTAAACATTTTCAAAAGCTTGTCCTGACCTGTCTGCTGTGTACCTTTGTGCTGCTTTTTTTAAACTAATGTTCTCTAGCAAATCTCTGAGGCTTTCATAGAACTCCTGTTTTATAATGAAATCAAATTTCACACAAGTGGACAATTTACTAATAAGGTAACTGATTAAGATGATTGGTTGCACAGGATTTTTTTTTATGGACATCAGGGTAAAGCTGGGTAAAAACAAATGCACACAAGAGTTTCTTATAACCAAAAATTTTAATAAAATGTGTTGAACTTTGTGGTTGTAATGTGAGAACCTGAGAAAAGGAGGTATACCTTTCAAGCCAATGTAGTCTGCTTCCTCTGATGCATTTAAACTTTGAGGTCAAGACAAGAGCACCAGCAGGAAAGCCACTGCTCACTAGTTTCTGTCCCTCATGCTGACACCAACACTGCATACAGATGACAGATACTCCATGTTTTCTGCAATACCCAAGTTTCCAGCCGGACTTTTTTGTTCTGCGACTACACCCTGTCCATTGGTATACAGTCGGTAGGGTGAAAGGGGCCTGTCCCTTTGAAATGATAAGTAGTCTTCCTCCATGCAGGGACTGTCATTGAAGTCTTTGTTTGCCCGTCAGTGGCTCTGAGGTGTCTGAACTTGAGGGTCGGCACAGAATAGAAATGACCATGTAACCTCGTTCTAGGTCACCTAATGAAGGAAGATGTATTCATATATTTTCCTGGTTGGATTAGTTCAGCATCATGCTTGCCTTTGAAGCCCAAGGTTGCAAGATCATATTTGAAGTAGGTTTTCAATCATCTCTTGGCACTGAAGTACCTTTTGTGCTTAAAATCCAGGCTCCGCGGGGCTACAAGTTCTGTTCGGTTTCTGGATATCTGAATTTAGTCCACAGCCTCTTGGACTTTAGAGTCAATGTTATCACAAAGAAAAACTTTCATTGGAATTTACATATTAGTGAATGGTTGAGAACTGGCAGAATAAACCACAAATTCTAAAAAGTGAAATCTGAGACAGAACACATCCCAGTAAATTCTTTCCTGCTTTGCTGTCCATCCCTTGGGCTATTGAGGTTCGCCCAAACCTGTTGTGGCAAAGTTACCTCATACAAACCCCCCTCCCCTTCCCTCTCTCCATCATCACCTGTATTAAACACTCTCACACAGCCCATCCCTACTGACATACCACCCCCTGCTACCTCACCACATTCTGGACCCATTTCCCTACATTTCTAAGACTCATCTCAGCTGGACCTCCTGGTCAGATTCACAGCAGGGACCCCTCGAGCCCATCAGAGAAATAATTCACACTCTGCCTCATTTGAGTTATTTACTCTATTACCACCCTGGCCGGCCCATTCCCCACAGCTACCCACTGAGACCTGGAACTCAGGCTGGATACCTGGGCTTCCAGCAGGACACTCAATGCCCTCCATCGGCCCCCCTCTACCACATTATGACGGGCGCTGCCACCTCAATCTGCAGCTGGCGCAGTATGTGGCCGGTTAGGAACAAGATGAGTGTGGAGATTGCTCAGCTAGCTTGAAGTAGAGAGGTGTGGAAAAGTACACTCGTCTGTGTTCATGTGTATGCATGTGTGTGTGTATTTTTCAGGCACATCCTCTCCCCGTTGGTAGTCTTCTGTAAGTCATTATCACACCCAAAGCCTGTGCTTCTCTCAGATGACTTGATAGATTTACATGACTCCGTCTGGGGACCTGTGAAAGAGACTGGGTCCAGCAGAAAGATGAGAGAGAGGACCGCATCATCATCCCAGCCAAAATAAGAAGAGGGACAGCACAGTCACACCTTAATAAAAGATGTCCTTTTTTTGGAGGGGGTGGATAGCACACCTCATACTTCACACAATAGGCATAAGTCTCCATCTTTCCATTGTAGAATTGAAATAGCCTTTCCCATCAAAGATCCCCTTGAGCTCATTTACCAGGGACTGAAATGAATGATTTTACCCATCTTCCCCATTTCATTTTAATCTCAAATCATGTCACTTTCCTTCACTTATTGCTATCTGGTAATATTCTGGTTATCACAAATTTACCTGCCTGTAATGCATTGCCCTCAATGACTAACGGAAACCTGGAAAGGACCACATACCCCATTGCAGAAGCCATTTGTAATGCTAATATCGTCCTGTTGCATATAAGCCAGGGAGTTCAGAGCAACCATCTTTTCACAGCACTGGGATGGTAAATAATTTGCAGCCTGTGATTTTACATAATATACCATGTTTATTTATCAGAGCACAGGACACAATTACTATTAGTCTATCACAATCAAGGGGAAAAGTATTTGCCCCTTTACAAATTTCCTCTATTAGTACATTTTTTCGTGTTAATGCATCAGATTATTAATGAAAATTTAATGTTAGGAAAGAGAGCTTGTATAAATACAATATGCAGTTTTCAGATATTTTTTTTAGGGAAAAAAGCTATCTAAACCGATCTGACAATGTGGAATTTGAATACCCCCATGTTAAAGCTGCAGTATGTAACTTTTATGTCTGAGGTTATGGTTCTTGATCAGACTTTTTATGAAAAAAAAAAAAAATTCTACATATTTGTTGAAACGCTGCGATGAACCGGCGACCTGTCCAGGGTGTACCCGCCTCTCGCCTGATGACTGCTGGAGATAGGCACCAGCCCCCCTTGCGACCCTGCAAGGATAAGCGTGATGGATGAATGGATTTGTTGAAACTGTCACTATATCGTGACAGTATGGTATGACACAAATAATATGTGGAAAAAATCGACCTCCTCTGCCTTCTCCCAGTCCTCCCAGTGCTATCTAGAAACAACCAATCAGAGCCAGGAGGCAGGTCTTAGCACTGTCAATCACTGTGCCTGTGGTGCTGTTGTCTGTTAATGTGTAGCTGCACCGATGGACTTCATGGTGGCGATGTTAGCGCCACTGCTATCCTGCAAGAAGGTCCAGGCTCAAATTCAGACCTCCCTGGAGCCTTTCTGCATAGAGTTTACCTGTTTTCCCTGGACTTCTTAAACTGTCCTTTGGTCTGAGTATGTGTATCTATAAGGTATATTGTCCTGTGTGCCTCTGTGTTGCCCAGTGACATACTGCTGACCTATTCAGAGTTTACTCTGCCTCTCACCTACTGATGCAGAAGATAACCTTTCATCCCCCAATCACCCTTCATGGAATAGCACACGGTTTATTAAGTTAATATATATGTTTTTGCCCAATTGTTTAGGTTCTTTTTTCCTTCTGTTTTAGATGAGCTACAACAAAGTCTTTTGTTACTACATTAACACTTGTTTTTATATGTGTTTTCATATCTAAGGCTGTGTCAGAACAGCTCCAAAGTGTTATATTTGGTGTTTAGCCTCTTATCTCTCCAACTCTCCTTGGTGGCATTGTGACAGCAGGTGTTGACGCTGCATTGATTCAAAGTGTTGCTCACACCATTTAAAAAGTGAGGACACACTCGGCTGTTTTACATATGTTGGATTTTGGGGGGCATCCATGGACTTAAGTCCATCTTAGCAGAATTTTGCTGTTAACACATTACATCAACTTTTGCCACTTTTATTTGCTCTTTTTTTTTTTGGGTCGCAGAAATTGTTTCTGACACACATTTTTACAACGTAATATTATTTGCCTCACAGAACCAACATATCAGTCTTACCTTTAACTCTAATGACTGTATTTTTGACTGCTTCTCAAAATGGGTCTGCCCACAGAAATACTAGCCACAAAAATATCCCAGGAGTGGCATTACTCCAAAAGTATATTGATGACTCATTTAGGAGGTCACAAAAGAACCCAGAACATCATTTAAAAAAAACTGTAGCCCTCACTTGCCCCAGTTAAGTTAGTGTTCATGATTTACCAATTAGAGAGAGACTCTCTCAAAATAGCATCCATTGGAGAGGTCAAGCTCAAAACTACTGTTGAACAAAAACAATAGACACACTTGTCTGACATTACCTCAAAAAACATCTTGATGACCCCCCCCCCCATACTTTTTAGAAAATATTCTGTTGACTGGTGAGAAAAAAGTGGAACTTTTTGAAAGGTGTGCATCCAGTTACATCTGGTAAAAAATTCAACATAGCATTTTAGGAAAAGAACATCATACATGTAGAAAAATATGGTTGTGGCAGTGTGATGATCAGGAGCTATCTTAATGCCTCGAGAATTGGAAGAATTGCTGTAATTGATGGAACCCTGAATTCTCCTCTGTACAAAAAAATCATGCAGGGGAATATCTAGTTATCCAGTCTATATCAGTTTATAACCTAAGGTCAAGCTCATTGAAATTATTCAGCAGATCCAAAGCACACAAGCAAATGCACCTCTGATTGCTTAAAAAGATCCCAAAACAAAATCAAGTTTTTTTAGGTCGCTTAGTCAAAGGCTATGTAAACAAAGCAGCTAAATTCAACCCAAATCTGATTCTCAAAGCAGCCCTAATTTCAGCATTTAATTTGGAATTCTATGTTTCAAGTCAAATATTATTCCCTGTAAGTTCTTGCAATCCTTAATGAGACTGACAACACATAATAACTTGGGCTTTAAATAAATTAATAGATTTTACATATTTTATCTGGGTATATGCACTGGCTATCAGGAGGCAAAAACAGGATTGCATTGTCATTTTTTTAAAATTTCCATTCCATTGCTATCCAACAGGTTAATGTTTTGCAGATACGCTCTTGTTTGCATATCCAC
This sequence comes from Anableps anableps, assembly GCA_014839685.1. Lineage (NCBI taxonomy): Eukaryota > Metazoa > Chordata > Actinopteri > Cyprinodontiformes > Anablepidae > Anableps > Anableps anableps. The sequence goes on along the minus strand of CM026076.1, from coordinate 8,605,939 downwards.
TTTGTCCACTTTGTGCATTTACGGGCTGCAGCAAACTGAAACGTATCACAAGAGGTCTCTCTGGAGTAAAACAAAACCTGTATGTATGTGTGTGTCTCTTTGATAGGTTTTACACTATAATCCTTTGGATGACTTTAGTGTTGTGTATTGGTTGGAAATGGAGGTAAAAGCTTTGAATGCGGTTAGCCTGGATCTCCAGAGTGAACAAATTACAAGTCTTGTTGGTACTCACCCCCAGTAACAGCACTTCAGAGGTTTTGATTCATGGTTTTAAAAAAGATGCAAAATAACCACAAACAGTACACCTCTGGCAAGTGCTGGAAAAAAACACACTTTTATTTCCAGAGTCACAGCGGTACCTGTTGGCTTGGTTTTGCTCTGCTGAAAAACCAGTATTAATGCTTACTTATGGGATTTTTATCAACATAATTATCTAATAATCCATTAACAACTACAAAAAAATATGAAACATTTAGAAATTTTATAATATCCCTGTTTCACAAGGAAATATACATACTATATACAAATTGGATAAGGAATCTAAAATAGGATAAAGCATTTGTCTGACCATCCCTCCATCTTTCCATCCATCTTCTCTCCAACATCTCTCTACAGCGACACTTGCCAACTCATTATAGGGCTCCAAATGTGTTCTTAATCAAAAGGGATATATAGTCCCACCATTAAGTTCCAGGTTTGCCCAAGAGTCTCCCCCAGTTGAGACCTGCATGGAAATACTTTCAAAGGAGGTATCCAGGAGGCTGATCAAATCCACAAACCATCCCAGGTGGCACCTTCAGTGCAGAGAGGGAGGACCTCTACTCCAAGCTCCCTCTAGATGACAAAGCTCCTGAAGTTCTATCTCTAAGGCTGAGCCCTGCTACCCTACAGAGGAGGCTCATTTCAGATCCATGATCACCTCATGCCAAAGGTGAAGGTTATTCAGATACATGGAGCTTTGTTTATTTTGTTTGTTTGTTTGTTTTTTAGACTCTGCTCTTTTTTCATTGTGACCAACTAAAACTTCAGCCACATTTGGAACAAGATACTTGAACTCCTCAGTTTGAGACACTGACCTCCATTCTGGGAGAAGTATCACACATTTTTCTGGTCAAGAACCATAACCTCAGACTTGAAAGAGCTGAATCATTCCAGCTGCTTCCCTCTTTGGCTGTGAAGCACTCCATCAGAGGCTGAAGATCATAGCTTGAAGATCCCAACTGTCATGATTTAAGGTAGGCTGTGTGGACCCAAAAACAACAGGGTGACCCCAGGCATATGATGTGAACAGTTTAATGTTCGAAAATTCCAAAAAAACAACAAGAAGTGCTGGAGAGGTCGGCTTGGCCCCCCAGAGAAGGAGTGGAGGCGTCTCTATTGCAACATCCACACCTACGAGGGTGAGGCCAGTTGGAATAGGGTGGCTTGAACTGCTAAAGACTCTCTGGGGCTGGAGTGCAGCAACCTCCCCAGAAGCAGTGGGAAGTGTCGACCACGGGAGCAGCCTGTGAGGTGGGATGATTATGCCGGTGACCATGGTGCTTTGAGGGTGGCCGGTACTGAGGACATGGAGAGGCCCAGTACCACTGTGGGCCACTTCCAGGAAGTGCGACCACCAGTCTGTATCCACAGAAAGGTGAACGCAGCACCTCGACTTCCTCAGAGTGGTGCATATTCCTCTCTGCCTCCCACTGAAAAAACTCGAACAGAGTTACCACTTCGGTACCTATTGCTGGGCCCCTTGTGTGGCTGGATTCTTCAGTCTTCACTAACAGGACGATCCCAGGCATACGATATGAACTGTTTAATGTTCGAAAACTCCAAAAAAAAACCTTACAAAATCACAGGAGACCAGGGAGACGCATTCAGCTAGAATCAATTACAGGCGAAGGATGAGACCACAGAGGACGACAGCAGTCAATAACCAAAATCTGAACCCAAACAACCCAGATCCATGACACCAACAGAACATAATTTACAAAAAATTGGACTGGGGCTAACTGCTAGTCAGAATTGAGCCCGGACAATCCTTTGCTTATTTTAGCAGGTTAAAGCCAAGACATCGTTTGACTAAAACAGCAATAGATATCTAACTTGCTCTGCTGTTTTCACTTATGGACATATTCTTTTTTTTTTTGACAAAAAGATTAATCTACAATAAAAACCAAGAGTTTTTCAAATGTTTTGACTTTTAAGAAAAATTACAGATAATTTTTTTTAATGTTTTAGTTTAATAAGAGATCCCTGCTCTTAATATTCTATTTAGCCTTATCTGTAGATTTTGAATTCACTGTAGACCAAATTTTCAATATGTGTGTATGTTTGAGTAGAATTTGGTTCCCACTGTGCTTCCCTTTCACTTCCCAGAGGTGTAACGCACTCTTTCAAACCTGCCACCCTGTTCACTTCTTCTATTTTTTACTCTTTGAATACATTAAACCTCTCCCAACTGAAACTCATATGGGACCATCTCTCATCATTGCCTTCATTATCCATTCTTTCCACTTCTTCTTTTTTATTTTTTTCGTCTTGCAGCTCTTTGGTTTCCCCTCCCTCTGTTCATCTGTCGGCTCTGTCTGGCACCTCAAGCGCCACTAAGCTTTCAACCAGTGTCAAAACGTACGGAGACGGAACAGTGACTCTGCTGTGTTTAGGTGCTGGCATTCACTCACACACACTCACACAGACACCCACATGCACACCCCCCCCCCCCCCACACACACACTGTGGAAGCAAATGAGTTCAAATATATCCAAATATAAAGACACACTTCCTTAGGCACACATTTACGCTTACACATGGATAACAGACAACAGAGCAGAAAAACATCACTCACATGTGTTTACATTATATAATGAAGACATATGTGACACACATCAATTAGGTATCAGGAATAGATTTAGACACACACGTGGACAATAGTTATTGAGTTAGACAAGTAAAAGCCTTCCAAAGTTAGAATGTGTGTGCGTGTGTGTGTGTGTGTGTGTGTGTAATAATCCATTGGTTCTGTTCTGTGCTGATTCCGGGCGCTAAGCCCTGCCACAATTATTCAAATCCAGGCTTTTAGTTGCAGCACACCTCTCTCCATGGGCCTGTGAGCCGGTAATCTTGCCTTTGGCCCTGAATTTCAAATGGCCTTAACTCCCATAAGGAATGCATATGAAGAGGAGCCACTAGTGGCTTAATCCGCCCTGTTTAAGTTGCTGAAACGTACACCTGTCACGCCGTCTCGCGCCGGAGCTTGTGGCTACTGATAGCAAAGCTGTAATTCCAAAGGCATGTAGCTTTTCAGGTCTTTAAAAAAGTATTTTATGAGGCTTTTCTGCAGGTTGGTGGCAGGTATAGAAGTACAGACCGTCTCCATTCTCATGTTCTCCTTTACACCTCCCCGTTCAAGTAGTTTTCTTTCTCAATTTATAATTATCTATCTCGTCTGTGCTTAAATTCATTTAAGTTTTTTATTTTCCTGCAACATTTTTGTGATATTTGCTTCTTTATTAGTTGTGCATTTAGTTAAAAATGTATAAATTATGGGTTTGATTGCTGAAATACTGATAAAGATTTTTTCATTAATTTGTGAGAAAAGTATAAGTAATTATCTGCATGCTATTTTTAAATACAGTGTAAATAAAAACAGGTAAATTATTTTTTATGTTGATTTCTTATCTTTTGAAAGATGACAGTCTTATTTCAGAAACCAAATTTTGGTTTAATTAAAAAAATTTAAACCTGCATGAATAATTTTGAGTTTAACTGTAGCTATACGAAGAAGCTTATGACGCACACGCATGCTTATGACACAAAAATAATTTGTTCATAAAAAATAAAATTACTGGTGCTGCAATTACAGTCATATTCAATAAATTAGAATATCTGTTCCGGGGAGGCATTTTTATTTATTTTTTTTTTAGATTTAAAGTAACTTTTAAGCTCTTAACCTTTAAGTTGGTATCAAGCATACTTTTTATTAGGTCCAAAATTCTGTATTAAAATGTTTTTTTATTGGTCTGATGTAATATTCTAATCTCAAATGCCATGTATATATTAGCTGTAAGCAGAAAATCATTATTTTTAACAGAAGTCTTAAAAGCATATTTGTGTATTTAAATAATCTGTATAATAAACTTTTCAATAATATTCAATTTTTTTTATTTTTTTTTATTTTTTATTTTTTTTATATGAATGTATTTTGAGTGTCACAGTTGTTGTAAAAATGTACCTGAAGGATTTCAATTACTTATGCTTTATTTCTTCCAAGTGGATCAGTGTGTCTTGGAGTTTTTAATTGGTAATTCATGACTTCCAGTGTCCTTGCCAGATTGATAGCGAGTGACAGAGAGGCCGATTTCTCCTAGCCACTTTAGGAAAGACAACCAAGTTAGCTTTTGAGGTCAGACAGGAAATGACTACAGGAAATCATCTGTTGGCCTCAACTTGTCCATACCATATTGTTGTATCTTGATTGTGTTTATATTTTTATTTATCCTATATAAGTAAACAAATTCTATATTTTATTTTTACACACATATTATTTTTTTTTTTTTACATATTTCTTCTTTCTTTGCCATTCTGTTTAGTGGTAGTTCTGAAATACAAGTCTGACTTTCTGATTTACATCCACACAAGTCAGCGCTCTAATAATATGCAACTGCTGACTTTTTACCACTCTCTGCCACTTTCAGCAACCCTGATGATTCATGAATGCACAAAGGAAAAACAAGTTTAGTTTAGAATCTGGAGCCTGAGAGAGACAGAGACTGAATTTCAGAGATGGGTAGTAACTAGTTGTATTTATTCCAGTTGTATTTACATGTACTTCAGTAACTTTTTTGGAAAAAAAAAATCTTGTAGGAGTAATTTAACTTCACTGTAATTTTTGCTTTTACTTGAGCAATGTTATTAGGAAATCAAATTTCTGGATATTCTACCCACTATTAGCAACTTCACTGAATGAAGAACAAATATGTGTTAAAAAAAATCATGAGACACATACACACATGTTAAAGTGTGTATGATAAAACAGCCCTGGTGAGCACAGATCACACACACACCCTGTGGATCCACATCTTGATCTGGTCCATTGTCAAACAGTGCAGAAAATTTTTACAAATGATACAAAAATCCTCAAAAAGAGCAATCGGTAATATTCTAATTTTAAATGTCATGTTTCCATTAGATGGAAGTGGAAAATCATCACAATTTACAGAAATAAAGGCTTTTAAATGTCCGCTTGTGTGTAATTAATCTATATAATGTGTTTCACTTAGTGATAGAGTTCCTAAAAAAAAGTGGCTTTTCAATAACATTCTTATTTATTGCATAGGTCTGCGCATGTACATTCCCTAGTACTGAGTATAGATTTCATAAGTTTTGTACTGAAAAGAAGTCACTTCAGTCATTTCACTCTTTGAAATGCCAGAATTTGCACATAACTTTTCTTATTTTTCAGTCTGATGAAATCATTTTTTAAACATTAAATCAGATGTTATGATCAGGTACTCAGTACTTGAGTTGCCTTTTTACCAAATACTTACATTACTTTTACATAAGTAATTTCTTGGCTGGCTACTTTTTATTTTTATTTGAATAAGAATATGTTGAAGTAGTGCTACTCTTATCTCTCTCTCGGTCTTCTTTTTTTTTTTTTTTTTTTTTTTTTTTTTTTATCATTTTTAGGTACTCTACCCACCTCTGGTTCAATTACAATTCACATGTCCTTTTTTAATCTTCTGCTTGCTTACTTCAAATTCTCAATTTTTATAATTTATTTATTAGTTCATGGACAGATCCTTGAGTATGTTTGCTCCTTTCCCATGCTGTTAGATTATTTCAAGACAGTTATCCTTGGGTTTAATTCATGTTTAGTTGTTTCATTCGAAGAAGCTGCGAGTTTCTTGTTCCCAATGCCTGCATCGCTCTTTGTCCTGTGCTTTGCTCTAGCCATGTGCCTCTACAGCTCAGGGAAAACAAATATAAGATTGCTCATTAACCTTCAAACTGGGAATTGTTATTTAACACAAAAACCCCAACTTGCTCTCTGCTGTGCTATAGCTCCTCCCCCACAATGGAGCCTGCCGTGAATGTGCAGGGTTAATAATCATGGCCATCAATGACAGCAGATAAACAGTTTTCCTGTAACATAAGGTTGGTTCTATACCTTTAGCACAGCTGCAGGAAACAGGCAATTTTGAACGTGTAAGCATTGTGTGGGGGAGGATGTGGGCAGTCCATACACAAGTGTGATTGACACTGCTAAGTTAGTGCTCCTGGCTTTGATTGGTTGTTTTTGACCAGGAGCGGTGTATTTCTGCAGATGGCAGTAGGATCACAGAGAAGAGGCAGAGGAGCTTGTTTTTTTCACAGATTATTTGTCTTATAATATACTGTCAGGACATTATGACAGTTTTAACAAACATATAAAAAAACATTTTTTTAAAATAAAAGTTACCTTCTGTAACATTAAAGAAATTTAAAGGATGGATTTTTCTAAAATTTTCAATCACGCACTCAAAACTGTATTTGATTAGTTGATTTCAATGTGAGATTGTGCCATTGCAACCAAAGACCAATGCCTTGGTAATTTCTTTAAATATAATCTTCATGAGGGGTGAAAATAAATGAGGAAGATAGTAGAAGTGCTGTCAAAGAAGTACATGGTGACAATTTACCTATGAAAACAACATTTTTAATAAAATATAAAAAAAACCTTGTATGAAGAGGTTTACAGCATATACAGTCACAGCAGATCTACTGATTGATAAAATCCAAATAAAATTGTTTTTCCCCTTCAGTGACATTGAACCAGTGAAGATATTCCAGTGAAAAAAGGTTGGATATTCTAAATGCCTCCATTGCTAATGCTGGTAATTTATGTAAAATTAGCTGATAACTGACCCAAATCTTAACAAAAGGATGATCCTTCAGTGTGGCCTAGGATGATTTGTTTTCAGACAACTCTCTCAGCAGACATCCAAATTTTTGAAATAATATGGACTGTGCACTCTGACGGCTCTTTTTCAAAGGATGGCAATAAACACACAGCAGTTAAAGAAAACCAGAATTTTTATCATGACCTGAAGAAGAAAAACAATGATGCTGCTTGTTTTTAAGTAAACAGTGTGTGAGGATAAGACTTTTTTTTTTTTTCACGATTTAGAGAATTTATTTTTCAGGAACAAGTACACAAAAGATACATCTATGACCTGGTAAGAAATCACTTTAGTCTTTCTTTCTTGTTCCTTTTTCTCTTCTTACATGAGAAGACAGCATTCAATGTATAACAATGTTACCGCTAATAAGGATGTAATGAATACTGTGTATTACTGATGGGAATGTTGTCTGTAAAACCAACCGCAAAATTATATCAATAAGGGTGAATCCTTGTTGCTGAGGTCCAAGCAGCTCAAGTTCAGGGAGATGGAGTGGTATTTGGAGACCTTAAAGCATCTCAATCTTTAGTCCATCAATATGATTGAAGAAAGATATAGGTGTTAGCATTGTGAAAGATAATAGTGCCTGGTCTTAACACCTTCAAAGTGAGGAAAAAAAGTCATAACATGTCTGATGGGACATATATGTGTGTGTATGTGTATATTTTTTACATAATACAACCAGTGGCTTTAGGGTGGTTTAGCCAGTTATGAAGAGTCCTTTCACTCTGCCACTGAAGTTGTCAGCAATCTTACCCACAGTATTTTTTCTTCACTGAAAAATATTATCTGTAAAATATTGTTGTTCACACTGAACGTATTTTAAAGTTCTAACAATTCCACCGGATAAAAACAGCCCTACCTTAAAAATTTTGATAAAATAAAGCAATTACTATTACTCTTGAAGTATTTTAATACAAATAGTATTCAGTAGATCTTCCTGAGCCCTTGTTTTGTCTTACATAAGAGAGTCCAATGAAGCTACAGATGGCTTTGATATCAGAGTAAAGGAACACCATGGAAGAAAACAATTGCCTTTCGTTTTTGTAAAAAAAAAAAAAAAAAAAAAAAAAAAAGGATCTTTGTAATTTGATATAGCCAAAAAACTAAATAGTTAATCACTCAATCTAAACATTTCCCATCCATCCATCCATCCATCCATCCATCCATCCATCCATCCATCCATCCACCCATCTGCTATACTCTAGTCCATGCAGGGCTGTGGGGGAGCTGATGCCCATCTCTAGTGGCCAGTGGGCAAGAGGCAGGGTACACCTTGGAAGGATGACCAGTCCATTACAGGGCAACACAGAGACACACAGGACTGACAATCATGCACATTCACATCTGAGGACAGTTTAGAGAGACCAATTAACCTAAAAGTCATGTTGTTGGACTGTGGGAGAAAGCTGAGTACCTGGAGAGAACCCACGCATCCACAAGGAGAACATGCAAACTCCATGCAGAAAGACCCCAGGCTGGGATTCGAACCTGGGACCTTCTTGGTGCAATGCAACCGTGCTGCAAAGAGTCCTTGTAAATAAAAGTTCAAGATTCAAGATTGGTTCAAGCTACAAACGTAACTAAAAAATTTTTTATGGCATCCACTTTATTAATTTCCATTGATCTGCCCTTGACAGCTATTAATTTGCTGTCTTGGGTGAATGTTCAGATGTTGCCATCAGAGAGAACTCTGTACTTGTACAATATGATGTCAAAAACTATGCAAACAAGACAAGAGGTGCATCAAAATTGATTCTTTAAAAATAAATGTAACATCATCCCTGGATGGCTCCTGCAACTTATTGTTAAACAGAGTCCTTATGGTTTCTTTCACCACCACTACCACTTACATGCACACACATACACAAACATATTCAGAAACCCACTCTGAGTTTTTGTTGTAGGGACAGCGATCAGCACAGGACAGCTGCACAGCAGCCTCAGGTAAGACAGAAACTCCCAGCTCCTCACACAAGGGACCATCATGTACTCGACATCTGTCGAAACAAACTCACAAAACATGGCACACATACACTCTTTGAACTTCTCTTTTTCTTGGCTTAACAACAAGCTTTTGTTCGAGCTGGCCACAGTATGCTTTAGATAGACAACTTTGCAACTTGGTACAAATCTCCCAAACTCTCACAAGCTCTGATCAGAGCATGTGGTGCCCAGAGGAAGGGGGAATGCTCATACAAGCTGAGGGCAAACACACAAACTCACAAACGTACACATTTAGCCTTCCAGCAGGCTTCATCTGCCATGTGTGAGGCCCAGCAGCTGCTGGCTGCTGGGATGTCTGTGCCTGGACTATTACTCAGAAGAGGGACACTGCCAGCGGGCTTCTGCTCTACCAGTGGCCCAGGCCTGAAAGAGGGCCTCCTGAGGTGCAGTCCCACTGGCCTGAGTGTCTATGTATTTGTGTTTAAAATGCTGTATGTGTTGGCAGCAACATATTGGCCATCTGGTTATCTGGACCCTCTAGGATCACACATAGCAATACAGTATCATTACAGCTGCCACAGCTATTTACAGGCCCACACACTTGCAGGGACATTGGCACACACATGCAAGGACCACAGCAACCACCCATACAGGGAGAGGACATTCACATGAAGCCTGTAAAGTTCCTTGCTAAAGTATTATATTCTTGTCAGATTTAAACATCATAAAACATTTTTCACAGTACAATAACCACATATTTAATTAGGATTTTATGTGCTAGATCAACAAAACATTGACTTGGAAAGAAAATGACAAATAAAATATCCCTGACAATAAAATTGGAAAAACATGGTTTGTCTTAGTATTTAGCCCCAGAGTACTCTAATACTCCTAAATAAAATTCGGTCTTATAATTTGCCTTGGGAAGTCACCTCATTAATATGAAAGTCTCCCCTGTGTTTAATTCAGGCCCTGGCCACACAAAGCCGCAATTAGGTGTAAATACTAAATACATATGTATGCCACACTTCAGATTTGTAAAATGTAACTAAAAACCAGTTTTTTTTCCCTTCAGTCTCAAAATTATGTCCTCTTTTGAGTTAGTCTAGCACATGAAATTCCTGTAAAACTGAGATATGTGGCTTTAATGTGACAAAATGAGGGAAAGTTCAGGGGTATGAATACTTTAGTTTGGCACCATGGAAACTAACCAATGTATTCTCAAAAAGACAGTGTCAGATGTTAATTACTGAAAACACAAAACTCATGAGAAACGATGGAAAAAGTTTCTTATTAATCAAATCATCATAAAAAAACACACTTATACAAACACCCAGACAGAGACAGACAGATACACTCAGACCCTCGATCTCTACTGCCTCACATTCTGTTTCTTTATTGTCCTTATTCTTATGTAATTTATGAAAAGCAAATCGCAGTTTGTGCTGGTATGCAATCCGTTGCGTCCTAATGTTCTCTGCCACCTGCTTGGTGTTCAGAGTCAAGGTCTTAATGTGACGGCGTGGGCCGCATCGGGCAGATCGAGAGGAGTGCAGCAAGTGACTCATCAGACTTGGGGGAAAAAAAGTGAACACAGAAAAAATAATTGCAAGTAAGAGGCTTTTATGCAAGGCAAGTGTAGTTAATAGGTAGTCAGCAGTGATTTCTTAAGTAGGGATCTGCAAACCTTCTTTTGTTTCACTTCCTGTGGTTTTCCTTTTCTTTATCACCTAAAGTACTGCTTTGGAGTTTGTGTTCAAGAAGCTGACAGCTAATGTAGCATTATGTGTACTGTAAGAGTTGGCTTGGCACCAGACTCCAGCTTAACCTGAATACCTATTGTACATGTTGGCTGATGAGTTCTTACAGTGCATTCAAAAATATTCATACTGCTTAAACATAAGGAGCAAGCACAAACAGAGAATTTTATTGGGATGTAATGTGATAGACCAACACAAGGCAATCCAGAATTGTAAAGTGGAAGGAAAAGGAAGCACGGTTTTCAAACACATTGCAGAAAAAAAAATATCTTAAAAGTGTAGCATATACATGGCTGGCTGAATGTTTCAGTTTTTTGTGCTGCTGGAAGATGTACTTCTGCTGCAGTCTAAAGACTTTTGCTGCCTGTGAAAGATTTCTTTCCAGGGCTGCCTGTTGGGGAGCTGATGCCCATTTCCAGCGGTGAATGTCTTGAGGGTTTTAGAGTAAGTTGGAGAAAACTCCCAAAATTTTGTTTGAGTGACTTATTTACCCTACAAGTCTAAGTTTCAGATTCAAGAGTGATCCCTGTCATAAACTGGTGAAATTTAAAAAAATAAACATACATTCACCAGCGCTTCATGGTAGACTACCTGACAGCACCACCTCCACCCTGAAGCAAGAAGATCTTGAATCTCAACTGCAGATTTTTGTTTTGAGTTTGATTGCTCTGCACATGCTTGCATGACTCAGATTTCCATACAGCATTAAACATGCATGTTGGAATAAGCAAGGATTCAAAACTGGCTTTAGAACGAGCTTACTTGCTTGTGTCCTTTATTTCTGTGTTTGCATAGGAATGTGTTGTCAGGAAGTGCTATCCTCTTGCATGTCAGCACTGGATTACGTTCTGCAGCCCTGACCCAGAACAAAGAGAGTTCAGACAAATGACCTCCAGGAGAACCCAACAAGATAATCCGGCCAGGGATACCTGCTTTAGGAGAAAACAGAGGGACAACAAAGAAAGTTAATTACAGCATTAATAGGATAACTGTACATGGCCATGATTTGAGACAAAAGAGTGAGGAGGTTTGACAGGAATGTTTGGGATATTCAGCATCAGCTTAAACAACTGAGAGCATGACTAAAGTCCTGGTTTGGGTTATTCTTACCAGCCCTTGCTGTAAGAAGTAAAAAAAATATGTTTTCATCTATAAACTATTGGTGTCACTAAATAACTACTTTAAGAGGTAATATTAGTATTAACAGTCACAACCATGAAAAGTCATAATTGCCCGAGTTGTGCATATTTCAACCATGTATTCTGAGACTATTTCATTGATTTGTTAAAATAAGATGTCAACAGTTTTGCCTGGCATAGATAGACAATGTACGGACCCAAGGCCCAGAAAGAAAAGACACTTCCACAAATATAATATAGCAGGTCCTTTTTGGCTGGTTTTGCTGAAAGTAATCTATCTCCTATATCACACCTATGTAATTAAGAGTGTAATTAAGCTATTACATAATTATTGAACATTCTTGCAACTGGATATTCTCCTTTCTCAGGGATGAATGTCCATTAGATCAGAGATGATACTGCATGTGGACATACTGGAGGGACAATAGTCTTAGCAAAGGAATCAATGCACAAAATTGAGCATCCATTGCTTCTTCCAACCTATTCTGGGAGTAAATGGTGTGATGGTAGGGGTATGTTAATTCCTAGCAATAATACATACTTATTTTAATGTTTTTGTCTTGGTCTGTAACTGTATACAGAGTCAAAAGTTATGACTCTGTATACAGAGTCTGTCATAAGTTATGACTCTGTATACTAAAGACCCTGGATGTGTGCCAGATAGAGAAAACTAGAAGTAAATGAGTGATTTTGTTAAAACTCATGATTTGGTAATGTTAAAGGTAAATGGTAGCAGGGTAGACTTTTTCTTGACAAATGAAATCCCTCATGCTGAACATCATAAATAGTCGAAGTCAAGCAAAAGCATAGGGCTTAGAGTAAACAAAGTTTCTATAAAGGCCACAAGGATTATTTTCAGACACAACACAGTTTCTTTGAGGCCATGGTTCTTAAACTGTGGTATAAGTTCCTCTGGTTGTTCTCAGGCTGCCTACTCATAAGAAAGATTGGAATAAATTATTTGCAAGGTAAATACAAACGGCTTAAATGTGCAGTAGTGGACCAGAGTGAACCAAGAACAAGGGCTGATGGATAATTGTAGATGTGTTCTATTTACCTGTGAAATTGGAACTTTGATCTGGGAACATCAACTTAACCACATCGTGGTTCCAAGTCCAAAAATAAGCTGTTCAAATAGTGTTTTTGTTTATTTGTTTTTACTTTGGGCTTCATTTGCAAGGTACCATACTGAATAATGAAGTTGGTGTTTGTGAGAAAGCTCAGACTTTCCAGCTCAGAAATCCCACCTCTCGTTACAGGCAATGTGTTGGATTGGACTGAGTGTGGTGGCCCTTGAGCTCCAGCATGCAGATGCAGTTTAATTCAAAATCGTTTCAATGTTTTGGCTAACTGATTTGATTGTGCACCTTATTCCACCACCGTTTTTCCCTCATTCAGCTTTCCTTTAACAACCTTGCACACATCACTCTGTGAACAGCCAGCTTCTTTAGCAATTACTTTATGTGATTTACCCTCACTGATTGTCTCCTGGACAACTGTCTTTCCCATGATTATGAAGGCCACAACAGAACATTTATGTATTAAAATTCCTTTGATTGTCTTATTTTAATAATTTGGAGTAATATTCTGAGAAGATTAATTACCTGTAATCATTCAAAATGAACAGAAATAAACACATATACTCTATATGCAGTTAATCTAGATATGAGTTTTGCTTTTGAATTGAATCAATGAAAAAACTGACCAAGCTTAACTTGCTACCTTTTCCCTCATTGTGCTTCTAACTTTGTCTCTGCAAGCAAAAAAAGGCTCAGATAAATGTACTAAAATCAAATTAGCAGACACTTTGGTTACATGAGTGTTTTTGTTTGAAAAAAAACCCCACCATCTTCTGTTTGTCACAATTGGAAAGCCAGTGGGATTTGTGCATTTTATTCCTCCCCCACAGCCACAGTCACACACACACACACACAGGCACACATTTCTATGTCCATACTATTATCCATTTTTCACGTCCAATTGCTCTGTTATGGTAATCGTTGAAGGCTCGCCATGGGCTGATTACTCACAGCTGACTTCAGAAGATTCTTGCTCCAGTCTCCTGCCGTTCTCCTGCTGGCTCTTAATGCACTATTAACCCATTCCTGCTTATTAATTCTTTCCCAGTCATTGCAAGGCGTCCACTCCATGATATCTGTCATCATTCCATGCCTATTAACTCCTCGGCCAATAGTTATTCCCAGTGTGCTGCCACATTTCTGTACTTTTGCGATGCACACCCTCTCCACCCCCACCCCAAATTGTCTTCCCACAGTCTGTTTAACAGGAGCCCTGATGAAATAGGAATTCAAGATACTGACAGTATCTTGAATTCAGGACGAGCTGCAGCATTTGTACAAGTACTGTTGTAGTTTTTAATTTCTGTCAATATTAGAGTGGGCTTTAACTAGATTTTCAAATAGGCCCATAGTGCTGCCACAATTTATTACAAATAAGTAAGTCATGCATTGCCTTGTCAAAGCAAATATTTACAGACCGCCTATTGGATAATTACTACATCAGCAATTATGTTTCTGTTGGCAACAAGTCATTTAACCCCAACTGATGCAATAAGTAACTTTTCACTTCTTAACCATTTTGAAAGGAATATGCCCTGGCCATGGAAAACATATTTATAAGTTTAAGAGGGGTCAAAACACTGGCATGCATCAAGCAGTGAAAACATTTGAGGAGATTGAAGAAACGACTAAATTTGGGTTAATAACTGTCCAACGGTTTTTTTTAAAAATGGAAGGAAAGTGGGGACCCATCATCTCTGAGGAAGAAATGAGAAAAAAATCCTGAATGATCGTGGTCAGCAATCAGTTAAACAATTGGTGAAATCGAATTGAAAAACAACAATATACATTAACGGTTATGTTAGGTTGTGTTTAATAGTGAAAGTAAGAGCATTTACACACTGAAGAGCTGTGTAGTCTTAATAAAACCACTAATTAGTGAGGCTAACTGGAGAAAACAGCTTCAGTTTGAAAAGGCGCATAAAGATTGGTGCAATGGCAGAAGATCTTGTGGTCTGAGTTCAGATTTACCCTATTCCAGAGTGATGGATGCATCAGGGTAAGAAGAGAGGCAGATGGAGTGATGCACCCATCATGCTTACTGCACAAGCCTGTGGGGGTAGTGCTATGATCTGTGGTTGCTGCAGTTGGTCAGGTCCAGATTCAGAAACATTATGAGGTCAACTGACTACCAGAATATACTAGATGACCAGGTTATTCCATCAATGTTTTTTTTTTTTTCTTCCCTGATGACATGGAGCTATTCCAAGATGACAAGGCCAGGATTCATCAGGCTCAAATTGTGAAAGAGTAGTTCAGGGAGCAGTGAATTTAAGTTTTCACCCTAGGGGACTAATAAAGGAATTCGGATTTTGATTCTAAGACATCATTTTCACACATGGATTGTTCACCACAGAGTCCAGACCTTATTCCCAATGACAATTGTTGGCATGTGCTGGTCAAAGGGTCTAGATAGTGATTAGACCCTCCTATCAACAACACAAGATTTTGGTGAAAAAATATTGCAACACTGGATGGAAATAAATCTTGTGACATTGCAGAAGCTTATCAAAAGAATGCTACAGTGAATGCATGGAGTAAACAAAGCTAAAAGTGGTCCAACAAAATATTAGTGTGACCTTTTTTGTTTTGGGCCGGGCAGTGTGTATTACTTGATCGATCCAGTCTAGAAGATTTTGATATGCCCAAAATTTCATTTTTAGGTCTTACTGTTTTGGTAAATACATCATCTGTAACCTAAGTCTCTAGAAGTTATGGTTATGGTCAGGTTCTGTGCTTTTCTTTCCTTACTTTCCTACAGCTGTCATAAGTCTGTCTGTTTGGACTTTTTTCTGGACAGAGATTTTCTCTCAGTACTTTATGTTTCCCACTATAAATCCTTATAGAAGGTTCTTGGACAAAATGCAGGAATATTCCGCACAGTGGATCTTGGCAGCTTACTCTGGAACCACCGCTTGTGTCAGGGCTTGTGGTTTTGGACCGTCTGGAGATATATGTAGGAATGCTGGAATCACTCAAAGCCCTTCAGCTCTCCATGCTCAACCACACACCGTCTCAGGTTTCCTTCAGACCACATTAAAGTGGAGCAGTAGCACTAAGTGTGGTCTTTTTGATGGAACTTCAACTGTTTTTTGTACAAGCTGCTCACCCAGGACTCTGCAGCCGTCAATCAGTTGGAAGCGGTGTTTGCTCAACGTTTTTTTTTTTTTCCCACGCAGATGTTGGTCCCAAAGCAAACTTGACCATGAGTGCCCTCAAAGTGCCAAAGCAATGAAAAGGGGAATTATAAAGACAGCTGTTACTGCAAATGATCTAAGACAAAAACTGCACACTGGGTAGTAACCAAGGCGTAATGATTGTGTTGATATAATAAGATGATGCAGTCTATACAATCCAATTGTGGCTTAACCCAAAAAATCCTGATAAATCCTACAAAGCTTTCACTGAAATGGTTATGACCAGATGAGCCATAAAGCTTGGGTTGCCCAAATTAAATCTTGTTAAAATAAGTTTAAAAGGGTGTGGGGTCTGTCAAGGAACCTGTTTAAAGCTAAATAAACGAAAACATTTTACTGATCACCTTCTGTGAACAAAGCATGCATATACGCTTTTTATTTCCTTTTTTTTTTTGTCTGATATTTAGATGAGTCAGCTCAGCTACACACAGGGATCAAAGAGACTGGTATAAAACTATTAATCCAAGAATGCACTGCATTAACCCAGTTTATAGAAGGAGAAGAGGAGACATTCCAGCGAGGGAAACTTTGTTGGTGGAGAAGTGAGGCATCTTTGATGTAATTCTGGATCCAGAGTAAATATTCAGTCTACCATTTGGGTAACCAGTGACTCAGTTCCAGCCGAGGACAAGGCCTTGACTCTGGTTTGTTTGAAATTCTGCTGAAGAAATCTAAATAATTATAAATTCCCCAAAAGAGATGCTGTCTCTGATCTCTCCGACGAACTTGTGCTATCTCCACCGTCTTTAGACAGAAGATGGCTCCACAAAAGCTGGTTATTGATTTTTAATTCAGCAATTACTTTAATGAAACTTTATTTTATCAAAATGTTTTGTCTTCACATCTGCTTTGCATTCTGAACAGGTTGTTTAAACATAGATATAAATTGTGTTCCTAATTTAGTCTTAAACTAATCTTAATTAGTTTAAAGCTGATCTGGCCTCATTCCCAAGTTCTTCAACACAAACATTGATCATTTTAGGCATGCATATTCATACTGGACAGTCGTATTACTAAATATCATTCTATGAGTTATTTCATGTTTTATTATTATATATTGTGGTGCTCCTGTGTGAGTAATCCACAACATATTTTGATGCAAACTACTTTCAAGTTTTTGAAAGCTAATTTGGCCTCATTTTCAAATTCCACAGAATAAACCTGCTTTCTCAACATTCACAGTTTATACTGAACTGTGACATCAGTGCATAATTTTTTATTGGTTATTGGTTCTAGTCTTATTTGTTCATTTTACTGTGTTACTTTTTGGTAGTCTATTAGTTTTCATCTTTCATTTTTACTGAGTAGTTTTGTTGAGTTTTGTTTAATCATCACGTTCACTAGCTTAGTGAGTGTGTTGATTAAAGTATTTAAACTGGAAGGCTCTATGATTTTTTTTTTAAACTCATATATTAGGAGAGAAGTTGTCTGTCATTATTCTATATATGTGTGGAGGCATGCCATTCAAAAATATCAGTGTCCTTCATCTGTTGTATTCAATACCTAAGGTTTATCAGGGATGTATTCACTAGAAGTAACTGAGATTGAAAACTGGCTGTTATTTCCTAATATTTAGATAGTAGCCTGACTTGATAATTTTGATCTAAATTACAAATTTTGTTAATTGTTGCCTTTGGCATTTATTAATAGTTATTTAAAGCCAAGCCAAACCTGTTGTTGCACAACACAGAGATAATCTATTTGTAATGAACTGCTAATGCCTCCAGTTTGACCAAGTCCTTAGGAAAGCAATCACCTCTGATGGTACCTGACTCCAGCATTCTAAACGTTGGAACCACCAGCGGCTTGCAAAAGTATTCATATGCTTCAAGGTTTTTTTTTATCTTTACATGAGTGAGTGGAAAACGACAATCTGTCCCATTTCCTCAAATGGGAAATGGGACAGAATTTTTTTTTTTTTTTTTTTTTTTTTTAAATATTAATGTTGAAGCTGGTTTGAACTTAGAAGTCTAAACATGTGCTTTCCAAGTCACAAAAATGAACTTGGACTCCTTCAGAATTTTGACTCCAAAAGTTCAACTCTTACCTTAAGATTCATTATTGCTACTTTAAAAGATAGTGTTTTCTGCAATAATAAACTGCATTTGCACTGCTAATGGGTTGTCTCATTAAATCACACATAGTAAGTATGTGAAGTAATTATATTTTGCATATTTTATTGTCAATAAGGGCTTTATCTTAAAATACAATCAAGCAATAAGAGAAAATTATTGATGTTAAGAGGATTTTTGACCTCTTACCTTTCAGCTCCTCAAGACTGTAAATGCCTCCATCGATCTTACCTGTGATCCCAGAGCAAACTCTGATTTGCAACTGAAAACTGAAAAGTTTAAAAAAGAAAACAATTCTGGAGCTGCTGACGGCATTTTTGAACCATTGCAATAAAGCCAATCCTGTTCTCCATGCCATCCAGTCTCTCATCCCATTTCCTCCCTTTGCTCTTTTTTTAACTTCCCATCTTATTCAGCTCTTACCCCAGTGATTTGGCATTCACACCAATTTGCCACTCACAATTCTGCTAATAACTCCTGCCTTTTATTGCAGCAGCAATTCACAGCTCTGCTCTGAAAGTCGTAGCCTAGCTGTTCTCTTGTTACCATGCTAACCTCCTTTGATTTCCAGTTGCATATATCAGCCTTCAATTACAGACCTGGTCTGGAAATAGTCAAGCATGACTGCAGTGGCACTGGAGTTATTGCAATTACACTCAGGTAATTGAGCTGCCACGGGTGAAGATGTTAAACACTATGTCTATAGTGGAGTCCGTGTTGCCACTGGGCCATTTTATTTCACTCCTCTTTCTACATAACTGCTTGAAATGTTTTACCCCCTCTAATAAACCAGTTAGAGATAATAGCAGAAGTCTGCATTTTTACCAGGACTGACTGAATCACTGAAGTGTTCAGAGAAGTTATTTTGGCTCTTAATTAGCTATGATGATATACAGAAAAGTTTGCTCAGCTCTGAAATATCTGCTGATGGGACAGTCTTCTGTGAATCAAAATAATATTGGAATGTATTTCCGAAGATCTGATCAATATTTCTCAGCTACCCTATAACTGATGAGATGAGAAAGTATTTTTCTAAAGATCAAATAAAGTTATTGAAACCTCACATTTGCATACTGCATTCAAGCTGAATAGCTGCAGTTTCAGTTTTCTGTCCTTAGCTTTCTGTTGGAGTTTCTTTGTTTTAAACTGACATAGTGCCCCTGCAGTTGCAAGTCTGTTATTTAGATTTTTCTCACTTGGTTTCTTTTTGAGGAGTTTTCCTGATACTTTCCTTAAAAATACTTTACGCTGTGGTTGATTTGAAAGTCACAGAACATGAGACACAAGACAAAACCAGGAAATGGGAAGGTACCTGCGCATCCATTTAGATATGATAATAAAATTAAAAGTTGGTCTACTTTTACAAGATATTAGTGTATATTTTAATTTAATTCAAAAGGCAATAAATAGACATATTCCATATTTGAGGTGGTTTTGTTTGTTTGATAGAGTAGATAAAATACTTTGTGAAAAAGTATTTTAAAGCCCGACTTTGACTAGGCCACTCCAAAACATTCTCTTATTTTTATTTTTATTGAAGCATTCAGAAATGGACTTTCTGGTCCATGTACCAACATTCTCCTGGTGTATAGCCCAATTGCATTTGAGCTCAAGCTCAAAAACTGAGTCTCCTTTCAGATTTTCTGTTAAAGAGCAAAACTCCTGGGTCCATAAATAATAATAATGGCAAGTAATCCAGGCCCTGAAGCAGCAAAACAGACCAACAGATTACTACACTCATGTTTGACTGTTGACATAACAATTTTTTACTGAAATGATGTGTTAAGTTTTCGACAGATGGGACACACATCTTCCAAGAATTTCCACTTCGGTTTTGTCAGTCCACAAAATAGTGCCCAAAGTCTTGAAGCTTATCAAGATGTGTTTTTCGGGAGAATATGAGTCAGGCCTTTGTGATCTTTTTGGTCAGCTGTGGTTTTCAACTTGGAAGTATCTTTTTATTGTTGAATCATGAATACTGACCTTAACTGAGGCAATTGAGGCCTGCAATGCTTCAGATGGTATTTTGGGTTTATTTGTGACCTGCTGGATGAGTCACTGAAACTCAAAGTTTCTATTGCTTAGTAACATGTTCAGTCAGTCAAAGACAAGTGGTGCCCCTCCTGTGTTGGGCACAGTAAACGTAAATTATGACTGTACATAACAGCTTGCTGATGATGCTGCAGTTTTTCGAATCAGTGCTAAATTAAAACTGCAAGATGTGGCTGTTATAAATGAGATGTTTTTTTACATATTTGTTAAAACTGTCACTAAGTCATGACAGTATATTATGAGACAGATAATCTGTGAAAAAAAAAAAAAAAAAAAAAAAACGAGCTCCTCTGTCTTCTCCTTATGGTCCTTCTCTCATCTGCAGAAATACACTGCTCGGTCAGAAACAACCAATCAGAGCCAGGAGGAATGTCTTAGCACTGTCAATCACACTCAGGTACGAGCTGCTCACACCCTCCCGCTTGCTCTCTTCTACGCTACAGCTAGATCCCCACAGTGGATCCTTCCATGAATGCAGGCTAGTTAGCATGGCCACCGATGATGGTGGGTAAACAGTTTTCCTGTAGCGGTAAGTTGTTTCTTCACCATTAGCACATTGAGTGTGATTGATAGTGCTAAGATCTATCTATCTATCTATCTATCTATCTATCTATCTATCTATCTATCTATCTATCTATCTATCTGTCTGTGTGTGTGTGTGTGTGTGTGTGTGTGTATGTGTGTGTGTGTGTGTGTGTGTGTGTGTGTATTTTTGAATAAAAGTTACACACTGCAGCTTTAAAGGGACATTGACCTGACTCTGGCCTGAATTTGATCAACAGTTTGAAATGCATCACTGAAAAAAAATATTCTTCAAAACAGACATTTGTGAAATCCATCCATCCATTTTCTAAACACGCTTATCCTTGCAGGGTCACAGAGGGCTGGTGCCTATCTCCAGCAGTCATCGGGCAAGATGCCTGGACAGGTTGCCAGTTCATTTCAGGGGAACATTTGTGAAATCTGTGGGAAAAAAATAGTTTTCAGCTTTTTTGGCATCAAAATTGTCTTAATAAATAAAACCATAATCAGAAAACCAGTAATTTGATATTTTTAAATTTAAATGTTTTTTTAGTTTATTTGTTTGCTTCTGGCTGATCTTTCTCTTTTTTAATTAAGATTCAAAATCCTGTGTGATCTACCTTTACTGGTATATAATGTCCTTGTACCTGTCCTTCACAAATATCTCTGTCACTGTTGTAATAATAGACCTTGTTTGATTGCTTTTTTATAAGTCTGGCTTATTCAATGGAGATGATTGCCAAGGAAGATAGTTGTTTTGGATTGGTTCCATGCTTTTTTTTTTTTTGGTTCCTTTCTAACTGTATGTTTTCAGTCTTTTCATTATGTGGAAGAAAAACATCTGTTGCCCATTGTACCCATGAGGCTAAGCACTGCCTCCTATCAGTACAGCACGGTACTTTCTGGCTCACCGTGTGCCTTTTCAGTATGCATTTATGACCAATCAGAGAGACTAAATATCTCTCACACATCCATTAAATATTTTAGACAGACTGTAGAACATCAGCATGTGTAGCACATGTGTAATCAAACATATATATTGCCTATGTAAGGAGAGACAAAATTGGGCATGCACTAACTACCAACATCAGGCAGTGTGTGTGACGCAGCACCCCCAGAGGTGCAGCTCATCACTGTCTCACTTCACCCTTGTCCCATGAGTTTGCACAGGCAATGTGCAAATTCAGCAAAATTTTGAAATGATGCAGAAAACAAATTTATAGTTAGTAATTTACTTGTCATAATTGTCCCCTCTGACCGCACGTCATTGCAGAAAACAGCTTTGTGTATTTATTCAGGATGTTTGTCTGATGTTAACATGTGTTTGATAATCTGAAACATTTAGGTGTGACTCAAAATCAAAAACAGAAGAAGGAGGGAAATGGTTTATCACAGGACTGTAGATATCATAAATGCTCAAATACAAATTAAACATTTCCCTGCATTCATTCTGTGTCCTTATGTGACTCTGCATGTGTTCAGCATCCTTTCACCCGAGCTTGTGTGTGACAAAAAGTTGCTTAACGCAGAACTTTCACAGTGGGGCTATCACTGCTGTGGAGTTCTGCTATCAGCTGGCATCTGTCTGCTCCTATCTCTCCTCTCCTCTCTCTCTCTGTGCTGCGTTGTGTTTTTCGCTCCCTGTATGAACCCAGCTTTTTTATTTCGAGCATCTGTATAGCTGCCTCTTTGCCTCTCTCTTCTCTCTCCTGTGTGCCTCTGTCGTTCAGTCTGTCTGTATCCGCTGACCCCGTCCTCATTACCGTCACAACACTGCAGCAGCCGGTTGCCTGAGTCACAGCCACACCGCTGTCGATGCTCTCTCTGTCCACTCCCATCCACTTAAAGCTGCGTAGAGGGAGTGCTGGGGAAGAGAGAGAGATAGTGAGAGACATAGAGAAAAAGATGAGGAAGAGGTAAAGAGGCAAGGAGGGAAAATTCATAGGACACACATGGCTCCTTAGGCTGCTGGTTTAATATCTTTAGTGTGCTTTCTGAAGCATAGTTTCTAAAAATAATAATAATTATAAACTGTGGTAAACTTAAGGCTGGTTGATTCATTTGGGAGTAATTCTCAAAGGATTTACCCATAACCACTTTGTGAAAGTAATGACTGGTCAGACTGAGAAACCAGCAAGTAACACTTACATGTAAACTACAATCCCACAAAAACAAATCTGTTTCCCATTGGCAACCATTCACTGACTGACAGGTTAGATCCAGGGAGTGAAAAAACTGCACAGCATTGAGGTTTTCACTGCTCATGATTGGGAGTGTTTCTGAAATAAGTAATAACATTGGAACACACAATTCAGAACTAATGTTAACAGTGTCACTGAAGAAATACAACATTTAACTGCAGATGTCAATCTTTAGGAATATGGTTTAATCTAAACTTCATTTCCTGCTTGACAAGGCAGTTGTGCTTTCACTACTCAGATCTGTGTGACTGTTGGGAATTATTTTCAGGTGGGTTTTGTGCACAAGTGGTGCTTAAGTGATAGTTTCTGGCAGCAGACAGTGCATGTGGGACTGAGTCAAAATAAACTACCCATGTTGAAGGCAGCAAAGGAGCATGTCACCCAATGCTGCAGAACAGCTCATGGCCCAGAGGGAGAGAAAAAAAAAAATTGTTCTACCATTTTTGGTAGTCGTGTATGGCTGCGTGGTGCAACAGGATATTCACTGGATGCTGTGATGTTGCAAATCCAGTTGAATGTTAGTGTTACAACTCAATGAAGAACTGTGGTAAAAGTCCTTCTGAACTTTTCCCAATAACAAGTACTGTACAACTAAAACCAGCTGGTAAAACTGAGAGGTTTGGAGATTTTGCTGCAGAATGTGTCATCCTCTGAGAAGTAGTTAGCTGGACTGCATTGTGAAAACTGTTCCCTGATTCTTAAACAGAGATTAGATAGCCCAGGTTGCATCTCATTGAAGGTTGTCAGCAGAAGGAAGTGTGAAGTGCTTTAAATTTTCTTGGTAAACGGCAGCTCTGACTTTGGACTTGATAAACTATAAAGGACCAGTACCATCAGATGACATGGGTCTTCAAATCAGCAGACTCTGGAAATTCCACACTGGACCTCAAACAACTTGTATTCCGTACTTCTTCACTCTTTCTCCAGACTCCAGGACTTTTGGACAATTGAGCAACAGTCTCAATTTTTTTTCTCCTTAAGCTATGTAAGATGCTCTGTGATGTTGTCTTTGGGTTGAGGATAACACCCCTGAGAACAAGCCAGCCTCTTTAGCAATGACCCTTCTGCCTTGCCCTTCTTTTGGAGAGTGTAATAATTGTCTGCTGGACAACTGGCAAATCATCAGTGTTCCCCATAATTGTGTAGGCCAGTGTGCCCACAGTCAGTCCTCATGGCCAGTGTCCTGCATGATTTATTTTCTCTGTTTAAGCACATCTGAATTCAAATGATTGGTTCATTACTAGGTCTCTGCAGAACTTGATGACATGCTAAGGAGCAATAATTTAACCATTTTGAATCAGCTTTGTTGAAGCACCAAAAAATTTCTAAACATGCAGGACATTAACCATGAGTGTTGGACAGGCCTGATGTAGGCCATAACATAACATAACATAACATAACATAACATAACATAACATAACATAACTTTTGTTCGTTAAAAATTGTTTTTGGTTTGTTTGTTGTAATATTCAGATTGTCTGAGAAATTACATTTTGAATTCTCCCTATTTCTAAGGTCCATAATCATCAAAATAAACATAAATAAACTCAAACAGTTGAAACCAGTTATCTCCATACAATTAATAAAATACACAAAATCTTTCTTTGTATTGCATTGTCTGACATTAGGGCTGCATTGTGATGCAGTTGATAGCGCTGTTGCCTTGCAATTTGTGTCGCAGCCTGGAGTCTTTTGAATGGCTTTTGCATGTTTTCCCCATGCATTTGTTAGTTGTCTTTGAGTATTCCAGCTTCTTAGGGGCAGTGGTGGTAGGAGCTTGTTACTGGTGGGTTGTCGGTTCGAGCCCTCATTCTGTCTGTCTTTGTTGTTGTGTCCTTGTTGTGTCATTGCATCTGACCTGATTGACATAGTAAACTCATCCCTCTCATCAGGTGTTTTCCCCCAGGTTCCAAAAACAGCAGTTATCAAACCACTGTTAAAAAAGAACAATCTGGATAAATCACTATTGCAGAATTACAGGCTAGTTTCTAACCTTCCATTCATCAGCAACATTATTGGAAAAGCTGTTTCAACAGTTGAACAGCTTCTTAACAATGTCAAACCGCTTGATTTCTTTAAGTCCGGTTTCCATGCTCACCACAGCAATGAGACTGCCCTCATCAAAATGTTTTAATGATATCCACACAAATACAGACTGTGGAAGAACCACAGTGTTGGTTCTGTTGGACCTCAGTGCAGGCATTTGACACTGTTGACCATGATATTACTAAAGTAACTGGAGAGCTGGGTGGACTCTCTGGTACAGTACTTAATTGGTTTGAATCCTACTTAAAGAACAGGGACTCTTTGTGTCAATCGGCAACTTCTCATCGGAGAGGACAGAAGTCACATTGTGGAGTACCCCAACGTTCAATCTTGGGACTCCTCCTATTTAATATCTACATGCTCCCACCAGCTCAGATTATTACAAGTACATAGATTCCACTACCACAACTACGCAGATGATACACAACTCTATATCACAATGTCACCAGGTGACACTGAACCCATCCAAGTACTGAACAGATGCTTAGAACAAATCAATGCGTGGATGTGCCAAAACTTTCTCCACCTGAACAGAAATAAAACTGAAGTTATTATCTTTGGACCTAAAGAGGAACGATCTAGAGTCAACGCGCAGCTTCAGTTATTACAGCTAGAAACTCGTGATCAGGCCCGAAATCTGGGTGTAGTGACGGACTTGGACCTGAACCTTCAGAGACACATAAATACAATTACAAAGTCGGCTTTCTATCACCTTAAGAACATTTCCAGAATCAAAGGACTAATGTCTCAACAAGATCTAGAGAAACTCATCCATGCATTTATCTTTAGTCGCATTGATTACTGCAACAGTGTCTTAACAGGTCTGCCTAAAATATCAACCAGACAGCTGCAGCTGATCCAGAACGCTGCTGCTGGCATTCTCACTAAGTCCAGGAAGATAGAGCACATCCACCCCAGTTCTAAAGTCCTTACATTGGCTACCTGTAGCTCAGAGAATAGACTTCAAAATATTTCTGTTAGTTTACGAATCACTGTACGGTCTTAGCCTTCGTACCAAAATACATTAAAGACCTGTTGTTGTATCAACCTTCCAGACCACTCAGGTCTTCTGGTTCTGGTCTGCTTTGCTCTGCATCCCCAGAACCAGAACCAAACATGGAGAAGAAGCTTTCAGTTTTTATGCACCACAAATCTGGAACAAACTTCCAGAAAAACTTCAAAACAGCTGACACACTGAGTTCCTTTTAAATCAGGCTATACCCCCCCCGCCCCCCATTTAGAGCTGCCTTTGATTTGTAGTGAGTAGAACATTGAACTATATTTGTTTGATGATATTTGCTTGATGATCCTAATGATTTTGATGAATTGATATTTGCTCCATGAGTTTGATGATTTTCATGTGTATTTACTTGATGATTTTGATGATTTGGCTGCATACTTGCTTGATGTTTTTGATGATTTTGATGATTTGCTGTACACTTCATTGATGTTTTTATGATGTGAAGCATTTTGAACTGCCTTTCTGCTGAAATGTGCTATACAATATAACTTGACCTGACTTGACTTGGGCAAGACACTTCATCTGCCTTTCCTGCTGGTGGTGGTTAAAGGGCCTGCTGGCTATGAGTGGTCAGCTATGAGTTTATGCACGCATTGTTGTTTGTCCTGCATGTCTCTGTATTGCCCTGTGATGGACTGGTGACTTGTCCAGGGTGTAGCCCTAGGGTATTGCAAAATTAGGATTACTGAAATTATTTTGATTTGCAAAATTGTCGAATCATGAAATAATTCTATTGGCGATTTTTTTTCTTTCAAATTTAAATTTTAAATACAGTTTATTTGCTTACTATTTATCAAAGTTGCCTTTTTAACTGTGTCAAACATTGTGTGCATCTTACTACAAGCTTCTCACAGTAGTTTGCTGGAATTTTGGCCAATTTCTCCTCACCAGACTGATAGATATGGCATCGGGTTTATAGATCAATTTTGTGCACCACTCCTGTACTTAATTTAAAAATTGTTCACAGGTCTGCAAGCTTCCCCCTTTTTTCCTATACCTATACATGTTATGAATGTCATTAATGCTAAATAGTTCCTTTCTAGTTTAATCAGACCACAAGACATGACTCTGAAAGTCAAAGTTCCTGAGTGCATTTGCAAACTGTATTTTTTTAAATGTTTCTTTTGAAGAATGGCTTCTTCCTCTCTGAATGGCTGGCCAGCCATGAGTTCTCCTCCAGGACTCATTTTGCTGTGGATAATGAAACTTTTTCTTCCCAGCTTCAGTTGTTCAGTTACTTGTGTTTTGGGGATTATTCACACATTTTCCACCAAAGCCTGTCTCTTTTCTAAACAGTTCCCATAGTGTTTATACTTAAATATAATGTTTTGAACAGATAGCTGTGACACCTTCAGCTATCTTGGAAATAGTACTCAAGGACAACCCAGAATTTTGGAGGTCCACTATTTGCTTCCTGAATTGTGTCTGACCACTATTTTGTTCATGAAATTACAGATTGAAAAAGTGTGTTTGAAGAAACACAAGAACAATGTCAGACAGCAAGAAAGAATCTGGATCCCTGTCTTTTTACACAATACATGGTTTCAACTGTGCGTGGACATACTTTTCAGTGGGCTGATACTTCTGCATTTAAAAACCCATTTCTTAATTGGTCCTATGTAACAAAGTTTCTGAAAAAATTCAGTTTTAGGGCTTCATAAGCTGTAAGCCATGATCTTCAAAATGAACAAAAGTAGACACTTGAAATAATGTCACTCTGTGTGAAATTAATCTCTATAATAAGAGTTTAACTTTTTTAATTGAATTATTGAAATAAATAAAGTTTTTTATTATATTCTAATTCATTGTAATGTGCCTGTAGAGTTTTGGCATTTTGGATTTTCTTTTTTTATTTAGAAGTCCTAACTATCTCAGAAAAGGACATATTCATAGGGTTATAAAAATGGTTTCAAATGATCTCAGCAGATCATTTGAAATTAACATAAAAATTGAAGGTGAGGGTTTCATATGAAGTTTTGAAACAAGTCCTAATACTTTGATATTTTCATCAAACATTAAACAAATGCAGTTGTTGTACACTGGCAAAGCCTCCCTTGATGCCACAGGGAACAACTTCCAGAGTTCTTCAGGGTACTAAAGACTATGAAGACAATTTCAGAAGCACCTTTAAAATGAGTTTCAACTTGAGGCAAGTAGAAAAACAAGGCAGATAAAAAAGATAGAGAATAGACGAGAAACCCAAGGTAGGAATGTGGCAAAGGATGAGGAGATGGTAAGTGCAGGTGCCTGTTGTGTGTCAGCAAGTGTTGGAGGGAGGAGAGGGTTGTGGGTCGAACTTAGCCAATCCTCTGCGCTGCACTCTCATCTGAATTAAGCTGTGCAAAACAGGCCCCAGGGCTTGGTTGCTAAGCAGTGAGATGGGCTTGCCGATTTCCACCGAGACCTCAGCGGCAAAAGCCTCTCTGATGACCTGAACCAGACAGCCCATAATAATGAGCTGTGCCATAGCAACAATAGAGACCCCAAATAACGGG
Organism: Anableps anableps; assembly: GCA_014839685.1. Taxonomy (NCBI): domain Eukaryota; kingdom Metazoa; phylum Chordata; class Actinopteri; order Cyprinodontiformes; family Anablepidae; genus Anableps; species Anableps anableps. The sequence goes on along the minus strand of CM026076.1, from coordinate 8,577,476 downwards.
GTGCAGTGCTTGTTTGCCATAAAGAGGGGGAATTATGCATGTGCTGCCAGATAATTTGATTGTTCTGCTGCACCCCATGTTGCGATGCAGAGTGACCTCACAAGTGTGCCATATGGAGCATGTTTTCTGTGTTTTTTGCTTTAAATTTTTTTGTCAAAAAATATCCAGTGAAATTGTTCTGTGAGCCACCATCAGGTAAACTGTGGTATGCCAAGTTTGGTTTCTCTTCCTCTTTGTTTGTCTGTCTGGTTGAGGAGGGGCAAATTTCTGGCTATTGTTTAATTTGTAGCCATAGAGACATGTTGGCAAACTTGGTAACCGTGGCAGCAGGGATCCTGTTTGTTTCCCAGAGAGTACTCAAGGTCTGCTTGTAAGGGCATTTTCTTGAGGTCTTGTTTTTATTTTCCTCCTCCTTCTTCCTCCAAGGGGGGGAAGGCATGGCTGGTTCAGGAATTGCTGGTGACCTTTCAGATTTTAGAGAGTGGAGAAGGCTAAACAAGCCAAAGACTGTTACTCTGTCAACAAACACTTAAAGGTCTCAGGAGAAGTTGGGGGGCTCTGGGGGCTGTGGAATGCTATTCATCTGGAGTGTAAGGCAAGCACGGCCAAGGATGCTTCAGCAGGGCACGTAAACAAGGACAAATGCCTAGCCGTTCTCGTAATAATCTGGTTGCGATATGCACACGCTGGCTGGGGCACTACGCGTGACTGCATGTTAAAGGTTAAGTGAAACATATGAATAATTATGTGCTGTCTCACTGATTCCCTTGTTTGGAGGTCTAGAAACAGTCACCAATATTAGCAGTGGCATTGCAGATGTAGATACATTTGTAGATGCAACGGCAAAGGCATGGTTATCTTTGTGCTATGTGGGTGTGTGCGTGTAAGATGAGATGAGATGACTGACAGGGGTGCTGTGACATTTTTGGTGCCATTGTAATTGTTTTTTTTTTTTTTTTCAACTGATTAATATAGATTTGGACATCTCTACCTTAGGGCGACTAAAATGTCATGACTGAATCAGATGTGGTGTTTTTGCACTGAGACCATTTCTTTTCTCTTTCCCTTTTGTTTTCCGGGAAAATGCTTCCTTTTTGGGGACTTATTTCAGTGGAGATGGAATATTGGACACATAAAATTTCTCTTACTTCTCATGCCATGTCAGAATGTGTCAAAACTGAAGTGTTTTACAAAGTATTTCTGCCAGTTAGCTGTTACACATTTTGCTACATTAAAACCAAAGAGTCCCTTGTGTCTGATTTGAATTAATGTGAAAATCAACAGGAAGTAGTGCTTTATTTTAAAAGTAAAGTATCACTGCTGAAGCAAAGGATCCCCCCAGCATGACTGTAGTATTCAAGACCACCTAACCTGAGACTGAGTGAAGACCAAGACTTTGAGGGAGGTGTGACCAAGACCAAACCAATGTGAGATCTTTGTCAAAACCATCACTGTAATCATAACAATGTCTTTCTTGCTGCAAACATTTAAAGAAAATCTGAATTTTAAAAAATTTAAAAGGTAAAAAGTTGTATTATAATATAGCAAGAAGTTTCACACCAAGTTGCAGTACAAAAATATATTGAAGCTGTGGTTTTGACTGGTCTTGACAGAAAAATCCCAAGACAAGACTAAGTAAAAATGTCAAAGTCAAGACATTTAAAAGACAAGACTTTAAAAATGTGGTCTCGAGAGTGATTTCCAGTGGCATAACACAAATGCTTCCACAACTAATACTTCATAATGGGGACAGTGTGTTTAAGGTGATGTGCAGGGTTAGTTTTCCACCACACATAGCATGTTGCATGTAAGCCAAAAAAGTTCAGTTTTGTTCTCATCTGACGAGAGCACCTTCTTCTACTTACCACTATACTATGTCCCCTACATGAACTGTGGCAAACCTTAAACAGGACTTCTTATGGCTTTCTTTCAACAGTAGCTTTCCGCTTGCCTCCCCTTTTCATAAAACCCAGATTTGTGGAGAGCATGATGACAAGTGGGACTGTCAACACATTCTTTTACCTGAGAAATGAATACTCTACTCATTCCTTTTTTGGATGATGGATTTAATAGTGCTTCACGAAATGTTCAAAGCTTGGGGTATTGTTTTCTCACCTAACCTTACTGTAAACTCCCCCACAGCAATATCCCTGATCTATCTGGTGGACTTCTTGCTGTTCATGATGTTGTTTGTGAACTAAAGTCCTCTACAGAACCTCTGAGGCCTTCCTAGAACAGTTGTATTTGTACTGAGATTAAATTACACTCAGGCATTGCTTGCATTTAGTTTTATTTAAAGATGTGTTCAAGAGTATTAGGGGGTAACCGAAGTGGGCTGGATACATATGCCTACCACATTATTAACAATTTCTTCGTAATAGATATTAAAAGCTATATATAATTTGCTTTACACCTAAACATTATGTTATCTTTCTGCTTTTTTAAAGGGACTTAATGAGTATGATTTATTTTCCAAGGCAACGTAACATAGGAGACATTTTTCCGATCTTTAAAGGAGCTTATTAGGTTCCCTGGAAAGCAACCTCATAACACACTGTTATTAATATGACACAGCAAGTTCCCATGAGTAAGATTTAAACAGTTTAAGTAAAAATGTGTTGACCTTTGCCTCACCATCAGGCCACTTCTCCAAACACCAGCGTCATCTTGCATTTACAGAGCACTGACTCCTCCAACATTTAAAGAACCCATTTACAGAAATGTTAATTAACCAGCTTACTATGAACAAATACCATCAGCATAGGAAGAAAAGCACATTTTAAATGACAGTGTTAGTCGTGGCCCAATGTGGCCAATGCAATTAGCTGCTGCCAGCCAAGGCGACTGTGGCGATTTTTCTTGCTTAACTCATTAGAGGGGTCTCCGGCAGTGTGCTCACTCATGTCAAGCCTGCATAATTACTTTAAAACAAGGGGGGGGGAAGAAATCAAAGTAGCCACTGTCTGGTATTGTTCACTGCCCCCTCATCTTGGAATTTAATTAGGCGTTCCTTTTAATAAAAGCCCATTTGGGATAAAACGCCAACGATAATAGTATTCTGATCCCCTAAAGGCTGTCACGTCTTCATCCGCAGCTTAGATGGACACTGACAGGTGACATTATGGCTTATTTTCTGGGCAAATATCAAAGCACTTCCGTGAGATGGGAAAAGAATAATGAATATACACTAAATGAGCTATGATTCACTGAAAATAAAAACCTTTAATAACAATGGGACTAAATAAAGATTTAAAAAAGTGATACTTGTTAATTGTGTTGCTTTAATAAGTCAAAGTCAGTCAGCCTTTTTTATGAAATAGTATAAAACTTTTTTTTTCACCTTGATTAGCACAGTCTAACACCATTCTTTATTGAGACTGGTGTAATTTCAGGACCATATACGTACAATTGTCTTACAGCAAGGTCTTCAGTGAGTTATTAGTGCTTGCCAAAGAGTTTTTGGGCATTTCAGAAGGTTCAGTTTTGTGGCTGTCTCCTAATGTCCTCACATCCAGCCTCACTCCAAGAAAACCCCTGTCACATGAGGTCTTACCAAGTAATCTGACCTCTCCACTCAGGTGCACAGCCACAGTTTCATATTTAATTGGTCACAAATGATTTGCCCTTTTTCCAGAAATGGTGATGGCTGTTGGATGGTCTGGTGTCTGTATACATGGACAGGCCTTTAAGGAAACAACTTCAGTCCTAAGTCCCCTATTCGATGAAACCATAATAAGGATGTGGATCAGTAAAGGGTCACCTCTTTAACTTCCACATAACACTTTGTTAGGATTCACCAGCACCCTAGCAACCCTGCAAGGACAAGCAAGTATGAATGATGGAAAGATGAATGGATGGATGTTATTTGATTTTAATAAAATCTATACATCTGTAATAAAATGTTTTTTTTGTTGGTCTGATGTACAGACCTAGTCAATAAATTAGAATATTATTGAAAAGTCAATTTATTTCAATACTTCTATCACCAAGTTAAACGCATTAAATAGATTCATTAGACAAAGACTGATATTTTAACACCTTTATTTCTCTTAATCAGGATTATTTTCTGCTAACAGCTAATGAAAACATGACATTTAAAATGAGAATATTACATCAAACTATTTCTAAAAACAGAAATGTGGGCTGAATGAAAAGTATGTTTAATACCTGCTTAAATGTTATTATTTTCAAAAGGTATTTCTAATATGACAAACAATACTCATTGAGATGTATATTCTAATTTATTGGAAATGACAGAAATATTCCAATCTTCTAAGAAATTAAATGTCAAATTTTTATTAGATGTAAGTGGAAAATCACCATGATTACCAGAAACAAAGAATTGAAAGCATCAGTCTGTGTGTATTAATCTATGTAATCTGTTTTACTTACTAAATTAAGCTGCTGAAATAAAAATGAACTTTTCAATAATATTTTAATTTATTGCATAAGACTGTATATTGCTTACTCTGGAGAACCAGCTTGGTGATTTTTTTTCTGAAGCATTTAAGGTTGTCTTTATGTCTGAGTGGGTGTGTATATGGTTGTTTGTCTTGTGTGTTCCTGTGTTACTCTGTGAAGGACTGGTAACCTCGTCAGGGTGTACCCCGTCTGTCACCCAATCTTTGCTGGAGCTATGCACCAGCCCCTCCAGGACCCTGCAACGGGTATAAACAATGGATGGACCTTTAAAAGTTGTAAGTTTTTTTGGCTCTAATATACATCCGCTTAAAGGACAAAACTTCAAGGCTGAAAGAATTTTTGCTGACACATATATATATATATATATATATATATATATATATATATATATATATATATATATATATATATATATATATATATATATATATATATATATATTTTTTTTTTTTTTTTTTTTTTTTTTTTTTTAGTTAGAATAAGCAATGCACATGGTTAGAGACATCGTGTGGAATATAACAAGATGTAGCTTGGTGAAATACCTGGAGCATATTTTTCAATAACCAAAAACAAAAACAAAAACAAAAAACAATTCCAAAGTCTTTAAAATTATACTTGTATATGTCCATGTGAATGATTAAATTTCTTCCTTGAATTGTCCATTTCAAGGGAATTCTTTAAATTGAGACCAAAAAAGACTGACTGTTAATCTTCTTTATTGCTAAAAGTCTATTTGGAGCTATTGAATAGATGAGTAAAAGAGTGCATGACTGGATCTAGATTTTGTTATGTTTCTCTGCATTTTAGTTTTGGGTTTGCTCTGGGTCACTTAAATCTGCATATCCATTTTCACTGTTAGCATTTTAAATAACTCTTTCAAACTCATTCCAGTTATAAATATTGTGGTAGGGCCAAAATGATGACACATCAGAGTAACAAATCAAATGTATTTTTGTTGCTCAGCAGTGCCAGAGAAAGAGAGATGTGCTTCACATAGCCAGTAATGTTTGTTTTCCTGTATGCTTTCCAGTTTGTCAAAAAAGTATGCCCATATTTCAGACCAGAAATGGGCAACTGTCTTATTTCCCCTCAAAGATACAATTTGACTTGCTTCATCAGTCAAATGACCACTTACTGACCTGACAGCATGTCATTAAAATGTAACTTCAACAACTTTATGTTTTTTTGTTGGAAAAACTCAGGGTAGAACATTCTCCAATGCAGGTTATTACACATTTTTCATATCAATACTGTAGTAATACAAATTCTATTCTAATTTCTTTTTTCTTGCTTATCCAGATCTGAAAAATACTAAAAGCTAATTCTAAACTTTTTCCAATCAAAACTTACAGTCTTCTTAGGTTTGTCTTGCCCCAAGTCCACTACGAATGAATGTTTCTGCATGATCAGGCTTTAACCTCTTGAGAACTATGGACTCAAATTCACCTAAAATCACTTTTGCTCCCAATGCAGCTAAGTTAGGGTATGTATTCCCTTAATGCAAGTCGATGCACATTTAACAGATTCCAAGGATCATATTTGAAGCACTTTGTAAACATCTACTTGTTGGAGTTTCAGGGGTGGAAGTAACAAATTACAAATACTCACGTTACTGTGATTAAGTAGATTTTTTTGGGTGCTTGTACTTTTATGAGTATTTCTTTCAAGTGTGAAATTTTATTCATACTTAAGTACAATTCATACCATGTAATATACTTCACTACTTTTAAAATCAGAAGTCACTGCTGAGTACACCCACAATTTGAAATAATATTCGTAAGAAGCAAGACTGCATTATTGCCTGTATTCATGCTTGACTGATAAACAAGCCTCTGGTCATGGGGTGGCAGCAGTGTTCAAATTAATCAACAGGCTGCCTATTCAAGCCAGTAAAAGAAGTAGCCCTCTCAGACAGAGACACACCGGTGTAAACAGAGCTGACTGGAAGATACAAGCATAGATGTTTTGAAACATATCTACCCCTATCGAAGAGAAATGGAGAAGTTTGTGACAGTGAAAAGAAAAACAGAAGCAGAGGTTAGTAAAGCAAGGAAGACGTAGTATTAGGGCCAGATTAAGAGATTTTTTTTTTTTATAAAATACAAGAATAAACTCATAATATTATGAGAACAAAGTCATATTACGAGAATATACTGTTGGCAGAATAAAGATGCAATATTGCCAGAAGAAAGTTGTAAACTTATGAGGAAAAAAGTTGTTTTAATGAGAAAAGAAGCTTCGATAAAGTTATCAAGAGCTGACGTGGGCACCTCAGCAAGTCCATGGTTCTTTCATTGAAATGGACAGTTATTTAAACAATCGTTTCAAAGTCCTGCAGCTGATAATAATTTGATATTGATGTGTTAAAGCATTTCCTTCCTTATAAAACCGATACCAACTATAACTTCACAAAATGCTCATTTGCATTTTAACACAGTTTGGTGTTGAGTTCTCATAAAATTACAATTTTATTCTCATACTAAAGACAAACAAACAAAAACTCTTAGTCCTAATAAAAATGTTAAAAATCTATATGCCAGTTCAAAAACATTTTTGCCTTTCTTTTAGCAAACACAATTTCTGCTTTGTTGTTTACAAAAATGGCCTCAGTGTAATTTTTCTCTACACAATAAAACATACATTGGTTAAAAAGTAATTAGTACTCTGAGTAGTTTTTGAGAAGAGTACTTTGTACTTTTATTACTTAGTACAAAAGTACACCAGTACTTTTATTTGTAATTGAGTACAATTTAAGTAATGTAACAGTACTTGTACATGTGTACAAATGTCCAATACTCTTTCCACCTCTGTGGAGTTGTGCTCAGTTATGCCTAGTTTCTACAATTTGTTTACTACGTGTACTACATACAGTTATATCTGTTCTATGTGTTACATTCAAATAAACAATCTTTATTCAATTCAGTTCAGTTCAGTTTTACTTATATAGTGCCAATTCACAACAAATGTCGTCTCGAGGCACTTTACAAAAAATTTGTTTCAGTTCAATCATACATAACAATTGATCCTAGTTATCAAACAGCACAGTAAGCTGTAATTATTCAAAGTAGTTTAAAAAGTTTCTATCTAAGGAAATGTAACTTTGAATGTGCTTGAGAGCAAAAAGACAAAAATATATAGAACCAGCAAAAAAACGCAGGAAAGATGTATGAATACAACTGTTAAACAATGGGATAAGATAACATTTTGACATCATATACTTCTTATAAACCTGGATAATACTTCAGATGCCCAAAACCCATCCTCTACCAAATTTTTATGAATGTAAAGGAACCCTGTGCAATTAGCTTGTACAACAGTTTGTATCTTAAGCTTTCTTAAATATTTTAGGTAGATGACAGCTATAATAAAATTTTTATTAGGTTGGTTTGTTAGAAGACATTTGTTCTTCCTTTTTAGACAATAAAGAGACTGATCACAACTTAGCATGCCATCTAAGCTCCTATTAATATTTTTGTTTCATTTGAGAATCTCAGGTAGCAAAACCAGATGGTCCAAGAGCCACGCCAGCCTCCTTCTGTCTTTGGTTTCATCTGGACTCTCTTTGTAGATACCTTGTTTCTCTCAATGTGTTTCTCTTTTAAATTCTGATGACACATTTTTGCTCGTAAATTCACATTTTCCGAAGGGACGGATTTCTTTTTGAGAATGAAGGTGACTGCAAAGATATGTAAACACTTAAGAATCAACAAGGGAAAAAACAGAATCAACACGGACGGACAGAAACACAATATAAGAGCCCTTGATCAAACATTCAACTCAAAGGGAACACAATCTGTCAGTGATTGGCTGCTCTCACTTATACCTTGTAACAACAGAAAGGAAAAAAAGTTTAATTTCAAAGCACACGGAAATATGTATTCTTTATAGAGCAGTCAGAAATTCCAATTAACATTGTGTTTTGGTATTTCTAAAGTTTCTGTCACACTGAAGACCAAAATAATATCTATATCAAAGAAAAGATAACAAAGTGATCCTTGTCATTCCAAGCTGCACCTTAACTTCAGGACTTTAAAGTATTTACACAGAGCATTCCATCTGTCCTGATGAAGCTTTTATGGTGTTTTTGTTTCCCTTCATTCTATTCAATGAAAACATCAAGGACATGTTAGCTGCTAACCAAATAACTTTGAAGAATGTCTCTAAGTGGTTCTACGCAGACAAAAGATAAGAACTCTCTCAGTGAATATAAGCTGGCTTTGTGTTAGAACTGTTATAAAACATTTGATGACTGCATAGGAGAGTGATAGACTGACAGGCTGTCCGGGTCATAGAACCCCTTTCATCTCATGACAGCTGGGCATGATGAAACAGAATCACCCCACTCATAAATCTATCTGTCCGTCTGTCCTACCATCCATCCATCAATCAGTCCGTTTCTCCAACCAAACACCAATATATCTATCCACCAATCCAACCATCTGTACCAAACTGTCCATCCATCCATCCATCCATTGAATCATCCTCTAATCAGTCTGTCCATTGCAAAGATACAGGTTTATCTGTGGGTTCAAAGCATTTGGAGTCTGTAATCAATAAAGCTGCAAATAAAAGGAAGATGTTGACTCAAATAATTACATTAAATGAAATAAAATCCCTGTAGTCCAACAAGTTTTACAACAGTGTGAAGAAGATGATTGTACAAAGGCAAAGCGTTTCATGGAAATGTACTATGAATTAGTGACAGGGAGAGAAAGAGGGAAGGCACAGGGAAGAGGAGTGCAAGAAAGCAGAGGCCGAGTGAGAAGCTAATTAAAAAGATAAGTGACCAGCAGTTGTGGCCTGTCAGGGTGCAGAGCCACAGCTGAAGTTAACCCGCTTTATGCTGGATGGCAGCAGCTGACAGTCTCAACTGAAGCTTTGTATGGCCTCACCTGTGATGGAGGGGCTCTCTGTTCGCAGGTGAAGGGCTACACAGGCTGAGCTGGCACTTATACACTCTATTAGAAGCACACACACACACACACAACTATTCGGCCTTCTTTTTCCCACTGTCTTGGTGCTTCTGATTCGTATTCTCTCCTTTCCCGGCGTCCTGTGACAGATCCAGGCGGTGGGTGGTGGCGCTGGCACATTGTTTCCTCCTCTGCTTCTCTCTCCCCTCTCTTTTCTGTTCTCCAACATGCACAGATACACACCTACACTCGAATGTGGGGTTATAATTAATACTTCTCCCATATCCATATTTCATACTGTTTGCTTAGAAAGAGCCACGGCTCTGGAGTGTTGTGAGGGAGAGGGAGGGATGCTTAAAAAGATTCAGAAAAGATTAATTAAAGGTGGAAGAGGGGAAGAAAAGGGATGTGTCCGGGGAAAGCAGCAAGCTCTGCACAATGCGCTGCACTTCATTTGAATAACGGAGCAGCGTGTTTTTCTGCTGTTTATATGTGTGTGTGTCATGGCGACACCACTCTACCTGAAATGAAGGATAACTAGCGCACCGGATTAGAAAACGCATCATCTATCCTCCAAGATTTCCCTTCCCTTTCCATCCCTGTTCTCCCCCACCTTCTCCAAATTATTTGTATTCAAGGTTTTTCAAAATGACATTGCAATCTGATGATGCGCCAGCCCATTATATTGTCTAGCAGGACAAATACCCCACCGTTTTTCCGTGTAGAACTAACACAATTTTTCCATGTCAAAGTCTGTGTGTGTGTGTGTGTGTGTGTGTGTGTGTGTGTGTGTGTGAATGAGATAGAGGGTATGGGGTAGGAGGGTTGGTAATATTCTGACCGTCCAGGGTGGAGGCAGGGCCCAGGAATGTTGTCATTAATCCTGGAGGAGGGCCACAGCACACTCGAATTATTAGAGAAATAAATTTGCATGCTGCATATAAGCCAGGTGAAAAGCACCGAAGGCGCAAATTATGTTTCCCTGACAGGCCGAGCAGGAGAATGGAGGCTGCCACCATATTGCTCCAGTGCACACAGACTTACACACACCTTTACACAGATACAGAGCTTTGAAAAAATTATTTACACTCCAAGAATTTTTCTTTTTATATTTAGCAACTTACAACCGCAAGCTTCATTGTATGCTTGGGTAATTTTATGTCATAGACCAACACAAGGGAGTGCATAATTTTGAAGAGGAAGGAAAATAACATATGGTTTTCAACATTTCTTACAATACAAATCTGAAAAGTGTGACGTGCAGATAAGTTTAACCTCCTTTATTCTAATACATCTACATAAAAAGTTTAGCAAATTGTCTTCAGAGTAGGGATGGGAATCGAGAACCAGTTCTCTACAAGAACCAGTTTTCAGTAGTTCAATTCCTTGGAATCGTTAACCTGCCAACTTAACGATTCTGCTTGTTGGTTCCAGTAATGCGTGACATATTTGCGTGATGACGTATTGTACATGCTCTGTATTTTGATTCAGAAAATATCCAAGATGGCTTCGCAGCAGTAGGGCTCCAAAGTATGATTACATTTCACAAACAGGCGATACTTGGGTTGGTTGCAACATGTGCAGAGCTTTAATCACAATAAACGGATTAAATACCTCAAACATCCTCAAACAGCTGACCACACAGAATGCAACTGAGTTTTATGAAGGTAAAGTGTTTGGTACGTTGCTTAGCAATGGCAGTGACTCTTGAGAGGGGAAGCTTCCAGCACGGTGTCTTTTGCCATGAATGTCCCAGGTAACGTTAAATTCCTCCACGTCCTGGTTATTGTATTAATGTTAGCACTATGCAGTATGAATAATATCCATCTCATAACATTTACAGTCATGTTCAATAAATTAGAATATGGGTTCCTATGAGCCTCGTTTGTCAGATTAAAAACACCTTTTGAAAACAACCTTTAAGTCTTGAAAGATCCTTCCTGAAAAGGCAAATGTGCAGATTTGTCTACACAAAAACTGTTGATGTGCAAAAAGTTGCATTTCATGTTAAAATGTTAATTCTTATTTTTTTTAAGCCAGCTTTGATTTTGTTTGAATCAAATACAACATGGTGCACATTTTGTATTAAAGAGTTTATTTCCAAACTCAATGAGAATCAATAAGAGAATAGATAAGGAATCGAATCAATAAGTGAGATCGATAATGGAATCAGTAACGATAAATTCTTATCAATTCCCATTCCTACTTCATAGGTCCCTGAATTGGAAAATAGTCCATGTCTATATATTTTAATTCAAGTTTGAATCCAACTGTTCAGTTAAGGCCTTAGAGATTTGTTAGAGTTCACTGGGGAACAAACAGCTTAATGAAGACCAAGAAACAAAGCAGACATCAGTGATATGGTTGTAGAGAAGTTGATATAAAACTAAATACAAAGTTTTGAACATCATTTGGAGCACAATCCAGTGTATCTTCTAAGAAACAGAGAGAGTATGGCATAATGGCAAACCTACCACCAGCTTAGGTCATTCACCTCAAGTGACAGGTTGGGCAAGGACAGCATTAATCGCAGAAGTATCCGAGAGGCCCACAGTAACTCTGGATGTGCTGCAGAAATTCAACGGTCAGGTGGAAAAATACAGGACAATACTGGAAGAAAACCTGTTAGAGGCCCTAAAAGACTTGAGTCTGGGGTGGAGGTTGACCTTCCAGGACAAAGACTCTAAACATAAAGTCAGAAAAATAATAGAATGGCTTAAATCAAAGCATATTCATGTGTTTGAATGGCCTCTAAAATCTCCAATAAGACATAAAAATTGATGTTTACAGATGCTTTCCAGCTCATCTGACTCAGCTTGTGCAATTTTGCATAGAATTCTCTTCAGTCTTTAGTGGTACAAAGTTTTGTGAGGCAAGAGAATTTTATTAGTATAGCACATTTTTAGCAACAAGGCAATTCAAAGAGCTTTACATGATTAGAAGGAAAACTAAACAACAAACCAGCAAAAAAAAAAAAAAAAAAAAAAAAAAAAAAAAAAAAAAAAAAATCAGTAGACGCATACCTTAAAAGTCTTGCAGCTGTAAATGCAATGAAAAGTGGTTCAACAAATGACTGACCCTGGACTCATTTTCCTTCCGCATCAGAATTACAGTATCCACTCCTTTGGGGTCCTCTATCACAGAAATACCCAATAAGGTATATCAGGGTTTGTGATGTGACAAAATAGAGAAAAAAAATAGTCAAGAGCTGTAAATACCATTACAAGGCCCTGTATTTCTGATACAGTCCCTCAAAAAGCTGAACATTTCTATACTTTTGTATTTGAAGGAAAAATGAACAGGACTATACTTTACTTCTTGCTTAGCTTCGTGTTCAAATGAATTCACAGAGAGACACAAGTAGCATTTAGTTTGTGTGTAGGTATGGACAAACCCCTGAGGACTGAAAGCTATGTGTGGACATTTTCAGCATTTTTATCTCGAGCATGTGTACAAACCACCTTGTTTTTTAGATGTGTGTGTTTCGATGGGTCCTGTGGCTCTGGGCTGTCCTCTAACCCTGCCTGTAATGGTCCATGCAGGCTCGGCTTAATGGGGTAGACACTGGTGTCAACTTCATTACTTTGCATCTATCGCCAAGAAGAAAAGTCTCTCCTCGCTTGCACTTTGACCACGCTTCGTTAGTGTCTCCCACCCCCTTTGCCTTTCTCCAACCTCAAAAAGGAAATGTGAAACACTTTCAGAAGTACACTGATGAGATAATTTAGCTTCAAGCTGATTCAGTTTTATTTACTGCAAATGAGGCTACTTGGTGACGTGTCAAATAAGGATTAAAAATCCCAGAACGACTTATGATACACGACCTGCAAACTGCAGAATATTATGATTTGTGTTTATAAATAAGTAGATGGTCCTAAAATGAGGCATCCTGCCATCTGCTTGGAGTGTAAGAGTACACAACAGTCATGATTTGTTACAACCCTGGTTTTCGGGTCATAGTTTTGAACAGTTACGGCATAAGAGGCAGATGAGGCAGATGTTAAATCCCAAGTCTCTTTTCATCTATTTTAGACAGAAAGAAGGCCTCAAAAAAAATCACTTTTGTTAATGAGAAGGCTTTAAAGTAACAGGATTTGTCTGCCAACCTCAATTTGGTTTCAGAATGTGTTGACCTAAATGTTTGACTGAACTATTCTAAACTAGAAACATGCATTTGCTGTTGACTGAAAATGGCTTATTACATGTTTGATCACCACTGATTGTTCAGAAATTCAAGAATCCAGATGCATTTCTGATCAGTGAAATCACCATACTCGGGGAGCTAACAGGTCACTGACCACAACTTTTTACAGCACGGAAGTTGTTACTATATGAAGAGAACTGAAGACTGAGTCTGCCATTTGAAGACCGTTGACCTAAACCACAAATAGAAACCTCTGGTGAGACAGTGGTGTAGTTTGACCATCCATCTTTAATCTCTTCTACATCCCACCACCTCCAGGGAAGTTAAAACATGTATGATGACCTCTGTTTGTTCCCTAATAAATATCAGACTCTGACCTTGTAACTCAAATGAGATAAATATTATTGTTGAATAGGGACATCACTTCTGAAAGACACTTCGGTTACATTCCAGGTCCAAGATTCTGCTGTGAAGGACGACTCAGTTTAAGCAGTAGTTTAAGATTCTTGTTTGAACAGACCAGCAAACCAAGCTGGCTCTTTACAGCAAATGCCTTATTAAAGCAGCATAAAAAAAGATTAAAGAAGCACCTCAGTGGAGATGTTTCCCAAGACCATAGAAATGAAGACACATGGTTCTATATGTCCACTGCAGTGCCTCAGTCAGTCATCTTTCATCTCTTGGCCTGTGCCTATAGGCAGAGGCGAGCAGCAGGCAGTGTCATTCTGTTCTAAAGTCCCTAGTTAGGCATGCATATATTCCTATTATAGTCAGTGCTCCCGGAACAAGACAACAGAGAGCAAACAGAATGACCTTGAAATATTTATCCCCAGCTTTGCTTCAGAGAATTAAGTTTGGTGTCAGGGGCAACTCGCAGCTATCCAGTTTCATTTTGTGTGGAAGGGTGCATGCCTGCATATACAAAACCCACACATATATCCCCCACACACACATACACACATCGTGTCCTCCTTTAGCCGGTTGTGTAGACTGAGACAAACGGCTCATGTACCATCTTGCAGTGTTGAATATTGAAGGCGGTCAGGGAGGCAAGGCTTTGATTGGGACAATAAAGGACGATGAGCAGGATCTTAGAGCATGGGAGAGGAGAGCATGCATGTGTGTGTTACAGTGCAAGAGAAAAAGCCAAAACCATGAAGTGGATGCCAAGAGCTGCTAGGCCCAAAATACTATTACTTTGTTTTAGTGTGTGTGGAGGGGGAAAGGAGGGTTAAGAACGGTACAAATGACCCAATCTGAGTGAATGTGGGTCACACACGAGACCTGCTAAAGTTGTAAGTTTTAATTTCATGACCCATGATGCCTCTTTGTGCCTCCCACTTGTGACTTCCAGTTAAAAGAGGCTGATTACAGACTGATATCAAAAGGTATTTTTGCTGTTTTTAAAACTAATTATTTGACATATGCATCCCCAATTTACCTAGTAAAGGCGGCTAATTGGTGAAACAAGGTAATGATGGCACAAGCAAGACATTGTAGCTGTCAGACAATCGGTGGGGTTAATTTGAACACAAACCAGAGAGACAGAGAACCTAAGATTAAGGTTATAATCAAACATTAAACCAAGCACCACTAATTATCAAAGATCAAAGATAAATCAGAAGGTTAGGCTGTAAGCTGACATGATACTTATAACTGACACTTTGTGTTACAATTGCAAGTTAAAGTATGTTTGTTCTTAAAGTTGCAGTATGTAACTTTATCAAAAATTATGTTTTTTACAAATATTTTTTTAAAACTGTCACTATGTCATGACAGTATAGTATGAGACAGATAATATGTTAAAAAAAATTAGCTTCTCTGCCTCCTCACAGTGCTCCTATTGCCATTTGCATAAATACACCACTCGGTCAGAAACAACCAATCATAGCCAGGAGGAAGGTCTTAGCGTTTTCAGTCGTACTCATGTACACGCTGCTCACACCCTCCTCCTTACTCTCTGCTGTGCTACAGCTGGTTCCCCACAATGGAGCCTCCCATGAATGCTCAGGCTAGTTAGCATGACCACTGATGATGGGGGATAAACAGTTTTCCTGGAACGGTAAGTTGTGTCTTCACCATTAGCACTGTCAGCGCTAAGATCTTCCTCCTGGCTCTGACTGATTGTTTCTGACCAGGAGCAATGCATTTCTGCAGATAGCAATACGAATACTGGGAGGTGGAGGAGCTTGATTTTTTTTCACAGATTATCTGCCTTATACTATACTGTCACAATGTATTGACAGTTTAAACAAATATGTAAAAAATATATTTTTTATGAAAGTTACATACTGCAGCTTTAAATAAAACCAGTAATAGCAACTCAGAATTTACTGAATTAAGAAAATGGGCTTTGACTTTTTCAGGTAACTAAGCTTAACACAAAAATAATTTGTGATTGGTTGATTGGTTCTTTACTGTAACAGTGCTTCTTGGTAGTAAATCTTTTACCATTGGAATACCAGTTCATTGTCACTTAAATGGTGCCATATTTGTAAGGAAAATGCATGTGAATTGAGCTGCTCCTGCTTGGTTTTTGGCACTCTTTTGCAATTGGGAGGTGTATATTCATAATTCCTTTTGCTGGTGTATGAGCATCCATTTAATGCAGCCTGAGTTGTCTGCACAGAGGTGCTACCTGTAAATGTGTGAACCATTCTACTAAAAAGAGGCAAGTAACTGCTGATTTTGTTTTCTTCAGCTTCACAAAATTGAATAGTAAAGAATTAAAGAATGAATCCTGATTTCATGAACTCATCGGACCGAAATATTACTATCCAGTCAACAATGCCAGAATGTTACTCCCAGACCAGCAATGACTGTATAAATGAAATCGCAAGAAGCTGGCACACCTACAACATACACCAGAGGGCAGAAACGGTGGCATTGCGAACAGTGATGTACATTATGAAAGTACAAGTCGTAATTAACATCAAAAACAATGAGTTAGGATCATCGGTCACATAGGATGCCTTGTACACATGTTAAATTGCAATTAGGTTAAAAATGCAGCTCCTTTTGGAGCAAATTATCAACAAGAACAGAGCGGCTTCTACTGCTATACTCAAAACTGATCAAAGAAAACTTCTCACAAGCTGGTTAATTCAGTGCCTTACAAAAGTTTTTATATCATTTAAATGATGCCAAGAGTTCTAAATTAGTAAAATTACACCCACAAACCGAAATGTATTTTATTTCGGTTTCATGTGATAAACAGACATAAAATGTAATGTAAAACTTTAGGTGAAAAGAAAATGATACATTGATCTGAAATATGTGAGGTGCATTTGAATTCAACCCTGTTTATGCAATCATCGAAGTGCAATCGATTACCTTTGAAAGTCTCTTAAATTGTAAAATGAATTCAACTATCTACTATCTCAGGGTTCACCGTCTGAAAATGGAAACGGTATGGCAGAACTGTAAACCTACCAAGACATGGTAACCTAAACTGACAGGCTGGCCAATGACAGCATGAATCGGAGAAGAAGCCAAGAGACTCAAGGTAACTCAGGAGGAGCTGCAGTTGACAGGAGAACTCTTTGCTTGTAAGTGCTGACTCAAAGGGCTTGAGTACAAATGCTCACAATTCCTTTCAGTTTTTTAAATTAAAAATAAATTCAGATACAACAAATTATTTTCCTTCTACTATTTATGCAATACTTTGTGTAGCCTACACAAAAACGTTGAAAGGAATTAGATTGTAACTTATGTTTGTAACATCACAAAATAGGAAAAACTTTAAGGGGTATGGAAACTTTCTCATAGCACTATATATGTACTGACAGAACATTTTGGGATTTGGAATGCAAAGCTTTTAATCATGCACAAATTCAGTGAGTCACTTTTTCATTTCAAAATCCAATCCCTCTGCATATCAGACAGAGATAAACATTTTCCTTTTCCTGTGTAAAACTCTTTATGAAGTTTAAATCCCAATCCTATGTCACTGTTTTTGATTTTCAACCACAGTTGATAAAGAATCACCAACAACTTCTTGATATATATTTAGACATTTCACTAATGATCCATCACAGAATATCTGAAGGGACATCTGTACAGAAGATGCATGATGGGGATGCTTTGCCAAAAGCCTCTTTGTTGTACTTATGTAATTGTCATGTTCATTGGGAATTTTTTATTGAAACAATAACAAAGCACATGTCCACAAATTAGCTTCACTTTCTCCCATTCAACTTTTCATTGTCTGCAATGCCTGTGAGGGCTTAGAATAATGAATGATTGGAGAGGAGAAAGGAAGCAATGAGAAGTGTGTGTGTGTGTGTGTGTGTGTGTGTGTGTGTGTGTGTGTGTGTGTGTGTGTGTGTGTGTGTGTGTGTGTCTGTGTGTGTCTGTGTGTGTCTGTGTGCGCAAGCAGCCTTTGGCAGTGTGGTAAAGAAAAGCCTCCCGGATTGCTTGAGCCCAGTGGAAGGAAGCCTGCCAGTTTCTCCACCACCGGGACTCTCTGACCTGCGCTTGTGTTTGTGTGTGTTTTTATTATGTTTGTGAAGCCTCTGAACAGTTCTGTATGTGTCCAATCTCTGTCCATTTACACTGAGCGTGTGAATGAGTGTAGTTGTATTTCCGTCCATTCTTCAGATTGGTCGTCAGCCACGTGCACCTGTGTGTTGTGGGTGTAGGTTAGCATGTACATGTGTGGGAGGCAAGCAGATGAAGAGGAGGCTCGCCTTATATTCAACGTGATCTGAAGCCTCACCTCTGTCAATATACTTAGCGTACAATGCAGCTCCATGTTTCATTATGCATTCCCATCTACTGCTCGATGTTGCGAATCTTACATCTCAATTAGCCTCTGTGTTCTGGACATAATCCAGCATTATTTGTGGCAGGCAATGGGATATTAAAGCAGCTAAAAATGGCAACAAAAGCAAACATGAAGGGCATATAGTAATCAACCCATAAATATGAATACCATGCATATTATTTTGTTATATATTTCTACCTTTCCGTTATGCACGTGTACTTAAATTACACGAGTGTGACCATTAAAAGATAATTTGGTTGTCATGATGGCTACTTGCAGCTTTCTTTGGGATTATTGTGCTGTTGATGACCCAGTTTGGGCCAAGCTTCAGCTGTTGAACAGATAACCAGAGATCTGACTCCAGAATACAGAGGCATTCAGGGTTTACTCACTAACTGCAAGGTGTCCAGGTTCTCTGGCAGAAAACTTTGTCCAACTCATCAACCTTACAACACCTTGCTTGCCAGTTGGTATGAGACCTTTATGCTGATATGCTGTTTGTTTTTTTTTTTTTTTTTGTTTTGTTTTTTTTCCCCAAACATGGTGTTATGCAGTATGGCCAAATATGTCTGTTTTGATCTTATGTGTCCACAGATCATTATTTCAGTAATCTTGGTCTATAGCTGTGTTTCTTTTGGCAAACTTTAGTCTGGCATTCATGCTTTCCTAGTGCAGGCAGTGTGGATGTATTTGAGTGAGTGATTGCATTTAAGATTTTAAAACTTGATGGTGAACAATTTTTGTTTCTGCAGACAGATTTCATTGCTGATATATTTCCACCATAGCATTGAGCTAACACCCACCTGCAAGCTCTGGATCAGAAAAGTACCAAAACTCCTGCCTTAATAGAAATGGTCACATTGATGACGATTTCAAAGGAGAGTGGGTACTTTTAATTTGCAATCCTATGGAAGCAGCAAGGGTGGGCTTTTTTTAGTCAATACAAAGTTATTCTTCTCATAAATCCTAATGTTTTTTATTCCATTGTTGAAAGTTACTCACATGGCTGTAGCCTACAAAAAATCTATTTTCTTAGAATAAACCAGCCGTGTTGAGAACAGTGGAAACTTTTAGGAAAGACTGAATATTCTGTTCACCAAAACAGAATTAGCTAGAGGCAAATAATTTCAAATTCCTACAGCTCTGATCTTTTAAACCCGAACACTCTGTGGCTATTCCTCTCCTGTGAGAAAATTTACTATGTTGTGATTTAGTTAAACTGACTCTTTATACACTTACCTCCTCTTTGAGTTGGTATCGTTTAAATGTTTCGATCCACCAGTGAAAAAGAGTTGGATCAAAGCCTTGCTGAAGGGCACCTTGACAGTAGCTGCTCAAGGAGGAAGCAGCTTTACTTTGACATACTTCAGGTTTTAAAATGCTGCCAGTGCCTTGTCAGCATAATCTTGGATCCTGGCCCAGAGAGTTTTCCTTAATCTTACATTACCATATCTGCTATAGATGGCCATATGAACCTGTGAAATGGGACCAGAATCCCATATACATACACAAGTGAATACACACACATTTTACCCTTTTTCTGGACCCTTTGTTTTGAGTGGGTTTTTATTGGGTCTGACATGATGTAAATTTGCCTCCAAAGTGTTCTGCTACTCTTTATGAAACTTTCCTTCTGATTTCTTACTGAAGAGTAACAGCTCAAAAACAAAGTATTTGAAAAAGCAAACGGTCGTAATCATTTATTATGGCAGTTCCTAAATACCCTATATTTATAAAGGTAAAATCGGAGGCATTTCCTATAACTTTCTGCAGGTCTTCACAGTTATTCTGAGCAGCTGCAGCTTGTTCCATTTCTATAGAGATGGTTCATTCATCATTAGATGGATGTCTGTTCATGTAAAACTTGTGGGTCACCATTTTCTTGTACAGATATTGCTTTTTCTGATGTTATTGTAATAAAGCTGCAAGAAAATCAAGGTATCTGCAGGATAAAGCTGATCTTGCTAAAATATGTCTCATGAGGCACAGCACCTCATGTTTTTTTTAAAACTCATTGGACATGGTAGCCATCTTATTGAGTAGAAAACACTTGGCAAACCTTGAAGAATCACACTTGGTTATATTTTATTGAATCTGAATGTGCTGAAAAAATTCATAGCTTATAGGGTAAGCTGTTAATAAGTCACTAACTCTGAAATAATTTAATGTAATTTTATTTTAGACCAGGGCAAATTATTTAACTGAAACATAGATCCAGAATATCATTATTTCAGTTGTGCTGTATTGCCATGATTAGTAATACAGACAGATACTTGACTATTGTAAGTCCTTGATGTTCAATAAGCAACCTTTAGCCAACCCATAATGATGCAGAAAAAATGCTGCAGAAAAGTGTTCTGGAGAAAGTTAAAAGTCATAGCCAAGCATAGTTTCAAGAGGTAATTTCCTTTCCTGGCATTATGTTGAATCTGATGTTAAATCCTTCTGTTTACATATAAAACTTTGTCTAATCAAGCTCTAATGCTTCTTTTTAGGGTTTGGAAGGGTATGCTATTACATACATTATTGTATTTAGTACATTAAAGTTGACTCCTGGTATCCACAAGGATTTGGGATCTGAAATCTGTGTATACAAGAGGCCCCCTCTAAAAACACTTGTAACTACTCATCACATTAGGTCAAACACCAAAAATACCTTAATATGCAATAATATGCACAATGAAAATTGTCTTGGTACTACCAAAGAAGCTAACATCCACGGTTGTCCTTGGAGGTATACCCAACCAGGTATTTCAACATCCAAAGCTGCATTTTCTTTTGAATATTTTAGATATGCTCTACAAAAAAAATCCCTGATTAAGCAAATTTTCTGTGAATGAAATGGAGTTACGCTCCACAGAAAAATCCACAATTAAGTAAATCCATGAATACTGAACTGCAAATAGGCAAGGTCCTCTGTATTGTATTTGATCTCATATTGCCCTTTTTAATGTTTTACTGCTAGTAGTGTAATAAATCTGTTTTGTATGTTGTTGTTTTATGAGGTTTTCTGCTGTAATATTATTCACTTTGTGTATATTTATGCATGTTTGTATAGGCGTCTAATTACATATTATTATAAATCCCAGTGGGTCATTTAGCAATTTGAGTCACTCCTTTAAAAGAATTTGTTAAAAATTCCTTTGGAGAGATTCATCCAGCAGTCCTCTCGATGCTGAGAAATTTATGCTCTTTTTGATTAAAAATCTATTGGTCAGTTAATCAGACATTTTGTTCAGCCTTCTATCTCTGCTTGGATGGTCCAATATTCACATTATTACTTAATTTACAGAGCAGTGAGAGCACCCAGGTGTAAGAACATTAACAATGGCTCTTTTCTATCCCAGAATCCCAGTAAGTCACAGTGACACTGAGCTTTTTATACAAGGTAACAGCACCCTGGAAAACAAACAGCTTCATGGAATTGAGCCATTTTGTGCTTCTCCTTTTGTAACACAGTGTCTTTTGTCAAAAATACCCTGAAGAAATTGTCTTATCTTGGAAAAACAGGTCTGTTTCTTTTCTCTTTTGTTTTCTTATTAAATGGTTCAAATTTGGGGGAAATTCTTCCAAAAAGAGCTAGTAATCTGAAGCTACAGTTCCGGTCAAAAGTTTACACAAACTCATCACAGGCATGAATGTCATATTAATTTTGGGCTTTTAAGGATTAATTTAAGTTGTTCTTTTCCAATGTTGAATGATTATACAACATACACATGCAAGAACTTTAAAAAGCAAAAATTGTGTAACCTATGACATGTTATTTAGTTGCAGAGTAGAATGTAATTCGTCAAATCAAGTAAATCAGCAATTTGTGAAAATCTAATGCATGAAGGGGGCTGGATCAAAAGGGATAAGAAGGTAATTTGGTAAAATAATTTGTTTTGAGATAAATTTTTGGGATCCAAATACAGGTGTTGAAAAATGATAAGAAAATGTATACACAACACAGAAAAAATACTTTCTTTAATTGTCTTTGGTTGCTCCTGTTCAACCAACCATTCAGTCTGTTTGGCGTCAGAAAGGCAGTAGCTCACGATCTATAAATGGAAAGTTCTCAAAGGTTATCACGTTTGTGAATCCAAAGTCTCCTCTCAACTTTCTTATTTTTCAAATCATATCAATTTAAAAAAGACTTCTTACTTATAGATAAGGAAAAGCAAATTAAACTCATGCTTAAACCCTGAGCATTACTTGTTACATCATAAAGTTTAAATGTAACCGTGTTCATGTTTCATTTCCAATTATTGTACTTTTTCACATTCAAAGTTTAGTCAGCAACTATGATAAAAGCCATTTAATTATTTTCATTTTACACACACACACACACACACACACACACACACACACACACACACACACACACACACACACACACATTGTACAATTAAGGCATCAATTGTGTCTAATTTTTAAAACTGCAGCTATTGATTAGAGGTAAATTCAAAGAAATTAAAAAATAATTCCTATTATTGCTTTTTTTTTTTTTCATCCACTGTGTGCAATGCACAAGCCACATTAGTAGCAATGCTATTCCACTGCATGAGGCTACCATCTTCATGCTTGAAAGTTGGTACAGTGATATTGTTCAAAAGCCTTACCCTTACATTCCCCAAACATACTTCTTGTCATTGTGACCAAATAGTTCAATCTTTGTTTTAGCTACACCCACATAGAACTTTGCATTTGGCTTGTTCATGTGGACACCTACAAATTTCAGCTTGAAGGTGTCAATTTATATCCAAAGGTTTCCTTCATAGTCTACTCCCACCAATGTCAATGTCAAGTTTATTTATATAGCACAATTGAAAACATCAGCTGATCAAAGTGCTTTACAATTGCATCCACAATCACATAGTAGATAGAAGAAAACAGTAATAAAAGTAAATAAAACAGAGTTACGATTTTAAATAACTATTTAGTGTCTCACACACAATCAGTCAGAGGTCAGAGAAAAGAGATGAGTTTTTAGCTAACATTGATTGTATGTGTCTGAGCAGTGTGAACATATAGAGGTAAGCTGTTTCACAGTCTTGGGGCATTCACAGCAAATGCTCAAACATTTCTATGCTTAGCTTTGATCTCAGAACATTGAGAAGAAACTCACTGGTTGACCGGAATGCTCTTAAAAGGTGTGTGGATGTTAATACCAGCCGATGATGAGGTAAACCTGTCTTCACTGTCAACAGTGCCATAGGTGTTCCAGTAGTTTCCAGTCCATGGTAGGCTTGAGGCTTGGTTGTACCTGGATTATTTCTAAACATGATAACTGATTGCCTTTATCTGAGGTAATAATTTAGGTCTCCCAAACCTTGAATAAGTGGTGACATTTGTACTTAGATTTAACCATTTGAATAGATGATCTGGGGAGCTGCAGTTGTTCAGAAATGGCTCCAGAAGACTTTCCTAAGTTCTTCAAAATCTACACTCAGTTCTTCCTCTTAGATCTTCACTGAGTTGCTTTGACTGCCCTTGGTTAATCCAATAGGTGCGGTCAAACAAACCATTTTTTGCTGTCAAAGATAAATTACAAGCTGCCAACCACAGTCACTAACTACATGTCCATAATTTGACAAATTAAAAGACATATGAGAATCCTAAACTCCAGTTAAATAAAGGTTTAGGTGAACATATGCATATACTGAAGCCTGAAAGTATACTTTCAAACTTGTACACAGAATTCTTTTGTTCTAGTTTTTGCTATTTTGCACCAAATCACAGTGATTTGTAGAATATGAGTGGATTTGATTGAACATCTATCCATCCCCCTTTATCCATGCAGGATTATGGGGGACCCTGGTGCCTATCTTCTGCAGTCACTTGGCGACATGCTGGCACACGTTAGAAAAGTTTCTAGTCTATCACAGGACAAATTTTTTCCCCAATTATTTGGAAATTTTTAGAGAATTGCCAAATTTATCCCTGATAGCTAATAAAAGCAATGAATGTCAATGTTTGTTCTATGAAAGCCTTTAGCTAGTGTTGTTCACTGATCTGTCACAGTGGGTCTGTCTTGCTTTCTCAAACAGTGCTGGACAGATGACAGTAGTCTTCTCCTCACTTTCTCATCTTCACGTGTTGTGATAAGGAGCATACGCGAGTTCTTCATAGCAAAATTACCCCCCGAAGCTATTCTAACAATCTATCCAATGTGGGCGTACATTTCTCGATCACTCTGAATAAAAGGTGACGCTGGCAGGGAGAGAAGTTGACCTGGAGAGGGAAGAGATGTTTTACGTGTTAACCTTTGTTGAAAGGCAAAGCTGAAAGAGCCCGAGGACATGGCATCAGACACACTGGGACATGCAAGTAGCCTGTAGCCACAGCAGGGATCAGCTCTCTCCGTGCTTTTCCAATGGGCAAGTTTGCCAGCAGATATGATTAAACGGGCTTTGATAAAATAAACGCAGCTATTGATTTGCAATGGCTATGTGACTTTCTAGCCCCCAAAATCTACCAAAAGCAGATGTGTGGATGCAGGGAGGAGCTTTTCTTCTGAACCCATGTCCATCACAGACAATGAAGGGATATACTTGCGTCGTAATCTTTGACACCATTTCAGCAGAAATGGGTTCCACATGAAAAATGAGGTACTAACACATTGCATATAGCAGCAGATTTTAGTGGTCCTCTTTTTGTTCATAAGATCTGAGAAACTGGCCTGTATATAAGTGAGTTTTGTGGAAGGCCTTGCATGTGTATGATGCTAGCATGCTCTCCCCGATTCCCCTGAGTTCAAACTGTAAGACGTCAATAGCCAACCTGTAAATGACAGGCACAAAGGGAGTGCACTTAGCAGTGTGGCTGGTTCTTAAAAAGGTCACACACACACGCACACGCATATGCAAGGCCCCTACCCCCCATCCATACACACACACAATAGACAAGGATAAGAACCTTTGTTGTCACCTCTTTTGTACAGGTACCTCTGCTATTGAGCTGCCTCAGGTTTTGTTTAATCATTTTTGTTATCAACTGAGAAAACTGAGTTGGTGGCCCTCTCAAAACCCACAAAATGGACACAAGAATGCATTCTCATAACAAACAAAAACATAAAATCTGTAATACATTCTCCAGCTTTCAAATCTATATCCTACAAAATGTTACATGCAAAATGCATGGCTTAGATAAAAGTGTCATACTCTCTTGTGGAGGAGCAGTCAAGTTTCATTGAAATTTCACTACTTTTATTTTGCCAAATAGAAAAAAATCTGTCCAAGCTTCTTTCAGTACAGTGTCAAATATATTAATAGCTATTAAACAGGTTGCTGCAAGAGTAAGTGTGTGAAAGGAACTGTAGTGACTTTGCTGAAGTATAAGATAGAGAAACTGGTAGTAAGTCAGTTATTGATTTGTAAATAAAACTATACCAGAGCAGAATCCTACAATTAGACATTGCTTACCACACAATGAATATAAAGAACAATGGTTGGTAGGAGATTTATACCTGGTATATATCTCAGTGTTCAATGATAAATAGCCCTTAAATGGTCCCCATGGATTTTCTTAAAGTGAAGTTCTGTAAAGTTACAATCTGTAACAGTTCTTTTACCTGTTGTAGAAAGACATCTCCTGTGAGCCTTACCTTCTTGTGAGGGAAGGTAAGGCTCTGATAGAATGACTGGCAGCACAGAGTAAAAGGAGCTGAATAGAAACTGATATCACACTTTTCACAATTTTATTTGCATAATATAAATGATACAATTATGCACTCTTTTGTACTAGTCTATTTCATGATTTTTTTTTTTTTTTTTTTTTTTTTTTTTGCACAGGCCTATTACATGAAATTCCAATAAAGTACAATCAAGTTTTTTGTTGCAATGTGATAAGTT
Organism: Anableps anableps; assembly: GCA_014839685.1. Taxonomy (NCBI): domain Eukaryota; kingdom Metazoa; phylum Chordata; class Actinopteri; order Cyprinodontiformes; family Anablepidae; genus Anableps; species Anableps anableps. The sequence continues at coordinate 8,551,400 of CM026076.1, read as the reverse complement.
GTGGAAGACAGTTTAAAGGGTATGAATACCTTTGCACTGCACTGTAACAACCTTTTTGTGCAAATATCACTTGAGCCAGATAAGTTGGATATGATGTCATTCTAATTTCTGCAATTGAAACCATGTTTACATAAACTGTAAAAAAACAAAGAACCTTTTTAAAAAAAAAAAAATAAATCAGTTTCTGTGATTAAATCAGAGCAAATTATTTTTGTTTTAGGTCAGTTAGAATTAAATAAATTTATTTATTATTATTTATTTACCAAATACCAGAGTGACAAGAGAGGGAATATTTTAGATACCTTTTATAACCTTCTTGAAATTCAGAAGTTCACCTACATTCCTTAGGAATGTACTGAAAAACCTATCCCATCTTTGAACAGTAAGATGCCTGGACATTCGCATAGTGTTTATTCTTGCAAAAAAAATAGTTTTTTTAAACAGACACGTGCAACCTTCAGGAAATAATACTCAAGGGTGAACCAGATTTGTGGTTCACAATTTACTTCCTGATATCTTAGCAGATTTTTCCCATCATGTCACCAAAGAAGTAATGTGTTTGAGGTGTTATCCTGTAGTACATCAGAGGTCTTACTGTAGTTAACACAAGCTTTTCCAAATTGTTAAAAGACATATTGTAGTATAAAAATTTCTGAATGTCTCAAATATTTGTCATTAATTTGGCAGTTTAGGAAATAGAAATAATTTTGACAGTCCTAACTGACCTCAAACAGCTAAAGTTCAGTCTGATCTAATGTCATTGAAAAAAAAGGTCACATGTCCCTTAATACACTCTATCTAAACATCTTATTTCAACTGAAATGTCTAAGGCAAACAGAACTGTTCAAAATAATCAAACAGGCAAAGAAAGGAACCCTTGGTGCACTCTGTTTCTCAACCAAAGGTGTAGCATTTATGATGAACCACTTCACCTTTGTAGTCCAATAAATGAAGCCTTGGCACAAATTCAACTCTGGTAGACTCTCTCCAGCTTTACTTGCATCACCTGTTGCTAGGTCCACACCTGCACTGCTGCCAGTCAGCGTCCAAGATTCCAGGATACGAGGCTCGCAATCCCTGATTCGACCTGCTCACCAGCCAAGTTTCGTCCCAACTCTGCCCTGTCTCCACCCTCGTCCCCTCAGGCTCCTTTGGGCTTCCCTTCTCTGACTTTCGCTCTGCAACCGGGTCCGGGTCACGAGGGGACGATGACCCCAAATTCTCACCCTATGCTGTTTATTCAAGCTTATGTTGATTCTCAGCGTACACGTCTTCTGCTGGGGCCCGAGCACCAAAGAACTTACTTAAAGTCAAATAAAACTTTAATTGTCTCTTTCTCTCTGTGCAAGACTCTCCAGGTTGAAATTATAGATTATTTCTAAAACATTACTGGCGACATGTGTTGTACAGTATGAGTACTCAGACCTTTTGCAGAATTGCAGTTTTTCTAGTTTGATGCCCCTCCCATCAAGCACATTGAAAATATAACATAATGCCAGTGCAGACAACTGAGCAGGATGAACCAATGTCAGATAATCACTGTTTACAAAGATGACTTGAGCAGTCATTGTTTATAGGCTTAACCTGTGTAGATAACCTTTGCAAATCTCACAGACTTCTGATATGTTTTGGTTTCCCCTCTGTTAAATTCCCCTTTTATCTCCCCTTCCCTCATTATCATCTCTTCATTTCCATCTCACCAGACATACGCTTGATGAAAGAAAACAGAAACAAGAAAGTGAGAAAAAGAGGGAGAGAGATTGGATTTCCATTCTACGTTGGATCACTGGAACGGTGTCTAAAACCACAGAGCGCACTGGCACTGGACAAAAAAGCTGGATTCAATAAATATGTGGACTAAGCGCTCCTATTCAGACCCCACAGTATTGAATTCCTTATTTAGGTCATTTATGCTGGGCAAAATTGATACAGTATGGAGCTCAAATCTCTGTCTTTGCCCTTCTAAATAAAAAAAAAAAGAGATTAGAGCAAAGCCAGTGTGTGGGAGTGCAGGAACGGCTGCAAAAGAAGAAGAAACCATAAACGAGGGAGTGGAGACTGTAAATGTTTGTGTATTCTGGCAAAATAAATGACAGGGTAAAGAGAAAAAACAAGAAATTAGAGAGCAGGAATGGAAAGCTGAAACAAATTGAATGAAAGGCCTGTACAAAGTGATCCAGGGACACAGTAAGTGTGTTTGCCCGTGCACGTGCAAGAGAAGCACTGGTATTTTGACATTTTATTAGAGCCTCAATGAGGTCTGCTGAAGACAATGCTCTCTTGCCTCCTCATTTAGCCTGATCTTAATTGGCCATTAGATTGAAAAATAGCCAATACCTCCTCTCCGCTCCTCTTCTTTTCTCCTCAGCAGCTTTGCAGCTGATTAGACCTTTGATTTACCAATAAACACAAAGAAACAGATTAGCTGCAGAGCTCAAGCACTATCAAACATCCTTAACTACGTCAGATATAGGAAAATCCTCACTGAGGCCTCAATGCTTAGTAAATCAGGTCAGATTTTTGCTGAAGCTGTTTTAATTTAAGTTAAAATGAGGTTAGAAGCAGTCTGCTACACAGCAATGACATACTTGGTTCAAATCTTCATTTGGGTCTTTTTGTGTGTTGTTAGCATGTACTCCCTATGCATAGGTTTTCAATGGGTACTCCAGTTTTCACAGATCAAATAGCAGATCATGTTACATTTATTAATCACTCTAATGTGTATGTATGTGCATAGTTGTATGTTTCTGTGTTGGAAACATGAGATGCTGGATTGGCTACCGGTACCACCCCATTGACTGCTGAGATAACCTTCAGCCCCTGCAACTGTGAACAACTTAAAGCAGATTTAAACAATAGAACCTCTCTAATTTAATAAAAAAGTTTTTACTTCTATTTTTTTCTTGTTACATTATCATTCGCCTGACAAAATCAAAGACTAAAACTTCGTTCCCTCATGCCAAACCATTCCAAACTCATATTGACCTCTGCTTTTGTAGCTCTTATCTTCCAAAGCTGCAGATGACTGCACTCCATGCCTTCTTTTTTTGTTTTCTGTTTGTTTGCTTTCTTGTTTTTTTTCCTCTACAAATCTCACACTGGGCTCTTATGATAAATAAGACTTTGCCCACAATGAGTGGAACTCAATCAGTGCTTGTGTTGGCTGAGAGTGGGAAAGACAAGGATAATTACTCACTAAATAGGCAATCACCGAGGTGGCGCCCACACAATCACGCCAGTGTGTGTATTTTGGGGAGCTTCCATAAAGCTGCCGGCCAAAAGCCTCGGAAATTGGAGAACTAAGCAATGAGGTAGAAGGAGTAACAGTACCACCATGATAGCACCGTAACCTAGGGTTGCAAGAAGGGTTAGTAAAGTTGAGGGCCTGTTTTATGCAGATCCTTTCAGCCTGGTATCAAACAGCAGAACAAATGTGACTATATAGATACTGCAGATTATTTTTGGTTCAAATAAATATAACAAAAGTACTTATATGTGACAAACTGCTTAAGAAATAAGAAAAAAAGCATAAAAAATTAAAACTACACTCACAAATATGTCCACTGTTACACTTGTATTGACCTATAATTCACCAATCTTTCCATGGACTTCATTGCAAAAGTAGATTGTTTGTAAGATTTTTTTATTGCTGTTTACAATGGATCTCCAAATTTTTCACAAAGACTAAAATTTAAACTTTAAATTAAGTTAATTTAGTCTTAACATACTGTTTTTATGACAAGGAGGCAGAGATGAGATGATCATGCTGCTGTAAAGCTACAAATTGGATGTAATGCATTGCTACCACCAAAAGGAGGCCCTGATAAGATGAGCTGTCTTCTGTGAGGGTGACACCTAGGTGTGATATTTTGCTACTACCACATGTTGGCTGTGATGGGAAGACTCTTCTACTCTTAGGCTGGCATCTAGTTTTATTTCATTGCTTTTAACAAAAGGTAGCAAGGCAAAGTGTGTCCAGGAGTTACTATTACACAGCTGTATCAATCCATTGACATTACCATAATAAAACCACATGGTAACTGGCCTGTAATTGTAGAGTGCTATGTGCCCAAGGGAACAATGACTGAGACAGACAGAGTGGGGATTCAAACTGGTAACCCACTGGTTACAAGAGGACCTCCTACCACTGTCAGTGCGCCACATGACCCAAAGACTTCTTCTTTGGACAGAAGTGTCTACAATCCAAGTTACAATTTCATCTTTTTCATTTTACTGACTGTAACTTTGTTTTGCAGCAAAAGTCTTTAATGATCAGAGTAAGTTTGCTCAGATGATTCCAACATGTAAACAGGATCCCTTCTGTGTGCCTTCCCTTGTAGATGTTTTGGTACTGTCATACAGAGATTTGATCCCAGGCCAGATCCAAAACTTTCTGTAGGGACTATACAATCCTGATCAAAATCTTGAGACAGGGGAGAAAGTTAAAAGTATTGGTATTTCAGACTGCTGATTGATAACCAGGTTCAAGGTGTGGTTCAAAATGGAAAATGAACAAATGGGAGCAAGAGACAAAATAAAATAGAGGAGTCAGTTTATTGAAAATATGTTTAAGCTTAAACTGACAGGTGACCGAAAGTTTAAGATCTTATCCCCACCAAAAATACAGAGCAGAAGCAAAGAAGGATGAACACTCCTCAGATCATGACAGCGTCTCCTCTTCTGGAGTGCAAAGAAAAGATCCCCAGTGGGATCTCCTTGTCATGTCAATAATGTTGGAAGCCAGCAGGACTGCCCAGATTTAATTTTTTCTTATTTCAGAACAAAACTTTCATCCATCTTTCAGTGTCTGATCTTTAGTCCTCTCTTGCAAAGTACAAACATTAACGTTTGTAACTTGGGAATAGACATGGACATTTGTAGACATTTTTTTTCTTGCAGATGCCATCTTATGGTCATTTGTTTATACTTAGTGCATCCAACCATAGCACCCAAAATGCCTTGTAAAAGACCTTACTTGTACATCTCAACAATTGCACCAGACAGAAAGTTAGAAAGCTTTTTTTTTTTATTTGCCATCAGGGAGTCATGACAGGGTAGATGCCTGATGGGAAATAATGTAAAAGTCAGATTTATGTGCAGACTTGGGCTTTTTAGGGCTATGATCTTAACCATTTGATCAACTGATTGACAGGCAGTTTGAGCTTGTATGCAATTTTCAATCATTTGTTCACAAAATTTTCTCCTCTTGTACACCAGTTTCTCTTATTTGCCATTTTAACCTCTACTTACAACCAGATTATGATCCACCAACAAAAAATACTAACTCTGGAGTGTCTATCCCCTCTGATCTGGCCTTCAAGGTATTACTAGTGTTGCCGTTTTTCCCTCCTTCATAACCTGATCTTGGCTAAGACAATGCTGCAATACAGTATGTTAGCTACAAGACCAATGTAATAAACCCCCATGTTTTCCATCTTTCATTTTGTTACTGAAGCTTATTTTTTGCTTTTTAAGTTATTACATCCACACCATGTTTGCAGTCTGTTGTAATTAAGTCTAATTAAAAACCTCTGCAGAACTTTAATATGACAAATTTACATCATTTGCACAGATGGATAAAAACACAATGGAAGGTTGAGCACAATTGACAGCTTTATCACTCAGTCCACATAATGTAGGATCAATTTTATTTAGAAATATGCAACATGGATGTCTTTGAGATAATATAATTGACAGATTTGTAATGTAAAATGCCCATCTGTAATATGTTTTCATGTTTTCAAATAAACTGAAAGAAATCTTTGATAAATTTTTCATTACTTTTGCTCAACAGTCTGAGTACAAATGGTACTTATCTGCTTTGAACAAAATATGAATCTATCAAATACAGACTCAGTATCAGCTTTAAACAGACAATTGTTTTCATTGAATTTAATGACAGCACTAGTGTAGAAAATGTATGCTGGATTCTATGTTATTATTGAGCAATTATTATTTGGAATCTGACCAAAAAAGACAAGGTTCTTTGCATAAGTGAGTTAGTGGAAGTATCTGTTTCAAGTCTGTGAGTGATTCATCAGCTTTGGCTTGAACACATAAATCATTAAATGGCTATTTATTTTAAAGAAGCTAGAAATGCAACGGGCTGCATGATGACCAGTGGTTATCATTGTTACCTTTTAGCATGAAGGTCTGAGGTTTAAATCTGTGCTCTTTATGCATTGCGTTATCCCTGTGTATGTGTGGATTTTCTATGGGTACTCTGGCTTCCTCAGTCAGAGTACGCAGAGTACTTGTGCGCGTGTGTGTGTGTGTGTGTGTGTGTGTGTGTGTGTGTGTGTGTGTGTGTGTGTGTGTGTGTGTGTGTGTGTGTGTGCATGCATGCAGTGTGTATCTGTGGTAACTTGTAATGAACTGGCAATCTGTCCAGGAAGAACCCTGCCTCTCCATTAATGACTGTTGGAGATCGGCACCAGCCCCTCCCTTGGCCCTGGACTGATAAGAAGTTATAAACAATGGACAGATGTATGTGCAAACAAACACTCTTTTTTTGAAAAATCAAGATAGGTGACACTTTAGTGGTGGAGCTGGACCCAAATGCAGAAGCGGTTGAGCTGTGGAGCAGGTTTGAGGAATTTATTGATAAAGAAAAAAAATCCAACAAACTTACGAAAAGCATGGAGAACACAGGGAGTCAGAGCAAAACAAAAACAGGAATCAGGTGCGAAAAAACAGCAGGTTTTAACGGGAGGAACCAGCAAGGAGTGAGAGCAGGAGAGGTGTTTAAATACTGTGAAAGTGAATCCTGAAACAATAGACCAGGACTGATTGGCTAACAAGTTGCAGGTGTGAGGGGAGGGAGCAGAAGGCAGACTGAGGATAAAGAGAAAATGGCACCAGGAGGTATTAGAAAGTACACACACAGGGGAACTGGAAAATTAATCTAACTGCAACAATGAATAACTAAACACAAGGAATAAACAAACAAAATATAACTAGAATGACTAAGAAAGGACTGAACTAAAGTAAAATAGAAACAAGGCTGATCTAATCACAAAATAAAAGACCAAGTAACACAGAACAACAAATAAAACTACAAACCCAGAAAATACCCAAAACAACCCAGTGTCCTGACAGGTACATACTAAAACAAGGACTAGTTCCAGGCTGGAAAAAGGAATGTCCTAACAGTCAGGTCTTACTTATATACCTTATAATTATGTCAAATGAAATTAAAAGGATGCATTAGTTACTTATTCATTTTCTGCCCTAAATAGATCCATAGCATATAATCCATAGTATGACATATTTGGTCCATATTCTAAATATATTCTACATGGACACATTTTATCATCAAGTTAAATTGTCTGGGCACTGTTCTGAACAATACAAAACTGCAAAAGCAGCCCCACAGAGAAAATAGTTCTCTTAGTACATATTATGTATTGCGAGAACCATCTTCTCTGTGTCCCTGCTTTTGCATGAGGGCACAGACAGATAAACTGGCCAGTGCCTTATCTGCTGAAGTCCTGTCTGGTCTGTCTCAACTGGTTGTATTTATCTAAACCACTGAGTCACAGCAGATTTTCCACATATTTCTGTCCTCAAACTGTCAGTTAGAAAAGTATTCATACCCCTCTAGAGCATCCCCCTCCTTCTAAATGATAATTTGTCTACCTTAACACCGACAGAACCACATTATCTGCAAAATCCAGAGACCAGATCCTGAGACCACCAAAATAGATCCCCTCAACACCTTGGTAGCGTCTAGAAATTCTGTCCATAAAGGTGATGAACAAACTTGGTGACAAAGGATAACCGTGGCAGAGTCCAACTTACTGCCAGCAATGTGAATAAACCTCTGACGCCTAACAGCTCATATTAATAGGCCAGGTACCCCATACTCCCTAAGTCCCCCCACATGACTCCCGGAGGGGCGCAGTCGAACGCCTTATTCAAATTCACAAAACACATGTAAACTGGTTGGGCGAACTCTCATGCACCCTCCAGGACTCTGCTAAGAGGATAGAGCTGCCAGTTTAACCATGATAGTTAAAAAAACAAAGAAACACATCAATATAAAATACTTATGAATTTCAAATTCATGATCTCACAAAAACAGTTTTATGAAGTTCATCACAAAAGGGAATATCCAGATGTTGCAGAAAATAGCTGCAGTAACTTGAATCAACAAAGTGCAAGTTTCAATGTGATTTGTTTGCTTTAGAAAATACTGCTAAAGTTTTCAGTTTTAACAAACCCCAACAGGGATTTTTGCTCAAGAAATCGAGATCTGAAAGATGGGCCTTTCACTTGCAAGCAGCTCAGCCTGGTATGTGCAGTATGAGAGACAGAGGTGGGTCATGCATTTGGTACATGGGCCTACAGTGGTGGTTTACCAATTTAATTCACCACTATGACATTAAAATTATACTAGCCACCAGTTCTATAGTATACAAAAATGCACTATAACAAGGCCTGGTATTACACAGATCCTGTTCAGCCCTGACAACATCAGTATTTAGTGATCGGATTTCAAACGTCCTGCTTTGAATGAGTCTTTTAAATGCTTCCTGAGTAACCACATGGATCCAGATCTCACCAATTGTGCTGTATGCAAATAAACATAGAGAGACGACAGCTAAACTATTATGGAGGTTTCCTTCTGATATTTTTTTATATGATCCCATTATACAGCAGCAGGATGGTTATGAGAAGCACACAGAGAGCTGGAGGAAGGTGGGGAGTGAATGAGAGGGGCTGAGTAATTTACGCAACAGTGTTTATTCATCAATTAGCCAACTAATATTTAATTATGAACAGATTTTCACGTATTGAGAGTAAATACTATTGTTATTCAAACAAGAAAACCAGTTAAGACAACTCCACCTCCACACTACAGCCGCAACTGTGCCACGTGTATGAAGAACATAATACTCACTCAGTTGATGATTATTTCTTTATAGACAAAATCCATCTTCCTCTTTACACAGGAAAAAATTCAATGAACATCATAGAGCTGATCTCTTCATTTCAGTTCCATCAACAAGTCCTTTTCTATGGCCTGTTCTATGTTATATTCTTGGCAAATCCCAGCCATTTAATTTGCAATGCTCCTCAGAGGCTGTGGTACCGTTAACCGCTCAAGGCTGAGAATCCCGTGTCTTTACAATGTCCAATTCTTTAGAAAAAGTCCCCCGTGAAATGTATTTTTAATTATTCTTATGACCATATCAATTCCTCCATCAGCCATTCTGTGTAAAATAAAAATAGGTTCACACATAATATGAGCAGCTTACAACTTGCTTACAACGTCCTTTGCTAAGAAAACTTTGGGTGATAGATTCACTCTGACCATCCAATCAGGGGGCAGAAATCTTCTTACATCACTGCGGGCCTTTGAGCAGGGTTTATGAGGTGAATCTGAAAGCTGATTGGTTAAAAGAACACTTCCAGTGCTATACAGTTTACTGAACAAACACCTGCTCTACCAATTCTTAAGGCTTTGGGGAAATAGGCGGTGCATTGCAGAATCAAGTGTTAAGGCATCTCCAAATGGCTGCCCCCAGCCACTTGGGCCAGCTCCTCCAGGGGAATTCCAAGGCTTTCCCAGGCTGTCTGAGAAATTCATGATCTTCAGCGTGTTCCTGGATCTTCTTCTGGGACTTCTCCCTGGGATGTGCCTAGAACACCTCACTAGGGAGGTGTCCAGGAGGCATCCTACCAGATGCCTGAGCTACCTCAACTGACTCTTCTTGATGTGAAGGAGCATTGGGTCTACTTCTCAAACATACATGCGTCAAAGCAACACTCCGGTTTTTGATGAGGGACAAAGCTTTAAAAAAAAACAAACAAAAAAAAAAACAACAACAAAAGTTGATATTGCATAATTGTCTCCTTATAAAGTGGGGGGGAACAAATGTCTTTTATCCATCGATACATACATTATTGCATAAGAAACTTTCAAGCATTGTTTGGTGAGTAATGTGTTTTTTTAAGTACTAGGTGAAATTTTAATCAATAAGCACATTTAGTGTGATAATACAGTGTTAACAACCACACCCAAATGCAAAAAAACCCCACCAAAACTCTCAAAGACAAAGATCAAACAGATTGCTCAGGGACTTGTTTCAGAGAGTGAGTGGGGTCTTGCTGTGAAGGAAAAGTAAGCAGAACTCAGTGAAGGAGATCTTTGGTGGTCTGTTTGGTAGGAATAGAAATTGCTTACTTTAACTGAAGAAACAGGAGCTCCAGGCAGAGGGTCAAGTAGAGTCCAGGTGCCGAGTAGTCAAACCAAGGAGCTAGAGGACAGCAAAGAACCACAAAGGAGAGAGAGGAAGCAGGTGAGTCCAGGTATGGTGTGTCTGTTGATTGAGTGGGGAGGGCTTTCCAGGAGAGGTGCTTGAGTCAGCTCCAAGGAGAAGTTTCAAAAAAATCTTCACAGCAATATGCATAGAGGAAAACACAGGCAAAAATTACTAACATAAAAATTAACTCCAGGAAACATAAGAAGTTCTTTCTTCCACAGTAAAACAGGAGCTGAGAATCATCAAGTTAGGTCAAAGGATTTAACCCTGGCTCAGACCAGCTGAATGCTGGTCTGAGCCAGGGTTAAAGAGCTTGAAGGTACTCAAGAGAGCTGCAGGTGTGCAGACCAGCAATGCAGAGGAAACTGTACCCATGGTCATTGGCTAAGCAGACCTGGAGTGGAGCTCACCTGGTGGTAGGAGTAAATTAAGAGAGAGAAAAACAAGCAGGGAGGTGAAAGAGGCGGAGAAAGGGAAAAGACGTAATGGCCTCCACAGAACCCAAGTCCAAAAATACAGTACATTACAACTGGTTTCGTGGCCTTTGTATTTTCTTTCAATACAAATTAGTGTATACACATGAATTCTGTTTTAGTACATCTGCAGAAGGGAGTGTAAGGTGGTTCTAAAACCAAAGCTTACAGTAATATCAGAGTTATACTTTTACTTTAAGCTCCTTTTATTTCATTTGTCCATGAAGTGCAAAATCCTTGTGTTTGCATTTGAGCTGGGTATTGATATTATTGAGGGGTTCCTTCCAGAGAAAGAAAGGCCAGACCCTGGAATGGTTTAATCAATATGGGAATGTTCTCCGTAATGAAGTGTGTCAGCTTCTTAACAGGACTAAAACCTTCATCAAGTCAATGAGAAGAAGAGAAGTAAACCTGAGACCCACCTGAATAATCACGCTAGCTTATTGACTGGACTGGAGACGAAGCGAATGCCAAACACCGGCATGGTCTGTCACATAATCAGACAGACACACACAGGTAAAGATCTGTTAGTACATTTCAAAATGGGTTTGCATTTTTTTGGGACTTTCTGTGACTTTTTTGCACTGCTATTGATGCGAACATAACTGATAAAGTGTTTGACTGCTGAAAGCCATCTTAAAGGGGCTGTATTATCTATTTTTCCAAGAACATAGTGCCATTTCATAGCATAATCAAGTAACTATGTTACCTCCAGTTGTTATAATAATGATGTATGATCAAAAATAACTTAAAAGAAATTTGACTTCGCAATTTGAAGTTGAAATTGATACCTACCCTTTAATACTCCTTGCTGTGTTTCAAATTCTACCATCAAAGAAAACAGAGTACAAAAAAATCTGAAAATTGTTATTGTTTTGACATTTTTTTTTCTTTTCCTTTTACTTGGCAAATGTTTTTGATTGTATAATAATTTTATGATAAATATGCAACATGTTAGTCTCTGCAAAAGTATAATCCTGATTTAAAAAAAATTATACTAAAACAATATTTGGATTGATATTGGCATGCATTTGTATTCAGCCATTTTAATCTGATACCCCTAAATAAAATCCAGTTTAGCCACCTGCCTTCTGGAGCCACCTAATTCATAAACAGATCCAATCAGTCAACAATACAGTTGTGGCCAGCTTTAGAAGTGTTAGGCTATAAAAGAATATCCCAAGCTTTGAACATCTCATGGAGAACTGTTCAATCCATGATATAAAAAACAGAAAGAGTTTGGCACAATTGCAAACCATCTAAACTGATTGCCAGATAAGAAGAGCATTAATCAGAAAGGCAGTTAAGATCCATGGCTCAGGGGGAGAATGTCTGACTTGACAATTATTAGTTGTGCACTCCAGAAACTTAGCCTTAATGGAAGAGTTGCAAGAAGAAAGACAGCTAAAACTATTTTTGTTAGGTTTCTCATGAGCCATGTGAGGGGACAGCAAACATATTTAAGAAGGTATTCTGGTCAGATGAGGCTGAAGCTCAACTTTTTGGCCTGCATGCAAACACTATGTGTGGAGTAAAACTTACAATGCATTTCACCCCGAACACACCATCTCCATTAGGCACAGCAGTGGCAGCACATTGATGTGGGATACGCTTCTTCAGCAGGAACAGAAAAGCTATTCAGAGTTTATTAGAGGACAGGTACATAGAAACAAAAAATATATTTATTAAAGATAGACAGCCTTGGATGTTAGCTTTCTCCCTCCCAGCTCTCTGAATATAACCACCATAAATGCTGATCAGCTGCAACCTTTCAACATGAGTGCCAGAGATGGAAGTGCTATGTGACAGCACTGTATATTCACATAAATAAACATACAGTGAAGCTTGTGAACAGTGAATAATAACACCAACTGATCTGCATATGAAAACAGTGTGATACATAAGCTCTCACTTTCTCAGTATGCAGCACAAACGTGTGCACACGCACCCATACTTACACATACACACACACACAGAAAACCTGTTCATCACTCCCTCTGTCTTCACTCTTCTTTCACCACCCTCCCTCCCTCTCTCCTCTCTGTGTCGTTCATTGATCTCTCTCTCATTGGACTCATCACTCTGCATTCTCTGCAGACAAAGAGCAACCACAGGATGACAATCACATTAAAGCATACAATCTATTTATGGCTTTGCCTCATATTTCAACTCCATTATTTCTCTCTCTCTCTCTCTCTCTCTCTCTCTCTCTCTCTCTCTCTCTCTCTCTGCATCTCCACACACATAAATTCTACCTCTTTTTTTGGTGGTAGTCTGTGATGATATAAATGCAGGGGTTTTAGTGGTAATGAGTTTTTAATGAAAAATGAATTATTTACTGTGGCTGAAGAACAGAAGACAGAAAAGAAAGAAGAGCAGGTGATATGAAAGCCTTGAATGGAATGCAATCAAAAAGTTTACTGGAGTTTGCTTTGGATACACTAATGACTACACAGATTAAAGCAGATTACTTTGTATATTTGATGAACAAAAACATTTTTAACTGGTTTGGTTGGACCATCAAGGAAGTAAAGAAAAATTTGTGAAGGTGATATGACCAATGTATATCCTTTTGAAACACTGATGTGTTTTACAAACTAAGAAAAAAGAAGGCTTTATATCCCATTTTTTTTTTTTTTTTTTTTTTTTTTTTAATGTGCACCAAATTCCCTGTTTGGAGTTGGAGCTTAATCCAGTAAATTTACTTCCTGCTTTTTGCAGATGTATGTACTTTTAATTTAACATGGTTTCTATGTGTTCTGTGTAATGAAAGGCTTTTCTTTTTTTTACCAGATAAAAATATCTCTCCAGCATCTCTCTTCTTTAGGTTGTGTGAAAGTTGTTTAGAATTAGACTGTGGTGAGGATTTTTCCACCAAACTGCTAAACCAGAGCCAGTTCTTATGGGCATATTTTGTGATTTTTAGACATTTTTTCTTTTTAGTTGTGTGGAGGCTTGTTATATTAATTTTCATGTCCAAAGGTTAGAAATGTGTCAATGTTTAAGCAAGATTCACAGCATGTAACAAAAAGTTAAAACTTTTTACATGCAAAGCATCAAATTCAGACACCAATGCATAACACAATCACCATTCATTGAGACAGAAGCAAGATGGAAGCCTACAGGTCTTGGTACTGACTCTGCTTGAGCTGTATTCATTGTGGAACGAACAATATTGTGTTGCTGTTCAACTCTGTGTTGCACCTTTCCTCAAATCCAAGACCAATTTACATTCAAACAGTCATTACATAATCCTGTTGAAATAAGTGTTTCAAATGAACAACGGTACGTGCTGTGCGGGAGCGGGTGTGAGCATTGTGTACACAAGCATGAGTGACAGCGCTATGACATCCCTCCTGGCTGTGATTGGTTGTTTCTGATTGGGAGCTGTATTTCTGTAGATGGCAGTAGGACCACAGGGAGGAGGAAGAGCAGCTTGATTTTTTTTTTATTTTTTATTTATTTTTATTTTTTTATTTATTTTTTTTTTTAATACAGATTATCTGTCTCAAATTATATTGTCAGGACATAGTGACAGTTTTAACAAATATGTAAAAAGCATTTTTTTTTTTTTTTTTTTTTTTTTATAAAAGTTACCTACTACAGCTTTCAGTGAAATTATGGATCATTTAAATTTCTTATGCTTAGTTCTCAGTTGTTTTTATTTCAAAACCAAGTCTGAAAGGGGAAGTATATATTTGCCAGGCACACAGTGCCATTTTATAGCACAATCAAGTAACTAGGTTACCTTCAGTTGTTACAAAAAATTCTGTACATATCAAATATGACTTAAAGAAATTTGACTTTGTAATTTAATGTATTGAATTTGGGCCTCTTTAAAAACTCCTGCTCTTTCTGAAACTTTACTTTCAGTAAATCACCATACCAGCACTCCTCTATTAACCATTTAACAATGTTTTTATTAGCATTTTACTGAGAAGTAGCTCGTATAATTAGATCAGCAGATGCACAGTTCCACCAGGTGTTTGGTAATTGCTGCTGCCTAATCAGAGGGAGATGAGTGGGGAAATTGCGGGGGAGGGCTGCCCTGTGAGGTGGAAGTTCGTCAGCTTAGAAACTCCTGCTCCGAGGATGAGCTGGGACTCGAAGGTGGAGCTGTATTCACCCAGGCATTTTGCACAGCTGAATGGCTGCCACACTTCAGGTATGTTTTTGATGAGGGAATAACATTATAATTTGATCTAAAGCTCAAAAAAGTCAATTTTACATAATACTGCCACTTTATTTATGACACTCAACATTTCATTGATTGTCTGTTTCCACAAGCTTTTGCACTCTGTTTTTATCAGGAGCTCCAACTTCTGATAAAAACAATTAGTTAAGCCACTACCTTCTCAACAGGAAGAACTAGAGCAAAGCAAGCACTAACACTGATACAACACTGGAACCAGTTTAGTGCAAAAACATGTAAGTCACGGTCCATATCACACAGCTTACAACAGAACATCGTTGCGATCAGTTTAAAGAAAATTACTAGTCCATTCCACTATTTTATACCTGGTTTTTGGGTATACCTTTTGATCTTAGTGCAGTGAATGAAATCTCAAAGCTTGGTACACTTGTTCATACTAACACTGACATTTTAGGTAATGCATCAAGCATAAGAAGAAAAACACTGATAGATCTATTGTGCTGGCAGTGTCAGCTAAAACAGTCGTACATTTAAAGTTACAATTTCACTGTGTCATACTGATGCAGGGATATCTCTTTCAACTCTGACTTTAGTTACAGATGAGCACAACATCCATGATGAGAAAGATGCTGAAAGACAAATCCCCAGTGATGGCAAGTATTCCTGCAATTCTCATGTAAGAGGTAAGAAAAAAACATGCAAACACCAGTTCCAAAAAACATGTTTAACTCATATTTTACTTTACTATAAGCATAGTCTACATTATGAGAAGATTAAACCCTCAAAATTGTATCTATCCATCTATTAGAGTAAACTGTAGTTTATTTGTATAGCTGAAAATGTTTTGAAAAGTCAGTGTCTGCATGCAAATGGGGGTCTGACTACAAGAATGTAATACAATGGACATCAATTCAGCAGAGAAATGCCATGTGATGATTTTAATAGTAAGAGCATAGAGTAATGAAGGAATTGATCTCCATTACTCAGTGAGCACATGACATTTCAACCAAAGCCTTGAGCATCTAACCCACCTGTCTTCCGTCTCCTCTCACCCCCTTTTTTTATATTCTTCTTTTGACCCATGAACACTTACTTGGCTCCACCTTTTCTTCATGCATTCAGCTCTCTCTGCACTTTGTCTCAGTGTCATCTCAAACTTTAATTGCCACCTCTCTCCGCCAGCCTTTATTTTGATTATATTTTTCTCTTCTATCTCTCAACCTGTCATACTTTCAGACACATACTCCCCTCATTCTGCTTCAACTTTGTTTTCTGACTCAGTCAACTAACTCACAGACAGTTGCGTGTGCACAAACACACACGCACAAACACCCCCCCAAGCCACTGGTCCCATGGGTCAGTCCATATTAGCTTACTTGTTAATACTTGGACAGCTCAGGATCAATACTTAATCAACAAGTAATGGGATTCCTCAGTCATCCCATATGATCTTTCAATAAAGACTTGAATCTCTTCTCATCCAGACCTCCCAACTAAACCCCCCTCTACGTGGGCATAACCGTGGACGAGGGAGGGTGAGAACATGAGAGTGAGAGATCCGTCTTATTCTCACCAAGCAGGTGGAGAAGGTGCTGGAGGCAAACTGTGCACTGCAAGAGTGTGTAGATCAAATTAGACTTGTGGGTTTGTGGATGAACAGTATGCTACTTTTTTTTTTTTTACTTATTAAAATCTCACACACATCATAAGTAATTTTAAATTTTGATCGCATGCCATGCTTTATTAATTAGGCTTGGCTTTTTTACAATCTTTGTAAAAGTAGGTTAAGCTTTGCGTTTTTACAGTTAAGTAATTTTTTCCCACTGCCAATTGAACTGCCATTCTTTCATCAAAAGAGGGAATTAAATGTACGACCGCACTCTGAATCACAATGTTTCAGAATGAAAAGTGGTTGTTCTTCAGTCAGAAGATTGTTGGCTTATTTCTCAAATTGTTCTTAGACAAGATCCAGAAATTTGCGGTTAATTTTGTTAAAACAATTTGCTAGGATAAAGCAACACTAGCAGAGATGCTCAATATCAGTTGCTTATAGTACGATCAGGTGACCTATTTTGTCTGTGACTGCAAAACATTTTAGACTCTTCCTCCTCATCTTGCAAATTCAGACAATGTCCAGCATTTACTGTCAGTTCATTTCTGTGTTTTTTTTTTTTTTTGGTTTTTTTTTTGTCTTTTTTTCATAGTCACCTGACTTCAAAATCACCTACCCAACAGTTTCAAGACTGTTGATTTCATTCATTCTTCATTTTATTTTTGTGTTTGGCACTCCTCCTGAGACCTCATGTTTTCCCTATTGTTGTTTATAAGTTATTCTTTAAATAATGAATCATCTTCATTTTTAAACTTCCGTTTTCCTTTCTGTATCTGAGTGTTATGTATGACAGGATAGCTTTCTGGCACCATTTTTTAGTTCGGTCAACTGAACTCAAAGAGCCAGGATTATATCAGAACAGGGTCAAAAAGATCACAAATGCATCTTGCATGGTTCAATAAGTAAAAATCAGAGGATGTTACAGACATCCTTTGACTTAGAAGTGACTTTGATTTTGTTCCAGAGTGTAACTGCTGTAAAGTAATTACAACTTTGGGCTGTAGAACACCAACACATACCCTGTTACTTTTGCATTTGTTGTTCCTTTTCCTGAAGTTATAAAGTGTAATTGCTCTAACAGAATCATTCGTATGCAGGTGGTTTTCTAGCTGAAAATTAGGGGGATTTATATTTACAATTTCTTTTTTGCTCCCTTATATGAAAAATATTAAAACCACTTTGAAGCAATTTGAGATCAATTCTGAATTAGCTTGTTTTGACAATTTATTTCAATTTGTATTGCATTCTGGACTGTGCTGTTGAAAGGGGTGGTCATGCATCTCCTCAGATCACTGAAGCTGAATCACCAACCCTCCTTCAGTAAGAACAGTGGCCCTCTCTGTTTAAGATTATATAATTTATGTAAACAGCATATGTTTGGATGTGATAGCTTTGAACAAATGCGACTGACAGCCAGAGTAAAGTAAAAGGTTTCTGTAAATTAAGCTCAGAGGCAAAACATTCCAGGTTGCATAATCAAAACACACCTTTAGCTTTTTAGGCTTTTCACAGTGAAACTCTCTTTGGGGTTAACATGTTTCAACAGCCTGTTACATACAGAACTGAATATAAAAATTTGCGGTAGGAACATAAGGCCTTGTATAGTATGATGTGTCCAGAAAGCAGCATGATTTTTATTTTCAAATATATATGTGCTTGAAAAAAAATCTTGTACTACTGTTGTTCTCATAGTTAGTTGCTCAACATATGTTGCTTGTTAATGTCTGGGAGGAGGATGTAAAAAATGTAAATGCACCACAGGAAAAAAAAAAAAAAACCCTGTGCTGCTGCATTAGGCTGAGCAGCCTTCAACATGGGCACAGTGAGATAAATCCCTGCAGAGGCTCATGCTAAACATCTTGAACCTGGCTACAGCCAGCACGGTTACTGTAAACAGGCTTTGTGTCACTATTGTCATATCACTGCGTCATTAATATACATGAGATACCAAGGCCTCTAAGACGCTTTATAGAGTGAAAAAGCTGGCAGATTCTTTATTCCTCTTTGTTGCTGTTTTTTCTCCCCCCTTTATTACTTTGCCCATTCTTTTCATAGTTTTTTCTCTCCTCCAAGTTTTTGGTTCTTTAAATCATTTGTTGCTATTTTACCTTATATTTGCACCTTCTCTTTCCTTTTTCCATATTTCTTGGTTTTCTAATTTTAGCATACATTGTTTTTTATCAAGAAAGTAGGTCTTTGGAGGCACATGGAGTTCATGATGCCAGTGTTTGTGTGGAGACGTGAGTTCTTATGCCTTGTTTCCACTGAATGGTACAGCGTGGGTCGACGCAGTTCGGCACACTGTTTTGTCTGTTTCCATTGTAAAAGCATCCCATACAACCAACCCATACTACACCGTACAGCATGCTAGATAATGGATGGATAATGGATAGTAGATGGTAAAGTACATTTAGGGTGAGGCTACTGATGTCACACAACACAGTTCATTGATTGGGGGACAGAAAAACGTCACTGCTTGGGACAAGCATGAGACACATGCTGCGTTGTATTTGTAGTCGGAAAACTCAACTGGACCCCATGAAGTCAAACTTCCCACTCGGAGAGTCAGAGAATTTTTCAGTAGTAACCTGTGGAGAAAACATGTTTATTTTATAAGACACAATTGTAAGAGTGCATCTAAAATCAGTGTTACAGGTACCACCTGCAACTCTGAACTGAACAAATTAAAAGTAGTGTTTGCATGCGTAAAGTACAGCTTAAAACAATATTCGTAAAAGGTACTACGAACAATGGCTACTTGGGGTCGCCATATTGGAATCCTGACTTCTCTAACTGCTAACTGGAATGCTGTTAACTCGGGTGTGATGTTATTCCCAGCACCGAGTTAGGACTTCTGAGGTAAATAGAATGCAGCAATACTAATGGATCACCTTTGTTGTTGCAGAACAGTATGATGTGTTAGACTTTTGGGTTTAAAACCCGGCCTGCCCATTGAGAATCCAGCTGGCAAAGGAAAAGCTCTCCTCAAATACACCGAACCATAAAATAGCGTACCGTACTGCACCAACCCATGCCATACTGCTCAGTGGAAATGAGACATTAAAGACTCACATCTATGTAACCTTATTAGAGCTAAACAGCACCTTCTACAGCACTTAAAAACCTAATGTGAGAAATATTAATTCATGCAAAATAATATATTGTGTGCCAAGTTTTAGACCGGTCTACTTAAAAACCTTTAGGCTGAAAGCTTTTTAGTGTTGCTCATTATGAGAATTTTCGAAGTTGAAATCTTGTTGCATGAAAACTTAATGCAGGAAACAGTTTGACTAAACATATGAAAATTCACTTCACATTCATTTATTTAAAGACACAAACTTGGTGAATAATTTTTTTCCCACATTTTTTTACAAAACAATCTTTTTCTTTAAAAAGGGGGGTATTATGTAAAATTGACTTTTTTGAACTTTATATCATGTTACAGTGTTATTCCGTCATCAAAAACATACTTGGAGGGTTGCTTTGATTCATTCATGCATGTTTGAGGAAACCTTAAATCTCCCGTGGCAGCCATTCAGGGATGCCTAAATGCTTGCTCTCACAAAGCGCCTCCTATTTCCACAAAGCACCTCCTTGGAGCTGCAGTCTCCAGCCGAACTTCTGTTTTACAGATTACCCCTCTCCCGCACCATTCCCCGCTCAGCTCAACCACACTAGCGGCAGCAGCAGCAATTAGCAAACACCTGATGGAACTGGGAGTTTGGTGAGCTTATTATACGAACTACTTCTCAGACCAACGCTCCTAAGAACAGTTGTAAACGGCTTAATGCAGAAACGTTGTTGTGATGACATGCTGAAGGCAGTGTCAGAAAGAGCACCCGCTTCTTAAAGAGACAGAGGCCAATTTCAAGGCGTTAAATTGCAAAGTCAAATTTCTTTTAAGTTATGTTTGATATAAACAGCATTTTTATAACAACTGAGTTACTTGATTTTGCTTTCCTATTAAAAAAAAGCACTATGTGCCTGTAAAATACATACCACCTGTTTACTTTTTTCATGTTCTTTATTAAAGTTGTCAGTATTTGCCAATTACCATATACTTTCTCTTCATCGTTCTTTGCAAGGAACTCATCTGTATTGGTGGGTTTTCACTGTGTGTGTCAACCATGACCTGTATGCTTCAGTGTGTTACATAGTGCTAAATCATATAAAAATTGCATACTCTATTAATTCTTCTGAGGCTGCCTGCTTTTCTTTTCTGAATCTGTCAAGTATAATGATTTAAACTGGATCTGTTTCCTCTGTCTTATCTCAACTTCTTCCCTCTTTCCGATTCTTGCTGCTTTCTTTCTGCCTGTTGACACTGTGGTTGTCTATACTTCCGACAGCATGTGCCTGTAAATATGGAGTGAGGAAGCGTGTGCAGGCATACGGAAACAGTGGTCATGTTCATACAGAAGTGGTGGGGGAGACTTGCTGTTTGGCCAGTGGTTTGCTTTGCCCAGTTCTGTTGTTTCTCAACATCTATGGATTGCAGTTGGTGTAAATGTGTGACAACTCAGTGACCTTACTTCTAGTCATTCTCTCATGATTTTATTTTTATTTTTTTTAATTTTTTTTTAGGGTTTACAGTGACAACCTGCAGGAACAGAAGTGCATTATAAAACATTTCAAATCCCTGTCCTTTATGATGCTGCAAACATTTTAGAAGTGCACATCAAATGCATACAAATACATTCTTTTTGGAAACAGTTGATGCATATTATTTTCTATGTCATAGACGAACAAACAGTACAGCATGCTAACGTTTTAGTAGCTATACATTTAGTATTATTACTGAAAAAATCTTATTCGTGGGACAAATAGAATAGAACTGCAATAGAACAGCTGATGGACAGCACAGCTAAAAATAAATACAGAGCGAGACATAACCTCTCTAGAGAGAGAGAAAAGAGACAGAATAATGGGAAGCAATGTTTGCAGATAATTCATAATTGGAGAGTAGTAGGAGAAAGTAACAGTAAAAGTGGCCAGTACATCCTCCAGGAGTCTAAGGCTAGAGCAGTAAAACTACAGAGATAGCTCAGGATAACTGAGGCCACTCAGAGGAACGTTTTAGCTAAATGTAGACAGGGTGTCTGCCTCACAAACTAGAACTGGTTGGTTTCACTGAAGAGGAGCTTCATAACTGGAAGATTTGCCTCCCATTCTATTTTTAGAAACTCTAGAAACTATCTTTGAGTGCAGTCTGAGAGCAAACCGTGTTGTTGGGAACACATGGAACAATCAGATCTCTGATGTATGATGGAGCTTGGTTATGAAGGGCATTGAATGTGAGTATTTTATGGTGGACAATTTTCTTTAACAGAGCCTCAAACATGGTGCATCAAGGGAGACGCACACAAAAAAACCCGATAAATGCTTATTTTTAAGAAGGTTAATTTATACTGTTAAGCTGTTACTACAAGTCTATATTGAACTCTGTGCTTCTCAAGGTGGCATAAAAGCATATCTTTACTGGTATTATATTCCCTTTTAATCATCTTGGTAATGATCTACAGATCTGTCTGCCTGCTTATTTTATACCTCCTCTGAACTGTAAGAGATGCTTTGTTGTTAATGGAAGCAAAATAGAACATATTTTGTCATAACATATTTTAGAATAGTGATATTGGTGAGTGAGATTGGTTGTCATTTTTTTTGTTATTTGAAATTTGACAAATTAACTACATTTTGAGAGAGAAAAGCTTTCTTACATTTAGATGACTACACTTCTTTCTGTACTAGTAAATTAAAGACTGAATACTATCATTTTTGAAATGAATTTCTTCCACTAACCTTCTGTTCAGTTAAGGATCAAGTTTAAATATTCTTACCTGTTTTAAATGACATAAATGACAACTTTTAGCAGCATAGAGCAAACTGTTTTGTTCAAACTTCTATCGCCTTCCCTTTTAATCTCATATAGATTCAGACATGAAAACAAAGGTGATGGTCTGTCAGAGGCTATCTTATTTTCTGTAACACTGTAGAGAGTTATATGCAATATTATGTTAGTATATTTTAATTTAAAAACAGGATTAAACAGAATGAACAACCAAAACTAACCTCCAGTCTCAATCTATTATCCAAATTGATTCCTTCCTTACGTCCTGTGTTTGATACACTGGGTTGGTAATCACATCCAAATGCTGAGCTGTCACTATTTTTGACAGACGGCAGTTAGTTATATAGATCCATAATTGCACTCATAGTTACATATAATCATTGGAACCACTTAATTGATCTTCCTTATTTCATCTCCATCACTGTCTCCATCCATCTATCCCTCCCCTCAGCTGTTACTCTAAGGATTATCCGCTTATGCTGAGGTTGCAATGACAGCAGCATAAGTACAGTATTTCTGTATGCATCATTGATTTGGTTAAGTGTATGCACCTGTGGAAAGTTCACATGGGGACATCACACTGGTAAAGATGAACCTTCAAAATTTCACATTTATATGTTTGAATGTTTTAAGTTTATATTTTTATGTTTAAGCGTATTGATCAAGTTGTATTATGAGAGAGAAATAAATCAATAGGCTTTAGATTTAATTAATTTTTCAGACTCTGATGATCGTTCTTCCAGAATGGAAAATTTCAATGGCAGAACTTCTTCCAAATCATTTTTCCGATGATGCTCAGAACATTTTTAATAGTGTTTTGTTCAGACTGCAGACTGGCAAGCACCAGTTATTTGACTATAACGCTACACTACAGCTAAGTTGTGCACAGAGTACAGTCTCAATGTTTTCTGGTAAAATGACCACAGACCCCCAGACCAAAGATGTCACTATTTTAGTAGTGTGCATCTTTTAAAATTTCCTATACTAATACCTCAGTGTTGGTAATTCTTTTAAGTATTTCCTGGAAATTGCAGCATACCAAGGCTATCGCAGATGACAGTTTTTGCATCTTTTACAAAAAAAATTTAAAAATTAATTCTCTGTCATATCTGGGACACATAACTTTTAGTTCAATTATCAAAACAAAATAGCTGAAACATGGATTCATCTATCTTTCTGTCTATTTCACACCATGTTGCATCAAGAGAAGTCAGTGGGTCAGGACTGCGACAGAAAACTGTTTATCCAGAGGTTTCCATTAAACTGTATACTACTAGAAGAAAGGTGTTTCCTATTTAGACTGGTATCTATGCAGATAAACTGATAACAGTGATAACTCTGTGATAAAACTGATAACTCAAGTTGTGCTAGATGAAGGCTTCATAGTTCCTCCAAACCAAAAGTTGTATTCATACTACATCTTTATGTGCAGAGATTGTGACAAATAGCAGGTGCATGATTTTGGTTAAACATTTGCACGTAAATGTTTTTTTTTTTGTCGATTCTTTTTATGACCGAACGTTGTCATTTTATTAAAATTATCATCATCAG
This sequence comes from Anableps anableps, assembly GCA_014839685.1. Taxonomy (NCBI): domain Eukaryota; kingdom Metazoa; phylum Chordata; class Actinopteri; order Cyprinodontiformes; family Anablepidae; genus Anableps; species Anableps anableps. Next base: position 8,527,495 of record CM026076.1, on the reverse strand, counting down.
TCACACACATATAAAACCATTTTACTTTGGAGAGTAACAGACTTTACTTGGACACTTTTACATGTGTTTATTAACTGTTCCTGCTTCTTCATACTTGTATGGCCAGATAAGGTAAGTCTTTTTTATTAACTCTGTCTGTGGAAGACTGAGAAAGATTTTTTTTTTTTTCCTCTGTTTTCTGTCAGCAAGATTTCAAAATTGATGCAGATAAATTGTGTCAATCAGCATATTAAGAAATGAAAACATTAAAGGGATAGAGTAAAAATGGCTTAGTGGCTACCACTCTTTTCAAATTTTTATGTTTTTTTAGAAATGGCATTTCACTTGCTTCACAATAATGCAATAATCTCTGTTTCTCTATTACATCCAGTCCCCCCAAAAAACAATAAGGTTTGTGGTTTTAAAGTGACAAGATGTAGAAAATGTTGAGGGGTATGCAGACATGTTACAGTTACCAGGTCTATAATAAATACATGAAATTAAAATATTTAAAGCAATTTAAACCAGGGCTCACTTGATACCATGTATTTGTGATTTACAAACTTTGCAAACTGTTCCACTGAAATTTTATGACTTAATATAAACCTGAATATTTTATCTACTCAACATCGAAATATGAGTTGGAAAGGATTGCTTGGATAAAATTTTTTTGTTGGATATTATGTTGTCACTATGCATGCAAATTCTGCATGCCAATAATATTTATTTTATAAATATATTTATTTATTCCCTGTTGGATAGACATTCACTGCCTTTGATCCCCACCATATCGCTGTTGGTCAAGATGTTAAAACTCACAAAAGCACAATGGGACATTGTGAGAAAGATAGATCTTAATTTTTATCATCACTGCAATATTCAGAAACAGTATCACAATTAACTCATTTCTTTATATTGTGCAGCCCTAGTTCGATAAATGACATGGTGGGTTGGAATCTGTTGTGAAGTATTATACATTTGAGGTTGGATGTAAATAACTCTGGAATCTGTTAAGATACTTTATTCAATAAAACCTTTACCTTTAGAGTATTCATTTTTATCATGATTGAACAAAAGGAAAAAATTGATTTTATTCTCTACTTTTTGCTGAAATTAGGATGTGTTCAATCACCTAGTACCTCACTCTGGATTTATGGATTTATAGATGTTACATTTATCCTGAATAAAAATTATAAGGTCTGCCTTTAGGCAAATGACCAATGTGCAGCCAAAGAAAAAAATGTTTTCAGCTGGCTGTAAATAAGACTTGAAAACAGAACTAAGAATCATTGGTATGTGTGGAAGACATGACCTTAGTCTAATTAACAGAAGCAAGACTAAAATCAAGACTGGCTGAAAATAGTCAAATAACTTGAATGAGATAAAGCAGTTGAAAGGGAAGTCAGTAAAATTAAATAGCAAAATGCAACCCTTAATCATTTATTCTCTCCTTCAACACTAAACATTTGATAGCTTGCAAACAGATTTTTCTATTTAAACAGCTCATTAATATAGATAATTGCCAAGTGTTTGAACTCGGATTGGCCTGAAATGGATCTTTCAGGCAGTCTGTTTACAGTGGTTATCAGTTCATGATGCTCGGCCCTAACCCGTCGCTCTCCTCTCAATCTGTCTGTATCATTGTTCTGTATCAGTGCTGTGTGCTTCCCTGTGTGAGTGTCAGCCATCTGTTATAATCAGCCATGAATATTGCAGCCACCCCAGCACTTTAAACAGCTTATATACCCCATGGATGTTGACATGCATGGGAGAAGCCATGTGTGAACTCTGTGTGCGCTTACAGTTGGCCCATTGATTTATAATTAACGCCGGGGTTACTGCTCCAGTACACGCACAGCTGGCCTGCTCTCAGGGGTCACAGCAGTGTGTGATTGCCAAAGCGTTTGTGCAGAAAGTTATTTCAGTGTCCGAGAAAGATGCATTGTGCTCAAGCATGTGTTCAAGTGTGTGCAAATAAGGGTGAATGCTTGTGTAGGTGGGTCAAGAGCATATAGCATATGTTTTTATAAATAGAGTATCTCTTAGTGTTTGTGCACATTACATGCATTTGTAAAGTTACCATGGTAACTTGTTTAAAGATATCTTCAGACAGCAGACTCTTCACACACATTAAATTAATTGATTACCAGGCCACAGTGAATTAAACACTGGTACCATCATTAGCTTGCAGTCTTACAGTTAGTTGTCTCACAGAGCCAAACACTACAAAATGCATGGACATTGATGTGTGAGTGAGTTATTCGAACTGTAAGTGTGGTAGGATTATTCAAAGGTAAATGATGAGGAGTTCTTGTGTTGAATTACTTTGCTAGTCTATCACAGATTGATATAACATTTACCAAGAGATATTCATAATAATAAAGGACGTCTGGTGTGTTTCATGTCAAATGGCAGGATTAACATTTAGGCCTTGTTGTGTCATTTATTAATCCCTAACTGGGTTCTATGTGATTTCACCCATTCATCAGCATGGACTAAATCTAGATTAAAAAAGTATAAATTATAGATGACAGCGGAAGCATAACTGAAGAATAATTAAACATATTTCACCTTGAAACCAAGTGTTTTTATTTTAAATAGTGGGTTAAATTTTAAGATTTAGGCAGGGAGAGTACAGGTACAAACCAGAGAGTACTAAGTGTGTAAGGAATGTCTGGCTAGTATGAATTGACACATGATTGTTATGAAATGTCCTCTAGACTGAAGGCACAATTTTGTGTGCACAAAAATCCACTATGAAAAGACCAAAACTGCAGATACAAAACAGGGAACGGGCAAAGATGACCAGCATCTGATTGTTTTTCATTGTAGTTTGGAGTAATTTTTGTGTGTTGAGATAAATAGTCAAAAACTCCTCAGACCTCACATGGGATTTAATTCAATTGTGAATTATTTGAAAACTTTGTATTACACTCCATTCCCATTTTTGTGTTTGTTTTAATTCTCATTGGGACAAGATGACTCCTATAAATTACAACAGATATTACAGATATTATATAAATATAACAGATGTTATTCAAACAAAATAAAAGTACCTCCTGCAGCTAGATATTATTTATTGCAGTTATGTTACCATGTTTCCTTACAGTAGCTTATGATTAAAATGTAGAAAATTATTTATAGTTGGTTGTTAAAGCATGAAAGAAACATCCCCTCAGCAGGGTATGAATTGATGTCTGATCAGTACGAAATGCATCAATTTGTACTCAAAAAAGCCAGTGCCACGCTGACTGCATTTAATACAGTATTTGCAGTAGTTCCATTCAAAATTGGCACAGTTAAAACCAAAAGATAGTAAGTTATAAAATGCATCCAATATGTTTCAGGTTTTGATTTATTGTTGCATGTAAAATTCCAACCCAAATGTTGTAACCAGTGGTTTTCTACCATCCTAAACTGTTTTCACATGGACACCGCTTTCTCATAACCTCATGACTATGAAGGGCTGCACAGTGTATGTAGTGGTTAGTGTTTTTCCTCTGAGCTAGAAAGTTGTCACAGTAATTTACCATTATACTGTTTCTGAATGAATTAGATTCCTATTGATCAGATGCAATAGAAAGCGAAGGAGTTATGGATGTTTTCTAGTTTTATGGGGCATAGAAACAAACTTTCCTGTGCCTGATTAGTTAATGTGAGTTGTTAGTCAGTTGCCTGATGGGACAAAATTCCTCTAAAACTTTTAGCAGTTGGATACATCACAAGGGGCATTGGAGAGAATCAACGCATACTTGGATAGAACATGCAAACTCAATGAAGAAAGACCCCAAGCCAGTACACAAATCAGGAACCTTGTTGCTGCAAGGCAAGATTTCTCCCTATGTGGAGTTCACAGGACAAGATCCATCCACCCATTATCCATCACGCTTATCCATGCAGGGTCTCAAGGGGGGCCGCTGCCTATTTCCAGCAGTCATCGGGCGAGAAACGGGGTACACCCTAGACAGGTCGCCAGTCCATCGTAGCCTCAGAACAAGATACACAATAAAATTAACAGCCATGGCTTTACCTAGTTAACTGAAACAGGTAGTTAATGTTTTAGTAGAATAAAAATATAAATCATAAAAATTGCTGCAGTATTAAATTGCTGCAACCAGGAGCTAGAGGCAATACCTTGTTTACTACCTACTATACAATATCTATTCCTGTAATTGTTCACTATTGAGCAATGGTTAAGTTCAGTTTTGAGGATAAACTGGAGGGTGCTATTGTTCACCTTTCTGTGTCAATGCTTCAACTCATCTTAAGTGACTAAATGGATCATTAAGTGGACTTATGCATTGTGAAATTATTTGCAAAGAAGGTAAACAGCAATTTGATTTAGCTGTGTTGGAAAAGGGAATCATCCAAAACAGATTTGAAACTTTTGGGTCCACTTTTATTGAAAAGCTATAGTTTTGTGTGAGTACACATGGCTTTTTATCACACAAATGAGATAGCTAATGCTGTCCTTTTTTAAATTACAGGAAGTGTTTTAGGTGCAAGCTTGGTGAGTTATTTTTAAATGTAAAAAAAAAAAAAGAAATTTCCGGCGGAAATTTTGAGCTACAGTTGTATTTGCTGCCCTCTTTCCACCAACAAAAATTAAAATTCTTCAAAAGATTTAGCCTTCTTATTCAGGACAAATAGACTCCACAATTTAGACTTCATGACAAGTCAAACCTGGGTCAGTTATGTTCTAGTAAGACCTATGTGCTTTGTAGTTCTGTGTTCAACAATTTTGTTTTCACTGTTCAGCAAAGTGTAATCTTTTAATTTAAAGGATGAATAACACCTTCCTTTCTCTTTAGCCCTTAAGTCACATGAAATTCCTGCACTTCTGTTCTACAAGCAGCATGCCACCACACCAGGCATACATGTACATTCTGAAATGAGCTGAACTGTCTTTACTTCATTTGAACCACCAGGGAAGAACAGACCCGATATATTTACAGAAATTCTGTGCTGTAGAGGCTGTTCAGTCAGTTACTTCAGGAAAGTGCAACCTCTTAACAATAAAAGTACAAAAAGAATCTGCCAAGGACATGCTGGGTAAAAACATTGCTTTGTTCACAGGAGTTAAAACACAGAATTCAATAGCAAGACTCAAAGCAGTCTTTGAACAGGATTTTGTGAGGTTCCTGACACATGGAGGAATTGGTTTTCCATGCTTATAAATAAGTCAAAAGGCAATCCTATTCAGTCTGGTGGAATCAAGTGAACAGATTAAGAGAAAAATTAACCATAACATAATTTAGATATAATGTTAACGTTTAGGATTAGTCTCCACTGAAGGATGTATCTAAATTAAACCAAATCTATGTCTTCGTTCAGGGAGTCTGAGGTTCGATTGGACAAGCCAAGTACTGTTGACCCTGACTGCCAAGGTGGAAAAAGAAACACTTGTTAATTTCAGAATCTTTGCAGGTGAATTTAAAAGCTGTCTCTGTTTTAGTTAGGTTATAGTTTGTAGTTGTTCTAAACTGATTTACCTGGCACTCTGAGCAAGATGAGCATTAAACAGGGACACAACCAAGAGACCCATGGTCACACTGGGGCAGCTGCAGAGTTCAGGTAGAAGAATTGGTTAATAAATCATTTCTAATTCACTCCACAAATTTAGCCTTTATCAAAGAGGGACGAGAAGAAAGCCATTGTTGGGGGGAAAAAAAATCATATGAAGTCCTGTTTGCAGTTTGCCACAAGCCTTGCATGAGACACAGCAAATGTGTGATGCTCTGATCAGATGAGACAAAAACTGACATTCTGAGCCTACATGCAAAACATTATGTAGGTCTGCAAAAATAACACTCCCTCTCTATCTGAACACACTATCCCCACAGTGAAGCATGGTGGTGGCAGTGTCATGCTTTGGTGATGCTTTTTCTTCAGCAAGGTTAGAGTTGACAAGAATATGGGTTGAATCAGAGAATGGGGTACAAGTAGTGACGTGCGGTCAGGGGAGGCAGGTGAGGCAGTGCCTCACCTGTAATCCTTAGAAGTAAAATAGTTACATGAGAAGTAAAATAGATGCTAACAATGATGAGATTAAATAAATTTTTCCACTTCACTTTTCTATAAATGTGTTGTTGTTTTTTATTGGTAATATCAACATTTTTATGGTCAAAATCATTGAATTTACGCATTGACTGTTGATATACTTCGAAGAAGTCCAGGGTGAGGCAGTGCAGTGCCTCACCTCAGGTGGTGCTATGCTACTCATAGTAAATGAAGCAGGCAGCTGACGCATGCCTATTGCTGTTGTCTTAATATCACCAATATACTTGTTTAATTACACATATTCTACATATGCTGACATTCCACAGTCTGTCTAATGTATGTAATGAATGTAAGTGAGATAGTTAGTCTTTCTGATCAGCCATAAATGTGCAGTGAAAATCCACAGCGTGAGGCAGAAAGTACCGTGCCTCACTGATAGGGGACAGCGCTGAGCCCTATTGGCACAACATGTGCTCTGTGCATTGAAAAGACTGATAACAGTCGTAAAAATACAATAAATATAGTCAGAATAGAACCGTTCAAGGCCACCCTCTTTAGCTGCCAGATTTCTAAAAATGAAAGGAAAATAAGATAGAAACGAGGACATATTTCTTTTTCCAACCGAATGAGAGAGATATTTCTGGAGAAGGACAGCTGCATGGACTTATGAAAATAAAGGTAAGATCATACGTAATTTTTAATTTTAATCAGAAAAGAGAGAGGTCAGCCAAAGTAACATTCAAATTTTAACAAATGTGACCTTGCATTAAATGTTTATTTTTATTTTCCTTGTTATCAAATTGTTGAATTGCATGGAATTGATTAAAGCATAATTAAAAGCTTTAATCAGTTAAGGTCAAAACTGAAATATATGCCTCTATATTTGATTTTGGATTTGTACATCTGACTCAGGGGAAGTCGGTTCTTCACCAGTCATGAACCTCGCTGCATGTCACTGGGTAGATTTCCAAGAAAACTTAAAGCCACAATAACAGTGAATGGTTTGGATCAGAGTTTATGTTCATATTTTGAAAAGGGCCAGTCAAAGTCTAAACCTAAATCTAATGGCTCTATACTCCTGGAGCAACAGTAGTGACGGTGGTAGGAGTTTGTTCTGTAACCACTGGATTGCCAGTTCAAACCCCTACTCTATCTGTCTCCGTTGTTATGTCCTTGGGCAAGACATTTCACCCCCCCTTACCTGCTGGTGGTGGTCAGAGGGCCCGGTGGCACAGGTGCATGGCAGCGTCGCTTCTGTCAGACTGTCCCAGGGCAGCTGTGGCTACGATGTAGCTTACCACCATCAGCGTGTGAGTGCGTGAATGAATGAATGTAGTGTGAAGCGCTTTGGGGTCCTCTGGACTTGATAAGGCACTACACAAGTGCATTTACCATATAGCAAGACTGGAAAACTGATGTTTACAGAAACCCTCCATCCAATCTAACTGAACTTGAACAATTCTTGCAATGATGAACAGGCAGAAATTTCACTCTACAAACATGTAAAGCTGATAGACACATCTAAAAAAACTTGTTGCAGAATAGGCAATTTATTAAATGTTTTCATTCAGAGCACCTGGATACAAATGCATGCCACACTATTCAGATTTTTTAGAAAGATTTTCAAAGCATGCATTATTTTCTCCACTTCATAATTATTCATTAATTTATCCTAGTCTATCACATAAGGTTACAATAAAATACACTTAGGTTTGTTATTCAAAGATGACAAAATGTGACTTAATATATGCTTAGTTCCAGTTGCAGAATGTATGACTAATACTTAGTGACACCAGACTAACATTGTGGTATTCAGTATAGCTCAAATAAATGCAGAAACATACACAACAACCTAAATATGACCACTTAATCCTTCTCAGACCCCTCTCTCTTCACACTACAGTGGTCTGCCCTCCCTGCTTGCCCCCATTGCTTCTTCTCTGCCCCACTTCTTTCCTCTTTTAATAGTACTTTTTCTACTTCAATTTTTTCAAATTTGCCTCCTCCATTCTCCCTGACCTCTCATCTTACCATCTGATCTAATCTGTGCCTTCTTATAAGGTCATCTCTCCACTGCTCTATTTTCTCAGGGAGTGAGGGCAGTGAGAGAACCCTTTTTCTTTGATTCGTCTCTAAATTGGAAGGTGGATGGCCTGGGTGTTTAAGATGACACACTGGATTAAGTGGTTGCATTCACTCTAGATGTTGGGGTCATCCACAGGGGGTTCCCAGGGCCACTCTGAGGATTGTTGCATGCTGATCTGTCATGGGGAACTGAAACACATTTCAAAGCTCTTTTGATCCACCTCAGCAGTTTCCACAGGCAACACAACCCTGCACATCACATATGCATGTAGAAGTGTACTCATCTGAACCTTAAACAGGGTCAACGGGAGTTCTGCAAAACAATCTCCGGACCAAATCACATTGTGTAAAACTGAACAGATCTAAAAAAGACAATGCAAAAGTTAGCTTCAGAATCACGTCACCAGTTTTATAATAAAATACTTAAATACTTAAATGTGGTAAGTTTTTAAGGGGGACAACCAACATACTTGACTCTGCTTAACCTTCAAGTGTATTTTCTTCACAAATATGTCACCATTTAGGTGAAAATACACAGGCTTTCCAGATGTATCAGAATAAATGCATGAGACACTGTTATTAAAAACAAAAATCAACCAAGCACAAAATTCCATATCTTGTAAGGAAAAAGCTCTTTATTTTTTATTTCAAGGATAATCCCTTGAGATATACCATCAAATTTTCGAGGGGGTCCTTAGCTGTAGTCATAGCCATTTGTATACTGAATAGTGTTTATGTATGTTAAGACTGGCATGTATATTGACATGTTCATATCTAAAGGCACACGTATGACGGTCAGTTTACATAAGTTATCTGGATGCTGGTTAGAGCTAGGCTTCTCTGTGTCTGAGTTTGTGTGTATGTTTGAGTGAATAGTGAAAGCTTGTTGCTTAAAAAGGCCCTGGCAGACTTAAAGGTGCATTACATGTTTCAGGCTAATCCACAGTGATAGCTAAAGTGCTCTTTGTTGACCACAGGAGACCGTGTGTGTGTGTGTGTGTGTGTGTGTGTGTGTGTGTGTGTGTGTGTGTGTGTGTGTGTGTGTGTGTGCGTGTGCGCGTGTTTGTACGATTATGTTTTTGGTCAGGCAGCATAAAAAAGACAACACAAGATATGGCCACCATGCACATTATTCTTCATAAAATTTGCATTGGGCCACAAGACTCCTGTCATCCAATGTACAAAGGATGGAGAGAAAAAGAGAGCAATACAAAGGGAGCAAGAGTTCACAAGACAACTGAACAGGAAGGTAACAAACAAGAAGAAACTAAAATAAAACAAGAGATAAAAAATAGAAAAAAATATATAACATTTACATGTTCAAACTAGAGAAATATGTTGGAGAGACACAGCTACTTCTGTTTTATTACTGTTCTCTCTCTTTTTTTGTGACAACTGTCAGCTGTCATAGACATCCTTAATCAACATCCTTAATAGCTGCATCTCAATAAAGCAGTGTTAACAAATTATAGTATATGTTGGTAATTCAATTAAACAAGTGAAACTCATAGATTCATTATGGAAAGAAAAATATATTTTATATTTGTGTTAATTTTGGTGATTATTGCTTACAGTACCTAAAACCCTAAATTCAGTTCTACTGAAAATTAGAACACAAGACCAATAAAAAAGGATTTTTAAAGCAGAATTGTGAGCTTATTGCAAAGTATGCCTATGGACTGTAAAGTTTATGCACACAATATTCCTTTTATATTAATTACTACATCAATATATAGAGATAATCAGCTTGTGGCTCTGCTGGAAACTAAGGTTGTTTTAATAGCAGCCTCAAGCTCACCTAGATTGCTAGATGTGGTGCCTTTTATTTCGCTCTTGACAACACTCCATAAATTCTCAATAGGGTATGGGTTAGACCAGTTTGCTGGCCAATCAGTCACAATAATACCTTGTTCATTAAATCAGGTATTAGTACCATGTGGGCAGCTGCCAAGTCTTTTTGGGGAAAAAAAAACAGCATCTCTATAAAGTTTGTCAGCTGAGAGATGCAGAAGATGCTCTAAAACTTCCTGGTAGATGGCTGTGCCGACTTTGGACTTAATAAAACAGGCAGTGGACCAACACCAGTCGATGACATGGCTCCCCAAATCCTCACTGACTTCAGAAGCTTCACACTTGACCTCAAGCAACCTGCCTCTCAGCTCTTGCTCCAGACTCTGTAAGGTTGATTTTTGAATGAACACAGACTTTCTTCATCTGAAAAGAAGACCACTGAGCAGTTGTAGTTCTTGCATGAATTGTACCCCAGCCATGCCCTCTTATGCTCCTTCTTTTGTTTAGCAAACTATCCAAAATTTTCTGCAATGAAAAACCCATAAGCGGTATACAATAATTTAATCCATCTTTCAGCAGTCTTTTTTTATTGTGGCTTTAATGCTTGACTTAATTTAAATGTCTTCAAAGGGCTCTTCTACAATGTATAGCCATTTTTTCTTTTGGTGCAGGCATTATGCAAAACAAGGAGAGATCCCCTTCCCCCCACAAATGGAAAAGCAATAGCAAGCATGCTTGGGGTACAACTGGTAAAATGGTTCTGACACTATCTATGGGTCAGGTTGGCCAGGCCTTGTGACTCTTTCACAAACTTGAAAGGGCTTTGCTTCTTGTTGTGATTCTAGTCCTTGTTTGGCTGACTTGACACTTAGTACATATGACAGATTATTACAACTGATGAAGCCGACGCACAATCGGTGTGAACTGTCCAGTGCTAGTCCCTATTAGTACATGAAAAGTCATATATGACACAATGAAGCTGAGGGATGAAATGTCCAGAAACCAGAAATTTAAATAATTACATGGGAAAGAATCAAGCACAATAGCAACCTAAATAATAAAAGCAAAACTTAAAATATTCTATTAGAAATATGAGATTATTTAGATTTTAGAAAACATATTTTTCACATAGTTATTTTTATATACACATAATCTTCAGTTATTTTGAAATAAATAAATAAATAACTACATTTTTTGGACCACAAATATAAACAATAAATCAGAAATATATGATGGCATGAGAAATATAAATTAAAGCAATTAAAATATTTTCATACTGCTGCTACACATCACATTAGTAATTCAGTATTAATTAGAAAAGAACAGACTCACTGTTTAAGAGTTATAAAATAACCTGAAAATATTTCCTTTTTGTTTCAGATTCATCTGTTTCTAATGTTCCATTGTGACTGAAATTTGTTTTTTTATCTCTTTTTTTTATCTCTTTTTTAATCTCTTTTTTTTTTTTATCTCTTTGCCTTAAAAAGCCAAAGAGATAAACAACATATTTTATAAAGTATACATTCTGGTAGTCATATTACAGAGTTTCAATTCATAGATGTTCATTTCAGACTTTAAATCAATGAAAATCTAGCATGTATGCAGATATGTTGGATCTGTAAATGCTTGTGCTGTGAATAAAGTAAGAATATATATTATCAGACCATCTGTGCTTTGGAAAACTGGCAAACCGTGTGTGTGTGTGTGTGTGTGTGTGTGTGTGTGTGTGTGTGTGTGTGTGTGTGTGTGTGTGTTTGGAGAGACTGGGCTGTGGAGGTTAGCCAGGGCTGCAGCAGTGCTGGAGACCTATTTTAATTCTTAACTAGATGTCCATGATTTATTAATCTGAGTTTGAAATAACAATTACCATGTCAGAAGGGATCAGGCCAAAGCTTTAATTGCATTCAAAAACAGACTTTATGTAGAGTTTGCCCGAATCAACCCACATGCACATCCCCAACTGGTGAAAGGAAACGCCTCTTTCTATATTCATGACTATGCAGTACACAGTTATATGGAAATCTGAGCATGTATGTCGATGCTGTTTTTGTATCATTTGTCTATTTGCATTTTCACTCTCATCTTAATGACAACTCTTACCTAGATTTTAATTTTAAAAATCAATTAACTTATTCCTCAACTGTCAGACTGAACTCCTGTTGAGATTGTCACTCCAGTAGATTTAGCAAGTGATAGATTCATTTCATTCAGTTATACCAATTTATAATAAACATCTCAAGACACTTGACAAGTCCTATACCAAGCTGTGTAAAAGTATTTTCCCCCTGACAGATTTTTTTCCGTTAGGTCACAATGTTTCTAGCAACACAGTGAGAACCATTTTCCACAAATGCAGAAAACATGGAACAGTGGTGAACCTGCCAAGGAAAGGCTGGCCTACTGAAATTACTTCAAGAGGGCAATGACTTCTCATCCAGAAAAAATGAACCCAGAGCATTTAAACCACAAGAAAGAGGTTGGGTAAAAATATAATCATTGAGAGAGTTCCAAGGTCAAAATCATTAATAACTAAAGAGCCATCCCACATTTGCCAAAACTAAACTGGAAATATTCTACAGGCTGTTGAGACAAAACTGGAACTTTTGCAAAGTGTGTGTCCCTGTCAGGATCTTGGGTTGTTTTGGGTTTATAGTTTTGATTATGTGTTGTGTCTTTTTTCCTTATTCTTATTTTGATTAAAGCAGCCTTGTTTCTGTTTTACTTTAGTTCAGTCCTTTCTTAGTTATTCTAGTTAGATTATGTTTATTTATTCTTTGTGTTTAATTATTCTTTTTTACAATTAGATTAATTTTCCTAGTTCCTCTGTTTGTGTACTCTCCCTCAGCCCCGGTCTTTTGTTCCATCTCTCACCCTCCTAGCATTTATACACCACTCCCTATATCACTCCTTGCTGTACCTCCCATTTAACCCCGTTATTTTTGTGCACCAGCTTCTGTTTGGTTCCTGCTCCCAGTCTTCTTCGTGTTTTTGTAAGTTTCTTAAATTATTACTTTATTAAAATTCCATCATCTACTCGCTGCCTCTGCCTCTCTGCATTTAGATCCTTCTTCACCACAACACACCAGTGTAAATGTTTTTATTATTAGTGCCAGAAAAATACTGCCTCCTGTGGTTCATTTCAACATTTCGCCTGCAATTTTCAACAAACAACTGATATCCTAACAAATACAAAAGGGTTTTTTTTCCAAGCATGTTCAGACTGCACTACCATCTGTATGTCAAGGGGTTGGTGGTTTATCAATGTTAATATGGACCATAAATCCTATTTTCTGAAATTAGTCTTTTTTAACTCAATGAAAATCTAAAATGAGGAAATATGTCATTTGGGCTATTTAGTTAATGTTCCTCCTCGTAAAGATAACCCCCCTACATTAAGTAGCACTTAAACAACAGTTTTCATGTATGGCTTTGCTGCATGGTTACTAATAGGATGTGTAATGAGGCTGACCCATAGGCCTAGCCTAATTTAAAGAGTCTGTTAAAGGACTTGATGATTTTAAAGGTAATGTTTAAGAGCGCTGCAAAGTTCAGAGAAAGTTAGTAAGAGTTATATGAGAAGAGCTGCTTTTTCAGATGCAGCTGGAGAGATTTTCATTTACTTTATGTACCATAGGTTTGTATTATCCTAACTCAAAGAGGTTGCAGAGAAAAATGTATCTATTCAAATAGTAAGTCCTCTGCTTGCTGTTCTAACACTAACACACACACACACAAATGCACTCAGAGACACTGAAATATCCAGTTTCCTTTCCTCTCAGCTCTCTTTTTGTGTCTGTCCCCTGTCTGTACTTCTGAAGGAATTCTCCAACCATCTAATTCCCCTCCTGGTTCTTTTATATTGAGGCTGGACCCCGCTCGTATTCCATGTCAAAGGCTTTTTCTTTTATTGAACATCAAATCCTTTGTGTCTCGCCTGGCGTTCTCTTCTCTCTGCTCGGCACCATGCATATTCAGGAGCCGGCGGGTGCACTGTAAGGCCGGATAGGCCTTCCAAAATCCATGATTGTGAGCATTAGCGTCTATATTTGGGTGTTACGTCGACCACACGGTAGCCAAGAATGAGAGTACTGGATGAAAATACAATGTTAGAAGCGTACATTCTCTTTTGTGCTGATACTGTTTAATTCTCCTTTGGTCTGTGTCAGAGGCATTCTCACTCAGCTCAGGAGGCTTCACTTGGTGTCCAAAAGTTTCAACAAAGCTTTAGATGCCTTGCTGTTAGGAGCCAACACGCTGTGGCACTTTGCATATTGATTTGAGTTTTATTGCTGACTTCAAGAAAAAAAAAAAAGAAAAAAAAGACCTGACTGCTGTGAATTAGGCTATAATATGCTTGGCTCACTTTATTAACAATAAAAGTCCCAGCAGAGATAATGCAAGCACAAAAACGGAAACAATTGTGGAAACAATTACTTTCAGCACTTGTCGAAATTGCACTTCCTGCATTTTCTTTATTTACTTTTTTCACTGTGTTTTAGGTGCTAGTGCTCAATAGTTTTTGCATAAATATGCCCCAAGATTTTAGAAAAAGTTTTATTTTTTCACTTTTTAAAGTTGTTTCATTAATAAGGCAAGTTTTGCAATTATTCATTTACTATCAGTTGTGTCACTGCATTGGGACAAGAAGTAATTTAAATGTGTGACAAAATCTATAAATACCACCATACCACCATACTTCATTAAGACTTTTTTCAAGTCTTAATGAAAAAAAGATTTTCATTAAGACTTGGATTTTATCTGGACTCAATTAACCAAATTGTGAAATTAGGTTTTTTCAAAAACCTAATTTAGAAAAATTTGGGAATCTGGACTTTCGGAATTATGGTAAAATTTTGTTTTGTGTGCTTGTTCTTGAGTAAAGAGGTTCGCCATTTTATTTATGTGGTGTGTGATCATAACCTTGCTTCCAAGATTGTGAAGATATATCAGTTTATTTTTGTTAGTACTCACCTAATTTCTTTGCTAAGGCCCTATTAAGAGTGGATTAATACATCCCAATTGTCCCAGTTTAATTCATGAGCCTTTTAAAAGTTGGTTTCTTGCTGCTAATTTGGAAAACTAAATCTTAGTGGAAGTAATCACGAAGCTGCTATGGTTTTCGTACTTCCTAAATACCATGTTTCCCAGATTTTAAGTCACACTTTTTTTATAGTTTGGCTAGTTATAGTGAACCAGGACTTATATATGTTTTTTTCTTCTTTTTGACACATTTTTTGACTGATACATTAAATGTTCATATGGACTGACATGAACTAAGGAGGGACCATCTGCAGTGTCTCCAAAAAAATCTAATCATGAATCAAAAGTGAGATGACCAGAACTGGAGGAACGAGTCCACAGATGGGTGCTTGAAGAACATGAACAGAGGCGTGAGAGCGGTGCAGTTATGTCTCTACACCATGGTAGTTGCCAAGGAGATGAATATAAACAACTTTATAGGCGGCTTTCTTGGTGTTACTGCTTCATGGAATGCAATCAGCTCTATATCAGAGCATTGACATCGGTGTGTCAGAAACTGCCAGCAGACTTCCAAGATAAGGTCGACAGTTTCCATGAATTTGTTGAAAAGCAGGTCACTGAACACAACGTTCAGTGACCTGTTGGTGGTCCTTGACAATTTCTAAATAAATGCAACTTATACTCTAGTGTGACTTCTATGTGTTTTTTTTCGTCTTCATGATGCATTTTTTGACTGATACAACTTATACTCTGGAGCGACTTATAGTCCAGAAAATATGGTATTTGTTCTCTTCTGTTTGGATGCCCTTGAGATTAATTTCCTCCCTTATCAAGCTCAATATGACAGCAGCACTTTTACAATAAACTCTGTTAATAATACCGCTCCTAAAAACACATTTTATTCCCCTACAAACGGTCTTTATTTATATTGAAAATGTCTGTACTTGAGAACAAAGTGAAAACAAAGTCAAACTCTTTGTGTCCACAGGCTTGGCCAATAATAGGGATTTTAAAATGAATAATTGGATTTCTAAAATGAAATTATCTTCAAGCACTACATTTTTCCACATAAACTCAGAACAAAACACTGGAAGGATCAAACATTTACCGAATGAGATGTTTAAATTAGCCTATGGATCTGGCTCCAAGTTGGCTTTCAGGTGGAAAACCAAATCAGTTCTTTTAAAGAACCAGGAAAAGCTCTGTGTTTGCCATGTGTCTGAGCACGGGTTGTTTTTTGTTTGCTTTCGTTTAGTTAATGGTGTAGGGAATATTTGTTCCACCAGCTTGGGGAGAGGGGGATGATTCATTCTGTTGCAGTCAGAGCAAAGCAGCCACTACCTCAGGAGCGTAGCAATAGTTTACTTGATGCTCTGCCAGAAAGTGTGGGCATGATGAGGTTTTAGCCAGCATTGCTTCAAGTTCACTGAAAACCAATCTGTGTGGCTGTATGCAGATCCTCCAGAATGCTGCCGCCATGCTACCCTAGGCACACTTGAACAACCCTGAGCATCCTCTTCATGAGACTGTCATAAAAAAGAGTGTCTTCAGTCGGAGGCTTCTTCAAATTCACTGTAATACAGACCCCAACAGGAGATCTTTCCAACCTGCAGCCATCACCATCTACAATAACTTTTTAATAAAATTAGTTATAACAACATTTAATTTCCCTTTCGGATCAATAAAGTATTTTTGAATTGAATTGAGCTCCACTCATTAGTCCACTGGAGTCTATGTCCACCTGTTTAAGCCGTGCTTCACATCACTCACCTTTCAGTAACTCTTCACTAGACTATCATCCTTCCTTTTTACAGTACTCTTGTTTTGCTCAAAACCTGTTATGGGTTAAGTAAGTGTTCAGCGTTAACTACCAAAATATCTGATCATATCCTTTTGTGAAACAGCGCTAATACTAGAGATGTTGCCCTGCTCCATCACCCCTGATTTAAATAGTTGTCATTAATAGACTTCTGCAGAACAGCTTGACCTGATGGACTTGAATACCCATTTGAATCAGTAACGTTGGAGCAAGTACACCTCTACAACATGCAAGGCCCTAGATTTTCAAGGCTAGGGTACAAAAACACACATTCCCCAACATACTTTCATATGTTGGGGTTAGTACAAATCACTGCTGAGGTGCTTCTCATTGTGATCTTCTATCCTGGTGGAGGTGTTGTGTGGCCAAAGTACTGTCAGGCCCCTCTATGCAACTGCAGAGGGAGCCCATCTTATTTTCTCTCACAAATAAATCAAATCTAATTTTAGCAGCCACAGCCAAATTCTTAATTTTCAACAAGAACGTCCTCTGATGTGGAATTTAATGGCGTGGGAGAGAGAGATGTACAAGCTGCTTCCAAAATCATGAAAAGATCAATTTGACCACATTACCCCACCGTGGAGTGAATGTGGACGATTGGTCGTGGAGTGTCCTCTGGTTATGAAGTGGTCTCTGGACAGCTCAGACTTTGGCACAGCGGCCCGGCACTGCACCACTCAGCACAGCTTGCCACAGTTGACCAGCAGCCCAGGCAGATGGCCAGCAACCAAACAGTCCTATTAGCATTTGGTCTGGATTAAACCAAATGCCCGGTGGAGATCTATCTGTGGAATAGCCATTTAACATGCTGTAGGGAAAAAAACAGCAGGAGCTGGAGTTGGGAGTAAAGATGGACATGAGACATGAAACATGTTGGACCACACTTCTTCTAGCTCCAAGCAGATTCCTTCAGAGTTTCCCACTGAATTTCTCTGATTTCATTTATTCTTTTATTGCAAAGACTTTTGATACTGCTTACATTTGGAGAAAAATACATTTCCTCAGCAGCACATAATTCCTTGTTTCATGATCATTACAGCTATAGAATAAAGTTTGCATTTATCTGCAGTCTTTCATTTATCTCCTTAAAAGTTCCTTTATTCTAAGTTAATGCAACAGGCTAAAACATTGAACATATAGGTGGAATTAAAAAGGACAAACTAATTTGTTTCAGTTCTTAAATATAGCTGTTTTATCCTTTTTGTGATTTTTGTATACTGAATTTGAATCTGTCTATACTTGGATTAATTTGATGTATATAATGGTTATGAACTGAACTTGCTTGTGCCTTGAGAGAATAATTCAGTCTTGGTTTTAAGCAGATTGTCAGATTGCAAGATTTTTTTAAGCCATAATGTATGGTTTTGTTTTTTTTTTTAGTTCTTGATTAGCATGAATTTTCACAAGAACATAATTTCGATTTTAAAGCATTGCAGACTGCTAATTTGACATGAAAGTAAAAGCAGAAGCCAGCAGAGGAAAAAGTAGCAAAGAGCTGCACTGAAAGTCAGTGACATGTCATGTTACAGAGATCCCCTTGTATCTCCCTCTCACTCCCTCCCTCTCTCATATACACACACCAGGGCATCATGCATGTTAATCTGAACTGATTGCATGTCCACTTATATAAATTATGGACTGTGCTGGATGCATTATTTACTCAGCAGAATTAAAAGGCATGCTAGGTTGCTGGATGCCATCACAACCTCATGATACACACAAACTCAGAGGAATGTAGTGTTTCTCCTGTGCGCACCTCTGGTTGGCTTTGTTATTGTTTCTTTCCCTTTCCTTTGTTCTTTCACTTTCATCCCTGTCTTACTTTTCTTCTTTTGTGTTTTCCACTTCTCATATTTGTGCCCCTCCAATCATCTACCTTTTTCTTTGCTTAAACCTTTGCCATTTTTCATGTATCACCAATTTAATTGTTTTTCGTGTATATATATTTTTTCTTTTTTTGATGAAATTTCTACTGCTTTCGAACCCTAGCTTTGTGGCTCTTAATCATGGTAAGCCTCATGGTAAACCAAATAAAGCTGCAGTATGTAACTTTTATAAAAAAATATTTTTCTACATATTTGTTGAAACTGTCACTATGTCGTGACAGAATGGTATGAGACATATAATATGTGAAAAAAATGGAACTCCCCTGCCTTCTCCCAGTGCCATCTAGAAACAGCCAATCAGAGCCAGGGGGCGGGTCTTAGCGCTGTCAATCACCGTCTGAGTGGTGCGGCTCATCCCCGCCTCTCCCCCCTTGCTCTCTGCTGCGCTGCAGCTAGCAGAGACTGTTGTGAATACACAGTCTAGCTAGCATGACCACCGATGACGACCGACAAACGGTTTTCCCTGTAACGGTAAATTGTTTCTCCGCCATTAACACATTTAGCAGCGAGTAAATGATGTTGACAGATAGCGCTAAGACCTTCCTCCTGGCTGTGATTAGTTGTTTTAGGTCTGGAGTGGAGCAAAGTTACATACTGCAGCTTCAAGGATACAATAGCATGAATATACCGTCTCTGCTCTTGTACTTATTTATGGCGTATACTACCAGCTGTTAAGGGCAAGATTATTTTAGTAAAACATAATCTGATATAAGGTAATTTTACCGATGTTTTTGGAGCAAATTTCCCAACATGCATCGGTCAGACCGCGATTACCTGTATTTTATTTACTATAGGTTTAATTAGAAACATGTGTCAAACAGGTTGTGCTATCCATATGCACAAGGAGTTAGCACATCATGAGAAAACCCCTGCTCTAGTTTGTAAAATGTTTGCATTTATATCCTGCAATCTACAATTTAGGCAAGTTTTTCTTTCTGTTTTTAACTGACTGGATGTCATACTGTACCTTTTTCTCAATCACGTGATTTAGCTTTTATGTTTTTGTTGAGCTGTATTCTTTTTAGGATTTTTTTTTTTTTTTTTTTTTTTTTTTTCTCCATTTAATGAATGAAACTCCATGGTTGACTTGTATGAAATACTTTCAAAACATTAGTAATCTCACAGCGTTCTTTTGGCCATCTTTAACTGAAAAGGCATCTGATGTTTTGAAAATCTTTGCAAATTCAATACCAGTTGTACACAAATAAGTTGAAACTATGTTATATGTGTTTATGAAGATTATCCAGTGGGGGAAATAAATGTATTTGATCTTCTGCTGATTTAGGAAGTTTGTTCATTTATAGTGAAGTGAACAGAATAAATTTGATGCTCTATTTTATTGCACAAAGAAAGATAATCCATCATATTCTAAACAAAACATAATTTAGGAGTTTACTAAAAACTGGTGTTTTGGCCCTCTCCCCTGCAAAATAACTCACTACATCCTTCAGGTATCTTTGCTTTACAATTCGAGGATTCACCTCTCTCCATAGATTTGGGTTCTGCAGACCAGCTAGGCCACTCCATGATCCTCATGCTTCATCTTTGGCCACTTCCATTTAGCCTGTGTTGCAACAAAGTCATGATTGTTGGCATGTTAAAAACCTATCTACAATCCATCTTCTGCATTCTGGCTAAGGGAGGCTAGTTCTTGTAGGTTTATAGACGATAGCTTGTCCTTTACATCTTAAATGAGATGAAATTGCCCAGCACCCTTACCAGAAAAACAATCCCAAAGCATCAGTCCATGCTTGACTGAAGGAACTGTGATCTTTGGGTCATACATTTTTCTCCCCCAAACATTGGAAATCAAGTTGACACCAAAGAATTTGAGCTTTGTCTCATTTGTTCAGACCAACTTTCTCCCAAGCCTGTACTGAATCATTTAGATGTTTATTGAGAACCTTAAGACAGGTGTCTAGATGTTCTATGGCAGGGGTAACAAGATTTCAGTATGGCAAAATTACCAATAGTATTCTTGTTAGTTAGTTAGTTCTTGTTAGTTACCAATAGTATTCTTGAAGACTGTGGTCCCATCTGGCTTCAGACTATGAACAATCTTGTTCTATATAGTTATGGGCTAATTCATGAGTTTTCTGATGATCACACTCACTCCGTTAGGCAAGATCTCACATCAAACTTCAAAATTCATGCAGTGTCCCAATGTTGAAAGGTTGGCAAGTACTTTATCTGGACACTGATTTTGCTAGTTTTTTCAGTCTGCATTCTTCAACTTTCTCCAAACTTTTTTACCCTGACCTTGTGGGCCAGGTTATCATTTCAATCTTGCCAACACTGAAAATAAGCTTTGAAAGATAGTTCAAGTATGTGTTTTATGCTGAAAATAGATCTCTGTCTGCTCTTGTTTCATTCAATATGCAGAACACAGAGTCCATCCTCAGAGAGATGGAGAACAGTGCATGTTTTATGTTTGTAGAGTTAGATGAGTTGAGGAGTATGGATGCAACTGACTGGATTTTTTTGGCTTGTACAGCTCTTTTTTTTTTTTCTTTTTTTTTTTTTTTTTTTTTTTTTTTTTTTTTTGCACGTTATCCATCAACTTTGTCCTCATTATGTATTCTCCTCCAGCAGTACGGGGCATAGGTTTTATACTTCTTGGGTAGACCGTAAACATGGCTATTTGGTCAAGAATTCCTTGCATAAAAGGTAAAATAGAAAAACACATGCTTAACACAGATATCCGCTCACTGCCCACTTAATTAAGTACACCTGTTCAATTGCATGTTACCCCAAATACTGAAAAGCCAATCACATAGCAGCAACTGAGTAGCTTTAGCTGAATATCAAAAGGAGCAATAAAAGGGCTTTTAACCTAAGGTGTTTACTAGCCTTGAAAGTCACTAGGGACAAAAATATCCACTTCCAAAAAATGCAATAGAAACTTGACAATTCACTTTTTTTTTTTTTTTTTTTTTTTTTTTTTTTTTTTTTTTTTTTTTTGCATAAATCTCTTAAACAACCTCTGCCCTGCTAAAAACTTCCAAACATTAAACAATTTAAACGTGAAGCAGCTGGGCTACACCTCAATAAATCCATGCCATGAATAAATAAAGCAGTTCTGCTAGCAAAAAGGTAGCTTTGTGTTCTAACATGATATCATTGTATGCTTCTACGGGGTCAAAGATCAAAGTACTCAATGTATAAAGGTAACAGCTCGTGAAACTGGCTGCATGAAGTGCTTAGAAGAGATGTCTATGTGAGGAGATAATTAACCAAGACTCAGTTGACATTAATTGAGTCTTAATTCTGCCCTCGCAGGCTCTGACGACCATTTTGCTGCATAGAGTTACCCTTGTTTTCTGGAGATGTAGGAATTATCCTTGATATGTGATATGATATTTTCACTCATCAGCTGTGTTGTTCAAAATATACACCATTCTCTGCAAATTAAAACATATAATTCAGTTGTGAAATGAGTATTTCCCAGAAACCAAAAAAAAACATTCAGCTTCTATTCAGATAGAACCATTTCTTCAAAGAGCAGGGCAGAAAAATGACAAAGGTCCATACATTACACAAAAAGGGAAGATAAAAGATATCACTTTGTGCAAGTGTCACAAGAGCCTTTTCACAAGGCCCATGACACACGTCTACCTTTAATACCTCCATGGAACTCATTATATAGGACACCTCTGGGAAATTCATTTTCACATATCTACACCATCTCAATTATACCTCTTAATTGATATCTTCATTTGTTTAAGTGGTGGCTTTGTACATCAGCAGCAGAGAGACAAAGAAATGTTTGCAAAGAAAACACAGCTCTCATAGGCTGTTTTTATCCTTTCTCCATTTCCTCATTATTTTTCACATGTCAGGAATGTCACAACACATCCAGTGAAATTATAATGAAGACTGACTTGGGCATGTTTTCAGTGCACAGAGAGAACAAGCTGAGTGGATAGATCAGTAAGTGGATTTTTTTTTTTTTTTTTTTTTTTTTTTTTTTTTTTTTTACTGTTTTAGCAGCATAAACATTTAACACTAAGTATGTTTAATGCAACAGAAAGTTGTATTCATTTAAAGGTGAAAAAAAATCTTTCTCTGAGGTTACGTACCAGACAACACAGATCGTATAACTTTAAGAAAGTATGATTTGTGTTCTATACTAGGTGCAACATAGAGTGCTGTGACAAAGTATTTGTCATGTTACAGATCTCTTCTGTTTTTGCTTTTTTTGTCAGACTTTAAATATTTAGGATTATCAAACAAATAGTAATATCTGAAAATGATTTTGAGCAAGCACAAAATGCAGTTTTCGAATTATTATTTCATGTAAGAAGGGGGAAAAAAATCCAACCCAACCTGATCCTTTCTGGAATAATAACCGCACCCTAAACTTAACTAGTTGTGCCACCCTCAGTGGCAACAACTGCAATCAAGTGTTTGCTATAACTGGCCGTGATCTTTACCATTGCTGTGAATGAATTTTGGTGCAATCTCCTTCGCAGAATTATTTTAATAGAACCACATTGGAGTGTTTTCCAGCATGAATGCTGTGTTTTAAGGTCAGAATTTCAATTAGACTTCAGTCCAGATTTTGAATAGGCAACTTCAAAAGCTTCAGTGGTGGACCTGCTGGTGCACTTTGGATGATATTCCAGCACCTTGTGCAATTTGCTCAGGTTCTGATAAAGCAGTCCCAGACTGTCACACTACCACCACTGTGTTAAAGTATGATGTTCTTTTTTTTTTTTTTTTTTTTATTTAAATACTTTTAGTTTTACTTAAGATGTAATGGGACACATACCTTCTAAAACGTTCCACTGTTATCTTGCCAGAAGGAGGGACTGGCCTGAAGCAGGATTCAATCAAGAACTGCTGCTGACCCCACATTTTAGGAAAAGCATAGACAACTCGAAGTATGGGTCAGTACTGCAGTGTTCAGCAACACACAACACACCTGCTTTACCTTCTCTACTTGAAAAACTGAAGTATTTATTTGTGGACCTGAAGAGGAACGATCTAGATTTCATCACACAGCTTCAGCCATTACAGCTAGAAACTAATGAACAAACCTGAAATCTGGGAGTAGTGATGGACTCAGAGCTGAACCTCCAGAAACACATAAAAATGATTACAAAGTCAGCCATATCACCTGAAGAACATTTCAAGGATTAAAGCAAGATCTTGAGGAATTCATTCATGCATTTATCTTTCTTTGAATTTACTGCAACAGTGTCTTCCCAGGTCTGCCTAAAAAGTCAATCAGACAGCTGCAGCTTATCTAGAACACTGCTGATTTCATCCTCACTGAATCTAGGGAAATAGAAAACATCACCCCAGTTCTAAAGTCCTGGCTCCCTATAGTTCAGAGAATGGACTTTAATATACTTTTGTTAGTTTATAAATCACTGAATGGCTTAGCACCAAGATACAGTAAAGTCCTGTTGTTATATCAACTTTTTAGACCATTCAGGTCTTCTGGTTTAAGTCTATTCTGCAGCCCTTGAACCAGAGCCAAACATGGAGAAGCAGCATTTATTTTTTATGCTCCCCTAACAAGAACAAACCACCAGAAAATTGCAAAACTGCTGAAACCCTGAGTTTCTTTAAATCAAGGCTAAAAACCAATTTGCTTTGAGTTGCATTTGATAATTAATAGGTGGAACATAGATTAATTCTGGTCTGGATTGCAACTTTTTTTTTAATCACTTCTCTGTTTGTTTATTATGCTATGTCTTTATCATGTAAAGCACTTTGAGCTGCCTCATTGCTGAAATGTGCCATACAAATAAACTTGACTTGGAGGAGTGACTTGTTCCCAACATAAAGAGGGCAGTCCCCTCTTCTCCAGATGATATTATTGGAATTTAAAAGGTTGTCAAGCTCTGTTACTGGAACAGAAAACGGCTTAGTGAAGTGCAGCACTACAGGATATGGCCACGAAGTGTTGAACTAGTACCAAAACCTTCCATACAATATGAAGCAGCTAAGGCCTACTCCACACTCCTTTCCTCTCAGCTAGAAGTTTCACCCACTCCGATTGATTCTTTATTGACCTAACGTGTCCTTTAGTGGCATCACTCCTCCTCATCCCCTCCCTTCAGCCACTGCCTCAAACCTCCTTCTCCAAGTGGAAGGTGAAAAAGAGATCGAGCTCACCATTGATTTCCTCGTGCTCCTTTCATTTCTGTTCTCGTGTTGGCCCTGCCTCCCTCCTTGGACAGTCAGCCTCTCTGCAAGTGTTGCAGCAGAAGTGGACGCCTCAGTGCAGTGAGTAGTTCTCCAACTTATGAAGAAAGACTGAATTCCACATTTGATCGACAAATAAAAGCAATAATGGTGCATGTTCAAAAGTACGAAAAAAACTTGAGTATCGAAAGGATTTGTCACGAATAAGAAGGGGCTAATCCTTAGCAGGTGTGAGTTTTTGCGTACAGTCATTATGTGCATGCCACCTATTTAAAATACCCCTGAAAAGTCACTTCATTTGAGTGACTTAATTAAGAGTGAAATTTATAATTTATATGGGTTCGATGAACACAGTGCTATATTTCAACCATCTATAAAATCTTTTTCAGTCATTAAGGTATTTACTGGTACTGGCAATGTGGGTCATAATGATGAAAAAAATAAAATCAGCATCTCCATAAACTTTGTCAGCAGAGGGATGAATGAAATGCTCTAAGATTCTCTGTTAAACGTCTGTTGTCTCTAAAACACAGTGAACCGACACCAGCAGATGACTTGACTCTCCAAATCATCATTAAGTGTGAAAACTTCACTCTGGATCGAGCTTTCATCTGAAAGACGTGTTTGGAGCAGTATGCTAGCCTTTTTCTCCTTGGCCCATGCTTCTGATGTTGCCTCTGGTTTAGAAGACACTGAACACGAAGAATGCAACAGTTGCAGTTCGTGTCCTGGATACAGCCGTATGTAGTGGCTCTTAAGGCGCTGACTGCAGGTGCAGTCCACACCTTGTGAATCTTCAGTCGCTTGAATAAGTTTAGCTTTAAAATCCTCTAAAGACTGTGGTTATATTTATTTTTTGTGCAAATTTTTAAATAACTTTTCTTTCCACACAGCTTTCCATTAATATGCTTGCATACAGGATTCTCTGAACAGTCAACTTCATTAATAATGATGATTTGCCACTTACCCTTTCATTGGTCTTACATAATATTAAACAGAATTTTGTTTTTTGCAATCTGTCAGCTATAATCATCAGAATTTACAGAAATGAAAGAAACCATTTGGATAAGGAGTTTGTATGAGCTTCACTTCTGACTTTTTGATGCATGCGTAAAACTGCAGTGTAGAAATATATTGACAAAAGTGCTGCCTGACTACTTTCCCAATCTAGTCTGAATGACAAAAATTGAGATTCTGACACTGTAATAATTAAAAACAAAGACTAATCAACAATGGTTCACATCATCAAGCCAATTATAGCTCAGCACATTTCAAATATGGAAATGTGGAGAACATAATTACACAAACAAGGACTCTCACACACTTACACCCACTTTCGACACATGATAATAAGTCGACCCCCTGGAAAGCAACCCCCAACATCCTGCCCCTTTGGACAACACACGAGAAACCAAATGTCTCAAATGGAGAAATAAACAAAAGAAACAAAAATACATGAGATGAAAGAAGAGGCGAAACAATAAAGGCGAAGCGTCCCGGGTGAATTGTTCTATCCCTCCTCTTTGCTCTGTTTTTTCTTCTCCTATTATTTTATTTGTTTGTTGCCTGGCCATTCATTACATTTTCTCTTTTTTGTTGTTGTTGTTGTTGTTTCTCTTTGTGATGTTGCACGTTCCTAAATGGTTTCGACTCTTGCTTTGATCTCATTTAGAAAGTGAAAGAAGCCAAAGCTTTGGAAGTTATTTTGATTAGACTTTTATTAACTTCTGTCTGCATTTTCTAACACCGTCTCTGAAGAATTCATTGAAAAGCCTAAGCTGAAAGAACTAATATTGCCACATGGATGTGTGCCGAAATCCAAATCCAACTAAAATAATTGCTTTCTTAAACTTAGTTTAAACTTTTAACTTTCATCAGATTGGGTAAAGTTTTTCAGAAAAAAAATCAATTTCTATGTATAGTTTAGTTTGGACCACATGGAAGACCCACAGATAATGCTTATTTATTGATTTAATTTAGCTTAAAATACATAGATTTTCTTTTTTATAAAGGCTCTGATTACGTTTTTTTTTTTTTTTTTTTTTTTTTTTTTTTTTTTTTTTTACCTGGCACTATATTATAACATTATGGCCTACTTGGTTGTTTTTTTGGGGTTTTTTTTTTTTTTTTTTTTTTTTTTTTTTTTTTTTTTTTTTTTTTTTTTTTTGTTAGATGCGTCAAACTTGAGGTTTGGTCCAGAGATTCTTATGCTTTTGTCAGCACGCTTCCTGAATTGACCCAAAATGTAGCAGTGGATCGATGCGTCCAGGTCACAAAACAGGACGGGACAAAATATTGGCTTCATCAGAATGAGACCAAATTTCAGCAATACTCCAGTTTTTTTGTTTGTTTGTTTGTTTTTGTCTTCACAAATGAAGTAAAAGTTCAACAAAAAAATAGTGTGTATTAAAGAATATATTTGTAGAATATTACAGAATGGGTATGACTAGCCCACACACTGTTGAGGACTAGTCACAAAAAATATACTGTTGTGTACTGTATGTATGGTTGTCTGACTGTGCTCAGTGTATGAATTTCTGTATCAGATTTGATCAGTCTAAGTACAGTGCAAAGAAATAATTGTGCCTTTATAGCTTTAGCTCACTGTTCTTTGTTACATAATTTTTATTCAGGCAGATTTTTGAGCTTGATGCCATTGCATCTCAAATGGATGTAAGTTCAGACTTTGACAAGGCCACTTCAAAGCTTTTATGTTTTTTGTTTTTCTTTCTAATGTGATTTAAGATGAACAATTGTTTTTCTTTTCTTTTAAAAATTCAACTCCATTTCTATTGGTATCCAGGAGGCATCTTTTTGCAAGTTTTATTGATGTATGTTTTTTTTTTTTTTTTTTTTTTTTTTTTTTTTTTTCGATTTGCAGGATAATCACTTCACAAATGTTTATTTTTAAATATCAGTAATTAGAACTAGAGAAAAAAAAGTAGAAAGCTTATATTATTCCATCTTAAAAAGTTACAGAGTACCTTCTAAAAGTAGTGAAACTTCATTAAAAAACCCCACAAAAGTATGTACAAAACAATAGCACAAGTGTGGAAAAAGTATTTATTGGCATTTTTTTTCTGGTGTATTAATCCTCTGTGGATATATATACATGTGAATCTGAAATGTCTAGAGCTGCTCATTAAAAGTATCTTATTGTAACTAGATAATGTGATTATGATAAGATCAATTATTGCCTGGTGATAACGACAACTGTGGGACCATTGTAGTTTTGATGGCATTTGTGTTTGGTCTGGTAATGTATGTCCTATGGAGATAATTAGGAAAGAGGGCTTCAGACAGAGCTGAGTTGAATGAAAAGGAAAGCATTACATCAGGATCTTTCAGCCGATTAGCATCTCTGCTCCTTCTCGCCTGCCACCAGCTTCAAGTGGAGGTTTTGAAGAAGCTTAAATTGATTCTGCGTCTTGTCACGACCGTCATGCTCAGCAGTAATGTCTTGCTGTCTTGATATCTTTAATGTTTTGAGATTCTTTACAGTGTAAACTCAAGCATCAGGTTATAGTGTGCCAAGAGTAAAATTTGTATGCAAAAGATTTAGCAGGCAATTTGTTTGATATTTAGCTTACTTTTCTCACATTTAGCACACTTTCATCACATTTAAAAAGGTCTAGATGTCTAAAAAATGTCTAAAAAAACCTGTCATATATTACCATGTTTGCATTTAACAAAATTTCAGCAAATCTAAATGTTAAATCTAAATCCTAAATAATGAATCTAAATGTTAAATCTAAATCCTGAATATTATACCTGTATGTGAAATCTAAATCTTAAATCTATATCTTAAATCTTTGAGATAAATGTTTGGAACATATGCAAATTAACTACGCCCCTTGAACTTTCTCGGTATTTGTGGCCATGCATATGATCTTTCGACCTGAATGCTGGCTGCGTTTTCTTGGTTATGTTATTAACACTATTTGCACATTAGTTTTTCGGTTACATTATATTTGAAGAGTAAACTACTTGTTTTGATCCATACGGTCAATTGTTTCCCTCATGAGATCTGGTACCAGGCAGGACTCTGAATGACCGGTGAGACCCGGTGAAGTACAACATGGCCGCCCCGGGTCGCTGCTGGTGTCTGAACTGCTGTTCAGACTGCATTTCCTCCGGGATCAAGCCCAGCAATGATGGTAAGTTAAGTGGTTTTCGCTAAGTATTTAGTTATATATATTTAGAAGTGTTCTGAACACCATGTTCTTTCACTAAAAATGTCCTATAAGCTAAGCTAATATCTATGCTATCAACAACATATGGATAAAATACTGTCTGAATTGTAAAGGTGGGTAGAGTAGCCAAAAGTCGTTCTCAAGTAAGAGTACCTCTACTTTGATATATATTTTATTCAAAGTATTTGGTGAAAAGGCTACTTATGTACCGAGTAACTCAGCACCTGATTTTATATTTATAAATGGTAATCAGACAGACAAAAATATGAAGTTTGGTGCAAACTGGTATTTTAAAGACTAACATGAAAAAGTACATACAAATAAGTAATTACAAAATTAAAAAAAACTTAGGAAGAAGAAACATGTTTTCTCAACATAAAACTTATGAAACCAATGCTTACAGTTGGTAGTGTATGTTAGAACAGGGTAAAGTGCTTCCAGGAACAGTAGTGTTTACTGTATAATCTCTTGATCTCCACAAAGTCCATCAGGCTCAGCAGATAGAAACTAACAGTAAATGACAGCTTGTGTTCAAACAAATCTTACTTTAAGATAAGCTGTAGGTGTGTTTCTGCTGCATTTTTGGTGAAAATATTATTCTTCGTTCAGTAAAGTTACTTACGGTGGGTCTAGTAGCCAAAAACTTTACTCAAGTAAGAATAGTGATACTTCATAACAATATTACTGAAGTAAAAGTAAAAAGTATAGTGCTTTTTCTTTTCAAAAAGTTACTTAAATGTAACTAATTACTATCCACTTCTGTGTTGTGTGTTCTTTATAATGTGACAAACAGGAAGTGCTGCTCTTAAACTAAATTAAAATTGAGTTCATCACTTACTCTTAAAAATAGATATAAACATGTCCAAAACAATTTTCTCCTCATAGTTTAACTTTAAAAGGTGTGGACGTTTAAACTGTGTTTGCAATCTTATTTCATGTAGCATAAAGATACAGTGCAAAGGTCAGATAAATTAATACTACAGAGTGAACTACTTTTCCAGGTCTCCACTCCCAGGATACTATACAGTTGGTTCCAGTAGTTTCTTCTGACATGAGTTACTTCATCCCAACTGGCACATCACTCAGACCAGTAAGTTATGTTACACTCTGTATTTGATCGTTTTTTTCACTTTGCTGTAAGTTATAAAGCCTGCAGGTTTTCAGACAGCTGTGATGATTCATTAAAAAACATACATATTTTGAATCAGCGAAATAAGATTACATTTCAACCTAAACTGACACTTCATCAGCTGAACAAAACTTTGAAACTGTTTGTCGCAACCACCTTTGTAAGCCTCTGATACGAATTTGAACTTCAGCAAAAGTAGACTGCTAATGACTTTTGGATATGTTGAAAAGTTTTGTGGCATGAGACTAGAAACATGAAGACATCACATGTGCTCTACTATAAATGCGAAAAAAAAGTCACAGCAACAATCCAAGACAAATATTACTTAATGTCATGCACTGATATGCAGATGCTCTGTATGCACTGATGAAAATTCTGTCACCTAAGCATGTCAAATGTGTAGAGTGGTTGAGATGTCAGGGAAGTTGACCTTACAGTCAGGCTATTCAGGTAATAATTTGACCACTTGGGGGCATGGAAAAAGAAGAAAAAACAGATGTCAGTGCGGCAAAAGTAACTTACCTTGTCTTTACGCTGTATTACATACACCACATCCCATAGTGCATATAATGCATACAGATTATGCTGTATGTAGAAGAGGTGCATCATAAATAACATGCATACTTCATATTTGACAGGATTTTATTTATTTTTTTTACTAAGAGGTCATCTTTTTAGATATGCCCGTCTACACAACAAAGTAAGACACCAGTAGCATAAGTGTATGTTCTCAAACAAACAAATAAGGTTTCAAACCATAGCAGATATGTTGAGATGTTTTTATAGACATTTGAAATTTTGTTTTGTAATAATTTGCTTTAAAGCGCAGGAAACTACTTATCCAGCATCATTGCAACTTTCATTAACTCTGACTAACAAGAAGGGATTGCAAAACTGTAGGATTTCAAAAGACACATACTTTAAAGACATGACATGATTTACATTTTTACTAAATCATGTTAACTTCTTTACATTTAGACCTGTGTGACATGTTTTTATTATTCCAGCATATGTAAGATAGGAAACGGCGTGATACCAACTCTTTAACCCTTTGAGAGCCCTCAGAACTGTTTGGACCACACAATTCTTTACAGGACAGTAAGTGTTTCTGGATCACTCTTTACCTTTTTCTTTTTTGTTTATCACTCTTTACCTTTCTGAGGCTATGTTCGTCTGCAGTGACACCACTACACAGAAAATATGCAGCTTCAGCGTGTTCTGCAGTCTTAATGAATGTCTCAAAGCATCCCCAGATTGTTCTCAGCTGTCCCCAGTAGGTGGTGGGGAGAGGGAGGGATTGGGGGATCTCCATGGGGCATGGGGAAGAGAGAGTAGATGCTAAAAAGAAAGATAATGGAGGAGGGGGTGGGTAGGTAGGGGCTTGATTGACAACCACAGACTGCAATTAGTGTGTTCTCTCATAGCATCTGTGCTCTAGTGCTGCATGTGTGTTTATTTTTGGTGGTATTTGGTACAAGCAATGATCTGGATCCACGGTCCGCCGGTTCTGATCCGACACACAGGGACGGATAGCTCAGGGTGTGAGGCGCCTCTGCCAGATGGCATATATACACAAGCCTGTCTCTCATGTACAGATGCATGCACACATGTATCTGACCGCACCAGAGGTCTGATGGAATGATTTTCAGTCTGTCAACCTGCCAGAATTTACATCCATTTCATGCAGGGAAACCAGTGTAATGTTAATTATTCTTTGTTTTTTCAAGTACTGTAAAATCCTTCTTTTTTTTTTTTTTTTGTAAATAAAGTAGCCCAAATCAAGTTCCCTTATGTTCCATACATTAAAATGCATTGTACTCACACATGACTGTGGAACCACCCTTCTATGAAGCAATCCCTTTTCTTTTTTTCATTTTTGTAGTTCCATTGTACGAAGTAAACACAAGTGAAGTGAGAGCAGTATCGTTGAACAGTTCTATTTGCAGTATTTTGGGTAAAATGTGTCGCTTATGTTGATTCAGATGGTCATTCCTAACATTATGACCATTTGCGGAAAAAAATGCTTTCTTTTAACAGTGTGTTTCCTGTGGAACAAAATGTGCACCAACTCAAGAAACTGTTTTCTACATTAAGATGGATATGCATTTAGTTCTCTTTTATCAGGATGTATTTTTGACTTATTTATCTCTACACGGCCTAAACCACTATTATCAGAGGGCATGTCAGACGAAAGGTTAAAAGGAAAAATCATGGAAATGTGCTGTTCCCTTGTGCTTCCTTTTAACTTAGAATCACAGCCCTGCATAGATCATACATATGTACAGGGTGTCTTAATCCCTGGCGCATGCAGCAGGTCCAGCACTGCAAATGAACACACCCCTTGATATTATTCTCATCAAGGTTCAATCAATTTTCTCTTCTTTTGCCTGCAGCAGTGTATCAAAAGGGTTCTTCAACTTCTCTGTACCTCTATTTCTGTCCGTATCACACTGCTCTCCTTTACACTGAGACAGGGGACTTAAAGTATAAAAGGGTGGGGAGGACAGTTAATGCGGAAGATGCTGAGGTCCTCATTGAGAGTTTGGCACGGTGGGAATGCTAATCTAGCAGAAACTATAGTTTAAAGCATGTATTGCAAGGGTAATTAAGAGCTTTGTTGCTTAGGCTCTTCACCGGTTGACAGGCTGCTGCTGGTGCTTCTACCAGTGGAGGTAGGCCAAGCTTCCTGTGATGAAGGGTAGCTGAGAGGTCACTAGGGCTATACTTCACAGGATGAGATTATTCCCCTCTGCCCTCACACATTCAACTTGTGCTTGGTCATGGGAGGTAATGGTTAAACATTTTGGCATCCAGGTCAGCGGACGACCCTCTCCTGACCTGCCGGTGAAGGCTGGTGTTATCTGTGGCTCTTCCCATGATAAATGACCACTAAGTGCAAGGAGCTTCAACCCTGCTCAGTCTTGTCAGCTGTGGTCCCAAACCACCGAAGTCATGCACATCCATTTGTTTTCATTTTTCAGGAAGCTAGAAATCTGATACCATAATTTCCAGAGTGTTGAGCTCACCTGAATATAAACATCACCCACAAGCTTTGAAAAGAAAAAGAAGGAAAAAAACAAAACAATATATAGGCCGCACTTGTCTATAAGCCACAGTTGTCCAGGTTGTGTGTACCTTTGAGTTTTTTAAAAAATATTTTATTGTAATTATTTGACACTTATTTTTCCCCCTTTATTTTTAACAAAATTGTGGGGGGAAAAAATAACATTGTTTTATTTTTTATTTGTGTCAAAATGTCCTGTATTATGGAGGACCGAAACTGACATAAATAAAAATAAAAGCAGAAATATATATATTTTGTTTTTCCTTTTCTTTACACCTGCATTTTTGTCAAGAAATGTATATATATATATATATATATATATATATATATATATATATATATATATTTTCCTTTTCCTTACACATACATTTTCATCAAGAAATTTATATACATTTTGTTTTTCCTTTTCTTTATACATGCATTTTTGTCAAGAAACATATGTATATACTTTTTCCTTTTCCTTATACATGCATTTTTGTCAAGAAATGTATATATTTTGTTTTACCTTTTCCTTAAAGAAATGTTTGTTCTTTTTACATTTCCTCGTCTCCTCTTTTATTTTACCATATGCATTTCTGCCTCATTATGCAAACGAGGAGGGCTATGCAAAAAGGTAGGCTTTGTTTTTCTTTTATATGATTTAAATTACACTATTATTTCATGTAATTTGTAACGAATAGGCTGTGTAGGCATATATGTGTGTGTGTGCCTGCATTACATTGTGTGCATTAGGCCTTGTTTGGGTCAGATGAGGTGTGCATCGCGCTCAGGTGGCATATTTGTGTGGGCCAGGCTCTGACCATCAGGTGCTAGGTGCAACGTCGCTGTTTCTGTGTGCCATGTGGATCGCGTGCATGCGACATGTATTTGTGTGGCTAAGGTTCATTTTGCTGGTTTTGTGCACCACACACATGATGTGCGTTGGGGATGTGGTTGTGTTCGTGTGGGTCAGGTGCGGTGATGGTTTTTGTGTGTGGCCTTCAATAATATCCTGCAGGCATCCCTGGCCTCTCACACACTTCCTCAGTCTCTCTTTCATTGTCTCTCTCAATGTTACTCTTGAGCTTGTGCTGTCCTTGTCATCACGCAGCAGTTCAGTTTTTCGAAACCCGTTGGTAAAAAGCCATATATTAGCAGTGTTCAAAGTGTGTGAAAAAAAAGTTGTGGCTTATTGTCTGGAAATTACGGTCGTTAAAATTAAAGTAAGATTTTGGTAATTTCTATCTTGGATTGAACGCTACTTTTTATTATTAAATAAAGCTACACACATTTGCATGGTTGGCTGTGTCCAAGCTTTTGTTTTCATTCTCAAACTGTGGGTGCATGGCAGTTAGCTTGTAGGTAATTCTCTTAGTTTCCCAGTTCCAAACCTTTATGACAAACTATTAGTTTCAAAAAACTTGATTGTATTGAAATCGTAGCCATATCTGTACTTTCCTACAGAAAATATGAGCTACCTTTAACTGACTGATTGACTTTACAGCTTTATGAATAAAACCCCAACAAAATAATTCCAATAAATTATATTTTTCCATCGAATTGTTCACATTTAAACTATTACCCATACAGTTGAAACCATATATTTACATACACACAATAAAAAGATACATGCACATTTTTTTTCTCAGTCTGAAGTTAAATAAGACCAAACTCTTCTCATTTTACGAAAATTATTTCTGTTTGCTAAATGCCAGAAAACTTAGCGACATAACTTAGTTATGTCGCTAAATTAACTTCTTCAAATTCAAAAGTTTACATACATTTGTCAGTGTCAGGGATAATTTGTTTTAAACTGTCTGACTTGGGTCAAACCTTTTGGGTTTCCTTCCACAAACCTCTGATAGGTTAACTGACACATTTAAACCAGGCTAGTGCCTTTGATATCTACAACATCTTCAAGCATTTCTAAGAGAATACTGTGGTCAACGGTGTCAAAACCAGCACTAAGATCTAGCAAAACCAGAACAGTTTACTTATGAGTTATCTGATGTACCAGTGCATGTTGTGTATGAGTCACACCAGCAATCTATAAAGCTTCAATAACTATTATGCACTCTCAAAACTGATGCTTTACAAATAAGCATGTTATCAATGATAAGACATGTCATTAATGAAACAAAATCCTTTTACATCAATCAAACATCTCTCTTAATTTCCTTTGAGTAATTTGGGCTGTTGCAGATTGATGCACACAATGTCAGACACGTGTGACTACTGCTTGACAGGATCAACAAATCTGCCATGTCCACCAGTAAAAACAGATTTCAGCCACAATCCCAGGGTGCTGCCAGCAATCAAGGATGGTACAACAGATCTAGAGCTGACCAACAGCTTTGATTTGATATTAAAATAGGGGGCAGAAGCTTAAAGAAATTATAGCAATGTAATGTTTTCCAAAAGTTTTTTTTTTTTATTATTTCATCCACTATGAAGATCCTAATGTGTGTTAAACATTTTCAATGTCAGTAGGTATAGAAAAACAAAGTGCAAAAACCAGTCTCCTTTATAATCTATCAAAAAGTTAAAAATCAGATTTAAGAAGGAATTACTGACTTTTTGATAAAAGAAGGAAAAAAAAATGTTTGAATGCAGAGTCAATGCAAAAAATTACAATTAAAGATTTATAAGAATCAACAACAAAGTGTGTGACATCTATAGTTCAAAATTGTTCTTTTCTTTTTTGTTTAATAATAAATAAACACAAGCATACTGCACAGCATAATTTTATAAGGTCATAAGGTTGGTTATGTTATCAGAGCTTAGTCCTTACAAAATGGCAGCATAAAGTGCTACACTTTGTGACTCTAAACAATAGCTACACAAAATGTAACTGATTACCTGTGATGGACTGGCGATCTGTCTGGGGTGCACCCTGCTTCTCACCCAATGACTGCTGCAGATAGACACCAGCCTCCGCCCCACCCCCCGCAACTCTGAAGGATAAGTGAGCATAGAGAATGGATGGATGGAAGCTGATTACCCTAGCAACAGGCCAATCTTTTAGCTTATATCATCTCCTCCTCCTCTCTAGCATGACACTACACATAACAGGCGAGCTTGTGTCTTGAAATCCTTGTGAACCCACCTCAGACTAAGAGACATATATAAAGACTTATTTGGTCTTCAGAGTTAAGTTTGATGCAAAAAAAACATGGAAACATTTTACATCTATCCAGGCACTTTTGAATGTGTGCTTAGCTTTAACAATGTAGTCAGATCTTATGTAGTAAGATCAATGTAGTCAGTTTATCTTTTGGGAAATTCTAAATAACTTTGCCAAAGCTTTAAAGTAACAACACTGTTAGAATGGCCTTCAGCAGCTGGAATGAGCAGGAGGCTTGAGGCAGTGATATGGTGCTGACCAAACAGGTTTTTATTCCAGATGATGTGACATACAAAAAAAAAAACCAAAACATTTCAGCAGGTCACATGTGGTCTCAGCAGCAGCTCACAATGATTTGGACTGGCAACCTTTTATAATCTATGACCCACTCAACTTAACAGACCTATAAAAACAGAGAAAACAAGAAAATGCATGCACTAATAAATATTTACACATTACTAAAAAAAATGTAAACTTTACCCCTGACCCCAACCCTTTTTCAGTCATGAGATAGACTCTTCCTGAACGTTTAAAAGCTTTTAGTCTAAGCACACAAAGAAATGAAGAGACAAAGGTTCTGCACAACAATATTACCGTACACCTAAAACATATATATATATATATATATATATATATATATATATATATATATATATATATATATATATATATATATATATATATAAAATAGATAAAGTATTCCTTGTTAGCTTTACACAACTATCCATTCAATTAAATGTTTGTTTTGGACAGGTCTTTATCAGTGCCAGCTGAGGAGAAGCTGTCAAAGCACACCCACAGACAGTTACAATAAAATGCTTCAATTTGATCATTTGTGTACCTATTTGAGTTCCTGAAATACTCAAACAAACCAATAAATCAAGTGTCTCTATAAAAGTAATGAAGACCCTCATTACGAAAACATTATCATTCCCACTTCCCTCTAAGCAGAACAATGGCAACTGTTTGTTTTCTTGTATAAGTAAAACTTGCAATTCTATTTACGTTAGATGTCTGTTTTATAATGTATACATTAAAGCAACTGCCAATAGTTAAAAATAATTAACTTCTTGATTTCTTGATTAAAAAGTTGTTGTTGTGTTTTGTTTTGTTTTTTGTTTTTGTTTTTTTATAAAATCCAGCTAAAACATTCTGAAAGAGCTTGGAGAAAAGCAGTATAAATTTAAGGTGTTTGTGTTCACTACACTTAAGATCCTTTTAATCAATAGTTTGTTGGATTATCCTGTAATGTTTAAAATGCTGTTAAGTTATGAATCTTCTTAAACCGTGTTATTAATGTACAAAATATGAAATAAATATCTTGGGAGGTTAATTCTTACAATCATTATTTGTCCAGCTGCATGGGACACCCATGGACCAGAATTAGTCTTGCATCAAATGGTAAATAGATTCCAAAATTTTATTATAAAAACCCCTGCAATGTCATCATGGATGGCGACAAAATTTCTTTCGCTGAAATCACTGCCAAACATCACTTTTTGATTGATTTTATCTTTGAGTGTATATCAGATTTACAGACATACACTGTATGCACACTGTGTTTACAGCTTATGCAGTCATCTGTGGGCGTATGGACGGAGAAACCTGCTCCGTTAACACATCTCCACATCCCGATCTGTTAGGACCCAGATGGGAATATCAGTGCGACGGTGTTTGCGAGAGAGCCCATATAGGCTGTCTAACCTTCAACACCTCTGCGTTCCTGTTTTTCCCATAGTACCGTTCTGACTACTCCTCCAACCCAAAAACCAATACCAAGCACAATAATACCTCCACTGGTCCCTGCTGCGTGTGGTGTTGCTGAGGTTACCCACTCAAAAGGTCTCAAACAGAGTCTCAGAGATGAAGATGGGGAGAGGTGGATGGAAAGAAGAGAGAGGAGGATGATGTGATGGGAAGTCCCAGGGTGATTATGTTGTGTCCAACCAGCGACTTCTGATGTGACTTCATTTAGATTTACATTGGTTGCTAAATTAGAATAATCACCTCTAAAGCACTCTGGGCTTTACCTCATTTCTTTCTCTATGCTTTTTCTCTTTTTGTTTTTTATCTGTATTGCAGGTTGTCTCCATTAATTTCCATTGAAGATTCATGTGCATTTCTCTTTGTGTGACTCTTCATACACACCATATCTTACTGTTATTAGGCATTATAGAAAAACAAGAAATCCACTTACTACAATATTTGTTTTTTAAAAAGAAATTGATTCATACAGTAAGAAGCTTGTACATTACACTAATAGAGTCGGTGCTATCTTATGGCGCTGCACAGGTTTCTTATGTTTTTGCTTTTTTGTCACACGTAAATGTTTTATCTCATGAAGCATTTTTTAAAATTGGATAAAGATAAACTGAGTAAATACAAAATGCAGTTTTCAAATGATGATTTCACTCATTAAGGCAAAAAGTTATCCAACTCACCTGGTGTTGAGTACTCCTGGATTTGTGTTGTTTCTTCTATAACTAGAGCTGGTAAAGTTCAGAGTTCAGTAGATGTCTAGAGTTTCTTATGCTGATCATTTTGGTGCTCTTTTAAAGAAGGAATCTGTCTCTTCTTGTCATTGCAAATTTAGCTTCTGCTGTAAATTGAGGAAAGGTTCTCTCTCAATAATAAATCCTTGTCAATAGTCAGCCTTCTATTAATACGTATTGCTGCTGAAGTAATCGTGTAGCTAGAGGGTAGTTTGAAGTCCACAGTAATACAAAAAAAGTGATGCAAAACAAAATCACACATACTAAATGGAGGTCTATCATTAAACACACTCATAAACTTCCATATGC
The DNA here is from genome assembly GCA_014839685.1 of Anableps anableps. Classification (NCBI taxonomy): domain Eukaryota; kingdom Metazoa; phylum Chordata; class Actinopteri; order Cyprinodontiformes; family Anablepidae; genus Anableps; species Anableps anableps. The sequence continues at coordinate 8,488,509 of CM026076.1, read as the reverse complement.
ACATAACAGCATATATAGCCATCACTTGTAGAATAAAATAAAATGGTAGAAGTGTCCTGAGTCATGGCTAGGTCCATACTTGCACAGAGTTCTTCAGACTAAATAAGATGGGGTCTGTCTCATTATTGCAAAGTACCTAATGGACAACCTCGTTTAGCAGCAACCAGAACAGTAAATATTTACTGCATGATTTGCTATTCACTCCTTCACTTATGAAGAATAAGTACAACAAAAAGGCCTTGAAAAATAAGCAGAAAAAATAAGAAAAATAAGCATTGAAAAATTGGCAGTTATAGATGCATTTTACATATCGTTTTACCTCTTTGTTTACTACTGTATAAAAGTTACAAATTCACCTGAAATCACTATGGAAAACCAAGGTAATTCAAGAATACCACTAATGCCGTTTAATGCATTTTCTAAACATACCAAGGATTGTACTGGACAAACTTTCTCACCATCTAATTATCCAAGTTATGCCTAATTATGTCTAATTTTCCCAACTTACATTAAAGAGTACCAACATTTATATGTTTTGCTGGTGCTATATTTAAAATAATAAACCTGGACAGGTCACCAGTCCATCTCAGGGTAACACAGAGACAAACAACCATGCACACCTAAGGACAATTTAGAGTGACCAATTAACCTAACAGTCATGTTTTTGGACTGTGGGAGGAAACCAGAGTACCCACACATGCACAGGGAGAATATGCAAACTCCATGCAGAAAGACCCCAGGCCGGGATTTGAACCCAGGACCTTCTTGCTTCAAGGCAACAGTGCCACCAACTGCTCCACTGTGTAGCCTGTTCTTTGATATAAGTATGAATAAATTTAGGCAGTGAGCGATTAAACTCAGGCAATGTGATAAGCTCAATTTCATACAAAATCAAAACTGTTTTCATAGAAAATATAAATGTGGTTGCAAGCCTGAAAAACAGAAATGTAGGCTTTGGCAAATATACACACACAAGCAAAGGGGTGGAAAGTCTTTTTTCTGCTGCTACTTCTCTCTTACACACAAACAGAAAAATTCTCTACGGTGCTACTAGTCCTAATAATGCTGGAGTGTTGTGGCAACTTGGCTTCAAGCTACAAATTGACTGCTAGCTGCGGGTGGCCTCATCTTGCTGCTTACTAGGGCTACTTCACTACTGTCCATTCAAACAGAGGAGACTGTTAGACAGATATATGGCCACTTAATTGGCCCATGATGGCAGTGTGGTGGAGTAGTCATCGCCAGCGGAGAGCTCGACACGAGGATGATTAGGCATGTATGTGTGTGTGTGTGTGTGTGTGTTTGTGGGATAAGAAGCCACGCTCGGGGTCTCTTTTTGTATATGTGTGAGTTTGTATGTATGTGAGCGTGTGTAAAGAGACTGCTAAGCCCAGCAGGACAGCACCAGCCCTGGACTTATTAGTCACTAGTCTCAAGCTGTCATCACACACAAAAGGCATCAGACGATTAAAAAAAATGAACAGCCGCAAACAAATTGTGCACACCGCTAGTCCTCTTCTATGTGTCAGGTGTGTGTGGTGGAAAACAAGTGTGTTTTGATAGAGGCCTATTTTCCTTCCGAGTCCACTCAAACCCTAAGTGGGGAAATCAATGCAAATAAGGGAAACGGGAAGGGTAGGAGGAGTGAAAAAAAATTAGAAACAAGAGCTGTAAAAATGAAAAAAAGAAAAAAAAACCCTTCAGGATTTAAGAGACCAGCAAAAGAGAAAGGAGAGATAGAGGGTGGGAAGGCCCATTAAGGTGGGAAATTGAAGCTCTTTGCTTTTAAGCATTCTGCTTGTGCCCATATTTCCCTGATGGTGCTACAAGATTCACCAGGCCCCAAGTTATCCAGATGAGACGGGCAGGAATTAAAATGCCATATGTTCAGGATGGCACCTCGGCGCAAATCAAACGCTCCTGTAATTTCTCTCAATACAAAAGGGGCCTCTACCATTAGGTTTTCTCCGCTTTACTGGTTTGTTTATTTCCACCTTTTTTGTCATTTGGATGCAGTAATTTATTCCAATTTAAAGCCGGCTTCTGCTGTTCAATAGGCTGACTGTAAGTCCTTGCATGTTAAGAAGCAGGTTGTGGGCTCGCTTTAGTTCAATAAAATTTTTTAGCCTGTGATAAAGGTTCCTCAATTGAATAAGGTTTTTTTGTTTCCTATTTTATGTTACATATAACATATGTATGTTAACATAACATTTTTTTATGATTTTATTGGACACTGCATATTGTAGACCCTTGAAGCCTGGACTGACACCTTGAAAGAACCAAGACCACATGAGGTTTTGAAGTCAACCTGAAGCTGTCATGCATCTAAGATACTAAACCAGGAAGTCATAGGCTTGTATAGATTAAAGGGTTTGTCAGCTTCACTGCTTGTGGGTGTGATATTACAATAACAGATTGTTTGTGCCTCTAGCTTGCTGGTGAAATTAAGGCGTAAACACGAGTCATGTCAAGTTTATTTGTATCGCACATTTCAGCAACAAGTGCTTTATCTGTTAAAGTTTCAAAAACTCTGTGTTCTTTTTCTGATTAAGGAGATGCAAGTTGTCTCAGAAGGAGGGTACAGGATCAACCAAGGGCCAGTCCCAGGCTGCAAAAGGCAATGTTTAAACAGTCAGATCTTAGTTAAATACATTAGAATGACATCAAACAAGATAAACTGTGTGTTAGTTCCATAGTTATTTCTTCCTCTATCACTGATACATAACATAATCCATGGTATAACCTAAGTGCTATGTCTCCTAAATAGATACTTCTATATCTTCCTAAATAGATATTCCATTGATGCACCGTATTAATGTTCGCTCCTCCTGAAGAAGCATGTAGCTTTAGTGGACAGTTTCTTACATCAAGTCATTAACTGATGTGACAGTGCTGATGCTGGTAGGAGTTCATCCTGTAACTGGTGGGTTGCCGGTTTGAACCACGCTCTGCCTGTCCCAGTCGTCGTGTACTTGGATAAGACACTTCATCCCCCTTGTCTCGTGGTGGTGGTCGGGGGGTTAGTGCTGATGCATGGCATTGCAGCCACAGCTGTGGCTATAGTGTAGTAGCTTTCCATCAGCATGTGAATATCTTCGTGAATTGGTGAATGAATGCAGTGTAAAGCACTTTGGAGTCCTCTGGACTAGATAAAGTGCTATACACGTACAGGCCATTTACCAGTAACTTTGCAGCAATCCCTCACACTGAGCATGCATGTGAGGGATTGCATGCTCAGTGTGAGGGATTGTAAACCCCCCATTTTAACAGGAAGAAACCTCCAGTAGAACCTGGCTCAGTGTGAGCGGCCCTCTGCCACAACTGATTGGGGATTTGAGAAGACAGAATATGCACACACAAAAATCACAGAAGTACAGGAGTACCTTCTGTGTTAAAGTAAAAGAAGATAGTTCTTAGCAGTAGTAGCTCCTTCAATGGCTTTGGGAGAGAAACACAGCTTTACAGGTCAGCTTTGAGCAAGTTTTTAAGTTTATAGGTTTAAAGATAGCGGGCACGGTCTGTGGTAGCAATAGCTCCTTCAGTTGCATTGTCTAGGAGAGAGACTCCCACAAAGTTGTACAGCTATACAACATGTTAAATGAAATGTAGCCTCTGTGACTAGAAAAAAAAAAAAACAGAGTGAGAACATAAAGTTAAATGCAGAAATGATAGTTAATAATGCAGAACTGGAGAGTAGCAAGGTAAAGTAGTAGAGTGGGCAAGGCTGGTAAATTTGTCCCCCAGCAACCTAAGCCAATATAAGTAGTATATATACTCTGCAGTATAACTACAGAGATAGCTCATGATAACTTGAGCCACTCTAACGGGAAGCTTTGTCAAAAAGTAATGTTTTAAGCCTGGTATTAAAAGTAAACAAGGTGGGAACCTTGCGGGCAAAAACTGGGAGGTGGTCATAGCAGAGGAGCTTGATAACTAAAAGATCTGCCTCTCAGATCTTTTTTATCTGTTTTTAGAAACTAGAAAACACCAGTAAACCTGCAGTCTGAGACTGAGGGGCTCTGTTAGGAACACATTGAGCAATCAGATCTCTAATACATCATAGACCTTGATTATTAGGGGCTTTATATGTAACAAGGAGAAATTTAAATTCTATTCTGGATTCAATATGAAGCCAGTGTAGAGAAGCTTAATAGGAAAAATTTAATCTATCTTTTTAATTTTCATCAGAACTCTTGCAGGGTTTTGGATGAGCTGAAGGCTTTTAAATACATTTGCTGGATTTCTTGATAATAAAAAATTATAGATAGAAAATAATTATGAAATTGTCCAGCCTTGAAGTAACATGGACTAGTTTTTCTGCATCACTCTTGGATAGGGTATTTCTAACTTTATATTGCCATATATCCCATATCAAAATCAGTGGAAATATAGAATAGTAAAACAAATTATAATATGTATTTGAATAAAATTTTATTTTGAGCTTTTTTATAATAGTTTCTCCATAATTCATCAAAGTACTTAACTCCAATAAAAATTAAACTTGGATACAATAAATTAAGTAGATGGGTACAAAATGGTTTGTTTCCAGATACAAAATGAAAAGGTGGAAAAGACTAAATGGCAAACTATAGGCATCAAAGGAGGGGTAAGAACTTGCAAAGGGGCAAACTGACCAGGAGCAAAAGCGAACTTGAAGTTTCAGGTTTTCTTTGACAACACTTTCTAGTTTACCAGAAGAAAATACTTCCCTCATCCTCTTGCTCGTTTCCGTTGTCACATGCTTATGTTGACCACCAGCTCTTTAAATAATCTTTCTCTCTATTGCTATCTTGTTTATGCGTCACTCCTCCCCACCCATCCTCCAACAGCCTTACTCACACCAATAATTGTGTGTTTTCAACCTCCGCTACCTTCAACTAATTTAATGACAGACTGAAATAGAGTGACTCCCACCCCAGCTCTGAAACCACCACCCCCTGCCTTCTCTACAGACGTCGTGCTGAGTAGCAATCAGGAGCCTGAATGGACTCCTTTCCTCAGCAGACACACAACTGATTCCAAAGCTAATAGTCATTGTTTGAAGTAACACTGTTGCCCTGGCATTTGCTTAACCTTTTGTATTATGCACAAGACAGAGTCAATGCACAATCCCTGCTTAATTAATATCTTTCTATGCTCCTACTCCTCCCCCATGCCCCCATCTTTTATTCCTCCCTGTGCTAACAGAAGGAAAAAATTGAGATGCCAAGTGTCACCTGTATATTTTTTGAGCTAAAGTAGCTGTATATATTAAATAACCCTGATTTCTATTTCTTTTAAATCAATAAAGAAAATTGTGATATTTTTGTAAAATGTTTAAATGACCTTTACTGAGAATTACTGCATACATAAAAATGTTCTGCTCTTTTTATTGTTGACCTGCAAACTTTTTATTAAAACTGTTTTGAATGAATACATTAAAAGATCTTACTGCTATTGATTATGTTTGCGTTTTAAAATAGGATTCTTGGATAGGATTCGCTAAAGGTTTCTACACAAAAATGTTAATTTCTGCACTTCTAACTGCTTACAATAAACATTTGAAAATGGAGATGTTAGTGTTTATTGTATTTTTCAATGATATTTTCTCTAATTTCAGATAAATGTATAGTACAGTACAGTAAATGTATATAACGTCTAGTATACTAGTGATTTGTATATCTGTGTTTAAAAACTGTTATTTTACATTTTTATATTTTGGGTTTTACAAAGATGCAACCAAATGAGAACAGTAATAAAGTTCTTTGAAACTTTGGGTAGACAGAAATGTAATACAATGAGGATTATTCCCAAATCAAAAAGAAATTGGTAAGATTGTTTTTTATTATTGACTTGGGTAGCCTATGCAAGAAAATTCAGTGTAAAAATGTATGTTACATTCGACATACAGTCATTGAAAAAACTACCTTTTGCTGCAATAACTTGTTTTTTTTTTTTGTTTTTTTTTTTTTTGTATTTCTGGATGACTTCATTAGTCTCTCTTGCTGTTGTAGAGGAATTTTGGCCAACAAATCTTTACAACAGTGCTTCAGTTTATTTATTTTTGCTGAAATTTAGTAATGTGATGACTCTCTTAAGGTGGACTTTGACTGGGCCATTGCAACATGCTGATTATTTTCTCCTTTACCCATTCTGTGTTAGATTTGCTGCTGTGTTTGGGAATATTTCCCTGTTGATGATCCAGTTTGGGTTTCTTTGACAGATTGCCTTACATTTGACTCTAAAATATGTCTGTATATGCAAGAGTCATTAACTCAGTGTCTGCAAGGTGCCCAGCTGGAAATCAAACCCAGATCAGCACCCCCAACACCATGGTTGACTTGACACGAGATATTGAACTCTCTATAACATGGTGCTGTGTATTAAGACCAGACATCTCTATTTTGGTGTCTTTAACATTTCACATGCTGGCCAAGGCCTCCAAAATCTTAGATTGAAGTCTTGAGATTTTAGTAATTTCCTGAGCACTGGCTGTTCTGAAGTGTGATGAGGTTAAACTAACTCAATCATAAGTGAAAAAGAAACAAAAAGTCAGAAAAACAAAACTTGTAGTTTGCGTAGTAACAATATCTTTCAACAAAGGTTTTAACAACTTCTCAAATAATCTGAAAGAACCCAAAGCATTTCTTCTGTTTTTTTCTGTCAGATTTTATGTCATGTTTTGCTCTTAGGAAAGTCAAAGGATTGTAAGACCTAAAGAAAGAAAAGTTAATCTGCATATTAATGCTGTAATTTCTTTACAACCTAGTAAACTTATTATGTGAAGCTTGAAAAATGAAGCTATCCAGGTAGGACAGTGTTGGGAATACAGTGCACCACACCCTCATGAAAACAATAACAGTTGCAGATAAAAACTCTAAAACACATCAGGAAAAGAATGGGAAACCAAAACATGAACAGCGAAAATGGAAAAACCCACTGCCTTCTGAGACTGCGACTTGTGGTTATTGAAAGTGTTATTTCAAAAGGAATACCTTGTGATATTAAAACAGACTAGATACTGCCTATTGTTGCCACAGGTGTTGCTGCATGAACCTGAAACTGAGTCTTAAATTCAAATTAAACCAGACAGAGAAAGACTGAAAAAAAAAGATGGAGAAGATTAATGGAAAACGACATTGTCTAAGCTGTACAATAAATGAAATCAAAAACTGGCACCTTTTGCCAGCAGTGGTCATGGAGGAGGATGAGTAAGCCTACATCTTCACCTTATTTACTCATGCATTGGCAAGATGTCTGGTGTTAAATCTACATTTTCAAGCTACCCTTCCTCTTTAAACCCACTCATCAATAAGAATCAATGCTTAATTCACAAGAAAGCCAAGGAATAAAACATAAAGTAAACAATTGAATCTGATTTGTCTCTAGTTCCCTTACTGTCCCCACTATTGCTTAATTTTATCCTTATCTTTTTTATTTATAAACACACAAGACATCAACAGTTAATTAAACCAAACATAGTCTGTTTCATTTATGACATGATGGAATATTAACTTAAAGCTGTATTTAAAAACCATCATAGAGCTAAAACACAAATTTAAATGGATACTTACCTGTTAGGTAAAAAAATGACACAATCATTTTTGTTTATAAATAATTAGTAAATAATTATTTATAAACTCTAACTCATACACACACAAAACTGTTATTTTTAAAACATGTTTTTATTTGCTATATGATGGCTTTATGATTAATGTACTGTTTTTAGTGCCAAAATATAATCAGTGTACTAAAACAATAAATTAATTCATAATTCACTCTGCCCATTTAGTTTGATGGGTAATACTGAGAGGTAAAATAAATTCAAGATGAAATTCTAGATGAACTTTAGAAAAAGTGCATACAGTGTGATTCCATGGTGTGATTTTTTTTTTTTTTTTTTTTTTTTTTTTTTTTTTTTTTTTTTTTTTTTTTTTTTTTAAATTCAGGAAAAACATGTATAAAATGTTTTTGTCTAATGACCTGCCTCCCCCTAACCACAGAATCTTACAGCCCATTTCAAATTTCTTATTCTCCAAGTCAAAGACTGGTGCCTATCGCCAGCAGTCACTGGGCAGAGAGACAAGCCCTGGACTTGTCTCCCGTCCATCACAGGGCAATGCAGAGACACCCAAAACTAAACCATGCACACACACTCACTCCTAAGGGCAAGCTAAAGTAACCATTTAATTTAACTGTTAGGTTTTTAGTCTGTAGGAGATGCCAGAGTACCCGGAGAGAACCCACACATGCACAGGTGGAACATGCAAAGTTCATGTAGAAAGACACTTATTGCTGCAGGGCAATGGTGCTAACAACTTTGCCAGACCTCATCATGAGCAGCTTATGCAATTTGAAATAATTTAAAAAATAATAATAAAAGGCTGAAACCATCTCCCTTTTTTTAACGTGACTACCTTTAGTGGCTAAATTAACATTTGTTGGATCAGATCCCTCCAGACATAAGAATCTCTTCATTTGGCACCTCTGTGCTGTGTCTGTAGTCTGTGTGCCCTCTCCTTGGTTGTTCTTTCTCGGGGTGTCCGATGAAGTGGTCAGCAGTTGACAGGTCTTACCGTGGCTGACAGAGTAAACACAAAGCCAGTAAGTGTGAGAAATGCTGTGTTCCTATTTGTTGTACGTTGACTTTGGACCCGTCGGCCCTGTGCTGCAGAGCATGGCAGGAACAAACCCATTGGGACCCTGAATCAATGACATCTCTTTCTGCCAGGCTCTTCTCTCACCTGCCTCACTCTAGTCACCCTCCTTAAGACTTCTAAAATGTTTTTAAATATCATTGGATTTCATGACTATACTATATACAATAAGGTAGTTTAACAGTCTTAAGAAGAGTAGATTAGGGGAACTTTGAGATTTAAGGTTATAGCTATCTCAAAGAGTACAGTAGACCACTGATTTAGGAAGCACAGCCACCCACAAATAGCTAAAATCTACAAATATTTGAGACCCCTTTAAAAACACATTTAACTGTCTTATCAACTGTCTTAATATGCATTAATACACACAGTAAAAGCCATCTTAGCACTACAGCAGAGCTAACATCTCTTTATTTTCGCTCTTGAAAATAAAACTCTTTAGTTTTTATGCACCACAAATTTGTAACAAACTCCCAGAAAACTGCAAAATAGACGGCACACACAGTTCCTTTAAATTAAGGCTAAAAACCCAAACTATTTTGAGTTGCCTTTGATTAGTACTAAGTGTGGAACATTGATCAATGTTTTTTTATGTATATTTGCTTGATTAATTTGATGATTTTGATGTATTGATTTTGATGCATATTTGCTCAATGGTTTTGATGTATATTTGCTTGATTATTTTGCTGTATACTTGCTTGATGATTTTGATGTATACGTTATTGAAGTTTTTACGATTTGAAGCACTTTGAATTGCCTTGCCTGCTGAAATGTTCTATACAAATAAACTTGACTTGATGTTTTTATACAAAAAAAAAATCTGTGAATATATGAATTTTCCATGTATAATTTCGAGTCATGCGTCAGAATAATAGGAATAGGTAAATCCGGGAGTACTGCACTGTGAATAACTGGGGATCCATAACACCTTGTTTTGAAATTAACTCTAAATCCTGGAACCGCTCTAACACAAATATTGTCCTGTAAAAATGTGTGACATATAATGCCTTAAAAAATATTCCCTCTCCTTTAACTTTTTTGTCATGTTTTAACTCTAAACGTAAGTATATTCTATGGGGATTTTATGTGATGGACTTTCAATGTTTTAGATTTTCCAAACTTTTTACAAAAAAATCTGAAGCATGTGGTGTGCATTTGTATGTTGCCTCTTTTATGTGAATTCCCCACTGTAACATCCAGGGGACTTCTGCTTTTCTTCAGAAGTCCACGTGTGTCTATTTTAATCCAAAGAAAAAAAAAGCAAGGCAAGGCATTTTTATGTGTGTAACAAATTTTCAGCAACAAGGCAATTCAAAGTTCTTTACAGAGCATGCAGCTGAAATGTGATGACCTAAGAGGTTGTAGAGAACATTAATGAGTAAACAGCATCATGAAGACCAAAGAACACATCAAACAGGTCTGGGGTAATCTGGTGGAGAAGCAACTATTTTTCATCGAAATTTATTATTAATCCTATTGAACATCTAACCCTTAGTTTTCCTTATCCTAGTTGTAAAGCACCAAAACCACTTTTGTTTGTTGTTTTAGATCATCCACCAGGCCTTTATTCTCAAGTTTTAGATCATATCTCAGATTGTTTTTTTTTTTTTATCTGACTTAGATCATTACTGCATAGTGGGGGACATTAACATTCATGTTGACTCTGATGGTGATAACATTAAAGGCTACATTTAGGCTATCTTTGACTCAATTGACTTTACTCAAAGAATTCACAGTCCTACTCACTCTTGTGGTCATACATTAGACCTTGTGCTGATATATGAAATTGAATGTGAAGAAATAACAGTACTTTCCCAAAACCCTGTGCTGTCTGACCATTTTTCAATAACCTTTGAGTTTGTTTTAACTGAGTATTCCAAACCTAAGAGAAAATTTCATCATAGGAGATCTTTATCAGACAATGCCGTAAAACTTTTAAAGAATTTGTTCCATGTTTAATTTCCTCAGAATCTCAGAGAAACAGAACAGAAGGTAGCAATTTAATTTTGAGCCCTTATCAAATTGTTGTTCTTGTTCATAGTGTTACTTTCTTATTGTGTATGGGTATAGACAGTGCAGCCCCTTTAAAAAATAAGGTAATTATCCATAACAGAATGGTTCCTTGGTTTAATTCAGAGCTGCGTACTTTAAAGCAGAACACTAGGACATTTGAGAGAAAATGGTGCTCTACACATGTAGAGGAGTCCTACTTAACTTGGAAAAAATAGTGAACTGCTGCATAAAAAGTATTTTCAGGAAACCTATTTTTATCATTAATAGAGGAGACTAAGACTAATCCTATGTTTCTTTTTAGTACAGTTGCCAAACTTCCACAGAGTCATAGCTCTGTAGAGTCTGATTCCCTCAGCTCTCAGCAGAAATGACTTTATAGGATTCTTCTTAAATAAAATTGATTCTGTTAAAAATAAAATTGTATGCATCCTCCCAAACATGATTACTTCATCCTCAGTAAGTGAGGCAGCACTGAATGTTACTATAGAGCCTGATATGTGTTTGGAGTGTTTTGAGTAAGTTGAGCTGTCTGAGTTATTAAAAATATTAGCTTTTTCCAAACCTTCCAAAGAAAATAGTTGCTAATCAAGTGTGTGAACATCTAACTAGGAATGACCTGTTTGAAGAGTTTCAGTCAGGTTTCAGAGATCATCATAGCACTGAAACGGCACTTGTGAAAGTTACAAATGTTACTTCAAGGCTGGATTACTGAAATTCTTTACTATCAGAAAGTCCACAAAATAAAGTTAAAAGCCTTCCGCTGATCCAAAATGTTGCAGCAAAACTTCTGATGAAAATCAAAAAGAGAGGTCATATTTCTCCTATTTAAGCTTCCCTTCACTGACTCCCTGTTAAATCCAGAATAGAATCTAAGATTCTCCTTCTCACATATAAACCCCTTAATAATCAAGCTCTGTCATACATCAGAGATCTGATTGTTCCATATGTTAATAGCAGAGCACTTTGCTCTAGGTGCCCCCTAGGATTTCTAAAAGTAGAATGGGAGGCAGATCCTTAAGTTATCAGGCTCCTCTCCTGTGGAACCAGCTTCCAGTTTTAGTTCGTGAGGCAGACACCCTGTCTACTTTTACAGGGGTGGTGACATCACTGTATAAACTATTTCATGTAGTTGATATCTCTGCATGTCAGTTCTCCAAAGAATTTCATTAAAAAAAAATAAATAATGTCACCTTTTGTAGGGGATTGTTTTGGCAGGCCAGATTTCCCTTGGTAAAAGGGTTAGGTACAGTAATGATATGTGGATCTACATAGTTGACTTCACTCTGATTGGCTACAATAATATTTGGGAAACTCTTCAGTAAAATCCGCTGAACATGGTCTCAAATTGAGGTTATAATTGCGTGGTACTTCCCCATAAATGAACTTCAGCCACTCTTTGATTCTTTCATCCTTCGGGAGTAAGTGGAAACTTCCAGCTGTTTTTGACACCCTCGGACTTAACAGCTCCAGAGGATGGCCTTTTTAGTAGCCATCCTCTTCTCAAGTGGAGTAGTCAGACATGCTAGCGCAACTTAGCCCTTAAAAATTATCCATGTATCAGCTGGGGGAGAAGAGGGAGGGGGAGGGATGTTTGTTTGATGGTGTGCTCTAATTGGAGAATATAAATTACGTAGAAAGATAACCTACGTAGAAAGTTAAACTATTCTCTGATTTGTCTGTTTTGGAACAAAGAAACAAAGCTGACCGCTTATGAGCAGGGCTTTTGATACCAATGCTTTATATTCACACGGCCTCATCAGTGCTTAACAGATCATATTATACCCTTAAACCCACAGAAAAATGAAATTTGTTGTCATGACCTCTTTAAGAAGAGGCTTAAAACTTTCTTTTTTGATAAAGCTTATAGTTAGACTGGCTTAGGTTATCCCGAGCTCTCTCTGTAGTTATGCTGCTGTAGGCTTAGGCTACTGGAGGACAAACTAAGCACTTTTTGTCAATTTCTTCTTCAACTACTCTCCAATTTACATTATTTGCTGTTATTTCAAATGGTAACTTTATGTTTTCTGTTATTTTTCTCTCCACAGAAGGTACACTTGGTCTGGCATTCAGTTTGGCTGTGATGGTGTATCTGCTCTGTCTTCTCAAACCCCCAGATGGCCACTTGTGCTGAGCTAGGTTCTGCAGAAGGTTTCTTCCTGTTAAGGGTGAGTTTTCCTCTCCATTGTTGCTACATGCATCCTTGGTATGAGGGATTGCTGTAAAGTCAATGACTCAACGCAAGCGACTTTCTACTGTCGCTATGTGCTCATCCAGGAAGTGTGAATGCTGCAAGTCAAAGACTCAATGCAGTTTGCTGGGTCTGCTGGGTTTACTCAGATAGAACCTTTTTAAACTATTTTGAATAATTAACTGAGCTTACTGTACTGTTTGATAACTAGGATCAATTGGAATGTATGTGTGATTGAAATTATATTTTTTGTAAAGTGCCTTAAGACTACATTTGTTTTGAATTGGTGCTATATAAATAAATTAAATTGAAGTTAAAGGAAGGTTAGCTTTTCAAAAAAAAAAAAAAAAAAAAAAAAACAACATCTCAAGCCTTAGAGATCTCATAGAGCACTTTTCAATCTATCATCCCTAAGCTTAAGAGTATGGCGCAACCATAAACCTAACATGATATTTCTGTCCACCTAATCTAAGAATCCTGTAAGGGAGAACCAGAGATGAAGCCAACTGAGAATATGGGGTAAGATTCTAAAATTAATGTTCAGACATTCTCCATCCTGTCTTGTTGATTTTGAGCTATTTTGCTTTGAAGGATTGGTTTAAAAAAAAAAAAAAAAAAAAAAAAAAAAATCTGCTTCTACATGTTTAAAGCTGGTAAAGACATGCTCCAAAAGACGTTCTTCAAAATAGACCCAATGACGTTTAATTCAAATTCATCTTGTCATTGATAGTTTGACGGCACCACCTTTTTGTATTAAGACAAGAGCTTATTTTTATTGAACAGCTATCATTGTCTTAAATTAGTAAATTTAAATAGACATTTCCAGACATTATGCACAACACAAAATATAAGATTCTACCATAATACTGCTTCTTGTGCTGACACATCTAAAGTACAAAATAAAAGACAATGTATAACATTTTCAATTATTCAGACAATAACACAATGACCTACTTAGCTTTTATGCTCACAAATCCCCACGCTACCCACTACCGTGTTCTTATAAGGCCCCCATTTTCTCGACCTCACAGTTTGGCTGCAGTGGAGTTGCTTATAGTGGATTTAAATCAGGCTTGACCAGCTACGAGTGTGTGTATCTGTATGCGCACTCTGCTCCTCACAGCATTTGTATCTAAATTAAATTGTCTTTATCTCCTGTAGTAAAAGAAGGAGAAAAGGAAAGGACAGGAAGGGCTAGGGAGTTGGGGTGAAAATTAATTTGTTAGATCAAAAAAATATATTTAATTTTGCTTCACATCAAACAAACTTTGTCTTCAGACAGGGTGTACTGAGGCGGGTCCGCCTTTCTCCCTTTTCTTCCTCCTCTCTTCATCTGCTTCCTCTTCTTTTCTTTAATTAAAAAAGCATCCTATTATTACAGCAGATGAAAAGGAAACATCTATTCAAACAGTACAGTCGTGCCGGACTACCACTAATCTTTTGGTAATTATTTTTTAATTGAATCTTTTGAACACAAAAGCCCTGCGAGCAGATGCTTGCATTACTGTGGTCCCAAATCACGCACCACGCCATGTATACGAGATGATGCCTGCCTCACCGCGAGCTGCCAGCAGGACAACATGGAAAAGAGAGGGAGAGAAGTTGAGAAGAAAAAAAAGACAGGAATGACAAATGGGGTGATAGGAAAGGAAAGGAGGGGAGATGATTGGGCAGGGAGTTCTGCAGAGATGGAAAGTTATGGATACTGAACAGCTCAGCAGCTCTTAAGAGGACATGAAGCGGGTTTGTACATATGAAACTTAAACACACAAGAATACTTTTTGCTGACACAAATACTTAAGTGTAAACTCGGAGGTCAAGAAGCTTGAGGGTGAACCACGCCTTCTTACCTCTGCCACTTTTTCAGAAAATCCCTGATTTGCTTCTCACCCAGTCACCTAAAAACTTCTTCAGCATCTGCAGAAAGCTGATTCCAAGCATATAATGACTGGTCTTAACGGAAATGGAAGGGGGGGTACTTACTTAAAAAGAAAACCCCCACGAAAAGATGAACCCATGCTAAACTTTCCAGCATTTTTGCTCTCAGAAAGGACCTTAAAAACACCTTATTACCACAGCGCTCCCGATTTCACTGACATTTGATATGCTTCTGCTTCTGAGTGAGCGATTCAGAATGATTTGTGTAACGTTCTCCCTCAGAGAAGCCTCAGAAGAGCTTAAAAAACACGTAGAGGAGGATGCAAAGAGGGACTTAAAGAGCAAGCAAATAAGAGCAGCTTGGAAAAAAGACATCTTTAGCTGGGCTTTATGCAGCAATATATTGGCTCTTAATCATGTCGAGTACCCGTCAGAGCTCGCCAAAGCAGGTTAAATCACATTACCCGTGCATGCAACGTGTGTGTGTGTGTGTGTGTGTGTGTGTGTGTGTGTGTGTAATGTGTGTTTTTCCTTGCTTTTATGGGTATGCAGCTGTGTCTACATGAGGCAAAATATTTGAGTAATGAAGGTATAAGCCATACATTTAAATTTGCTTTGGACCAACAGAGATCAGGTATCTTTGAGTAAGAAATCCAAAACTCTGCAAGAGAAAGTCCTATATAAAATAAGTGGAGCACTAAAGTAATAAATATTACTGAAAAGATGCAAAATATTCACAGAATCAGTCAATTATTGATGTTGTTTGGAAGTTGGAAAAAAAAATCCTCCATGCAATATGATGATGTAATACTGCAAATCAAGTTAAAGAAAACCAAACAAAATCAAGGTGACACCAAGGTAAAATAAACACTTAACCATCTCAAGCATTGTGGACAGTGGACAGACATTTATTAGTATGTATGTGGGTGTTTATGAAATACTTGATTATAAGAAATTTCATTAGACTGTAGTGTGTCACATTGTACACTGACACCTACTGGGGTAGCCAATGTACGTCAACAAAACAGTAATGATTAATAATTTTGCAGTCAGACTGAAATGCTGAGCATCATGATGATCTCTCAACAGTTCTTCTATAGGAAGGCAACCTTAGAGGTAAAATGTATTTAAAAACACCAATGAACAGGACCAGATAAAATTGTTGATATTTTTAAATCTGAATTTTTATTTATTTACTTATCTATTGGGAAGAAATTATCATCTTAAACTTAATGTGGACATCATACACCACTGGCATTTATTTGTATTCATAGACTTTTGTAAACTTTTGTGTATCATTTATTAGTTTAATTTATCTTTTAATTAATGACTTTTTTTCCATGCACAAAGATGATCTTGGGAACAATTGTAATTGTAATTTGCAAAAAAAATAAATAAATAAAATAAAAAAATCTTAAATCAGGGTTAATTTATTTATCCACTAAACACAGCTCGCATTAACACACACTTTGTGGCACATGTTGATTAACACAAAAATACTGCAGCAATTTAAACAGATCGACACACTTGAAGTTCAAAAAGTTATCAGAGCTTGAGAGGAGTTTGCATGGTGAGTATGACGTTCCTGTATCCCTGCTCCTCACCCCCTTACTTTGGCATTTCAATGTTACTGAAGTGGATGTACGCTTTCAAAGAGTGTTTGTGAACTGTGCACGTGAAGGTTTGTGTGTTTGTGTTAGTTGTAGCTTCAGTACCATGGGTGCTTAGACATTAGAAAGGAAAGAAAGCCTTTTTTCCTGTTCGTTTGAGTGCAGCTTTGCCAGCTTCAGTGCCCTCAGCCATGGGCACAAAGACAACAGTGACAACCCATTCATTTCCCTGACAAGCTGCTGCTTGCGGGAGGATAGGTGATGTCTCTCAAGGTTATTTATGGCATTGTTGATCTCTCATTCTCGGTTTCGACAACCCCCTCCCCCTTTTCCCTCTCCATAGCACTTTACCAGCAACAAACCTTCTCTTTTTTATGGCCACTTTTCTTCACTTCACCTTGTCATTTCCTTGGCTTGATCATTCAGGATTTGATTTCTTAATTGTAACATGGATACCAAATTGGCCTCAATATATGGAAAGACAGGAATCACAAAGCTAAGTTTCGATTAAAAAACAATGTTGGCAGAATTGTTCCTCTAATAATATGTAATCCTCTAAACTTTGGCTATACATACAGTCTTAGGTCAGAATAGAGTGATCTCCATCATCTAGGTAAAAGGCCCTCTGCTACCCAGATGAAGTCTGCCTTGCAGTCTCTCTAGCATCCATGACACATTAGAACTGGACTGGATTGCAGCAAATCTGGAAAATTTCCTTCAGCATCTGGGCAATCAAGACATTGCTACACTCTTAAGAAACTTAAGAACTTAAGAAATACATTTCTCTCTGCAGCTTTCTATGTGCCAAAGATGAGATCCTGCACTTTCACCATGCTCTACATCAGCATGCCGGGTCTCCATTGGAATGTTTCCATGATGAAAATATATACATTGGAGGTTTGTGAAACTCCAACACCAGTTTCAGCTTTGTTGTGCAGGATCAAAGACCATCAGTATGTTTAGCATTTCATCAACAGTATGAAAGGATGCAGACAAAAGAAAATTCTGTGCAAAGTGCATTGCACCTCTGAGAATGCTGTCCTATGCAATATATTTAACCCGGAAGCTCTGTACCATAGCAAGTGCAGTCAGAGGGAGCAATGCACAAAAAATTATACTGAGAGCCGTTCAAAAATAAGTTTAACAGTTTTTAACTTTTTTGGAAGCTTGAAGCGCTTGGGGAACATTCATATACTTTTCCATAAAATGGGGATCCCCCTGTTTCCCAAAGGACCTATTAATGTATCAACAAAAATGTATGTTCATTTTGACTTTTGATACTGTAACATAGACTTAATCATGTGCCTCGGTGGCACAAGAACTCTACCTGCTAGGTGCTTCCATGTTAATTGACTTCTTGGACAGTTTTCTTGTGTATAAGTCATTATATTCTCCATGCGAAATGTAGAACATTTTCACAGATCAAAATTAAAATGCTGGTATTTTGGGGTGTATAGGTTCAGTCTTCTATCTCAGTAGTCATTGAGCAAGAGGCAGACTTAGGCATGTCTATCCGTCTATTATGTATATCATCTGGCTAATCACACACGCAACACTTACATTTTAGAGAAATTCAGCGAGGGGATTCATTCAAATTTTGCATGTCTTTGAGTCCTCGGTGAGGACTTGAGGACTCCAAAGGAAGTCAAAAATGCATGATACACGGTGTAGTTTTAAGTAAATGATCAGTTTTACCTGGAATAAAAATAGTCTTCAAGTAACATAACTAATTGTGAAGTATGTAATCAGTTTCTTGTTTAAGATCATCCAACTTGTTTGTACCCAGGCCTTATGAAGCAAGAACTGACGCCATGTCTCATTTATGTTTTGAAGTCTGCTAAGTTTGAGTGTGTGGTTGGAGGTGGGCTTGCCATGTGTGTGTTTCCATTTGAAATAGCTGCTATGTCAGAAATTAAGTTGACAGGTCAGAAATACATGACTCCAACACCATTAAACAAATTTACAGTGAAAAGAAAAAGTCACAGGCTCCTTTTTATATAGAAAATGTCTTCAATTCATTTCAATTTCCTGCAGGGCCCAAGCGACTTCAGAGAACAAGTAATCTGTTGAAGAACTCCATTTAGCCGTGCAGTTATATCTTAACCCCAAAACCAGATATTTAATAAATATGGCTCTACTGGCTGTGAGGGACGCAGCCTGCCGAGTTTATTTAATTTGAGAAAAGCCTGGGCGTAACATATTGCAACTCCTCCCTCTTTGACACCGAACCCTCGCCTAACGTGGTGCTCCACACAAGTAACAGGACTACTTACATCACAAAATGGACACTAAATGCAAACAGGCATAACAAGGGACAAATCATACTCCGGCTCCCCCCCCCTGCTTACTTTCTGCTTTTTTTGGAAAAGGGTTCGGGGCCTTTTTTCTTCAAATTTCACACTGAATATCATTGTGCTTGGATAAAAACGAGCAGAGAAATGAGGAGAGAAAAGGACACAGTCAGGCAAGCTGAGGATAGAAGAGAAAAGAGAAAAATCAATAGTGAGGACGTAGCTTGAGGGTTTCCATATTACATTTTGCATAGACGTCAGCTGTAATTTGCCTTTGATCTCAGTCCCAAGATGACTCACTGAAGCCATCTTCCACAGCCAATTGAGGGAGTAAGGAGGGAAGCAAAGAAAAGATGTGAGGGGGGTGGGTGGAAGAAGTGGGTGGAGGTTTAAGGAGGGAGAGAAAGGTAGGGCAAGGATAAGAGTTGGTCTTGGGAGAGATGGGTGGCAGAGTAGACCACAGGGCTTGGATGCCAGGACAAGGCTTTTGTCTTTGGTTTATGCATCCTGCTGAGATGCATTTTCCATTGCAGATGGAATATAAGACAGATTCTTCTCGTTTTATATACAGAGACAAACATTTGTTATATATAGTCCCTTTTTATCCACTGTGGTTCCAGGGCAACAGGAGAACACATAAAATAAGACTTGCATACAAAATTTATAAAACAACTTTAAAAGACATTTATTGCAAAGTAATGTAACATTTAACATGGGCAATTTTAATCTATCAATCTATTTGGCCTTCATAGACCTACTTTCAGTCTGTGGCAGAGCTGGTCCTACTGTACCCTGAGGGGTTATCACTTAAGCAATAATATGATCATATTCCATAAATCAGAATATTATTGAAAAGTTCAGTTATCTCAGTAACTCGATTTAAGGTGTTTATTTGACTGTGGCTCAGTGGGTAGAGCAGTCATCTAGCAATTGGAAGGTTGTGGGTATGATTAAAGCTTCCTTCTGTCACATGTTGATGTGAGGCACTTAATCCCAGGTTGCCCACTGATCATGGTCATTGGTGTATGACTGTGTGTGTTTTTAAGTGTGATTGCTTAATAACAGCTTTCTGCTGAGAAATATTGGGTCCTGTCATTCATTTGGATGTTACTGTTAGATGTACTACTTACCAAAGCATTGTTGCTGACCATATACACTGTACAGTGGAAACAGCATTGCCAGATGGCTGTGCTTTCCATCAACAACACAATGCACCTTGCCACAATTAAAAACTGGCTCAGGAACAGTTTGGGAAACACAGCGAGTTTGAGATGTGGACTTGACCTCCAAATTCTCCAGAGCTTAATCCATTGAGCATCTTTAAGATGTACTGAACAAAAATATCTTGTCCAGAGATGCCACATCTTGCAACCTATTAAACTTGAATGATCTGCTGCTTACATCTTGGTGCCAGTTACCACAGCACATCTTTAGGGGTCTAATAAAATCCACATTGCAATCGATTAGGGTTGTTATTGCAGCAAATGTGGGACCAATACACTTTTAGGTCATAATGTTTTGTGAACCAAAAAAGGCCCGAGAGTGGTGAGACCTGAGAAAGACACTATCATTTAGAGCCTTCTCCTTTTAAGGCCAAGGATGTCTTGGCCTGTACCAACAGCCTAACATTTTGATAGTTTTCCTTGAGGACTATCTCAGATGTGTTCCCACTGTCCTGCTTACTCATATTCACAGATATTGGGGGATCATTACAAAACAACCATTTAGCTAAACTAATGCAATTTAGCTCTGTCGAAGCCTACCAGTACAAACACTGGAAATAGTTGTTGAAGATCTAACTGTTAATGTGCAGGAGATATTTATTAGATTTGGATATTTGGATATCATAGTTAGTGAGCTTAACATATCAAAACTGTATTTTCAGCATGATTTTGGAGTATCATTATTCCTTGCTGCACAAGAGGATGCATACATTTCTTAAGTATAGTTTGTATTGAAGAGTGAGGACAGGCATTGGTGGAATCCAGTAACGTGTAGTTGGACAGCACATAACATTGACAATTTACAAGAAATGTGGACTAAAGAGAATATTTCAAAGATTACACAAACTTTTCTTTGTTACTTTCCAGCACTGTTGGTAAGCTATATGATAATCTTAATAGCCTAAAAGAGTACAATGAAGCTCTCATGGTGAAATGTATTGCCACTGGCAATTAAAAGTCACCCTGGGTGTTGCAATGGTGTGCAATAATGTATGAAGTTATTAATAGATACTACCGTCTTTGGGAGAAAAGAGGAGGATTTGTCTGTTCTCAATACCATTGTTTCCCAATATGTTCTACAGACTGTCTTATTTATGATCGAGAGAAGAGAGAACATTTTTCTTTATCTTCACTTTTTTTGGCATCTCTAAATATTTTTTGCAAACCTTTTGATTTTTGTTTTATTACCAGCACTGGCATCACCATCATGACCATGATGTCTTTTTACTTTCAGCCCTCAGTTTTTTTCTAAGGTAAAGAAACCAGCCATACGTAACTCTGGTGTCTTTACCTGTTTTTAAATGTGTGTGTGAAACATTCTATTTTTACATTATGATTGTGACTGTTGACTTGATTTTATAGTGTTCTGTGCCGTTTTAATGTGGCTTGTTTCTGTGTTATCTAAGATGAAAGAACAGATGACTTAAAATAATCTAGTCGCATACATGTGCACAACCTTAATTTTATACTGAGGAATCTTTGATTTAATTTCAACATTCAGTCACTTTTAGTAGAAGTCACCAGTGTGCCACATCTTGTCAAGAGTTCCTCAGACTTTTCACATTGTGATGACATCTCTTATCCACAGCCCTCTTCAGCAGAGCTGGACTGGGACAAAAAATCTGCCCAGGCATTTTGAGCAGAGATTGTCCCACCAGCTTTTGATGAAAAGACGATGAAGCCTGTGAATAGAAACAAACTTTCTTGTGACAGTGCTTGCCTGCTGTCTTGTTGGTGTATTGGTGTATATGTACCATCCTCCCATTCCCATTGATTTATAAAGGACAGAAACCAAAAGCCTGCTTGGTCTAGTTAACCTCCTGAACAATGTATAATGTATAATAGGGTCCTGAAATTTGGACAGAGTTACAGCGCTGAGACGTGATCAGTGATGAATATTAAAATGTATAAATGACAGATTGTGATTGAGTGATATTTTCACAGACTATGAACACACTACATCAATGAAAAGTCACCTTAGACCTCCACAGCATAATTTTTATAATTAGTGAAACTGGATCAACTTGGTGTAACACAAAAGAATCGACTCAATTTGTTGAGGTTTTGAGGAGTTCTTAGAAAACAAGGTGACAAAAAGCTGCATTACAATAATCAGTAATGCAATGTAATAATGGCCAAATTACTGTTCAGTAAAAACAAACATGAAACAGGTGAAAAAAAAATAATGTAACAAATGCAATCTATTTGTCTTTGCTGTTTTCAAGTACAAGTAGGGTGGCCCCATACCATACTCATACCATATCATATCATAGTTACAACCTCAAGGCTGAGAAACCAGAAAACTCCCAGAGGAACATTTTACCAAAGAGTATTTTAAAATGAATGTGCCCACATTAAAAAAAATAACTGTAATTAATGTCCACAAGAGTTTGCTACTAATTGCAAGGAAAATACAACTTGTCTGGAATAAAGAGGATATATATAACATACATTAAATTAGTTTCTTTAAACTTCATGCAACTTTTATAATAAATTATACCTACAAGTGTAGCCAGTTAATGATGAATTAAATCATTTGGTTTTACTTGAACATTTTTGCTCTGTGGAGCTTCAACGGTTTGAGTTAAAAAGTACTGCATAGTGCGCTTACATCAATTAATAAACATTGAAATATTTATTTATATATAACACTTACAAATGGTGGCTTGGACAGAACAAAAAACAGCATTATCCTGGACTTCTTTGGCAGCAGCCAAGCAGAGTGGTGATCTTCTGTCACTGTGGACCGAAAAGTTACACAAAGTTAAGTCTGATTTTTTTTTAATTTTTTTTTTTTATGTCACGGGCTGGTACTGATGATCTGGTATATGCTCCTCTTGGACTGATAGGAGTCAAATTAATATGTTGACAGCAATTGTGCATGCTGGAACATCATGAACTAAACTTATTATGAACAGGCTGCCCCTTTCCCCTCGTCCACCTTGGCCATCGGCACCTGCAGCTGCTGCTGAAGTGGACACTCCTCTATAGCCACCAGCAAACATCTGTGTTATTGTCACAATTTGCCTGACGGGGTTGCCTCTTTTTAACTCTGTTTTTTTTCCCAGCGCCTCCTTTTAATATTTTAAGATTTGGAGGGGGCATCAGCCCTCCCAGGGGAGGGGGTGCTAAAGACTGGCCCAAAATCACCAGCCGCCCAGCGGGGAAAAGCCCGCTACGCCTGATAGCCAGTCCAGCGGTGCTCTTCAGGTGATCTGACTAACTTGGTCATATTTAGATCAGGATTTTGAAACTTTAAATTTCTTAAGGTGAATCTATTCTCTTGTTGATTTAGATGTGTGCTTGGGCTCACTGTGATGCTAAACTATAACATATTAGCATCACAGTGACAATAGTGTTCATCTTCCGTTTTCTAACAGGCTGTTGAAGGCTTTAGGTCTAAAGTGACTGGTATTTGGAACTGTTCATAACTTAATGCATCTTGACAAAAAAACCCAGTGTCACCAGAAGAAAAGTACACTCACAGCAAGATCCTGTCACCAGATGTTTAACTGAAGATATAATGTTCTTTTTTGTTTATGTAGCAAACAAACTTTTATGAATGTTTCTCTGAAGTTCCCGTTCGGTTTCATCAAATCATAACTCCTTCTCCCACAAGATTGTGCTGGCTACTCCTAATGCATGAAATTGTCACATGTACTGTGAAATCTTGCAATTCTGTCATTTTTGATGTCAGCTTCTAGGTATCCTCCCTGAGCAGTTTCTAGCTTGTCTATTCATCAATTTGTAAGAGATGTCTAGTTTTTGTAACATTTGCTTTCCAAAATATTTGATAAAAAATCATATATTGTCATATAAATCATCATTTACAAATACCTGTAACTGCAGTACAAATGCCTATACCGTCCTCTAACTGAAACATTGATTAAATGACTCCCAATAAATTTTTTTGAACTTTTTCATATCTTTAGCTAAAGGATATAAATGAGCAAATATCGGGAATTTCTCACTTAGATGGGTAGAGTCTGTTTTAAGTTAATCAAATTCCCTATAAATGATGGCAGGTGTGAGTGTAAGCTAAAAATTGATCAAAAGCATTAATTTAATGTTTGCACACCTATCAACCAGGTTATTGCAGCTATTTAATTTTTACATTTTAGCCACAAATTATTTTACTTGAATTAAACTGGTTATATGTCACATGGTAATTGGAAGAATTTTTGAAATTTATAATACATGTGATTTATGTCACAAAAAACCTGACGCATTAACAGGGTTAGGCACACTTTTAAGATCCAATGTATGTAACCCCCCTACATTTAGGATGGCAACTTTTGATAAAGAATAAATGGAACAAAAAACACAGTTGTACAAAATGTTCAGCAGACTTAATGCTTGAAAAAGATTTTAAAGCTAAGAAATTGCATGCAATTGGCAACTTCTGATGCACTAGTAAGTTTCCACCTATGTTGCATTTCTGTCATATTTTGGCCCTGACTTGCCAGCCATACTGGAGCTTGCTTTTGTTCTCATGCTAACACCCAATTTCTTGGTCTGGGCGGCAAAATTTGATATTATTTGAGGCTTATTCATAATCGTCCAGACGGTAGATGTTACACACTTCTTCTGCGGTGGCCTAATAAGCATGTAACTTTATAGGCAAACATGTGAAGCAGTATTCCTCCAGTGACTGGGTGTTTGCAGAGAGTGCCAGGCATTCCCTGAAGATGAAAGACTTGTCAGATGACACTGTCTAGCTCTACTCAGATGCTAATGAGAAACAGACCTTTGGTAGAGGCTAAAGGTCCAATGTCCTGTACCTAAGCACAGTAATAGAGCAAAATTGTCTGCAAATAGACTACTTTAGAAATAGAAACACATATCCTTCTATGCTCTGGCATCATCTCCCATTGAAATGGACACCTCATCCAAACCTAACCAGGAGCACACTGGGGATTATTGCAATTATTACACTTCATAAATTCCCTCCTATCTCATGACTGATGAATTTCCATCCTTGCCTCGAATAGTGTGATGGATCACTTTCAGAAATTTGGTTTCTTTTCCCGACAACTCGACTCTAAATGATACTTTTCATCTGAAGTCCATTTGGCTGTCGGCCTTTTCCACTGTGCCTGAATTAGCATTCAGCCTTGGTAATCTACCTCCTCATCTCCCATGGACCAGTCCACAATCCCTAATGATGAAATGAATTACACCATCTATTGTCAGAGTTCTTTAATCATATTAGCTTCTGTTAAAATGACAGAGCATTGTTCAAGGGACCAGACATGAGAAGACACATCTAAGGTACAATGGACCTTGGATCTCTCGGTGAATTACATTAATTCTAAATAACGACACATTAAGCTGCCTGTCCAGAAGAGGTAGGAAAAAGAGATTTGATTGGGATGGTGTTTGCACCTACATCATTGCCCCTAATGAGAAATACTGACAGTTATTCACTGGTGTGGCAAAATAATTTTTTTTTTCTTTTCCAACTTGAATACAGGTCTAGAATATCCCTGTTTCTCCTCAGGGTTGATATTTGGGATCATTATTTTAATGCACGTATTTTAAAATTTTAAAATTTCAAAGTCTAAAGTTCTCATTCCATGGGTTTAGTCATTCTGTTGAGGCTTAGAGGTTAAGATGTATTCATTACCAGGACCCCTTGACCCAAACAGTTAGATCAAAATGTGGTAAAAATGCTTGACATTGACAGATCAAACAGACTAAACCAGAATTTGACTGTAAAAGGAAAAGTGCAGGATGCTTCATGGATGCTTCCACTTTCTTAGCACTTAAGTATATTTTGTTGTGTACATGGAATCTTTAGGAGAGCAGAAGTTGAATTTATTCTCTCCTGGTGCTGCATATATATGTTTATTTTCTGTTTGGGTCATATTTTTCAATCTGTTCAGTTTTCTCTTTTCCCTATACTTTTTTAAACTATTACATCACAGTATTTGCTGCAGAGCTGCTAAACAAAGTTATAGATTTTCGGCTAACTGATTTACAGAATCTGCCATTTTTATTTCTTGCAGCGATTTTGTAGTCCAAGTTCAAGATGCCGAAACTACAAGTGGATAACTCAATGTATTATTATTATTTTAAATAGTATTAAATAGTATTATTACATGGTTTGGCATTGTTTTTGTCTTAACGAAAACATGATCCAGTTGCGTTAAGTGACGTTCTTGGCGCTAGCGTAAGCTAACTCGCGAACTGTGTTGTGGCCTTGTTTACAAGATGTGTTCATTCATATTGTGGTACCAAGTTCCAGCTCAAACATGTAAGACTGAATGGACAAGTCTTCTGTTGTTAACATTTTTCAGTCAATTTGGGAATAATAAGTTTCTGCGCCACTAAATAACCAAATCTCTACAAAAATTGCCAAACGGATGGAATGCTTTGCGACCTGGAGGGGCGTGAGGTGTGAATTGCCTCAGCTCTCAGATGCACCTCAGAACAAGGATAAAAGAGAGGCCTGTGGATCTATAGTAATAAGGAATTCAGACTAAAGCATTGTAGTTCCACTTTATATAGACCACAACTGAATGATTCAAATGTGAAAAGGAAGGATTTAAATGTACACTTTTGCCCACTTTAAATACATTTTTGGAACCTTAATGCTGAGAAAAAGAAAATTCTCTCCAAATTTTAAATTTCAATTTTCAGAGGTGCAACAGACCAAACAAACAATGGAAGAAGCATGATATGTCATAATTAACTGGTTCTGTACAAATGCTTACATGAATTCATAATGTCTATGTATGTCATATTGGTTATGAGTCTCTCATAATTTATCTTAGCTTAACAAACTGTCCTATTTAAACTCCCAATTATTTACAAGTTTTGACCGACTGATCCAAACTGCCACCTTTAGAGGAAGGAAATTAGAACATTAAACAACCCAGGCTCAACTTCATCTTCAAGCTTACACCTCCAATGACTCATAAACTGCTTGCACATCAGTGTCACTGTCTAAAGTAAATGGAATTTAACATTACACTGCATTAAAACACAAAAATTTCCAGTTGTCCACATGGACAAGCCAAATGCACTCCAGAGAAAATTTTATGATCAGACCAGACAAAGCTTAAGCTGACCACAATGGCAAAAGGTATATTTGGAAGAGTCAAGGTGAGGCTTTCAAACCACCACACCATACAATTAGAGCATAATGCCAGTAGAACTGTGCTGTGGGGCTATACTGCTGAATGACAAAAAGTGGATGGAATAATGAAAAAGAAGACTACCTCCAAATTTTTCAGCTTCTACTCAAATGGACAGTTCATATTCAATGGACATTAGGTGTCGAAAATAGCCTTCTCAAAACCCCAAACTACCAATTCTGCCAAAAATTACTTTCTTGCAGAATCTGACACGTTAGAGCAAGCAATTTCAGACATCTTAATTGGCACGGTTTTCAAATTCAGTTGTGTGATTGCAGGTCATTGTTGTCTTTAAAAAAAAATCAGAAGTCACAAATATAAATGAGCAGCTGGATATTTGTTCACAAAGTTTGGGTTAAATCTGAAATATTCAAACACTATTCATCTCCCCCCCTTTTTACTTTCAGGAAAAATTCCTAAATAACTGAGTCCTCAATTCAATGAAATCTGACGGGTACTAGCCCACCTCAGCTGCTTTCCATTGATCAAGCACTTGAGTGGGGAACATTGCTTAGCATATCAGCCTAAATTTTGTAAGAATGTTCCCATGTTATGCATCATTCAAAATTAATAAGCATTAAAACACAGGAAAAGTATGACATTACCAAGCAAATTATTTTCCTTTCTTCAACCAATGATGGCATGCACTTCATGCAAATTGGTGTCTTGGGAAAACAAAATCCTTTTAATACATATGCAGACTTTTAAAAAAAGAGCATTGTAGAGATGTAAGCGAAGAGGGTGAAGATGATGGAGAGGTAGGAGAAAAAGACAAATTACAGTCATTTTATGGCTATGGAATCAATGTTAAGGTTTAATTCTTTAGATCATGAAAAAATTGTCTACAGGCTTGTGTGTGTATGTGTTGTATTCATCAAGTCTGCAACACTCAAGGCTGTGTGAAGTGTGTATAGTAACTAATCAATAACCCTTCGTTTTCTGAACCTATAAAAAGTCCTTGAAAAATGTCATTGCTTCTAAGCACACCATGCTCAAATATGCATTAGATCAAATTCTAACCATCAAAATTGAAAAAATTTACTAAAATGTAAATTTTTGTGGCTTTACGTAATGGTGGAAGTCTAATTACCAAGTATTATCCCAGGAATCTGTACATGTTTTGCATACAGGCAAGTAAGTAAAGAAAAAGGTAAATGATGGCATTTTAGACTGTAAATGTGGTGCAGTATGAATAAACCATTTTTTTTTTTTTTCTAACTGAAGAACCAGAAAAACCATACTCTGTAGGAATGGCTTTTTTTAAAATGATGCACAGTATTGGCTTTGTGATTCCTGCTCATTGTTCTGCAGGGGTTTTTATTGTCTTACTTATTCTACACGTCTTGGCTGAAGTTTTATCGGTGTAATCTTTGCCAAACAAGAAGAAAGATCTAGACAATGGATTACTTGAAGTTTTTTTTTTTGTTTTGTTTTGTTTTTTTTTTGACAGCTCATTCAGTGTCATCTGACTAACCAGTGATTAGCCGTTCCAAATCTAGATCTAAAGTAGATTGATTAGGTAATCACATATTTTTTCCAGAATGTTTTCATGTGTTTCAGTACTTAAACTTCTTGTGTTTGAGCCTCAGCTCCAGAAAAGATAAAATATATGCACTCTTGTTAGCACTGCAGAACCCCACTCCATAGACTTTGCACTTTGTGCCTAAAACACCACACTCTACTTCACCATTGCACCTTGAGATTTTGTCCTTGAACATCAAAAATGCTATCATTGAAGAATAAGTTGGAAAAACATGTTGCTTTTACTGATAATTTCACTTAATGCATTATCAATCTACAGCTAAGTAAAAAAAAATGGGATTTTGGATTGTGACTCATTGTGGAAAAGTTGAGCAAAGTCAGAGGAATACAAAGCCAAATAGAAAGAAAAAGCAGTAAAAGATATTTTCAAGGAAGGGCAAGATACAGAGAACAAACATAGTGTGCAGATGCAAATACACATGCTCTCTATATAGATAAACATATGCACTTGCTTTATTTCATTGAGCCACATCCCAGCCTCCCACCACACCCTGCTCGTGCTCTCTGAGGAAGTTTTGGAATTCTGTCATTCTGTCTCCGACTTCGGCACTTCTTTCATGTGTGCCTCGACAGCGGGCCTCTCCTCCTTTTGTATTGTTTTATTATTTATGCATGGGGAGGGGTTGGTGGTTAGTTTGACGGTGGAGTTGGGGTGCATAAGCAGCTGCAGCATTAAGACAGATCTGGGGGAGATGGAGGAGGCTAATTTATATTCTGTTTTAGCACCATCTTAGTGAGCCAGAGAGTTCAAACAATCTCCAACAAATGCAAGGAGAGGAGGGGAGAATGAAAGAGAAAAGGGAAGAAGATAGGAAGGACAAGACACTGGGGGCAGATGTGTGCATGTGAGAGGAAATGCATTTGAGGATGGGATTTTGCATGCATTTATCTGTATGACTGAATGGGCATCTGTGACCAAGTATGTACAGCACATTGGTAGACTTTAAAAAAAAGTAAAGTTAAAAAATTATTTAACAGGTTAAAGGAAGGAGGGGAAAGGTGGATCTAATGTTGAAAAATTCATTTTCTGATGTGATTGCAATAAAGAAGCATTGGGCAGTTTAAAGTGGGACTTCTACTGCCTCCATCCCACAAGTGTGCACTGGCACATTTTCTCCATTCTGTACACCTATTTGGTATGAAACTGTTTGAATCATTGAGTTACTCTGTGTGGGCAAATGTTTTGAAAAGTGATAAAAGTTTAAAGCTGGAGTAGGTAACTTTTATAAAAATATGTTTTGTACATATTTGTTGAAAATGTCACTATGTTCTGACAGTATAATGAGACAGATAATCTGTGGAAAAAATCAAGCTCCTCTGCCTTCTCCCAATGGTCCTACTGCGATCTGCAGCTATACACCGCTCCTGGTCAGAAACAACCAATCAAAGCCAGGAGGAATGTCTTAGCACAGTCATGTCAGTCATGCTTGTGTGAGCAGTGCTCATACCCTCCCCTGCACAGCGTGTACAAGCTCAAGATTGCCTGTTTGTTGCAGCTCTGCTAATGGAGGAGAAACAACCTACTGTTATAGAAAAACTGTTTATTTGTCGTCATCAGTGGCCATGCTTACTACCCTGCATATTCATGGTAGGCTCCGCTGTGGGGGAGGAGCTATAGCGCAGCAGAGAGTAAGGGGGAGGGTGTGAGCAGCGCAAACACGAGTGGGATTGACAGTACTAAGACATTCCTCCTGGCTCTAATTGGTTACAAGTTAAATCAAGTTACATTTCTGATTGATTAAAAGTTACTTACTGCAGCTTTAATAGGCCAAAAAATTTACTTAAAGTTTTGTTGTCAAGCACCAGAAGAAAAATGTAATTCCTGACAACAAGCATTTTTCTAAGATGTCGTAGGTATATTCTTACTAAAAACTGGCAATTGATAGTTTAGAAATCAAAACTGGGCAGACTGAAAAGTTGCAGTTTTACATTACCTAAGGCTGACACTTGGCCTACTTTTAAGTCACATTTCCTAAAAAATAAAGTTTGTAGTTATGGATAGCTTGATTAAGAGACTTCTTTATTTAGGCTACTACAGACCCAGAATGTTGGAAGACTAGATCTCCTGAGCACCATTTCTTCATATTTCCCTTTAGTCAGAATTCTGTCTCGTGAACTCATAGTTTATCCCAAGCTCAATATCCAGTATGGCTGTCACAAGTATAGAACTTAATCAGAGTTGCAGAAATAAACTTTTTTTATTTTGCTTTTCTGAATGTTTGTCGCACATGAAACCATAAAACCTGTGGCACACGTAATACATCATTGCTTAACTTTTGTTTAATGTATACCTGAGAAATGCTTGTTGGATATTTATAGTCTATGCTGGTTGATCATAAGTAGGTTTTAGGCAGAACTTCAAAAACTAATGAAAGAAACAGGGGCAAGAGTTAAGAAACCCTAGGCACTTTAATTTACATGACATTCAAACTCAAACAGTTGTCTAAAATTTCTCTAAAAGTCCTAAGGGTGATGGGACAAAATAGTCAAAAATTTTACCTGCACTGAGCCTTATTACTCAAAGCCCTATACATATGCACACAGGCAGCTTGTCAACCTATGTACATGCCAATGGACCTTACACCAGCATCTGTGACAGAAGGGCTTAAAAAACAAAAACTTCCTGAAAGGCCACATATCCTCCCATATCAGAAATCATTTGGACTCTGCAAGAAAACACCAAACGTGGGGCATTAAAAGGTGGAAGAAAGTTCTATTCTCTAACAAGAAAACAAATGATCTGGGTGATTCTGGCTACTGGTATGAGAAGGAGATTCCACTGGAGATATTTTCTGTGCACCACAGTGGAGGAGGTTCGATCATGATCTGGGAGCTTTTTGTCCTTTAGTGAAACAATGGAGCTTCTGGTTTTCCAGGGGCACCAAACCACAGCTGGCTATCTGAAGATGTTGCAGCAGGCATCTCTCTTGATTGAGGGCCTTTGTTTGCATGTTGATGAATGGGTCTTTCATTGGGACAATGCTAACGTTTACAATGCCCGTCTGACAAAGTCTTATGTGTTCCCCAATCCTATACCATTATGGAATAAATTGTAAGGGAGATTTATAAAAGCGGATTTCAGTTCTAGACCATAATTTCCCCTCATAAAGCTATCAAGCAACATTCCACCACCCTACCGTAAATACTCAAATCAAGCATACCTACAGTTTTTCTAAAGGAATCAACAACAGTTTTAGTTCTGTTTTGTTTTTTTCAGGCTATGGTCAGAAACTTATGAATAGACCCTGAACAGCCTGTGGGTGATTAAATGTTGTTTTCAGTAAATTACACACATCTTCTCTTTTGCTTCTTTTTCAGCAGCTCAAAAAACTTTTTATGATTTTAGTCAGGAGTGTTATTACTTTAGTTACTTTGACTGTTACTATATTTCTTCTTCTTCTGTCTCTTAGTAGATATTCATTTTCAGAAGCATCCCCATAGGTCTGTCTCGATGGAGTTTTCCTCTTGCTTAAAGTGAGTTTTTCCTTCCCCCTGTCACCTTGTGTTTGCTAAGCATGATGATTAGTTGGAACTGTGTTTTAACTTAATCAAATTTGACCTTTTGCAATGAAGTTGAATACAGTTGTACAAAGCGCAAAATTTGTCCTTCAAATTAAGCATAAAATTACCGTCATATAAACCAGATCTACTTGTTTATGAACATCTAATTGCAACTGTTGTTCACTTTACATGGTTCCATGGTAGATTGTCTTGTGATCTCTGACTGCTGAATCCTATTGTGCATCTTCAAAATAAATACAAAATTAGAGTCACACCAGCACCGCAATGGCAATGCTGCAACTGTGTTGACAGTAGTCAAGACAGCATGTACACTGTAGTGAACCTTGTCATTCGTCATACATTAGCTGTGCTCTGGCCAGTTTAGACTGCACTTAACTAAAGCTGAAGCCTGCTGTGGCCTCAGGGAGCCCCTGTCTGTGCCAGCCATATCAATAGTCACCACAGCTGGGCTCTACTCTGACACTGTGTTGGAGAATATTGCACCACCGCCTTAACACCAAAAACATCGGAGCCAATCACTGTCAGTGGATGTTCGAGCTCTGTGTGTTTGTGTGTGTTTTCCCCCACTCTTCTCTTCCACATCTTCAGTACATGGCCTTGAGCATGAGCAAAATGGCTCAGTATCAAAGAGTAATGATTGAACTGAAAACATACTCCATTGGAGAAAATAAAAGCCCTCAGTGTGTGTGTGCACAGATCTGTGTACTTATAATAGCAAATCTGTGTATTTCATGAATCCAGTGTGTGTGTGTGTGGGTGTGTGTGTTTCAACTGTGAAAAAAACAAAGACTGGCAGAAAGACAAGGAGACGTTTGCTGAGATGTATTGAATTTCAATAAAAACTGCAATGAGGAGAATGAGGCTTGGGCAATTTTTCAATTTCTCTTCACTCTGTCTTGAATTAGTTGTGGTACACTCTATTTTTTCACTATGCCCAGCTAATCAGATCTCTACCGTGTCCCCTGGGCCTCCCCTCATTTGGTATGTCCCATGAGTCATGTGCCAATCAAATTGCTCATCAATGTCTGCCTCGTTCTTTCTTTCTCTTTCTTGGTCTCTTACTCCCCTTGTGCTTTTAAGCCATTTTATTAAAATGTGTCACAAGAAAACCTAATAAAGCTGGACACTTGCTACATTAAGATTTATATAGGACTGAGAACCAGTGGCATGAGTCAAACTGGAGTTGAGAAAATTTTTACATTAAGGTGAGATCATCTGGAATTGTTGGACAGATTTACTCTAAATAAATGTTGAGAACAAAGTCATAAAGAAAGCATACTAATCCTCAAAAGAGTAACAGTAATTATTTAGAGTGAACTTTGTAGACAGGCGCATTCCTGGTTGTTTGTACTGCGTTTCTCTGTGATGGACTGGAGACCTGTCCAGAGTGTACACACCTTTCGCCACCAGCCCCCTTGCGACCCTTTAGGATAAGTGGATGAAGACAATGGGTGGGAATATCCTGAGGAGCACCAGTGTTAGGGAAAGGGATGTCTGGGCGTTCATCCTCATCCGTTGACTTTTCCTACTTAATAGAAAAAAAAGGTAAATGGACTGCACTAATAATAGGACTTTTCTGGCTGAAAGCTGTATCCAAACTTACAATCTCCCGGTTAACAGCAGACCATTCTTTCTCTCTGATTCCTTGGATTTGACGATAAATTGATCAATGAATGTATTCTAACAAACACCTAATGAAACAAAAAGGTTCATATATACTGAGCACCAAGCAAAAATGTTTTCTTTGGTACCACTTTAGAGTATGAATACCCCCAAAAACGATTTACAAACAACTTATAATCATGTCATTAATGTCGCAAACACTTTTCAAGCAGTTGCAAGGGAACTTAGATAATACACTATAGCTTCCTAATACTGATGTGTAAAGTGTTTACAGCTCAGTTAAAACTAGCTTTTACAGCTCAGTTAAAACTAGCTTGATAACTTGATTATGAGGGGAGTCTTATTGTGAAATAGTTTGCAGTGGTTTCTAGTTAGAATGTTAGTTCATTGGCTTAAGATTTTTACATTAATTTGCTCAGTGAGGAGGTAGGTATAGGGAGAAATTATTTCTGAGAGCTTTAGCTTGGAGACCTAACAGACCAGTGCACTCCCCAGGGATTTAAAAGTGCTACAAATGTAAACCATGGTAGCTGGGAACAGTAGTAAATGAAGGTCCTACTTTTCAACACTTAATCAGGTCATGGTGGTTTAACTTAAAAAAAATAAAAAATACGTATGCTTTCTCTTTTTCAGTTTGGAGTATGTTTGTTGTTCCATTACATATAGCTTTATCCTAATTAATTTTGCACAACAGATGAAGCTGGCGCAAGGAATGGGCTTTTACAATAGAAAATTTGAGGTAAAGTCAAACTAATGCTACCTTTTTATTTTAGCATAAGATAAAAAAATGCTAACATTTAAATAAACATGGTTATTTCCTTCAGTCTTTACAAAATTATATATTGTTGAAAATAAAAGAACCATCTCCATAACTGATCTCAGTAGACTTCACCTCTTTAAAATCCAGAAAATAAACAGAAGTAACCTTTTTATTACAGTCTTCACATAAAACTCCATCCTATTCTTGAACAGTATAAAGAGACGTCTTGGCGGGTGATTAAAGTCACACAACTCACACTGCTAAAGCAGTTTCGGACTAGTTTCTGGAATTTTATTAATTTCCTGGAGAAAGCAATGAAAAAAAAGTTTATTTCTCTACAATTATACAGTTGGAGGGAACAATGTCCCATTTGGGATTTTAAGCCATTTACACAGATGATTCCTGTAATGCCATGCAAATAGAATTTAATTCAAAGTTAATTCGCCTGCATTACTTTTTAATAAAGAAATGATAAATTATAATCTCCTCTGCAATTTAATCTATCTATGCTGTTTCCATCACTGGAAAGTGTCCACTGCATCGTTTCATTAATTGTGATAGAGGCTGGGGGAAAAAAGAAAGAAAGTAAGACTTAAAGAAGTAGGAAAATAAAGGAGGTAGGAGATAAATTTGTTATCTCAGCACCGGACTGTGTTTGAGAAGGGAATAACGGGTGTAATGAATTGATTTCATATTTAGTCTTGGGCGTGCTGATACACAGAGATCTCTTGTGGTCTTTTGGTGCCTGTTGCCTGCAGTATTTTCTTTCCTTTCATTAAGGTGGAGATTCTGCCCTTTGATAGTGTTATCGATTCTGCCTCCAAACACTGTGGCACCCCTGTGAAGTTGCTCTTCAGGTAGACAAAAAAGAAAAAAGCAGATGAAGCTATTATCTTTCGTCTTATCCTGTACCAGTGTAGAGCCAATTCACTGAACCGCTTTACCTACCAGTAAACTGTTTTTCCTCGTTCTTTGTCCCTTCTCGCATTTATTGAATCTAAGGGATAATTACAGATTCTGTCGCCACCGCTGCTGATCGAGCTTGCTGTAATTCCACTGGGCTGAGAATTTATTGCAGAAATCATTATGATTCTTTCCCTCGCCTCTGCCTTTAAGTTCTATCTCTCCCTCAATCTCTTCTGCATGTGTATGAAGAGATGAAGAAGTTGCTGTACTTCAGCTTAAGTCCACATTTGACCTAATAGAGAACACAAATTTAACACTAACTTCTTCTAATCTGATACTTTTTTGACCTCTATGTAATATTTCATTACCTTCACCAAGTTATATCTTTTCTGTCTTAGACTGTGATTCCTTGCTTAAGAAAGAAGCAGTTGCTGATGAGGACAACACGATGGAACAACTGGGACGGACAGTTGGGGTACACCAGATTTGTTTTACTCATTATTTAAATAAATCCGATATGGGACTATTAAAATAATTATTGAAATTATTTTTTGTTTCATTTTATATTGGGTCATTGTGGTCATATTATGAGAAAATATATCCCCGCCACAAACTGTTAGAAATTTTCCAGCCTTATATTTTGATATGTCTTCACTTATTTAAAAGGGATAATGCAAATAAATACACATGAGCATTTCAGTTTATCATGTAAATATGCCAGATTTAGCCAAACTGGGTAACTTCTTTACTATAATTACAGGATGAGGAATAAAAAAAATGAATCAAAAGTCCCGTACCAGGTGTGATTTGAATCTCTGAGCAAACCCAGCCTGTCCCTTCAAGGCAGACCCTCTGCTTCTTATTGCATTTTTTGTGCAGTTCCTTCGGGTGTTTCGATGTCTTTGTGTTTTGCTTCTGAACCTTTTCGGATATTTTGGGCTCTTTTTATCTCTTGGGTTATGCTTGATTTGCACATGGAATGAAATGTTCTTTTTTGTGTTACTTTTCTGTATCTGTGCAGTCACTTTGTGTCCTTTCTCTTTTATCTCTACTTCTCTTTTTAACCACTCTTTCTCCTCTTCAGTACCTTTGATTCTTTTTGTGCTTGATTTCCAGTTTCTATGTTGTTATGGTTCTTTACTTGAAATAGTGGTTCAAACCAAAGGCCTTCTGACCACTTATACCTCCAGACCTGTAACTGGTCAGAAATTGTGATAGATGAGAAGAGTGGGAACCTTATATGATTTGATCATGTAAACCTTGTATACAATGGGAAGCTTCTACAAGAAGTGTAGAGATCTGTGCTTGTTTTGTTGCCTTGTATTTTTTTTTTCTTTTGGCTGAGCTAAGGGCCTGCATTTGTTTTAGATTATCAGAACTCTTCATTGCTTTGACTGGATTAGAATTATAGCTCAAATACACAAAATCAAAAGTTGCAAAGACAGAGTAAATACAGCTGCTGCTTTGTTCTATTGTCCATTTCAAATTGAGGAAAAAATGGAGATGTTGCAGAAATGCACTCATGTTAATCAAAGTGAATCCATTAGACAAGAATCTGGCAATTTGGCAAATCCTGAGCAAACTGATTCTTCCAACATGCATTTTATTTTCAGTAAAACTTGTACATTGCCAAACAATGTAGTCAGGTTTACCAAAGCAAAAACAAAATTGTCACATTTAACCCTTCCGCAGTCCTAGCTTGATGTACGGAAAGAGTGAGGTGGATGTCAAAGTTGGATGACGGGGAAGCGATGGGCGTGTCTCGTCAGCAAGTCAGTTCCCGAAACCACGAAAAAAAACCTATTAGAAGTGCACAGTCCAAGACCTCCAGGACAGCATGTGGGGGAGGTTTAGTCCGAGTCCTCAGGGACGGTGCACGAAGAGAGGGGTTCGCCTGACCCCCTGCTGGACCACACGCAGGCTAAAAAGCTCATGCGGTATCCACTTGACCACTTCTGAGAACTTGCAGGAGGGTTAAAATATTGTTTTTATAAAAAAACAAAAATTCCCTTCTCACCCTCCACGGGTGGTCTTTCTCAACCTCTGAGCTCGGGTCCTCTACCAGAGGCCTGGGAGCTTGAGGGTTCTGCGTAGTATCTTGGCTGTGCCGAGAACTGCGCATTTCTGGACTGAGATGTCTGACGTTGTTCCTGGGATCTGTTTTAGCCACTGCTCCAGCTTGGGGGTGACTGCCCCGAGGGCCCCGATGACCACAGGCACCACTGTGGTCTTCACCTTCCAGGCCTTCTCCAGTTCCTCTCTGAGGCCCTGGTATTTCTCCAGTTTCTCGTGTTCCTTTTTCCTGATGTTGCAATCGCTTGGTATTGCTACATCCACCACAACAGCTTTCCTCTGTTGTTTATCCACCACCACGATGTCCGGTTGGTTCGCCATTACCATTTTGTCTGTCTGGATCTGGAAGTCCCACAGGATCTTAGCTCGGTCATTCTCCACCACCTTTGGGGGTGTGCCCCACTTTGATCTCGGGGCTTCCAGTCCATATCCTGCACAGATGTTTCTGTACACTATGCCCGCTACTTGGTTATGACGTTCCATGTACGCTTTCCCTGCCAGCATCTTGCACCCTGCTGTTATGTGTTGGACTGTCTCAGGGGCCTCCTTGCACAATCTACACCTTGGATCTTGTCTGGTGTGGTAGATCTGAGCCTCTATTGCTCTGGTGTTTAGGGCCTGTTCCTGTGCAGCCAGGATGAGTGCCTCTGTGCTGTCCTTGAGTCCAGCTTTTTCCAGCCATTGGTAGGATTTCCTGATATCAGCCACTTCAGTTATTTGTCGGTGGTACATCCCATGTAGGGGCTTATCCTCCCATGATGGTTCCTCCAGCACCTCATCCTCTGGTCCCCATTGTTTGAGACATTCGCTGAGCACATCGTCGGTTGAGGCTTTGACCTTGATGTATTGATGGATCTTGGATGTTTCATCCTGGACAGTGGCTCTCACACTCGCTAGTCCTCTGCCTCCGTCCTTACGGCTCGCGTATAGTCTCAGGATGCTGGATTTAGGGTGGAACCCTCCATGCATGGTTAGTAGTTTCCGAGTTTTAACATCCATGGTCTTTATCTCTTCCTTTGGCCAGCTTATTATTCCTGCAGGGTATCTGATTACTGGCAAGGCATAGCTGTTTATTGCACGGATCTTGTTCTTGCCATTGAGCTGGCTTCTCAGGACTTGCCTTACTCGTTGGAGGTATTTGGCTGTGGCTCCTTTCCTTGTGACCTCATCGAGGCTGCCATTTGCTTGTGGTATTCCCAGGTACTTGTAACTGTCCTCAATGTCTGCTATTGTTCCCTCTGGGAGTGAGACCCCTTCTGTGTGGATGACCTTCCCTCTATGTGTAACCATCCGACCACACTTCTCTAGTCCGAATGACATCCCAATGTCAGTGCTGTAGATCCTGGTGGTGTGTATCAGTGAGTCGATGTCTCGTTTGCTCTTAGCGTACAGCTTGATGTCATCCATGTAGAGGAGGTGACTGATGGTGGCTCCGTTCTTGAGTCGGTATCCGTAGCCAGTCTTGTTGATGACTTGGCTGAGGGGGTTCAGACCTATGCAGAACAGCAGTGGGGACAGAGCGTCTCCTTGGTATATGCCACATTTGATGGACACTTGTGCAATTGGCTTGTAGTTGGCTTCAAGGGTGGTTTTCCACATCCCCATCGAGGCTGCAATGAAGGCTCAATCCTGTTGATGTTGTACATCTCTAAGCATTCAATGATCCAAGTGTGTGGCATTGAGTCATAGGCTTTCTTGTAATCAATCCAAGCCGTGCACAGGTTGGTGTGTCGGGTTTTGCAGTCTCGGGCGACTGTTTGGTCTACCAGGAGTTGGTGTTTGGCTCCTCTGGTATTTATGCCGATGCCCTTCTGTGCTGTACTCATGTATTTATCCATGTGCCCACTTATCTTAGCTGCTATGATGCCTGACATGAGCTTCCATGTTGTAGAGAGACAGGTTATTGGCCGATAGTTGGATGGGACCGAACCCTTTGAGGGATCCTTCTGGATCAGGATTGTGCGCCCTTCAGTTAACCATTCAGGGTGAGTCCCACTTTGTAGCAGCTGGTTCATTTGAGCTGTCAGTCGCTCATGGAGGGCAGTGAGTTTCTTTAGCCATGGATCATGTCAGGACCTGGTGCTTTCAAGTTTTTCATACCTGAGACTCTTTCTTGGACATCTGCCACTGTGATAGTTACTGGGGCTTGCTCAGGGAGGTTGCTGTGGTCATCTCGTAGAGAGATTAGCCACTGTGCATTGCTGTTGTGGGTCGCCTCCCTTTCCCATATGCCTTTCCAGTACTGTTGGGTCTCCAGCCTTGGTGGGTCTGCTCTGTTGTTATTACCCTGCCATTGAGAGTACACTTTAGCTGGTTGGGTGGAGAAGAGCCGGTTAATCCTCCTGGCTTCATTTTCTCTCGTGTACCTCTTTAGGCGACTGGCCAAGGCTTGGAGCCTTTGTTTGGCAGTTTCGAGCGCTTCAGGTATGGGCATCTGGCTGTACCGCTTGGGTACTGGTCTTTTGATTGCACCTCTTTGGAGCTCTGACAATTGGCTCACTTCCCTCCTTGTTACCTTGATTTTAGCCTCTAACCATCTTTTCCATGGTGGGTATTGAATCTCATGGTTGCTCCTATAGCCGAGCATCTCAAGGATCACTGATGCTGAGTTGTACACCAGCTCATTGGTTTCCGTTATGGTGTTGGTAGGGATCGTTCTCAATGCTGCATTCACATCTTCAATGAGACTTTCTGATGGTACTTCACTCAGCTGTTGTAATTGGCATCGGGATTGCCTGGTGTTCATTCGGGCCACGATCCTACCTCTCAGGTCAGTTGCTGCCTCGTTCAGCTGTGATGGTTCGTTCATTATTGGGGCTGCATACCCAATCTCCGGGTGGGGAGTTGAAGCTAACTCCCCTCTGACCTGGCGTCCTGGCTCCCCCTTGCCGTAGCATTTGTGTTGTACCTCGTCTATCTGAAGTTGTGACAGCATTCGCCGTTTGCGGATCTTGGAACACTGAGCTACTAGTTGTTTGGCAGTTAGTGTTGAATGGGGATGTCGATGTAACCATTCCTCCCGCATTCTTTGCATGTAACCCCTCTGACTAGGGTTACTTGAGTAGTAGCATTCCAACAGATCCAAGTTTTCACCTCTTGCCCAATTCCGTCTTGTTCCAGTAACCCATTTTTCGTGAAGGTGCCCTGGTTCCCCAGCACCTGACGCAGACCTTGTTTGACCGGGCGACGTCTGAGCCGGTATGGCGTGTATTCCTTTGTCACTCATCATGAGGTAGGCAGTAGCGCGAAGGATCTTGCCTAAGGACCCACACTGGATATCTCAACCAAGCGACCCGGCCTGGATTCGAACCCCGGTCTCCCGGGTGAAGGTCGGGTGACTTACCCATTGAGCTACCCAGCCGCTTTATATATATATATATATATATATATATATATATATATATATATATATATATATATATATAGTAATTCATAAGAGAACAAAGTAAAAACAAAGGTTATGTCAATTTCTTTAAAAAAGGAAGTCAAAAAATGTGCTAGCACTGTTGACAGCTTACACTGTAAACCCAAATTTTCTTTACCCATAGCTGGAGGAATGACTACATATGGTTACATAAGAAACACGGTGTTTTCTGAGGATCTGTGCTACCTCGTCAGATTTTCCTACCATAGCGCGTCTGGTCTATTTGGCGGTACGACCTTTTTAAACTGCTGGAACACTTGTTGAGGCTTGTGAATGGTGCAGTTACGTCTCCACACCCTGGTAATTGCCACAGAGTTTAATATAAATGACTTTGCAGTTGGGCCTTCTTAGTGTTACAGCTTCATGAAACGCAGTCTCTATCACCCCTAATATACCTCATGTATCTCCGCGCCGCACCGCTGTGCTCTGCCACTTCATTGGCAGAGCACAGCCGTTCCTGACCCTCCTGACTAGAGCACAGATATCGGTGTGTCGTAAACTGCCAGCAGACTTCCAAGCCAAAGTCGACCATTTCCGCGAGTTTGTTGAAAAGCAACTTAACACAATGTGTCACCAGATCATATAACCATGGACAACATACCTCTCATGTTTAACAATTTCTAAATAAATGCAGCTGTGCTCCATTGCATCTTATATATGCTTTTTTTCCTCTTCATGTGACATTTTTTGACTAATGATTAGCTATAATATTTAACCACAGTGTCAACTGTGTCATTTTGCCCAACGTTATAGCTAGCAGATCATATATGGGAGTCCTTTGTTGTTATTCTTTTAGGATTGGATGGATTAGTAGTTTATGCCTACAAAACAAAAGGTTTATTACCTCTCATAGATAGCTAACGCTATTAGCAATTGGTAACGTTAGCTTTCTGTTGCTTACAGAATAATTACCACATGCTTTAATTATTTTATTTTTTTTGTAACTTCAACAGTGAACATGGAAACCAAGGGCTGTTGATTCTGTAGCATTACAGTGATTCCTGCAGTGGTAGCAGTGAATTTTGCTTGGTAATTTAGCTGTGTTAGTTCGTTCAATTCTGTTTTTTTTTTTTTTTTTTTTTTTTTTTTTTTTTAACTACCACATTCTAGCAACTCCTTTTTTTTTTTTTTTTTTTTTTTTTTTTTTTTTTTTTTTTTTTTTTGTATTGTTGCTAGACGTTTCTCACAGTTCTCTCACAGCTTTAAAACAACACAGTTTTAAAACAACAATTTTAAAAAGTGTTAAAGTTTGTAGTGTAGAAACCTACAAATTCGTGCAGGTTTCTAAGTGGACCATAAAATTGGAAAGTAAAAAAGACAATAAAATGACTCAGTATTTGTTTTTGTTTTTACTCACTTATAGTCATTGCCTCTACCCCTAACTCTAACCCGGCTAGTTTACTTGTGAAGGAGTTGACAACAATGGTAGTCAGGTACAGCAAGTAAATACAACAGAAAATAAGGTAATATGACCCTTGTAACAGAATTTCAAAATGTTTATGGTATTCAGCAATAAACCTGTGATCATAAGCAAAAATGTACACCCCTGGAGTTTCCTCCATAGTGAGTCTTTGCAGATAAAAGAAATTTAGACAATGCTAATTCAGTCAATATGAAATTAGCTAAATGCCAAAAATAGAGTCAGATTTACCAAAGTAATTCATCAGACAAAAAAAATGTGATTTGGCATTGATAAGAACAAAATTTTTAAGGGAACACAGTGAACAAAGCTTGTATATGAGGTAAAATTTCAATATTTAACAGGCTTTGTAAAAACAATCTGGGGCAAGCCAGTTTTGTCAATTATTGAGAAATGGGATGCTTTTTAAACAACAGCAAATGTAAACTGAAACAAAAGACTTATATCAGGGCTTTAACTGGCAAGTGTAGGAGCAACATAGCAGAAATGTTTTGCTCAGAAATACAAAATGTTTATTCACAAAATCTAATATATAATTTAAAATGTTCAATTGGGAATCCATTCAAGATAAACTGGTGAATTGCTGCTTTATATAAAGGAATATATTCTCCTTAATCATCACAACTCGAGAGAAAATTGAAGAATTTACTGATTTAGCTGATAGTGTTGAAAAAAATGAAAGGATGAAATTAAAGCATGGCAGCTGAACCAAAGACATAAGATCAACCATGATAAAAAAGCAAAGCTCATTTTCCTTTAAGATCCTAATTGATTGATAGATTATTCTTTTTTTCTGCTCCTCCATCTCGGTGAGTCTTCTTTAATCGCTTCATAATGGTGCTACTGAACTGGTCGAGGAAGTCTCAGCCAATTAGAATAGTAATAGTTTCTAATTAACTTAAAAAAGGATTTTCAATAAAAAAAAAAAGGAGGAGATAGCGAATTTGATTACTCATATTCATTAACACCACCACCCCTCCCTCCGCACTTTCTTTCCTCACTGCCCCCTGCCTTTGCTGGAACTTTGCTCCCTTCATTTTTATGAATATTTTATCTAGTGTGAAACATTACAATACATGATGTCCCTGGCAAAGGCCAAAGACGTAACAGCAGAAAAGCCTTTCTTCTGCTCTCATTCAAAGAGCCTTCTTTTGTTTCT
Source organism: Anableps anableps (assembly GCA_014839685.1). Taxonomy (NCBI): domain Eukaryota; kingdom Metazoa; phylum Chordata; class Actinopteri; order Cyprinodontiformes; family Anablepidae; genus Anableps; species Anableps anableps. The sequence goes on along the minus strand of CM026076.1, from coordinate 8,445,102 downwards.
GCATAATGAACAAGTCGCTGATGGCGGCAGAATAAATTTTAATTACTTTTTTTGAGCACACTTGTGAGGATGATAGGTTGTTTTAAATCAAAACCTGACACTGTGAAGGTGTTTTTTTTAAAGAATAAACCAAAGTCAGTTAGCTTAAAAATAAGTGTGTGTGTGTGTGTGTGTGTGTGTGTGTGTGTGTGTGTGTGTGTGTGTGTGTGTGTGTGTGTTTTAGCATTTTTTTTCCCTTGTAATGCTCATTTTTACAACAAATCCTTTCGTTGTGAGGACCCACTGCTCCATTTGGGGCCCAAAGCCTGGGCCCCATAAGAAGTGCTGTTTTTGAGTTAGGGGTTGGTTATTGGGCTAAGATGTGACTTGACTTTAGGTTTGGGTAGGTTTAGGTTTAGGGTTAGGAATGTACTGGTAATGGTTTGGGTTTAGGGTAAGGGTCAGGGCGAGGCTATAGAAATGAATGAAAAATGAATGGAAGTCAGTGCAAAGTCCATGTGAAGATAGAAAGACATACTGTGTGTATGTATGTGTGAGTGTGTGTGTGGGTGCACATGCACGTGTGTGGTGTGTGTGTGTGTGTGTGTGTGTGTGTGTGTGTGTATGTGTCAGAGATAGCTGCAGGTATCTGTTACGGGAATTTGTCACAATTTTAACCAGCTCCTTCCGCATTTGTCTTCCCCTCTTCCCATCTCTGTTTTTCTTGCCTTGGGTCAAGTTAACACCACTTAAGGACTACAACACTGTGCCCATTCACCATATGCTGCTGGTGTCTGTGTGGACACGTGTGTTTGTGTGTATATGCTTGTTTTCCTTGTTCCCTTACCTGATGCCTCCCATTGCTTCAAGCCAAAGCATGTCATCTTTTGAGAGACGAAAGCAAAAACAGAGGCGAGCAGAGCGGGGACACCAGGTACACCTGTGTATTTGTGAGTATTGCTCTCAATGTGTGTGCGTGTGTGTGAGTCCTGCAGGCTGGTGCGCCATGAGACAGGGCCAGATGGTCACCCCAGGCAAAGCAGGTTGGGCCTGTTTACCTGCTTCACTCTGGGTCATGTCAGTTTCGCTTTCAGCTTAGCTGCAACACGGTTCAGACTGTGCTGCCAAAAACACCACATTTAATTGCCCTTCTTCTCTACCTCCTTTTTCTCTTCCAGTTCTGCTCAGTTTGTTTGTACCATCCTTACATCCTCAGTATACTCCACAAATTTCAACAGAAACATGTTTTTTGTTATATTTCTTATTTGTTTTATTCACATTTAATTAGTGCTGTAAACTATTGAGTTAAGAGCATGCTTCTAAAGTAGTTCCATTACCACAGTGGTACTGCATCAACAATCAACTAACTTGTCTCATACTGAGCACTTAGCTCTGATTAATTTCCAGTTAATTCCATTTAGTTTTTGGGTTTTCATTTAGACATTTCAAAAATACTGCTGATCGCATAATAATAAAATGTAACAAAATTCGTCTTAATTGGTGGAAAAGTTCTTCGTTGGTCAGGAAAAAGATCAGTAAACTTTAAAACCAGGTTTTAATGGTAAGACTTTTTTTTATTTTATTTATTTTGTTAAAAAATTACATTAAAACAAATTTTCTCTGTCTGCAGATTAGTTGTAGGGTTAACGAGGTACGATGCATTCTGCATTTTTTTAGCACCCCTGGTAATTCACCTTTTGTTGCAGTTGTATTGGCCTGGTACAAATCACCCCCTTGCTCTGTGCTTTGCATCATTCAGATGGTCTGGACTCTCAGCTATTGACAAACAATTACTCACTGGAGGCATGGACTCTGTTGAAGTTTTAAATTTTACCCCATCACTAAAGTTTGGCCGTGACATACATAAAGCGCCTGTTCGATGCTATGAAGCTCACTGGAAATTGCCTGTGCTGTTAACAACCATCCCCCTCTACAAAGAGAGGAGTGCTGAGCCGAACAAGATGGCTGTTAATGTTAATTTAATATTTGGAAGCATGGCCAAGACGGACTGAATAGCTTTGTTCACTTCCTCTGCTGCCATTGTGAAATTACAGCAGACTGCAATTCTAAAACAGAAAATCTATGTCAGCATTCACAACTTCTCTCTCTGCTCACTGATTGGTAAGGTTGAAATTCTACTGAAATCCAGCTCAATGGGACAAAGCCCAGACGGAGCAATGAAGGGAGATGAGAATCGAACGGAATTGCATAGGATGGCAATTGCCAGGCCACACTATCATAATCTCAGAAGAAAATTTGAAAAGTTTTTAATTTAGGTTTTTTCTTTTGTGGTGAAAAAAAAAATCCCATGTCAACAAATTATTTTTCTTTTTTGTTTTAATTTTCTTCGCCACTGTTGTTGGCACCCCTAAAACGTCATATGAAAACTGAAACTGAAGCATTTATTTGTCATTTTAAATAATTTCGATTTGTTGTTTCAACTTTTTAAATTGATTTGAATGTCTGGAAAGTTTTTATTAGTTATCCATAACTTATTGTTTGCCTGGGACATAAATATGACATGAGACACAGACTCATTCTCTTAGCCACTCTTCAAACTGGGAAAGACAAGATAACAGGCAGTTAGAGTTCACCAGTTTTGTACCATATGTCAAGAAATGGCAAAAATAAAATAAAATAAACTAGTTGTCTAAGCTTCCTCATATCTATAGTCAGAGCTACATTTAAAAGGTTTCAAACAACTGGAAGTGAGACAAAAAAAGCTGAACAAGAGATTAAATTAGTTTTAACACCACTTTTAGAGAGGAAAATAGTTAGGCAGGTAAAAAAAAATCTGAAAAGGTGACTGTTAGAAAACCATACTAAATTTTAGAAGATATTACCATCTAAGGGTATTTGACCCATTTTAACTGAAGGTGCCAATAATTGTGGAGGAGACTGACTGAAAACTATGTTGTTCCTTCTCCAGTTCAACAAGTGGGATCCTGAGACATTCTCAGGCCAGGAGGGTGAAATGGCCTTTCTTGATATCAATTATGCCATAACCCAATAGGAACTGACTTGGTCTTCAAGCTCTCAAGGTAATGATTTTATCTAGACATGGTTATAATTGGTATAAAGGCATACCAGTGACAAGGTGTTCAAAAGTTAGAGCTTAAAAACTGTGGCTTAAAGTTCTTTGAATGACATGCTGGAGAAAATACCCGAGTGCTCAATGTTTTCTACGGTTGTGTTATGTAGACCTCCCAACCTGTTATTGTGCATTATGGACTGGCATAAAGTTTCTGATGCTTATTAAAAAGATTACACTGGTTCCTTAGAAATGTTTCCAGTGGTGAAAAACACAGAAGCAAGGTATGAAAACTGAAAGAGTCTCACCCAGCGCCTATCTTAAACTGCAGTTTTAAAACTCTCTGTTTTGGTTAGGAAGCCATTTTAAATAAAAGCAATTGGAGCAGATACATGTTTGGTTAACATTTTTGTGTAAATACTGTGATAATGTTGAACTTTTAGAAGAAGATCTTGGGAAGACTTCTGGAAATCCTGGAGAACTCCTGATCAAGAAAACTTTAATGAATTATAAGAAAGTCTTGCTGTTTAGAAGCAAAGTGTCAGAAACTTCCAGTAGTTAAAAACATTTCAACAGCATTGTATATAAAGAAAGAAATGAACTTACTAAATATACATGGAATTGTAAAGACACTTGTATATAGTGTATTAAAGCTGCAGTATGTAACTTTTATTAAAAAATAATAATAATATTTTTTTACATATTTGTGGAAACTGTCACTGTCATAATAGTATGGTATGAGATAGATAATCTGTGAAAAAAATCGACCTCCTCTGCCTTCCTCCAGTTCTTCAACTGCTATCTAGAAACAACCAATCAAAGCCAGGAGGCGGTTCTCAGTATTGTCAATCACCGTGCCCGTGGCCATTCTCCCCTTTCCCTCCCACCGTGCCCCCCTCCCCCCTTTTTTCTCCTCTGCTGCGCTGCAGCTCGCAGAGACTGTTGTGAATTATCAGGCTAGTTAGCATGACTACCGATGACGAAGGATAAACGGTTCTCCTGTAACTGTAAGTTGTTTCTCCACCAGTAGCACATTTAGCAGCGAGTAAATGAGGTTGACTGACAGTGCTAAAACACTCCCCCTGGCTCTGGTTGGTTGGTTTTGGTCAGGAGTGGTGCATTTCTTCAGGAGGCAAAAGTGTCTCTTGGAGGAGATCGATCTGTTCTCAGATTATATGTCTCTTCGCAAGCATACCGTTCACGACATGGTGACGGTTTTAACAAATATGTAAAAAAATATATATATTTTTTAAATAAAAGTTACATACTGCATATTTAATCCTGATTTAAGTTAAGGTAAAATAGCACACGATAAATTTGTCTGATATTTGATTGAAACAAAATTTTGATAATGTGCACTGAATAAAACTGATCATCCATTTTTTTTTTTTTTTTTTTTAAATTACGCTCCCACGTCGAGGAGCATTTCAGCAGTTTAACACAAGGCTCTTTCCCTCAGAACAGTCTTTTCTCTCCCAGCCCCATGTTAACCTCCACCCTCCTTCTGCTGTAGCAGCAGTTGTTGGCACCACGGCAAAGCTCGATGTCCGCCTGTAACAGTCACAGGTGCCTACATGTTGCCTGCTGGCAGAATGCCGCCATGCTGCTGCGGCCATCTTGGCAGCATGTTCAGTGCTCTTGCCCAAGCTTGCCAGCTGTAATCTACCTAATCTCGTCCTCCATCCAGCTGCCAGTCACTTCGGAGTAGTTTATACACACAAGTGATGACTCCACATCAAATAACTGACCGGCACACACACAAATGTTGCAGCCTCTGTTTAATGTGAAACAGAGTCCGGCCCCAATTTTTCTCATGCGCTGGCATCAAATTTCCCACCTACACCACTCCGCACCCCCTCAGGCTTACACCCTTTCACCCAGCATCCCCTCCTGCACCCCCCACACCTACACACATGCACACTCTGCCCTCTTTTTTTCAATTTCACATGCAAAGACGGGGCCAAGGCGAGCCGTGCATATAGTCACAGCGGCAATCTCATCTATGTCCAATCTGTCATGCCACTGCCTTTCATTATTCTCCTGCGTGGGGGAAGAGATAACACCAAGGCATATTTTATGGACAGTTAGAGGGAGAGAGTATGATAAGAAAATAAAGGGATGGAAAGATGCCAATATGGTGGGGTAATGATGGCGAGATATGAGTGGTCCTGCTCAGGCCAGGAGAAGTGACATTCGTCTTTATTGGTATCTGGGTCAAGGCAACAGAGAGGAAAGACAGGAAGCGGGGTAGCAGGGAGAGGGGGCAAATGAAGTCATGAAATTATGAAAATAGGGTTTTCGGAGAGAAGGATGTAAATAGGAGGTGCCTGAAGGCCTGCAGGGGCTGGGGAGGTGTAAATAGGCGGCAGCCATTCTTCATGGCCACTCGATGGCTTCATAAAATCAGTGTTGTATGTACGAACGCATGTCACTGTTGTTGAATATGTAGGAGTAAAAGAATGTGATGGGGCCAGCGTATGCTAGAGGGGAAGGATAGATGGAGGGATGGGTGAATGAACTAAGGTCAGGTATTCTCTGCTGTCACCTCTGTTGCTGGGCTGAGTGGCTGACTGCCTGTCTCTCAGCTCAGCGCACTGGAATGATTGGGTCCTGGCCTACAGAGAATGGGGCTGGCCAAGCTTTACATATATACATATATCACGGCTATGCTGTGTATGTCCCCGTGAGTGCATCGTGCATGCACTGTGTGTGTGTGTGTGTGTGTGTGAGTGAATATGCAAATAAGATCTGGTTGTGCCTTTCATTTTGTTATATGTGTGGTGTCCATGCAAAAGTGCAACATACAGATGTCAGTGCAGTTTCACTCTGTGTCTGTCATTGAGATGGGTGGGGGTGGGGTTAAGGTGACCTGTTTTAAATATAGAGAGTGTCAAGACAACATGCCCAGCTTGACTTATAAAACCCATTTGCATAACGTTTCTCTATTACCTTTTATTTTCCTTCCCTCTTTTTTTTCCACCTGGGAGACAGGCAGAGCACACATCTCGTTTTTGTTCTTTGTCTTGGCTTCTTGAAGACAAAAAGATGCCACATCAAGGTTTTTTTTCAACACAAAAAGACAAACCTGGCACACAGCAGACAGTCTTGCACATGAAGTGAAAAAGGTTTTGTGTTTCATTTCGTCAAATGGTAAACATACTCTAGAAAAGGCTGTCTGTACCCTGGGTCCTCACCAAATAATATAGACAAATTTTTCACCTTTTCCTGTGCCTTTCATTGGGTGGTGTTATTGATCTGCTGCTAAAGTTCTAAACAATAAGCAGTGTTACACACAAAAGAATTCAATTTGTACATTTGAGACTGGGGCTCATATTTTCTGAGAACTTTAAACCTAACAAACAGTTTTTTTTCTTACAGAGGAACTTGAACTGAGTACTGTTCAATGTGGTGATATTAAATAAGACTATTCTGGAATTAAAAATTTTCTTCCTTCTGGTTTGGGGTCTCAGCAGCGAATCCATCTCCTCTTACGCATCTCTACCAGCCCTAGCATCCAAATCTGTCACATTGGCCCTCTGTCCAGCATTCTTCACAGTATCCATATACCTTGGGATAGTGTTCCTAGTTTCCTCCTCTCTCTTCCTCCTCTCTGAAAGCTGCATATTTCTAATATAGTCTAATCTAATATAGTCACACTCCCTCCTTTGCACATGTCCAAACCATCTCTGTCTTCCTTCTCATACTTTGTCTCCAAGCCATTTTGGTCACTTATCTTGTACATCTGCACATTTTCAACTCTGCTGCCTTTAGCACCATTCCCTGTCATTTTTGGAAGTGCCACAATCTCCAAAATTTAATTGTGAGCAGGAAGTTGTTGTTCCATGTGTATACACCATGTGATCAGATATATGTATATATGCTTTACTAAACACAAGGGGCACTCAAAGTTGAATGATATTTATTGTGCTTTATAGGCAGGATGGATCTGAAGAGTTTGCCAAATTTTAACATTTGGTCAAACAGAGTCGGAGCTGCTACTGCTAGCATTATTTACAGACTTCATAGTCACTGCATACTTTCATATAGAATTACAAATTTGGGTCAACATTTTAGGCTTCATGCAAGGAACATATCATAAATGTCTTAGCTCTGTAAAATCAATGAATGCTGTTTTGTGAATTTTTTTCCAAAGGGTAAAGTTTAGACCTACATTCCAGTGAATAAGCCATGTCCGCTTTGACCAATCATTACCATACTGATAACATAGTCTCGTGGTTGTATCCTGAAGATACACACCAAGTTTCATAAAACTTCATACAGCCATTTTGGCAGTATAAATTTTACCTACTTATAGCGCCCCTAGTGTTGGATCATGCTGAAAATTGACACAAACACTTTAGTTTGACCTTAGGCACCATTACTATGAAAACTGTTTATAACTACTAAACTGTTCTTTGTACTTGCGTTGGCCGTCCGCACGCTTTCGTTGGCTTGGAACCCAACTAATGTAATGTACAGTAAGGACAAGATTATAATATGAAATACTGTACAGTTATCAAAAAAATGTACTCTGATCTAAAGGAATGTGTAACTGAGTAGGATATATAGATAAATAGATAGATATGTGTGTTGGAACTAAAAACAACGGACTATTTACAATGAAAACTGCAAACAACAGAGATGTGCAAATACTAGAAAAAATTTAATTTTATTTAAATTAATAACACTGCAAATACCATCAGGGAAGTAAATACTTTTTAAGTTTGTTGGGAGTAGTGATGGTAATAGAGTCTGATTGCTGCTGTGGGGAGGATATCCGATAATGCTCCCTTGTGCACTTAAGATGCAGCAGTCTGTCACCGAAGGAACTCACCCTGTTCAGCAACAGCTTCGTGCATGAGGTGGAACACATTGTCCAGCAGTGATGTTATTTTAGCTAGAGTTCTTCTGTCTCTCACCACCTGCACTGGGTTCAGGGGACATCGTATCACAGAGCTGGCCTTCCTGATGAGCTTATCTAACCGCTTCCTCTCAGATGTAGATAAGCTACTGCTCCAACAGACAACACCATAGAAGATGACTCATGCAAGCACAGTCAAAAAAGGTCTTTGGGAGCACCTCTTGCACTCCAAACAATCTCAGCCCCCTGAGCAGGTAGAGTCTGCTCTGACCCTTCCTGTAAAGAGCATAAGTGTTGTGAGTCCAGTCCAGTTTATTATTCAGGTAAACACCCATGGTACTTATTAGAGTCCACTATCTCAATGTCGACTCCCTGGATGTTCACCCGTGTCAGTGAGGTGGGTCTGTGCCTGCAGAAATCCACCACCAGCTCTTTGGTTTTCCCTGCTTGAGCAAGAGGTAGTTCCACTGGCACCATATCACAAAGTCCTGAGATCCCTGGCCTGTACTCGGAGTTGTCCTCAGATGTGATGAGGCTGACAATGCCAGTCATCAGAGAACTCATGAAGATGGCACTTGGGGAGTTGATGGAGAAGTCTGCAGCATAGAGTGTGAAAAGGAACGGTGCCAGAACAGTTCCCTGTGGGGCCCTCATGCTGCAGGCCAGTCTTTCGGAGACACAGCCCTGTGTCCTCACATACTGTGGGCAGTCAGTGAGGTAGTCCAGTTTCCACTGTTTTATCTGAGCCCCTCTTTCTTCTACAGGATCTCCCCAGGGCTGTGTCCTCTCAACTTTATTATTTGTTTTATACACCAATGACTGCCAGAGCCATCACAGTGGACACCACATTATTAAATTTGCTGATGATTCTGACATTGTCTCACTTCTTATCAGAGAAATTGCTGAACATGGCTTAGTTGTCAAGGACTTTTTAAACTGGTGCCAAGAATCTTTTTTAAATATTAATGTGAAGAAAACAAAAGAAATTTGAGCTGACTGGGAAAATCCCCACACTGATCTCTCCAGTGGTGATCATTGACCAAACAGTGGCGCTGGTGCCACAGTATAAATACCTGGGTGTTGTCATTGATGAAAAACTGAGTTTTGAGTCACAGGTGGATTGTGTGGTAAGGAAAGCACACCAATGTATGCACTTTTATCATAAGCTTTGTACTTTTAATGTCAGCTCTGTTTTTATGAAGATGTTTTATTCTTGTTTTATTGAATCTGTTTTTACCTTTGCTTTTATTTGTTGACATGTGTTACTTTCTATCTCAAATAAGAATCACCTGCAAAGTATTGTTAAGATTTTCAGTAAAATTGCTGGCATATCTTTTAATGACCTGAGTGATCTTTATAATTCTAAGTCCTTAAAGAAAGCTAGGATCATTTTGGCCCAGCTGTCCTCTGTGGGCAGAATTCTCCCTTTTACCATCTGGCAGGAGATACAAAGTGCCATATTGTAAAATGAAGAGACTGAAAAAAATCCTTTATCCCTGCTGCCATCATCCTGGTCAATTCCAGGGCCATACCGTAAGGGCTTGTATGGACTTGCCTTTGTTTTGCTTTGGTTTTTTTTTTTTTTTTTTTTTTTTTTTTTTTTTTTTTTGGAGAGGGGAGGTGTGTATGTGATTGTTTTTAGTCTTTTACTGCTGTCTGCACAACAAATTGCCACTTGCCCCTTAAAATTTAGTTGAACTTGAACTGAGACATGTGGTGGTCCACTGCTGACATCTCCAGCTTATCCCTTAGAAGTCCTGGCTGAATGGAGTTGAAAACACTGGAGAAACGAAATAGCATATCAAATAACAAATCAATAACACATTGGTGCAGGAGGTAGATGATAGTGTCATCCACCCCAGTGCCAGGCTGGTAGGCGAACTGCACTGGATCCAATGAAGGCCTCACCAGAAGGCACAGATGGATGAGGACTAACGTATTGAGGGTTTTCAGCAGCTACAGTGCTTCTGGCCTGTAGCTGGTGAGGTCCTTTGGATGTTTGGTCTTTGGCACTGGTACCACGCAGGAGGTCTTTCACAGATGTGATACTCTGTGATAATTTCCCCAGCTTCTGTCTAAGGTTGAATATAAATCCCATGATGCCACACAGTTGATCTGTGCAGCAACTTAGGAGCCTGGAGCGGATGCCATCTGGACCTGCAGCCTTTCCCACCATGATCTGGTGTTGCTCATTCCTCACCTGAAGTATTAAAAGGGTCAAGATGGAGGTGGGGGAGGGGGATTTAGGGGTGGAGTCGTCTGAAGTGAAGGGGGTGGATGATGGCTGAGTGCTGAGGGGTGTGAAGTCCAGGGAAGAAAAGCTGGCAGTCATCACAGATGAGTAGGGGAGACTGGGGAAGGATGGGTGACTGGTCAAACCTATTAAAGAACTGGTTTAGGTCATTTACCCACCTTAAAGGCCCCGACATACTTCATCTGAAGCCAAGCAGTTGACACGCAGTCACGTGGTTGCGAACCATTCGTTTTCGCACACACCTTTCATACAACGCCACAGACCACCTGGGAGACACCCCTCCTGCTTCAGTATACATCACACCCCAACCCGTCGAGGTTCCCCCTCCCTCCCTTCATGCTCTGTTTTGCTTTTACGAAACACTCACAGAGAGAGCACCACACTTTTGTGCAGACAGCCTCTTCCGTCGACAACAGCTTTACAATTTCCATCCAGGAGTTATTAACCATTTGCCAGTCTTATTGTTACAGTAGTTATTTAGTGAAGAATCGAACAAATGTACATAATTACTCACCACATCAGACAAATGGTCCTCAAAAGTATTCATGTCTCCAGGAGATACAAAACTAGCCGAAGAGAAATATCAACACTGCTGTTCCAGCGCATTTCTGCATAAAACATGGCAACAAACTTCCGACCGATCAGACAACACTTCGCACCGAGCCCTCTCAAAATAGTTTAACCCGTGCCTGGTGTCGAGTTCGGCAGGTGAATGGCATTCTGCAAACAAGATGACACAATTTTTGTCTCACGTCTGGGTCAATAAGAGCCAATTTCGGCACCTCAGATGAAGTCATGTCAGGGTTCTACATGGTCGAGGCGAACTCCTGAAATCATTATTCTCATTGTTGCAGCTACATGACGAAAACCACGTTATTTTGTTCTCAGACTCATGTCGTCCACCCCTTCTTGTCACAACTCCCCTAGCGAACTTTTCTCCCCCCCTCTCGATGTGAAACTGTTCTGTGATAGGTCTGAATTTCGTGGTTGTGTTCATTTATGTGGAAAAGAGCCCCAACTACTCCACTTTCAGAAGCTGGTTTTTCAGCCACAGAACAGGATGGATAGTTTTTTTAGGAGCAATTGTCCAATGCTGTGAGGAAGTATGAACTAAAACATTAAACACCCACCAAAAAAAAAAAACAACTCGCCCTGCTCGGTTCTGGTCGATGCAGTGGGAGAATGTCCCACAGTTGCCTTCCATTCTTATTCTCTGATAAAAATGGAAAAAAAAATTTTTTCCAGCTCATCAATCATTATTTCCTTGTCTTCAGAACTTGTGAACTGGTAATAATCTATCCTCTCTGCCATGATTGCTGTGTTTACTTTACTGTTGTAAACCACACACATGGCAAAACACCATGTCATACACTGCAGCGTGAGGATTTCACAGGAGCTCAGCTCGGTGCGTCTAGTGGATTGTTAAGGGTCTCTGTGAAAAATGAACATCCAAATTCCACGTGACCACACGTCGTCAGTTTGACTTCGGTTGGACCATGCTGGGCCTTTTAGGCTCTTACAGCCCAAGAATTTGGGTTGTGGCCTGAAATTGTTTTCAGGCTCTTCCAAACCCCATTGATGCTGCTTTGCTGCAACTGATCCTCTATCTTCCTTCTGTAAATGTTCTTCCCATCTTTAATTTTCCTTCTCAATTATCTCGCACAGCTCTCAGCTCCTTCTTGTTTCCTGATCTAAAAGCTTTCTTTTTCTCCTTAAGGAGAACCTTTATTTCAGGGTTGATTCAGGGCTTGTTATTGGAGAGACACCATACCTTCATGATGGACACAGTGTTGCCAGTGACTGTTGTATGATTTGCCATATCACAATTTTAGTTTATGTGCCACTTTGGTTTTGAGTTGCAAACAGATATACAATAAAAAGTGGGCTATTTCAGTGCTTGTTTTTGGACTCTCAGTCAGTTTAATTTTTGTTTTTAAAGTGGATCCAAGGTTCTTCAGCTATGTTTTGTTGAGTTGCCATACGAAGTAAGGAAATCTTTTTTTCTTTTGTGAAATGAAGGTATCACTGCTCACAATGATTTTTTTTTTTTTTTTTTTTTTTTTTTTATCCAGGTGTAACAAAAACAAAAATTATTTTTTAAAAAAACCATGTGAAATAACCCTTTACTACCCTGGTAAATCAGAAGCCAGTCTTAGTACTGCATTGTTTCATTATTTGTCACACACATGGAAAATAAAACTCAACTGTTCTGTAAGTGCCCATAATGTCATATTAACTGATAAGAATTGTTTTTATAAAATGTAAAGTGGAACCCAAAAAATCCTAATTAACAGTTGATGCCATTGATCAGCATTTACCAGCTTTTTGTGAAAGACTTTCTCTAAATACCTGAGAAATTTAAGCAGCAGTGCATTTGGCTTAAAACTTATAGGTGTTGAAGTACAAACAGGAAATAATTTAATTTTAATCTGTGCGCACTGAACTAAGAGCTTGTTCTTGTGAATGGTGAACTTGCACAACACTGCCAATAACCTATTTGGAAAGAGGTTTGAAAGATGATTTAGGGGTTGCTGATTCACACAGATCTCATAGACCTTGGACTCTGATTTCTGCTTAACTTTTGTAGCACATTTTGTCCTTCTTGAGCATTTGTGTGAGCAAGTCTCGTCAGAATGCCCTTCAGTTTGAATGCACACTTCATTCTGGCACACTAATTAATTATTCCCCTCTTCACCCTCCTTTATTCATGCATTTGTTTTTTTTAACTCTATCAAGAATACATGTCACATTCCTTCAATACCTTTCCTTCTCTCAGGCTCAGAGCCTATTCATTAGGAATTCAAATTAATCAGTATTTACTGTAGCCCTCGCCAGCTCTGCTCTCAAGTGCAATTTCTATCAACAAGGTTGAGTGGGCTTTTGTTTCTCATAGCCAATTGGAATTAAGCCTGCTCTTTCTTTGTCCTTTTTTTTAAATAAATGTTCAATTGAACACATCAACTAGTTTGGCACAAAAAATTGAACTGACGTTCCCTCCAATGAAACGCTGCAAGGATTTTTCATATGACATTCAATGAACTTTGAAATTAAGGCACTGCAACGGTTGGAAAAACAATTCAAGCTAATTGATAGTTTTTGTATCCATTTTTTATCTTCACAAGGTGCATGGTTACAAAAAAGTAAACATCACATTTTGCCTTAAAAGTTGTCTTTGGTATAAGTGTTTCCACTTTTTAAAACTCCCTTATTATGCTATTTTAATAGATTTAAATTATCATTCAACTTCCTTTCCTGTTAAAATTATTACAGACCTCAAAACTTTAACAAACACGTATAGATCAAAAGATAAAAAAGTACCAAGTCAATTATCACTGGATTACATTTACATTTCTTTTCAAGGCATCCAATCTCTTATGAAAAGCATACTTTACCACCACAATACTGGCATTTGTGAATTTTCTGCTGAAGCTACCATCATTTTTTGTTGCACCACTTATAAACTTGCTGGTACATAGTATCAATGTCCCTGACTGTAAGCTGCTAGTAACAACTATTTTACCCATTGACATTGGTAAGAGATGTATTCATAAGAGCTATTTTTCTCTTTCGATTAAATACAAGAAACAAAAATGCTGGTATGGTTGCTAAGTCATAGCTCACGCTGCACTTTTTCTGATTGGGGACGACGCATGAATTCCAATGATTGGTTGAAAGCTAAGCACACTTAGTAATTTAGAGGAACATCTGCAGATTGATGGTGGGTTGAGGTAAAGTCCTGGCTTTTTTTCCCACACCTTAAGCATGACTCACATTCTTTACCAGATTGTCATCTATAGTTGCTGTATGAAATCTGATCATTTACTTGTGCTTATCCATGAAAGGACATCAAATACTCACCTACAAAATCCATTGTTTCAGAGAAATCATTCCCTGACCTCCAATCCTACATCACAACACACTAAAATGCATATGTTCTCTATAGATCTGTCAATCAATCCGTGGGAGCCAGTCAACTTACCTGTAAGTCTGCTCTATCAGTCAGTCCTCTACATTGTACCTCTCCCACATCCAAGTGTATTTATAATACCAGAATGCATTGTTACTCATCATCACCATCTACTAAATATATGTAACACAAATTTTTCTATGGTTTTTTTAGTTGTGCCCCACTCTACAGTCCTTCTGACTGGGTCGGATTTAGGTGATCAGGTGATTGAACACTCAGAAATGATGACTAGTTAGATTGCTGTATGTATAAACCAAGGCATTTTATGTCAATGCAATGAAGTTTTGAAAATTGTTGCAAAAGGTCTGAGATCAGAGGGTTAAAAACTCAGATCAGCTTTATTGGTGAGCTGAGCATCCTCAACCCATCCAGAGTCTTTGTAGCTCAATTATGAGATCAGTGCAGTGTGTAATCGCCTGTGTTAAGATGGCCAGTGTCGTAAGGGTAGTGGAGTTTTATGGGCTGTTTCAGCATTGTATAGAGCCATTAATTTGATTAACAAATACATTTTTACATTAGGGGACTCATAAATAATCCATTGTTCTTGTTGAGAACAAGCCCAATACACAAATATAGAAGGTGTTTTGAAAAGCTATCCTTCCTCTTTTTGTTCTATAATGTAGTCTTATGAAGTATACTTCTCTTTTATGAGTTGCTACATTTTTTTCAGACACTTTTTTATCTGAGCCAAGGTTGTAATTATAGAAAAAGGTACAGACCTCTATTTAAGTTATCATCGCCTGGTTGGAACTAGCCTTTTGGCCTTTCCGAGCTTTCCCTTTACACAACTTTTTACTTAACAAGGCCACGCTGAAAAACCCACAGATCTAATTGAATATTGATATGTGTGTGTATAGAGGGCTAGAACGAGGCGCGCCCGTGTTAAGCCATTCAGTGCATTCTCTTGACTGAAATTCCATTAGCTTGTTAGTGGAGGATAGTGGAGAGTCAGTGAATACTTAGCCTTGTTAGCCGAGGCGCAGGCTAAATGAGTGTGCACAGGGTCATTGTCCACTTAAAACTCGCTCTGCAAACTGGCGGCCAGCTTGAATAATTCATGGAGCATGACCCATGCTGCCTGGGCTTTAAATGAGTGTAGCTTCTCTTTCTGTCTGTTTGGATAATATCTCCACTCTGGAGTTAATTAGGTTTCCACTTTTTTTTAATTTCAGCCAGCTGCATGTACAGCGGTCAGGGACTTGTCCCCGTGGACACACTGAGAGCCAAATAAAAACAGAAAGAAGCAAAGATGATTGCATTATAAAGTTGTAAATGGAGCTTTTTCTTTGTTGTTCACATCTCCATTAGGAGCATACTAATGTTGCAAACAACCTGACAATAAAGATATGAACAGTCGGTCAATCTGTATGCAATAAATGTTAAAGTCACTGAAAATAAAAGAAACTAGAGAGTCCTTCCAATTATTCAATAATTAAAAACAACAAATTTAAGATTTTGAATTATTTAAAGCCTAACCTGACTTCACATCACCCCAGTTTTTAGGCAAGAAAATTAGCTTGATGGAGGAATTTGTCAATGCATCAGATAATGTTTTCAAGAGTCAAAAAGCAACAATTCAGGTTTAGCATGAGGAGAGTTGATAACTGTCCTCAACGTCATGAAAGCAAGATAAGCTGCCATAATTGAAAAGTGACATTACAGTGGATCCCGCGTATTTGTGGTTCAGTATTCACAAATTCACCTATTTGCAGATTTTTATGTGGAATGTAACTTGAAATTATTCATTTTTGTATTTATACACTGTATGGGCACACATTGTTCAGTATTCTAATATTTTCTTCCTTTGATTTGTCTGTATATTTACCAGATTGAGAGAAAAAAAAACAACCAAGAGTTGCTGGATCAAGTTGCACATATAGTGTCCCTGAAAAGGTAAGCATAGACTAATATAGTAATTGTTTAGCCTTGTCCAGTATGCTCATTGTGACTAATATGATTTTATTCGCCTTTATGACCTCTGATTCCATATGCCCAGACCTCAGCGTCGCTGAAATTCACTTTGCCAAATGTGTTGAGAGAGCCTCCAGGAAGTGACAAAAATGCACACGTAAGTTATTACTAATTGCTGCTTTTTTGGTATTACCTGGTTTAGTAATCTACAGTGCCTGTAAGAAATACTCACCCCCCTTGGATGCTTTATCTTTTTATTGCTTTTAAAAATCAGTCATGATCAACAAAAATTGAGCTTTTTCACAAAAATACTTACAAAAAAACAATATCAAATTGAAAACTGATTTCTACAAAATAATGACAGTTTAAATATTTAACATAAAATAAGTTTTTACATAAATATTCACCCTCTTTAAAGCCAGTGATCTAATTTAACAGCAGTCCAGCCAACTGGTGCTAGTAGTCTGACAATGAGTGGAAATGGACATCACCTGAGTGCAGTCACTGTCTCTAAAGTGATTGTAGTATAAAAATATCTGTGTCTGGAAGGTCCATTCACTGGTTAATCAGTGTTCCTGGCTACCATTACAAAGTGTGAATACACAAGAACACTCAAAGCAAATCAGAGAAAAGGGTATTACAAAGTATAAGTCAGGGGATGAATACAAAAGAAATCAGACAAGACACCATGTTGGGAGGACACCAAAGACTGCACATCACCACAAACGCACCTTCCCCGCTGTGACGCATGATGGTGGCAGCATCATGCTGTGAAGCATCCAGTTAAAGCTACACAGAGATGGTCTGACGACAACAAGGGGGATGTTTTGGTGTGGCCCAGTCAAAGCCCAGACATGTTCTCAGCTGATCTCCACCAACCTGACAGAGCTGAAACAGTTTAACAGGAAGAATGGAGGAAAACTGCAGTGTCCAAATGAGACCTGTCTGCACAGACTCCCTGCTGGGACGGCAGCTAGAGGTGGAGCTACTAAATACTGACTCAAAGGGAGTGAATAGTTATACAATTATGTATTTAATATGAAATATTTGTACTCAATTGTCATTATTTTGTAGAAAGTTTTTATTTTCATGTTAAAGGTTGTCTTTTGTAATTTTTGTTGGTCTAAAAAGCAACTTTTTGTTGATCATGACTGATTCTTTTCAAAGCAAGTAAACTGATAAAACATCAGACGGTGAGTATTTTTTATAGGCACTGTAAGTTATAATTCTTTTGTTAGTTTTTATACTTAGGATTCTGAACTTCAGTTGCTTGTGCTTCTAGAAATAAAGAAACCCCACATCTACAAAGTGCTGAGGTGCATCTACTGCTCCTACAGAGAGCCCTGCATCTGGACATACATCACAGGTCATTGAGGACATCGTTTCCTTGGCTGTGACTGACTGTTTTAAACTGGCACAAGGACGCTGAAAGTGTCACAAAGAAGCAGTGCATGGTATTTATGATGCATACCTCTGAGAGTTTCATATCTTAATGTTCTTATGTTATGGTTTTCATATTAAACATTTTAACATTGTAGGATTTGTTTTGCCTAGGAATGAAGTTTTAAAACAACAAATTTTGTGGATATTTTATGTGTGCTATATTTAGACCTGTTGTACACGTCTGTATTGCAAGTTTGAACCAGATCTGGGCTGCATTTTGTTAATGTAGTTACAGTAACAGGCCAGGTCTGGGCCAAATCTGTCTAAAAATTAAATAAGAATTCCATATCTGTGCCACATCTGGGCCAGATGCAGTTTTTCTATTGCACGTGTGGCCCACCTCTGGCCCAGATCCGTGCCGAATACGGGCCGTTGGAAAAAAGACCCCACCCCAGGTCTGTTTTACGTGTCCGGGGCAAATCCTAGCCTATATTTGACCCAGAGCCAGCACGGATAACTTTTGCTATCAGGGATTATACCCCTCCTCCCCCTCCCCTCCCCCCAAAACCATAGAAAAATTCAATTTGTTGTCATGACCCCTTTAAGAACTTATTAAACTCTTTTAATCCATGGCTCCTGGTTGCAGTTTTAATTCTACGCGAATCTCAGATGTCACAGATGTACGATTTTTCACAAGTTGACATCAGTTTATGAGATTTTAATGAAATGTTTGTGATATTCTGTGAGCCAAAAGAATTACAACAAATAGTGGTGTTTGCAATAGCTTAAATGTTTGCTGTTCGATGCTTGCCCTGTAAAATACTCCCCAACTTCACATGGGTTTTCTGTGGCTGTTTTGGCTTCCTCAGTTTAGATCAACTGGAATTTTAAAATGACCATAGTGGGGAGCTCAGACTTACCCTTTTAGCCACAATCTTTTATAAATCATATTAATATTTTTTTTTAGTTACCCAGGTTGTAAAAACATATGAATCCACACATTCACTCTTCTGTTATCACATATTAGCACCATCACTGCTCGATTTCACAATAGGCCTTCTGTGCAAAACGTGGGAACAAAGTACAATGAAAACAAGCTTAAATGAAAAAAAAAAAAAAAAAAAAAAAAAAAAATCCTGATAACTAATATTAAATAAGAGGGGTGGAACTAGAACATTTCTGCCACAGCCAGCAATAGAATCCATTGCTTGACTTCACCTCTGCAGTCCACAATCCATCTAGAAGGTTGTCTGATCCACCATCAAAAACTTGCCTGTGACCCGTCTTATTTTCTCCAGCAAATCTTGCTGTCTCCTCCTCTTCCACCATCAATGGCTCACCCTGTTCCTTCTCCTTCTTTTCACTTCTCCATTCTGGTAGCTGTCATCAATCTTTCTAAAATGACAGGCGACAGATGTTAGCCTTTGCAAAGATCAGATCTGGTGTTTGAGACATGCACACAAACACGCACATGCAAATGCAGCCGTACATGCGTGTGAAAAAACATTTCAAGCCATAGCCACTGACACACTCATGGTGCACACAGACACTCAGAAAACCTCTCTGTCCATCTTCTTTCCGCTGCTAAACTCATTCTGACACCAGAAACTGAGAGGAACAGATAAATGGTGAAATGGTCACCCAACATGCACATATTTGGCATACACGTGCGGCTACAAAAATTAGAATATCGTGAAAATGTTGAATTTTTTTATGACTCCTTTTGAAACGTAAAAGTCATACGGATTCACTACACATAGAGTGAAATAATTTAAGCCTTTAATTCTTGTAATTTTGATTATTATGGCTTACAAGTGAAAACCCAAAATTCGGTGTCTCAGAAAATTAGAATATTACATAGCATGAATAAAAAAAGGATGTTTTAAACAGAATATGTCAGGCTGCTGAAAAGTATGTTCATTTCTATGTGCTCGGTATTTGGTTGGAGCTCCCTTTGCGTGAATTATTGCATCAATAGGGTGTGGCTTTGAAATGACCACCAAGCAAAATAGAGTCAAGAATTTGGGGGAGGTTCACAAGGAGTGGACTGAAGCAGGAGTCAGCGCATGAAGAGCCATGACTTATAGACGAATCCTACCCATGGGTTACAAATGGTGTATTTCTTTGTCAAGACACTTTTGAACCAACTTTTGATGAAAAGTTAGAGCCATCTTATCTGGGCTTAAGAGAAAAATTGCTTTGGTCTCATTTATAAAGCTTGCATACGCACAAAACGGTGCTTGAAACTTGTATACGCCACTTTCCACGCAAAGGTTCTGAGTTATAAAACAAAAACTTGACGTGAAAATGTGCCATCCCTTATGCCAACTCTGACCCATACGCTTGTTTTGGAAACGAGGGCAAAATGGCGACGCAGATTAATTACATGTCATTATATATTAACTGATCGACTTTATCATAAGCATTCAAAAACACAGTGTGATATATGCTTGCACTGGTGAGCCATAACTATACATGAGGACCTGTCAAATAAACAAAAAAGGCCTATTAGGCATCCTCAATCCTAAACCAAAGTCTGCACAATATTTTAACGTTTTCTCACCATCACATTCCTCTCCCCGATGATCACCAGGTTGAGATGTACCACCGTTTTATTTATTTATTTATGTTTTTTTTTTTTTTTTTTTTTTTTTTTTTTTTTTTTTTTTTTTTTTTTTACCACAGATCAACCCATACATTGTGATAAGGTGTGAAGTATTCACAGTGATTTCTGTAAACATCTAAATACCGTTGTGACACCCATATAAGAAATGGTACCAATAAATAAATCATTACAACTAATCAAATCTAAGGTCAATCACAGAATAAACCTAACCTAACTTAACGGAACTGTTCAGTGCATTACCCCTCTTAATCTAAATGGTATGCTCCAGGAGCTTTTAAGCAGCACCTGCAGCATTTGTCTCCCTTTGCTGCTCCACCCTGCTGAGGAGACACACCAGGAAAGGTAAGTAGTCATTCCACAAACAATATATGTGTTCAACTCATAAATTAAACCAACAGTAATTTAAGGAAACAAATTGACATTTTTAACCACATTCTCCTTGTACAGGAAGGATGGGCAGTGCCAGTGCCTGCAAGAATATTCCATCAAATGTCTAACATAACGAGAATAAAAAACTAAAACAACATTTGGTTGGTAAATCAATTACACTTAGCATAGTATCAATGATCCCATTTTATAAGTGATGGAACCCCTGGTCTCCATCACAGAGAACATGAATCCTTAAAAATGAATTTGTGGAATTGAAACGATCAGGGCCTGATGACGCACTGTTCTGCTATAACCTGCAGGGGACAGTGGAATCCCCCCCTAGGCGCTGTCTAGTGACCCTGTTTCAAAACATCCGGAGTGCTGAGGAGACGCGCTTTAATATCCCTCACACACGTGAGCGCTCAACTGTCAGTGGCGGTTTATAAACTTTATTTCACTGAAGCTACCAGAATTTATTTTCAACTTTCCACCTCACTTACATTGCCATCTGCCTCTGATAAATTGTGTTTTTCCCTCTTTCCCCTGTTAATTATGAAATACAGTTGAATAAACACTGACATTCCTGCTGACCATTTATGGATGAATGTGGGCATGTAGAGGGCAGAACCTGAGGCGAGACCTTGTGCGCAAACTTTGAGGTACAGCAGTGATTCATAAAGGAAAATTGCATGCTGGTGTTCGTACGCATGGTTTTAGAAATCTGAAACCTTTTTGGCATATGCCATTTTTGCCTTTTGGGTGTGTGTACACTTTTAATATGAATCCTACACAATCCTTTATAAATGAGACGCCTGCACTGTTGCTTAGCGGTCTAAAGTCTCCTTTTCGAATTGAAAGTAATTTTTTTATTTCATTTTTAATCAAAGTTCCAGAGTCTGGAGTAAAAGTGGAGAGGCATAGAATCCACATTGTTTTATGTCCAGTGTGAAGTTTCCACAGTTGAAGATCCATTGTGTTTTTGAAGTCCACAGTCACAGACCTTGATTTCCAAATGAAATTTAAAAATTACTTTTAACTGAAAAAAGACTTTGGACCACTGAGCAACAGTTCAGTCCATTTCCACCAGGTAAAAAGCTTCTGATGTCTCTGGGTCAGGAACGATGTTCTGCAAGAAATATGTAACAGTTACAGCCTATGTTCTGGATATGTCTGTGTGTGGTGGCTCTTAAGTACTGACTCTATCCGACGTCCATGACTCGTAACTCTCCCTAAAACATCTGAATGTACTGTGCATTAAAATTTAATTCAATTTAATTAAATTCAGTTTATCAAAATGAAAATGTTAATATCCTTGTAGGGCTGCAGTTATCCTGGTTGCTTGCTTAGCTGCTTCACTTTTTCCTTCCACTCAACTTTCTATTAATATGCTTGGAAACAGCACTTTGTGAAGAGTTTTTTTTTTCCAATTACCTTTTCAGGATAATGTCAATGATTGTCTGCTAAGCAGCGATCAAGGCAGCAGTCTTATCCATGATTAACCTGGCTGTAGGATAGCCGTAACAAAACGCTTCAGTGTTGAAAAAAAAACTTTTGGAAATTGGGAAACAGAAAGACATGCTTGAAATACATTACTTTGTGTGTAATAAATCTGTATCATACCCAAGACTTGTTTTTGAATTAAGACTCTCTAATAAATTCACTTTTCAATCATTTTCTGTTTTATAGATGTCGCTGTTCGTTTCACTGATGTTCTTGTCCACTGTGAGAGACAGTGTTACAGAGAAAACAGATAACAGGAGGGTTGTACTCCTTTAGTTTGTACTAAAGGAGATTTTCCAGTAGTGTGGCCAACATCATAAACTATCTTTGATGAGTATTCGAACCCCACTCGCAACTCTTTGTTTTTTTTTTTTTTGTTTTTTTTTTTTTTTTAAAGCAACTTCCATCAAATGTGGCGACTTTCTGTGTTAGTTGGAAACTTTTGGAGACTTTGACATGAACGCTTGTGTCTTTTTTACTCTTTACATCCAGCATCTGCTTCCATGGGCCCGAGCATCCTCCCAAGTCCCGGCCCGTCCTACCTGTTGTAGCAAGAGCAGGAAGTGGTCACTACTCCTCTTCCAGACAGAAAATAATTTGCACATTTTTAACTTAGTCTTTTTTTGGTCTGTTTAGATGATTAATGTTGCTTTGTATAAAAATGAAAGAAAAAAGTGTTAAAAGTATTTGTTTTACTTTGACTTGTTATAAACTGTTACAGAGCTTAAGTGGACATTAAGGTTTTAAAAAAATCAACTAATTCCTCACTCCTACGGTGTCCATTTTATTACATACACATGACCAATTACGAAACTTATGGCATGAAGTCATTAGAGACTTAGAGAGCTATAACCACTTTTCTGGCTGAGGACTTGAACTTTTGGTTTTTAAATTTGCTATCATGTTCCCATGTTGTGATAGGGCATGGAGATGGCAGCTGTCTTCAACTGGTATGAAGAAACCTTGCAATGAGAATTTCTAAACGTGCTCTACCAAATCATGACCTTTCTGGACCTTAGTACTCCCCCCACCAATATACTCTATTATGTGCACAGTTTAAAATAACCAAAATGACAATGATTAGTAGAGTGGCTCTTATTGTTATTTAGCTGCATCAAGAAATTGTGAATTGGGCTTTGGTTCAGCATGTAGACCTCCTCAGATGCAGATGCATCATCAAGTCAATCGAAATTACAATTCTAATTCGTCCCTGGTAAAGATGGCTTTGATCACACCTCCTATAATAAACTAGACTGCTTTCACCTTGCTTCTGAGCCTGGTCAACTTCCCAGGTAATGTCATATACACTATCCTGCAGCCATAACCTCCAAACTTTTTTATTGAAAATTGTGTTTTTATGAACAAAGGAAAGCTATTTATTCTGGACGGACAAGCAAAGATTATTTTCTGTCATTTAAACACAGCGAAAAATAATAACAGCAATGTAAACTAGTCCCTCACAGCACCATTTACGTCCTCATAAGCCAGCATTATGCTACAATCACATTAGGCTCACATAATATTGGATTTTTAATAACATAGCTTTATTGCTAACAATTCTGCCGAAGCTCTGGTAGTCATGTCCATACTCTGTACCATATATGCACACAGTGACCCAGGGGGGAGTTTGTCCCAACAGGGGTGCCGTGCTACTCCACAGGAAGAACTCTGTTTGATCGTTGAGCAGCATGTGCCTGTGTGCACTGCACATAGACTGAGGGTGTGTGAAGACTCTGAAGCTGCCTTTCCCAGGAGAAGACAGCGAGAGGCAGCACTGTCATGTCTACAGCCATGGGATATGAAGCCATACCTCTTCACATACAATGCACAGACGTCTGTAAGTTGGATGCTTATTTTTTTTTGTCTATTTTTCCTTTGTTAGTACACAAAGTAGAGTGCTAACACTACAGAGACATTTTAAGTTATGCATAGGGTATGATAAAGCTCTTGTGCTCAAGCTACTAAAATAAACACATCATTGAGAGAAACACTTCGATTGACTTTTTACAAAGTTCAGGATTGGTCAAAAATAAAATATTTAATGTGTAGCAGGAATAGATCTCTTGGAAACTACCTGATATGGTGAGAGCCATTGACTGATTGGAAAGTTGGGGAGCCTTTTCAAATGGTTTGGTTTAACAAACATGTTAAGAGCTATTCTTTCCTCAAAGAAAATCTAACTTTTTCAATACGTATTTTTTGTTCAGTGGTATAACCTTTGATTTTTATTAAAATGGCAGACATTACAACCAGTCCTGGGTCAATGCCAAAGGAGAAACTTGTAAGGTGCATTTTTTTCTGTTGATAAAAACACATGTACATGTATTGCATTTCACTAAAACGAAATCTGATAATACCGAAGAAAAAAATAATATAAATGATGCAACTTCCACTAAGGTTTTTTTTTTTTTTTTTTTTTTTGCTGATCCATCTTGCACAACACAGAGAACTGAAACGTAATTTTATTAATCCAAAGACAGACATTTTCAAATTGTTTTCATGTCTGTCCTTTATTGAATTTATTTCCTGATACTTGTTGGTGTGATTTTATGTAGCTGCACCAGAGCAGAAGCAAAACTCTCACAGGCCCCTGGGCATTGAAGATCAAGAGCCTCAGTAGGTACTGATACTTGGGAGCAATTTAATAGGGTTCAAATACCATGGTAAATCATTAACACACACAAAGCAGTTAAAGTGAAAACACATATTCTGACTTCTAATAATATTTACACTCATAGTAAGAAGAAAGCAGCCCCCTGAAAAAAACTCTAGATGTTCATGCATTTTATAAGTATCTGGAATTTTTAGGGTGTACTTAGTTTTTCATAAACTTTTGGAGTTTTGGGGGCTGCACATGGTGTTGAGGTGGAGCAGCAGGTACCTTACGTGCAATGGCGGCTGTTCGTCAATGCAGCCATCCAGAGTTTGATTCAAAACCTCTCGATCTTTGTTTTGTGTCTTCCCCCTTTCTCTCGCTCTCTCTCCAGTCTGATTACTGCAAGACAAAGGCCACTAGTACCACAAAAACCTTAAAAAAATAATAAAAAAAACCCCTCCCAGCTTGGCTTCATCTGATAACCCGCAGGAATTTATGGTGTGTTTTGATCAAATTCAAACCTTTATGGTTGTACTTACTTTTTCATCATCACTGTAAACACATCAAAACTTATTAAACAGAGAAAATAGTATTTATCACTGACTGTAAAGTGTAATAGATCAGGAAATGATATATTTATCACCCTGGTTAGAACTCAAAAAGCCACACTTCAGTAGAAAAAGCATATTTTATTTCAGTCATCACTCTGCATTTATCTTAAACACTGTAGGCCTATGGACTTGGATTAAAGAAAAGGGACAGGAGAGTGTATTTCAGACATCAAGGGATCACAGTTCTGAACCTCCCTGGAAAAGTGTGCTCGAAGGTGTTGGTCACTTTCACCAGTGATCATTAAAAATGGTTTATGACCAAAACAATGAGATTCTGGATACATGTGGAGAAAGTCAGCTTCCTCCATAGGGTGGCCAGTCTGTGGACTTCTGGTAACTAACTCACTGATTCTTAATATAAATAATGCAACCAATACCATATCAGAGAGAGAAATTAAAGTTTAATAGGTTAAACTTGTGAACCCTCTGATATATTTGATAAAAACAGACTAAAGTTT
The DNA here is from genome assembly GCA_014839685.1 of Anableps anableps. NCBI lineage: Eukaryota > Metazoa > Chordata > Actinopteri > Cyprinodontiformes > Anablepidae > Anableps > Anableps anableps. The sequence continues at coordinate 8,419,556 of CM026076.1, read as the reverse complement.
TCATCAATTCACAAGCATTTTTGATCGCTTTCCTTATTAAAGCAGTTTTCAATATAAATTTGCAAAGTTTAAAATGACATTTTAAGCATTTCCAGAAAATAAAGCTAATGAAACATCTTTCAGTTGAAAAAAAAAAAAAGCATTAATTTGTAGTGCAGAGAAAAAAAACAACTTTAAAATAATAAAAAAAAAGGAAAAAGAACGTGCATTGGTTCAATACGAAATGACTGAAAATAGGATAAAAGAGCCTTTTCCTTTAAGCTCTTGGGGGGTGATTGTGGACCAGTATTGACCAATACGGTTTTGTCCTTCTAAGTGACATTAGGGCATGAGCAAGGTGAACTGTTGAATGGGATGAGGGGTGGAAGTGATAGGGAAGCGGAGGAAAAGGGAGATGACAGGAAATAGAGAGAAGAGGAAGAGTAGATGAAGAGGAGGAGGGATGGAGCTGAGCGCCCCATCACATGGGACTGGGCTATTGATTGAATTGTGACATTGATTAAGCATCCCCTGTTTCACAAAGCTATGTGTTTGTGTATGAATGTGGAAAACCTGTTTTATGTATGACTGTGTGTGTTTGTGTGTGTTTGTGTGCGACTATGCTTTCTGTATATGATACCAGTAGTGTATAAAGACAAAAGAAGAGATGACGAAACACAGCAGTTCTCTTCATTAATCTGTCTATTTACATTCAAATGCATCTACAGTGATGGGTGCTCTTTGGAAATGAGTGTGTGAATGTGTGTGTGGGTCTATAGATCTGTACCCCTAGGAGGGCTGACTTGCAAAATCACTTCATCCATCCTTCTGGGACAAAAAGGGCCCCTCTGTTTTCCTTTCTTTATTCTGTCTTGTTTTTATTTTGCTCCCCCGTTGAGTTTTTTTTCCCTCTCTGCTTTCTTTGTGTGCTTTTCTTTTCTTTTTTATATTCATCATTAATCCTCTAGTCTGGGTCTGGGATGTCACAGCCTTTCCCTCCCTCCACTGCCCTCATCCTAGCATTTTTCTTTTTTCCCCATCTCATCCCATTTTATGTCTCCGTACGTGTGTGTGTGTGTGTGCTTCTGTGTGAGAGAGGAGGGCAAAGGCTTGTCATCCTGTGCCCCTGTCACTTTACCTCTCTTTGCCATTCCCACTGCAAGGGACAAATATCCAACCGCCCTTTCTCCTCCTCTGTTATGTCCTCCTACTTCTCTTTCTTTTTATAATAGCTTTTTTATATTAAGCAATAACACATACAATTAATGAACACTTTATTAGGTATATTTGTACTTAAATGCTTGATTAACAAAAATATCCAATCACACATGATCATGTCAGTGTATTTAAACATCTAGATGAGGTGATTTTCTGAGGTTCACACTGGGCATCAGAATGTGGAAGAATAGAAAAGAGAAAACAAAAGTGACTTTAAACATCGCATTGCAATAAAATAACCCCTTATTACAAGCAAGATTTGTGGAATATGCAATAATGTTGAACCTTGAAGCAGACTGGTTTGATCACATTGGATACCGCTCTTGTGATCTAAAAACTGAAAACGGAGCCTACACACAGGTTCACCAAAACTGTACAGTAGCAGAATGCCAGTTTGAATTAATAACTTGCTGTTCATTTTGGTTTTTAAAGATTAAATATCAATGTTTTCTTGATTTCAATGATCTTTGGCACCACACAGAAGTTTCGTCCAATCCCAAATAGAATTCAGAATAAGGGAAACCATTTTCTTTCCATCTCAAATGAGAGGGTATTTTTTTTAGAAAAATATCCATAGGTTTGCACAGCATATACCTTTTTCAGTGTGGTGGTTGGCCCAACACTCAATTTAATGGCCATTTGTTTTTCTCTTTGGTTTCTTTGGTTCACTTAAATCCAGAATATTTTCTATATATTTAAAAAGACAAATTGCATAAAACTCTGATAAAACATACTGTTTTCATTCCCTGACTGGTCTTGAATGTCAACATTTCTAAACCCAGATCTGTTCATGGCTAAGTGTTTCTTGTCGCCTTTTGTAGCATCTGCTCTTTCTTTTTTGTGTATGCATGGCCTCTTGTTGGTCGGAGGGGAGGAGGGGAAGAAAGGAGCCAACCTCTTACTCTCTGATGCCCGACGAGTTGTTAGTATTGATCGCCGAGGCTCAGTAGCAGAAAATAATGGGGTGGTGAAAGCTTAGTGGACAGAGAAGGAGATAGTGAGGAAAAAAAGAAATCAACAAACACAAATGTAGACTGACACACACACATGCACACACACTCCCATTCACCCCTGCCTCTCAGTCCTGCTATGAATATTAGTTGTGTGTGTGTGTGTGTGTGAGTACACTCTCTCTCTTTTACATGTGTGCATTATCTATGTGAATAAATCCTTCCAAGCTCCATACGCCTCAGGGTGATGTGATGCGACCAGTGCCCGAGAAGCCTTACCCCAGCTAATTTACAACCAGCCTAGTGTGTCCCCAATACACCTCTACTCACACACACACAGACATTAACACATTCACAAACACACATAGCTTGATGACACCACAGTGAAACGTGTCGTCTAGACGACATTGAACCTTGAGTCCGCCCAGGGTAATTGTTTTATGCAAATGGAGGGAGCTAGGGCTGACATGATTGGGGCAGACTTAGTTTCGATTGAAATGTGTGTGTGTGAGTGTGAATGTGTATCTATGTGGCAGCTGTTATAGATGTGGTGGTGACAGTGGTGTAATGCTAGTAGCCATTAGTGTTATTGTTATTGTTGGCAATGCACTATTATTGAGCAGGGCGGGGCAAAGCGAACTACAAACCATGCTTAAATTATGGGGGTGGAAGATGCACAAATAAAACACACACCGAGAAATCTTCAGTAAAAATTCATCTTGTCATTAAATTGAATCATGTCTCCTCAGTGATGTCACACACTGCACCTTTGAAGCTAATATAAATCATAGAAACTGTGAAAAAAATATGCACACAGGTTACACAGATCACTCACTGCTCATGTTAGAGTTTGCACCATGTTGAGCACACACACACAAACGCACATACTGGGCCTTGTGTTATCAGGACATCATAGAGGAGTAAGTGTGTGTGTGTGTGTGTGTGTGTGTGTGTGTGTGTGTTGTGGCCCAAGTCGTAAATTTAATTTCATGCTGGATTTGCAGAGCTCATCTGAATTGCATGTGAGCACAGCCTGATAGGCTTTAGTCTCAACATTGCAGAGTCACACACTAAGACGCAGATGCTGCCACCGATGGTGGCCACGAGCATGTGCATTTTTGGAAACGTGTTCAGGATTCACAGGGCAGGCACATGACCTTACAGCATAAACACAGTTTATCCTTATTCTTAGTTTCTGTTGTGATATTTTTAGATCATTGTGCAGACTGATATGATTTGTAGTAATTTTTTAGCAAAAACTATTGATCTTTTACTTTGACCTTTTTACCACAAATATCACTAGCACAGGTGAAGCTGTGAAAAATCTTCAGTTTGTTTAGCAAATATTTTGCTAGAAAAGAAGAGCAGATGTGTCATAAATTGTCTTCTTTTAACAATAGTTAACTCTAAAAAAAAAGCAATAAATCATCATCGATTTACATCAGAATGGCCTGACATTCAGCAAACTGTTGATTAGAATATTACATTTAAAAAAAGTTTTCTGGATGATCAAAAACTTCAGTGTGAGAGATTCAGCTGCAATGAAGAAGGCTTCGGGACATTCACAATTGTTCCACAAGCTCCAAGATTCTCCTCCTGAGGAGAGAGCAACAGGATGTGTATATTCATATTCAGAAAAACACTTTATTTATCCAAAAGTAAAGATATCGGTGTGTTAACACAATGGCTGGGAAGAAAGATATTATCAGTGATGTTAAAGAAGCTATTGCTACCCATCAATCTGGGAAGGGTTATAAGGCCATGTCCAGAGTTCTACATTTCTATGATGATAACAATTATTCATAAGTGGAGAAAAATTAAGCCACCTGCCAATCTCCTAACAAGAGGGAAAGTAATTCCAAGATCATCTCATTCAATGTTTAAAGAAACTGCAAAAAGAAGGAAAAAAACTGCTCCATCTCTCTTACCACAGGGTTCAGTTACATTAAATGTTACAGTTAATAGAACAACGATGAGAAAAAGACTGGAGGTTTGCTTGGAGAAAGTCTCTGCTCAAAACAAAGAAAAGAGCAGCATTGCTTCAGTTTACAAAGTTGCATCTTAATACCCTTTGGACAGACACTGTGAGACCAAAGCAGATGTTTTTACCCATAATGCGGAAAACCAAACCAAAAACATCACCACACAGCAAGTTTTAAGAACTGTTGTGGATGAGAAATGACTTTGGCTTGTTTTGCAGCAACCTTACAGTCATTGAGTCAACCATGAACTCCTCTGGACCAAAGTGTTCTGTGGTCAAAATGTGATTCAGTCTGTCTGACAGCTATGGTTTGGCCCAAACTGTTTCATCAACAGAAAATTACTTCAAACACAGCAGTAAATCTACAACAGAGCAGCCAAAAGCGTAAGGAGTTAAAGTGCTGCAGTGATCCTGTCAAAGCCCAGACCTGTTCTGATTGAAACACTATAGTGAGACCTTAGAAGAGCTATACTGAATTAAATGCCTGTAACACTCATCTAACTGAAGCAATGTTGTATAGAGAAGTGGGCCAAATTGCCTCCACAACAATGTGAGACTGATAAAGTTGTGTAGAATACAACTATTGACAGTTGTTGCTGTTAAATATGATTCTGCATGCTAACCCATGGCTGTACATCATACTTGGTTTTCAGTTACTCTTTTGTCATATCCTTCATTTAGTTAAGTCTTGGGAAATAAAGCATACTTAATTCCTGCAACTTGCCTATCTCCCTCCCTCTCCTGGGTTGAGGTCTTTCAATCACCTTCATCCTCCATGTATAGCCACGGTTAAAAGAAAGTACAAGGCATTCAACTTCCAGGGGTTTTAGGTGCACCGATTTTTTTTTTTTTTCACAAACAAATCCATTTTGGGTTTATCCTTTGTTTAGGAAAGAATGACATGGTGGAATTTGCGGCATGTGAACGAATGAGAGAAAGCTTGCCAGTTACCCTTTTTACAAAGACTGTAGCAATCTAGAAAATGTCTTATTCAGCTGGGTTCAGGTAACCTCCCGCTCACATTCTGGTACTACAGCAGTTGTTACAGTGGAACTCTTCTGTAGCTGTTTTGTACAAAGGAGCGAAAGTCGGCGACACCTTCCAGATTTGAAAGTGAAAAACTATGTTGAGGGTTCTAAAGGAAATATTGTTTTTCCACTTTTTTTTGTTTCTCTCGCTTTCTTTTTCTCTGTCACTATACACAAACCTGCTGAGGCCAGTGGCAATTCAGTTTGTTCTGTCTGAAGGACAAATAGAATGGAGATGGAAAAAAGGCTTCATTTTTCATTTCAAAATAAAAAAAAAAACCTTTTCAGAGATGCAGTTAGTAAAATTCTTTGCATTGTTTTCTGAACAAACTTTCAATATCTGTGTTCCTCTGTGTAATTTCTTTGCATATACAAAGTGAGACTCTACCACTAACTAACAAAGGCTGGTGTTTGTCCCACTCTTGTTTTGAGAACAACCATTTAAATCTAGTCATATGAAACCTTGAAATTCAACCATCTCCTTGTATCTCCTGAAAGACTTTCTTTTTGTTCATTAGAAGAAAGAAAAATATGAACAATGCACCCTCGAAAGTAACTTTTTGTAAGTTGACATCTGCCAGATGAATCGTAAACAGAAAAAAAATCAAAGTCTAATCCATTTTTTTACTTTGTCTTTACGGATTAAAACTTTTTAAAATGCACAACAAAATATGATAATTAAAACTTTTTTCTTAGTTTCTTCTAAGACACAAAAGGTTCTGAGATATGGATGAGTGATAGTTCTGTCTTTTATCGGTAAAAAGTTTGCACTGGGCAAAATGTAACTGTTACATGTAAACAGTACACGTAACAACTGTTACATAGTGAAAACATGAATTAACATTTTTGTAAAGAAACCAATGTCTATTAGTCTGTAGTATTTTGCATAATACTATATGCGTCTTTCTTGCAATGGAGTTATAACACAGACTACACTAAATACATCCAGTTCCAAACACATCGCATCAGCTCCTGTCTCTTACACATGTATTTTACCAGCTTGTAAAGAGATATTTTCTTTAAAGAGTTAATATATTTGAATAGTGTGTATTATCACATATCATGGAACTATTTCTGAATTTAAAAAGGCGACCACAGTATTTAAACACAAATTATACCTTTTATCACATATTTGCCATATGTTTTTGCAAAGACAGCAGAGCAAAACTTCTTACTATTTGCTCTTCTCCCCCATCAAAATGAACACCTCTTGCTTTCAGCAGAAGGTATTTATTTCCTACAATCTGGAATTTGTAAACTGCATGTCAGCAAATTAGATGCATTTTGGCTGCGTTTACATAAATAAAGATGGATTTTTTTGCTCTTTTTCTGGGACTCAGTCTCTTGAGTATATCTTCTTTTGTGCGGTCTGAGAATTGAACAGATGCATAAACTATGGTTTGCACACCTTTAGCACAAGCAAATAGCTTAGTGAATTTGGCTCTTACAGAACTTTGTATTGTTTTTTTCTAATCCAAAAACTATGCATTTTCAGTTGTTAGATCATATAAATAAAAGAATCATAAAGTATCAAGACCCACTGTGCTCATTCAGAATGGTGCAAAAATTCTCAAAGATCCTTTATTGTAACAACCAGATGGAGTTCTTGTTGAGAACACAGAAATCTGCTGTGAGAATTATGTGCTTTGCAAATCTACGGCTCATTCCTCTTCAACACATTATAAACCCAAAGTCATTTTACAGCTGACTGTAATACTGGGATCAATATCCCTTCTACTGGGAAAAATAATTTTATCCTATAAATCTTGGATTTGTAGGAGCCCTGGTTGTAGGTATCAGCTGATTTTTCTTCTACAAAAATCTATCATTGGCTGTCTTATTGATGGCTGTTTATGTTGCTCTTTTTACAGGCTTTTAAGTTTTAGATTTTGAAGTTTAAAAATGTTACTGTAAACTAAAAAACATTTTAAAAAATCATGTTTTGATATATTTGATCACAAAACATGTAGTCTGATTAACTGCCTATTGAAAAAAGCCTAATAAAGCACATTAGCTTTGAACTCTTGTTTTGGGAACACAAAGTTTGCTAAGAAGCAGGTAAGAAGGAAATACCTTCAACAAACATTCTCGCAGTGAGTAGGGCTCATATTCCTGAGCCCTTTATCTTCCCTGTGCTCCTTGGTAACAAAGGCAAAAGCGGACATACACAAACACACTCACTCTTCTATCCCCTTGCCTCGCCCGGCCGGTCTCAACATCCCAGCGCTCTTTGTGGTGACGTCCCAACAATTCCATCGGGTCCCTCATTAAGGCCCAGCCGCTGGGTCTCAAGGGGATGAGGGGAACAGATGGGGGTGGCGGCTGGGTAAACTTAGGAGAGGTCACCTCCTCATTTCTATCTTCCACCTCCTCTCATTCCTCCCATCCTCAGGTCCTTTCAACAGAGAGCGTAAACAAGCATGAAAGGTTAGTGCTGTTTTCAACCGGCACCATCTTCTCCCATCAGGGACAATGGAGCCTGTACCACCAACAATGCCACTCTTTGTTTGTTGTTTGAAATTCTGCAATGGTCGATTAATTTCGAAATGTGTTCAGCGATACAAGATAACTTCTGGACATCACACAATTTTATGTAAGAACTGTCAATAGTAGCATCATTAATAATGATTGCCCACAGCTTGTTCCTTGGATCATTGGTTTAGGCTACAGTACAAGCTGTCGTAATATTGCTGGGTAAGACGTGGGCCTTATTCTAATGAGGACATAGGGGACAAATTTGGATGTGAAGTTTGAAGCGTTTTAAAGGCTAAAAAGGACAAAAATGGAACAATATGTGAATCTGAACACTGGATTCTTCTAAAAATGGCATCTTCCATCATTTTTTCTTCCATGTTCAACATGATAAATCCATCCATCCATCCAAAGAGGTTCATCTTAAGGCAGTTCTATGCATTGCACTTTGGTGTGTGCATAGTTGTTTGTTCTGTGCATCTCTGTGTTGCCATGTGATAGACTGGTGACAGTGTGTATCTTTACCCCAGTGGCTGCTAAAGATGAACACTGCAACTCTAGAGGGGTCAGATGCTTGGATGCATTTTTGCATTTTGACTGATCAGTAAGTTTGACACTTGTTAAAATGGGAGAAATTTTCAAATTTTCATTTGGCAACAGTTATCTAAGAGAAAAGCTGGAGAAAAGTGCAGTTAGTTTACTGCATATTTACCACGTGGCACTGACTTGACCAAAAGGCTAAAGAATAGCTTTTTGCACCACACTAACCTGATGTTAGTTCTTTTTTCTGAACCCAGACATAAGAACATTGCTGTTTAATCTATGCTTTTTTTTTTTTTTTTTTTTTTTTTTTTTTTTTTTTTTTTTTTTTTTTTTTTTGATCAGTTAATAATGTTGTACACTTACATGGTCTATCATGGCATTGTTTGGGCACTTAGAACTGCCCACCATTACACTGAATAGTCAAAGATTGGAATGACTGTGTGCATAACTTCTGCATACTAATAAACCAAAAGATCCTATTAAAACTCTCCCCATGGCCGTATAAAACCTCTTTTTAAGAGTCATTCCTCTTTTCTTTTACAGCTGTGTTCTTGGCAGACCAAGGGTGTTGTGTATTGGTGGCACATACAAACATAGAAAGCCCTTCCCCTCTTTTATGGCTGCAGACTGTATGTTTGCTGTCATATGAAGAAACGACCGCTGAAGGAGACGGCCGTTTCAGACACCACTATCCCCCCTGTGATCCATAATACCAAGCGATTTTAATGCAGCGAGTAATTACAATATGCCCCCCAACCTGCTCTCTTCTGCATCTTAGTGCAGAAGCGCCACTGCATCACCTCAGTGTGCACATGAAAAGTTGTGCATACACTTGTGCACACAGATGCAAACAGACTGGTGAAAGGTTGCACAGTAAAACATGGAGTAATTTCATTTTGGCTTCAAAAGAATGCCTAATGTTATCCAAAGCCATTTTTGGAAGCTGAAAATTACTACATTTACTTTGTATCGACTTCTTGCAACTTTTTTGGATTTCTGGTTGAAAAGAGACAGATAGCAGACATTATTAGGCATATAAAAATAAAATAAGAGGCTCTGACTACAATCTGATTAAGGCTCAGCAAAAGTTTTCTAAAATAAATATTTTTTAAAAGGTAGGATTGTTATATGTACTGAAACTGACATTATTAAAAATAAAAGTGTGTGTGTGTATATATATATATATATATATATATATATATATATATATATATATATATATATATATATATATATATATATATATAAAATCCATCAAGAAATGGATATATTTTGTTTTACCTTTTCCTTATACATGCATTTTCATCAACAAGTGTGTGTGTGTGTGTGTGTGTGTGTGTGTATATATATATATATATATATATATATATATATATATATATATATATATATATATATATAATATATATGTGTGTGTGTGTGTGTGTGTTTTTCTTTTTCATCATACATGTGTTTTCATCAAGAAATGTATATATTTTGTTTTCCTTATACAACCATTTGTTGTTTTTACATTTCCTCATCTCCTCTTTTTACTTTACTGTATGCATTTCTGCCTCATTGTGCAAATGAGGGCTGCCTTCAGCTCCTCTACTATTGGTCAGCTGAAAACTTGCCGCCTTCCAGCTGAATGAAATTCTGTTCAAAATAACAGCAGTCCAATATCACTAATAAGATCAATTTGTTGTCGAAATTGTACACTATGTTGCCTAAACTATTTGCTTGTCCATCCAAGTCTATGAATTAAGGATATCCAATTACTTACATGGTGATGGATTTATAAAATCCAGCACCTAGGTTTTCAGACTACTTCTAGAAATGTGTGTGAAACAATGGATTGCTCTCAGGAAGTCAGTGGAATACAGCATATTTTTTCTATTTATTTAACCTTTCTTTTACAAGGATAAAATCCCATTGAGATTAAAAACCTATTCTTCAAGGGAGTCCTGGCCAAGAGGCAGCAAGAAATACAACACAAAAAATTACAAAGTTAAAAAAAAATGACAAGCTGTGAAAAACAGGTACATGTCATTGAACTGGCTTTAAGAACTTTTAGTTTGGATGTAAAGGCACTAATAGTACGGTGATAAGATGCCAGACATTCAATAAGTCTGGTCATAAAATTTCCTCTCTACTAAATATTCCACAGATGACTGTTAGTACGGTAACCAGATCTCAAAAAAAAAAAAAAAAACAATAGTGGAACAACAAGGATGCCTATGAGGGACAATGTGGGACACATTATCAGTCCTATGATAACATCAGAAATTTTAATTTGATGCAGATCTCACATTACATTAGTCAATATCTGCATTGCCTGTTAGTGAACAACAATGAATTAGCACAAGATTATAAAAAAAACTTTAATAAACACGTCCCCTCCATGTTAATTTGAAAACGAACTTTGGCAAATATCAAAATATCAAATATCAAAATGCTCTCTGAGAATCATCTTTCACTGGCCTCACCCAGTTATAAACTGTTCCCCAGTCTTTGTTGTAGCTGCATTTTCTTTTCTTTGATGTCACTTCCTTTATATTCTGTATTCATCAAGCTTCTTTTCTTGTTCTGTTTTATTTTACTAGCATCTTGGCATGCAGGTTAGTCATGACGTGGGACGCTGCTGCGTATTTTGAGTGATAGCTGACACTCTGTGATGATGACTGCAGCTCTGCTTTTGTTACGCTTAAGAAATGCGCCAATCGAATTTTTTTTTTTTTTTTTTTTTTTTTTTTTTTTTTTTGCAGAATCTGACCCAGTCAGATGTGGGACATTGTTTTAATTTGTGGGACACCGGGACGGGAATAAAATATGTAGCACCGTCTTGCACAAATTGGGACATCTGGTCACGCTAACTGTTAGTAGTATTATAACAAAGTGGAAGTGATTGGAAATGACAGCAACTCAGCAATGTCGTTGCTGACCTAATAAAATCACAGAGTTGGGTCGTCGGCTGCTGAGGTACATGTGGTGAGCCAAGGTCACCATAGCTATAGACTTCAGGTGACTTTCAGATTATTACAGGAACATTGTGTAGAGAGCTTCACAGAACAGGTTTTCATGGCCGAGCAGGTGACCAAAGCCTTACCTCAACAAGTCCACTGCAAAGTGTTGGGGCTTGACTGAGCTACAGAGTCCTGACCATACCTCGATAGAACACCTTTGAGATGAATTAGAGCAGAGACTGTGAGACAGGCCTTTTTGTCCAAAAATGGTGTCTGACCTCACAAATGTCCATGAGAAATAATGGCCAAAAATTCCCATAAACACACTGCTAAACCTTTTGAAAAGCTCTTATAGCTGCAAAGGGTGGGCCAAAATTATATTAAATCCTATGGATTAAGAATTGGACATGACTCAAGTTTAAATGTGTGAAGGCAAAATGAGTTAATACTTTTAACAATATAGTGGATTTCTGTAAATATTCATGTCTGTTTTTTTGTCAAGTCGAAGCACTGCCTTTATTTGTCATAGTTTGAGTTCTGTAAGAATCCTTGAAACAAAACAACCCTTAAATACATCGCCTGTCTTTTCTATAACTGAAAAAAGAAAAACATCAGACCTTTAGTTGAGGAATTCATGGTATTAACAGTATGTATTTTTACCAGCTTTGCTCCAACCTGCCCATTCCTGCCGCTGTTTTTATCTGTGATTTTGACTGTTTTCCACAGCTTAAGTAAACACTGCCAACTCTTTCATTAACCATTTCACCACACTCTCCGTTTCACCCTTCATGTCTTTCATCCCTTCTCACTCTCTTGCTATGTGACTCTGTTCAAACAGATGAATGTGATTAGACCCTGCTTAAAATGACATTGGAAGTTTGTGTTTAACGACTCAACCAAAAGGCACAGTTATTCTGCTTAAAGACATGCTTCTTAATGCTGTTCTTTGTGCTGTGTGTACACTCCACCATTTTTATACCTCACAACATTTATTTGACTGTGAAGTCAGATGAATGAGTGTAAAATCTGGCTATTAGAGCAGTTTTCTATGCAAAAAAACTCCATGCTATTCTCAGACCCCCTTATAAACTTTAAGATAATTTATGAATAAACTAAACAATCAAGTAAAACAAAAAAATAGTGCATACATAGCTGAGTTGTAGTTATCAATTAACTATTTTCTAAAGAAGCAAAGTAACTGAAATAAAGTGCTTGATTAGTTTGAGAATTTCCAGTTTCACTGGAGAGTAGTACTCTTTCAATCAGAATGTATTTAGCTTTGTTACTACGGAGAAAAACAGTCTCTACCAGCGCTGTGATTGGTAGTTGATCTGTAAAATCGGAGCAGGTGATCACAGTTCTTATTCTATAAGAGACCTGTCATGAATGAAGTGATAACGTTCATGGTTATTTTCACCCACAGTAAGGACACCCAACAGCTGCTGATCCTATATGCTTTTAATTGTAGTTTGCAGAGTCTACTCAGGACCTGACAGCGTGCTAGCTGCTATGTACCAAACTGATTCTCAAGTAGAAAAAAAGGCTTTTCAAAGGGAGATTTTGGCTCTTCACGTCGTGATAGATGACTGGCTCAAAGTAAGCTTTAATTTTGGGTGAGTTTGTTTTCCAGTTCACAGAGGTTCTGGGCAAGTCAAACTTTTTTTTTTTTTTTTTTTTCAGATTTAAAAAGTTTATGTAAGTCAGCTTATTGCCGTCAACATTTTTGAGTTATATGCAACTGACTGCCTAGTAGTTACAAAGCTGCAAGTCTTAAATGGTCTGTGAGGAAAAAGCAGCCTGAGTGGCCTGTGAAGGTATTCATTGGTCTAGGAAAAAACTCAGGGGACAAGAACTTACCTTTAAATGGACATTAAAAACAAGATGACGGCTGCCCCATGTCATATTTATTAACTTTATCTGTTATCTATGTGTGAGTAAGTTGGTCGCTGTGTTCCTTTATTCTGCTCCCTGCACAGCTGGTTTGAATCGGACGACACCGTTTACAATAACCAGTACCCTCTAAAATCTCAGCAGGGTTCTGGTTAATTGATGTGCCATATCTAACTGGGACCTAAATAGGCTAAACTGGATGGTGTTCATAACAAAATGTGATTCAGCTTTGATGGACTGCTGCTTTTGACCATGGGTCATTGCCCCCCCACCCCAAAGTGTTGAATTCACGGTTTGTTTGGGGTTTTATTTTCGTGTTTTTGTTTGGGTTAAGCCACGTGGTTTCTAAGTACAATGGTTACATATAGTTATGCTTTTCCTTTTGAATTTTCATAATTATATATAGTAGAAAAACCTTGGTCACTGAGCCACAGTTCACTGTTCATCTATTGCATTATCAACTGGAGGACCTGTACATTTTCATATTAAGTTAGTTAATGTTTGAAATTTGAATACTAGAGCTCATTTTTACAGTGCATAAACTCAAGAAGGCCAACAGGCTTTTAATTTAAGTCTTCAAAGAGAACAAAGCTGTGTGTGTGTGTGCCTATGTGTTAGCGGTAACTTTTAAACAAGTTTCTCCTCAGTAAAGACTAACAATTCCTTTTCACAGTGTACCTCCTGAAATCTTAATTAAATATCGATATTATTACAATTTAAACAGAGCAATATAGTTTGTTGGACTTAATGATCTTATCATTTTGTATTTGCAGCTCATAGCTGGAGGTCCTTTTATGCATGAGTGTGGAGAACACCATTTATCATTCAATATCTGTACCCTGACAATCCCAAAATCCATCTCTTCTAACCTCCACACTCCTGAAGCTTGGCCGCTACTAGGTCATGTATAATAATACTTGAAAAATGGAGAAGAGCTGTAGTCCCCATAGTGATATCACACACACATATACACGCATGAAAACACATCTGCCCATACCCGCAACACCCTCTGTGCTCTCATCTGCATATTCCTTGCTCTGCACTATGAAATCCACTAGAAACAGGCACTTATACTTCCATAAATCTCCTCCTTGTCACTTTCAGATTGCACAGATTTTTTTCACACAGGAACAGGCCTTGGATAGACACAAGGGAACAAGAGAGGGTACAGAGAATGGGACAAAAACAGACTTCTGGGAAGATTTGGTGTGCATGTACTCCTATCGTGAATCTGATATAATTTCCAGGAAGTAATAATCTCACCAAAGTCTCTGGGATTTCAATTAAAAACCAAATATTTCAAATTATGTCAAAGCACCTATGTATATCTATAACAATAAACATCACCAGACATCAGGAACAGTTGGTGCAAATGTACAGATCAGTTTAAGAAGAGTAGAGTGGCAAGTGTAGAATGTCACAGATTTATTGCTTTTTTTCACAAGAATGTTCCACAGTATACTGCAAAGAGGAGCCGCGCTTTAAGCTATATCAAACTTTCAGAAAGGAATCACTCAAGTCGGCTCCATGCAGTGTTGATATCTACACACGTATATGAAGCTTGTAGTTTGGTGTTGTAGTACAGGTAACAAACCAGATCTGACCTTTCACCTTGTGTTATGGCTTTTAATTAAGTAACTACAAACTAAAATATGCCCTTCTCAGACCTTTCAGATAAATCATAGCAACCTCTTAATATTATGCCAATTGTGTCCTGAATCTTGAAAATATAAATGCCTCTATAAACTCAAAAGTTTTATATGAAAGAAGCTCTCTGCAAAGTGAGCTTTTTTTTTTCCTGACTTAGAAATTCAAAAAAAGCTTTTAAAATAATCCATTAAAGATTAGATACCTTTGTAATGAATACCTCTATAATGAAACCTGATGGTGATAGTGTCCTCCTGTTGGAATGTTTTTCTGTTGCTGGTGCAGGGTAGCTGGTCAGAGTTGATGAGAAGATGGATGGGTCATTCTGGAAGAAACCTGGTAGCGATCACAGAAGACTTGAGACTGTGGAGTCAGTAGTTTAAAATGTATTCATATGTCCCTATCAAAGCCTAAAGTTAAATACAATTTAGAACTGGTGGCAAGAAAATTGCTTTTCAGTCAGTGAAATCTGAATGAGTTTAAGCTATCTGAAGAGTTGACAAAAAAAGTCACTACATGTGCAAAACTGTCTGAGCATACTACAGAAGACTGAATGGGATCTAGCTGTGGGGTAACCGATGGACTGCAGCTGTACCAGAATATTCTCTCAGATCTCTCAAAAACTAACAGAAGAAAATGACATCACACTCAATCAAAATGCCAGATGGAATCACAGACACTTGGAGTAGCATCCAACAAAGATGCCCAAAGGGAGCACAACCCAAATACAAAAATCAACACCTTGTGACATTTTCTGTCTACTGATCTCCACTCATAGGTCCTAAACATTTTTCATCCCAACTTTCCAGACTCAGGTTTCTAGAGTTATCCATCTTTTATGTTCATTAAATAAAATGCTTAAGTTCACTATATATTTATGGCAGATATTTCTACAGTGCTTTAAATATGGAACCTAATAGAAATTGACACAGGAAGGAAAGAAAAGAAAGAATAAAGAAAAGACATTTCAATTCAGTTAATTTATAAAGTGCTGATTGACAAATGTCTCAAAGAGCTTTCAAAACAAGCAGATCAGATCCATATACAGTATTACTCAGCTATATCCATAAAACAATAAAGTGAAACTCAGTTTATTACACCAGTTGGTAATATATATATTATAATGGAATTAATATGATAATAATCCTAGTGTAAACCCTCTTTTTCAATGGTGCATCTCCCTGGCATGTTTTTTTTTTTTTTTTTTTTTTTTTTGTCTGTCTCTTTGTTGGAAATATTTAGTTTTACTGTTGAGTGAAAAGACCTTTTGAAGTTGTAGTTAGTGAGATGACAGCTCTGCACTCCTTTGTATGCCTTGTATGTCTGTCCCTCTCTCTCCCACTCTCAGCAAATGTAAGGAGGAATGTGATTCTTGTACCTCTTGTGAAGACCACCATTAATTTCATGTAATACAACTTTTATCTCCCTCCCCGGGCCTGCTATCTTTTCCTTTCTCTTTCTCTGGCTGTCTTTGGGTCTCATGTTCTCTCTCTGGTCTTTTCCCCTTTTCTCTTGTATTTTTACTCTCTTGCTTGTGTGGCAACTTTTTACCTCAACCTTTACAGCCATCTCATTTTTACCCTGCAGCAGTCATGATCCTGGAGTGGTTGTGTGTATTTTTCCCCCATATCTTTTCTTCCTGTTTCTGGCGTCAGATCTCTATGAGAGCAGGGCTACTCCACTGTGCTACTGATTGATCTGAAACCTCTTTGACCAAACATTTCAAGCCAAGACTTAAACATCTTCTTAAGACAGTCATGTCTCATTGTAAAGAGTAATTGTCTTGCAATTTAGAGGGAAAATTTAATTCTACCTACTGCATGTTAAAGTGTCCTTGGGGAAGACATTGAACAGAAAGTTGTATAACGAAACTGTGCATGTAAGAATGTGTATGAATATTTGGAGTGCAGATGGATGAAACTCCTCTGAGTGGTCAACATGACAATTCTCACTATCTCTATATGTTTTCTAAAAGGGTCGGCAAGGTAGGTTGAAGCAAGCCTATTACTGTTACACATCCAAGCCACATAGCAAGCTAGCCAGAACCACATAGCAAGCTAGCCAGAGCCCCATACCAACTGATTTATGAAAGGGTTATTTGGCTTTACAAGTCAAAGTTGTGATGTGGCAATGACAATGTCTGTGCAACCAGCTGGCTAGCTGATTTAAGGCAAGAACCACACCAGGATTAGTCAAGTATGATCCCTTCAGTAGTGGTGATCTTTGAAAATTGAACAAGCTAATAAGGCATCACACACCACTAATATGTTTAATCCTTTAAGGTGTTGTCACACTGGTACCTATTTTGCCATGTATGCTGTTGCATAGTCAAAACTGTGTTGAGTAGGTAAAAACATGAAGAAATAAAGGTAATTTTAGATGACACCAAGTTCTGATGTGTCTTTGAAGTATGAATGTGTTCCTGTTCTGATAATGCATCAGTACTGGGATTAAGGGTGTACATTTTTTATTTTACTATCAAGACAAGGTACATTACTTTTGCTGTGACATCATAGTCTAATTTTATTTTTTCATATTTGAGGATCAACGAAAGGTCTGGGAATTATTTCAGTGAGATAACTGTTGACCAAATTAAATGTAAAGTGCAGCATCTATTTTAATTTTAGTTTCAAGCATTTAGCACACTGAGTTGAGAGAATCTCCATTAGGGTGAAAAGCATAGCATAGTGGGAGATTAATAATGCATAATAATATGTTAATATGTAATAATAATGTTGTTATCTCTGAGAGTTGCAGTTGTTTTGATTCTGAAGCAGTGGTGCACATGTTCAGTATACGATGGGTGTGAGAGTCAAGATGCTCATGAGCAGGAATTTTACGTAATGTCCAAAGCAGCCTGACATGCCTGTTGATCAGATTGTGTAGTAAGTTGAAACATTATTTTTCTGTCATTTTGTATTCTTGCAACAATAAATCGAAGGTATATTAGAGGGAGTGTTATTATGGGAGATGTCTGAAACTCATTTTATTTGATTATCTTTATATTGGTTCTGCTTAGTTCCATTCTATAGCTCCTTTGATTCTACAACCCTGGCTTCATTTTTGAATTTGTTGTGTGTGGGACAGCTGGGTTTATTGGTTAATTGTTGAAAGCAGCAAAGTCTCGTCTCTGTAGGTTTATGATTTAACTATTTTGTGAAGTTGGCTTGAGTCTAATCATCTCATCAAACTTCTGCCTTTAAGGATACTCAGTCATTGCCTTATTATGAACATAAAAAAGTAATAAAGCGATCTCTGGTCAGAATTTTCTCTGTGCTCACTGAATACTTATCTTGTATCTCTCTGTGTTCAAGAACTATCTATCTGGGTCTTAACTTGCCTCCAAAGAAGATATACTTGGATCATCAGTCAGATCTAGTCAGCAATATCTACATGGATAACCCAAATCCAAAGTCAACAACTGGTCGTTCTCACTGACCAGTTTCCTCAAACCTGACCTGCCCATCTATCCTCCTCTGTCATCCTAGGAGATCAACAAACAATCACTGCAACATTGGATCACCTCTTACCAATGAGATTCTATGCCTGACCATTTCATCAGCTTAGTTCAGAAACAACTTAGCTTTACTTTTATGCAAAACTGGCCTATCAGAACAACCTGGATCATCCAGAGCCTTTTCCAAACACTTAAATAATATTTTATCATTTTATCGGCAATAAGTCTTTCCTCTGATAATTTTCACCAATTTTCAGTGGTTTTCTGTAATTTGCTCAAACAAAGGTTGGAAACCATTAATACAGCTCTTGGAGGTGACCACCAAAACCTTATGTCTTTCTCATTCATAAATATGAACCCCTCTCTATAACAACATATTCTACACACAAATGTGGGGTATCTGCCCAGAAGACTAAGAGTTGGCAATAACAAAACAATAATCTCAAACTCAGCAGCAGATCTACAACTGAATGGATGGCAAAGAAAAAAAAATACAGGCTCCAATGGCCCTGTTAAGGTCCAGACCCCAACCCGATTGAAATGTTGTGGTGGGACCTCAGGAGAACTTAGGAGAATTAAATATCTCCAAATCTCAGTCTCCATAATCACAATCCTTCCAACTGTTATCATCAACTGTCGTTGTTCTCTTTCTGAGAGTCAGAAATCCCTTCTATGATGGTCACCTCTCTTCAGCCACACACACACACACACACACACACACACACACACACACTTGCAGACCCTGTCACAGTCTGTGCTCTTGTTTTCTGCTTGCCTTCACTTCTCCACAGTGATGTCGGGCCATGGAAATGTCAGGGGTCATGTTACGTCGGCGATAAAGCGACGGTCACCCTGGGCCACGGTAAAAGGTCGGCACCGTGGTGACAGCCGGTTGATATCAGAGCTGGGGAGTCACTCATGAGTCACCGCTTTAAATCCTCCATGTGGCATTAAAATCATTTTCAGATTTCCCCCCTCTGTCTGTCTTGTTTTATTAGACACTGTCTTGACAGAACTGTGCCCTTAAGGGTCACAGAAGGGTCATTAACATTTGTTAATGCTTTTTTCTAAGTTTTTCCATCATTTGGTGTGGCTATGGTAGAAGAGAAGAGGATAAATTATTAATTGGGATTAACTATTTCATAAAACTAAAAGACTCAACAACTTCAGGAAACAACACTTGAAGCTATGGATGTAGAAAAGCCTTAATTTAACCACAGTTTGATTCAAAAATTCAGACCTCCATCAAAATCTACATCTGTCTATCGATTAAGATTGAAGATCAAAGCTGTCTTCCACATATCATGCCCTGACATTTCAGACATGCCATATTAAGAACCTGGTTGTTTACTTGTGTCTGGGCAGTGCTGTTCTACAAAAAGGGAATTCTCCCCTGCTGCACAATTAACTTTATTACATAAATTGACTGTGTCAGGTAATAAAGTAGACTGAGATGGAAAATAGACATTAAGCAAACAAAGAAAGGGGGAGGGTAGAAAGAAGTGTGATGGAGTCAGGGAGGACAGCAAAAGAGACAGCAGAAACAGACGAAAAAGAGATTACTAATGGTACTATATCGTATGGCATACACTTGTTTGACCCTGGGTTGTATGTAGTAGTATGTGTGTCTGAAGGTCTGTGTGTGTGCATATGTGCATGTAAAGATGTATGAATTTGTTGCAAAGTAGTTAGTGGCAAGAAGAGTAGAAGCCCCACAACACTCAGTTCTCGAGAGGAAGACAGGGTGGGGGTCACTGACCAGTGAGGGTCGGAGGTATCCAAGGAAGCAGGAATCCAGGGCCACCCAAAGTATAGCCATATACATGACACAGAGGAGAGCCTGAGGAATAGCAAAAGAATAGCAGCTCCCAGGCCAAAGGCTCAATAATTGTAAACCTTGCAGCTATTGTCATCATAGTTCCCCTTTTGATAGAATCAGAAATCTCTTCTATGATGGTCACCTCACATCAGCCACACACACAGACACATATATATACACCCTGTCACAGTCTGTGCTCTTGTTTTCTGCTTGGAGGGCAGGATACAGGGAACCAAGCCTCCCAACGCAGTATTGTAGCTACCTCCCCCAAGTCTAGGCTAAGCACCTTGCCTCAAGACCGTCTGGCACCAAATAAGAGGAAACCCCCTCCCAGAGAACCCCTGACACCTATTGCGCTGGTATAACCCCATTGTCACAATCAAACTTCAATTGGACAGAGGGATTGAGGGCCCTGTGCAGTCCCACCCACTGAGACGGTATAAAGTTGGCAAGGAGAAATAGTCTCCCACCTGAGTCAGTTCCCAGGGCCCACCATCAGCTTGTCACACCCCAGAGGATCATGGGGCATCAACCAGAAGCCCACCATGCTGCAGCATGGACCAAGACCTCACTCAGTCAGCATTTCACCAAATGCTTATTTTAGTAAGCCTATCTAAGTAAGCCTAGCCTATTGCATTAAGTCATTGGTTTTGCTACAATGGCTGATCATGAGCAAGCATAAAATGCAAGTTAAAAGAAAACAGTGACTGGCTGAGTTTTGAGAGAATAGGAAAATAGACAGGTGCTGGTTATGTCACCTCTTTGCTACAAAAAGGAACCACCTGTTTAAGAACATTTTGTTTTGATCAGTTATCAGTTTGTGGGGCAACGGTGGTTGGAGTTTATTCTGTAACCAGTGAGTTACAGATTGAACCTCCCCGCTGTCTGTCTCAGTCGTTGTGTCCTTGGGCAAGACACTTCACCCACCTTGCCTACTGGTGACCATCAGAGACCAGTGCTCCCGCTTCTATCAGACTTAATTTTTTCCCTTGAATGAATACGAATTCATTCTTACTGACAGCATGCAGTCAGCATACAGCTCCAGTTATTACAACTACAAACTAGTGTTCAGACCTGAAATCTGGGTGTAGTGATGGACTCAGACCTGAACCTTCAAGGACTCATAAAGACAGTAACAAAGACAGCCTTGTATCACCTGAAGAACATTTCCAAGATTAAAGGACTAATGTCTTGTCAAGATCTAGAGAAACTAATCCATACATTTTTCTTTAGTCACATTGATTATTGCAACAGTGTCTTCACAGGTCTGCCTAAAGAATTAATCAGACAGCTGCAGCTGATCCAAAATGCTGCTGCTCGCATTCTCACTAAAACCAGGAAGATTGAGCACATCTTCCCAGTTCTAAAGTCCTTACACTGACTCCCTGTAGCTCAGAGAATGGACTTTAAAATACTTCTGTTAGTTTATAAATCACTGAACGGCTTAGCATCAAATTTCATTAAAGATCTTTTGTCATTGTATCAACCTTCCAGACCACTCAGGTTTTCTGGTTCTAGTCTACTCTGCATCCCCAGAACCAGAACTAAACATGGAGAAGCAGCATTCAGCTTTTATGCTCCACTAATTTGGAACAAACTCCCAGAAAACTGCAAAACAGCTGAAACATGGAGTTCCTTTAAATCAAGGATAAAAACCCAGCTGTTTAGACTTGCTTTTGACCCATAATAACATTGACCAACATATTTGATGTGTATTGATGTTTTTAATGATGGCACTTCATAAAATGCAATATTTGTTAGTGGTTTCACAGCTGGTGACTATTTAATGTGTTTATGATGTTTTTATTTTCACATGATGTAAAGCACTTTGAACTGCCTTGTTCCTGAAATGTGCTATACAAATAAAATTGACTTGACTTGACTGATGCTGTTCAGCCAGGGATGTGCATTTTCCTACCCACATCTGTATTTTTGCAAGTGTTTTTGATTCTGAGGATGTGGTGGAGTACCAGGTGGATGTTTAAAAATATTGAAAGCAGCTCAGTGTTTGTTGTTTGTCTCTAGGCAACCATGACATCAGCACCTGAAGCAGAAACCAGTCTGTAGCAGGGCGGTGGGGGGAGGGCAAGGGGGTGGAGGTCCAACCTCGACAGTTTTTTTTGGACTTAAAATTTCCTGTGTTTCAGCAACTTTTAACCACCAAACAAGGGACGATTCCATATTTTACAAAACTGGTCCCCTCACGTTTTACACATAACAGTAACCCACATATATAAGCTTGAACTGGCGTTATAGCACAGCCAAGTGAACTTCAGCATGAAGTTTCCATCGACGTGCGGCAGGAGTTATGTTTAAAACTTTAAGCTTACCATGAAATTTATTACAAGCTGATTGCCGAGTAACAATGTATGCATATCAGTAGCAACATACTTTTGAAAAAAATAACATGGTGAGCCTTCAGGCAACATGTGATGTGCTTCTAATTTGTGGCTCACAGATCAGGTGTCATAACCCGTCAAATTCAGCACCAAAGTCAATAGTAATATTCTGCAACAAAGTCTAGAAAAATTACATACAATAAGTTTTTATTATATTCTTTATTAATCAATTAATTAATATCATGTATAATAAATTACATGGTCACACCCTCAAGCAAAAACTGTCTGTACTGGAGGCCAAGTTACACCAACATGTCCTCTGTCACTAGGCACACTTTCCTGTTAATTAGGTCACAGGGGTAAGATGTGGACCTTTCAAAGTAAAACATTACACTTCCTGTTCTCGGGGGAAAGGGGGTGGCTTTAGTGATGTAATAATTTGACTATTGAGCTTTGTTGGGGACCAGGTGTGGATGAATCACAGAAGGTTTGGTATCTCAGTGAGTTTGATTGTGTGAGATTGAACTATTTTGTTATTCGTGGCAAGATGTCAGACTTTGAGATCTGGCCATGCCCTTCAATATGCTCAAAAACTTTTTATCCCCCATGCCTCATGAGCAAACTGACCGAATTTCATGCCAATCGATTGACATCAAATGCAGAGGTTATAAATGACCAAAATGGGGGTCAGAATCGGAAATTGAATCCAAGATGGCCAACTTCCTCTTTGGTGAAGACCATGGGCGCAAGAGAGTTTTCTGCAGGTCTTGGGGAATTGTACAAGTACAGCAAATTTTATAGCTCTATGATGAAGTAAAGTCAATGTGGAGGGTGTTTTAAAATTTCACCCTCCACATTGACTTTACTCCACATGGAGGGCGCTGTTGAGAAATTTCTGTTTTGCAAAACCATTAAAATGCTTACATTTTACCACGACTGGCGTACCTGCAAAATTCGGTGAGTTTTTGTATATGCTTAAGCCTCCAAAAAGCCAAATCATTTGCGGGAAGAATAAGAAACTCTACAGATTCAGTAGGTCTTCCCATCACTTTCCCTGCTCAGGCGTGATAAAAAGAAAACAAAGTTCATGAAATGGCTCTACCAGTAGCTCCATCTTGAAGAGAGACACTGACAAACACAGGAGTACTCTTTCACACATAGTTTCAATATTCAAAAGATGGACAATACTTACTCTCCAGGCAGCGCTGACAAGCTACTTTGCAAAAGATTTTTAAAAAGCACTTTATATTCAAACCACAGCATGTATATTAAAACAGCAACTATATCCCTGTCCAGTTTGCTTTTTCTAGCTTTTGATGTCCCTTTCTTTGCAACTGACAGAATGAGTATCAACACTTTGCCACACTACAGGGAGTCTAATGTGTGTGTGCTGGAGAAAAGGAGGAAGTGTTTAGACCACATATGTATATGGTAACACCTGAGTGACAAGCACTATGCCTTCTACACACACTCACAACAGTTAATAAGCCCACCAGCTGTGTGGCGTGGCTGCATGGCCCACCCTCCATCTTGGCCAGCCATTCACCCTGCTGGGGATGACACGCCCGCTTGCCAGTACTCATCTGCCAGACGTCAATAACCTACTTCCAATGCTGGGTAGGGATGAGAGGAAGGGCAATGATACTGGACAGAGACTTTGAAGACTAAAATACATTTCACAGAGTGAATCAGGGATGAGCCAGTATAGGTTAGTTTGCAAGAAAGCATTTTCATGGAAATACAATTTGAAAAGCAGGGAGTACATAGTGAATTCTCAGACAGACAGGGAGAGTGAAAATACTGCTAGACTTCTGGGTTTCATTGTATTCCCTTTTACAGTTTGTCAATTGCATCTAAAAAGGCTCTGAAAACTCTTGCAATATAAAAAGATTTTCCTTAAAATATTTATCACCATAAATCATTTGTGACCCAAATTTCTGAATGAGCCTAAAATAAGCATTTGCTTATTTTAAAGAACTTATTTTATTTTTGCTTATTATAAAGAACATCATACTAATGCTAAACATATGCCTGTACTAAAACTAGAAGTTCCAGAATGTCAAAGCAGAATGTCAAAGCATTTTACAAGACAAGTAGTTCCAATTCATATCCAGTTATATGAAATGCAGTGCTGTTCACATTAAACTGTAAAATAATCTTATCACATACTTATATAGTCAAATTTAGATTCAGTTATGCTCCGTCCAAATTCAAACTTTGTACATTAAAATTTAGTTCATCAAAGCAAACTTAGCTAAATGTATTCAACTGTTAATACTTCATCCTGAAAGGAATCACTGAAGAGTCAGATCTGCAATGGTTTCTGTCCGTGCCAGCATTAATGACTTATTCTTTACCTTTGCCGAACCTTGAGTGAGATACCACAAGGATCCATTCTTGGTCCTCTTCCTGACTTCCCTTTTTGCTGCTTGACACTTTCTCCAGGAACATAACGTTTCTTTTTTTTTTTTTTTCAGTGAGGATTTCACATTTTATCTTTTGCTGGAACACATTGGTGGTTGCTTTGTATAGCTGCTCTTGGGTTGCCTTATTGACATCCATAAATGGATGGCACACAATTTTCTGATAATACATAAAAAAAACATTGATATGCTGTTCAGACCAAATAGCACTTAAAGGACTCTGCGTGCCAATCTGTCCTCCTTGGCTGCATACAAGAAAATCAAATTTGGTTGTAAAGCTGGATCCCACCCCTAAACTGTAAAAAGTAAGTAAAGACTGATGTCAAACCCTGTTTTTCTCACTTGTGTCTTTGTCAATAATGAAGCCTTTTCTTTCCAAGCCATACTAAAGCACCTAATAAAAAGATTGCCAACCGCAAACTCATCCCAGCTCTACCTTACTCACCTTGTCAAAGAGTCTGGCTGTCCTCTAAAGATTTCCCTCTCAACGCCACCTCCAAAAAACTCTCCCCCAGATTTCTTGGTCTTTTTCTCATTAACTCAAGTTTTAGTCCATCTGCTGTCCAACTTCAACTCCCTTCACACTTCCAGTTTCATCCAGTGTTCCATGTCACCCAAGTCAAGTCTTTTCATTCCAGCTCCTTGTGCCTGGATCATAGATGGGCATCCTGCCTTCCTCATTCATCACATCGTAGGATGTCCAACCTCACGAACGGGGCCACCAGTGAGAGGGGTATGGACCTGAACACTGGTCCTGGGTTCCTCAGTCCTTCATTGTGTTGATTTTTTTCTTTGAAGAATCTTCAGCCTTTTCCTTTGGCCGTCCTCCAAGTGGTGTCTGTTAGGGGGTGGGTGATATCCTACTGGGTTGTGTGCTGAGAGTGTGTTTTTTCTGACCTTCTTCCTGCAAGGTGAGACTGGCAGTGTGGCCTCTAGCTTGTTCCAATCAGGAGGTGCATTAAGAGATGTGACAGACACCAGATGATTCCCATACCTCAAGTGGTAATAACCAGGCCTCAGCATAGCGCTCTTCAAATGTTTGACTGCAGTAAACTTACCCTTTGTTCTCCTCCTTCCTCCAGTCTTAGCTTCCTGATGTCCTCCTCTATTCTCCAATTCAGACTTCACCCACAACCTCCTCCCATCTTTAAGTCCAAGGTTCGCCACCCAGCCCTGTCTGGATACCCAGATCAACCCTCAACAAAAAACCACCCCCCTCAAAAAACGCGCCATTTTCTCCACTTGGCTTAGTCACTGCACCTTTCATAAGCATCAGAAAGATGCAACAAATCACTCAGAGCCAGACGATAAGAGCAGCTCTCTGTAAAGGATTCAAATTTACCCATATCCCACAAGAAGGCATTCTGCTATTAAACATTTAGTCCCTGGAACTGCCTCTGTCTGTCTCTGCTGATCTTTGGACTGCCCTCCTAATACCAGCATTCAGGATCCTTCGCCATCCGGACACCTGAATGCTCACACTATTTGCTCTCCAGAAGATAGTTACTTTGCTAAAGATTTTCAGAGTTCAGTTGCTTTAGATGGTATACATCCTGTTTGCTCTTGGGCACTGCTCTGACTAGCTATTGGCTCACCTGTATAGCCCATACCTTAACTATTTATCCAAACTCAGGTTGGAGTAATCAACTGCTAATAAGATACTTCAGTTAGAAAATTCTGCAAAAGCTGAACTATCCCTTTAACTTGCAACTTTAATTCAGAAGTAAATCAATTATCTTTACATTTAGTTTATCAAACTAAGACATAATTTAGTCTATTAAATTTGTTGTAAACCTATAATATAGCCCTTGTATTTATCTACTTTATTCAACTTTTGTTCTTCAGTCAACCTAATACACAAAAAGGACAAAATTCAGAAGTATAAAAAATGTTTCTGTTTGTGGACCATACTTATCTGTAGTTCATTCCTCTTCCTTTATGCCTCAATTTTCTCTCATCTCAAGCATTTGGAGTCACTAAGGTCTGTGTTGCCAGCAAAGGTCAGAGTGAGTGATTTATTGGTCCTTTTGTGGAGAACCCTGCCATGTTCCAGAATCCCAGCAAACATCTTTGACAGCTGCAACATGCTGATGGTAGATAAAAAGCTTGTCTTGCTTAGCTAGGTCATAGTTCAAATTGTTTTATTTTGTATTTGAAACAGAAATTGCCAGATTCTCTGATGAGAATTTCATTATTGTATTAAATGACTGTCTGACTTGGGTGCTTGTGGTTGCCTTTAAAGTACAGTAAAAATACAGAGTACATTTAATTCTCATTGCAAAGTCTACATGAGTAACCCTAAGAGCATGTTTTGTTAAAAAAAAATCTAAACAATGATTTAATGACCCATACATGTCTGAGCAAAAATTGGGATATTAAGTCTAAAATGGAATGTTTATTCCACATTTAAATTCTGCTTTGGGGTATTTATTAAAAGACTAAACATAGGCCTGACAAATTAAAAGCATTAAGGGTTGAGATGGACAACCCTTAAAAAAGGACTGGAATGAGCTGCTCTCCAACTAAGGATATCTCGATTGCTAACACCACACCTTTACGTGACACACTTCTTTATGTGAAGATATGAAAGTCTTGGATAATCCATGTCCACAAGTAATGCTTTTACTGTCTTTGTCTTTGCATTTGACTGCTTTCTTTTAAGCCTGTTGATAGAGAAAATATCTTGTTTAGAAAAAAATTGCTATATTTCCATTTTCCAGTACAGTACAGATGTGTAAATATGCCACCATATTTACTTCTATTCTCTGAAGTTCTTAGTTTAAACAAGCGCTTAGTGGACATTAAAATAATTACTGTAACATCACAACTAAAAACAGGATTAAATTCTTTTATTCATATTGAACCAAATAGAGCTATCTTTGGGTGTTTGATAAGGCTTTAGATTTTTTGCATGTTTTTTAAAAGTTTTTAACCTCTTAAACCTGTTACATTTGCTCCACCTAGATGTAGATGAAATATCTACAACTGAATCAGGGTGTTATATAGACCTAGCATTGATTCATGTCCAAGGTCTACATGGTGCGTTAATATTGAGAACATTTCTAGCGCTCATTGGCCTCTGAACATACCCAGAACTCGCAGGTGGGACTAAGCCCTTCTGGCCATCAAATCCAGAATGACTTGGAGAGTTTTTCCAGGTTTCCCTCCTGAACTTGTTACTACTGCAACCTGATCTCTGATAAGTGTAAGAGGATAGAGAGAGGGATGGATATTTCTTGTACTGCCAGACCAGTGCAGACTTTGACTTGATAAAAAAAAGCTGTGTCTTAGGTACATTATATTACTGTGCTCCACACTATGCTGCACAAAGAGGCCACCTTGAGTTTGTTTGTGAAAGATCCAAAATGTCCACAAACTGCTATTCATCCGTGAAGAAGAGAAACATTTCTTTGCAGCAGTAGTGTGTAGAATGCAACTACAAGGTCTCTGAAGAGTTCTGGTAAACAGAAAAAAGAAAAGCTTCGGTAAAATAAAGAGTGATATGAAAGTCTATATGAGGGGGTGAAACTGTATATGCACACTAACACCAAAGGAGGAAAAACAACCCTTGACCTTCATCATGCTGGTAGCAACGGCCTGAACACTTTAAAAAGTCATTACATATTCAAAGGAACTGTTTACACAGTTATTTTACTTGTCAATAGAATCCATTTGAAAAAAACAAATTTGTTTCATTACTGCTGCTTTAAACATATGACTTTTGGATTTGCTTTTGTTGTACATCAGTGAAAAACTGCTGAAAAATATGTCCTTCAACTTAATCAGTTGTGTTGTAGATTACCATTATAAAATTCAGTTTAAGATAAAAACCCATTAAATAATAAATCCAAAATCTAAAACAAGGACGTAAACAAACTACGGGGTACAGTAACTTATGTACAGGATGTAAATTCCTCTCTAAATGTAAGACATTGTGGAAGCCTTGTAACAAAGCAGCATCTGCAGCCACTCGGCAGGATGCACAGCCTAAGCTGTCATTATCCTGAAAGACTTCCAGTGAATCTATACATTAGAGATGGAACTCCACTTAATACATGCAGTTGAAATAATTCACAATCCAGAGCAAGGCAATGCTCCCATCCCCCAAATTAGCATGGCTTTTACTTGACTGGAACATACTTTGAGGATTAAAGGTGGCACACAACCTTACACTAAACATTAATCGAATCGAGGGCTTTCAAATCTGGCATTTTAGCTTGAGAAAACGTAATACTTTCCTGTCGAGTGAATGAATGGAGGAGGCATTTAGTGACAAAAAGGTGGCCTTTTCCCTTCTGCCATGTGATTCAAAGGCAGGAGGGAAGACTGTAAGTTTATAAAACTGTAAATTGCTGGATGCAAAAGCCCAGAGTACTCATCATCACAGCATTTGAAAATTGTGTATAGCCCTTGACCTTTTTGCTTTAATTTCTTACATATTACAGCAATAGACTTTGTTTTTCTTTTTTTGAGAATTTATATGTTACATCAACAAGCCAGAAAGAAAATGACTCATAATTGTAAAATGGAAGGTAAATGACAGCTTGTTTTCAAATTTCTTTACAAATAAAAATATGAAAAATTTGGCCTTTTCTTCTTTACAAAATAACTCAAGCTCAGTCAGATTGTTTGCAGATTGTCTGTGAACATCAGTTTTTAAGTCTTGCCTCAGAGTTTCAGTTGGATTTAGATTTGGACTTTAACTGGGCCATTCTAACATATGAATCAGCTTTGATCTAAACCATTCTATTGTAGCTCTGGCTATATGTTTCGGGCCATCGTCCTTCTGAAAGGTGACATTCCACCCTGCTCTCAACACCTAAGCAGCCTGTAAAAGATTTTTCATGTAGTCCCATCTTTTGCTCCATTGATCTTCCCATCAACTCTGACCAGCTTCACCATCCTTGTTGAAAAAAAAAAAAAGCATTCCCACACCATGATTCTGTATTCACCACCTTTACCACTGAGGTGGTGTTTTTAGGCTGATGAACACTGTCAATTTTAAGCCATGCATACAATTTTGCATGTTGGCCAAACAGTTAATTTTTGGTCCTATCTCAACCATACCACATTCTTACACGTTTTCTCTGTCTTGTTTATGGTTTGTAAAAAACTGCAAACAAAATGGGTTTTAGTTTTTGTCTTGCCACTCTTCCAGTAAAGACCAGATTTGTGTTTTGCACTACTAGTACTTATCCTTTCAATAAATTCAACCACCTGAGCTGAGGATCTCTGCAGTTTCTGCAGCGTTACCATGGGTCTCTTGCATGGCCTGTCAGTTTGGTTGGACAGCCATGTTTTGGTAGGTTTGCTTTCTGTGGAGATAATGGATTGATCATTGTCCAGTGATGTTCTCTCATAATTCTTTGAGGCCTTCTGTGAACCCTGTCTTTAAACTTCCATGAAATTACACACATCTGTAAGCAATTTACTAATTTTTTAATTATAGCAATGTAATTTGTATGCATGTTTCTTCTCAACAATTATTTGTTCTGGATCTTGTTTATGATTGAGCTTTTGTTAAATATTAAAAGACACACATCATTGTATGTTAGAGTATATACTTTTGACGGATGGTCTTATTAAACTTAGGCACTGGTATAATATGTGTTAATCTGCTATTTTATTTTTAGTCATCTTTCTTCAGATTAGACATGCATTCTTCAAAACATCACATGAATACAGTCTCCTGCACTAGAATGGTTGCCTGTCTGCACAGTGTTTTTCTAAGAAAACATTTTGAAAACCATGTTTTCAACATTTTGCACTATTTTGTGTTGGCCTGTCATTTTAAAGTCCAATAAAACACATTGACGTTTGAGTTTGTAATAAGACAAAGTGGAAAAGTCTGTGACAGCATCGAAACCAAGAAAAAAAAATGGACATAGATGTTAGGTACCATACTAGAGATTGATCATGACTATTAAATTAAAGCCAAATGATTAATTTTGTTCATTTCTATTGAAGGTATACTTTTTCCATTCCTGTTTGTCCTTCCTGCCTTCTTCTGACATATGTCTTAGCAGATGCTAACATCTCCTACTTTTGCCATATAAGGTGAAAAGGATCCACCGCTCCCCAGGACAGAGAAGACCTCATTTTTAGACAAGAATGACTGTGAACACCACTGAATGACACACTACAAAGGTTGGATGTGCCGCTGCCCTTTCTCTCTTAAATGGTACGTTGGCATTTAGCTTCACATGTGTCAGCGGAACACACACCTCTCAAGTATTTGCACCTAAAATGTGTGGAAAAGTGTGTGTGTCAGAGTTGAGACTGAGGATTTTTTTTCATCAGCTCCCAAAAACAGGAAAGAAGGAAGAGAAAGTATGCAGGTTTGAGAAAGAGAGAGACAGAGGATAAGACAAAGAGCAGGAGAGCAGATTTGTATGCATGTTACATTCCCTCCAAAGACAATTTACATTTTGAGTTTGTATTATGTTAATTCTGAGTGGCCTCTCTAGATAATTCTATTACACAGATAGCTCTCCCGTGTTGTCCAGGGCAGGAAAATCATCTCACCGTCCGAACACACACCTGCTGATTAGCGCCCTAACATGATGGAAAACAAGGGCTAAAGGCAAATGAGTGTGTAACTGAGCTGTGTTGTGTGAAATGGGATGTGTGGACACAGAGGTTTGTAGAAAGAAACTTATCTAAACGACTTGTGATCCAGTGAAATGGTTTATCAGTTTCTCTTACAATACAGGATGTGGCGCCAGTGAGTGTGGCGCGCTGCGTTATAGCTTGTAGATAACCATATCAGTACTGCAATCCAACAAGCAAAGGAGTCACTATAATTCCCTGTTATTCCAACATGATTCTCTTCT
This sequence comes from Anableps anableps, assembly GCA_014839685.1. NCBI lineage: Eukaryota > Metazoa > Chordata > Actinopteri > Cyprinodontiformes > Anablepidae > Anableps > Anableps anableps. The sequence goes on along the minus strand of CM026076.1, from coordinate 8,388,035 downwards.
GCTTCAGCACTATAGGATGCAGCATGAGTCATTATGAAGTTCAATATGTTTTTGCCTTTCCATTCCAGTATTTCCCTCCTGGTTTTTGTCACTTTTAGCTCATGGTAACAGGAGCTCAAGGGAGAGGCCTTTTTTGGCAGTAAGTGTTGCATATTGCATTGTTCACTTGTTTGGATGCTAAATAAAATACAAAACATTCACAATTTATGGTCCATTTTAAACTGATCATAGTTTTCTCGTTTCCTCCACTTCATTAGAGCGGGCGTGAAATCTCATCTGAAATCTGGTACAGATGAAACATCGGAATTTCAATCTGCCTAAAAATATGGATCTCAGTTTGCTTAGAAGTAAGACTTAAAAACTGAGGAAGTAAACCTACCTGCCCTGCTTATTTAATATTAAACAGTGTGTTCTCTATGATCGCTGCAAGGATAATTATAGTATAAATAGCATTGTTTCTTATTTTGGACATTCTATTTACAACAAATTTTCAATTTTTGGTATTTAAAGCTTTTCCAACTGTATGTTCACATGTATCTTAGTTCTTAATGCAAACCTGGAATAGATTTTCTCCAAAATAAATCCTTAACTGCATGGAACTCTGACAGCTTTAGTGTGCCCTACTGAAAATAGCCCAAGCCCCTCATGTTTCCCTGTGGCCTGTCAGAGGCCACTTTCTCTGGCCCCTCAATCTCTTCGAGCAAGCTGGGATCATTAATGAAGTGGCCTTCTCATGGATATTGACCAGCCTGTCAGATGGCCTGCCACACTCACTAATAGGAGTCATTGGTCTTGGCTTAAGACCTGACAAAGAAGAGGCAGAAAAGGTGGAAAATGAGCGAAAATCTTCCCTTGCTTGATGGTGGGTTCTGTTTTTAGCCTTAAGGCAGCAAAATTTGAGGCCAAAACTGCCGAAGACTTCTTTCTGCAGAAATGAATGCTTAGTCAGAAGAGAAAACATGAATATCTGATACCACAGATACTTTTGGACTATAAGCAAAGCTATGACTGCCGTAGCAGGAGTGCAGCAAGCCAAGGAGAGCTCATTAAAAAAGATGTGATGGTAGAATGGCAATCTTTAGAGCCTGAGGGTTGTCTATGAGTTTTTGCGAGTCCGAGTAATAATTTGTGACATTTTCACATTAAATGACCATGTATAACTGCCTGATATAACAGGAGTTCACTGTAATCATTGTCATTCTGTCCAGTTATGAAAACTGAACTCTACAGTTTCAAACTTCCATTATCATTATTTTGAGATGTGCTGTGTATGCAGGATTCAATCTAGGGAAAGACTGAAGACGACAGAGCTTTAAACTCTAAGTCCTGGCTTCTTTCATAATTTCTTTGTTCAACCTGACTTGTATGAAAGTATGATATAAAAAAACAAAACAAAACAATTTTAGTCATTTTCCCTTTTCTAAACAAGAAATGATAGCATTTTAGTATTACTGGACCTACATTAAAAGATGATGAAATGATGGTCTACAGTGAGGTCTTTAAAATAAATATTTACATAGTTATCTTAAGAAGTTTTAATATTGATTTTAATACTGGTAATACTGCCAGAAATTTTGGTCCTTTTGAACAGTGATTTTCAAAGCCCAGGCTCCATTTCAGATTATAACAGATGCGAAAATCAATCCAGATTCACTCCATACCATCTTTTTCGAGCATGCTCAGATGCAGGTCATCTGACAGCTATGTGGGAGAAACCTGAGCACAGAACAGTTATAATAATAGTCATTGCTAGTGGGAACAGTGCTTGCTTTTCTGCAAGTTTTGTTTATTCAAAAATGATTGGAATAAAAAAAATATTTTATGAACCAAATTATAGACAAGTCATATCAAAACAGTGGAAACAAGCTAATGTTGGCCAAGCACTTTAGTTAACATCACCCTGTATAAAAGATCCTCAGCAAAGCGAGATCCTTATTAACTAAAGACCTTTTGCAGATTCATGTACAGTTAAGAGGTCTTTAGAAATGAATGATACAACTATGTGTTTTACGTGAAGTGTTGTTATTGTAACTTCCTTAACCTTCTCTAAACTCAGTTAGTTATGCATTGGCACAGAGCGGACAGTCCAGAAACTCCATTGGAACAAAATACAGATCAGTGTCAAAATATGTATCTGGAACATTCAATTCCCCATTTAATTAAACACACATAGAGAATGTCTTTACTGTGTAAAAATTGAAAATAAATAATGGAATTTGCAAGGAAAAAATATTTAAGGATTCAGCTGATTGAAGGCAGACAGTAGCCTTTTTCAGGCTATGTGGCAATTTATCTTTGTATCTATAACTTTTACCACAGTTGTCTTGATGTTACCAGTGTCTTGTTGCACTTTAACTTAAAAAAAACACTTTATTTGTTGAGGTGTGAAAAACAAGAAATTTAATTAAGTTTAAGCAAAAATTTATTCTAACGAGAGTGCTCATTATGCTTTACTGTGAAAAATTATAGTGGCTTGGGATCACAAAGAGACACTTGTGGTCACAAAGTGTGATTTCTTTTGCTTGTAAATCATCAGGAATTATAATAGTAGGGATTAATCCACTATGCATGTTTACATGCCTTTGGCCATATCGTGAAAACTGATTTTACCCTTTGAATACCAAATTTAATAGCCCCTTACGTGGAATTTTGAAGTTCTTGTTGCAACAGAAAGGGAATAATGCCACAAAATGAGTCTTGCATGTACTGGATTTTTGCAGGCATGTTGTGCAGCTGCTAGCATAGCATAGCTACTTTGATGTAATTGCAGTGAATGCAGAGAAATTGTGAGAAATTTAGAATAGGCTCATCTGATGTGTTAAGGATGCCCAGGTTGCTTTAACCGTGACTTTCAGCTCATCTACATTCTCCTTCTTAACAATATTCCACCGATACTCTGCTGTCAGGCTAGTTTGCTGGTCAATTAAGCACAGTGATAGCAGATTCATTAAAGCATGTATTGGTACTTTTGGCAGTGTGGGCAGGTGCCAAGTCCTGCTGGAAAATGAGATCAGCATCTTCATAAAACTTGTCAGTAGAAGGAAACATGAAATTCTATAAAATTTCCTGATAGATGGCTGCTCTGTCTTCAGACTTGATAAATTACAGTGTATCATCACCAGCGGATAACATGGCTACCTAAATTATACCTGAGTGTGTAAATGTCATGCTGGACCTCAAACAACTTGGATTTTGTGTTCTCACAATAATTGTGGAGGCCATATCATGTATTAAAAATTCTTTTATGTATTATTCTGAATTTCTGAGGACCTGCATTTGGGTAAGTTTTAGTGGTAAGCCATAACCATCAAACTTAACAGAAATAAACACATTAAATGTGTCACTGAGTACAAAGAGTTGTTTTTAATGGTAAAAGTTAAATTAAAGAAATAACCCTTTGCAAAATATGTTAAATGTGGCAATAGGTCAACTATAGTCATAAATATAGATTTCAGAAGCAAAACCTTCCAAAATAAAGAGAACTTATTGGAAGACAGAGGTTTTGCTGCAAGCAACAATGTTGATGAAAAGCTAAGTTTTTTGGCCTTTCTTCTGTAGATCACCAAGTGTCTTTCTTCTGTGGAAGACTAAATCTGTGTGTGTGTGTGTGTGTGTGTGTGTGTGTGTGTGTGTGTGTGTGTGTGTCTGTCTGTCTGTGTGTGTGTCTGTGTGTGTGTGTCTGGGAGAAGGGGGAAGGGACAGGCTGATGAACTTCACTTTCTATTAGGGACAGACAGAGCCTCGATGGCTCGGTCGCCAATCAATAGGCTGAAGGACAAGGGTGTCAGAAAATGAGTAGGCCTTCTATCTCTGCCTGGCTGAGAAAGGAAGGAAAATGAGAGAACTGGAGAGAGGCCCCTAGACTGAGATAAATTTAGAAAAGAGCAGTAGAAAATAGATAGCATATGTGAATGTGTGATTTACATATTATTTTAGTTAAAAACGTCCTCAGTGTGATCTCTTTCTGTCACAGATTCCTAGTAGTGTCATGATGAGTTTTTGAATAGGACCAAAACGCAGACAAGAACTCGGGAAGCCTGTGGTAGTGAGGATTTAATGCAAACAAAAAGTAAACCTTTAGAAAACATGAAGGAAATAACACAGGACCAGGGTGAGCGCAACAGTAGAATTCAGCAGGTAGAAAAATAAACCAATGAGCGTAAATATCGTGGAGATGTGATTGTGATGTGAAAACCAGGTGAGTACAATAAACAGAATGCACAGCAGCTGGAGTGGAATTAAAGCAGGAGACTGAGCCAAAGCTAAGTGTTAATACCAACATTATACTCCAAACCAGAATGCACCAAACAAAACCAAGAACGAACTAAGAAACTCATCACAACGGAATTAACTAATATGGAGAGGACTTGATAACAATAATATGCTCTAAATACAAAGACAAGTGAGAACCAAAACACCAAACAGCTGTGGATCATGACAAAGATGCCCATAGTCCCACTCTAAAGAAGCCAGCTGCTCAAAAAAAAAAAACAATTTTGGGTCAAATACCCTCTATGGGCCACTTCTATCTGCTCGGGTAATTCTGGCAGGTCAAAAATATATCAAAATATCTGACATTCAGGTAGTTAGAAGGTTGATAACTCGATATAGAGTAAATGTAAATGAAAATGTCCAAGCTAAATAGTCTAAATGATGAACAGAGAATTTCACAAAAGAAAACATAACTGTGTAACCAAAATTAAAACATATCCTTAGAAGAACCGGTATTTATTTGTATCAGCCTTTTTATGGACAACAGCTGTGAGGAAGCTTGAACAAAGGTCTCCACTGAAAACAAGCATTAGGGATTTTCCTTTAAGGAAACTTTACAGTCGTCTTTAAACAGAAAGCTGAAATACTGTATACATAAAAATGCAATATGAACACATTCTCAGGTTTTATATTTTTTACATAAATTGCACTTGTAAAGCAAATCTTGACATTTTTTTGCTTGTGATATCCCAGACATGAGTGCACATCAGCACATATGAATGTAACTCAACAGCCTTTCCTCCGGCCCTGTCCTCCTGACTAAAAGCCTTTTTGACATGAATTAGCATGTCGTCCTTAAAATGTAGACGGGTCCAATTTTCCTCTGAAAGGTCTGTCTGTAATGGGTACTCCGTCACAAATTTTAGACCGCTCTAACCTTGAAAAAAGCCCCATATACTTGTACTGTTTTTTTTTTCTTTCACTGCACCTACCTCTTACGCCTTTCCCCCACTCCTTCTTTTGCTCTGCTATTTGAGTTTAAAAAAACACTGAGAAAAAAAAAATCATATCAGGGCTTATAAAAAAAAAAAAAAACGCACACACAAAGATTTCATTTCCATAATGCATTCTAATGGCTGGGCGATGTGTTTCAGCAGGTGAGACAGGAGGCCAAAGGCTTCTCAGACAAACACAACAATAAACCTGTCAAGCACCATTATGCCATAGATATTACAGGTTGTTAGGGAATGGAAATGATGATAATTAACTAATTCAGCTATAATCTCATTTGTTTGGCCTGACCTCTTGCTAATACAACTTTGACCCGGACGCCTGAACATTTCAGACAGCATAAATGAGAGCACCAGCATGCTAATTTGGTGGGGATATATATTGGGTTGTTGTGCGGTTCTGCAATAAATACAGGTATGCAAGTTAACATTATTATTTGGCTGTAAACTGTGTTGCTAATGTCTGACAGTTGGAAAAAAAAATATCTACAGAAGCAGAGCACCTCTTGTAGTTCAGAGTTTTACCTAGTGACTGCATTAGAAAAAAAATGGAAATGTGTCACAGAAGACTACAGTACCATAGAAATTTAACCACCTGAGTAATAAGATACTTTATTAATCCCATGTGGGAAATTGTTCTGCTGGAGCAGCAACAACAGGCAAATAGATAAATGTATACATATATACACAGAACAAACAATGTACACATACAAGTACATATGACTACACATATATTCACCTAAATAATGATTTATAAAAATAACACCATATATAAAATATGATTACCCATACCACACATAAATCTGAGAAAGTGATCAATTTTAATTGATAACATATTCATGTTAGGTTGATCTACTCAACCTAACATGAAAATGGAAATGGGTTTCATCTGAGGTTCTGGGGAAGTAGTTAAATAATTAGTATGACAAAGAGGTGAACTGAAATATTTAATCCAGAGATGCTTACTGGAGAGTTGGATGATTTCCACTAGGGAGGAATTAAAGGGGTTTGGGAGGATGGTGAGCTTACGGAGGAGCAAAGATGAATCCAAATGGATTGGACAATGGATTGGTTCGAGTCGGCATGGTGGACAGAGTTCGATCTTCGGAGAATGTGTGAGGAAGAGGAGACCAGGAACTGCCAGTCAGATGCTTTATGCCAGGGGATATGCTGCAGTCTTGCAGGTGAGGAGTAGGAGCCGAGAGTTTGAGCTTGAATGGGATCCAAGCGCTCATCAGAGAGAACCTGAGGCAGAAAAACACAAGGGTAAGTAATTTTCTCACGAGCAATCAAGAAACTGGAAACCATGGCAGGCTTGAAGTTACCACAAAGGTCAACACTCAGGCATCAAAGGCCTGGCAGCAAGCTCCTCTTGTACATCTCGCCTGATGCGGCTGATTGGATGCAGGTGTGAATACACCTGTTGAACCACCCAGCCACCATGCTCCATGACGCCATCTGGAAGATGAAAAAATTAACTGCAAAAGAGAGATGACAAGAATCTCCCAGAACCTGACTATAATATAATATAATATAATATAATGTAATATAATATAATATAATATAATAACTGCATGCATTTGGATGCAAATTATAATCTACAGCCATTATTTACGTCCGGATTTACTGCGTCCGGCTTCTTCTTATGCAGAATTATGATGCATGTCTCCCATCAATGACGTAAAAGTCGGATAAAATGGAACATGACCGTTCTGACTGCAGACACTTTAAAAACTATTGGATATGTTTCCGAAAAAGTCGGATATGAGTTTCATATGGGCAAAAAAATAAAATTTGGGTCGCATTTGCCTGCTGTGTGAATGAAATGGGCAAAACCTTTTAACAAAGACGGTTGAGACAATTCTTCTGAGTCCTGAGCTTTATTGCTTGCTGCAGTAATGAGAAGAGTATATCAGATCACTACGCACACTGAGCACTGCTCTGAAAAATTCAAGCTTCACACAGTCTTTTAACAGTTTCCTAAGCACACCCACAAATCACATCCTCAATACACATCAATGTAAAACATTTTTGAAACTCTAAACCATGTGATTAAAAATCAGTTCTGTCTGGTCTCATAACACAAACTAAACAGTTCCTTTAGCAACTTCCTCTTTGTATTCTCTGAGCATGCATTGTCCCCTTGACTCAATCATAATTCACTCAAAGTTATCTGAGTCTCTAAAGGTCAGAGTGTCATACAACTGACTGTGGCAACTTATTTTGCACAGGGAAACAAATTTTCACCACAGTGAACGTAGCCTAAGAGTCAGGTTTTTGCAAACCTGGCCCTGTCTTTGGATGGGACCTGAGGCAGCATCTGGGCCCAGGTCAATCGGGTGGTGTTCGGCCCTTGTCTGGGCTGATGGGCTGCTTTGCTGCTTTGGGCAAGGATGCTTGAGCTCTGTGCTTGGGGGCCCACCGGGTCTCTGTGGCTCCGGTCTTCCTTGTGTCTTCCTCATCTCCTGTGGGTTGGTCTGTATGTCTGATACTGACCAAATATATGTAAACTTTAGAATTTGAAGAAAGTTACACAAAAATCTCTAAAAAATGTTCTCGCTAAGTTTTCTGGCATTTAGCAAATAGAAATCATTTTGGTAATTCTAACTGACCCTAAAACGAGAAAAGTTTGGTCTGATTTAACTTCAGATAGTGAGAAAAAAATGTGTATGTGTTTTTATTCGGTGTATGTAAATATATGGTTTAAACTGTATGATCCTGCACTAAATTTCCAGGCATAGAAAACAGATGCCTGCTTGAATGGATGTATGTCCATGATACTCATACATGTAAACAGTATACTTAATGTTATTCTACAGCATGAATTAAGTGTAGACACACCAGCTATTGCTTCAACTGTAATCGGTACCATACTGGGAAGCTCACGCAAAAACCATGCATAAGCATGCTCACACTCGCTGGGAGTGTTTCACAAATGAGAACCTTCCTTGCAAATAAGTCCAAAGTGTAATCTGCTGTTGACCAGGCACATTCCTTCAATGCGGGTAAGCAGCACATGGTGCTCATGTCTCCTCTCTAATAAATGCTCCATAGGCACTGGGCTCTTGGCCAGATTCTAAGCAGGGTTTGCTGAAGGGTGAGTCATGGGTATATGTACGCCTCCATGTGTGAGTGTGGGGTTGGTTGGTTGGTCTGAGGGTTCCTGTGTGGCCTTTTATCCTGTGCCAGCCCTGGCCAGGTGTGAGCAAGTAGGGGTTGAACTTTAAGATTTATTGGTTCCTCTGGTTCTGTGCTTCATATACTTTGGCCCCGACATGTTGGGGAGGAAGCAGTAATTTACTTTCCCCTCTGAACCACAACCGGATGTGGTTCCGTAGTTCTCCCCCTTTGGTTGCTTTGTTTAGCATCCCCTGAATGGGAACACAAAAAAGGCAACATGAAGTTAGCTGAATACATTGTTTGAAGCAAAGGCTTGCTTGCTTTGCTTCACTTTGTACCATAATCCGTGTTTTGACCTGAATGTCTGACTTTTGCACTGAAAGCATGCAGTGCCTTTGCCAGACTGATTCTGTTGATGGTGAGTCAAGGAACATGTAAAGGTGAACATCTATTTATGCATACTTCTGCTCCAGAGATACTGTTCTTCAACATAACAAATCATAAAGAAATGCAACTTCCTTTAATTTAAAAAGCAAAGGCAAAGATACAAACTGGAAACATAATGTTACCCTTAGAGCTGGGATTCTCAGAGTACACCTAAAAATGAACAGTGTTTCAATCACGGGAGATGATAGTTTTGTGTGCATAAAGTGGATTTCAATTCCAATTATTGCACTGGAACCTCTAGAATTGCTTAATTTTTCTATTTTGCTTTTATACAGCACTCTCAAAAGATACAAAACCCACCACAGACTTGCTGGGATTTGTTCTTTCATTTTTTTATTGCCAAAAAAGAAAATAATACGTTTTTAAATACTTTTCGTCATCACTTTTATCATTATTGCAATAAATACCTCAAAATATTGTGATTACCTTTTAAGTTTATATCCCCCATCCCTTATGGTTAGGCAAGATTGCTAGGCAGTCAGTGCTCCACTAAAAGCCAAGTAATAGTTGTGCTTTTGTTTTATTAGCTTCCTTCGTGATGTTATGATCTTGTGACAGATATTGTCACAAGATCAGGTATTGTAACAGGTATTGCTGTATAACTAAAACTGATCCATAGACAGCAGCATCCATTATTACTTCCGTAAACAGTGTGCTGTGACATTTACGTTCTTCGCACGTGCAGGTCCATTTGCGATTTTATACTGTTCACACACAAGTCTGATTGCAGTCACATTTAATTAGTAGTATGAATGACTATGGAAAGAAAAAAAAATCGGATTTCAGCAAAAAATTGGAATTGAGCATTGAAACCTGCTGTGTGAAGGTAACCTAAAAGTTCTCCTCACTACTCCTAACATTTTGTCACATTAGGAACTCTCTTAAAGCCTAAGGGGCTTTGTTAATTAACTTTTATCTTACCAAGGCAAAATTCTAAGAAAATTTCAAGAATTCAAGAAATTCCAAGAATTTTCCTTAAATTACATCAACTTTTAGTCATAGGATTCTTTGAGGATATGGGCCCTAATTATTAGTCCTCCCTTTTCCTTTGTCACATACCCTTATATTTTTGAGTGTTCATCTCTCCACACCTGCCATTAATTATCAATCACCACACCTGATACTCATTCACCACCCTTCCAAGCACCTTAACACACATGTTTTTTGTTTTTTCTACTGCCTAAGAGCTGACTTTCTGTCAAATATTACAGTTCAGTTTATTAGGGCCTGTATTTGGGTGTTCATTCCACCAACGTAGAGTAATAATCTATCTTTTGGCAGCAATGAAACAAATCCGAACAACCCACAAAAGGGTGTTGAAAACTGATTATTTTTTTATACATAGTTTATGAAACTCTACTGACAAATACCTAATTTATTTTAAGTTATGACTGAGCAATAAACAGAACATACTGTATGTCTGGGGGAGCTATATTACTCAAAGAGCACACTCAGTGTTATTGAATACAATATCTTTTGACAATCCCACATCGGAAAAATCTGATTGGCTGCTGCATCTCATTGTTCTTTATTGTGAATGTTGCATGAAAGCTTGGTTAGCTTCTTATTTTTTTGTCACCCTCCTCACCCTCTCTTTTTTCAGTTTTTAAAGCTTCATCAAGCTGCAAAGCATTTTTCAACAAACAAGGGTAAACTCAACAAACAAGGGTAACTCATCAAAAACTGTGTCCAGGCAAATAAACTGTAAGTAAGCAATTCTGAAAAAAAGCTAAACTTTAAAAGGATGATTTTTTTTTTTTTTTTTTTTTTTTTTTTTGGTTCAGTCCCTTTTCTAACCAACTTGCACACTGCTCACTAATCCAGGGGTGGAAATGTATTTCAGAAATGGAATTTTGTGGCATAGTTAGTTAGATTTCTTTTTTTTTCTCAGCTTATATCAGACAGGTTTCACTTTGACCTCATGAAAATTAATTTGACTGCAAAGTAAGAAATTAATTTTCATTTTAAATAACTTTTTAAAATATTTTAATTATTTGTTACTTATCTAAGCTGCCCCCCTTCTGTATCACTTTCTGTATGAAATCATTGTCTTATTTGTTATTTCTGATCTAAGTTCAACAGGCCTGTTTACTGTCTGAATCATCCGATCCCATTGTCCTGAGAACCAACCTCATTTATATTTTCAGCCTTACTGCTCTATTTTTATTTTAGCTTTTCCAAATCACCACAGTTCTTCTCTTTTCCCTTCAATGTCTTCATCCTTTTCTGTATTTGAGGCCAATCAGAGCAGCCCTCTCCTTCCTCCTGCAGTCCTAAAAACAGCGATGGACCATAATAGAGCATCCAATAATCAACCTTACAATGTGACACACATGCCTCCATTTCCACTTGCTGTGGCCCTCTACTCCACCTCACCCTTTTGTGATGTGATATGAATGCACTTAAACCTAATAGTTAGTTTCAAAGTAATAAGCCTGCACTCGTCATTTAGCAGTTATGTACAACTAAGACTGCTCAAGCTCTCTCAGCCTCTTTCTTTCTACAATTACTGGGTGATGTTTGCAGATCACTCCTGCCCCAACTTACACTCCATCCTAACTCATTTCTGCTAACTTTTCAAAAGTTCCTTTTTTAATAGTTGTTTCAGGGTATTACTCATGCACATGTTGCATTAAAGACATTAAGTCACCCAGCCCAGCTTTGAGAATCTCCAATTTGTAATAGTGTTATAAGCATGAACTTTGCAAAAACAGGACAAATATCTGACCTCAAGTTACAGACTTGGAGTTTTCAATTGGAATTTCTCTGCAATGAAAATACAAAATGAAGAGGAATTAATTTCACTGCATTATAATAGTTATATGAGAACCTAAAATGTATTATGAATTACATAAATAAAATTTAAAAAATCTACATTTCAAAAAGTATTCTGGTCTTCCTCACAGGAGCTGTTTTGGTATACTTGGAGTTAGCACTGAAAATTATTTACTTCTGAATTCAGTATGTGGTAAACATTATTCATGCAGACTCAAAACTAGAGACTGCATAAAGTTACAAACACTGAAGTTCCAAACTCTCACTTTCAGACATGAATCCGGTTTGGATGGTTAGTAATAGTTTAGTCTTTTAAACTTTTATTTTTTTCAAAACATGAAAGTGTAAGAGATCTTCCGCCTGATAATTGATCTCCTTTACAATTATTAGCACTTCTGTTAAAGCCGCAGTATGTAACTTTTATTTTAAAAAAAAAGAAAAAGTTTTTTACATATTTGTTAAAACCGTCACTATGTCGTGACAGTATAGTATGAAACAGATTATCTATAAAAAAAATTACCTTCTCTGCCTTCTCCCAGTGCTCCCAGTACTAACTGCAGAAATACACCGCTCAGTCAGAAACAACCAATCAGAGCCAGGAGGAGGGGCTTAGTGCTGTCAGTCATGCCTGCTCACACAATCCCCCTTGGCCTCTGCTACGCTACAGCTTGTTCCCGATTGCAGAGTCTGCCATGAATGCTCAGGCTCGTTAGCATGGCCACTGATGATGGCAGATAAACAGACAAACAATAAGGTGTTTCTCCACCATTAGCACATTGAGCAGAGCATAGACGAGTATGATTGACAGCGCTAAGACCTTCCTCCTGGCTCTGATTGGTTGTTTATGACCAGGAGCAGAGCATTTCTGCAGATAGCAATAGTAGCACTGGGAGGAGGCAGAGGATCTTGATTTTTTTCACAGATTATCTGCCTCACTGTTGAGACATAATTTTTTTAAAATAAAAGTTACATATTGCAGCTTTAAGGAAGTGTAGAGGCAGAACATTGAACAATTTTTTTTTAAATCCTACATCTTTGTATATTTATATATATATATATATATATATATATATATATATATATATATATATATATATATATATATATATATAAATTTCAGTATACATTTCATCCAAGTGAACAAAAAACAAACAAACAACATAAGACATGGCTAGACAGGTGTCTGAGGCTGTATCCGTCACAGAGTCACTGCCCTTTCATTAGATGAGAGAAAAGACCTCATTAGGTAAGTGGAGGGAAAAAAAAATCATATTTCACACTTTACCCTTGACAGGATACAGTTTGAGATTGCAAAAAAGAACCTCAGCACAAAAAAGCAACATACAGACAACAGACAACATCATACATAAACATGTGGAATGTGTGTCTGTGGTTCATGCAGGACTGGATTCTAGGTGATCAGCAATCCAGTTTTAAATGATTTAATAGTCCTCTCACACATTTCATCGAAAGTAACAGAACACAACTTAGGAGGTACTCCCGAATCAGTGCTCCTGTTTCTTTTTTGTGTGTCTGCTCCATATTCTCAAACCCTGAGAAGGTCATGGCAGATGGCCGTTCACACTGAGCCAGGTTCTCCTGGACGTTTCTTCCTGTTAGAGGGGAGTTTTCCTCTCCACTGTTGCTACATGCATGCTTGTTGTGAGAGATTACTGCAAATTCAATGACACAAAAAAGAAAGCTTTTTTTTCCACCATCGCTTGTCCTGGAAGAGTGAATGCTGCAAGTCAGTGCAATCTGCTGGGTTTCTTTTGATAGAAACGTTTTTTTTGTGGTTTTTTTTACCAATTAGAATAATAAAGTGATCTTGACTACATTTTTGATAACTAGGATCAATTGGAATGTATGTATGATCAGATTGAATTGACTTTCTTTTGCAAAGTTCTTCAGATTGCATATGTTGTGAATTGGCACTGTATAAATAAACTGAACTGAACTGAAATCTCAAATTTTTCTCAGATATTGAAATAGTTTTAGTATACCACATAAAATCTACACCAAGTTCTTCTTTAGTGCTGAGGTACTTTGTTGCTCTTATATGTTATTCTGATACCAACCTTGATTTTGGGATTGTGTTTCGACTGTGTCAGGGCTCAGAAGTGACAACAAAAACCATCCTCTCATTTCTAGTTTAATATGTTCCTCAGATTATAAATAACAAGTTGCGCCTTGTTGTTTCAGCCGCAGACGTCCTCCTCAGGTCTGCTTGTTAAGGATACAACGCTAATTTGTGCTGCTCTTCATTACTGAATGAGATGGCTTCATCTGCATTCATAAATTTGTACGCTGTGATAAGATCCTTTGCTGGACAGACCCACTTTTGTAAACACTCTTTGCTTTTGGACAGCAGCGTTCTGATCAGTTTGCTTGCTGAGTAAACGACACTACCTGATGATTAATATTCCCATATTCCATAAATAGAAGTCATGGACTAACTGTGTGGCAGGGAAAGAAATTTAAAGATTCAAACACAAACAACAACAACATCCATGGTGAGTTAAAGGCTGCAGATCTTTGAGTGTTGAGTACGTGTGCAGCAGCTCTCGTGAAAAACTTTCAACTCTATTGCTATATGAGGACAAGTGGGAGATCTTTGTCTGGAGTGCTGATGCTGTGTCGTTCAGATCAAGGGCTCTTTTTCATTCCAGGTCCAGTTATTCACTGTGCATGGACGACCAGTTTACCTGCTTCGAAGTGTTTAGTGTCTGTCTCAACCAGCTTTGCACATCTAGAGCAGATTTTACACATTCTTCTACACAAAAAGTTCAAGCTTAGTGAGATTGAATGAAGAGCAGCTGTGAAATTATTTTTCAGTTCTTGCCGCTGATTGTCAAATTTATATAGATTTGGACTCTGACCATCATAACCTATGACCTATGACTATTCTTTCATCTAAACCAGGGATGGCCAATTCTAGTCTTCAAAATCCAGTTTCCTGCATGTTTTAGATGCTATGCTGGTTGAACATAGATGAATGAAATGAAAAAAGGTTATTTTTTGTCTCATCTCAGCAAATTAGTGTCTTGCACATGCTTACAGTGTTATCCAACTAGGGAAGCTCCCCGCCTCGAGAGTCACCACCATCACTAAGCAACGTATCAAACACTTCCCTTTCATACAAATCAGTTGCATGCTGTGTGGTCAACTGTTTGAGGAATTTCACCCTGTTATTGTGATTAAAGCTCTGCACATGTTGCAACCAGCTCTAGTGTAGTCTTTTTTTTGTGAAATGTAATCATACACTGGAACGCTTTTGTCACAATGCCATCTTGGATATTTTCTGAATCAAAATACAGAGCATGTATAATACGTCATCATGCAATTACATCACACATTGCTGGAACCGACAAGTGGAATCCTTAAGCAGGAAGGTTAACGATTCCAAGGAACTGAAGTATTGAGAACCGGTTCTCAGTAAGAACTGGTTCTGGATTCCCATCCCTACCTCCAACACAGATTTGGACGATGGGAAAGTGCAAATATATTTCAAATATAAAATGTTAAAATTCAAAAATATAGAACAAGAAGTTTTTACATAGTAAAAAACATCAGTGCAAATACATGAAGAAAAAAGAAATGTTACTGTGCAAGAAACTGCCATCACTTAAAGTTTAGCAGCTTGTTAGCTTGGGGAAAGAATCTCTTGATTTGCAGAGTCTGGTTGTTTTGGCTAATGAAGTTCACAGCGCATCAATAGTTTTCCATGCTAGTGTAAAACCCCTGATTGTGTTGCCAATTTAGCAATGCAAACATGTCAATGCTCACCAATAAACACAAAGTCTCCTATAAAACCCAAACTAACCTATCAGAAATAAATTCTTATATAATTTAACACTTCTGTTTTAGGTGTAGTGTGGTCGCTTACAAACATGGAGGCATTGTAATTCCCTAATTAGACACATGACCAGTCATGGACCACAAATGAATAGGTTGAATCACTAAACATCAGTGAAAGTATTATCTGAATTTTAATTCACAGCAATTTAGGCCAGTATAATGGAAAGTGCAAAGTAACCTGACAAATAAAAAAAGGCAATATGAAAGGATTTCATAACTAAAAGCACCAGGCAATCAGGTAAAATCATTACAGTTTGCAGTTTGGCAGCCGTACAGCGTCCAAAGCTTTTTGCTGTAATAGCCCCAGCTATTATGAGCATTAGTCCAATTCCCTCACGGATTCAGCCTTCCGCGATGAGACGGGTCAGAAACACAAACACACAGACGTGCACAGAAATGCATCTCCCTGTGCTGGGTCCGACTGGTGCTGCGGTGGTGCTGGGAGTGCTCGTAGGTTGGCTATTGAGGAAAGGCAAGAGGGCAAAAGGGACATGCTGGCATAATACATTTACTAATAACTGTTTATTATTGTTGGCTCCCCAGGGGAAGCACTTTATGGAAATGACTGGATATGAAGGGCAGAGGTGCGAGAAGGCCACAGGGAAAATTAGCTTTTTAGATTCTCCCACAATGTCCTACCGGCTTCTCACTATATCTGCCTGTGGAGTGTCACCCTGATGGCAGGGATCATATGCATCTGCTTGTTTACACTCATGCAAAAAATATGGGTGGAGCTGTGAAAAGCCAAAACTTCCACACAAAACTGTAAAACTGTTCAATTAATTTGTGTATAATTTTTTTTGCTTCACACTGATCCAGAATGCATATCTCCAGTCCAACTTTAAAGACAGCATACTCTTTACAAATACTAATTAACAGAGATATGCGATGCACAACTGCACTGTCTCATACTTCGCCAAGGTGTGATCTTGCACTTATTTGCATACATTAATTAACAGCATTTCTTCTAATAACACACAACTCCACTAACTAACACAATGCAAAGCAACACATCTCTGCAGTCAGAGTGCCGACATTCACGAGGACTTTGCATATTTTAACACCATCGTGACCCATCAGGCATCATCACAATACATAATGCAGTAGCACAGGTTATGCAAATTAAGGAGTAAATCTCAAATGAAATAAAAAGCTCACTTAGTTGGAGCTTAACTTGTTTTCTGAAGAAAAAGTCTCTTGGACAAGTAATTTTGGGCTGAAGGGTTATCTATTGTGCAACAAAATCAAGAAAAAACATCATGTATAAGTTAAGCTGTAGAGTAAAGCTTAATATCAAACCAACTTTATTCCAGACTAAAGCATTTCCAGAGGGGATTTTGAAAATTTGCTTAATATTTTTTTTTTCATGGTATTCAAGTTTGAAAAGCTCTTTGCAATTCAACCAGTGAATTGAGATAATAGGATGCACCAGTTAATTGTCCAGAGAATGCCAATTTTCCCTTGATCTGCTCTGATCGATGATTGGCAGGTCGATAAAACCATTAGCCAACTTTATGAGCTTTGATATATTTATTTGGAGATGAATTTTAAAAAAGCATGACATAAAGATGACCTGAATAAATACAATATACAATTTTCTAATGATTATTTAATTTATCAAGGGGGAAAAACTTACACCAACTTGGCTCTATGAAAAAAATACAATTGCCCCTAAAGCCAAGTAACTTTTTGTGCCATCCTTGGCATCCCACAGCCAAAGTCCAGACTGTGACTGGACCACTCTAAAACCCTTTTATCTATTTATCTTTTAGATCAAATAAGTGCCAAACTTGCTGGTGTGCTTTAGATAATTGTCCTGCTGTGCAACCCAAGTTTGCTTGTGTTTAAGGTCACAAACTAATGGCTGGACATCAGAGGCATAATCAATAAGAAAGTAAGTAAGGATTAAATTAGGATCCAGAAACACTGGGGTCTTAGCCTGGCCAGACAGAGATCAAGTTCCTACAACACTGTCATTTGTAAGTGACTTCATACTAAAATAATCGTAAATACAATATGAACATTTTCACCCATTCACACTCACAAACACACATTTATACACTGATTGGTAGGCAAACCTTAGGTTGGGTGCCTTGCTCAGGGGCAAGGAGACAGAGGGAAGTTGGAAGCTAATCCATCAAGTGAGCCACAAATCTAGAACATAATATATCTGACCTTGGCCTATAGTTTTCAAATTGAGTATATATTAAACAAAAAATTTACACAGTTCTTTTACTTGGTTATATTATATTGTTAGCAGCTTAAAGTAAAGTGCCAAAAACTTTATTTAAAAAATGGATTATTGTTTTTATAATTTATTTTGTCAACATGTTGGACTTTGAGATCTTTTTATTAAAATTATTGCTTGGTTAGTGTGTATATTTTAGATATATTTATGTCATATGTTTTCACAAAGGACACAAAGTGCATTGAAAAATGGATGGATGATGAGTGAATGATGTGTGATGCTTCTCAAGTCCTTTTGTAGGGTTGTTTTTTTGTTTTTTTTTTGCCTTATATCAAGATTTTTAGGCCTGAATCTTCTGTTTGTCCACCTTCTGCTTTACTCATATTCAAAGCGCACGCTCCCCAATATACTGTCAGAGCTTAAGAACAATGCAGTAATTCAGTTCATTCTATTTATGAAGACAGATGGGTCTAATTTGCCAGTTTATATCTACACATTAACTGGACCAGAAATATAGTACCAGAACTGTACAGAAAATGAGTAAAAAAAACACCCAAGGACCAAAAACTAAATACATTTCCAACACCTTAATTTTAAAGGTTTGTAACAAAGTCTGACTCACTGAAAGGAGATGAAAGAATTATTAAATATGCTTAAAGTAACTTTGTCTTGTTAGGCTTTGTTTATCTGCTCTTTATTTTCCTGTACATCTGCTTTAACGGGCCAGAATTCCAACTACCAACTGTGGTGCACTGTGCAGTCAGCAACATAAAGACAAATTGTTACCAAATATTAAGTTTGGTCGTTTACTGATCAACCTATGGTAAAAATACAAATTAAAGAACTATTTACAATTAAAAAAAAAACATTTACATTAACATTAGTACCAGTTAGTTTCAGACCTGAAAGTGAATGTTGTCTAAACATAGAAACCTTAACTGACTTTATTTGTAAAAAATAAGAACAAAATTTTAAAAAAGCAACATAAATCGGTCCAAAGCATCTGGACTCAGATAATAAATGCAGCTGGTAGAACACTGACATCATCTTATTTAGTATTTCTTGAAATAAACCGTGCATGGCAGGAAAGTGCATAAAAACATTAATCAAGCCTGATCATTTCGGGTGTGTGTGTGTCTGCACTTTGAAATGACTCGGCTCGTTGTGCCTGGTGACCTCACAGTGCAAGTACATGGAGAGCCTGTTTTCTCCTCACTCTCCAGAGGAAGCAAGAGTCCAAACTCTGCTGGTTTTGGCCTGACGATGTGTTTGTCTGCTGCGTTTGCCTGTAGCCCTTCTGCTGTTGCTGTCCTGCGGTCGGAAGACTCCTCATGAAGAATGGGCCAGCAATGATTGTCTCTGGATCAAGCTTAACCACATCGTGAAGGAATACCAGACACATGGCTAAACGGATCATAACTCTTTGTCTGTCTTCATGTGTCTGAGAGAGATGGAAACAAACGCAGAGATCCAGACAGTGGGGGAGACCTGAACAACATTTTAACTTTTTAACAGTTGCACTGGGTGGCTTTGGATGAGTCAGGCTGAGAAAGTAAGCTGAAAACTGTCCGACCATCAATCTTTACGGTTTGGGTGTGCTTTCACAACTATCTCATGCACTGCAAAAGTTAAGTGTGGTTCACACTGATATAAGGCCTATTTAACCTTAGCAAGGCTCTTCAAAACACTTAACATACACACATAAATTTGCATCCTCAGAACTGACCAAGCAAGTTTGTTGCAGCTCAGATTTATGGAGAATGGATTGTTCTGATTTACTTTTCTCTCTAATTTAAATGTGCTTTTCTCTAGCAATACCCAGTGATGCTATTTCAGACTGGTTAAAATATGTTTGACACAATATGTTTGTGTGGCTAAACTGTTGCCTGACAGTTCAATTGTTTGAGGGATTATATCTTGCCTGGGCTCTTACTGAGAGAATAACATCTAAACAATTTGGTCTTTACCAGGATATAATCTTATTTAAATTCAACATGAAGTCCCCAAATTACAGATCAGATTCCACAAAATCATGTCTATAAAATAAAGATGAAGCTAAAATTAAGAAGTTCATAAAAAAAAAAAACAAAAAAAAAAACAACCATAGATATGGCATAGATTTATAGCACTTTCTTCTGAAAACATTTAATTTGACTTATGAGTACTTAATTATGAGTACTAAATTCACAAAAAAATATATTTTATTTTATTTGATCTTTATTCATATATGACAAATCTAATTGAGAAAAAAAAAATAATTCTCATTTTCAAGAGAGACCTGTTTCAACATTATACAAAGTTATAAAAGTTAATTTTATGTTGATACTTGTACTGATTCTAACCGGCCCTTTTCTGAAATCGAGTGTTGATCAACTTTAAGAGAAGACTGAAATTCCATAGTCCACTGTAAAATGTAAATAACCTCTTTTTTAGAGTCATAGAACCGAAAAAGGGTAACAGAAAGTAGACGCAGTTTATATGCAGTGCATTGCAAATAGCCAGACCCTTTGCACTTCTCAACATTTTATGACATTACAAGTTCAAATTTCAGTGTATACAATTCAGATTTTATGTGATAGACTTATACAAAGTAGCATATAATTCTGACACTGATGGAGAAGGACACAAATTAATGTTTTTTTTCAAAATCTTTCTGCATGTTTAGAGCTGTCCTGCTGGAAGGGGAGCCTTCAGACTAGTCTTAAGTCTTTTCTAACCTCTAACATGTTTTCCTCCAGGACTGTCATGTATATTAGCTCATCTGTTGTCCCATCATATCTGACCAGCTTCCCTGTCCTTGCTGAAGAAATGATCCCCACAGTATGAAAATGCTACTGCCACTTTACAAAGTGGTAGATGTGCATTAAACTGTTTCTTCCACAGATAACTTTTTTTCAAGCAAGCTAACAAGTTAAATTTTGGTCTCTTCTGACCAGAACACCTTCTACATTTGCTTTCTATCCCACATGGCTTTTGGAAACTGAAAACAGGAATACTAGTGGCTTTCTTCTTGCCACGAAGACCAGATTTGAGGAGCAGGACCAACAGTTATCATATTAACAGATTTCTAACCTAACCTATTATAACCTAACCCTGCTTTAAACTTCTCTGCAACTTTAACTCAGACCTGTCTGCTGTATTCCTTGGTTTTCATTATGCTGGTTGTTCACGAGATTTCTATTAGAAACCTTTGAAGCCTTTACAGAACAGCTACTGTAGTTAAACCACACACAGGTGGACTCTCAAGGCAATTGGTTGCACTGGTTTTATTTGGGGGTATGAGAGTTTGAAGAGTGGAATACAAATGCACTCCACCTGTTTTAGGTCTTCTACAGAAAAAAAAAATAAGTCTCCATGCACTTTCTTGATTTTTATTCTTCCCACCATTGTCAAACATCCAAATAAATTAATATGCATAAAAGCAATAGTTGAGTCTTCTCTATTAGCAGTCAATAACTGCTAATAGAAAACAACAATGTTGGTTTTACTGAAGCCGTTTTTCAAATACCATCACTGTTGCACTGACTGCATGATCTCAGATGTGTAACAATCCAACAAAAACTTTTTTGTAAACCACACTAATCTGTGCCTTTCAAATATGGGTGGAGCCAATGGAGGAGCAAAAACAAGGAGTGTAGCTCCAGGTAGAAGCATTAAGACATACCTTTAACATGAAAGCGAAACAGTAAGGAAAGCAGGCACACAGGCAGCCAGACTGAACTGTAATTAATGAACAAGTTTCTCATGATTAACTTTTATTAAGCGATACTCCTGAGTCCTCCAGCCGGCAGGTAATGGGAGAGGCCTGGGGAGTGGGAAAGAGGAATAGAGTGAGGGAAGGACAAAGGAGGGAGACACTCAACCCCATTATTTCTCCTCAGCCGCTCATAAAAACAGCATCCCGTAAATTCATAAAATCCTTTCCCACTGTTACTCTGTGGCCTGAAGAATTAGAAGGACACACATTTAACCCCCAAAGGAAAGCTGCTGTTCAAGGAAAGCTTTAAGAGGCTCCCACAAAGTATTTCTGTTCAACTGGTCTTAGATTTAGAGTCAAGGCTAAAAAATACAAATTGAACAATCATCAAACACACAACACCTGCAGATGCAAAGGCATCAAGAGTCAACATTTTAAGAGAAAATGTTTCTGCCTATGCTTTCTATGGATATAACCTACAAATATAACTTTTTTCTCCTCAGTGTAAATGCCTATGCCCCTTGTTTTCCTAAAATCATTTCAGAAACACAGGGTAAAATAAGAGTTACTTAAACATAAACAAATAATAGAAAATGCATCAAGAAGGTCCAAAATAATTTAATTTTCTGACTCTTAAACTATCATTCAGGTTTCCAAATAATGTGACCCATAGGATTTATCAGTAAATGTCTCTTCATGGGATTATCTGTACACTTGTAGAGGTCAGAGGTTCTAGGATGACTAAAATAATTTCTGTTTGCTAAACGACAGAATAATGAGCTAGACAGTTTTGAGAACTGTTTTATTGGTTTCTTCAGAATCAAAAGTTTAAACACATTTGAAGAATTGCATTTTAAACTGTATAATGTGGTCATACAATTGGGGTGTCCATCCACAAGCTTCTCACTATAGTTTTTAGGAATGGTGTATTCTTCTTGAAAGAATTAATGTAACTATGCTTGTTTGTAAGCTGTCTTTTCACACACATTTTTTCAGCTTTGCCCATAAATTGAATTTTATTAGGGATTGGGATCAATGGTTTTTGGTGGCTATTCTAAAACCTTGACTTTTCTTGTCCTTATGCCACTTTGTAACTAAATCTGCCGTATTATTAAGGATGTTCTCCATTGGGAAGACACATGAATGGCCAAGCTTTAACCTCGTGGCTGATGTCTTCAAATGTTGCTTCAATATTTACACATAATTTTCTTCTCTCGTGATGCCATCTATTTTGTGAAGTGCACCAGTCCATCAAGGAACAAATCACACACATAACATGATGCTGTACCCTATGTGCTTCATAGTTGGGATGATGTTCTCAGGCTTGAATTTTCCTCTCCCTTTTTCCTCTAAAGGTAACTCATGATGGCCAAGCCCTCCAATTTTAGGGCATGTCTCCAAAAAATGAACTCTTAGTAGCTGAGTGCATTTGCAAACTGGAATCTGGCTTTTAATTGCGATTTAGGAACAAGCACTTATATTACTGTGGATAATGACACTCTCTCACTGGCTTCAGTCAGCATCTTCACAAGATCTTTTTCTTTTGTTTGAAGGTTGATACACACATTTTGCACCAAAATATGTTCATCTCTAGGACACAGAGCCTGTCTGCGTCTTGACAAGTATGACTGCTGGACATTTACATACTGTTTTGGCTTGCTGCTAATTGTTTTAACAGATGAAAGTAGCCTCAACAGGCATCTGGAAACTGTGCTTAAGTATGAATCGGATTTGTGGAGGTCCACAATTCTCCTCTATAAGTTTTCAAATTTCTTTAGATTTTTCCATGATGTCACACAAGGAACCACCGTGTTTGAGGTGTTACCTTGAAATACAGTCATATTCAATAAGTTAGAATATATTGATTTTATTGGCCCAACGTAATATTTTCATCTTAAATGTCATGCTTTTTTATTAGTTGTAAGCAGAAAATCATCATAATCAACAGAAATAAAGGCTAAAAACATCAGTCTTTGTGTAATTAATCTATATATTGTTTCCCTTGAATTGAGTTATTGAAATAAATCAACTTTTCCATGATATTCTAATTTTAATTTTTTGAATATAACCACAACCACAGGTGTTCTTCCACTTAGCTTAAATGTGAATTAACCAATAAGAATCCTACATAGCCATGATGACATTATGTAGTGTTATCCAAATTGTTTAAAGGGATTCTAACCTTAGTTAAGGGATATGAATAAATTGCTGAATTTGAAGCAAAAAAAAAAAAAAGAAGTTATCTGTCTTCATGTTGACATTTATCGAACAGAAATATTTTTTGATAATCCTGACTGACCTAATTTAGTGAGGGAAAAAAGTTGAAGTTTTTTTTTTTTACAGTTTATACAAATATCTGGTTTGACCTATATTTTAGGTTGATTAATAATAAATGTAAACTTTGAGGTCATCTTTAGCTTCTGGTTATATCGTCCTTGTCGCTGATACTAAATCATGGTGGTGAGAAATACACATAAAACTGAAAGAATGGAAGCAATACCTTCACTTAATTTTTATTTTAGCTTTCTGCAATAAGAAGTAGGAGACTCATCTTTTAAATTCATTAATCGTTTGATGTACCTTAATATAACTAAATCTGGCAATAACCTAAGCAACTCCGTAAATCCACCAGAATATTGGTCACTCTCTGCTGTTGGTACTGTAGCAGACCACTGAAACAGTGGAAGTTATGTGGCAATGATAACCTAAAGTCTTCTACATCTGCCTCTGAAACATATTTAGATAATGTCAAGTGAGCTTGTGAAAGGCTATCTGCTTTTCAGTATAAACTGCACCAAGACATCAGGATCTGTGAAATATGAAGAGAATTATATCAAGTCAAAACACAGCTTACTTTTCCAAATATAATAAAATGAACCCCAAACTGCTAACGCCAACCTAGGATGATGGTGCAATCGTTTCTTTCGCACGACCAAAGCCAGCGAGGTCTTCGTGTAAGAGGGTTTCATAAGGTGGCGGCTCAGACGCCTCCACTTCATAAAAGAGCATTAGCCGTAAGAGCTCATGTCTCATCCCTCCTGCTTTAGCACTACCATGTCTCTCAGCGTGCCTGCTAGCATGTTATTAAAATGACACCTCCCATACGCCATCTCCACAAAGGGTCACAGCAACAGATATTATCTATTACCTCCTTTGTGATTTTAAAGAGAAGGGGGTTCTGGATGTGAGATCTGGGGGAGAAAAACAAAAGAAGTAATGAAAAATGTAAAGACAAGGCACAGGAAATAAAAAGAATAACTTTTTGGAAGGCACTGTTTTGTATCTAGTTGATGATCTTTTGTCAGTCACATATGTAGATTCATTTCATGCAGCTGTTATAAGTCTGTTATTTTCACAGAGGTGTTGCTGCCTCACATGGCATATAAATCTTGATATTTTTTATCAGAAGGGAAAAAAAACAGCTCATAGAACAACAATAGAAAAAGACTTGACATGTATGCAGCAGGGTTGTCAATTAAATGAAAATTTCTACAAATAGTGCCTTGCAAAAGTATTCATATCCCTTAAACTTTTTCACACTATATCACATTATAATCTCAGACTTCATTGTTTTTAATTTGAAATTTTTTTTAACTGACTAACACACAATAGAGCATATTTGTAAAGTAGAAGACAGAGTACATGTCTTCATAACTATGCAGCCCCCTGGGTAAATAGAACTACTCCATCTGAAACCTTTTAGGTGTGTTTCTACCCGCTTTACACATGTATATCCTTACATTTTTGCACATTTTTCTTTGCAAAATAGCTCAAATTCAGTCAGATTGGACTGAATCCATCTGTGAACAAATGTCCTGTCTTCCCTACATTCTCAGTTGGATCTAGGTCTGGACTTTGACTGGGCCATTTTCATACATGAATAAGCATTTATCAAAACTATTCCATTGTACCTGTGGCTGTATGTTCAGGGCTTTTGTCCTGCTAGAGGGGAACCTCCATCCCCGTCTCAAGTCTTTTGCAGCCTCTATCTTTATATTATTGCCTTGCATTTATCTCCATCATCTTTTCATCAACTATGCACAGTTTTCCTGTTGCTACTAAAAGAACCCATGGCATAATGCTGTCATCATTATATTTCACAATGGTGATAGCATTTTCACTGTGATGTGCAGGGTTTTACTGAGATAAGGTTACACATAAGTTGACACTAATTACTAAGTGACTATTGAAACAGGCTATACTGGATTTTATTCAGCAGCATCAGAATAAATGAGGTAAGTACATTTGCATGCCACACTTTTCCAGTTTTTTTTCTTTTTTGTAAAACATTTTTAAAGACATATGTCATTTTCTTTTCACCTTACAATTATCCATTACCTTATGGTTGTCTATCACATAAACTCTATTGATGTTTGGGGCTAAAATATGAAAAAGTTGAAGTAATCTAAATATATTTGCACAGCACCATAGAAGAGTCTAATTTTGTGGACGGAACAAAACCTATAATCTATCCCTATTACTCATTTTCCTTGAGTAAACACAAAAAAAAATCTGATGTATGGAATTGTATCTGTGTTTTAACTGCTTGTGTGTGCATTAAGTGTTTTTCCCATGCTTTATGCATATATTATTATTGCATCAGGACTCAAAGGTGCACAGGACAGAGTGGAGCAAAATAGACAAACGCATTCAGAGAAATGAATTCATCTCTCCTGCCAAATACTACAGCTATTCAAATGCATTCCTACTTATCTATGTGAGGATCAATGAAAAGTGCTTAGAATACCATCCTCACTCTGTCGATGTCTGGCCTAACAAGTTAACCTGCAGTTTATGAATACAGTAAAGGAACAAGTCGCTGTTATTGCTACCTTGCTGGCTTCAACAATAGCTCTGAATTTACGCCCAAACATGTCAGTGTATCTCTGTATGAAGTGAGTACACACAATAGCACCGGCGACTTGGCTGATGTATCAGCTCTCAGCTTTCTTCGAGTCCGGCTGACACCTCTGGAAATTGAAAACGGCAAGGGCCTTGTTCGCCAACGAATGGTCCTGCGGCGCAGGATGCACACAAACACATGTGCTCATCTGGGCATTTCCCATTCATGGAATATATATATATTCCAATACAGCTACAGGGCGAGAGATATTTTAAAACCTGAATGAAATCTAAATGAAATCTTAACATACTGGTGCCGCTCTACACATCCCTCATGTCTCGTGTGGATTGAATGGCCTCAGTGGAAGGTTCACCACAGAGCAGGCTTGGTAATGGAGAATCTCGTTTACCATGGAGAGGGTTTAATGTGTGCAACTGAAAACTCCTGAAATATAAATATCTTCCTTTTGACCCTTGCTTTTATATGAGAACAAACGGCCCTGCCTGTTAACCAGTGAGGAGGTTCAAAATGATTGTTTTTAATCTTTAGTGGGCAGCTGATTGATTCTTGCTGTAACTATAATGTGAATAACCAACACATTGCATCCCTATTTTTAGTCTTTATGTCTGAGAACTCTGTAATGCCTCCTCTGAACATTATGCGCATTATCTAACCTTTAGGTTTCACTCCTCCATTAGAATCATTATTCAAATCAATTTGCTGCTTTAATAAAATCAATAGAGAAAGCCTACAGTCCTTATTCAAATAACATAAAATGTATTAGTGTCACAAGTGTTCCAGTCTGACATGTCAAAGCAGCCCTAGCTTATTGCTTATTGCCTAAGCCATTAATTGATTTTTTTTCTCCCGTCCTATAATTTAATATGTCCACTGTATGTCAGGACATGCACTGAGCAAACAGGCTCTGCCTGCAAAGAGAAGAATAGAAAAAAAGGCAGTTCAACACATTAAGTCAGACAACTTAATTCCAACAGTGCAAATTGTACTCGTTTTCTATTGTTTCAACTAAGTAGTTTCAAATGTGGCCGTGACTGCTTCCAATTATGTGCTCTTAAAAGGTATGACTCATGTAAAATACTTGTGTGAGTGCACTTAGAGACAAAACAACTTATAATTGTGTTAATATGTGTAATTTATGAGGAAAAAACTTAGATTAGCCTGTATCCTTAGCAGTGAAGATTTGGGAATAATATCATTTAATATTCTGAGGAAATTCACACTACAGTTTGAAGATCTTTGGGATACTTTTATAAGTATGTGAAAGGAAAGATTTACCATTTTTTACATCAGTTTCTAGTTTAGAGTTTACTGCAATAAACATGCATAATTGTCTTGTTTGCAGTTCTAGTTGTTGTGATTTTAAACAGTTTGGGGCATAGCAAAGAATCTTGATGAAACAAAGCAGTTTTAATCTAATTTTGAAAAAAAAAAAAATTAGAAGCATTTGAACCTCCACTGAAGACTATCTATTCATTAATCTTTTTTCCACTTATCCAAAATCAGGTTAAAGAACTATCAGGTCCAGGAGAGAAACCAAAACATCCCACTATCCAACAACTCTCTCCAACTCATTCTCTGGGATCCCAAAGCATTCCCAGGACAAAGCAATACACGTTCCCTGCAGTCCTGGTTCTGTCCCAGAGTGTTATAGCAGTTGGATGTGCTAGGAAACCCCCTGGAGGGAAGCTCGTGGGAGGCTCTACCAGAACCCCCCGATCTCTATGGCAGAACCCAGCCACTGTAACTAAAATACAGTAACCACTGGTTTATTCTCAGACATCTTCATCATCAGTTTTAATGCTGCTTCTCCATGTTTGGTTCTGACTCTGGGGATCCAGAGTAGACTGGGACCGGAAGAGCTGAATGGTCTGGAAGGTTAATACAACAACAACAGATCTTTAATGTATTTTGTTGCTGAGCCATTCAATGATTTTTAAACTAACACAATTATAAAAGTCTTATCTCTGAGCTACAGAAGGCCAGTGAAAAGAACTTTAGAACTTTAGGGGTGATGTGATCTATTTTCCTAGTTTTAGTAAGAATGTGAGCAGCAGCGATCTAGATCAGCTGCAGCTGTCTGACTAACTTTTTAGCCAGACCTGTGAAGACACTGTTGCAGTAATCAATTAAACTAAAGATAAATGCATGGATGAGTTTCTCAAGATCTTGCTGGGATATCCTTTAATCCTGGAAATGTTCTTCAGGTGATAGAAGGCTGACTTTGCAATTGTCTTTTTATGTCTCTGAAGGTTCAGGTCTGAGTCCATCACTACACGCAGATTTCGGGCCTGATCATTAGTTTTGAGCTGTAATAACTGAAGCTGTGTGCTGACTCTTGATCATTCCTCTTTCGGTCTAAAAATAAATACTTCAGTTTTCTTTCAGATAAGCTGGAGAAAGTTATGGCACATCTATGCACTGATTTGTTCTATCTCTCCCATAAAAGACACAAACATTTCAAACTGTACAGGTTCCATGACTTCAAGACAATGACTGCCCTTCAGGGTCAATGAATAATCTTTTCTTGTCCTAACACTAGGTCAAGGGGGGAGCTCATAAACTCCATCAAAAAACTAACAGTTGTGCTTCAGCTTATATGCATATTACTATAGCTTTTTACTAGCAGAAAAAAAAATTCATATATATCTTTGAAAAACATGAAGCTAGTCTTCTTAATGTTTAATTCGTTATGTCTGTATTAGAAATGAGCCAAATTCTGTCTTTTCCTCCATAACCTAGACCTCGTTCTAAAGTTAATTAGGACTAGAAGCAAATACATCTGAAATAGAGGGGCATGAGAGCTTTTTGAAAGGGTATATTTTGTCTTTTGCTTTTGTCTCATTTGTTGCCATACTAATACTTCGTGGTTTCTTGGCATTAGGAACCCCTATATTGTAATTCTGCAAACATGGAATTGAGGCCCAGTATTTGTGGCCCAAGATCTGATTGAACAACCTATTGACACTGATGTTCTCTGGTGCCGCTCAGCAGCCACAATAGTACTGGACAACAAAAGTACTAGGTTTTACAAATTTAGTTGCTGTTTGATTAGTCTTAGAAATAAAGTTTGACTAAAGTTTCAATCATTTTTTAAATAAATGAATATTATCACATTAAAGACACCCACCTACACAAACTAGTGCATAACTGTAAAGTGGAGGGAAAATGATGCGTCTTTCAATATTTTTTTTTTTTAAGAAAAATACAATTTAAAGTGTGGCATGCATTTTATTTTCAGCCTCCTGAATCAACAAAATTATTTTTCTATGAAGTTACAGCTGGAGGTCTTTTGAAGTATTCCTTTCACAATTTTTCACATATAGGTACATATAGATACATGCTAAGAAATTTTACCCATCCTCTTAGAAAAGCTGAGGCTCAGTCCAATTGATCTGTGGACTTTAACTTTTAAGTTACATCTTCTCAATTGGATTTAGTTCTGGACTTCCAACATAGAGCTATGCTTTGATCTAAACCATTCCATAGTTGTATGCTTAGGGTCGTTGACCTGCTGGAAGGTCACCTTCCTTTGAAGTCACAAGATTTTTTCAAGCCTCTAACAGGTTTTTTTCTAGGATTGCCTTTCACTTAGCTCCATTTATCTCCCCATCATCTCAAACCAGCTTCTCTTTCACTTCTGAAGAAAAGCATCGCTACAGCATGGTGCTGCCACCACCATGTTTCATTGTGAGAATACTGTGTTTAGGGTGATGTGCAACATTTATTTTCCGCCACACATAGTGCTTTGTTTGTTGGGCAAAAAGTTCAGTTTCTAGTCTTATCTTACCTGAGTTCATTCTTGCACATTTGTTGTGTCCCCTATATGACTTGTGACATATTGCAAATAGAACTTCTCATTGGTTTCTTTTAACAGTTATATTTTTCTTGCCACACTTTCATAAATGCTAGAATTGTAGAGTGCACAACAAATAGTAGTTCATCTGTCAAAAGATGTTCCCACCTCAACTGTGCATCTGTTCTTGAGTTATCATGGAAAGCTTGTGAAACTCATATTATAGCCGAAACCTGCAGTCAGCGTCTCTACAACTTTAACTCTAACTTATGTTCCTTGGTCTTTGTAATTTATTTGCTAATGTTCTCTAATAAACCTCTAAAGTTTTCACAGAACAGCTATATGCATTACATTACATTACATGCAGGTTCACTTAGTTACTAATTTAGGAAATTGGTTTCAGTGGATTTTATTCAGGGGTATCAGGGTAAAGAGGAGTGAATACTTTTCAGATTTTTTTTGTTGTAAAAAACTTGAAAATTGACATAGTTCCACTACTTTTGTGCTGATCTAGTACATGAAATCCCAATATAATACATTTCAATTTAATACATTTAAGTATGTATTTGCCACTTGGTCAAGTGTGAAAGGTTTCAAGGTATTCCTCACAATTTTTTTGCAAGGCACTGTAGGTGTGTTTTAATGTTTGTGTGTGTCACTGTATTAGAATGATGAGCAGGGATGTACCCCACCTTTCACACAATCTATGTTTTCTAATCAACATCTCCTTTGTAACCCTGAACAGGATTAAAAGGGTATAGAAAATCAGTGAAAGACATAATCAGAGACTATGAGTCAACACCAGCCTCTGATTTATAATGGTTTTCTCTTAAAGGTGAATCTTTGTAAACTTAGATGCATCCTTAATTATTTAATGAAGAGCAAGAAACAAAACATTCCTTCTCTTCAGCAAAAGGTCAGTCATAATTAAATAGGAAAAGATAAACAGAATGTAGACTGCATTAACTTACCCAACAAGCAAGCAAACCGTTTTTCCCTCCTACCTGTCCCCACCGTTGCTTCCTCTTTTTTCTCTCTTTTTCCTCTGTCTCCAAGCTCCTTCTCACTCATCACTCTGAGTGATGAGCCTCAGAT
This sequence comes from Anableps anableps, assembly GCA_014839685.1. Lineage (NCBI taxonomy): Eukaryota > Metazoa > Chordata > Actinopteri > Cyprinodontiformes > Anablepidae > Anableps > Anableps anableps. The sequence goes on along the minus strand of CM026076.1, from coordinate 8,356,976 downwards.
GAACAGGGGCTGTGAAGTCAGGCGGTGACACCGGTCCACCCGATGTCGTCCACCGTGTTGACGAAAACAAGGATTTACACATATTAATGAATAAGACACCGTGACACCTTGGGAGAAGGTCTGAAAGGAAGAAAGGAGCAGGAGTAGGACTGAGATGAGGGGGAGGGTGGGAAGTGGAATGAAAATGGAGAGAAGGAGGGGTTAGCTTCATTTGGTATCAATTTAGTTGGTATTCCTTAGGGGATATGCTAATATTTTCTGAGTAGCTGTGTCTCTGTGTTTCTGCGACTCTCTCTTTGTGACCAATGTACCTTGTTAGGGCTGTGGCCTCCTCCGTGCCACAAAATAGGGAAATAGCGACAGCAAGCTTGAGATAAAAAAAAAAAAACCCACACAAATAAATAAATAAGTGGAATCCAAGTACACACAAAAAGACTAGAAGGAAAGAGTGATAGAGGAAGGGAGGGAGAGAAGGATGCACCTTGACGCCGATGTACAGCTGCTCTCTCCCAGCGCGCTGGTTTCACCTTTCCAACCCCCTCCTGTCTGTTGAGTGACGCGTTTGATTTCACCGCATTCATACATCAGTGCACCCGTGCAATGCTGACACCTCATCTCAGCCTGCCGACTTTGGCGACCGAGGCCCTGCTTTGCATAGTGCGTACCCCCGCCTCCTCCCCAGCCTCCTCCTCCTCGCTTTCACTGCTCCTCTCTACTGTGACACACTGCCCATCTTTAAAGAGAGAAAGATAGATCAGGAGTGGAAGACAAGTTTGTAAGGGGAGGGAGTGCGAGACTGCAAGTGACGTGTGTGTGTGTGTGTGTGTGTGTGTGTGTGTGTGTGTTCGTGTGTGTGGTTGGGGGGGGTATGTGAAAGAAGAATCAAAACAGAAAAAGTGATGCTTCTCACTAATTTGTGCAATCACTGTCCATCTTTCCATGGCATGCTTTTTGTGTGTTCTTGTGCTTCTTGGTGTGTCTTATTTCTGTAGCCCTAACCTGCCTCTGTGCATTTTTTTTAATGAAACAGCAATTTGTAATAAATTTAGATAATGTTTAAGTTTATTGAAGCTCTTTAATTATTTCTGTCTAATTAGTAAGCCCTAAAAGTGGAGCACTTGCCTTCTTCACCGAACACTTTTTATTATAATCCTGGACCACATGGTCAGCATGGAGAGCCTGGCTCAGGCTCAGGACAATACGACAGCCCTGGCAGTTTTGATATGCACATTTTCCAGCTATGTGCTTCATAATTGCATGCTTATTAGTTTTAATGGGTTTAGGGAGAGGATTCTTTTGTGCAAATGTGAGGAAGGCCGAAACAGGAGGTGTTGGATTTATAAGAGTACCACTCACAATCAGCTCAAAGCAAGGAGTTGAAAAAACACTGCTGTGCATTATTAGTGGTCTGTGAAAAGAAATTAGATTCGTTTTTTGGTCTTGTTGCTTAGAAGACATTAGAAACGTCTAGTCAATGGCGCCTATATAAAAGTATAAAAACCTGAAACCTGTTCAAATAGGCAATAAATATGCTGAGCAGGAGTTAGTTGTAGCATCAAGTAGGGTCTTGTGAGGAAAATTCTTTAATTTCTATGTTGGTTTTAGTTGTGTGCTAGCAAGGTTTCTTTTGGTCCAGGATCAATATTACAATTGCCCAATGACACTGCAGTGATGTAGTATCACAATTACAGAAAAAAAGTGTGATATTGGTTCTGTTGGGATTTTGGCTAACCAGAAAACTTCACACTTTGTTCAATAAAATGTGTTATTTCTACAATATTTTCATAGTCTTTTCCTTTCAGAAATACAGCTTGTGCAGATGTCTTTTAATATCCTTTGTATTTTTTAAACACAAGCTCTGGTTAGTGACCGAAAGAACAAGATCACAGAGACAAGCAGCTGAAATGAGTATCCTCCCCAAAGTTTCTGGGCTCTCCCTTAGACATGAGGTGAGAAGCCCGGTTATCTGGGAGGGGCTCAGAGCGGAGCCACTGCTCCTCTACATCGAGAGCAGTCAGTTGAGGTGGCTCAGGCATCTGGTTAGTATTTCTCCTCGACACCTTCTTGGTGAGGTGTTCTGGGCACATCCTGTCAGTAGGATACCCAGAGGAAGACCTTGGGCACGTTGGAGGGACTATGTTTCTCGGCTGGGCTGGAAATGCCTTGGATGAGCTGGTCCAAGTGGCTGGGGAGAGATAAGCGGATGGATGGATGGCTTTTACAAGCATTAATTTGTGGTTAGAATAACGTTACTTTGGCTACACTTGAAATCCTTAATTTTAACATTGTAGTGTTAAAGTCATGCTATTTGACTGTTTTTGGACTCTAATTTAGTTCTTGATTATCGATACTAGTGGCTACAACAGGAGAACACATTTGTCTGTTAGCGTATTTAAGGTTACATACCACTTTAAAATATTTCCTTTGCCAATGCCTTATAGTATTCTTTGTGTTTTTACATATTTATTATCTAATGTAGGCAAGAATGCTGTTCCCTCGGTTGTGCTTTGACATAAATGCAAATTGATCATTTTAAAACTAACGCTGATGAGTTTCTGGCCATGTCAATGTTACACTTCTGTGTGATAGTGTGTTTAAGACAACCTGTCTTTCCAAAATATTGCAGATGCCTTATATGATTCCTTGTACCTTTAACCATCCATTAAACCTAATATAGGCTAGGGTAATATTACCTAGGGTCTATTGCAAAAATATGCAAAATGATTTAGAGTAATGCTATCCCCTTGGTATCTTTGAAAAATTATCAAACCTAATGTAGGCTAAGTTGCAACATGACTTAAGCAAATTATAACTTTTAAGAGCTTGTGGCTATGTCAGAAGTAGTGTTTTGAGGTCAGATTTCTTTCCCCTGAATATGGCGAGTAGAGTAGCGACACACATTTAGCATGTGCTAATTTCAACAGTCGTCTTCTTCCATCAGCTGGAAGTTTGTTCTGGACTATCAACAGAACGGTGAAGTTTAACAAGCAAGTAATTTGTTTTCCTTGGGGATTGTGGTTTAGAAAACACTCTTAGTATAATTAACACTGGCATATTGTTGTGCAGGACTTCAGATGCACAGCCATCTTGGTCCACTTCATGAATTCACCCTTAAACCATTAAAAAGTAAATCTTATGCCAATATTTAGTCACTGAAGGATGAAGCTTGCCTTTCTGGAATGCAACAGTGTAAAATAGTGGTTAGACAAGAAAATCAACAACTTAAAGCAAACACCGGTTGTTTTCCTCATATGGCTTTAAATACGTTGTTGTTGCCTCAAAATGTAAAAAAAAACAAAAAACAAACAAACAAAAAAAAAACCCAAAACAATCTTTTTCAAGTCAAAGCATGCTCGGTGAGATTTTAAGATCAACACTTGAATCTATGGAAATATTCCTAAGCACTATTGTTGTGAATTGTATCTAAATTCTTTCTGTGAACTTTTATAAAGATGCTCCAAATTTTGATTACAGTTTTGTAATAAAAACTATTATAAGAAACAGTTATCTTCTAAAAGGAGGGCAGGGGTTGGTTGTAGATACAAAAGAAAAGTCACAGACACCAACTTACTAAATCCAGCAAAGCTTAGCCTAATTTTCTCAAGGTTAAAAATGAGATTTTACAAGCAGTGGGTAATTGGTATGGTGTAAAAGGGTCATATTTTATCCTCGAGGGAATTAACAATTTGAGCTTAGCTAAAAATAAAAGTTGACATTATTTACCGTTCCAGTAAAAAGAAATCTCTGGTTTTAACAATAAAAAATAGTACAAAGACATCAGAAAGCACATCTTTGCCTCCTTATTTCTTGTGTAAATAATCCTTGAAGTGTGTTTCATTATATTCTGAGGTTGGTATGTTTGAATTGACTGTAAGTGTTGTTGGATGACGTCCAGCTTGGTGGCTTTGGAGGTGTACTAAGGTATCATATAGACATCAGGACTAATGTCACATGTTGGCACCTCTTCCCTGTTTCCATGAGTGTATGTGTGCAAGAGTGAGAAATGGGACAGGAGAAAAAGAAGGAAGTGTGAATGTCACTTTGAACTGTCACACTGTTGCACCCCCCGATAACACACACACATATACACTTCCTAATGAGGAAGATAGGGGCTTCTGCAGTGCCAACCCAGAGGCCAAGGTGGGAGAGACACTTCTCTCTCTGCACCCATTGTAAACACTCCGAACCCCACCACCACCACTGCCTTTCTCCAACACACACAAACATCCAGCAAGGCCTCTCAGGGCCTGACAGGCTTAGATAAATCAGGCTTTCGACACTCCTCCGCCCTCTCTGCCTCTCCATTCCCGTTGCCCCTCCCTTTGCCACCTGGGGTGGGAGGATAGTGCTAATTTCCTTCAGGGAGAAATGGAGGGGAGGGAAACGAGCAACAGTGTGAGTGTGTGTGAAGATGGTAGGGTGTTAACCTAGAAGTGTACGCACCTGGCAGGGGAAGAGGAAAGTCCTTGGGATCAGAAGCATGAAGATCTTCCAATGTGACCGTCAGGTTTCTCAATAAGAAATATTTAACTGTTTCAGGTAGTATACATGTGATTGGAGAAAACTGCCAAAAACGTTTTTCTCTTATCTGATTATAAATGACGTCTCACATCATTGTTGTTGTTTGCAGGTCATAGAGTTGGTTGTGAGACAGAAATTACATAAAAGAATTGTCCTGGAGTTTGGAGAAAAAAGTACTCATTTTCAGCATTAACACAAAGATTTGTGTCTATGATATTTTACAGAAGCACCCAGTATATGTACACACTCACTGACCATTTTATTATGTCCACCCCATTTTGCTTTGGGAACTTTCATACTATCATAACTCCATAGTATGGATTCTATAAGATATTTCAGAAACATTCTTCAGATAGTTTGTTTCACATTAATATAATAGCATCATGTAGGGGTTGCAGATTTGTTGGGCAGACATCCATGATGCAAATCTGTCATTCAACCCATCCCAAAGGTGCAGTATTGAGCTGGTGACTGTGGAGGTCTCTGCAGTACATTAAAGTCATTGTCATGTTTAAGATCATTTGAGCTTTGTGATTTGGGTCAGAAGATGGACAACTGATCATAAAAAGATGGCCATGTAAGTAATACTTACATGGCACGAAGTAGCCTAAATTGTGCCAACAAAATATCCCTCACACCATTACACCTCCACCACCAGACTAAGCTGTTGATATCAGGCAGGAAGAATCTTGTTTACCCCAATTTCATATCTGAATATCTGAATGCTGCAGCTGAAATTGTGACTTATCAGACCAGGCAACGTTTTTCCAAGGTGTTATTTTCTTTTCTTTTTTTGTTTTTTTAAAATGTGTCCTGCCCAGCAGTGCCACACTCAGAATTCTTGTCTGAGTGTCAAGGTAAAGCCCAACAGATCTACTTTCACAAGCAGAGCATTGAAATTGCTTTGGGTTTATTTCAAATGTAATGGACACAAAGACAAAAAAGAAAGGAGAAAGGAAAGAGAGAAAGGTGTGGGAAAGGTTTAAGGGGAAAGAAGGAGATAGAAGTAGAGGAGAGAAAGAAGCATAGAGAACACAAGTCAACACACTTAAAGTGTACCTCTAGATTTGTGAAAAGAGAAAAAACAAAACTGAGAAACCACCACAACAAACAAAATATGGATATATAATAATAACAATTAAAACATCAATGGAAAGTACACAGTACAAGATAATACAAGATGTATTTGGTGGCAACTGCAGCCCAACTAAGAGTATATCTGACAAACACCGGAACCTGTGTGTGTATGTGTGTGTGTGTGTGTGTGTGTGTGTGTGTGTGTGTGTGTGTGTGTGTGTGTGTGTGTGTGTGTGTGTGTGTCTATAAGGTTTCTCCATAAGAATGTTTAACAGTGGATGTGGGAACCCACAGACCCGGCCTCCAGGACCACAGACACCCAGTGCCCCCCCCTCCCCAACAGCCACAGTGCAGAAGGTACAAAATTGCAGCTTTTTTCTTTGACGCTATTTACCATTTTCTTTTAGTCAGTGTCAGGAGAAAGTGGAATGACTTAATGTTTTGTCTTTATTGTTGTTGTGGGATTTAGCCCATGCCTCTACATAATGATTATGATGATTTCTGAATATAAAATCCAGATGGATACACTAAAAATTGAATATTTAAAAAGCTGCACTTTAAAAAGTGTTTTTGAAATCCTCAGTTTTTCTCACCAAAATCTTTTAGTATGTGGAGGAGAGGTGCAAACCCAACAGAAAATCTCCATTACGCAAAACAGTAATGTGGACAGAGTTTGAAAATAAGGGCGACATAAACATGCATACCAATGGCACTTAGGCCCTGACACTGCTCAGGATAGCAATTTAAATTCATATTTTTACAGTATAAAAAAGTCTGTCTCTGGAATTCCAAGAAATATGCTAAATAACCTCGATGTTCCAGTAGGTGGTAATACTGTAGAAACTAATGGCACTTCAAAATTCAAAGGAGGAAAAACCTGAGCAAGGCTAAAGTGGTAGGCTAAAGGTTTTAACATATATTTCAAGTTTAGTGGAAAGCAACAGAGATGTAGAAAAGTCCATAAATTATTCTAAGTATTTCTGCAGTTTCTAGTGTAGAAAGGTACATGGGATGTGCATGGAATGGACTCTCATGTCATCTGTTTTGTCTATGTAGACACAGTTTTAAAATCTTCAAAACCTGTTAGGTGTAAAATTATCAGAAAATGTAGATTTTGAAAAATATCTGTTGTGGACAGGGCTTTAGTCTTTAATATACATTCTTTTGGACTTGGAGTGAAATCAGAAGTACACTGAAATTTAATAGTTTGAAATTTTGAAATTTCTGGTTTTATACAAAATTCCCCCGAGTAGCATGTGTGTTTAAATTAGGAGTGTTACAATTTCAAAGGTGGCTGTAAATGTAGAATTATTTAGAATTGCAGCACTGTTTATGTAGTAATTCCTTGGCCCTTAATAGCTGCAGTATTCAGGGCTTTGAACAGGCTATTTCACTAAATATTAGTATTATACACTCTGGAAACAAACCGTGTTGGATGTCACTTAGAAAAACAACCTGTAGCCTAAAAATTAAGTAAAACATGAAAAACAATCTGGAAAACTCTCAATATTGGTAAAAATCTTTTTTCAGTATATTACTGTATATTCATGTGAAATATGTGCTGGATCTCAATGCGATTTCTAAACTTCCACATTAATCTGATTTATTTTGGTCATAATCTGGGCCTAAATGCACATTAAAAGTTCACCTTGTGACTCTAAGTGAGTAAAGAGGTAAACTAAGTGAGAAGTCAACAAGCATTATTGAAGCAGGCACAGTTCCACTGGTGTTAAGTGCTGAAGACTGAGCGAAATGCTACTTTTCATCCTACTAAAACCAGGCCTCTGGGGCTAATTATGTTGCTGGCTGCATTCCGGTGCCACACTATGATGGGAAGGCAAGAACTAAAAGGAGCACTGACCACAGCAGAAACTTTCTCTCACCTGGACCTCCATTTGTCAGGCACTTGAATGGTCTTTTAGCAGCTGCTTGGAGCTGGGAGCTGTTTGCAGAAGCACAGATATTCACTGGAGGCCTATAAGCAACTGAATAAAAAAAGAAAGATGCTTAGTTTAAGACAGATATTTGTGTTAAACAGTGACTGTTTCAGATGTTTTAATTGAAAGGGGAGCTACGGCCCCTCTTTGCACCCCATCTGCTGAAAGATTGATATGAGCCACAGTTGCCCTCTCAATTCAATCAGTGAACAAGCGTGAGATTTCCAGGGCCTTTTTCATTTATTTTGTGTAATTGAAATATGAGGCACACTTGAGGTACCATAACAACAGAAAGAAGTAATAAACATAACACTGTTTGTTGTTTTAATCACACAAGATTATTTTAATACCATTTCCATTCTCTCAGTTTTAGCCCACAAAAATTCAAACTTCATCAATGTTTGAAGTCCTGAATCCAACAAGATGCACATTATTTTCAGGACATCCTCAGCTACTGTTGCAAAAAAAAAAAAATTAGATACTTTGTTGCTATACTCAACAACTCTTCAGACCCCCTTAATGACTTATTTTTAAAAATGCTACTAGTGACAAATATAGTGATTGTTTATCGTGTCATTGGAGACTTTTTATGTAAACAATATGTATTGTATTCTCAATGAACAGCAGGTGTTGCAATGAACCCTCCCCTGCCCAAAGCCCTCACAAAATCTGGAAAAAAGACCAGAGTTTTAATAGTAACACTGGAAAAACTATAATGGAAAAAACTTAAGTTGCAGTTCTAAACATATTTTGAAGGTTTTTCACTTTTTGTCTTTTGCATTATTCTTCTGTCTCGCAGCATCCTTTACATTTACAGAAACATAGATATAAGCTAATGACATCCAGCAGCTGATTTCCTTACAGAGGAGTTAGCAGTTGAAGTGCAAACATAGCTTTGTTGGAAAAACATGAACACAGAGCAGCACACAGCTACAACGTGTCATTAATATTTGAAATGTTCAAAGCAAAGGGCTTCGTTTTGGAAACACAAGGTATTGTAGAACACCAATAGCTGGAACAGCTGAAAAAACATTTTATGTGTGTGATAAATGACAAGTCATATGAAAACAGAAAGGCAATAAGCTAACATTAGCCTAGCACCTCAGTTAGCGTCCTCAGTAGAGCAAGATAAACCTTTACAGTAGACCTCTTGTAGTCCTATGTACCAAGTCTGACTGTCCTTCACAAATACGTAACTTATTGTCTTGTTTTAGATTAAATGCTTTTGGAATATTAGAGATGTTTTCTGAACCTCGCTAACTCTGTGCTGGAGCCGAAAAGCTTGTTGAAAAACTGAAAGTGTACAAAAAAATGTTTGAGTTTGGTAGAACGCAGTCACAATACTGGTGTAAAACGTATAATGAAGCCTAGGAGTAAATTCAACCTGGAAGACTCCTTCCAGCCTCACCTGCATAATCCAATCGCCATGTGATACGCCTCAACGGCAGCCCATCAACTTCAGACCATACCTCGTCGTAGCCGATCATCATGAAAGTCTCCGCTTATAAGGCTCTCCATCAATGGCTCCATCTGCTTCCCTGTTGAACTACAACCCGCCTCCACCCCTTCTCCACCCTCGTTCTCTCACGGCTCCATCAGGCTTCCTTCCTTCCTTCCCCCTTCACTCCACCACCAGTGTCTGGGCCAGATGTCTTCCCTAATCCTAAACTGCCCATCCATGTTCATTGCAATTCACAGCGCATTTGTCTTCTGCCGGGGTCCGAGCGCCACAAACTTTATTCATTGATGTCAATAAAACCTTCTAATTTCTTCTGTCTTTGTTGAAATACAACAAAGACAGTCTCTCCAGGTTGAAATACTTATGAACTGTAATGAGGTTTAAGTTCCTATATTTTAGAATTTTTATTTTGGGCTTTCAGGTAAAAAAAAATGTGATGATTTTTTTTCTACAAATATATATAACTGCAAGGAAGGGTTTTTATAGTTTAAAAGGAATTGGCTCTGTACTATTTGTTGTGGACCTTTGACTTGATCAAGAAAAAAATAAAAATAAACAAGTTTGTCGAGTCTCAGGACCTCTGAACTTCACCACGGTTTCAGTTGGGATTATATGTTCAGGAAAAAAATCAAAATAATCATCCTAATGTGTACAAGTCAGAGAGTAGGGTGTAAGGAATATCTAACAGGTTAATTAAATGAAACCATGCTGGGATGACAAAGATGAAAAGAAAAACTCCAAACAGATCGAAAATCATGAGAAGAGGGGAATAAGAGAGAAATGACATGCTCTTGAGGAGGAACATGGCCTGCCAGAGTTAACAGAGGCAGGAAAAAAAGTGCTTGCATTGTTGTTTTCATTATCTGGGTGCTGTCATTCTGCAGGCTTTGTGAAATGAAAGCAAGTGATGAACGAAAAAGAAGAAGGAGAAGGACAATGATAAGGAGTGAGGTAGAGGGACAGAGGGAAGGAGGGAGGAGAAAAGATGAAGACGGAGGAGAGGAAGGAAAAAAAAAGCTGTGAAATTAATCTTTTGTGCCGAGCCTTTACACGTGCCACAGACAACAGACATGTTCAGACAAAAGCCCAGACCTGGAGAAGCTGCCTGGGTGTGATTGATGAAGAAAGTAAAGGTGTCAGAAGTGTATTATGTAAATTAGCCCAGGCAGGGCCCATTTCAACGTCAAATGAAAGACCAGGAACGCACGTGGGTGTGAGAGAAAGAGGGAGAGAAAGAGAGAGAGGGAGAGTATGGATGTGCATGACACGGAGGGTGCGATCGTCCGTGAGCGCTGCAGCCGTGCCATCTTTCATCTCACAGGACAACCCTGGACTCCAGTCTCTTCCACGGCTGCTGGTTCAAACCTGCCAGGGAGGATGAACAAAGACAGACAGATGAGATGTTTGTCTGAAAGAGAGAGCTTTTATGACAGACAGGAAAATAAGGGTAGGAGGCCAATTTGAGGGAATACAGTCCTTCTGGTTGACCAGTGTGTGGGACATCTCTTGTCTTACGGATCCTATCTCCTATCGTAGTAAATGTATACAGTTACATTTCCCACCAGCACTCTATCTCCCACCAGGGAATACAGTTATTTTAGTCAGAGTCGTAAAGACTGCCATAAAGAGCCTGTCTGTCTGATTCCCTGTGACACTCTACAGGCTCAGGGAGGGAAAATTGAACCGCTGTGTGAACAGGAGGAGTGTTTATCCGTCAGTAATGTTATGGACAGAAGCAAGCTGAAAGTCTTTTGTGGTTTGGAAAGTGATTTGATATCAAGACAGAAGTATTGAATGCACCAGGGTTTTTTTCAGTAAACATATTTCTGATTGGCACATTGACATGAAATTCAGATCAGATGTTTGTTAAAATCAAATTAATCCACACACAAATAAATCAAAACAACATTGGTTAACTTTAGTTTATAAATTATATGTAATAAAGTGGCACTTCACAGTAAACAATTGTCACATTAATGAAAAGAAGCTGCACAAAGCATGAAAAGCTAAGAGAATCACTGAAATCATAGTCTTCAGGTAGAGACTCACTGTCTGCTGACTGAGTCCTACCTGATAGCCCAGAAAAAAGATTTTGTCAATACCAAGGTATTAGTACCAAAGCAAAGAGTTTCTCTCAAAACCTTCACAACCGTATTGTTCCAAAATTTACGATTGCCATTGGTTTGAGGTGTATTTGGGGAAGTGAGCAGCATTCTGGCCTTCATCCCAATGTGGAAAGGAAAGCCCTCTACCATAAACTAGCCAGTTTCAAGTCAAGTCAAGTTTATTTGTATAGCACATTGCAGCAGCAAGGCAGTTCAAAGTGCTTTACATCGTAAAATTATCAATCAAGTAGACAATTTCTAACAGAGAAGTCCAAAGAAGTTTTTGGAAAAGCTGTCCAAGAGCGAAGGGCCTCTTGCAGAGTGCTTTAGAAAGACCTGGGAGTAGCAGGTACAATTTTTCTGTGAAAACAGGTTGGAGTGCCCTCAAATGAAATGCCCTCTATGCACACTCTATGCAAAAGATGACCCTACTGAAGGAAAAGTATGTTGAATCTTGAAGTTTTCTGCAGAACATTTGGAAATACTGTGCTAATTTACTCTGGTTACATGAGACCAGGATTAAGGTCCGTAGATTATACTGCACCACACCCTGTTTGGAGAATGAATGACATTGTATACACCCAAAGCACCATACTAACATTGAAGTTTGGAGGTGGGCGCATCATGATGTGGAGCTGTTTTTCCAACATATGGTACTGGCAGACTCTATATAACTGAAAAAAGGATGAATGGAGACATTTATTAGATATTCCAGAGAAGAATCTGAAGATGAAATAAGGGCAGATTCTTAAGCAAGACTATGAACCCAAAGTCTCAGCTGGTTTCTGAGAAAGATAAATTAAAGCTACAGAAGGAACTGAAGTGCACAAGAAAGGCCCCTGCACGTTCAGGATTTAAAGATACTTTGGGAAGGATTGGATCACAACCACACCTGTGCAATATATGCCATCAGTTTCTCCACACAGAAGAAATGTTGAGGTTTTCATTATCAAAAGCATTTCCTAAGTATTAAATAAATTTCTGTAAACATGATGTTCTTCTTCTGTGTCATTTCATTTGTTTTACCCATAATCTAATTTCAGGATCTCAGTGTGTTGATCTCTTTATATGTGTGAATTACGTAGGTTGTTACCAACATCTGTTGTGCACTTCATACAATAATCTAATTAGAAATACATTTACTGAGAAAAATGTTCCTGCAAGAAACATAAATTGTGAGAATGGGTCTATTGTTTTTCACCATCCAACCCCACAAATTCACAAAACAAACAGACCCACCACCTCTTGACTGGATGGGTGTGTTCTAACCTTCACTCTGTTAGCATGCCCGACGTCACTTTTAATAGGATGACAAAAACAATCTATCATGTATTCACCTACAATGAGCAATATAAAACAGGTTAAGGGAAATTGATGGCATCCTTGGCTCTAATTCTCACCATGACTGGCGTTCCTTCGTGATTGAAACAGACAAAGATGTATAGGGTTACCCCAGCGTCATGGAAGCGCTAATTGCCGGTGCTTGTCATTTGCCAAAGCATTGTCTCAAAGGCTAACTAGAGGGCTAGAACCCTCTTTTTTTAACAACTATCCTTTGTGTTTTTGTGTTTGTGTGGCAGCTGGAGACAGGCTGCTGAGAAAGCTGTTTCCATCACTGCAACAGCAGCCAGTTATTAACGAGTTCATAAGTGAGCCCAGGCCCCGGCTATTTCTCTGTATTAGTATTTATTAAGAGTCCACAAAGAAAGGCAAGGGCCCATGCTGATAATGAAGGGAAGAAACTGAGTGTAATTGAGCCTTATTAGGCCACAGTGGAGAGATGGGGAGAGATGGGAAATAGGACAGCAGGATCGAGAAGAGAGGGATGCGACGAGAGAGAGAGAAGAGACTTGCTTTGTCAAAACCTGTTCCACTCTTTTGCCTCTGTTTATTAATTTCGTCACCAATGCATGCAGCAGAGTAATTTTCTGATCTCTTCCACTACACTGCTTCCTATATTTACAGTCTAAGTATGAATGACAGTCCAAACTATGCATCATCCCACACAAAGTGGTAAACAGTGGCTAACACATCAGATGGGCATGCCCCTCCGCCATGCTCCGTTTAGGGGAGTCATAGCATGGAGCTACAGAGCTTACAGAGTCTGGAAATGAACAACACTTTAATGAAAAGCCAAAGTGTTCAGATAGAAGCAGAACTGTTTCTGCAGGGTGAAGCTGTTGCGTCTCAATTAGCACCTGTGAAGTATTAAAGCTTTGCTACTGAGGAGTCAGTGATCAAGGCAAACAAAACCAAAATTAAAAAAAAAAATCTTTGGCCAGATAGAGTGTGACAAATTATATTTAATTCAGTGTTTACTTGAAACACACCAAGATATCATAGCAATCTTGTTTAATACGTCGTTTCTACTTTTGAAGCTACCAGAACACTTACGTGAATGAAGATGAGCCATATAAGAGCTCTAAGAAGGTCATTTTGTATCAGAAATAAAGTTTTTAGATAAAGTTTTTTCAAAGGTGGTTTGATCTAAACATCTCATGAGAATCTGAAGAGGTTGCAAGGACCATCAACCATTCTAAACCATCTAATGCAATAAAGCCACTACAATTGTGGTAGTTCAATGGTTTTGGACGTAAGCAGTTAGGTCAAGTGTCAAAACTTGTCTTTAAGGCAAATTCTTTTTTTATTTTGATTCTGTATCCTCGTCTAAAAGGACAGTCATGGAAGAGTCCTTTCAACTCAATTCAAATATGGAAACATGAATTTTAACATATTAACACAAAGTTCCTTAGCCAAATACATAAATTACGCAGGTGTTGATATGCTGTTTAGTTTTCTACAAGTGTGTTGCTGGACATTATGGCCAAACTTATTTACTTCATCAGCCCAAAGGGGATTTTTTTGGTCGACTCAAATTCATTTTTGTGAATCTAAGTCATGCTGCCATGTTATTTTTTAGAGAGGCATGGATTTCTCCTGGCAAAGCTTCTAAACAATCCATGTCAACTTGTCTATTTCTAATTGTACTTTCAAGAACTTTAATATTTACCATGCTAACTGAGACATGTAGAGTCTGACATACAGTAGAGCTCTTAGGTTTTTATTCTTGGGAATCAGTTGTCAGCAACAGCTGCTTGTCTAAAATTATTGTTTTCCATTTTCCTGTAACTGTATTATGCTTTACATCAGGTTATGGCTTTCTTGGATTATATGGTTTGGTGAAACAACATAAATGTTCTATCTTATTGGATTTAATATACTTAGTGCAAGCAGCAAAAGTTCAAGTGTTTTACATAATGGGTTTAAACTTAATTGGTCCAATGCAAAACTGAGAAAAAAAGTAATACAGTGTCATATCCAAGAATATTAAAGGAAAGTTAAGTGGAAGGAAAAAGTGTGGTAGAAAAAGGTCCAACAGCAACAGGGATAGATGCAGCCTTAAGAGGTTTATGAATGAAAGCTCAAATATGAATAAGGGGGAGTTTCACCAGGTGTGGACTGCACCCATAGTTCAAGAGCATAAACAAAAAGAAACTGGGACAGATAGTTGCTAAGTGGTCTTGAGTCCTCTTTTTAGAGAAATGTAACAATGCTTTTACATTTTGTTTGGAAGTCAAGGTCCCATAGTCTGGAAAAAAGAGTGAAGAGGCACAGAATCCAAGTTGCTTGATGTGCAGTGTCAAGTTTCCACAGTCAGCGATGAACTGGGGATCCACGTCATCTGCTGATGTTTTTCCACTGTTTATCAAGTCCAAAGTCTAAGCACCCATGTACCACCTCATGATTAGCTCTACTAGTAAGCTTGCAAGGACTTTTTGAGCAGGACTTAGTACATGCCCACATTGCCAAAAGTACCAATCCTTGCTTACCTCTATTTTATGTATTTAAATTTAGGTATGAGTCTTTTTTTTGTCTTTTTGTTTTAGGATTTTACAACAAACTGAGCTGGAAACATTATCTAACCTGGATATTTTCCAAAGCTAGATGATGATTTTAATTCAAACCCCATATTTACACACTAAACAGTGTTGTGTATATCCAAACTTGTGCCCATTGACCCATTTTATTTATTTCCACTGCTGTATTTGTGTTACTGTTACATGCCATCTTCACAATTTTCCACATCCACCTGCTTAATGTCTCTGGTTCTCAAACTTATTCTGGTCTCACTTCTCTTGGGTTTTTCTCTGATGAGACTGGCCTTTTTTTATATAAAATTTGTTCATGTTTTCCCAGTGTCCTCTACCTCCCCTTTAATACAATAGCTGTTTAACTCTGCAAGCCTAAGTGGTTATATTGATGTAAAATATCTGTTTTTATTATTATTTAAAAAATTACCTTGAAAAATCCAAAATTTGATTTTAGCTCTATTTGGATCTTTTCTCCACTCATTTTTTAAATTTTACCCTGATACCTCCTCAAATTTTTCTTCTCTTTCTCTCATATTTCTTTTCCTCTGTCTCACTTCTCTCTAATTCTCCTTCTCATTTGCTTGCCTGTATCTTCTTCCATATGCAGGAACTGTCATTATATGTTAAGGCGTATCAGTTCTCTGCATGCATATGAGCCTCTCTATTTCTCTCCGTCTTTCATGTTTCCCTGGCAGTCATACATTATGTTGGAGAGACAATACCTCCTCCAGATAATGTCATAAATGAGGGAATTTACATACATATGCTTGCATGTGCAACCGCAGCCTCTCATATCTGTCGCACTTAACACAGGCCGCATTTCAGCTTGTGACTGTGTGTTTGTGCATGTGTGTGTGTGTATGTGTGTGTCTGTCCATGTGTGTGAAGTAGTGCTCCAGTGGGACCATCATTAGAGTGGATCTAGACTAATGACACAGGAAACTGATTCACACTGAGAGAACTTTTGTAAAGCACACACACACAGTTTCTGTATCTGCTTTGAGAAGTAGAAAAGTAGGATTAGATCTTGCCATTAAAAAGAAATATGAGTAAATTAATTACTTATTTAAATGATCAGAAATCCTGTTAATCTAATTCCACCAACAATGAACAACTCATTTCATATTGACATTGCGTGCTCACAAATGCATGAAAATGGATCAACGCTTCTGAGTTTAAAAACGAAGAAAATGTTTAATGTAAAGGAATTTGCAGAGTTGTGTATTTTGCATGCTGCAATGGTTCTGTTTTTTATGTTTTTTTTCCATGGTCTTATGTTTTGTTCTCTGAAAAAAGAAGATTTCTGTGTATAAAATGTGGACAGTTCTCCTGTCAAACCCATCATAGTTAAGTTGTGAGGTTATTCTAGGATCTCACTATCATTTACGAAAAGAACAATAGCAGGGTACCGAAGATATGTATGAAGTTATGCCCATTCTAAAGGGTCCTGCTCTAGCTGACATTTGTAACATCTTTTAAGCACATGATGGCTGGCTGGCTGGCTGGCTGGCTGGCTGGACGTCAAAGGTGGGCTGGTGTTGAAATTCAGCCCAGGAACATGGTTTGGAGAGGCTATTTAGTCTAGTTATTGTTGTTTCAGGTGGGTTTATACACAGAAATATGTTGAAGTGCTTTTAACTCATATTCAGTGTAAAAATAAACCTTTGCTTCGAAGAATCTAGATTTTTTAATCTTTAAAATTACTAAAATTATATAAATCTTAAAGCACTCTTTTTTTTCTTTTTTTTAAATTTAATTTTGGACTTATATTTATAGATTTTTGTTCATATTCCATCCAGTCATTGTACCTGAGCATGGCAGCACAATGACGAAAAAGAGAACAAGCAGCAAGAAATGAAGGCTCGCCATAAATTCAACCTGGGAGACTTTCTCCATCATTGGCTCCACGCCTCCGCTGCAGCCAATTAGCATCCAAGATTCTGGATTTAAGGCTCCTATGGTTTCAGCTGCTCACCAGCCAAGCTTCGTCCCACCTCCACCCCGTCTCCACCTTCATCCTCTTAGGCTCCTTCAGGTTCCCTTCCTCCGACCTCTGCTCCACCACCAGGTCCAGGCCTTGGGGGGAAGACGGCCCTAAATCCTCACCCTATGTTGTTCATTCAATTTCATGGTGATTCTCAGCATACTGGTCTTCTACTGGGGTCAGAGCACCAAAGAACTTTAAGTTAATAAAACTCTCTAATTGTCTCTTGCTCTTTGTGTGACTCTCTCCAGGTTGAATTACAGTCCCCTAGCCCTTAAAACAGTTTAAAACTTTGGTCATAAATTCATTAATCTAGCACTCTGTCAAAATGTCCTGTCTGATTTAATGTGTGCTGAAAAATAATTTATAAAAGCTCAAGAGCAAATTTTTCAATTATGTGACTTTGGGAGGGTGAGTCAGTGTTGGTATACAGAAATTGTGACCTTTGCTTTCTCTGAATGACTAAAATGACTGGTATGCAATAGCTATGCTGTTTTGCCAAGGATCTGACTGCAAAGTGTTAATTTAATTAGATCATTTGAATTTTTAAGGGATGTTTCAAAATGTGACACATCTTTTGTTGGGAATAACAGAGACCACACTGTTTCACTTCTGCAGAATTACAGGCCAATCTCCAACCTTCCATTCATCAGCAAAACTATTGAAAAAGCTGTGTTTCAACAGTTTAATAGCTTCTTAACAATGACAAACCACTTTTATGTCTTTCAGTCAGGTTTTCATGCTCACCACAGCACTGAGACTGCCCCCGTCAAAGTGTTAAATGATATCCACACAAATACAGACTGTGGAAGAACCACAGTGTTGGTTCTGTTGGACTTCAGTGCAGCATTTGACACTGATATGATATATGATATATTATTAAAGTGACTGGAGAACTGAGTTGGACTCTCGGGTACACTACTTAATTGGTTTGAATCCCACCTAAAGAACAGGGATTTCTTTATGTCAATAAGCAACTTCTCATCGGAGCAGACAAAAGTCACATGTGGAGTACCCCAAGGTTCAATCTTGGGACTCCTCCTATTTAATATCGACATGCTCCCACTAGCTCATATAACAAATACTAAGATCAGTTACCACAACTATGCAGATGATGCACAACTCTATATCACAATGTCACCAGGTGACTCCAAACCCATACAAGCACTGAACAGATGCTTAGAACAAATCAATGTGTGAATGAGCCAAAATGTTCTCCAGCTGAACAGAAATAAAACTGAAGTTATCATCTTTGGACCTTAAGAGGAAGGATCTAGTCAGCGCGCAGCTTCAGTTATTACAGCTAGAAACTTGTGATCAGGCCCGAAATCTGGGTGTAGTGATGGACTTGGACCTGAACCGTCGGAGACACATAAAGACAGTTACAAAGTTGGCCTTCTATTACCTGAAGAACATTTCCAGGATTAAAGGACTAATGTCTCAACAAGATCTAGAGAAACTCATCCATGCGTTTATCATTAGTCACATTGATTACTCCAACAGTAATCAATCAATCAGACAGCTGCAGCTGATCCAGAACGCTGCTGCTCGTGTTCTCACTAAAACCAGGAAGATAGAGCACATCACCCTTGTTCTAAAGTCCTTAAACTGGCTCCCTGTAGCTCAGAGAATAGACTTTAAAATACTTCTGTTAGTTTATAAGTCACTGAATGTCTTAGCACCAAAATACATTAAAGACCTGTTGTATCAACCTTCCAGACCACTCAGGTCTTCTGGTTCTGGTCTACTCTGCATCCACAGAACTAGAACCAAACATGGAGAAGCAGCTTTCATTTTTATGCACCACAAATCTGGAACAAACTTCCACAAAACTGCAAAACAGCTGCCACACTGAGTTCCTTTCAATCAAGGCTAAATACCCACCTGTTTAGAGCTGCCTTTGATGAGAAATAAGTAGAACATTGAACTATATTTGCTTGATGATATTTGCTTGATTATCCTAATGATTTTGATGCATTGATATTTGCTTGATGATTTTGATGATTTGCTCTATACTTGATTGATGTTTTTTTATGATGTGAAGCACTTTAAACTGTCTTGGTGAGTAAAGCTAGTTTACATACTGAACTGGACGTGAGGGTGCACGCACCAATCACACATGCCGGCGTTGCGACTGGCACCGTGCCACCTGGTCATGTACCGCTGAATTTTTTTAACGTAGCACAGGACATGTCTGCCACCTTTCACTCAAACTGGGTGATTTGGAAGGAGCTGTTGCAGAGCAGGTTCACCTGTGCCAGCATTTATGTAATCTCTCTATGAGGACTCATTTTCGGAGACTGCACTAACATACGTGTCAAGTATGAAAGCAATAACGCTAGATCATCTTGTGCGCGCTCTGTACAAACATCTAAAAGTGCGACTATAACTCAGACTGTAACTAACTATAACTATAATAATGACTATAACTAACTGGGCCAAGCAAAATAAAAAAATAGAAGGAAATATGACCACGATTATTTAAAGTTTGGATTTTTATGGGCCGGATATGAAGATACTCCACTGCCACAGTGTTGTATACCTACCACTGGGAGTATTTTTGACAGGAGGCTAAATAAACTGCAGTCACAGCAGAAAGTTCATAATTTAAGCACTGTAAATGACAAGGCAACTGAAGCATCATATTATGTGGAGCTATGCATACCTTAAGCAGGTAAACCCTACATAAGAGAAACATGTGTGGATAGGACATCAAGAATAGCAATAGCACAGAGTTTACAGAAATAATATCAATAATGTACTTGGTGGGGGAACGCAGTTGTCTTTTAGCTTTATGGGGGGAGGGGGCAGCTGGCTCTCCCACACATTGAAAACCCCTGTGCTAAGTGAAATACCATAAGGAGACACGGCAGATCTCAATCTATGCTGTTGGCATGCAGTTCAACTTAGAGGATCTCAAAAGTCTACACACCCTTATAGAATGCTACACTTTTGTGATATAAAAAATGAGATAATTAAAAAAAATAGCGATAAAACTTTCCTCAGGTTTAATGTGATTAAAGTCTGTTAGGACAAGAACTGTAAAAAAAGATACAACGACCTTGGTCCAAAGGTATGCACACCAGAGCTGGCCCAAGGCACAAACAATGATTTGCTCTATACTAGGCTGCCTTCTAGGGCCCCCAAATCATCAGGAAATCAGGAAGCTCTCATAAACGCATGCATGCGCGAGGTTGCATATTTAAGCGTGATAGATAATGGATGGATCTCTCTCTCTCTCTCTCTATCTATCTATCTATCTATCTATCTATCTATCTATCTATCTATCTATCTATCTATCTATCTATCTATATATATATATATATATATATATATATATATATATATATATATATATATATATATATATATATATATATATATATATATAGATAGATAGATAGACTAGTGGTTCTAGTGGCCTTTATTTGACAATAGTTGAAATGGACAGGTGATAAAGTTTACATCACAGTCAAGCAGATAGTAGAGCAGACTGGGAAGTAAGAACTCATACTGCCATCTGTTCAGCAAAAATATAATTTGTCTTAAGGTATTTTGATGAATTTAAAATCCATCAACCCATCCATCTTCTACATCCGCTTTGTCTCGAAGAGTTGCAGCTGGGGCTGGTGCTCATCTCGAGTGATCAATGTCTGGATTGAGACTGGAAAGGTTGACAGTCCATCAGAAGGCATATAAATATACATGACAAATGAAATTACTCTCAATCTACCAATTAAGCTACATTCGTGAAGTAGACCCCCATCACCTTTCTAACTAACTTGACCTGGAACGTCAGATGTCAAAGCAGCAGTGTTTCAATAATCCCCTAATCATGTGTGTTCTGGTGGTGCAATTCCACACTTATACTTTGGAATATTCACACATGACAAAATTATCTGGATTTGAGTTATGGTGAATGGGTTGATGTTATGGGTTCTCTGGTTTTCTCTGTTCTACTGTTTTCTTTAATTTTGGTGCTTTATGCACAGGAAAAAACACAAATCAAAACAAAGTAGTGCACAATTGTGAAAAAAAATGAAACATGATTTATTTATTTATTTATTTTTACTTTTTTGTCAAATAAAAATCTAAAAATGTGTAGTTTTTGTGTTCAGCATACCTGAATCAATAGTGCATAGAACCCAAGCTCAGTCAGACTGGATGGATAACAAATGTGAAAAATAAATATTCAAATCTTGTCACAGATATTCATCTGGATTTAGATCTGGACTGAGACTGGGGCAATCTAAAAACTGACTTTACTTTAATCTGACTGTATTTTTAGGGCTATTGCCCTGCTGAGTGGTGAACTGTTACTGTAGTAGTCTTTTCCAGTTTCTACCAGGTTTTCTTTCAGGACTACACCGTATTCACCTCCAAATGATCAACTCAGGGCTGACCAGCTCCCCCATCCACAACCCATTTTCACAGCATGATGCTGCCACCTTCATGTTTAACAGTGGGGATGGTTTGTCAACGGTGCAGTTTTCCATCACATGTAGCATTTTGATGAAAAAGTAATGTTTCTTGTCATCCGTCCAGATCTTCCAAGTGTTTGCTATGCCTCTCTGCTATGACTTTCTTGTTACAACTCTTCCAATAAAGACCATTTAAAGAGTGAATGATTAATAGCTGTCCTGTCAGTATATTCTTCCATCTAAGCTGTGGAGCTTTATAGATCCTACAGTCACCCAAAGTCACTTGGCTTCTTTTCTGATTAATTTTCTCCTTGCTCTGCTTGTGAATCTAAGTGGACAACAACATCTTGGTAGGTTTGTAGTGTTGCTAAAGTAATGCGATTTTTGAAAGGTGTTCTTAATGAGATTTTTATTTTTTAGGATTGTAACTTAACCCCACTTGAAATGTTTCAACAATTTTAACTCTAACCATGATGCTGTTTGTTTTTGTAATGTTTTTTTTAAACAAACCTCTGAGTTCATCACAGAACTGCTGGATTTTATACTGAGACTTGATTACACATGTGTGGACTGTATCACTAATTTAGTGTCTTGTGAAACCACTTGGTTACAGTAAAGGTATGAATACAAATTCAACCCACACTTTTAAGATTTTTGTTTGTAATGTTGTGCAGTAGGAAACTAGCTGTGGCTATTAATAACTTTAAATAATGGCTTAGGGTAATTATTAACAAAACTAGTAATTCAGATCAAAATTACTAAGTTGAGACACCACTTGATCTTCAAAAAAATAGTCAAATAGTTCAGTCTCAGTTATTGTTATAAATACCTGCTTGATAAGGCTTAGGTTTTAAGTTAATGGATGAAGTCCAGCACTGCTGTTATTTGAACAGCAGGATACTACACACGTGTATGGAATAAAAGAAAGACAACTTTTCTCCAATATACAAAAATTGAATAACAACAACAATTCAACCTTACAATCAACAAACTTGCTAAGCTAGTAACACTCCATAAACTACTGAGAAATAGATAAAAGAAACCAAAACTACTAAAGATAAAAACATTACATTTATTAAAAAAATAGATAAAAACAGAACCAATAAAATGACACAATGGTAAAACCAGAGTAAACACATGTTGCAGGATTAAAAATGACCCTTTATGGGTCAATACTCTGATAAAACACTGTATATGCCATAGGCTCCATGACCTGCTTGTACCCAAGAACAGATGAGCTTGCATTACTGGACTACCAGTGATCAAATTAGAATGAAGTTAGAACAGCTGAATCCCTCCTAGCCTCATCTACAGCACGTTCTGTGGCCTACTCCATTTGAACAGTTTAAGAATCAACAATGCAACACCACAAGAATACCCAATCAAAAAACTACTTGAATTGATCATCCTATGGTATTATTTCTGCCCAGACACAACCTACTGTGAATAGAGTTCTGATGGATGAAATGAACTTATATGAACGTATTCAGCTAGCTACTTTTTGGAGGAGCCGTTAGCTCAGAATATGGGCAGCTCAGCTCTGGTCTTGAACCGGGCTGTAGCGCTTGGTCAGGGGTTCATTTCCCAATACAGGCTGGTGATGAAAACAGCTGCACCTACAATCTCCTTCTCAGCTCAAGTTATCAGCAGCATTTGGCTGGCATGCGGCCAGACTCTGTGAAGTTGCGTCTCTCAGCTCTGGAGCGCAACTTGATTGGCTGCTTCCTCTGATCCCGAGGAGAAGCCAGCAGCCAGTATCGGGTTGTCGACAGCAATCTTTTAGAACTTGTAAGTATAATGTTCCATCTGCGTATTTCTGAATAAAACCAGGATTAAGATTTATTCCTCCAGCCGTTCAATACACTACAGTCACCTGTATTTTGGATTCAAAGCTCCTGGACACAGAGTGGCCTTCTCACTACCGACAGGAGAAGGGAGGGTTTTGGGTAGCGCAGTGTCTACCCAATGTTGCACTCCTGAGCAACGGATGAAAGGTGAGATCCTGTCCTGATGCAGCGATGCTGCAGAAGAGGAAGTTTTGCCCTAGTCCTGGGGTTTTAAGGGTCCCCATGACATCACAGTTTCCCTCCTGAAACTCCTCCCCTTCCTGTTGCTGGAACCAGAGTTAACACAGTGTATTGTTGAATAATCGTTTTCATACCAGCCTTAAGTCAGTTTCAGTCCTTGATTGCTGGATGTCCAACAGTAAAAAATGTTAAACCATTGCATCCATTTCCTCCCACTTTACAATAATGCACTAATTAGTGTTGATCTGTCGCATAGAATCCCCTAGAAAACATCACATTTTGTGGCTGTAATGTGACAAAATGGGAATAAATTCCAGGGGTATAATTTGTGTAATCTGATAATAATTACTCAAAATCCAATTGTTAGGGCATATGGTTTGGAATCATATAATGTGATAATAAAAGCTTTAAAATTAAATATTCACTACTTTTTATACAGTTGATTAATCATAGAGTATAGAATAAAAAGAGTGGTTTAGTTATACATCTCTTCATTGTTGCCCAAAATGTCCAAAAAAAAAAAAAAAAAACAAACAGTGAAGTTTCAGAGTTAAACTCTTTCTACAGTTGAAGCTGTCTCTTCTCCGATTCATCGCATCTCTGTTTTTCCATCTGACTCTTCTCTTTATTGTTTACTTTTTAATTAATCGCGCTGGTTCATTCTAAACATGTCAGAATAAATACATTTTTCATCCTGGTGATATTGAACCGCTCCGCTTTATTATTAATGCTGCGGAGAATTCAGCCACTGTTTGCAAATAATATCCTCAAATTGAATCATTGTTGCATGAATATATGCAAAATATTCATTTCAGGCGGCGTGAGGGTTGAGTGCTTTTAAATTGGAGAGATCATTCATGGCTTCACCTTTTCAGGCAAGATAAAGTCATGTGCAGTAACATTACAATGTCAGTGGAGGGGAGAAGGGTGAGGGAGGGGGTGAGAAAGAAAAAGAGAGGGGGGGTAGGTGGAGATAATGACAAAAGGCAAGCAGTGTGAGTCAATAAAGGAAAGTAAAATACAAAACAAAATGAGAGCTGAGGAGTGGCAGACAAAGATGTAAGAGCAAGGAGAGAAAAAAAGCCAGTTGCTTTCTCTGTTGTCTTTGTTTGACCACTTTCTAACCAGGAGGGACCAGAGTTTGTGAGCATGTGCAGAACTCCAGGATTACATGTTAGAATAAAGACAAAATGTCTGTTTCTGCCCCACAGGACTTTACATTTATCAAAATTTCACTTTCACATGTTTTTGTTGTTGATGTATGAATTGGAAGAGTGGTTATTTCTACTTATATGTGATTTGCTCATTTTGAGACTCCAGGTAATAATAACATTTCTGTTTTAGGAAACTGAGACATTATAAAAAAAAAAAACTCCAGCTATTTTATGCAATCAGGATGGCCAAAGTTTGTTTTAAACATTCTTATACTTTTATTAATAAGACATTTAAAAATCTGCAGCTTTACCTGAATAAAAAGCTGAATTAGTTTTATTTCAACCTTTCAGCACCTTGCTATTATAAGTTGTTTATAATAAATAAAAAATGCTGTGCTACATTAACAAAGAAACAATACTGTAAAATGTTTTTTAAAATAACAGTATCTCACAGGCAACAATTATCCAGTAGATTTTCTATTTGAATTTTACAGCAGAAATATTGTTGGATTACCACAAAGTAGGGCATCACTATGAAAACCACAAAGTATATAATTTCTTTATTTATACATAAATAAGTTTGTTGCTTGAACAGTAAAAAAAATTTTGTGAATGCAGTAACTATACCAACTTTGTCTTCCATAAAGCAGAATTCATGTTGTTTTAAAAAAGTGTTTCTTACATTTCTTGAATGGGTAACAAAACATATAATATAATAATTTTTAACCTACAATAATTTAATTTCTGGTTTAGACCGACAGAATCCACAGATCTAGCCCAACATGCAATCTGGTTGCAGATGAAAATCAAGAGGAGGTAAACTAATGTGCCAGTGTCAGAAAAACAATACCAAAGATAAATTCATTAGCTTATTTAATTTTCTAGGTGGTCAACAGAAAAACCACCTGAAGACAACAATGATCCAACCAACTTAAGGACAACAATGATCAACTTCCTTCCTTTGCTATTTCCTTTGCAGACACCTAACTCTATCTTACAAAAATCATCTGAAATGATCAAAAATGAGACTATTGTGTATATATTACTGCTTATTGTTATGTATGCATGATCTCAAATCACTCATTTATATAAATGCAGGTAATATTTAGTTCTACTATCAATATGCACATTTTTTTCAATTTATTGGATGGAAAATAGGAAACGCAATTCCTTCAATTTTTATTTAATACACAACAATTCAACATTTATAAAAAATTATTAAACATAAATGAATGAAAGAAAAATATCTCTTTAGCTTTAATAATATTTTACAATAAGAGGTTAATAAATGCATTTGACAGCTTGTTTTTGTGATCTTATGACAATAAAAAAAATACAGCTTACATGTTTGTCAACATACTTGTGTAAGACAGAAAGTTACAATCTGAAATTGAAAGTGAAAGAAATTAAAAGTTTAGGACATACAATTTGACTCAGAACTTGATGTATCTGGAATATGCATTGCAGATGGATATGTTTAAAATGTACTTATACCTATTCACAACTTTAATACTTCCCTTCTGAAAATGTCATCCCAATATGCCCTTCAAATAAAATCAATGAAATGGCTTTGAATAATACTTAATTTTTTCAATTAATGTTTGCAAATGGCAAATTTCAGCAATGAATTTCTAAAAATATACACTGATTTTTTTTATGGTATGATAAAGTGTTTAAGTGGGATAAGTTATCATTAAATATCTTGCTAAATTGTACAGAAGAGTTTTATTCAATGACTTATGTTTCAGAAAATGTCTTTATTATGCTACATCTATTTATTTATTGTGTAATACCTAATGCTATAAAATATACATAATAATCACATCATTGGGTTGAGAAATAACTGACTTCCTAGTTTCCACACCTACACACGTTTCCTTGCATTCCAAATTCAAATCTTTAAATTTGCATCTTTTTGTGCTCAAATAGACCTTCTGAAAAAGTGATTGGTATATAACTTTAACTAAAATCACTAAACTGTTTTTCACTTTTGGACCATCAGATGCTATGGTATGCTAAGTGTTTCTCCCAACACAGTTTTTCTTGTGCCACTTTCTGCATCATTTAAAAGTTTAGATGCTTTTTAATAAGATGTTTGGGGGACTAATATCCAAAAGCAAATATTATTCACCTCTGTCTTCACTTTCCTATCTCTCATGCAGCTGCACATTAACAAGTCTAAACATGGTGTTATCACCGGGAAAATGAAATTCCTCAGATATGAATGCCGAAGATGCGCTCTCAACAGTATTTTATGTTAATAGGATAAAAATGTAAAGTTGGGGGGAAAAAAGTGCGATACCTCCTCTTCTTTTTAATGTAAAAGGTAAGCTGACGAGAAGCAGGAGGAGGTGTGCAAGGAGTGGTGAGGAAGACGAGAATGTGTGTGTGTGGTGGTAGTGGAGGGGGGTTCATCACATGACCTGGGCCTCGTCGAGGGATAGGCTGTCGCTAGGAGACAGAGGCAAGGAACGGACCAGTGGCAATGATGTATTAACTGGCGAAGGTGGCTGACAGTAATCTTTGTCACTAGATGCAGTGGCTGTCTAAGTCCTGTCATTTTATGCATCTCATGCAAAACAGATGTACCCGGATACTACGGGCTCAGGGAGAGAGACGGAGTGAGATCCAGCCAGGATGGAGGATAGAAGAGGGTGGAGGAGGAGGGTGGATAGGTGGGGGGGACAAAAAAAATCATTATACAGCTAGGGGTAGGAAGAGCTGTCACAAAGAATTTCATTATTTTTCATCTAGTATCCAGAAGGTGAATTGTGCATATTGTAATTCCACCCCACCCACCTCCACTATAAGCTTCTAAATAATTTGGGAACTTTCCAGGGCAGAAGTTTTCCATTTTCTTTCCACTCATTACCCAGAGTTCAGGGCAGAGGTGCTCAATCAACCTGGCTGAAGGAAACGCTTACACATAGAAACACGCATGCCACTGCCACCTCCTCCTTCCTGCTGTCCTCCCCTCTGCTCTCTATCCAGATTCCATCCTTTACCACTGTATCTTCCATCCCTCCTCTTTACTTTTTTTCCACTATTGTCCTCTATTCCACTTTACCCAGTTTTTCCTTTCTTTCCATGTCTGGTTTTACCCTCCCTAACCCTTTCCTTGCCCTGTCTGTTTCTGTATGTTCTTTACAAGTTATTGCAATTTTTCTACTGCATTGGAAGCATGTACACAGTCTACTTCACCTCTTTCCCTGTGATATCTGAGACTAAGGATATGGAATTTGGATGGATGGACAATATTCTTTATTTACATACCTGAACTTTTAATCTAAATTGTTAGCTTTATTGTGCTTTCCACTAAATCAAAGGAGTGAATTTAAAATATTACATGTTAAATGGCCTGACAAGGCCACAGACCAAAACATGTTGGTCTGCTAATAAAGTTGTTTCCTAGTATTTCAAGTGCTGTTGGAGTCTTCAACTCAAGAGGTCTTTGATCCTGTCCATGTACCTTGGGAGTCGGTAATGTGCTAAAAACTTTTGGATAGATGTTTATGTCTTTTTTCATGAGAAAGATGCTGTTAAAGTATATGTTAAAAAACATTGAAAGTCCTATACAGTGTTGCAGTCTTTGTGACTTTGTTACTCTATTTATTGGTTATTCAGACCTCTCATTTCATAAAAAGTGAGTAATGACAGATCCCACAGCTTTTTCTGATGTTTGTAGAGACTGTTGGACATTCATGAAAACACTTTTTATACTTCTTAATGAGCATCAAGTGTTGCCTTGGGTCCCTTCCCCATTCTAAAGCATTCATAGTTGGCCCATTTCTGGTTCAGCAGACCCTCCAAAGCTGCATAGAGGAAAAAGATCTTCATCCCCCCATATTCAGACTTCGACTTATTTGCTCAAGTGTAAAGGAAGTGCCACTAGCAGATGTCACTCTGTCTTACAAAGCTAAGAATACTAGCAAAATAAACAATTTATTGAAAAAAATCCCATAAAACCCAAGAGTATCTATTTTGTTTCATTTTTCCCCTTCTCAAACTTGAATAACGGGAGAGAGCTGAAATTGTGAAATAAATTAAAAAGCAAGACTGGAAAGAAAGCTCATTTGCAGTTCTAAACATATTTAGGTTTTTCAACTCAGTTTTTGTCTTTCCCGTGACCGTGTTCCTTCCTCTTACAGCATTCATCACAGTTATGTCCACATGGCCATTTATGCAGGCAATGTGATGACATCATTTGCCAACTTCTAAGCACCTTTTACAACAGCCTTACTGAGGAGTTGGCAGCGGTGGTTCCAAAAATCGGGGATGCATAACTACCAGAGCCACTTCCAAGTCTGTAGTCAAACTGCCTAAAACAAGAGAAACTTTGTACTTGAAAAATAAAATAGCAGCAAACACATTCACAGCTTTTTAAATCCACTGAAATGCTAACATGCAAAGTGTTATCAGCAACATCCATCAACTGTTTATAAACCAGCTAGCAGTAACGTTGGTGGTTTGGCAATAGTTTCGATGCAATGTTGGAGAAAAGTTTATGTATTTGTATGTTTCTCTGCCCTGTGTCAGCCATTAGGCAGATAATTACTGAAGAGGGTACTGGTGTTATTTTGATGGTACCAAAATGCTAGTCAATATTAGCCATCAAGATAACTGCTTCTTACAAATCCTACAGGTAATCTGTGAATGAGAGAGCATACAAGGTCTTGGAGTGAGAACAACCTACTTGAATTAGGCCACATTCCCATCCTAAAAAGGTGGGAATGTGGTTTGGAACCTTTTTGAGGTTTGTACTTATTGAGGTAGCCACATTTTAAGATGAAGTTTGCAATTTTGTTGTACATCTAAATATTGTCATATAACTCTGAACCTTGAATGGACCAGATTAATACACCAGACAGAGGTAAAGGATTCGAATGAAGTTTATTTAAATTGAGTTCAGGTAAACAGATGCACAGTCCCAGGTTTGCCACTCTATTCTTCAACTCTGAAATCAGACTCTGAAATACAGACCAAAAGTCTGAGGGGAAGCAAGGATAAATTCACGGAATATTATTGAATGAATTATTACCGAGAAAGGCCTTCTTCCTCCTTGTAGAAAATCCTGTGAACCTGCAGTAGTGTATGATGGACAGAGAGGGCGCTGCAGGCGAGAAAGAAAAGACAATGGAGACAAAGGCGGTGGGAGACAGTCAGTAGAGCAGTTTGTTTACTTGACGATGGCATGGACACTGCTTATGGACACTAATGACCTGAGGAATGACTGGCTTACGAGAAGGCGTAAGGCAAAACGAGAAGGTCCGTAAAGCCAGACAGTGGATCAGGATCAGAGAACATACAAGGAAGACTTAATTTGGCAGCGGATTGGCAAAGATCGTAGTTACGACAATGGAAACTGGGTTGAACACAATAACATAATCATGAAAACTTCTTAAACACTGTTGCAATGCTGATAATCTGGTGCAGTAGGAAAGACTGAGGAGAGTATAAAATACAGGCAGAACAGGTAGATGAAATGATCAGATAATTGTGAACAGCTGAGCAGTATGGTCAAACACAAACTATGACAAATCTAGTGTTTTTTCCACCTGTATTGTGTTGCTGAGGTCGATGGATATTTAGAATGGATATTTAGAGGGCCACGATGTGTCATACAAATATATGTCTTTAACACACATTGGATGTGTCATGCTGAAGTTTGCAAAGGCAGAACAGATAAAAAAAAAAATAATAAAAAAAAAAAACAGAAAAACAAATCAAGCAGAGACTACAGAATGTCCTGGGAGTCACATTTTTAGTTATTTTTGGACTTAAAATTGACCATTAGACAACGTGTGTTCCTATTTACTGTTCCTGGTTTACGTAACGATTCTCTTCCACACATAAAAATATGCATGTGCAACATCCAGACAAGAAAGATCTGTAGTCTGCTCCTCTACAAGATTTCGCACCTCTGATAGTGACTGCAGCAGAACATGAAAAATGATAATGCCAGCTCTAGTTTAAATGCAAAAGAAAAAGATTCTTTCCAGTAAGAAAGGAGCATCTCATAAGGATGTTGTTTGTTTTTGGTCCTTCATCTAACCATTAAGGTTGACAGCAATGTCATATAGAATGAAGATGGATGATGATGAACTGCAATGGCTGCAAAAGACTTAGTATGATTCTCATACTATCAACTAAGGGTTTCTCCCATCCTATATGTATACAGTTCATTGAGAAAGTATATCCCTAAAATGTTTTTTTGTTTGTCACTTTACAACCAAAGTCCTCAATGTATTTTTGATAGATTTTATGTGATAGACACATAAGTATCATAAAGTAATGCATAAAAGTGTAGGGCCTGAAAAGTTAGTCTTTCCTTTATATTCAGCCCCCTTGAGTCAAAAACGAACAGCCTCTCCTGAAATTATAAAATGATTCCCTTTTACAAAACAGCTTAAGATCAATCAGATTGGATGGTGAGTGTCTATGAAGATACATTTTTAAGCATTGCCACAGATTTTTAATTGTATTTATGTATGAAATGTATCTGTCAGTTTAACACATTGCTACACTTTGATCTAAACCATTACATTGTAGTTCTGGCTGTATGTTCAGGGTCGTTGTCCTGCTGGAAGGTGAATCTCCGCCCTAGTCTCAAGTCTCTTGCAGCCTGTATCAGGTTTTCCTCTGGGATTTTCTTTTATTATCCCCAACAATCTTCCCATCAACTTGAAAGAACTGTTGTGTCCCTATATGATTTGTGGCAAACTTTTAAAGGGCACTTTTTGTTTCTCTTCCCTAAAAGCCAAATTTTAACCAATAATCCAGCTCTGTATGGGAATTTTGTCTGCTTCTCTGATTAATGCTCTGCTCTCTTACCCCATCACTTTAGATGGACGGTTATGTATTGCTAGGTTTGCAGCTGTGCCATACTCTTCATTTTTGTTTTATAACCTAATCCTACTTCAAACTGCTCCAAACCTTTCTCCATGACCTGCCTGATGTATCCCTTGGTTTCTAGGATCCTGTTTGTTCACTAATGCTCTATAACAAGCCTCTGAGGCCTTCACAAAGCAGACAAAATTATACTGAGCCTAAACTACACCCTGAGGGAGCAAATGACAAAAGGAGCAAGTGTTTGTCAAAAAAATCAATCCCTTTCTTTCACTTCACACTAATGTACTAACTACTTTAACTCTGTTTGTCACATACATTTTTGTTAAACATACACTGAATTTTGTGGGTATAATATAACATAGTGTGAAAATGTTCAATAAATGGTTATAACTTTGTAAATATTGAAAGAGTTAAGCTCTTTGAACTGCCTTGTTGCTGACATG
Organism: Anableps anableps; assembly: GCA_014839685.1. NCBI lineage: Eukaryota > Metazoa > Chordata > Actinopteri > Cyprinodontiformes > Anablepidae > Anableps > Anableps anableps. Next base: position 8,325,127 of record CM026076.1, on the reverse strand, counting down.
TGTGGTGCAAACAACCTTGACCTGGCTGTCTGGATTGGAAATGGTGATGACTGCTTTTTACCGTTTGTGTCGTCTGAAGCTTAATCTGGTCCTGATCAAGATGTGTCTCCATACTCCCTATGCTTGGATTTTACCTGAAACAACAACACACTAGGATTTTCCAAATGGATTTTTTTTAACATTTGTTTATTAGTATTTAAAGAGTAGACATGAATAGGAGCACTGGCCACAGCACGCATGAAATGGAGATAAGGATCTGTTTAAGGAGTAAAGTTTAGCTCTTGAGCAAACTGTTATTTTTATTTAACATAAAACTATGTTTGGGCTCTAAAAAGTAGACAAAAAGGCTTGTAGATAGAGGTAACAGGGAAAAAAAACTGTTAAGTGTGGAAAAACAGAGGCAATTTAAAGTGTATGAAGAGAAAAGCAAAAGTGGAGGAGGAGAAAAAAATGAAAGGGTCAAAGAATAAAGGTGTGATAGAGAGGTGGAGAGGAGGAGAGACGGAGGAAAGAGATGTAAGTGTGCTCTGTGGAGGCCTCGGTCGGTGGCAGTCTGTCTCTGATTTCCATTTATTGTTAAGATGGATGAGATCCCAGCCGGACTCATAGCAGACTGCCGCATTTCTTCCTTTACTCTTTCCTTCTTTACATTTTTTTCCCTTTTTTGGGACCAGGGTGGTTGGGGGCATTATTTAAAACAGAGCCTTTTTTTCAGTGGTCATTATGCATGCACACCTGATCAGCATGTCAGCCTGGCCTCCCTGCATCGCATGATGGAACGGCCCAATTTACCTCTTTCACCTGCCTTGCATAAAGGCACACTGAGCACATACCAGCAGGCACAGGCTATAATGTACGTCACACACACATACTCACACACACATGCATATGCACATTTAGTGGAGTGGAGGTGGGAGGATGGAGTCAAGTGTTAGCGTGCACTATCATACACCGATGCAAATGTGAAAGCACACACACCATACTGTTTATTTGCAAAGTGTGCATGAAAGTGTGTACTTCTAGTATATACAGCCACTGGAAGCGCACACTCACTTACAGTATTCACACACACAGGACTCCCACACAGTCTCCTAACTGTGTCAGTTGTTACAGAGTCAAACCTGAATTCATTAGCAAGTCAAAACACTATTTTTATGGTATCTCTTTTTCCTGTGCTGCTCAAAGTGTGGCACCAAAGCAGCAAGGGTTTATCTCGACAATACACCGCAAACGACCCATCAAAACAGAATCATGCAGACAATCAGTTACAAGTATTAACTGAGCCAAGAATCAGCACCTCAAAGTCTTAGTCCATGTTTATCGACTAGAAAGAGGTGAACAGCTGTCTGGATTATGGCTCAAACAGAAATCAAGTACCTCAGTGCCTTGTTTATAAGTGAAGATAGGATGGAGCAGGAGATGTATATATTTATATATGGATTGGGGCCTCAACTGCAGTAATGTGGGCACTGCTTTGTCTGTTGTAGTGAAGAAAATGCTTATTCAAAAAACCAAAGCCCTGTACTTACTATTCCGTCCACCTTTCCACCATCATCTGTGGTTATGAGATGTGGCTCATGACTGGAAGAGGCTGAACAGAGCTTACAAGTCTCTTTTCCAGAAGTAACTATTCAAATAAAGATATAGGCTTGGTAATGATATGATTTTTAAATAGTGTTGTGACTGGGGAGAAAACCAGAGAATACCAATGAGAAAAGGTTGCTACACCAGATCTCAGAGCAGCATCCACCCCCAGAGTTAATGCCAAGTTTGCAAAATTCAAACAGCCTCTCTCCCATTGGAGAGCGACTGACATACGTTCGAGTCTTGGTGACTTAACACATCTTTGCACTTTCAAAAGGGCATTCTTGATTTTCTCGATTTTTTTGCCTTACATGACCTAAATATGTACTGCTAAGAAACGAAGTTGTGTTTGAAGTGGCAACAAATGAGATTAAAAGCTGGAAATAAAAGCAAAACACATGGTGTAGCTTTTCAAACAACTTGCAAATATCTTTATTTGTTTTTAACTGTATTTAATCTTGATCTTCTGTTTGAGTCTTTTAACTGAAGAGTAATGTGTAGGCAGTGGAGAAAAACCTAGAATTTATACTAATTCCAACACAGAACACTTTAAGTAAAACATTTAGTATACAGTCTGTACTTTTTTGAAGGATATACTGGATTCTTCTGCTAGTAAAAGACTGTGATGCAATTTAAATAAGTGAGAAGACTTGTTCTGCTGGAGGTCATGAGATCTTACCTTGAATTAGTGATTAGGACAAGAAAAACTTTAAATTAGAAATCATAAAGTGTCTCTTATTCATTGACTCTCAAGGGTATTCGTTGCCCTGAAGTCATGGAACCTCTATTGTCTGAATTTTTTGTTTCTTTTATGGTAGAATTATCTGAGAATATATGGGATTTTGAGGTATTTAGGTGTGTGTGGCCTGAAATAAGATGCGTCTGTGCAGTGGCAGGACTATGCCTTCGAGATAAGGTGAGGAGCTCGGTCATCATCAGGGCCAGGACAAATGCAATAGTTTGCATTTGTCCTGGCCCTGGACAGAGCCAGGACCCACTAGAGGCACTACAAATCTATTCTGGCCTATTAACATATTGAAATCCCCAAGAATAAGCTGGAGAGTGCCATTGGAAAGAGGGATGTCTGAGCGTCCTTTCTTGAGCAGTTGATTCTGCAACCAGAGCTTCACGTCTGGATGTCTGGATGGATGGTACGTATGTCAGTGACAAAGCTGAGATTCTCATCTCTTCTTTTACCCTGTTCCTTTTTGGGGCTCCTCCTGGACGAGTTGTTGCTGCATTCTTGGAGTAATTTTCTCAGACTGACTACTCCCGGGAAGCTTCAATACTTCTTTGTGTGTTCTCTGTTTGTGGATAATGGCTCCTGCTGTGATTTTCCAGATTCCCAAATCATTAGAAATGCCTTTTAACCCTTTATAGACTGTCACATTTCAATGACTTTGTTGCTCATATGTTTTAATTAGATGTTAGAGCAATTTCTTCAGTCCATAGGTGTAGCAGTTATCATGCGTGGGTGTGCCTAGTGAAACTGAACCGAAACATGTGGTTAATCAATGTTAATTTCAGATTTAGCAAGGGGGCAATTACTTTTCTGCACACAACCAGTGTAGTCAGATGTTTTTCTGCATCAATAATCATTTCAGAACCTTTTTTTTCTATTTCCTCAAGCTAATTTTTGTCTGGTATTAATTTTTTTGACAATCTGAAACATTTCAGTGAAACAAACATTCAAAAAGAGAGAAATTCTTAAAGGGGACAAAAGAAAATTGACGACACTGTATTTTACCGTCTTGATTGTTATTGATGCAACACTGAGGATGTTATTAATTCACAGCATCCTGTAAATGTCAGTAGGTATGCCTTTCCCTAATTATCAGGAAATCATGACAAAAATTAACTTTTAAATATAGAATATTTGTAAAGGAGCAGGGAAAAAGATTTGGTGCACCTAAATTTTGTGGCGTTGTACCCAGTAAAAAAGGTTAAGTGCACCAGTGCAACCAGTACTAAAAGACAGTCTGGAGTCCTGTCCTTAACAACAAATACATGAAAAGTTATTGTGAGTAATGTTAACATGACTGAAGAATGTCAGCTCTTCAAAGAGTTATTTTTCTTTGAATGATTAATACACCATCAAAATGTCACTGCTAAGATGTTCTGAGAATGGCAGCTTGAGTTTAAAATTTCCACTTGATAGGCATTACCTGACAAGCATGATTTTCCCATCACAAAAATCCTTTTATTTTCCAGTTATTCTTGTGTAAGTATTAGTCATTGCTGTATCAAAGAATGTCATAGATGTCCATAATTACAAAGAAACTTTTTTTTTCTGAAGATGTTGTTGTTGCCAGAGCTTATCTGAAACTTCCTCAGTTTAAAGGAATCTTTTTAATGGCTCTGATGTCCTTCACCGCAGGAGTCTGAGAGGTCATGCTGTTGATGCTTGGTGTGAATGCGGAATGGTTTGTCTGCAAGACTGCCATCATTCAAAGAGGAATTTTATTATTAGTACTTTTCATCTTAATTCTTTAAACTCTGACCCATGTCTACTTTTCCTGGTCATCTATCATCTATAACAGAGCATTGCTTTTCTAATTGTAAAGCTGACATATTTTTGAAGTTTTTATGCTAGGAAATATCTGTGTCTGTAATTTTCATACTGACTTTATAAAATACAACTTAAAAATCCTTAACTAATAAAAATTTGGTATTGAAAAAGCTTTTATTACAAAAGACCAAAAGCAAGTTTTATTTCTAAGATGTTTTAATGAAGGATAAGAATAGAGGATTTTTTTTCTGATAACCTGAATCTCAAAAGATTTTATTAGTAGAATCTAAAAGTCTTTTCTTAATAAAAGAAGGAGACATTGCAAAAGTTAAAGTTAGTGGTGGAGATCCTTCATACCTTCTATAATTCACTTTAAGATGCAGGGTATCAACGTCTGAACCAAATCTTGACTGATGGTGACCAATTCCTATATTATAGGTGTTTAGAGTTAACCATAGTTTCTTGTCTTCTCTTTTCTGACCACAGCCTCTTAGTAGGGTTAAGATCTAAGGAGTTTGCTGATCCAAAGTCCAAAATTTTAGTATTCTGAATTTTGAGTCTCTTTATCACTTTTTTGTCATGACATGGTTCTCCATCATGCTGGAAGATAGATTATAGCAAGATGTTGTTCATGCCAGTGTTCCTGGGAAGAACTGGAAGGAACCCAATCTCAGACACAGATTATATCTATAGGAATCACTGGCGAAAAACGCAAATAGGAGAAACCTTTATTAAGAACGGTTGACAAGACAGAGAGCTCAAAAGAAGAGGGCAGGGGAGTGTAGAACAAAAAGAGCAAAAAGAGGTGACAGGATGGAAGGAAGAAGAGGGTAGGAAGGTGAAATTAGGAAGAGATAAGAGTCAGAAATAGAGGAAGAAAGGAGGGATGAAGGAGGTGAAGCAAAAGCCCAGTGGAGCCTCTTCCGTATATTTACGGCATCTGACTCCATCCCAGGCCGGCCAGCTGGAGAGAGCAGGTGGACCAGAGAGGTCAGCTCATTAACACTCACACACATACAGTCACCAATGTGTTAGAGAACAGTGGTGTAGCATTCCAGGCTGTGAGGTCGCTGATCTCCTCTTCTCCACCACACAGGCAAGCTCAGGTGTGTGTGATGTTGTGTTACAGGGGTTAAAAAGACATGACCCAACCATGGCACAGCCAGGAGACGGATGTTGTGAGTTTGTGTGTATCTGTGTTCATTTATCATAGCTGTGCTCTAGGCCGAGCCCTTTGTCCCAGCGTTTCACACAATAGACCACCCTCACCTTGCTGAGCGGCACTTCACCCACTCCCCCACCCTCCTTCACACACGCACACACACACACACACACACACACACACACACACACACACACACACACACACACACACACACACATACACACACACACACACACAAACATATTCTGCAGACAGTAGTCATGCAGCTTTTATATACAAGTAGTCCAAACTATATAAAGTGGCTAAACGGGCAGAGAGGTACATGATGGACGTCTGGACTCTTATCAGTTTTTGGTGGAGTTTAATGTTAGCAATGCTGATATCATTCTTTATTTTCTCTTCATTTTGACAACCATCATCCTGCTAACGAGGTACTTGCTAAACAATCAAGATGCAGAAATACAGAAGGCTTTACCAAAAAGGTCATTGTTGCATTAGCAGCATGTTCTTTGACTGGAAAGTTAAAAGCTACAGAAGAACCCCGTATTTCTAAAGTTATGGCTTTTAGATCCTTAAGCAGATGATTTTTGACCATGCATCACTACAGTGCCTTACAATAGTATTTGTACTCCCTAAACATTTTAGTATTTTGCTATCTCTAATAGAGATAGAGCCTTCTAGGACTGCATTGTTTTTAGTTCTGTTCATCTTCCCATCAACTCTTGATCAATTCTGTTTGTTGAGGAAAAGCTTTACCATAAGATGATACTACTACCACATTACTGTGGGGATTTTCTATTCGGGGTGATGCATATTATTAGTTTGACAGAACAGCGGGGTGATGGTGGTAGGAGTTCATCCCATAATCGGTGGGTTGCTGGTTCAAGCCCCACTCTGTTTGTCTCCATCGTTGTGTCCTTGGGCAAGACACTTAACCCACCTTGCCTAAAGGGCAGCACCTCCCAAGATGACTGCAGCCTCAGTCACCTATATATCTTGGACGGGCAGTACTGAGAAATAGAATTTCCCACCTGGGGGACTAATAAGGGTATTAAAAAATATTTTAAAAAAGGTGAGTGTTGTGAATGCTTTCAGGTGTAACTGTATTTTTTTTTCCAGGTCTAAGAGACTGACTCTGAGCAGATAATAGGCAGAAATGATACCCTAAACATTGGACTAAAAATGGATACAGTGCAATAAAACATGCCCTGAATTTTTATTTTCACTCTTCTAAACACTGTTGGCTAAAAGCACCTACTGTTTCTGTTCCATGTGATCTAAATAGCAGCCACAGCCACCTTTTCGTGTCTGTTCACAGGTAAATCTGTGACAGTGTGGCCAAGGGTGTGAATCAGCCACTGAGCCACCCCCTCACCACAATCACCAACCAACTCCCCAACCTCCGGGTTGCAGCTCTGGTGTCAAACATGGTAATTGGCAGCGACATGAGGTGTAAACAGGGTGATGGTGGCGGGGCTGTAATCGCCACGCTGATGGTGTGAGCGGAAGGGAAGAGGGACGGGAGTGTAGGCAGATTAAGAGCCACTGCGACAAGGTGCGAGGCAGTCAAACGTCACACACAAATACAAATACTTTCATCAGCACATACATGAATGCTAAACAAATTAGGTAAAATCTACAACGAATGTTAGAGTCTAACTTCTTCATTGTTCTTTATCATCTGAACCACCCCCAAAATGCCACAAAGTGCATATTATTAGTAACATTTTACACATATATTTTGACTTCCTAATATTATCTACTCCAGAATCAATTGGGCAGTTGTGGCCATTGCTGGGAATAGTGTAGTACTGGCTATGTGTTGGATAGAACAGGTGATAAGAACCTCTTTAAAATTTATGAATAATTAATGTTAAACCCCTTTGTATTTTTTAGTTTTAGTATGTTCAAACATTTTACGACAAATTAAATGATTAAGATGGATTTTAACAGTTAGACATTCAAAAAATTAGAGATGCTCTGATGTATTTATCTATTTTTTTCTGACCAAATCTAAGCCCTAATAGGCTGCACTATCAGTAGCTAACACTCTTTGGTGTGATAGTTGTTACTGACAGAAGAGGCTATTTTCCATATCTGTGGGGGTCTTAAAAATGAAGTCAGAAGCACAAAAGACGAAAGCTAATTAAAAGTTTTAATGCAAACTTGCTTTGTTTTGTACTTTTGAGCTTTCAAATTTGGAAATTGCTAGATTTAGAATTGTTTTCAGCCTTTTGGAAACCTCGGAGTTAAAGTAAGTCTACATTGTCTAATAAATTCACACAGGCAATGATGTTTACAGTTACTAATGCAAACCATGCTTATCATGTCAACTGCGGTTATAATATCCTAAGAACATCCTAAAATAGTTTCTAATAATTTTAGTGTTTTGGTTAATATAAACAGTAAAACCATGTTTTGAAGCCACTCCTCCCTCACACACGTGATATTGCCTCTGGTTCCAGATAATCAGATAGCAAGAAAGTTAGGAAAAATATTTTGAATATTAAATACTGTTAACTCTAGTTCTTAAAGAGTTGTAGGAATCTGCATTAAGCATTCTGAAGGAGGATTCTCCTGTTCAAACCTTAGACATTACGTACGTTTAACTGCTGAGGTGAGCATGTACACCATGAAGATTTCAGAGATAACTGGCAGCTTTTGAGTTTAGTCAGGTAGTAAAAGAATTTCAAATTTGAAATCATAAGTTTCACTATACAGAAAATAGTCTACTCATGAAGGACATTCAAAACATCTGTAGACATGCCCAGATCTGGCCGTGCAAGCAACTTTATCCTGAAAGCAGACCGCAAGATGCCAGTCTCCAAAAACCTTAAAATGTCACTATATCACCTACAACAGGCTCTGGCTTCTATTTATTTGAAAGTCCATGCCCGTTTAAACAGGAAAAGAGTGCAGAAATTTAACTTTAATTGCAGGTCTGGAATAAAGAAAAGTTTGTCTCTTCAGGTGCCTTTTCCACTATAGTATAATTTTCCAGGAACCAGTGTAGTCTGGTGAGGCCATTATTACCCCCATGCATTTCTACTGCTTTTACTAGAGTACCAACAAGTTGCCAAGATAGAAATGTACCCCAGAAAAAGATTCCAGTAGGGAGCAAGTACTTTTTTCATTTACTAGGTACATTGGATTGAGTATTGTGGAGAGAGAATGCAAAGCATTTTGAAGTGGTTGGATTTCTTTCACCATTATATTTAATTCAGTTTAGTGTGAGTTTAAAATAGTCTAAAGATTATTTTCCTGTTAATTCTAATAGCAATATATTTTAAATAATCATCTGTTTATAACCATCTCTTTAGTTCTGAGAAAATATGTGCAGAAAAAAAGTTCCAGGTCAAACAATTGAAATACACCTGAAGAAAAACACGAAGGTCAGACTGAAATTTGACACAGAGAATGTAAATGAAGACTGGGACTTCTAGAATACAATTTTTTGAACATAGTAGTCTGAAATTGAATCATTTGAACACCAGAATAGAGAACAAGTTTGGCATAAACCAAATACAGTGTGCTTGAGAAGTTTGAGGGATAAAGCTGGAAGTTTTGGAGATGCCTTGCTAATCCAAGGACTGACCAGCTTATCATTACACAATCCACCATGAAATCTGCAGTGTATTATAGGGTGGTTTAGAAAAATTTTAGACCATAAGTTGGTGAAATAAAACCTTAAGCAGAACTGGATCCTGCAACAAGACAGTGATCCAAAACATACCACTAAATATACCAAGGATTGGCTGAGAATTAGAAAATGAAATTCCTGGGCTGAGTGAAAACCCAGATGTTGATCTCATTAAGATGATGTGGTTTTACATGAAACATGGTGTACTTGGAACAAACACCTTAAACATCTCACAGCTGAAAATGACACTGACTGATGGCTACAAGAAGCATCTCAGTGAAGTTAGGGTGTCCTAACTATTTTCCCCAGTTAGTGAAATGATCAACAATAGAACCTAACCTTATTTTACCAGGTCTATTTCTGGTAATCACCGGTAACTAAATCACTTTCTTTTCCAGAGGTAAATTAAAAATTTGGACACTGATATGTAGAAATTTCACTTAAAAAACCTGGATATTTAATGGGGTGTGCTAACTTTTTTGTCGACCCTATAGAAAGCATTGCGCAGACACATACGCGCTATCAGGCTGAAAGGTCCACCAGGAAAGTGCTGAAGAGCAGAAACCGTCTGCATTGATAGCGAATGCATTGGATAAAGTGTGTTTTCATGTGAGGGTGTGTTGTAGAGAATTGTTCTCACTTGGAGCATACTGTAGATGCTCTGCCTTGCATTAATGCCAAACCACATTACTCTCCTGTCTGCCCACTGCCCAGAGCTAAAGCCATAAGCACACTGAGACATCCACAAAAACTCGCTTGAATTGCAAGGAATAAAACTCTGATGTAAGAATATGCTGGACACTCACACACACACACTGAACAACAGTGACTATGACACATTTTGACAGCTTGTAGTGGTCCTGCCCACCCCCTCCCCTCTAACCTTTTCTTCTTTATCCTTCAGCAGTGTTCCCTTTATGTTTTCTGTCAACACATTAAACACTCATAACTAAACTGCTTGTTTTATGTCCCAGCATGTCTCTCAAACTTTTCATGAAACTCTTTAAACTAAGATGGAAATGTAATCGTTCCATTTTCTAAAATTGAAGAGTTTTTAATTGCCTCAAAGGTAATTTCCCTTCTTAAGTAGTCAGTGTTTCAGACACACAGAGGTAGTGAAATTATATGTGAAAGCTGAAGGTAATCCTTGACTGTATGTTCGGCTATATTTTAGTTGCTTCTCACAGGCACATATCCCTGCAGCTCAGGCACATGGAGATGCAGACAAAGTGCTGGTAAAGTAGGCAATTAATGCCAAAGCAGGGTGATATTGAAAATGGATGCATTTCATGTCCTTATTAGTTCCATCCAACTTCATTGACCTTTTTCCTTCTGTCATTTTTTCCCCCTTCTATCCAATATTTTTTACACTATCTCTGAAACGTTTTAACGTTAACAAAGATGTTTTTGTCTAAAATTGATAGATTCCTTAATTGGTATTGTTTATTGCAACGTGTATGCGATTCTCAGTATTTTGGTAAAACAGTGTGCTTCATTTGTAGAATATAGTGTCTTAAACAGCTATTCGTATCCCTCGTACTTTCTCACATTTTGTCATATTACAACAACATCTCTATGTATCTCAATGAGATTTTTAGTGGCAAACCAACACAAGATAGTGTGTAATGATAAGGGGGAAGGAAAATAATACATGGTTTTCAAAATTGCTTATAATAAACAAATTTCAAAAGTGTGTTATGCATTTGTTTTACTGGCTTGGTGGCTGCAAGTCTATTGGTTTACCAGCTTTGCAGATCTAGAGACTGAAACTCTTTTCTATTCTTTTTGCAAACTAACTTATGATCAGTCAGAGCAAGTCTTGCAAAAAATTCTTTACTGGATTTAGGTTTGGACTTTGACCGGACCATTCTAACATATTATTTTTGATCCAAACCATTCAATCGTAACTCTGATTGTATGTTTAGTGTTGCCCTGATAGAAAGGGTTAACCTCTATCCCAATCTCAAGTCTTTTACACTGTCTAAGATTTTCTGAACTGCATTTAGCTTCAACCATTTTTACTTCAATCTTAAACACCTTCCCTGTCCTTGCTGAAAAAACACTCCCACAACATGCTGCTGTCATCATTATATTTAACCATGGAGATGATGTCTACAGGATGACACTGAGTGTTAGCTGACTTAAAAGTTAAGTTAGAGCCCATGTGATCAGAGGACTTTCTTTGCTGTGTTATCCACATGGCGTCTGACAAACTGCAAACAGGACTTCTGATGGCTTCCTTCCAAGAATTGCTTTCCTCATCCCACTCTGGCATAGCACCCAGATTTTTGGGTTAATACTTGTACTGTCAACTGATGCTGCTATCTGAGCTGTGTATCTCTGGAGCTCCTCCAGAGTTACCATGGGCATCTGGCTCAATCTCTGATTAATCTTTTCCTTGCCTGGCCTATCAGTTGAGGTTGACAGCCATGTCTTTATAGGTTTGTGGTTTTGTCCATTCTGTTTCCATGTTTGGATAAAGAACTGAACAGAGGTCTTTGAGATTCTCATAGGTTAACACATTATTTTATAACCTAATCCTATTTTAAACTTCTTCATAACTTTATCCCTGCCCTGTCTGCTGTATTCTTTGGTCTTCATGGTGCTGTTTATACAAAAATGTTCTCTAACAAAACTTTAAGGCCTTCAAAGAACAGCAGTGTTCATACTGTTATTAATGGTGTGCTCTATTTACCAACTAGATTACTTTAAAAGGTACCTATTTGCACAGTAATGCATTTGTAGTGTCAGAGTGAAGGGAGTAAATACAAATGCACACCATATGTTTTAATTTGTAAAAAGAAAAAGAAAAAGAAAAAAAACTGTATATTAAAGTACAATTTGAGATAATAATATAACATTGTGATAAATCTTAGAATCTCACATATATTGATACAAAACTTTTCCTCAGAAGCATGAGAAATGATGAGTTTATATGGTTCTGTGGCCTTTTCATTTCTCTCTGATCACATGGACACTGTTTTAATGATGGCAGATCCACCACAGTGTTTTGTTATTATTATTATTATTATTATTATTATTATTATTATTAACACATTCAAACAAGAATGCTATATGATTAGAGCCTCTTTTCTAAAAGGCAGTCATTACAGAGATGTCACACTGCAGCTTTGTTGACATTTAGAATGAGTAAGAAACTGAGAAAGCAAATAGCATGCTCTAATAGAGTCACATGGGGCAAAAAGGAAAAATCTACCCAGAGCATCTGGTCAATTTGGTGCCCTATGTCGCCACTATCACTGGCACTGTTAATGGACAACAGCTGTATGTATTAAAGAATAAATTATGTGGACAAGCTTTTCCAGCATTAATATTCCACCAAAAATGTTCCTGTGTAAACTAAATTTAGCTTCAAATTTACAAATTTATTGGCAAAATTGATAACTATGAGAAGAAAGGGGAGGGATATTTTATTTTATTTCTTTTCTGGTATTTTTCTTCTTTTTGCTTTTCTTTGCTGGAACTCCGATCTGGTCATTTCCGGCAACACTCAGCAACAGACATTTTCGAGGTTGTGGTTTAGATGGACTCAAATAAACCCAGATATGTCATTTTGTCTTAAAGACAAACAGTCAAAGGTGTCAAGTAGTTAAGGTAAAAGCCTAAAATAATGTTACATCTCAACTTCCATCTGGATGCTATCATGTCTGACTCAGATAAACCCAGATATTTCATTTTATCTTATAGAAATTCATTGTTGGGCCAAACATAATGATAACAATTCAGATTAGCTGATTAGTTTGCTATCAATATAAATTTATTATATTGTGCCACTTTTTTTTTGTTGTTGTAACATGCAACCTTTTAGAGTTTGGCAATGCAATCTAAAGATGTACAGCAACATCCCCATATGAACTTTATTGAAAAGAAAAACCCAAACAAAGAATAATATGCACATCCCGCCAAACTAACGTTAGTAGTTCTGGTGTTTCACACCGGCTGGCATAAAACTGTAACTAGCTCTGACAGAACGTTGACCAGAGCAGCACCATTTCTCGCTTCTTCATTGTGTACCTGTTCTTCAGACACATGTGTTTCCTGCAGGGCTGTGAAATCACAGTCATTCCACTCCAAAACTTGATGCATGTGCTCCTGACGCTGCTTATGATTACCCTGCTTCACACTGAACAGCTCTGCGATTGCAAACGGTGTGTTCGCTGGTCTACTTCAGTGATTGAGATGCTGTTTGGAGTTTGCAAGGTCTGGCCTTCGTTCATGCAGTGACGTAAATCATAGGCCGATCAACAAATGCGGTCTGCTGTCAATCAAATCACTGGCATGCAATACACGCTTGGCGTGGCTTGTGCTAAGTGCTAAGTGTTACAAAAACAGGGAGATTCATCTCCATTTGCTGAAGAAGGGGCTTAAACGGCCTATGCAACGAGCTAGCTGTGAGTCCTCTCATCTAATCTACCCACTTAAGAGTTCAGAGTTGAGGGATGGCTGATGTCCATCTCTGGTGACCAAAATATGAAGAACAGGATACATACCCTTCACCAGTTTGTCAATCACAAGGCCAATCCAGGCCACAATAAGTCAACAAGCTTGCCACTGAACTGAAAAAGTAGTAGTGCCAAGAGAAAATGTTTATATTCATTGAGAGAACTTGAGAAAGGCCAAATTTGTCCTGAATAATTTCAAAAAACAAAAGGGTTCCTTTTTTCATTGTTGTTTATTCGTCCTTTTCATGGGCTCATGGCAGACATTGTCTTGCCAGATCCTTGCGGGATTCCACCAGAACTGTGCAGGATGACTCTTCAGCTAACACAGATGAACTATTTCTGTCCTGCTTGAGACTAAGATAACACAGAGGCATGTTAACATCATTGGAGGACACATTGTGCATCTTCTGTAACATCTTTCACTGTATTATTTAGCATACTGAAAACCCTCCTCCATGTTGCACTGGTCCTTGACCTTTTCAAATGAGCCTCTTTCATCCAAGTTAGCCTCTGCGATCTCCACCAGAGACACAAATTTGTATTTTCTATTGTAAGGATTGTTTTTGTCATAAAATTGAAATATTGCAGTCATTCAAATAGTGTTTTTTTTTTTTTTTTTTTTTTTTGAAGAATGTTGAAAAAAATGGTCAGTGGCCTTATTCAGACCGAGCTTTAACATCTGTCCTTTGCAATCTCATTCATCTCTGAGCAGGTGTGTTCACACATGGTGTTAAAATGTGTCCCTTAAAATAGTTTTCTGATTGAATGTGTGTTACCCTGTGTGTTTGCAGCTAACTTTCTTCCTTATTTATGCCTGCACAAAGCAAAGGCAGTGTTGATACCAACTGTTAGGAGGCAGTGAATTTCAAAATTTTCCAGGTAAAACACACAGTCAAGGCCCAGTATTATTCATTGTTCATAGATTTAGATTTAAAATTGCTAAGAAATTGGAAACTGATTGGAAATGTGAGAGGCATTTCTCAAAAGATTATACAATGTAAAGTAGTAATACTAATAGTAAGTACTAATTTCTGAAAACAAAATATTTTATTTACATTTGATCAAATACTCATCATTCAAAAAATATTTATACTTCCTCCAAAACCAAAGGGAAAATCATTGTTGGCATCACAACAATAAAACCATTTGAATTGCTGAGTGACTTGTATGCACTTTTCTACCAGTATTTGATTATTTATCTTTGGTGATGAACTGAAAGCAATCGGGCCTGAAAGGCCACCTTGAGGTCACCCTAACCCGTAGCTCTCTCCATGCATTCTCTATGGAGCCTTCCAAGAAACCTGGCTCTAGTACTAACTTGGTGCTCATGCTTGCTTACCATTTTTTAATTTGTTCTTTTGTTTGTTTGTTTTTACTTCCCCAGAGTCTGGCTGTTGTCTTAAAAAACTGGAGCTGGTTTAGCACCAGTTGGTTCCTGAACCGAGGAAAACAATCACTTAGACTGGAATAAGAAAAACAGCCAATGAAAAAGTATTGAGCACCATATTTAAAACTCTGAACATTAGTTTTTTTGAAAAACATTTGAAAAAAATGGCTAATCTTCAACAACAATAAAAGTTGGATTAAATTAATACTACAAGGGTATTTTTTTCTTATGTTCTCACAGTTTATTTTAATATCAACAGTCACAGAGTTTAAGTAGATGAATGCCCCATACACAGCTGTGCTCACAGCTGATTATCTTCCACTGATTCTATAAATCACCATTTCCAACCACTGCCTGTTTTAATTTACCAGGTGATGTCATAAAATCCTCTGCTGTTTGGTCAAGTCTGTTACTATGGCTCAAGACAAATTATACAACCTTTGAGCCAACAGATGGAGTAATAACATGGTGAAAGTAAAAACAGGCAAAACATATTTGGTCAGAAATGATATACTATTTTAATAACAATGAACAGACGATAGATAAAACATGAAAATATCTATGTAACACAAGAAATAAGCATCCTTGTTGGGCTGCACACACAGTTAGTGCAGGCATTTTCATTGTGTCAAGCAGCTGACAAAAGCAAGAAGAAAAGTCATAACTAGAAAGTTCCCTGTTGTATAGATAAGACAGAGAGCTGCATGGATAAACGCACCTGTGTTCTGTATGAAGTTGTCCCTGACACCCAGAGGCCTCATCATCTACCATGATCCTGACCGTGATGCATCGACCTGAGCCCAAGGCTCAAGTCAATAAATCCATCCTTCCTCCTCTGACTCCACTTCATCCTTCTTTTTCTTCTCACTCTCCAGTGACCAGGGAGGTGAAAGGTGTGCTGAAAAAGAGGAATGAACATAGTGACACTCTATCATGGCAAGGTCGTACTGTGTCCAAAACTCTGGGACATGAGAGCCTACATAGAGAGACGCTGTAGGTTGCGAGGAGAAATTAATCAAGATAAAATGCTGATTCATACTCTCCCTCTTATTCTCACATTGTGTAACAGAACCAAAAAAATTCTTGCTTTCAAAAAGTTACTGAAACTAATCAGTTACTTAACTGCACATTTACATCTAAACAATCTAAAAAAGTATACTAGACAGTGAGTTAAGTTTCCAAGAAACAGTCTCAAATTCTAAAGTCTTCATGAATGTTGCACTGCTATGATTTTCCGTCCTGTCAGTTTTGGCCTGAGGCTTTTGGCAGATTTTTATTGACTTCGGTTCTTGCTGTGCAATGGTCAACACAGAAGATCAGGGCTTTGTTACATACCTCAGTTTGATCGAGAACAGATTTGGCACAAAAATCAGAACAAATAAAAAGCCACATTCTACTTTTCTTTTCATTATTTTGAAAAGAAAACAGTGTTTATATGAACAAAGACTTAAAAACAATTCAAAGGCCAGGAGGCTCTAAGGCTGCAGACTCTAAGGTGGCAGGATTTGACTGCTGGTAACTTCACAGATTGTGACACTTTTGGCTTTTCATACACTTATTCTCCTCTACGTATTGTACATGTACCAAAAATGATTTTAAAATTTGATATAAGGCAAACGGGTCTACAAGCTCTTTTGAGTGAAGGAGCACTAGCATCAGACTCGAGGCATTTACGGTAAACCCCCCATTTAGTAGACATGCACATTTCCCAAATAGAAACTTTACCCTAGTAAAACATTCACATACAAGCAGAAATGTAAAAGAAGATACAGCATATGCAAAATTTTCTAGCGACTGTTCAATTTTTGTGTTGCTGTGGGAACATTCTCGTTGAGTAGCTTTTATGTATATACAGACCAATTCAATAAATTAGATTATTATTGAAAAGCCCATCTATTTTAGGAACTTTATTACTAAGTAAAACACATTTTATAGATTAATTACACACAGATGTTTGAAAGCCTTTATTTCTGTTAAGTATGTTGATTTTCCACTTACAGCTGATAAAAATATGACATTTACAATTAGAATATTATATCAGACTAACAATTTTAGAAACAGAAACATGGGGTTAATGAACAGTATGTTTAATGCCTGCTTAAAGGTTGTTATTTTCAAAAGGTATTCAATTTGACAAACAAGACTCATCGGAACATATATTCTAATTTAAGGAATGTGACTGTACTAAATGATTAAGGTTAAATATTGGCATGAAACTGAAAGAAGCATATTAAGCGTTATTTTAATAATTCTTCCACAATTCAGAGATAATAATGTGCATTGCCACAAGAAGGGCAAAAATTTTAAGTTTTTGTATCTTTTTAAACACATTGAAGTCCAGGAGTCCTGATAAAATCAAAAAATAGGGATGTGAAATTGATTTTTGATAGAAATCAAAATAAATAAGATCAATTTTCTACGTCACACAGCATCCTTGTTTTTGATTTGAATTTTTAAAAAAATGCAGATTTGCACTGAGTATTTAATCACGTGCTGCATAAACTGCATCATTGCAATGAGGACCTGAGCCTTCAGAAACAACAAGGAATTGGGATTCGCAAAATGACATGCACACACAGTCTCACACAGCCTGGACATAAGGATGGGGGCTTAGCCAACTTCTGCGAGTCGTCCCGACTTAACTTGAGCTCCAGACCAGGTCTTAATATTCCGCCAGAGTGGTGGAGCTGCTCTTCTGCACGACCAATCCCATCGTCAAGTCAAATTTGCATTAGCAAATGGGAAAGCAGCGACGGCCTGTTTGTTAATCTGATCTTTGTTTACCCAACACTCTTGTAATCCACTTTTAATTAAATAGCCACCCAAATATGTGCGAGCAGCAGTTTGACTTTGTCTGTGCCCACATTGCCAGACTGAAGAAAGAAAGAAAGAAAGAAAGAAAGAAAGAAAGAAAGAAAGAAAGAAAGAAAGAAAGAAAGAAAGGAAGAAAGAAAGAACTCGCTAGTGAGGGTCTTGACAGATGCAGTTTTGTACATCGCACACATTTTTTTTTTAAGTTACACAATGAATTACTTTCCTTCCTCAATGGCACATGCACCCATACACATACTGTATGTATGCATGCACGCAGGATTTATACAGGTCACTTCTGGATATTCAGCTTATCCCATTGTCTGGTCAAATATCTAATTCTAACCTCACAATAGATTTGTATATCCCATCTGTCATAAACCATTGGCTGTGTAGTGTGAATAAATCAAATAACTGACACACACATGCATGCCAACAGACTTTCAAAAACACTCACTGGTCATATCATCCACCCACCAACCATTTCTCCCTCTCACACACACACAAACACACACACACAGAGTACACAATGTGGAAGCATAATGTCCTTTATCTATTTATAGTTAATGCCATCCGAGGCCTGATAATGCAAGCAGATACCTGGTAGGCAATTACATCTTCCTGAATCTGTCTGCAATAAAAATGCACTGCCAATAGAAAAAGAGGGGGTAAATAACACTGCACAGTGAATGAAGATGGCCTGGCGTGCACTATACATCCCCAACAAGTCAGCCTCTACTGACACAATCCACATTGTCATTCAGATGCACCCTCACTGCTGTTTTTACATGGAAAAAGAAAACGGTGGAAGGGACATTGTGTCTCTATCTGTACACTAAAGGTGACATCATATTGTCCTCATTTCTGAAGTGTGGCCAAGAAACTTACTTCTTGGATATTTGTGTATTTATTTATTTATTTATTTATTTTTTACCAATTTTGTTTTCATGAGTTAGTGAATAAAAGCAATATGGCTGCTGCTGAGGGTCTGTGAATGACAAATCAACACATCTTTGCATCTGACGGATTTGGGCTGCAGAAAATTAAACAAATGTACCTGTTGCTGCTTTTATCACCACACAGTATGGTATTAAATCAAAGATGACTGATTTCCATCATTGTTAACAATATATTAGAAATGTGTGATATTATTTGCTGTGGGGGGGGGGGTCTTAAATTAACCTTAAATTTGGCTTCATTCGAACTTCAAAAATACTTCAGACTTTAACAAACTTTTGTGTAACCTGTCATAAAGCGTGGCTAAATTTAGCAAACATTTATAGAAAAAAAAAAAAAAATATATATATATATATATATATATATATATATATATATATATATATATATATATATATATATATATATATATATTGCTTTAATCATCTATAGAGCTGGGATTCAAACTGCAAGCCAGTGATTTTTTTCCATTATGTCTTCCAGAGTGACTCTCTTGTAGGGATGTTTTTTGGGGAAAACTGACTTATATCATGCTAGGTTCCTAGGAACAGAATATAATGAGCTTCCAATCACAAGAAAGCCCCTGAAAAACTGACAAAAAAAGGCAAAGAAATCAAAAGCTTTTCTTTTATTAAAGTGAACATTTGTAAGCATTTTTATGTTTTGGATCTACCATAATCTAGAACTTCTTTTCCACCAAATTTGTATACCTGTAATCTTGAAGTAACATATTTGGCGTTGTTCAGTGTAAAAAAATCGCGTAAAATTATTTATACCTTTTTTTACCAAGAATTTGGTTGTTTTGTCCATGAGTGCTTTCAACTTTCTAATGTTTTTAGGACCACCATTTTACACTCTTTCCTGGTGTAATGGTTGCCAATCATACAAGCATACATTCTGGTATATTTCTTCAAAATTCAATTTAGCTTTAACATTTAAGACAAAATAGTTTCATAATACACTATGGGGCACAAAATTTATTGTAAGGTTTGTTATGTGCTCTTGGCTGACTTTGCAACCATCATACAGTAGTTTTTGAAAGTTATATTTGTTATAAATGGTTTAAAAGTTTTTTCACACTTGAAATAACACTATTTATTACCCCTGCTGTTCAAAATTTTCTGGAGCCATTAATGTTTAATTATCAATTTTTGTTTGTGTTGAATTCCTGACTGATACCTACAATTGGATATTTTTGTGACCCTTGTGGTTTTTTCAGGTAAATGTTGCAAATGAGAAAATGTTGGAAAAATCCAACTAAGACAGATGAATCAGTCCAGTCAGTTTTAACATACTTCATGGCAGCTGTGAACTCAAGAAGACCGAATGCTGACACTGAATAACAAAGTGTGCATACTTACTAGCACAGCAGGATTTTGTTTTTGTACTCTTTTCCCCTACACCTCTGATGTGACTGTACAGGGCTAATGTCACATTAAAGGTGTAAAACATTTTAAATCGACTTCATTTACCAAGTCTATGCACACAAACAAGGAATTTGACTTTGGTTCTACTTTGCTCTCAATAAAGACATTTAAAGTATATGAAATTGGCAAAATAAAAGATAAAGGGTTTTCTTTTTCTTGTAACTATGTATAAATACAGAGTTTTTACAAAAGAGGAACACAAGGTTGAATTAGTACAATATGCATGGTATCGATTTGGGCACTCTGACTGTTAAGTGTTCATCAAAGAGGCAGCCTCGGGAAAGAAACTGTCTCTGTCGTGGCTAATTTATACAACTAGCCCCCTGGAGCACTGACGTGAAGGTAAAAGTTTAAACAGTGTGTGAGGAGAATGTGTGGGGTATGCAGAGATTTTAGCTGCCCTTTTCCTGACCTGTACATGGAGGGAAGGTCAGCCCAGATGATCCTCTTTTGCAGACCTAATTCTACATTGCAGTCTAGTCTTGTCCTGTTTTGTGGATGAACCAAACTACGCAGTGATGAATGAACACAGAACAGACTGAATAAGACCAGCAGCTTCTGTGGAAGGTTGTACTTCTTGAGTTGCTGCAGGAAGTACAGCCTCTGCTGGGACTTCTTCCAAACAGTGTCTATGTGTGACGACCATCTCAGGTCCTGAGAAAGGGTGGTTCCTAGGAACTGGAGGTGATAGTAGACATGATGTTGTTGATGATGGTGAGGGGAGGGAGTGTGGGGGGGCATTCTGTGGAAGTCCACTATCATTTCCACTGTCTTGAGCGGGTTAAGCTTCAGGTGGTTCTGAGTGGACAGGCCAATCCTCCTCCTGTCTGTTTGCAGACTCAACACTGTTCTAGATCTGACAAATGGTTTCATTTGTAAACTTCAGGAGTTTCACAAACAGGTCTGTTGAGTTGTATTGGACCCTTCAGTAGAAATGTTTTTTTACCAACACAGTGTATGATCACTTTTGAGATCAATTTAATTGTGAAATATTTTAACTTCTTTCAAGATGTTTCTGTCTAAACATCAACTTCCAAATGTGAGCATTTCTGAGAGTTTGTTTAGACCTGTCTTCCGTCATTAGCATGCTTCTGTGCCACCACATATAACCATTGTGTTAACATGTCTCCTTCTGATGAATGCAGTTTTGTTTATACCTTTTATTTGTACACTTTATTGGCCAATTACTCAACACTGTAGCTTGGAAAAGGGAAAGCAGATGGATGTAAATCTGACCTCAAGGCATACATGCAACCACAAAGCAGTTCACTGCATATTTGTGGACTTACTTCCTTTGTAGAAACTTCTACACGCACCTTGCTGGGGCTCCTTTAATTCTTGCAAATAACTGAAAGTAGTCTGTAAGAAATATTTGGCTTTCCTGGGCCATGACTATTATCCAATGTCTCATTTTTCTCATAAGGCTACAGTCATAAAGGAGGAGCGGGGCACTAATACACCCACTGTTCCAGGGAGAGAGTATTAAGGGGAGATTTAATAGAGGCGTGAGTATGGACAGACTCATTATCTTTCTATTAGCCCTGTCTCTGCCAGCAGGGTTATACTGACTTCTATTAGGTTAGCGGTCAGATACACACAGTCACACGCACCCATTTACAAAAGAAACTGCTAATACAGGCTAATTTAGTGCACAACGGTAATCGTACAAGCAAATGAGTGTCCTCTTAAGAATGTGATTTACGAGGTTAGCAAGAGTTCTTATATGTGCGGGTGAGAAAAGTTCCAGACAAAGTGCCAAGAAATTACCACTATGAGAACTTGTGGTAAACGAATGTTGTTGAGTTTTGCATCTTCCTGATTTTTCACCAGTTTTTATTATTTATTTTGCAATAACATAAAATATGGCTTGTTTGCTTTGGTATTACACACCTCCGCCTTCAAATGTAAAGGTTTTTAAGAAGTAAGATAAAATACATACTAGTGAGCTCACAGTGGAATCCTAAACAATCTGGAAAAGTCCATCCATCCGTCCATTTGTCCATCTGTCCATCCATCTATCTGTCATCCATCCATCCATCCATCTAACCATTATTTTTCCTTTTACCCATTCATTTGTTTGTTCATCCACCCATCATCGTTTCATCTATCTATCATCCATTAATTCACCTGTCTGTCCGTTGATCCATATCTCCTTCATTCATCTATCTTTTCATCCAACCAACCATTTATCAGTGTTTATTCAATCCATCCATCTTCCAGAGTTCTTTCAGAATAGTTCTGTACTTAGCTTGTTTTTTTTACAGTTGTTCCCTTCAGCTGTAAAAAAAAATGAAACTAAAAATTTTAGTTCTGGTCTCATTTGCCCAAAAGACTTTTTTCCATATGTTTACATGTTTACTAAGGTACATTTGACGCAAAAGAAACACAAAAAACTGCCAGAACGACACCATACCAACTTGAAAAAAGAAACTTGCATCATTCTGATCCAAGGTTACTTTTTCTCAGATGTTTCCTGGAATCGATGAAAATTTTGCCACAGAATCTTTAGGTGTTTGCTAGAACCAAGCACACAAAGGGAGATTTTATTCATTTCTTTTTTTTAGTTTTTTTAGTGTTAGTCTAAGCATACAACAAAATCAAAAAAAAGAATGGTTTCACCAGAAAGAAAATGAAAGTTTTTAAATAACTGCCAGAATTCAGAAGTACATCTGAGTTTGTGGAATGTTTAGAAGACTGTGGGTAAGATATTTCACAGTCTGAGAGATGTGGAGAATTTTGCATTACAGTGACAGAAAATGAGAGATGCTAATGCTACATACACACACACACACACACACATTATATATATATATATATATATATATATATATATATATATATATATATATATATATATATATATATATATATATATATATATATACACACACACACATACATACATATATACATACATATACATACATATATAGCTTCCAACTATTCAGCCATTCAATATTCACAGTTCATTAATGGCAGGAGAGGCAATATCCTAGAACAGACATGTTACAAGGCACTAAAGTCTTCAAGCTTTCACTGTAAATTCCCTCTTATATGTCCTGAATGTACCCTTATCGCCTCTCTAATTGAATCGTAAATACATGTATATGTATATTACCCATTAATAAATAAAGACAACATTTTTTATTAATGAAGTGGAAAATGTGCTATGGTGAGACATCAATCATTTAGCATAAAAACCGTGTGTATTAGTGGGGCGGGTGATACTGTGCAGAGGGGGATAAATTTAGACCTGTTAAACAGGGAGCACTATGAGTTTTTACGTAAGCAATTATGGAGGCCTTCAGTGTTAATTTATGTGTGATCGGTGAAAAAAGAAGCACAGTGTTGTGTGAGTGGCTGTAATAATAGGATAGAAATAAGAGAAAGGAAGAGAAAATAGGACGGTGGATTGAGAGATAAAAGGGAAATAAGGAGATGGAGTGGCAAGTGGAGCAGGATGGAAGGGATACATTAGTGAGGGGAGAGACATGTGGGAAGATTGTGTGAACAACAGGCATATTAATGAGGCAATATGAATCACACTGATTACAGCGGCAATTAAAGATCGGTCGCCTTGCAGCATGTGGCAGAAGGAGGGATGAAGGACAAGGAGAAAGGGAAGGAGGAGATTGTGTTTAAGTGAGATTTTAAGACCAGGTCTTCACTGTAATCTTTGTTATCCTATTCTATCTGCCTCAGTTTAGGGTTGAATTGCTGGCTTGCATTCTGAAACATATCAGTCGCTGCAGTACTTAAATGCTAAGTTAAATCCATGCAGAGAATTGTTTGAAAAAGCATTTTCATTCCAGGAAACTTGGCATTATATGTCTTAAGTCATATTCCACCGCTCAACAATCAACTGGATTGTTATAAAAACTTTAACTTTGATTTAGGGTTCATACGGATATAGTGGTGAGTGAAAAAAAAAAAAAAAAGCTTTTGTTGTATTAATATCACATTTATTATTATGTTTCTGCACAGGAGAATAATTTCCAAAAGTTTTGACTCTTTTCCAATAATCTAAGAATTAGCTTGTATTTTATTTTTATTCCTAATGTTTTCTGATGATTCATGTGGTGTTTGTCCTTGTTAAATTCCTTTTTTTCCCAGGCTAATAATGAAGTGCACCTGAAAACTATTCTCTAAGTTCCTGCCTTTTTTATGCACAATGAAAGATTGCAGGTTATGGCCTGCTCATAACCCCTCCACAAATTATGTATATCTGTATGCATTTGTGCATGTACAGTAGCTCTTAAAAGTGTACACACCCCTGTTAAAATGCAAGGTTCTTGTGATGTGCACCACAAGTTATTTCAAAACTCTTTCCATTATTAAAGGACTTGTTTAGATTTTTAGAAGTGAGCTTCTGTGAAGTTATAAACGTTTCCTTATCTATACCAGAATGATCTCATATCACTATGAGCTTGTCAGAAAAGTAAATACATCCTCACAGTGGTGGAAAGATCACAAGCTATTCAGCCATACTCTGTTTCAGTGCACTTCAAAAGTTGGTTTGGCAGATCAGCTGATTAGGAGTTTCCCTAATCCTAACCCCAAAAAACAGTTAAATTCAATTTAAATAACTTTATTTGTCCCCAAGGGGCAATTTCAAGGCACATGAGTCATACAAATAGACTCAAGTGTGAATAGCTCAAACAACAGAATTCATAAAAATTCACACATACTTATTATATTATTATTATTAATAAAAGGTGCAGTGTAATTTGTGACTGTGTACAGTGTGATGTAATCATGTAGCCTAAGAACAGCAGTGTAGCAAGAGTTCATAAACAGCATAAACAGCAAAACTACAATTTCTGGAAAGCACGGGAACATCTTTGATGCTGTTTCACAACTAAATCTAAAACTTTACTTCATTCGTCATGGAGCTAGAACGGACTGATGAGTCGTTGCTGGTCTGTGGAATTGAGACAACTGTTAGGCTCAACAAACATAGCGAATTATAGGAATTTAATTCAATTAAATGTTGTTTTATTTTATTGACATGGTGTAGATTTACAAGAAATATTATTTGAGTGCCATTAATCAAAGAAAATGATAACAGCTTCAGTAAGTGCAGAAGTTTATTTCCATTTAAGACATACATTACACAAATAGAGTACAGGATCAACAGCTTTTTCATATGGTACCTTTAAATGTATTTTGTCCAAAGTACTGAATAAGCACAATGAGGTTCGGTCTTACTAAAACGTTCTCCATAACTGTATTCTGTAAAAGGTGTAGTTTAAATTTCTTGCTTTATTTTTTTTCTCAAAGTCTTCACCATATGATAATAAAAGTTATGGAAAAAGCCATTTTATACTGTAAATGCAGCTGTTCACTGCCTGTTAATTCACACCTTACAGAAACATCTGTGTAAATTCAGCCATTTTAGCCTTTCTAGATGGTGTTGATATTGAAATGCATGAAAAAAGTATAAGACAATGGTTTGTAATTATTTCATTAGCAGGTGTTACCTTTCTTGTGAATTTTCACTTTTTTTTCCCCATTTCATTTGGTCACCAATTTCACACCTCAGATTTATTTTCCTGGTTTCTAAACTACATTTAGACAATCAGTAACTAACATTTTGTGATCTGTAATTTAAAGCTGAGTCCACACTGAACACATATCTACTGTCTATCTTTGTGAAAGACAGGAAGTTTGTACTATGCTGTGTGTATTTGTGTGCAACTTACAGATGTTCCTGGGTTGTGCACTAGTCAAGGCCTTTACAAGCTCAGCTGCAGTCTGGGAGGATTCTCTTTTTCTGCATACATATGCACAAAAACACACAGATGCGAGACTGGATAAAGGAGAAAGTGCATGTTTGTGCATTTGTGTGTGTGCACATGTAGTTTTCCCAACTTCCAAAGTGTATTCAGAAGTGAATAAGCCTGCATAAGAGTGGGTGTAAGTGTGTTTGTGTAGGTTTTGAGCAGGATGTGCGCAGTGATCTAATTAGGCAATAACTTGGCTAGCCTTGACCCCCTTAACCAAATTGAGACCCTGCCTGGCCCCAGATCACACAGAGGGTTCCCTGTCTGGACATAGCACGCGCGCGCACACACACACACACACACACACACACACACACACACACACACACACACACACACACACACACACAAACATCTATCTACCTTCACAAGGTCTTTGCATTGACTTCCATTATTTATTTATTTTTTTTTTTTTTTTTTCATTTCTAAAGCCTAACCTTGATGCTTACCCTAAATCTAACTATTATTAGTGCATGCCTAACCCTACAGCTAACCTAACCCATAACCCAAAACAGCACTGCTTCCAGTGGGGACTGGGCTTTGGAACCCATAAGGAGCAGTGGGCCCTCACAACGTAGTATTTGGTCTTAGAACGTGAGAAAGGTGCTAAAACACACACAAAGGCAGGCAGACAAACAGAAATAAAATGATTTGTGAAAAATACACTCTCACAAAGACTGAGAAACATTAGGTGGTGACTTTCAAAGATAAAACTTCTCCCCTTTTCTAAGTCTTAGTTTAGGTCATGCTTGTGCTTTGTAATTTTCCAACTATTCATCTGAATGAGCAAAAGTTCAATATACAATTTACAAAGTCATGCATTTACATTGAACAAAAAAATTAAGAATGTGGAAACATAATTAAAAATCATAGCCATGTAAATCCTTGGTGTTCTAACTGCTGACAGTGATAGTCTACTGCTACGGTTTTAAATATCCATATTCCATCTCATATATATATATATATATATATATATATATATATATATATATATATATATATATATATATATATATATATATAAAATTCCCTTCTCACCCTCCACGGGTGGTCTTTCTCAACCTCTGAGCTCGGGTCCTCTACCAGAGGCCTGGGAGCTTGAGGGTTCTGCGTAGTATCTTGACTGTGCCGAGAACTGCGCATTTCTGGACTGAGATGTCTGATGTTGTTCCTGGGATCTGTTTTAGCCACTGCTCCAGTTTGGGGGTGACTGCCCCGAGGGCCCCGATGACCACAGGCACCACTGTGGTCTTCACCTTCCAGGCCTTCTCCAGTTCCTCTCTGAGGCCCTGGTATTTCTCCAGTTTCTCGTGTTCCTTTTTCCTGATGTTGCAATCGCTTGGTATTGCTACATCCACCACAACGGCTTTCCTCTGTTGTTTATCCACCACCACGATATCCGGTTGGTTCGCCATTACCATTTTGTCTGTCTGGATCTGGAAGTCCCACAGGATCTTAGCTCGGTCATTCTCCACCACCTTTGGGGGTGTGCCCCACTTTGATCTCGGGGCTTCCAGTCCATATCCTGCACAGATGTTTCTGTA
This sequence comes from Anableps anableps, assembly GCA_014839685.1. Taxonomy (NCBI): domain Eukaryota; kingdom Metazoa; phylum Chordata; class Actinopteri; order Cyprinodontiformes; family Anablepidae; genus Anableps; species Anableps anableps. The sequence continues at coordinate 8,297,857 of CM026076.1, read as the reverse complement.
CACTATGCCCGCCACTTGGTTATGACGTTCCATGTACGCTTTCCCTGCCAGCATCTTGCACCCTGCTGTTATGTGTTGGACTGTCTCAGGGGCCTCCTTGCACAATCTACACCTTGGATCTTGTCTGGTGTGGTAGATCTGTGCCTCTATCGCTCTGGTGTTTAGGGCCTGTTCCTGTGCAGCCAGGATGAGTGCCTCTGTGCTGTCCTTGAGTCCAGCTTTTTCCAGCCATTGGTAGGATTTCCTGATATCAGCCACTTCAGTTATTTGTTGGTGGTACATCCCATGTAGGGGCTTATCCTCCCATGATGGTTCCTCCAGCACCTCATCCTCTGGTCCCCATTATTTGAGACATTCGCTGAGCACATCGTCGGTTGAGGCTTTGACCTTGATGTATTTATGGATCTTGGATGTTTCATCCTGGACAGTGGCTCTCACACTCGCTAGTCCTCTGCCTCCGTCCTTACGGCTCGCGTATAGTCTCAGGATGCTGGATTTATGGTGGAACCCTCCATGTATGGTTAGTAGTTTCCGAGTTTTAACATCCATGGTCTTTATCTCTTCCTTTGGCCAGCTTATTATTCCTGCAGGGTATCTGATTACTGGCAAGGCATAGCTGTTTATCGCACGGATCTTGTTCTTGCCATTGAGCTGGCTTCTCAGGACTTGCCTTACTCGTTGGAGGTATTTGGCTGTGGCTCCTTTCCTTGTGACCTCATCGAGGCTGCCATTTGCTTGTGGTATTCCCAGGTACTTGTAACTGTCCTCAATGTCTGCTATTGTTCCCTCTGGGAGTGAGACCCCTTCTGTGTGGATGACCTTCCCTCTATGTGTAACCATCCGACCACACTTCTCTAGTCCGAATGACATCCCAATGTCAGTGCTGTAGATCCTGGTGGTGTGGATCAGTGAGTCGATGTCTCGTTTGCTCTTAGCGTACAGCTTGATGTCATCCATGTAGAGGAGGTGACTGATGGTGGCTCCGTTCTTGAGTCGGTATCCGTAGCCAGTCTTGTTGATGACTTGGCTGAGGGGGTTCAGACCTATGCAGAACAGCAGTGGGGACAGAGCGTCTCCTTGGTATATGCCACATTTGATGGACACTTGTGCAATTGGCTTGTAGTTGAAGCTTGTAGCTTCAAGGGTGGTTTTCCACATCCCCATCGAGGCTGCAATGAAGGCTCAATCCTGTTGATGTTGTACATCTCTAAGCATTCAATGATCCAAGTGTGTGGCATTGAGTCATAGGCTTTCTTGTAATCAATCCAAGCCGTGCACAGGTTGGTGTGTCGGGTTTTGCAGTCTCGGGCGACTGTTTGGTCTACCAGGAGTTGGTGTTTGGCTCCTCTGGTATTTATGCCGATGCCCTTCTGTGCTGTACTCATGTATTTATCCATGTGCCCACTTATCTTAGCTGCTATGATGCCTGACATGAGCTTCCATGTTGTAGAGAGACAGGTTATTGGCCGATAGTTGGATGGGACCGAACCCTTTCGGTCCCATCCAACAGTGGGCAGTGAGTTTCTTTAGCCATGGATCATGTCAGGACCTGGTGCTTTCAAGTTTTTCATACCTGAGACTCTTTCTTGGACATCTGCCACTGTGATAGTTACTGGGGCTTGCTCAGGGAGGTTGCTGTGGTCATCTCGTAGAGAGATTAGCCACTGTGCATTGCTGTTGTGGGTCGCCTCCCTTTCCCATATGCCTTTCCAGTACTGTTGGGTCTCCAGCCTTGGTGGGTCTGCTCTGTTGTTATTACCCTGCCATTGAGAGTACACTTTAGCTGGTTGGGTGGAGAAGAACCGGTTAATCCTCCTGGCTTCATTTTCTCTCGTGTACCTCTTTAGGCGACTGGCCAAGGCTTGGAGCCTTTGTTTGGCAGTTTCGAGCGCTTCAGGTATGGGCATCTGGCTGTACCGCTTGGGTACCAGTCTTTTGATTGCACCTCTTTGGAGCTCTGACAATTGGCTCACTTCCCTCCTTGTTACCTTGATTTTAGCCTCTAACCGTCTTTTCCATGGTGGGTATTGAATCTCATGGTTGCTCCTATAGCCGAGCATCTCAAGGATCACTGATGCTGAGTTGTACACCAGCTCATTGGTTTCCGTTATGGTGTTGGTAGGGATCGTTCTCAATGCTGCATTCACATCTTCAATGAGACTTTCTGATGGTACTTCACTCAGCCGTTGTAATTGGCATCGGGATTGCCTGGTGTTCATTCGGGCCACGATCCTACCTCTCAGGTCAGTTGCTGCCTCGTTCAGCTGTGATGGTTCGTTCATTATTGGGGCTGCATACCCAATCTCCGGGTGGGGAGTTGAAGCTAACTCCCCTCTGACCTGGCGTCCTGGCTCCCCCTTGCCGTAGCATTTGTGTTGTACCTCGTCTATCTCAAGTTGTGACAGCATTTGCCGTTTGCAGATGTTGGAACACTGAGCTACTAGTTGTTTGGCAGTTAGTGTTGAATGGGGATGTCGACGTAACCATTCCTCCCGCATTCTTTGCATGTAACCCCTCTGACTAGGGTTACTTGAGTAGTAGCATTCCAACAGATCCAAGTTTTCACCTCTCGCCCAATTCCGTCTTGTTCCAGTAACCCATTTTTCGTGAAGGTGCCCTGGTTCCCCAGCACCTGACGCAGACCTTGTTTGGCCGGGCGACGTCTGAGCCGGCATGGCGTGTATTCCTTTGTCACTCATCATGAGGTAGGCAGTAGCGCGAAGGATCTTGCCTAAGGACCCACACTGGATATCTGAACCAAGCGACCCGGCCTGGATTCGAACCCCGGTCTCCCGGGTGAAGGTCGGGTGACTTACCCATTGAGCTACCCAGCCGCCACATATATATATATATATATATATATATATATATATATATATATATATATATATATATATAAAAATATAAATTTTATTTATTTTTTTAAATTTTATTTATTTATTTAATTTATGTTATTTGAGGTTTTTTGGCAGCAAGGTGAGAATGGATGGGGAAAGAATCCAAAAAAAATACCTTTGTTGTTATTCTTATAATCAATGTTCTGTTTTCACTTTAATTAAAAAAAAAAAAAAAAAAAAAAAAAAAAAAAAAAAAAGGAACTTGTTGCCTTTCTACACATTGGTCAGAGCCATATGAGCAAAGGGTTACTTTACTTTCAGTTACTTGCATTTTTTTAAAGATCTCTTTGAAACAGTTTGTTAGCTCAAACTGTTTTCATTACCACAGTTACAGATTCGTAAATGATATACAGTCATGTAAAACAAATTACACCCCAAAAGTTAAGAAATCAAAAGTCCTGGACTGAGTCAAGGTATAGATACTGATCTCACTAATATACAGTGGGATGACCTGAAACTGACTGTACATGCAAGAAACCCCTCAAACACCTATTAATGAAAGTGAGGATTGAGGCATACTTTCCTCAGACTGAAGTCAGGGACTAGCAGATAGCTACAAAAACCATCCATCCATTCATTGTCTGTGCCCACTTATCCTTGCAGGGTCGCTTGGGGGCTGGTGCCTATCTCCAGCAGTCATTAGGTGAGAGGCAGGGTACACCCTGGACAGGCTGCCAGTCCATAGCAGGGCAACATAGACACACACAGGACAACCATGCACACATACACATGCCTAAGTATAATTCAGAGAGACCAATTAACCCAACACTCATGTTTTTAGACTGTGGGAGGAAGCTGGAGTACCTGGAGAGATCCCATGCATGCACAGGGAGAACATGCAAACTCCATGGAGAAAGACCACAAGTCAATCCCAGGACCTTCTTGCTGCAAGGCAACTGTGCTACCAATAGAACCACTGTGAAACCCAGCTACAAAAGCCCTATTATTAAAGTTATTTTAACCAAAGGGGGTAACACTAGGCAGTACAGGATAGGGCGTCCTTACTTTTCCCAAGTTAAAAAAAATAAATCTTATGTTTAATGAGTAAATGTGGATAATTTTTGGTCTTTGGGTGTGATTACATCACTTTCTTTTCCAGACATAAATTAAAAAGATTAGACATTAATCTATGATTTTTTTTTTTTTTTTTTTTTTTTTTTTTTTTTTTTTTTTTTTTGTAAAAGAACAGATCATTTAATGTGGTGTCCTGCTTTTTACATGTGGCTATATTTCTCTCACAACTTTGCCCGACTACCTTCAGCAATTCTAGTATTAGAACAGAAATTATTAATTTCCAATGCAGCCAGTCACAAAAATGTTAGGCTTTTTTGACATGGGCTAAAATAAAACATCTTATTTTTCACATGGCAATGTTCAGGTCAGCTGAATTCAGGGGGGGGCATAAAGACTGAAACTAGATGGTAAGAATAATCGTAAACAACCAGGATTGACACAAAGTAGGGAGTTACAAGAAACACCATTCTGAAGGAACAATGACACATTTTGACATGGATTGTAAAGCATTTTCATGTAGCCTGTCAGATTTTTTCCCTCAGAAATACAAATTAGATGAAGCAATGTACAACCTTAACATGTTATTATCTACATCAGATTCTGCCAATCAACAGGCTAGTCTTATCAGACAGACACGAGAGGGATCCTATTGTGTCTCTGCTCTGTGTGCATCCACAAATCTGGGAGCTGCTGTGGCTGCTTTCTTCACTTTGTTTCAATATCCATAGTAAGACATAGTATGACCATAAGACCCATTACAGCTTATAATGGTTACAGGTTTGAGACCATCTTCCATGGTGAATAAGGGGTGTAATGTATCAGTAGGTCAACATCAACCCATCATTCCATGTTGGGTGTAAAGAACAGATGTCGATCACAAAATGAAAGAATTTTTGAAAGTGGCTTTAATCAAAATGCAATTGGAAAAAAAAATTGCATATTTTTTCCAACCAAGTTAGATTTCATGGCTGTTTTTCATTGTCAGCAGTCAATGGAGAAAATGTTAGAAAAACCCTGGACAGCTACGAAGCTCACTCATTTCTAAGGTAGCTTAGCCTTCCTATGCAATTTTGCTCAATTTTCATCTCCGTTCAATGCGCCGTCTGGGCTTTCTCCCATTGAGCCGAATTTCTCCTGTTAGCTTTCAACCAGGCTAATCAGCAAACAGAAGAAGTTGTGAGTGATGACGTTGATTTTCTGCACTGTTTTAGAATTGTAGTCTGCCTGTAGTTTGGCAATGGCAGCGGAGAAAATGAACTAAGCTATTCAGTCCATGTTGGCCATGCTTCCAAATATTGAATTAACATTAACAGCCATCTAGTTTGGCTAGGCACTTCTCTTCACAGTAGGGGATAGTTGTTTACAGCGGGGGCAACTTCATAGTGTCAAACTGGCACATTACATACATTACACCAAAACATTAGTAATTGGGCAAAATTAAAAATTTCAGAGTCCATGCCTCCAGCAAGCAATCGTTTCCTCAATAGCCAAGGGTCCAGACCCTCTGCACAAAGCAAAACATAGAACAAGGGGCTGATTTCTGCCAGGCTATTTCTAAGGTAAATTTGCTCAGGTTTCAAACTTTATGGAGAAAGCCAGAGTACCTGGAGAAAACCCAACAAACACTGGGGAAGAACAAGCAAACTACATACAGTGTCATGGTTTTGGTTTTATGTAGTTGTCTGACCCTAAACCTCCTGGGAATGTTTCTGCACTCCCAGGAGATGTAAAATTAAAGATTTTATTACAAACAAGAATTGAGTTGTGGTTAATATATAAGATCGGGAGTCCGGAGCAATGGTTCCAGAAGCTGGGTCTGCAATGGTTCTGAGGGAGACAAGGGGAAGAAGTGAATAAATGACTGGAAATTAATTGCAGATGGTGCTTCCTTCTTGAGTGGAGACTTTCTGCCAGGAAGGAGTTAGTGGGGTCTGGGAGGTTAGGTGGTTCAGAGAATGAGGGAGATGCCAGAGATCCAGAGTTTTTACTTGAGAACCCGGGGAGCAATGTGGAGGGCAGACAGGGTTCAATGGAGGTTGAGAAGAATGAGGAAGACGAGTCCAGGACTGCCAGCCAAAGGTTTGAGACCAGAATCTTCACAGGTGACTAGTAAGTGACTTAAGGCAGGCAGGTAAGCCAACTGGAACAGGATCCAGAATATCATCAGGAGGCAACCTTGGAAGGAGCTGAAGACACAGGAAGGTAAGTTAATGTAAGTCTTAGAGGATTTAAAAGAACACAGTCAAAGAACACAGGGTGCTTGGAGTTTTCACTAAAGGTTAACGCTCAGGTATCAAAGAGCTAGCAGCAAACTCCTTATAGTCCCGCTGACAAGGCTTGATAGAACCCAGGTGTACGGGTACCCCTGCTGGAACTGCCCAGCCAACTGTGCTCCATGACTCCCCCTGGAGGCTGGCTGAGAGAACTTCACAGCAAATATGCAAAACTCCCAGACCCCAACATACAGAAAGATCATAGCAACCTAATTTCATATTTCATATGAAGTGACAATAATAACCACAATACCATCTGGCAGGTTTTTTTTTTGTTTTTTTTTTTTGTTTTTTGTTTTTTGTTTTTTTTTTTTTACATATAAGCTGTCTTTGAAATAAATTTTGATGACTTGTGTAAGAAAAAATTATTTTTTTTGGTTTTTAGTCAAATCATAAAGGTAGAGAAGACAACATTGTAAATTTCTAAATGTGGCTTTCAGCCTGTGCTTTTTTATTTTATGTCTTAAATCACCACTGGTGCAGGGAATAAGTCCAGTTCTACCTGGTCCCAACATATACACATACACACACACACACACATTCAAACTACAGTGTATATTATAACCTTCAGGTCACAATTCACTGGCCTCAAAAAACATTTCTCGACATGACAAAAACAGATGTAAAGAGGAATTCCTGTTCCATTTTGGATTTTCTTTGGATGTTACAGTGCCCTGTGGCACTACACCACATTACTTTTATATGTTCTCTTTCATCCCAGGAACACACTTACAGAATACACAAAAAGGTGAAACAAGAGAGAAACATGTCTTAATGTTTTCACTCAAAATGTCTGAAAGTGAGGGTTATTAAACTGTACACATTGTGAGTTGTTTTTTTTTTATTATTATTATCATTATTATTTCCCCATCTTTCCCCAAACTATTCTGTATTTTTTTCTGCATTGAAAATAATAGGGACACTTTTATTGAGATTTTTGAATATGTGTACTCTTTTTGTTCAAGTTTAATGTCAGAGCAAAAGTTATCATTAAAAACCTAAAAAAAAAAAAAAGACTTTTCACAAGTTATCTTTTCAGAGAAGTTCTCAATCTTTGGTATATTTTCTCATGGGTTCATGTCCTCCTCTTGCTCTGTTATATAACTTGCTTATTCAAAAGTAAACTGAGTAATTGTTTTGGATGACAGGTCACATTACCAGGGATGAGCTCCAAGATAAGAAGATGACCGGGTCATAAACAGAAAGGCACTATCCTTTGTCATTTCCATCTTTTTGGGATTAAAATTGATTTCTACTGTAACATTTGGCTCTGAAGACCCAGTATCCTGAATATTTTATCCAAAATGCCAGTACTGTGGGTCAGTTTTATACCTTCCACCTTTTAGATGGGAATTCTCATATGGCCCTTTCCAACTCTGGATCAAAATCCACTTGATTGCTATTCAGATGGGGGATTGGCAAGAAATTTGATAAAGCAAAGCATGCTTATCTTCATATCGCCTCTCATGTACAATGTGGTTCAAAGAGATTTATAGAGGTAACATGAAAGACAGTAAAAGAAAAAAATTTAAACAAGATACAAGAAATGCATAAAAAAAAAAAAAAAAAAAAAAAAACTCCAGTAAAACTGAATTATAATACAATACAAAGAAAAAGAAAAAAAATCAAAAAAATTAAACAGATAACCAATGAAATATAATGGTTTTCTATCGCATTTCAAAGAAGGCATATCCTTTGAAACTATCCATATAGTTTGTGCATGTCTCATTTTTCAGGGAGTTGTTTTAGGAAATCAGAACTGAGAACCAAATGCTTACGTTTGGTTCTGGTCCAGGGAAGCCATGAGTAAACTGCTCTCTGAAAAAAGGGGGGAAAAAAAGAGACATCTAGGTGGAAATAAAGCTAAGTACCAGATTTCCCTATGTTTTATATTGGAACACTTTTATTAAGTCATATGATTTATAAAATTTAGATCAATACAGAAATTACATTAAACGCATTTAATTTGCCTTTAAAACTGCAAGTGAAAGGGGGGTGGGGGTGGCTAAGCTTGAAGACATAAGGAAAACATGCAGCTACTGTGATACTTTATATATTGGTTAGCAAAAAAATCTGCATCAGTTGGGGGCATTGGGGGTAATGAAAGTCAATTCAACTGGCCACATCATTAGACAGACTTGTTATATCGTATGTTCACATAAATAGTACATCTGCCAGTTGCATGGCAGCAGCTCAGTACATTCAGGTATCCAGACTTGGTGAAAACGACTTGATGATGTTCAAACCAAGCATCAGTATGGGGAAAAAACACATTTAAGCGACTTTGATGGTTGCTGGTGCCAGACAGCGTGGTCTGAGTATTTCAGAAGCTGCTGATCTTATGGGATTTTTACACACCATTTTATTTCAGGTTTACAGAGAATTCTCTGAAAAGAGAACATTTCCAGAAAGCAGGAGTTCTGTGGATGAAAATGTCTTGTTTATGTCGCAGGACAATGAGCAGAGTAGTTTGAGATGATAAAAAAGTAATGATAGCTCAAATATCACATTAATGTATGTAGAACAGTATTTCTAAACTCACAATACATCGAACCTTGAAGTACATGAGCTGCAGCAGCAGAAGACCATCTGATCCAACTCATATCTGCTAAGAATAAAGAACTGAGGTTAAAATTCACCTGGGCTTACCAAAATTACACCGTTTGGAAAAATGTTACTTGTCCTGATGAATCTGAATTTCAGCTGAGGACTTCAAATAGCAGGCTCAGAAATTCCCTTTAGCAACATGAAATAAAGGATCCATCCCGCATTATATCAACACATCAGGTTGTTGTTGGTGATGTAATGGTAAGATAGATGTTTTATTGACACATTTTGGGCCCCAAAACAATCAGCCCTTTTAGACCAACAAGTATGACTGCAAAGCCCTCTGCAGAAATAACCAACTTTTTAAATAAATGCTTATTAATTGCTGTGTTCCTGCAAAGCATTTTACATTATTCTTTGTTTCTTATTTGAACATCTTTCATTGCAGTGTCCTCAAGGCTTACAGCCCCAAATATATTTTTACAGCCATCTGCGCCAGTTGGTTATTCTTAATCGCTGCACTGTGTGTTTTAGTGCACGTGTGTGTACTTTTCTCTGTGTGTTTGTGATTTCACTCGCTCTACGTACTGCTATGGATAAAGCGAATCATCAGCTACACTTGGCTCAGGCGCTTGCCTCTGTGGTATACACCACGATGCCAACATAAATGGCAGTGGAGGAGTCTAAATGTCACTCATGCACACAGACACACAAATGCAGAGTTTTGAGGGATAAGACTTAATGCGGTAGCATGGGCCCGTTGGCACGGACTGTTAGCCAGTCTGGTATGTGGTCTAGGGTGAGTGGGGAGGTGCTGGCTGGGCTGACACACCACCAGACGTGACATACTGTGCACTACTCTCTCCTTTACTGTCTGTTTGAGCTGTGCTTTCATCCATGTCCACAGGCTGCCTTGTAATAACTGTGAATTACTTGCGTGACGATTTAAGTTGTTTGGAAAAATATCACAAAAGGAACTTGTACAAACAGCAGTGATTCCCAAGAGCTTTCAGATGTTCATAAAACACCACAAAAAAGTGCTTCCTGAATAAATTCAAAGAAGCAGCTTTCAGTATCATTAACCTTGAAGTTAAGTTTCTTAAAGTGTGTATTTTCCTAATGAATCCAACTTTAAGTCCTTAGTTTTAAAGTCCAAACATTAGAAGGTCAGTTTTCATATTTTCAGTGACATTGTTCTTAGATGTTAATTTTGTGAATATTTTCTTATCTATGGTAAAGGTTTGGTTAAAGATGAACAACTTGAAATAAAGGGGAGATAAACTGTATTTAAAAGAAATATTTGATCCATGAGGGAAGCTAATCAAGATGGTGAAACTGTTTTTCCCTCTGAGGTTTTAGAAATTGGAGTGCGCAAACTGTCAGAAGGATGATTTCAGGTTAGTATTGTTTCCCAGAAAATTTTACTCAGAACAAAAACAAATATTTAATATAGAAGTGTGATGTTATGACCATGTTATGACCTACACAGCCAGATGTCTTACTTGACAGTTGTCCAGCAGACAGTTATTGCTACCCTCCACAAAGAGGGTGAGCCATAATAAAGGTCATTTCTAAAGAAACTGGCTGTTCACAGAGAGATGTGTCCAACTAAAATAATGGAAAATTTAGTGGAAGGAAAAAGTTTTATAGAAAAATGTGCACAGCCAACAAGAATACCCACACCCTTAAGAGGGTTTTAAGCAAAGCCCATTCAAGAGTTTATGGGACATCCACAACAAATGAATGGACACAGTGGTACAAAAGTCACCACACATAGAAGTATTCAGGACATGGGCTAAAATTGTTGAATTCCTTGTGTTAACCAAATCATAAACGTTATAAGTGTCTTACCTGGGCTAAGAAAAAAAAATAAATAAATACCACCACTAGTGGTCCAAAGTCCATTTTTTTAGATGAAAGCAAATTTCATGGTCCCAGAGTTTGGATGAAACAGAGAAATTCAGAATCCAAGTTTTGAGTTGACCCAACAATGCCGTCGAGCTAAAAGCTATTAAAGAAACCTGGGCTATGCCGCATTAATGCAGTATTACATGCAAAAGGAGGTTTAACCATGTACTGAGTGCATATACCATAAAGTATATGAAAATATGTTTCATTAGGATGACATTTCTGGAATAAAAATCCTGTTTTATTTGTCTTAAATAAAATTCTAACTTTTTGAGAATTAGAATTTGGGATTTTTATTAGCTGTGAGCCATCATCATCCAAATTAACAGAAAAAAATGGTCAAAGCAGTTCATGTATAATGAAAATATATAATATCTGAGTTTCACTTTTTGAACTGAAATAGTTAAATAAATTAACTATTCAGTATAAAGAGAGGTACAAGAAGAATACAATGGTTTTTAAAGGAGGCTGTGCTATGACTTTCAAATTGGATTGTGACAAAGAATAAACCTAACATTTTTTAGAGGTTTAACTCACACACTACTTTCAATAGTGAGCTTAATTTCTTTGCTTGAAACAAATTGGCAGAATCAAAGCACCCAAAAAGCCAATGATCCTTGCGGCTGTCATTGAATGACTAAACTCATTGCTTTCTCTTTGTTTTGTATGAAAACCCCTGTTTCTCAGATAAGGTAGGTGTTTTTGAGAAATACAGCATCTGGCAAAAGCGAACATTACCCACACCATTTAATGCATGTGCCAGTTTATCCAAGGTCTTTTCTGCCCCTACATTCAAGATTAGCCTTGTGGGCCATGCAAGATGCCAGACTCAGCTGGTTTGGCATATCTCCCAGCTTGGCCAACAGATGACAAACGGTTCCACCAATTGACTGGAGACAGAGGAGGGAGAGAAGTGAATGCTTAATACGGCATGTGAAAGGGAAGCAGTTGAAGACAGAGCAGCAGAGGTAAGCGAAAGAGCAGAACAGAAATAGCAGTCATACGTGATATATATACAGGGCCTTGTGAAAGTTTTCACACCCCTTGAACGTTTTCAGATTTAATGTGAAAAGGTTCAATGGGTGTTACATGTTACATCCACAAGCTATAATGGATTTTATGTGATTGTGTATAACTGTGAAGCGGGAGGATGAATAAACTATTAGGATTTTTTCTATATAATGGAACAACACAAAGTGGCAGAAATTTCTAAGTTGAAGGTCAAGAATCACTGTTTTCAGACTTTCATGTGATGCATATATGTTTCCTCCCACTGAGTCAATACTTTGTAGAGTTTTTCACCGCAGTTACAGCTGCAATTATTTTTGGGACATGATCTCCAAGCTTTGCACATCTACAGGCTGACTTTGCAAAGATAAACTGGTGGAGATGGCTGGATGGATGGATGGACGGTTGATAAAGCTAAAATTATCATTTTTTTCTTTCGCCATGTTCCTTTGAGTCAAACTATAGCTTTTACACTTGAAGATCGCATTTGAACTATTCAGAACTGCACAGAACTGGTTTTAGTACTTTCTAGTATGTCTACCTCCTGGAGGCCCTCAGTCACAAATTCTTAATCATTTTCTAGCTAACGCTAATTAAAATAACTGAAGAGCTCCCTACGACAAGAAATGATAGTTGTTTTACTGCATTTAATGTGACTGGTGTCAGAGTATTTGAAATTCTAATGTTTTGACGGTAAGTTTTATTAAAACATGTCAGTTCTTCTCTCACACTGTTTTCCATTCCACATTGTATTTGTTTTAACAGTTCAATGTGTTGTATGTCTTGCTCAGACATCTCTGGAGCCCTAAGCGGTTTCTGTCACTGTGGACCAACATTTAAACCTCTAAAAGTGCAGCCATATGGGCACTGTCCTTGCTGAAAGAAAAAAAAATAGAATTATTTGGCCATTTGGGTTTGAGGGCACAACATTTCAGCTTCCAGAGCAGGAAATTAGGGACTAACTTATTCTGACACCAGAGGAAGCATTTGTTTCGGAGTCACCCTGTTGAGGTGGAGGGATTTGGACCCCAGGGAGGCATTAATGCCATCGCCTTCAAATTTCACCTCTCGCCTCACTGCCCATGAAGCTCACTGACTAAAAATGACAGGGCAGTTAAATCCAAGCCAATAGTATAAACATGTAAATGACAAAACAGTGAAACTAGGCCTTGTGATTATTACTCATTAGTTTAAGCAAAAAATAGTAAAGATTCTTCTAAGGCACTTTAAGACGCTTTATGTTAAGAATTGCATGATGACTTTTTTCAGTTATGTATTTTTATGTTGCTCTAAATGGTTTGCATCTACCAGTATGAAAAAGCATAAAAAGTCATTATATTGATCCTGGCTGCACAGAACTGTTGATGATGCAACATATTTCACATGTGACAAACCTCCACGAAGCACCTCATGAAAGTCTAGAGTTGTCCCATATTTAATAAGTGCAATGCAACCAATTAAATCCAGCATTCGCTCAACAAATAAACAATACATAAAAGCCTAAAACAATGACTGTCCTGGGTCAGAAGCAGTGAAATGCTGTCAGCTGCTACCTGCTCTCCTGGTAGAAGGTGCCACCTACATCCTTGATAGTATTGCAAAAAATGAATCCAGTAACTGCAGGGTTAGAAGCCTAACCTGCTATGCATGTTGATAACTAACTGGATTGTATTGCACCCAGTTATTTCAGGCCAGTGGTAGTTTTTCCAAAGCCTCTTGCTGAAATATACTTGTTTGTTCAGCTAATATTATTCTTAGCAGAGGTGAGTAGTGACTTATTACATTTACTTAGATACATTTCTTGAGTAACTTGTTTTTAAGGTACTTCTAGGAATAGTTTTATTGCACCATACTTTTTATTTTATTTTGAAGTAATATTTCTCTTACTTGGGTACAATCTCTGGCTACTTTACCCCCTCAAGTTACTTCACTGAAGGAAGGTCAGATGTATGTTAACCAAAAATGGACCAGGCACAAATGCACATAGTTTATGTTAAAGTGAGACTTCTAGGCTGTACTAAAGCTGTATTTTTCTAAAGTTATTTTAATCTCCAAAGCCAACTCTGTCATTTAGAGGTCAAGTGAAAATACTGTACATATTGACATAGATTTTTTATTTTATTTTAGTCTTTAGCATACCAGAATATGCACATAACCTAATTTTCTAAATATTAAATCAGATGTTATGATTAGTTACTTAATACTTAAGTTTTCTTTTAACCAAACACTTGTAGAGTCTTGCTTGAATAATGTTTGGATGACTACTTTTTACTTTTAGCTGGGTAAAAATATGTTGAACTTGTGCTGTTCTTCCTTGAATACAATTTTTGGCCACCTCTGATCCCAGGCTACTGTGAATACATACAATGAAACCAACTGCTGAAATGATACCAGATCCAGCACACTTTCTCTGCTGATACTGCTACTGTTGCAGTTCGTGGTTTTCTCATACCCTGGCTTGCAGCTGTGACCATTAATTGGGTCAAATGCTAAGTAGTGACACCTACATTAGACACATGTACAGCAGGGAAATGGTACTGTTTGAAAAATCTTTGCCTTTGCTTAAAAAAATACTTAAAACCAGGATTTAAACACATTTTTGCCATCTATGTGTGGTCAAGAACAGTACATAAAGAGCTTCATTGAATGGATTTCCATGGTAGAGCAGCTCCATCCAAATCTTACAACACCCAACGCAGCACAAAACATTGGATGCAGTCATGGATAGCACATCTCCACTGTACTCCCCACTGGACTCCCCACTGAGAAGTGGAGACCTGTCGTCTGGAGATAATTTTACTTCCTGAGCCTTTTTCAGTTGACTGCTGTCATTGACTGTATTTAATTGATGCTCAAACCTTGATTCAAACCTGTGTCAAAGCTAGTCCCTTGACAAGTTCCAGTTTGTTCTTGCTTTGAATGGCCAGCAGAATGATTCACTTCCATTTTGTAAACCATTTTGAACACAATGCATTAAAACCAAATCCTCAACTTACCTTTCTGACAATTTAGCTTGTTTCATCCGCTGTTGTGTTAACACTTAAACACTTACAGGCTTCACCTTTGATGTTTTTATTGCAATGGGAAAAGGTTAAAAACTTAATAAACATGATTTCATTTAAAATCCTTCATACAACAGTCACTTTAATTCTATTACAGTGAGTCCCCCTAAAAGAGGCCCAAGCTGAATATGTGCGTGCATACGTCCACATCCTTTTCCTTTAATTCTTCCCTCTACTCATTGAAGTTAAATGTCTTGATTTGTAACGTGTGTGTGTGTGTGTGTGTGTGTGTGTGTATGTGTGGTTGTGTGTGCTGAACATTTCCTTAGTACTCAGCAGGGGACTGTTCCATTAAAGTTGGCAAGAGGTTTTTAGAGGGCTCCTGTTCACCCTGTGCTCGTTTGGTTCTTGATCTCTCGACGAACACTTGCGCCACATAAAACAAATGGCTCAGGTCTCTACTGCCTGCTGAGCATACGGAGATGACTAGGTGAGAGAAAATTAAAACACATACTCCCCAGGCTGTCACAGATACCAGACTTCAGAGAGAAAAGTTTTTTTTTTACTTTATGGTGTAAAATTAGAGCAATGATAAAAGGGAAATGATAGGTTATGTTCAAATGAGTGTTTGAGTTAAAGTATGACAGCTAACAAAAAGTTTAGTTAGATATATGTAATATGTTTTTGAGAGTAAGGTTGATATTTTTGACTTTATACTTCACTTAATGTGTTTAAAAGTTTATAGTTTCTCTTTAAATTACTTATAAAGCAGAAAAAAAAATTAATTCCTCCGCTATATGGTGGCTGTCATGATTTCAGATATATTGTCAGCTTTACACAAGCAAACATCAAAATGTGGAGAAAAATTATAGTCACCTTTGATGGAGAGGATCTGTGACCACTATTTTTTTGAGTCTTGTTCATAAACTTCAGTTAGATTCAGGTCTGGGTTTTGATTGGGACAGAGGAAGCTTGCTCACTAGGTAGATGTTGAAAGTCCCTTAAAATCAGCATAGCAAGAAGATATCCTTTTAAGTCACGTTGCAGATGTCATTATGAGTAGTAATCTGGTGGTGCTCAGCCTCCTTTATAACCCATCATTAGTTTTGCACTAAGAGGTCATTGTGTGTTTTGGGTTTTTTATCTCTATACAGCCTAGCCCGCTGGTCCACTGCAAGCTGATCAGACCAGTATCAGACCAGTATGTGTCGCACTGGAGGACACTTAGCAGAACAGATTGTTTCCTTCCACTTAAGCCACAGACAATAGCTGCTTGCTATGATGGCATCTTAAAGTTCTTTGATGGTCTTCTGCTGATCCTGAATTCTGACTCCAGCCGCCTTCAGTAGCCTTGTGATGGAACAAGCTACGGACAGAATAATGGAACATTTTCCAGCCCCAGTCCTCTGCTTCAGTTGTCAGACTTTCATATTACATCTTTTTTTCATTTTGAATACTTCATCGATAGCTTCTTCCCATGGGACTGTCAATTCCACAATGAAGGCCATCGGCTGGATTGAGACCAAAGGACCAGGTCTGGCCACAAGTTGATTTTTGTGATTTGAGGTGGGAAGGTGAGCCTCTGACATAAGTGCACCTTCATTTCCCAGGCCCTGGCTGTATTCAGCAAACATGATTTCGATGATAAATGTTTAGCCGGGTACTTCTTCTCTTCCCAGACAAATGCTTTTGGTTGCTGAAAGACACTCTTGGCTTCCAAGAGCATTGCATTGATGGTGACCCTCTTAATGTCCAGTGCAGCTGACAAGTACCCCAGCACTTGGTTGTGGCACCAGGTGTATCTGCCTTGAATAAGGGTGGTCTCCCAACCCACCAGGAGATGTTCGAGAGTTTCTGGTCAGATCCTCTCTGAACCAGAGATATAAGTTGGTTGAAGAGGGCAGGACATCATATCAGGTTCTGATGGCAGGGCTCAATATACTGGACTCTTTTCCACAGGTCACTCCATGTAATTTTTCTTTTCTCCATGCAATCCCACTTTATCTAGTGGCCTTGCTTGCCTTGGCACACAGCGCTAGCACAACTGTCTGCTTTCTTCTAGTGGCGGACCTCCTCTACAGGCACCAGTGTTCTATTTTTCGACCTTAGCCACTCTGTAGCAGCTTGAGTAGTTGCATTTATCCATCCATCTTCTAATCAGTGCCAGCAAGTATAACTGTTCCTGCCAGATTTAAGTTTTTCCACAGCATGATACTGGTATCAAAATGTTTCACCATGGGAATTGTGTATTCAGGGCTATTTACAGTGTTTTGTATCACAAAAGATATTTTGCATTTAAGCTAAAAAGTTTAATTTTGATTTCATCTGACCTAAACACCTTCTTCCAGACATTTATCTCCAACATTGCTTTTGACAAACCGCAAATTATAATTCCAATTGTTTTTTTTCCAACAGTGGTTTCCTTCTTAGCCATTCTTTCATATAAGCCAGATTCGTGGAGTGTATGACAAGCACAGGGTTGTTCTGTCAACAGATTCTCCAACCCAAGCTGTGGGTCTTCAGTAGTTCCTGCAGAGTTACCATGGGCCAGTTGACTGCTTCCTTGCCCAACCTCTCAGTTTATGTGAATAATCTCACTAAAATATATTATCACTTGTAGTTTTGATCTGAAAAAAATGTAACAGTTTCAACAGCTCTAAATCTTTTTGGAAGACACTGTACACATTTAATCAAAGCACAATACCAAGGGGTATTCGTATTATTTTGTATGCATTTGCTCAGTTAATACAAACTTACATGTCTCATAATCTGTTGTCAGTATACCTTCCTCCATTCAAACAGGCAGGGTTCCTTCTTTCACCTGATGCATCATTGTGTAGTTGCTTCTCTCTGTGTTCACATTATCTTCAGTTCTGAGTTTCTCCTCAGGGCTGAATTTGAGCCTCTGCGCAGGTGAGATGGGTCAGTTACAACCCAGATGCCAGAAGCACCTCGTGCATGCTGGTGTTTTCAGCAACTCATCATCATGCATTTGAAGGTGAAGTGACACTTGGCTCTTTGAGGTGGTGTCAACTCACTTTTGCTGGAATAGGTTTGGACATACTGTGTCTGTATTTATGTTAAAACTGACAGGTGTGTTTGGATGATGTCACAGTGTCCATACTTTTCTTTTTAAACGGGCTTCATACTTAACCTGAGCCTGTCGTTGTGATTGCTCATAGCAGGTCTTGCATGTTTTGGAGCACATTTTATGTTGTGTCTGTATATGTGTGAGTGTGTGTGTGTGTGTGTGTGTGTGTGTGTGTGTGTGTGTGTGTGTGTGTGTGTGTGTGTGTGTGTGTGTGTGTTGACACTGCTCCCTGTCAAAGGTGATTTGAGGCCAGTTCAGTCACTGTCAGGGCTGAGGCCAAGTGGGTTGTGGGGTGTCTGTGTTTATCAGCTCTGTTAGAGCCTGTCATCCTACAGGCTCAAAGCAGATCACCAGGGACTGATCATCACCTCCTCCAGCAGGTAAAGAACATTTAAGTGACAGGAAAGGACCTCAAACTGACTGGAAATAAAAAGATCCAAACTATTTACCACGAACAGTGCCAACAAAAGCCTCAAATTTAGGGAAAACATAGGTGACAAGATGCTAAGCACTCTTAGAGTCAAGTAGTCACATTGCTTTGGTAAAATATCCATACCCCTTGAACCTTCCCATGTTTTGTGACATTACAGCCACAAACTTCATTGTATTTTATTTGGATTTCATGTGATGGTAGCTAATTCTAAAGTGGAACTAAATTAAACAATGACCTTGAATTTGATTCCAAGATACTTTATTTATCCAAAAGGAAAATTTAATGTTCGTATCATCCAAGTGTCTTCAAATAGTCATTGTGACTGGTGATACTGTGGGCAGGAAGGATCTCCTATAGCATTAAATCTTCCAACAAATCTGAAGAGGTCTCTGACTGAAGACTGTTGCTGTATGACAGTCTCATGACTGTTATGGCATTCTAGCAGCTCAATATCTTGGCAGCAGAGAAGGTATTCCACAGTAACATGTCCTGAATGACATCAAATGCCTCTAATACACCTCATTTGCCGCACCAGGGTGCCATTCATACAAGAACCGGTACTGGTAGGTGCCATCTATACGTCTAATCCTTTTGCTAGAAGGAATAGTATTTCCATTGTTAGTGTGACCACAGGCCAATAAGACAGCGGTTTGTGATGAGACTCAGCTGTTATCCAAGCTGAGGAACAGTTGCTAGAACTGGACATCCATAGAGATTTAGCTCTGTTAGAGCTGAAACAGCAATGAGACAACGTGCTCTATGTTGTTGTACTGTGGCTAGTATCTGGTGGTGGCAAAGTCCGCTAATAAAAAGGTCATCCTCTCATTGGACCCCACCTCTCATCCAATGAGAGACTCCATTTATATTTGAACAGTTCCCCAGCCTCAACAGTTAAAAGTATCGACTTTTCACTCAGGTCTATTTCAACAGGAAATAATCAGTGCTGGGCCGTCAGGGCTTGCACTGTCTTCTCTGCTGACATAAACATTGTCAGAATCCCTAACATCTATCTAAAACCTAAATTATAATGTGTGTTCAAATAGATTTTACTAATTTACTTCCAATAGTCTGTTCTCTTTTTTTGTAGCATTTCTCTTGCCTGTGCCGCTTCCCATACTGTATCTGTGTGGATTATTGATGTTTCATCCAATCAGATTTCAGTCTCTATGTGCTCCCAGGGACAGTCTAATCTGCCCAGGGCCTTCAGAATCTGTAGTGCAGGCTTAAGTTAAGTAAACTGTATAGCAGCAGAACTGTTCTTTTGACCAATCAACTTTCAAATTCACCTCACAGAGCTTGCTAGAAGGCCCACAGTGACAGAGGTTTATCACCCTCTGACTGGATGTTTAGAGCAAATCTATCGCCCTAAAGTTTTGCTAGCAAAGCACGTTCTCAACAATCTGCACTGCGCACATTAATACTTTTGAATTTGTTTTTATTTTATTCCCACAATGGCTGACGAAGAAGGAGAAACTGATTTGGTCTCAGGAATGATTGAAAAACCATTTTCAAGATGTACTTTTTCCGAAGAAGTGAACATCGCAAAGAGAGGACAGTCTCAGCCGATGTTTGTCCTCCACTTTCAGACCAGTAACTATAAGACCAGCACCAATGGCTTACCACCTCTGAAGAGCATTGCAAATTATAATGCTGGAGATGCCTGCTATTTGCAAGTGATCAACTTGCCAGGAATACAACAGGACAGAGGCAACTCACAGCCTTGGCATCCATGGCCATAGAAAAGGACTTGTTGATGGAATTGAAACGACGAGATCAGCTCGGTGACAGTCTTTGAAGTCTTCCTGAGTAAAGAGAGGAGGACGGATTTTGTCTATAAAAAATAATCAGCATCTGAGTGAGAATTATGTACTCTGTTTATATACCTGTCAATTGTGGCTGTAGTGTAGAGTTTTGGAGTTGTTGAAGCTTTTGTTTGAACAATAGTATTCACTGCGTAAATTACACAGCGCCCTCTCACTCACTCTCCACCTCCCTTCGTCTCTCTCCACACCACATAAACATCTATAATGACGATTTTAGATAGATAGATAGATAGATAGATAGATAGATAGATAGATAGATAGATAAGAAGGAAACCTCCATAAGAAAGTCTGCTAGCTGTCTTCATTATGTGTTTATTTGCATACAGCACAGTTAGTGAGATCTGGATCCATGTGTCCACTCAGGACGTATTTATATACTAGGTGTGAATGACACATTCAGAGCACAACACTTGGACCTTTGTAGTATCAGGCCTTGTTATTTGGCATTTTTTGATTAGTATAGGTGGCTTGTACAATTGTATAGTATTAGTTGTGGATTGAATTGGTAAAATCCCTCTGAAGTCCCAGGTAGCAAATGCATGGCCTGCCACAGGAAATTATTTAGTATTATACAACAGTTAGGCATCAAATATGTACCCAGAACGTTAGGCTGTTCATTAACCAGGTAATTTATGATTCAATCTGAACTATGCACAATGGGTAGTGAACAAAAGAATGAGATTATGATTAGTTGAAAAGAGCTTCATCATAATTTTTCTATGGACTTACCCATAGTTGAGAAAGTGAAGTCTGGGAATTTCTCATTAGTACCGTTACAAATGACATAAAATGGCTGGGTGCCCTTCATTGAAGTCGAAATTAAATTACAAGTGTTTCAGTCATTTTATGAAATATCTAATTTTTTAACTGCAAAATAAACCTCATTAGAAGGCATTCTTTCCTATTTTCTTCTACATCTGTGCGGTACTTGTTTCATTAGTGAATTTAACAATAGCTGAAACAAACACATTAAATCAAATATAGCACAAGCAGTCTTTAAAAGCGAAATGATCAATAGTAAATTCTCAAATGCGTAAACAGTCTTTGAGCTGATTCACAAGTACTGCAAAAGTTTTATGACAGGGGCTGATGGATCTGGGGATTTAAGCCATTCCACAAGTGAGTGCTTTCTGTTAAAACAAACATCTGTTCATTGTTTTCTTTTAGTGAGCTCACCCACCGGACAGAATTAGCCTGGAAAAACATGTCCATCACATTTTTTTTCTCTGAATGTACTGGCTTTTCAACTATCAAAAGAATAGCCTAAAAACAAGGCAGCTTTATCCCAGTGCTTGGGTGGTGGTGTTCTAACTGGGAGTTCAGTCTCCCACCCTGAACTGTGCTTAGGTAACACCTGAGTAGACAGTTTTACCCAACCTGACATCACTATATTCAGTGTATAAGGCAAAATATTTAAAAAACTGCAAATAAAGTGCAGATGTATTACAGAATTTACTGTATGCATGTTTGTAAATGGGTCAACAAGAAATGCTTTGCATCATGTTGCAGAACTTCGAACACAATCAAACAGCACATTAGAAACATGCTGTTTGATTGCGGAACTCTTTCCTTTTTGATGCACATATAATCATCAACAGTACAGCATAGATAAGATTACACGGGTGAGTGTGTGAAAGAGGTAAATAGGCAGAAGGAAATAGCGCAGGAGCAGTTCGAAATGTGTAAGGATGGAGTTGATGTAGAGCTGAGGTCAAGATAATGAGTGTGGACAGGTCCAGAGGAGCAGACCGCCAAGCCGTGAGTTCCACCACTAATAGGATTAAGAGGGATGGGATTCCCCCTGGAGGACCGGACGTACTCACACCAGAGAGAGATAGAAGGAACGACATCTCTGCCTTGACTGGCAACACACCCGCAGGACTGGGTTTAAGCATGTGTGCTTGTGTTCGTTGTTCTTCAAAATGGAGAAAATTTCTAAGATCAAAAAATGTAGACAAAGATGTAATAGCAGGGCTGCTACCTGACTGTACTATTTGCTTTTCAGTTATTATAAAGAAGAAGAAGACCAGATTTTTGTTCCCAAAAGAAGTTTGAATCATTTACATCTGTTTGCTGATTTGGTATCTGACAGGTAAAATAGAAACTTGCGAACTATGATGTGGTGCTGTGGTTCTCTAACATTTCATCTTATGACCCACAAACTGTGGGTGAAAAGGATCTGTGACCCCAGTTATCAGTTAAATATTTCCGCAATTCTGCTAAATTAGTTAACCAGGGATACAATGACAACCAAAAAGAATCAGTATAAATATTTAAATATTTCAACATTTATAAACATGAATGCATTACTGATATAATTTGAATTATTTAGTGTAATGTCTTAAGAGAATTTCCAGACCCATCACTTTCTAATTTGAATCTTCAAATGGGGTTCCAACCCAAACTTTAAGAAAAACTCATGTAGTGGACAGAAGCACAGTCATATTCAATAAATTACAATATACATCCCAAAGCATCTTGTTTGTCAGATTAAAAATACCTTTTGAAAATAACAACCTTTAAGCAAGTATTAAACCTACATTTTATTAAGCCCACATTTCTGTTTTTAAAAATAGTTTTTTTATTGGTCTGATGTAATATTCAAATTTTAAATGTCATGTTCTCATTAACTTTAAGCGGAAAATCAACATGCTTAACAGAAATAAAGACTTTCAAACATCCATTTGTGCATAATCATTCTCTATAATGTGTTTCACTTAGTTCCTGAAATAAATGGACCTTTCAGAAATATTCTAATTTATTGCATGGGTCTGTAAGCCCCTTGCAATTAAAGCTGAACTAAACAGTACATGTAATGCCTAAAGTGTGCTGACTCTTTTACAATCACACTGTTGCATAGCAGTCTTGTATTTCAATGGAATACAAAGACATCATTTAAGTAAATAAAGCTCCATGCTGTGACTATGCTGCTGCAGACTCACCCTTGTCGGCAATCAGCTCATTGTTCTGCTAGGGATTTAAGGTCCCGTTGGATGTCCTGACATCACCGGATGATCAGATTTTCTGGTAGAATCAAGCCTAAGTATATTATCTCCTTGATTATCTAACCTCTCAGTTCATTTATGCTTCCTGGTTACCTTGCTCCAGTTTGTTCCTCGAACTCTCTGTGCCTTCCAGGTACTCCCAGGTTTTTTGTCATGTCATTAAAAAAATTCTGTAATATGAGTTTTGCAACTTCAAGATGCCATAGGAGCCAATGCTAGGGAGTTTACTTCTGTTCAACTGTTGCAAAGATGACTGTATAACAAGGTAACCTAATCTGATTTTACATTGTGCAGGTTGCACTGATTAGGATTCCTTCACCTGTGTGGAGAAATTCGAACTAAAGATAGCTAACTTAATCAAAAAGTAGCCCAGGCTAATAATTACTTAATCACATGGGGGCACTGATAGACTATGTAGAAAGCATTGGATGACTATTGCCAGATGTTTCAAAAGGCAATAAGTATGAAAAAGCTACAATGGAAAACGTAATCTGCCTAGCCTGTTGGTCAATAGGTATTGCCCATTGATTCAATGGCTCATGGCCTTTGAATGATGGAATTGGGGGCTACACTGCAAACTCTAAACCATATTAAAACCGCATTATAATGTATACATAAACATTATATATGTTTGGTTGTCTAACTGATTTAAAAATCTGCACTTTGCAAACTTTATTATACAGAAGCCTTGTAGAATTAATGTAAAGCTGTTAGTTAAAATATACTTTAAGTCTTAATAAAACTGAAATTAAAGGATTTTTCTAAAACATAAAGGTATAATGGCACTATTTTACAGCTTTTTCTATTCTTCCATTAGGTCTTCTCTTGTTGAATTAATCTCTCAAGGTTTTAGATGGAGCAATTGCATCTTTGTAGCCACTATTCAGCCATCCTTCACCGTTTACAAACCTTATAGCTTTTTGCCTTTAACTCATCCGAATTATAAATACGTGGGAGCAACACAATCAGGCATGCAAGTCCTTCCTTTTTTTTGTTGTCCCCCTCCAGAGAGAGAGAAAAAAAAAAGACGAGACAGAGAAGTCTCTGTGTGATGACAAGTGATGGTGACACAAAGTGCTGCCTGGAAGACTCTTCACAACTCTGCCTGCAAGATCTCGGCCTACGGAAAGCAAAGAGGTCCAGATAACATGCAACTCCTCTCTTTTCCTTCTGAAACACTGACACTCCAACCATTGTAGACTTTAGTCAATGCAAATGCAATTGCACATCCCTAAACCCTAAATTAAAACAGAGATATTAAAATATTTAACCACAGACCAGCCAGAGTTCCCTTGCTAACCCCCTGTTCTCAGAGATGTTCACAAGTCAATTTTTCCAAGTCCAAATCTCATCTGAAAGCTTTAAGGTGCAAGTCCAAGTCAAGTTTTAGGGTTTTTGCCACAATTCATACTCAAGTCTCAAGCACTAATGACTGAAATCAAACATTTTCTTATCAAATCCGCAACACATAAGTCAGTTCTGACTCTGCATTGTGGCATGTTAGGATTTCAAATCTGTGTTGTTTTTTCCTTAGGTTTAAATTACCACATGAACATTTTGCAGACTTTAAATCTTTTAGTCTTAACTGACAGTTATCGTTTAATAATTTAACATTTAATTCACCATCAAAAAAATCTTAATGGCTAATTTATTATTTTGAAAATTTATCAAAAAGGTAACATTTACCCCAGCAGAAATAGAAATAGGCATCTATGCTCAAAAGAAAAATAAGCTGAAAAATTTTGAAACCTGTTGTTGGGACTCAACACATGAAGGACTGAACAACATACAAGGAATAAAAGACACTGACATAAAAAATTATTAATCCTAGAATGCAATAACTCACCTTCAGTTCCTAGGAGGAAGAGGAGGAGTTCCACAGTGTGAAATGTGACATCAAGTTTTCACAAAAACACCTTGAAACACTCCTCTTTGCTCCTGAGCTTTCACGGGCTGCACTGGAGAGACCGTTTTTTCGCTGGCGGAGAGCTACATCTTCGAAGGAATTATGGATCCAAAGTAAATATTCAGTCTACCATCTGGGTATCCTGGGAGTGCACTCCAGCTTATTTGAAATTCTGCAAAAAGAATCTTTGAAATACATGTACATTACTCCAAAAGAGATCCTGTCTCTGATCCCACTGACAAATCAGTACTGCCTCTATCATTCTGAGAGAGAAGACAGATTTACTCAAGATGCCCTGCACCTGCTTGTTTCTCTGAAGGGCGATGCCACTACTGTCCTGTCCCTAGTCAAGGATGCTTGCCCTGCTGCTAGCTGAGTGGAAGTCGCAACTGTTTTCCCTACTGCGCTACAAAGGTTCCCTTCTTATTACCACTTCACAGCTTTGTTCATTCCCCATGCAACTCAGTGACCCCCAGAAATTTCCCCTGTTCAGGAGAACAGCTAATTTAGGTGTGTATGGGCAGAGATAAATACGTTTAGGATAAAGCATCTTAAATGTTGTTTCTTGCATTGTGTTTTTGCAGGGTTTAATCACTTAAACTGTGGTGGAAACAGACCATTGAGCCTGTAGTATAAACAGTTGACTGCTAAGGTTAATGGCTGTTAAGGAGTCATTTTACGCATACAATATGAACTTAATGTCATGGTTTGTGGTAGATGTTAAACCCAAATGCAGAGATGGCAAGTCGATTTGAATCTTATTTAAATAAAAAAAAAAGAGATAAAAATGTACAAAAACCACAGGGAATGCAGGGAGCCAGACCAGAACAAAAACAGGAATCCAGGATCAAACACATCAAGGATGACTGGGAAGTAACACGAAGATAACGGGGAAGAAAACAGATAAGCAACAGGAGGAACCAGCAAGGAGTGAAAGTCTGAGCAGGTATATATATATATATATATATATATATATATATATATATATATATATATATATATATATATATATATATATATATATATATATATATATACACACACACACAAAAAAAATATATATATATATATATATATATATATATATATATATATATATATATATATATATATATATATATATATATATATATATATACACACACACAGAGGAAGTGGAAATGACAAAGGAACTAATTAGGAAAACTGACTGCACCTGGGAAGGGAGCAAGTGAGGCTTCATGAGGTAAATGACCAGCAGCTGGGGAAGGGAAGTGAATGGCAGGCTGACTGAAAAAACAAAGATGACACTAGAGGGAGACCTAAACAGAAATAGTAATTTAAACTAAATAAATCCAAGACCTAAAATAAGAATCAAAACTAACCAAGGGAATAAACTGGTATGATGGGAAATAAATGCTAAATGTAAAGAAGCATTCAAATAGGAAATAACTGAACTAACAGAGGGAAAATAAGAAATCAATACAAAGAAATAACAAGCAAAAGTCCAATACAAAAAGGGATCATGGTGCTTATTAAGTTTTATCTGAGCTTTCCTATAATCTTTTGTCACTAACCTGTGAATTAGACCCTAAAAACATGTTAAGTTGGGTCTGTTACCTTAGATGCTTAAAATAGAAGGTAAAAGCTCTGCTAAAACTATTGCTTCTGCTGTGTTACGAGTTAGCTTTTCCTGTTCATTCAACGATCAGCCATGACATACTAATGGTGTTCACAAACAATTAATATTGTAATTAACAGTGCTTCAAAGTAGACATAAGACTAAAAGGGATACCTACAATAGCGCCAAAATGCCAGTTTCTCTTTTATTTTTAAGCTGCCACCTTTTTAGCGTGCATCCATTCAAAAGCGCCAACTTGGTGGCCCAAAATTTAATTTAATCTGCTGCTACAGTGACCAGTTCATTTAGAATTAGTTGTCCAATTGTACTTAAGAAACAAGCAAAGCAGTCAATTTCTGTTGAAAAAGGATCTGTAAATCACTGTGAATTTAAAACATAAAAAGGCTCTTGCTGTTTTCCTGGTTAAAGAATAAAAAAAGCAAACATCCATCCAATTTTTGGTCTGGTCATGTTTTTCTGGATTTTTTTTTGTGTCTTTTCAGCAACATTAACAGGATTTGGCTCATTCATGCTTTATTTTACCAAATTAAATAAATGGGTATGCCCAAGCCTACTCAACAGTAAGTCACTGACTGTTTGTAGTCCTATTTACTATTAAATTAAAAGCAAAAACATGGATAATGAAAGATGAATTGCTTGTGTTGCACCTTACATTTTCTATTTTAAGAAGATTTTTATTTGTCTATATTTTTTTTAAATGCCTTGCATCAGTGAAAATTGCACCCCAATATTTTTTCTTCATGTGTATCTGCATCAATCCCCTGAGCTCGGAAACCAAATTTGGGCCATTCAAGAATTGTGATTGAAGGCCACCTGAAATCATTTCCACCGCCGCAAATGGCCCCTGGGCTACACTTTGGAGTTCCTGATCTAAGGGTTTTGCTGGACAAACAAGTTAAATGCATGGAGGCCCCACCTTCCAACCTACAGAGCCTAATAGGCTCTGTAATATCATGTTGCTTCTGGATACCACAGCACACCCACAGTGGTCTACTGGATTCCATACTTCAATGGGTCAACATTGTTTTGGAAGCAAAATGTTGACCAACACTCTTCAACGGGAGGTTATATGTTATGCCTAATCTGTGTATATTCCTAATATGGGGTCTGCCCTGTAGGAGAAGGGATATTTCCTCAGATGATGGCAGCTTTCATTCAACCTCTGAGGCTAAGTCTAGCAACCCTGTGTATAGGAAGGTAATTTGAGACACTTCTGTCCAAAATCTTGTTCTTTTAGTCATGATACTTATCTCATGGCCCCAAGTGAGGGTTGGAATGTTAGTGGATTGATAAATTGAGAGCTAAGGTAAAAGGCAAAGCTTTTTCTTCTGAGCCACATGTCAGTTTTAAAGTCTCTCTAGTAGTCTTATTAATACATTTTTGCTAAAATGGTGCTAACATTTAATTACGTAACTGGAGATTCAGTTTGACGTGCTAGATCTCAGTGCTTGATGCATCCACCTTAATTTTCCACTGCAGACCAAGAAGGTAAGTGTTGTCTTTCAAATTTCATCTCAATGAACACAGAAGCATAGAGTGTCAAGCTAACACATTCCTATGCATTCCCAGTTCAAACAACCCCCCACCCTCCAGTTCAGTACTTAGAAAACATATGTTGGGTGCCGCATCTCTCTGTGCAATGGGGCCAGTGGGACTGAGGCCCTCACTTGCTTGACTTGTCTGCTTATTTTATGACCAGAGCCAATTGGACAGGACTGACGAATGATCCCCTGAAGCTTGGACTGGGCAGAAGGCAGCGAGGGGTGTTAGTAGTGGGGGTTGAGATAGGTGAAGGCAGACAGGGGGTTGCATTCAGTTTTAGGCAATTAGAGAGAAAATGTGTCTGTGTTTGTTGTGTTGGGGAGGGGACATAGTGAGACTTTTCCTAATCCATTATCACCAAGCTTTGCTCCAGGTAGCGTTATGTCGACACACAGAACAGCAAGTGTGTCCAGATGTGACAGATTGGTTGTGTACACAGTGCATTTGAGCTCGTGTGTGTGTGAGTTATCCACGGATGTGTCTGATGCACCATAATTGCTGCCCTTTCAGTTAACGGTGAGAGATTGCATTAAGAGGCAAAATTCAGTTAAGTCAGTTTACACTTTTCTGTCTCTTTTCTAAACAAACTTTAGTTTTCCTTCATGGGGCTTCATACTAAAGAGGTATCTGATAGCTCAGAAGATGGAAAACATAGCTTTTTGCTGATTAAACATGTTCTAAAACACTACAAAAGACTTTGTTAATTTTATTAACTTTATTAATGAGGTTGTTATACTTTCTACATACTCCCTCATCTTGGGTGGGTTTAAAGAAAACTTGGGGAGGTATGATAAGCTGATTCTAGCAGTAAAATGGATACTGGAGTACCTGGACGAAGCGCAAATGTTCACTTGGAGAACCTGCTACTCCCAAAGAAAATACTGGGTGAACCTAGACATGAACCAACCTATTCCCTACAACAGTGGGCAGCCCTATAATCAGTAGTCACATTAATGGATTATTTTCCATATTTGACCGACATAACGATGGAAAAATCTGAAGGCTGTCCATCATTTTGACGGATTACAATTCACACCCCTGGCTACTTGGTGCAGACATTTTCAACTTTATGCAGAGTACATCACGGAGGCAACTTAATCAGTCAACAAAAAAAAAAAAAAATCCCATCTTAATATCATGTCTTACCTGGACACTGACCTAAATTCATCTCGCTGATCGGGAGCTGACAGCGCCTTTAAGAGTTATGGACAAGAGGTTTTGGAGCACATCTGGTTCAGAACCGCATTCAAAACTTTGGCTGAAGTGGGTCTTGTAATTCCAGTCTCCAGTGTGGCAGCGACAAAATGGAGCTGGAAGATGTCAAACAAAATCTAAAATGTGGAGAAGTTACACTGCTTACTCAAATGGTGCTATCAAAACGAAAGCAGTAAAAGCTTAATTTAAATAATACGTCAAGTTTAATTCAACTTCGGGCCTCTAATTAAAGTTAATCAGCCGGGTTGGATTGGGTTTGGACATAATGCCCATATAAGCTTGGGTTGGGTCGGGTTGGAATGTTTTTTTGGCCCGATCTAAACTCAAGCGCCGATTTCTCCTCCAGATGCAGAGGAGGAGGAAGATGTAAAGTGAATCATTCACAATTTAAGTGCAATCATTTAATTCCATTGTTCATATGTAGTTATTGGGTTGCTTAAAGGTTATTTTCAAAAGGTACTTTTGACAAATGAGCCTCAATGGAATGCATATTCTAATTTATTAAATAGGACTATAGTTTTACATGTAAGACTTTTCAGTTTTTGCAGTGTCTTGGTAGAAATGAAACTTAACAAAATAACAGGTTTTATGTGTATGTCTGACAAAGTGCATGGAACAAGGTCAATTTAATTCATTTTAAGCCAGATTCTGAAAAGAGTAAAACATTTTATAATGCATCACTTTGTTGATTATTAGCGCAAAAAGAATGCACTAATTAATTTATCCTTTGTTGCACACAATTTGCCAAAATTCCAGTTAAAAGTTCAATAGACATAAAAAGTCTACACGTCCCTGGTAAAAGGCCAGGTTTCTGTGATGTAAAAGAATCAAACAGTGATAAATTATTTCAAAGATTTTCTCACATTAAATGTAACATTTCTTGTCATGAATTTAACTGAAAAGCAAATAAATCTTTTTGAGTTGTTGCAACAATAAAGCTGCATAGGTGCCTAAATTTAAGTAACATTTCTTTAGGAATCTTTTGATTCTGTTTCAGCATTTAGTTCTATTTGTAGTCTATCAGTGTTCTACATTTTGGCGCAATAATATTTTCCCACATGGCCTTGCAAAAGTTCTTCTCTGAAGGTTATTCTCACAGACTGTTTTGGATCAGAACTACCTGCTATTTAAAAGCATTCATGATTACACTCAACTTTACAAAAAGCCTCGTTCCTTGAAAAAAGGTAATCCCAGAACATGATGCTGTCACCACCACATTTCACTGTGGGTGACTTGGTGATGTGATGTGGAATTTCTTTTGCCAAATCTATATTTTGGCATTGTGGTCCAAAAGTTGAAATTGGGTTTCACTGGACTATAGCACATTGTCCGTAAAGATTCTGGGGGATTTTCAAACTCTACTTCTTATCCCAGATAAATGGGGAACATAGGAGACTGCTATCTCATGCAGAACACAACTAGCACTAAACAGAAATCCTGCAGCTGTTTCAGTGTCACTGTCAGGGTCTTGGCACTCTTCTTCATCTTCTCTTTTGAAGTCCAATCTTCTTTATTTATCTCCTGTTCATTTTATTTTTGCTTGTTTTCTGTCGCCACTGAGCAAATTTCGATGTATTGATCTTTTATGTTATTTTCATAGTTGATCTGATTCAACTGTTCCAGGAGCTACAAAGTGTTTCAAAAGCTCCAACCGCCCCACTTTGTAAATGGGGTGTCTATCTATATTTTCATAGTTTGACTTCTGACACCCATGGTTTTGTTTCTAGCTGTCACGCTGCCACTTGAATCATTGCTAAAAAAAATCTAAGTGCCAGCTTTGAGATACAACAATATGCAGCTTCAGTATGTTCTGAATACAACTCCAGCAGAAAGATACAAAGAAAACAAAAGTTTGTCATCTTTAGCTAAGAAGTTAGGAGTCACTGCAATAAATGTGCTGTGATTTATATTGTAACCTAAGATTTAAATCTCTGTGTGCCTTCTTTTCAAAGATTATAAGGTTTTATATGCTGTTCAGTATGAAACATCCCATCATTTTGAAAACATCTGTTACCTGACTTTGGGGAAATATCAAACAATTTGAATGAACCTTTTGAGTCAAATTCTCAGTTGAAGTCATTTGAACTGGCACTAAAAGCACCACAAATACACATGCTTTAATAATAAAATAGTAAGCTAGACAACTGATATGCCAGTTGGACTCAAATTAAAGTTTATTTGCTAAAGACTGGCCATAAAGATGTGTAAAATCCATGAATACTGGAGCCCCCCTCTGAAAATGCTTAGAACTGCCTATTTTTATAGCGCCAGTATTTTAGATTTGTTCTTCAAAAAAATCCACGAATAGGTGGTTTTTCTACAAATAATTTGTAGTTAGATTCCACAGTAAAATATGCAAATAAGTGAATCCATGAATACTGAACCAAAACTAGGTGGAGGTCCACTGTGTTCTTAGTCTGGTTCTTTCCGTTTGGTTTCCTTTCTTCATGCAGATAAAGATCAATGTTTATGAAATCAACCATTAAACCACTGAGATCAACCAGATCAACCATTTAAAAAGTTTGGTAACAAACTTACATTTTTCACTTGGTGTTTTACAGGATCCATTTGAGATGCATTCAATTACAAACTGTAAACTGGAATTTTCATTCTCTAGGAATACATTTTTATAATCCAACATTTTTATTTTAGGACATAAAAACTTATGCAAAGCTCAGGCACAGCACTGTTATCTAATTTATTGTTGATAAAGGTGATTGTACAAGTCATAGGTTAAGTACTTATTTTTTTCCCCCTTGACTGTTTTTTTTTTGTTTGTTTTTCAGTGTAACAACTGCTTTGTGCTTTGTTGTCACTTGCCAAAAGGTATGATGAATTTTACTTGGTAAAACCTTTCAATTTTTAAAGCAGAGTTAAAAACTCAGATACGTTCTCCAGTTAAACATCATAACAATTTAAAGTGTGATTAAATAATAGCTAAAAACTGAATTTAAAAATAAAATTTTAGCTATAATATTATCATACTTTATGTGATCCTTGATAATTTGGGCCCCATGTAAATTCCCAACATTTGTCTGATGGTAGACACCACCTATGCTTTTTTTTTTTTATCCTTTCTTTCCCCTTTGGACCAGGATTAGTGTGTGTTTTGCAGTTGGTTTAAACACATCGTTTGCTTTGCATCATTGTAATTGTGGATTTGAATCGATAAAAACCCAATTTACATAATAGTCCTTATAAAAGTTTCATGTGAGTAAGTGTGCTTTTGGTTGCATTTGTTATGTAATTAGGTCAGTTATTCAAAGCAATAACCATGTGAATTTCCCTTTAGTAATAAAATTGTCCATTGTGGCCCATATCAGTCACAAAGAAGGCATTGCCTTCATTAATTAACATACAAACAGAAATATTTCTTTACAACATGTCTTTAATTTGCAAACACACACACATACACACACACATACACGTCAGCTGTATCCTAAACAACCCTCTTCGTTCTAACATTGGACATAAATGCAGAAGATCTAAAGTTTGTTGTACTCTGCAGTGGTTAAAGCCCTACAAGACAGTTCTGTTTTTCTACCTGTATACTTTGTATTTTCACAACCAGTAAGCACTGATACTGGTTGATATACATGGACTTAAAGGATGCCAAACACTTATTACCGTCTAAATTACACATGTTCACACTTTCGCCCTGCGTTGGCCAAACATACACATGCTGCTCTCTCTAATTCTCGGCCTTCAGTAGGTATTTTCTTTCTCTCTCCATGCCTCATCAAGCCCTATAGCAGAGGGCAGACAGTAGCTAATAATAGGTATTGACTGGTTCAACGTGGGATGAGCAAGGTTCAACCATTGGATCTCCAAATACGCCCGGGGGTCACTCACACAGCAAACATGTCTCTCCGGACCCGACTGAAAGAGAAGGCATTTTAAACTTTCATGACTTCTCTGAAATCGCGGCTGTTTCGCCTTTCAGGCCTTAACTCTTTGTACTCAAAGTGCTCTGCTAGATCAATATCCGAGGAGGAGAGGAGGGAAGAGCAGAGAAGAGACGAGCATGGAGAAGAGAGGAAAGGAGAGGGATGGGATGAAATCCAGATGTCTTTATTTCACTGGCTAAAACTAAAATGCACAGCAAACAATTGGGGACGGATTTTGTGCAGTCACAGCAGCTTTGAACTGCATGTGCATGGGCACAAACACACACCAATAGTCACTTGGACGTAGTAGGCCAGCTCACACACGTGTAACCTGCAGGGAGCTAAAATGGTCATTTTGGAAGAAGACGTTTACTCTAAGGTCATGAAAGGAACTCTTAGATACTGTATTTAGTTTCTAAGTCAACTTCTCCGTTATTTCTACATTCACTTTCCTGATTATATAAAATCAAGTTACTGCATTGATACTGTTAATTGTCAGCCAAAGACTGGAAATGGACACAGGATGACCTAGTTTTTACTGTTCACCACAGTCTGCACTTAATGGTGCCCCTGATGAAGATCCTAAAACTATTTTAAAATCTAATTTTTAGGTAGATCTATTCTATAGTATTAAGAAATTCCATATTAGGAGATACATTTTGTTTTTTCCTGTGAGCTTAAAAGTAAAGAATTTTTCCCAGACAAATATCTAATTCACACAAGAAAATACATTTTGTAATCTCATGATGATGAAAAAATTGTCTTGTAGTCATGAGAAAACAACTTTTATTTTGTCAAGAAAGAAAAATCTTGTTGGTTACACTAATGATGAAATGTCACTGGTTCTGGTTTTTCTAAATAAAATCTATCTCAGTTTCATCAGCAGTAGCACTGAAATTATAAAAAAAATTGTTCTTTCTCTTGATCCTGGTATGAAACATCAGTGTTTGAGGACCTATGGGATATAGATCTGGGCCTGAATTTACAAACATTCTTCGAGTCCTCTCATAGCACTCCCATCTTAACCTAAAAATTCCTGACAAGGAATCCTAGCTTAAGAGTGATTCTGTCAGCTGCTGAAAGTGTCTCTGAGTGAGGAGATGACAGAAATTCCCAGGGGTTGTGGTTGACCCTGTTGTTAGGCATGCTGTCTTCTAGGGACTGTGACTGGTTCCTCTTCTTCTTCTATTTCTGTTTAATGGCGGTTGGCAAATAACTTAATGGAGCGTTACCGACACCAACTGGTAAGAAGTGTGGACCAAATGTCATGCAAAATCCTGCTGAAAAATCTAGTGAAACTTTATTTTCCCTTTTCTGATGTAATCCACCAGTATTTCATTTAAAATCTCCTTGATGCCATGCACATGACAAGGTTTCCTGGACCTTCGGACTAAAAAGAGGAATCACAGTTATTAAACTTTACTTAACAGTGGCGTAAGCGTTCCTGTATATTCAGACCAGCTTGAAGAAGTGAAATATAAATTCCAAAAAGGCTTCAGTTATATTTATTTCATAGGAATTGTTAAGGGTGCCTGTAATTTTGGTAATATTATTTCTTATTGTGTGATTTTCTTTTTATTTAGTCAACCAAATTTACACAACTTACAAGTTGGATTTTGCTAAAATTTCCTTTTTGACTATATGTTAGTAAAATTTAAAAAAGGGATTTATTAAACTTTTTATCCAACTTTATCACACCTGCTTTTAAGAATGGAAGGTGCTGACTGTATAAATTTCATTGCAGATTGCAACAGAACTGAATTATTTAACAGTCCTGAGTCAATCTGATCCACTTAATCAGTGTTTCAGTAAGCACAAAACTGAAGGAATCAGATGTTTTTTCCACAACAGGGTCCCTAATCTGCATCAGTACACTAGTTTTAGAAGTAAAAAGTGTACATTTTGTTCTTAAGAGCCCACCGATGTCAAGTACTTTGAACTGCCTTGTTGCTGAAATGTGCTATACAAATACACTTGGCTTGACTTGACTTTCCACTGAAAATAAATGTAAAATGGGATATAATTATTTTTATCTAAAGTAGCAGGTGCACAAAACAACAAAGAAAGAATTTGGACGAACCAGTCGAGCCGCTTGTGATTGGCCCCCGGCTGTCCAGGATACAATGAACAACCTCTGCGTTAACAGTACAAGGCTTTGTTTCGATTTCTGAAGCCCCATTTCTATTTTAAAATGGTTCCCAGTTAGCTGAGTCACACTAGTCCCAATACAGTTCTGTTGACTTTCCAGGATGAAACAAGCTGTAGGAACTTTGAAGAAAATTCCAGAAAGATGTGCACAATACAGGGCATGTAGATTTTGAGCATGTGTGCATATGTAATGCCTTCAGGTAAAGAAAGGTTTCCCCAAAATGTGACTGCAGCTGCTGCAGAGAGAGAGCTTAATACCCAATGCATTGGCACACAGGGGAGGATGTGTGTGTAAAAGGTACTGCAGCTGTGCCCTCTGCACATTTATAGAGTGAAGGAAAATAATATTCTACTAATACAAAGTAAGAAACTAGACCAAGAAAGCTCCTCAGTGGCACTCCAGCATTCTGTAAATACACTCTTAAATAACACATCTTAGCTGTTAATATTTCTTTTGGGCTGTTTGCTAATTTCATATTTGTATTATTTATTTTTTGTTTTTGCAAATGCTGACCAAGAGATTGATTTCAAACTTGTTCCATATTTATCACCTTTTTAGCCAGTAAGGTGGATACAGTTTTTGTTTCTGCTGCCTTACAAGATCAAATAATGCCTGCTGAACCATTCCATCCACAAAGTACAGACAACAGTCATAAAGTGTGAAGAAAATGGGTCTAGAGGAGTAATATTATTTACTACAGGTTATTACAGATAGTGAGCTGATGTAAATAAGTTGATGCATTTATTCCTGGGAGCTATGAACTGATAATTTGCTGGAGTTCATATGGGTCTGCTCTATTCTGTGAAAATCTAGATGTAGATGGGAGCAAAACTCAGTTTGATTGGGTCAAAAGGGCCCTGCTATAATAATCCCAGTTAAGTGGATTGTTGCCTCCTATCTATAAGCTCCGATCATGTGACATCCTTCTTAGATTTTTATTTTTATTTTTAATACCTTTATTATTCCCCCAGGGGGGAAATTACATTTTCAGTACATCCCGTCCAAGGTAGACAGGTGTCTGAGGCTGCAGCCATCTTGGGAGGCGCTGCCTTTTAGGCAAGGTGGGTGTAGTGTCTTGCCCAAGGACACAATGATGGGTCTCAAACCAGAATCCCGCCGATTATGGGACGAACTCCCACCACTATCACCACCGTCACCACCATCGCCCCATAGATGGGTTATTGTTGTAACCACTTCAGATAATTTGTGCTAAAAAGTTATATTAAATGTGTAATTGCAGAACCGGGTTCAGGAGTGAATATAACATATTTATTTTTTTACAAATTAATTTTTATTTGTGTTTTAACCTTAATTTCATATTTTCAGTTTAAAAGCTGTAATCATATGATCAAATAGGTCTACAAAATTGTAACATAAATTAAATTTTCTATTTAAATTCTTTCACACCACGGCGTGTAAGCGTCTGCGCACACTGCGTATGTCGGAATAGTTTTATTTTGGTCACTGGTCAGAGCTGCAGTTTTTTAAAAAATCATGGCAGAAAAACTGACTTATTCAGTGTTGAACAATCTGGATTTAAAAAGTTGTACAAAGTTTTTAGTGGCTGAAAGTGTCTGATGTCCATGAGTACTTTGAGTAGTTTGGTGAAGTTTGTTTGTTCTGCATGGTTTCTTTGCTTATAACAGCAACACATGCACATGGATTATGCATGAACGTTTGAGAAGAATGCAGCCAGGGGCAAAATAAAAAAAGACATACCCAACATTATTTTTTTTACAACTGCTAAATGCACTCTATGAAGTAAAACAGCCTATCTATCGGTTGCATTTTGAATTGAAAACATGTTGAAGAAACTTTTACAACCATGTCAGTTGCACTTTTGTTCTTTTAAAGTACATTTAATTGTATAGATAATGTAAATATTTAAATAAATCAACTTGAAACTGGATAAACTCATTCTTAATACAAACACTTAATAGAGTATATTTGTATGTTACATGGAATTGTTATGGGCTCTATTAGTAGATCTTAACTAAAAGGTTTAATTAAAAACTTTCTGTAGCAATACATTCATCACTGAAACGAACCCTATTTTCCTTTATTTCCAATACATTCTCTTGTCTAACAACATCTGAATATGTGAACAAATTGCACATTTATAATATACTGAAAACTCAGGGCCCTGTGCTGGACTGGCAGTCTCTTCAGAGTGTATTCTTACTCTTGCCCACTGGTTGTTGAGGAAGGCACCAGTTCCCTGTGATCCCACATGGGTAAGTGAGTGTTATAAATTTTTGGAAGGATGAAAACTCATGCTTGAGGCATGAGAAATAATGGTCTCATTTTTATTTCTAACATGCTAATATTGGCAATTTATACCCATATCTCAACATTTACATGCCTTTGTTTACATTTCACATTATTGTACCGTATACAATAAATACCAAAGTTGACTGTGCAAAACAAAACCAACCTGCTTTTGTGGGGTGCTTTTAAGGTATCTGCAGATGTACTCCTGCACCCATTGCCTCTGTGACATATGTTCACATCACATACAGTTAAAAGCAGAATTTTACATACACTGAATAAAAAGACACTTTTTTTTTTCTCACTGTCTGAAGTTAAATCAAACCAAATATCTCTTGTTTTAGCATAGTTAGAATTACCAAAATTATTTCTATTTTCTTAACGCCAGAAAACTTAGCGAGAACATTTTTTGAGATTTTTTTGGTAATTTTCTTCTAAATCAAAAGTTGACATACATTTGGTCAGCATAAGGGATAATTGCCTTTTAAACTGTATGTCTCGGGTCAAATGTTTTGGGTTTCCTTCCACAAGCTACTCATAATAGTTTGCTGGAGTTCTGGTCCATTCCTCCTGACAGTACTGGTGTACCTCAGTCAAGTCTGTAGGCACCCTCACTGATACATGCTTTTTCAGATCTAACCACAGCTTCTCCATAGGATTGAGATCAATGCTTTGTGATGGCCATGCCAAAGCATTTACTTTGTTGTCCTTAACCCACTTTGGAACCACTTTGGCTGCATCCTGAGGGTCATCATCTATTTGGAAGACCAATCTGCACCCAAGCTTTAACTTCCTGTCTGATGTCTTTAGATGTTGCTTCAATATTTTTTCATAATATTCTCTCCTCATGATGCCATTTATTGTATGAAGTGCACCAGTTCCTCCTACAGTGAAACAGCCCCATAATATCATGCTGCCACTATCATACTTCGCAGTTAGGATGGTACAAGCATCACCATTTTTCCTCCAAATGTAACTTTGGTCATTATAGCCAAGCAGTTCCACTGCAGTTTCATCAGACCATGAGACATGTCTCCAAAAATGAAGATCTTTGTCCTTGTGTTCATTTGGAAACTGCAATCTGTCGTTTTATGTTTCTTTTGAAGTAAAGGCTTCTTCCTCGCTGAAAGGTATTTCAGCCCATGTCAGTACAGTACATGTTTCACTGTGGATAATGACACTGTCTCACCAGCTTCAGCAGCATCTTCACAAGACCTCTGGCTTTTGTTCTGGGGTTGATCTGCACATTTTGGAACAAAATATCTTCATCTCTGGGACACAGAACCTGTCTCCTTCCTGAGCAAGATGATGGTTATACATTCCTATCATGTTTATAGTTGCTCCCAAGGATGAACCAAACCGGTGCAGGTCCATAGTTCTCTTCCTGATATTTTGGCTGATTTCTTTTGACTTTCCAATTGTGTCAAACAGGAAAGTAGTGTGTTCCAGGTGTAGCCTTAAAATACATCGACTGGTGCATTTCCAATTAACTCAAATGTGTCAGTTAACCTGTCAGAGAATTGTGGAAGGACACCCAAAAGGTTTGACCCAAGTCATACAGTTTAAAAGACAATCATCCTTGATACAGACCAAATATAGTATGAAATCTTTAGATTTCAAACAAAGTTACAAAAAAATCTCTAAAAAATGTTCTCTCTAGGTTTTCTGGCATTTAGCAAATAAAAATAATTTTGGTTATTCTAATTATGCTAAAACTAGAGAAGTTTAGTCTGATTTAACTTCAGATAGTGAGAAAAAAAAATGTGTGTCTTTTTATTCAATGTATGTAAACTTCTGCTTTTAACTGTATCATGGGATTCTACAATACAATCAACTCATATGAACCATTTGACCCAAATCAAATTCCTTGTGTCCTTCTCATGCTGTTCGGTTTATTTATAAAGCATTGTTTGGATTTGCCAAGCTTCACTCACTTTTGAAACCAATTGCTGGACACTTTGACAACTGCCAGCTCTGATGCAAAGAAATGCATACACAAGATAAGTTCAGTCACAATTCAGGTATATGTCAATCTGCTAAAGAGAAGCTGCTATATCACTTGAACTGACACAAAGTCCTGAGAAAAAGATTGCAGTCATAATTATTAATATGATGTGTTTTTAATAATACATATGCAAAAGTAGCATTCTAGATTAGCTTTGTTTTTACTATTTAAAAGCAGATGGAAGCTGATGTTCTCATTAGCTAGTTTGTGAGAGGGGTTATGGCTGGTCTGTCAGATGTTGCTAAAATATCTGTTTTAATCACAAAGAGGAGACATATTTTTACAATTAGAATGCAAACCTTGGCCCAGTAGTGATGGGATCACCATTCTCATTTAAACCTCAAGATAAAAGATACAATGATGACACATCACGCGGCATTCAAAAATAAGCACATTCATTAGAATTGCCAAATGAGCACACTCTGGCCATTGATGTTTTAGGCTGTCATTAATAGACTGAAAAACTAACCACCTGTGGAGTGGTTGACTGGAAGAAGACCAGACTGGCTCTGCACACACACACACACACACACACACACACACACACACACACACACACACACACACACATACACACACACACACACACACACACCATTCCTCTGGGTGGAATGGGTTGCTGTTCATCAGAAGCTCAAGCCCTCTACCAGAGGCCTGGGAGTTTGAGAATCCTTCAAAGCATCTTCACTTCCTAGGACTGTGCTCTTCTGGACTGAGATGTTCTATATTTTTCCAGGTATCTCTTAAATCCAATTATCCAGCATGGGGGTCACTGCCCTGAGTGTCCTAATGACCAAACACACTACTGCTGCCTTCGAATGCCAGGCTAACTCTAGGTCTTTCCTAATTCCTCTGTATTTCTCCACCATCTCGCCTTCATCTCGCCTTCATCTCGTCTTCCTTTATCCTGATATTACCATCATTTGAGATGGCCACATCAATCACAGCGGCTGTGCTCTGCTGCTTATTAATGATTGCAGTGTCTGGTGCATGGTCATTACAATTTTGTTAGTTTATATCAGGAAGTCTCATAGAATCCTAGCTTAGTTATTTTCCTCTAACTTGGGAGATGATTCCCACTTTTACCTAGGGGTCTTCAGTCTGTATTTCATTCAAATGTTTCTGTATGCTATACTAGCTACTTGG
This sequence comes from Anableps anableps, assembly GCA_014839685.1. Classification (NCBI taxonomy): domain Eukaryota; kingdom Metazoa; phylum Chordata; class Actinopteri; order Cyprinodontiformes; family Anablepidae; genus Anableps; species Anableps anableps. The sequence continues at coordinate 8,257,117 of CM026076.1, read as the reverse complement.
TTTTGGCATTCCTTTTCCTGTGTTTGTGTATTCCTTTCCTGAAAATATCTTAGAGCCTGCTGTGAGATGCTGGATTGTTTTGGGGCCCTCTTTGCACAGCCTGCACCTGGAATCTTGATACTGGTGCTTATGGCCTGTGCCTTCACTGCCTTGATCATTGGTTCTGTCCTTTCCTTCAGTCTTGCCCTCTCTAACCATTGGTAGGCATATACTATATTCATTTACACATAAATACATCTGTAATGTCTTGTGAATGCATTTATACCCCCAAAATGTTTTACATTTTATCACACTTTGTCAAGATATGATTTTTTTGTAGTAGTGCATAACTGTGAAGTGGATGGAAAAGAATACAAACAGCAAGCAGGAATTCACATGACTTCTTTCAGCACTGAGTTTCTTCTTGCCACTTTCCAATAAATGACAAATTTGTAGAGAGGATAACCAATAGCTGTGCTTTTAACTGATACTTTCCAACCGAGGTGGGAGACTTTCCAGCTCCTCCAGAGTTGTTGTGCGCCTCTCGGCTGCTGTTCTTATTAATGCTCTCTGTGACTGGCCTGTTAGTTCATGTGCATAGTTATGTCTTTGTAGGTTCACAGCACAATACTTCTTCTATTTTTAGAAAATAGATTGAGCAGTGTTTTGTGAGAGTTCATAGAATTCATAGTTCCTGACATTGTTTTATAACCCTAACCCTACTTTAAAATTCTCCACAACTTTATACTTGACCTGTCTGATAAGTTCTTATGATGTTTGTTCCTTAATAAATTTCTAAAAGTTCTCAGAGACCTTCACATGACAGCTCTATTTATTTTAAAATTAAATCACACTGTTACTGTTATTGCTGTTGTGGTCCTATTGGCTTCATCAGGTCGTGATCTACAACTTTCCCTGGAGCAGTTTGCAGCCGAGTGTGAAGCGGCTGGGATGAAGATCAGTGCCTCCAAATCCTTTGGATTTGGAGGGTAAAAGGGTAGAGTGCCTTCTCTGGGTCAGGGAGGGGAGGTCCTGCCCCAACTTGAGGAGTTCAAGTATCTTGGGGTCTTGTTCACGAATGGAATACTGTTTGAAAAATGGAGTGGGAGATCAATAGACAGATTGGTGCTGCGTTGGCAGTGATCCTGGTGCTGTACCAGTCTGTCGTAGTGAAGAGTGACCTGAGTCAAAAAGCGAAGCTCTTGATTTACTGGTCAGTCTATGTTCCTGCCCTCATCTATGGTCATGAGCTTTGGGTCATGACCGAAAGAATGAGATCACAGATACAAGCGGCCGAAATGAGTTTCCGCCGCTGGATATCTGGGCTCTCCCTTAGAGATAAGGAGAGAAGCTTGGTCATCCAGGAGGGACTCAGAGTAGAGCCGCTGCTTCTCCACGTCGAGAGGAGCCAGTTGAGGTGACTCAGGCACCTGGTTAAGATGTCTCCTGGACGCCTCCCTGGTGAGGTGTTCCAGGCACGTCCCAGTGGGAGGATACCCAGAGGAAGACCTAGGACACTCTGGAGGAACTGTATTTCTTGAATGGCTTGGGAACGCCTTGGGATTCCCTGCTTAAGTTGCTGCCCCCACAACCCGACCCTGGACAAGTGGAACAAAATGGATGGATCATTTACCACACACTTTACAATTGTGGACATACATTCTCAGTAAAATCCATATCAGTTTGTGGTTAAGACTTAACAAAATTTGGAAAAAGTGAAAGGATAAGTTTCTAAGGTACTGTTGATAGAAGTGTCTGGTGTGGAGTTTGAAGGATCATTAGAAGTGGAAACAAACATTTTATAATATTGCAATTGTCAGCACTGAAATCTTAGAATTAGCCATCTTCATATTCATTTTTCCTTTGCCCGGTCTTTGCCCTGAACCACTAACCCACTCCAGATATGCTTTCTTTTACTCTCAGACACGTATATACACACACAGCGTGGGCGCTGACAGTGCCTTGAACTGTTGACAATAAATTGATGGGCTAAAGCCTCCAGTAAACATCTCTGGTGCCACTTCTACCCAGATGGAGCTACTTGGAAAGCACATACACATGCACGCACTTTCCAGGCCTGAGTTTCATTAGTCAGAGTGTTTATGTCTACATTCATGTGGCTGGAGAAACCTCACTGCTGCACTGCCCTCCTGGATTGCCTCTGCTAGAGCAGAAATTAAAGGCACACATGGAGTGACCACACTCACTGCCTGTGTTTCATGTAGGGACAGCTTGCATGTGTGCGTGTGTGTTCTGAGTGGCCCCAGTCACCTTTGATGTTAAAACGCACAGTACATGCTGTTCTCATTTGTGATCCCACCCTTCTTACAGCTTTGACACTGTCGTCCAGCCGCCCCAGGGCAGATGGCACAAGGATCTGTGTTTGTATGTGTGTGTTTTTGAATGTGCACAATCATAGGAACATGTGTGCTTTCAGCATAGCGAGGAAAAAGTTGACCTACAGGTCGCCGGCCTGAGACAGGCTTAATTTTTAGCAATTAATCTCCTTCAGACAGGAGAGGCCGGATGACTATAAAAAAACCTTCAAATACCATGTCACAAATACACACTCGATCACAGCGGCTGATGATGACAGGCGTCAGAGCAGTGTGTGTATATGTATGTGTGCTTGTGTGTTAATCTGAGATGTGAATATGAGGAGATTAGATGGACCCAGGGATTAAAATCTGGCCTTTACCTCAGAGGATCCTTTCCAGCAGGGACATCCTGATGGACGCTCAGCCACACACACACACACACACACATCCACACATACCACTCAAGAGGTCCATACAAGAAAAAGAAGCATTAAGATTAAATCACACAAATGAGAAACCTGAGAAAGCCCTTTAGAAGTGTCTCTAGCAGAGCAGAAGAGAATGAGAGACAGATGGAAGTCTTCAAATGAGGAAATTAGAGGAAGGTGAAACATAAAGTGACCAAAATGTGTTTTTGAATATTCAGAGTCATGGAATGCAGTTCTTTTTCTTATATTGTAAATGTAGTCCATACCCTTGGCCTTTGGGTTTTTAATGAAAAAACTACTGTTATTGTCCATTTAAGGAGGTATTAAACATACCTTTCATTAAGCCTGCATTTCTGTATTAAAAATATTTTATTTATTGGTCTGATGTAATTTTCTACTCTTAAATGTCATATTTTCATTAGCTGTAAGCAGAAAATGATCAACATTAACAAAAAAGGCTTTAAAACGTCAGTCTTTGTTTAATTACTCTTTTTGGTGTGTTTCATTTGGGTTACTGAAAAAAAAAACATTTTCAACAATATTCAAATGAACTGAATGGGTAAACTGACAGACAGACAGAAAGAAAGAACATGCTTCACAAAGACGGTTTAAACAATAAAACATGATTAAAAAGACAAAAAGCAAATTATATTATACTAAAGAAAAAGGAAGCTTGTTCTACAGTCGAGGATGAATGATCTGAAAGAAGTTATTCCCTTGATTTTTAGATCTGGTCCCTGGGACAGTGCATAGATTTTAGTTTGAGTGTCAGGGTTTGAGATGGAGTATGTGGCTTTAACAACTCAGGAAGGGATTTGACCATGCAGGGCCCTGAAAGTTAAAGTGAGGATTTTAAAATTAATTCTAAAATGAAAAGGTAACTAGTGGCAAAACATTAAAACAGGAGCATTGTGAGCTCTTTTTTTTTTTTTTGATGAAGACTGACAGTGATCAAGAGCTTTTTTGTCAATGCTTGTGAAAAGTGTGTTACAGGAGTCAAGATGAGAGGAACAAAAAGAACGAATAACCATCTTCCATTTCTATTTAACACCAAACTACTTAGTTTCGAAATATTTCTCGAATAATAACAGTTTTGGATACATTTTTTGACTGATTAGCAAGAGACATTAACTGATCAAAAAAAAAAATAAAATAAAAAATAAAAAAAAAATCACCTAAAAATCCTTAAGTTTAGCTTGATAGTTCAAAAGGCCAACCAGTTGCCTGACCAGAAGAAGCATGCTGTTTCAGGCTATATTCATTCTCTCTGTCTTCTCAGAGTTCAGTTGAAGGAAATTATTTTCAACCAGTTTGTAATTTATTTTAGGTGTTCAAGATCCAGCACATAAACTCTGTCCAATACTGGATTGATTTCAAGATCCTGTTATTAGTGTTCAAGGTTCTTCACGGTCCGCTTTATTTCTATGACTTTTTACATATCCACACCCCATCGAGAACGCTAAGGTCATACAACCAAATGCTCATTGTCATTTTCAGATCCAAATTAAAAAGCAGAGGTGATTGTGGATTCGCAGTAGCTGCCCCTAGTCTAACCAGTTATTATATTTAGAGGATGTACTTTTATGCATAAGACCAGGTCAATTTGGATACCTTTTTGGTATTTTCTCTGACTATCTTTGTCTGATAGGGTGGCATATACTGTTGATGGACTGAGTGTAGGTAAATATGTATATGTGGGTCTCCCGGCTCCCCCCAGCATTTCACCTTGTCAGTTTTGTGTCTTAATAATTGCCTCATAACTAACTGAACCAGACGTACTCTATTGTGCCTTTCAATTGATAAGGTTATTCTTGCAACAGAGAAAAATGCCCTTTTTTCCCTGTCTAGAGCAAATCAGCCTGACATGATAAGGCAACAAGACCCACTATTGTGTTTGCCTGTCAGGACATACAGTAACATATGAAAAAAGTACAGTGATTTATTGTTTGAAAAACCTAGTATTTGTTGAACAAATACAACAGTCAACAGTATTGAGTAATGCAGAGTCATTACTTTGTGCCCTTTCTAATCTCTGGCAAATCCTTCTCTTGTTGTCAGTCTCTTTGTTCCTGCTCATCACTACCAAGAGCCCTTTTGTCCTTCTATTTAAATCACTATAAAGTGTTTAAATTTTTTGTGGGTTAAAAAAACACATTGATAAATGGCCCAGCAACAAATGTTTCATACATAAATTTAAGTAGTTGTGGTAAAAAAATTACTGTTTTTACGTTGTTATTTTCAGGCAAATAGAAAATATGATTAGTGCCACTTTATTACTAATAATACCACAACAGGCTTTTGGCAATCACCTGACAAGGGTTGGGATTAAAAAATAAAGATTAAAATAATTAAAAAATAATACAAACAAATAGAAAAAATGAAACTTGGTTGTTTGATGACAAAACCATAGGATACATAAGTTAACAAATGCAAATTAATGTGTCTTTTCTCTTTGCATGGTATGATTGTGTGTGTGCGTGTGTCTTTGTGTGTGTGTGTGTGTGTGTGTGTGTGTGTGTGTGTGTGTGTGTGTGTGTGTGTGTGTGTGTGTGTGTGTGTGTGTATGTCTGTTTGTGTGTGTCTACTCAATTTTGTGCTGGGCTACATGAGGAGACAGGGAGCATGTTGGAGCTGACAAGGCCTGTAGGGTCAACATCAAGCCAAATCAACTGCACTTGGGATCAACCACTGCTCCAGCTCTGTCAAATTAGGGCATTACGCCAAAACACACACACACACACAAACACGCACGCACAAACAGCTGTCAGGCACACACTCGTGACTGCCCACTGCCCCGGAAACATCAGAGCACATCTCTGCCCTGAGGTGAGAGTTGCAGCTTGTGTGTGTGTGTGTGTGTGTGTGTGTGTGTGTGTGTGTGTGTGTGTGGGCAGTCACACGATCTGTGTGGTGAATACTGGCACACTGAAGCAAAGTTGCAAGAGATTTGTATTGGTTTGTATTTGATTTGTGTGTTTGAGGACATCTCTTGCTGTGCTTCGTGATGTTCGAACTAAATGTGTGTAAGAACCTCTCAGCTGGCTTCACATTCACATGTGTGCATGAGACAGATATTGTTGAGATGTCTGTCTTTTCCATATGTGGTCATATCAATGAATATGTACATACTGTGTGAGTTCAGATAAGTTTAGTGAGTGTGTGTGTGTGTGTGTGTGTGTGTGTGTGTGTGTGTGTGTGTGTGTGTGTGTGTGTGTGTGTAATGCCCCAGGGGTGTCATCAGCAGGGCAGTAATTGGGCATCTGTGTGTAGTCCAGTGGAAGCCAGCCGGTTAACTGGGCTAACTGGGCCAACTCTTTCGTAGCTGTTGCCAGCTGTGCCACTGGATGCCCACTCTGCAGTTTATGAGCATCATCATTATTTCAGCTTCACACACTCTACCCTGACTGGCCACCATGATCGCTTCATCTCCACCGCCTATTCCTCTCTGCAACACAGGGAGTGTTGACAGTATGGTGAGGCCATCATACCTTCAGAGAAGAAAATGTAATCCTTCCATTTCTGCTTGATGTTGAAAAGTTCTACCTTGTCAAAGCTTTTCAAGTTAGCCAAAGCTGCACATAGCTTCTCCATGCAATGGTAGAAAAAATTGACATTGCCCTCATGTTTAAGACAAAGATACACTGCCTTGCAATAGGATTCTTAACTGTTAGATTTTTGTCTCATTTTTGTTACATTACACCCACAAACTTCAGTGTTTTTTTATGTCACAAACAGAAAGCAGTATATAGTTGTGAAGTTGATGGAAATGACTAACAAATAGAAATCTATACGTATCTGTGTTCAGCCCACCTGTGTCAATGTTTTGTAGATCCATGACTTGCAGTAATAATAGCTTCAACCCTTTTAGTTTGTCTTTACTCGCTTTGCATATGCATAGACTAACATTTTTGTCTATTCTTCTTTGCAAAGTAGCTCAATCTGAGTCAGATTAGGGAGGCAGCATCTGTAAACATCAATTTGTAAATAATTTGGATTTAGGTTTGGACTTGGATTAGCTCATTCTAACATACAAGTATGATGCAATTCAAACCATTCCGTTGTAGATGTTGTTATGTGTTCCTCCAGCCCAGTTTCAAGTCCTTTGCATCTTATGACAGGTTTTCTTCCAGAATAGCAGAATAGATAACTACATTCATCTTCTCATCAACTCTGACCAGTTTTCCTGTCACTACTGAAGAAAAGCCTTCCAATAGTAAGATGCTGCTACTGCTGTCATTCACTTTGGGGATGTTATGTTTAGGGTTATGTGCAGTATGTAGTTTGTCACCACACAATGCTTTTTGTACAAAGACCAAACAATTTTTAAGTCTTATCTGTCCAAGGAACCATCTTCCATATGTATGCTGGGTCTATATGTGGCTTGTGATGCACTTAAAATTATACTTCTTTTGACTCTCTTTCAGCAGTGGCTTTCTTCTTGACACTCTTCCATAAAGGCCAGATTTGTAGAGTGTGTAACTTACTCCGCAGCTCTCCCATTTGACCAAAGGACACCTTTTAAGCTAATGTTCCAGTGTTTTTCATAGTTTGTGATGTCAGGTAGAGTTGTCAGCCATGTCTTGGTAGGGTCGCATTTAGATGTTGGATTAAATAGTTGTCCAATGATTGGAATATTGCTTTATAGCCTTGCCCTCCTTTCTACATTTTCACATATTTACCCCTGACCTGTCTGCTGTGTTTCTTGGTCTTTATGATGATATTTGTTCTTTAATGTTCTCAAACAAACTTCTGAGGCCTTCACAGAACAGCCAAATTTATAGTGAGATTAAATTACACAGAGATGGGCTAATATGGTGATTTATTGGTTGATTGCACAGGATCATGTATTAAAAAGGGCTAAAAACACATACATGCCCCACTAATTATGTTTTTATGTGTGAACATTTTTGAAAACCATACATCATTTTTTTGCCCACTTCCTATCTGGTTCTTGCTTTTACTTGTAGACGATTCTTACAGGTTGTCACCCTTCCCAACCAATCAAAATGCATTAAATCACCTAAGCATGTGGGGAGGGATTAAATGTAGTGCTGTTTCACACATAGCACTTAATCTAGTCTCTGATTTCCCACCAGAAAGCATCAAGAAATTCAGATCAACAGCACAAAGGCAATAGAAAACTTGTTCAGACTGTGAGTTACAGATGACTTACATTTTTTATCTTTCTAATGCTGCACGAGTCAACTGCCCATATAGCCCATGTCAAAAAGAAGCACTGATGGTGATGCTGCATGTGCTTGTGTTTACCAGGATGTTCGTAGTGCTAGAAAAAGTATTACAAAATGTATTCTTCCTTTGTTTGAAATGTTAAAGCTTCAACAGGAAGAGAGTAAAACATAAAATGTGAAGTCTTTAAGAGCAACAGTCAACCCTTACTCAGGATGTTTTTTATTTGTAACAATCAAAAATAACACCAGGACAGGTATAATTACATTCAAGACTGAGAATTTTCTGATTATTTGTATAACAGTTCTGAGTTTACTTGTTTAGCCAAAAAAAGAAAGAAAAAATAACCTCCAGTGTTCAAACAACAAAGTGTAAGGGTTTCCAATATGGTCTTTGAAAGCCAGTGCACATGTATATTTGTCACTGATGTCCAGCAGCAACCCCCCTATGACAGATCAGAGCATTCAGGCCAGTGACATTCCTCCAGAGCCCCAGATGCATCATGGGCCAGTGGTGTGAAAAATGCTGGTCGGCCTGATCCACTCAGCCGCAGATGAATGGAGCGCTCAGTGCACTCACCCATAGATGAATGGAGTGATCTGTCTTGTCAGTGGAGGTCGACCGAGAGGTTACAGTATCCAGAGTATACCTGTGTGTATGTGTGTGTGTGTGTGTGTGTGTGTGTGTGTGTGTGTGTGTGTGTGTCTGCGTGTATCTTTGCTGACTCGGGCAACAAGCATGCACGTGCACTATTTGGAGACACTAAGAGGAACACAGATACACCAAAACATATTTCTCTTGTTTGTGTTATGCTTGTTTTTTTCTTGTTTAGTTGTGACTCAATAATAAAACTCTCCATTGTTGTCCAAGCTACCTCCCACGCATGATTACCTCTAATCTCAAATTCATTATCCAAAGGTCTAATATTTCATCTGTTTTACAAACTGTTTTTCAAACTGTGGTACAATTACTGGTGGTACTTTGTACTGCCTTTGGTTAACTTTAGTGGTATTATTTGCTAAGTACAGCTAAGCTAAACATCATTACTACCCCTGACAGATTTAGATTTAAAATAGAGCCACTCCACCAAGAAATTTGCTTCTGATAGGAAATGAGATGGGTATCTCTCAAATGATATTAAAGAACAAAACAAGTATGAATTTTGAAAAAAAAAATTATCAATCTTTGTTGGGATTACAGTAATCAAACTCTTGTAATTACATGCCATCTTTTTTCAAACTTCCACATGTATTTTCATGATTGATCTTTAGTGATGGTGGTCAAATCAAAAGCTTACTTCAAAAGTTCTTTAAAGATGTAACTCAGCTACAAGTCCTGTCTTAGAAAAGCAGGGTTAAAGCTTTCCCTGGGCAAATGGCAGTTTTTTCAGCTGCAGGTGAAGTACCTCGGGTATATTGTGTCCGCCCAAGGTGTCTCTCCTGATCTGCAGATGATTGAGGCTATTACCACCTGACCTCAGCCCTATGACCTAAAGTCTCTGAGATCCTTCTTAGGTTTCTGCGGATATTATAGGAGATTCATTGCTAACTATGCCACAAGTGTGAGACCTCTCACCAAACTCACCGAAGGCTATGCTCTGACACAAAAGAGCAAGAAAAAGAGTCCAGATCTCAACAAGTCCTATCTGAAAGAGTCAGAACCTTTTGGAGAGTGGTGGGATGACTCCTGTAGACAAGCCTTTCATCAGATCATCTGTTGCCTAACCCAAGCACCGGTACTAGCCTTCGCTGATCCCACAAACCTCTACAAGCTCCATGTGGATGCTAGCTTCAAGGGACTAGGGGCTGTACTATGCCAGCTACAAGAAGGGGATCTAAGGCTGGTTGCATTTGCCAGCAGGAAGCTAAGTCAATCTGAGAAAAGATACCCTATACATCATCTTGAGTTCCTGTCATTAAAATGGGCTGTGGTGGATCACTTTCATAACAATCTGTATGGGGCACGTTTTACAGTACGTACTGATAATAACCCTTTGACTTATTTCCTGTCTACTGCAAAGCTCAGTGCTGTGAGACACAGATGGTTAGCTGCTTTGTCAATGTACGATTTTGATGTTGATTAGAGACCAGGCAAGCGCAACATAGATGCAGACATCCTCTCGAGAAACTTTGACGCTGACACCAAATGGGAGACTATACCTGAGGCAGCTGTTAAATCCATCTGCAAAAGAGCACAAGTATCAGAAAACCCAGAGTGTCCAACAAGATGTGTAGACCAAACTGGAGCTTCTCCAGAATGTGTCCCAGACATCTATGCATTCCCCCTGAATATTGAGTTGCAGTCTCTGGAACACGTCTCAAAAGCTGATCTCGCTCAGGCACAGAAAGAGGATCCAGTCATTGGTCCAGCTGTCCAGGCAGTCAGACTGAACCAATGGTCTGGCAGCAGTCCAGAAGTGTCACTTATGAAAAGAGAGAGAGACAAATTGACCCTACTGAAAGACGATCTGCTTTATCACATAACCAAACGTCATTCGAGTGGGGAGGTCCATCAGCTAGTCCTGCCAAAAATATATCATGACGTTGTGTTGAGATCAGTACACAATGACTCAGGACACCTTGGCATAGAGAGAACTCCACATTTAATCCATCAGAGGTTCTACTGGCCAAAAATGTTGCAAGACATTGAGCGACATATCAAAAGCTGTAGTGAATGCATAACCTGCAAGACTCCTCCCCAGCGCTGCTTTACCAGATACCCAGTAGTGGCCCAATGGATCTTATGTGCATTGATTTTCTCTCGATGGAGACGGATTCTAGAGGTATTAGCAATGTTTTGGTGGTCACAGATCATTTTACACACAATGCTTTCCCGACCAACAGAGGCCAAAACCTTAGTGGATAAGTTTTTTCTCCACTATGGTCTACCATAGTGGCCAGTGACGAGACTGAGAGCTGCCAGATTAAAGACTTATTGAGGACTATGGGGATAAGAGAAATCACAGACTGCCCCATATCATCCGCAAGGAGACCCTCAACCAGAGCGGTTCAAACGTTGCTTTCATTGTTGGGTACTCTAAGCACCAAGAAGAAACCTCAGTGGAACCAACATGTCTCTTATTTGGTCCATGCTTATAATTGTACAAAATGTGATGCAAATGGTTTTTCACCCTATTTTTTAATGTTTGGTTGTATAGCCAGATTGCCAGGAGACTTGTACTTTGGGACAACTGACAAAGCTGATGAGAATCACTCTCGCTATGTGTCAAAGCTCAGAGAAGATCTCCATCAAGCCTACAAACTAGCATCCGAGATAGCAGACAAAGTCCTTCAAAAGAAAAAACAGCTTAAGACAGAAGAGATGGTTTCCAGTCTTTAGAAATAGGAGACAGAGTCTTACTGAAGAACTGGGGTCTAAAAAGGAAACATAAGGTGCAAACAAGATGGATTCCAATACCTTATCAAGTTGTTGGAAAAATGCCTAATCTTCCTGTCTACCAACTGAGGAAAGAGAATGGAAGTGGTTATCTGCGAACAATCCACAGAGATCACATCCTTCCTATTGGCCAATATGTGAGACTGCCAGTCCCTGCAGAGGGCCAGAACAGTTCGAACAAACAAAAACAAAAATCAAAACACCAAAGCAGGTTACAATTATGTCTGAACCTAAACTATCACAGGATTCTGATTTGTCCTCAGGGTGTGAGTACGATAAGCCTCAGAAACACTACTACACTTGAGAAAGAGTGCAAGAAGGATTGAGACATGCTTTCAGATCTCCAGCAGCTTCAAAAGAGGCTAGTGTGAATGACCAGGACAATGTCAGTGATGAAAATGATTCTAATAAGAGCAGTGAAGTTGAGGAACGGCAACTGGAGGATAGAGAATCTATTCAGGGCAGTGAGACTGAGACAAACCTGATGGTGAATTTCCAAGAGGAGTCGGACTGACATAAAAAAGGAACATTCTGCCCCAGAACGTGATGTGGATCCCAGAACAGCTCAATCTGTCAAAACTCCAAAAACATACCATAATCAATTGTATGACACTCCTAAATTGAGGCCAAAGAGACAGATTAAACCAGAAGTTTGATTAACTTAAGATGAGCCAGGAAAAGGTAATGATCAGCCTATCACTATTATCCATAGAGGGGCTGTCATTAGTATAAGGTAAAGATTCAGAGCCATAGTGTTTGTATATAAGGTTCATCCTGTTTCCGGAGTTCTTGTAGTTCATTGGTAATCTGTTGAGAACAAAGGACGTTTAGTGGAGGGAGGTTGTAACCCGACTTAAAAAATGCATTAATAGTAAAGCATTGGAGAAGTCTAAGATAATAAGTAGCAAAGGGATAAGTTCATTTTTTCAATTCCTTTATTTTATCAAAATTCCAAAGTTCATATAAAGTGACTAAAAAGGTGTATATGTTGTTTAAAATAAGTTATCTTTCATTTGTTGTGAATTTTCAGTGAAAATTGTATTTTCCTGTGGGGATATGGTCTGTGAAGGTAGCACAATGTCCGAGAAAAAAAAAAGCAATACAGCGCGCGAAGAGGAGAGCAGCCGGAAGCGCAGTTAGCTTGGTTTCGAGTGTTTTTAGTAAGTAAGCTCAGACTTATCATCAGGAGAAGTCACAGGATATACCAGTTAACAACTTGACAAGACACAGTAGAGTTTCAGCCTGAAGCTGTTTGCGTATTTTGTTTCCTGCCGCGGTATTTACTCAGGAGTTAGGGCGAGGCTAACCTAGCTGTTCGCTAATCAGGACTACTATAAGATGCCGTTTCGCCGCTGTGGTGGAACTTCAGGAGCTGCAGAGGATCGTTACCGGACTGGATAATAACAGACGGACTCCAGATAGTCACTATGAGTGCCCGTGTCGCTCAGAGTACCTCTGGCAACGTGGGAAAGAAAGACGATTAGATGGGGAGCACTTGAAGATCACACACACACCTGCGCCATCTTTGTACTGCTGTTCTTTTTGGAGGGCCGAGAGGTTCTCAAGGACCGGGGACAACCTATTGGCTGGATTAATCTGGTGGACATCGCAAGTTTACACGAGGTATTGAGTCTTAATTTAATTTTCTGCTCTTTGAGTAAAAAGGCTTTGGATTGTGAAGTCTGTTGGATTTCTACGTTCACGAGCATCTGTACAGGCATGCAACGCAGGAGGTATTTTTGACGGCTTTAGGTTTAGTTTTTTGGACAATAGTGGTTGATATAACTGGCGGTTTACCATGTATATGTGTGTTCATTGTACAGTTGGTAAAGTACTGGGTTTTTTTAAAACCATTTAATTATTTTATGATTTATTATTTTGCCTAATTAAAGGAGGGTTACTATGTTCTACTTTACATGGTGTATGGCGTAAGTTGCTTAACTATTAAACATTAGTATTCATCGTATAGAAAATGCTGATTTAAGAGGTAAGAACCGAGAGCTCACTTTTTTTTAACACTATTGCTTATGTCAGGGTTACAAAGAGTCGCTAAACTCCAGATCAACTTTTTTTTTTTTTTTTTTTTTTTTTTTTTTTTTTGCAAATAACCTCTATAATTTGGAGCATAAGGGTGCTGTCTTTATGTTACTGTGCAAATTGTGACATTTTCATGTAAACGTGTTTAATTCTGCAATATCTGGGCGAAAACCTTCTAAGTGCTGGTCTTTGGGTTGGAGGGTGGCTACTGCAGTTGAATTTTCCTGTTGGTTACAAACTGTACAGCTTCGTCAATGTCTACGTCACAGCCCCCACGTTCATGTCTAAAACCATCTCACTCAGACACACACTCCCATGGCGAGTCAGGAATTGCAGCCATTGACCGCTAGCATTTTTCAGGTTAGCATTTTATTACATATTAGTTCGCATAGGGTTTTAAGTTAGGTACTTACCACTCAGAAACTGGACGCATTCTGTACTCCACTGCCTTGGCAGCGCTGGCGTCCGGCATAGCTGACTTCCAGCATTGCTGAGTCAGCACCTTGAAGGCTCAGGCCCACTGGGCTCCACAAAGCCTCCATCAACCCTCTGGTGATGAAGGGGGTGAAAAATCATCCTCAAAAGACCAGTCTGTGCTGAAACTACCAGCATCACTCTGGTCACTCTCCATCTTTCAATATGTCAAATTAAGCTGTCACTTTCCCTTGTCCTGACCACACCCCTGCTTAACCTCCTCCGCTCATCCCCACACTTGACCACACCCCTCAAATTTGTCTTGTGGCGGGGTTATGCTTTTGAATCCTGTTTAGTTCCACTTTAAATACATTAATTCTGCAGACTATATGCAACTATAAGGATGAATCTCTTATAATTTGGATTTCACTATTTTAAATCTTCCATATAGTTATTCAGTTCAACATAAGACGGACCACCATGATATGTGGGTTTGCAAATATAAAACCTTTTGCAGCCATACCTGAGATGCAAGCAGTTTCCAATGTATAAACTGCATAAACTTTTACAAAAAACGAAAACATACATTTGAACTCCAGTTATACTGTAATTGATCTTGTTGCGTCAATTATATAAATCAGCATTGCTGATAACGTGTCAAGATGAAAACAGCCCATCAAACAGTGCCCATTGTTCCTGAGTTTGTCCCACACGCTTGCAGACACTCACAGGCTTACATCCAGCCAAACAGGCAGCCCATCTCCTTAGCCATCAGCCCAGAGCTCAGCGCCCCAAGCTGTGCCTCTGACATGTCTATATGTTTTTCCTGCTGACCTTTTGTCGTCCTTTCTGCCACAGCCCATAAAGCATAAGCTGATATATGAAGGCAATTTTTAGCGGTGCCACTTGTATCTGAGTGATTGCGTACGCTTTACATTTGGGGCGCCTGCCACCTTACCACAACACCTCTTTCACATGTCTCTATTTGGAAAGCGGACAATCTAGGGATGGGGTTGCAAAAAAAAAAAAAGGATCAGTGAATGCGATGCCAGACATACACATATATCTACTCCTAGATAGAGTTTCGTTCGGGCCTAAAATATCCGACCCGGCCCAAGCCCATAGGCATTGTGTCTGAGCCCCATCCGACCCGACTAATTAACTCTAATTAGAAGAGTTAATTAAGCAAACGCAACTTGCTATTTTACTTCTGCTTTCGTAAGCAGAGGTAAACTATCATGTTTTTTAAACATGACAGTTAAAAAACTATCATGTTTTTTAAACATGATAGTTTAAAAAACGTATTTCGAAGAAAGGAAGATATAAGATTTCCTGTTTATAAACAAGTCATCAAAATGATATCTTACATTAACATACAAAATGAATAGCCATAAAAATCAACTCTAAAGGTTAGCTATTATACAGATTATCAAAAATATTTTGGAGCAAAATTACTTGGAAAAATATAGAACAAGGCTATTTTAATTTAGACCTAAAAGAAAGTCGTGCAAAATTAACCTGAGTCACGCTGTCGCTGATGATAGAGCGATTTAACCTATACCCACACTACACCAGAGAAGAAAACTGGTGTGTGCATGAAAAATACATACATTTTAAAAAGACCTACATTCCACAGCAATGCTCATGCTAATACTTCAGTAAACAAAAAAATATCTATAACAAATAATAGACATATGGCTGAAGGAATAACAGCAGCTTAAAGAAAATTAATATATTGCACAAGCTTGAATTGCAACAATAACGGGAGTGATAAAGAACAATGAAAATGATCAAAAAAATATTTTACATTTTTCACTGTGCTGGATTTGTAGAGTGAGTTCTCCCGTTTTTAGCTGTTTGCTCCATTTTGTTGCTTGCTGTGGGTCAATTGCGAATCCTCAGATGTGTGATAAGAGCAAAGCAGGGCGGGCGGGGCCACATGCGCAATGCGCCAGCTCTACTCTCTTATCACAGTCTTATTAACTTCTGCACTCTGTTTTCTTTCGTTTCTCATCCTCAACATAACAAACTTACTGCCTTGTCTTCTACAATAAGTCGATTAACACAATTTTATATCGTGTATTCTTATTTAGTTATCTTTGTGTTGTATGATTCGTAAAACTGCACCACAGAAGCCTGAGCCCGACCCGGCTGGCCATCAAGCAAATGATTTTAGCCTGACCCGGCCCAAATTTTGGGTCGGGCTTGGGCCATAAATCGAACTCTACTCCTAGGGCAAGGAGTCTGTTCTGCGATAGCCTTACACTCAGCCAGGCAACAACTGAAGAATCCTTACAAGATGAAAGGGAAAGGAGCATCTTCTCAAAAGAAGCAAATTAATTTAGTTATTTTGTTTTGTTTTTGAATTCGGTATTTGCATCAGTGTTTTTCATGGTACAGTATGTTGTTCTTAAAAGAACAAATCTGTTTGGATGTCTAATTTGCCCTGATTTGCAGCGCCGCACAAATGAAAACACTTATGACATTTGAACATTAATTTTTATCATTAAGACTTTTTCTTTTTAAAATAAAGAGGACTTCTACATAACCTTTAGATGTTAATACCTGTGATTATAAAAATAAATAAATAATAATGCTTTCAAAATAGTTTGCATGGACCAACATGCTCAAACTAATTGGCTACATATTTTTACTTGGGCATTTCTTCATCTAACCACTCAAAGAGTATACAGTCAAAATAATTCCTTCATTTTCCCTATCAGTCCCTATGACAGGGTGCTAGTAACAATTTTAAGCAGTCAGTATGCAAATGGTGGGGCAGCACGTGGACAGGTTTCCAGTACATCACAGAACCAGCTCAGATACACATTCACAGCTAAGGGCAATTAAAGGTCTTAAATTAACCCTTAAAGTAAGTTTAACCTGTGCATGCAGAGGGAAGAGGCAAACGGCACACAAATGGCTGGGATTTGACCCAGTACCTTCTTGCTGTAAGTTAACAGTAGTTGCTGCTATTGTAATGTGTTGCCTTACATCAAAAGAAAAAAAAAAAAATTTAAATGAATTTCCTTCATATTCCACGCATTAATCAAAATATACTGAATTAAAGGTTCCTGTCGCATGTAGTGAAACCGCAAACTGCTTCTTTAGAGATACGGATGGTGTTACTCAAGGATGAATCATGAGGCCATTTTCTTTCTATTTGTGCTAATAATTTTAGGATTGGTCTAGATCCTGCCATGGTTCAGTTTTTTTGCAGATGCAACAATTATCTGTCTAGTTACATTATCTGTACAAGTAGCAATAAACGTTCTTAAATCTGTGTTCAGCTGTAGCAAGGTTGCTTGAGCAAAGTGAAAAATCAATACTTGATGCCAAAAAGACTAAAAATGTTGTTTTCACAAGCTCCTGCTCTATAGTTTATAGTTAATAAATAAAATGGCGCTCATGTGGCCTTTATTGACGGTAATCAGACAGGAAATGGGAAGCAAGAGAAGCAAAGTTTCCAAAGTTGGGAACTGAGACCCAGACGGCTGCGTCAAGGACTAGTAAGGTCCGCATGGAAGGGGGGGGCGCCTTTCCACCTCTACACCACACACCAGCCACCGCAATACTTCATAACTATCTTGGCTTGATAATAATTTAACTTTTAGTTTTCATACTGATAACCTTCTGATAAAGCTTATACCAAAGCTTGGTTTTGTTTTCAATTTAAATAAAAGTATTTGCTTTGATCCCAGGAAAAAGATGAGTCCAGGCAATAAAACAAATGTGCTATATTCTCTTTTTAAAAACTGGATAGGATGAATCCTTCTGTTGTGTGTTTCATTATAGGTGCAACAATAAGGACACTGTCTTTAAGAATAGGTCAGTTGCACATTATCAGTTAGGAAATAGAGCAGTTTTAATGTTCTTTGTGAATTTACTGATGGAAATTGTATCACATTATTTCTGTGGTTATATCTAAAGTACCATTCTGGTGTCTATAACACAATCTTCAGAACAATTTTTTGATAGTTCCTATTTCTCACGCAAAATTAGGCGACACTGCTTCCCAAACATATGAGCCTTTTGTGTTGGATGATTTCAAAAGCATACCTACCTTAGATTTAGTACCGTCACTATGCAATGTTAAATATTTTTTTAATAATGGTGTATGTGTGTATGTGTGTGTATATGTATATATATATATATATATATATATATATATATATATATATATATATATATATATATATATATATATATATATATATATATATATGGATGGATGAAAGAGTCGAGTCACTTTTTTGAGCAACATTGTTCATTAAAAGTGTCTTTGTATTTCCTTTTTGTTTCTAATGTGAATGACAGGGTCATTTTGATTAGTATTAGATTATATTCCTTGGATACTTAGATACTGAGGCACTGGCTTGTTAGCAATTTCACTGATGTCTGAATAGGTGACAATTTGCCCCTTTAGGCTCTTATCACACCAGCACAATGAGCTCATTAGCTTATTAGCTTGGACTTGTGCTAAGGGGGCTGTATATGTTTCTAGACTGCATTGGGACTTATTAATCATTGCCATCAATTAGAAATGTGTGGTACGTTAGCTTGGATTTTATAAGAAATAATTCCTAGTAAACAGGTTGGAATCTGTAAGTAGCATTAGCATCTTTAAAGCATGTGACTCATTTATGATTACTTCAAGATGCATGTGTGTGGGTTTGTGTTGAGGTCAGGGTGGGGTATCATCTTTTCAATGATCTGCCTAAAGCAGAAGAATGTGAAAAAGGAAAAAGGAATATCTTGCCTTTAAGGAGGAAAACTGTTTTTTTGTGCCCCCTTTTTTTATTTCCCTTGCTCTGATCTATTCACACATGAAACTCCAAGTAGATGTCTTTGTCTTTTACTATATGTGTTTGAGTAGTGCAATTAAATTTTTATTCGTATTTTTGTAAATGACCCCGGTCCATGGATCAACAAATAGAAATGAAATACTGTTGTAACTAAGACAAGGTTTGTGAGAGTACAAACACTGATTCTGTTAATTAAAATGAAGCTTCAGAAATAGAGGTTTTTTAAAAACTATTTTCAGTTTGATTTGCATTTGTATTCTAAGTTCATGCAACATGACTGTTTTCCTTTTTGCAGTTTGTCTTTGCTTCCGACTAATATCTTCAAGGATCAAAGGCTTATCTTTTTTTTTCTCCTCGAAGCATTGTTTGCCTCCCAGGACCACAACAGCATAAGTTTTGCACTATTGCCAAATTTGTAGAGAAGGGAATTAGCTATTCCAGGACTTATTTGACATCAAAAAGGGGGAAGTTCCACTGAGGGCACAGATAAAAGAGGGGGCCCGCCCTGACCAGTAGCTACTTAAAATATGAAATATGTGTGTTTCCATTTTACACATCAAAGCCTGTGTAATGCAACTGAGGCAAAAGACAATGCTTTCAGCTTATTACAAGAGTATAACTGAGGAACTGAAAAGTATTCACACCCCTTTTTCCACATGTTGTTGCGTTTACAGACATATTCTAAAACTGACTTGATTATAGTTATCTTAAAAAAAAAACCCCAATGCAAAATAGCCTATATTGACAAAGTGGAAACATGTTTCAGGCAGTTTTTTTAGATGATTAAAAATTTGAACATGTGGTATTACACAAACAGACTTATTCACACCTGCTGCATCATATTTTGTTGAAGTACCTTTGACAGCAGTTATAGCCTACACAGCAGGTGTTCTTGAAGAATCTCTCTGTAGCTGGTTGCTCTCATCATAAACTCCATGTGGACTGGTCATCCGATTCCTGCAGCAGAAAAACATACCCACAGCATGATGCTGCCACCACTACCTCTCTAAGTGTGAATGGTGTGAGTCAGGTAATGGGCAGTAAATGTTTTTCTCCAAACATGATGCTTGAAGGTCAGGCTAGAATGTTCAGTATTGGCTTCATCATGTCAGGGACTTTTGTTTCTCCTGATCTGGCGGCGTTTGAGGTGTGATTTGGCAAAATTCAATCAGGCTGCCATCTGCCGTTTAGTGATGAGTGATTTCTGTCTTTCAGCTAGCATAATGGCCTGACTGGTGAAGTGTATAAGTAATAGCTGACCTTCTGGACAGTTCAGGCACCCACACCTGAGCCGACCCACTCCAGCGCCGCCGCAAGGTGCACTCCACGGACCAACCCACCCGTCTGTGACTGGGGCCATAGCAGCAGGGAAAAGATGCAGAGGAAGGTCGGTGCAGCACACCAAAGATCGGGCACTCACCCAACCCCACACCATGAACCCAGAGGCACTCAAGCGTGCCAGCACCGCGCTGCTCACACATCACACCCCCATCGCGAACACTGCACCAAGCCGACCGGCCAGCCCCTCTGCCAAAGCGAACTCACACCCCCGATCGGCACCACACACCACCGAATGACTGGCCACCAAAACCAGGAGCTGAAACCCAAAAATCCGAACGTCCCCGGGAGAACCAGAATGTCAGCCCCGGTCAACCGATCCCAAAGACCTGAAGCCCATCCCCAGCCCAGACCCCTGCCAGATTTGCCAAATGGCAAACAGAGGCTCAGATGTCTCAGGAAGTTTCCTTAGACTTCATGGCTTGTTTTCTGCTCTGATTCTGACTGTTAAATGGAAGGCCTTATATAGAGCTGTGTGCTAATTTTTAAATCATGCTCAGTGAACTGTGTTTAGCACAGGTCAACTCGAATCAACATGCAGATTCATCTCAATTATCAGAGTATATCAGATGCAGTTATCACAAGTATAGAGTGCAAAGGGTCCAAATAGTTATGTACCTATTTTGTTTGAATGTTTACATTTTTATGAGTATGCAAAATAAAGCGAACTAGCTATTAAGGGCTATTTAGTGTGTGGATTGTGTTTAGGGCAAAAGATGTAGTGAATGCAGAAAGCATTGAAAAGTTTTAAGTCTGTTCTTTGGGAATTAAGATTTGTGATTAATTTTGAGTTTAGTTCATCTTTTTTGTTTGCATTTATCTACTCAATGACAAAATACATTTCATTACCTCTGTATTTGAATCCTGCTGCCTAGTTAAGCTTAATAAAAACTTTTGTTTGATAAAACAAGTGATTGTAGTTACTGTTTAATCCACACGCTACAGTCTGTAAATTATTGGTTGTTTTTTTGGGGGGTGAAAAATACTCATTCACAGAGTAATACTTTTTAACACAAATATTTTCACTTTTTGTCCAAAATGATCAGCTAACAACTTTCAGTGTACTCATATCTTCAGTACAGCTGAATCTATAAAATAGTCCAGAAATAATTGTCTCCTTGGATGGCTGGAAACTTTCTTTTGGTTACTTTGGAAGTCTCCCACTCTGGGACAATAAAGGATATTCTATTCTTTTCGGAAGATTGGTGCAAAGTTATTTTTTTAATAAACTCTACTTCTAATTGTTTGGGACATCTGGGAAATCAGTTGTCATTACAAATTATACGGGCTACAAAATGAATATTAACTTTTCACAAAAGATTGTGCATAATTGTCAATAGAAGCCTGTATCATTTAGCAAATGTTTTCAATTGTTCAGTTTTACCATGGAACCATGTAAAAGATACAAATATCTAATTTTAAACCCAATTATATCAGCTTTTCACTTTCAGTTTGACATTAAAATATGAACAAAAACTCCGAATACTTGAATTTGTCTTATTGAATGTACACCTCTTTTTACCAATTTACTTTTTTTTTTAAATGCCATTCACAGCAGCATTACCTCTGTACCATGGAGATATGAAATCCCCGTTGAGACAGTTAGACAGGGTAATGCAGATGTCTTAATGAAAACTTTATTAATACGTACGGTAATTACTATGTTCTTAATGATGCACTCTCTGTCATTTAAATAATCGAGGTGCTCAACTTTTGATGTGTTTATACTGAAATAAGCTCATCATGCACACGTCATCTGATAGATTGGTTTCAGTCAATGATGGATAGGGGTGTGTGTGGTGGAGGGTATGGTGTGTGTGTGTGAGAGAGAGAGAGAGAGAGAGAGAGAAAGAAAGAGAGGGAGATATTACATATCACAGTCAATCATTTGAACTTTAAATTTCTTGAGATTGTTAAAGTCACGGTTGAGGTCCAAGACATTAAATATTAAAGCTATTCATGAACTAACACATACAAATCGCAGAAGAAGTGTGTTACATTTTGCAGAAAACACTCTTTAAAAGCAGTGGTTTGTAGTAGTTAACATGTTTGCTATTATTAGTGTATTATTTTGCTGTGGAGAGACTTCACTTTACCTCCCATTTATAATGTTGCATCGTTTTTGTCCAAAGAAGGAATGTGGTCCCATAACTGCATTTCAGTTATGATAAAGTATTGATGCTGAACTTTGAATAGGCCATTTTATTTTATTAAAGCTAAACTTCAAGTACTGGACACACACTTGACTCTGTAGTACCAGGGGTGGTGCTGCCAAGTCATTGGTTTTTCCCATGGGCTACCATGGCCACCCCTGCGCAAGCAACGGTCCCAGCTTGGCCACCCTTATGAAAAGTTTCTGGCCCTGCTTTTGTGTAGAACTTTGGCACCTTAAAAACTAAGGTGTTTGCTGTTACATGCTGTGTGTGGTTTTTACTATTTGAATCAGTTGAACTAAATATTTTCACCTCATCTTCCCAAAGGAAATTGTTTCTCAGTTAAGATGTCTTACTTTAATATAACTGTTATCATTTTTCCCTCTTTAAGTTGATGTTGCCATTTTCTGTTTGAAGAGCAAAGGGCTGTCTAATTTGTAAGAGGTCGTTCTATCACTTAGCCTATTAGTATTGAAGTTCTTGTCGCAACACAGTGGACATTTCTTAAAATTTTAGTGCCATGTAAAGTAAGACATTTGATTTTCTTCTCGACCTAATGTATAAAAGTTTTTGTTGTCACATGTCAATATCACATTGTCAGACGTTAACCTAAAGGTCAGGCAGGGACAGGGTGAAGCAGCCAAGAACCTGGTAACTGGAAAAGTTTCAGAGATTCATTGCTCAGGTGGGAGAATCTGTAGAGATGATAATTATCCTTCCAACCCACAAATGTAGCCTTTTGGAACAGCGACCTGAAGAAAAACATTGTAGAACAGGACTCAGAAGTCCTGTGTGCAGTTTGCCAGAAGCCAAGAAGGGGACTCAAAAATGATAGAACTGCTGCTCTGCTGCTCTGTAGAGACATTCTTTGACTCTGTCGTAGCATCAGCCATCTTCTGTGGTGTTGTCTGTTGGAGCAGCAGCTTATCTTCAGCTGAGAGGAAGCAGTTAGATAAGCTCATCAGGAAGGCCAGCTCTGTGCTAGGATGCCCCCCTCGACCCAGCGCAGGTGGTGGGAGACAGAAGGAGAATCTTAAAATAACACCACTGACGGACAATATCTCCCGCCCCATGCACGAAGCTGTTGCTGAGCTGGAGAGCTCCTTCAGTGACAGACTGCTGCATCCTAAATCCTCAAAAGAGCGTTACTGTAGATCCTTGCTCCCAGCGGCTGTTAGACTTTATAATCATCACTGCTCCCAACAAAATCAACGTGTTTACATCCCTGCTGGTATTTGCACAATCATCTACTCTGTTCTTACTCATTTTTAAATAACATTTCCGCTGTTATTACACATTTTTCTGCACTGATGTACTGTATTGTAAATAGTCTATATCTTTTTTTTAAAGTTCAGTGCACATGCACATTATGTACATTCTTGGGAAAAGTGATCTGACTCAGTTGCACAGCCCTAGGATCGTGAATCTGATATGCCTATTTCTAATAACTGCACAGCATTTTCTGTTAGTCTGTACAGTATGTTAATATTATTGTTATTGTTAATTTTGTTTTTTTAAAAACTGTTTTTTATACTTTAAGAACGTTTTGTGTGAAACTTTATATTTGTTCCTGCTGTTACACCTGAATTTCTCCTTTGTGGAAAAATAAAGGCTGTTTGTATTCTATTCTATTCTGTAATCAGAGGGCACCAAAATGAAACTTTTTTTATCCCATCTGTTCACAGAGAAGGTTTTTTTTTTTCCATCACATCCACTATGAAACCATATGGTGGCAGGATCATGCTTAAAGGAAGCTTTTCGTCTATAGTGACATAGAAACCCGTCACAGTTGATGGGAGGATGGAGCTAAATGTTGGGTAATTCTGGAAGAAAATCTGTTAAGTTTCAAAATGTTTGAGACATTAAAAAGGCTCCAGACACACAACAAGATATCTATGTGTTAGAATAGTCCAGTCAAAGTCCAAAGCTCAAACCAACTGAGAAGCTGTGACAATACTTACTTGAAACTCATGTTTGCAATTCAATTTTTCTACCAAAAATGTATTGTTAAATATGATACAGATGCAAGCCACACTTTTTAAATTTTGATACAAATTGTCTCAAGTCACTGGAAAAAAAGTACAAATTTATCGAATCATACAGACAGATTAAACGTCAGTTGCAAACATTCCAATTTGATCCTAATTATCAAACAATGCAGTCAAGTTCAGTTTATTATTCAGATTGTTTAAAAAAAAAAAAATCTATCTAAGGTAAAGCCAGGAGATTGCGTCGAATCACTGACTTGCAGTAATCATTCCTCCTGGAGGAGCTTGTCGCGACGTTCAGTTACACTGAGTCGATGACTTTGCAGCTTGTGGCGACAGCAGAGAGGAAAACTCCCAGTCCTTTCCTTACTGTTGACAATAAGCCACGACTCTGAGTTGGTCTGTTCTAAAAACTCAGTAGGACACACTGAAGATTGTGGTTGTAAGAAAATGTAGAAATGTTCAAGGGCTGTATTGTTCTTCCATTTGTCTCATGTGGGGTGTGTATGTGTGTTGGTGGGTGGAGATGGTTTGCGTGTGTGTGTGTGTTTGTTTGCATGTGTATGTGTGACCAGGTGAAGGCTTTAAGCGAGTGCTGAGCTTCGACCTGGTTAGTGTTGGAGCCAAAGTAACCTAAAGGCTAGTTAAGATCTACATGACACTGGCCCAACTCCAACAGATGTGGTCTAAGCAGCTCTACCACACACACACACACACACACACACACACACACACACACACACACACACACACACAAAATGAGCACAGTCTCAAACTAGTTTTACTTTATCTTTTTCCTTCTCCTTTTTGCCTTCACTATATGCACTTGTTTTGCACTCACTCATAAATAAGTTCTTCTGAAGGCTGAGGATGTATTATTTCCTTTTCTCTTTATGCCTCCCACACACATGTCATACACACATGCCAAAAAGCATTGCATGTTGCCACTATAAAAATGCAAATCCACCTGCTTCTTGACTCCTGGCTGCATGTATTTTTTTCCTCCATTTTTTTCCCACTGACTTCATTAGAGTGGAAGCAGAACCTGGGTGACAACTTTAATTACAGGTGTGCGCACACACACTGGGAGCTATTTTCTCCTGAGTCGACCTAATCATCATCAATAGCCTCGTCATCGCCACCACCATCCACCCCCACAAGGCCATCATGCTGGGAGCAGATGAGGTGCCTTAAATTCATGCATGTATAAGTCAACAGATATAGGCAGATATAAAACTGAGACTGTGCTGGATGTGACTTTTCAAGATGCAAAATGGTTAAAATAAAGAGGTGTGAGGGGTGAGATAGTGGGTGATGGCGTGGAGGTGAAGGAGGGTAGTGGTGGGAGGTTATTGTCGGGGTATAATTGCCTGGAGACGGTGCAGAAATAAGCCCTAATGGTCACTAATCCAAGCCTGGAGAGGGCCTCTCCACAGTGCTCCACTGAATGCTGGTAATGGGCTTCCAGCTCTGTCACTTACATATGCATAGATCTTTCACCATTAAAGCTTGTTTGAATGACAAATATGGGTAGTTGTAAAAAATGATAAAAAAGTGAAATGGGGGGAAAGAGAGAAAGAGATGGAGAGAGTGATGGAGGAAGATTTCCTCTTGGCTGGCAGTAATTTGGCAGCCGATCAGGCGCCTGTCCTTAAATCTCATTAGCCTATTGTTCACCTGATGCCGACTGGAGACACAGGAGCAGGAGACGCAGCTTGAAGAAAATTTGGACCTGTTTTCTAAAATATACTTTGATGATTCTTCATTCAAAGTCCTTTGAATTTGTCTTGTTTTATTTATTTATTTATTTTTTTTGTCTCCCAAGAATAATTACCTATTTTATTAAAATGTTGCTTCTAGAGTGGTTGCCTGTGAGTTTTTCAATTTCAAGGAAACTTTTCCCATCATCTTCTGGAAGCATGGGGCCTCAAGGGTTCTAGGCAGTATTGAAGTTGCTCAGGATTCCACTGTTCCTCAGAGGGATCTGTTCTGTTGTTCCTGAAATTCCTGTTCCTGGAGCAACTTCCCCAGCTTTGGAGTCACAGTCCATGTTAGGGTCACTCTGAATAGCTAAATCTGTAACCATAGCTTTCTTTAGTTCTTTGTCAAGTTAGTTAGCCATTCAGTCTGGATGTGGAAGTTCTGAAGAACCTTAAACCCCTACAGATGATACCGTCTGGTGATCAGCTGAAGGGTCTTAGAAAGACAGAGAAATGGTTAACCCATCAATGTTACATCTCTGATCCACCTTGCTGTCTGTGTTGGAACCAGGACACATCTAAAACATGCAGGACATTGAGAATTGGAGCTGGAAATAGTTGATATAGGATAATTAGACTGTCATTTTAAATTGTGACGTATCTAATAACTGGCCATGCATTTAATGTTGATATCTTTGGCATAATTCTTCCCATTCAGCTGGCTCTACAGGATCTCTTATTGTTTCGATATAATTAGTTGTGGCCGATTTCCTTGGTGTGTCTTCATTATTGCTGCTAGCAAAACTGTAAAAATGTTGCCTACTGGTACTATTTCAATGGAGTATCATGTACTAAACAGTTGCACATTTCCATGATATATTGTGAAGGTGTTATAATATATCCTGGTAATTTAAATTGGTGATAAAATGTATCTATCTAATAGGGGGTGTCTGTAAATGATTTTGTACAAATCAATCATGCAGTTGCAGGAATGTGTTTGTCACAGGCAATCAACTCTCTTTTCCAGGGCATAAATTTGTACACATATATGCATACACATATATTGCCATGCAAAAGCATTTGCCCCCGCACAAATTTCTTCCATTTTAACTTTTTTTGGCCACATTTTGATGTTTCAGATCATCAAAAAAAATATTAACAGAAAATGATGACCTGAGTAAATAAAATAAAATGTCAAATTATGACTTAATTTATTAAAGCAAATAATAATAATAATAATAATAAAGCCAATCCTAGCTATTTGCCCCTTTGTTAAATCATAAATTTTTTGACTTAAAATCAACAGCCTCATCCAGGCTTGATTGCTGTCTGACCTCCAGAATCAAGAATTCCCTTCAACAGAGCCTGTACAATAACACTGAAGCCGGCTTAAAGATCTCAAAAAGAAACACATCATGACCCTGATTAAACCAAATTTAAGAAAAGATAAAAAAAAAAAAAAAAAAAAAAAAAAAAAATCAGTCACATTTATCTGTATGAAAAGGACTACAAAGTAATTCTAAGGCTTTGGACAGTCAACAAACTACAATGGAGAAAACATGGAGCAGCTTTGAGCCACTATTGGAGGCACACAAGGGAAGGTTTATTTAAATTCAGTCACTTACAGCTGAAACCAAATATTTACATACATCAGATAAACAGATATACACATTTTTTTTCCTCACCATCTGAAGTTAAATCAGACCAAACTGCTCTTGTTTTAGGTCAGCCAGAATTTGCTAAATGTCACAATAATGACAGAGAGAATATGTCAGAAATTTATTATTGTTTTCAGAATCATAAGTTTACATACAGAATGATTACTATATTTTTAAACAATGAGGGAAAGCCCAGATGACGATGTCATGGCTTTGCAAACCTGTGATAGGTTAACTGACACGTTTGAGCTAATTGGAGGGACACCTGTGAATGTATTTTAAGGCCACACTTCAAACACACTGATATCTTGTTTGACATAATTGGAAAGTCAAAATATTAGACCTTAGACCTTATGAAGATGCTGGCTGAAGCTGGTAAGACAGTGTCATTATCCATAGTGAAATGTGCCCTGTACTAACATGGGCTGGAAGGCCACTAAGCAAGGAGGAAGTGATTACTCCAAAAAAAAAACAAAAAAAAAACACAAC
This sequence comes from Anableps anableps, assembly GCA_014839685.1. Lineage (NCBI taxonomy): Eukaryota > Metazoa > Chordata > Actinopteri > Cyprinodontiformes > Anablepidae > Anableps > Anableps anableps. The sequence goes on along the minus strand of CM026076.1, from coordinate 8,229,227 downwards.
AACAAACAAAACAGTAAACACCCAGATTGCTGTTTAAAAACACACATAGGGACAAAGAGTTTAACTTATGGAGACATGCCCTGTGAAACTAAAGTGGAACTGTTTGGCCATAATGACCATCATTACATTTGGAGGAAAAAAAGGGGATGTTTGTACCGTCCTAACTGTGAAGTATGGGGATGGGAGCATCATGTTGTGGGGTGGTTTTGCTGCAGGAGGAAGTTGCGCACTTGGTAAAATAGATGACATCGTGAGGAAAAAACATATTTACATTAAAGTTAAAGCTTGGGTGCAGATTGATCTTCCACATGGACGATAACCCTCAGAATACAGCCAAAGTGGTTATAAAGAGACTTAAGGACAACAAAGTCAATGTTTTGGTGTGGCCATCATAAAGCCCGATCTCAATCCTATGGAGAAATTGTGGTTAGATCTGAAAAGGTGTGTGCTAATGAGTGAGGAGGCCTACAAACCTTACTCAGTTACACCAGTTCTGTGTGGAGGAATGGGCCAAAACTCCAGCAAACTATTGTGAGAAGCTTGTGGAAGGAAACCCAAAAGGTTTGACCCAAGTCATACATTTTAAAAGGCAAATATGTATGTAAACTTCTGAATTTGAAGAAAGTTACAAAAAAAATCCATAAAAAATGTTCTCACTAAGTTTTCTAGCATTTAGCAAATAGAAATAATTTTGGGAATTCTAAGTGACCTCAAACAAGAGAAGTTTGGTTTGATTAAATTTCAGACAGTGAGGAAAAAATGTATGTGTTTTTATTCAGCGTATATAAACTTCTGGGTTCAACTGTATTCAAGTATTAATAAGCCTTACATAACAAATAGGACAATCAGTGAGAACCAGTTTTATCAGACTGTTTTCAAAATACACAAACTAAAAAAGTGCAATTACAAAGAAGTATTAAAAAATATATAATCATGTAGCTTTACCGAAGAAACCTGTCAATAAAACTAACCAACTCTGCACCATAGGAAAATGAGTTTCTATAGTAGCAGTTGTCCATTAACCAAAAACATAAAAAGATCAATAGAAAGAAAAGGTAGAATTTCTTTTTTTTAAAATTATCTATTAGTAGCTACATACTGAAAGATATTAGCAGCAAAAGCACTGAAGCAGCACCTGTATAATCTGCTTGGATGATTGATTCCAAAGGGTTCTCAAATTCAGTCATCATCCCTTTGTTTCTCAAGAAAATATTATCTCATATAATCTGCATCATAGCTGCATTTTGCCATGATCAGTTAGAATGTTAGAAGGCTGTTCACTTCTTAAACAGAAATAAGCAGAAATTGTGTCCCTAATGCTGAGTTGAGTCTGTTGGACAAATAAACTATACAGTTGCTTTATTGAATCATTGAGGGGCTAGGCTGGATTGTCCAGGACATAGCAGTTTGTTAAGTGACCTTCTGTCCCTCACAGATTCAAACATCTCCAGGTTCTGTGCAATGATTTTTCTGTCTATATGAATGACTTTATTGATTCTGCTGGCGTATCTTGCACTGATGCTGCTTCCCCCAACAGACCAGAGCACAATCAATGGCACTCTCCACTGCAGACAGTTTGGAAGTCTTCAGCATTTTGTTGCACACATTGTAGAATCTAAGTTTAAGATGATGGTTGTTGTCTTTTCCTTCAGTCATACAAACTTGTAATTTTTCTATTATTAATAAAATGATATAATTCTGATTAATTGTCCTATAAAGAAGGATTTTGGAAAGATTAGAAGTTTAAGAACATTAAGATCAGACCTCTTACATAGTATTTGAAACAAAAAGATGGAAAATTCTCTTCAAGTTGGTGGTCAGTCTCTACCCCTGTCTTGTGGAGATGGGGTTAAATTCTCAAGATGAACTGAGGCCTCATCTGCAGTAATGTGGTCTGATCTGCTGTGGTGAAGAAAGAACAGAGACAAAACCAAACCTCCTAAGATAGGACTGAGTATCTCTGTCATCCTAAATTGGCTTGAAGTACCCAAACTGATCCTCCACATCAAAAGGAGCCAGTTTGAGGTGGTCCAGGTATTTAATCAGGATGCCTCCTGGATGACTCTCTTTGGAGGATCTTCAGGGAGCTTGATTGAGGATCTCCACATGTACAGTTACATTCAGTAGGTAATGCATTCCGATAAGACTCTTTTGTCAGATTAAAAGTACCGTTTGAGAATAACAACCTTTGAACAGGTCTTAAACACGTTTTCATTAGACACACACACACACATACATACATACATACATACATACATATATATATATATATATATATATATATATATATATATATATATATATATATATATATATATATATATATATGCCCTGTTATGGATTAGCGACCTGTCCAGGGTGTACTCAGCCTCTCGACCAATGACTGCTGGAGATAAGGACCAGCCCCACTCGCGACTCTGCAAGGATAAGCGTGAATCTAAAATCTTTTTTGAACACTGCCATTGTTGCAAGAAACCATTTTTAATTAAATGCTCATAGCTTAACCTTCATCTGCCATCTTGTTGAAATCCACAGAGAAAATTTCCACATTGCCCAGAGTACAGGCAGGCTAGTTTTAAGGGACCCATAGTTAGTAACTCCAACCACTCATTCACCAACAAAAGCCTTATTAATGGAAAGGAAGTCTTAGTAAATGGCAAAACTTTAATTTCAATGATATCTCTTCTGTTTTAACAGAACAGTGGATAAGCACATTACCCTCTCAAAGGAGATGGTGGCAAAAAAGAAAGCTCCATCCTTTGCTGTCATACATGGGCATTGCTTAAGGAATACTGGTGTCCACACCCACACCAACCTGTCACCCTTTATCTGTTAAAACCAAAGTGAGAGCTGCATCTCTCTACTTGACATTAAGTTAAATCTGCTCTACCAGTGGGACTTTAATTCACACTTAATTTGCTAATGAATTTTATGCTAGTGAACCTTTCTGTTGTTGAACACCTAATAAAATCAAAAACAACTGCCACATGTAGATGACACAGTCAGACATTTCTGTATTTCACTGGTATGAAATTATTTTTAAAATGGCAGCTTACCTGAGCATTGCAGCTGACACCCACTGGGGAGATGGAATGAGAGATTCACATCATGGATGCGCAAGAAATGCATGATGCTGTCATGTTTTTTTGAACCAAAATCTGAGAGACAGATCTCCAACACTTTGTCAAATCAATCATATAAAGAATTATGGTAGTTCTGATGTCAAAAGTGAGTGCAACCCTGTACTTTCAAGATATGCCCAATAATGTGTCAAGCAAGTGTAACTTCTAACTTTAATTAGTCCGACTGGTATGTCCAGTCCTATCATTCTCTGCCATTCTTGGGAAGATTGCACAGATCTGAAACATTGTTTCTTGTACCCTAAACAATTTTAACAATTCTGGCATGATAGGTCTAATCTTCAGTCTATGTTGTTTAAGTCACTGGTAGGATCTATGTTAGAGCATATACTATCAGTAGACTGTAAACTGCAGAGAAAAGGCTGTTATACCAAGTTCTTGTAAGTTGTACCTAATGAAATGGCCAGCTTACTTTAGTTGCTGGGTTTGAGAATGAAAGTTATAGAACTCAAAGTTTATTTGGAAAGGAATGAGCTGGACCAACATTGCAAGTTTGTCTGCATCGGGGGCTTGAGTGAAACTTACATGGGTGTCACAAGCATAGATGTTGCAGGCAACAACAAAGCAATTATAATTGAAAAGCCCTGAACACAAATATACAAAAACAGAGATTTAGCTACATGCACCACAATACACTTCCTGCCACTTTACTGTTTCTAAATTGCCTGCTTTGTTATCCTAAAACAAGTCCTTCCCCACCATAGGAATCAGGGTCTTTCTCTTTGACATGGTTCCACAGAATGTACAACTGCTAGTTTCAACCCCAACATAAGTGTGGCTTGTGCTACTATTGAAATATGTCACCATATGGATGCTGGGACACTTTGGAAATGCATCACTTTGTGACATTTTTGCTGCTTGCTGCCTTAGCACTATTTCCAGACCAAATGTGTCACTCTTCGAGAACGTAAAAAGAGAGTCTGCTCCGAGCTTGGACGTGTGGAAAGTACATGAGTTCAGGGACATCCAGGCCCTTATGTGCAGAAATGAATGTACCTGGATACCAAAGTAAAGTGCTTCATATTTCACTATTACTTACAGTGCTTGGACTCTAACAGCAAAGATGGGTTTCTTTGACACAAATACCAGAATATGAGTGGCATGGCTTTATTTTCTTCCTCTATTTGATTTAGTGTATGTGCATGCATGCATTTTTCAGAGCAAAGCACAAATATCTTTGTGAACAAATCTGTCACATAATTTAGACTACACACAGTTACACACATCCAAATTTGGACATCTTTGTTTTTTTTCCATATTTGTGGTGCCAACAAGTGACACACAGACACACACAATTGTGCACACTGAGTGCAAGCAGTAATAGATATCCAATAGCTGGGAGCTGTGGAAGGGTCCCGCTATATCTGTCGGTGCTGCCTGGCAAAGGCGCGGCAAGTTCAGATGCTATCACCACAAACGGCTGCATCAAAAGATTTAGTGTCCTCGCCATCCCTCCCACCCTCGAGGTTGGCCGTGTGGCGTGGTCCGCTGGGCAGAACAACAAGAAAGAGGGGAGGGATGCCGAAGAAAGACGACAGGCAGGGGACAGATAAGAGGAAAGCGACAGCAATATGAGCCAGGGGAGAGTTTTGAGGTGGAGGACAACAGAGAAAGGGAGGCTGAAATAAAAGAGGTGGAAAAAGGAAGGGAGAAGAAGCACTTTGGCTTCTTTTTACCACCTCACGAGCACCTCTTGAGAAGTGAGGTTCAGGAAAATTGGCCAAAAGTATCACTAACTTTAGCAAAAAACATCGAACAAGGTTAAATGTTCATGCAAAAATTGTGAATTTGATAATTGCACTGTATGCAAGAAAATATAATGGCATTTGAAGCCAGATACAGCCAGTCCTTAACCACTTATGTAGAAACAACTGGACCCTCAGGACTTCCAGACACTGCATTTCTATGACGTTATCATAGAAATGATAACGTCATTATCTGTTAAGTCGTGTCAATGTTGTTCATCTTCCTGCCATACCATGTGACAAAAAAAAAAAAAAAAACCCTGTTGACTCTTGTGAACAATACAAGAATTCAGTTTACCTTTTGTAAAGAACACACAAATTAAATTTACTGTATGCAGTTCACAACATTGTTCCCTTGCAGCAAGAAACTCCTGGGTTCAAATCCTGGCCTGGGGTCTTTCTGCTTGGAGTTTGCATCTTTTTTCTGTGCATGTGTAGGTTCTCTCCGAGTACTCCGGCTTCCTCCCAAAGTCCAAAAAAACATGACTATTTTTCATTTTTCAGAGCTATTGATATGTGAATCATTCCGGGGGATTGTCAGCAACAGACCAATCGGTGGTCGCAATTTGTCCCGAAGTACACGCCCCTTATCTTGAAGAACTGAAACTCCAACATTGCCAGGGTTCATCATTGCAAACGCGCTACAGTCATAGAGATTCGAGGAAAATAATAGGAAATCATGGTCAAACGTTTTCAGGGGGGAAACATGCAATTCCGACAGCCATTACCCAGAGTGTTTAGAGGGCGGAATACAATTTATTCCATCTCCAAAACCCAAATGGAGTCTGGAAAAATGCAAGAGATGGATCAATGTGTGCACTATGTTGGGCAAGCAAAACTGGTCTGTTGATCCTGTAACGCAGAAACACCAGCAGCTATTGCTGAGCCTGTAGCTTGACGCTCCCGCAGTCCCAGCTCCACGCTTGGGAAGAGCGAGGCAGATGTCGTGGTCGGATGACAGGAATGCGATAGGGGTGTCCCATCAGCCCATCAGTTCCCAAAACCACGGGGAAAAAAATCTCATTAAAGCCACACAAGGTTAGTTTGACCCCTCAGAGACAGCGGCAGGCTTAATTAGGGAGTGCAGTAACTTCTCAACTGTTATTAGAACCTGGCGCGGGTCCATTCTGGGCGCTCAGAACCAACACAGTACTGTTTGTTTGTTTGTTTTTTACATTCAGCACAAACTGAAAAACAAGTTCTTCTTCGACATTTTGTGCCCATGTAAACAATACATTTGGATTATTTAATCCAAATACATTTCAATCCGATCCAGAAGTTTTGTGGATGTAAACACAGCTTATATGTTTTCATTATATATGGTTTCTTTGTAAAGCAGTAACTTCAGGCATGTGGTTCAGATATTCATACACACCCTGACATCCATGATCAAAATATAGTTCAGATTTTCACAAGTTTGTATTATTTAAGTCATTACTCACCCACTTTTGCAAATGCAAAATGTGTCCGACACAGCTTTCATACTCACATTCAACGAGACTTTGTGCCCCTCATCATTCTTCCTCTGGCTGTGAAAGACTTGGGCTTTATCGTTGATTTCTCCGTTGTTTCCCGCAAATAACCTTACAGACCTGACGTACGACTCATTGGAGAATTTTCTTGCCTGTCGTCTTTACCTTAGTGTTGGCTGTTAAGGCAAAAAATGACTCACAAAATGTCTCGGGTAACACATTGAATTTCACCACGTCTGCCATTATAACGCTGTTTGTTTGTCGGAGGCTTGCTCTGTTTCCGCATGGGGGCGGTGCCGGCGTCATGTCAATTCTCTGACCTAAAACCTAAATAACCAGTTTTTAGCATTTTTGTCAATAAATGCTGAAGTGGGCTAATTTTGGGGGGTGGAGGTTACTGTCTGCTACCGTCCTGGGTTGATGATGTGCACTGTGCCTCCATCAGCCATTAAAATATTGCTGAATAACCAAAAATGACGCTACTGTCCAGTTGTTTATTTGTGAAAATGGAAGAAGGTTTTTTTGTATTTGGAAAAAAAAAAAAACTGGAAAACTTTATGGGATCGAGTAAAAACTCTTCAGATTTGGATTCTGAAGATTCGGATTTTGAAAATTAGGACCGTCATTGTCAGCAAGTCACCCAAGCTCGGAACAAGGAATGATGAAAACCAGTTCCCATTTGTAATGTACAATTTGTGGATTTAGTGCATTGTTTGGAATTTCTATTTTGTTGGTTATGTGCAGCACATATCTGCAAGACACGAGCATATTCTTGCTTGAGATAAGCTCTTTGTTGTTTTTTCTCGTCTGTGATGACATGCTCCTCTCCATTTACTTTTCTTTTTATAAGTTTGGATAGTAATTTTCGCAGCTTACTTATCCAAATCTGACGAAGTTTTTTTTATCTTGAGGGAAGCTGAGAAATGAAATTCCAGTAGTATTTTCTGGCTGGTTCAAATAATTAAGTGCAATGCAGTGAACCGTGTTAGACCAGTATTCATCGACTTGTTGTTGAAATGCTAAATGCTCGTAATCCTTAGCGGCACCATACATGGCATACATCTGGGCTGGTCACATCTGGGCTGATCACGGGAAATGCCGAAGACTAATATTTAGTATTAAGAAAAAAAAGAATGTGCATATATATATATATATATATATATATATATATATATATATATATATATATATATATATATATATATGTATATGTGTGTGTATATTTATTTTTTCTTTGGGGGGGTATTTTGCTACAAGCATATTATGATTTTCTGTTACCTGATGTTAGCTTAAAAACACTTTTAAGATAACCTTGAATAGTTCCTAGTTCTTCTTATTTTATATAACATATTGTAATGACTATGCAAATCCTTTTATTTGTGACTACAAAAAAATTTGGTTAATTTGGGCTTTTCGTTAGTTTGAGCTCAAAACACATTATGCTAAAGCTGAATGGGGAGTATAAACAGAAATTACTGTATGCAGTTTATGTAAGCCGTATAAATATAACTTAAGAATTACTTCAAATTCCAGACAAGCCCCCATTTGTGCTAAAACCACTAAATGAATGCAAGGTTAAAATAAAAAAAATTGACAGGTACGGTTTAAATGAAAACTATTCATATTTCATTTTCAGTCATACACACAATGTAGAATATACACAATAATTTTATTTTTCTTGTTGGACACTTTCCAAAAAGTGGACAAGGTCAGCTGGAATAGAAAAAGATGACATGAAACATTCTTAATTGGAGAACTTATGGTGTATATGGCAAAGAAGTGTTTTATAAAATGTTGTACTAAATCTCTTGTGTTACATCAAGCAAAGAAGTTAGAATGCTCCTTTAAACACGTATCAGTTTAGCAGTGAGGGTGGAGGTCGGGCTGGGGTGGCAAAAGGAAGGAGGAGTGAGGAAAGGTTCAGATTTCTTTCCCTTTGGGTCAGCTGCTAATCACAACCCTCCCGAGACCTTGCTATCAAATACACCCTCCACAGAAACACATACACACACACGCGCACACACAGACACACACACGCATTAGAGACACCGATTTCTCTGCTCTTGAATAACCTCACCGGGGGCGAGTGACGAAGAAGGGATGGAGGCAAGGAGAGGAGGGAATTGGGGCAAAATCATCCTCCTTATTTAGAAAGGAAGGGAGGGAATCAGCATGCCCTTTGAAGCTTTCCTCGCCCGACCAACACACAGCTACGGGGCTGCTGGCTTGTCGAGGATTTCTCCTAGATATGTGTGTGTGTGTGTGTGTTTTAGCATTTCTCACCTTGTAGGGCCCATTTTTCCAAAAAATACGAAGTTGTGAGGACCCACTGCTCCTTATGGGGCCCAAAGCTCAAGCCCTGTAAGAAGAAGTGCTGTTTTTGGGTTAGAGGTTAGGTTAGGTTTAAAGCTAAGGTGTGAATTGAGTTTAGGTTAGGTTAGGGATAGGCATGTACTGGTAATGGTTAGGTTTAGGGTACGCGTCAGGGTTAGATTAGATTATAGAAGTGAATGAAAAATGAATCGAAGGCAATGCAAAGTCCTTCTGAAGATAGAAAAACATACTGTCTGTATGTGTGTGTGTGTGTGTGTGTGTGTGTGTGTGTGTGTGTGTGTGTTGAAAGCCCCTGCCGTGGAGAGAGACAGTGAGCGAGAGAGCGCAGCAGCCCTGATTAAATGCTGGAGCCGTCATGCCTGCGAGCCAGCCAGGAGATTAATATCGGCGTAACCTGTTACTTAATTCATTATGGGGATACAGGCTAATTTGATTTGATATTATTTTAATAAAGTTCTGTGATATCCAAGATTGTTTCAGGCTATCAAAATAATTTTCCAGTTATTACAGTTCGTCAGGCAGGTCCCTTTGATAGCAGTGGTTCACCAGGCCTGTCCTGAATACATTAGAGCCCCCACTCCATCTCCATACAGACACAAGTACACACTTTTTCCCCAGACCTCACTCCACATACACGCACACCTTTGAAAACTCTTTTCCAAAATCTCCTAATTCCTACTTTCTGTACATGAGGGCAATGGTGGCAATGGTGGTAGGTGTTTGTCTTGTAATTGGTGGGTTGCTGGTTCAAGCAAGACACTTCACCCACCTTGCCTAAAGGCAAGGTACCTCCCAAGATGGCTGCAGCCTCAGTCACCTGTCTACCTTGAATTGTCAGTATTAATGTAAGCTTTCAGTAATAAGGATATTAAAAAATAAAAAAATGAAGTTTATTTGTATAGCAAAGTACTTTACATCATAAAAACATCAAGCAGTACATCAAAATATATAGCAAAATAATCAAAATCATTAAGCAAGTATACATCAAGATCATCAAAATCACTGAGCCAATATCAATACATCAAAATCATAAAGATCATCAAGCAAATATATATCAAAATCATCAAGCACATATAATTCAATTAGGAACACAAACCTAATTAGATAAGTGGAACGGATAATGAGAAATGTGGCAAACATTTAAAAACCATTGAGTGATGGGTTTAAGCTGAAGTGTGCACATATAAATTCAGCTCCCAAATATCTTTGCACCTTTTGCAACAGTTACAGGGTGTTGGTGTATGTCTCTACCAGCTTTGCACAATTAGACTGAAAATCGTATTCATTCTTTTCTTTCAAAACAAGTTAAGCTCTGTCAGATTGGATTGAAAACATCTGTGAAAATCATTGCATAAATCTGCAGAGGTCAAAAGCATCCCATTGTAGCTCTGACCACTGGCAGCAACAGCATACCAGCATGACCCTACCACCACCATGGGTGATAGCTATTACTGCTTTGTTAGGATTAAATGACTCATCTTGAGTTCTCCAAATATAGTTATCATCACTGTGGCCAAAGAGCTTACTCTTTGACCCATAAAACCATAAAACTTATCAAAAAGGCCTCGGATTGTCTATTTACACAGCTACAAGCTTACTCTCAATGTTTATTTGCTTTACCCATTCTAAACCCGACTTTAAAGTCTGTTTGGGATCATTATTCTGTCAGGACAGCCAAATACGTCCAAGTTTAACCGCCTACATGTAGATGCAATCCATTTTTAAAGGATATCATAAAAAAAAACATTGTTAGTTCTTGTTCACTTATTTTGATATAATTTATTTGAGTATATGAAGTAACCACCACCCTAAAAGTTTAATAGACTTGCATGAACCTAAAACTCATGGGAGCAGCTAACACTTCCAGGTTAATGTGATGTCAAAAACCCAGCGAGGAGGAGAAATATTCAAAGTTTACATTTCCAGCTACTGTTAAACAGTTATATGCTGAGGTCTTACCCTAAAGAAGTACACCCCACCAAAAGTAAAAAGTTGTACAACTGGACTTTTTCAAACAGGTCAAAGATAATGTTATAGTTTTTCTCTTTGAGCAAAATAACCATAATAATGGGACGTCAGGAAGTTGTGCCAAGTTGTTAAATTATATAAGAAACTGTCCAATGCTAAGACCAATTTCAACAAAAAAATCTGAGCTGATACTTAACCATGTAGGTCAGGATCTTTCCACAGCAACACTTCTTTGACAAGACAAAAATTGTACTGGTTAATTGATGTTAAAATACCAGACAAAGCCCCTTTAATCAAAGCTTTCGTTTTCTTTTTACCTCTGCTTCACTCGCTGCCTTTTTCTCCCATCACCAATGTCATCCATTCATTATTAAAGCTCCCCTTGCCTTGTCTCTCCTGTGTTCTGCTCTATTAGAAACCCTTGTATCAGCTGCTCCGGGCTATAGAAGGACAGAGTGGGAAGAAAAAAAAAAAAAATGAAGACATGTTCGGCTCTTTGCAGGGGGCGTGTAAGTCGCCTGTCAGCCTGTAATCACTGTGTCCGCGACTCTGTATGCTAATTCATTTCCCCATACTGCTGACTAGGACATGCAATATAAATGAAGTTTGTTGGACTGCACAAGGGCTGACTTGAATAAAAGATCAGGGTCCTGAGGAGATTCGGGCTGTTATTAGCCATGTGGAAATTCACATTTACACCACCAGAGACCTAATGTTGTAATGAAAGCCTTTTTACATGGAAATTGGCATCTTTATCCCTGTCAGGGAGGGATTAGCTTGGCTGGGACTACATTGTACGATAGCAAAGTGAAGGATGAAAACTGCAGATGAAAAAATAAATTATATTAAAACATCCTTTAGGTAAAAATAAATTTTCTTAGTGTTCCTTTGAATAATTCTTATCGCCAAAGGATCAGAGTCCAGAGTGTTATCTTTATACAAATATAAAGAACTGCCATAGATTGAATGTCTGTCGTATCATGTAGCTAATATTCCCTATGATGATGCACTTAGCTGGTGAATGAAATCAACCTGTATCCAAGGTTACTCAGAAGACCCATGCAACAAATAACAGTGGAGCAACTCTTACGAGTTGAGAACTGAGATTCAAACAGAGTCAATCAAACCTAGCGCTGCAATATGCTTATTCACACTAAAGGCTGCCTGGCTGTATTAGAAAGAAGAAGTAAACAGTTCTAAGCAGTGGGTAGAATGGTTCTCAAAACACCAGGTTCAACAAATCTGGTTTGGTTGTGTATAGCAAACACTGATGTTACAGAAAGAATTACTTTTAACAAGTGTGTTTATGGATACAATTGTATTTTAAAAAGTAAGAAAAATGCAATTAGTTTCAGCAAACAGTAGGAAAGGACATTCAAAGTGACAAAGACCTAAATAAGACCATCAAAACAATGTGGTGCTCTGAATCCAACATTACAATTCATTATGTGGATACAGGCAATGCAAACTGGAGTTAGAAACATATCATATGTAATTAAACATCTAAAAAAGTGTTTGTAGGCTCTAAGTGTGCATCTTTATGCACAGATTGGCAACATTGCTTTGTTATGTCAACCAAGAAAGTTAAACTAATGGGTCTTGTAATAGGACAATGACCCTAATCATCCAACTCAAAAAATGTTTTGGAGTGTCCATTGCAAAATCCTGATCTCAGTATCACAGAAAATTTATGGCCAGAAATGAAAAGGGGTGTGCAACCAAGGCAGTATACAAACTGGATTAGGTTAAATTAGTTTTGCCAAATTCCAGCAAACTATTTTGAGATGCTTACAGTGGGACACCCAAAATGCTTGATGCAAGTCATGCAGTTTATAAGGCAATTCTACCAAATACTAAGGAAATATGTCTAAACTTCTCAATTTGAAGAATTGAAACTAAAAACTATCATAAAAAAATCTCACACATTACTCTTGCATTTCGCAAATAGAAATCATTTTGGTAATCCATACTAACCTAAAACACTAAACTCTTGGTCTAATTTAATTTTAGAAAGGGAGAAAAAATAGTTATGTCTTTTTATTGACTATGTAAATATCTGTTTTCAGCAGTATGTTAAGATGTTTTTTCTTTCAAAATTAACTGAAGGAATTCATTACAAAGTTAGTGTGGAATATTGTGGTTCAAAGTAGGTTGTTATGAACCATTAACAGTCCACTTTACACAAACAATCCCAGGTAATAAATCAAAGGCACCCTTTCACAGGAGAAAGGGTGGAGCTCTCTGTCACAGCTGTGGTCTGTATTTTACTTATTTTAACCACTTGCTTGATGGTAACATTAAATCATATATTACTTCTGTTATAAAGCAAATGTGCCCGTCACTAAGAGGCAACGAGTCCCACCGTACTGCCTACCCAGGTTGCCAGGACAGGAGACTTTACAAAATGTTTTCCCATGAAACACTACCCCCCTACATCTTAAAAAAAGTCTAAAACAGAAGTACAGGTAAACTGAACTTGAAACAAGTGCAATCAGTCCAATTGAATTCTGATGTTAATCTTTGTATCTTCCATAGAGACTGTGAGGCCAGGAAGTGTGTTAAAAATTAAGTCAGACAAAAACAGACTTGGGAGGTGAGTAGTGCTCCCTGTCCTTTAGCCCCTATAAGAAAATAAACGTGCTTCTACGTGCATATTTGGAGAATGTGGAAGCACTTTGCTCCAAGCTGAGTAAAAGCTTCAAGGTCGAGGCCTTCAGCCCCCCAGAGGATGTGAGAAGACGCAGGTGTGAGTTTGTGTGTGTTTGTGTGCCTTCTTTCGATGGTTTAATTCTTTGCACCTTATATATAATGCATGTGCAAAAATGCAGCAACCTTGACAGTTTTGTGTTTTAGCTTACATTAATTACATTGCATAGATTTTTATCAGTGTAATTAGGTTTTTAAGGTAACATTGCCCACAAACAGCTGATGAAGTCTACTCGTCTTCTCCTTATCCTTCCCTCTTTTCTTCCATTCTGTTCCTGTTGATTTTCCACTGTGTCTCAGAACATACAGATAAGATTGGAGGTAGAAAGCAAATATAGAAATATAATACATTTAATAAGGTGAAACTGAAATCAGCTGTCGTTTCTTATTTCTCTTTCATTTTACTCTAATCTCATGCCTGTTTTCTCATATCATGCATTGGTTTGATGGTGTCCCCCTCTTCCCACCCAATATTGTATGTTGCATTCTTTTTCCTCTGTTATATTTATGTGACAGCTTAGTTGCCATATACTCTGCAAGACAATTCCAGCCCTTCCTAATGAGTCATTAAATATCACAGAGACACCCAACCTTTTGGAACATTTAAGCATCTGGTAGGATCACTTTGTGACACATTAACTGCTCTAATACAAACATCGCACATGTAAATTACATTTTCAAGGTAAGGCATGTGAAATGACATGTTTGTGAAGTCAAGTTTATTTGTATAGCACATTTCAGCAGCAAGGCAGTTCAAAGTTCTTACATCATAAAAACATCAATCAAGTATACATCAAAATCATCAAGCAAAAATCAATGCATCAAAATCAGAAAGATCATCAAGCAGATATAATTCAAAAATATTGATCAATACTTCACTTACTACTAATCAAAGGCAGCTCTAAACAGGTGGGTTTTTAGCCTTGATTTAAAAGAACTCTGTGTGTTGGCCGTTTTGCAGTTTTCTGGGAGCTTGGTCCAAATTAGTGGACCATAAACACGGAATGCTGCTTCTCCGTGTTTGGTTCTGGTTCTGGGAATGCAGAGTAGACTAGAACCAGAAGACTTGAGTGGTCTGGAAGGTTGATACAATGACAACAGATCTTTAATATTTTGGTGCTAAGCCATTCAGTGATTTATAAACTAACAGAAGTTTGTGTACCTGAAAAGTAAGTTCTTGACTTCTCTTACGTAAATCATCTCAGAGCTCTCTGAACTTTTCTTGTGCCTGAAGAGACTGGGGACTGATGGGAGAAAATTCGGTATACAACAGCTTGGAGAAGTAAAAAGTGTTATATAAGTCTGAAATCCTAATAAACATGTCAAAATGGAAAACATGTCAAAATGGAAATACATGCTCCTGTCTTGTATGCTGTTTTGTTCTCATTCTCGTTTGCAGTTGTAATTTTTTGTGTTTTAGTTGTGTTGCAGTACACATTTTGTTAGGCATTTAGTCAGGAACCCAGAATTTAAGTGGATTACTGCACCAGGCAAAGATGGAAGGCAAGAGTGGATTTTTTTTTAAACAATGCAAGGGAAACCCCCCCCCAGAACAGACAATCCCAGGGTTGTCTCTCCACTCCTCAGTCATAATCTGAAATTAAGAACAGAGTGACATCATAAAGAAACCTGGGATCAATCTTTTAAAACAAGAATGAGCACATGGTACAGAATATTGTTACCCAAATGTGTAATGTAATGTATGTGGAGGGTGACGATGGTGGGAGTTTGTCCCGTAATCGGCAGATTGCTGGTTTGAGCCCTGCTCCGCCCATCTCCATCATTGTGTCCTTGGGCAAAACACTTCACCCACTTTGCCTAAAGGGCAGTGCCTCCCAAGATGGCTGCAGCCTCAGACACCTGTCTACCTTGGACGGGCTGTATTGAAAATGGAATTTCTTTCCTGGAGGTCTAATAAAGTTTTTTTTTTTTTTTTTTTTTTTTAAAGTCCTCTCACTGCAGAATGTTGCAGGTTGCAGTGGTGACCAGAGAGGGCTCTGTGGGAGCGCAGTCAGAGTTAGCCGGAAATCCATAGGTGGGTAAGGCATCGGACAGGTAGGGTTGAGGCTCTAGGCGTCCAGTAGCAGCTTTGGGGGAAGAGAGTTAGATGTTGGTCAAAAAAACTGTTGGGACTGGAAACTGGAGAGTTTGCAGATCAATGCAATGGGTAATTCCAGTGTTGGCACAGAGGGGGGGAGACCAACAGGCAGAATCAGGATCCGTTTGGTTGGTCATTAGCATTACACAGGGAAGGCAGAAAGGCAATCTTACTTGGAAGTGTGAGACTTGAGAAGGAGGTTCAAGAGTACTGGCAAAGGTTCAGTATCAAGGAGACAACAGTGAAACTTGGTCCAAAAAGGGTCAGTCTGGAATCGTAGTTGATGAGCCAAATAATGGTTTAAATCAAGGTTAAAAAAGTAATGGTTGTGCACCTAAACTGACAGCCCAGGCGTTGAAAAGATTTATCAGACGCAGCCAAGAGGCCACAATGACTCTGAAGGAGCTGCAGAGATGTGGCAGAAACTGACAGCAGAACAACTATGAGTCATGTGTTCTACAAATCTGGCCTTTAATGAAAGAATGCAATAAGAAGTCCTGTTTGCAGTTTGCAACAACCCATATGTGAGGAAGATGCTCTCGTCAGACCAGAATCTAACTTTTGGAGAAGATTGTGATCAACATATTAGCCAATGCTGAAAATCACCTTGAACTGACCATCACCGTGATGAAACATGGTAGTGGTAGCACTATGCTGTGGGAATGCTTCTTTAAGCAGGGACAGGCAAGCTGGTCAAAGATGACAGGAAGAGTGATGGAGTCATACAGGGCAATTCTGTTTGATGTTGCAAAAGACTTGAGATTGGGGCAGAGGTTCAACTTGCTGTAGAACAGCCCCAATAAACAGCGAGAGTGCCAATATGATGGTTTTACCAAAGCATTATGTGATAGAGTGGCTTAGTCAAAGTCCAGCAGTAAATTCAATCAAGAATCTGTGGTATGACTTGAAAATTTGTGTTAACAGACACCTCCTCCCAATCTGAAAAAGCTTAAGCAAAGAAGAATGGGCAAAAATTGTGGTTAGCAGATGTGCAAAAGTAGCAGACATGCTTTAAGACATGCAACTGAACCTGCATGCCACACCTTTCAGATTCCACTCTTTTTAATTTTGAAAACCATGCATGTTTTTCTTTTCACTTAACATTTATGAGCTGCCTTGTGTTGGTTTATCACATTAAACACAATAAATGATGTTGATGTTTGTGGTTGTAAGATCAAAAAAATAAAAACTGGTATGAGTACGTTTGCAGACAGTGTGATTTAGAATGCTGTCTGTGCAGTGGTACAATTGGTAGCAATGATGTTTTGATCCTGGGTTCACATCCTGGCCTTGGGTGTTTCTGCATGGAGTTTGTATGTTCTCCCTGTGCCTGTGTGGGTTCCCTCCAGGTATTCCAGCTTCCTCCCACAGTCGAAAGACAGGACTATTAGGTTAATCGATCTCTCTAAAACTGTTTTAGCGGTGAGTGCATGCATGGTGGTTTGTTCTGTGTGTCTCTATGTTGCCCTGCTGTGGTCTGGCAACCTGTCTGGGGTGTATCCTGCCTCTTGCCCACAGACCGCTGGAGCAGGGGGCACCAGCCCCCCACAACCCTGTAAGGGTAAGCAGGTATAGACAATGGCTTGATTTAATTCAAAATTCCTAACACAATGAGACATATTTAAAAGAGAAAAATCCACTGTTACTATAAAACAATTAACACTGTAACAAACAAAAAGTAAATCCTCCGAGCTGTTGCTTTTCCTTTTGCAAACTTGACTGTGGCTCCATCTGCATGCTCTCACTCTAGGCATCTTTACCCGCAAGCGAAAGTGGTTATTTGCTAAGTTCTCCCTAAAGCTGTCTGCTTTCTCATTATGAGTTTATACTTCTATGAAACCATCATCAGACACTGACGAGTCATGCCCTCAATCGATAATTATGCAAACACAGCCTTAATCAATATGTGAAACATAAAATAAAGACAACTGGTTATATAGAGATGGAGCACCTCTAATTTCTTCCCCAGTCAAATGGGCACACTTGATTGAAACAAATTTAAATATCAAAGAATCCACTTGCCTTTTATATGAAGGAGTCCTGCATGTTTTTTTGACACACGGTTCAATATTTGAACAGTATTTAGAAGCAGTGAGATAGAAAGGGAAAAAAAAAGTGTTTTAACTCAAAAATGATTTTGCTTGGAGTGATAGTGGTAGTAATAAAGAAGTTATTGACCAAATGATATTGATCGACAGCTCCTCGGGCAAAACAAGCCGACCTTGGTCTCCCTCTGTGACTTGCCCTCCCTCCGTCTGTCTCCCCTCTACCCTCCTCCCCCGGAATTCAATAATATATTATTTTACACAGTTTAAAGCTGGACAACAAATAGCTGCACAATACAAGGTGAAGAATTGCTGGGATTAATTTTTTTCATGGCTATTTGCCTGTAGGAATTTGGCAAAGGAGTGCATAAGGGTGATTAAAATCAAAAATCCAGTTGAGGCTTGATTAGGGGTTCCCATTCAACAGAGAAGCATGGCAGAGACAGAAGGAACAGGATAGAGAGGAAAAGAAGAAGGTTAGCGAGAAGAAAGGAAGAAAAAACTAGAGGCAATGTGTTCCTTCCTCTCCTTGGCGTAAATCAGATAATGACCTTGAAGTCTTTGCAGCGGAAAAGTGGCAGTAACTACTCCCAAGCTTCGTCCTCTGGCTTTTCACAAGAGCAGAGGAGGGAAACAATGGCCATTGATTTAGCCCCGAAGAGGCGGGGAGAAAAAGCCGAAGTGATTGTCGCCTCACTTTCTTAGAATATATTTTAACACAGCAAGGTTTTGTAAAGTAGTTGTCCTTTCGAAATGGTTGGAGTTCATTTATAATATGCCTAGTGGTTAATCCATTTGAAGATTTTATTGCACTTTAAAGTTTTCCATGCTTAAAACTCAGTGCATAAAAAGTTGAACGGATCTGAGTGATGCTGCTTAAGTATTTCACAGCAGGGGTCTAATGAAATGTGTATACAAGAGGAGAAGTTACTTAGCTCTGTATTAATTATTTCTGATTAGATTAACTCCAAATTAATTAAAACAAATACAGACTGTCATTTTTATTTTGTAATGTTATAAAGGGTAAAAGAGTTAGATTAGATTCAAACAAATTTGCTTGATATATGGGTTGCCTGGGAATGTACATCTCAATCTAGATCAAATTTTAAAGATCCTTTCCTCCTGTATATTGCCTCCTACCTTGGAGCCAAAGGTTGATTTTTTTTTTTTTTATTGTGGGGCTTATTTTCTTTTTTAGACTCAGTGAAAAGAAACTATTTCATTTCCTTTTTTTTTTTTTTTTTTTTTTTTTTTTTTTTTTGAACGATGCCCATTTCAAACCAGGACCCAAAAACTGTGGTACCACCCATTTCAGCTCTACAGGTATCCCTTTCTTTGGAAGCTTTTTCACATTGTGTGATGTTACAACCTCAAACTTCAGTGTAGTGCAGAATGGTGGAAGGTAAAGTGTATAGTTTTATTGGTGGTTTTATGGTTTTATGTATTGTGTGTATTTGTATTCACCTTCATCTGAGTCAATATTTTGTAGTTTCTTTCATTGCATTTAATGCTCCAAATCTTTTGGGGTATGTGTCTAATAGTTTTGAACATTTACAGTCTTGCAAAAGACCGTCAATTTAATTCAGGACTGGACTTTAACAGTGGTATTCTCGAACAGGAATATGCTTTGATCTAAACCATCCTATTGTAGCTTTGGCTGTATGTCTCAAGCCTTTCACAGCCTCTAACAGTTTTTCTGTTAGATGATTTCTGGAAGCTCCAGATTTTCTTTAAGACAGTCAGAATAAAGGGTGCTGACTCCAAACGTCGATCACTTTTTTCAGATTTTTATGTAAAGAAAATACAGAAAATTAAAAACCATTTATTTTCCACCTCTACTGCACTACCTTGTGATAGTTTATCACATAAAATCTCTATGTGGTTGAAACATGAAATGCACGAAAACAGTAGCCGTGTTTCCATCAATGGTTTTTTTTTATGCGAATTTGAAGTCTCACATTAGAAAAGGTTGGTGGAAATGGCAAAAGTCGAAATAGCTTCCAGAATTTCACAAAAAAAGGTTTTCACGCTCGCTTGAGGTGGTTTTTGGCTTTTCCAAAAAAAGATTTAATGCATAAAAGGGAGATGGAAACATGTTTGGTGAATAAGTTCTGACGTAGCAAATCACAGTCCAAACCTCCTGGGGAGAACTGTCACCCGGGAGTAGCCAGCGAGAGGCACTTTAGGCTGAGATGGGAGCGATGGAATGCCTTACCAGAGGCACAAAACTCAGAAAAATTTCTAAGTCCAAACCTACAGCACTGAGGGGAGGAATTTCTATTTTTCTGAGATGTTTGGTCAATGCTAGTTTGCAACCTTAACATCTTGTTTATTACAGCCATGTGTAGCATCAACATCTGAGGAAATCACGCTTTGGATAGTCTGGTTGATTCACTCCAAATGAGTAAATGGACACATGTTTAATTTGCATTTTCTTTTTTGCGACATTTTAAAAGATTGGATATTTGGACATTTGGATAGACACCCAGCTGGTGAAAAATATGTGAAATCATTCCAGGGTTAAGAATAACATTTCAAGGACTTTTGAACAAATCTTGCACAATGACTTAGATTTTATGTAAAGATTTTTGAGATGAAAGAAAGCATAGCTGTGCAGGAGAGATCTTGTAAATTATATAAGTTGAACAGAGATTTGATCGTTTCCAAATAATGACTGTTTCCTCAGTCATCATTTAAAAACTACTTGATCTGCTACTATCACATATTATCTAAGTATTTCTGGAACACTATTAGTCTGGTACATACCCTCCAACACATATTTTAACACATGATGCAAAAAGCTTGTTATCAGCCTCTGCCGAACGTTTTTGCTAAGCTCTGACATGCCCTTTAATATTTTCTTAGCTGGTCTAAACACTAGCTGGACTTGTCATCAGTGTCATGTTTCTTCTCAGGAATAAAGTCACAGATTGGTCTAAAGGGTCACTAAACAGAAACCGAATTGCCAAGTGGGACAGAGTTATGCTTGTTTTGCTGGCACTGTTGCTGAATATTTTCAGCTGAGGCTGAAGTGTTTCCTGTTGTGGTATTTTTTCTTAGACTTATTTTGCCATAATTTCCATTACATAAAATATTTTTGATACATGGCTGTAAAATATACCTCATGTTTCTTCCCTGATGTAAAAAAACTTTAGCATAAAACATTATAGAATGCAAAGGTTTAGCTCAATTGCATTGCACACTATCACCGTCACTTAACTTATCCTGCATGAACATCATCATCTTGTTTGTCTGCATGTTGGAGATGGTGATGGAGAAAGAGATGGGAGTTATGCTTTTTAAAATATTAATTTTGCTTCCACAACCACCATGTGAGACAACCAGCCACTTGGCACACATGCAGGCAGAAAAAGAAAAGAACCACTGTGTTTACCCGGGGTTGGAGGGGGGGATTTAATATTAACAGACTTTTATCAATTTATGCTAGGGTAGTATGGAAGACTTTAGTGTGTGCATGCGTCAAGACAAGGATTTACCCTTGTTGGGCTCACTCTTGTGTCTCCTACCATTTCTCATGGTTGTATCTCCTAAAGTAGGCTACTTCAAACTCTGAGCCACAACATGTGTTACATTGGGTTGGTTTTGTTATTAGCTACACTCCAAGTCTTCTGAAGCACGGGTGCATGATGGCACGGGGTATGACCTTACTGCCGGCAACTTAAAATTCAGCCCACAAGTCTGTTTTCCTTGCAACACACACTCACACAGAGGGATGGATATGCAGTGTTTGCCATGGGAGAGCTCCTCATTTACATCAATTATGGATTGTTAACTTCCATCTTCTTGGCCTGGTCTTGCATATTTCATGGTGAGGGGGTTATTTTATGAGTTAATGTGTCCAGTTGACATGCCTTTGAAAGCACTGTCCTGTCCTGTGCACCATGTGCAACACTTTGGAAAGCACGCAAACACCAGTACACTAGTTTGTGTGTGTGTGCATGTTAGCCTCTTGCCTCACAAATTGCATAAAACACAAATGTGTCTGGTGACCTCAGTTTCTCAGGGTGGGAGGGGGCAATTTTAAGTGCTTGCAGAGTTTTAGAAGTAGTTCTAAATATGAGGGGTTTTTTTCCAGAGCTTTCTTTGTTCATTTATAACACAGTGAGTTAGTTGAAGATGTACACTACATTTCCAAAAGTATTAAGACTCTTGCCTTTAGACATACATGAATTTTAATATCATCCCATAGTTATAAACAGGCTCCAATAGAAAGTTGACCCACCCTTTATCACTGTATCAGTTTCAACTCTACTTCCAGTAGGACTGTTTACGCTGGTTTGGGGTGTGTCCATGAGAATATTTGATTATTCCTCCAGGAGAGCATTTTTGAGGTCATGCATTGTTGTTGGACAAGATAGTCCTTCTCTCAACCTTCTTCAACTCATCCTGAGAGTGCTTTGCAGGGTTTAGGTCAGTGATCTCTCCACAGTCATTTTGGAACTACAAAGGGCCATCACTATTCCTGCACAGTCAGAAGCATGAAATTGTCCAAAATGTCTTAGTCATTTTCACTGGACTAAGGATTTAAGGCTGAACCCTGAAAAACAACTACACACTATAATCTCTCAATCAAACACTTCACTTGGCATAGTGCAGTTAGACAGTTACTCTTGTCCTGGCAAACATCAAACCCAAACTCATTCACTGGATTGCCAGACAGAGAGGTCTGATTCATTCTTGCAAAGAACATGTCTCTTCAGCTGTAGTGTTCAGTTGTGGAGTGCTTTCCACTACATTGGTCACATTTTTCAAGATGTAAGTGGTTGTGCCTGAGAATACAAGTAAAAGCTGCTCTGTCGGTGTTAAAAAAAAAAAAAAAGAAATTTGAGGTTACCTCCATTGTTTAATGTTAATTTGTCATGTTTATCATAGATGGCTTCTTTCACTCAGCTTTCAAGTCAAATCTAAAATGGGGACATAACTGTCCTCTAAGCAGAGTCTCATGTCCTTGAGATGTAGAATCAATGTCTTAGGACTGCATTTTGAAGACCTGGTGCCATGGAAGTGATTAGAACACCTGAAATAAAGGGGTTCTCAAAAGGTTTAGGAGCTTAGTGACAAGTGGCTGAAACAAAGCTATCTAATTTGAAGGTATCAGTCCTTCTCACTTTCTCTCCAGTCACCACCAACACCATCATCCATCCATGTTCCCAAACGATAATTGTCTTAAATGCCTAGCGACCACCAGTCTTTCTCATTTGACCGTCTTACCAGGGTGTTGGGGAGGTGTTGCTAGCAGCTGGTGTCTTAGCGCAATGTGTGAGGTGTTGTGCATTTTTTGTCTTAAACTCTATGTGTGTGTCAGAGACACAGCGATGATAATGTGGAAAGGAAACGGGGACTGTTCTCCGATGGTACAAATTGCTTTTTTGACCTCGTAATTAGTGATAGAAGACACTTGGAAGGAGCTGGTGATGAAACTCCTGTGGCTGAATTTCAAGCCAGACGCATAAATTATCATTTACAGAGCACTAATGGCCTGATGAGTCGTCCTCGAAGACCTCGCTGTGCCACAGCTGACTCTGCGATCGGCTGAGCGCGGTCATTCTCTACACATTATTTCTGTGGCGGGAAGACTGAAGATGACATGACATAATACTAGCTCTCCTCCCATCCCCTGTTCACCTTCCTTCAGATGTTTTTTATGTCCCTTGTTTTTCGTCCTCTGTTTCTTCTTATTTGATTTGTGTTTTTGTTTTAAGCTTTTGTTTCCATTCTGACCCATCCATTCAACTTAGTTTTGGTTAAAAAAATAAAAAATAAAATAAAAAAAACAATTCTTTGAGTGCAAATGACCTAAAGTTGATTCTGTTTGGCTTTTCTATATATAGCTTTTATTCCTCTTTTAATCTTCCATTTTCTAATTACCTCTTTTTTCCTCTTCCCATATGAATCCATGTCTCATTTTCTGTTTCTGTTTTCATTGATTGTCTTTCACTAACCTTGTCTCTTCGAAATTTTCTGTCCCCTTGCCTCTTCTGGTCATTTCCCTTTTCCTTTTTTGGCTCCTAAATGGCTTGCTCTGCTGCGGTTTTAGCTGTATGGAATCTGTGCTGTGCTGTCAAATAAAATCCTCTTGTGTCACTGCAGGAAGCTTTACATGGATTACTTATCATTTAATAATTTGATTAGTATTTTAATATACCAGATTCACTGCATTAAAAGTGTGTGTAAACTTCCAGCTTACATTGCAGTGTTTGACACTGCTGATGTGTAGAATTTGCCCTAAAACAGCTGTTGGTCAGTTTTGTGATCCAGTGGGGTTATGATGATACATCCAACTCATGAGTGGAGTTGGTGCAGGGTATTGACTTAACACCAGAACAAAACAACATGACAGGTTTTGCAATATTTTGTGGAAGACTAAAGAGCCAGCTGTGCACAGCAGTAAGTGGCGAAAACTCTCTTCACTTTCTTTGGCATCTCATTGAAAAGACCAGAAGTGTTAGGATAATATTGCAATATTGGAAAATTTTAGTGCCTTAACGTTTTAAAAGCTTCATATACCTTGCTACTTACTAGTAACTGGCCCATGTGACTTTTTGTAATCCCAGAGTATTTTGTTTACCATCTGACCAATTTTAGGACTCCTTGGTTTTTGAAAAACAGCCCTGAGGCAGTTAAAGATCAATTCAAACATTTGCTAAACTGAACCCCAAATCCCAAACCTTGGTCACACTATCCATTTGTTCATAATGAACAAGACAAGAAGAAAGAAGAAACAGAGAATGTGGAAGGTTCAGAAAGCTCTAATAGTGGGCTGTGGCCCCCAGTGGAGTGTTACAAACCATCAGTTAGCAGAACCTACCACATCTTCAAACACACTGCATCACTGTGATGAGTTCCCTGAAGTGATCTACAGCGTCTTTGCCTCCAAAGCACCAAGATTTTTGCCTTTGTATGCACTTTTAATTGCACAAGCATTGGTTTCTCCCCTAGTCCTCTCAATTTCTCTCTCTCCCTCACATTCTGGGCCCTTGCTTAGCCTTTCTTCACAAGGCCCCCAACTGCTCACTCCTCCCCTTTGTCTCTTTTTCATTCTGTCGTTTTAGCCCTCACTCTATCTTGTCCATTCTTCAAAGAGAGCTTCGTTCATTTTATTTTAATTTCGTAGACAAACCCTGGGGCGGACGGTAGAGTGAGAGGGAGGCAGAAATAAGAAAGTCAGCTTTATTTTTTAGATGGGTCTGTGGTATTAGGGCAAAGCCTTTGATGGTAGGTTACTGGCATTGGCAGTGGCTAATAAACAAATGAAGAAGCCCTAACAGAACTGTGTTACTTGCTGATTTCTGCACGTGTAGAAAAAAGGATAGTTCTCACTGGAGTTTGGTGGGATTTTCTTGCAGCTCATTTACATTTGGTTGGTATATTTACTAATTTAAGATCTGAGATCTAAGAAAGAGCACGAAACTGAACAAAAAATAACAACAGAATATTTGCAACATTACGTAGTAATTTGTTTTGATGTAAAACTAAGGTCACATCTGTAAGCCATTGC
Organism: Anableps anableps; assembly: GCA_014839685.1. Classification (NCBI taxonomy): domain Eukaryota; kingdom Metazoa; phylum Chordata; class Actinopteri; order Cyprinodontiformes; family Anablepidae; genus Anableps; species Anableps anableps. The sequence continues at coordinate 8,204,200 of CM026076.1, read as the reverse complement.
TCAGAGATGTGCATGCACGATCAGAGCATGTGTTGATTGATTTATACGTTAATTGACTTTGTATCTCTTTAGAACTTATTGTAATGTTCTGTTGAAAAGGGTAACCCTGTTGATGTAGAACTGAGCTGAAAACATGTCCAGCCATTTTATAGTGTGACTTGAAAACTTGGTTGAGACTTAAGTCAAATAAAACTCTCATCATTAATCAGAACACAGCTCCACACAGCAGTGTGCTGTGAATCAGGACATGAGCTGTTCACGCTGATTTTTTTTTTATTATGTTTTTCCAGGCAGCATAATTGTTATTACTGTCGTTCTTGTCTTAAAGCAGGAACAAACAATTTCAAACTGCGTGAATGGAACCGTTTTCCGCGTATCCGGTGAGCCGTTCACGCTGTGACACAGTGCCACAGTGCAGTGTGCTGCGAATTAGGACCTGTTCACGCTGTGTGAATGGCACAGTGTGCTGCAAATCGGGATGTGATTCGTTCACGCTGTACCACAGCGCCATAGCTAACAGTACATGAGTTGTATACTGCACGAATCAGGACATTCGCGGTGTCTAATCCCTGAGACAGGTATGTAGTCTTAATGCAAAGCAATATAATGCTTTATGTGATGCAATAGGGGGACAGGGGCGTGTGCATTTTTGTTTTTATGTGGCTTGACACATTAGTTGTTAGTTTGGAAAAATGGAGCGAGCGACACACTGTTCTGGAGTAGCGCCGTGTCACAGTGTGAACGGATCACATTCTGAGTCACGCAGTACACGGATTGTGCTGAAAGAGGTGCTGTTCTGCATGAATGAACCGTGTGATCCGGTGAATGGATCTTCCAAATGGATCATTTTAATGTACTGATCCCAGAAAGTCAGTACACTCAAATGAGCAGCTGTTCCCATCACTAGTAACTATGTTAACTTCAGTGATGGTGGCGACGGTGGTATGAGTTTGTCTTGTAATTGGTGGGTTGCCAGTTTGAGCCACTGCTCAGTCCATCTCTGTCGTTGTGTCCTTGGGCAAGACAGTGACACCCATGCATGGCAGCCTTACTTTTGTCAGACCGCCCCTGAACAGCTGTGGCAATAATCCAGTAGCTTGCCACCATCAGCGTGTGAATGTGTGCATGAATGGGACTGAATGTGATCTGAAGTGCTTTGGGGTCCTCTGGACTTGATAATGCACAATACAAGTACAGGCTATTTGTTGTAAAAATGATGTATATCTCAAACAGAACTTAACTAACTTAAAAGAAATTTGACTTCACAATTTGATGCCTTGAAATTGGCCTTTGTCTCTTTAAGAAGCTCCTACCCTTTCCGACTCTCCACCTGGAGCATTGACTGAGAAGTTGTTAGTATGATACTCTCAGCAGATGTGCAGTTCTCTGTTTGCTATTTGCTGCTGCCACTAGTCTGGTGAGTGGAGAGGGCACAGGGGAGGGTTGCCCTGTGAGGCAGAAGCATTTAGGCACCCTCGAATGGCTGCCACAAAAAGGTCAATTTTATATAATACCTCCCCTTGTAAGTTTTTTTTTTTTTTTTTTTTTTTTTTTTTTTTTTTTTTATCATAAAGGCAGACAGCATCTGCTAATGTCGTTCCTTGTCAGCGCATTGTTTTTTTTCTATTTGCATTCTACAGTCTTATGTTCCTCTATTTTTGTGTCAAGAATGTTTGCAATATTTTCATGAAATTAATGTACTGATAAATATGTACCAAAAAAAGCTAGAAATTGTTGATGTTGGTTCCTGCAGGTATCTGTGAACAGAACACGATGTTGCTGGTAAATATAAAATGCCTTAAATGCTTTTCAGGACTTATAAAACTGGTTTTTATTTTCAAATCTTTATATTTATTGAATTCATATAGTTCCTTCCACCCTTTAAACATTTTTTTTTCTTATCTTATACAAAACATCAGCCTTTCTTTTCCCGTTTGTCCATGCTGCAACATTCGACCCCACGAGGGCTTGCAGGCCTCTGTATGATGCATTATGTGTGTTTGTGTGTTTGTGAGTATGTCAGCATGCAGGTGTATAGGGTGTATGAAAGATGAGCTCTGACGACAGGCCATCCACCTTGCCCTTTGGCTATTTCTGTACTGTGCTTTCCTCTGCGTCTGTTGCGTAATGATCAGGGAGATAAAGATCGGTCTTGTTTGTTGTCTCTATCAACCATAACTGGGCCTTGGTGCCAGAAGGTCAAGTGTACAGAATAAGAACAGGCTTACACAACACTGAAAACACGACACCTTTGATGTTAAGAGAAAGATGTTTGTGCTTCTCCTAGATCGAGGGTGGTGATTGATTTCAGACAGCAGAAGTATACCTGTGCAGTGGCCAGGTACACTTGCTCTGTAATGCTTCTGCACAAATTCTGTGGATGCATGTTGATCGCTGAGCTATTGTTTTATTCAAAAGCAATGGGGAAAGTATTAAATCATCTTTAAAGGATAACATTACAGATCATCATGACAGCAGTGGTAGGTATAAAGTAGTTTTTTATAAAGTAGTCCTGACTTGAATCTGACAGAGAATCTGAGGAGGTACTAAATATCAGGGTGATGACACAGAGGCCTTCCAACCTCAAAGACTTAGAGCTCATCACTTACGACAAACTGTCAAAATAACACCTGACACATGCAAAAAGGAAAAAAAAAACTAGTCAGCAATAATAAGTAGGGTTTAATTGCTATAATGCCGATACAATATTGCCACTGATTATTGAGAAGGATATAAATAATTTTTGATATTTTTTGTATGTAAATTTGATCGACCTTTATGTAAATTAAGGCTGATAACTTTTTCAAAACTGATATTCCTTTTACATTGTTGTTTTGTGTTTGAGAGATTCCTGTCTTATTTCAAATCAGAAAGAAGCTTTTTGGTTGAACTTCAAACTAGTCCTATTATTACATTATCTGTTTTAGTTTCAGGGTGCATCTTTAAATCTTAAAGTGTGAGAACTAGTCACTTGAACAAACTTCCAGAAAACTGCAAAACAGCCAACACACCGAGTTCCTTTAAATCAAGGCTAAAAACCCACCTATTTAGAGTTGGCTTTGATCAGTAGTAAATAGAACATTGAGCTATATTTGCTTGATGATCCGAATGATTTTGATGCATTGATATTTGCTCAATGATTTTGATAATTGTCATGTGTATTTGCTTGATGATTTTTATGATTTTGATGATTTGCTGTATACTTGATTGATGTTTTTTTTATGATGTGAAGCACTTTGAACTGCCTTGCTGCTATACAAATGTGCTATACAAATAAACTTGACTTGAAATTTGACTTGACTTGGACTTCTAACTCATGCGTTTGTGTGTATGTTTTTCCTGCTCTGCTCAGAAGCTTTGCAAGAGGTTCTCTTGTAGCCCATCATATGAGAACATAATGCATGCCTGCACATCCATCTATGCATTTAGCGCTTTGTTTATCCTTCCATCCTGCTCAGCCAAATTTGGATCCTAGGCAATCTAGGTGTGAAACTCAGATATTTTTCTTTTCTTCTCCAGTTCCTTCTGGTAGATCTCAAGCTGTTTCTAAGTTAAGTTTATTTGTATAGTACATTTCAGCAGCAAGGCAGTTCAAAGTTCTTCACGTCATAAAAACATCAACCAAGTATACAGCAAAATCATCAAAAACATCAAAATCATCAAGCAAATACACATGAAAATCATCAGGAAAATATCAATGCATCCAAATCATAGGGATCATCAAGCAAATATCTTCAAGTAAATATAGTTAAAAAATATTGATCAATGATCCACTTTATTTAACTGATTTACACTCAAACTTCCCAAATTAAGGCACATTGAACACAATCTTCTCCACCTTTTTCTCTCATTTTTTTTTATATATTTTGAGGAGTCTGGAGGGGGAGGCACTGAGGTCTTTGACGTTCCGGAACCCATTTTACCTTACAGAGGCACGTCTGCCTGCTGGCTTTCTGCTCTGAGTTTGAAAGAAACCTGTACTTACGTTGTTGAGCTCTGTCTCTAAAATGGTGAATGGCCTGTACTTATACAGCACTTAATTAAGTCCAGAGGAAGCCCAAAGCACTTTACACTACAGTCAGTTATTCACCCATTCAGCTTGGTGGCAAGCTGACAGAGGCAAGGCTGCCTTACACCGACATCACCAGGCCCTCTGATCATCAACAGCAGGCAAGGTTGGTGAAGTGTCTTGTCCAAGGACACAACAAGAGACAGACAGAGCAGGGCTTGAACCAGCAACCCACTGATTACAGAACAAACTTCTACCACCTTTGCTACTATAAGCTGTGGATTTCCACAGCTCCTTCTGAAGTTACCATGGGTTCTTTGTGTTCGATGTTGCATTGAACAGGCATTGAGACTGATCCATCCATTATTTAAACATGCCCATTCTTGCAGGGTTGTGAGGGGGGCTGGTGCCTATTTCCAGCAGTCATTAGGTAAGAGGCAGGGTACACCTTGGACAGGTTGCCAGTCCATTACAGGGCCGTTGAGACGGACATGTTAGAATAAAGTTTTATGAAATACCCTAACCCTACTTTAAACTTATGCACTTCTTTATCCCTGATCTGTCTGCTGTTTGGTCTGCTCATTGGTCTTCATATTGCTTTTCTTCTCTTTGATGCTTTCACAGAGCAGCTTTTACGCAACCGGTATCAAGAATACTTCACTGCCTCACAAGTACATCATGAAAATAGTTGCATTCTTTGCGTCATGTGCAAATTGTTAAGTATGAACAATACAAAAAAAAAAACCAATTACAGTGGTGATGGTCTTTGGTGAAACTGAGGAACAGAATGTAATTCTATATAATGTCCTATACAACCTTGGACCTTTGGTATGTTGAGGGTTTGACTTATCCACAAAATAAAGCAATATCTCATAGTTTTGGTTTAAAAAAAACGAATATATTTTTTAACGCACGCATTTCTTTCCTGGTGCCTGGAGTTGCTGTACAGTAAGTTTGATAAAGGTAGGCTTGGCACTTAAAATAAGGGAAACAACAAACCTTTGTGTGGGGTATTGTGAAGAATGCATGAGGGATCCAGCGAAGACACAAATAAACATCAAACAAAAATGAGATACACCTGTTTGATCATTAATTTTCTTCAAGTGCTTACCTTTCGACAAGGCCCAGCACCGGAGAGAGAAAGGGAAGGTAGAGAGGTAAACGAGAGCTAGAAGAAGGCGAGCTGAGGGCAGAATGTCCATGAGGAATACAAGCGGTGCCTTGCCAAATAGAAAAACAGGCCTTGCTATCGTCTTTCTTTATCCTTCTATTTTATTCTCTTTGTTAGTGGAACTCGGCGTACAGAACTTCAGAGGCAGCTACAATGAGCACATCAAAGCGTGCCGACAGATTGCGGCCCAATGGACACACTTGAATTGGGCATTCATTTCTTTGTTGAAAGTATAAAAAAAATCTAAACAGAAAAAAAGGGAATTAAAAGCAACCTTTCTCACTGTTGTTATTTTTGCCTCATTCCTGTTGTACTGTTTTACTTTTCCTCTTGGAGTTTCACCATGTTTAAGGTGGTGAGGGTCAGGCCAGCACCTTGTTTTTGTCAGATGCTCCTTTGGGGAGGTTTCCGTCCTCCATTCTGTCTTTCTTTTTTACATTCTTTCTCTCTCGCTCTTCCCTCTCACCGATTCTTCTGACAACCTCTCTTTGAGTTCAGCCCACATGGCTCTGGGCGAAAATCAATGCCCATATGTGTCTTCAGCTGCTCTACGCCGGACTGATGAAGGTTAGGAGAGAGAAAGAAAGACAGACAAGTCAAATCCACACAGTCTAAGAGAGTCCAGCTAATTACAAGCTAAATATTCATCAAAATGTATTTCTTTTTTCTGACAAATTGGATGAAAATTTATCAGAGAAATGCTCTTTTGGCTTTTGGTGTTGTTTGCTTGTTTCCTTTCTGCTCCAGGTGCCATTTTTGGTCTGTGATGGATGGGGAGAGGGTAGACTAATTGGGAAACAGAATTAAAGATTATAACCACAGGACTAAGAAAGGGATTTTATTCAGATCAGGATTCAATGACCATCAGACAGCATAGTGTGCTTCTAAGTTCACTGACCTCAGGCTGGGTATTGATTGCCATAACAGTGCTTCATTATTTTTGTGTTATGAGCATGGCTTCTCTTTTCTTTAATTGTTTTTGGTTGAATTTTAAAGTAGTGTGTGGGTGGAAACTGAAGCAGGCTTTAAACTGTAGGAGTGCCCAAAGGAGATGGGAGGGACAAAGACTTCCTTCATCACTATTTTACAAAAGGTTATGATTTAAAAGTTAATTTACGTCAGTAATCCAATTCAAAAAGTAACACTGCTATTATGTAGTTTGTTTTTTTTACGGACAATTGATATACACTACATCTCCAAAGGTATTCACTCGCGCGTCCAAATCATTGACTCCAGGTGTTCTAATCACTTCAGTGATCACATTTGTAAAACTTTTAGCATCTAGGCATGATGATTGCATCACTAATCATTAATGAAAGAACCGATCAATTTCAGGAGCTCAGTCAATTCCAGCATGTGTCTTTGAGAGGATGCCACCAGTGCAATAAATCCAGTTGTGAAATTTCTTACACTATGTATTCCGCAGTCAACTGTTATAACGAGATGGAAATGACTAAGAATGACAGCAGCCCAGCTAAGGAGTGGTAGGCTACCAGAGTGGGCAGAGGATACCTACTTTCTGTTGAATCAGTAGCTACAGACCTCCAAACTTCATGTGGCCTTCAGATTAGTTCAAGAACAGTGTGTATGGGGCATTATGGGGCATCATGAAATAGGTTTCCATGTCCAAGAAGCATGTATTCAAGCCTCACATTGCAAAAAGTGTGATGCAAAGTGTCCAAATGCAGTCCTGTAAAGCATGCTAGTATTGGACTCCAGAGATGTGGACATGGAATGACAAATTGTGCCTCCCTGTCTGGTGTTGCAATGGACATGACTGGAGAAGAGCACTTGACTAACTGCTTTCTATCAAGTATAAAGTTTGGTGTGGGGTTGTTTTTTAGGAGTTGCAGTTGGCCGCTTAGTAACAGTCAAAGGAACTCTAATCTTTCTGCATATCAACATATTTAAGACAATTTCATGCTTCCGGTCCAAAAAGACATGAATTAGTCAGTGTGGTGTGAAACAATTTGACTTTCTTGCACAGTCCTGACCTCAACCCAATTGATAGAACACCTTTGGGATGAATTAGAGTTGAGTATGATACCCTGTCCTTCTCATCCAACATCAGTGTCTGACCTCACAAATGTTCCTCTTAAAGAATCATTAAAAATTTCCATAAATACACTCCTACACCTTCCCAATAGAGTTGAACCATTTATGTATGCAAAACGTAGACAAACATATTAAAGAATAGAATTTGACTCAAATTCATATGGTTGTGAAGGCAGACAAGCAATTACTTTTCACAATATAGTGTATACCAATGCTCATAATGATTCCATAAAAAAGAGTTTTACTTTTAAAAATGAGTTCCTGAAGCAACTGAACTTTTGATGGCATTGTAATTTATTGAGAATTTTTAAATATTTGTCAAAACATGTTGGCCTAGGCTTAGGATTGAAATCACAACGACTGTAAAATTAATTCTCACTGTTTTTCTTGTGAACCCAAGGCTCAGAATTCAGGAGTTCACTGAGCATCTGAAATCATTTTGAACTTAATATCTACAGTGAACCATCACAGGAACTTGGTGCCATTGGGTCTGGCATGCTTCCTCAGGGCAAAGTTACAGCCCGTTTTTCTCCTGGAGTAGCCAGAATTTCACAGCAGTACACTCTTCCCACATTTGATGCCTTTTTTGCTCACTGTGCTGACCCTTTTAGAGATTCTGCAGAGAACACGGATACTTCCTTGGACTGTAGATGCTCCCTGGATCTTTTGCTTCGCATCGACCTCTTGGCCTCTTCTCTCTGGTTTTGATCTCTCTTCCCCAGCTCCTCTGCCCCCACCTCCCTGGAGGGTGTCAGCGTTGGCTGAAGGGGCTTCCAGGGGGCTTCAAGGGGCCTTTCAAACCTTCATCCAGGTCTTAGTGTTCAAAGACCCTGGCCAGTCATCCAGCTGCACACTCACACACATTCACACAGTTACACACTTGCACACAAGCCTGCACTCGTTTACATCTGTGTAGATGTGCACATGATCTGCACTGACAGAGTAAAAGAAGTGCTAAGAGAGTCAAAAAGGCAAGAGTTACTCGGAATTTCAGAATAACATCAAACTGATTTATCTGAGATGTGGCTTAAGTTCGATCAAATTTAGTCTCAGAATGTCAAGCGAGTCCAATGTACATAATGCGTTGGAATGCTATTGCCATCCTTTGTCCTATAAAGTATTTTAAGTTGCTACCTGCACCTATTTTCTCTTGGTCTTAGATTAGAGCTTCTTCCTAAAGTTGTGTAAAGCTTCCTAATTTAACGCTGCCTTCTGGGACTCCTAACGGCAGAAGACTGGATGGAGAAAGCAGATGTGCCTTCTAACAGAGGAAATAGTTGCTGGCCAACCAAGTGTAAAACGTCACTACAGAGCAATGAGTTTTCTGGCAAAATAATGAACAGGGTCAAAGGGGTTGCAACAGTCAATACTCAGAAACCTGCAAAGTGGCCATTGTGAATTTACATGTACAGTTTCTTACAAAAATATTAACTTCACCGGAACTTTTTCACATTTTGTCACCTTATAACAACTAATTTTACTGTTTGTCATCTGTAAGGAACGTGTGATGGACCAACACAAAATACAGCATAATTCAGAAGCGGAAGGAAAATGATAAAGGTTTTCCAAACTTTTAACAAATTAAAATCTATAAAATTGTTGTGTATGATTGCTTTAAAAATCTACATATTTAGTACATAGTGTTGTGTGTGTGATGCAATCCAGCTGCCCTGTGAAGCTCTCAGATTTTTCTTTGAAAAAAATGATTGAACAAACAAAATGATGGAGACCAAAGAACACAACAGGCAGGTCTGTAATAATGTCATAGTTTTGTTTAAAGTAGGATTTTGTTAAAAACTTCATCTTCACCTTTGAATATCTCACAAAGTACGTTTTAATCCATAATCCAAAAATAGAAAGATTATAGCGCAGCTGCACATCATTACTGACCACCTAAGCTGACTGGATAAAAGGCAGCATATTTTAGGAAGTCATCTGAGATACTCATGGTAACTCTGAGGACCTGCAGAGACTTACAGCTCAGGTAGGTGAATCTGTCAAGAGTACTGCTATCACTTGTGCACTTTTCAAAGCGAGCCTTTTTTGAAAGAGTGGCAAGATTGTTGAAAGAATGCCACAAGAAACGTTCAAAAGTTGCTACATACCATGTAGGAGAGGCAACAAAAGCGGAAGTATGTTTTCTGGTCAGATGAGAACAAATTGAACTTTTTAGTCTACATGCAAAATGTTATATGCAAGGGAAGGGGGGAGTACAACAACCTGAATACACCATCCTTATGGTGACATATGATGGTGACAGTGTCATGCTGTGGGATTCCTTTCTTCAGCAGGGACAGGGAAACTGGTCAGAGCTGACAGGAAGATGGATGGAGCTAAATTCAGACTAATGTCAGACTAATGAAAATGTGTTAGAGGCTAATAAGGACTTGAGACTGGGGCAGAGGTTCACCGTCCAGTCGGACAATGAACCTAAACATACAGCCAGAGCGACACCTGAATGGTTTAAATAAAAGCATATTCATCTCACTTCTAATTGGCAATGAGACTTGAAAATTGATGTTCATAGATGCTCTCCATCCAATCTGACTGAGTTTGACCTACTTTCAAACAAGAATGAGCAAAAACTCCAGTCTCTAGGTTTGAAAAGCCGGTGAAGATGTATCTATTAGACTTGAAGCTGTAATTTCAGCAAGAGGCAATTTCACAAAAGTATCGACTCAGAGAGGATGAATAAAAATGCACGTTTTATTTTCCTTCCGCTTTTCTGAGTATTTTTTTTAATGGGACTGTACACACGTGTTAGTGGTAAGTGTGGATCTACAGGGTTATACACTTTCTATGGTGCTGTGTGTGCAAGTTTATGTGTATGTGTCCTCCAGTAGTACAGTGGGATAACCGTGTGTACACACAGCTCACAAGGCCTTATCTAGATGTCCTAGTTATCGATTGGGCTACATGGCAGATAAGAAAAAGATGAGTACCCCCTCCCACTTATCCACAGCCACCACCTATGTCCCAATGCCTCATTCCCCATATCTACCATCCAAACCAGCAGCCCTCCATTCTCCCACCCTCTGAGAGACATTTTAAAGCACCTAAATGGAACAAGACTACATTAGACCAAACTCTAAACACATAATTTATATTTTGAATTGCTTAATGTGTATTTGGAACATACTGAAATGGCACTGAGATATATAATAGCTATGTATATTTAAATAGTTTGCATATGGATGCCACAGCAAAATTTGATTTGAAGTTCTGTATGTTTTAAGTCTCAGATCAATGTTGAGTAAATATTCATTAAACAACTAGTTCAACCAGTTTCAAATCTCTTTTTCAAGAGTGAGAAGGTATATTCTTGACAGGCATGCCACCTCAGGGCAAAGTGTTTGGAAAAATTTTAATACATGCAAGTTGGTAAGAGTTTAATGTTACTAAATGGGGGATAATGGAACATAATCAGACTTAAAAGATTTACCAGGTAAAACAGGATCCATTTTCATACAGCAATCTTTCATATGAACACAGAAAGACAATACTGTTCAGCTGCAGCTGTTCACTCAAGATAACTGATACAGAACAAAGGAAACTTACTAGCTTAGACCAAGCTATCAGTAGTTTACTAATTGTAAGCTTTAGAATCAGATGCATGATCACAGCACTGTTGGTCAATGTCAACCCAGCAACAACTTAACACATGACTGCATTTTTTTCTGGATTTTAGTAGCATGTGTTGGAGTAAACACACTTTGTCAACTACAGTGGAATGTTGTTTTATTTAAAACTAAATAACTGCTAATTATGACAAACTGCTTACCATATTGTCGCCAGTGGTTACTACTTTTGCCTCAGTAAGAAGGTTCTGGGTTCAAACCTTTTGGTTTGAGGTCTTTTAGCATGGAGTTTGCATGTTCTCCCTGTGCATGCATAGGTTCTCTCTGGGTACTCTGTCCAAAGTCCAAAAACATGACTGCTAGGCTAACTGGTCTCTCTAAATTGCTTTTGGGTATGAGTGTGGACTGGTGACCTGTCCAGGTGTACCCTGCCTCTCACTCAATGACTACTGGAGATAGCTACCAGCTGCCCAGGGCCCTGCAAAGACAATTTATATTACATATAAAAAGAAGAAGCAGGAGATTTCTGTATATTTCTCAGGAATTTAAAATTTATTTAGAAGTGACGACTGATTAATTAACATTTGAACTGGACATTTTAAGAGGATTTAGCAAAAACTCGAGAATAAAATTCATCATTAATCAACTAATGATCAACACAGAACGAACAAAGCAAAACCAACTAATGAGCAAGCAAGGAACATAAATTCTGATCTATGACAACAGATCAAATAATTATTAACTTGGGCAAACACAGCTTGAGAGAAAGCTAGATTCCTGCTCCAACAGTTGTTCAGTTTAAAGGGCATTCCAAGACTGGGATTTCTGGTACAGAATTTTGGATGTCTGGAGGCTCTACACCTGGATTCTTGTGGACCCAGGTTGGGTTTCTTAAATAAAATACACTTAATTAAAGTTGCTAAGTCATACTAACCATACTTTGAAGGTGTGTAGAGGGAAAAAAATGGAATCTTTCACAACTTTACTCAAAAAGACAAACTGAACCCCAATAAGATGAACATAAAACACTGATTTAACTCAACCAAATTTTGAAAGGATGATCAGTCCTCTGAAGTTCTTTAGCTCCTTAAACGCATTTGCTTCCAGGAGAGGAGTTATCTAGCAGGACTGATCAACCAATCAAAACCTGACTTTGGGTACATCAACTTAGATGGTCAATAATAAATGGATTACAATATTTTTCTGAAACACATTGTTTTGATTTCAAAGGGTTTTTCTCTGGGTCTCTTAAATGGCATTAGTCAGTTTAGCCATAACAATCATCTAAAAACTGAGGCTATGTTTATTCAACCATTTTCAAACATGTATTAATTCCATTGAAAAGGACAGTTATACATTCTGAGTGTGACACAATCAGTAATCAGTAATGAAATTTATGGTGACCTATTTATTATTTTAAAGCTTTCAGCATTCCTAAATTAACATACACACACACACACACACACAGTCCTATGTAAAAGCATAAAGATTTAAAATTAGCACTGGCAAGATTTGCATGCCTCAGTTCTCCTCTTTAAAGGTCTTTTGTCTGACCGACCAATAACTCTGACAATGAAAATTTTACCCTTTCTCTCAAAACCAAGATTCCTGCCCCTACTATGTACTGCAGGTAAGCTACAGACAACAGAATTCTTCTAAGTGCTCAACCACTTTAACTCCAACCTTAAGCTTCATTCACCATGCTTTAAAAAGTAGGGTTAGAAATCAGGGCCGGGCAGAGACCTTTGGAGGGGCAGGTGCTCAAAGTTTAAAAGGGGCACATAGAACAAGATCTTAAAACACCTTACAACAACTTAACAACAGATATTAATCAAGAATCTAATATGGAAGCGGATGATAGTATGTCATTGTCGTCATGTGGGGACTGTTGAGGGGTTGCTACTCCTGCTGCTGATAGTGATGGAGGGCTGTGGTAATCAGAGACTGTGGTTGTTAAATAGACCATAGGATAGATGGTTGCTGATTATGAAGTATATTTTGAAATAATCTAAATTGGTATTGTCTTACTAAATAAACCCTAATAATATCTGACTGCTTAACCTCCACAGCAGCTCAGTTGCAGATTGCTTTAAAGATCAAAATAGCTCAGAGGGGCTAACTACTTTTCTATAGTAATGTTAGAACCTCTGAGAGATTTAGATATGCGATGTTGGGAGATCTATTATGTTCATGAAATCTTGTCCTTTTCAACAAGATCTAGAGAAACATGGGTTTATCTTTAGTCACATTGATTACTGCAACAGTGTCTTCACAGCAGCTGATCCAGAACACTGCTGCTGGAGTTCTCACTAAAACCAGGAAGATAGAGCACATCACTTCAGTTCTAAAATCCTTCCACTGGCTCCCTGGAGCACAGAGAATAGACTTTAAAATACATCTGTTAGTTTATAAATCATTGAATGCCTTAACACTAAAATATATAAAAATGTGCTATACAAATAAACCTCGTCTTGGAGGGAATTTCCCATTACTGTGTGGACAATTAGGAAAGTAAATAAAAACGTTTTTTATTTTGTACCTTCAACATCAGACCTACATTTTTCTTCACAAACAGGTCTATGTTCAAAAAAAATATGTTCTTGCCAATAATTGGATAGTTGGAGGGCCCAGTTTTTTTTACTTAGTAAATTTCCTTCCATGAAATCTTACCTTGAAAAGTTTTTGCCTGTTTATTCTCAAGTCAATCTGTTTGTTTAATGATTCCATCGCTCAAACCCAAACATGTAGCACAAGAGAAGTAATATTTTCCTTTCTTTTTGCTGTTTTCTTTGTCTGCTCAGGCTTATAACAGGAAAACCTGTTTGTGTTTTGTAGCCTCACGCTTGACTTCACCCTGCTTCTCCTCCTCCTTCTCCTCCTCACTAAGCGTTGTCTTGTTGCTTCCGCCCGAGTGGCTCCCATTGAATATGCCACTTGGTTGAACAATTAATTATTATAATGATAGACCAACAGAGTGTTGCTTTAAAAGCGGACACACAAAGAGGGAGAGAAAGTGGTACAAATACAAATAAATAGTTTAATCCTTTGGTATCCTAAAAGTAGGTGAGTAATGGTTGCAGTGGAATGTATAGCATTAGTTTTAAACAAGGACAGGAAACAATACATGTATTTAATGACACAGTGGAGGGTCAAGTTCAGCACATCTTATTAACATGAACTACAATAACCAAGCATAACATTATGACAAACTGAATAATACTGTGTTAATTCCTAAATTTCAAATCAGCACTGAGCCGTCAACACCTGACCGTATTAAAATGGGCTGTAGCATCTGGCACAATAAAAATTTAAGGTACACATTACAACTTCGGGAACAAGGCACAGTGTAATGAGTAACTGAAAGTTTTGTTTTTCTGAAATAACTAAACCAGAAGAGCTTTCATTTTTATATAATTAGCATCACTATAATGACACGGTTAGCTTAATGGCAAGAAAATGTTGGAGAAGAGTTGCATTTGTTTTGTTTCTTAAATGAGCCAGTCATTCAATACAGCAATCTTTTGGAGAGACATTCATGTGGTCATCATGATGAGAGTGAGGCTATAGCCAACATGAACAGATTGTTATAAGCCATTAACAGCCCGTGTTCCAGAAACGTCACTGACTAATAATCAAGCACATCCATTCTTAGAAAAACATGAGCAGCAGCTGCCGTCTGTAGCTCCCATACCAACTTCCTTTCACTCTTCATCACTTCAGACAAAAACTGTTACTAAGACTCGAGTCTCAGACTAAGAGTCTAAGTCAAGTCTTAATGCTGTAGTGCATAAGTCAAAGACAAGTTTATCATCTTTTATTTTCACAAGGCAACCTAATGCATTTTGAGGTCTTGCATAGTCAGGAGTTTCTGGCTTTCACGTCAGAAATTCTGACTTCCAGGGACCTTTTTCATAAGTTTTTCAACTATAAACCTGGAGGTTCAATTTTGGAGTGAAAATAAATCACATACAGTTAGGCGCAAAATAACCACACCCTTAGGAGATTTAGGTTTAAAGTAATCTTTGAATTTTATTAATATGTTTCAACTTACTGGGAATAATATTACTGTTTTGGGGTAATATTTCTTCCAAATACTCCCAACTTGAATCTGATAAAGAATCTGTGGCGGGAACTAAGGACTATAGTAAAGGCCAAGAGACTTCCAACTTCAAAGACTTGAAGCTCTTCACCAAAGGTATATCATCAAAATACAAGCTGATCAGCAGTTATAAGGGTTTAGTAGCTGTAATACCAATAAAGATCCTTCCAGTGACTGTTAAGGAGGGTTTAAAGACCCGCTGTTGTTTTCAATACAAAACATACATTTTGATGAATATAACTTTACATTGTTTTATTATCTTTTTAGAGTTGACTGTCTCACTTCATATTAATAACAAACTTCTTGGTTGAATCATTTAAAATCTAAGTCTGGCAAAGATATGAATAATTTTTAGCATAATAATCATTAAACTGCATCTCCCAACCAGTCAAGAAGTGCCGTGGATTGACTCATTTTTTGGATGCGATTTTTTTTGTGACATAACACAAAATTGACATAACTGAAAATGTCCACACTATTTTGAAATGCCTCTCAAGATGGTGCGACTTGGAAAACTGGGCATTTAGTGAGGTAGTACTCGTTATAAAATGTTTGAGAACCACTGGAGTCACAATTGCAAAAGGAAATGTGTCACTTTCACACTTGCTGTCATTGTGAAGGCAGTGCAAACGTGCCAGGCGGGCAGCAGGCAGTCAGTCAGCCGGTCTCCTTGGCTTCGACTTGATAGATGCCCACTGTTGGATTTGCATATGCTATTCAAGGCATCTCTGTCTCTCTCTCTCTCTTTTTTTTATTGTTTTTAATCAGAGGCGAATGTCAACAAAATAAATGAAGTTGCGCAGTGAAGTGAAATTTTTATCACATCAGTGGTGTTTGGATGGGTGTGTGTGTGTGGAGGGATGGGGGGGGTATGATTATGATGATGCCACCCCACATACCTCACACCCTCCCCACCCTACACACCACATACTCTCCACCTCCATTCATCACAGGCCATATTGAGGGAGTGAAATTCAGCGGCAGTGCCGGTAATCAATGGAAGGGCTCCATATGGCGGGGATCAAAGGTGTCACATAGTGTGTGGTTCTGCTTTATTGCCAGCCAGCACTGTTAATTGGACAACAAGATCAGAGGCAATATTAAAATCCAATTAAATTGATATGAACAGATTGCCAAGTGATGTACACTAATGTATAATTGAGTATCAAGCAAATGCGAGTGGCCCGTCTCGAGCGCCGAGCTGCTGAATAAATGATGGGCGAGCCGTAGAGGACGGAAACAAGTTTGCACATTAGCCACCCTCCACTCCCCTTCCTTTCTCCTTCTCTTTCCCTCTGTCGCTCCCTGGGTCTTCAAATGACTTTTTTCTATCCCCTCTTTTTTTGAAATTGGCAGTTGTTCTTAAAGGGACATTTTTGTCCTGCATAATAAGGGCAGAGAAGTGGAGAGCTTCTGCGTGTGTGTGTGTGTGTGTGTGTGTGTGTGTGTGTGTGTGTGTGTGTGTGTGGCAGAGAAGGCTTGCGTGTACGTTCACACATACATGCAAGGGGGTGAAGCTGACATGTAACACTTTAAAAAGTGTAATTCCATCACACGCACACATCTTTAATTTGACTAATAAAATCTAAATGTTTTATTTCTCATTTTTTGCTGCAGCTAAACCAAGAACATGTTGTGGTTTTAGGGCTAATCAGGCATAAACACGGACACCCTGCTTCATCTCGCTGAAAAGGCTCCTTGATCCAGAGCTCTTTCCCTTAGAAAAGGAAAGAAATAAGCAGACAGAAGAGAGACGTTAGGGCACCAACAGACCAGCGAGGCCCCGTCCAAGGTGACATTCTGTGATAAGGTAGTGTTGGACTGCAGCCCAAAATAATCAAAGGTTCATCACCACTCATTCATTCATTAATTGAATATTTTTAGCTTTAATTTAAAGTGTGTAACTGCAGCACTAAATCGTGACATTGGGAGTCTGATAAGGAGATTTTCATTTCAAATTTTAATGGTATTTTGACTCTGATGATCACCCCCTTTTTTGGGAGGCTAATTATTTATTTCTGTTGTTTTGATTGTGGTCTAGCATATGCTGTTTCTTTTTTTTTTTATGGCCTCCCACCCCACCTCACCTCTTCCCTGCATTAAGCTGGTTTCTTTAATTAAGCGGGCACGGGGCTCATTAGCTGCCATGGCGATGGGGTGACACGATGTGCCCGTCTCAGTTCCCGCGGGCGGTGCCCGGACAGAGCGCCTGGGGAGCAGGTGCTGACAAGGTCGGGGTGGCAGCTTGCCATCTGGACTGGCACTTAGGCCTTGTCCCAGCCAGGGTCTTTGTTGCCATGGATGGGCTAATGCCATCCACCAACAACCCTCACTCAAAGACATCAAAACAGGGCTCTGGGTCTTAGGAGATCTGTGGACTTAACAACCACTAAAACAAAGGCGCAATAATTGGTTTTGGCGCAATCTGTCCTTCGTTCGCCACTCTGGGGGCTTTCCAGTTATTGAGTTTGTCTGGAACAGAAGGCCCATTGAAGGTTCTCTTCATTTAGTCATGATGCACCGCCATTTGCATAACTTAGATATTCAAGACAAACACTGTGCACATAAATTAAAGCAAAGATTACTACAATATGTAGTGCTTTAAAACTAATAGGCGTCTCTTCTGGACACCTTAGAAAGCTTTTGAAAAGCACTTTGTTGTCATTTTCTTTTTAGATTAATATTTAGGATTTCTATATCTTTCTAAAAAGAAATATATTTATTTTTTTCCTAGATACCCTAAAATATATCCAATATAAGCAATATACAATTTGTTTGAATAACTAAGACTTGTGGATTTTAATACTGATAAATTATTATTAAATATTTGACAGTCAAAGAAAGTTCTCATTTATGTGTATTTATTTGGGTTCATTATTACAGATCTACTCTAATGCAGCTTTTAATGCCTATCAAAAGGTTTTATACCCCTTGGACTTTTTCACATTTTGTCAAACCACAAACTTCAGTGTATTTTGGGGGGTTAATGTGATAACACAACACACAGTATAGCATAATTCTGAAGAAGAAGTAAAATGATATACAGTAAAGCAAACTTTAAAACATTTTTTGGACATGAGATGAAAAATGTGACATTCATATGTATTCAGTTCCTTGACAAAATACTTTGTAGAATCACCTTTCAGCTGCAATTACCGCTGCTAGTGTTTGGGGCCAAGTGTTGGAACTATACTCCAAACCAAGTTCATCTTAGTTGGGACATGATAATAGATGACTATGCGTTGATCCAAACCATTCCATTAGCGCTCTGGCTGTATGTTGAGGGTTTTGTTCTTTGCCTGGAGTCTAAGTCTTTTGCAGCCTCTAAAGGGTTGTCTGCCAGGACTATACTGTGTTTAGTTCCACCAATCTTCTCATTGACTTTGAGCAACTGCCCTGTATGCTGAACAAAAGCATTCACACAGCATGATGTTGCCACCACTGTGTTTTGCTGTGGTAATAGTGTGTTCTGGGAGGTGTGCCGTGTTAGTTTTCCACCACATCTAGCATTTTGCATTCAGAACAGTAAGTTTAATTTTGGTTTCACCTGACCAGCACCTTCTTCCACATGTTTACTGATCCCTACATAGCTTGTGGAAAATTGCAAAGATGAATTCTGATTGGATTATTTTAACAATCCCTTTATTCTTGCTACCCATTTTGTAAATCCCGGATTTCTGAAATTCATTATTAATAGCTGCTCTGTTAAAATTCTCTTACCTGAGCTGTGAATCTCTGCAGCTCCTCCAGAATTACCATGGGCACTTAAGCTGCTTCTGTGATTAATGCTCTCTGACAGACCTGCCAGTTTAGAAGTTTTAGGAAAGTTAAATCCTGACTTTATATTAATTAGATAATAAAAACAGTTTCTGAGAAGTTTTCTTAGTGGGCTTCAAGAAGCACACCTAAGTTTGGCTAAATCTGTCACTCGCTCTAAGGAACCTTGGCCTCTGAGGCAATGGTCAGACACTCGGTTGTCTCAGAGTTTGAATCCTCAGTAAATTATTAGCATTCAAAAGGCCAAGTTAGAATGAACAAAATTCTCACTCCTTGTAATTTGTGAATTTCTTTAAACTCTTTTACAATCTGTCATAAACTTGTTAATTTGGAGCAGAATTCCTCTTTCCTCACTAACACAGGTCTGCAATTACTAGCAGATTCTCCCATGTTTCTCCAACACTGACTTATGAAGCTTCTTGTCGCACTCTATTTAAGATAACCGTTCCGCTGATCAGGCACATAAAGATGTCTTTGACAAAGTAGTAAAACCATAGTTCTGTATTGGCCATTTCCCGTTCGTTCCATCACCACATTATTTTACAGCACTGTGGCCTCTCAGCCAGAGGCCTTGGCTGTCATTATGTGGTCATGCATTTGGGTTTTGCGAGTGTTCACCCACTGATTTAGAGAACAGATGCTTTCTTTAAAAAATGAATTCTAAAACAGAGTTGAACCTTCCATGCCTAAGTGTACAACGTCAAGGTTATTAAATATCCCAGAACCTTTCTTTATAAGAAAAAAAGTTCCTGAGCACCGCATATGGATGTTGATATTCGCCTTAAGAGAGCGCAGATGTTTATTTTAGAGACTTTGCTGAGGCTGGTCTGTGGTCAGCTATGTTGTGCTGGGCTGTACATGAAAGCAAAAGCTGGGTTTGAATCCAGTGGTGTCAACAACCTCAGAGATGAAGGAAAAGCTGCACTCAATGTAAAAGCACAACAAACACAGAGAGTGAATATTCAATATGACATGGGTCATCGTGCTGTAACGGCGTGGTGTTGCTCCTCTAAATACAATATACAGGTGAGCTAAATAAATTAGAATATTAATTAAAATTAAGTTCAAACTCATTTATTACATAGGTTCCTTACACAAAGTGATATCAAGTGTTTATTTCTGTTCATGTGGTTAATATCGGTTAGAATAAAAACCTAAAACTCATACTGTGTTGATTCCATAAGATCAATTAAAGAAAGGGTTTTAAATCCTGAAATGTTATATGAGCTTATGGCTTACATCATCATGGAGAAAACCACTGACTCGACAGTTGTCCAGTAGAAAGTTACTGGCACCTTCACAAGGAGTGTTAGTCACAAACGTTCATTCCTAAAGAAGCTGGCTGTTCAGAGTGCTTTATCCAATGAATTTGATGGAAAGTTGAGTGGAAAAAAGGATCTTCAGGAGCGCCCCGTGTTCTCCAAAACACCTCAGTTTCGTCAGCAGGTAGAATCTGCTCTGACGCTTCCTGTAAAATGCATCACTGTTGTGACTGCAGTCCATTTTATTGTTCTGGAAAACAGCCCAGTATGTGCAAGACTCCACTACTTCAATGTCCAGTTCCCAGGATATTCACCAGTGTCAGTGTGGTGGGTCTACACATGTGGGAATCCACCACCACCTCCTTAATTTTCCACACAGTGACTAAGATGTGGTTCTGGCACCAGGTCACTTAGTCCTGTGTCTGTACGTTTTAATAATAACAATAATACATATTATTGATATAGCGCTTTTCACGACACTCAGACACTGTACAGTAATAAAGATTAAAAGCCACAATGAGAGAAATTTTATACATTAAAAGCAAGTTTAAAAAGGTGGGTCTTGAGTAAGGATTTAAAGGTGAGGAGGTCAGAACAGGGTTGTGGGAGTGAGTTCCAGAGAGCGGGGGTGGATATGGAAAATGCTCTGTCACCCCAGGTTCGGAGCTTGGTCCTGCAGGGGAGGAGCAGGATGTTTGTGTCAGAGAAGCGGAGGGAACGGGACGGGGTGTGGCAATGGAGCAGGTCAGAGGGGCTGGAGGGGGCTGGGTTAAGGAGGGCTTTGAAGGTGATGAGGTGGACTTTGAATTGAATGCGCTGAGAGATGGGGAGCAAATGTAAGTCTTTGTCGCCCCTTACCTGTGATAAGGCCAACTTTATAGTTATAGTCAAGAATCTGGGAGCCAGAATCTGGTGGAAGAGTGGAGAGACAGAAAATCCAAATTGCTTGAGCTCTAGTGTGATTTTTTTTTTTTTTTTTTTTTTTTTTTTGTTCACAGTCAGTGAGGATTTGGAGCCCCATGTCATTTACTGGTGTTTTATCACGTCGATCAAACACACTTCTCTGCTGACAAGCTTTATGAAGATGATGATTTCATTTTCCACCAGTGTTTGTCCTTAGAGGAAGATATGAGACACCAGACCCAAGAAAGCAGGTGAGCTAAAAGTGGCTCTTAAAGCAACCTGGACTTCCTTAATACCTCAGCAAAGCCACAAACTGATTACATCCATGTCACACCGAACTGATGCTGTAATTAGTGAAGGAGGAGCCTTGACCAAGTATTGTGTGCTCAAACTGGGCAGTACATGGAAATACTTTTTCATAAGCAAAAACTTCCTTTTTTATTGTTCTTACCTAACATGCTAATTTTCTGAGAAACTGGATTTTAGGTTTTCATTAGCTGTGAGCTATTAGCATCAGAATTAAAAAGATATTTCACTCTTTGTAATGAATCTACATGAATGTGTTTTAAAATTTAATTATTGGAATCCATTTTTGATGATTTTCTAATCTATTGTGCACCTGTATACCGAGAAGCCTGAAGAAAAATTTTGCATTTCTAAGAATACAAGTCTTTGCATTTTTTTTAATGCTTAGTTTTCACTTTCTAGATTGTGTCAAAATGCAAGAATAAACTTCAGAACCTAGAAATGTTTTAGCATAGCATGTCAAATAACTGAAAACTACGTAGAACTTACTTTTAATCTAATATGTAACAGGAAAAATTATATTAAATAGTCTTACTTGTAATTGAACACACTTATGTCTTAATGGACTTTAATCGCTGATACACAGGACAGCATTTATTGGTGAAGTTAAACTGCTGTTTGCCCACACAGAGATAAACTAAGCAAAGTCGGAGGGATTTTCTTGAAGTCCACTAATTTAATCCCCCATTCCCTAATCGGGTGTGAACCCCTAAATCCTTTCATATACAAAAGATGACCGACAGCAGCTTTGGAGCAGAGAAACGGCCATATCCATTCCCTGTTTCTTGGTCCAGTGATTGCAGAAAATGAGTCCTGCAGATCACATATTTATCATCTTTTTTCTTTTTCTTTTTTGTCAGTCATCCCCTATTTCTTTGTCCAATTTCCTATCAGTGGAAGAAACAGAAAAGCCAACAATTTTAGTCCTCCAAAACGCGAACAGTTTGACCAAACCACATAAAATTGGTCTGGTCTCATTAGCAGTGGCTCTTCTTTGCTACTACACAAGTTTCAAAGACTTGTTCTCTGCAGGACATGCGGTGAGAGTCAAAGCAGAAATACGCACCTTGACCACTACCACATAAACCACATTATTTGGTGAAAATTCATGAAAAGATTACCCCTAGGGGAGTGGACGAAGGGGTGGGAGAATGAGTGGCAAAGGGAGGAAAGGCTGGGGTGTCGAAATAGACTGGTGGGGTACAGGAGAAGGGGCTCAGTGGGGGGCTAATTCCCATCATGCCCTGCTGCAGCTGTGCCCCTGAAACTGACTGACAGATCCATATGCATATGAGAGATTCTGCATATGCAAGAACACTGAGGGGTGACTGTCAGCTTTCTCCTCCTTCTTTTTATCCTGTTTTATATTGCAGTCAGTTTTAACTTTATTTCTTTTACTGGGATTGCTAGTCGTCAAAAGGTCTTGAGTTGCAATTTTAAAATGCTTTGCTGCTGGTAATAGAAGAAATAGCACATGTTAAGCATTAGATGGACACATCTCTGCAAACTAGATACCCAAAAGTTCTGGTAGCAACACAAATACTTTGAGCATGATCTAAAAAAATATATGAAATAAAAACAATGTAAGAAAATAATTAGCAACTGAAACTCCTTTTTACTCCTTTTACTAGATTTTTACTTGATTCAGTCAAGTCTTGTGAGCAAAATTGAAGCTATTAAAGAACACAGTTGAGATCACAACATCAGTCTAATTAGTAAACTGATCACTTTGCATCAAAAAGGCCTCACATGTTGGAAATGGGGGTTGAAAGAAGGGTTTTCTGAATCCTCAGGAACGCCAAGGTGAGGGGTTCAGCTGCAGTAAAGTTCACAATGTCAAGGAGTGGGAAGCTAGCTTCAGGACCTAAAGGATGTTGCCACCAGCACAGAGCTTGCTCGAGACTGGCAGCATGGGTGTATGAGCAAATCGACACACACGGAAATGTCCAACAAAAACATTGAGGACAGGTGAAACTCCTCAGGGCGTACAAGAATGGACAGCAGAACCCCTGAGTTATTTCCTCTGATTCATCCATCTCCTGATAGTTTGGGACATCTGTGGAAAATTTGTTCAAACAACATAGGGTGAGAGTCACCATGCCAGAAGTTAAGCATCCTGATACAATCTATGTGTGGGGTTGCTTCTTCTCCAAGAGAGTGGGCCTCCTGCCAATTCTGCCCAAGAACACTCCTATGAAAAAAGAGTGTGCGGTTAAAGGAAAACCCATTAC
Source organism: Anableps anableps (assembly GCA_014839685.1). NCBI lineage: Eukaryota > Metazoa > Chordata > Actinopteri > Cyprinodontiformes > Anablepidae > Anableps > Anableps anableps. The sequence continues at coordinate 8,180,809 of CM026076.1, read as the reverse complement.
AACTCTGTCTCATGTGACAAACAGATAAACATCTATATTCACTTTTGCTCACTTTTGAACCAGTTGACACTGAGTCTCTGGTCAGCATCACCCTCAGCCCCAAAATCTCAAATGGAAATGGCAGCCAAATGATACACACTGTGTTATATAACAACTACCAACTTCAATGATGGAAGTTATGTGATGTTTTGTTTCTTCTTTTGTACAGCACTATTAAATGTGGTATTGTTCTATGTATTATAGACAAAAAGTAGTCCCCATGTGAAGTGGAAGACAAGTGATACATGATTTTATTTTTATTTATTTAATACAAATCTGAAAAGCATTATGAAAATAATGGATTCAGCCCCCTTTATGCTTATATTCCTGAATAACATCTGATCCAACAATACCTTAAATAGGTCTTGCACTATATTTTACAAATATTCAGCACCAAACAATGGAAATATCCTAAAAATATCCAGAGAAATGTGACTTTTGTTTGGTTTATTCTGATTCAGATCAACTTTTATGCAAGGGTGTCAGGTGGTGTAGCTATGAAAGACAGGCACACTTATAATAATTGTGAAAAGGCATGTTTTGTGTTTTGGTCTATTTTGTCTTTATTTTGAAGTAACAATGGAAAAGCAAACAACAAGAAGAGGCTGGGACATCCTATTTCATCAATTTCATTAGATTACCTATATGTGGCATTTCCTGCACTATGCACTATTTAGTGCATATAGTAAGTTTTAAACCACTTCTACATTCTTTAAAAAATATTTATTTCATTTATAAGTAGACAGTCTTGTAATCTTTTAAAGTGGTCCTGAATAGTAGTTCTTCAGGCTTTCAGGAAGTCTTTTCAAAATCTTCTTAAAACTTTGATCTTTTCTGTCCAGTCCTTGTACCCTGATTTTGTGTGGTGAATGATTATTAGGAAAACCTCCAGTAGCAAAACAGTCTGTGAGAGTAATCTCTTTAAGAAACAGGGAATCCAAATCCAAAAACCTAAAACAAGGCATGAGATGCATCATTTTTCAGTTACTCTTCTACTGTAAGACAGGTTTTCATCTTACAATTCTTCAAGAATCACTTTTTCTGTTTTTTTAAAATTGTGTAATCTTTGGTGTGTTTCATATATTGCAGAAATTGTAACAAACTATCATTGAGATAGGCTGCCGCTAAGAGCAAATTCTGAAGATTCTATATAAATCTGATTATTTGCTAAGATATTGAGTATACATAGATATAACACTGGGTTCTTCAGGCTTAAAAAACTTTCCACTGTGGAACTGCGTGTCTGCTGAGCTTATCATACAAACCACAATGCTTCTAACAACTGTTGTAAATGGCTTTATTGCATGGCATGGAGAAGCATTTCTTTAAAGTTGTTTTTAATATATGCAGTATTTCATAACTAAAGGCAACATAGTCACTTGATTGTGCTATAAAATGACACTATGTCCCTGAAAAATACATAATACCCCACCCCACCACCGCCGCCTTTTTTATAAAAGACAGGTTAGAGAATGGCTATTGAAGGTTGTTTTTAAAGATTCCTGATGGGAAGCAAAAGAATAAAACTGAGAGCTGACCCAAGACTTTTGCACAGCTGTGCGCTAGAACAGAAATGCCAGAACAGTCAAAGGTCAAGACAAGAAAGCTTGCTGGAAATACTTCAACTAAATCGAATGTGTTCACACATTTACAACAAATGTGCGATTTATTTTTCATGGCCAAACATGTTTTTATTCTTCCTCAATAATTTTAGCCCAGAGGCTCAGTGTTGAGACTCAGAAATGTGAAGGTTAAACTGAGGACGAGGACAAACCTTCAGCATGTGACCTAATTTGCCATAAACACTTTATTAACCTGATTTTTTTGTTGTTGTTGGCTGTAGTGAGTAGTGGTCAGTTAGTGTTTGATTCTGAGTTGATACGAATCAAGACCAAGAGTAAAGAGTTTCAAACAGGAGGAGAAGTCAGTAAATCAAAGGTTGGAAGGTGTCTGATGGCCATTTGAAAGAGTCTTGCTGTTAATCCTTGTTGTCGGTTAGTTTGTAAAAGTGAATGAACTCAACAGGGTTCAGAAAGATTGACCGCACTGTGATCACTGATTGGTTTGTTTCCTTATGCCCACAACCTCTGACCCCAGCAGGAGAAGGGTCAAGTGCCTCCTCGACTCAGTGTTAATGAGCCATTAAACACCTTTCAGCTTTGTTAGTGTTTGACAAGCTTTCTGTGTGTCTGAGTATAAGCACTGCAACCTATGGCTCAAAACATGTACAGTTCTGCTAACTATACAGCGCAAGTGGGTTATAAACAAAGTTCGACTGGATTGGAATAAATAATAAGGTTAACATGATATTGATACCCATAATTAGTTAATATAAACGTCTGACTAGAACCGTAACTTAGAATTGAAGGGCCAAAAGGATAACATATGCAGAACGAGATCTTATTTTAGTGTCACATTTTACTGCAGCTGAATGCAGAAATGTGAAATGTTGAGGGGATTCACATGATACCTAGTTTATGTCATGCTAAAGCTAATTCATGATTCATAGAGGGCTTGACTTTGCACCTGTATAATGTAAAATTTGTCATCTATAAAACTCCCACCGGTTAAACTCCAGTTCCAAATGATGTGAAAATTGTGTGAGAGAGACTGATATAGTGTAGACAGTTGTTAGAATTACTACATATGCAGAAAAGCACACGCAGCCCCTTAGAGCTACTTCACTACAGCCGCCACGTTGCACACAGAACAGAAACAAAACCAACCACAACTTTTCTAGCACTTCTAACTTTACACAAACCAATTATTGTACCCTCCACCACTGCTTCCTTTTTAATTTATTTTTAATGCCACATTAAAAGGGATTTTATTAATTAGATGGGAGAAGCCGGAGTGTGACACGTTCAGCCAGTGCTCGCATTTGATGCTTTTTTTTGTTGTTATAAAAGGACCATTCCCACATGTCGTAAATCCCTTTTGCAGCTCCGCCTAACAAACAATGGCAAACAGCAAAACAACATAAAACAGCCACCGAGTCAAAGTGGAGCTCTCTCAGTTGGGGCCGGGCCCTAAGTCCCCTTTCAAGTACAGTTGCAACAATTATCTTCAAAGTGGTACTGAGCGGGAAACCTTTGTTTTCCTCCCAATCGGCATGGCTTGAACCTGACCTTGTTTCTCCAAGCCTACTGGAGGATAACATGTTCCTACAGTTTGATACCAAGAGTACATTTTCTTATGACTTATTCATCTTTTTTTCCCTCTCTCCAGCTCTCTAATTTATAATTCATTTGATCTAAAATTTCATTAATTTTCTAAAATGTTCCAATTGGGGCCTTGCTGGGCTTGGGCGAAGGGGTTTTTTCTTTGTCCAACCCTCTTTTGTAGTTGGCTATTATTCTTTTATGTAGCAGCCTTGTAGAGGTTATCATCTTCTGAGGGCAAACAGCGCTCGCTGGAAAAGTTTTAATCAGCTTTAATGAGCGAGGTCAGCGCTGGAACCACAGAGAATGAGAGACACTGGCGGAAACTTGAGAAGCAGTAAGAGAACAGCGAAAATAGTTGGCCTCAGAGACGTATGGACATTTTTATCTTTTTTTGCATTTTCTAGCTCTCTCATTTGTACTGGAGTTTTTTTTACCTGCCCCTCTGATAGTCTGATTTAGCTCAAATTGCACTGGCATCTTAGGCACGGGAACAGATTATAGATAATGAAGGAGAAATTCATTTCAGACCATCGCTATCTTCAAGGCATCATTCCAATCAGAAAAGGCTGCAATTAGAAGGTGAAAGTTAATTTTATTAAACTTGCCCATCAGTAGCCATGAAAATATTTCTAATGTGGCAGTGGGAAAGAACTGTTAAAATCCTTAAATTCCTCCATAGTGATAACACTGGTTTAGTCTTAATGCTCAACCATCCCTGGCTTTTTATCATTCCATGAAATCCTCAGATATCCCTCTTTTACCATCTCCTCTTTGAGTTACCTTGCCTTTCTTCGCTTTGTCTTTATCAAATGTTGCCGTCCTTTCTTCTGGCTTTAGCCTTGGACTCTAATCTTCTCTCAGGGAATAGTCTAAGCTGTTTCATTTTTAGCATTTCACAGCCAAGGTTGGCTAATAACAGCATAACAACTGTGCCTCCTTGTAAGATATGACATGCCTTATTCAGATGTCAAGTCAGTACATTTACTGTTGCGGTCTATGAGATTCTCGGCACTGTTTTGCTGTCTGTCATTACATTTGCACAGTATTTCACCTTATCACTCACTGAGCCCTTTATTAGGTGACTTTTGCTGGTACCATGTTGGACGCCTTTTATTTTAAAAAACTGTCTTAATTGTTCACTGAATAGATTTAACAAAGTCTCTGAGACATTTCACAGAGATTTTGGTCCATATTGACATGACGGCATCACACAACTGATGCATATTTTTCAGGTGTGCATCCATGAAGCCAACATCCTGTTCCACTGCAACCCAAAGATGGTCTTCAGGTCTGGTTTCTGGGGAAACCAGTAAAGTGAAGTAATTGTTATGTTCAAGAAGCCAGTTTGAGAAGATCTGAGCTTCTTGACAGGGTTTAAAGTCTTGCTGGAGGTACAAATAAAACAATAGATATATTATGAGCACAAGTGGATGGGCACAGTCTGCAACAATACTCAAGTACATGCTTCAGCAAAGCTCAGTTGATACTAGAAGACCAAAGTTTCCTAAGAAAATATTCTTACCACCAGTAGCCTCAGATTCCTGCGTTTAGCTGACAGGACTGGCACTCTTCTGCTGTCATATCTCATCGGCTTTAAAGCTCTACCGTTTCTAAGGCCCTCCGTTTTTTTCTAGCTAACTTGCCTCTGCTCTTCTCTACAGGTATGCTGCCGTCTGTTGCATTGTAGATTATTTTGATTGCCCTTTACAACACTCTCATGTACATCATCCAATCATATACATCATATGCCACTAATTTCACTGAGCCTCACACCTCATATTAAAAACTTTGATTTTAATCTTAGTTTGTGTTGAATACACTTATTTTTTAAGACTCTTATACATGGTGTGTCTCTCTTTTGAGCCAGATCATAATATTCTACTTGTAAACATGTCTAATTTGCAAAGTTGTGCAGTGCAGGGCCAGAAACCCACAATAATATACAGCATCAGCTTTCTCCATAACCAGTTTAATATTATGTTTGGGATCACTGTCTTGTGTGAACCAAACTGTGTCTCAGTTCTAACCATCTAGCTGCTGATTTGAGGTAAAGTTAATCAATTTGAAGGCAGTCTTCCTTTATTCCACCAACTTTGTGCAAGGCACCAATACCACTGGCAGCAAAAATCAACGCAGTATGCTGCTGCCACCTCTACGCCTGACTGTTGGTTGAGTGGTCTTGTCTTTAAGCCTCACTTTGACTCCTACAAACATACTTCTTGTCATTGTAGCCATAAGGTTCAATCTTTGTCTCATCTGACCACAAAACCTTTATCTAGAAGTTGCAAATTACATTGGAAGCTTTTCACAATTTTCAGTCATAGCAGGTTTGAGCCTGGGTGATTGCCTGTGTGGTTGCTGGGTTGCTTCTGAACATCCTAACCAATCACCTGTCAGCTGATTGTTTAAGATTGCTTAAAAGGTGAAAGTTCAAACAACTTGTGCTTATTACAGTTGTTTGAACTAATTATCCATCCATCCAGAAATCATTTGGTGAGAGGGAAGTTACACCCTGGACAGGCTGACTTTTCATCACAGAACAACAAGGACACACGCAAATAATCATTCACGCACACTCATTATTAAGGGAAATTCAGTGAGATCAATTAACCAAGTATCCATGTTTTTGGTCTGTAAGAGGAACCCGGAGGACCCAGAGAGAACCCATTCATGCGTGGTGAGAATGTGCAAACTCCATGCAGATGGACCCCTGGATGAGATTCGAACCAAGGACCTTCTTTTGGCAAATAATATGCCACCTATGGCCTGTCATAAAATATTTTTGTAGTCTTTCAGACATTAAAAATGGTTTAAAATGAATTCAAGGAACTGAAGAGGTTCAAAAAATGGACTTAGTTTGTGGGTATCTCAATGAAGTCAAGCATTTGTGGGATGCTTGATAATCCCATTTACATAACAGGTCATGTCTTCAAAGCTTTTAACTAAAGTCCAATGCTCAGTTGGCCAAGGCTATTGTGTCCTATTGCACATTTTCACTGTATACCATTGGCGATATTAATGCTGTTGCCTCTTCTAATTCTCACATCTAAAACCTTTACTTTGATTTCATGTTTGCTTTTATAAAAGTTGACCCCGTGTTTGTAAATTATGTTTACAGACATTTCTCTGTAAGACCTTGGAGATTACGAATAAAAGCTTTATTCTCTATCTGTACTCACATGAATGGTGCAGGTATATTCTTTTTTAACCAACGATTATACAAAGCCCTTATCCCATATTTACCTTGGTGAACGACCTGTAAACAAAAGCTGAAATTTATTGAAAAATACCTGAATTCGATCTCATTAAGACAAACATTCTTTTCACCGAAGGAAATGTTTCGGCCTTGGTTTGCATTGTGTCATGAGAAAACAGACGTAATTGGCATCATAGCCATGGGCGAATTGTTGTGCAGCTGAAAATAAATCTGAACTAAAACTTTCCTTTTGCTCAAAAAGAATTGTGCAGTTCAAGGTTCACATCAACAGCAGAGAATGTTTTACTTTTACTTTTAAGTTGCAGACAGAGGCTGTGGTCAATTCTCCACAATGGATATTAGATCCCAATAAAAAAATCCCACCTTTTTCAGCTCACCTCCTTCGCACCATGAGGCCACAAAGCTCCATTGATCTTCCTCTTGCAAGCATTACTGTTTTCCTCTCTTGTATTCCAAAGGGAAAAGGTTAGTGTGTGTATGTGTGCGTCAGAGCACGTGCTTTTGCCTATATCTCCATCATCCCCATTATCTCCTTCCCCACATATCCAAATGTCACTACATCTTTCTTGCAAATGTCTTCCAGTGTGCGTCATTTGTGAATGTATGTGTGTCTTCTTTACATGAGCAAGTGTAAGTGAATGTCTGCTTTTTTTTACTCTTTTTGTGTTTGTGTCTGTGTACTCATTTTTTTCATACTTGAATGTGTAAGCATTGTGTGTGTGTGTGTGTGTGTGTGTGTGTGTGTGTGTGTGTGTGTGTGTGTGTGTGTGACCAGATCGTGATACAGCCGAGCTTTACCTGCTCCCAGTGGAGCCAGAGCCCGAGCTCAGAGGGCCGGCGCTTAGCCCTGGTGTCGATAAGCGGAAGCTCTTCAAAGAGCGCAGAGTAAAAACGTCTCGGCCCTGTCAAAGATGGACAAATTCCCTGCTAACACCCTGAGCCTCGCTGCTTGAACAGTTCAAAGAAAGAAGCAAATGCAAAGGAAAGGGTATGCAGCAGGCATACATGTTTGTAAAAAATCAGCTGGTCTCTTGTAGGAACTGCTCTGGCAGATGTGGCCATATTAGCTGCTTGGTTAACCTTGGCCTTCCTCATTTCAACTCTTAGGACTTGTGAGTAAATGCATCCCAATGTTATGCCCAATGCAATCGGTTATCTCTAAGATTAAGCTATGGTGAATCTTGAATTGTTTGTTAGCATGAATTAGAAGGCAGTTTGAAGGTATTTGGCAACATTTTTCAATGGAATAAACAGAACATATTTCACCTGGGTTGCAATAATTTGGGCAGATATAAACTGAAAGCAGTCATGGTCAATGTCAATCAAAAATTAAATACTCTATTACCTTTTAGGACAGAGATATACATTGCATCTCTAAATTTCTTTAATCCTGTTATTTCATACTTTTAAAACTTGCTTTTTCTGATATTTTAGTATATGTGGCCATGATGCACAATCATTGTCTTCCAAAATGGCTGGGGATCAGAGAGAGATCTACATGGGGGCAAGGTACGCAACTACCCCCCTGCAGTAGAACCTTGCCTCCCCCCCGAGCTGCCTCCCCAGATTGTATGTCCTTAAAATCATACTTAGTAAAGCTAATTGTTTGTTTGAACAGATGCCTCTTATTGCCTTGAAATTAGATATTAATTCACAAAAAATATATGAGGGTCCTTATATAGGTCCTTGAAACACCAAGTTATGGCCTTACATCAAACACCGCCTACCTCCAGCTCTGAGGCAGCACAAGCTAGTGTGTCACAGGCAGTGGAGCCACTGAGCTGCCCAACTTTTTTCAGGTGAAGTCAGTTTCTCCAGGTGATATTTTACCACACAAAGTTAAAGTCCAATTAAGTTTGCAATGAATGAAATGTCTGCTGAAGTTGACAGTCGCAGCTAGCGTTTGATTTGTAAGAGCTTTAGCATAGTTCCTTAGTTAGTTTTGCTTACAATAAACACAAGAACAGTTTATGAATGGTTAAGATATGAAAACTGTTTTGGGCTTGCTGTTTCAGGTTGAAAATTTACAGACAGCTCTATAAGATCAATATCACAGCAGAACCAGGCTCATCAGATAGAAAATAACATCAAAACAACAAAGCTCGTGTATAAAAAAAGAAGTCTTACCTTAACATAAACTGTAGGTCTACATCTGGTGCAGTTTGAGTCAAAGAGTAACGATACTTCATAATAATGTGTCAAAAGTAAAAGTTACCGTGCAGTACAACTACTCCTAAAAGTACATGTTTTTCAAAAAGTTACTCAAGTAAATGTAAGTAGTTACTACTCACCAATGCAGATAAATGAATGCCATGACAGCATAGAAGGAGTGTAATAATACAGCTATGAAAAATACATCTTTATTCAAAATGAAGGAAGATGTTAAGAAAAAAAGTTATTAAAAAGCAGAATCACATTAAAGCCCTGGGTGAAATTTTGCTTTTGACATTTCCCAACGAGGTCCTGATGAAATAGAAACCTCACAAAACAAGATAAATGTCATGAGATCTTAGATCTTATGAGCAAACCTGATGCCTGAAGTCCTAGAAATGCAAAATACACATGCAAAAGCACTCAAAGTTATATTCTGGGATGTTGAGCTGAAATGGGGAGAATGGACATCTTCAAGGAGAATGTAAAAAGTGAATTTTTTTTTTTTTTATTTTGGCAGATGAGACAAAGGACATTTATACCTAAAACTTGTCTTTGTTTTCTTAGAAGAAACAGTGATATAATAAATAGTTTTTAAGTGTTTTTGCAGATATTTTATTTACTCCATTAACATATGGCAGATTTTGTTATACTTTACAGAGGAGATCCAGCATTGACACCCTGCCGAGACCTCTTGCCCCCCGAGTGTAAAATTTTCTATATTCTTGTTGCATTATTTCAAAGATCCTGTAGATGTAGGGTGGATATTTTAGAAATAGATTTTTAGAAATGATAACATACTTTGGGTTTCTGTGCCCAAAGCTACACCAACTGTAGAGAAGCTGACATGGATTATTTTACATCCATCAGGCTTTGTCCTAACTCTGCCTTCTGAAAACTGTAAATGATGAAGAAGATAAGAATTATAAAGACATTAACAAAGAAATCATTAGCTACAAAGGTTTTTGGAACTTTTCTCATTATTCTAAGCATCTTCTTTGTCTGAATTTAAATGCAGTTAATGTTCATATCGCCACTAGCTGGTGCAGTATGAAGCATACAGAGATTTCACTGTCAATGCTGATTAAAAAAAAAGTACAGGAAAAATTATCAGAAGCATTGAAACTAGGGGCCTGATCACATATTAATAGTGAACATTTAATTCTCTTTTACTTTTAAACATCGTTTTGAACTTTGAAAAAACTAAAACTCTCGAACTGTATACGTAAGAGCTGTATTGGTAACATCTGCCGCTGTACTTAAAAAATGGACACTAAATTATTCCAGTTAACCAGAAACTCATAAAACGGTGAAACAAAAAAATGTGGCATTTTCTTTTTATGATTGAGGGTTCCGCTGTTTGTGTGTGTAACAGTGTCTCCTCTGTCTCTGCGCAGTTTATTTTCAGAAGTTCACCTGCCTTCGGGAGAAGATTTATTCCAGAAAGGCGCTGAAATGACCAGCAAAGCTTCGCCTGCTGGAACAAAGGAACGCATGATGTGCAAAAAGTTTTGCCATAAGACAAATAAAAAGACAAGAACAGGGTGAAAAAAGATTAGCCTCAGCAAGTCCACATTTTTTATAGTTGGATTTAATTTGTTCTCAAGAACAACAAACGATGCTGGAATGCTGGTGAGGATTTTCTTTTTTTTATATATCTGCCTCTAAGACATTAATTATATATTTATATATAGAATATGCAAAGAAGAGCTGAGGAATGCTGGGGAAGGCAAAATGATTAAAAATTAAACAATGCAGAAAATCACTCAGTTACCTTCAGGGATGTACATCTCTTTAGTTTTTTTTTTTTTTTTTTTTTTTTTTTTTTTTTTTTTTTTTTTTATCTTTATCGTTATTCCCTCCCTCCCTGGCCACTTTCATTTGTTCTTTTTTGCTTTTCCTTTTTTATTTTCTTTCATGATTTTTTATCTTTGGTCATAGGTTTCTTTAAAGCTGTCTGCTCCGCAGGCATGCATGTTTTCCACCCCACACACGGCATCCAAGTGTGTGTCCTTCATATGTGTGTGCGTGCATGGGTGCGTGTGTGCATGCATGTATGCGTTCTCATGCAGCAGCTATTTGTCATGGTGTAGGCTGTTTGCTGGGTCAGTCCAGATAAACTAATGTGTCAGTGCAACAGAGCTCCGCGGCTGACCAGAGTGCCTGCAATATGCAAAGACTTTGAATTATTTCGCGGCCCTGTGGCTCTCCTGCTGCACACCATGCGAAAAGTAAATGCAGGAAAACCGCGGGAGCAGGGATAGAGAGTGGAGATGAGGGAATACAAGTGAGAATAAAGAGGAATAAACAGAGAGACAGGAAAAACAAGAGAGAGATATTGAAGGGCAATAAGGAAATACAGGAAAAATAGGATCTGAGATTGGGAAGGGGCAGAGGAGTTGCCAAGTAGCTGAGAAGGGAAAAAAGAACAGATGCAGGGAGGAAGAGCTAGTGAGAGAGGGAGAGGACAGAAAAAAAGATGAGTGGGGGCCAGTTTGCTCCAAGCTGCCTGCAGGGAGAGAATTATCCAGCCTTTGAAGAAAGACAAAGTGGGCTAAAGGAGCAATACAGAGACCAACAAGGTCACAGGGCAGCTGATCACACTTCCACATATTAGCAGGTCTCTGTTGCAATTTCTGCTATAAGCTCCATAAACAGAAATAATTTGTTTTACACGTTTTCTGTCTCTGAACCCATTAGTTCAGAGTTAACTGGCTGGGTTTGTTTTTCTTGTGACCACTAGTGTATATGAGTAACTGCATCTCTAAACGATACTTGGATTATTTGTGCAATGACCAACCAATGACACTTCAGCTGTCATTTTCTACTGGTTCAAAACATTTTTAAAGTTTCAATCCCCTTTCTGTTCAGGTGTGATACCTACATCTCTACAGGTGTATCTCAATAAAATGTATATTTTAGCATTTAAATCTAATTTTAGGAATTCAATGCAAAACAAAACAAAACACAAAAATATAATCATTACTCAAAGCTTCTGTTTCTGTTAGTTTGATGATTACAGGAGAGAATGGTGGTGTAGTTATTACCCTGTTGCCTTGCATATTATTACCCTGTTGCCTTCCAACAAGAGGTTCCTGGGTTCAGATCTAGGCCTGGAGTCTTTCTGCATGAAGTCCGGGTACTCTCACAGTTCAAAAAACATGACTGTTAGATCAATTGGTCACTCTCCAGGTATGCCCTAAAGTATAAGTGTGTACATATAAATGGTATTCACACAGAAACAACAGAAAACACAAGAAACAATGCATGTATATGAAATGCTCTTTCAGCTAAAAAGCTCCTCAGGTAAATCTACAGAGGCACTCTGTATTTTTGCCTTTCACTTAAAATTAATCAAATACACAATATAGCAACTCCAAAACACTCATTCAAACAAGGTGTGACCAGAACAATATTCCACAGTACCATGGTGATATTTGTTTCACTAATGCTAGATGCTAAAGATATCTCGTTCATTTCAAGACTGCATAAACTTTACCTTGAATTTAACAATTTAGTGATGCGTCGCCTCCTCTGGCTGCCACTGTCCGTAAAGCACCATGTGCATGTAGGTCAACGTTCCTTCCCAGTTGCCGCCTGTCTTCTTACGGTAGCTGACGTATTCCCATATAGTGGGATTCTTTTGACTGGGTGCACACACGATACAGGGTAGGGGGGCTTGGGGGAACTTGCTGGGACTTGCAGAGTTGCTATGCAGGGGTGCGCGGAGGGAGGGGTCGTGATACTGCAGCTACACATGACCAGTGGGATTTGACCTGCACTTTATCTCTGACCACTCTAAAAAACACTGATACCACAGGGACGGTATGACGGAAACTTTTAGTGATTTTGAAACCATGACTTTTTCATATCGCGGTATACCTTGAAACTGGTGACCGGACCATGCCTCTATTAGACACCCCATTACAGGGAAGTCCTGAATGGGGGTTATTGAAGATATAACTGGTAATAAACCTTCCTAAAAAGTCAATAATGGTTTTCTAACTGTTAGCTCCAGTAAAAAAAAAAAAGGCTCTTAATGACCTTCATCAAAATAAAGTAACCATGAGTATTCCAATAGAACTGTCAAATGTAGAAAAAGTTGCTTGCAATCAAATAATGCTTGCAATCAAAATACCCAGGAAAATCTGATAGCTTTCATGTTCACACCTCATCAAGCATCCCTGCTTTAAAATACATCTAACCTCAGCACCTGAAATGCACTGTATTATACATACTAACAATCAGTACACTCTTGTGTCTTTGTAAAACCTTAGATTAGGCTCTTTATTTGCCTCCAGCTGACAACTGTGTGAAGGGAAGCGATTTTTTTTTTTTTTTTTCTTCCTTCAGTTTTGGCAAATGATCAGACAAGTAGCACAGCAGTGTATTAAAATGTCAGCTTAAAATGAAAATAAACAACTTAGGGGTGGAAAAAGGTTTGACGATACAGTAAATATCAATCCCACCCCCGGACAGTCTCAGTATGGCCTTGGGGCAGAGTGGAGATTGACAGGTTGGGAGGCCAAGTTTCACAGCCACAGGGGGTTTTCTTCGCTTGAACAGCAGGAGCTTTAGGTCTTCAGTGTGTGTGTGTGTGTGTGTGTGTGTGTGTGTGCGTGAAGAGAGAGCTAGAGAGAGAGAGAGAGGGAGGAAGAGAATATACCAAAAGAAGGCTTAAACATATCTAAAGTCTGGATGGTAAAAAAATCTTACAAATCAATGGACCTCACAAGCAAACTATACCCCGCTGTTTCTCAAAGTTGTCCTCAGATTATTAACACTGGAGTTTACAAATTTCATCAGACTCAATTCATGATGTAATGCATTGTAGGCAGTGTAGGTGTAGCCATGAAGGGTTGTACAAGGTTATCAACAGAAAGCGGGTGAGCCCTATGTGGACTGACTACTGTGTTTGACTGGGGAGAAGAGGAGATTCATCAGTGCATACTTGGTCTTTTCATTGGTGAACTGTCCAGTTTTGGTAAGCCTGTGCTCTCTCCTGGTAGCCACTTCTTTTTCTGGCTGACAAGAGCAGAACTGCATGAGACCTGGTTTGTCTCATCCAAAATACATACAAACAATATATTGTTCATGCCTGCAACATGACAAAATGTGAAACAGTTTAAGGATTATGAATACCTTTGAAAGTCAGTAAGTGGCTGAAGTATTGAGTCTCTCAAGCTAGCAGTAAGCAAGCTTTAGTAAAAATTAAAGTTTTCAATCTTGTCATAAAAGTAGACAGGGTGTCTAAGAACTGGTAGCTGGTTTAAAAAGATTCTACTTTTTTGAACTCTATGAACTACAAGTAATGTGGTTTGACGATCTGTTCTTCACTATAAGATAGAGGAGCTTGATTATTCAGAGCTTTTTACAGTTATAATCAGAATTATTAGCGCCCCCCCTTTCAATTTTAATCATAAAAAAGAAAAGTCAGACAAAAACAACAGTCAAATAAAAATAAAAAAAAAAAAAAAAAAAAAAAATAAAATTTTACCATGTATTAAATATACTTTTATTTTTCTTGCCATCATATTGTTGAATTGTATAGAATTGATTAAAGCATAATTATAAGCTTTAATTAGTTAAGGTCAAAACTGAAATATAAGCTTCTATATTAGGTTTTGGATTAGTACATCTGACACTGGGAGTCTGTGCCTCACCAGTCATGAAGCTCACCGCACATTACTGCACACCACTCCTGAAAAAAAATCAATCAGTATTGAACCTTACATAAGGAACTCTGGTGAGAAGGCCCAGTTGCACTTGAACGCTTGGAATAATGTCACACTTTTGTTAAGAAGCCAATTCATTATGCTAAAAAAATATAAAAAAAATATTGTGAACTTAACTATATTAGGGAAGAAGAGTTTTAAGTTTGTTTTAGATTTACCAAAGACATACTGAAGAGAAGCTGAAATTATACTGACATTTAACTCTCACTGTAGCAATTTGGATCTATTGAGAGTACCCAAAAATTTTACTGAAGTAAGAGTAGCATTACCTCAACATATTTTGACTCAACTAAAAGTAAACTATAGCCATCAAAGAAATTACTCAAATAAGAGTAAAACAGTACTTTGTAAAAAAGCTACTTAAGTACTGAGTACCTGATCAGAATGTCTGGTTTCATATTTTAACCTCCTAAGATCCGAACTCTTGTGTTGACATGCGTTATTGTCCACATATGTGGATGCAAGGTCCGAGGAGGTTAAAATGATTTCAGACAGGAGAAAAATATAGTTATGTGCAAATTCTGGTATTTTATAGACTAAAATAAAAATAACAAATACACATAAGTAAGATAATAACAAAATAATACATTTTAAGCAAAAGAAACACTTTTCCAAACCATTTTTATGTAGAACTTATTAAACTAATATTTACAGTAGGAAATGTATGTATGTATGTTAGAACAGGGCAAAGTACTTCTGGTGGCCTTGACTGTACCTTCATTTGACTTCCAAATGGCACAGCAGG
Source organism: Anableps anableps (assembly GCA_014839685.1). NCBI lineage: Eukaryota > Metazoa > Chordata > Actinopteri > Cyprinodontiformes > Anablepidae > Anableps > Anableps anableps. The sequence goes on along the minus strand of CM026076.1, from coordinate 8,165,758 downwards.
CTCATCAGATAGAACGAAACAATAGAATAACAAAAAAGCTTGTGAACAAACAAGAAGTCTCACTTTAACATAAACTGTAGGTTTGTGTCTATGTCTCATGCAATTTTGAGTAAAAACATGTTTGTTCTTTATTAATTATGAAGTTACTCACAGTAGGTAGAGTATCCAGAAATGAAGCCTTGGCGAAAATTCAACCAGGTAGACTCTCTCCAGCATTTTCCATCGCTGGGTCCACGCCTCTGCCGCTGCCAATTAGCATCCAAGATTCTGGAGGTAAGGCTTGCAATCCATGGTTCCAGCTGCTCACCAGCCAAGCTTCGTCCCACCTCCACTCCATCTCCACCCTCATCCTCTCAGGCTCCTTTGGGCTTCCTTTCTACGACCTTCGCTCCACCACCAGGTCCGGGCCCCGGGGGGAAAGACGACCCTAAATCCTCACCCTATGTTTTTCGTTCAAGCTCATGGTGATTCTCAGCGTATTCGTCTTCTGCCAGGGTCTGAGCGCCAAAGAACTTTACTCTAAGTCAAATTAAACTCTCTAATTGTCTCTTTCTCTCTGCGTGAGTCTCTCCAGGTTGAAATTTTACTCAAGAGTACCAATACTTCATCAAGATATTACTCAAGTAAACGTAAAAAAAACACAAAAGTACATTTTCGTCAAAAAGTTACCCAAGTAAATGTGAGTAAATGAAACTAGTTTCCACCCACCTCAGCCTAGAAGTAACAAGTTTTTCTGAATCACTCTCGGGCAGGATGTCATGTTACATGGAACATTACACAAATAACAGAAAGCAGACCAAGAAATGTGTTCTTTGTAAATGATAATATACATTGTTTCAGATTTTTCTGTAAATATCTTAAAACTGTGAAAACATGGATGTTCATACAAACCCATGGTTATGTAGAAATTAAAGGCTAAAAATAACTAAGATTACTTTCACTTGGACTAGAAGCTACAGAAACTAGTTTATTAGATGTGTGTTGCTAAGACATCCCCCAAAGAAAACAATTCTGTCTTATTATACTTTAAGAGCAGGACATTAATAATCGTCGAGGCCTTTGTTTCTTAAAGAATCGGTGTAGCCAAGTCCTGCAAAGCACGTCCTGCGATGTTAGATATCATTGACAAAAAAAGTCCAGTTTAACTAAAAAGCACTTCCTCTCTAAAGAGACTTGTTGCTTTTTAAAAGTGATCCAAGGCGAAATGCATATGTATGGTTTAAAACAGAGATGTTTCCCTGTAACTCGTTGCCATTTAGGTCAAAACATATCAAATCAATCTTATTAGACTTCATGATGTTGTCTCACTTACTAAAAGGAGCATAACGTGTCTCCTTTGAGGTTATCAGGTGTTGTAATACACTTTGGTGTGCACTTTGTTTTGAAATTTATTAATCTTTTCTTGAAACAAATAGTGACCATTCCACAAAGCACTTGAATCACCACCTGTGCACTCACCTGCAGTACTTCTGTTTGAAAGATCTCCTGTTTCCTGTTTTTTAAATTGCACATACCGTACCTTCTCCCTCCACCTTTCCTTTTTTTCCTTCCTCCAGTTGCATGAACACACGATTAACTAAAAAAAGGCACCATTTGTTTGGCGCGGTGCGGTCCCAGAGCGTGTTGTTTTGGCCCGGCATATAACACGAGAGTGTTTGTTGCCGTTAACTAGCACACGTGTTGAAAATAAACACCTCGCTTGACAATGCTCCATTAATAACACGCCTTCGCTTTGTTACCCGCTTGTTTCTGCTGCTGCTGCATTTTGTTACTTTGCTGTCTTACTTTCCCTGTCTTTTGTAGTGCATGCACATGTGTGCATTGTTTAATTATGTGTGCTTTTGTATGTGTGTGAAAAGCCGAGCTTCTGCCTTGCATCATCACTATGAAGATGTAAAATATGATCAAAAAAGGTGTACGTGCTTTTTTTCGTCTTTTGTCGTCCATTACCTGATACCCGACCCCAAACTTTGCTTACATTTTGTATGCATAATGCGTCCAGTAGAAACATTTACAGTACTATTTGCACCTCTGTACATTCATGCTTTAATTGGTTTTGTGTGCACACTTGTGCATTTGTGTTTATGTTAACCCTTTTGAAATCATGTTCTGCATTCAGCACTGAAAATATCATAGAAAAGAAAGACCTTGAAATGTACAACTAGCCTAAACAACAGAAATGTACCAAAAAAGGGAGAAGATATATATTTTTTTTGAATAAGCAAATATACCACAAAGAAGTCAAAGCTTTGTATAAAGAACTTCTGCATTTGTTTCCAGTTAGAATGTTAACTAATGTTACAGTCTGTTTTTCCTGTTTGTTTTTCTATTTTGTAACTTGACAAAATCGACACTTGGAACAAACTGATTTTGACATTCCCTCCACATCAACTCTGAGACATCCCAGTATGTGTTCATTTACAGAACAGAGTTGCAAAGTGTAGCTAAAGCACTCAATTTGGTTTCAATTCAGTTTTATTTCTATAGCGCCAATTCACAACAAATGTCGCCTTGAGGCACTTTACAAAAAAATAATTTCAATTCACTCATACATACATTCCAGTTGATCCTAGTTGTCAAACAGTACATTAAGCTCAGTTAATTCAAAGTAGTTTAGAAAGTTTCTAAAGAAGCCCAGCAGATTGCGTCATTGACTTGCAGGATTCACTCATACCGACAGCAGAAAATTGCTTGCGATGTGCCGTTGACTTTACAACAATCCCTCATACCAAGCATGCAGGTAACGACAGTGGAGAGGAAAAACTCCCCTTTAACAGGAAGAAACCTCCAGCAGAACCAGAACCTGGCTCAGTACAAGCGGCCATCTGCCACAACCGACTGGGGGTTTGAGAAGACAGAGCAGAATGCACAAGAAGAAACAGATGAGCTAATGTAGGATTGTTTTTGATGTTCATGAAAGTAAAAAGTTAATAGTAGGAGAGGGAGAACAATTAGCTGATGGCAGCATTATCTCACAGAGCCTTAAATTCACTTTTTAAAATGGGGGGAAATTCCCCCCTTACATGCTTCACGTTTGTTTACACGTTTGGTTTCCACTGCTTTATCTCTTCCACTTAATAACACAGAGTTTAAAGGTAGAATGTATTGGAAGCATGGAAAACTATTCAGAAAGAAATGGTAGTGCTTGTGAGATTAACCATATATCTTGTCACATTCTTGCTTCTGTTGAAGGCATTTATCACCATTCCGTTTAATCTTTTTCCTTTTTGTTTATCATAGCTGTGGTTCTCTTCTCTTGCTCTACTCCTTTTCCTGTTCTCGCCCTTCTCAGCTGCATCTCATTCCAAAGTAACAACTTTGTTGAAATAAAATTCCTAAATAGTTCAATTGCTCACATGACCTCTATCTTTGCTGCGCTGGCATCTAAACTATTGGCATTGCTATAATTTGTTGTCTCTTTCCCCAACTCTTTGGGATGCATTTTGGGGAACATTATTCATTTTGGTGCCTCCTTCTTCTCTCTTTCTTCTATTTAGCCAGTTAGCCTGACTCTCTGATCATTGGGCTGCTTGGTAACGTTACCGCCACCGACACTACCTGTTGGAGGAAATGAGGATTTGCGTCGTTACCAACATCACTGCCTCCAGCGCTGTTGTTTTTCAGTAGCCCGCCACCTTCCCCCTTCCAGCTGATAGGTTTACGTTTTAACGAGCGCTCCATGTTTTGATTAGATCACGGTTAAAAGAATCCAACAACTGTTGGTTTGCTAGCAAGAGAAGAGCGCTGTAAGTGCTCTAGTTCATAGCTCCGATGCAAAGGTCACACATTGCGATGGTGTTCATGACTGTAATTTAATGCGGGAATTTCCCACATTATAAAAACTATATTTGCGAGAATTGATTAGAAAATGTCCAATACCCGCTGTGAATTTCAGGGCCAGTCTCAGCTGATCCCCTCCTCCAGGAAGGCACCTCAGTCAAACAGAGCGCTAGACCAGGTGTGGCTTCTATAGAGAGAAAAATAACAGAGGAAACAAAAAGTTAACAGTTGAAATAACAGCAAATGATGCAAATTCGAGAGTAGTAGAAGAAGAAAGAGAGAAAAAGTGGTCAGTTTGTCCTTTAGTAGCCTAAGCCTATGGCAGCAAAACTACAGTGATAGCTCAGGATAACCGAAGCCAGTCTAACTATAAGCTTTATCAAAAAGGAAAGTTTTAAGCCTAGTCTCTTAAGCACTCAAAGTACAGCTGTGTGTGTCCTCCTTGATATTTTAAATCCACGTTTGTTTGTCAAAGGGGTTCACTTGTATTCTGTGCGGCTGTACGAATTTTGAAAATTGGGCCCAAAACACTCCGGATCCGTTTTAGCATCCGATCCAATGGAAAATCGGGTTGGATGACGTATGCAGCAATTAGATCACGTTAAAGTCAATGGGGCTTCGCAGACCGTTGACGATTCCTAAGTTCTAATTTGTTTGGAGTTACACAGCAATTTGAGGGGAATGTCATGAGTGAGACAGAAAGTGAGCCACAGTAAAACCCATCCCCTTTGGGGGAAAATACAAACTAAAATATTTTACTCACAAAAAAAGTAGTGTAGCTAATTACCCATGGTAGTAGCACATACGTAGAGATAAAAGTAAGAGTAAAACAGAGATCTTCTTCGAGCAGCAGCTTTCTGTTTACTGCTGGACTGGTTTGTGTTTACACTGGCAACATTTCCAGTTGCAAGTCAGGTGGTGCATAGATGAACCGTCAACGCACCACCTGTGTGTCAGGTAAAAATGTGATCGGGGTGTGATAAGTCATACGCAAGCAGTGTGTTTTGGGCCTTTTTCATACTCACCTCAATAATCAGTGGAAAAATCTTTAATGGCATTATAGCAGTCAAACCCTCCTTATAATTGCTGTTGAGCTTTTTGTATGTTTCCACTTGTATTTTGAGGGTTGATCTTTAGTGATGACCCCCAAGTCTAAGTGTTACTGGAAGACCTCCTTACCATCACCCCAATTTTTGCTCCCTCCACATGTTCAAGCCGAGACTCCGATTGGGCATGATTATACAAACCTTGTTTATAAATTTGAAAGATTACTTTAACCTAAATGTGCCAAGGGAATGAATAATTTTGGCTTAACTACAGGTTTCCTGATGATTCAGCAATTAAAAATGCATGGAGGCAGTTCCTGAAGAGGACAACATAAACTTAAAAAAAAAGTTAAAAGTTAAATGAAAAGATACTGTATGACTGAATTTTTCCTAGATTCTTATGGTTAATTTCTTCAAGTTGTCATTTAACCTAAACATTTGCTTGGCTAACTCCTACTTGGGCAACTTCATAAAGAGAGGGGCATTTGTTTATTCAAAAACATGCAAACTGTCGGATTTCAATTTGCTATAAAATTTCATTTCATAAAATGGTTTGAAACAAATAGTAGAGCTTAAAAGCCAAATGGTTGTAGAGGCTTAGATGCCAAAGGCTGAATTTCTGATGTTGTCCCATTCTGAAATAAATCATAGAGAAAACAAGAAAAAGAGAGACTAAAAAAAGCAGTATGTAATATTTAAAGAAAAAAACATTAGAAGAGGCATATGAGTTTCAACTGGATAAAGTTTATTCCAGATGAAGACTGCTCTATGATCTCTATGACCTATTAGGTTCACTAAAAATTTGGAAAACCTGTTTTATTTTGAAAGCAGTCATTTTCTTACTTTGTGCAAAACAGGCAATGCCCTCCTGTTTTCCATGTCCAAATTAGGGCTGCAACTAAGTTATTTTAGTAATTGGTTATTCTATCGATTATTCTGTTGATTAACTAGATAACAAAATTGTCACATTCTGCAGAATTTTCCTTTTTCCCACTTAAACTTTTTTTATACAATATACGAAAACATTAAAAGATGCAAATAAACAAAAAATTCAGTTCCTTTTTAAAAATAATAAAATAAGCATTTTATTGCCTAAAATGCAATAATATAGTATTCCTTTAGTGAATGCTTGATAATTGTAGCAACGGATGCATCTGCAGCTAAAAAAAATCCTTCTAACATCAACGTGAGAAAAGCTCAGCCCTTTTTGCTTGACTTAACGTCAATACAGTGAGGGCTAATCTGTTGATTATTTTTTGGATTAATCAATTAATAATTGGATCGCAAAAGGTGCTTAATAGTTGATTTTTTTTTTTTAACCTCTTAACTGTCATCCACAAAATCTTTACATGTCATACAACTGGTCCATGAGGACACTGGTATCCTCAAGACAGTTAAGGGTTTAAGGAATTTGAACCGGGTGAAGCTAAAACTATGCCACTTGAGGAGTTTGGGGTAGAACATATTTACAGACAAAGTTTTTTTTTTTTTTTTCAATCTTAAATTTAAAATGTTTATTTTTTTATACAGTTTTGGCTTAAGTGCTGCTCTGAGAATGTTATTTTTTCAGCAAATCGCCTTTTTTAGAGTCTGTATACTCCAGTTAACGATTAAGTGATTACTAAATTAGTTGACAATTATTTCAGTAATCGAGTCATTACTATTAATCCAATTAATTGTTTCAGCCCTTGTCCGAACTATGCTGTCATCAGCACCATTCAACTATGACCATAACATGTAAGTCCACAATCGCACCATTCGCCAAGCACTGCTCTAACACTACTTTTTCAAACCACTTCAAGATGCAACTAAGTTCTAGCAGTATGCTACCACAAACCTACTGCTACAGATATCACCTCAGTACCATGGGATCAAACTCTTAATTATTCAAGGAATACTGGAGTTTTTGGGCCCCAGCTCATTGACCCTAAAGCAGGGATGCCTATAAGCCCAGTCCTCAAGAGCTGCTATCCCACAACTTTTAGATGCATCCCTTCTCCTGTTGCGTTCTTAATTAGCCCCAGATGATCTGACTAAGGCCATGTAAAGACTATCTGCAGTCTGGCATATTTTTTGTTGAAGAATAGTCTTCATCGACCGTAAAGTCACCCTTTACTTTGACATATTTTATAATAGTGTCACATATTAAAAAATAAGACCAAGGCTGTAAATACTCTATGCAACAAGTCTTCTTTAAAAGGACAAACTCCACCTTAACTAAGCATGTAGTCTTTTGTGATTATGTTTATGTTAAATAAAGTACTTAAAGCACTGTAAAAATCAGGTATAGGGCCATTGCTGTACTTTACAGGAAACCTTTGAGAATGGTTCCTTTGGGTACAGAAAGTACATACTCTAAATATTGTGTATTAGGCAAAATTGTAAATTATAGTATCTTTGTATGCATAGAGTTCATTTTTGGCTTAATTGTTATTTAATAAGTTATGCTAGTTGGAAGTCTGTCTGACACATGAGGTTCCCTGGTTCACTTTAGATTATATCACCCTGGAAAAACCCTGGAAATGCCAGAGAGAGTACTTCTTTAGTTCTATGGCAGCATGAGTAGTTTTTCTCAATGTTTATACGCTGTGGCCAGCCAACCAAGCCCCTTCATGGAAACAGTGTTCCCTTACGCTAATGGCTTTTTAAAGTTTTAAGGTAAAAGGGCACTCAACCACTTCAGAGAATGTTTAAGAAACTCAACCATGAGTTTGAGGCTTCTAAAATCCTCATATCCCAACCCACTGAAGGATTTGTACAATGTTTGAAGGTCCTGTCTCTCAAGTCTTTCAAACTGACTTGAAAGATCCGCTGTTAACTTGGCACCAGATATAACAGCAGAACTTCATGGGACAGGACTGTTTTGGCAGTAAAAAGGAGGAACTAATCAATTTGAAGAAGGTGCTTTAGATTTTATGGCTGACCAGCACTTGATGCATCAACAAGTTCTGGCTGCATCTTAGCACCAGTCTGAGACTTCAGCTACAGAACTTCTATTCTTGCCTGCATCCATTTAGGACATATTAGTTGAATTTCTTTAACATGGTCTAGACATTTCAATTTTCATATTTTGATAAACAGCAGAGGGGTATGAGGACATGGCTTGTCACATTTCATAAGAAGCTGTGTGCAGGGAGACGAGGGCATCTGCACAGGCTACTCCTCAAATATTAATAATAATAATGAGCAGAAGGCTGACCAGGGCGCAGGCCCCATAAGCACCATTCCCTTATTAGAATAACTCCTGCAACTCTCTGTCACACATTGTTGTTGAATACCGACTGAAACGTGTGCACATGACAGAATGATGAGCAATATTCACATATATGCACACACAAATGCATCCAAGCCAACAAAGACATATTATTCACAAGATGGATATTGAGATAAAGCACACACACAGACACACAAAAATGGGACAGACATGCAAATGGGCACCCGTCGGGACAGAGAGAAGGATTCCCCTCTGGCCAGAGAGCCCGTTCTCTCTCCATCACCCCACTACTCCACCCTCCTGACCCATGTCACACACAATCAACCTCCCAGTCCAACACACAACTCTACCCGTCTGTTGGCAACTCATATCACCCCCTAAGACAGAGTGTGTGTCACTCCCACACATCCACACACACACACTGAGACATGGCGGGTGCCCTGCCTAACCCCTGGACCCCGTTGGTCATTAGTATGGAAGTCTGTCTGTGTTTGTTTGGCTTCTAATGGACCATTTAAATGCAGAATATTCACAGCAGACAAGGCCATCCTCGGGGACTGCGCACACTGAGGCCTGAATATGCTGCAGCTCCATTATCCTGGAGGAAGTTATCCTTATTATCATCACACAGCGCTACCCTGACTGGCAATGAGTTAGTCTGCCTTGGCCCTCAGCTGTCTCTGCTATTCCAGTACAACCAAGAATGGAGAGTAGCAGGTTTGACTGCTTAAGCCTATATCACTTGAGTTACTTTCACAAGATGGAAAGTAACTTATTTTTCAGTAGCTTACATACATTATACATTTTGCTTTTACTTTTAAAGATATAATGGCCTTTTAGCTATATTATGCTATCAAAACTGAAAATTTAACTTTTGCCACAGGGAATTGTTCTATTTTGATGTAATTTGGTACACTTGTACATAGATATGTCATGGTTCTGCTGGCATATGCCACCTAGTATGTAAGAACACCAGCACACAAGTATGCCTCACATGGTGGGGTATTACATGATATGACCAATTGGTCTTAAACAAACCTAAAATGCCACACCTCTTAAGCTCCACTAAATGCTTGTGATGTTGACACAACAGATCTCTACAAGAAATTACTTGTGTCCAGACTGACCAGATGCTCTAGTAACTTCCTGTAGTTACTAGAGTTTTCAATTACTCACTCTCTTTTGCTTGTAGCAGACATCGCAGCATAGTGCAAGTCAAATTATTTACCTGGTATTTTCTGGTCTGCATGTGGACCAAACTATGTCTAAGTGGGACCATTCCTTCAGGAAGCAAAACTGTTTGAATGTGTCATTGTAGGTTTTTTGTGAAGTTACAAATAAAAGGATTTTGATGATCAACACTATTTTTAATATAATATAATTATAACATCAAATTAAGTCTGTACAAATATACCCAAATAAGAAACTATTTGGCTAAGCCGCTGATTCTTCTGAAGTTTCAATAATCTGCAGTATGACAACTTGCAAACCATTAAGAAATTATTTCAAAAACGAGGTCTCAGACTTTTAATTTTTGCTGGAGATGCAAATTTAATTTGAGCTAAATAAGATTTAAATTTGCTAAAATTAGTACAAAATGGTTTTTAGTTTAAATGTGTCATGGACACTGACCTTAAGTCAAGCAAGTGAGGTCTAAAGTGCTTTAGTTGTTCTGGGTTCTTCTGTGACATCTTGAATAAGTCTTTGATACACTTGTGGAATTATTTAGGCAGGTCCGATACTTCTAGGAAGATTCAACACTGTTCTATGTTTTCTTCATGTGTGGATAATGGCTCTCACTGTAGTTCGTGAGAGTCCCAAAGCCTTGTTAAATGGTTAAATGGACTTAGTTTGATATGTGTTCTTGAATTTTCTTCGGTCTGTGATGGATGTGCTGCATTTTGAGATCTTTTGGGCTACTAGATGTTGTCTGACAGGTTCTATTTCAACGATTTCATGAATCTACAGGTCAGGCAATAATCAATCTTGGCTGTAGCAAGTACTTTTGCAGGGTACTGTACCCTGTTACCTATATCAGGCTCCTTATAGGGTTGTCTAATACTCCCCTACAGTTTTTGGTCTAAAACCATTACCATGACCATTACTGTAATAATAGACACATTCATATTCTTAGTGATGTTGGAACAGAACAAGGGTGTTTTTAACTGACAAACTTGAACTGGACAGCACTCTTTTTGCCAGTGATGAACAACATTCCTCTTCTGATTGAAAGGGTCTCATTGAACAAATGTTGGCTACTTCAAGCAGAAGAGTTTCCAATCATTTCTGGCAAGGAACAAGTACTGTTGTCTAAACTGACTGTTTCAGTTCAGCTGTATATATTATTGGAATTTGTGAATGTCTTTTCTGAGGATTTTGCCTTGCATGAGGCAACTGTGGTTACAAGTGAATGAGCGTTGCTCATCAGCTAACTTGCAAAACAACAGAATCTCTTTCTCTGTTCTTTCTCATGGTTTATCTTCTAAAAACTGAGAGGACTTTGGCATCAACAGAGTATTATGCTGTGCTGCTGGCTGTGGATTTGCATAATATTTTACAGTTTAATGTGTGTGCCTTGTAGTTACATGTGGTAGGTAGGTGTTCCATATCATCATGTGTGTGTGGAAGTGTGCTTGTAAATAAAGTGTTGAACCATGACAATATGTACGTGCAGGTAAGTTTTAGTCTGTGTATGTGTTTGAGGAAAAAGTTGGAGGGAGGGTGTGGCTACATAAATACCCAGTGTTCTCAGGAGAGCAGTGGCGGCAGGGGTGGAGGAGGAGGGCTGGAGGGAGACTACCAACCCAGCAGGAGGCTCCAGATGTGGGGCTACTGCACTGACAGTCCTGGGCCCCTCTGGGCATATGCATTGCCAACCACAACCTCTTCCGCTTTGCAGCAGCCTGCTTTTGTGGTCTGGTTAGAGTGTGTGGATAGAAACGAAGGAGAGGCAGTGAGAGTCCGATTTAACACTCATTAGAAAGATGCAACATACTTCATGATAAAAGCGATGGCCATTTCACTCTTTGGGATAATACAGAGCAGAATGAAGAAGAAGCAGATAAATAAAAAAGTTATTTCCTGATATTCAACCAGCTATCACAAAGCCTCCAAACCAACATCTCTTTTTTTATTCTATATTCCACAAATACTGGGCTGGTTTGCACCACATCATACAAAGCATAAGAAAAATGCTTTTTCTTGACACAATTTTATGATGTGGCAGCATTGTGGTTAGTTTGTGAGGTTTCAGAAACATTTAGAGTGCAGTTTGAATTTAAGCACAGCAACATTTGTCACAGATACATGCCATTGGCTGTGAATAAAACAATAATCCCTCTTTATGATGTAACTGAACAAAAAAAATGTTAAAGTGACTAAAGCCTGATGTTAAAGCTACAAAGAGTGGGTTAAAAAGACAAAACCAAAACCCAGATTACTGAACACCGAATATTTGATTTCAGTTGATAATTTTTCCTATCATTTTCAATACCAGTTTGGTTGTGGGGGCCATGTGCCCATATCCATCACAGTCAATGGTCGAGAAGCTGAACAGATCAACAGTCCATCACAGGACAAACAATCATAGCTTCACATACTCCCACCATAGGGCTCTTTCAAAAGTTAAATAACCTAGGACCAGGCCAGGGTTTAAACCAGGATTTATTTGTTTTGTTTGTTGTTATATTTGTTGCTCTGTTGCAAATGTTGAGTCCTAAATTACTTGTGTTTTTTATGTCTAAGTCTTTTCATGCTCAGTATTTAGCAGTGTATAAAGTATTGCCTGTCTCTATTGACCTCTTGATTAGTTTCTGGGTTAAAGACTGAATTCTTAATACATAGCTAGCAATAGCTTGCGCTAACTTGTTAGCAGGTAAAACACTAATGTTATCTTAAGCTACCAAACTCATTCTCTAGTGTGAACTAACACGACTGATTGACATTATTACACAGCATAATCCTACCATTTTACAATTTTTTATTTAATCCTCTGGAAGATTTTCAGTGAAGTCTGATTAGCTCTCTGAATCGTTCAAAATGGTACTCTATGAAGAATGATAATACTCCATTTAGTCTATTTTCTAACCCTAGAAACAGGGTCAAATTTTTGTTCCATATTTAGAGGATCGGGTCATTCAGTCAGCAGAGAAACAGATCCTTTAAAAAAGGTAATATAGAAGAAATCAAGACAATTTGAAGCAGTTTTTTAACATTGGGACAAGCCTTTCATCCCTGTGCTAAGCTAAAGTCTGAGTGACAAAGTCCCTTCACCGGACAATTTAACCACTCTTTTGAAAAACTTGGTGTTGTGGCATACTTGGCCTGCTTTAAATCTTAAAATTGTTTACATGGATGAATTACATACTGCTGAGCGAGAATTAAAAGTATTGCTAAAACAAAGCATCCTACTGAATCTTCAAGTTTAAAGATCCAAGTGATTACTCCCAAACAGATGTACAGAGCTTATAGAACCACATGCCCCCACCACACATACACACACACTTTAAAGAGACACATATTGTGTGGAGGGTTTTGTGTAGAGTTCAGTGTCGAGCCTGCAGCAGTTCTTCCAGTGAATGTTATCTACCCTTATCTCTATTTGTGACTGGCCTGGTAACTCTGGGCCTGCTCCATTTGCCTTATCACTGGGACAGGCAGCTTTTTCCCACCCCCCACCCTCATCCTGACACACATAATACTAATATACACAGAGTAGCAACCATGTAGTAAGAAATTACAATCTACTTCACACTTTAAAACTTACCAAAGCGCTATGATATTTTGAAGATATCTTTCCTTCATAAATTCTGAACTGGGCACTTCAGACAGCATGTGACTTTTGGAGTGTCCAAAAGAAGAATGGAGGACGGAGTCTTCAGTTATAAAGTTTACAGTTTGGGTTAAGAGGGCCGATATACTCTCTACCTTAAAGATTAGGTTTAAAGATATTGACTAGCTATCCTAATAAAAAAGTATTATAATAAGAACTGGACCACGATTAACTTTGGCACTCAAACTGGTACAAATCTATCTTTGTTGCTGTTTGAATGTTTCAATTTGATTGATTTCCTTCTATGTATTGATTTATTCATAAGCATTATACTTTGCTTGTATTGCCTTAACTACTTGTGTGACATGCGAGTACTGTTCAAGAACTTTTGGAATGTATGCAAATCCAATGTTTTACACAAGATCTAGGCAATGCCTCATCTCAATAACCTCTCTCATTCTGGGTGCAAAGCAATGTAACTTTCTTCCTCTGGTGTTGACTGGAATGATGTGGCTGAACTGCAGGCAGGAAAGAGGTGGGCATATAGCAAATCTGTCTGCAAGTAGATAATTCTCACTGGCAGTGATGAAGCTAAAGTTAGCACGATTCACACTTTTGAATTCTCAGCTTCACAGTTTTAAAAGAAAAATAGTGTAATTATTGTCAACCATAGCTCATGCTGGAGATAGGAATTGGATGCAACCATCTGCATTTTACAGCTGTACTGGTGAGTGATGCAGCAGTTCTGCAGGTCTCAATAGCAAATCTTACTGGGATTTGAGTGAACAGAATGCATCAATCAGGTGATATGTTTTTTTAAAAAAAGAACACTTGGAATGATCACTGCACATATGGCTGATGTCTTACTGGTCCACTTTGAAACCCTTCTGTCTGGAAAATTTTGTGTTTTACTTTGCAAAATTACCCAAAAACCCATGCAGTTTTCATATGTACAAGTTTGAAGTTTTGTTGCAGCTATATAAAATACAAATTAAGGATATGTTTGACTAAAAGCACAGAGAGAACAAATGTATTTAACACATCATCTATCATCTAAACCGCAATGGTTTCCTGAAGCTACTAAAGTTTTTTTGTTTGTTTGTTTTGCTTTTTTGTTTTTTGGGGGTTTTTTGTGCCTGCCCAGGATCCTGATTTTTAATTCTCAAAAATTAAATAAAAACAGGAAGGAGCATGTGAACAAAGGTAGCCTTGACTATTATCCCTCCACTACCTCATTTTCTCTTCCTCAGTTCTGTATGCACAAACATTTATGCAAACACTCAATCATAATGCACACTTGGTCGCTCCTGGTGAGTTTGAGATGAGCAGGAGGGGGCAGGGTGGTGGGTTGAAGGGGGGCAGTGCCTCGGGCCATATGGCAGAGACACAGACATTTACATAATGTCATATTTTATTTAATTAGCCATTCTAAATGCAATCAAAAGCTGATGAGGGCTCTGAGCTGCCTTGCTGATTGGCAACATGATAGCACGCTGACCCCAAAAACAGACCCACAACCTCCCAATGATGCAATATTGAAGCTTTCCCTCTGCTCTTCACAAACCTAATTCACAGCTCTGAGTGTGTGACTGGAAAAGACAGACAGGCAGAGAGAGAGAGTAGGTGTGTGTTCATTGTTTTGCCTCCATATACACATGTGAAAAGAAGATAACCTCATTTAGTAATTGAGAAGAGGTGAAAGATAACCCATTCTAGAAAAAACAACAAAAGGAGGAAGAAAATAAAGAAGGGATCTAAGTGTGAAAGACAGGGGTCAGTCAGTTTGTGTAGCAAACTTTAAGTTCAATTTGGGGCATTTACTGCAGGTGGGTGTGCATTTCTGAGAATCAGGAACTAGAATGATAGACCAGTCCTCAAGGACTAGTCTGTTCAGCCAAGTGTCAAGTACACACAAACAGGCACACACCCTGAAACCACCATCCCAGAGGAGTCAAACGTTGGTGGCTAAAGGGACCCTCGAACAGGAAGGAAGGAAGCAAGGCCTAACGCCACTGTGAGCACACACACCAACACACTAGACTAACTTCACAAGCTTGGATGCACCTGTATAAACTGAGTACAGCTCTGACACATGCACACACAAATATACACTGAACGAGCCTCCAAAGACACACAGCACAACTCCAAGCAGCAAGTCAAATAAACAGTTTTAGCAGGGTGGTCAGACACTGCATGGTTTGCACACCCAAAGTGTTTTAAAGAGGCTGCCGAAAGGTCCTTAATGTTGATCCTTTGCTCCACTGACATATTTCAAGAAGCTAATCTGTTATGTATAAAGAGAAAGATCTAAAACAGGTTGTTTATTTTTAATCTGTTCATTAGGTTAATGTGATATCATTATAAACAAGTAAGACAACAATCTTATATTTATCAATAATGACTTTAAAAAATTGCTTAAACAAAGTTTAAAACTTAGATGTTAATTGCTTTCTTTTTTCAACAAATATAATCTTGGAGATTTAAATTTGTAGTATTTTTAAAATTGGTGTAAGGGCTATACAGAATTAGAAAAGCAACAGCAGCCAGTACAGTCTCAGTCACTCTGAAAGCCATTGCTTTTATTGTAAATGCTTAGATAGTGGTTCGGTTTACAGGATGTTTATACGAAAGCATTGCTTGCTAGCTAACAGTGGTCTGCTAACATACACCAACATACACTGGTCTGTGTATGTTGAGGTCATTTGGCTCAGCGTTTGTCCCTCACTGCGTGCTCTCAAACTGGTCTGCATCGAGTTTGACTCCTGTTAGCAAGACTTGTTTCTCCAGAAAGGGAGATGCTGCCCACACCATTAAAAAGCCTCCATCAAAATCTGTTAGGCCCTGAGAAAGAGGGTTTGGCAAGATTTTCATGGGTGAAACCCACATACTTAACTCTGTTCCTCAACCCAGAAATGTACAAATAAACAGGCGTCCCTATAGTATATGTTTGACTGCCAGAAAGCAAGGAAGTGAGAATAACTTCCTTTCTTTTGTGCAAAGTATAATTGGATGATCCAGAACAAAATATAAGATAAAGATCAAATTCAAGTGGTATGTTCTGTCCAATAAGTATTTAATTTGCTTACTTATCCAGATAAATTACTTTGTCAGAAGATAGGTGTTAAAAGGTGTTAAAATGCAATCTTTCTTTTGGTAAATTTGCATTTATTGCTTTTTTTGTGCTCCATTACCTTGAAAGGTTCAAGCACATAAAGGAAATTGATGGATAGTTGTTTTTATTTGGAAAACTTTACAACTCTTTTTTTTCTTCATATTTTTCTTCCCAGTGAATACACTCGACCCTCAGTATTCATAGGGATTAGGGACCACATTCACCCACGAATAGCTACAATCCATGAATACTTGACACATGCTATAAAAACACTACACCTCCAAAACATCAAATATACTTTAACATAGATTAATACACACAGTGGAAACCATTTTAGCACTACCGCAGAAGCTAAAATCTACAGTCTTCCTTATATTCGGTCTTGGAGGTACAGTCAATCAGCAGTAAGGAAAATAAATGGCATTCTTGGAATGAATGCTTTGCAAACACCAGCCAGTAGTGTGACAAGTAGCATTGCATCTACATACTTCAGCTTCTCAAGCTGCATTTTCTTTTGAATATTTTAGGTATGCTTTACGAAAAAAATATGCAAGTCAGCAAATTTTCTGCAAATAATTTGGAGTTACATTCCACAGAAAAATCTATGAATACTGAACTGTGAAAAGACAGTGGTCCCCTGCAGTTGTTTATGTTTATATATATATATATATATATATATATATATATATATATATATATATATATATATATATATATATATAATGTGTGCATTTTTCTCAGCTGCTTTTTTGTGCACCCCTGACTTGTTTCTGAGGTGTTTGTTCATATCTAGTGTTTTTTTTCTCCATGTTAAGTCACATAAAATCAGCTTACAAACTACAGGAAACAGTCTACAATGAAATATTTGGTACCCTCTGTCTAACAAGCTCTGTCTTTTTAGGCTTTGAAGATCTCTTGTATTGTCTGCAGAACCAGCAAGGCTCTGGTCATTGTGTTTGAGTAGAGAGGGGTGGGGTGGGACTATGTCTGGTTAGGAATTGATCCAGTCTGGGACTGAGACAGGGGTGGAAGGTTATAGCCTTGACAATGACCCCCCAGCTGAGGCAGTGAGGATGTGAGTAAACCTGTCTATGGGTCTGTCATAGTTAGCTTCCGCAGGATTATCATGTAAGATCTTTTAGCTACTTTGGACTTTTCTTTTTCACACATTATACAAAATGTTATTCAGGATATGCATGAAGTCAGGTTTTTCTAATTGTTTTGATGTTGCTTTGCTTACATTGGAGTAAGTTTGTTTGTTCCATAAGGAGTGTCTCATTATGTCCAGGAGAAAGTGCAGGAGGCAACACAGGGTCACTCAAAAGGGAGGGAGGAGATCGATCAAGAAGGATACCCCCCACTGCCACCAGCACCAACCTCATCACCTGCCACACAAACATGAAACTGTACACACCTTTACACTGTGAAATGCTCATAAACATCACAGTTTGAACACAGCTCATTATGTTTTGCTTCTGATGTACACGCTGTCTTTCCTCACACAGAGCTAAACGCGTGAGCTGTGTTGGCTTCACTGATTCTGGTCCCTCAGCATTGACATGTGACAGACAGGCACATTAACAGGTAAATGAATACAAAAGAGATGTAGGCACACAGTGAAGGACAAACGCTGAGCCAAATGACCTCAACATACACACAAACACATTCCAATCTAAATTACAGGTGCAAATTGGGTGAAGGGGGAGTCGCAGAAGGGGGTTGAAGGCGACTGAAATGGAAGAGCCGCACTGATCAATACTCCTGGAGGTTTTCCTCCATCTACTCCCCTCTCAATTGTCATGCTCTCTCCAAGCAATTAAAGGCTCTCTGTCTTCCCTGCTCACGTTTCTTTCTTTTTCTTTCTTTCTTTTCACATTTTTCTCCTACTTTTCATGATCATTGTTGCATTTCTTTGTCTTTCATTAATACACAAATTCCTTTTGAACACACATTATTTGAGGGTAAAAGACAAGAACACATTTCTGAAACCACAACTAAAATCCCTGCAGGTTGTGCTGCAACATTGCACGTGTTGTGCTCTCGGATTCAAAGGTAAGCTTCAGTTTGATTTATTCCTTTCTTTTTCTTATTGTCACTTTTAAATGTCCCAGATGAGCTAATACATTTTTAACTCAAAGATAACTAAAGTAAAACAAACAACATTTTTAAAATAATGAAACTTGTCAACCAAGAAAAAGTCTATCCAAACCAATCTTGTCAAGTGTAAAAAAAAAAATTAAAAAAAAAGGAATTGCCCCCTAAAACTAAAAACTGGTGGTAGAAATGTTTTTAGTTCAGCCTTCTTGGAGGATTTTCAAGCAGAAACAGCTTGTTTAAAGTGGATTTTCTTTTGTGGCTCAGATCATTGTCCTACTGCATAAACTGAGTGTATTTCTTAAGGTAAGAAACCGGTCTCCGGACACTCTGCTTCAATTCCGATCAATTCAATTCGGCTTATTTGTACACCGCCAGTTATAAAACAGTGCAATAAGTTCAGTTCATCATTCAAATTAGTTTCAAAAGTTTTCTGTCTAAGGAAACCCAGCATTTTGTTTTGAGTCACTGACTTGCTGCATTCACTCCTCCTGGACCAGCACATAGTGACAGTAGACAGTTGCTTGCATTGCGTTGTGGACTTTGGGGTGATGGTGGTGATGGTAATCGGTGGGTTGACGATTCAAGTCCCACTCTGCCCAGCTCAGCTGTGAGATGGGCGGAGTGGCTACAATCCAGTAGCTTGCCACCATCAGCGTGTGAATGGGTGAATGACTGAATGTAGTGTGAAGCATTTTGGGGTCCTTTGGACTTGATAAAGCATGCTATAAGTATAGGCCATTTACCATTTGCAGCAATCCCTCATACGTCATGCATACAGCATGCATGTGGTGACAGTAGGAAGGAAAAATTCCCCTTAACGGGGCAGTAAAATCGACTTTTTTGACATCATATTATAATGTTATTTCCTGGAGTGTTGATTAGATTCTTTCATGCATGTTTGAGAAATCCTTTAATCTCCTGTGGCAACCATTCAGCAGTGCAAAATGCCTGGGTGGACCAAGCGCTGTCTTTGAGACCCAGCTCCTCCTTAGAGCTGCAGTTTTTAAACTTCCCAGCTTCCGCCTCACAAAGCAGCCCTCCCCCGCGACTTCTCCACTCAGCTCCTTCAGACTACCCAGCAGCAATTGGCAAACACCTGGTGGAACTGTGCATCTGCTGAGCTCATAATAAGAGCTACGTCTCAGTGATACGCTGATAAAAACATTGTTAAAGGGTTAGCTGTTGTGATGACTTTCTGAAAGCGGAGTTTCAGAAAAAGTAGGAATTTTTAAAGAGACAGAGGCCCAATTTCAAAGCATTAAATTACGAAGTCAAATTTCTTTTAAGTCATAGTTAATATATACAGCATTTTTATAACAACTGAAGGTAACATAGTTACTTGATTGTGCTATAAAATGGCACTCTATGCCTGGAAAATCAATTACTACAAAATGTCTAATATTTTTATTTAAAAAAACATTTAACACTCCTACTCACAGGCAAAACAACCTGCTTATATAATTCACCCCCCCCTCCGAAGCTGTGAAGGTATCAGAGCTAAACAGCATGCCAGACCAGATATAGATGTATGAAGAGAGAAAAAACTGAGAAAAACATCAAGTTAACAGTTGAAATAACAGCAAATAATGCAAATTCGAGAGTAGTAGAAGAAGAAGAAAGGTTTTTGTATTGAAGATCAGAATTTATGATCATAAATCATTCAGGTCCTGAAGCAGCAAAGCACTACCAGGTTGGTTTAATGTTCTTTTTCTGAAATGCTGTGTTTGTTTTATAACAGATGTAACAGGATTCACGTCTTCCAAAAAGGTCCCTCTTTTCCCATTAGCACACAAAATATTTTCCCAAAGGTCTCACATTCGTCATCATGATGGCATATGTGCTTAAAGTGTTTGTTTTTTTTGTTTTTTTTTTTTTGTGACTTCCTTGATAAGTAATTGGTGCTCTCTTGGAGTAAATTTGGTCAGCCTACCACTGCTGTGAAGGTTTACCATTTTTCTTTGTTTACCATTTACCAAAAGCTAAAAAAAAAAAAAAAAAAATCAGGGCTGAAGGACCTCAGGTCCAGGAACCTTCCCTCAAAACATACATTCCAATAGAGAAAACTTAGAGCATTAAGAAGGATTTTAAACTCCCTGGAACAGTTGCAAACACACCTAGCAGTTGAAGAAAGCCAAATGTTTCAAGAAAGAGCCTTAGCAATTAGTCAGGAAAACTAAGAAGAACCACGGTGTGATTGCCAAACACACAGGGCATTGGCTTTAACTTCTCTAATATTTAGACAGAATAAAGTTAAACAAACACTTGTTTGCATTTTATTAAGTGTTTTAAAAACTCAAGCAGTATGTTGAAGTTTAGGACTTAGTCAAACCTTTGCTTTACATATGGCCTGTAGTGGGCACTGTTTAGTGTAAAGTGGGGGTGAAATGTTTCAGTGCTTTTAGTTTATAATAAAGTTACTAGTTGAAAACTCTTGCTTGGATACTTACAGCCTGCAGGCCTTAAAAATCCTTAAAATCCTTAAATCCTTAAAAATCGGGTGTGTTTTTCTTGTACTACACTCATATAGAGTTGTGACTCTGTAATTTATGTGTTACTGTCAAAAAATAAAATGACTCAATCTTTTGTGGCTTCTTCCGTGTCTTTTCTTTTTGCAAAGGAAATACCATAAACAGATGGGCCCTTAATAACCACAATACTGTTGGAAATTATATAAGCAGGTTGTTTTGCCTGTGAGTAGGAGTGTTAAATGATTTTTTTAAAATAAAAATATTAGACATTTTGTAGTAATTGATAGAAGATTTAATCTTTTTCTATATTCAAGAATATGCTTTGACCCAAGCTCTGCAGTGTCATTATAATGTACCAAGTTCATTCTGAGTTTGTGTGAGAACACGTGTAAATGAGTCTTTTCCATCTGCGACCTTGCTGCATAACAGAAGACACTGTCCATCGAGTGGTGTTTGAGACGCAGCCATTTCCACACAAAGCACCCATATGCCCTCACCCACATGCGCACACATGTACACACAGCAGGTGGCCACAAACACAATCATACAGATGCCGGGTCAGGCTGTACACAGCAGGTCAATGTTGGCTTTGTGTAACTCAGCATGGTACCATCATGGATTAGCACAAGTGTGTTAAGGTAACACTTTGTTACCGAGCTGGCACATGGGTCTTGTAATTAGTCATTGACCTTAACATACACTCACACACAGAGAAGCCAGAGACTGGTTAAATGGGGATGAAACTGGATACACTTGATTGTCGATATCAGTTTGTAGCTAAAATCAGCTCTATTTTTTATTACTTGTAATAAATTATGACAATAAATGCACAGTTTTTTAGGGCTATTTTTGTTGTGGAGTTCTGTGGATGGTTATTAATATTTAATAATTCTCTTAATCTGATTTTGGATACATGTAATTATATGTCCTCTGAACAGTCAAGTAAACAACTGTTCAGAGCAACCAGGACGAATGCAGATTTCTGCCATCTTTAAACAATTACAAATGTCAAGATTTTTAAAGCAGGTGAAAATAAATTTGTTAAATGTTTACCTTATAATAACCATTAAAGGGTTATTTACGAAGAATTGTGTGTAATGTACCCTGAAGTAGGTCCCCAATCCATAGCAACATTGCATGTATACAATAAACCAGACCATTTCAATCACACCTGACCAGATGAACTATGTGATGTGACTTTCTGTCATGATCTTTGGGTATTTGTGCTTTGGTTTTCTTTTGTATTTCTAGTTAGGTCATTTTAGTGTTACTAGTGTCTCTCCATACTGGTTTATTTGCATGGAGTTTCTTATGCTGCGTTCAAACCGAATGCGTTTTGCACATCAAAAAGGCGTCCAACACCTCAAGTTGGATGCTTGTGCACTTTAAAATCAGATGCTTGAATCACTCTTGACACGTCAGGAGGAGCCTCTTGACTTGACTCCTTCACATAGATTCTTCCACCATCTCCTGCACATTTCCTCTGAATAAATACATTAATTCTTCAGCGTGAAACTAGTAGTGGCTCAACGTTGTGCTGGATGGATTTGGCTAGCTCAGATGGGGGGAAATATTTACCGTGGTAACAACGTTTTTACCCGAGATCCTGAGTCCTCGCTGATCCTCCACCAGGAAAGGTCTTTTCTATTCCTGTCTCTGTAGTGATAGCTCAGCTGGTCAAAGATGAGGTCTTGGTCCTTCCATCCCATCGGAAAATGTGGCACTGTCACATAGCAGAGTCTCTCTGATTGGTTGACGCTCCACGTCTAGCGGCAAAAGTTCCGATTTTCTAACTCCAGCTTCTGCCACGTTGGACGCGCTTGGCGCGTTGAATGCTCAAAACGCTTTGAAATGCGCCGCAGGACTTCTCGACACTCCTAGATGCGCATCCATCACAGTCATGTAAACCAGACGCTCAAATCGCATTCGGTCTGAATGCAGCATTAGTTTAGCTCCCTACATGTTTGTTAGTTTCTGTAGCTTCCTTTTGCCTTATTTAGTGTATTTCTTCATGTTCGTTATTGTTAGATTTTTTTTTTCCCGGTTGTTAATTTGTGTATTAGTTCAGATACTTCTGTGTTTCCTACATTTATTGTTCTATTTTCCCTCAATTTCCGGCTTATGTTCTCCCCCAGCTGCTCTGCATTATGCTTATTGTACTCACCAGGTCTCCATTTCACCATCACATATCCACAGTATTAAACCTCCTTGGTTTCATTCTCTCACTGCTGGATTCTTCCGTTATTCTGTCTCTCTTTTGCCCTGGCTCCTGTGTGGTTTTCCCTTCTCTGCTCTGTAAGTTGTTTTCAGTTCTGTCATTAAATTCATTATTCCTCAATGGTCCATCTATATATATTGTTTCTGCATTTGGTTCCTCGACAACACCAAACCATGACACATTTATTTTTGCAATTTAAAGCCTTTAGCTTTTTATTTTACTTCAACCTTGTTTTTGTTTATCCAAACCAAGGTCATAAGGAGAGTTATGTAATAGAACTAAAACGCTACCAGCTTATTATCCTTTCACAGAATTATACTTCAAAGAACCTGAATTATTCCTTTACATAAGTTTGAACATTGTGAAAATTGTGGGTTTTATGATCACCTTTAACTTAACCTGAACAGAAAGCAGAAAGTCAACTATTGAGATACAGTCATACATGAAAAAAGGCTATGGAGACACAAAGGAAATCTGGGTTTATAGTCATTAGTGCATGCTCAGTGGAGCTTTCCAAACTCTAGAATGGTCTGTTTGACAGTTTAATTCATATTCTGAAATTAAATACTTTAAGTGGCTAATTTGCACCATTTCAGACAGTCCTGTAAAATCAATTGATATAAAATTCAGATTACTGTAGCCAGATGACCTGATGTCACTCTCTTAATTTCCTTTAATCCTTTAATTCAAGACAGTGCCTACTTGTCCTTCTGTTTAGCCTCTTTCAGTAAGTAGGAATTTTCACCTACTACTAGAAAACACAATTTCTGTTTGGTAGAGTTGTGGTAGTTCTCTGCTTTTGATAAAGCTTGTCTTTTGATGATACTCATCATTTCCCTAAATTACTAAATGAGTGTTGAGTGCAAAGTGAGGTTGAGCAGTAAAACAACTAAACTAACAGTAATAAGTAACAGTTTTGGTTCAGATCCGCCAGAAAATGGTCTTAAAAACATACATACATGTGTTTTGCTTCAACTTTACCTTTATCATTCAGTTTTCTTTAAAATGAAATGACTCACAGAGTTTATCTTGGTGTTGCTGGTTCTTGTAACTAAATTAATAAAATTAAAGAAATATGTTATTCCATTAATTTGCTGGCTAGGCTTTCCTTTAAAAACAGTTAACATAGGAATACTGATACCACTGTCAGCTTTTGTTTTTGTTTTGCTATTTCATTGTAAATACTTACTGACCTGAATAGAATATATGAGAAACAAACCAAGCTCTGTATTTTGTTTTGTCACTGGAAGACATCATAGAAGGGTTTAGTTACATAATTCAGTACTGCTAAGTAGGACTAGTATACATAAACTGAAATGCAAATCCCCCTTTAAAATCATTACATTCAAACCGAGGGATATACTGTATGTGATGTGCACAAATGTGTTAGAATTTTGTAGCATTATTGATATTTTAATTAATAATGTAAAAAAAGAAGAAAGCTACCTCAACTGTCATTAGCAT
Source organism: Anableps anableps (assembly GCA_014839685.1). Taxonomy (NCBI): domain Eukaryota; kingdom Metazoa; phylum Chordata; class Actinopteri; order Cyprinodontiformes; family Anablepidae; genus Anableps; species Anableps anableps. Next base: position 8,141,588 of record CM026076.1, on the reverse strand, counting down.
TGTAGTGATAATGACTTGTTTGATGTTATTACATTCCTACCAGCTAGTGGTAAATTAGTATCTTCACATTCTTTATCCCAAAGAAGAATGTCGGAGTGTTGCTCTGACTTCATTTAGTATTAGGGTGTGTGTGTGTCACTTAGAGAGATAGAGAGAATTGCATTGTGTTACTCTGAGGGTGACGCTTCGCCTTCACAGACAAATCGATTAGAGTCAGTTCAGCACCGTGGATGCTTTGGGCATTTCACATAGACGAAGAAAGAGGGAGGGTGATGGGGAGGTTCATCACAGAAGCTGGCCCTCCCCCAGCTCATTTTAAGGCAATAGGACCCCTCCAAACACATGCAGACTTGCACAGTGAATGCATGGCTACAAGGCAGTGATGCATTGGCTTTTTATTTTACCTCTAGATTGATGACACTTTTGATGTGGCATGACATAGTGGCATCAGTGTTGGGCTGAAAAACTTACTCTATCCACTCTGCATGCATTACAATTTGTTTTGGTTGCCAGAAACTTGCTCGAAAGCTTTGGTTACTCTTCCACTGCAGTACGCCACAAACATATTTCACTTATAACACGCAAGAACAAAATTCTGCCCACAATATGTGTCAATAACAGGCTACAAGAACACAGGAGTGTAACGTAATTGCAACATATGTATAACATATGTAAGCCTTAACTTCTGAATTCCACATTTCTGTAGCACAATGAGAAAAAACAAATTGTACATAAAACTGATATTACTTATTTATGTGGAATATTTAACATGGCACGTGAAATAAGAAGAAATCATGGTCAAAATTAGTTTGTTCTTTTTTAGCTGACCATGAGATGATCACATCCAGGCGCTTAAGCCTGAAGCTGTTTTCTGTAAGTCTTGCTGCAACTACTGTAAATTTATTTACAAAACCCATCTCAGCTACCGATTATGGTCTTTCATCCTTCTCAGCAATAGGTACATTTTGTAAATTTTTGTTTGATACTGTCTCAAATATATTTCTGAACTAAACTTCAGCCTCAAAACACTTTTAAACTTTCACAGACTCAGCAACCAGTTTATATGCGCAGTTTGGAGGAGTGTACACTTCCCCACAGCTGTGAGCACAAAACTTACCAAGAATTGCCCTTAATTTCTACATGGTGATCATGGATTGTTTGCGTAGAGCCATGGTACCAGAAGTGTTGCAGTAAGTTGCATGGAATGCTCGAATTCCAGTGTGGACATGGTCAGGATGAAAGTTTGTCATCAAATTCTTTGATGACTGAACCATACTGTCACATGTGGACCATGTGTCATCAAGCTGGATACACAGAATCCAGATGTGCTGCTATCATACAGAAACTCAGAACACAGAAGACCAACCATGTTCTGTCATATTTTTAGGATCCTAAAGAAGTTTTAATTTAGTGTGAACAGGATCTCTTTTTTTTCCATGTTCTCCCTGTGCATGTGTGGGTTACCTCCGGGTACTCCAGCTTCCTTCCAGTCCAAAAACATGACTGTTAGGTTCATTGGTCTTTCTAAATTCTCCTTAGGTGTGTGTGTGTGTGTGTGTGTGTGTGTGTGTGTGTGTGTGTGTGTGTGTGCATGGTTGTTTGTCCTGTCTGTCTCTGTGTTGCCCTGTGATGGACTGGGAACTGTCCAGGGTGTACCCCGCCTCTCGCCCGATGACCGCTGGAGATAGGCACCAGCTCCCCTCGCGACCCTGCAAGGATAAGCATGATGGATAATGGATGGATCTTTTTAAGTTATACTGTTAAACACAGAAAAATATCTTCAATTACACTTAAAGAGCACCCAACTCATTAGAAAGTTGTAAAATGTTTGCATCCTGAAGACATTCAGCAACCATTTTACCCTAAAAGTTGCCATTTTCATTACAGTGATATAAAATATTTAGCAATATCATAAAAGTTTGCACAAACCAACGAAAGTGTGAGGATGTGTTGTTTTTTTCAATTTGTAGCCTCCTAATGATATTTATTTAATGATGAGGATATTTAGACACTCTTTTTTTTTTTTTTTCCTCCATTTTACTCATACACACTCACAGACATGCACACTATTCACACCTCCCCTATGCCCTGTCTGGGCTGAAAGGTCAGTGTGTCTGGGAAAGCCGTATTGGGATCCCCTTAAGTCATGAAAGGTCATTTGTATTGAGAGCAGACACTGAGAGACACATAGACACTACCTACCCCAGTGTGCACTCATTTAAATGTGCTGACAAGATAAACTGCAGATTCAGGACCCGCCAGTAAAATGTTTAAAAAATGACTGTGCCATCCAATGTGTCAACGTGAAAACAAACTCTTTAATCAGGCTGAATTATTGATGATGGCAATGTCAAATACTGGGAGTTTCCCATAATGATAAACAGCAACACTGGAGTTGCTTACAGTAAAAAGTCGAAACTAAGGTTTAATAACCTTACAAAATTAAACTTCAATCAAACAATAAATGCATTAATAGTTGTGGTGTATTATACACATGCATAACATGTACGAATTTAAATAGAATGTAAATGTAGGCATTGGAACCTGGTGTAGTCTTCCAGTTTAATATGCAAACACTCTTGTCTCCCTGCTTAAAGAGTCCTTGATTTAGCTGATGGCAGACGAGAAGAGAGAGTTGTTGATTATGATAATAGGAGTCTGTTAACAAGAGGTCACATCTGAAGTCCAAGAAGGGACTGTGGTTATCCAAAACCTGACCCCAGTTTAGCATAACAACAGAGTCAAGGTCTCTACCTTTATTTCTATTTCTTTCATCTATAAATGTTATTTATCTGCAGCCAAGAATAAACAAGAGAACATTATTATTTTAGTCAGATTTTTTATTTTATTTTAATAACATGTTTCTTCTTATTGGAAATATTATTATTGTTTTGGACTGACCCACTCAGAGTCCCAACTTGAATCTGATGGAGAATCTGCAGAAGGAGCAAAGGTTTAGGGTGAAGGCAAGGAGGGCTTCCATCCTCAAAGACTTGGAATTCATCATCAAAGATAAATCATCAAATAAAAAACTAAAAGATGGTCAGCAATTTCAAGGAGGTTTTGAAGGCTGTAATGTCGATAAACATGTTTTCATTAAGTATAGTTAAAGGGTAGAATCATTCTCACCATGTAATTTTTTATAAAAATTGAAAGAAAAGCAGATTTTTTTTTTTATACAGCTTTTAAGATGTCTTTTTCGAGATGCCTGTCTCACTTCCTGTCAGAAACACTTTTTGGATGCATGAAAATAATTTTAATCTGAAATTGCCAGGGGCATGATTAGTTTTGGACTTAACCATTTTCAAATTGTCTGTTTTGGTCCCTTCTTGATAAGGGCCAGAATGCTCCAAACAAAGAAGACAAATATTTTTCTCCTTATAGAGCATCACACAAGCAGGTGTAATTGACTTTTCAAATAAAATACTAAAATAATATGAGGTATTCTATCTGCTATCATAGAAATAAATAATAAATACAACACAACTCTCAATTATTTTGAAAGATAACATCAAAAACAGATTGGATTTCCTTATCCTCATAACTTTTTTAGGTTGTTTTACAACTGTAATTTACAGACATAGGTACTCATATGGACCATCACACTCAACTGTCTGGGGATTATTTTGAATAAATATGAATAAAACATTAGGGTACCCCTCCCCCTGACTTAAATTGCTGCTTCTTATTGGCTTTGGCACACTGCCACTCATCTCATTCACCACTATGGGCTGTGCCCCTAAGAATCAAACCTCATTTTCCTTTATAAAAAGAAGATTGGTGAAGGCCTATGGCCACAACAATCACATTAGAGAAAACCTTGCTTATGGAAACAGGCCAACTTCATGGGGCAGGGTAGAAATTTAGGGACAGTTTTAAAAAAAATGCTATCATGATCTAAATTTTGAGGTCAGAAAATATGATTTTTAGTATTTGTTTACTAAATGCAGTTTATGACTATATGTGCCTGTGACTTTTTAATTGCATCACAAGAACTTTTTAATCAGATGTGTTCCAACTATCATTGCAAGTGCCTTTACACAAAATGTGTAATGCGATAAAGGTATTTGGTCTCTCTCTTGGGGTCAGAGTAGCCGCCAAGCATCAAACTCTGAGACCTATTAACCGATAATCGCTTGGACATCATGGTCCAACACTTCTAGACACGCAGAGACACACACACACCACCAACAAACTCTTTGCATGGTGATACTGGTCAAGCATCTGACGGTTCAAAGTCTCAAAAGATGGCACTTGAGGATTTAGGTCAAAATCGCTTTAGAGGTAAAGGGTGAGTCAGGGTCACAACGTTGTGCGTGTGATGCGCAAGTGTGTCTAAGTCTGTTCGAAATAGTGCAGGACGAACTCGTGTTTTAAGCATGCATCCCCTGAGGCAGATAACTCTGAGGCTTTAAGAAGGCAAATCAGGTCAGCTGTTTGACCAGAGGACAGGCAGAAGGCTGGTGTCTGATGCACACACACACACACGCATGCACTTACAGCCCAATGGCGTTCTGATACGGTTAATTTTTTCCTCTTTTTTTTTTTTAAGTTCTACCAGGCCTTTGAGAAGGACATCATTATGCGGAAGTATTCATCTTCTCTGTTGACAGGAGCATGTAAAATACATGGCAATTGTCCTGGTCTAATGTATCGCTGTGGAAGCAGAGCAGACCAGCTTAATATCCACACGGCTGTGGAATTTCAAATATTAATGCCATTTCCCTTCTTTGAGTCTCCTGCACATTATGGACAAGCTTACTTGGTGTAACAAGAACAAAACGTTTATTTAGAAAATGGTAATCCAGCAGCAAAGCCATAAAATACTTCCATTTCCATCTAAACTTAACATATACTGAATCAATAACTTCCTTACCGAAATGTAGAAAAGGTAGGGAATTGTTTTGAAGATTACAGCCAAGGATCTAATGTTTTTAAAATAAAGGTTTGACATGTCTTTGGTAATTGTGTGTCCTTGGCTGAGCTAAAATAGAAATTGTTCCAACCAAAAATCCTTGAATATCAATCAGCTAATTTGAAAGAACTTTGCAAAACTGTTCTTGAGCAGTTATCTCTCATATCAAATAATTTTCCATAGATTCAGATGAAAATTTCTTTCTTTATTTTTAAAAGAACATTTATGGTGGTATTTATAGTAAAAGCTATTGGTTTACAACAATTTACTGTGTGGTATTGAGCAGTACCTCTTAAACTTCACATTTAAAAGTTCAGATGTTATTTCTAAATAACGTCAAGCATCTTGAAAACTAGTGATGAGCAAAACCCTTACATTAAATGGGGTTATAAGTTACAAGCAAAACAAATAGCAACTGTTGCTGTTAGCAGCATGCAGCAGAGCTTAGCTGTCAGTTGAACCTTAAATAAATTTGCCCTAAAAATAAAGTGTGGACTGAGTCCGACTCAACTTGCCATTTGGTCCTGATCTGGACTGCTGTCAGAACCTTTAGGATCACTACCGTAGACTGGTGCCGAAACCCTAACCTTGTAAAAAAGAGGTTACAGTGAACCCAGATTTCCAGATTCACCTATTCACAGATTTTTCTGTGGAACAAAACTTCAAATTATTCGTAGAAAATTCACCTAATTGGAGATTTTTTTTTTTTCCCGTAGAACAAAAAAAGCTGGAATATTTAGGCACAATGCTACTCGACACACTATTGGCTGTTGCTTGAAAGGCAGACAATCCAGGAGTACCCCCAAGAGCAGAAATAAGGAAGACTGTGGATGTTAGGTTCTGCATTTGTGCAGAACCTAACATCCACAGTTTTCACTGTGCGTTTTAATGCATATTAATTATATTTGGTGTTTGAACTAAGATAGGCAGTTATAAGTGTTTTTAGTCGGGGTCACAAATATTTGCGAATTTCAGCTCTTCGTGGGTGGTTGTAGTCCCTAATCCCCACAAATACCGGAGGTCCACTGTACACTGAAGTTACTTATAATGTTGCCTTGCCTGTCACTTTACATTTTAATTTATTTTTAAAGGTTTTTTTTTTTTTTTTTTTTTTTTCAATGTTTGTTTTGAGCACTAGTGGCCATTTTTTTCAATTTTTGTGACAGTATGTAGACAGGAAAGGGTCAGAGAGGGGGGGAGACATGTGGCAAAGGTTCCAAGGTCAGGAGTCGAACTTGGGACAACCGCGATGCGCCCACTCTACTCGCTACGCTACGCCACGCAACGCCCCATAGTTTTAACTTTTAACTGATACTAATACATGCTATAACATAAGCTAACAGCACTGATCGCGAATGGCGTCACATTTGCTCATTAATATTCATAAGTGCGCTAGTTGCCTGGATGTTCGGGCAGACAGTGTACAAACTTAGAATGGCATCATTTGAAATGCGTATAACTTTGGAAGATGACATCGTCCTGGGAGCTTCATTTTAACATGCCTCAATACCAAAACAGTTAAGAACAAATTAAACGTTGGTTGAAATGTAGAGGACTCAAAGTGAGCGGAAAGAGGGCAGTGTTGGTAGAAAGAACTCGTCAGCAGAAAGTTATCTTGGCCTACCTAGCCAAGTTCCTGCTCTGGAATAGGGGTGAGTAAAAATATTGATTTATCAATGCTTTGGAATTAATTTTTTCCAATTCAATATCAGCTTGGAAAAGTCCGTGAATCGGTCAGATCTCCATTTGCGCCATGGTGAGCTACACTTTCATGAGCTGCTTGCACTATCACTATATCAGCTTGGTGTTGCATAAAACAGTTTGATGTGAAGTCTTCGTCTTGAGTTTATTTGGGGCTGGTAAACAACTATTGGTGGGCGTTACATTGTACATATTACATATTAATAACCTAAATCAGCCAATTGTATGCAAAATCAGCTTTTCAGATGCACAAACATTTCCCCCAAAACATACTAAGCAATAACACCATGAAACAGCTCTTGCAGTAGTCAATACAAAAAAGTGTTTCTGAAATAAAACCTGTGATCTGACCATGCCAGATCACTTCAAAGTTTCTCTGGTTTGTCCTGATCAAGCCTGTCATCACCTCTCATACCATGGATCAAATGTGAGGAAGAACCCCGCTGAATCTGAATAGAATTACAGCTAATACAAAGAAAAAAAAATATTTTATTTATATATTTTATGAAAAATATATTTATTACTGTGTTTCAAATTATAATATGGCTTATTTAACCATCATATGAATATGCTGATCAATCCATTCCCAGAATGCAGTTACTCAACCTCTTTCTTGGTGGGATTTTTAAAGGGTAACAAAAAAATCAAATAAGGGCCTATAGCCTTGATACTTTCATTGAGAATTTTCACACACATCAGCCACTGGCCTCATGAGGTAAACTCATGAATATCTAAATGTCCTGCATAGCAGTTTGTGGTGTGTTTGTGATTTGAAGATGAGGGATGTCACGTATTTTATGTTGATGTTTTCAATCCACTGAGAAAAAGGCATATAAACATACCTGTACAAACGCTGCAGTCACTAGTGTTGGCCCCTACACCGATGAAATGTAGAGAATCTTTGGTCACATTTTCTACAGTAGACCCCTGTTGCTTACAAGCTCCTATCCAGTGCTGACATTCCTTTGGTGTTTCGGAAATGGAATTTTAAAAAAAACTCCTTTCACATGCTCACGATCACCATATCGCGAGTCACACCAAAGCAGCAATGTTTTGTTATTACCATAATTCTGTTGAGAATAGAATTTGACTCGTTCACTACACACGTTTTACCACTTCTGTTTGTCTGGAACTAATATGACTGCAATTCATGCGCAGCGCACTGTTCTGAATTTAGCATTTTGATGTCATTCGCGATCAGTGCCATAGCTTACCTCTATTAGCTTACACAAGGAAAGCATGCAAACTCCACCAAAAAAGTACCCCATTTGATATTTGAAACCAACACCTTCTTGCTAGGATGCAACATTGCTAACTAATGTATCACCATGTCAAGACTACATTTTATTTATCTTGCATTTTTCCCAATGTGAGAAATAAAACTAAAAAATAAAAAATGTGCATTGCTTTGACTTTGTTTAAAAGCTAGGTTATGCTTATCTGGATTTAGCTGTTGAATTACATTCTAGTGGTGTTTATTACATGTCTGCTCACATATTTAATGTTGTTTTTTTTAGACAACACCTGTAAAGTGTGAGAATTGTGACCCTTTGGCTTTTAATATGTTCACTAGTAGCTCCTCACCCCAAGTTTCTTGGGAACCTGAAACCTTTTTACACTGATTATAAAACAAATAAGAGGAAGGTCTTAAAGATCTTTTATATTATCGATTCTTTTTGTGTCATTCTTGCATTGCTTTGGTGTGGATTTCAACAAATAGTGTCTCCATCTATTCATTTGTTGTTGTGTCATTTATGTCAAAAACTAAGAACTACAGGGGGATCACACTCTTAAGCCTCCCTGGTAAGGTCTATTCAGGGTCCGTGAGAGGAGAGTCCGTGAAATAGTCAAACCTCGGATTCAAAAAGAGCAGTGTGGTTTTCACTCTGACTGTGGAACACCGGACCAGCTCGACACCCCTCAGTAGGTTCTTGGAGGGTCCATGGGAGTTCGGCCAACTAGTCTACATGTGCTGTGTAGACTTGGAAAAGGTATTCAACCATGTTCCTTGTGGAATCTTGGGGGTACTCAGTGAGTATGGCGTACCAGGCCCTTGGATACAGGCTGTTAGGTCCCTGTATGACTGGTCTCTGAGCTTGGTCTGCATTGCCAGCAGTAAGTTGAGCTTGTTTCTAGTGAGGGTTGGACTCCGCCAAGGTTGCCCTTTGTCACCGATTCTATTCATAATTTTTATGGTCAACATTTCTAGGTGCCGCCAAGGTGTTGAGGGGATTTGCTTTAGTGGCCGTAGGATCGCTTCTCTCCTTCTTGGAGATGATGTGGTCATATTGGCTTCATCAGGTCGTGATCTACAGCTTTCACCGGAGCAGTTCGCAGCCAAGTGTGAAGCAGCTGGAACAAAAATCAAGGCCTCCAATTCGAGTCCATGGTCCTGAGCCGGAAAAGGGTAGAGTGCCTCCTCCGGGTCGGGGGAGGAGGTCCTGCCCCAAGTGGAGAAATTCAAGTATCTTGGGGTCTTGTTCAAGAATGAGGGAAAAATGGAGCGGGAGATCAATAGGCTGATCTTGAATTGAATTGAATTGACATGCGACTGAAATGAGTCTGGGCTCTCACTTAGAGATAGGGTGAGAAGCTCAGTCATCTAGGAGGAACTCAGAGTAGAGCAGCTGTTTCTCCACATCGAGAGGAGCCAGTTGAGGTGGCTTGCACATCTGGTTAGGATGCCTCCTGGGAGCCTTGGAATTTCACCAGAAAAGCTGTCCCAAGTGGCTGGGGAGAGGGAAGTCTGGGTCTCCCTGCTTAGGCTGCTACCCCCACCATCCGACCCTGTATAATCAAAAAACAAAAATGGATGGATAGATGGATGGACTAAGAACTCACGTGCACACCACTTTCTTTATGAAACCTGTGAATATTGTGTGTGACTTTATGCATGACAGTGTTACATCTGCAGCCTGAGCCTTCAGGACAAATACATTGTTACATTCCATCTATTGCTGCGTCTGCTTATCTTCATGTTCATTTTTTTTCTTACTTCTTTAAATATTTTCACAATCTGTTCTATCTACATGTAATTCAGTGGTGTTTCATTTTTCTTTTCCAGATTTTGTCAAACCCATTCCCTCTTCTTTTACCTTCATAAGTACCTCACAACATTTTCCCTCACTTGTTTCTTCTGCACCTCATAATACTTTTTTAAACATCGTGCTCTCCTCCTCCTCTCTGTCCTCCCTCCTGTCCTCTTTCTCTTATTTCCTTTCCCTTTTCCTGCTCTTCTTACACTGTGTGACCTTCTGCCATTTTACTTTTTCTTCTCATTTCCTCCCTTTTGCTAGAGAATCAATTTCTGCCCTGGGCATGGTCCACGCCCCCTTTTAATATCACACACACACATACTTACACTCAAACACACACTTTTTCGGAAGGCAAATAAGAATATAAATCACACAAACACACACAAAGTCAAATACATATCTTGCACATACATGCACATGGACACACACACACACACACACACACACACACACACAGATTGTCCCGTTGGTGTGGTCAGGCGACTCTGGGTGACCTTTTCACCGATTCCCGATATTAGAGAAACTGACATTCAAACCTCCCCAGCCCTCAGGACATTAAGACCAAACCTGAAATCCCCCCACCTCCCCACCAAATACACACACACACACACGCACATTTATACACACTTTGTGGTCTCAAGATCTTACAGCTTTTTCCACATCCAGGTTTTGGAGGGTGGATTGATTCCTTTCATGTGAACCAACACTTCTAGGGATTGTGTTGTTGAATTTGGAGATCAGTAAACTGATCCGTACATATTGCAAGTAGATCCCCATGGAAAAGTAAGTACTTGTTTTTACAGCATGTTAAGGGTTTTTTTCTTTAATCAACACTGAATTAAGTAAAACAATCAAAAATCCTAAATAGTTTTTCAATGAAACATCAATTATATCCTGTTCAAACATCTAATGAACTTTAGGGTTTATAGCAGGCGTCAGAGAATAAATTTCTAAATCACAAATTGTTGTAAATTGGAACATTTAATGGTTTACAAAAAACCTGAGCATCCTCTTCATGAGACTGTTATACAACAACATCTTCAGTCAGAGGCTCCTTTAGAACTGCTGTAATACAGATTGTTACTGGAAATCCTTCCTACCCACAGCCGTCAACGTCTACATAAACTCTTTGAAGAAAATTGTATAATATGAGTTATGATAACATTTAATTCCCTCTGGGATTAATAGTATTTTTGAATAAAATAAAATTAATTTAAATTAAATGACAACTGTAAGGACTGAAGATAAAATCCTGATGACTGAAAAATTAATGGATTATTTTAAATTACATTCTCTAGTCTTTGATTGCAACATCACAATTTGGGTATTTGTCCAAATTCATACACAGGGTTTTTTTTTTTTTTTTTTAATCACTGTAAGAGTTCACAGAAAAACTGTACAATCACTTGGAAAATATTGCATTTTGAATCAGACATACTGAAAAAAGATTTGGTGATCATCAAGGGACAGCAATGATAGAGTAGAAAGATTAAAATTACGACCTGTATTGTTAACACATTTGTAGACAAATGTTAATGGATGGAAAAGTTATATCGAAGGGAATGAAAGAAAGGCTTTATCCCTGGAACCTTGAATCCAGGGAAAGCTGTGTGGCTTTCGTCCTCCCCGTGGAACCCTTATAAAGTTGCTGATGGAGTCAAGGGAGTTTGGCTGTTTGGTTGACCTGTGTTTAGTAGATCTGAAAAGAAGTTATGGCCATTTGTCCAGAGGCCTTTTGTGAGGTTTATTACAATAGTTCAGATTCTTTAAAGAACTGCCTGGTCTCTGTATAACCCAAGCAAGGACTGTGTTCACATACTTGGCGCTGATTGTACCTACACCCCCAGGAGTTTCCCTTGTCCTCGACACTGTCTGTGGTATTCAAGGTAATTCAGGTCAGAACAAAGTGGTTTAAATGATAATTTTGGTGTTCTGAAAAATAAAGATGTTCCTGTCTTAAATTAAACTTAAGAATAATAATAATGATTTGAATTCATAACCTACTGTTATTCTGCTTAAGGCAGACTAGATGTCATGCATTCAATTAATGTTAGACATGAGAGACTTGAAGCAAAATGCTTCAAGTTTGACTTGAACTTGGGCCAAAAAACTTGAGACTAGACTTTGACTTAAGCTTGATGAGACTTGAGAATTGACTGGATTTGCCCTTCAAAGTCATGAGACTTAAATTAAATTGCAACTCAAAGACTCAAGACCTGACTTGGACTCAGCCTTTAAAAACTTGTAACTTCTGTTGAACTTTTCTCTTAAGACTTGATGCTTAAGGACTTGGGTTTTCATTTGGAAAAAAAGTACTTGTGAACATCTGTGTCGACAAAACAGATGAAGAAGATTGTGTGACAGAAACATTTCCATTTCCTTAGCACTTGATGATATACAATTGTATATCAGGTAAAGGGTCTGTGAAGAGGGATTGTTCTTAACTCTCTCTGTCTGACAGTATAGAAACACTCTTCTGAACTTAAAACTGCAAATTTAGCCTGCAAAGTGGATGTCTATGTGATTTGGCAACATTTCCTTCCACATAACTTGGAATTAATTCTATAGATAGATAGGAGGTGGGGGTCATTTCAGAAAATTACTTTCAGCAGGTGTTTTTATACAATTTGCCAACAATGAGGCACACTTTCAGTGTTAATAAACACCCATGATCTAAACTGAACCAATTACTGCTTTTGAATTAATATAGTACAAAAGATTTCAGCTCATTTGAAGTTTCACACTTCCAGATTTAAATATACACAATCTGCTCAGATTGTCATCAGTCTGCCAGTGCTTTGCTAACTGTGTTTTAACCACCCCAGTGGATGACTGAGAGGAAGAGATGAAAGCAGAGAAATGTTCACATATTTTCTGTGAATATGTGTCAAGTGTGTGCATGTCTAAGTCTGCTTTGGTAATCCAAACAGGTTCCAGCATATGGGCCCCAAGCACCAAAATGGACTTGGGCTGAAATCATCAATCATCTAAAAATTTATGGTAGGTGCTAACTAAGGCAGTCTTTACACACACTTTAAATAGTTCTACAATGGCAATAATGTACAAAAGCTCTTGACTGACAGTTTGTTGATGTGTCAAACTGTGAGACTTTTAGAAGCGTTGTTTTTTTTTCCATGCTAACTATGTGTGAAGTATGTGCTTTGGTCAATAGTGATCAAGCATCCCTTCAGTTTCACTCAACACATCGCTCATCCCTGGGTGTGGTTGATAACAGCCGTCTATCTGTGTGATCTTCGGAAAGGACAAAGGTGCAGAGGGACAAGTAGAACAGGTCGGCCATATGACCAGTGCTCAGGGGCACTGTTTGTGTTTGAGTGCCTTTGTGACAGCATCTGGGAACAGGAACAGAAAAGTGGCACACAGCCAGGTGTTTGTATGTGTGTGTCTGATCACTTAGATCTGAAACTGTCAGAGGGAATGAGACAGATAGCATACTGCACATGAACATGTTTTATCTCTTTGATGCTCTCTTGTTCTGCTGAAGTGATTATTTCAACTATAGTGAGATTTTTTTGATCACTGGATGTTTGAGAGAATATGAGACAAGAGTGGTAATGTTTAATTCATTCCTTAACCAGTTTCAGATTCTGGAAATGCTCTTTACTTTCAGAATCAATCCCTTCATCCATCAGTTGTCTTTCACTTACCTGTGATTTGGTCATGAGGGTAACAGGTCCTGGAGTGAAACAAAGACATCTGTCTCACCAGAAAATCTACAGATTCTCTGGTGGTCTCAAAGTATTGCCAGGCAAGAGAAGAAAGGTCTCCAGGCAGTGGAATGAGCCCAGAAAACTCCAAAAGGAGGTGCCCAAGAGGCATCTTGATCAGGTTCTCAAACCACCTCCACTGACGCATTTGGTGCAGAGAAGCAGCAGCTCTATTCCGTACTTCCCCCAGATTATGAAGCTCTTAAACCAGATAAGGGTTAGCCTAGCCACCTTATGTAAGAACCGACTTGTATCAGGGATGTTGTTATTTCAGCAATGTTCCATACCTCATGAATATAGGTGGCAGTTGGGACTTCAACCTATCAAGAACTTTGCTTCCTTCACTACAACAGACTGGAGCAACTCACTCATTATGGCAGACAGGGCTGCAGTGTTAGTCCCTGTTGCTTTTTCACTCTTTCTATAACAATGAGACTGCTACGGGCATCAAAGCTGCACTAAAATGTTTCCTCCTACTTCTTCTCTTCCCATTTCATCCATACCAAAACAAAACAATACCAGAGATTCTTTTTGACAGCATTACAAGCCAGTTTTGCATTTGAACTGCAACTCCTCTTGGTTTCTAAGCAATATGTGCAATTTGGAGGTGTGAGCATCTCTCGCTAGCCATTAACCCAATAACACTAAAAGTCCAAAACATACTAATGCACAGGGGCCTGATCTTGGCAGAATATTTATTGACAAGGACTCTTCATTTCTGCTGCCTGGTGAGATCCTCTTAGCAAAAGCTAGATCAGTAACACGATGCACTTAGTTGCTTCTTTGACAAACAGCATTTTGCTAAATTATTTGGAGTGCAGCAAGCCTGGTGTGTTTGTGAATAGGTTGTAATATTGGGGTTAGGCCAGTATGCCAAGTCCTGCTTTAGATTCTCTGGTGACCAACTGAGGCTAGTGTGTTCAAGCAACATATTATAGATAAGTGGTTACTGCTGCTACCAGACTCCTCTACATCCCACCCAGATCATCGATATGGTGCCATCATGAAAATGAATAACTGCAGTCTAACAACAGAAGCTTTGTTCATGTTCAGAACAGTTGGTGACCCTCATGCTTTATCAGTCTTCATAGACTTTTTGCTGTTTTGATCTCTCCAGCTTACCAGCTGACTTATGATTTAGGCAAAATTAACCTTGAATTTAGTCAATAAACCTGTTCCCTCAAAAATATAAGCAGTTTTTTTTTTTTTTTTTTTTTTTAAACAAATGTGTTTTTCAGCTCTCAAAGCTGTTGTATTGCTTATATAAACAGCACCACAACTGTGACTAAAGTCACTTTTTAACTCTTTACTAATCAAACCTCTTCAGGAGAGAAGAGGTTTTTCAAAGACAGAACCGAACTCTCAGGAAACTTTTCAATTAAAAAAGGTAACCCAGTCTACTCAGGAGGTACTGTATGTTCAACCATTCTGGACTGTGGTTGCCTTAAATGTTTATTTGCATTGTACAGTACACTGAATTGCTTATGCTCTGATGTATATTTGATTAAGGCTTCACATGGCTTCCTTTTTCCTCAAAAGTGTGTTCAGTTTCAGTTCAGTTTATTTAAATAGTGCCCGTTCACAACAAATGTTGTCTTGAGGCACCTAACAAAAAAAAATCATTTGAATTCAATCACACATACGTTTAGGAACTTTTTCTAAGCAGGTTCGCTCTCCATTAACAGAGTGCAAAACCTCCAGGGCGTCCAAAGTTAAATGCTGAAGAAAAGGTAACAACACTGTTTCATCCTATTGGTGACCTCCTGACTGGTCAAGCAGCTGTTTTGAGAGAGATAAAAATTTAACTGTCACTGGTGTGTGTGTGGAACCATGCATCTGAAGAAACCAACCCAGCTTTGAAAAGAGAGGTAAATAACTCCATGTGATGTACCAAAACAAGGCATCTACTACTTTTCTCTTGCTGGCAGCCTGGTGCTGAAAACTAATGAAGTCCCTTTAGCTCCTATATTCCCTTCCCTTCTTTTTTCCTTCTTTGTGTCTTTTAAATTAAACTGAGTTTAAAACCCTGAGTTATTCTGCAAAGTAGCCTATCTTTCCACCAGGTTCTTGATAACTTTTAGGTTCTTAATCAGCTTTAATGGTTGTAATTTAGGCCATCCACATGGACATTAACAAATATTAGACATGATTTTTCCTCTATAACATTAAGTTATTTGTGAATTTTCTATTTCTAGGTTTTTGATTTTGTCCCCTTGAATAAATGTTCATCCTGATAAATTATGCATATCCCCTCTGCAATTGTTAATTCAGTAGAGAGGTAAAGAGTTAATTGTTCAAAGTGTTTTTTGGAGACCATGTGACTGATTTATTTAGGTACTTTAATATAGTCTGTCATACCTTATCAGTGATACCCTCTTTTCTTCTCTGTGTTGTTCCACAAACTGAAGAAAAGTTATTTTTTGTATTTTAAACATGTTGCCAAACCAAATTACAGATGATGGTTATAAACTGTAGATGTAATTTAAGGGGGTCATGACAACAAATTTAATTTTTCTGTGGTTTTGGGGGTACAATATGATAAATATAAATATGATAAATATATGATATAAAATGGTCGAATCAGAGAACAGTTTATCTTTCTTCATAGGTTATCTTTCTAGGTAATTCATATTCTCCAGTTAGATCACACCATCAAGCAAACAGCCCTCCCCGTCCCATCTCCCTTCTTCCCCCCCAGCTGATACACCGGCTAATTTAAGGGTAAGTTGTGCTAGCATGTCTGGCTACTCCACCTGAGAAGGGGACGGCTACTAAAAAGCGGCCCTGTTATGTCCGAGGGAGCTCAAAAACGGCTGGAAGTTTCCACTCACTCCCGAAGGGTGAAAGAATCAGAGAAAAGTTGCTGAAGTTCATTTATGGGGAAGTACCACGCAGTTATAACCACAAATTAAGACGATGTTCAGCGCATTTTACTGAAGAGTTTTCCAAAAACAGTTGTAGCCAATCAGAGTGACGTCAACTAGGCAGAGCCACATATCATTACCGTACCCAACCCTTTACCGAGAAGGGAAATCTGGCCTGCCAAAACAACCCCTACAAAAAGGTGATGTTATTTTTTTTTAATGAAATTCTTTGTAGAATTGACATGTGCAGCAATATCAACTACATGAAATTGTTTAAACAGTGATGTCACCGTCCCTTTAACAACAATATGACAGCTTGTCTCTCCAAAATGCTGATCAAAACCCTAGCAGCTACTGTATTTGCTTTGATGCCAAGGCTTTTTAAGTTAAAACACTCAGAATAGAACACAACTTAGAACCTCTAAATGTTTTAATGAGATTGACCTTCTTTACACAGTAGATCCTCTTCTTCTATCCATTCTTCTTTCTTTTTTTTCTCGCTGGTGACCCAGATAAAGAAAAAAGCCACCTCATCAGGTTCACCCTCCACCTGTAAGTCAAAAATAGAGCATGTTGAGAGGACAAATAATCATGCTGCTACAAGGCGAAGGAAGGGACATAAGAATATACTCAAACTAACTTTAGTAAGCCACGGAGTTGGTGGATTCAAAGAGTTTCAGAAGCCAGATTGACCCCATTTCAGAGCAGCATGCTGTAGTAAGGCCAAAAAAAATACTTCTGATGACAATTTGCAGAATTACTAGCTATTTATGATTCCAAGAAAGACAGTAATAAGATGACAGGCAGAGCTTTTATACAGGTAATCTGTAGTCCAACAGTTACCTGTGGACAGCAGCTACAGTGACAGCCACATTTGATGTTGAAAATTAATATTTTACTGCAGTTGTTAAATCTCAGTAAAAGTCATAGAAAAATCCAATCCTTGAGTGGATGTGTTTGTTCATTGGAGAAAAAAAGATATAGTGATTAAAAATATATATATTTATGTTCACATATTGGAGGAAACAAGTGTTTATGGTTACATGATCAAAATGAAGAGAGTTTGGATAACAATTTTATTGAATAAGCTCACAATATAAAAAATTTTTCACATTTGCAAAACAAAACATTTCACAAACTACGCCCTAAAACAAATGTCTGGACTGCTCTGTTGGGCAGTTCTAACGCAATGTGAATCACACTTTAACTTATTAAATGAGCAAAACAGAATATATGAACTCATATGCACTGAAAAAAGAGAATGGAACTCCAACTTAAAAAAATGGTCACAAGTGATTGAATGAAGTTTGTCAAACGTACTTTATTTACGTTTCTTTAACTTGACAACCTAATAAACATAGTAAATTAACTTAGATAAACTTAATTTGATTACTTGTGACTAATTAGTACAATATATTTAAACTAGATCACCTGTGCTCTTTTTTCAGTGTATTTTACTGATCTAATGTGTAAATCTTAATCTGTCTAGCCCAGCTCTTCAAGGCCTCCACAGTGGCTGTTTATACATTGGCACAGAAACGATAGTTGAACTGAGCAGTGTTTTTTTAATATAAAAATAGTAAAGGGCTAGTATTAATTAATGGTATACAGAAAAGAAATGCCATTAGGTAGCAAATTACATTCTTTGCTCTCCATTTTGGATATAAATGAAAGGTCCAATTAATGAAAATGTACTGTCACGTTGTTCTAAAACTTAAATATACTTATTAAAATTGTGGTTCTTTAACCGTAAAACTCAATAAACGTGTTATGCTTTTTTGATTCTACACAACTTTAATGTAGCAGGAGTGAAGACAAAAAGGGTTTTGTAGGTAGTACAGGTTGCTGGTCCCTGGACTAGTCAAACATGGGCTGGAACATTCAGCCTTGATTACAGATTCTTTAAAGTCTTTTCTTTTTTATTTATGAAGCTTTTTTATTTTTGAAAATAAAGAATGAATATCCAAAATATTCCAAAAAATGCATTGCAGATCCATCAGGGCCTTCAAAGCCATTCAAAAATTATTTTCTGCTGACTAGGCAGAGGTTATTTCACAGGCAATATTCTGATGTCTTGTGTGGATACCTTAATGTCAAGGGCCTTCGCTCACCTCTATGCACCAAACTGTTTTTCATATTTTTGGCCAAAGAATAGCTTTAATAATTACAATACAGTTATGAAGCAGTTAACTTAAACACCCTGATTCACCTGAACTTGAGCTTTGCTTTAAGTGCTTTTTCAAACAACATCATGGAGCCTTAAAAACTTGGAAGTCAGATCAATCTTCCAGGTGATTTCCTGCAGGCAGGGAGAGGCTGGTTTCACTGCACGGTTTACCAACGGATTCCCCCTGCAGCTGTTGTTCAACAGTAAAAAGCATCAAACCAATATTAGTTCATTCTGTCTGCTCAACCGTGTATGTGTGCGTGCATGCGTGCGTGTGTGTATATGTATTTATAAAATGTTCACATCACATGGCATGGTGAGGGGGCTGACCAGAGAGAAGTAGTGTTGTCTGTGCCTAAACTAGACACAACATCTAAGATACACCCCCTCAGCCAAGCTGCGCACACAAAAACATTTAGTCTTCCCTCTGCAGTGTGTAACAAAGGTGTTTGGTCTTGTGAAACCCAAGGCTCCAATGCACCGGTTGAACTTTGACCTTTCACACACACTCAGATATGAAAGGACAGGGAGGAAAGGGGGTGGAAAAGATAAAAAGACAGGATGAGAGCATCTGTGTGTGTGTGTGTGTGTGTGTGTGTGTGTGTGTGTGTGTGTGTTGTAACAAGATTATAGGCATGCAGGGGGGTCACTAATACAGATAATATGCACACTAGCTCCAGACATAATAACCAAACCCACATCATCTTGTCCACACGTGTGTGTGAGGATATTCTTTTCCCACGCATATTGAGTTAATGTAGTGTCCCATCTTTTTTTCTCTTTTAGTCGCACACATTTTCAAACAAAGGTGACCCAACCCCCTCATCTGTGTAGCTGCAATTAACCTCCATAACCTTTGGATGGATGCATGTGTTGGAGACTTAGTGTCCTGGACTCCGTTACACGAGACAGCCAGAAGTCCTGAGAGCATATCTTCACACATACACATACTTTAGCTCCTGTGCCCTGATAATCCATGTCTCTCCTGGACTCCTGGACATCCTTTTATCCAGCTCAGGCCGCGGGGATTTTCCATGAGCTTGGCCAGGCAGTGAGGCTGGGATCAGAGAGAGGCCCTTTCCTGACCTTAGAGAATGTGAGCCTGGTGTTGTGCTTCCAGTCATCAGCCATCACTGCAGAGGTCAGAGGCTGTAAGAACAGAGTCAGAGAGGATGATGTGAGGGCAGAGCAGCAGCTTATGCAGTCAACAAGAGTTTTATTCCACTCTGCCACTGTTTGGAAGGCCAACTTTGTTTGGTGCTTATTGGCCTTTCAATTGGACTATACAACAATAAAAATCAGACAAAATCCACAAGATCCAACAACTCTTCAAGTGCCTTATGTTAATAGATTACAAGGCAGAGATGTCCACATGTAATTTTTTCAAGTCTAAATCAAGTCTCATGTCTTTTGAGGGGCAAATAGCTACAAGCCAATTTCCAAATCTGCCCCAAGTTCACATTAAGGCTTAGGTCTGTAACAGCTGAAATCAGCATTATCAGAAGGAATAAATCCAGTATGGTCTGCCTAAAATATAAAATTGCTGTGGGTTATGAATTCAAATCATTTTACTTATGCTTAATGTAATGCATAAACATTAAAAAGTTATTTTTTCCAGGACATTCAACTGAACATGTAAAAAATATTATTTACTGTGATATTTTGGAAAAATGATAAAGGTGTAATATGATAGACTATCATGAATGCCAGTTAATCAGAACAAATCAATCAGGAAGTACTTTTATTTTGAAGAATGGTTAGTGTCTGTGATGAGGTAGCTGACACCTGTTAATTCTTTTGTACAAGTTGTCTGCAATGTATAGCCCTTTTTTCTTTACTTTGTTGTCCATTGTACTCAGTAAACATGTCTGAAAGTATATTATAAATCACAAAACAAAGACTGACATGCCACAACTGTCTTTATTAAGACACCATCTAAACAGCAAGAGAGTAACATGTCAGAGGTAGGACAAGCTTATTTTGATTTGAAGTGATACTAGAAATAGAGGTCAGTTTGAGAGACATCTGTGTGGTCATTATTATCAATATACAGGAAACACCAACAGGTTGTTATTGACCATTATTAAGCCAAGGTTCTCAACTATCCCTGACTAACTAATCAAACACACCCTTTAACAAGTGGGTTTATATATCTCTCTTAAAGTTCCTGTTTTTGGATTTTTAAATGTTTTTTTTTTTTTATGTTTTTAAAGAGCATGATTACCTTGTATCCACAACTACCCAAAGGAACATTCCTGTGACACAAGCTGAAGATTGGTCATGAGATCAGAGTCCCAGAACTTAAGTGTAAGTGAAGCCCTGAGTCCTTAAAAAATGAGTTCAAGTTGAGTTGGAAATCTTGCTTTTGTGACTTACGTGCGACTCCATACTAAGTCCCAAACTTGAATTCCAATCTCTGTTATAACCATCACTGTTGCCTGAATGTTGTTACAAGTGAAGCACATCATGAGAACATGCAAATTAAAATGTTCATTAAAAACATTCAAGCGTTCATCCGTTTTAAGAAGGTTGGAATGCAAAACGTCATAAAAACAGAATGTTCTGACACTTAAAACAAGCTCAACCAGGAAGTGGGTACAGGTATTTAAAGGATGGGGTAAAAATATACAGACACACATGAACAAGGAAACTGGCCATTTGACACATGTTGCTTCAGTCCCTCTCCAGCCCTCCCCCACCTCTCCTTTAGTTCTCCTTTCATTCATTCATTCCTCTTTGACAATGTATTTGAACTTCAGACTGGGTTCAGAGGTGGAGGGAATGAATGAAAGACTGAAAAGAGAGGAAAGGAAGGGAGGGCTCTTTCTTTGCTTCATCTCAGTCTACTCTCTGACCCTATGACCTTTATAGGAGCAGGCAGAATTTCTCTCACTTAACCCATCTCCTCCCCTCCTCCAGCTTCTTCAGCTCCACTGCAAATGCAGTCTTTTAGGTACGTCTAGCAGAGGGAACGCCAAAACATGGACGCAAATCAGCCAACATGCCTGGCCCACTCTGATTTGTCTTTCTGTAGACCTAACATTCCAGCACCGATGGCTTACCAATAGACTTTAACCTTTTTTGCCTTGGCTTAACTGTTGTGCGTGAGCATGTGTGAACTTGTGCTTTATTAAAACAATATCAGTAACAATGAGAATTGAGCAACTGCATGCAGCAAATATTCTTTCAAAAGTGACAACTTAAGAAGATTTTCAATCTTGGTAACACACAACACATACTAGAGGGACAGTGATTGCACTGGCAGAAGAAAAGGTAACAAACTAAACTATTGCTCATATATTTTCCATTTGTCCTTTGGACTGTCTAAACACATCATGTGGCTACCCCAAGACTTAAACAAAGCATTAAACTCGTCAGCTCTGACCTCTCACCTCCTCAAGTTTTATTCACTAAGTTTCTTTTAGGGATGAGCGCATTTACAAGCCCATAAAACACAAAGATCTACTTGTTACATCAATGCTCTCTTCAAAACAAACCCCGCAACATGCTTTAGCATGCCATTATATGGTCATAGAGATGCAAGACACAAGCTTAAGATGTTCTCCGTGCCTGTGGCCTGGTTTTCTTTGTCACTGTATTTGTGACAAACTGCAAGGGAATCTGGGATGAGTTTGCACCCTGTAAAACACTAAAACATTTTTTTTTTTTTTTTGGCAGTGACAATATTTCTAATCTGACTGTTTTATATATAAATGACAGTTTTCTCTGTTTGCTCACATGAATAGCAGCCCATTGATAAAATATTTTTAATTGTAATAATAATTCATACAGTAGCTTACAAAAGCCATCATACCCCTTCGGTTTTCCACATTTTGTCACATCACAACCACAAGCTTCATTTTTATGTTGTTGAGATTTTATGTAATAAACTAACAGAAGGTAGTGCACATTTTTGAAGGAAAATAATGACTTTGATAAGTTTTCATCTAAATTAAAAAACAATAGGTAAAAAGTGTAGAGTGCATTGATATTCAGCCTCTTTTAATCTGGCAACCCTAAAGAAAATTCATTGCAACACTTCAGAGAAGCTGCTCAGAGCTGATGAGAAAATGGAAGAAAACTGATGGAAGAAAAATTGTTAGAGGCTGCCAAAGGGTTGAGACTGGGGCAGAGATTTATATTCCAGCAGGACAATGACCTGAAACATATAGCCAGAGATACAAAGGGGTGAGTTAGATCAATACATTTTCATATTCACTGGTTAGAATGGCCCAGTCAAAGTTCAGACCTGAATTAATTTTAGATTCTGACTGAGTTTGAGCTGTTTTGCAAAGCTGAAAGATAAAAAATATTTAGTCTTTAGATCTGCTAGGATCATACCTAAAAAATACTTGGAGAGATAATTACATCAAAAGGTGGTTCTGCAAAGCATTAACTCTGGGAGGCAGAATATATATGCACGCACACTACAGATTTGTATTTATTAGATTTTATAAACTATGTAGTGTTTTCCTTCCAATTGACAATGGTAAAACTTTTTCTGTTGATCTGTCACATAAAATACATTAAAGTTGATGGTTTTCACAGTGGTTTTGGCTTAATGCCTTTTCATCAACCTTGGAACAGCTGTTTAGTTTACATTAGACTGTAAGTCTGGATTAATTTTGATTGGATATGAGAAAACCTGGAAAACATTTCCAATCAAAGTAACTGTTAAAGGTTTTACTGAATGGTGGCTATAAGAGTTACGGCAGGATAGGGTGGGAGACAGATAAATGGATGAGGTCCTGCTGGGATTGTTCCATCATAAATAAAAATGAGCTCATCTGAAAGGTGAACTGTTTGACTTTTGTTTTGTTTTATTCATGCTTTATGAATTTCAGCTGTGATTATGAAATACTGGATCAAGACCAGAAAACCAAGATTCTGGACAAAAGTGATTGAAATAAATTTCCTCCCTGGGTTGGGTTGGCTGGACTCTGCTTTTGAGAAAATTTGAACAGTTTGGTAAACTTGGGGTATATTGGAACGGAGCTATTGATCCTCAAGACTGAAAGGAATCAAGAGGAGGGTCATGTGATTAGAATGCTTTTTGAAGGCCTCCTTTTGAAGTTTTTCAGGGTGCATCAAGACCCAGGAGCAAACTTTTTGACTAGGGAAGAACATTACATCCATTAAGAAGAGCTGGAGAGAATATATTGGAAGCCTGATTTCTTGCTTTCTGTTTTGTACCTCCCAGAATATTATAATATGTTTGACCAGAGCATCCTTCTTCTACATTTTTGCTGTGTTCCTAACATGACTTGTGATAATGCATAAACAGGGCTTATGCTTTTCTTTGAACAATGCCCTTCTTCTTGCCACTCTGTCTACAGGCCAGATTTGTGGAGTGTGTCACTAATATTTTTCTTTTGGATAGAATTTTCAGCCAGAGCTTTGGATCTCTGTATCTCCTCCAGAGTTACCACAGGCCCCCAGCCTGCTTTTCTGATTAATGTTCTCCTTGACTAGCCTGTCAGTTTAAGTGTCTCTTTTTTCATGCAAATGGAAGAAAGAACACTTGGTTTAAACTTTAAACTCTTTACTTGGAAACCTTTTTATACAGTGCAATAAGTACTTTTGCTTGTTAAGAGTTAAGGCTCTCAATGCGTCCACCACCTGTTCTATCTCAGCATTGTGTGAACTGACTCATCTGAATGGGATATCTTTGTTGATACAGCAGCAGTGAGAAATAAAACCTCTACAACTTCTTCAAGCAATGAGAAGTGTCCACAATGCATTTTCAATATTAACCCAAAGATTAGAGCAGCAAAATATTTCATGACTGACAAAAAGAAAAATTAGAAATGAAAAAGATGGCATTAGTGTAGTTAGTGCAGTGTGGAGCTTTACCAAGTTTTGGCATTATTTAAATCCAACATAACTTATGCAAAATCAGACAAAAGATTTCATATTGTCATTATTAAATAAAAATAAAGCCTCAATTGAGATGTTAATGTCCCACCACCCTGATTTAACAGTTTAAAAAACAGCTTTAGCAACAATAACATTAGTTTTACTTTGAATTAACCACACACTCACTCCATTGTGGAGGAACCTTGGTACACTCTTCTTTTCAATACTGCTTTAGTTCACTGAGGTTTGTTTCTGCACAAGTCTCATAAAGTTGCGCACAGCATTTAAATCCGGTTGAGGTTTAGACTTTAATGAGTCCACTGCGACACGTTGATGATTTCTTCCAGCAATACCACTGTAAATTTGCTGCTGTGATAAGGGCCACTGTCCACTTGGGCCAAGCTTCAGATGTCAGGCAAATGGCCTCACATTTGACACCACAATACTTTTGCAGAGAGAAAAAGTTACAGTGAGCTCAATAACCACAAGGTGCCAATATCCTGTGGCTATAAAATAATCTCAAGTAATCATTCATCCTCCTTTGTACTTGGCAGTTGGTAAGTAAGAGGTGCATTAGTTATATTATTATTCTATGTTTAATTTTCTCCAAACATGGGGCTGTGTGTCATGGTCAGTCATCTCTACTGTGATCTCATCTGTCCAAAGCACATAGTGCCAAAAGTCTATGGAAATTTTGGAAACCTAAGCCATCCTGCCATATTTTTTTTTTTTTTTTTTTTTTTTTTTTTTGATAAAAACAGCCTTTCCTTGGCAACTCTTCCAAAATGCCAAAAAGCTACACTGGTTCAGTCTTTTTCTAGGTTACCTGTCCAGAAATTTAAAATGCCAACTGAGGTATGGAGCAGTTGAGTTGTTTGGCATTGTTCTGAGCTTTGCGCGGTCTGACTTTGTGGTGGGTTTGCTCCAGTTGTCTAAAATGTTTTCCACTTGTAACTCATCTTACTCTCTGTTTAATGTTGAACCTTCTTTTCTCTAAGGACCCTGCTGATGTCTTTCCATCCTGACATTGTGTTGACAAACAATGCTATAAAAGCTGCTTTTGTAGTATTAATTATGCTGATGATCACCAGTTAATCTTCTTTTTACCACGACTGTAGACGGTGTATATCAGTGCAGTCATTGTCTTCAAACTCACTAATTACTGATTACTAATACAAGACGTTGGTTCTAGCACAAAATAAAGTAATGGTAGCAGCAAAAGCACTCAATGTTACACTTCTTGACCTTATTAACCATAACTCATACAGTGAAAAGAAAAGATAAGCTAAATGAGACAAGAAGTTCTCTTCATGTTTTCCTCTGTCTTGTACAAGGTGAACTTTCTACTTTTTATACACTGTAATCATTCTAAACAACCACCATTTATTCCATCTGATCTAATAGGTTTACCAGCATGAAATAATTATAGGCTGGAGAATATAAAAAGCTTCTGTAGTTTTTAGAAAAGTCTCTTAACAAGAAGTCCAACGCAGTGGCCTTTGTATCACTACTGGCAAAAGTGGTCATTATTCCTTTACTTCTTTTGATTGCATTTCTTTTTACAAAGTCAACTGACCTTGTGGTCATTGTACGTGCTGTGTTAAGTTGTTGTCCATTACAGTAAAAGGCATTTATTCTGCTGCACCTTCTGATAGACCTCTGTGGTCAGCATGGAAAAAAACCATGCCATACGCATGGAAGCGGATTCAGGTTTGTATAGGAGGCACAGCCTGGCCTTGACAAAATGTACTTCTGTAGTAGAGCACAGTATGTACAGGGAAACAAAGTCTGCTCTGTCTGAGGACAGACAAAACACACATATTCCTGTCCTTTATCTGGATATTACTGGAACTGTGCTGTATCAAGGACACACTGGGACAAAAGCAGTGTGAAAACATGCTTTTGAAAGTCTTCAGAGAATATCTTATTGTTCAACTCACTGGGGCTGAAGACAAATCCATGGTAGTTTATGGAGTACTGCAGGTCATGGTCATATAGATTTTATAACAGCCACAAATGCTTAATGTTTTTAACATAAACTAGCTCAGAGGAACCCCTGTAAAACAGAGAAAGCATTGATGCTTTGTGGGCTTACAACTCAATGAATTTATCACAGAACAACGGGAGAGGCAGCGAGAAAAATATAGTGGGGATTTCTTCTATTATCCAAGGTGTTGAAAGCTCGATGTTTACTGCCAGAAAGGTTTATAGTGACAGTTTTTTTTTCTGTTGACATCAAAACAGTGAACTCCAGCATTTGTCCACTGGAAAAGTTTTAAACTCAGCAGCTTGAAATGTTCTTATTCCTCCTTATCCTTTTATCATAGGGATGGGAAATTTGGGTTCTAGATGGCTGGTGTCCTCTTTGAACAAACCTGAATCAAAGGAACTGATCATTAGCAGGATCCTGCAGAACATAGGTCCAGGCTGAGAGAATACATTATGCAAAAGTATCTATACCCCTGAAATGTTTCGAGATTATGTCCCTTTACCATCAGAGCCTTCAATGTATTTCATTGCGTTTTTCTGAACACAAAGTAGTGTATAATTGTTAAGAGGAAAGAAAAATGATGCATGGTTTTTAAATCTTTTTTACAAATGAAAATCTGAAAAGTGTGGCGTATGTGGGGCATGGCTGAGATTCAGAGATCCAAAATTTTGCCCCTCTTTCTTTGCAAAACAGCACAAGCTCAATCAGGTTGAACGGGACCAGTGTGTGAACCTTGATTTTAAGTCTTCCTACAGATTTGCAATTGGACTTTGAGTGTCTTAAAACGAATATGCTTTGATCTAATATGCATTGCCTGAAAATGAATATGCTTTGATCCATCCCTCTTCTCATCAACTCTGAACAGCTTCCCTTTCTCTTATTAAAGAAAAGCATCTCTATAGCATGATGCAGCCATCCCCATGTTTTATGATGTTAAGTGTTAGTTTTCAAAGACAGACTTTTTCATGGAAGACAAAAAAAAAAAAAATCAGTTTTGTTATGATCAAACCAGAGCGCCTTGTTCCACATTTGTGCTATGTCCCTGGCATGACTTGCCACAATATACAAACAGGACTTATTATGGTTTTCTTTCTACAGTAGCTTTATTCTTGCCACTGTTGCATAAAGGCCAGACCATGACAACTTTGATCATAAGAACATGGTTGCTTCACTGATGTGCAAACACTTGTTTCTGGGAGCTCAACAAAGAAGTTAGTTGTTTAATTTGGCAGTCATTGGGTCTTTAGACGGTTCCAAACTTGTGGAGCAGACAGCTTTGTGTACTGCTTTGTTATTTAGTGATTGATGACAGATCTACAGGTGCATCCCAATAAATACATTTTTTTCCTTACCTGTATTTCTTTACATACACACAAAAATGCTTATTCTATACAGGTGCCTCTCAACAAAGCTTAAAGAATCTTTTGTGTTTACTATTTTAATATATATTTAAATTATTCAGTCAATCTGCCCCAAATTCTGTTCTTTGTATCACGTTCTTCTCAAGACTTTGTTCCTTCCTGCTGCTTGTGTACTTTTTCTATCACATTTTTTCCTTGCATTAAATGTTCCAATGAAATACTTGGATACAGCACTGTGTGACCCACCAGCTCCTTCCACAGGCACTGTCTGAATGAGAACATACAAGTCAACAGTCTTCCCCATGTTTGTTTGGACCTAGGGTAGCCAACTCGACTATTCCATGTCCTGCATGGTTTAGATGTGATTAATACCTGAAATACCTCCTCAGCATGACATCGGGTTCTGTATGAGCCTACCAATTGAACAATCGTTGGATTCTTGTGTGTTGGACCCGGGGAAACAATTAAAACGTACAAGATACCAGGTCTTTTAGACAGGAGTTAGCCACTCTTGGCATAGGCCATCACATAACATTTCAAGAATAACATCCTTTTTTATTTGTCGGTACTACACAATTACACAGTGTGTGTAATGAATCTGTACGGTACATGGGTTTCACTTTTTGACTTGAATTAATGAGCATTTTTTTAATTTTTGAATGTGGAATATAACATAATTCTTGGTCAAATTGCAGGAATTTTTAGGAGTTTGTTGAGATGCACCTGTATGTCTTTTTATGTCAAGGAAAGATTTTTTACTAAATAAACTGCGACCATTAAAAAATGGTTTAATTAAGCCCAGATCTGATGATTTGGGGTGACATGAAACAGGTTGTACTTGCAAGAACCCCTGAAACATCTCACAGCTGAGAATGAGGATTAGGACAAACTTTCCTCAGGCTGAAGTCAGATACCGTTAGATAGGTGCAAAAAGTTATTTCAACCAAAGGATATAACCTTAGTTTAGAGGGTAATTTTTCCTCCTTTAGAATAGAGATTTTTGTTAATATCTGTAGTTTAACCAGTACAAAAAATGTTGTCGTTTACCTAAAAATAATTCACTTTCTTTTCCTGAGATAAATTTAAAAAGAACAGAAGTTCATATGTGAACATTTCTTTTGAAAAAAAAAACTGAATGTTTAATGTGGTGTCTTAATTCTTCACGTGACTGCACGTGTTCAAACGAGGTGGACACAGACCAATCAGAGCTGTCTGTCCTTCAGTCACAAAGCTGATTGATCCTGGCAGCTTTATGAGGCTTTGTGACTATGGGGCAAACAAAAGGACATAATGGTATTTACACAGGTACATTCTGTGAAAGTACATGCCTGTATGAGCTCACACACTGCATGTACCCTCGTGTGTGCACATAAGGGACAGCTACTATCAGCTACAGATAATACACTATACTTTAAGGAGGGACACACACTTGGTATGCATGTGTTCAGAGATAGTGTGTACACACACACACACACACACACACACATTTGCACTGAAAACAGCTGGTCTGTGTTCACCAGCAGATAGGACGTTGCATGCAGACACATGGGTGTCAGGAGTTCTCCAACCCCTCTGGGGAAGGTTGTGACATTGCACACACTCACATACACACAGGAAGCTATAAAGTTCATAGAGTACAAGGCCAAAGGCTAATGTAAGGGTGGAGGTGGAGTTTCCTGGGTCCAAAGGACATTGTGAGTCCTCATCAAAGACACTGTTTATGTGAGCAGATCACCACTAATACCCATGACACAGATTCAAAGTTTTAAAGAGGTATTGAGGTGTCCCTTTTATCCCTGTCACACTTTGTGTATTTACCTTGTGTTTCGGTGAGATACAAAGATAGTGCGGCTTGAAGTAAATAATGTTCCAGCATCATCTTTATGTGCATCTGATACTGTAGAATCTCAACAGATGATATAAAAATGTAAAAGAATAAATCTTTTGCATGAGGGTCACTATTTAGAGATATCATATTCCCTGATCAGCTATAACCTCATGACCTCCTACTTAATTGTTTGCTGGTCCCCCTTTTGCTGCCAAAACAAACCCTGACCCATGATACCATAGTCTCCACAAGACCCCTGAAGCCATGCTGTTATCTAGATGTTTGCAGTTGATCATTTAAGTTGCAAAGTGAGGCCCAATGGATCAGATTTCTTGTTCAAGCATGTCCCATAAATATTGTTGACTTGCTTAAATTGAGAACTAGGCAATATGGAGGTCAAACCTTGAACCAATCCTGAACCATTAGCGCTTTGTGACAAAGCTCATTATACTGTTGAATTAGGCCACAGGACTCGGAGAATACCTGCGATAGACTGGCAGTTTGTCCAGGGTGTACCCCGCTTTTCACCCGATGACCACTGGAGATAGGCACCAGCCCCCCTCGCAACCCTGCAAGGATAAGCGTGATGGATAA
This sequence comes from Anableps anableps, assembly GCA_014839685.1. Classification (NCBI taxonomy): domain Eukaryota; kingdom Metazoa; phylum Chordata; class Actinopteri; order Cyprinodontiformes; family Anablepidae; genus Anableps; species Anableps anableps. The sequence continues at coordinate 8,111,549 of CM026076.1, read as the reverse complement.
TGGATGGATGGATGGATGGACTTTGGGAGTACTGTTTCCATCAAAGGGTGTACATGGTCTACATCATAGGTGGGTGGTACGTAACAGCCACATGGCTGACAGGACCCAATGCTTCCCAGAAATGTCCCAGTGCCTCCACCAGCTTGTCATCTTCTCATAGTGCATCCTGGTGCTATATCTTCTCCAGGCAAGTGCCCACATGCAACTGGCCATCCATGTGATGTAAAGGAAAACATGCTTCATTAGACCAGGCTACTTTCTTCCATTAGTGGTTCAGTGTCTGTCGTTGTGTTTTTGACCTTTGTGAACCACTTTGTGTTACACCTGTCTGTATCAAAGGTGCTCTAAATAAAATTTAATTGATTGATTTATTGATTGCTTTATGGTCCAGTTCTGTTATTTACATACCCATTATTGGCAATTTCAGTGGTGTACAGGGGTTAGCATGGGCAACTTGACTGGTCTGTGGCAATGTAATTCCAACTGCAACAAACTGCAATACAATGTGTAATGACAATGTGCCAGTGTGACACCGTTCTATCAGTACCAGCAATGCCATTAGCAACTTGAACTACCTAGGTCAGCCTTTGCTTCACCACTGTTCCTTCCATGGACTACTTTTGATAGATACTGGTCACAGCAGACCAGGAACACAGCATGAGAGCTGCAGTTTTGGAAATATTCAGAGCAAGTGGTCATCACAAATAAGCTGTTGTCAGATTGACTCAGATCCTTTCATTTGCCTATTTTTCCTGCTTCTTGGAAATCAAACTTTTAGGAAAAATATCAATTTGCTGCCTTGCATGCTAAAAAGGTTCTTGCTTGATCGCAGTATACCACACATAGCCACCACTGCTGCAAGATTTATCTAAATGCTATGTGAATGCTGCCGCTTCCTAAATCTCATACCATGCAATGCAAATGCTCCATCTGCACTGATGAAGATTTACTCACCTCCATATGCGAAATGTCCCAATAGTAGGGCAGTCTGCCTTATATTTTTATTCATTAGCTAATGATTACCATTGTGGGGGGCAGAAAAACTCTATAGCACATTGAACTATCAGCCCATTATGGTCAGGTGATCACCAAATATGAAAAAAACTCAAGCCAAAAAGTAACTTAAATCTGTCCTTATGCAGCAGCACTGAAAACTTTACAACCTTCACCCTATTTTTCTTATATTTAAAAGGGACCCAGAACAGGTCTTGCAGTTTCATAAAATGTGCTTCATTTCTTCACATTTAGAGCCATACAGAAGCAAACATTCTTAGAAGCAAAAATGTATATGAAAAGATAAAAAACTGTATAGAAGCTTTATTCAAAATTGTTAATGAAACAAAGGATGCCATTACACTTTCATTTTTTTTTATTAATCATTTTTCAATAAAGGGACAAAATGGGCATGTGAACAGGATTATGCAGACATCTGCCAGAAAACACAGACAGTGGTATTCCCAATACAACTGAACAGAGACCCCAAACAAGTACAACAGAAATCATAGAGCTTGTTTTGTCCAATGACCACTGGCCACCATTAAAAAAAGGAAACATAATAAAATTATAGTATAACCAAAAGAACAAAATCAAAACAAACCAAAAATATATGACTCCATTCCATGTCTCTGTTTAGAACAGAGCATATAAGTAATAATAAATAGTAGCTCCCATTGTAAAAGATAAAGTTCATGTTCAAGTTACAACAAACAGCTCTCAGAACAGGAATAGAAAAGGCTGATAACAAAATATTCCGCATTGCCATTTACAAAAAAAGTCTCAACTCAAGCAGGCTTCTCCACAACCCCTGGTCATTTTTAAATATGCTTTGCATATGAAAGTATATTCACCCAATCTAAATATAAAGCACCATTTAGTATTTGGCAATGGAAAAGAAAATGCAAAAACATTTTATTTCTTTTTAAATGTATTTATTTTAACCTTTTTTAAAGTAATCCATGTACTGCATATTAAGTTGTTTTTTTTTTATCTTTAGATTTTTTTCCTCCTCTCTTCTTGATGTTGGAATGTTGTCAGGTGGGAGAGGTGAGAGAGACAGAAGCACACAACAGAACAGGCCAACGTCAGCTTTCAGTACTGCATACAGGAATGGCAGCAGAGGGAGGAGAAAGAAGTGCGAACCAAAAAAAAAAACAAAAAAAACAAAGAAGATATGTACAAACACCTCTGTGGACAGCAGGAACCAAAGCAGCAGCCATCTGATGGCCTGCGATGCCTCCCAATGCCACACACTTTAGCTGCTTTTTTATGGGATGTTTTTTTTTTTTTTTTTTGATCATTTTATTTTATTTCTTTAGACATACAAATAATTCGCACTATATTATCCTGCCAAATTAAAAAAATATACCGTGGCAGCTTGGGATTTTTTTCCACTACCAAAACAGGTATGGCAAATACCTTTAGAGAGAACAAGCAACAGTTAAAAATACGAGCCTCAATATAAATACTATAGTGCCTACTCTAAGTGAACATTGAATTCAAATACAATTCTAGAAATACAGAAAAAGTAGACCATAAATGTGTTTAAGTATAGGAACTGACATGACTGTGCATTTTCCTATATTTTAAGTTCTTTATTATATATCCATATATAATCTTAATCCTTTCCCCAATGCAAATTGTATTTCAACCTGAAGAGCCGTAAAGAACCAAGGCAAAAAATGAAAACAAAGAAACAGCACAAAATCTTTTTCTTCCAAGTTTATATACTGTGATGGGAGGACTGGATGCCATCGAGATGCAGTAACGAAACTTAAAACATTTCCCGCTAAAATATAGTGTAGTTTTGTTTGCCAAAAGAACCTTTCTATTTATGCCCACGTTTAAAGAAGTTCTACAAAAACACAGTTTGATAGTGTGAGCAACCGGATCGGAGTGTCTGTTGTCCAGGCAGCAACTTGCTCAGATGATGATAAAAAACAACTTGTTTAAAAATGGTGTTTGTTAAGAAAGCCAGGAGAAGTGCATTTAGTTTGCTACTATGTGGGAGCAGTGGTTAGTTGGTTTCCAGGGTTAACAAACAGTCAAGGGTAAAATGGTGAGGATACAGATGCCATGGAAGATGAAGCTGCTTGCAACAGATTTTGTGCGTCTTTCTTTTTTTTTACTGCTTGCAACAAGGGAATCCTCATCATCTGACAGCATTGCAAAGATTTTCCCCTTCAGCATAAACTTGTAAACTGGGAAAACTAAAAACAGTGCACTTCATGTCAAACAAATCCAGCTTGTAGACTCAGTCTATGTACTATCTCTGCATGGATGTGGGACAATGCACACTTAGTGCTTTACATTGAACAGCATGAATGAAACTGATCAAACGAAAACCTAGGTTAAAAATCAACAGCAAACGAACCAAAACATAATGTAACAAGCCCTGTATTAACCTACATTGGCTCTCAAAAGTGTACAAGCCCCCTGTTAAAATGCCAGGTTTTTGTGATCACCGCCATTGTGAAATACGATTTTCCTCTTGTATCTTTCCATCTTTAATGTGGAATATGTCCCATTCATATCAACTAAAAAAATAAACATATCTGTTAGGAGAGTAAAACAACATGGTTCAAAACAACCTGGTTAAGTAAGTTTCCACACGTTTAAACTTAAACTTTGCAGGTTTTAATGTTATTTCAGCTTCCTCTCTTATTAGGTCCTAAAATCATTTAAGTGGATCTGATGAACTAAAAATAAAGCTAAACTGGACCAGGTGAATTTACTTTAGCAAAAGCCATAGTTCATGGTGATGTTACTGGTTGTGTTCTATATATGACAAAAGTCTCCCATATTTGTCCATATGTCTGAACTAAGGAGTTGAGCTGTTAAAAAGAGCCTCTTCTACAAAATTAAACAAGGCCTGGTTCAAATTTTCTAAAGCATTGTGGGGGATAGTGTTATGGTCTGAACATTGAACCCTGTACATTACCAGAACACCATACCTACAGATGTTTGCTACAAAACTCAGTATTAAGAGATAATTTATTTTTAGAATTACAGTAAGTGTAAGCATACATGCAAATCAACAAAAGAATGACTTAATAAAGGTCCAAAACCAAACTCCACAAATCTGTGGGGGTTCCCTGGAGAGGGCTGCAGACAAGAGATGCCCTCATAATCTGAGAGATTTGAAGAACTTTTGCAAGGTAAGATCTGCAAATGTTGGCAAGTCAAGATGTGGGACACTGACAGACTCCAACCAAAGAGTGAATGCTAAAATTTAATCAATTAAGCTTCAATAAAGTATTAGTTTAGCAATGTGCACATTCAGATTATTCCACCTTTTCTTAATTCTAGAATATTTGTTGTTGTTTTTCTTTTCTTTAATTGTAGAGGAATACCATCACATATGTGGAAACAGTATTCAGTTGATTTTTTGTTTTCTTTTAAATCACAAAAACCTGACATTTCAGCAAGGCTGTACACACTTTTGAGAGCCACTGTATGCATATTGATTAACATAAAAATATTTCTCAGGAACCCAAAAACTCAAATATATGTTTTTGCAAATGTCTCTTTCTCTGCCAGTCACTGCTGATGGCCCTGTTTGGAATTGTAAAGTGAAAATCATTGCCTTGGATCCCATAAAGCGTACGTAGCTTCCAGTTCTGTTTAGCTTTCTTTCTGTCTAGCTTGTATTTTTTCACTGCTCTTAAGTAAAGTTAGTTTCAATTTAAGCTCAAATATTACTTTACGCATTGTTCCACACACTGACATGCTGAAGCAGCGTTGTAGGTTTGTGCTAACGCAGACATGTGGCACTCTGCGCCTCATCCCTCAAGTTCAGGATTGTACATTTCATCACAGATTACCTTTCTCTCAAAAGCTCCACCATACCAAAAACAAAACTACAAATAATTCAGATGTACACAATACTGCTTGTACCATGCTTGCCATGAAATCCCCAATTACAGATAGCCTATTAAACATGTTATAGGTAGCTAAATTATGATTTTGATCTTTCATCATGAGTTGTCCATTTGAGCCATTAGGTGCTTGATGCAAGGACCTTTTCCTGGGTGGTCTAACTCTTTCAGCTGCATCTAGTGTGACCCCAAACTTAAACCAGATAAAATTATGGCCAATGCAGTCTTGAGATATCAAAGGCACTCTTCCTTATTCCTCCAAATGATAGTACAAATTGAGTTCTTAGCACACTTTTTGTCTTTTTGAAAGAAATTTTGAGGCCTGTCATCACTTTCAGTTTAGTAGTCAAGCCAAATACATGATTTTTTTTTTTTTTTTCTTTTAAACCCTGTGTGAACATGGCATCTTTTAGAAAGATCAGGATAAGTGCATTTCCAGGGTAGTAAAAAGAGGGTCAAGTAAAAAGACTGCTCACTTTCCATGTTACAAAACAAAGCTGTACATGATATGTGTTACATAATGTACGCAGCATGGATGTATCTTTCTTCTTTTTTTTTCTTTTTAAAGAATAAAAAGAAAATAACTGAATGAGAGAAAAACAGCAACACATTTACTCAACAACTAACCAACCAGGGACAAATTCTTTTCTTTTTTTCTTTTCTTTTTTGATTAGCAAAAAACATACTATGCATGCTGACTAATTCTTAAAAATGAAAAAAAGAAAACTCAATAAAAGGAAATAGTACACAACATGTAAATTATTGCACAAGAGAAAGGCTCGAAGTTTTGCGTCAATGCAAGAGTATTGCCCCGATACAGATCATGCATTCGATGGGTAATGGAAACAAGGTGTGCTGGTGCAGAGCACATGGTCTTAGGCTTCCACCAGGTTGGTGAAAGGGGAGTGTTAGGATTGGGGCAAATCTACAAGGGGGCTAGGAATAAACACTTGACTGTTGGCGACCCAGCTGCAAGGGAAAAAGGTCTCATTGTTCTGCCATCTACTCTGACTTTATTTCGGTACTCAAGGGACGGTCACTGTGCCATTTTTTCATGTGTTTCTCCAAGGTGCTGTAAACACTGAAGGGCATTTGACAAATCTCACACTTGTACACATCTTTGCCCACTTGACCATGGGTCTTCATGTGGCGAGTAAGTTTGGAGCTCTGAGCACAAGCGTAATTGCACAGCTCACACTTGTAGGGTCTCTCTCCTGTGTGGCTGCGCCGGTGTACTGTCAGGTTACTGCAGTTCTTGAAAACCTTGCCACAGAACTCACAAGTGTCACTCCTGCGTCCATCCTTGGAACTGGGTCTCCCAGGACCCCCAAGGTGAGGCGTGCTGCCCCCGCTGCCTGTCCCACTGCGGCCTGACATCCCCCCATCCAGTTCTCCTGGAGGGGTTGAGAAACGCAGGCTGCCATTCTCTGATGAGTGCTCAGATGATGATGCAAAAGGTGATTGTCTGGAATCCCCAAAGTTGAGAAAGGGGTCCTTGAGTTGTCGAGAGGCAGCATAGCCAGCCAACCATTGGGAGTAGACGTTTTCTGTATTAGGGATTGTGGGGGTCGGCAGGTCAAATTCTTTCTCCAGTTTAATGCGTTTTGAGAAGGGACTAAGTGGACTAGGGCTTCCCAGAAGCAGTTTCTTTGAGAGGCCAATTGAAGAAGATTCATTAGGAGATGCTCCTCGTCCATTTACTGCCGAAACAGTGCCTTCCTCTACTCGTTCTGTTTCCAGGACAGAGTCTCCATCGCACATGTCCCGACTGTGGTGATGGTCTCTGCTGAGATGGTGGTGCAGGTGGTTCTCCTGTGCCATGGTGTTGCGTTTGTGTGCGTTGAGGGCTTCACTGAAATGTTGCATGCTTGCGGCCAGACCCATTCCCTGCATGACCTCTGGCAGTGAGCGAGGGATAGATGTCTCATCAGCCACCCCGCCCAGTCGACTTCCAATACCACTGCTATTTTCATGCTGCCGTGTTGCTTCCAAGTTCAATCCAAAGTGATAGCTGTTGTTGTTTCGTTTGGGTGGTCTCTCCCCATTCTGTACTTCTTCCTCCTCACCCTCCTCTTCTTCCTCCTCCTCCTCTTCTTCCTCTTCTTCTTCTTCTTCTTCCTCCTCTTCTTCCTCTTCTTCTTCCTCCCCATTTTCTCGTAACATACGATCATTTTCACTTTTCAGCTTGGCCACCACTGATTTAAGTGCATTGCTTGCACTACCTATATGCTCACTAGTGCCAGGCTCTGGGGATGAGGCTATTGATAGACCATCTTCTGACTTGCCTGTGTTTGGCGAGGATGATTTGTGCATGTGTGTCTTCATATGTCGTTTCAATTTGCTGGCCTGTGTGCATGCATGATCGCACAAGTGACATTTGTACGGCTTTTCTCCTGTGTGGCTGCGCCGATGCACTATTAAATTACTCTGAAACTTAAAGGCTTTGCCACAAAACTCACAACACTTTGATTTTAACTGAGTGTTGGAGGAAGAGGGTGGTCCTGCTGTAGGGAGAGGTGTTGGAGGAGTGGTTTGTGAGCCCACAGGCGACTGCATTGAGCCTTGTAGTGGTGGTGGAGTAGCAAGATATGGAGGTTTGCTACCCCCTGCACCCCCTGCACCTCCATTTCCTACTGTCTGGAATGGCTGCAGTAAGCGCTGCATGGGGCTTGGCCGGCTGGGTGACAGCGGGGGAGTAGACCCTGAGGTGTTGCCCGCCAGTTCCCGTAGACGCCTTGAAAAGTCCATTGTCGGAGGTGGGTCTAGAGGCAGAGGAGGATTAAGGCGCAGCACCCTGTCAAAGGCACTCGGGTGGTGGGCTGCCAGCGCCAGCTCCTCTGGGCTCAGGTGGTGGGGATCCAGATGGTTTCGTGGAGGGGGACTGAAGAGAGGAGGTGTTGGGGGGAAACGCTGATGATGGCCCCCAGGAATGCCAGACCCAACGGCACCTCCTGCTCCAACGCTGTCCCTTCCCCCTGAGCCCGAGCCAGGGATGCGGAGGAGGTTGAAAGGGCTTGCATCAGGCGGCAAATGGAGGCCATGAAGGGGAGGTTGAGAGGGGCAGTCGGCGCCACCACCGAGGGAAGAAGGCCCGCCCATGCGTGGGGTGAGAGGACTGCCATGTTCACTTTCCAGGTAAATTCGAAAGCCATGGGAGTTCTGAGCATGCTGCAGCAAGAACCAGGCGCTGCCATATGACTGCTTACACGTTGTGCAGGTATACGTAGTTGGCTCTTCCTTACCTGTGGAGACAGAGAGAAAAAGAACTTACAAATATGTTGTCTATTTGTTGAACACTGCTTTATGAAACAGACTAAAAGAAGAATTGTCTGAATTTCTTTTAACACTTTATTGTAGAAAAATGCAGGACCTAAGGCCTAGCCGTTACAGCATTTAAAAGGGGTTGGCACATGGTGTTGAGGGCTTTGCAAACACAACAGCGGCTCTTATTGAGGTCATGCCCCACATGAGTAGCATGTGAGAAGTACTGTGTGTATCTCTTTTTTTCCCAGACTGCTTTGGGACATAATTTCTCCCTTTAGACTGACTGAGAGTCCTCCATTGTCAGCAGGAGAACAAAGATGCAGGCTATCTCTGTAGACCGCTACTTCTTACTGATCTACCAAAACAGACTCGTTGGCGAAATCACACACACACACACACACATACACACACACAGAGCCCCAGGAGAGACAATAAAGAAAAAACTCCTAAAACCTTTAAGTTACTGAGTTTTTAGTGTTTACCATCCAACCACTGATAGTATAAAATCATAACATATCCAATAAATATGTCTACTTTTTTACTATTGATGTCAATATATGCGCTAACTGAGATCCATAATCCATATGCCTTCAACCCAAAGAATACAGTGCATACTCAGTGACTCATGCAAATAGGTAACCTTGGCTGCCTGAAGAAGGTAAAACTGTAGGAGTGTGAAACCTTTTAGGGTCCCGACTAAAGAGAAAATCTGACGCTCTCAGTCTGCCTCAGAGCTTTTTTTTTTCCCCCTCATCGAGCCATGCACAGTCGCTTTGAGAAGGCGATGAGAGGAACATTTAAAACAATAATTGCTTTTGTAGGGGCATCGGGAACGATGACCTGTGGTGCGACCTGCAACGCGTGTCTAATCTCATTAGTAGACGGAATGGACGGCCATCAGCTCGTTTACGAGATTAGAGGACAAACGAACCCCCCGTCGCTGCTGTTCAGAGGCGACTTCTGCAAAGCACGAAATGAAAAAGCACATCAAAAGCAAAAGGAGACAATTTTACCAAAGTCTGAGAAAAGATCTTGTTAAAATACCAGTTCAGCTTGTTTCTGTGAAGAAAAAAAATCACTATGGAATCATTGCTTTATCTGTTGGTGCCTTTTTAAAAAGAATAACCAAGAAAATGAAATTGATTCATCTTAAAGCTTTTTTACATGTGAGAACAGTCACTGAAAAATTGTCACATAGTGTAAATTTTTGTAATTGTAAATTTTTTGATGAACAGTTATAGATAAATACATAAAATTATGTAGTAAGTTTTTGAAAAATACTTCTAAACACATCTAGTGATTGAAGAGGTGGAATTACACTGACATAAAATGATATGATTTTATTTGTAAAGTTAGCATTAAAGTTTAAAGAAATCATGTTGATAGAAAGCAGATTTTAATCTAATAGAATGTGTTTAGATGGCCATCTGGTGTGTCTGTCAGTTTTTGTGTCTGATGGAAGATTTTCCTCTTCAGCCTTTTTTCCCCATTTTTTAAAACACACACTTATAAGCTAAGATCAGCTGTTCGGAAAATCAATACAATCAGGGAACATCAAAGTCATCAGAAATTGTCCTCAGTATGTTTATGTTTATGCCTGTTTTTAATTGTAAAGCACTTAGTAATTTTTAGGCTGTAAAAGGTGTTATGTACAGTAAATTAAACAAGTTTACTTGAGGTCCCTGTAAAAGATTTTAATCTCTAAATATGAGCTGAAACCAGGGAGAGGAGTTTTATTTCTTTCTCGCCCAATCACACAGCTCTTTTTCCTCTGCTAATTTAGGAGATCTGGAAAGTTGTGACACAGCAACATATTTATGCACTTCTTTTTATAAGAATTCAGATTTATAAACTGTTCATTTGGCCATGAAGCTGATCATTTGAGTTGTATTCTATGATATAAAAAACAAATTTGTCCATAGTTTAACAATTAAACAAGTTTATGACCAACCACTTGCCTTTTTTTTTTCTTCTTTTAGGATCTCAGAAAGAGAAAAGTTAATTTGATGGCAATTTACAGGTGGATCCTAATGACTTAGAACATAATTTAAATAAGTTAATTTATTTCAGTGTTTCAGTTTAAAAAGTTAAAATCATATATAACCTAATGAAACCCAAAATTCAGTTTCTCTTAAAATTTGAATATTACTAGTATTTTATGAAACTTTACATTATTAAATTTTTAATACAGAAATCTCGTCCTACTTAATGTGATGCTTGGTGAGGATTTGGTCTGAGCAAAAGCCCACTCCTCCTTAACCCAGGTAAGATGCTTTGGACTTTATCTGGTTCAGGAGTGGCTTAACACAGGACTGCAACAGTTATAGCCCAGGTCCGAGATACGTCTGTGTGTGGTGGCTCTGAAGTCCTCACTGAAGCTGCAGTCCATGTCTTGTATGTAAATGTCCCTCAAACTCTTGAATATGCTTCATAATCCTCTCAGAAATGCATTTATCCTTTTTCATTTTGGACCACTCTTTCTCCTTTAACTGAACTTTCCATTTATATGCCTGGATACCACAGCTAGCTTCTTTAGTCATGATCTGTTGAGTTGTGGCATACCCTTCTTGCTCATGGTGTCAAGTCAGCAGTCTTCCCCATGATTTTTTTAGGCAATGGATTTATATAATATTCATTGGTCTTATGTAATATTTACATTTTCTAAAATGGAATTTTGGGGTTTTATTAGCTACGAGCCATAATTATCAAATGAACAGAAATAAACCCTTGAAATATATCACTTTGTGTTCAATAAATTTATATAAAATGGGTTTAACCTTTCAAATTAGCCTGAAATAAATTAATTTTTTAATGATATTCTAGTTTATTGAGATTCCCCTGTATAGAACTGACACCGTTCATGATATACAAAACACAACTTTACATCTCAGCTTTGGGAAACAAAGGTTTGGCCACAACTGTGCAACTCATGAGCTCAACTCGAAGCTCAGAACTGTATCTACGCTGACTGAAGCTGTAAGGTTAATGGATGTTGGAGTAGGCGACCGCTCCACTCTATCTCCCTGTAATATACTCCCATCAGCCACTTCATTAGGCAAACTCTTCACCACTCCAAGGTAAAAAAAAGAAATGAAGTGAGAACGCAGAAGATGAAGACAGATGGAGTCAAAGAAAGGCAAAGACAGAACTGAGTCGGTGGTAATTCCTCTGGATTAAGTTTCAATAAAGGTGACAAATACCTCTAACAACTCTAAAGTTTGAGCCTGGCCTGTAGATAGATGGAGATGGCAAAAAAGGAGGGTAGAAAGGAGGGAGGGCAGATGGGGTAGATAACAGCATCCGGTTCTTTACCTGGGGTAAATGTCAGAGCTTTGGAGGCACTAGTGAGACTCTAGAGAACACACACAAGCACTGTTTCAGAAATGTCCTAACACTCAATACCTGCCATGCTACAGTGACAAGCACAGGCATTAAGCCCTATTAAGCCAAGGGCATTGCCTGGACACTTATGTGGTGCTAGATGGAGGAGGAAGCCAGTAAGGCAGCCAGGCTCAGGTTTCAGAGCTCCTCTGTATGTGTGTGTGTGTGTGTGTGTGTGTGTGTGTGCAGCAGGATCCCCTGGCTCCTTCAATCCCTCTCTGAAGGAAATGTAGCACTTTGGCTGTCCGAATGGCTGAAATAAAGCTTGTGCACCACACTGAGGACACAGACTACACACCTCGCAAAATGGATTTATTATGGCCAGAATTCACTCGATGCATCTTCACCATCAAATTATAGCAAAATTATGGATTCATTCAATTATGGATTCAAATTACCTTTCAAATGTGTCACCTTAGCAGTAGCAACAATGAAATTAACAGAGCTAATAGAATTACACTATAAAATAGTCAGTGAAATAAAAATAGGCTCTAAAAGTGAAATGTATGTTTTGTTTTTCTTGGTCAGTTAGTGACTCCACATGTCCCTGTACGTCTAGAAGCATCTTGTTTAGAGCTTTCATATGACAACACATTTACATACTGTACTTTTTTTCTTTTTAAATTAATTTACCTTGGAACATCAGCCTGAATAACTGTCTGTTCCTCAGCCAGTCATTCTGTCCTATAAATTAGCTGGATTGCCACCATTATTCCTCTCCAACCAGCTGGGAGACAGAAACCAATGCCAGGTCTTGGCTACCAGATAGGACAGTCCTGCCACTATCGCACTGGCCTTTCCACTGTCTCAGTTAGGTTTCTTTTTCTGTAAAAATGTTCTTTTCTCTCTTATGGTTTCATATTCATATTTCTTGTCTTGTCTATTATTGCACCATATAGTACAGCAATGCAACATCTCTACAACAGCATAAGGCAAGAACTGCTGGGCTGGGAAAAAAAATGTTCCTTATTAAAATCTGAAATTTCCATCTAAGCTGCTAGTTTTCAGGAAAGTCAGCTTGTATTTACATCCAGGCAATCCATGTTAACTTCCAGTAACTCTGTGGTTTGATTTGAAAAAGTTACAAATCAAGACTGCTAACTTTTTTCATTGAATGTGCTCTTGGTTTAAAGTCCTAAAATGTGAAATAAAAAGAATCCGCAACCAGAGTGCCCAGCCATATGATGAGGAAGGCAGTGCAGCCCCTCCCCCATTTGTTGCTGTGCACTGCAATTCAGCGGACAAATTCAGCTGGAAATATTTACTATAGATATTTTTGGTCAGACAGGCATGGTATGAAAACTAAATAGGAGCCACTCTTCACTCTTATTAAGCCAACACTGTTCTATAACTACAGTTGGGAAGCTGTAAGCAGCATGTGTGCAGCAGCAGACTCCAGGCTGGCTACCTGAGCAGATAGCCCAAAAAATGAACCTGCTAATATGAGTGTGGTATACTGGTGGTGCTCTATGTAGCCCATCACGGGTGCATAGAGCATAAACTAATACAAAATATTGTGTTTTTTTTGTATTTTTAATTAAGTCTATCCATCAAAGTAAAATTAAAAAAAAAAAAAACAAATGCTAGAGATAACATTTCTATAACTTGTAATAATGAATATTTGATTTTAGCAACAGTGTTAATAATTGTTGCTTTCTCTGTTTATCAAAAGCAATTAATTGTGTTATACATTTTTGTTTTCAATTTGTGTTGTAGATTTTACCAAGCTTTAATACCATGCCAATCTCATAATGGAAAACGAAACAAACAAACAGACAAACAAAAAACTGGTAATTGAGGCTTGTACTAAAGCAGGAGAAATAGATTTCTAACAGATATCCTGCAGGCCAAAAGTTTGGAACCAGGGCCAGTATAGGCCAGACATTCCTGTTGCTGTTCATAGAGTTTTATGGGGAGTTTGGAGCTACAGCATGTTCAGACTTTTCTCTTATTGGCATATACTATTGTCCTCAGTTTGCCTTTAGGCATACATTCATGTTACCGGACCATTTCTGAATGAACAAGTTAATGAAAGGAAAGAAGGGCTTAGTTCTGGGGTTGAGGTTTGTACAGAGACACAACTTCAGTACAAAAGCAAAAAACGGTTTAAAGTTTGCATATTGTAAATATGTCATGGTGTTCTTAAAGCCAGAGGAGGTTACTTTGAGGTTATTCTTTGAAAGTTATTAATGTTTACTTTGTTGAAAAATATCATTATACAAATGAAACCATCATCTCTTTATACAAATTCGGTCTTGCTTTCAAGTTTCTGACCAGCAGTATAGTTAGGATCTGTTATCTGGGTTTCACTGAGTGAAATGCCATTGCAGACGTCTTCTGTGTTTAACTGAGTTCCACTGAATGCTGTTATTCTCTTATTAGAAAAACAAACATACCAAAAGATACTAAATGAATTTATCATGCAAAAAGTGGTGCAAGTGTAATAAAATGCTTTCTTCACTTTGTATTATCATAACCTACATGCGTTCCAGTCACACATGTAACTGCTATTAGTTCTCTTATCAATCTTAACAATATACATTGCTAAAAGAACTGCTGTATTGGTGTGCAAAATAAAACTGTTTTGTAAAAAGATTATTGTTACAAACATTCAATGTTACTCTATATCCTAACCCGGCATTCCTGAGTCCTCCAGCAATCATGAACCACTAAAGTGCTTCATTTTTGCTCCTTACACAGTGTTGCTACTCTCCAAAAGCATATTACTATTGTCATATCAGAACTGTTATTAAAACTTCTTTTATAACTTTGGATATTTTATGTTTTACTTTAATTTGGAGGATTTCAGGGACTCCTGGCTTTATCAGTTAAAAGAGTGCAGCTTTGTAGAATGAACTGAAAAATCACTTGGAGGTCAAAATTAAAATAATAAAAAAGCTATTATAAAATCTGGGATGAAAACTTGACTCTCTACACTGATAAATAAGAGTGCAGAGTTAAACCCCCTACCCTGAAAAGTTGTTTTGCAGTCCAGAGGAAATTGATTGGCACAGTCTTCCTGTCCTTCAATTATTTTCCCTCTATGCTCAAGCATTCTTCCTAACTGGACAGCAAACAATTGGAATGCAAACAGTGGCAGCTGGTGTCCTGTCCGCTGAGGAGAGCGACGCCATCAAATAACAACATGAGAGAAATTGCTAAAAAAGAAAAATAAAAGCCACCAGTGCTCCGCTTGGAGGAAAATCAGCCTCTATTACTGGCTAGATCAAAGCAACTTCCCCAAACACAGGCATTTTAAGAAAAAATATGACAGCGTTGGTGCAAAGAATACTAGAAAGCAGTAGACAATAACTACCAAGCAACACTGAATATGACTGAGGAGAAAACACTGAACTCCTAATTTTGCAGTCAAAGGAATTGTGCTTCTTTGATGACTGAAGTGGCTTCTGTTCAGCTGCATTCACTTGAGCTGCACCACGATGCCTCTGACCTCGTCTGATTTTGGATTTCCTGGAAGTAGCTCCACAGATATACTGTGCACATCACACTGGGGTTGAGCAAGCTATTTACACCCCATCAATAAAATATTCGTAAACTATTGCTTATCAATTGTAGCTCTTGAAAAGTAAATGTACTGATTAATTTGAGACAAATCAGGAATGCTGAGAAATAGAAGAAGGGAAGCTTTTAACTTGGATTTGAAAGAGAACAATTGAAATGGGGAGACTTTGGCTATTCCACAGCCTTCAGATGCACTGCAGCCTGCAAGATATTAGATCAGTTTTGGTTCTTCTCGTCAAAGCATTTTTACTATGACCAGTAAAGGGTCATAGTTCTGTTGAGCCACATATTCCTTTAGCTCTCAGTTGTGATGACTTTGTGGGATAAAATACAAATTAAATTGTGTGTCACTGAAATGGCAGAGCTGAATTGGATTCTATATAACTGGATATGATTCTGACCTTGGAAAGTGTCTTGAAATTACAATTGTTATGAATCGGGGCTGTATAAAAACAATTGAATTGAGTCACTTCATGCATTTCTTTTAAAAATGGTGTGAAATGTTTCAGAACTTTATTTCGCCGCTTATCAAACATCATCTTAACTTTTAGTTTAGCTTGAGGCTCTGCTGCTGTAGTCCGTCCAAGAACAATGGCTCCACACAGATAAGTTGAGCAGGAATTACTCCAAAACTACAGCAAGGAATGTATATAAGCCTAACCCCTTAAACTAGAGATATAAAAAAATAAAACATGATTTAAACCAGGCTACATCTGTGCAATCATAAAGAATCGTGGAAACTGTCAAGAACATCTTGATGTAGTTAAAAAAAAAAACAAGACCACTATTTTGTTTCTGCAATCGAATGCAAAGAAAGAAAACATATTTTTATCTTCAAAAGAACGTGGTTCAGTCAGCGGTGGATTTGTCAGATTTATAGACTTTTAATCAACGAGAACATCAACAATACTGTCACCACAGAAAACCCCCAAGCTGAACTTAAATCGGCTTCAAAAAACTTTTGAAAAATGAATGTCCAGGAAGAAAAGAACTTTGAGCGCATTTGGATTACCAAAGACAACAATGAATTATCGACCCGGTCTCTGATTACATGCTGTGTACGAGCACAGAGGTACATGTGGATGTGTGTGTCTGCGTGGTGCTGCTAAACAGGCATGCAGTCCAGGCTGATGAGCAAGAATATCAATACAGTCTGCCTCTGCGTGTGTGTGTGTGTGTGTGTGTGTGTGTGTGTGTGTGTGTGTGTGTGTGTGTGTGTGTGTGTGTGTGTGTTAGTGTGTGATATATCAATACCTTCTGTGTCTGTGTTTTGAACTCCTGCTGCGTTACAGACTGTGCTATTTGCAACTCTCTCACCAATCTACTTATGTGTGTGTGTGTGTGTGTGTGTGTGTGTGTGTGTGGGTGTGTTTGTGTGTGTTTGCATTGGCCAAAAAAACCATTACAGCTGCCATGTGACAATCTCTCCTTGTTCCCTTCCTTTGCGGCACTCACAAACACACAGCCTCTCTCACACAAACAGTTGCATGTTTTTTAAAGTTGTCCTAATGAAACAGCTCGGCCTTTAAGGAGGGATCTAAGAACACCAGCAGCGATGCACTGTAGTGTGTGTGTGTGTGTGTGTGTGTGTGTGTGTGTGTGTGAGTACGTACGTGTGTATTCATTTGGGGGACCAGTAGTCATGATGGTAGGGACAGCATTCACTTAACCCTAAACCGCCATGGTGAAATTACAGAGCATCCAAATTACAGCACTTATGTGAACATAAAGAGAGGGAGAGTAGACTTGGTCCTGACATGCATGCACATATATTGACACACACACACAGTGCATGTGAGCCTGGTGACTGGCATTAAACCACAAATCGACAAACTTTATTTCAGTTGATTTTTATTGCAGATTGCTGATCTTAATCACTGTTTAAACAGTTGGGTTGTTTTGTTGTAACTACTGTTGCAAGACTCACATAAACATCCTGTTACCGTATCATCAGACTGTCTGATTCAACCGTTGGCTGGATCTGTACGCTACAACTCATTCAGGTGTCGTGAATACAGTCCATCCTGATCATCACATCAACAGCAGAAGTGTGTTTTTTAGGAATGTGATGGGATTTTGCAATAATGAAAAAGTTAATATTGGGGCCCATAGATATGAATGTATATGCTTTCAGAACTGTTGTATCTATGTTTGACCCTTTATTTCATTTTAGGTACCCGACAGGGACGTGATGATAAATTCAGCTCGTGAGACGAGATGATAAACGACATTGGGTTTTCAAGTCCAAGCCTGGATGAGATTTGAAACCTAAGAATCCAAATTTTGGCATTTTCACAAACAAGAGTTTAGGTTTCCTGGATACCCAACTTTACTTTAATGACTTCATAATCAGAGCAGAATGATTCAGTATAGGTTTGACCAGTTTTTCATGCTCATCTAATTATAAGATGGTCATGATGCCAAAAAAGCATTAAGAAATGGTCTTTTTCACATATACAAATAGAATATACATTTTATAAATCTCATACTGCATTCCCGCTAACCTCTGCTCGGTGTAGAATTATCCAGTTCAGGTTTGGTCAGTTAAAGTGTTTTAGCTTTTGAAGCAGAAATAAACTCCAGTCCCAGTTCCTTAAAACTGTGAAATAGGCCAGACAGAAAGCTTCAGAGCTGATGCTATTGTTGGTATATCAGTGGTTGGCCAGTTGTGGTATTCTCAAGGTGTTTATCTTTCCTGTTGTATCTTTTTTGTTTCTATGTTACATTCCTTTTTAACTAAGGACACAGAGTTTTGCCATGCAAATCCATCAAACAACCATAAAACAACTTAAGAAATATTGCCTAACAACAGATACAAGGTGTGAAGCCTATATAATGTCAAGGCTCCAAAATAGTTGCTTAAACTAACAGCCAACCTCAACAACAGACATCACGTTAATTAGAAATATGTGCTGTTTCATACTGCAAGACGTTCTGCCACAAGAGCTTATTACTAGCATAAGTGGAAAAAAGAAGCTTTGAAAAGCAAGATAAGAATAACTTGTAAGTACTGTGAGAATACTCAGCACCTCGCTAACAGTTAGCCGCTAACATTAGCAGTTTCCAATTAGCACTAAACTAAAAGGCGTTTTGACTTAGTATTAAAAAGTCTAGACTGTCACCTCTAGTTTAAAATCTAAAACATAGTTGAGATCCAATAAATATTTGTTCATTTTCATTGTGTTTTTGGTATTAGGTCTGCCTTTGAATTAGGAAACCATACAAAATTTCATATATGGACAAGTCAAACCTGGACTGGAACATTCAACACTATTTAAAGATTCTTTAAAATACAATTTGGGATTTGTGAAACCTTTATTTGGGAAAACACATGCAAAAAATGCATAGCTAAAATTTTGCCTTGGTCTTGTGAATCTGATATTAAAGCTGCAGTATGTAACTTTTATAAAATATTTTTCTACATATTTGTTGAAACTGTCACTATGTCATGACAGAATGGTATGAGACAGATAACTGTGAGAGAAAAAAATCGAGCTCTTCTGCCTTCTCCCAGTGGTCCCAGTGCTATCTAGAAACGACCAATCAGAGCCAGGGTTGGGCCTTAGTGCTGTAAATGGTTTTCCTATAACGGTAAGTTGTTTTCTTCTTCCCGCCATTAGCACATTGAGCAGCGAGTAAATGAGTTTTGATTGACAGCGCTGAGATGCTCCTCCTGACTCTGATTGGTTGGTTTTGGTCGGGACGACTCGGGAGCGATGCATTTCTTCAGACAGCAATAGTGGGTCAGATAGGAGGTAGAGATTTTCAACATATTAATCTGTCTCATAACATACTGTCCCGACATGATGACAGTTTTAACAAATATGTAAAAAACATTTTATTTTATAAAAGTTTACATAATTGCAGCTTTAAGTTCAGTTGAGTTTGCATAGTGCTACATCCCTGTATATAGAGATTTGTTTTATTTGTTTTACTTAATGGGCTAGTTTCTATGTTTTGTGGTATATTGGTGGAAGAGAGGGTAAAGGCATACAGACACACACCCATGGCAAATTTACAGCCTTCATTTGGAATTGTATTGGAATGTGGTAAGAGACTACAGTACCTGGAGAAATGCTACAAATGGACAGGGAGAGCAGTAAACTCCAAATAAAAAGCCAGTGCACCACCATGCCGTCCTGTTTTCAAACCAAACTGCTAAATCAGGTTAGTGATACGTCAGATTTGAGAGCCATCTGTTTTGAGCACTGAGTCATCGCAAGTTCAGAAGTCTGACTTTTGATGATAGAAAGCTTTCCAGCTCATCATTCCACAAGAGCATATCATCAGTGTCAGTTTAGTCAGACATCAAACAGAGATGTTTAAGTGTATGCCTTTAATAAAGCATATGGTTTCTAAAGGATTTCAAGTTTCACTTTATGAATAAGTCTCTCAATATTACAGGGAGGGGCGTATGTGTTTCAGGTATGAAACCACCAAAACTACAAAGATACAAAACAGCAACGGTGCAAAATAATCCGCACCTGTCTTTAGTGTGTACTTTAATTAGCAACTGCTTTAAAAAAAAAAAAAAAAAAAAAAAAAAAAAAAAAAACTGGTAAAAACCAGATCATACTGTAAAACCCAAGAATTTGCAGAGGGTGCATTTTCTTTTTATCTTGACTGCGCTGTGGTTTCTTTTTCTCACATTTATGTGAACACAAAGTGTAAAAAATACTGCAAAACACTAAATGTGGTAGCTATACATTAAAGTCACGGAAAGTATGTGATAACCACACTCTTTGTGTTCTTTACATTTATATATATTCATTTTGACTTTTGTTTTTTTTTTTAACTTTCATGCCTCTCCTGAGCACACATCCCTATACCAGTCAAGTTTAATTGTCCGATACTGATTTTTGTTTTTAAGTCTACTCACCCCATTCTGAGTTTTTTTCATGGACCATAATGCAATAAAAGAGAAAAGTAGACAGCAGATCCTCTGATAGAAATGACAGCGTTGAACCGAACTGTCATGGTTTGGTGGTGGTTGATGGACCCAAATGCAGAGATGGGAGAGGCGGTGAGTAGATTTTGTATGTTTAATAAACATGGTGAACAAAAACTTACAAAAACTACAGGGAATGCTGGAAGCCAGAGTTGAACAAAAACAGGAATCCAAGAGCTAAACTGCAGGGTAAGATGAGGAAGAATCAGGTAGGCAACAGAAGGATCCAGCAAGGAGTGAGAGCAAGAAAGGCGCTTAAATACTGGGAGTGTGAAAGCTGAAACAATGGACTGGGGGCTGACTGACTAACTGTTTGCAGGTGTGAGGAAAGAAAGCTGAAGGGAGACTGAGGAGAGAGCGAGAGAAAATGGCAGCAGGGGATGAGGGAGAGTAAACGGGAGCAAGGAAAATGAATCTAACAGTAACATAGGGTAACTAGAGACAAGGAATAAATAAACAAACTAGAATAGCTAAGGAAAGACTAAACTAAAGCAAAACAGAGATGAAACCAAATGAAACAATAACAGAACACTAAATCTAAATAAACAACTGGACTAACAGAAGGAATAAACTAGAATAGGGGACTGAAAATAAATACTAAATGTAAAGAACCATTCAAATGACAAAATAACTGAACTAACAGCGGGAAAATCAGAAATCAATGCAAAGAAGTGACAGAAGTAAAAGTCCAACACAAGGGATCATTGCACTAACAGAAAACAAAGGGTTAATAAGTGCATTCCAAGTTTATATCAAAGCGTGTGTCCCAAACTCAAAGAAGTGCGTCAAATTAAGAGCTGTGTGACTTACTGGTGGATTCCTGGATTTACTGGGAAATCTCTGCCTTCCACAACTGCAGCGCAGTGAATTCATTTAGTCACACATTTTAGTAATTAATAAATTGAAAAGTCTGATAAGTTTCTTTCAGTTTTGACTAAAACTGTTATTTGTATTTTGTTTTCTCAAAACGATCATGTACACAAAGGTGAACACACGTATCTTAAATCCCTGATAAGACAAGAACACATGCAGAGAGGAAGCAAATTCTCTTTAGCACCACAGAGGTTTATAAAGGCTGTTGATCACCACAAACACACACACACACACACACACACACATTCACATGTATTTTTCACACTCATTTCTTTAGCCTAACCCTTACCCTCAACTTGACCATTACACATCTAACCCCAACCTTAATTTACACCTTAGCCCTAAACCTAACCCCTAACCCTAAAACAGCACTTCTTCCCATGGGGCCCAGGCTTTGAGCCCCATAAGAAGCAGTGGGTCCTCACAATGTAGTATTTGTTGGAAAAATGGTCCTTAAAAGGTCTGAAATTCTAAAACACACACACACACACACACACACACACACACACATAACATGTTTCCACACCGAGCAGTGTGGTATTGAGTGATTTGCAGGGAACTGCAACAGCTGCCAAGCAGGACAATTCAGTCATCAGCGTTTGTGTGTGAGTGTGTGTGTCTTGCCGTGTCCACAGTGGGAGATCACTCTGAGCCGAGCAAACACCTCATCTGGCCGGAGGCCCACACACACACACACACATGCACACACATATACACACACACTTACAATATAAACACAAGGCTTTGCTTCCTCTCTTCAGCTAATCCCGCCCCACCCTGTTGGTTCCATCCCTCCGTCTGTTCGTCCACACTGAGTACAGGTGGCTTGTCCTCACTCTGACTCCCTACTTCTGTCCGATCACCACATCCCTCCTTCTCTAAATCTTCATTTTCAACCCTTATCTCTTTCACTTCATATCTTCATTTCAACTAAGGAAAAAAGGGAGACACAGGACAAGCAGACAGAGAGGAGATGGAGACGTTGCGGACAACATCCTGGGAAGGATGTGAGAAAACCAACAGCCTAATGAAGGCCTGAATCGCGAAAGCACCAAACCCAGCCGCCCACACACACGCTCCTTTACGGCAACATGAGAACAAGCTGCGACTCAACCGAAGAAGCTGCACTGTTGCCAAAAAAAACCTTTATCTCGTCTATTCTCCTGCCTTCATCTTACCGCTGCTCTGGTCCTTCCATCCTGTGCTCCCAGGAGAGCAGCGCTCAACATTATCTCTTTAATTGTACTCATCCGACAAGGCCAATCAATAGAGGACATATTTAATACAAGTTTATGACTATAAGCAATCAGCAACAGCAATAGCTTTTGCCTGTGGTGAAAGAAAAAAAAGATGAAGGAGAGGAAATATAAGCCATCCTGCTTTTAACACGAACAGCCTCCCACAATCTCCCAGTCAGACCTTGGAGAGAAACGCTATAAACTGCAACGAGAACACAGGAATTCAAGACTTCTCTCTCTCTCTGGTAAGAGAAGGCTTTAACTTCAAGGGGGTCTCGGGTGGATTTCGGCGGCTCTTTAAAGCGTTCGATTTTAGCACACAGTCCACAAGAGGATTGCAGGATGGACTTACGGCACTGAAGCAAACGTTTGCAGACATAATAAATAATTATATCAGTAGTTATTTTCAGATTTGAGTGTGATAAACCACTCGCAGCATGAGGGGAAAAAAGGAGAAATAGATGCTTGTTGTGCCAAACGTACAGCAACATGACATACTTTATACTTCACTTGTTCTCTGTTGAATCATTATTTTTCAAACTTGTTACATTTCCACTAATGAATACTTGTTGGCACCGCTGGTGAACATATGTAAAAACCGTTAAAAATACATTAATCTTTATTGTAGGAGCATAATCTTGTGCTTGATATTTTTAGAAAATTCCTTTAATTTCTATGTGCACTGGATAAGAATACAATGTTAAAAAACAACTGTGTTCACAAAATCAGCAGAGCCACCTTTTAAATAACACCTATAAAACAAATATTGCTGAGACATTTTTTGTTTTACTTTTTAAATGGATTCGAGTATTTTAGGATTGCCTAATTAGTAATCCATTAATTGATGCTCCACTGGGGAATAAATTTGATTTCTGTTTCTCTTGACTCAGTTCGACAAGTACCAGTATTTACTTTGCTGCACGCACAATGAGAACAGTGCTAACTGAAGGAGAAAATATCTCCAGAGCTCACTTTTACAGACCTGCAGCAAGATCTCGAAGTGTCCGTAACAACCAATAGACCCTATCGACATGCGAACTGGTCACTTCACTTCGGTTTGGTGTCATACGTTGGTTCATTGTTACCGTATGCTGGAAAACATGTCCACTGTTATGTTTGGTGGAGGACCTTTGATGCTGTGGGCTTGTCATTGATTATTAATTAGAGATTTTTTTTAAAACTCTAATCAAGCTGGAAAAGCAAATTGTAAAATTAAAAAAATGGTTCAGTTGGAAGAGTTTGTTAGTTTGTTAGTTCGCACAAGAAATAAAAGATGAATACGCTTTAAGCTTTTTGTACAACCTTACCATGTGTGCAAATAAATGTAGTCAGCACTGTATAAAGATTCATTTTACTCTTTTTGTGTTATTTGTTTACATTTTTCCACTGATCTGTGTCTTGCAGAATCAAAAAGCTACTGGACAAAGTCCCCTTCTGCACCCTTTCACAGCCTTGTCTGCTTAACAAAAAGTGTGGGCTTGATTCATTAGAGCTGCAGTCACTACACCCTGAGAGTTTTATCGATCACCTCCCGATGCTTTCTGCAGGCTAGAGGGGAAAGAAGAAAAAAACGAGCTGAGGAATGAGACACTCGGAAACACAGAGGAAAGGTGGAGGAAAGAATAAGTCAAAGAGGCAGGCTGAATATATGGTTCAGTTAATGCAAAGCGAGCAGCTGTTTACCTGCCTCTTTAAATTCATTCGAGTGTGCAAGGTAAAGAAAAGACCCCCCATTTGTTAGAGGAGGAGACCTATGGCCCTCTGAAACTCAGCAGAAATATCCCAGCAGTGTCGACTATTTTTTGAAGACTCTTCTCGTAAGTTTAACTGGTCTAACTCAGAACCCAGTGTGCTTTAAGGCTTTATGAACAGGACGGAAATTGTGTTCAGTCAGTTGAAAGGACTACTTCTTTTATTTTGTTTTGCAGAGACATGTTGAAGCTTATCAAGAGTTTCTTCTCATCCTATGATGAACACCTTTTTTTTTAACCAAAGCCCCATGAAAATAAAAATTAAAAACATGTTTCTTTTTTATTTCACATTTCAAATTTGTATAGGTTAGCCTTGTTGAGATTTACGATCTCATTTCAAGAGGAACCCACTCACACAATCAGACAATACACAACTGATAAACAAAAAACAAGAAGAGGAGTAACTAAAGCGCTAAAAGCAGCAGATGTCCATTAAACTTCCAAGTATTTCATCCGTTTACTTTTGCATTACCTGTACAGAGTACATGAATAAAATATGTTTACACTGTATTTTCATCTGCTGCCTCTTATTCTATTTTCATACTTCCTATCTACATTGACTTGAAACTTTACAGTCTTAGGCCCCCTTTAGGAAAAAGAAAAAAAATACTGTACCAAATTGAAATTTAGCAAAAGAAAAATGAAAACAGAAATAAGAAAAGTAATAAACCATTTTTGATCCTTCTGTTATTTTCTCAGTTTTTTGGGTTTTTTTAAGTTATTTTTTTGTGGGGTTTTTTCCCCCTTGCCATTTATAATATTTTTTCAAAACAGAGAAGCACACAGGAACACAACTTTCCATCCATCCATCCATCCATCCATCCATCCATCCATCATCTGGTTGTATCAGGCTGGGTAAACAGAAGATCCTTCTCCCCAACAACTGAAGCTCCTCCAGCTCGTTCTGGGTCAGCCTCGGGGTCTCCTTCCCTGTTTGACATCCCCGTAAAACCTGGGGATGTCAAACACTCATTTCAGCCTCTTGCACCAAGGAGCTTGTTCTTTAAGCCATGATCTCATGACCCTAAGTGAGGGTCAGATCAAAGGCAGACCATTAAACCAAGAACTTTGCTTTTTGTCTCAGCTCTTTCTTCACCAGACCGATTTTCACCAGATATTTACCAGATATTCACAAAATCCCAAATCCATATACCCATCCCTCTCCTCTATCCTGCAATCACTCTTGAACAGGAGACATAATTTGATTCTAAAGACACAGAATGTTATTTAATCTAAAAATTAAAATGTGCATTCATATAGCTTCATGAACCATTAAACGTTTTGTCTTTGTTTTTTTCTAGCAGCAGAGATTAAATAGAGCAAAGTAAGATATTTTATTTAAAAAAAAAAACAAAAAGGTTTATCAAAATAAATAAGTCAGACCACAGATCTTCCTGATTGCTGGTCCACTGTCTCCTCGTGAAACTGTGTAAAATACAGCGTCAGTGAGCCTGTGAGCGGTCAGCGCCCGCCTGAGCATATGGTCCAGACAACGTTTGTGAATGATAAAAGGCCTCGCATTTGTGTGTGAAGTGGTATTCATTTCTGCATACACAAACACACTGTGATACAAGCTTGGGGCCTGGCCAACAGCAGAAGACAAAAAAGCCAGTAAATAATTGAGAAGTGTGAAAAGCAATGAAAGGGGAGGGGGTTTGAGGAAAAGGGGCCGATGGGTGGGGCTACAACTCATCCAGTTCTTTTGGAGGTGGTTTTTATTTTGTCATTCTGAACAAGTGTTTCTCTGCTGATCTTGTCTGTCAGAGGGAAGGTAGCGAGTCGTGTTTTCCTTGTCTGAGGATCAGCAGTTCATCCATGTTTTTCATGTGTGTATGAGAGAGAGAGAGTGAGTTTTCATGTGTGTGAATCAGGGATAGAGAGCCCAAAGATGCTCCATTAGTGATTTGGTAAGTGGTGTGGGGGGTCTGGCATTCCCATCAGGCTCAGTATGGCCTAAGTGCTGCACCTCACAGACTCCCAAACCCAAACCAAACCTCATCCTCATGAGCACAGCATGGATGCAACCCACACCCCCACCCCGTCCTTTCCCTCTCTCAACCAACTCTTATCCCATCTAGGACGACCTAAAAGTGCCTCACAATCCAACACACACACGCACACACACACAAACACTCATGGTCCACTAATGACCAAACCCAAACAGCTCCCAAACAACTCTGAAAAGCTATTAAGAGAGGGCATTTTGATGGGGAAGTGATTTTTTTTTTATATGCCATTAAAAGCCAGGGATAAAATGGGCATTCGCGTAAATACAGCCACAGGTCGGAAGGGGGATAGCCAAACAACGATAATTGACAAACCATACTTTCCCCTGAGGTAAACTTTGAGGAGTGTCCACACTTTGTTCTCTGCTCAGACCATCCGGTGGGTTCTTTGGTTTCCCTTTGACTTTGTATAGTATTTTAGCTTTTTGCAACTTTTCAGGAAATGTATTTTTTTTACAAACATCCTGCTGGATCTTACAGTTGAATTGCAAAATTATTTATGAAACTTTGTCATGTTAAAAGCACAAATTCTATTTTTCGTCCTATATTCTAAGAGTTTTCTAACTAAGAAGTTAGTAAAACTAAGAAGTGGAAAATAATGCAGGGTTTTCTTTTTTCTTTTTTACAAATATAAATACCAATTGTTTTCAGAGAACCTGCTGGAAGCAGAACCATCGCTTTAGTCTCTAGTCTTGGTGTCCAAAGTTTATGCCAAAAGCGTTCAATTTGAAAGTACTTGCTGGCCACAACCGTTCAAGTGCAAAATTTCTTTTAGAGTGAATCTTTTTGTTTTTACCAGCTCTAGAATGAACTAAATCAAAATATTTTAAGAAAGCAAAACATTGCAATTTCTGTAGAAGAAAAAATATTAAGTGTTGCAAACTTCATGTTTGTGGTGCTTTTTACTCTTAAATTAAGATGAAAGAAAAATAATATGTTTAATAAAAGACAAAAATTTTGTTGTATCAAACTTTTTTTAGCTTTTAATTTTTTTGGTAAAAATCTTACCTTAAAAAAGTGGCGGCCATATTTCTGCCATTCTTGCACAGCACTTGCGTCCCACATAAAAATTGCAAGGGCCCCAAATGGCCCACGAGTTCCACTTGGACACCCACACCCCTAAATAGGTTTTCTTCCTATTTAGCTCAATCCATCTTCCCATCAACTCTAAATAGATTCCGTTACTGCAAAAGAAATGATGCTGCCATTGCCGTGCTTCACTGTGATACCCAGAGATGGTTTTCCTCCACACATGGCGTTTTGCATGGAGGGAAAAAAAATTGAGCACCTATTTAATCTGAGACTGAATTACACAAATCTGAACTATATTTACTAATTCGGTTAATTCTGAAGTTTTTATTTAGGGGTATCTGGTTAAAGGGAAGTGAATATGCCTCCCTCTCTTCCACTGTACAATTGTGCACCACTTTGTGTTGGTCTAGCACATAAAATCCAAAAGTGCCAACACTTTAGCAAGGCATTTTATGGTTTTAGAATTTTATAAAGTACATTTACTGTATTTGACTTTTTCCTGATTTTACACGTCCTAAAACTAATAAAGAAGTTCCGCCAAAGCTAACTGAGTACTAATAAACATTAGTGTTTCTATAGGAGTTCAGATAAGAATCAGCAGCCCAGAGGAGACAGCTATCTGATGCAGAAAGCTTCGGTAGAAAAGCCTTTCTGCTTCCAGGGTAAAACGGGGCAAATTCTTCACAATGTCAAGCGCTGGGAAACTCTTCGTCTCAGGTTAGAACATGATTAGACCTGAATGCTAAGTGACGCCACTTTTTCCTAGAAGGAAATAACCGCCGTACCTGTTTATTGCTATTACCCCCACCTCCTCTCTCTGTGCTTCGTCTTTTTCTTTTTTCCGCTTCCTTTTTTTTTTTTTTTTTTTTTTTTTTTTTTATCACTGCTGCCGTCCCCCACCGCCCCCCTCTAGAACAGAGGAGGGAGAGAGGGAAAGACAAAACATAAACATCAGTCATCATGGAGGGAAAACACCTACATGCACACACGCAGAGGCCTGCCTCAGTCTTATTCAGCTTTACCCGCTCGTCATTCTGCACTTCAGCTGGATTTCCAGACCCTCGTGATGAAACAAAGAGAAAGAGCACATGCAAAAAAAAGAGGAGAATTCAGGTACCCTCGGGGCTTGACACACAACACACACATGTACACACACACCTCACATTACTGCAGGGTATCTTTCCCCTCCTCATTAGCTTTTAATACCCACAAGGCCATCATTTTCATAACAGCTGTTAGGCAATCTTTAAAAAAAAAAAAAAACAACACTTTCTGGTGAGAAGGTCAGTCTGCCATTAGAATAACCGTCTCCTTCTTCTAAAGCCGCTGGAACGTGGGAGAGACCACACAAATTGAGAAAAAAAAGAGCCACCATAGCAGTTTGGGACTGGGTCACTGTAGCATTAAGGTGCGATCGACAGCACCTTAGAAAAATATTCATATTGCTTGAACTTTTGCACATTTTGTCACATTATAATCACAACCCCAATGTTTTTATTGGGTTTTTACATGATACACAAACATAAAGTAGCACATAACTGTGAACTAAAGAGAAGTGGTATGGGCTTTTCAATTGTTTTTACAAATAAAAATCTGAAAAATATGGTGTGCATTTTCTGATCAGCTTCCTTTTGCTTTAATTGCCCCAAAATGAAATCTGACGCAACCAGTTGCCTTCAGAAGTCCCCTAATTGGCAGCAGAGTCCACTTGTTTGTGTGGACCATCTACTTACAGTGACAAGCTGGGCAAGCAGATCACTGATCAGAAAAGCAACCAAGAGGCCCACAGTAACTCTGGAGGAGCTGCAAAGATCCACAGTTCATGCGGAAGACTTTACCAACAGGACGTCTATTCGCCGTCTGATCTTTTCAGAGGAGCGGCAGGAAGAAAGCCACTGCTGAAAGAAAGCCATTTGCGATTCTTAACAAGCCACCTAGGTGCACAGCAGGCATGTGGAATAAAGTGTTCTGGTCAGATGAGATGAAAATTAAACTTTGAGACCATCCATATGCTGTTTTTGATGAAAACAACCCCCACCCCCTCCTTTAAACTTAGTGCAGCATCATGCTCTGGGGATGTTCTTCTTCAGCAGGAAGGGAAGGTGAGCTGATTGGAAAAGAGATGAAACAAAATAGTTTAGATGCTGTAAAAGACGAAGCTGGGGCAGAGGGTCACCTTGCGAATGCCAACACTTGAAAATCAATATTTACAGATGCTCTCCATCCGGTCTGACTGGGCTGGAGCTGGATTGCAAAGAATAATGAATAAAGATTTCTGTCTCAAGATATGTATTCTGGTTTAAAAAAAATACCTCAAAGGGTTTGCATCTATAAACTGTGACAAAGGAAGTCAAAGTTTTTAGAGATTTACTTATAAAAAGAAAAAAAACAAAACCAGAAAATCACGTATCATTTCCCTTTCACTTCACAACTATACGCTACTTTCCTGTTGGTCTATCACATATAATCTCATAGCATAAACTAATGTTTGTTCTAACTTTCCTAGAAGTCATCATTCCTCATCTTTTCTCCAGAGTTATATATTCTAGAACAAATGAATAAATGATCAAGATGTGTAAAAATGTGAAGCTGTTCCTCTTCTTAAATAAATTTGGTAAACTTAAGAGTTTATCTTCTAACAGTCACAAGTTCCCAAAAGCTTTTTTTTTTTTTTTTTTTTTTTTATTGTACATGAGTAAAATACTCATCTGACTTCAAATGACTGATTTAGTCACAAAAACACATCCATCAACTGCAACCTTTAAAGATTATCAGGAGTTAGTTATTTACTTGGATGCTGCCAGCATCTTCCTCTAATATCTGCACCCGTACAGATGTCAGTTTATTACCCCAAGATTAAAACATTCCTGCTTGTTCTGCTTTGACCCATCAGAGTTTCCTCTGAAAGTTTGTTTTATTTCCCCTAAACAGATTCAAAGAGTTTCTGTTCCAGCGACAAATGTAAAACATACCAGTTATTTCTAAGAAAACTCTCCGTATTGATTTATTTAGATTGCTCTCACAAAGACATTGTTTGCAGAAAGAGATGCTCCTCTGTGGACTGTTTATCTTTTAATGTCTCAAATGGAAATCTTTTCTCCTCAGACTGAGTTTTCGAGACAAAATAATCAAGTCTGTGCCCGCTTTTTCTTTCTTTTTTTTTTTTTTTTTTTATGGAAGCCACATCCCAGAGACCATACAGCAGTCTGTCAGGTATTCAAATGAAAATGTCCTAACCACAAGCTACACTTTTACAACAGGGCAGCTGCTCCCTGACCCTGTAAAATCCAGCACAACTTCTGTTTAAAGCCTTGCACAATCACTAGATTTTTTTATTTTTTTTCCTCCCCCAGACCTGCTACCTGTGAGTTACACTTCCCAATCCCTCTCTGTCTGCAGCCCCCACTTTCTCCATCCCTCTCTCTCTCTCTCTCATTTCATGCAGCTGAGAGTTGTAAATCAAGTAGAAACACAGCTCTACATATGAGCATGTGTGTGCGTATACAGTACGCCGCCTGCTCACCACTGCCAAAAAATGTGTCCCAACCGCCCCCTTTTCACCTCCCTATACGTCTGCCTATAGGAGGCGGAAGAGCCAGAGGGGACGGAGGCGCTGCATGTGCGCGTGAGTGTGGGTGGGATTTAGTTCGGTGCTATCTGTCGGGGTCATACGGGTTGAAGGAACACATCCTGGACACTTATCTGAAGTGGTTCAGGGAGACAATGCAGGTTTTTTAAAAAGAAAGAATGAAAGATAGAAAGAAAGAAAGAGTTGAACACTATCAAATATTAAGCTGTTACAAATCCTGCCTAAAGAATGTTGTAGATCAGCTATTTAAAATTAATTCAGCTTTTAAACTGTGAAATTCTGGAACAGAGAATGCTGTTCTACATCAGACCAGTTTGAGCCAGGGTGAAAGTGTAAGATGTTGCAAAGTATGGCTGCACTCACACAGCTACTATTACAGAGTAAGTATCACAGGTTTTCTGTGTACTGTCACTAAAGCCTTACAAGACACCCCCCGTACCCCTTACCCTGTTGTTTTAAGTTGAATGCAAGAATAAACCAAATAATGTCACGATAGCTTTGCTTGAAGGCCATGTAAAAGAAAATTACACTGCTGCTGTAAGGCCTCCATGCCAGCAGGGGCACATGACTTTTCAGATCAAAACATATGATGTTTTTCTTAACAAGTTGGTCCTTCAAATTCCCAGATGGAAAAACAACAGGAACACCCTGACTGAGAAGTTTGGACCTCGCTGAGTGGACCCTAGTTGATTTTCAAACATGGTTTCCATGCATGTATAATGTAGCGCAAGATGCAGACATAAATTGTTTCGTAGCATTTATGATGGTTTGTATCTTATTAAACCAATGGTGCACATAAAACAGTAGAATACTTTTTTGTGGACATAGTCCTTGTATTACTAACAGAAGCAGGATCCAAAACAGTTCCATTGTTTTCTGACTGCACTCACTCGACTGATGGGACTTCATTCACTTCCCAGACAAATTAACAGATGAACAGATTTCAAAGCTTAATATCTGTAAGAATTTTAATCAAAATAACACTACTTTTCAATTTGCTCAGACAAATTCTTCAAGCAAAACTGATGGCTACAGCTGTAGTCCTGTTCCACAAGATGAAGTACAATGAAGCATTAACGTATAGTTTCAGTACTGCTTTTGATTACAGGTTTGAAAGGAGAGTAGAAAGCGACCAAATTGCAATGCGTAGGTATGAAATAGGGGCACAAACTGACCTGGAGGCGACTAAAGGGTAATGAAATCAAGTTATGATGCAGCCAGTTGAAATATGAAACAAGTTGCATTAAATCAACGGTGAGAAAATAAAAATTAAAAGAGATGTTAGTGATGACACGCTGTCTCGTGTGATGGCTTTATCTGGAAGCAGAGCCCAAATTATATTCCATCAAGGGCCACAGCTGATTTCTCTCCAAATAATTTCAATAGTGTCATAATAATGCTGTCATGAAACACTACGTAAGTATATTATTATAAGACTGTGGGCAACACCCTGACTGCGTTTATACCAAGGTTATGTGAAATGTTTCAGTAGTAATTCTAACACTAAGTGTGTTGTTCTGTTTTGGTAATTAGTGTGGCTTTTATCACTGACGGGCAGCTCCTAACACTATCACTGGTCATCTTTCAAATGTCACACTGTCACAGTGCTGCTAGCGAAGTGAGGAAGAGGGCTGTTGGTGTTTCTCCTCTACGTGAAACAAGTGAACAGTTTGCTTTTAACCCGACATTTGCTCAAGTAGATGAGACGCAGCGTGAATGCAGCTGAAGACGTAGATCCATTTTTGTCTGTTTTGTGCAGAAAGCGTTGTGAGAAAGGGAGAGTACGTGCAGGAGGGGGAAAAGTGTCAAAAGCATGCCATATTTAGGCCAGACTGACACACTGTGAAGACATGGGCTAACTGTTGCTTTTCACACGTCGCACCGTCTCTTCTTACCATCTGCCCTCCCTCTTTGTCTCAGTGTGTGTATATATATGTCGTTTCCTTCGCCTCTGCTGTTCCTCGCTGAACTGTTGTTCTCTGCCTGGCTGATACCATCTTGGCTCTAACACTCCCTCCACCTCCTTTCTTCCACTTCGCTCCATTAGGAGTGCCTGAAGGTCTCAACGAGACAGCAGGAATATTTTGGAAGGAGGGAAAAAAAAAATGCTGACGGCCATCATGGCCCTGTAAATGCAGTTTCTGGCCCTAAAATGGCTCCTATTTGAATCTGCTCTCCATAGAGATGGTGTAATATCAGGAGTGAAAGGCAGTGACTAAGTGGCACTATGTGTCAGAGGGCTTGTGGCCACAATAAAAATAGGAAACATGGAGAATATTTCTCATGGTCTGCTGGTATATTTAAACCAGACAACCAGAACATAAAGTACAAAACCCGTATGACTCACAAATGCAGAGGAGATTACAGACACACACATATGCAGAAACACAAATAGACTCCTTCACATACAAATCAAGCACACATCAATCCCACTGCAGACAGGAATGTTTCGCCTCAACGGCCATTCATGTTTCTCACTACCTGTTTCTGGCCATCTTGGAGCCAGATGTGTGCGCATGGATGCGAGAGAAGCGTGAAAGAGGAAGTGACCAGTGTGCATGATAGGGCTTCACAAGGCAGGTGTAGGCAGTCAGGCCTATCAATGATTTAAACGTAATTTCTAAATGAAGTGTTCGTGTACAAATAGGAAGTAAGATTGTAAAACAGTCCCAATGAAGTACATCTGTGCTGTTTTGACAAAATGATTGATTCTTAAAAGTTCCACATGCTCTAAATCAGTGAGCTTTGATATTTAGCGTAATAATAGCCTAAATGAGCCTGACTGAAAGATAAAGTTAAAAATGTAATTGCATTAAACATTGCTGTTATACACAGAGATCTTGTTGACAACCATCTAACTGCGAAATTAAAAAAATCCCAAGAAGATAAAAACATTTTTTAACAACCTCATCTGAACCCAAGTCTGATGAACCTCAAAACGCACTCCCCCCCCCCCTGCGGAAATAATAATTCTTTATGGTTGGGGGTTTTCCACCAAACATTTCCAGTGCTACAGCCAGATCTCAACTGTCAATTGTGCTATTAAAACGCAGCAACAAACCTGCTTGGCTTTCTGCAGCCAGACATCCAGCTTGATGCCACATCATTACTTCACCTAAAATGTTTCTTCCACTGAATGTTTGACCGTCCATCTGCTGTATTTTAAGCTCCTGTAGAGCAGGGATTCACATTCACATTACAGCAAGGTCCATTCAAAGTACTTATTTCTCAACCAAAGATCCAGAAATTTAATTTCAACAAAATTTAAGTCTTAGGTTTTAGACTCTGTAGAAAAAAAGACGAAAGAGTCTGTCTTGTCTAAATAAAATTCTCCTTATCCCTTTTTATTATTCTCTCTTTAGAGTAAGCCATGCAGCATTTCTTCTCAAGCCAACAGTATTTTTCTTAAGTTTCCTTATCTCTACTTCTCTGCTGCTTGGTTTCACTCTGCTGAGCGACAGGGATCATCTTTGTAAGTTAAAATTGATTAAGGTCAATGCAGTCAAACATGCAAAATGTTTAATTAACACTGATCTGGGTCCAGATAAGAGCTCATGTATGCTTAGACCAAAGTTCAGCATTTGAGGACCTCTGGTGCAAAGGATCCCAGTGCCTGCACAAAAGAGCTACCATTGCAAACATTGTCTTCATACCACTGCATTTCTAATCATTAACTGGTATATAAGAGCAGCACTTCATATGGAAGTTACGCACACATTTTTTATATAAATACAAATTATAAGACGTGACAGCATTTATGAACAGTGCAATCAGCATTTTTGGGAAACAGTGGTGGTGAGTGCAGCTCCCTGCACTAAACTGACCCACATATGATACAGGAAGCAATAAAACAAAAAGTACTCCAGCTCCTTATGATTGCAGTTCTACCCTCTTTACAAAAAAAGTGGAGAACCTGTGATCTTAATGTCCTTATACCCCAGAAAGTAAGTTAAGAGAAACTTTTTTATATCTTATTCCTGTTTAAATGTTTCTGCAATACTCTTTCATATGTCGAACTTTTTGTCTGGTGATCTTTATCCCCTTCCACTGAAAGTGTCATGAGATGAAGCTCTTGAAAAGCAGGTAAGAGCATGTTCACACTTGTAGCAGAGGCTGAGTCACTGTTTACTTTGCCTTTTATAGGTGCATATTTTTCAAGTCATTTTAAAAAAAGTCGGCCAGAATCAACCAATCAAGTGGTCCTAGCCCGTTTGCTTAGTTGACAGTGTTCATGCATATTTAAATGAGTTGTTTTTTGTTTTTTTTTCAATCAAGTGTGAACACAGCCTTTGCAAGATTTGAGTTTTGATGTTTTTCATTTTTGAAGGAGTATTGTCTTCCAGTCCTGCCTCCTGTCCATATATTGAAAAGCCCTCCATGTGTTTAGCTTGATGTGTGTTTGTGAATTATTGTTGCATTATAAATATTATCAGTTAAGTCACAACTTAGCATTAAAAAAAAGTTTAAGTTAGGCTTCGTTTGATCCAGTTTCTCATTACTCATCAGCCATTTGATCATTTGGTGTTTGCCATCTGATTGAAACTCTGCTGTCTTTACAGAGGTGAATACTCACTGCCTGATGCTGAACACTTATCTCATTAGCAGCAGCAGAGTGCAGCACAGCAGCAGCTAAAAATATTAGCATTGCACATGCTAATAACCAGCCTCCCCGAAACCCTGGCTTGAGCCCAACGACCAGGGGATGGGGGCTGTGTCAAGCTAATAAACCCTCTTAATCTAAACAGGCACCGGGTCAGAATGCATGTGCGTTTTTTCTTGAAGTATATGTGTGGCTATAGCTGGCTAACCCCAGCAGATGAGCCCTCACCCCAATCACAGCCCCCTTTTTTGCTGGCAGTCTGCCGTCTGACTTGGCAGACACACACTAGTTAAGGAGGTCTGGTATGCACGTGTGTGTGTGCATGCATGTGCATTTGAATCTGTGTGCGATTGCACCAGGGAGGGAGGATTATAGATGTTGAACATACACACGCAAATGAGCGGCGAGCCATACTGCTCTGCATGGTGTGTGTGTTTCAGTGTTGTAATAAAGCCAGCAGTGTTTTACTAGCCCACTGACACAGAGCATAAAAAGATCAGTGGGCCAAATCCATTAGTAACATAATTGCATTACATGGTAAATATTCCTAAAAGGTCAATATCTCCATCTGAAACATCATCATCACAGAGAGCTGCAGTACAATCAGGAATTCTGGGGTTTTACAGAAGTTGGATGAAATGATTACCAGTTGTCTGCATCTGTTGTAGGGGGAGAGTTGGCCAGCAGGACTGATTTTCCACTTCAGGGTGATTCAGCATCAGCCTCTGGCAGTCTAACAGATGATCTTACACCGTGTGAGTGTCTGATGTTTCATTTTAATGCCCCAAAACACAAAAATCTCCTGACCAGCGATGCTTCTGTTACCCAAAGCTGAATGACTTGGGTCCAATTAAAACAAATCCACCATGTGAAACAACATGTAGGCGCCCAGTGGAGGAAACTTATCTCAAATAATTACCCAAAAATGATGAAAATTCAACTTGAACATTTTCTCTTTGAATTACTGAGAATTGTAATTTATAAATAGCCTATTAGTTAATTAATTTAAAAGGTAATAAGGCTGACTGGAAATGAAAGGGTGCTGCACATTGTGTGGGCCACTGAGAGACAGTTTGAGGAAAAGTGAAACCTCAGTTTCAACACCTGTAAAGTAAACTGGGGATACTTTAGTTTTTATTAGTATATGAAGTTTTGATTTCCAGTATGACAAGTTCTTGAAACAAATTGGTCTGAAGTTTCATTCAACACATTCTTGCATCCGGCGAATTGAAGCTTCACTCGTATCAGGTTTGTCCTGAGGCCGCATATGCATCCTGCCTAATTCGTAAAGAAGCTGTAAAACAAAAAAATGATCATTTAAAAAAGAAACCTTAAAAAAGGGAGAGGTGATGTTTATTGTAAAGTGAAGAAACTAAACATAATATTTTGGAGGCTATTAAACATAAGCCATTCAAATTATTTAAATTTCAATTAAGTATGTTAGATTTTAAAAATAAAAAGTTGAAAAAATAAATAAAATTCTACCAAAATATTTAAATTAAAATTTAAATGAAGACGTGTCAATTTACTGTAACTGTTATTCGTTGTGCACAATGTCCAACATAACAGCAATGCCTCTATGCTTAACTGGTTGTATTATGAATTACTTTATCAAACTTAAGAAATGTCACAAGTCTTGTGCTTCAGAAGGTTTTTGTCATGGAGCGAAAGTTTGTATCCAAATTTAACTAGCGTAGAAATAGTCCACAAAAACAAGGTTGGTTAAAATTTTTATTAATAAAAAAATATATATATTTTAATCCTATATTTCAAAGCTTAAACAAAACATTGTAGATGAATGGTGAAAAAATATGGATACTTTTTTTTCCTGAACCGACTCCAGCAGGTCAGCTTTTTCAGACTGATCTGAATCATGAGTTTAGACTTATCAACATGGTTGAATCACTCGCCGCCACTTTCTGCTTTATTTTAAAGTCCAACAAAAGGTTGATCTCACATACAGACTGAAGCAAGTGGATGGCAGCCAGAGAACAAGTCTTAAAAAACCGGAACGCACAACAACACAGAGAGGCAGCAAAGAGAACATACTGTACAGTCTACACACAAAAACATACACGCACGCACAGCCTCCAGGCTATTGTCCTCCACATTTAGGTCACGGCGAAACTAACAGCTTCACACACACACACTTACACACATACTCTCCCCAGGAGGCTCTCCTCACCTGCAAAGAGGCCAGTTTGGACACAGTGTCAAAGATTAAACCTGTGTTTTATCTCTGTAAGGGGGGAATGCTTCGGGGAGTGTGTGCGAGCATGTGTGTGTGTGCTCACTCAGTCCCTTTAAACCAGAGGGCATGGAGGGGGGGTCACCAGAGAATACACCTTTCTCCCTTGCACGCACACATACAGCTGCCCTTCCCTGTGTGCTCGGTCAAGTAGAAAGGTGGATCTGTGTCAGGTAGCAAGGGTATTTACTGTTACTGAGACAAGCAGGCCCAGAAAACAGCAGCACAGCCGAGGGAGGTAGGGACCGGGGCCCAGACGAGGGAGAGAAAAGAAAGAAAAGGGTTGACCGGGACGGAAACTGAGAGGTGAAGGAGGAACAGGGCGCTCTGAAGGCCGTGGAAAGTAACAGAGTGCATGAATGCATGCGCAAATGGAGAAAGTGGTAATTTATTCAGAAAGCACATCCTGTAAAATTCTCTGTACATTCAAAAAAATTCAAGCATTTTTATCTTTTTCTTTAACTGTGAACTGAACATCAGATGGCTAAAACATGTTTTTTTTTTTTTTTTCCAATTCAGTATCACAAAGTCGACAGCCTAACCCTAAAATAGTTGCTTCAAAGTACATAACCTTAATCTAATACCTCTGATGGCACTATGTAAAATGTAGATACTTAAAAAAATAAGGTTGATCCAGAGGGAAACTGAAAGCTCTTGCATCTCTGGTAAAATTTCACAAGGAGTTGAACAACATTTTTTTTGCAGTTGTACATATTTTTATTCTTTTGCACATCATTTTTTACCCTAATTTCACCTTATATACTCAGGTTTATATGGTAATTCAATGATAACAATAGAAATAACAAGGTGACAACTGCACCATTTTTATATAATACCTACCTCGAAAGTTACATTCATTTTTCTCCAACAATTACTAAACTTTTCATCTTATTATCATGATTATCCAGAAAAATTGTCAAGGTGTGCTGGTTTTGGCTTAGAAAATCTATTTTATGTTTTCAAGTATTCTAAAATAAATAACTAAAATTTTGAAAGCTTCATCTGAATTAGCACCCAATTTCTGTAGTTTGTGTTACAGTTTTCAAATATATGCTCATGACAAACCAAATATATTTTTTACCAGAGAGCAATGTTCTAAGTTTCAGTCTGGCTCCAGATGAGACCTTAGCACAATTATAGTAACAATTCTAGTTTTAAATTAAATCCTCAATTCATTAAATTATAAAACGCATTGTGCAGTATTTCTTTATTTAACTTAAGCATTTTGTTTGGTACATCATAAATTTCTGTCAAGATTTGACTTTATGGTTTAAAATATACCTGACAGAACTTTCTGTGTTACCATAGAAAACAACAGATCAGTTCCACTTAATATCTAAGGGTGTTCCCCAAGGATCTATTCTGGTGCCCATTTTATTCTCTGTTTTATAATGGTGTTGGGACTGAATGCAGCCAAAATAGATTCAGCTGTTAATACCAGAGGCATTGATACTGGCTGTGAAGCTTTTTCAGGAAGCTTTTCAATCACTACAGCAATCTCAGCAGATGCTAAAACTGGTCTTGAACTCCAACAAGACAAAATTCATGACTTTTATTTGCTCTCGTCTCAAGTTAGCTGATCCCTCTGGTGTTACACTACATGGTACAACATATAAATACTTAGGAATCTGGCAACATGAAAAAGTATCTTGTGACATTCACACTGATTATCAACAAATCAAAGCTTAGACCTGAGCTAATTTATTACTCTAGAAGAGCTGTTTTCCCTTTGCAAATTTATCTAAATGGAATTATTATTAGCATTATTAGTATTGTTAGTATCATCTTTGCTTTGAAACACAGATGTGATTACAAAATAACAACAGCAAAACTCCTGAACAAACCTTGAATATCGAAAACAATATAGGTGCTACGCATCCAAAATAGGCATTAACGTTCCTGTTTCATCTCTGTCTTTGTTTATTTTGTTTATTTCTGCTCAGTTACCACACGTCCGGTGAACAAGCGGCCACAGGTGCCTGGGTGAATCCGACGGACATCCGTAATTTATCATTCATACGCCGGTGACGGCAGGCCAGGCCGAAATATGGCATGGTAAACACAAACCATACATCATTCACAGACACAGATACACACTGACAGCCACGGACACACAGACATGCACACATAAAATGCATCTTTGAAGAGCGTTGCTTTTATGCGTACACGGAGCCGGACATGGGTCACGTCACAACATGTTTCTTATATCTTTTTCTGTTCATTCCACTTAATCTTCGTCTTGCTGTAGAGATGTTCCTCTCCTGCCTCACTTTTCTTTTTTTTTTTTGGAAGACTAGACACTTAAAAGCATAACACTGTCACCTTTCCCTTGCGGAGAAAAAAATATTTAGCCTTCTCATGTCGAGTGCTAGCATTTGCTTCCTCTAAACAGTTTTAGCCTTCTGTCTAGACTTCTTGTCATATTCACATAAAATATCCTTTTGACTAACGTTTGGTTTTAATTTTTTTGTATCAACACATTGAAGAGATGTCAGCAGCTGCCTAAACTCCTCCAAAAACTCCCTTAAATGCCTCCCACTGCAAAACTTTTAATCCAGGTTTTAAAAGGATATATCACAGTGGGACATCACTGTTGGCCTGCATCTGCCAGAGTGAGCTAAGAGTTGATTTCTGTGTTTACATAAGATTACAGCACAGGGAGAAAAAAAAGTAGCCGATATAGTAGCTCCAAGCCAGGCAGCTCTCATTTTTAATGCAGCAAATGCCACAAACAACCTGCAGGACAGGAGGGGGATGAGAAGACATAGCCAAAGGTTGGACCACTAAGTAGCACCACTTACAAGCCTTTAGGGAGCGCCTCGGTGTGTATGTTTAATTATGGTCTGCCCATGTAGGATTTGAAGCAGTGGTCAATGATCCTAGCCTCGATGCCAGCACCATGATGCAAATCCCCATATGAGAAATCTCTGGAATATAAAATCTGTTGTAAGAACTGGATTTAAGGCTTTCAGGGAGAGTTTCTAGGCAGGATTTAAAGCACTGAGTTTTATTGCAACATAAATTTGCAGATGGACTAAGCTAAAAGTTTCAGATACTGTATTGAAAAATGTTTTCAATGGCAGACATCAAGAAAGAAATTGGTTCAAAGGCTTTCCAAATTGGAAAGTTTAGCAACTATCCAAAAGGTATAGTGCCTGGAAGGTCAGAGCATTACCTGCGCTCCTGGCTCTGCAGGAATCTGGACAAGATTTATTATGTCTCCATGTGAAGTCTAGTTTTTTATGTATATAAAGCACATTGGTAATAAAGCCAGACTACAAAAGTAAATCTTTGTATTTAAAATATATTTATAAAAATATATACACACATAAAACTAACACTGGAAATCACCCAGAACACATCATCCCCACGGTGGATGGCTGCAGCATCAAGCAAGAAAGCTGGTCAGAGCTGATGGGACATTTTGGTCAGAACTTTATTTATATTCAGATCTTGTGCCCCAGCAGGGCTTTATGTCTTTCAACACCCTTGTATCAGTGTAACTACATTCTTAAAAAATAAATGCTTAGTAATCCAATGAAGCCTTAAGCTAAATGTGCCATGAACATATGAAAGTTATGAGTGTTGACCTAAGTAAAATATTTTCAGTTAGCAAAAGACAGAAAACATATAACCTACATAAGAAGATCCTTTTATATGTATTTGAGAACTAAAAGGTGTGGATATAGTATTTTCATGTCTCATGAAAGCATGTGTGTCAGTACTGCATGTCACCTCCTAAATAGCTGAAAAAAAAAAAAAAAAAATATATATATATATATATATATATATATATATATATATATATATATATATATATATATATATATATATATATATATATAACCATTCTTCCAAATGATATCCATGTTACCTCACTCAGCTGACTGTGATAAAATTACTAAATAATTGGTCCAGTGGTGAGACTGCAGGACTCTTTCTTGCACAGGCAGACTGTGTTGCATTTACTGCACTCGTTTCAGTCTGTTCAGTTCAGGGCATCCAGGTCACAGTGCAGTGAAGCCCAACAGACCAAACATAAGGTCGGTGTGCCCACCTGACCTATCACTGGCTGCTCACACAGTCATGTCAATGACTCATAGTGAATGACCTTGGGACATCTGTGCAAAATCACTGCACCTCTACAAAAATGTCACGAAATACACGAAATTCTAATGCATTCAAGTAGTTTTTCAAAGTTAGGTAGATTGATTCTTTCAAATAACATTATGTTGTGGGTCTATGTAACACAACACTGCTGCACTCTGAACAGGGGTTTTTGGGGCAAGTCATTACTCTGAGTAAGCTTCCAATAGCTATACGCGTCACTCTGATTTACAATGTGGATATCTTAGAGCATTACTTTTTAACAAGAAAGAGGTAACAAATCTGCTCAAAAATTAAAATCACCCCTTCTGTGTACTAAGGCATATGAAGAAATTTAAAACAGCTTAAAGGTGTATTGTCAGATGCAGGTTATAATAGCCTTTTGCATTCAAAAAATCTTAAGCTTTACTGTGTCAGTGTAAACACGGCCTTCTAAAAACTAGAAGTATACTTTGATGTTTTTTCTTTTGCACATTTTGTCAGCATTTAAACTATAGCTGGTATTGTTTTCACCTTGTGAGTCTGTGTGTGTTTGTGTGGGTGTGTGTGTGTTCAGAAAGAACGGTTCCCACAAAACACGTGATGTTCATGGATCCCTACAATACCATCAAAACCAGATGAAGTGTGTATGAACATCATATCACGTCCTGTGGTAAAAGTATATTTTAAATACTCTTGCCCTGGTTTAAATGAAACTCTACACCTGTGTCAAAATGAAGGCAGAGTGTGAAGACGCATGTGATCCATCAATAAATGCACTGAGTATTAATGTAGTAATTATTACTGAGCCTGATCTGGTGCAAACATCAGCATGCTGACAGGAACTGCAGCTGGACATGCTGTTTAGATGGAGCCATTTTCATTAATGAGATTCTCACTGTCAACACTTTACATGTGAAGGTTTCAAGGAGGAGAAAATAAGGAAACTCCTAAAGATATCCATTTTACTCTCATTCAACTTTTGCTTTGCAGTGGTGACCACAGCACACCTGTGCAGCACCTAGCATAGAACATCCAAAGCCCTTAAACTTTTCCACATTTTGTCACATTAAAATCATACATTTCTATGTATTTCAAGGTGTTCTTATGTGAAAGACCAACACAAAGCAGCATCTAATTGTGAAGTCAACGAAATTATGCGCTGAAGTTTCTACCCCTTCGTACTTACAAAAGCTCAACCTCAGTCAGAAAGGGTGGAGAGTGTCTGTGAACACCAACTTTCAGGTCTTGCCACAGATTCAATACTGGAGACATGAGGTCAGCATTGATTTTCATTTTTAAAATGAATATACTGTTATTTAAACCATTTCATTTAGCTTGTTCTACTGGAATTTGAGTGTCTTTTCCAGTGTGAAAATGTTTACAGTCCTAACAGGTTTTTTTTTTGATTGTAAGATGAAAAAGGGGGAAATGAAGAAGTTGGCAAAGGACTTTCACAACAACAAAACAATCCAAAAGACAAGCTGACCTTTTAACCAGGGGAAATGAGTTATATCCATGAAAGAACAAGCACTGTCATCTCAATCAATGTGAACAACATTTTGCAA
Organism: Anableps anableps; assembly: GCA_014839685.1. Taxonomy (NCBI): domain Eukaryota; kingdom Metazoa; phylum Chordata; class Actinopteri; order Cyprinodontiformes; family Anablepidae; genus Anableps; species Anableps anableps. Next base: position 8,068,569 of record CM026076.1, on the reverse strand, counting down.
ATAACAAGGAAGAAAAAGTATCACTGAATGCTGCCAACCTATCCTTCAGGAAGGCAATTAGAGTTGGTGGATGGGACTGAGCAGAAAAACACAAGAAAGTCTCCGTACTTATACTTTCTTTGACCTTGTATGACACATCAGTCAAAAGTAAAACAACACTGTATCAGTTAGAAACAAAGCCTGTGCTAACCACTTCTCCATCAACTTTCAGCCAAAGAGCCAGCTGACACGGTGTGCCCTTTGGCAAGGAATCAAACCCACAAAACCTGCTGGGCAGAAGCTCAGCTTTGAATGACCCTCCTTCCTGGTATACATTCTGACCCAACTTGTTGCTGGCAATATCAGCGAGCTCCTGCACTGTTAATTCACAGCTGGTTACAAGAGCAAAAGCTGGAAAGAAAGGTTGAAAATATGTTTATTCTACTTTCTCATGTATTTTTTCTGCCTTGCTTTCACCTTCCCCAGCTTTTTCTCCCTCTCTGTGCACTTTTCTCTGTTTTTCTCACCCTGTGTGTTGAGGAGAAGGACTCAGCAGGTCAGAAACTTTGGTGGAAATCAGCAGTGTTTTTGTCTATCTTTCTGAGTCTTTTTGAACCTTATAGTTACCCTTCCACCTCACTATCACCTTCTTAAAAAAAAAAAAAAAAAAAAAAAAAAAATCCAGATTTTTATGCCAGCAAACCAGTCAGAACCTGTTCTATTGAACTCGATCTGTGTGTGTTTGGCGGGGAAGGTGTGTGCAGGTGGATGAAAATGGGAATGAGAGCTTGTTTTTGGACGGCAGCAGCAACTTTAAATGCAGAGCCAGAACGGGTGTGGGTAATTGTGCATGCGTGACTGTGAGTGTAACCCCAACACCCACCCATTATACACGCAGCCCTGCGACACCCGTCTCATCAAACAGTTGGACGTCGGCCAAGTTCATCTGTTAATGGACAGAGAGTGCCGAGACCCAGCCTTTCCTCCCACTGCCCCCCTCTGTCTCTCTTTCTCTCCCACTCTCCCACTATCCCCCCTATCCCCGAGGACTCTCTTCCCCCATGCCCTCTCCTCCTATGTAGCTTTTTTTTTATTACCCCCCCACCTCAACTCCTCCCTCATTTCTCTCAGCACCTCTCGGGGCGGTGCAGATTGGGGCCTGCATTTCCCTCGTGCTGCAAAGATAAACATTGCGTGTGCGTCCTTTTGTCCCGTCGGTCAATCGGCAGGACAGTACTAGGGATGTGCTGCATGCACATGCACATCGACCTTTGGAGAGCACCTACAAACAAACACTCCTCAGCCAGCTTGAGACAACAAAACTATAGAACCAAACAAAGACCGAAAAGCACGTTGGGTTCACAATGCTTCTGTGAGAGTGTATTCGGGAGAGAAAGAGTAGCAGTGACTACAGTACAGAGCATGTTGAAACACATCTGGAGTTCAATGGAAAACTGCAGAAGAAAGGGGAGAAAGAAAAAAAAAAAAAAAAAGGGGCATGTGGGATTTCAACCAGGCTTTCCTGTGGAATACTTCATGCTTTACTCTCAGTTCAACACAAAAGCCCATGTCTTGATGCCCCAGCAATTTGGTTGTTTGGTAGGGACAGCATGAGTTGCTCTTCATGTGATGGTCTGTTCAGTTTTTTTAATAATATTGCAGCTGTGGTTGAATGATTGTGAGACAGATTAGGGCCTTGTCCACAATAATGACTCTTCTGATCTGATGCAATGAGCTCTCGATTTATCAGGTGGTCTACTGTTGATTCTAACCCTTCTCAAGGGTTATGAGATATGGGTTATCATCTGAATAAGATCCCAGAAACAAACTTTCTCTTTATGGTGGTTGTACTCAGCCTTAGAGATAAGAAAAGAGACCCATCATCCAGGGGGAGACTCAAAGTAGAGCTGCTGCTCCTCTGTATCAAAAGGAGTTAGCTGGGCTGGTTTGGGCATCTGATTAGGGGATCACGTGGATTGCATCTGTGCAGATCCCATTGGGAGGAAACGCAGAACTTAAGATTTTATGTATTGGTTTATTTGTAAAAGATGTCTGGAGTTCCTGTCTAGACCTGTTACCTGCATCTTAGAGGAGTGGAAGAAGATATATAGATAGATGGCATTAAAAAAAAGCCTGTTTCACAAAACCTATTTGCTGCACAAATAGTCATCGCCACATCACACGCTTGAATGCTATCTTGCACTTGCACAAGTCAGTTAATATGGGAATGTGATTATCTTGCTTGGCAAGTCAGGTTGGGTCGACTTTAACCTGCCTTGTTGCTTTGATCCTTTCTCAAATTTACAGAGATGCTGAATAGGCATTTTAAGCGCAGTGTCAGTTTGAGTGAGCCACAGCCAATTCAACATCTGTGTCCTGTCACAGTTTCTCATAAAATGCTGTTTTTAGTTGTGTTTATGGATGCTTTAGTATTTCTGTGCCATCTAACACGCCCACAGATTCAGACAGAAATGCTTAAAAGGTACGTTTTAGCAGCTCTTTATCCATTTTGGGGGTGGGGAGTGGGCTAAGAGGGGGGTTGAAGATGAATTATCCATTAGATTTCATCATATCTTACGCGGGCAATTACATCAAGAAAATGATCGCGGGCACAGGATCAATTATGCATGCCCTTGGCCAAAGACCAGGCACTAGGCAGAAGGAGAGGGCATGTGCACGCTCACATACACACACACATGTGCGCAGACAAGGAGGATCTCATAGATGTGGCGCATCAGTTCATCTTACTGCCTAAAAAGTTCATACGCTTAATAATTTAGTTGTGTTCTGGATACAGTTTCCCAACTGAATATTAACAACTTTGAAGTGAGTAACAGCAGCCAGAGGTGTGTGTGTGTCTGTGTATGGAAGTATTTGTAAGGGGGCTAAAAGAGACCTCAGGAAACAGGTCTTGCGAGTCCCACCGGAGACAGCACCTCGAAACACACACACACACACACACACACACACACACACACACACACACACACACACACACACACACACACACACACACACTTTCACTCATCCATTACAACACCGTTTGCAACAGCCCTCATTCCTGAGCAATTAAGAATTCCTTTTCATCGGTACGTAGGTTCCCATATCTTGCTCACAGCGCTTGTACACAAACCAGGAGAATAAGAGGAAAAACAGGAGTGTCTGTGTGAGAGTTAGAGGTTAGGAAGGGAGGTTTAAAGATGAGAAAGAAAAAAACAATAAAGAGAAAAACAAAGAGATTAATGCCTGTGTTCTGCTTCTTGTTTGTTGTTCCTACTTTCTTAATTGTCAGGCTTTATTAGTGAAAGAAAATTGATTTACTTTATTGACTCTTCTTTTTGTCTTGCTCTCACAAAACAGAAACACAGGTATCTGAGTACAAAAGGCGGAATAGAGTGTGTTTCTGCACACACCGCTTGTAGAAACTGAAGCATTTTTCCTGCTAACGACAGAACAATAGGATGCATTTTCTTTGTCTCCTTCCTTTTAAAGAGTTTTCGCCAACGTCTGAAGAGAAAGTCAATTAGGAAGACAAATCACTAGCTCCAAAATGGCAGCTGAAGATAGAGATGAGTAAGGACGGATGGAAGAAAAAAAAAAAGATGTATCTGACACGAGTTTGTTCAAGGAGAAGCAGAAAGACTGAAAGAGATGCGGGCATTGAGAAATCTTTTTCAACATGTCAGGACCTAAATGTACAGGGGAGAGCCAGATGGCTCACGCTGGGTGATCTTTGTCAGCGTGTTTGTGAAAAACAAGAAGTGTAATGAGGAAACAGAGGAGACATCATGCAAATTAAATGCGTCCAATCTCTGGCTCACTCCTCAGTCACTGCTTCAATTTTAAAAAATGTTACTTTCATTTAAATTAGTCTTAAAAAACACATACATATCTCTAACCTAAGGCGTGAATGAATAAAAACACACACACATATGCACAAAGAGGCATTAAAACACACAAACACGTCCTGACATGCCAGCTCTGACAAGCGTGGCTGATGTGCGCCTCCAATGCGCATGGTAATAGCCCAATCAAAAATGCAAAACAATTGGCAATTACTGTGAGGACCTAATGGTCATTAGAATTTACAACAAGGTAATGAACTAAAGTCTGCCCATTGCATGCATATTCATAAAGCTATCTGAGCTTTGAAGATTAAAGTAGCGCTTAAAATTCAAATGAGCCACCGCAAATTATCGGGAAAAAGTCAGGTCTTCTGCTGGTGAAGATGATTTGGAGTCAGAGCTGATAATCAGTCCAGAAACCCATGTTGGTAGCCATGAAGTGTGAGGCTGTCAACTGAGTACGAAGTGCCTATTTCAAAATCAACGCCTCGTTGTCCATACACACAACTCCGAAGAAGGGTTTTATGGTCAGATACTAAGCAGCTTGTTCACAATGGCAAGAAGACCAATTGGAGGAGTCGATGTGAGGTTATCAAACCTAACAACACTACCCTAACTGTCAAACATGGTGGCGGCAGCATCATGCTCTGATGCTGTTTTCATTTTTTCTGGTACTGATACATTGCACAAAGTGGATGGAATAATAAAAAAATAAGAATTAGCTCCATATTCTGTATCTTTATCCCAACTGAACACTTAACATTTAAGAGTTTAACAGTTTAGGATTGAACATAGCTGGTTTTCCCAACATTAAAACAAGTTTTAGAATAAGTAACACAGCCAAACATCAAATTTCTGCAATGACTCAGACCTCAACCCTGTTGAAAAGTCGGGTCTGACCTATTTAGATAAACTCCACCTATTCTGCCAAGAGGAGTGGTCTGATATCCAGCCAGAAGCTTGTTGTTGGCTTCAACAAGTGAGTCGATGAGGAACAACTAACTGAAGGACATTCAACTAAATACTGGTGAATGGTGTATGCATATATTTGAGCTTATGTGTATAATTGTTGACCCTGTGTGGACTAGAGAGAATCCACAATAAAGGAAAACATAGGCATCTAATTCTTGCTTTACAAATCATTGCAGTTGTAGGTTGTACACCTGGCAGAATATATTTGAAGTATATCCAATTACACCAAAGAAAAACAACTGATTAAAGTTATTGAGAAAATTAGAATTGTGGGTAGAACGAAGGTTTTACTGCATCACATTTTAGAGCAAGCCAATGTGTAATTTAATTTGTCAACTCATATTAATGTCAATATGATGTTCATAATTTCCTGTCTGGTTCTGAAATGAGGAAAATTGTGAAATTACTGCCAGAATTGAATGATCAGTTTGTATTGTCTGGACAAGATTTTATTAAAGCACTCCCTATATCTGGTCAATGAATGAAGCCAGAGCTGTTTTTCTGGATATGTTCATATGCAGAGCTTCAGATGCAACTGCAGCAACACATTAAAGTTAGAAACCAAGGAGCTCCATCTGTTTACAATATGCCGAGAAGAAGGATGTGAAACGAAGGAGGAGATGGTCGCCGTGACAGGAAGAAGCCGACTGAATCTCAGGATGCAAAACTCAACAATTAGACTGAGTCACACAGAGTAGTGGCTGCACAGTCTGTGTTCTGCTTACACAAGCAGCTACATATAGGGCGGTCATACATCGAAGTAGCAGTTCAGCCAAACTGGAAACAAGAAATCAGAGTGGAGACACACACACACACACACACACACACACACACACACACACACACACTGCCAGCTCAGCTCTGGCCGCCTTTAACAGAGACTATCCTGCATCCACTCACGATGAAACACACAACTGATGTAAGTAATGACAGGTAACACTGGCGAATGGACACATAAGTAGTCTGTGTGTGTGTGTGTGTGTGTGTGTGGTATATAAACCCAGTCTGTAATCCAGTGGCCTATATAAATAAGCTTTGTAGTGTATAAACAGTTTTATGTACAAGCCTTCAACATAATAAGAGAGCTGAGCTACATGTGCAGCCCCTGTGTGTGTGTGTGTGTGTGTGTGTGTGTGTGTGTGTGTGTGTGCGTGCGTGCCTTGGAACAAACACTCACACACTCACACAAAGTGAGCGGCCAAAAACAGCAGCTTTCCCTCTCACCACCAAGAAGTAAATGTAGCGTGGATGTCGAGGCACTTGCATAAACACAAAGAGTCGGATCAATAAACAATCCTCCATCACAGACGGCGGGTCGACCTGACATCACCGACACACCGTCACCACCGTGGGGAAAAAAATTCTCTTCCTTTTAACGTCTCATCCCACCCTGTCACTGTTTTGGGAAAGTTTTCCAGCCAGCCAACAAAAGCTTGGAGATCTTTTTTTGTTGTTGTTTTGTTTTCATTTTTAACACATCTGTCATCATTACTGACCGTCGTTGCTGTTTTGGTGCGTCAGCGCCACGCTTCTCAGAGAACAGCCGTCAGTCAAAATGTGTGGGCAGTCTGACGTCTTTCCTTGGGATTTTTATTTTTTTTAAGTCGTTTCTTCATCATCATGGTGGTGCTGTCCATTTCCTGTTCTGCTTATTTTTATTCCAAGCCCAGAAAAAGGCATCGCTTCCATCACTGCATGGGCTGGTATGAGATCTCATAGTATGTTAATCTGATATGATAATATTTTATTACAAGAAAATATTGCCTAGTCATTTGAACACAAACAGAAAATTATTCCTGCTGCTGCAGCTAAAATAATACAAAAAAGATTGATACATTTGCGATTTAATTTCATTAAATTTATTTGTAGATTATTAGTAGAAAAACTGAAAAAAGAAACCTTAAATTTATGAGACGATTATCCCTTTTGTCATTCTGCTATTTATAGAGTAACACAGGTCGAGCAAACTGATTTTACCTGGTTAATTACTTATGGTATCTGCTGAAGAAGCAAGCCTTCAGTCAGCTGCTGAACAGACATGCTATTTGTAGCTTGCCAAAATTTGGAATTAATCTGTGACACCTTAATAGAGACCTTAATAAGACTGATGGATTGTGATTATTTAGCGCCCCCAACTTGACTCTGTCTGTTTCATGTCCAGAAATATTCCTCAACATCTGAATATGTGTGTTTTATAAGCAAAATGGGAAAGCTTAAGAGTCGTCTTTCAGCCTCCTGGCCATCAGTGTGCAGCAGCAGCATTACACTATGCTCCATACAGTCAAAGAAAACTCCAGTCACTTGAGGAATTTCTCTGGCATCTCATTTAAAGGTTTTTAAACAGTGTGAACAGTATCACGGAATATTTTAGCAGCTTTGCAACCTTCTTCATGTGTCTTTATGACTGACATTATGCTTCTGTACTTTTCACATGACGTTTTGTAAATTTTGTAAGCAAAAATGGAAAAACGCAGCACATTTTTAGCCATCTGACTCGCAGCTCTACCCTTACATGTGGTTGAAGGGTAGAGCTTCATTACAGTATGCTCAAAACAGCCAGAGAACATTCGGGTCAATGGCTCCTTCTCTAGCATCCCATTGGAAGGACATTAAGCCATGAAAAACTTATGATTGAAAATTTCTGTGATTTTTTTTTTTTTAAACACTTGATATATACACCTGTGTACCAGTATTCGGTCCTGATTTAGTTCCTCCACAAGCAGGGAAGGTTCACAACACATGGTGCACCTGGAGATTTACCGTCAGCTTCTGCACTGACAAATCTGATTTTCAAGAGCACCGCCAGCTGTTATTTAATACTGATACATTATTAATGACTGTTGATCATCAATTTTTCTTTTTTTTCACATTATTTACCTTGCACCACTTTCTCTGCAAGTACATGATTTGCTGGAGAAAAAAAAATACCAATCAACACGAAAAACATGAAAAAAATACCAAAAAAACAACGATCAAAGCAACCTGCTGTACATATGTGCAGAAATCTAATAATCACCGCAGGGAATCTCTCAGCTACTCCACAGAGGAGTCAAAGGTCACATTCAGGATCACATTCAGCCTTAGCTTTAATCTGAATCCCTTGTTTTGACCATTTTTTTTCTTTTTTCAAACTGCAAAGCCTAAGAAACCGCTTGCATGATCCCCCTCTGCGCCTCCGGAGGAGTCACAAGTAACACTGGTGATGTTGTCGGGATGTCATCAGGGTTACCTCAGCCCGGGCCTCAAGCTTCACAAGTCTGGGAGAGAAAGGAGAGCAGCAGACAGAGGAGGACGGAGGTACTCGCTAAGCGGACAGGGTTCAAAACCAGGAGCTTAACGAAATCTTCTCAGCAGTTGCTGAAAGCCAGGATACCTCAGCTTTATAAATATTCAAGCAGAGAACCTGCCAGACGAGGATGCAGGATGAGGTTTATAGTAGTTAACACTTTAATGCCGTCTTATATAACAGTGTGGGTGTGTGTGCTGTGGAATTACCAAACAGGATAAAGCTCAAGTCAACAGACTTATCTTTGTTTTATTGCTGCTCTTAATACCATAAGCAGCAAATTTCTGTTTTTTAGCCCCATCTTCACACTGCCTATATTCACTATTTTTCTTCTTTTTGCTGAGCACGAAATAATTTATTCCTGTTTATTTTATTTATATAACACCAATTTACAACAAAAATCATCTCAACCCACTTTACAACACAACAAAGCTAAATCATATCAGAAATATACAGTTAAATCAAACCAATTCAATCCATTCTCACAGACAGATTCAGATTCACTTACTTCCATCCCAGTTCAATTATAACTATAACATAATGCAATCAGCTTAAAATGCCATTTGGTAAAAACTGGTCAATCTAGTTAAGCCCTCCCGATTGCATTAAGTCAATCACTTCTCATCTATCCATCCCCCTGAGCAAGTATGTGGTGACAGTGGACGGTTGATTGCATCAACACACATATTTATGCAATATATACTGTTGAAAAAAAAAATTACTTGTCTCTTTTCTTTTTTTGCTTTTTTAGTCAGACTTAAATGTTTCAAGTAACCAAACAAATTACACTGAAACATGGTGGTGTTAGTGTCAAGGGATAGGGTTAGGGTACTCTGGTACTTCAGGACCTGGAAAATCCAGGAGGAGAATGTCCTACCCAAAGTTTGTGTCCTTAAGCTCAAGCAACCTGGATTATGTGGCAGGACAATGCTCCAAAGCACAACAAGTCCACTGAGAATTCCTCAAAAGCAAAACATAAAAATAACAATGACTGTGAAGATTTAGAAGTGCCCTAGTCAATGTCTGGAAATAACTTTGATTGAGATGTAGCTGTGACATTTAAGACATGTCAGTCAAGCTTGAAAACCCTCAAATGTGGCCGAATTAAAACAATTCAGCAAAGAAGAGTGAGCCAAAATTCCTCCACTGGGATGTAAAGGACTCATTGCCAGTTCCTGCAAAAGTTTGAAGGCAGTTGCTGCCTCCAGGAGTAGCAAGATTAGTTTGGACAGATTTATTTTTTTTCGCTTAATAAATGAAATCATCGTTTTGAAACATCTTTTGTGTTCACTGAGGTTATCTTTGTCTGATTTAAAAATTATAACAAGCAAAAACAAAAGAAATCTGAAAAGGGGAAAAAAACTTTCTCCCAGTAACGTCTATATCAATATACAGATATATAACACAATACAGACCACTGGCCTTTACAGAAGATTATTAGCTTTTCCAGTCGTCACTGTAACCCGTCCTGCACGTGTTATCCTGCCGCTGATGATTTCCACACACACACATACACCAGCGTGTTTACATTCGGAGAGGCCATTCACCGTGCCGATGCTGTTCAAACGCAGCGCAGCACTCGAGTCCACTAAATAAAATCTTATGTGGAGAAATAAAGAAAGGCGGACAAAAAGGGAGAGCGACAATAGATTAGTGATGGCAGCCAGCGTGTGAAATCTCTTTGTTGGGCTCGCTGGGATGTTCCACAGCATGAAACACACACTCACACACATGCCTACCAAACATACTGTAATTGATTCAGTATCAATTGGCTGTCCTGGATTTGCATTGACTGCTAATGCACAAGGGTGAGTCTCAGAGAGAGAGAGAGAGAAAGAGAGAGAGAGAAATGAGCCAAATGAGAAAAAGAGAAAAGAAAAAGCAGAGGAAGGACAGGAGATGGAGGGAGAGCAATCTGAAACAGAGCCAGACTGTGATTGGGTGTTGAAAATGCACTAATGTGCACTGAGATGGGCAGCATTAGCTACTGATGATAAGCTAATTGCTAATCAGTAGATCATAGACTAACAACGCTCGTGGTGCGAGGCTCCGAGCCAGGACGGCACTTCAGCGGGGCCAGAGCGGAATGGAGGACCGGATATTTTGGGTTCAGAAATGTGAGAAATTTTGGGGGATTCATCATCCTGCTCTTGTAGCGATAATATCCGTGCTAATGAGCTAATACAGATATCTTATCAGCCAATGTTTCACTGAAATGCAGATCGCTGGCCTCATCTCGACTTTACATCCAAACCACGTGAGCTAAATTCTTGCACCTAATTATAAGCAAATCAATTTGAAAAAACCAAACAGGAGGATATAAATACAGGAGGAACTGTATTTAAAGCTGACGTAATCCACAAAGAATTCCGTCTAAATTTCAATCTTCAAACCAAAGAATTTTTTTTTTTTTTTATTAATATCCACCGTTGGTGAGGAAAAAGAAATAGGACAAGACATAGCTGTTCACACACACACACACAGACCCCTCTCTCTTTCGAGACATTAGCGATGCTGTTTCTGAGTGAGGGGCCGCCTCAGGGATTATAATCAGAATTTTCATCTCAGTTAGGGATTAATAGAATAAATGGGCGAGCAAGAGAGCGCTAAGCATTTGTGTGTATGGCTTGAATGGTCAGGTACCCAGCCTTTTTTTTGCAGCACTGATTTGCCTTTTCAGCTATCACACACACACACACACTCTCTCTCTCTCTCTCTCTCTGTCTCACATACACACACACACACACACACACACACAGAGAAAACATCTAGGCCAGAGCTGTTTGTTGCAGAAAAAAAAAACAAAAGTAAGTACAGTGTTTTGTGTTGCTCAGATGCAGATGTTTTGGGTTTTTTTTTTAAAATGCACATGCACTAAGCTTGCACAGTATGCAGAATGCATGCAAATGTAAAGATGGGGGTGCATAAACTCAAAATTATCAGTCAGCATTATTACTCTGGAATATATTCAGTCCGTACAGTAAAAACAAAAGTTGTATCTTAATATTTTGTTCCTCTTGTCCAGTTGCCCTATAAAGTTTAAAAAGCAGAACATTTACGAATAAGAAACACACACACACACACACACCCCATCTTTCTTCTTTCACTGTCACTGTGAATATTTTTGGATCGCCACAATCGCAGTTTCAGCAGATTATTATATTTTTTTCCATCTACTGCCAGTTTGGGGTCAATTAGGATGAAAGCTGGGGTCGGGGAGGGGAGGGAAGCGGTGGGGGGTGGGGTGTACTGGCTTTAATTATCAGCTATCAGAATGGATGTGTTGCAGAGATTGGGCGCTGCGGAGAGAAGCTCCACAGAAAGAATGGCAAATTAAAGGGGAAAGACGTAAATTTAAACAGACCGTTTAGAGATGTGTTTTTCCTTTTCACGAAGGAAAAAAGCAAGCGGCAAACTTTTAATAATGCTCGGCCTGTCCACTGCTCAGTGTGATGTCAAGCTCGGAGAAGATATATGCTACTGCTGTCCTGTTTCCCTGTCCTGTCTGAGCGTACAGCTGTTCCCACCAAGACGTTCCCACACGCAGCACTATTCAAGCAACCAGACGCCCTTATTATGATGTAAATCGCTCTAATAACCCAGTTTAGCTGGTGAGTGTCTGCGAGAGTGAGAGTGTGTGAGGAAGCGTGTGTGTGTGTGTGTGTGTGTGTGTTTTACATGCATGCGGACACCAGAGAAACGTCTAAGCTAAAAGACGAGCTCGTGTTCCTATCGTCGTCAAGAGAAAAGGTCAAGGATGGAGCACATTTTCCAAAAAATCTCTCTCCTGTAGCTGCACGTTTCAACCATGGGAACTGAGTTCAGCTCCAAATGTGGAATATGGGGCTCATTTTCTCAAATTCCTGAGCTGTGTTCGGCAAACAGAATGATGACGGGTGTTTTTCATCTCTCTCTCTGTGCAACAGCTAATTTAGTACATGGCTAAAAACTGACGCTAATTAAAATGCACAAGGAAGGGGGAAAATAGCACTGTAACAAATAATTAGTGGTGTTAGAACACTTCCGTGAGCAAGGCTCTCGTTTGATTCAAAAATGGAAGGTAGAAGGATTCTCCAGCGTGAAGGTAAACTCAGAGAGGGAAAAGGACCTGGGCCAAATTTATTCAGGCAAAATACGGCACCCTGGGAAGGAGGGTGGGTGCACCAAGAGCAAGAGACACATACAGAACCCCAGCGAGAGGCTTCAGTTGCTCCCAACACTAAAACTCACACACACAGATCAGAAAATGATCGTGCATCAACACACACACACATGCCTTGACCAATGGGACCACAAATTCAAGGACACACGTCTCCTTTCCACTGACCAGTGGGAATAGGCTACAGTGGGTAAGCACACACACTCTGCACCAAATACAGCAGATTAATAAAGCCCTCCCTTACACAAACACAGATACACACTATATTCTGACCAGTAGTTGGTGCAGCACACACTTCATTGGTGTCTGTCCAACCCATGAAGACCCCTTTAAGCAGAACTGAGTTGTTTCTACTGGGACAAATGGGTCCATTCGGAAGTTTGATGGAGTGAAGTTACAGAACATGCTGGCTTGTTGTACCACAATGAAAACATGATGCATCAGTGACTTAAAAGCTTAAACTGACTTGCAGAAAAAACCGTCTGTCCTTTCAAAATGATAAGAAAGCTGCTTCTGAGCCCTGGGAGCTCCTCTAAACTTCAACTAGGGCTGTTTCTGACAGCAATGAAGGGAAAAGGCGAAGTACTTGCGAATATCCAGCCATGTTCACATACAAGCCCATGCTCTGAATGTACAGTCACCGTTTTTCTGTAGCTCAGAGCATCTGTGTTCATGTAGAGTTAAAGGTGATGCATGTTGCTCTGTTTACCTGGGAGGGGCTCCTGTTTTGGGCAAATCCCCCGAGGCGATGAGAACCTGTCGTCATCTTCATCTGCTAGTGTGGCCTGAACCCCGACTTCAACCGGCCTCCGGCCACGCAGAGAGTTCAGAGCGGGTGAGGGGGTGAGGGCCAAACCAGGGGAGGGCGAAGGGGGCTTGTCCAGCCCCCTGCCTATGGCGAGGCAGGGTGGCCCATGGCATCGCTTCCTCTTGTGCTCGATGAAGAGCAAGATGTCTGCCAGAGGAAAGGTGGCCTGGCATTGACCACAGGTCAGGAGGTCCTGCTCCGGAGAGGCGTGAGAGTCTGGACCCAGCCGGGCCAGCCGGCCCCCAACAGGGGCAGGATGGTGCCCGTTGAGGCTGCCACTGTCCTCCGAGTGCTCCGAGCAGCGTTCCGACAGCTCCTCCGACGAGACAACAGCCGTGGAGAGGGGCTCGGCTGCTGCGGAAGCAGAGGGGAAAGAAATTAGATACTTGTGTTTAAATTTCCCGTTTTCCAACCTATTGATACAACTCCTGGTGGGAAGTGATGAGAGGGACCAAATGTTCCTCCTGCTGTCACACAGAGGATCAGAGTCAAAGAGACAAAGCTTCACATGTGGTTCACACAATAAGGGTCTGAGAACTCGGGCCTTGTAATAATAGAAATGCATGAAATACAGCAAAAGTGATTACAATGTAAGATGGATCTGGATCACAGATCACAGCAATAAACGGTGGGAAATAATATCCAGAATAGATGCAAAGCTCCAATCACACGTCTTTAAAGATAACAATTTCATAGCCAATGACAGGGGGAGCTTAGAAAATGATGCGTTGAAAAACCTAAATATGTGGATGAGTTTGACTCGCCGGTCCGTGTTTGTACACGAGCTGAGCCTTTAATCAGCGCAGAGGACTGTCACAAACACGTCCAGCACATGTGCTGCAAAAGGAGAAGGGAAGACAGGGGAGACAATGGGACGACTCGTTCTTCTGCTTCGATAACATGTGCCTCACTTGGAGATCGGGCCCCAAAAGAGTCCAATTTTTCCCTCCTCAGATGAGGAAAAAGTGGACATGACTGTTTTTTAGGGAATCGTTTTGTTGAGCTCAGAAAGCAGCAGAGCGAGCAAAGCAGCAAACTGGAAGGACTAAAACTCAGCGTCCCTCTTTTAAAAGAAAATCTTCCAGTCCAAGGTGAAGAGTCTGACTCTGAGCTAGTAGCCTAATGTGCGCTGACCTTCTTTACTCATCTGCCAATTTCACATTTTAATGAACTTAAGACCACTGAGAATCAAAAAATAGATTTTAATTTTCAGCGTCTGGGTGATTGGATACAGATTTTGGTCTGATAACAGGAAGGGGGGCAGGGAGATGGGACGGAGCTCCGTGTGCACACACGTGTGGCCGAGTGTCTGCAGGAAAGTGTGTACCTACATGGGAGGGAGAGAAGCTGGTTTGCTGGGAATGTGGACTACACTCCCCTCAAAGAAATATCTGGATGTCACGGTCCTGAACGACATCAAACCGGGACGAGGAATCTACAGGCCCAGCAGCTCCCTGAACACTGCTTTCAAAATATTCCCTGTCTCTGATTAAGCTCAAAAGCTCATGAAGAGGGGCGGCATTAAATCCACTTATTTTAAAAGAAATGTTTTCTGTCTGCAAAAAGCTTCTGACACATGAAGGTGAAATTGAGAGAGAACATCTAAACTGGAAAGATGGAGGTAAATTCAAAAATCTCAGGAAAACAGAAACATGCAGAAGCCACTCATCTGTGTCTAATTTTAGAGCTGAGCAAACAAGAAAAGGAGCAGAGGGGATATATCTCTTGCTCACTAAATTCACATCCCACAATATGATTTACAGCCATCACTTTCCAGAGACATGCTTATTCACGTCAATTATTCCTTTAGAAAGAGAGAAAATATCTGCAAATACAAAGTATATCTAATATTTTTAGATGATAAAAGTTGCCTTTAATGGAAATGCAATGTTTTTTTTAAAAAAAAATAGAAAATATATAACTATAAAATTGTAAGAAGGGAGATTGGAATGGAAATAAATAATCTAATTATTTATTATTATTATTATTATTATTATTATTATTATTATTATTATTATCATCGTTGTTGTTGTTGTTTTGATGAAGAGTGCTTAATTTTGAGCTCCGTTAGCTACAAATGGACCTTCTCGGTGTGTCTGTGTGCTAAATAAAATTTGCGTAGGGGATAGAGAAGGTGCAAAGGCTACATGTATGTAAAAAGTGATGCACAGACAAAAAAAAAAGGGAGTTCCGGAGAGAGGACGTGGGTTTGGGGTGATGAAGACGAACTGGGAGGGGGGTTGTTGTGGGGCTCCCTCCCTTTCTGTTTGTTCCCCCACCCGTCCTCACGTCTTATACGCTATCCCTTTATTCTAAAGAGCTCGCAAGACATCAACCCGTATAGACAGAGAATGAAAGGGGGGGTTGGGGGGGGGGCGGGGGTGGAGGTAAAACTCCTCAGGTTCAAGTTTGGAGCTGGATTTTCTAATCCCGCTCTGCCTCCTAGCGACGGCACAGGGTCATTGTCACTGCGCTGTCCCCCCTCTGAAGGAAACACACACACACACACACACACATACACCACACACTCTTTTTCTGTCTCTATCTCCAAACCAAGCACACGAGACACCCCGTCAACAAACTCTAATGGTAATTAAGCACCGACGCGTTAAGATGCGCGAAATAACCGCTTGTTTTCTTGCGCATGGTCCGCAGAGAGGTGCACACTTTACCAACTGCTTTGCAGTTTTCCAAAACACCCGCACCGGCTTTCCTTTGAGATATAAAGCGTTTGCGCACAAATAAATACATCGAAATACAAAAATAGGAGGGGTTTTTTTGAGAAATGGACGCTGTGCGTAAAAGTGAGACGCTGTTGGATTAAATTATTTTTCCTCTCACACACACCAAACATCTGATAATTACAATCTTATAATTTTACCTGAAGCTTTAAAGTGAAGTTATTTCATCAAGTTGTTCGTGGTTAAATTGCTTTGCAGCATTTCTAGTTTAGAAAGGCAGAACGCGGGTTCAACTTTACGCACATCTATGCAGCAGCCACTGTTAAAAGATCTAAATATACATCACTAAATCGATCATTTGGATAGGCTCAGATAAAGAGTTTTCCGCTCGATCCAAAAATGTCCACTTTCCAGTTTCACCTTTTTTTATTCCAAAATGAGGCAGAGCAGACGAGATCGCACTGCAGGAAGCGATATTCTAGAGGGTGATCTGTCCACAGTGCTGCGCGAAGAGGACACGCTCTGACCGGAGCGACCATCGAGATCCAAGGCGGGTGCGTTTACCAGCCTGTCAGAGCTGCAGAACTTAAAACTGGTCCATCAAAACTTTTTTTTATTCTCCCACTTTTCCTTTTCATGCTTCATGAAGGCAGCTTTTTACGCACGGAAGGTGTCGGACTTTGTCGCGGCGCTGCGAAGTCCAGTTAGAGTGTCCGGTGTCCATTACCCCTCCACCCCCCTTTTTGTCCCCCCCTTTGCTCCCAGATGGGTGAACTGAAACAAAAGTGTTTCTAACTCTCTCTTCAGAGGCTTTTACTTACGCGAGAAATCCCGTTTGCTCAGGTGCTGCGGTTTGCCTTGCTTGCGGCGAGACATGGTGGCTGTTCAGCGGCTGCGTTCAGCGCGGATCACATCGGGGAGATGCCGGGGTGACAGAGGAGAGGAGGAGGGGAAAAAAAGAGAGAAAAGATCTTCATCCAGCGCCTTGGACATCTACCAGAGGAGGTGGAGGAGACGGAGTAAAAAAAAACCCAAAATAATAATAAAATAAATTAGAAATAATAGAAAGATAGCACGGAGGCGAGGATGGATCGCGGGATCGCCGTCATGGCTTTTTTGAGAAAGGAGAGCAGAGAAAAAAGAGAGAGAGAGTGAGGTGGATGGAGAGAGAGAAGGGGAGAGAGATTGAAAAAAAAAAATGGCAAAACCCCCCCTCCAACCCCCCCACCCCACACCCCCCAACACACACACACACACACACACACACACACACACACACACACCACCCCTCCCCTCTTAGCTGTGCAAGTTCAAGTGCACGGACGTGACGTTCCCGGCGAACTTGAACGTCAGGCGGCGGACGGACACCCGACATACAAAAACATGGGCCGGGCCGAGGCACCCGAGTGGGAGTGGGGAGTGGGAGGAGGGACAGACAACACTATTGGACAATCATTAGAGAGAGAGAGGGAGAGAGAGTGAAGGAGAGGAGGGGGCTGGACATGAGAAATAGACCCAGCGCAAGCCAATGGACACAGAGATCAGGGGGGCCGGACAAGAGGCACTGCGAGGGAGGGAGGAGTGTGTGTGTGTGTGTGTGAGTGTGCGGGTGTGTGAGGCAGAGAGATGTATAATGAAAGCAATATGCAGAGAGAAAGAGGAAGGTGCATGCAGAACAGGCAGTGTGCCCTGTGTGTGTGTGTGTGAGTGTGAGTGTACCTGGACCATGCGTGTCTCCAGAGCTTGTACACAAAATTAGGAAGAGCAAAAGAAACAGGAAGAAATAAGCATGTGTGGCTGCAGTGAACTGGAACACAGGTTGAACAACCAAACAGCAGCACGTTCTTCTCATTCAGGCCGCAGGTTCCAGATATCAGGGAATAACCACCCAGAGCCTATGGGGCCCAAAGGCAAAATAAGGTTTGGGTATTTATAGTCATAAATATACTCAACCCTCATTCATTTATTGTGTCTCTTTCTTTCTCCCCATTTGGATTGGTTGATTCCTGGTGGCTGCACAGTGTCACACAGTTGCCTTGCAGCAAGAGGATCCTGGGTTCAAATCCCAGCCTGGGCTCTTTTTGCATTGAGTTTGCATGTTCTCCACATACATGGGTGGGTTCTCTCCAGGTACTCCGGCTTCCTCCCACAGTCCAAAAACATAAGTGTTAGGTTAACTGTCTCTCTAAATTGATCTTAGGTATGAATAGAATAGAAATGTCCTACAGTTGGGAAATTCCAATGTAACAGCAGCAGAGTGACAAGTAATCGAAGCACGTAGCTTCACACAAAAATAAAAATACAAAATGTATAAAACACAGAACTGAGAATAAGATAATGTACAGCAAGAGCAAAATTACAACAGTTATGCAGTGCAGTTATTAAAAATAGTGTGCTCCGATCTAAAGGAATGTCCAACTGAGTGGGATCATTCTAAAAATGTACAAAATGTGCATGTGCATTGAAAAGCGCAGACTATTTACAATAAATGACAATGGAACTGTGCAAATAACAGCAGAAATGTTATTTGAAATGAGGAAAAACGGTGCAAATACCAGCAGGGATGTAAACATCTGTTGTTGGGAGCAATGATGGTTGTAGAGTCTAAGAGCGGCAGGGAGGAAGGATCTCCTATAACGCTCCTTTGTGCACTTAGGATGCAGCAGTCTGTCACTGAAGGAGCTCTCCAGCTCAACAACAGCTTCATGCAGGGGGTGGGAGACCTTGCCCAATAGTGATGTTATCTTAGCTAGAGTTCTTTTGTCTCCCACCACCTGCCCTGATTCCTGGTATATCTAACAGATAACTACTGCTAAGTGATAACTGTACAACCTTTTGCTGGTAGATACTATTTCCCAGAGTCAAATAAGCACATTTTTTTAAAGTCAACCTGGAGTAGATTATAGAAAATTACAGTTGTCAAAGAGGGTATGCAGAATCCCCAAGGCAGCTGCAAATTGGTACATGGTTGGCATGAAACGTCCTGATCCAGACCTCCTCCCATCCAAACCTGAAAAAATCTAAAATGAAATATCTAACACCACTGTTATAAAACAGGGGTAAAATGTCCAGCACCCAACCCAGAACCAACTCCTATCCTTAATATTGCATCAGAATTAGGTGTCAGTGTCCTAAATTGCCCCTTTGTTAATTAGTACCCCATTCCATATCTTTGCATTACCATTCTCCCCCCCCAACACATTTCCATTTCATATGCATAAACTATTTCACTCCTATGTATGGAACCATTGCATTGCAGTTATTGCTCCGTTTTGATGGGTGCACACCCTTTCGCCCCTTCATTATTTCATATTTTTGTAGTTTGTCATTTAGTGTCGGACTTTTCAGGTATAAAATAGATTTGTCTTTCACAGGACATCTTATACAGACCGTACAACAATAGGTATCCACCGAGGGGATGTTTTGTACCCACATCAGTGGTCAATATGACTGGAAAAGCGCAATATAAATTCAGTCCATTTACTTTTAAAACGGATGAGTTTAATTTTATATAATACATTCATAGTATACTGTAAGGAAATGTAGTTATATTGCTCAAATAAATATTATCTACCAGAAGGAGAAGAAGAGTATCTTAGATTAATCAGGAGATAATATTTATTATGCTTAATAAGATTTGACAGGCCCATATTGAGATCAAAAACAAAATAGATGGAAAGTTTTAAGATAATATTCCATATTTTATTATATGTGAGCTTTAAACATTCATCATAATTCTTTACTATATGCTGTGGTTTAAAGAAACAAACAGGTGTTGGTATGAAATGGGCATATGAATAAGTAAAGGGGCAAAGGGACCCAGAGCCAGACAGATGCCACTTCGCTGTGAATTTGCAGATTAAATAAATCCTTCAAGCAGTGGAAGGTTTACACCTAGTTAGTCTGAGTCCCTGTTTTAGCTAATTTTAGCTATTTAGAACAACTTAAACTTCATAGCTGTTGGATACAACACAATATTAGTGGCTGCTAACCATCTACATCTGAACATTTTAGTTCAGTTTGTCCCTGTTTTCTCAGCCGAGTAACATCTGTGTTACCATGCAAAGTTACGTTAGTGGAGGCAGCCGGTTGCGTCAATCCATCTCACCATCTCCAACATGCCACTGCGCTCCAGGTCTATCAAGAGGGGAATAAACCTTCAGATTTCGCAGCAGACTGCCATTTCTGCAACAGCGTTGGGGTTTATACATTCCCTGTCCTTGTCCAGGTCTTGTGGCTTTTTGGAAATTATGCTGACAAACTCATAATCAGCTGATCTACCCAATCACCTGGCAGCCTCCGCCAAAGTAACTTCAGTACAATACAGGAGGTATTTTTGACAGGGAATACAGTAACGTTTTCTTGTAAAGGTTTAGACAAGAGGTCCCCAAATGTCAGATATTTGGTTCCAGAGTTTGATTTCTTGCGTTTACTGTAATCTGTTTTATGTTGCACCGCTTTGTTAGGCATTACGGTACTTGCTGTAATAGAGCAGGACAGCAGACTTCTTGTATGTCTGTGGAGACAAGTCAGCCCACGAGAAGGAGGGAGACGCAATCCTGAGAAAGATATTGTATATTAGTTAAGAAAATCTGCATGAAAATCGGACTCAGCCGACTCCGACATGTTTTTTCTTCTTATGGGGGAGTTCAGAGAGTCTCTCAAATATTTGAAATGTAAAGCATTATGAAAAATTAAACGATATGTCTTTTAAATTTGTGTGCAGTGGATTAAACTGTTAGATTCATCATTTATAAGTAGATCAGCAATCAAAAGGATCTTTCTACACAATGGGTTTTGCTTAACAGTGGTTTCTTCACATTATTAATTATGTAAAAAGGAGTGAAAACCTTTCGCAGGCAGGTTTTTTTCGCTGACTTACTCATTTGGTCTTGCAGTTCTGTCCGGTGTGCTGCTTGTTCAACAGAGTCAACAAAGTTCTGAAGGACTGGCCAAGTTTAATTAGTTGTGTTTCCAAGAAAGCTAACAAAATTGTCATGTATTTATGCAGATTTATTTGCAGTTACAGGATGTTCGAAATGAGGCTCCAGCAAAGACAGATGCAGAAGGAAAAAATAACCATTAAGCTTAGCCTTTCTTCTGTATGATTGAAACGAGTGCATCTCACAGCGCTTTTATCTTTTAACTCCAAAATCAATCTAAATTTTAACTTTAGAAGAATCTTTCTTTCATTTAGACCCGAGAATCTGAAAATCTATGAATTTCAGTCCCGCCCTGAAGTCTTGGTCATTTTTTCTCTACTTTCATGGAAGTTAAAGCCTTTTTACTCCATCCATCCATCCATCCATCCATTTATTCACTCATCAATCCATCAAAACATCCATCCACTCCTTTGTCATCTTATTCATTGTCCATCCATTCACTTGAAATTCACCCATCAATTTCTTTGTCATCCATCCAGCCATCCATCTCTCCATCCATCCCATTGCATCCATCCATTCCTTAAACATAAGTCCATCCAGCTATCCTTTGTCATTCTCCCATCTCTGTTGTCATCAATCCAATGATGTCTTTGTCATCCATCCATCCATTCATCCATCCAGCGAATCAGCCCTTTCTCATCCATCCATCCATCCATCCATCTCCATCCAGCCAACCCCGTGTTCCTCTGCGGACACTGGTAGTGAGAGCGGGCCGCTTAATAACTTTCAGATGTGTTTAAGGTTGGGGTTGCATACCGTACAGAGAACGGTGTTCTGCTGGTGGTGGGGGTGGAGAGGAGGAGAAGGAGGAGAAAAAAAAGAAGAAGGAGAAGAGGAGGAGGGGGAGAGGGAAGAGACTGTAAACACGCTTGTAATAAAGAGGGTTTGGTAATATAAGACGCGGGGCTTAAATCTGCAAAAGCGCAGAGCAGAGCAGCTCGGCGCGCTCCGATCACTCCTTGTTTTTTTTTTTTTTTTGTTTTGTTTTTTGTTGTTGCTGTTGTTTTGTTTTGTTTTGTTTTTCTTTCTCGTTTTTTGGAATTAAGATGGGAGAGAGAGAGCCATTCACGGATTGTGGAGGAACGAAAGAAGAAATGAAAGAGGCTCACGGGAGCGGAGAGATTCCCCCACCGGCAGCCCCGAGAAGCGGCTGCGGCTGCGGCTGGGGTCCTGTGGCTCGGTGTCCTGGAGCCCGCTGGAAGAGGACGCACGCTTAATACCGACGGAGGGTGGGGGGGGAGGCGGGGAGGTGAGAGCTGGTAGTGGACGAGCGAGACAGGACGGAAAGGAGGAGGAGGTGGAGCGGGGTGATGGGAGAGAGACAGAGAGGATGAGACGGAGAGAGAGAGGGAGGAGGCGGTTCGGCGTCAGGGGGAAGAAGAATGCATGACCAGAGAGGGAAATATTTCTGCAGGTTGCAACTCGCCGCGTGGCTTGTGTGAGAGGGGCCGGTGCGCGTGCGTGAACGGTGCGTGGACCGCGGCTGTGGAAGTTCGCAGATTTAAAGCAGTTCATGCAAGACAGCTGGACGGGGAGTTAAACTCCATTTATTCTGTTAATGTGGATCCCAAATTATTATTATTATTATTATTATTATTATTATTATTATTATTATTATTATTACGTGTGGAACACAGGCAGGGAACCAGTCATTGCGTTTGAAGAAGTTCTCCTGACATTTTGCCAACACGTGTCAGGGCCCCTCCCTCGCCAGTTCGTACCCACGGGTTGTCATTTCGTACCCTTCCCTTCCCTCTACTTCCATTTTGCACCCGTAATCCAACCATTTTGTATTCATGTTTTTCATCGTTGCATCAGTTTAATTCTCTTTGTAGCTCAGAGTGTTTTCATGAATTATGGAGACAATTCATTATAACAACGTGGACGTTTCATAACCACATTCAATAGATCCTGTAACTCCATTCTGCTTAATTACATTGAACTGAATATGTTTAATTATTCTCCCGATGCTTCTATAATATTCCGTAATTTATGCTTCTAAAGTCAGAGCAAGTGCACAAATGTGGTTACAAGTTAGCGTGAATTTTTCTTTTTTTTTTTCTGTTTTTTAAACCATTTTAAAGAGATTTTATCTACATAACTAAGCAAAATGGCCAAACTAAATGAACAGCAGATAAAATGCTGTGTACATGGTGTAAAAACATTTTTTATTTTAGGGAGAAACGATATATTTTTTTTTAGGCAGGAACGTGTATATTTTCTTAACTGGTACGAAATGGAAGGAGAAGAGGACGGGAGGGATGACCCCTGATCAGACCAGAAGAACTCTGAGCGATATCCTACTGGCAGATACATCTTTATAGAGGATTATAAGTAAAACATGGGAAGCTACATTTAATAATCAGTTATCAAAGCTGGTATAAAACATCCCCTGCTGCAAGAAACGGTGGTTAAAAGAAACGACCGCGAGCTTCAATTAATGAAACATTCGGGTACGAAACGACCAAAATCTGCAAAAGCAACTTCTGGTGACGGTAGAGTTCGACCAGAACCCAAATCCCAGTCTTAAGATTCACAGAAGCGTCACAACCTACAACCTACTCACTCCATTCCGGATGTAAAATGACTATCTGATCCTAACTCTTCCACGGCGTTCACATGTAAAGTGGTTCGCCTTTCGTATCCTGACAGGAGGTTAAGAGAGAATTTAGTGAAAATTTGCTTAAAAACTGCAGCCTTTAAACGGGCCTGTCATCCTTGTTTTGTGCTTGTGGTTTAAAGGGGGCCCAGCGTGTTTTAAGCAGCCTCTCTTCGCACATCCGAGAGTGCTAACCTTGACCTCCCTCCATCTGTCGGTGACAAAGGACGCTTTTTGTTTTCTCCTCTTCTCCTCTGCCCGGCTACCCCCCGCCCCCCTCAAACCCCCTCCCCGACCCCTCTTCCTCCTCTAAACCAGACCCACTCACTCTCTTTCTCTCTCTCTCTCTCTCTCCAAACCGAGGAGGGACCTTGATCTAAACCTGCAGAGCTCCCGGAATCGTGTAGCGGTGGCGCACAGCGAGTCTCCCCGGTTTCATCATAAATCAGCCATGCAGAATGTGCAGCAGCAGCTCTGCATGCCCGCAAGAAGCTGCGCCTGTGCATATCTCGTGTTTGATCTTAGAAGCTCACGGGCTGAGTTGCGCTCAGGTGGAGGTGACACTGCAGTACCTTCTCTCTCCCTTATGTAGGCCACTTCATTCCTCCTGTTCAGCACTTTTGTGCGCTTGTTCAGGCTGCTCGTTTTGCACTCAAGCCAGAACATGCGGTGCACACACAGAGTGATGGAATGGACAGTTGGGGGGGGGGGGACTTTGATAATGCTTCATAAATCCGTTAAGAAGGGGTGGTCACATGCTCTCCTTTCCCCTGCAACGCACTGCGGCCCCGGGGAAATTGGGGGACTGGGGGCGCATTTCAATATATGTAAATTACTTGGAGAAGTAGAGTGAGGAGGGTGTGTGTGTGTGGGGGGGGTCGGAGATACAGAGATAAATCAGTTCTGCACACAGTCGCCACCCCCCCACCCCCCACCCCAGTTCTCCAGCAACACACGTTTTTTCTACGCTCCTTGTCATGCCTTGGCTTTTCTCCATCAGCCACCGCTTTTGTTGCTTTTGTCACAATTAACCCTGTGCATAAAATCCCACCGCTAAACATTAGGGGTGTGGCAAACAAACGAGGAATAACAAATAAAACAGTGAAATATAATAACAAAAAGAAAAAAAACACGCTCTAAAATCAAGTGAATAAATAAATGAATAACGTTCGGACGTCTGACAACTAAAAGGGGCGAAAAGGAGCCACGAAACGCATCATTAAAATTATTATTCTGACTTTTACGCCTGAACAAAAGCAAACCCAACGTTATGTTACGTAGATATTTTATTATTCTATTTTATTTTTATTTATTGGTTATTGGGTTTGTTTGTTTTTTTTTTTTTCAGCTGCTCTCATTTTTAGGCCGATTTTATGGCAAAACCTAAAAAAAAAAAAATAATAATAATAAAATAAAAAAAATAAAAAGATGCAAATAATACTAAAAAGAAATAATACAGTGTATTCTGGTTTCGGTTTTTATTTCCACAGAGAATTAACTCTAGATCCCTCATAAATCTAGTCCCTTCTCCTCTTCTTTTTTTATGTGTGTGTGTGTGTGTGTGTGTGTGTGTGTGTGTGTGTGTGTGTGTGTGTGTGTGTGTGTGTTCATGTGGAGGAATTTCTAACCACCACATAAATACACTGTGCACACACCTTCCCCACGGCCGCCACCAGCCTTCTATCCAAAAGGCTCAACTGTAACGAGAGCACAGTGGGTGGATTTTTTTCTTTTCTTTTTACGAAGCTCCATTATCACATCTGGGGATGTGCGCACACGGAGCGGAGTCGGGCCGGTGGTATTAGATGAAATCGGGCGGGATTACATGGTTATAGAGCAAATTATCTGAGCCCTCCAACACCCACCACTCCCACCACCCGTCCTCCATGCCTCCACCTCCCAGTGTGCCTTCAGTCTCTGCTGCTGTTTGATCTGACGGCTGACTCTGGAATCAGCGAAGTTGTCCGTCAAACAAAGTAGGAGAAACCCAACGAAATTGGTTCGGCTGCACAATCCTCAATAACATGGACGACGCGCCTTGCAAAAGTATTCACACCCGCTGAATCTTTTCACATTTTCACGTCCTAACCTGCAACATCAGTGTATTGTATAGAATTCAATTTGATATGCCAACATATAGTAGCGCATAAATGAGAAGTAAAAGGTAAAGGACATATGGTTCTCAATTTTTTCATCAATAAAAAATCAGAAAAGTGTGACATGCATTTGTATTCAGACCCTTTTACTCTGATACCCCTAAATAAAATTCGCTATGGCTATAGTAAACGGAGCCCACTTGCGTGTCGTTACATCTCAGTATAATTCGAGCTGTTCTGTGAAGGTCTCAGAGGTTTGTTCGAGAACATTAGTGAACAGCATCATGAAGACCAAGGAACACAACAGACAGGTCAGAGAGACAGTTGTGGAGACGTTTAACGCAGGGTTAATGAAAAAAAATCCCAATCCTTGACCACAGAGCAATGTTTAGCATTTGAAAATGGAAACATGGTGGTACAGCAGCAAACTAACCGAGATATGACAGTCCTTGTAGACTGGCAGCTTAGACAAGGAGTGCATTCATCAGAAAAGAGCCACCAAGAAGTCCTTGGTAACTATGAAGGAGCTGCAGAGATTCACAGCTTAAGAGGAAAAAAATATGTCAACTATTGGTTTGAAAACTGGTCTTGGCTGTGTGAAGAAGAAAACCATTAAAAAAAAAATAAAAAATAAAAAAAAAAAATCCTGTTTTCCTTTTACTACAAGCCACTTAGGGAACACAGCAAACATGGAATAAGGTGCTCTGCTCCAAAAGTTAAAACTGCACATCATCCTGCAACATGGTGGTGGCAGAATGCCGTGGAGATGTCCCAAAGCACTTGCAGCAGCACGTTCAGGCTGTTATTTGCAAAAAAAAAAAAAGAAAAAAAAAAGATTAAAACTAAGTTTCTTTCCCTTTACAGTTTTCCTCTACTTTGTGTTGGTCTAGTTCATAACCCCCCTCCCCCCCCGCGCCCCATCTCAGTAGTACATCTAAGTACACGGGGGTTTTTGGTTGTAACTTCAATTTAAAAGTTTGAAATTCTTCACTGAATTGTTTTCAGAAAGTGCTAAATACGGTGCTTTTGGTCACTGAATTTAATTAAAGTTGAAAGTTTCACCAAAATTCTTCCAACAGGAAGGGGAATAATTGAACAGAAGCGAATCCCGGCAGGGCCAATCACAAAGCACACAAACCACCAGTGAGCTTTGGTTCTAAAATAGTGGCGAACCTCATGCAATTCGAGGTCTTCAAACGCGGACTATAGCGCCCTCTTGTGTCCCAATACTGCCAATGTAAAAAGAGAAAAAGAATCTGCAGGCCTTCAGTCCACTGCAGCCTGTGCAAAGGGCCCACATGGTCAGATCAAGCCTCACAAAGGTAACAAAATATTCTGATATGCAATTTGTGGAAATGGGCCTGATACGTGAGAAAGAAAATGTTAAAACTGGGAATCAAAGATAAAGGCCTAATCATATACAATACTTTTTTTCTCCATCTAAGCTAGTATAAAAGATAAAAACAATTAATGAATCTTTGTGAACTGAGACATTTTTTAAAGTCTTTATATAATTTATCAGCCTTAAATCTCCTCCAGCTTCACATCGAGTAAAATAATATTAGGCTATGACAAGATTTATTGAAAATATCTACACATTTTCATAGATCAGTACATTGATGAGGTAATTTATTTAAATATTTAGTTTTTATTTCCGATAGAATCAATTCATTATGATTATAACAATTACTATTATTCATATACATAACGATATATTATTACAATTTTTAATGTCAATAATAATAATACATATATAATAATCTATCATCTGTTTCCCTTATATCTTATGTCGCCTATTTCATGACTAATAGCCCATTAAGGCCAATGTAGTCTAAGTTAACAGTCTTTTCCGTGCAGCTCAACTAATATTAGACATTGGCCGCCTGGTTGCTTCTAAGGATTATTAATCCGCAGAGTTATCAGTGTGTAAATAAAGTTAGACCTATAAAGATGCGGAAGGACCTCTTAGCGGGCTGTTCTGATGAAAGCTTAGCGATAAATCAAATCTTTTAATGAATATCTGTGGAGACCAAAATGCGGGGAACAGAAAAAAAGGAAGAGGAGGGGTGTAAGGGAACAATGAAGGCCGGCTATGTAATTAGATTAAGCGACGCAAGGGGAGGCAACTTTCTAATGGGCTCTGAGGCGCTGCCATGAACGCAGCCAGACCCTTTCAGACCATTAACACAGAGGGAAGAGGAGGGAGGGGCCCATAACACATCTAATCTGACATGACACCCCTCCTCTATCAGCCTGCCTGTTAACCAGCACGCCCGGAGCGCTCCGGATCTCTAACTGCTAAAACTTGAGCCTTCACAGAGTTTCTGACAACATGTTATTAACATAAGTGCTCAATTATAGGCCTCATTTCTACTACTGAGCTACCGGGATCAGTATTACTCCTCACTCCTGCGCCTTCAGCTGACAAACTCCAAGTAAAATCTGAGGCTAAGTGAGTCATTTGAACAGAGGGTCAGGTCTTTGCAGAAAGAGGCTAAAAAATATTCATTTGAAAAATGAACCTCGGAAAGAAAAAAATAAAAGAGTCAGGAATGAGAAGAAAGTGAATGTTTTAAAGGGAAAGTGTGAGTTTATTGAAGCTCAATTTTCAGTGAAGGAGACCCCGAGGCGAGTTTCAGCACTTCAGATTTATGGACTGCTGCATGTCCTCAAGCAGCCGTGTGGGACTATTTTACAGGAAGCGAGAAACAAATCAGTTTAGGAACGCTTAAAAGGAATCTGGTATGCCTTGGGGAAAAAAAATCAGCATGTTTTGAAAATAAAAAAACTCATAAAAGTCCAGGAACTACATAAGAAGTAGTACACAAGCTTCTCCGCAACATTCTGTTTATTTAAAGTACACACTATCATCCATTACTTTCTCACAACTTCCGATTAAAAGCTTTATTTTGAAGACAAAATCAATATGAGAAAAGCATTTCAAACGATTATTTTTCCAAGCCATATAACTGTATGTCACACTGCGTCTCAGCATTTGTGTAGGGTTTTTTTTTTTTTTTTTTTTTTTTTTTAAAAAAATAAATCAAATATTTAAAAAAAAAATCTGATGAAGGAAATTTCTTATTTTAGGCCACCTATATAGAAAGAAAAAATCAACCTGTGTACAAAACGAATCCCATTACCAACTTGTTTCATACTGTTTTGAAGCAACTGGCATCTTCTATTATTGCAGCAAGGTCTATGCTTTTATTTTGGTGAACAAACTTTTTTTTTTTTCAATTCCAGAATTTCTTTTTCCAAGAAAGTGTACCATAGGTGACATTTCCCCACATTCCGCTCTTCCAACTCACCACAAGAGGGCACTAACGCACTAAAACATATTAAACTCGAAAATCTTTTAAGCTGATTTTTATCCGATCTTATATGGCGACTTGGTGGATAATCTGCATGTGAGTTGAAGAGCATACGTTATTGCACTGGATTTATTTTTGCATCAAAGCAACCTTGTGTGTAAATATAAAGAATTAAAGGAAAATGCTTGCATTAACATGCATAATAAAAATCAGCTGGCATTACTTTGGTAATTTTTTTCCTTTCATTATCCAGGTGATTAGTTTTTGTTTGTGTTGAGTTCATGCAAAGTTGGGTTTCTGTTGCCTCCATCTTCTACAGCACATCCTTAGAAGTTGGTTAGACTAGGAAATTCAAGTAAACAAAGCAAAACACTGACACACTTCAATTGTTGCTCTTTTTATTTCAGCAGACTCAAAAAAAGTTTTGTGAACCTACAGAAACCTGACATTCTATGGGGGGACATTGTTGAAATATGATTATTTATGCATGCTATTGGTTCTGTACCTATCTGGATCAAACCAAAGGCGTGTTCACATTGTTGGGACAACTCATTTAGAACGCAAGCCGGAGTCTGCCAGGGCTTCCCCGTTGTCACTGATCCTGTTCGTGGTGTTCGTGGACAGGATCTCAAGCCGTGGAGAGGGCTCATTTGGTTTGAGAACCTCAGGGTCTCATCTTTGCTTTCTGCAGATGTGCTTCTGTTGCCATCTTCAGGACATGACCTTCATCTCTCACAGGAAAGGTTCACAGGTGCGTATGTAGCAGCCAGGATGACAGTCAGCTCCTTTAAGTTTAAGGCTAAAGTTCTCAGCCACTGTCCAAGTGGAGAGTGTCTTCGTCTGCAGTAATAAGGGCATTACTCCCGTCTGTCATAGTAAAGAAGGAGTGGAGTTAAAAGGTGAAGCTCCTGATTTTCTAACATATTGACATTCAAACTTACTTTGCAGGAAGGTGGGAATCTGCATTGGACAAAGGTAAGCAGTTCTGTTTATTCCTAAGGCTGCTTGGAGTAAGTTTTAAATATGGATCCTGTGAATATCTCACACAGGAAAGAAGGACAAAGGGTGGATGGATTAACCAATGGATGAATAACAATGGACAGATGAATAAATTAAGAAATGATGAATGGAGACAATCTGTAGACAATCTGACAAGGAATAAAATCTGAAAATACAAATAGTTTCCCATTATCCATTTTCCTTTTCCTGAATTAAACCAGACCTGGAAAATACTTCAATAAAATTCCATACTTTTACAGACAGGGCAGAATCTCTGTGAAAAGACAAATCAGTGAAATGTTATACTTTCAACATTCTTTATAATTTTAGTATTTATATCTGTGAAGTCTGAGATTGATGGGCGTCATCTCTATTCACAACACAAGGTGGCAGTAGATGCTATGAATCAGGAGGAGAGCAGTTGGACCAAATTCAAACTAAAAGCAGTAAACCAAGCAAGAAAATAACTGCTTTAATACATGCATGTCCAGACATTCAGTTTAATAACGAATTTTTCCACTGCTCTAGATCTCCGTTCAGTGTTTAAAAGTGCATTGGCATTGTTACTTTAACCACTCGGCCTTTAATACCAAGACAGAGATTACCTGAGTATTAACACAGTTATAAGACACGAAGGATTCAACAACTGTAAATTAGAGGAAACAGGCAAGAAGGCTGCAAGTATTTTTAAAACACACACAAAATAACACTTTCCTTTACAGACTTGGACAATTTTGTTGGTGGCCTGGTGCAGGCCCATTCCTTTTAGCTGTTCTTGAAAATAGGATAGACAAGAAAACATGGTATTTAAGCAAGACAGATGTGTGCGAGTCTTCAGAAGTCAGGAAAAGGCAGCAAGAAAATAGATGCTCACCGAGAATTGCCCATATCTACAGCTGGATAAGTAATTAAAGGCTGGCCGAGGACCCAAGATTACCTTTGCAAGCCAACCAGTGATTTGTGAGGTAAGGAAAAAAGCCTTTTCTGTCCAAACATCACACATATAAACATGTGGAGGTCTCTAAACTTTATTAGGAGTTCAACTGTGTTTGGTCAGGTGGAACTGAGATTGTTCTCATGGTCAACAAACACTCCTGGTAGATTTGCCTTAAAACAAAGGATCAATATGTGGAAAAGCAGCTCATGCCCACTGTTAACTACGGTGGAGGATCTGTGATGCTGGGGGCCCTGTTTCTCTTCCAAAGAACCTGAAAACATTGATATCATGACTTTTGGAAAACCAAGAAATTTTTCAACAAGACAATGAGATATGACTAAATAAACAGAAACGGTTCATATATAAAATCTACCTTTTCCCATGACCATCTCAGTTCACAAACCAAAAATCTGTTGGTTGATCTGAACTGAAAAGGGCAAAAGGGAAAAGACATGACAATTTGGAGAGACTGTCAAAGATCTCTCTGTCCGTATGCTCAAATCCTGTGAAATGTTACAGAAGACTCAATGCGGTCATAATAGCAAAAGGTAACATGCAAAGATGCTGAAATAAGAGAAGGCTTTTTATGTTGGTGATACCAACATATATGGTCAGCACTGTATAGCTAAAAAAAAATCTGAAAATAAATTTTAAAATGTGAGAATGTAACAAATTCAACCTGATAACATGTAAAATTGTTTCTGATGTCAGCTGCTTCCCAATAACTTGAGACACCGGTGATTAAAGAAGGCCAGGCTCTTCTTCCACACAGTCTTTTATTTGTAAATAATAAAAATGAACTCTTGAATATAAAACATACACATCAGTAGAGCCACATCTGTTATACAAACAAGAACTGTTGCAGTGAATACTTTGTCTTTCATCAAGAATCGTGGTTTGGGAACCATGGGCTGTAAACAATCAGTATTCCTGAAGTAATACTGACAAAGGAAAGGGCAGTCGGCCACACCGCCAAGGATGAACGAAAACATCTGCAAAATATGTCTGCAAAACTAGATTTCTCATCGGTTTCAGAAGTCCAGACCAGACCATAAAACAGGTAAGGGGGGTGATTTAAGATAATTGGGTCTGTTTTTTTTAAATTCCTTTCCCCCCTGCAAACGGATCCAGAAAAAAAGGCCTATTATCGCCCCCTTGTGGCTCGGCGCCGCTCAGCGGCTCAAGCACCAGAAGCAAATTCCTCTTAACAAGACCAGGGAATGTTTGTGTGTCTGCGATGTTTGATTTGTTCTGATCGTCAGTTCAAGCCGCTTGTTCTGATTAGTATGTACAAGCTGTGAGTGTGTGTGAGTGTGTGTGGGCTGAGGAAGTGTACAGTCAGATACACTCTTTTATATTCATATAGCTATATCTTTATAATTTCTGTCAAACTCATAATGATACTTCATATACATTTAGCTGTTATACACACATTCTATATCTCTGCCTCTAGCCCCGACTGTCTGAAACTACAGTTTAGAGCCTACAGGGGCTCAAGAATGCTCAGTACTACAGAACAGCACTGTTGTTCATCGGGTTTGAGAGAAAAAAAACTCAACAAAGACGATTTTCCCGGCACTGTCTCGTGTACATATTTCGACCCAGCGCGGAAGGCGTGGCCTGAGTGCAGCTGACCCCCCCCCCCCCACCATCACCACCACCACTTCCCGATCCTCACCCCAGAGACGGGGGATGGCTTGGCTTTTCTCTGTATTCATATTCAGTACGAGCAAACTGTACAAGAACATGCAACATACAAGCTGGCCTAAAAGTATGTGGAACTAACACACATAGTCTAGTCGTTTTTTTGTTTTGTTTTTTTTTCTGCTTTTGTTTTTTGAGAATTGCTTCGTGTAGTTTTAGTCTCGTCTTTCCACTTTACAAAACAAGGTAAAGAACGAAAACGGAAAAACGGAACGAACGGAAACGAAAGAAACGCGCATGCAGCTTGGGGGCTAGGCCGGGCGGGGCGTCCCCGAGTCATGCTGCTCCCTCCAGCAGGGGGCGTGGGGGGAGGGGATAAGGAGGGAGGAGGATTTGGGTTGGATGGGTGAAGGCGTGTTCGAGCTGACGTGACCTTTGTGTTCGGCACCGCTCGAAAACCAAACGTACAAATATACAGAGGGAGTCTGCACCTTGTGGTACCAATCTGAACTGCAGGTTAAACCGAAACAGAGATGATGGTTGAAAATGAAAGGTGATGAATTATTTGGCCACTGTTTTCACTTATGGACAGAAAACTTTCTGTTATTCTGTCTGAACGAATGAGTCAAGCTTTTCTTCTTGTGCTTCTTTTCATTTTTAACAACATGGATACGAATGTGCTGCCTCTTCCAAAAGACTCCCACTCTGTGTCAAACCGCTGCCCCTAGTCTAAAGTTAACACCTGCAGAGACAACAACCAACCTCTGCAAACAGTTGCATGATACTCCAACAGTTTGCTTCTTGCTTCTCTAAGACTGAAGATAAAGCCCTGCCCTGACTGGCTGCAGAGCAACACTTTGATAGGGCACTCCTGCAAAGACCGCACTTAAAATTAGGGAGAAATGAAGGAAATGATGTCGAGAAGTGAAGAAGGTTGGACAGAAAGCTCCACAGCTGCAGCTCAGAGAAGAAAACAAAGAAGGCAAAGACGCTGAAAACAAAAGATGTAAGAAGGAGGAGGAAGAGGGAAGGTGTGAGACGTGATTGTCAGACTCCAGCTAAGCATTGATTGGCTAGTTCTGTCTCTCCCTCTCTTGTTTCTCTCTCTCTCTCTTGTTCCCTGGCTCTCCATCTGGTTTCTCATTGATTCCCCGAGGGCGTCTCCTCGATGGCGTACTCGGGCTGTATCTGCACCCTCTGTTCAGGTGTGGTCCAGTAGCTGTGGTCCATTATCTGATCATGTCAGGGCTGTTTTGGGGTGAGCATTCGCCACTCGGTCACTAGGACCGAACGCCGGGCGGTGGTCCTGAGTCCAGCGACGTCTGAGACGCCAGCCGCGTGAGCGGAGCTAATGTTGGGTCCACCAGTGAGGACGGTGGAAATAGTTTGTACCAGCCAATCACCGTGCTTGAGAGGTCCAGCTCCTCCAGCAGGATCTGTGCTACACCCATGAAACATTTGTGGTCCAGTCGTCCGTAGTCGCCCCACACTATCACCTAAACAGAGAGGAGCAAAGTGAGGAAAAGCTGAACACACACATTTAACACACAGATTGAATGAATCAGCTTCCTGTAGGCTTAAAGCAGAGAAACCAGACGGTAGTTAGTGCAAAGCTAATAAATCAGCATCTCACAGGGATATGTCACCACACACATGAAACATACAGCATCTTAACAGTTGCATTTTGTCTCTTTTATTACCATAAACTCTTGTGTATTTTATTGAGACTTTATATGAAAAAGCAACTCAAAGTAGAGCATAACTGTAAACTGGAAGGAAAGAAACGTTTGGTCTAGAAAGTTTTGCCCATTATTGATTATTTATAGTGATCATGAACTTCTTGGTTGCTTCTCTGAATGATGCTCTCCTTACCTGGGCTGTCAGTCTAGGCGGCCATGTCTTGCTAGGTTTGCAGTTGTGCCATACTCTTTCTTTTTTCAAACGGTGGATTGAACCGTGCTGTGTGAAATGTTCAATGCTTGGGATATTGTTTTAGAAACTAACCGTGCTTTAAACTACTTCTTAGGGTAATTATTTGCACTAAAATTTACTTAGGGGTGTCATAGTAAAAATGCATGCCTCACTTTCAGATTTTACTTTGTAAAAGAAAAAATATACATTATTTTCCTTCCACTTCATAATTATAAACGATCTTGTGCTGGCATAACACAGAATTCCAATAAAAATACTCAGACATTTGTGGTTGTGAAACAAGAAAATGTGAAAATGTTTGAAGGGTACGAATCCTTTTGCAAAGCGCTGTACTCCGCAGTAAAAGTCTGAAATATATTACTGGCTTTAAACTAAAAAAGAATTATTTTAATCCATTTTTACTGTTGAGAATCAGGGAGATCCAAGAAAAATGAGGTCAGGTTTTAAGATTCTTGAAATAAATCTATGACAACTACCATGTCAACATGTAACACTGTTAAAAGAAACATGTTAACCGTTACCTGAAGCACCTTGCCCTGAGGACTTTCTTCAAAGAGCAAGTGCTGCTGGTAAAGCGGCTCCAGGGTCTTGCGTGCAATCTTGGTTTTCTTTTTGGCTTTACATGTTCCGTTTTCCAGCAGGTAGACCTTGACATAAGGAGCTAGGCAGCATGGCACAAAAACAGCAAAAGAAGTCAAGACGAAGACGAGATGAGCAGAGATGTCTTGAGTAAGATAATATCTCATGGTTTTAAGTTGCAGTAGACTGAGTTTTAAAGTTAGACAGTGCTACCTGGGAGGGATTTGGAGCCTGGTTTAGAGGTAAGGCCTCGGGCCCTGATCACCTCTACCTCCAGCTGGCCTCTCTTATCCATCAACCCGATCTGAACATCACCTGTTGAGGAGTGCCAGACATAGACAGACACATTCAAAAACAGTTTTTGGAGATTCTAAGACATAGTGCACAGGCATTACCCTCTTGCTACAGTCACCCTTCAGGACTCGTGACTCACCCATTGCAGGTGTCGCCAGTGTTTGCCGGCCAACCAGCTGACCGGGACCCAGTCCGTCCAGGAAGTCGCTGAACTGGCTGTCGGCTCCCAAGCGCATCCCTGAGAAGATCAAACTGAAACATGCAAACAGATCAAATTATCCACTAGCCCCAAGGGTCTAACAAGACATTATAACGAGAGCCCAACTCAGAGCTCATCTGGAACATCTGGCAGCCTCTGAAAAAAATCAGACTGAGATTCAGTAATCCAGTGTCATTAAGTTCCTGACTCACACTGATTACTTTATGTCATGATTTTTACTAGTTATCAGGATTAATAAACTAAATAACATGGTTTTAAATCATAAATTAACTTCATCAGCAGGTGGCGTTAGCAGGCTGGTTATACAACTAAAGATCATCAAAAGTTCATGTTTTATACAGTTCTGGTGAGAAGTTTACATCCACTTGTGCGTAAAGGCCATGTTCATTTTTTGTTTTTTTATGCCCAAGTGAACAAGTTAAAAACCTTTTGTAAAAAGATGAGGCTTTATGACCTCAACAGCAAGAAGTTTGTTTGGATTTCACCATCAAGAACGGTGGCGGCAGCATCATACCGTGGGGCTGTTTAGCTACCAGTGGTACTGGTGCATTTCACAAAGCAAATGAAATAACAAAAAAGGAGGGATATTCTCAGATTCTTCAAGATCATTTCAAATCAGTGGTTGAAACTTGCGCACAATTGGATGTTCCAGAAGATCAATGATCCCAAACACACATTAAGGAAGGTTTGGGGTTTATCACATGTTCTCCAGCTCTGGATCATGGTGACGTATCCAGCTCCAGGTGGAAGAAATGTCCCAACTTTCTAAGAAGTAAATGTGAAATTCTATCAAGTTATATAAAGCATGTATAGGTCTAACATGGAGTCAATGATTGTAGCTTTACTGCTGTTCATTTGTTGTTTTTCAGTTTTATAAGTATAAGATCTCCTCTGGGTTTGGGCGATTGTAACTATCGTAAAATATTTTTTCGAACAGATAAACCAGGCTAACTTTACTGAATAATCCTCCCACAGCCCTGATGTTCCCAGTCCCTGCCAGCAAACCTCCAGCCAGAATTATACCAGGACCTTGTTGGGGGCTTCATAAAGTGTGCAGTCGATGTGTAACTTGCTAAGAGACAATAAATCAAACATTAGTGGATCCCCAGGGTCCAGTCTTTAAACCTTTAATGTCTCTGGTTTGTTAAACAGACTCTCAGACAGCTGTAGATGATTCACAACAGGATGACATCAGGACAAAAAGACAGAAAAATGAAGGGGGAGGGAGCTAGGAAGGAGGGAAGGAAAGACAAGGAAGGAAAAAGATAAGGAAATAAAAAATGACAAGGAAGGAAGGAAGGAAGGATACAGCATTTAGACAATGGGTGGGGCTTAAAGTCTGGAATGAAATAATTTCCCAGATTCATAATCTCTTTTCCATACTAACACTGAAAGTAAATTCCATTCTTTTCCAGATTGTGTCGGAAAAGTCTGGAAAAGTACAGAATTTGATTTCAGTATTTTCAAGAACTGAAACTGGACACGAGAATTTGGACCTGAGCCCTTGTTGTGACACAAGTCAGAAAATGTTTCCTCCATCTGTGCTATAATGTTGGTGTGTGTGTGTGTGTGTGTACGTACTTCCCCTCAGAGCTGTAGCTGTTCATGCTGCCATCAGTGGACTCCCTGCTGGCTTGGCGGTTCATGGCTGATCCTCCTCGGGGATACTCCACCGCCATCCCCGTCTCCACACTCCTTTGGATGGTGCTGCTGCCCGCCTTGCTTGCCTTCTTACCCGTCGGCGCCTCTGTGGCAAACACAGAGAAATACTGTTAATCCAGGGACGTTTTTAAACCAAGACTCGCATCAGTTATCAGGCCTCTGGCCACATCAGGCCAATACCAAACCTGCCTTTTCACCCAGCAGAAAAACAAGAGGTTTAGATTTAGCAGCTCAAACCAAGTCTTTTTCTTAGAGTTATTGCAGAAATGTACTTGAAAAAGCCTGATAACTTGAGGCTGAGGTTATCTTTAGGCAGACCGGCCCATGCAAAAATATATCCCCTGGTGACCTCACCAACATCACAGCAAATATAAAGAAAAAAACTAAAATCTGCAGCATATCTTCCACACAGAAAAAAGACCGCCGGACGGTCTCCCTTCTTTTCGTTCAGTTAAACAACCACTGGTTAAATTTTATTGATGAGGTCACTTAATGGAGATAAAAAAACAAAGAAAAGAAAACTAAAACAGGGGCTCAGTCATTCCGTGTGAATGTTTAGCAGGGATGTAAAAGAAAATAAAGGAGTGGAAGAAATCAAGGTGGTTAAAATCCAACTGTTAAGAACGCGTTCATTTTAAAACGGCTGTTTTTAGGTCTCTCAGATGTAGTTGGGATTTCAGTCCAAAAAGGTCAGGTTGAATTGACTCATCCATACTTCTTGTACAGAACCTTGCAAAGGTATTTACACCCTGTGACCTTTGTCATTTTTTTTTTATTAAAGCCATAAACAATAATTGAAATTATTGGGTTTTTATGTGGTAGACCAGAACAAAGTAGTGCATTATGGTGAAGTGGAAGAAAAATGATCCACCCAGCTACTGGCTGTACCTGCTTATCCTTTCCTTGCAGGGTTGCTGGTGCCTATCTCCAGCAGTTACTGGGCGAGAGGTGGGACACACCCTGGACAGGTCACCAGTCCATCACATGGCAACGCAGAGAAACACAGGACAAACAACCTTCCACACACCCACTCATATCTAAGGGCAATTTAGCGAGACCAGTTAATCTAACAGTCCCATTTTTGGATGGTGGGAGGAAGCTGGAGTACCTGGAGTACCTTTCTGTAAACTTCATGCAGAAAGACCCCAGAACCTTCTTGCTGCAAGGCAACAGTGTTAGTTTCACTGCAGGGATGGTGTGTTTAGAGTGATGTACAGTGGTATTCATCTGCAACAGTGTTTTCTCTGCTGGCCAGTAGTTGAATTTAGTTCTCATCTGACCAGAGGATCATTTTCTACGTTTGAAGCTACCATTACATGGCTTGTAGCAAGCTATGTTTTTTTTTATTCATGTCACTCTTACTCAAAAGGTTTATGGAGTGCAGGACTAATAGTTGTCTCGTCAACAGATTCTCTGACCTGAACTGTGGATCTCTGCAGCTGTGCCATGGGGGTAAACACAAACGCATGCCTTCAACACTTTCAAGCTCTAAAAACAACAAAAAAAGGGATCCTTACAAACTTTAAAAATCCACTTTACGTTTGTGGACTACTTTCTGTTGTGTCTGCCACATAAAATCTAAATAAAGAAACTGAAGTTTGTAGTTGTGACAAAACGTGAGAAAGTTCAAGGGGTGTGAATACTTTCAAAAGGCACTGGAGAACAGAGCGGAGATTTGACAGGAGGGTGGAGTAAGGGAGTGTGCCGGAGACAGAGACCAGGAAGGGTTTACAGAGTCCTTTCTAACTACACATCAGCTTCATCAGGTGCTCATTCTTTCCATGACTACCTTTGTTTACACCTGTTTCTGTGAGGTTAATAACACTCTATCAATAACTTATAACCCCCATTACCTGGAAGTCTCAGGAAAACTGCTTCTATATCAATTTCTAAATGTCCATTGCGTTGCACCACAGTAGCATGCTGTATTTATGAACTTATAAACACCAAGTTTCCATAAACATTATCCCAGCTCAACTACTTCTTCTACTCAGCTATTTCTAAGCTTCCTGCCTGCTGTATTCCCTGCAGTGATGGACCTCCTTCCTTTTGTTTTACCTTTCTGTCTGTCCGCCGCCTTACCCGCTGCCTCTGAAATAACACAGAACAACAACAAGAGCAATAAACAACAACACTTTCACAGTTTTTTAATGTGTCCTCATGATTCGGTGACCATTGTTATTATCCTTTAATTCACCAAAAATAATGCCTTACAGACAGGACAAGAACTTTTATTTTTTAAAACCTTCTCTTAAATTGGAGCCCTGTCATTTTGTGAATTTGAGTATCTGATTGGTCGCTTGGAGAACAATAAAATCCACTTGGTAAAAATAGATTGCTTCTCTGCAGCTAGCTACAGCTGCAGTCCAAAGTTTGCTCATTTGCTCATTATGGGCATTAATGTCATTT
This sequence comes from Anableps anableps, assembly GCA_014839685.1. NCBI lineage: Eukaryota > Metazoa > Chordata > Actinopteri > Cyprinodontiformes > Anablepidae > Anableps > Anableps anableps. Next base: position 8,029,211 of record CM026076.1, on the reverse strand, counting down.
TCATTTTTGGTTTTTAGTGATTTATTTGAACTTTCATTTCCATCTTGTAACAATTGTACAACAACTTCAGAAACTGGTGCAAGTTTCAATTTATTTTAAATTTTAGAGTCAAAATTATTCATACAGGCTCAAATATATGCATACACCCCCACGAATATCCTTTATATTCTTTCAAAAGTTGCCCTTCAAACAAACGTTCTTATCCTAATAACTTGTACTTACTATGGATGTTTGCATTGATCATCTTTGAATCTACATTTGTGCAGAAATAGCCCCAAAAATGTCCTTAGCTTGTATAAATCAACAATTGTCTATTTTAGACCTTTAGACATTCCTGTTGTTTTAAAGGGTTAGTCAATCCAATTAATGCTGTTAAACAAATCATCTTTATGCTGCCAAAGACAAACTACCAACTGCACTCAATAATGATCGCTAATCAGAAGTTAATAAGCATCAGCGAGTTAAAATACTCAGGGTTCCTATACATTCCTACACAAGGAATGGATGAAAGTAGGACACAATAAAGAAAGGATGGAGGTAAACAAAGAAGGACTGGCATGACGAAGGAGGGAAGGAAGAACAGAAGGAAAGGAAAGAATAAGGACACAATGAACAAAGGACACAAGAAAATGAAGGAAGCAAAGATAGAAGGGGCAAAACAAAAGACAGAAAGAAGGAAGGTAGGAGATAAGAGTGGAGGGATGGACGAAAGAATAGAAAGACACAAGAAGGGGAAGAAGTATGGGCACTTGAAAGATAAGAAGGCAGATCTTAAGGAAGGAAGAACACAACATTTGGATAATGAGATACTGGATATCGTCTGGAAATATAAATACTTTTTCATCCTCTTATTTTCTTTTCACTTGCACTCTTCCAGACCTGGAAAATATGCAGATCAAATTCAATAATTTTCCAGGCTGTGTAAGAACTCTGACTTTTAGAACTTCCAGCAACATATGCTGAAAGATTTTGGTGAATGTATGTAAATATAAATGAGCTTGTACGTCGTAAGCTTGGCTGTGTAATTTTGACTCTACTGTAAATCTAAACTCTTGTTTTTTCAAATGATAGAAGTTGTATCTTGCATAATTCTTTCAGTCTGGAAAGAGAGGATCAAATAAATCATTAAAAGCTCAAAATCAATATGTAATTCATCCCCATGAGGAGTGCATGGACACTTCAGACTGGAGAACCATCATTTCCAGAATCTCCATTTCATGATTTTTTTTTTCTCACCCGTCGGGCTGAGTTGTGAAGTACTCCGGCTCCGTCTCGACGGTAGGATGGCAACAACCCGTTGGCTCAGACTCGAGCGCCGCTTCTTGATCCCGCTCCCCAGACTCCCGAGGGCCGTATCCGACTGGCTGCCGTCGGCGTGCTCCATGCCGTAGATCTCACCGCTCACGCTGGTGCTCTTCAGCATGTGGCGGCCCGATGCACGTACAGCTCGACTGGTGGGCAACATTTCCGAAACATTAGAGCTTTCTTGATCACAGAAAGGCTAGGTCTGACTGGAGGTGTGTGTGTGTGTGTGTGTGTACCTGAAGCGTCCCCGAGGTCTCTCTGACTGGATGGACATGTAGCTGGTGCTACTGATGCGAGAGGCACTGCTGGTTCGAGAGATGGCTGACACGTCACTGACATCACTGTCTGAGGACTTATGGGATACATTTTCACTGCTTCTCCTCTGGTCCTTGTAGAGCTGCAGGATGCATGCATTAGATGGGAGAAAAAAAATATTTCAGGTTAATAATGTCCCAACAGCAGCGTTTAGTACAATTCTATTGCTGGTTCTAGTGCAGGGTTTAGATGTCTCGACATTCCCCACTTCGGATCACTTAGGAAACCCAATTAGATATGAAGGAAAAAGCGCCGTCAAATAGTGGTGGTTCTGATCTGAGAAGCTAAATGACTTAAAAGGCGGATCTTTGGTTAAATAAACGCTCTCCTTCAGTTTGATAAAATAACTGAAAAGAAGGCCAGAAACCCTTTCTTTAAACTCCAAAGAGACCAATTAAAACTGTGATAAAAAATTAAACCCTTAATCAAATTAGATAATATTCTTTTATGGCCGGGGTGACAAAAGCGCAACCCTCACAATCATTTTGCGTGACCGTTGACCGCAACTCAAGAATTAAATAAATTCAGTTTTTTTCAGCTGATGCAGACACAGTTACTGGCATTTCAAAAAACAAAAATACAAATTAAAATCTTATAATGGAAAATGTAACACAAAGCATTCATCCTTTATCAACCACGCTTCTTTGCTTTTAATTTTATTAGACAGTAAACAGGACTACAAACATCCAGTGACATTCACGGAAAAGCAGACTTGGGCACAACCATTTCTTAAACTTGGCTTAAAAAGAACAAGAGTGATACATGTTGTGTTCTTGTTGCTGAAAATCCACACAAAAAAAATCCAGATAAAGATAATTAACCAGAAAAATAAAAAAAAAATCTATTTTGTTTTTTTTCTTTCTTCATTTGTTTCTTAAACTGACATCTACAATGATTTAAAAATACCATTTCTACAGAAATCATAGTTTTTTGCTTGTTTCATTAAATATTGTGCTTATTTTATTGCTGAGCAGATAAAAGGGAGATAAAATTTAACTGAGATAGTTTTGGCTATTTAAATAAATAAAAATAATACAATAAAAATAATTCTGTGGCCCATTAAGTACTTTCAACTGGGCTTTTTTGGTGCACGTGACAAAAAGTTTGGACACCACTAATTTATGGCAAATATAAGGATGATTTGCTACATAAATTAACATACCTTAAACATACCTAAATTCAGTGGAACCCCTGCATGAAACTATAACTAACATCCAATTTTTACCTTGAAAATTTGTTTCCTCATTGAAAATACAGAAAAAAATTATTTGTCCCATCTCACCAAAACATGAAAAAGACTAAAAATTGGAGTCATTTTCAGTGTAACAGTCATGAATGTGATTTATCTTATACAACTTTGCTAGAACCATCTTGTGCTAAAATATCAGTGACATTTATGAAGATACCATTTCCATTTATTCTTGTTTTCTACATTCTGGGGCATTTTACTCTGAGTCTCAGGCCCAACAGAACACCAACACATTTTGGTAGCATTGGCACCCCATAAATCATTACAAGCAATACCAGCAGTCACATCTCTGTCAATTGCTCTACTTACACTGGCTTGGCCTGTGCTTCAAAATGTAAGAAAAACAGAGTAAGGTTTGTTTGGGTTGAACACAGAAGGTTGAACTTTTTCCCATATTGCACATGCTTTTTTGATGGCTCTGGAACAAAGTGCCACTACATCACCATCGACTTATTTGCCATTGCTACAGCTTGCAGAAAAAATGCAATTTGGGAGAGAAAGCATGGATATATATGTTTTTATTCACAAAAACTCATATTCTGTTGGGTTTGTGTTAATAGTTCCCACCTCGCTTCTCTATCTTTTAGGACCTCAGGACGCTAGCTGTGTGGAATAAGAGAATATCTTGACACCTACAGTCAAGTGCAACAAAACAGCTGTGACTGACCTCTCGTTTGTTCTTGAGGGCTCGGTCCAGGTCCTGTTGGCTGGAGGTGGTGGCAGCTGAAACCCGGTTAGAATGAACCCTCATCTGGAGCTGACGGACACGCTCCTCTGCTACCAGGGCTGCATGTGCAGAAAATACAGAAAGTGATTGACTTAATTATACAGTTCAAAGCTCTGTGGCGACAACCATCCAACAGTCTGAGCAGACCCAGCTAACGGTGTCCCACAACCACCATCTCAGGAAGGCTGAACGATGATTCAGTGGGAGTTATTCTTCTCTTTCACTTAACTTTTTAAAAACATAATAAAACTAGGATAAAACTTTTAAAAAAGAAATGTGGAGTTTAAATGCAAGGATTTAGATACAACTCAGTATGGGTGAAATTTATGCAGGACTCTGTGCCCTCCTTTTTTGTTCTTTATATACATTTAGCCGCCCTATTTGTGTCTCTGCCTTTTTTCATGTCTGATCTCAAACTTCCACAAGTACAAAACGTTTCTTTTGGTCGGGGTGTGTTAAAATGCTGCAGCAGTTCAGTACTTCAAGGCAACAAAAGGAAGACTTGTCAGTTTTGAACATATTACATTTCCCTCAGAGTTTATGTCACACATTTTAAGCACAGAGCATTTTGCATTGCTTGCTTTACCATTGAAACGCCATGCGTTACCACATTTACTGTTATTACAGTTCATAATCACAGATGTAGTTTTGCGATGGTAATATATTTGTGTAAAAATAGGTGAGATGCTCCTTATGACGTACAGCAGCTCTGTACTGTGTAGGTCTGTGTAGACAGCTATTAATTTGCCAATACTGTTTTTTTTTCCTGAATCTTTCTTGCTTTCATGTTGTTCAAGGAAATGCCTTTAAATGCTACTGTTAAAGACATGATTCACCTAAGAAACATATAGTATAAATCCACAACAAAAAAGCTGTGAGACTTGTCTTGGTTTCTTAAAACTCTTAATTTTTTGGATGGCTGAGGTTGTTGACACTGCAGAAATAATGATCCCCTTGAACTTTTCCAAACTTTGTTTCCTTACAAAGACAAACTTTCACATATTTAGCTGGGATTTGTGATGGACCAACACAAAGGACATAATTGGGAAATGTACAGATAACGATCCAAAAAGTAGGGTGGGTATTTATATTCACCAACTTACTCTGATACCCACAAACCAAATCCTGTACAACCAATCAACTTCATAAGTCCCCCAGCTAGTAAAGAGAGTCCCTCTGTGTGTAATTTAATTTCTGTATAAATCCAGCTCTTCTGTGAACGTCTCAGAGGTCTGTTAGAGAACATTAGTGAACAAACAGCAGCATGAAGAGCAAGAAACACAGCAGACAGGTCAGGGAGGAAGTTGTGGAGACGTTTAAACCAGGGTTAGGTAAACATCTCACAGAGCACTGTTTAAACCATCATCTGAAAATATAGGGAGTATTTCCCAACTGTGAGCCTCCCAGGACATGGCCAGCCATCTGTAACAGGCCTGCAAAGAGAGGATTAACCGTAAAAGCAGCCAAGAGGCCCATGCTGATTTTGGGGAAGCTGACGAGACAATTATTAGTTATGCATCCCACAAGTCTGGTGTTTATTGAAGACAGGAAGGAGAATCATTGTTGAACTATAAGTCACCCCTTTTACAGTTTGTCACAAGCCATGTTGGGGGCATACAGCAAACATGTGGAAGAAGGTGCTCGGATCAGATAAGTTCAAAATGAATCTTTTTAGCTGATGGAAAACTAACAATGCATCGCCCAGAGCAAACTATACCAATGATGAAACATGGTGGTGGCAGCATCATTATGATTTTCTTCAAAGACATAGAAGTTGGTCAAACTATGATAGATACTGTGTGCAGCACATCCGTTCCCGTACCTTGTTCTACAGAGCTGCTCTGAGGTGGAAGCTGTGGAAGCTGCCTCACTCTCCGTGCTGCCGAGGCCACCGCCACTGAGGAAAGAGATGCGCCACCGTGCAGATGGCCCCTAACACAGAATAACATGAGAGTCACAGCAGACAGAGAGACAAAGGAAGAGTAGAAGAGTGAATACAGGCAAGGACCATGGAAGGGAAAATGAAGAGGAGGAAAAGTTGTAGAAAATGTATGCAGTCTGGGCGGAGGAGTAGCAGAACAATTCAATCAGCAGAAAACTAGATAAAAAATCCCAACAGAGCGACTGCAGGTAATAAGATTTTTAAAAACGACAAGAACAGGAATAACACGGTTTTATCAACACCATCATCTTTACAATGGAAAAGGTGAAGCTTGTTCAGGGGTTGGGGGGGGAATAATGTTGCCTAACAGAGCAGGGGAGAAACACCACCAAAACATTTAGAAAACCAGACACACAAACAAGAACGTCCACACGAAGACAGAAAAACAACAACAGCAGCAGCATCCAGCCTCTCGTCGGGACATTTCAGACCAGTTCTCTTTCAGATTACACCATCGTCCCTTACAGCAGGCCAGCACGGCCTCGTGAACCTCTCAGTGTGGAGATGGCCAGCACTGTGGGGCACATACTCGATGGTCAATCAGTGCACAGTCACACAAATGCCATACAAACCCTGTAACCTTTAAGCAGCAGCATGCAAAGCGAAAATGAAATGGAGAAAAAGAAGAAGAAAAAAACCCAATAATGCTTAAAATGTTAAATGAGATCTTATAATGTCAACTGTTGCAGTGAGGTTTAACAACAACAACCACACAGTAACATACACACTACCCAACACTGTTGAAGTGTTTACATTAAAAAGCTTAAGTCTTCTAAAATGACATTTTGTACTCAATCCGTGACACAGACGCAATGATCCCTGCGCTCGAATTAAGGTTTTATGGAATGCTTTGGACGAGCAATAAAAGTAAAGATAAAAGTTTTGTTGAAATAGACAACAACAGCATGTGAATAGTAGGTGAAATATTAAACCAGGTTCCTACATGCTACATTTGAAAATTCTGTAATTTTCTGAATTTAAATCTTCTGACCACATATACAATCTTCATGCATGTTTTTTTTTTGGGGTTTTTTTACATTTAAGATCAGGATCTAAGGCAGTAGAAATGTTTTATTATCAATATGCTCCAAACACTACATGAAAACTCCCAAAAGTCGTGTTCTCCATGCTTTTCACAGAACTCTCAAAAACTTTGAGACTTTGGTTGCTTTTTCACCAAAATTCAGTCTGGTATCTGTCTGTTGTCAGCAAGACACTTTAACTCTCACCTGCACATGATTCATGCATAAAAAATAGATCTCCCAATGAATCATTGCTGCATTTACACATAGTACACAACTTAGCCAAGAATCAGTTAAAAACTGATTTCAGGTACATATTTTTGACCCAAATCGATCTCGAGCAGCTTCTAAGAGTTTTCTCTAACTCTAAGACTGCATTGTGCCAATAAACCGTGGCTGTGAAACAAGCTCCCATAGTCATCCTTTCAACACCGTGCTTGACAGGTATGCTCAAGTACTGTGTTTGGTTTTCTCCAAAAATGGCGCTGTGCATTACAGCCTAACATCTCTACTTTGGTCACATCTATCCAAAGACCCTGGTTGCAGAGGTCTTCTGGTTCAACATTCTGATGCAACTTTGCAAACCTAAGCTGTGCTGCCATATTATCTTTGGAGAAAAGGGCTTTCTCCATCAGTTCTTCTAAACATGCCAGACTTGTTCAGTGGACTTAATATGAAGCTTTTGCTTTTTCTCAGCACTGCATTGTCTGACCTAGAGGCAAATATGCTGGGATGTCCAGTTGGCAGCTTTCTTCAGTGTTTTCCACTTGTCAATAATCTTTCTCTCTGTAGAATGATGGACTTGGAAACAGCTTTTAAACTGGTTCCAGATTGATAGGCAACAACAGTGAGGTCATTGGTCATTGCTGATATCTTTCCATCTTGCCTTTGGGTTAACACACATCTGTATGCTTCAACTCCCAGTTCTTCTCGTCTATAGAGGTGGTCATAACTGCAGGCTATTGTTTATTCAATGGGATGCACAGTGGAAATGGCTACACAGTGGCGCAGTTGGCAGCACTGTTGCCTTGCAGCAAGAAGGTCCTGGGTTTGAATCCTGGCATGGAGTTTGCATGTTCTCCCATGACTCTCTAAGGTGTGTGTGTGTGTGTGTGTGTGTGTGTGTGTGTGTGTCCATGCATGGTTGTTTGTCCTGTCTGTCTCTGTGTTGCCCTGTGATAGAGTGGCAACCTGTCCAGGATATCACTGGTGGAGATAGGCACCAGCCCCCAACGCCACCCTGTAAGGATAAGTCTGCTAGATAAGTACCACATTCCATCCTAATATGTTTCTTATTTTATCTCATGATAATAGTAATATACTAAAGGAGTTTTTCTTTCTTCAGTATGAGGGACTGCTGAAAAGGGAATGACTCAATGCAAGCGATTGTCGACTATCTGTAGGTGCTTGTCCAGCAGGAGTGAATGATGTAAGTCGGTGACTTGCTGCAATCTTCTGGGTTTCCTAAGACAGAAAATTTTTTAACTAACTGGAATAATGAATTGAACTTGACTGTGTTGTTTAACAACTAGGATCAAACTGAAATGTACGTAATTGGCTTTAAATATGTCTGCATGGTTGGGTTGAATTGCCTTTTTTTGTAAAGTGCCTTGAAATTATATTAGTTGTGAATTGGCACTATATAAATAAGCTGAATTGAATGTACTTATTAATTAAACACACCAGTAATACAGAAACTATACATCTGAACCTATGCAGGTCACCACTCAGGCTCGCAAAAGACAAAAACTCTTCCGGTAACCCTCAGAAGTTGCTTGTTTCAAACTGGTGTCTGGTACTGTTCTGTTGGAGAGGTGAGCTCGGCCTGTCTCTGAGCATTTCTGACATGTGCTGAGTCCACAGTACATGTCTTACCTGCTGCTGTCAGACTGCTTCCTGCCAAGAGTCTGACATTCAGGGGTTTCCAGGGTCCGAGGCTGCCTGGGAAATGGCCGATGAGCAAAGGAAACAACACAAAACAGAATAAAAACATGAAAGGACGGATGTGTGGATGGGAGAAAGATTTAAAGATCTGTCCAGGCTGTTAATGGTCATAAATGTTTATAATCTGGAAACAGAGGCATGTTGTGATGGACTGTTTGGCGGAAGGAATAAAGTTGTCACATAATCATGTTATATCTGAGCTCGTATGCATGTGTGTGTGCTCATCAGTGTGTGAGTACCTCTTCTTTGTACTGAGCTGAATTAAAGTCTCTTGAGAGGGAAATAGCATCCATATTCTCCATTCATGGACATGAAGACGAAAAGGACGATGTACGTGCCACCACACACAAAAACACAACCACACTTATGATATGATTTATGGATGTCACATCATCTCTGAGCACAAGGGCTTGAGAAAAAAAAAAAAGAAAACAAGAAACAGCAACACTTCTCAAAGACTAAGAGGAGCAGGCAGGAACACAGAAGCTGCAAATTCCCAGAACTGAAAAAGTGGACTGTAGGAAGCAGACGCAGCGGGAAGGCGCACACCACAGCCAGATCCAATGACGCCAAGATAAAAGCGACACAAACCTCGCACGGAAAGTCAAAAGAAAACTAAAAAAGACAATAATCACAACCAATGGCTTCTGCTGCTTCTACTCAGCCAACTACAAACTGAAACACACAACTGGCACATTAGTCTGCACAAACATCCCTCCAGAAAATGTGAGAAGCACTTTCTAACGACAAGAAGGATTAGAGCTCATCTGTGCCTGATAAGGCACAATAAGTTTGACATTATATTACAAGTTCATACAGACTGTGCTGAGCTCAGCTATCACCTCACAGTCTACAGGAGTTTAAAAGTGATGAAAGTAGCTTGCAATTTTATCTTGTATTTGTCAATAGCATCACTGCAACTGACTTTCCAGGAAATAATTGTTCACTTCAAGATGCCTCAAAACAAAAGCTTGATATTTTTGCATAATTAAGTCCATTTTAATAAAGCAGAGCATCAAAATTAATGGAAATTTATTCCAGTAATTCAATTCAAAAAGTGAGACTTGTATTATAGATTCATCACACGCAGTGATGTATTTCAGGTGTTTATTTGTGTTCATTTTGATTATAGCTAATAACTGAACAAAATTCAGTTTGTCTGAAAATTTCAAAATCGGATAAAAACAAAAATAAATATTTAAGACAGAAATGTTATGGCCATTTTATGGGCTACAAAATTAAGGATCAGACATCTGCTTTGGCAGTTGTACAGCAGACAGTCATTGACACCCTCCCCAATCAGGGTAAGCCACATTTCTAAAAAGAAGACTTTTTTTATGTTTTATGTAACAGTAATTTTCAGAGAAAATGAATTTTGGGATTTTAGTAGTTGTAATCCATAATCCTAAAAAATAAAGAAACATTTTATCACTCTCAGTGTATCACTCTGCATATAATACATATATAATGAGTTTCACTTTTTGAATTAAATAACTGAAATTAATGAGCTTTTTGATATTTTAATTTGAGATTCACCTGTAAGCTAGCTGACCACTTTCTTTGTTTAGATAAAACAAACAACAAAAAAAAAAGACAAATCTTGCTATCTGATTATCTTATACTCAATAAGTGAGTAAACACACTCACTGATTTAAAATACATAAAGGGATATTATTTGAAAGTAAAATAGAACAGTAAAGGGTATCAAAATGCATCTAGAATGGACACCAGAGAGAATAAGTGACATCACCAGTGGAGCAATCAGCCAGTTGCCAGAGCATCAGACAGTCAGTCAAAAGAGTGAATGATGGTCACCACAAACAGAGGATGGCTTGTATGATTACACAGCATTAGCAGTAATTGATGGAGGGGGATACACACTAAAACAAGGTTAATGATGCTCTCATTATTACAGTGTTCACCTGCAAAACATGTGGTGGCCAGTTTTTTAAGTCACTGCCTATTTTCATGAGGACAGTTAATTTTATTGTAAAAAAAAAAAAAAAAAGAAAAAAAAATACCATTAAGAATTGCCCCCCATACACCGAAAAATTTGAACCTCTACACAGTAACTGAATGGGTAGCTACTGAAGGAAAGGGTCGTACAAATGAAAATACAGTACAATGGCTATTACTGGGGAACATGTTTCTGGATCTTATCCAATTGGACTTAATCATACACCACCAGTTTTCAAATTGTCACAGACAGAGTTCCAATTTATGGCAAACACATCCATCAGTTCCAACATCAGGCCACTCCAACATGTGCAGACTTAAAACGCTTGGCAGCTGCAGGACACGGCTACCCAACATCATGCAAACCAAAAACATTCCCATCTCAAACTCTACCAGGTGCTGCTTAAGTTTTGCCATGCAGCTATAAGGCATCATCTGTGTCTGCTGACCTATACCTACTGAGTACTGACTAAAATCAGGATTCTCTGGCAAAAAACAGATAAAACACATCATCAGAAGAAGATACAAAATAGATCTGGCGCTTGCGTATCAATTTTCAGAATGTATTGTGTCATCTTATTGTGGAATAGCGTTCTGACATCATCTGTCCCTTTGGACTGACTGTTGGATGGTTCAGGAACTGCCTGACAACACAACGCTCCACTCGTGATGCCACCACTTTTGCCCAATCTAAATGTGCCAGCCCCTTGCAAATGTACTGTTTTACATACCAATCCCTGCTTTACTTGTGTAGCATACTACATCCAAATCAGATCATTCATTCTAGGTGATTAACTTTTTTCTGTTTAAGTTTATGAACTGATCTGGACAGAAAGAGCACCAACAGTTTCACCTCCACATATTTAACTTGGATACATTAGCTTTCTGAAAGTGTGTGCACCCCAAAGACATTAGGCAATTCTTTACAATGTGCAGCTGAATTACTGCCGTTACATTATGCTTTACATATAGGATACAAGATAAAGTTACTCGCTACAAGTTTATCAGAAAAAACAGATTCAGAAAAGTTGTCTAAAAGTTTACTACAAGCTGTTCACAGAGATATCAGCTCCTAGCAAGAGGATTGAAGCGAACATCATGTAGAGCTTGACATCTGCCTGAACCCACTAAGGCCAACTGAACCAAAGAGATGTAGGTCAGCTTTTAGCAAAAACAAATTGTTTCAAAACGTTTAAAAGAAAAAAAAATAAAAATAAACAAATTATAGTTCTGAGAAGAGGAAAGTAAAACCATTATTTTTATCCCTTTAATGAAATTAAACAGAAAACTTTTTTGGTAATTTGGGTCATACTGGCATCAGATTTTAAGGCACAAGTCAAGCTCCAAAAGGAAGGAGAGGAGCTTCCACAAGAGGCTACCTGTCATCTTCAGGGGAAGCATGTTGGATAAGAATCCTGGGACTCGCTGGGCGTCTTCGAGGCAGGGATTGGGAGAAAGATTTTCTACATGTACACATACAAAATATGTCATCCACATGAGAGACAGAGTGCAAAGCTATTCTATTATCAACAAAAAAAATGCTGATTTATGTAGTTTTGAGATTGAGTTTAACCAGCAAGGAAGCCTAGTATTTACAGGTTTTAGGGGTTTTCACAGTTCATCACGTGAGGGTGACATAAAAAGTATTTCACAATGTTTGTTTTTATTGAAATACTGCAGAAAATACATCTCAAAACATTCAAGACACTTTAGGAATGAAGACATCAAATGATTGTTTAATGTTAGTGCTTCATGGTAAGTATGAAAACAGTGAATGATAGTGACTCACACGTCTTTCAATGTTGGCTGAAATGCAAATAATGTGTGACAAACTGGGGTAAATCCCATCCTATGTTCTTGACAAACCACTTTGATAATGTTAGGAAAGGTTATGTTGGAATTATGAAGGAATGAAGCTCAGTTAACATGTCAAACAACTGAGCTCAATCTTCATTGTAAGCCTCGTTTCTATGCAAATTTTAAAACAAGTGAAGTGTCATGTAGGTGTAAGTACTTGTAATTTCATCAATAACATTTAAAAGCCACAGAAACATAGCTCAGAATAACAGTTCTGTATTTTAACAGTTTTGAAACCTAACCAATGGAGTTCACTGAATGGTATTTGCAAATGTTATACAGCAATGGGAAAAATAAAGAACATGAATCAATAGCTTGTGCAACCACATTTAGCACCAATAACTGAAGTGGTCATGTTCTTGATGGCTCTTTCTTCTTTGTGACATTGTTTCAGTACACTGAGGTTAATTCTTCTCTGCTCAGCTCTCTTAAGGCCTCGCCATAGCATTTCAATCAGGTGGAGGTCTGAACATTGACTGGGCCATTGCAACAACTTGATTCTTTTCTGTTGTAGATATGCTGCTGTGTTTTGGGATCCTTAATGACCTAGTTAGCTTACACTATTGGACAGATGACCTCACATTTGACTTGAGAATACTCTGGTATACAAAGGAGTTCATAGTTGACTAAATAACTGCAAAGTATTCATTTATTATTGTTGCACACCAAGCCTGTATCACCATCCTTCCTCTACCGTGCTTAAGAGATGGTACAAGATGTTAGTGATGATTTGTGGTGGATTTCTCCAAATATGATGCTGTGCATTATGGGCAAGGATACAAAGTTCAATAACACTGGTCCAGAAGTTCTGAGGATAATTCAGGTGCAACTTTGCAAACCTAAATATGCTCCATTACTAATTTTGAAGGAGAGGGGCTTTTCAGTCATTCCAAAAAATAGTCACACTTGTTCAGTGTTTTACTAATTGTGCTGTAATTTATATATTTAAATTTTTTATATATATTTTTAAATTTTTTGTGTGTCTGTTTTCTGTTATTGCCTGCCACTGCCACTTTGCTGCTGTGGCACAGAAATTTCCCCATCATGAGCCAATAAAGGATATTTCTATTCTATTCTATTCTATTCTATTCTAATGCACTTCAATATTTAACACCCAAGTATGGCATGGAGAGTGTGAGAAGAATCCCTTAGGCTTTTTGTGGTCATTAACAGGGTCATGGTGGCGAAAGTAGTAGGAGTTCGTCCTGTAACCGGTGGGTTGCTGGTTTCGGCCCCCGCGCCATCCATCTCTGTCGTTGTATCCTGGGGCAAGGCACGTCACCTGCCTTGCCTACTGGTGGTGGTCAGAGGGCCTGGTGGCCTCGCTTCTGTTAGACTGCCCCAGGGCAGCTGTGGCTACAATGTAGTTTACCACCATCACAATGTGAATGGGTGAATGACTGAATGCAGTGTGAAGCTATGGGGTTCTCTGGACTGGATAAAGCTCTGTAAAAGTACAGGCCATTTACCATTATTCTGAGTGTTGGACCATCTACACTTGTAGAGAATTTGCTGGGCTATTGGTTCCTGGGAAAACTGGAAATGATCTTAAATGTTTCCCCCCTTCTGTGTAATCGTTTCAATGTGGTGGACTTCAAATTCTGTGGAAAAGGCTTTATAACCCATTTCAGATTGATGGGCAGCAACAGTTAAATTGCCAATTATTTTTTATCTTGGCAACACACCTTTATGCTCCAGACCAACTAACTTTCACAGAGGTGGTCACACTTGCTGATAATACATTAGTCAAGTTTATTTGAATAACAGCTCAGCTGCTTTATTTCCTCAAACTATATGGAAGCAACAAGGATATCCAAAGTTTTCCCATCACTGTACTCTCTACAACTTAATATACAGCTTCAAGGACCGAATCAATGTGCAAGAACTACAAGAGAGATATAGAGGTGCCAATAGAGTCGGGTAAGTGATGAAGGGGAAAATCTACAATTAATGTGTAGGATTACAGAGTGAAGAGGGGACTACAAAAACCAGGACAAAACCAAAGGGAACTACAAGGATGGGGTGGGAGCAGAGGCTGGTACCTTTCAGTCTCTGGTGAGGGGGCATGATTGTCTGGAGTGAGACAGTTGGCGCTAGCACTCTTAACCCTGTCCAGAGATGGCTGGAGATCACTAGATGCACCACAGCAAAACATGCCATCCAATGGAAGAAGAGAAGGAGAAAGGAAAAGGAGACGACAGGACAGAAACAAACAGAAAGAGAAACAATGGACAAACAGAAAAAGGTTTTTCAAAGAAAGTTTAGTTACATTTCAAAATGTGCAAGCTAAAGCATGACTGGTAGGGATAAGGATGAGAGTATGCCTAAGTTCTGATGAAGTAAAACTGAGAAAAATGCCATTTGTCATAGTAATTATTATTTTTATATGTTTGTTTGTGTCTTACCAAAATTTGAACACAGTGCAAGATGGAGCACCATATTGCTCAGACCACCTTCAATTTTATGGCAGCTTAGCTTTTGTCATGCATAAAGCGGAAAACTGCTAACAAAACATGCAAACTATTCTACTATGCCAAGGTGGCTGTGGAGATACTCACGCCCAAGTTTATACACAGCCTTCTGGCTCCTCCTACTCTGGTTAGGTAGGAGTTGCCCATTTTACATCAAAGTACAAATGCCATGAGTTGAAAGGACATGAAGCAGTTTCAGTGAAACTATCAGACAAAACAGCTACTCACCAAGTGCACAAATTGAGTCTAACTGCAAAATAACCTTGGTAATGCTGCTTTATTCTTTTTAGAGAGAAGAGGCTTTCCCCTGGCAAAAGGTGTGCTCCAGAGCAGAAAACTGCTAAAACATGCTTTTATATAAGCGATCAGGCTGATGATGATAAATTAATTAAGCACTTCAATTTGCAAGACATGGCTTCCACTTTTTCTGTTAAGTTATATGTTAAGTAGCTTTTTCTAGGACTGTAGCAACAGTGATGAAACATTGCCTGTTGCCATATCTCCCCAACTACAAAGAACATCATACTAGCACTACCTGTTTTTCACTGGGCACCAAATGCTGACAAAATTCAATTTAAAATCCTTTGTGGTTCTGTTAGGTTAGCACTCAGCTCTCTCAAGTCTGGTCTCTTCTCCTTTCTGAGCACCAGGCTTTTGGTACTGCAGTCTTATCACAAAACTGTTCTAGACTAGGATGTGGATGTGAAAACTTCCAAATGTTATATTTACTTTCAAGAAGTAGTCTACTGATGGCTTTTATTTTCAGTGATGGCCTACTCTCCTAACATGCCTAAGGTCAAATGTCATGGTATATAGGGTATTTCATCCTTGTTATGAATTTAGTAGACTCTGACTTACTAAGAATGTCAGGGTTTCCTGGATATGGAAGTTTAATTGTTGTTTCCCAGATATCGGTTACTTTGGATAAAAACATTTGTTGGTATTGTAACGAAATATCTAAAATTAACTTGGTAAAACTCCATCTAGGTACATGGACTTTGCATAGTGTAATCACTTCTGAAGAATAGCTAGAGAACACCCAAATTGAAAATATATCATTTATTCGTCTTGTTAATTTAAAGTATAGTAAACCAATACCTGATTGACCTACCTGTAAGTCTCTTTGAAGATACCATTGAACAAAAGCGTCACCTCAGATTAGCAGGTTACTGAATCTAATAGATCTTCTAATGTGAGTATGCATGCAATAGATAGAGATATGAAATGGAGGAAAGGGTGTGAAAGGAGAGACAATTGATGGAAACATCTAATAAAAAAGAAAAAATGACTATGTGTTTTTAGTTTGTATATTTTGGCACAGCTGATGCAGAATTCAAACCTTTGCTTTATTTAATTTGTGTTTAAAACTTAAAAACAGAGGTACAGCAAGGAAAGTAAGTATTCTATAAGTCAAAGTTCTTTTTTTGAATATAACTCTATTGGGCCTATTAATATCGAAATTCACACCAGATGTAACAACTCAAGTAATCCACACATGCATAAAAATCAAAACTAACTACCCCATCAAGCAAGTTATGTATGTTAAAACGAAATGACACAAGTATTTACTGAACCCACAAACTGAAATGAGCTTACTGTACTGTTTGATACCTTGGATCAATTCGAATGTATGTATGACTGAATTGAAATAACTTTTTTGTAAAGTGCTTTGAGATGACATTTGTTGCGAATTGGCGCTATATAAATAAAACTGAATTGAATTTAATCTAATCTTTGGTATAAACGTCTCTTTTTTTTGGCAATGGTAGCTTCAAGACGTCTCCTGTATGGACTAACTAATAGTACAAATTGCTCAGGTGTGATTTTGGCCCATTCCTGCACACAGACTGTCATGAAGTGACAGTTCTGAGGGCTTCCGAAGCAGACTTCTATAGTATCCTTTTCAACAGGAATAATGTCAGGTTGATTCAACCATTGTAGCAGCTTTATTTTCTCTCTATAAAACCAGTTTCCTTGGGTTTGGTGTTTAGGTTCATTGTTTGCTGAAAAATCCACCCTTGTTTCATCTTCAGATTCCTATCAAGAGGGTTCCTGTATATTTTTCCAATTATCCTTCGATGACACGAAATATAACAGAACCATACATGGAAAAATTGTCCCACGCCATGAACTTTCTGCCTCCAAACTTCACTTTTGGAATGGTAATTTTTGTCCTGTGTGGTGCCATTCCTCCACCAAACAGGTTGTGATGCTGTGACATCCACAAAGGTCAAAACTGGTCTCATCGGACCAGAACTTAAACTTTACTTTAAACACACTTCAGCGTGCTTTTTCTTCAGCAGTGGAGTGTTGCGCTGTTAGTTTGCATAGAAATCATTGTGGTTGAGAGCATAATTTCTTGTATTCACTAAAAACTCACTAAAATAACAGGGCTCTGTGATTAGTCTGTGGCTCTTCAACATCTCTTCTGATTATATCTTTGACTGTTCTATTAGAAATTTTGTAGGAAGTACCTGGGCTGATTTATGGCAAATTTATGCTGTTTTCACTTGTGGACTATCGGTACAATGTTGCTCACTTTGACATTCAGATGTTTAGGAATGTATCAGTGACATCGGTGTGTTGTGCAACAATAAGGCTGTGAAGGTCTTAAAAGATTTCTTTGCTTTTACACATCATGACATGCCTCTTGTGTGATACCTTAGTAATGAGGAGCCTTTTTTTAGACCATCAATTACAACTACACCAGCTGATGTCGTTTGCACTAATTGGGAGCTGTGTGCTTTCTAAATACTGACAGATTTAAGCTATTTTCCTCAGCTTTCATGCCTGTCTAGTTTCATTTTATTACACAAACAGTATTTGTTTTTATTTCTTTGTATTGTGAGAAATAACTGAGTTGCTACAGATATCTGGAGTGAATTTCAGGTGAAATTAGTAAGAAAAATGTCGACATGCTCAATACTTATTTTCCCCAAAGCAAGGTTTATATCTCATAAAGAAGGCATTTCTGTACATATGGTAGAGCATGTCTCTAAAGACAAAGAAAAATCACTGGCAAAGCAGGTGTAAGCAAATCAAAAGCAGCAGACATGTCTGAACCTGTCAGACACACACCTCCATCAAACACATCTGTGTATGTGTAGAGTCTTTAAGCTTCCTCATATATACCTTTAGAGAAGAACACAGATGAGTTCTCAAGAATTAGACTTACCTTTCTGTCTCTATGTTCAAACATTATTATAAGACCATTGTAGATGCAGCAGTAGAGTATGTGTCAGGCAACAACTATTATAATAAATATGTAAGGTTCTTGTTGTTTAAACAGTGAACTGAATCCAAGACATCTGAACTTGTTCAATAATCACCCCACGTTTACCCTCAATGTGGTCTTGGAACAGCAATACAATCAAAAACCTTTGGTGCCCTCTTGTGGCAGCAGTACAGCTGAACGGCAAGGGGATTCCCTCTAATCATTAGGAGTGATGCTGACTGTGCATTTTTAGCACATTTTTACAGTTCTGATTTAAATTTGACATCTAATTAGACTTATACACTGATTTATCAAACTGACAGACCTAGTCTAAGCAAGCATTATTTGTCTGTGTGTCACAATGTTATTGATAGTAAAATATGTGCAAATAGGCTATTTGCTGCAACTTTAAAACAACTACATCTTTCAAACTTTTTAAAGGGAATGCAATAAGAGATTAAGACAAAACTAAGCACAAGAAAATGCAGCTCATTTGGAACCTATATGTCAACAACATGTCAGGATTGGCCAGTTTACCTGGTGTGCAGGCACTCGGCACTTTTGCCTCGCATTGATTGGTGGATCAAGATGACCTCACTGTGGTTACCATGGGGATGGATGATACATGAGGAAATTAACAACAGTCAAAAAACCAGAAAAGCAGAGGAAGAAGAGGATGTGAACAGGACAGTGAAACTGTTGCTAACTTTGTTCAAACACATTCAGAAATGGCACAGATTTCCATTAGCTACAGGTCTTTTTAAAGTTTTTAGATACAGCGATAAAGTGTAAAACATAGCAATCACTATACATCTGCAGCACCAAAACACTCAGGAAGTAAAGACAGCAGACAGACAAACTGGACAACTTGTTTAAACAAAAGCACGTTCACACCTACACACCTGCAGCAGGCTCACAATCAGCCAAAAAAAAAAAAAAAAAAAAAAAAAAAAAAAAAGGATTTTGAAAAAAATGAGGAACCGAGCGCCCTATTAGTGTCATTTAGTCTAGCTACAGTGCCTTATATGCATTCAAACCCCTAAACTTTTCAGATTTTCTCCCATTTTAACCACAAACCTCCATGTATTTTTATGAGATTGTATCCAATGGATCAGCACAAAGTATTAAGTAATTGTGGATTCATTTTTTTTTGTTTGTTTTTTGTTTTACAAATAGTTATCTGAAAAGTGTGCTGTGCATTTGTATTCAGTCCTCTTACTCTGAAACCTCTAAATAATTGAGAAGTGGAAGGATAAAAGTGATTATTAAAAGTAAGGCATGAAAAACCCAGTTGAAAGTTTACCACAAAGCAATAAAGGGTGGGCAGTAACGTGGAAGAAGAAATAACACTGCACCCTTAACACACCATACCCACGGTGAAACATGGCAGTGGCAGCATCATGCTGTGGGGATGCTTTTTCTCAGCAGGTACAGGGAAGCTGGTCAGAGTTGATGGGAAATGGATAGAGTTAAATAAACAGCAATCCTGGAAGAAAGTTGGTTAAAAGCTGCAAAAGACTTGAGACTAGGGTGGAGGTTCACCTTTTGACACTAAAAATACAACCAGAGCCACTCTTCTGGGGGGCTGAATACAAATGCACATGACACTGTTCAGATTTTCATTTGTGAAAAATATACATCCTTTTGTTTTTATTTTTACACATAAGCATTACTTTGTGTTGCTTAGGATAATAAAATCCTTAGAAGTTTGTGGATGTAGTGTGGCAAAATGTGAAACATTAAGGGGTATGAATACTTTATATTGGGGTGAGGGTGTTCACACATTTACACAAACCTGTCGTCCAGGTACTCCTCCTCCTGACGGCGGCCTCTGGAATTGTCGCAGTAGCGGTTCGGAGAACGGGAACGGCGAGAGTGAGGAAGCTCGTCATCCAAACTCCTGAAAGACAGACGGACCTCGGTAAGGATGGTGTTCAGCCTGTGCTGCAGCAACCTCTCTGTGAGGCTCATTTGGCTCAGCCTGTAAAAGCAGAGCTGGCAGCACTGCATGTTCTGCATCACGCTGTCATTTCATTAGCAGATGGACTCCACTTCCTGGCGTCTGGTGAAATCTCATCTTTTCTCCTTTGGTTGTAGCTTTGTTGTCCTAAAAGTGACCACTGTCCATAGGGCAGCAGCGTGAGATATTGGTAAGAATATGAGCATGCATTGTCTTGTCCAGGGCTCTGACCTCTGGGTGGGGACGTTGGGTGCTCGGGACCGGATGGTGCGCCCCTGCTCCTCGCGGTGTGGGGACACGGAGCGGGAGCGGATGTGATGAGAAGGCGTCCGCTGCTGCTCAGGTACCTCCAGGGTAGATGAGGGCTCCCGTTGCCTCTCTCTGCCTCGCCCATCTGCTGCTGGGCACAATAGAATTATGCACATGTGTCCACACACAGGAAAATGAGAGGCAAATCTGGATATACAGATGAAAGGTTTTCAAATCAGACAGAAGGATGTATGCCACATATTTTAATTAGGTAAAATGTCTTGAATGCATTTTCTCAGACAATGTAAGTGGTCTATTCTGTATCCTTAATGATTTTACTGAAAGTAATAATTTAACCTACACTGCTGTGCATGACATTTAAAGGGGGGGTATTATGTAAAATCAACTTTTTGAGCTTTATATCATGTTATAATGTTATCCCCTCATTGAAAACATACCTGGACTGTTGCTTTGATTCTTTCATGCATGTTTGAGAAATCATAAAATCTCCAGTGGCAGCTGTTTGGGGGTACCTAAAAGCTTGCTCTCACAAAGTAGCGCCTATTTCCACAAAGCTCCTCCTTGGAGCTGCAGTCCCCAGCTGAGCTTCAGCCTCACAGAGCACCCCTCCCCCACACCTTCCCCACTCAGCTCCTCCAGACTAGCAGTAGCAGCAATTAGTAAACACCTGGTGGAACTGAGAGTCTGCTTAGTGTATCATATAAGCTACTTCTCTGTCCAATGCTCCTAAGAACGGTTGTAAACGGCATAAGAGCAGGAGCTTGTTAAAGAGACAGAGGCCAATTTCAAGGTGCCAAATTGCGAAGTCAAATTTCTTTTAAGTTATGTTTGACATATACAGCATTTTCATAACAACTAAAAGTCACATAGTTCCTTGATTGTGCTATAAAATGGCACTATGTCCCTGGAAAATGCATAATACCGTCCCTTTAAATAATCCTGCCAATCTGGAGCAGCAAACCAAAAGGCTTTTATTAAAGTAAGGGGTTTCATAGAAATACAGTGGCTCATCACTGTAAAACTTAAAAAAGTTTGTGCGATGTACAAAAAAACGAGACCATGATAAATCACTTCAAAACCTTTCCAACTTAAATGTCACACAAATTCAACTCAAAAATAAAGAAGCCTGTTAGGAGGCAAAAACCTCTTAAAAAGTGCAGTAAGCTGAGTGTACACATGCAAGTAATACTTTGTTGAAGATTCTATATTTGAATTTTATCATTCATTCTTCTTTCGTAGGAATCTATATTGACTTGGTGATATTTTCCCACTCTACTTTATAAATTGAAGAACTTCAGCAAATACATATCTTGTCCACAGTCCACTTCAGATGACCTTACAGTTTTTTCTGTTGGCCATTTCACTGATGCTAAAAATTAAGATCCGTCATCATCTTCATTTGTTTAACAGGTAGGTGAAGGTTTTAGATCAGAGCTGAATGATCTTTGCAATATTTCATAAATTACCCATTCTCTGTAGAAGAGTAACCCCAGAGAATGGTGCTGCCATCACCATGTTTCATCATCGGATGTTAAGCTATGGATAACAGTGCTGTAACAGTACCAAACAAACTTGTACGACTTTGGTTTTATCAGACTATAATAGGGTCTTTCCTGGATGTTTTCTCTGGAAGAAACAGATTCTGTCTTTGCAGACGCACAGAGAAAACAGGAGATTGTTGTAATTTATAGAAGACAACCAGTACTTGTAAGAAATTCCTTTCTACAGTATTGCTTTTGACCTCTTGGCAGCCACCATGATCAGTTTTAATGTTGCTTTTTCATCAAGTTTGGAGAATCGTTTTTTTGCCATTGATGACCCTGCTACCACAGCTGAACTTTGTTTCATGTTAACCCTATGGCTGAATTTATGTTTTAATACGTATGATAAACTGTTATTTTCACTGTCAACCTGATGAAAATTTGATAGAGATTGTTAATGAGATTGTTAATAGGTATTAGGTATACAGTATGCAAATTAGGTAAAGTATTATTGAGTATAATTCCGACCACTAGATGGAAGCAAAGTGCTTTAAAGACTATATTTCTATAAGTGGAAAATGCATCAACTGCTATTACAGGGAAACATACAACACCTTGGATCAGACGCCATTCCTTGAGAGCTACTATCCTGCAGCTATTAGATGCATCGCTGCTCCAACAAACTTGATTTAAATAGCTGAATTCCCTCATCAACATGTTTTGGAAATTAGTTGATCATTTGTTTCAAATGGGAAGGGTGCATCTAAAACTTGCAGGATAGTCGCTCTCGAGGACTGGAGTTGGGCACCCCTGCCTTTGATGTATTTAGACAAAGTGGTTTGAGGTGAATTTGAGTTAGTCTACAAGAAGTTAATCAGAATTAATCGATAACTGATGACAAACTAAACTTGAAAAGATCAAATGCTACAACTGAGTCAAAAAGTGCTTCAACAAAGTATTAGTTTAACTTAAAAAAAGGATTTTGAAGGGCCATAGATAAATTATTATTTGTGATATATTTTTTTTTTGTATAACATAAAACCAAAATTTCACTTTGCAGGCAGCCAAGAGAACCCTAAACATGAAGAAATAAAAAATAAAAACCATAAGCTCTGGGGGGCTGTGCATGTAACCATAAGAAAGGGTCCCCACCCACCTTTAGAGACTACTGCTGTATGCTCATCAAAATCAGGGTCTGTTACACGCTGAGAACCTAAACGGTCATAAATACACACACATGCACACAGAGATATGTAAATGCACTACAGACATACAGATGCACATATTCCTGGTACAAAGGAAGCATCAAGGAAGGCTGATAAAAACAGACAAGAACACTGAGACATTTTACACTTTGCTTCACAACATTAATTAACGTGCACGTTACACACACGCACACACACAGATGGGAAATATGAGAGTTATTAATACATGTGAAGAGTTTCACAGGCTCAGACTTACGCTGCAGCTTCTTGCCAGGTGCGTCTGTGTGTCGTCTGGGCAGGAAGGGGGAGGGTCGGGGTAGCGGGATCGATGAGACATCATGGGTTTGGAGGGGATACCAGTGAGGCTTGTCGTCAAGTAAGGCCGTCTCCAGCTCAATCAAGATCTGCTCAGGTCAAAATGGAAACAGATTTGATGTTCAGTGATCCTGTTTGTTAATTTGACCAAAGCTTTAACGTGTTGACATACATGTCAGGACCTGGTCTTTACCAAATTATTTAAATCCAACATCAAGTGTATCAAAACGTCAAACAGATTCCACGCTTGCTGCCTCCAAAGGATCCAAAAAAAAAAAAAAAAGTAGCAGCCATGTGCTGCTGAAAAAATATACTTGATTGCCTGATCATCAACTCTATAAAAGCAGGAGATTTGGTTTTTCTCTGGAGAATACAAACACCATGCCAAGAAGGAAACACCAACAATAACCTTAGACAAGCAACTGTTGTTGCCCATCAAGCTGGGAAGGGTTTTAAGGCCCCAAAAAAGAGAAGTCCATTATCCTGTAGTCTTCTCGCTAATTACAGACAGACAGCATGACTGAGGTTCAAAAAGCTGTATCTGAATGAACCACAAGGATTCTGGTTCTCATTTGGACGAAAACAAACACAGCATATAAGCACAAAAACCTCATACAAATTGCTCAGCACAGTGTTGGATCTACATGACCTGAGCACCTTACACCTACTGACACCTATCGACCATGAACTCATTATATACAAAAGAGTCAAATAAGAGACTGTCGGTCAGATAGCCAAAGCTTAGCTCAAACTGGGTCATCAGTGGGACAATGTCCCCAAACAGAGCAGTAAATCTACAACAGAGTGGCTGAAAAAGTACAGAGCCAAGGTGTTTCAATGGCCCAGTTGAAGTCCAGACCCCAAGCTGATTTAAATGGAGTGCTGTAACTTTTAGAAAGCTGTACAGAAGCAGATGTTTGCTAAACTCTATGAAGGAAAGCCATTTTGTAAATAAGAATAGGCCACACTGACACGATGGACTGATAAAGTCAGGGAAGAAACAGCTACTGATGGTTATTGCAGCTGAAGGTGCTTCTACAAGCTGTTGAGTTATTTGGCGTACTTAGTTTTTCACACAAACTTTTTATATTTTGAGTTTAACTTTTTTTTAACTGCATAACGACAATTTTGAAACTGTTGTGTGCTTTTAAAGAGATTAAATTTAAGGACATTTATGGTGAAGACATATCATTTTTTCCTATATTCTGAAAGCAAAAACTACTGAATTGAAGGAGGGTGTACTTTTTTTTTTTTTTGCCAAGACTATATTTTCTGCAAAGTGCTATTAATAAAATGAGCATATGTGTAGCTTGAAGAGCAAAGCTGAAGTTATAAAGGAAATAATTTAACCTTAATCTGTAAATGGAGTTGTGGAGTGAGAAATAATGTGCTGTATTTAAGGTACCTCTCCCATAAAGGTGCTGTCCTCCTCAGGTGACCTGGGTTGGTCCCACACAGTCAGCTCCAGCATGTGGTTGCGGAAATCCCTGCGATGGACATGGGTGTAGACGAAGGTCTGGTTCCACTTGGGCTCGCATGTCTTCTTCATTGTTTTTGTCCTTCGTTTGCTTTTGTCACTACATAAAATAAAACAGGTACACAGCTAACTTAGAGGACTTCTGCTGTATATCCTCTAAGTTAAAAATAAAACTTCAGACAGTTTATACACACTATCAGCCTTAAAGCATCAAAAGGAGACTTCAGAAATATGAGAAGTATGCTACAAGTAAGTAAGCCAGCAATGTAGGTCCTTTGAGATGGCTGGCTGGCCTACCTGCGGTCAGGGAGGAAGTACATCTTTACATATGGACTCCTGGGGCGTCCGTCGGGCCGAAGAGGAAGCTCCGCAGCCTGCAGCACGTTGACTATTAGCTGGTGACCCACTTTGTCATACCACAGCTTCACCTGGATGAGAAATGTGCATACACACAAGTTCACTTCAGGACTCCAAAGCAGCCCAGGGCAGTCGCAGCACACACACTCACCGATAGCTGCCCTGGCATCAGCTGAGGAGCATCTCGGAGCATCCCAGGACTGGAGGGAGACAGGACATTTAAAGATGGTCTCTCCATCTTCTGGGACTCAAAAGAACTGGAACCTGCTAGGAAAATAAATTAAATGAGTGTAATCCAAGGAGGTGAAGAGCAGCTGTATTTAAGAGGAGGCACAAAAAGTATGGAGAGATGAGAGTGAAAAGCAAAATTCTGCAATATGTCTAAGATTTTGAATTTGTGTTGGTAAGAGCTGTGCAGGAGGGAGAACAAAGCTTAACCTTTCATGATGACGGATGATATTGAATCTGTTTCACTTCAGGCTTTGGTGCTACAGAGATGGTGTGTTCTATACCATATTACAGGTTATGTGATTAGATGCACAAGAACCACTGACTCTAAAAACCCCCATGGTACAAGCATTTGTCCTGAGTTGTCACTGCCATCAGAGGAGGAATGCATCAAAGACGATCACCACTCGCATCCTATAGATGTTGTTTGTATTACTTTCTGTCAAGTTCAAGCAAATTAAGATAATATCTAAAACCCTCCACACCAAAACAATGCAAGAATGACATGCAGGAAGCAGAAAACCCACCTGCTTCTTAATAAACAGCAGCGTTTATTAAGTTATTAAGTTTGGGGATTTCTGGAGCTCTGAGGCTACAGTGAAAATGCTATTAAGTGCCAGAATTTTAAGAAGCAGCATCTGATAGTTGAAAAGTATCACACTAGGAGAATATTTATCATCATTTTTGAATTTTTAGATCAGGACAAATTGTCTTATTTTGAACAAGGTTAATGTAAAGTCATTTGAAGGAAACCCTATTCAAATTCGTGGAATACCTCTCAGTTTTGTTGTAATAGAACTTTAGTCTCATTACTTTATGATTTTTAAAGATCTAATGAGTGAGAATCAGTACAGACAAACTTTACACTAAAAGATACAAGCTTTCAAAAATTCAAGAGCAAATCTTCTAAGACCAGCTGTTATTTAACTGGTTAAATCATCATTGTGTGAGTGTGCGTGAATGGGTGAATGACCGTAGTGTGAGGCACTTTGGGGTCTTCTGGACTTGATGAAGAGCTATACAAGTACAGGCCATTTACCATTTAAATTAAGAGAAAGATTAGAAGAAAGAAAGAAGCAGGTTAAAGGGAATACTTACTAGATTCTAATGGAGGGTGGGACGTGTCGGGGATTCTTGGGATATCACTGAAAAAACAGTTGAAAGCAAAACACCTGTCACTCATATGTATACCCGCTAAATAGTTCAAAGTATGTCAGAAATGAAAGAGACCAAAAAAAAGCATGCAGGCATTTAAAAAAAATAGCTGCACTGTAATTAAATTTTTGCGATGCTCAGATGGAAAGTATCATGAAGAAGCAAAGGGGAAGATGTGAGGCATGCTACTGTTGTGACTGCAGTATTTCTCTGACTCATTCACAAGTTTCTAAAGGCCATGAAGGGAGGTGAAATAGGACTGGACTAAAACCAGTAGCTCGGTAGTGTCAATGGCACCTTTCCCCACCTCTTCCACCACCCATGGGAAACATCAGTAGTTATTGCACCAAAAAGGAAAACTAGCAAGCCGTGAAGCACTTATCAGTGTGAATTGCATATTTTCGATTAAGTTTTTAAAAAGGGTCAAAAATGAGGCCACTGTTGGATTAATATAGCCTGTTTTATTCCAACCTCAGATCAACAGGAACAGTAAAAATTTATCTGGTTTTATAACACAGTTGGTTAAAACAAAAGCAGCTTGAAGAATCTCAATTCATCAAAACTTTAGTAGAACTATGAACCAATATTGCATATATGGGCAGGTCAGTCAAATTGAATCTGGCCTCTTATTGGTCCTTTGCAACAGATCCATTTGTCTTTTTTTAGGTATTATGTTGCAGACATCCAGGTCTTGTGCCTGCAAAACAAGCCCAAACCATCAGCCTTACACCACCATGCTTCACACTGGTAGGAAGTGTTTGTGTTTTAACAAAGCACTGAACAAACATATTTACTCTGTTCTTGTCTAAGGACATTTGTTCAGAAGTTCTGGAAGATGTTAATTGCTGAGAAGCAACTTCGCAAACCTAAGCTGTGCAGCCATGTTTTCTGCAGACAATAGACGTTTCCTTCTGGCCCAAAATACGTAATACTTGGTTAGTCTTTTCCTAACTGCACAATCACTGTTGTGCACAAACGCTCAAATGAGTGCATTCATGAGTGGAGTTAAAATTTTGAGTGGAGTTAAAATTTTGAGAACATTCAACCTAGTGGGTTTCCAAATTGAAGGGCAGCATTCTTCGAAGGCCCCATCTGAAGGCCGTTTGCATCACAGCAATGCGACGGAGGCTGACCAAATTTGAAGGCTCCTCCAAATACAGCCCACACATTTGCCCACCTTTTCCTGGATTTGAAGGATGGGTCTTGTGTGTCCTTCACAGCCCACCCTATCCCATGATTCAATGCAGCCCTAACAGGAGATTTTTGTTGTTGCAACAAAGGATGCAGCCTCTGAATTTGGACCCACCCTAAGTCTTGAATGGTGTTTTTGTTGTTGTTGTTGTTTGTTTTATTTTATTTGACCTACTTTAAGTGTTAATTTTATCTTATTTTATAGTTAGAAAACCTAAAAATGGTGACTATATAAGTCATAAACAAATCAAAATCAGGTTTTCTATTGATTTTCTGATTCTAATGAGAAAATTAAGGAAATCAAGATCATCTTTATTGGCTGCAATTGTGTGCACAAACAAGGAACGTAACTTTGGTTTCACTCACTTACAGTGAACAGACATTAAGGATAAATGCATAAACTTTAGAGGAAATAAAAGATAAAGACACAATATTTATATACGTATGAACACCCACCACACAGTAAAGCACACCTCATAGAACAGCGGGGCAAAACTACAACTGCCAATTCAGATACATCTGTTTTCCAAATAATTTCAAATATTAAACTGATAAGTGTTTCATGAACCATGAGTTGCTTCTGAGTTCATTCCAAAACCAAAATATAAAATATGTAACTCAAATATAATAAAAAAGCTTGCTTTATGACTCCCAACGTTCCAGCAGAGCTCACCAGTCACAGAGATGTTATAGGTGCAGGATTTGAGTCTTCTGCACAGGCAACCTGGACTCTTGCAAAAGCGTGGCTAAAATGATGAATGTTTCCCAGTGGCCATTTTGGATCTCATGAAGTGAACTTGATGGAGAACATTTTATATATTTAACTTAACGCTGCATACAGCAATTCTGACAAAAGCTCGCAATTTCATCAGTGCCCATCAGTGCTACATAATATTCAGAGTAGTTCATTAGGAGATACAAAATGGCACCTGTAAAGCCAAAATAGCTTCAGTGAGAGGATTAAAGGTTCCTTAAAAAACGGAATTACTTACTGATATTTTCTATAAACCCTTCGTGAGTGTTTGGAAAGAAAGTATTAGATTCAAAATTTCAATTATTTTCCTTTTGCTGGTATATTAGGTTAAATCTGACTCAGTGTGGGGGGGGAGGAATAATATGTGGTGTCAACAACCTGAACAACATAAGTTATTATGAACACTAACGTACAACATGTATCTGTGGGAGATTTCTTTGGGTTTTCAGCATATATTCTGACAACTCAAGTCCTTAATTAATCATGAAGAATTTGAAAGTCGATTTCTACCTAATCAAAATACATTTGACTAAAAACAGATGCTTTTCTACCTAATTGTAAAAGAAAACTTCTGAGTGTCAGGAGTATGAGCAGCTTAAAGTGGCAAAATGTCATTTTGTTTAATCAATTAAACTCCAATTTCTCGCAATTATTTTCTAAAACACAGTGTAATCACTGTTTGAAACCAATAAATTCATGCTGTTATTTTACATATTTTAAAAGCTCAACTCAGCTGTCAAGCATTTAGATCCATCCAGTGATTAAAATACACTTTTAATCACTGGATGCCAAAGACTAAACATATCTTTGTATAAAACAAAGTACAGGTATGCATTTAAGATACAAGTGATGAGCTGAAGATTCTCAACTATGATGGCACACCAGCTTACCAGGCTAAAGTCAAAGTGATCAATCACTCAAACTTCAGGAAATTGACATTTGGATCCATCCAAGAATCTCCAGAATTTGCAAAATTCAGTTGGATAAACAGAAGAAAAACTCAGCAACTCCAAGCATTACTTGGATAAAAAAAAAAAAAAGGACAAGATTTGACCAAGAATTTGATTTCCACCACATCAAGAGCGGTTCACAAAGACAATCAAGTAATAACAAAACTCTAAATATTAGCTTTTTGCAAATATTTTTGGTTTTGATTTTTTTATTTCATTGTTCATTTGATAGGGACAGATACAAGAAACATGGATCAAGACAATCTGATGCCTGCATCACAGTGTTTATAGCCATAGTTCGCAACATCTGTCCCTAGACAACTGATAAAACAAAAGCATTTGAAACTTGATAAAAAATGTTTTAACTGTTCTCAATTATATCAGAGTAAAATCAATCAAACAAGTCTAGAGCCTTTAGAATATTTGTGTCACCACCAAAAACTTAAACCTTGACTGCATAGATAATTGTTAACCAAGAAAAAATTTATTTATTTTTTTTCAAAAATATGCCACGCCTTGTTTTTGTGTGTCCTTCCTGACTTACCCAATAGGCCTGGACACCACCAGCTCCACCTGAGGTTCAGCTTGAGACTCCAGGATGATGTTATAAACTTCCTTCATGGTCGCCCCTGGCAACAGCTTCCCATTCCACTGTAAAACTTCATCCCCTGAAATCAGATGTCAATGCACATGTGATTGCTCATCATAACTATAGTCCAAATTAATTTTGTGTCAGGTAGGAGCACTGATTGTGTGTGTAGGAATCGGGAGTTTGTATAACTTGTTCTAAGAGATTGTAACTGTCGAATCAGGACAGCGGAGAGGGTTTGGTCTCTACCTGCTCTGAGATGTCCCACCACGTCTGCCAGGCTGCCCTTCTTGACTTTGGTGATGAAGGCACCTAATCTCCCTGACTCAGTTACCCTCCCTCCCACCACCTGGAGAAGTTAAAACACACCAAGGAGCTGTAATGCTAAGACAAAACTCCCAACCACATGTTGCACAGACGGCCTCTGACCTTTAGCCCGAGCAAAGCCCCAGCCTCCTTAGGCATGGTGGCGCTTCTCTTGCTGAGGGTGATTCGTCCAATCAGATGGTCTCCCTCTTTGGATGGCTGCCAGGTTACAGGATGCTGTAGGATGGAGACAGCACACATTAGAGGACAGACTTTGACTTGTATAAACGATAATAAACGTTTAGCAACATAAATCTGGTGGAATTGCAAGTTCATTTCAAAAGGTTAGGGTATATCAGAGATGGAAATACAGCTTTGACAGTTGTACCTAAATATATTCATTCATTCATTCATTCATTCATTCAACCTTTGCTTAACTAGGTAAGCTACTAAGAACAAGTTCTTATTTACAATAATGACCTGACAGGGAGGGGGAACATATACTGAGGACAAACAACATTATAAAGTTTCACAGTTAGCAATCATTTACCTTTATAACCATACTTATGCCTCAAGCAACAAACAGCACTAGAAGCATAAATAATAACACTAAACATAAGTTATCCAGATGTGTCAACATCTTGTTAGTCCAGGAGAAGATCTAAACTGTCCCCTTCAACTGAAAGTAATGGATTGGGATACTTTGGAACCAACTTTTATATTGCTGGAATAAAATGGTAACTGGTTTTAATGATTATTACTATGGTATTAGTAGAGTATGACTTTTGTTAGTATTACCGCTTAAAAAGGAAGTTACCATAAAAACTATATTTAGCGAGCATGCTTTCAAACATTAAAAAGTTTCTTGATCAAACACATCGTCTCAGATGCATCGTCTCAGATGCATCGCAGCAGATGTGAGCAGAAGACAGTGAAAGTAAGGCAGAGAGGTTTCAACTACCAAAGAATACAAACTGTTGCTTATAGCTGAACTTTGGATTTTACAACTGTGCAAAGAAGGCTTTTTTTTAAAGATGTTTAGTCCTCATTATGTCCAGAGGGAAACTACAGTAGCAGCCTCGAGTAGCTGTTGGGTGTTGGAGAGAAAGTAAACATATAGCTGGATGTTTCTGCTCTTCAGAGTGGTCTGGTTTGACTGTACAGCTTGTTATCAGCTCATCAGATTTATTGGACTACAGGTATTGTAATTAAGGGGCTGATTACACTTGTTAAGACAGCCAAAACAATAACATCGATACGGCAAACCTTCACATTAAAAGCTTACACAGTTTAAAGCGATCTGAACTTCAAATAGCATAAGGCTAATTAAAAACACTTTCAGCACCACCTCCCGCTCATAAAAGCAGTCTGAACGGTGGGTGCGGTGCACTGGTGTTCAGACTGCAGGCTCTAAGCTATCTTTGACAGATATAGAAGACATTCAGGGTGTGTTGGTGAGCATGTAATGAAATGCTGAAAAATATTAGACCTTCTGCTGCCACCTATAACAACCAATCAATGGCATTGATGCTAAAGTTAAACTGATAACAGACAAATTTGCACACAATAATCATTATACAAAATGTTGCTACTGTTATGTCCATATTAGGTAACATGAGTGAGAGTTGTTTTATTTGCAATTAAAATTAATTATCTGGATTCAGAAAAAAAAACAATTTAAGACACAGTGTACTTCATTCTATAAGAATAAAATCGTGATCGTAACTTTACTGAAATAAAACAAAAATAATGATATATTTTTGACATAGTGCCAATCCTTATTTGGAACACCAGAGTCACTGTCTATAATGAAACCAGTTTTAGATCACTATGGACAGGGAGGAAGCCAACCAAACAAGAAGTCTATGATCCAAAATCAGCACCTTCAAGCTCAACTGAAATTTTCAGCAACCCGCATGGCTAAGCCAAATTTCTTCTGGAGAAAGGTTTCAAGAAGTATGATTGGAGGAGTCGAAGACCTTTAAACCAAAGAGCGCTGATCAAGCTGTCAAGCATGGTGGTGGCACCATCATGCTGTGGGGCTTTTTGGCCACAAGTGGTACTGGTGCATTGGAGAAAGTGAATGAAAAGAACTACCACAAAATTCTTCAACTCTAACTCAATTAAACAGCTAATGGTTGAAACTTAGACTCAACTAGGTGTTCCAACAAGATAATGATCCTAAACATACAGGAAAACTGGTTCTTGAATGGATAAAGCAGAGCAACCTTAAGCTTCTTGGATGGTCTTTCCAAAGCACCAACAGCCTCAATCCTTACGTCAAAAAGGGTTGTAGCTATAAGGAGAGCACCCAATTTATATGAACAATTTCACCAAGAAGAGGAGTGAAATATGAAGCCAAAATAAAGCATACCAAGCATACCAAGCAAACTTAATGATGGCTGGAGAAAGTCAATACTAAAAAGGTGGAACTTACTAAGAGACACTGAAACAAATTAGTGGAGATCTAAGTGTATATTTCTGTAATTATGTATAATTTTCACCCTGTGTGGATTAGGGATTGTGTACCCAATTAATATTTTTGAAAATGATTAAAGTTGTATGTAGTATCTTCATTTAATCCTGAAAACAGAACAGTTCAAATAAATCATTTAAAGCCCAAACTTAATCTACAGGTCTGATAACCTGATGAATTATCAGAGCAGCACATTAAATCTTGACATGCCTCCAACGCTACCTGTGACACAAATATAAACCCCGAGCAGCAACGTGCCAATGTAAAAACAGTGACTTACATGCCATCCTGTGGGGTCATGTGGATTGCACTCCCAGTCCCCTGCAACAGAAAAGAGATGATTTCACACACTGTAGATGTAGCAGCGGAGTCCACCCTCATACAACCACAAGCCTCCCTTCATATCCCAGCTCCTTCCCATAACATCTGCTGATAGAGTGGGTCAAGATGATTTATTATGTAAGTCTAGGCTAGAATTAGAAATTTATCAACAAAGCAGCAGGACTCTATTTCACAGAGGTGGCAATGAAATTAAACAGCTTCAGGCCCTCCCCAGATACTTTACAGATTAGATGTTTTTGACTTATTGCACAGAAACCTGATATGTAAAGGATGAATGCATAAAAAACGGAAGAGATTTTAAGACAGTATGAATCAAAACAAACAAATCTAACAATGTTTAAAAATAACTGACTTAAACACTGAACTTGAGAAAGTTTAAAGCTCTTACTCAGATTATTCAAATGTAAAACTGCCAATCATGACACTGACAAATTTATTTATAAGTCAGAGAGCAGGAGAACTGCATTCATTAAAGCTGTTCTCACCAAAGTCATGCTTGGGACTATGTTGACAATGTTTTACATAAGCACATATCATATCTGTAAATAGGCGCAATGGAGTGTTTTGGTGACTGAAATGTGTCCAGAACTTTGGGAAAACCATTATGAGATAGAGTAAAACAGCCAAATGTTCCCAGTAGCAGGGAACCTGTCAACTTAACAAGCTGGGACCACCTACAGCTAGTAATGGTGTGTAACCTTAATGATAATGCCTCTGTTAATAGACTATAGAAGCGATGATGTTATGACTCAGGCATACAAATATATCACCTAGAGTTGGTGATGCATCACATAGCTGAAGGGGTGTGTTTTTATGCAAATACATTCACCTATTTATAGCTTGATCTCAAACTAAAAAGAGGAATAGTAAACCTTTATCTAAACTCAACTTTACTGAGTTAAAAAGGCAACATTATATAAAAAAACATCTTTAATAATAATCACTGGTGCCACAATTACTGACACTCCTAACAATTTCAATGAGATAAATGAAGCAAACATTTTTGTAGTTTTCCCCTTTTCCCTGGGCCACTTAGCCATTCTTCAAAATGGGAAAAACTTGTGAACATGAAACTCAAGTGGGCATGGGCCTAACACTTTTATGGTATGATAACCCCAACTAAAAATACCACGGTTTATTTTCACAAAAATTCCAAAGATCTTGAACATTATCTAATAGAATATCATTTAAAACAGAAAAGCAAACGTTATTCCAAGTAAAAATAAAAGCATCAAGATCATTGCAGTTATAACAATGTAATCATATCCAGACGCGGCAGATTATGACGCTTATGACGGTTCAGGTTCTGCTGGAGGTTTCTTCCTGTTAAAAGATGGTTGGTCTTTTCCCTGCTACTATTTGGCAGGCCAGAGGTTTACGAATCGATGCAGTTCTCTGGGCTTCCTAAGACAAGTTTATAAACTGAACTTGTTATAGCAGGGTAAGTGGTCCCCTGTTGGGAAAATGGGTGTGAATAATGTATAAACAGCATGCATTAAGAAAATCAGAACATTTTCAGCTGTTTTAAGCAAAATCCACAAAGCAAAACAAGAAGAATGTAGGAATATCCTACCAAATTAAAAGCCTGTTAGTTCAGAGTTGAAACGATTACTAACATCTTTCAAGAAAAGACAAAAGCAAAGTCTAATGGTTAAGGCAATAACACAAGGGTTAGTTGTTGCTTTTAGGAAGATATAATCATTGTAAAGGTAATTTCTCTCAGCCAAACTCCCAAAGAAAAGAAAAACATTCACAGACAAAAAAAAATCCCGTGTAGCTGGTGTAATATACGAACTTTTAAACACATGAATACAAGAAAAAAAGTTAAAGAAAAGATTTGGTCAACGGTCATGTGCATCAAGTGTTTACCTCTCTCTTCCTACTGTTTTGGAGGATGAGTAGGCTGCATCTGTATGTGCACATATGCAGAAGCACGCGCGTACTTTTCGAGAAGAAACAAAACAGACATGCCGTGCAGCGAGAGTCTGCGTATGGAAGCGTGACTCTGAGTGTTTTCCTGCAGTGATCTTACACTGATTTACATGCCTGAATGCTTCTCAGTGGCCAACATCCACATCTCAGAGCTGACCTGATCTCAGTCTGGAGTTAAAAAAAAAAGGAAACAGCTACCCAGAGCTACAGGGGCGTGTTTACAACCTGGCCTGATGGGTCTCTCAACCATTCACTTCACTTCGTTTGCTATTCAGAGCGCCACGGTTAACGGATGTCTCCTTCTGGTGTGAGTGAATTTAGCATAATATACAAACAATAACAGTAAGATGTGCTGTGTTGAATGTTCCAGATCGAACTAATGTTAATATTAGACATGGATACCCTGAAAAAATACAAAAAGCAGTTTTCAAATGACAATTTATTAGGGGGGGAAAAAATCGATCCAAACCAAGATGGAACCATGTGAAAAAAGCAGTTGTTTCCTCAACCCTGATAACTATTTGTGCCACCCTTGGCAGCAACAACAGGGCTGTGGATTTACCCTCAGGTTTAAAGCTCCACCTTTTAGTTTAACAGCACAACTTACAAATGAGCTGCATCAGAAAATTCTCAATCTTTAGCTCATCACAAGTGCAACAGATGATCTGACCCAATTCCCAACATTTGAGAACCGTTTCAACACCATTTGACTGTTGTTTATTTTTCAGGTTAACAAAAGTCATGCTTCCCCTGCAAACCCTGCAACAGTTAGCATTAAATACTCCAGTGCATTGTGAGATTTGTAGTTTTGGTGACATGTGGTGTGGACTGTATACCCACAAACAAATGGTAATAAATATAGATTATGATGTCATCGGCTACATAAAAATTCACAAATCATGAACCACTTCTTGCCTTAATAAATACACTCGGTTAAGTTACAGTAAACTAACAATTTAGCTCCAAGTGACGTTCTTTTGAGTGTAGGATTTAAATTGTTTTTCATAGAAACACAGCAAGCAGCCCCAGAGGCTTTAAATGGTTGTTAGTAAAGGGACATGACCCAGCTGAATCTAGCAAGGTTAGAGAGTGTGTTTTAAAGCTTGCAGATGTACAGTTGGTTATGTGGGATGACATGGGGTCAACCCTGGGATTTACAGAGGCCAAACAGCCACCCGTTGGGCATACTGCTCATAATGTTAGACTGTGCCTCCTCTGGGCTGAGATGAGAACAATTTAACATGACAAAGAAATAATCAGAAAATGATTCATGCACTAAAATACACTTTCTAGAATAATAACGCCACACAGAGTCAGATTTCTTTTTAAATCTGGAAAAAAAACTGCAATATTTTTTTCAGAAAATGTAGGTAAACGAACTTCTCAAAGCAGCAGAACTAAACACACGATGAATGGCATCTGTTTGTTTTCCTCTGAAAAGTTGAATTAATTCACACAACGCAGGTACTGCTCAAAATACTCCACATCAATTTACTTTTTTCAAGCCTAAAGGGAATTTGGAACCTACTTTTGTGACAAATAAACAATCTTCAGCAGGGCAAGCCTGTTATTTTGAACTTTATTCTGAAAATCTCCATCAAAACTTCTTCCTGTTCTTTTCTGACAAAAATATAACATTTTTCTGAACCTGTCACCTTATTGTGAATTTAATATGTTTAGATCGGATGGCGGCAGCCGTGACAGATTAATAAACGAATGAAGAAGCTGCTGAGAAGCAACATTTGGAGAACTCAGAAAATGCTGAGTTGTTGGTTGCCATGGTGATTCCCATCTCCTCTGTGGCACAGGGTGGGTCTACCTGCAGCACCACTTTTTTACGCCAAACATACATGTATTATTTAACTCTCAAACGAGAACTTTCCAGTGGCTAAATTTATGCATCCAAAAAATGTAAACGTTGGAAATATGACAGGTTAAAAAGGCTGTTCAAAACTAGTTTTCAAAGGCATATTCAGAGTTGAAATATAACAGGAGTGAGTTAGATTTTGGGTGTAAACACTCTGCACTCTGGGATGAATTGGAAAAAAAAACATAAATCCTGTAGTAGTGGAAGAAACACTGGGTGAAAGATGACAGAATTTATTTGTTTTGGTGTACAAACTGTACTTTTTGAGACTTTTTGATACTATTGTTTTTAAAGTAGGCTAAAATCTGACCAGAGTGTATGGTATCATCTAAATCTAAGCTTAACATGCCATGGAAAAAAATCATGATTTGATTTGAAAGTCCAATCAAAAAACCTAAAGTGTGAATGAATGAAAAATATAACAAAATGCCAATTCAAAGTCTAATTTTTAAAGACCTATGTAAACTCTAAATGGTGTTTCATTGTAATGTATGACTGACCCACCTCTGTTAAAGAAAATTATTGCAGAGATGTGAATAATTTGTAAACAACATATAACGTATCACTACCAAGAAACACACTGCAGCATTCACGAATCAACTGCAGTTTGTGTATTTTATCCATGTATGTTTTGTATATTCACAGAATAGGGAAAGTTGAGCTGAAAGTCATGACTGAAATAAAAAAAGAAGAAGATGGAAATTAGGCAGAGCCAATGTGTTGAGGGGATCTGTTTTGGTGGCCTAAGGATCGGGTCTCTGCTTTTCGCAGATGATGTGGTTCTGTTGGCTTCATCAGATCGTGATCTCCAGCTTTCACGGGAGCAGTTTGCTGCTGCACTGCAAAAAGACAAAATCGTACCAAGTATTTTTGGTTTACTTTCTAGTGCAAACATCTTAAATACACTTGAAATAGGACAAAACTAACTTACAAGTAACTTTTCAGCAGATATAGGAGCTTGTTTTAAGTCAATAATTCCTTAATATTGATGAAAAAGTTGTAGTTATAAGTGAAATAATCTGCCTGTGGAACGAGACATTTTTTCCATATTATAAATTAAAATGTCTTGTTCCACTGGCAGATTATTTCACTTATAACTAGAACTTTTTCATCAATATTAAGGAATTATTGACTTAAAACAAGCTTCTGTATTGTGCTGAAAAGTTACTTGTAAGTTAGGTAAGTCTTATTTCAAGTGTATTCAAGATAGCTGCACTAGAAACTAGACCAAAAATAGAGTGTGAAGCGGTCAGGGTGAAAATAATTAGCACCTCCAAATCCGATACCATGGACTTAAGCCAGATAGCTCCGGGTCTTGTTCATGAATGAAGGAAAAATGGAGTGGGAATTTGACTGGCAGATTGGTGTGAAAGTTTCAGTGATGCAAGTGCTCTGTCATGGTGAAGAGAGAGCTGAGCCGAAGGGTGAAGCTCTCGATTTATCTGCTGATCTGTTTCCACCCTCATCTATGGTCAAGAGCTTTGAGTACTGACCGAAAGAACAAGACCATGGATACAAGCTGCTGAAATGAGTTTGCTCCGCAGGGTGTCTGGCTCTCTTTTATCCTGGAGGGGCCCAGAGTAGAGCTGCTGCTCTTCCACATTGAGAGGAGCCAATTGAGCTGGATCAGATATCTACTAATGATGCCTCCTGGACGCCTCCCTGGTTCGAGGTTCTGGGTATGTCCCACCTGGAGGAGACCCTGAGGAACACCCAGGACACACAGGAGGGGCTTTATTTCTCGCCTGACCTGGGAACCCCTTGGGATTCCCCAAGAGGAGCTGGCCCCAGTGGCTGGGGAGGGGGTAGTCTGGGTCTGTCAGTTTAGGCTGCTGGATTAAGCTGAAGATGATGGTTTTTGGTTTTACCAGCAGCTTCAAATTCTCATTAGATGTTCTAAGTTTAAATTCGGAAGAAAATTTGCCTATTAGGCTACAACAATACATTATTAAATTGTTTTATGTTCTCAGTTCAAATATCTGATTTCCTGTGTCACTAATGGATGGAAAATAGAGTAGTTATTTTGCTACTTAGATGCAGTGGTGGGATGGTTTAATAACCTAAACTATTTAAAGACAACATGTATCTTTAAGAAGGATCATAACCAACCAAGCATGCAACCAACCATCTGTAAAATAAGGAAAATCAGACATGATCAAAATGTGTCCCTAACTGTTCAGAGATTGTTTCCTGAATTCAGTTTCTGTGCAGTTGCAAACTGAATAATGGTGAAAGCTCTTATCAAGGGTACGAGTTACAGTAATTCATAAGTACACGCAGTTCACAACAAATGAAAAGGGAGGAGTGGAGTCAAGTGTCTCATTAAAATCCCCTGCAAAGAAAAAAGCTCAAAAGACAAGCGATATGAGAAGGCTTTGGTTCTGTGTTTTGTTTTTTAACCAAAACAACATACATTTTATTGTCCAGTCATCAAACAGCAAAAACAGAAATAGTATGATGAGCCATCTTTGTATTTTCAATAAACAATCTTTGTAGGATGGATTACAGCTTCATGTTCTGTCAAAATAAAATGTACCACAGATATCTGATCGAGGAGCTATAAAAGCAATGACCCAACAGATTTTAGAAATTTCCCTTGTTTAAAAAAAACAAAACAAAAAAATCCCACTTACCTCTCTCGCTTATGCTTTCGATCTCAGCATCTTCACAGCTGCTGTACTCTGGCGTAGTTCCACCTTCCTCCTCTGAGCTGCTGACACTAGTTTGTCTTTTCCCCCCAGCCCCCAGCCCCCGTTTTGACTTGTAGGGCCGTGGTGGAGGTGGCCGCAAAGATTCCGACTGGTCAGAGCTTAGCGAATCATTGCGCAGCATGCTTTCAGCCTTGTCCCGCTTGGTCCGTTTCACGCCACCACCCTGGCCGAGACCCGTTTCAGGTCCCAAAACTGAAGGTACTCTGAGTTCAGGAGGAGGGGCTTTCTGTGAAATGGCCTGTGCCCCACCCACCGTCCTCTGCCCAGGTCGAGTATTGTCCCCGACCTCCCCTGTCACACTGCCCGTGCCACGACCCTGCACAGGCTGACCCCTGCCTCCTGAAGGGAAAGGCTCTGCTTGTCGCAGGGGACCCCCACTGTTGCCAACCTGCTGATAACCCCCTTCCTCTGTCCTTCTAA
Source organism: Anableps anableps (assembly GCA_014839685.1). Classification (NCBI taxonomy): domain Eukaryota; kingdom Metazoa; phylum Chordata; class Actinopteri; order Cyprinodontiformes; family Anablepidae; genus Anableps; species Anableps anableps. Next base: position 7,989,223 of record CM026076.1, on the reverse strand, counting down.
TACCGACACCTCCTCCCACAGGATCATGCTCCAGAGACCGTCCTTTCGACAGCTGCCAGCCTTCCCTGCGCTCTCGCGACTCTCCTCGTAGGTCTCGATCCATGGAGACCTGGGTCTTCAGTCTCGGGTGGCCTGTCCGCCGCTCCCCCCGAACCGTTCCACTGCCTCCACGCCCATTTCTCCTGCGGACCAAGTGAAATTTGATATTAACCAAAAACAAAACATAGACATGCTAATCTAAACTACTGTTTAACTTAGCAAACTAGGAAGTTGCCATTAACAATATCAGCCTTCTGAACAACTAATATTTTTGTGAGCTTTAAGACATTTCTCTAAATTGCTTGTTTTGTTTTGGAAAAAGTCGGAAGAAAATCCAAACCAGAAGGATCCTGTTGGTATTTCACATGAACACAAATATATATGTATTCAGGATGAAGTCTGAAATGTTGTCCAACAGATTTGAAAGGTAAACTATTTAACAGCAGGGTGTACACTTTTACCACAGAACCCAGCACACTCTGCAATTATCTCACCAAAAATCCAACCTTTAATTTAAGTTAATTTATTCAAGGGGAAAATAATTCCACCTTTTCAAAAATAATCACTATGCCACACTTATTGGCATCTTCTAGAGTTTACAGTGTTGGACCAGTGAAATGTTTATCACCCATCATCTATGCACAGTTAGGAAGATGGTAAGGTAGGTAAAAACATTTTCATTTCCAGAGATCACAGTTAGAAAATTGCAGCTAAGAGTGGAAGGTTTCCAAGTCTCAACACAATTAGAAACTACCAACAAGGCAACTGATTATTTGGTACCCTTGTCAGGAAAAAGCCTCTTTTTTCATCCTACCACCACAAATATAAACGTAGAGTTTATATGTTTCTGATGTGAAACACATGATCGTGTGGGAAAGCACCTCATGCCCTCTATGAAGCATAGTGGAGGGTCTGTGATGCTGTGGGCCTGTTTCTCTTCCTAAGGCTCCGGGAACCTTGTTGGACTGCACTGTAACTCCCTAAACATTTTAAATAAATAATATGGTGGCCTCTGACAAAAATCTGAAAATGGGTAATGATCCATATCAGAACAAAACAGAAATCCTTTAGATACAAAATCAACCTCAGTGCTCTAATTTAAATCCTACACTAAACCTGAAGGCTGAGCAAAACAAGGTGACCAGGTCTCTGGATCATCTTTAAAGACTGTGCACAGAGTTATAGTGAAAGATCTCTGTATGCCCCAACTTTCTGTAATGCTATAGAAAAAAAACTAAGTGCTGTTCTATTGCTAATAGCTTGGGTTGTACAACAGGATTTTCTTGTAAAGTATCCTCTTGTATATACTCATTTAAAAGTACGTATCACACATCAAATAAAATGTACAATTTTATTTAATGCTCTTGTTATATAAAAGTGGAAGTTATAAGGAAATGTATTTAACAATCGAGATACAGAACCACATTAACAAATACTATTATTACTAATATTTATAACAATATGTTCAATAAGCAGTATCAAGTCAACAGAGATGGGAGACCCTACATGTGTAGTAGTTCTAAACTGTACATTTTCTGTAAATTGCAATTTAGATCATCCTTTCCTAGCCATTTATTAAATGGAATTGAAATGATTATAACTTTTTACTTAGTCACTTGGTTTTTAAACATAAATAGCACAAATTTAGCTCACTTGTCAAGGTAAGTCACCAACATCCAATAAAAATGACTGATCTAGATCTAGAGAACTTTCTACTATGTCTTATTTCCTTAATTCAAACAAATAAAACCCAACATGCAATCATTTCTGATGCTTTTATTAGAAAGTTTCTTTCAGGTGTTTGGTCCTTTATCTTACCTGTCCCTTGGTGGCTCACTAAGTGACCGAGCATCTGTCCCAGGCGTGGTCCCGAGTGCACTCGCTCGGTCTTGGATTGTCCCAGTAGAGCCTGTGGGTGCTTGGGAGCGAGATCTCAGCTTATCCACAGACACTTGGCACACAGATGGCTCACTGACAGCAGAACCAAGACCAGAGGACTTCCCAGGAGGACCAGTGAACCAGTCACCTGGCTTGGTGAGGATCTCCTGCTGCTTTCTGCAGTTATTGCACACCCATATCACCTGCAAAACACAAAATGTCAGCCATTGTACAATCGGATCATATATAACAAAATAGGGCACATGCCCTTACAGAGAACTTCAGATGAGGTGGTGCTAAAACTATCATTCACTGCAGCAAGTGAAAACAGCCATTTAGTTTGCCACACACTCATCTGAGGCCAAGACTCAAACACTGTGAAACAGGAAATGGAACTGTGCACTTCCTAAAGATCTGCACTGATGCCAGTGAGTTATCTGAGGGAAAAACGGCTTTTATGGAAGCTTTTTAAGATTGAAATGATGGAAAACGTACCAGGGAGCAGCTTGTCTCTCCCACTGTGGGCTGCCTTTGGCCACAAAATGAGGAACACAGAGCCAACTGTTAAATTAAAGGACACTAGGATTACTGTCAAAATAATATCTCCACTTCTCTTTCTAATTCTGTCATCACACATATGCACACCAACTGTACACTGGCTGCGGAGCACAGAGGAGTGTCCAAATTCAGATTTATTTCCTGATGCACTTGTGGAACTTTAATGACTAATTTGCAGACGAAACATTTGTTGGTTATCCACAAACTACTACACAAACAGCTGTTGTAGCAAAACAGTTACTCCCTTTCCAGTCATGGGGAAAAGTAAGAACAAAGTCCTTCAGTTCTAGGGTTCTATATTCACCAGATACCAACCTGTTGTTGTTTATTAAACAAAAATGAAGCCAAAATGGAAAATCTGTGAGTGGAAAACCAAGTCCACCCCACAATTCAACAGCTTGCAGAACCACCGTTAGCAGCAATAAGTCTCTGGAGTCATTTTCTGATTGAGATAATCAGATTCTCATGTTGTTGTGGAGAAGTTTTAACAAATTAATCATTCTGATGTTGGTTCAGTTCATTGAGTTAGTAGACAGTTGTTTCTGCGCATCTGTCAAAAGGTCCCACCACACCATTTTAGTCAGATTGAGGTCTGAACTTTGACTAGACCATTGCAACATGGAACTTTTTTTTCAGTCATTCTATTCTAAATTTCCTTCTGTTTTGGAGATGATTATTCTGTTGATGACTCAGTTTGGTACCAACCTTCAGCTGCCGGAAAGATGGATTCACATTTGGCTCCACAATGTTTTGGTAGAAAGACAAGTTCATGGTCAACTCAATGAGTGCAAAGTTCCCAGGTCCTGTGACTACCAAAAAAGCCCAAATTATCACCTGTCTACCACCATGCTTAACAGTTGGTATGAGGAATTTTGTTTTCACCAAACACGGTGCTGTGTATTATTGCAAAACACCTATTTTGTACTATCTATCCATTCTTCCAGAAGCTTTGTTGATTATTCACATGTAGTTTTGTGAACTAAAATAAAGCTTGCATATGTTTTTCTATGTGTATTTTGTGGGAGGTGCTGTTGGCGTTTGGGGTGTCTGGGTGGCTTTTAAAAGGTATCCAGTCCTTGTATGCCCAAAGCTAAAGCTGTGTCCGCATTCTCTGAACAAAGTCGAGTTTGTTCCCAGTGCATGTTGGACTCTGCCAGAGCTGCCACTTGTCACCAATTCAGTTTGTGGTGTTCATGGACAGGATCTCAAGGCATAGTCATGGAAAGGAGGTTGTCTGGTTTGGGAACCTCAGGATCTCATCTTTGCTTTTCGTAGATGGACCTCCACTGGAGCAGTTGTTTTTAACTGTGAAGTGCCTGGAATAACAGTCAGCTCCTCTAACTCATGGTTCTCAATCAGAAAAAGGTAGACTCTCCCCTCTTAGTAGGGAGTCGCTCTCTGCCTCAAGCAAAGAGGTTTAAGCATTTCGGTGTTTTGTTCAAGATTGATGGTGGGATGGAATGGGGGATGGACAGACAGAGTTGGGCTTAGTCTACAGTAATGCAGGTGATGTTCCGGACCGCTGTTGGGAAGAAAGAGCTGATCCAAAAAGCAAAGTTCTTGATTTACTGTTCTACGTTAGAACCTTCACCTATGGTCATGAGATAGGGGTCATGACTGAACAAACAAGATCCAGATGCAAGCAAATGAACTTCCTCCAGGGGGGTGGCTGGACTCAGCCTTAGAAATAAGGTAAGGAGCTCTGTAGAGCTCGAAGTAGAGCTGCTGCTTCTCCACATCCAATGGAGTCAGTTGAGGTGGCTCAACCATGTGATCAGGAAGCCCCCTGGATGACTCCCTTTGGAGATTTTCTGGGCATATCCCACCAGGAAGAGACCCCCGGGGTAGACCCAGAACTTGCTGGAGGGATTATATGCCATATGGCCTGGGAATGCCTTGGGATCCCCCACAAGAAGCTGGGGGATGTTGCTGGGGAGTGAGATGTCTGTTGCCCTCACGACCTGATCTCGGATAAGCAGAAGACAATAGATGGTTGGATAGAGGGAACTGGCCTTATAACCCTTCCCAAATCAATGGGCAGCAGCAGTCGCTTCCTTAAGCTCATTGTTGATATCTTTCCCTCTTAGCATTGCGTTAACACACACCTGTATGCTCCAGAGCAGCAAACTCCCAGAGCTCCTGATCTTATAGTGGTGGTCACACTGACAATGATCAGTTAATCAGTACTCTGTATTAGCAGCACCTGACTGCTCCTTCCCCTTTAATTGGAAGTAGCAAGGGTGTATTTTATTTTTCATATAGCTCCTACATATTGCTTAATCTTCATCTTCTATTTATCTTTTTTAATTTGTTGAATAACTCCATACAGTAGGAATGGGCTGGTATCAGATTTATCATACTTTTAGACAGTAACATTTTTGAAATGAGATCCTGTAGAATATAGGGTGACCATAGTTTTCTCAGACTGTATGGAGCATTGAGAAGTACAGTGTGGCCCTTCTTCATTGTTTGCCGTACAATGACTGCCAGATGGCTGTAAGAAGGCTACTGATCATTTCCATTTTACAAGAAAGACAAATAGTTTGATATTCATAACATGGAAAATACAAAAGTACCAGATATACTGCCAGATATACTGTGTTAAAAGTATATCTGGCAAAAACCAAATTAAAGGCCATGGCCCAACAAAGTACGCAGGTAACATTGGCTTGTTGTACTTGGCGTACTCTATGATAAGTAAAATGACAAAAAAAAAAAAACAAACATCAATAGGCATTTTCATCAATTTAGGAGCTATTTATTCTGTGTTTGTACTTAACAGGATATGTCTTAAACAAAATGACAAGTTATAGATAACTGTACTAAAAAACATGTATTATTTTAGCAGCAGGAGGAATTGTTTACCATTTTTAGGAAATAATTATGGTATAATTAAGGTATTTGTTCCCTAGGCTAACATTCCAGCTAATGCCTAAAGGACAATGTATATTCATAGTTTTTGGATTTGGCTCAGTAGAGAACAACTGATTTTTATTTAGTCTTAAAACATAAAACCCTATGACAAGGTCATGCAAAAAAAAAAAGCATGACTTAATCATAGGATTGCTTTTTATCATTTTCAAATTTTGCCACGTTTACCCTTGTATGCATCACCATCACTGTCAGATTGCTCCGACAGTGATTTTAATATGTACGTGGAGCTGTACGTATTAAAAAAATAACAGAATTTAGGCTCAGTAATCTGTGCAGCATTCTGAGAAAGAGTAAGGAGGTAGGGATGAACTGAGGATGTGAGGTTGGGTGAGGAATAAAGACTGAGAGGATGGAGAAGCTGAGCCAGAGGATGGTAGAATCAGTCCCACTTCTGCAGCCACCAGGGTTCTCATTACTCCTGAACACTCCCCAATGACTCTTTAAAGAGAGCTAAAATAAAATACTCACCCCCCTTCTCTTCCTCTTTCCATCACTCCTTTCTCTTATTCTCCCTTTCTCACCCCTGCTTTCCCCTTCTATTTCTCCCTCCTCCAAATTGCTTTTGATTAAAGCTACAAAAGCCGAGGAGAAAACAGCTTTACACCAACGCAGCTATATATATCCTGCCAAACACCCCAGCACCACCGGGGAGAGAGTGAAAACATGTGCATATACACACACATACACACTCAACAAAGAAAGCAAAACACCACCTCATGTGGGACGTTATAGCTTTGGTGAAAGCATCCACCAATCTGTGATTTTTCTGCAGCCGGACCAACAAGGTGGACGGCAGCCAGACTGACAGAGTCTATGGATGCAGGATACTAAAGGCATTCTTAAGGAATCAACTGGAGCTTCTCTGTGTTTTGTTGGTTTAAATTAGCAAAAGTTAAACAGCAACATATTATGGGCTAAAAAAAAAAAAATAATAAATAAATAAATCAATAAATATCACACACAGAAACATATGTTTATGTTCAAGGTTTTTAGGATTTGTCAACTATTTTGGCACTCCGGAGACAATGAGCAAATATTCTTTCACAGAAAATCAGTTATTTATTCCAGTAACTTAATTGGAAAAGCAGAAAAATACAGCCTGCAGTTTGTGTTGTTTTCCATAAAATCCTTGGAGGCAGAATTATTGGACCCCCAACAATCTGCTTAAAATAAATGCAACTGAATCATTCAGCAATTTTTGGTTTAAATTTATCAGAGTGCCTTTAAACATTTCAGAAGTAATCCAAAAGTTTGTCTGCCTGACAGAGACCCATTTTCTTTAACACTCTTCAAAATGGGAAAGACAAGAGAAGCTGCTATTCAAGTGGGGCAGATGTGAGTCAGGAAATGATTACAAAAAAATAGCGACTCTCCCGAGTTCATCAATATCTACAGTTAAACAACTGGCACCATAATCAAGACTTGATAAAGATCTGTATACAGTCTTTCCACCACACACAATGGGGGTGACAGAGGAGATTAAAAAAAAATTAAATCTCCAATCTTTTGCTCTCCACTTGATTTTACCAAATCCCCACATTAAACACACTACTTATAATTTTGTATATTCTGATTGCACGACTACTCCTGAAATGCTCCACACACGTGTAGCTTCCATATTTACTTCTGTAAACACAGCGCATGGCGTGACATCACATCATCTTCTGTGCAATGAGGGTCACTTAAAGGCTGACTGTTCGTGCTGGAGTCTGATGAGAAGGGATGAACCACAACTCTGATCTAAAAAGACTGCAGAAGCAGTCAAAGATCCCCATCTCTGTATGCTCCAACCATGTGAAAACAAGTGATGTCCAAATGACAAAAGACAATTGAAGTATTAACAGGTACATAATTATGGTTGGCATATTAACTCCAAATTTGGAATCCAACATAGCTTTTGTTTGTGTTGAACAGTTTGAGAGATCTTGAGCCTTTAACCATAAACATTTATTATTTATACGTGCAAAAACAAGGTGACATTGTGCCGCAGTTTGTAGCTCTGTTGCCCTGCAGCAGGAAGGTCCTGGGTCCGAATCCCAGCCTTGGGTCTTTCTGTATGCATGAGTTCTGTCTGGGTACTCTGGCTTCTCACACAGTCCAACAACATGACTTGTGTGCATGGCTCTTTGTTCTTTATGTCCCTCTAGTGCCCTGTGACAGACTGGTGACCTGTCCAGGGTGTGCCTGCTGGAGACGAGCACCAGCTCCCCTGTGATCCTTGCAGGACAAGCAGGTTTCAACAATGGATGGATAGCATCATTAGCTAGTCAGAGACCTCTGTTGTTCTCACAGGAGAATTAGGACAACAAAAAAAATGGTTGTAGAAATCTGCTGAATGACGTTTTCGCTTTGGTTTTCCCTCATTTTCTGAAGCTAATCTAGTTTTTGTTTTGTTTAAGTAGATGTAGTGTAAACATAGTTTAGACACAGGATAGGCTTTTAAATGCAAATTCAAGAACAGCTGATTGACAGCCAAATCTCACCGGCATATTCGAGTTGCCTTTTATTTTCAAGAAACCTTGAAAATGAAGCGCAAAGTTTTATCAGAACTTCTTTTTCCTATGTGCAATTTCTGAGGAATAAAAAAAAATTCAGTGTAGATGTCCCTAGAAATCTGACTTAAGTGTATTTGCTTCTATGTTGGAAAGTCATACATTCAAATCACAAACATCATTTGGAATACCTGAAGTCAAAATTCCAATATGTGAAGCTGAAGATCTCTCCCATGGTAGTAGCTATTAATCCAATATGGCTGCCACAATTGCTGATTATACAGCGATATTGTTTTAAGACTTTCCATATTGGAATTTTAATGGGTTTTCTACTCATTTCCAAACTGGAACATTGAAATTTAAGTTAAGGGGGGGGGGATGCACTACTGTTACCTTGTGGCTGTGTTGTTACTGTCAAGTATGAGTACTGGGTTAAACAAAGAAAAGCTGGCTTTTCAAGATAAATGTTTAGCACTACTTAATGACTGACTATTTGGAGGGGGAAAAAACAAACAAACAAAAAAAACACAGCAATGCCAGTCAGGTTTATTCACCTAATTTTTCAAAAGATCCACAAGTTTTATTCTTTTAAAAAAAAAAAAAAAAAAAAAGTTTCTCAAATCAATGCAAACATTTGGTTCAATCTTACAGTTTATTACCATAATTATCACACCATTGTCACACATTATCACACATTGTTTAATTGTTACTTAACCAGTGACAAAGCAGTGTCTTAATTGAAGTAATAACAGATCTTTTGTATATACATTTTGCAAGACTGGTTTTAAATTTGGAGCAAAAATAAATAAATAAATAAATAAATAAACCTCAAAACACAATTACAGAGATAAAGACAAATGGCTCCAAGATGAACAGATATGCAGTACGTTTGAAAACACTCCATGCACTGCAGTTAAGAAAAAGAAAACAGGATTTCTTATAACAGCAATGAAATTCAATGAAACTGAAAACTGTTTCAAGTTTTAACTCTTATTTTAGCAAACTATAACAAAGAAAAGGAAGAAGAAAATGAATCTTAATTGCATTTAAATTAAATTTGCAACTTGCAGAACTTCCTTACACCATTTTTGTTTTTAATAGGTAAGCATTGGTTAACACTTCAGAACCTTCAGATCTGTGAATAAATTTAAACTGCTGAGCAACTTTCTAAACTAGAAAATTCACTATAAGGAATCAGATGTTAGTAGTTAAAGACCATAATTCCCATTCAAACAAAAAAAGTTTCATGAACAAGAATGTATCCAATGACAGGAAAGAAACTTCTCAATAAGAACGACCAGAAGCCCCGCCGAGCTACACTCTTTCCCCGTGCCACGTGGCGTAGCAGTTTCGATACGGTTTGAGGCACAGGGCCACCTTACAGCACTGGCACATCCAAGACGTTATCTGGTGCCTCCCCTGGGATTTACAGTGGCTGCACTGCATACCACCAACAACCTGGTACCACTTTGTGGGCTGGATGACCACAGGAAGGTGTACCTCCGATGTGGATGTGGCTTTTGGCTGGCATCTCCTTTCCAAGAAACTTCTTGCTCTGAATCTTCTTCTTAAGAATTCCTCTGACATGTGCTCTCTTGGTTGGCGTCGTCTAAGGCAACAGCTGCACATACATGTGGAATCAACAGAACCCGGTGCCTCTGGAGATTTGGAACTGTGTGGTTCTGTAGTGCCTCTGGATCTCTCAGCTTGCATCCGGATAGCAGACCTGGAACTCGGACCTCTGCATGATGACAAAGAATTTCAATTGGAACTACAGATTGTTGTAGTTACCGTCGGCGATTACGCGAGTGATCTTGTCAGCCATCCCCACAAATAAACCAAACAATTAAAAACTAAAATGGATAAAAACGCTTTTTTGGCTATAAGCAAGTTGAGATGTTCAAGAAGCCCCATTAATATAACCAAGATACAGAATACATACATTTTTTTGACAAAACCATGTCTGTGCTACCCTGACCTTTTTAAGTTGCTCTGAAACATCAGTGTCGTACCAATAACTTGTTTTGTTAGCGCAGTTAGCATGTGGCATCCTTCAGCATCCCCTTGTTTTCCCTGTCCATCTGCCACACAGGGAAACTACCTCCAAACAACGCAGTTGGGTTTTCTGTTTTGACCAAAGAGGGTTGGAAGTGATTCTTTTTTTCTTTTTTTTTTTTTAACACCTTCATCATGTTAGAGGTTAAAACTTACATCAGCTGCTGATTTAGGAGGGAAGGGGCTGAGTCTTCCTGTTATTACAGTGCTGCTGCTGGAAGAAATGCCACAACTGGGGCAAATGCTAATATCTCAGTTTGTATCGATTTTGATGCAAATGAGCATCTTTGAATAATTAATTTTTCTTGTGTCAGTTATATCAAGATAGATTACTTTTGACAACCCAAAGTGGTCCTAGCATGAGAATGCCAAAGCAGACAAAATATGAGACTATTTTCAGGATTCAGCACTTTGCGCAATCAAACTGTTCACCCTCCGTATAGTGAATGCTATATGGACTAACACAAACAGAGGGACATCAACATTCAGTCCTCCTCCTCAATTATCGGGTGAAGGTCTCATTTATATACGGATCACTGATTACTATGGAATGGATTATAGTTCATCAACCTTCACATGTTCCAACCAACCGTCTAGTCAGTATAAAGGTAAGAATTCAATTTGACCATTGTAAATGTAATTATTTCAAATGTTATGCAGAAGCTTTACTGTGGCAGTTTAACAGCTTTTTGGGCTGGGAAACCTGGACTCTATCTGGTAGCACTTACCACTCCAGACCAGGAAAACCTCACAAGAACTGCAGTTCTGGAGAAGCTCGGACTCAAGGAGGTCCACCCATCACAATTTGGTCCTTATCTAACTCGACTAAGTTTCTCCATTTCCCGGCTTTTAGAACATGAGCTTTGAGGAGGAAATTGTTGACCTGTTGCATAATTTATCCCACCCACTTACAAAAGCCATGATGAAGACATAGTCAGCGTTATTCGCCACACCTGTCATGATAGGCCTGATTAGTGGATAGTTTTGGGGAAAAAAATGGCAGGGGTTTTTTCTTTTTTTTTTAATGTTCCAATACCTACACCATGTTTAATAGTTTGAAAGCAAATGTGCTTCGTATGTCGAGGAACTGTTGAGGAAGAAGCTCTTGGAGTCTAAATCCCGTTTTCACCCCAAAAACGCTCATTAGGCTCTTAACTGATGGTGTATTTCGACGCTATGTGGACGCTGGTGATTTTACAGCGCACAGAAATCCGTACAAAGACATTCTGGCAAACAGCAACGTAGGTTTGTTAATAGTTCTTAGGTAGCGTTGGTTTGGTATCAGTAGCTGTTTGAAAATGTCCAAGAAAAAGTTGGGAATAAATCACTTCAGTATGACGATGTTGCTTATCCTGCTTAAAACAAAAACTAACCATTTACTGGTCTTAAACCGGCAATCTAACGATTAATTATCACGTATCCGTTCCCGTTAAAAAAACAAACAAAAAAAAAAAAAAACCGACTAATCAAGGAATATGGGCGCACTCACCGGTCTGACTCGAACTCCGTCGCTGGTTCAGGCGGCTCGGTTTCTTCTGGGAACATCAAGTCCGACGAACCGACGGCATAACAGTCAGCCCAAGTGGGACTGCAGTAGTTTTCATCAAAAACCATCCATGTTTCTTTCAAGCGTATGCTCGACATCTTCTCGGGGGAAGGTCTCAGCGTGTCACGGCTTCTGTTTCAGCAGCTGCCCAGCGCGCTTTTTGACTCGATGATGACGACAGAACCAGGGGAAAACTGGCCAAGATATTTCAAATAAATGCTTGAGTATGCACTTCTATAACCAAAAAATGAGAAATATTAGCGGAAAATAGGGAAAAATCATGTTTTTTAAACTATTACTTTTACTGTTTGCCAATGTTGAAGAGTGATTGTTTGTTTATTTTATTTTATTGTATTTTATTCCACTTTGCGGCAAGGAAAATTTCCCAAAGGGGACAAGAATAAAGTGATACTGATACTTAAAAAAAAAAAAAAAAAAGCATTCGAAGAATTCGCAAAAATTAAATTCAGATTTGGTGATTATTTTTTTATTTTTATTATTATCACAAGCTGGCAGCAGATTTTTACGGAAGAGGATTAGAGCCCCGGAAAAAGAATAGAAGTCTGACTTTTTACTCAGAATCCTTACTTTAATCAGCCATGAAAATCATTTAAATCAGACATGTTCCTCCAGACAGTTAGCGGTCTTCCTGCAGCACTCATATTTCTCTTATTAAAGCTGGTTGTTCCCAGGTGCCCATCTGTAGTCAAATCAGAATTTTGAGAATAAAGTTAGATTTTTGAGAAAGAAAATTAGAATCCTTTTTTTTTTTTTTTTTTTTTTTTTTTTTTTTTTTTTTTTTTTTCCGGTGGCCAGGTTTGTCCTATTGTAGGAGTATCTAAAGTGTCACTCTGAGGCCATTTACAGCCCTTGGAATGACTTTGTGCAGTCCGCAACCAAACTGCAGAGGTTTGGCTCAACAGTACGTGCGTTTGAAGCAATTTTAAGTTAAGAAGCCTGTCAAAAGACCTATCTGGTGACTTTTACTTAAAAGTAGACATATATTGTTTAAAATTTATTTATTAAATTGTATTCAATAAACATTTTTGAAGAAAGTAATTGTCATATCCCGCTCTTGTTGCTGAGAATACACAAAAATATTGTTAAATGAAAGATAAAGAGAAACTAGTGATCCAAACATTTTAGGAATTTGAATGCCTTTCTTTTCTTTTAATAGGGCAAATATACAAGCCTCATTACAATATTGTGTGTTTAGTTTAAGGTTAAGCATGGGAAAAGATCCCACAAAAAAAATCCCACAAGTGATTTTAATGTAATGATTCTGGCCTGTGTGTGGCAAAAAGTTTGAACACCAAACACTGTCCTATTGTGTGCTCTCAGCAGTACATCAGAAAACTTTCTCTCTGCCACTCTGGAGGACATATGGTTCCATATTATAATATCATTGAAAGGTTATGTTATTTTAGGTAATTTAATACAAAGTGGTGTATTTAAGCATATTATTAGAAGGTTAAGTTGAAGGAAATGTATGACAGAAAATGGTCCACAGGCAGGAATAACTGCAGCCTTGATTGGATTGTAAAGTAAAGCCAATTCAGCAGTTTGGGGAACATTCACAAGGTGTGGACTGCAGCTGGAACCAGAGCTTCAAGAGCCACAACACTGATATACCCATGGAATTGGGCTACAACTGATGCATTCATTGTGTTGAGCCACATCTGAACCAAATACAACGTCAGGAGGGTCTTACCTGTTTTCCAGCAAGACTTACCTCCTGTCCACACTGCCAAAGACACCAATACCTGCTTCAGTGACCATGGTATTACCTTGCTTGACTGACCAGCAATCTGGTCTGACCAAAAGCCCACAGAAAATCTATAGGGTTTCACAGAAAATTGAATGTTTGGAACAATTCAATGTTCAATGCAATGAATGCCATCGGTCAATGATTAATCAGTTTAGACAATCTTGAGTATTTTTTTTCCATAATCAAGCAGCCCTAAAAATGATAATGACTGACTAAAGCTAGAGAGCAATAACAGAAGAAACAGCTGAAAATAACAGCAGAGTGGAAAGGGTTGGGACTAATCTGAGGCACTGAAAAGAGTTTTTGTTCAGACAAAAAAAAAAAAAAAAAAAAAAAAAAAAAAAAAAAAAAAAAAAAAAAAATCCTATTGTGAATAAAATTGCATTGACAAGGGAAGTGTGATCAAAACACAACCTTTAAAAGGTGGGATGTGAATTAAGAGACAGTATGGCTGAAGGTGCTAAAAAACAGAAATGAGCAACAAGTGCCAAATAGGTATATGATGCATACAGTTAATTCAAAAAATAACAGAAAAAGGTGATTTGCATGCTCACAATGCTCAACAGTCTTGTTGAACATTGCACTTTATTGCTTGAAAAGAACTGCATGATAATATTTTTAGAGTTTTCCTGATCTAATAAGAAACACAATTTAAGGAAAAGCTAATATCTTTTACCCTTATTGAAAGCCTTGTGATGTGGCTGAACAAACAGGCACAGATTTGGAGTAGTGAGCTGTTCTTTTTTAAGAGACTCACTTAATCTCATGGTAATCCTTGTATTAGATCACACTCTGATGGTGAAACAGAGCAGCTTGACAGCGAGCATACACACACACACACACACACACACACAGACACACACACACACACACACACACACACACACGCACGCATTTGTTTAAGCATAGGCTGCCTCTTCCCATAAACAAAAAACAAGTACGCTGTCAAATATAAGCACATGGGCAATGATGCATACATGCACATACAAACGCCTGTTCTTTTCCACACACACAACATCTCGAACAGCAGGAGCAATGCATCACATGACTACAGCGGGACAACTCCCCCCACCCCCCACCCTAACTGCAAGATGAGTTTATGAGTGAAGAAGTGAACAGTGAGCAAGAGAGAATAGCTTCTCCACAGATGGAAACTAGGACACCGAACCCCTGTGTGTGTGTGAGTGTGTTTGCTTCCCGCTGCTTCTGCATGCGTTTGTGCATGTCCATCTGCGTAAACGTAGCAGTCGAGGAGCATGACTATGCACTTGTGTCCCATCACTTCTGAGACACAAATGAATAATCCACAAGTTGTTTTATAAAGTCTGTTTGGCTATCTTATTTCTAGGAAAAGTAGATCATTTGTGACTTTGCAACCACAGAATTTAGGATTTAGTAGATTCTGTTAGTTCTCTTTTTATTAAATGAACAAGACTTTTGTATCAGTTGAGCACCTTTAGAAATGTGTTTTTTAAAAATGTCTGCTGCCATTGACATTGTATTGAAAATGCATGTCAATCAGGTCTAAACAGGAGGAGATGAAGGGAATGTTTTGGAAGAGCAAGCTTCACATCTTTGAAATAATAAATAAATAGTACATGTGAATTGGGGTCAGCATTGTGGAATGTACAGTGTTTAATCAAGACGGGTGTGTAACTTTATCCTTTCACGTCACTATCTTGTTTTATTTTCTTTTTTTCCACATCTACTAATCAAATTTGTCTGAGAATCACATTTTAATTTTCTATGAGTGGTCAGATAATAATTAGCTGAATTAATCAGAAAGTCTCTTCAAGGGAGATAAGGAACAGAGTTTAAAAAGTATGTACCCTCAATAGGGACAAGGCCTGCGTTGCAAGTCGTCCTTTATTTTTCTAATCATTTTAAGTCACACCACTTGAATTAAAATCATTATTTATCACATTTAAATCCTCTTGTTATGTTTAAAATCAAGCCATGATCAACATAATTATAAATTCACTGTGCCTGATAGCTTTTAAATAACACAAAACCCTTAATTCTAACAAATGATTTAATTTTAATTCACCTGTTCACTATAACTTAAGTTAAAATGTCACAACATGTAAATCAGTCTTTTAGAGCACAATAGCCTGATATCGTCTTGTTGCACTGTCAACCACTATCATTGTGATTACAACGCAAAGGTATTGAAACCATTCCATGCTTGTTTCAAAAGATGAAAGGGGATTCGAAAAGGGGCGCGATCAGATAGTAACATCAGCCAATGAGAGTGTGACGCATGGCAGCAGCGATATGCAAAAAAGTGTAACCGAGAACACCTATAAATCTTGCACTAAGGATGAAAAACTGCTACAAAGGAGATTAGAGCCCACAGCAGCTAATGAGGTACTACATCAGCGCAGCTCGGCACCCAAAGCAGAGCACGCACACACAATGTTACACCCAACAACACAGGCTCAACTACAGAAAGCTCACACAAACAAAGCGTCTGGGGGCACCCGAGCGCACTGTATTCGTACAGTAACCCACAGAATACTGGTCTTACAATAAGCTACACACACATTGGCCAGCATGTCAAAACTTTAACGCAAACCTCAGAAGTCATATTTACAGCTGAAGTGAGCATCTGGGCTACAGCTAAATAGAAGATCAATACTGTAAATATTTTACTTAGGCTCAGTATTCAAAGTCCACAAAAGAAGCTCTGCAGTGATGTTTAGTATTACCTGCTTTTTAGAGACACATATATGAAAATCATCAGCTTCTGCTTTAATTTATTGCTATTTATTGTTCTCATGGAAATACTTATTTATAGACAGTGATAATTAATGGCATAACTGATGTTTTCAACAAAAAGAACTTGTCATCAGCTGTTTAGCACTAATGACATTGATGCAAGGAAAGGCTCTTTTTGTTCACTGGTTAAAGTGTTTTGGTTTCATCATCACGTTTTCTTCAAAAGTGATTACAGGATTGAGCAAAAGAAACCTAGTCTGTAGTAATACAGGTGTAGTCCCAGTGAAGAAAGAGCTGAGCCAACAGGTGAGCTTCCAGTTTATTTGGACATCGATAGTCCAACCCCTGCTTGTGGTCATGAGGTATGGATCACAACTGAAAAACGAAGATCCTTGATAAAAGTGATCTTCCTCCCGTGTGTGACCGGGCTTTGTCTTACAGATGGGATGAGGTGCTTCATCAATCTGAGGAGAGCTCAAAGTACAACTCCTGTTACCCCTGAAACAAAAAGGAGTCAGTTGAGGTGATGCAGGAAAAGGATCAGGATGCCACCTTGGCACCTCCCTTTGGAGGATTTCTGGGCACATCCAAATGGAAGGAGATAAAAGGGTGGACAAAGAACTTGTGGCAGGGACTCTATATATATTCTTTGGGGTCTCCCATGAGAAACCAAGATTATTGAGGAGAGGGGTGTCTGGATCTTCCTCCTTAACTTATTTTCTACAACCAAATAATCAAAAGGTAATGGATGGACGGACAGACAAACATTGATCCAAATCCCTTTTTCACCAAGAAATGTCTCCAATTTGCAAATATGGCATCTTGTAATAAAAAGCTCCATATAAGTCATGTCGTGTGGTGTAAGGAGCCAAACTGCCGCAAGAAACAGACAGGATTATACTGTAGTGGTAAGAATAATAAAAAACAAGGTAAATAGACTTAAAACATACAAATGAGACAGAAATCTTGTGACATCAGGATGGATGAGGATCTGACAAAGATTAACACAAACTAGGCATGTAAATACAGAAGAGGGGGGATTAGTGGGACAAAGGTCAGGTGAGTCTAATTAACTGAATATGTTGCAGATGTGAGGGAGCATGAAATGAGGGAAGCTGAGAGAGGATATTATGGAAGACAAGATTTGGGAACTACAGCAAAACTGAATATAACTAACCACAAGTGAGCACTAAGAAACAGCAAAAACTCCAGAAATCACAGGAAATCAGATCTTAAAACTAAACTTCAAATCCAACAGATCATAACCGCAAAAGCTGTAATGGTTACTATTTTGACTTTAGCTTCATTTTTCATTGTAATTGCATGCTCTATATAGGATAAGACTAAAGTGAAAAAAAAAAAATTAAATTTGACAAAACTGCAGACTGCTCCCGTTTGTGCACCACAGTCTGTTCATTTCTGTGCAGATAGACACAAACTGATATTTTTGTGTATGTGTTGTTCTCCAAATGGTGTGTACAGCAGCAACTGAGAGAGAGATGACCCCCTTAAGACTAGTCAATGACAGACGGACGTGAAGACAGATACAGCTCGCGAGACTGCCGATCAATAGTAATCATGAAGTGTTGTGTCATTAACGGCAGATGACACATCACCCAGGCTTTCGACTGTGCAAAACCCTAACATAAAACGGCATAAAGCCATTAATCCCTCTGGACCTTGATCAATAGATACACATTTACACAAGCATAAAGACTCTAGAAGCATGCCTGGGGTTTCATTGCTCATTTGTCTCATGGTTCAAGACTAAGTTTTGTCACAGATGCCAGCAAATCAAACGTGTCTACTTAAGAGCTCATCCTTTCATCCAGCATCGCACTTCTCTGAACCAGCTGAAGCAAGCATGACAGACTGAGTCTCTGACCCCATAAACGACCCCCAGGAGACAAAGGTTGTGATACACAACTATTACATTAACATGACGTCCAGTTAAAAAGATCTATGTATTAAATGAATGGGTTTAATCTCTGGGGATTCTTCAAAGTAGACTGAGGTTGTGGAGTGAAGAGTGCAGTTATAATGACAGCAGAGTTTGTAGACAGCAGAAGTGTATCATGGAAAAGTTCATGCTAAGCCTCATATCACATGGTCAGTGGTTGACTGATAAAAATATCAGACACACATCATTGGATTCGTCTGTTCGTTCCAGCAAGAACATGTGCTGATATCATCAGTCTAAATCCAGTTTTGAGTGACAGTCACTGTTTGCGAATGCTCTTCAGTCAAGATCTGCATTTCTGATTTCCTATTGGTATTTACAGATGTATCACCATAATTTAGAATTACGTCAAAAAAGTTATCTATTTCAGCAATTCAAAAAGGGAAACATATATATTATATAGGTCATTTAAATACAGAGTGGTAAAGTTTTTAATCCTGCAATGTCAGTCACACTTTTTCCTTCCACTCAACTTCCCATTGCTATACTTTGATACAGCACTGTGAACAGCAAGCTTCTTTAGAAGTGATCCTTTGCATCTTACCCACCTGTGGATGGTTTCAATGACCGTCTACAGGAAAACTGTCAAGTCAGCAGTCTTACTGTGTGAGTCATTGTGTAACTTTTTTTTCAAATGAAGAGCCTTTTTTTATTGATTACGAAACAGAATTTGGGGGATTTTATTAGCTGTAAGCCATAATCACCTAAATTATCAGAAAAAATGCTTAAATTGTATCACTTTTTGTGTAACGAATCTATATACAGTGGACCCCCGCGTATTCACTATTCAGCATTCGCAGATTCAGCTATTCATAAATTATTCTATGGACCATAACTCCAAATTATTTGCAGAAAATTTGTCTATTCACTATTTTTTTTCATAGTCATATCAAAAATATTTGAAAGAAAATGTAGCTTGGGAACCTGAAATGCCTATACAATGCCACTTGACACATTATTGGCTAGCATTTGCAAATCAGTCAATCCAGGAGCACCATTTATCTTCCGTGGTGGAACACACTGTTTTAAGCAGGATTTATAAACACCAGATGGCAATTTATAAAGACCCAAAAAGTATTCAAAAAGAGAGACAAAATAGCTTTAATAGGTTCACTTGAAAATAGCAATAATGAGCAGAGCTGTAGTGCTCTGACCTGGATTAACTATATGGTGGTGAGTAATAAACTGAAGAAAAAAAGAGACATCAAGCCTATGTCCTTTCTTTGCCAATACGACTAACAAACTAAACTCTTTTAAATGCCTTGCTCTCAACATTTTATTGGTTTTTGGTGGATGTCAATTTCAGTGTTATCTCTGTATATAAATCAACAAAATTATAATAGTTCACACAAAAACAGAGAAATACACTAAAGCTGACTAAAAGCAAGGTAAACACAGAGACATAAAAACATAAAAGACCTGACGGACTCAAACTGAACTCAAAGTAAAAACTAGCGTAAAAAAGTGTTTCTTTGTTATAGACTTAAAATCCTTTTTAAACTCGCTGCAGAAACCGAACAGGTACTCAGATAGTAAGGTACAAAAGCCATGTTACAGTTGCTGAGGTATTTAATGTATGCATGTACTGAATAAATGACTTAAAGTCAAAATGCCATAAAAAGACTATTTTTAATGCAATACTCAAAAAATACCAAAATGGGGAAGTAGAAATTTTTATCTGCTGTCAGACGTTTGAGGAAATTTATCTTTTACTTGACGAAAACTGTCAGACCAAAACTTGATACATATAAAAGTCTTTATGTTGCCACAAGCAACAATAGACAATGAATTCCCCCAAAAAGCAATATTATCTGCTTGAAATCTCCACCTAGTAGTTTCATAAACACCATTTCACTTATTTTTCACAGACTTAATGGATCAGCAAACCAATGGTGTTACATTACTGAGCCAAACAAAGTCCTCCTCATCACGTGCATGTCAAATGTCCCAAATCTGCATTTTTTTTAGCACGATGTGATGCTTCCTTCTGCTTCACACTCCCCAAAATACAGACCTTCACAGAAAAGTTTAAACTCAGGTCAAATTCAGTTCATTTTGCAGCGAGCCTATGTGATTTTCTGATTTAGTGATTGTGGGATTTTTTTTTTTTTTTTTTTTTGCAACCATGCCTCTGTTACATAGCTAATTCTGTGACATCAATTACTTTTAATTATTATTTTTTCATTCAGTAAATTGAATTAATTCAAATAATGTCACAGTAATATTTCACATATTAGAACTGCTGAGAGATGTCTTTTACCACATTGCATAGATGACCACATATTTATTCAGTTTCTGACCATTTTTCATCACCATTGGGAGTCCAGTTTGTTTGCAGTGAAAAAACAGCCAGAACAACTTTTCAGCAGCACTGGAAAGAAAGATTAATCATTCCTGCAGTAATTTAATGAATCCATGTCAAACTGTAAATCTACCTGTTTTGCTGTCTTGCTACGCAGCAAGAGCTACATAAGGCCTCTGTTCTGCCAAAACTATTCACTTTCGAGCCAGTGATTGTTGTACCAAGCTTCAGCAAGGGAGTGGGACTGCTATGTACAGCACAACAAAGCAATCCTGGAAAGCAATGTTGTTCAAGCCTGGCCAAGAATCATCAAAGTGCCCATTTGGCAGCTCATTTTAGGGCTGGCAGCCAAGGCCAAAGAAAGTTCTCAACCTGACACAAGTATAGAAGTAGAGGAAGGTGTTAAAAGCATGTTCGCTGGTTAGACTGCTCAATATGATACGAGAGTATCTAAATGATTCTGATGTATAATTTTCTTTTAGTCCTGCTTAACCAGGCTGTAGTCATGAGAAAAATATATACTTTTCAAATATGGGGTTTTCTTTTTCATCATCAGGTTTATTTAAATCATTGACGTATTTACCTCAAAGGTATATAAACAAAAATTCTGATGAAGATCAAATGGAAAAGATAAGCATAAACAAACAAGTACACCCACTTATAAAATCACATTTGGCAGCAATAAATTAAAAAGCGCTATCTTTCTCCTGTCTTAGATTTTAGCCATTTTCTTGTGGATTTGGCCAATAGTCAATGATTTTCCTGCTGATGACCCAGTTTGGCCCAGTCTCTAGTTGTCAGATGGATGGCTGCGCATTTGACCCAAGAATCATTCCCTATACAGAAGGGTTCTTGATTGACTATTAGGCGCCAAGATCCTGCGGCTGCCAAACAAGCCCAGATCATCAACCTTCCACCACCGTGTTTAACAGTTGATGACGGTTTTTTTGTACTGATATGTTTTGTTTTCTCTGGACATGTTGATGTGGTTTAAATCTAAGTATTTCTGCTTTGGTCTCTCATCCATCCATTGGACATTGTTTCAGAAGTCTTGTGGTTCATTCAGATGCCATGATTGTCAGGGGGAAAAAAAGACTCTCTCCTGTTCAGTCTTTCCCTAATTGCCCCATATTAAACTTTACCATTCAACATACTAACTAAGACTTACTCTGTGAAAGAGCTCTTGGTGTTGTTTGATATTTTTGAGCAGTACATGGTCTGAAAGTTAGGATAAAATTATTTGGACTTCCACTGAGATTGACGTCAAGTTGTTTGGAAATTACTTTATAAACCTTTCACAGATTAATGGGTAGCAACAATTGCTTCTTTTAATTTCATTGCTGATGTCTTTCTTTCTTGGCATTGTGTTAAAAAGCCCTTGTATGCTCCAGTGTAACATTTTTAGATCAAGTCTGTTTGTCTGTTTGATTAACAGCACCAGTGTGCTGCTTTCCCTCTTCAACCCTCGGAAAGCAGTGAGGGTGTACTCAGTATTTTTTTTTAATAAAGACAGTGAGGAGCAGCTGTGTGTTTTCATCCATTTGAGGTCAGCCTTGTACACTGGATCAAATTTATCGTGTCCTGATACCTAAAAACCAAGAACTGAAAGAGGGTTTTCTTTCCATATACCATTACTGTATACTACTCAAGACATTTCTGTAGCTCAATCTACTCAGATTTGTGGGATCTTGTTAGTTTGCCAATGGTGAGTGACATTTAGCCTCTGCATTCACACAGGGAAATTAGCGACGAACATGATTAAAATGTCAAAAGGTCAGATTTTGTTGCAAAAATAAACTGTCTCAAGAGGGAAGTTAATTGATTAGAGGCAACGGCAAACCATGGATCAGAGTCATTGTCTCAGATCAATGAAGCAGCACTAACTGCGTAGGAGCCCTCATTCTGCCCGAACCACCTGTATCTCCTGCCCTGCAGCGAGGACGATGGGGCTGTCGGGCTAATCCTCTCGAACAGCACAGTCCACACAAACAGACCGCAGCCAGGAGCATGTAGGTCTCTGCAGCTGCCTTTACTTCTTGCTAGAAACAAGGCTGAGAAAGGTTTATAGTAGTGCTCTGAGGCTAAAGGTCTCAGCAGCACTTTAAAAAGCTGAACTGGAAATGGAGCATCACTGTCAAGAAAGGAGGCAATGATGATGGTCATCGGGCCTGCAACACTGAGCCGCCTTCTCTCCATTCAATTTTACCTCTATATTTAATGCAGACACTCTTTTCTAATAATAAACCTACTCAAACAGCCAAGTAAAATACTCTTTATGATGTTAGCACACAGTGTTAGGGAATAGAAATACCTTATTAGTTTGTACTCGAACATTGCAGCATATAATAATAAAGTGCGAAAGGAAAAGAAAGAAAAACAGACGTTTAATTCCCTCTTTATCTCCTATCATGGAGCCGACATACTTTGCAACAAAACAAGTATTCCCATCTAATGTTTCCCTTGGAAGGATACGTTTTATATTGCTTGTAGTATTTTATATTGCAATGGACACAAGAAGGGAAAACGGTTTAAATACACAGGTGCATGTGTTCCACGTCAAAGAGCTACGAGGTAAAGAGAAAACAGCACTCACCACTTTGTCCTCCTGAAGCCCGGTCAGTCAGGCATGTAGAATAAAAAGAAAGAGGACAAGAAATGTAAGAATTAAATAAAGCCATAGAAAAGTCTTACTTCCCCAGCTAGAAGTGAACTTTGGAATATTATCTCCAGTGATTTCCCAAACCATTCAGACACATTTTGTCACGATACAAACACAAACTTCTGTGTTTTATTTTCGCCCAGTCGTTTTTTGGCAACATTTGTTGGATTGGTCAATGTTTGGGTGTATCCATCTTCATATTAGCAACTTCCTTGTCCCTGCTAAAGAAGAGCATCCTCAAAATATAATGGTGCCATCACCATGCTTCATCCTGGGGATAGGTCTCATCTGACCAGAGTGCCCTACTTTTTGGTCCTCCCGTTCTCTCACAAAAGCAAGATTTGAAGAATACGCAATCGATTGATGTCCTCTCAGCAAATCCGCTTGCTTTTCAAATTAATCCTCTCCCTGCCCAATATTGCTGTTACCACACTTAAATTTCTACAAAGGTTTATTCCTGACCTGTCAGATGAATTATACTGACATTAAATTACACAGAAGAATAGATTATTTATGAATTTGGTCACTTTTGAAGCCAATTATTTACAACTGACTTTATTTAGAGGTATCAGAGAAGAGAGGACTGAATACAAATATCAGAGATCAGATTTTTATTTCTAAAAGATCAAGCATCCAAGTCACAGGCTGCACGGTGGAGCAGCAGGTGGCACTGTTGCCTTAAGGTCTTTCTCCATGGAGTGTGCACTTTCTCCCCGTGCATGGATTCTCTCTGGGTACTCTGGCTTCCTTCCACAGTCCAAAAACAGGACTGTTAGGGCAACTGAACACTCTAGGATGTCCTTAGGTATGAGTGTGTGTGCATTGTTATTTGTATTGTGCGTCTCTCTGGTGCCCTGTGATGGACTGGCGACCTGTCCAGGGTGCACCCCGCCTATCGCCTATTGACATTTGGAGACAGGAACCAGCAACTCTGCAAGGATAAGCAGTACACATGATGGATGGATGTTCCTAAATCACACCTGTGTGCATGGGCTTAACGATATCCCACCACACGACCAACTGTTTCACCCATGAAAACAGCACACTGTCACCACAGCAACAAGTCTGACTGTCCTTATTTACTCAGAGTGATGGACTTCAAAGAGTTTGGAAATGACCTTATAACCCTTCCCAGATTGATGGGTAGCATGCTCTCTAAGCCCACTGCTGATGTCTTCACTAATTGGCATTGTATTAACACACAGTTGTGTGCTCCAAACCAGCAAATTCTCTTTCTTGCTTTTGTAGACGTGGTCACAATGATGATGATCAATTAATTGAATGTACTTTTTGGACACCGTATTCAAAATTATTTTATAAAATGTAGATGAGGTTTAATTTATCTTTTCTAAGGTTTTATTTTCCTTGTAGGCTTGCTGGTTTACTAAATTTACTCTCCTAGCTATTGCAGCAGCTTCCCCCGCCTTCCAGAACCCCACAGCTGAACACTCCCGACATCACCCACTAACTAATTAGGATGTACTTTTATATGTGTGTGTTTGTGCCTGTGTGAGGTCATTAAATGCCACCCCGGTAATGTGGGGAAGGGGGCCAGACACAGACCGTCACTTCTTTAAAAAGAAGACTCACCTCCCGTTCACACACACACAAACACACACCCCACTGTGTGCTTATAGGGCACCTCCGGACCCCTGGGAGACCAAGACAGAGTGGTAGACCACCCCCTCAGTCCAAAGCTCAGTCTAATGCCCAATTAACCTTTACCAGGCTGAGCTTGGGTCACACAGATTCATGCACACATGGGCACAGCCCATGAGCACGCACATGGGTGCAGGCACGCATAAACGCACACAGATAGATTTTACCACACAGTCAGAGCAAACGGTGACACATATACCGCCACGGCTCATCACCCCCACCTGAGTTCCAACACCTGAGGCTCGAGCCGATGTACAGTATTTGGATTTTGTGAACAGCTGCACGTCTTTTCAATGCCCCGAAAACAAAACAATGACAAATATGAACCTGCACATCTCTTTGTTCTATATATCTCTCAAGTCAGAATGATTTTTTTTTCTTTAACTCAGACATCTGCAAATATCTGACTGATAAAAAAAAAAAATCCTATTAGTGTGTATACTGTATGTCTTTAATTTCTATGACATGTACTGTGTTAACTAAATACTTTCTCAACAGGCTAGTGAGCAGGGTTACCTCTTGATCCAAGGGTAGCAACTGCACCAAATGTTCACATATTCATCTGATCTGATAAGCCCCATCCCCTTTCTGTCCTTTGTATATCAGGACATAATAAAATGATGGGATTGTTTCAAGGCTCTAAAATTTTTTAAGTCTAACCCTAAAAGCACAAATTCTCATTGGGCGAGAGATGGTCTCCACCCTGGACAGGTTGCCAGTGCATCACAGGGAAACATAGAGACACACAGGACAACCTGCCACACACTCACACCTAAGGACAATTTTTGGAGAGACCAGTTACCCTAATAGTCATGTTTTTGGACTGTGGGAGGAAATTGGAGTACCAGGAGAAAACCCACGCATGCCTAGGGAGAATATGCAAGAAAGACCCGAGGCCAGGCAGGATTCGAACCCAGGACCTTCTTGCTTCAAGGCAACAGTGCTACCATCTAATTAAACGAAAAAAAGCCAGCATGGAAAATAAGTAATGGTTTCCAATTTGACTCACATCATTTTGGAGAAACTGTGGCCCACTCCTCTTCACTATGTTGCTTCAACGCTGACCTAACCCAGTGTGGGACAAGCTTCAGCTGTCAGACTGATAGGCTCACATTTGACTCTAGCATACTCCATGACTCCAAGATGATAAGGTCCAGTGGGTGCACAAGCCCAGATCATCGCTCCTCCCCCACTGTGCTTGACATGAAGTGTTTGTGCTGCTGTGCTGTCGATTATGACTCAGCATCTCCGCATTGGTCTAATCTGTCAAAAGGATGTTGTATCAAAAGTCTTGTGGTTCACATAGATGCAATTTTGTGAACCTAAATTGTGCTGCCATGTTTTTCATTTTGTTTTGTCTTTTTCTTACTGTCCTTTCACAAACTTTAATATTGAACACACTAATTGAGCTCTGTAAAGTCTAAGATGGAGATCTTGGGGGGGGGGGGTTATTTCTCTGAGCATTCCCTTTGACCTTGGGGTGAATTTGCTGATACGTCCCCTCCCGGGATGACTGGCATCTGCCTTAAATTTACCTCAAATATCTTACAACCCTTTCAAGATTAACGATCAGCAACAGTTGCTTCTCTAAGGTCATTGCTGATGATGTTCGTGCTTGTCATTGTGGTGATGCCTATATGCTCCAGACCAGAATCAAAATGAAAAATTCCAGCTTTTATAGAGGTGTTCACACTGATAATAATCATTTAATTAGGTGCTTTAACTATCAGGACCCGGTTACTTCTTTGCCCCTTAAATCCTATAGAAGCATGAAGGATGTATACATTTTTCCAAACATAGGTTTCAGATTATATATTCATCTTTGTTTCAGAAATGTTGATAGTAGTGGTGTGCCAAAAAAAAAAATCGATTCACATAGTAATCGGGATTCTCATTTACTATGATTCAGAATCGATTTAAAATGTCCCAAAATTGATTTAAGAAAATAACATTAAAAAAAAAAAAAAAAAAAAAAAACCACCGTCTATCGGCCTCCATTTTGTAACAACGCGGGACGTTCTGACGTCACCACGCAGACAGCACTGGAACGTACGCATGCGTGGAAAACACAACAACATAGAGGAGATTCAACCGGCCCCGTCTTCGTTGACGGCAAACATTTGGACAATTTTTTTTTTTTTTTTTTTTTTTTTTTTTTACTGAATGCCAGGAAGACCACGCTTGGCATGATCTTCACCATGTGCAAGGTTTGCAAAATGAAGACTGAGCACTTCGGGAATACAACAAATGCATAGAGCCAATACAGCTGAGCTAAGGTACGCTATAGGTCTCTGTGCTGTGTTTTGTGTGATTGGTCAGAAGTTTGTGGCTGTGTTTTATGCAGAAAAGCGCTCGAACAGCAATACTCATATTTCGTTTCAACTAGTCCGTATCCACTTCTGTATCCGCAGATGACATGAACACGGAACGTCCAGCCAACGAGGTGAGGAATTATGTACATTTTTTACGATTCTTTGCAAAAATAACTACAAAGACCGTGAAATGGCTGAAAACCTCAGCATGGAAAATTGCAACGCCATTGTCCACGGAGGAGGCTGTCTGCAGATATGCATAGCTTTCTCTCCGTGACGCTTTGTAAAAACAAAACGGGGGATGCAGGGAGTTGATAGTTTTTGGAAACTCGAGATTGTATTTATATAATTTCAGAGCCAAGTAAGGGCCAGATAATTTTATAATGTATATTTTATAATGTATAAATTGAGAGGAGGGTGTATTTTCTTCTTACTATGTATGTATCTGTAAAATGATTTTGTTTTTATAGAGAATGAGCTCTTCATATTGTGGAGGTCCATAGCACCTTTATAAATCAAGAGACCCTCATAGTGTTTATTATTATGGGGGCTTGTAATCTGCAGCTTCACCACCAGATGCCACTAAATTTAATCTCCACTTCAATCATAACAGGTTTTGTTAAAAGAGTAGTATTATGTCTTTTCCAGCCACATAGAATGATTTTACAGCACAATCCAGTAACTATATTACCTTCAGTTGTTATAAAAATGCTGTATATATCAAATATGACTTAACAGAAATTTGACTTCGTAACTTAATGTCTTGAATTTGGGCCTCTGTATCTTTAAGAAAACCCTGCTCTTTCCAACACTCTGCCTTCAGGAAGTCATCACAACATCGCTCCTGTATTAACCTTTTAAAAACGTTTTTACCAGTGTTGCACTGAGAAGTAGCTCATATCATGAGCTCAGCAGAGGCGCAGTTCCACCAGGTGTTTGCTAATTGCTGCTGGTTACTCTTAAGGAGCTGAGTGGTGATGTTGCGGGGTAGGGGTGCTCTAGGAGGCAGAAGCTCTGAAGCTTAGAAACTGCAGCTCCGAGGAGGAGCTGCGTCTTGAAGGCGGAGCTCAGTCCCACCCAGGCATTTTGCACAACTGAATGGTTGCCTCAGGAGATTAAAGGATTTCTCAAACATGCATGAAAGAAACAAAGCAACACTCCAGGTATGTTTTTTTATGAGGGAATAACATTATAACATGATGTAAAGCTCAAAAAAGTAAATTTTACATAATACTGCGCCTTTAAACAAATTGTTTGCAACCAGAATGAAATAGATAGGCATGCAATCTTTCTATGAAAAGTGAAACATTCATTGTCATTTTCAGATCACACGAAAAGCAGCATAAGCAAAATCTTCTCTCACCGTGTTGGACCGCAGGGACACTCTTCCCCCACATCGAGCGCAGAACTTCGTCTGGCAGTACGAACATAGGTTCCCACAGCCATCTGCAAACTTCGTCTTGTGGCAGATGCCACAGGTTGGCGCGTCGTCCCGATGAACGGCTGAGCCCGCCGCCGCCGTAGCCTGTCGGATCACTGTTTCCCGGTAACTGGACAGATGCTGCTGGATACCTCTGGAAAAAATAACACCAGATAGAAGCATGAAGATTGTTCAATATGTGAATGCAGGATTTAGATTAGACTGCAGGAATACTTGACAAAGTAATTGTGTAAGTGTCTCTTTAATGGTGACAAAATGAAGCCATTCTGTTGTTGATCTGGAGGTAGGCTTGGTGGTAATGGTGTCTATTTAAAGGTGCAACATCATAATCTCCTATTTTTCATTCATCCATGCACTTTCTAAACCCACTTGATCCATGCAGGGTTTGTTGGGAGCCTGGTGCATATCTCCAGTAGCCATTGGGTGACAACCATGACACCAGTCCACCACAGGACAATACAGAAGTACACAGTACAAGCAACCATAAATGCACAAATTCACATCTAGTGTGATATACAGTGGCCAGGTGACCGAATGTGCATGCTTTTGAACTGTAGAAAGCGGAAGTACCCACACTTGCATGGGGAGAACATGCGAACCCCACACAAAAAGGCTTCTTGTGCTACAACCCGACAATATTTTTGTTTTAAATAAAAGTTTTTATATCAAAAACTATTAATGCTACTCTTCACTGGCACACGAAGCGGACTATAATGCAGGGCATTCTGGGTAAATATAACCAAAGCAAACCTGCAAGTCTAGTGCTTGCAGGAGAAATGACTCGTGATCTTTTGCAAAAGACAAAAGAGAAATCCTACAAGCGCTAATATTTGACGCCGCTCCATTTTTGTTTACATCGTGAAGAAGGAAGTTGCACTCAGTGTCTTCTTCGGAGGTTTTCATGTCGTTTCCGTCTTGGTGCAGCGCCACCATAGGTGAGGGGGTAAACGGGTTTTTCAAAGGGTTTGGTTCGTTTGATATAATTCAGTGTGAAAGCTAACCGCCCCAGCTGAAAATATAACAAATATTGCAATTTTGGTCCCCAACGTAACCGAGTCTACCGGACTATCAAGTGTGAAAACATCCTAATACTTCATTGAAACACCTTTTGAATCAGGTTCAGAACCGTGTTCTTTGGTGGGAGTCGGTTGGAACATATCTTGGCTTGGTAATACTCACCTCCTTTAACTTGAAAAAGTTCTCCACAATCATCAGATTCTGAGGACATCTCTTGTCCACAGCCCAGTTCTGGTGACCCCACAGCTTTTCTGTGAGATTTACTTCAAGTCTTTGGCTTGCTTTCAAAACTTTACTTCACCCCTCATGAAGCCATTCCGTTGTTGATCTGGAGGTATGCTTGCACTCATTGTGATGTTGGCAGACAACCAAAGAGGATCAACTCTATTTGAGAAAAGTAACCCGAGAGCATGATGCCCCACCATCATGTTTCACTGTGGGTGGTGTTGCTCTTTTAAGCAACGTGCAGTGGTGGTTATGCAAAACATAGCCTGTTGACCACATGGTTATATCGAAAGGTTACTCAACAAAGTATTAGTTTAAGGGTTTATACAACATACTTATTGGTTTTTTTATTTTTTTATATCCTTTCCTCTAATATATTTTGTTTTTCAGTTGAATTGCCCAGAATATATGTCAAGTTTTCTAAAAATGAGTTTTGGAATGATTTATTAATGTCTCATTTTATTATATCACAAACACCTAGCATGTTCAAACAGGTGTGTGCACTTTTAAGAGCTGCTGTGAGTAACTTAATACAATGTACATGCTAATGTGTTTGGATAAACAATAACAGCAAATAATTGGAGTGAAGAAGACCATTTTTGGCAATTATCAGTTTCATATCAGTGTTCCATGCAATCAGTTCTGTGTATGAAATTGCTACAGGCTGAACTGCTGGCACAAGAAACTCCTCAAATCGATATTCAAAAGGGGGGAGGTGGGGTATTGGTTTTATGTGGCGTTACAGTAAAGCTGATTAATTGGATTTCACACTATGGAGATTGAGGAGAGAGTAAATACAGATGGGAGGGACAAGTGAAAAAAACGGAAGATGAGAGCAGCCGCAAATCTTCAAATTAATTACTAAAATACCAAGGTGACCAAACCGGACTGAAATGACCAAAAATCAGAGCACAAGCCAAGCTTTCTCACTTCTCATGCAAAGTATGTCAGAGTCTGTTTCATTAACCTTTTTTTCCTTCTCAAATAAACTGTAAAGTCATTGTAATAATGCATATATAAGGCAAACATCCAGATCTGAGTCATTCCAAGTCATATTTAAGTCATGTTAGTTTAAGATGAGGAGTTGTTGCTTATGATTGCATAATCTGGAAAATAGAGATACGAAATAATTTCATGTATCTGACCCCAGTCACCTGAATGCAGATATTTGAGTTATATTATAATTATAAAAGTTCCAGTTGGTCTGAATCTCACAGAGCCGTTGCTGTAGAGTACTTACAGGCTGGGGCTCAGTGGTGCCGACTCCTCGCCCATCAGCTCAGCCACTCAAAACTACAAATCCCAGCAGAGATCAGAGGAAATAAAATCCAACATCCAGCTGTTTGTTCCACTTTTCCGCATCGCTGCAGTAGCCGTGAGAGGCCAAACCATTCCTCTAAATGCAGCTTTCAGAGACACCGAGAACCCAACAGGTAAAACACAAGCTACCCCCAGAAGAGTTAACACCTTACTTGCACACACACAAACACACACCCATTTGTCACACTCTTATATGGCTAACACAAAAAAACAAAATACAAACCTGCAAAACCCACACAGGGATGCACACTTCCTGGGAGAGATAAGGTCACGAAGAGGTGACCTGCTGCTGGAGCACAGCAGGAATCACTTCCTGATCCATGACTCTCGCTGAGTATTCCCCAACTACCAGCTCTGCTCAGCTGCTAATAGAGTTAACCCTCAATAAACTGCAGGCCCGATATATGGAACCCGTGAGATGAATTATATGTTTATGTTGAAACTGACAAATATTACATGGGTTCATGAAAAAGCTTTGACCTGAGCTGAATCTGGTCTGTTGTTTTTTTTGCTGTGAAGCCTCATACCTTCTTTGTTGTCTCAGAAGCGCTATGCTGATGCCATGGCTTTAATCCAAAATGGCTTTTTCTAGTATTAGGCCTAATAAATCCACTGCGGCTGGATGTAAGTAAAGTCAGCCATAGAGGCACTGAATCCCTTCCTCAATGTCATTTTCTACTTGGGTTCATTGAGTTCTTTCATTATTTCCAAAACTATTTTCTCCATCTTTGCTGTTACAGTAAAATTCCTACTGAGCATATCTATACAAAATTTCACATTTACCAATAAAATGTGTGACTAAAAAATGCAAATCAAATCACATTTGCACCCAAAAATGGGATGAATCTCTGCTTTAAGGAGACAACTTTAAGAATCACAATGCTTCATTTACAAGTTATGGCAGGTTGGAGTGGGAAATGGATGAATGGATGGATAGGACGAGGTTTTGTCTGCTGTAACTAAGAAGCAAAACTCTCACTTTAATGATCTGTCAATGTCTCATTCCCTTCCTATGGCCATGAAATATAAATCATGACCAAAAGAACGACATCTTGGAGCAGACTGCGCTGCAAAAACACAAAATCAAGTATTTTGGTCAAGTTTCTAGTGCAAATATCTTTGTACTAGAAAGATATTTGCACAGTGTATTTCAAGTGTATTTCAATACTCTTGAAATAAAACAAAACTAGCTTACAAGCAACTTTACAACACAATATAGGAGCTTGTTTAAAGTCAACAATTCCATAATATTGATGAAAAAGTATATTTTTCCCATGTTTTGAGTTAAAATGTCTTGTCCTACTGGCAGATTATTTCACTTATTGGAAGATGTTAGCACTAGAAACTAGACCAAAAATATTTGGTAAGATTTCGTGTTTTTGCACTGTGAAAACTCCCTGGAGGAATTTTACTGTTAGCCCCCTCTGGTGTGGGAACACTTTTGGATCAACTAATGTCAAGGTTTTCCACCCATCATGAAACTCGATGGGCTGACAGAGGATAGATGGATGGATGATTATTAGTTACCTCACAGGTGCCTTGTAACACCTCAGTTTTTGATAAAGCACCAACAAAACAGGTCAAATTTGACGTTGCTAAAGTCAAATTTGAAGGCAAGACCAGGCTTTTTGTGTTCACTGAGTAGATGAAGACCCCACTGGGACATTAGAAAATCAGCCATAACTTAGATGGTCATTGCAGAGTCTTGTCAAGGTCTTCTGACATAGTAGAGATAGAGCATGATAGTTCGCCTAAGGTATTTGAGCATGCACAAAACTTGCATCAAGAACTTGCTTTGGTTTAATATTGCAGTGACAGCCTATTGGAGTCCTGGGTGAAGTGTGAGTGAGGGTGATGGTGGCATATACATGACATGCGACGTGCATTGGCATACCCTTCAGAAGCTGAAGGAGGACTAGCCCTGGTCGCCTCATGGCTTAGCTGAGGACCCATCTGTAGGCTCATGCTACCTAGATCTTTCAGCAGTCTGAGTTTTTCCAGGAAGTGGTTTATCCAGTCTCTCTTTTAATTGCTGTCTGCAACAGATCTTTTTAGCAAAGCAAAATATTACTTTGAAGCTCAACAAAACAGACACAAAAGATGTTCTGACACTGTGCCAAGTTCCATTTACCATTGCTTAGTTGTGTGAAGTCTCTTTTTGATGCTTACTGTCTAAACTGACAGAAGCAGGAAGTACATCAAGTACCCTTCTACGAATCAGTCAACCACAACAAGCCATCATATCTTCTGCTGCGTGAAGCAGCTCCTAGAAATGTATGGTTTGAGGGTGGGGGCAGATGTTAATTAGGATGGAGGGAAGGGAAGGACAGGGAGATGCATGAAGGCCAACATCAGAGACAAAAATGCACAGAGACAAAAAAAAAAAAAAAAAATAGAGCTCATTAAAGAAATTCAGAAAAATGATATTCAAATGTAGCCACAAGGTTAAAGCAAAGTGAACACAATTCCTCAGTTTCTTGCACAAACACAGAAACAAACCTCATCACTTTCCCAAAAAAATCTTTGATGCTTTCACTTGCTTGGAAAAGCTGTTGTGTGTGTCTCCCAAGGCTTTATATACATTTCAAACAAAACTTTCATGATTCAACATTTACATAAAGCGTGCTGGAAAGCTCTGCACTCTGTCCTTACTCAGAGCAAAAGCAAAGTTTGGTCCATGATGATGCAAACTGATGTGTGTTACAATCAGAAGATAAATTTTAAGACAAGATAAAAAATCTTTTCTTCAGCATATGAATAATATTCTATATTTGAATGTTATATCATAATTGACATATTAGAATTTTTGAATTGCTAATTATTTTTAAAAACAGTATTACTGAATTTGTTTTGCTTTTTGCAGAGAGGCAATAAATCCCTTACTGAAGAGACCTTTTTTTTTAGATAGCAGTGATTGGTTTACATTTTGTAACCCTAGCTCTACATCATATACAGTTGAAACCAGAAGTTTACATACACCACATAAAAAGACACGTATTTTTTTTCACTGTCTGAAGATAAATCAGAGCAAACTTCTCTTATTTCAGGTCAGTTAGAATTACTAAAATTATTTGTTAAATGCCACAATAATAAGATAAAGCATATCTTAGAGATTTATTTATTAATGTCTTCAAAATCAGAAGTTTACATACATAATGTTTGCTATCTTTATAAATATTGAGGGAAAGTCCAGATAATGATGTTATGGCTTTAGAAACTTCTTATA
This sequence comes from Anableps anableps, assembly GCA_014839685.1. Taxonomy (NCBI): domain Eukaryota; kingdom Metazoa; phylum Chordata; class Actinopteri; order Cyprinodontiformes; family Anablepidae; genus Anableps; species Anableps anableps. Next base: position 7,955,114 of record CM026076.1, on the reverse strand, counting down.
GGTTAACTGACACATTTGAGTTAATTGGAGACACAGCTGTGGATGTATATTACGGCCACACCTGGAACAAACTGCTTTCTCGTTTGACACGATGGGAAAGTCAAAAGAAGTCAGCCAAGATATCAGGAAGAGAATCATGGGGCTGCACCAGTCTGGTTCATGCTCGGGAACAGTGTCCAGGTGGTTAAAGATGCGGTGTTTGTCTGTTAAAACAGTTACAGTATCCAGTATATACATGATGGGGATGTCCAACCATCATACTGCTCAGGAAAGAGACAGGTTCTGTGTCCCATGAGATGTTTTAGTCTGAAATAATCAATCTCAGAACAAAAGCCAAAGACCTTGTGAAGATGCTGGCTGAAGCTGTTAAAACAGTGTCATTATCCACAGTGAAACGAGTCCTGTACAGATATGGGCTGGAAGGCCACACTGCGAGAAGGAAGCCATTACTTCAAACCTTCATTTTTGGAGACATGTCCTGTGGTCTGATGAGGCTAAAGTGGAGCTGTTTGTCCATAATGACAATCTTTACATTTGGAGGAAAAAGAGGGACTCTTGTAAGCCTGGGAACGCCACCCCAACTGTGAGTGTTGGCTTGCACTGTGTGTAAGGCCAACAGATGGTATTAATGGAGCACACCCATTTTCCTAATGTCTGGCTAACACAGTGCATCAAATATACCACAGACTAATGTTTCCTAGAGCAGCAATCAATCAATTTCTTGAGAAAATTTAAGATTAGCCAATGAATAAAAATAATCAGCAGTTGATTTGAGGCATTGCTCGGGTGTTTTTATGTGTCCAGGTTTATGTTTTAATTTTAAGAATACAGAGGTCAAAAAAAGCTAAAGTGACCACTCTTGACAACCCCAAGGAAAGGAAGGACTTCCCTGGTCATGAAAAGCCCAAATGTAGATTAATGTACAGCTGTAAGGCCAACAGATGTTTCTTTAAAATGATTAAGTATTTCAAAGATCATGATGTTATGCGTCTTAACAAGGTTTCTAGGATGTTTGGGAGAGAAATATGCCCAAATGACTGTTTCAGAAAAACAACATTTTTTGTCTCATCTAACCAGAGCACGTGGTTCCAGTTAAAGTCAAAGTAGAGTCTAGCAAACTCCGTACATTAACATTTGTGATAGTAGGGCAGAAGAGGCTTTTTCCGAGCATGTCTTCCAAGCAACCAGTTGGCCTGTCGATGGTATTTATTACCTGTGTATGCAGACCTGGTGAACCCCAGATGCCATTCTTTGCTGCAGCTCTTTCATAGGGAGCGTTGAAGTTTTTTTTGGTTTGTTTTTTTTTTAACCACACTTACCATCCTCCTCACTGTGCATGGTAGCAAGACAAACTTGGGTCTTTGTCCAACTTTCTTCGTGACAGTTCCAACGATTTTAACATTTAAATAATTGCCCTAATTGTAGATATGGTCAAGTTTAGATGAGTAGTTATTTTCTCGTCAACATTTCCTCATGGAACAATGAACAACACATGCCTAACTTGGCATCTTCTCATATCTTTCCCATTTTGAAGGACGAAGAATAATACAATGATGTTACTTCACATTTATACCCATAGAAACAAACCTAACTCATGGGTTTCACTCTGAACAATCTAAAAGTTAGAGCAAAAAACTTACAAAAGGATTTCGGCTACATTTGCATTATATTATAGGAACCAGTGTGTCAGTGGTGATTTTATTAAAAACTATTGTTTCTTAAAGGGGTCATAACAACAAATTTAATTTTTCTGTGGTTTTGGGGGTATAATGTGATCGTGCACTGAGGCCGAGTGAATGTCATAAGTTGGTATCAAAATCCCTGCTCATAGACGGTCAGCTTTATTTCTTTGCTCAAAAACAGACGAATCAGAGAACAGTTTATCTTTCTATGCAATTCATATTCTCCAGTTAGAGAACACCATCAAGCAAACAGCCCTCCCCTCCCTCCTCCCCCCAGCTGAGACACCGGTTAATTTAAGAGCGACTAAAAAGGGGCACTGTTATGTCCGAGGGAGCTCAAAAACAGCTGGAAGTTTTCACTCACTCCTGAAGGATGAGAGAATCAGAGAAGAGTGGCTGAAGTTCATTTATGGGGAAGGTACCACGCAATTGTAACCCCAATTTGAGACGATGTTCAGCGCATTTTACTGAAGAGTTTCCCAGATATGGTTGGAGCCAATCAGAGTGAAATCAACTAGGTAGAGCCACATATTATGACCATACCCAACCCTTTCACCAAGGAGGGAAATCTGGCCTGCCAAAACAACCCCCTACAAAAAGGTGACGTTATTTTCTTTTTATGAAATTTTTTTGGGATAACTGACGTTATCTCAAAACGTATTTCATATCAACTCTATGAAATACTTTATACAGTGATCTCACCACCCCTTTAATGCAGGGTTATATTTCACACAAAACAAATGTTCTCAAACCTGAAGTTTGGAGTGTGAGATTACGCTGCTGCAATAAAATATCAATTTATTTTAAGGCTTTCGACAACTCTTTACCAGGGGTGCAAATACAGTAAGTAAGGAGTGTGCATTTAATGCTTGTTTCTTTCTCCTTTTTAGCAAATGAATATAATGAATAAACTTAAAGTTATTATTTTTTCAATTAAAAAATGCTCAAAAATATCTGAACCTGTTGCATAGTGACTTTTTCAGAAAGAAATAAAAAAAAGTTGCATCTATGAGGGACCACCTAAGCTGCGTATTGATACGTGATGCATTCTCTTGTCACAATTTACAATGGCACAACAGCATGCACAGCGCTGAGCCATTTTAAACTAGTATGTTACCAAGAGAAAAAAAAAAGACCATTTATCCAGTTTTTCTCGCTGTGACTCACTAGTGGGTTTTTAATGGTTATTGGATGATAGTGGAGTTCTGTGGCAGAGAGGAAAGAGATATATCGGGTTCAGGATACTAAGTGAGTTTGAGGGAAGAAATACTGGAGAAGATGGATGGAGATGCTGTGAAGAAGGATGGGAGAGCAAAGGGGAAGAGCTTCTGCAGGAAGTTTATAGCACTGTGACAGAAGCTGCGACTAGCTATAACTCAAAGCTGGAGAGCACCGAGACCTTTTAGTGACAAGGACAAGCCAAGACGACACAGAGCTTTCACTGTTGTAATTTTATTGTTTCAGAGTTTATCTTTCAGTCCTAAGTGTGAGGTGCATCTATATATGAGCAAAGTATTATGAAGAAAAAGATCTGAACCGTTGGACATGCATATGTATTTAGCCTCTTTCAAACGGATGCTTTAAGGCAGAGGTTGCACTAGACTTTTTCGTTGTTCGTCATTTTGAAGGACGGCGTCAATGAAATACAGTCACAATTTTTTTTTTTACCTCAATTTTTCAAAATTTAAATTCAAAAATACTTTATTTATCCCAAAGGAAAATTAAATGTTGATGTAATTTATTTAATTACAGAGTTGTTATAGACTGTGATGGCTGTCGGCAGGAAAACTCTCCTGTAGCGGTCCGTTTTACAACCAATCTGAAGAAGCCTCTGACTGAAGAGACTCTGTTTTCCAATGACAGTCTCATGAAGAGGATGGTCAGGGTTGTCAATTGTTTTCTTAATTTTATGTAAAATCCTTCTTTGCATCATCAACTCCAGAGGTTCCAGTCGTCCCCAGAACAGAACCAGCCTTCTTTATCAGGTTGTTGAGCCTCTTTAGGTCCCTGGCTCTGATGCTGCTGCCCCAACAGATGATGGCAGAGGAGATGACACTCTCAACAGTAGACTTATAGAAAATCGGTAACATCTTGCTGCAAACCTTGAAGGATCTTAGCTTCCTCAAGAAATACAATCTGCTCTGTCCCTTCTTGTAGATGCTTTACTGTTGAGTCTCCAGTTCAGTCTGTTGTCTAGATGAACACTGAGGTATTTATATTCCTCAACCATCTCCTTCGTTTTGTTCACATTCAATTTGATTGTTTCCACACCCTGACACAAAGCGGTCCACTAGCTCTTTGTACTCAGCTTTTTGTCCATCTCTGATCCACCTGACAACTGCAGAATCATCTGAGTATTTCTGCAGATGACAGGAGTCTGACTTGTGCTGGAAGTCTGAAGTGTACAGAGTAAAAAGGAATGGTGAGAGTACAGTCCCCTGTGGTGCTCCTGTGCTGCTAACCACCTGGTTAGACACACAGTCCTTCAGTCTCACAAACTGTGGTCTGTTTGTCAGGTAGTCATTGATCCAGACGATTGTTGAAGCCTCCACCTGTGTCCTCTGGAGTTTCAGACGAAGCAGATCAGGCCAAATTGTATTAAATGCACTGGAGAAATCCAATTAATATTACTAATGTAAAAAAAAATATATTACTGGAAAAGTGGTTCACACTAACTCAATTTGTCTCTCAATGTGTCAACGTGAGCCTCTGGCTGGCAGCATTTTAAATTTATAGACTTCAGCTGAGTATTTTACTTAAAAAAAATTTTGCTTAAAAAAGATCCTGCTGGAATCAATTTTAATAAGATGGTAGATTCAGATGTTTGCAGATATTTTTGTTCTCCTTTGGTTGGGCTTAATGGAGCACACCCATTTTCCTAATGTCTGGCTAACACAGTGCATCAAATACACCACAGACTAATGTTTCCCAGAGCAGCAATCAATCGATTTCTTGAGAAAATTTAAAATTAGCCAATGAATAAAAATGATCAGCAGTTGATTTGAGGCATTGTTCGTGTCTAGGTTTATGTTTTAATTTTAAGAATACAGAGGTCACAAAAAGCTAAAGTGACCACTCTGACAGCCCCAAGGAAAGGAAGGACTTCCCTGGTCATGAAAAGCCTAAATGTAGATTAATGTACAGCTGAAACTAAATCCACAAAAACTACATTTCTTCTTACTTTGTCAGTCATTTATTAGGTAAATTAATTTGCAGTAAAGCTTCTTTATGCAGCACAGGATACAGTTTTACTTACTGCAAAACATAATAAGCAGATTTTCCATTTTAATAAAGGCACTATTAGTTTGAGCCAATAATCGTTACTTTGTGTCCACTCCACCTCACCACTTTCTAACAGGCTCACAATTAATTTGCTCTTCAATCTCCCAAAATAGCTTTGGACCCTCCTCCGCCACAGCTTGTCTCCTGCATTAAAGTGTGCACTTATGCTTAAAACACCTCCAAAACATTAAAGATCCCCCTGACTTGACGTGACAGTTAATGGGTCTAAAAATAAGGCAGATAAAATAGCTGAGTCCTGAAGTCCTTGAGCACTGTTATTGTTTTAGGGCCAAATGTTGGCGCTGCCTCTTCCGGTCCCAGGCGTTCGTAAAGCAGAGTGGCATCGGGTTGGGAATGGGAGCCAGCTCCTTCTCTTTCCCAGTGGTGACTCAGGCCTCTTTGGCCGAGTATGAGTCACTCCTCCAGTTCCGGGATCGATATTCAAAAAAGCAGGCAGACATGAATCAAATAACAATGAGCAGTTTCAGAGAAAATCACCTCACAGCCATTAAGAAATTAAGAACTCCAACTTTTTCTCTCATTAGCAAGCAGCAAGTTCACTTTTGTCCCCGCCACAGACTTCTCCACGTCCAATTTTCAAACTTATTGTGGTGTCAGCATTGTTTCTTTCTTTCTACAACCTCATTTTACTCCTTTATCCAATCTAGCACACACACACACACACACACACACACATATATATATATACAAACACACACTTAATGTGGACAAGTCATCTTGAAGATTGATTGTAACTCGCTGAGTGTCTCATAATAGACGAGTATTAAAAAAGTTTCCTTACTCTCGTGCTGTCTGTGAAATTGAATGGAAGGTAAAATGCGAGCCAGAATTAGAAACAGGGATCTGGTCTGCAGCAGCTGTGTGTGCATACAGAAAAGGTGTTCGTGGAAATGCAATGCAGAGCCTCCTGAACTCTTTTTAACACCTCATTATTTGCATAAAACAGTTTGTCGCCTCTGTAGGCTGATAGAAATCTTTGATGACTCAGATTATAATTAAAACTTCTCCCATACTGGACAGCTATTGATAAATGCACACCACACTCAGGAAAAAAAAACAGCTTCTGTCTTGTTGAGACAGGACAAAATGTAAGTAAATTCTGAAGCAAAACAAAAGTATGGTGCATTCAAAAATATTACAAGACTATACCTAATTATGGTTACCTTGGTTGAAAAAAAATAAAAATAGATTTTTTTATGCATACTTTTGAGAGCATGGACAGTAATAGAACTAAAAAATAATTGCAAAAAGACCATTCTGTACTACATGCTCCTTTCTCATCCCTTCCTTATTTGGCTCCTCTTTACTCTTCAAGGTGAATTCCTGAAAAATATACCTAGTAACAACAAAATAACAAAGCAGGCCTTTCCACCACAATGTAGCCAGAGCTCAACAAAGATATAGCATCCTCCAAGCTCCTTAATCAGTGCTTTGCGTCAGGGTGGTCCAATTTTCTTCTGGTCAATGAACACACCACAACTAACTCCATCTGACTGTGTGGAATGGAACTGAATATCTCTGATTCAACCAAACTAAACAGTTATGGGTAACAGGGCTCACCACCCAGGGTGTTGTTCAGTCTGGGTTTGGTTAACTGTCTGTTGTTTTGACCTGTCTCCAGGTCCTGCTGGTCCTGTGGTATACTGTTCCTTTTCAAACCCAGAAAAGTAAGAAACAAGATGGCCAAAACTGCAAAAGTACAAGAGGGCAGAGAAACCAAATGACCATCACCTCAGGAAAATTCCAGTTGCCACAAGTGTGTAAAGTCCAGAAGATTGAAAGTTGTCAACCTTTCATAAAGGCAATGAGTTTAATAATGAAATAAGAAGAAGCAGCAAAGGAACATGGTGGGCCCTATGATTTCCGCTATGCAGACAATGCGGACGGAAACACAGAATTTAACAAACAAAATTAAATGCACAATAAAACGCAGAATTAACTGATACCAGCGAGCAGGACAAACTATATAGCAGTGTTCTGGCTGCTGCGGCTCCCGTACCTGTCATTACTTGATAAGGCAGGGCACAGCCATGCTCGACTCTGCTCGGCTCTCCTTTTCACACAGACAAAAAAGTCGGAATGCCACGGCAAAAAAACTAAACAAAAGACTCACTGAAACACCAACGTCCTCCAAAACGATGGAAAAAGATTAGCACAGGGTTCAGGTCTAACGATGTTTATGAAAAACTTTTCCATAAGTTCTGTCAGCACACGGTTGACTGAGGGAGGAGGTTGCAGGATTATGAGAGCTAAACACAGAAAGACTGACAGTCAAGTACATCAATGGAGATGTCTGTGATAGTTGAAAGAGATAAAAACGAACAAAGGTCCTGAGTATTACGGAAGTGTGCACAAGATTTTAGAGTTTGCTGGTTTCTTTGTGAGACGTAATTTGGTGTGAAGTTTAATTCTAAAGCATTTTTAAAGGGAAGAATTTCTTTTTTAAAAAATGTGGAAAACAACGTTCTTTTATTTGCACATAATATTTTAGTTTTTTTAAAAATTGATGGTGAAATCAATGTTCTGCTGAAACACAGCAGGTTGTTATATTTGTGTAACCTGAATAACAGTAAATGTGACCTGCTGGCTATTGATTTGTTAACATGTTATTCTCTCAATAAATACATACTTTTTGGGTTAATAAATATGGTTAGTATGGAAAAAATGGAATTCAGAAAAAAAGGAAAAAGATTTGGGGAAAAAAAGCGGAATTTGGAAAATAATAAAATGCATTTCATAGGCTCCTACTTATGAGGCTAGTATGAATGGTAAATGGACCAGAGAGGCCACAGTCCTTTGTAGCAGCACAGAGCTTTACAAAAATTGTGGAAACTGAGGTGCAGAAACCTCAAAAAATAAAATGTTTTTACTGCTACTTATTTTAGACAGATGTTGCTGTTTTCAGATACATGTTTTTGGTTGCTCCATTCAAATGTGCAAACCTCATGTGCCGTAAACGACTCCAAGCAATCAGCTGCCCACGTCCACCACATGCTTATTCTGTTGCTGCAAAATCAATGACTGGGCAGTGGATGGGCTTCCTTTTTACCAACTGACAATTTATACTAAATTTGACACCATTGGATTATAACTATAGGATCAAACTGCTTCTATAATTGGATTGGACTGATCTGATTATACATTTCTGGACATGAATTGGATGTGTTTATCTTTTAAAGTGTCTTGAGATGACATTTGCTTTAATTCGAAGCTAAATAAATAAACTCAATTGGATAACAAGAATATTATCAAAATCACTATTCAGAATCCAAGTTAATTTGAGTATTCAATAACCTGCTTATGTTTTGTGTGTATTGATGCACAGCTCTGGTATAAAGAGACCCAAACACCTATTTGGACACAGGTCTTAATGCTTTCTCTGACAAAATAATCAAAGCTGGAAGCTTTTTTTCTTGCTGGGTTGCTCTCTGCTGCTTGCTTACCTCTCCATTTGTGCATATATGTACTGTGATGTGGCCTGGCTGCTCACCATATGGGTGCGGGGACATGCAGCACCTCTCACTCACTAGTTGTCTCTCACTGTGCCAAAGCTCTGCTGTTTCTCCCTCATGCCACCACGCTGAACTGCCGGGGTGTACTCTCACCTCCCCACTCTCTGCCTCCATCCCACCAGTACTACCTCTTCCTCATACATCACGCTCCGTCTGACTGGTGTTACAGGTTACCGAGAGGAGATTTGCAGTGTTAAAAGCACTGAAAGCTTCTCACATAGATATCCACTGAAGAAGAGCACATGCAGGAATCAGGGGAACCCCATTAGAAAAGAAACGTGATGATTCATCCCGAAACTGACAGCAGTAATTTTATACACAATAGCGCAAGTGTACAGTGTGCTTCTTAGCTAACCATCTCTGTCATGTAGACTTTGCTTTTCTCCTCATTTCTCCCTCTACTCTTCTCACCTCCCCCTTCCTCCCCTTCCTCTCGGTATACTTCTCTGACTGCCTTTCCACCCACTCGCTGCTCATCCTCGCTTTTTCTCTCCATTTCTCACTTCTCTCTCCTGCTCTCTCGCTCTCTCCTTCCCTCCACCACTCTCTTTTGAAGCCATTTCAATCCTAACATCAGGAAATGTGTGGATGTATATGTTATTGTTATTAAACATTGAATTACTTTTATCACAACCTTTTTCTTTGTCACCAGCATTAGGACCATGGGGGGGAGGTCCAGGTAAAAGACAGTTAACTACTTTATGACTTATCTTAACTCTAGTCTGGGTAATAAGAAAGAGAGAGAATGTTTTTAAACTTCTTCAGATTCTTAAATTGAAATATATTTCCTTAAAATTGGAGTCGATTTGCATTTTTAATGCTCTAGTGGCCTTTATTTAACAGTAAATTGACAGAAAATAGGGAGGAGAGAAGGGAAACACATGCAACAAATGGTCTGAGACTGAGACTCAAACTCAGACTACAGCTCAGTCTACCAACTGAGTCACCCAGAGTTAACTTTCAAACTCACAATAACTTGCTGCAATTTTGGCCCATTCCTCCTGACAAAACTGGTGTAATTGAGCCAGGTTTGGTTTGTAGGTTGCCTCATCGCACACCTTTTCAGGTCAGCCCACATATTTTCAATGGGGATGATAATCAGAGTTTGTTTGAGCTACTTTGTAGCTGATTTGACTGCATGCTCAGGATCAGTGTCTGTTTAGAAATGGGATTTAAATCCATGCTTTAATTTCTGGGCTGATGTCTTGAGAAGTTTCTTCGATATTCCCACGAAATGTTCCTTCTTCATGATACTACAAGAGGTTTAAATTGAAGGCAGCCGGACTTTCACTCAGTTTCGTCCTGAAGACATTTTGACACCTGTTGAGGAGTCTTTGTCAACTCTAGAGGCTCGCAGTTGAGCAACTTGGAGTTGGTAGCTGCTGTTGTTTAAAGTACATGGAAGCTTATCTCCTTGGAGCATTCCCTGTTAAACCCAGACATCTGGTTCCCCCACCTAATTATAGGAGGTAACCAGAAAACCTCCAAAGGGAGGCACCCTGATCAGACGCTTCAACAGCCACAAGAGTTCCTTATTTCTGAGGCTGAGTCCAGCATGAGGAAAGCTCATTTGAGCCGATTGTATGTGTGGTCTAGTTTTTCCATCTATGGTCCGTATCTTATGACCTTAGGTGAGAGCTGGAACATGTATAAAACTGGTAAACTGTGAGCATTACTGCTACTCATTTAAATGAAAATTAAACTTCACACAATATGTCTTGTTTGTCAATGCAGGACTCAGCCTGAAAAGTTTGAGATCCACAGTTATAAGGTAACCTTAGAGGTTCATGCAAAAACAAGCACTGTTGAGACAACAATGTATCCCCAACGAGGCTTTTAAGTAATTATTGTCTCCAAACTCCTAATGTGGTCCTTATATAAATAGACCAGCAGCTGTCTAGAGCCAGGTTAAATGTGCTGGACCAGATCTGTACCTCGGCAGTGCTCAAAATGCACAGGAATACCTGATGACAGCAAACAAGACATACAATAAGAGCGATAAGGAAAGACTTGACTCTGTCACTAATGCTTGCATCCTAACATACAAACACAGGCAGTTGTGATCAAACAGAAAACAGGAAGTGGGGTGTTGACGAGTGAGGGTGAGCAAGAGTGAGAAGCAACCAAGCTGCAAGAAATGGAAATAAAAGAAGAGGCGATGGAAGAAGAGATAGGAGAGAGAAGGAACGGACAGATGGAGAGAGCACCAGAGCCAACAGCAGAGCTAAGTGGGTAGTGTGCTCCCCAGACAGCGCTCCATATGGCCTGGCAACGCCATACAAACACACATAGACACAGCATGTATATGCACATACATGGACCCAAATATACCGCCACACAAACAAATGAAATTTTCACAGGTAGTGCGTGTTCACACATTAATTACCATGTACCCACAGTTTAACAGAGTACAGTGTTCCACTCATTGCAATTTAAATTAAAACAAATCCTGTACTGTCTGTGATACTGACATGCAATTTATTATCTCATATGTTAGGGCATTAGTTATCTCGCTGGGCTGGAAGACAAGGCGGGTCATGTCTGGCCTCTTTTCCAGTTTTAATGAGAAAAACTGAGACGGGACAATCCTTCAAGATGCTGATAATACACAGTTATGTTACTAAAGACACTTAAGGCTCCTGCAGACTCTGCACACACTGTCCGTGGATTGTTGAGATTTCGTAGTCGAGCGTATCGGTTGCATACATTTCTCATGACAAACTCTTTCATTTCCCACAATCTGAATGGATGCTAGCAAGTTTGATGAGCTATTTGGGCACCTAGGCCCACTTCTTCTCCACCGGGGCAGCCGCCGCATATCTGTTAGTGCGACAGAGAGTGGCAGTCTAGATGCTGCGTGTCCTTGCGACCATTTGTGCCGACTCTCAACCTCATCAGCTCGGTGTCACATGCAAAAGCAGTTTGATGTGAACGCTGTTTCCCACTGAGCAGTTTACTGTGAGACACCGAGTACGTGTATGCTGTTGTAAAAATGTACCTTTATGAGGGCATGTTCGGCGGACGTCCGCTCTGAGTCCGCCTCAAGTACATACGGACCTCTGCAGAGTGACATCCGCCAAGTATTTGGGGACCCCTACTATGGTTTATACTCCAGCGTTATATTTAGTGTGTTACACACACTGGCATAGAATAATATTCTTAATGCCCCACAGAAACCTTCCATTTTTACTCGTCAACTTCACAATCAACTCAGCATTCTGACTCTTGCGAGAACTCTCTGACAAAACTTTATGGACTGGTGAACGAAGAAGTTGGTGGTGAACCAACAGTCAAACGAAAAAACAGTCAGACCATGGATTCTTAATATCTGGGTACAGTGGATCCCGGCAATTCACAGTTCAGTATTCGTGGATTCACCTATTAGCAGATTTTTCTGTGCAACATAACTCCAAATTATTGGAGATTTTTTTTTTTTTTCATAGAACATAGCTAAAATATTCAAAAGAAAATGCAGCTTGGGAAGCTAAAATATCTAGACACAATGCTACTTGACACACTATTGGCTGGCATTTGCAAAGCAGCCAATCCAGGCGCACCATTCATTTTCCTTGGCGCTGACTGGCTGTGCCCCAATGAGCAGCGATAAGGAAAACAAGAGATATTAGTTTCTGCAGTAGTGTCAAGACAGTTTCCACTGAGCATATTAATGCATAGTAAGGCATATTTTTCAGAGGCAGTCTCAAGTATTCGTGGATTTCATCTATTCGTGGGCAGTTGTGGTCCTTAAGTAAATGGGGGTCCAAAGTATTCATTTGAAGAAAAAAAAAAAAAAAAAAAAAAAAAAGGCACTGAACTACCAAATCTCTCTTTTTAGAAATGATCACAGCAGATCCTAGCTAATGAGGAGGCTCAACTCTTTTGGATTGCAGGGGGGACTCCTGAAGACCTGTTTGACTCAGTTGTGTCATCAACCATTTTATGGATTAGAAGCATAACAGCTGAGAGGAAGCGATTTGAAGAGACTGATCCAGGAGTCCAGTTGTCTTCTGGGACGCCTCATTGACCCAGAGCAGAAGGACCAGACAGGCAGCTGCAAGCCAAGACATCATCATCAACGGTGGACATCTTTCACCCTCACGCATGACATAATAACCGCACTGGAACGCTCCTTCAGCAGCAGACAGAAGGATCATCCAAGGTCCAACCTCCCAGGAGCAGTCGGGCTGGACTATGAACAGTCCTCTGCCTCCAACAGATAACTTGCAAAATTTCAACAGGATTTCAATCACATGAACAAATGTACCTCCAGTTTCTATGATGATGCAACAACCTGTTTTTAGGCACAATATTGCCCGTGTATAGTTAAGTAGTATCACACTCTCTGACGGAGCTATTACTGCCATGAACACTGTACACTCTCTTTGTTTTTCATTCAAATAGAAAGTGCCTCTGGATCAGTGGTTCTGTGTTTATCTGTCTCCTTCACCTGGAAGTGGCCATTGATAAAGCTCCTGCCTCCAAAAAGTGCTGTGAATAAGTATTTGCCTTTCCAGGTTCCTTCCTTTTAGTCACGATAAAATGTTTCAGATCAACAAACACATTTTAATTTCAGTGAAAGATAACCTGAGTAAATACAAAATTTAGTTTTTAAATTAACATCTCATTTGTTAAGGGAATAAAGTAATTACTCCCCTTGTAAATCTTATATTAACTGTGATTATCTAAGTTTTTCCAGTTCAGTGTCACCCAGGCCTGATTTACAATCAAGAACACACTTGACAGAAACTGTTTGACTACATCAAGCAGGTGAAAACATCTCCAAAACCAATAAATCAGCCCATGATTTAAAGATATACATGAAAAAAGAGAATTAATGTCATTAATGTCTATCTGTTGAAAAGGTTAACGAGGCCATTTCTAGGGCAAACCATAGTGAGAGTCATTATCCACCAAGAGAAACATGAACAGTGGTGAACCTTCCCTGGAATAGCCAATCTACCAATATTATTTGACAAGCGAATCGAGTCATCCCAGAGGTCACAAAAGAACCCAGAAGAAAAGACATGTGCTGTGCCATGCCCTTAAACAGGCTGTTAATGACTGAAAGCCCTTCAGTGATCGAATTCAAACAATTTTGCATAGAACAATAAGCCAAAATTATTCCACAGCAATATAAAACACAACTGATGGCAACTGTTGAAGGCTGCCCCAACAGTTATAGGGTTTAGAGGGAAATGACCTTTTAACATAGATCCAAATTGGTTTGGAAAGCTGATTTAACAAATGAAGTCATCATTTCACAACTGCTGTTTGTATTTACTCAAGTTATCTTTGTCTGACATTAAATTTAGTTTGATGATTTGAAACACTGAAGTCTGACGCAAAAGGCAAAAACAGAAGGAATCTGTATCCACTCTGTTTGTTTATTCTATAGAAAGTACTTCTGGCTCAGTGCTTCTGTGTTTAACTGTGTCTGAATAACATTTGGACTGAATTCAGTTCTTTATAACTGGAGATGAAATAAACAAGTATCTTTAAAAATGACTTTTACTGTGAAATTGTGTGATGTAAATCAACTGGACTCAGCTAAATTAGATTGCTGGACATCCTGAAATGTATTTTCTGGATTTTGGTTATTACTATTTTTTACTTTTGTAGTTTTGGTAGTTTGCTAACCGATCATGCATAAATTTGTAACCGTCCTGGAAATATCTTATACAGGTTTTAACAATGGATTTTTAGGGTAATTTTCCATAATCAAAATAAAATCTGCTGGCCATATGTCTCCAACAGATCAAATCTATTAGCAGGAGGTTGCTCAGCATTATTTTGGTTTAATCAGGGTACAAAATGTCATATTTCATAGGAGTCATCTGTCCAAATGGAAATCAGAGCCACATACCTGGAAGTAGGGTATAACATTTATCTGTAGAAAATAATTTACGATTAAATTACAGCTTTTGAGATTTGAGTATTTTAATGATTACTTATCTAGATATTTAATCAAACATAAATAACTATTAAGAGAAATGAGTTGGGTATAAAATAATTTGTTTACGGTGTGAAATCGAAGTAGCAGTGGAGTGAAAAAATACACAAAGGTATGAAATTAGGTTACAAATCGTAGAAGAAGTGAATTGACCCTAATTTTCCAACTAAAGGACAGATTAAGTGTTCTATTATATTATTCTGATTTTAAGAGAAGGTTGTGACAAAAATTCAAGCAAAGCCTTTCAGCACACTGTCTGGGTTTCAAAAATCAGTTCATAACACTTCCTGGGTAAACCATCCTGTTTACCCGGTTTATGGTTAAAAGCCAAATATGACATAACACAACATACATTTAGATGATAATATAATATGGAACGAATGCATTTGTGTTCTGCACAGTAAGATAGAAAAATTCTGGTATGATTAAAAAAAATATGCAAAACCTAATTCATGTCTTCTCCTGTAACTAAAGATGAAACTCAAACCTTCAGAAGCATAACTGAGAGTTTGGTCAAGTGTCTTCCAGATCCCAGCTGGAGCAAAAACTCGTGGGAAGACCAGGATCGCAGCCAATCCCTGAAGGAAGGGAGGAAGTGACTCCTTGCCAATCCCAAGGCTCATTGAGGTTACTACAGGGCCGCTGGGCCGTCGCCATGGTATCCTGCTAACAGGGGACACCTGGCCAATCACGTTTGTTGATGTGAGGCGTAAACATCCTTCCACTGCAGCATGACCATACTGCCCGTACATCAGAAGGAAGGAGAGGAATTAACTAAGACCCATTTGATCATTAGGGTTCCAATATTTTTCAAATATAACTTGCTATTTGTAATATGATATGAAATAATTGCATCTGAATGCATTGGCTTAAAGTGTCTGAGCTTTAAGACAAAGAACATTTTAGAAAAGCTCCTTTGATATAAACAGAATAATACTTCAATCGCTCAGTTAAAACATGTCTTTCAAAGCCTTTGTATGGAGATTAGCTAAAGTAACACACAGTCTCCTACACACTGACAAACTTCTAGAAGTTTTGGTCTTATTAAAAGTTGAAACCCCACTGAGATTAAGTCCTAAAAGTACACAGGGGTTAAGTTTAAAACAAGCAGTGTTCTCTCATGGTCCTCTAGGGCTGCCAACAGCTTAGTCAACAGATCAAAAGAGGTCTGCTTCTGTCTGTACTGTGCCGATCAGTCGGACAAACGCTTGGCAGGAAATGACCACTGGCATCCAGGTTTCGCTGCCCACATTACTTCTTACACATTATGAAGTTTGTCAGTGAATCATTACCAGACGTCAAGTAATACGCAGGGGGATGCAATATATAATGCAGGAAATAACTAACTATTTGATCTCCTCCTGATTCTTGAAGTTTAGGAGAAATCTGAAAAAGCATTACATTTAACTGATCAGCATGCATCACCGTGAAACACCCCCCAAAAATTGTTACATTATGTTTTAAAGTAAACACTATGGTGAAATTATGAAAGAAAAAACAATTTCCAGCTGCTGATGGAAACCGGACCTTGCTCAAGTGATGAGTTCATTTATTGATTTATATAGCCCTTAAAAAACAGCCAATCAGATAGCAACAGTGATATACACAGATCATAAAAAACGAACAAAAACAAAACAGCCAAAAAAATTAAATAAGAAATTTAGAAATCCTTAATAAAATGTCAGAGCTACCGAGTATTAAAAGTCTTCCTGAATAAAAAAGTTCTTAGGCTTTGATTTAAAAAGGCCCAGGTGAGTGATTAAGAGTAGATCCAGAGGAAGCTTGTTCCAGAGTCTGGGTGTGGCAACCGAGATAGTCTGGACACCCCAAAGTCGATATTTAGTTTTTAGAACATTCAAAAATAACTGGGATATGTGTTCACATGTGAAATAATAAGTATTTGTACACATTAGTTAAAACTAGACAGACTATATGACTGATTTTTAAAAAATTGTAATTTTAATAGTTTTTTGTTCTAAAACTTCAACAATGGCACTCATAGGAATGAAAAATTTTAAAAAACTGCACAGTCAGTAAAATAATCAACAATCAAGCAACCAGGGCACAAACGCAGCCGCAGACTCGCTGGTAGAAATCAACTTATTCACATCTGTTTATCGAGAGTTCATTGACACAATCCGTGTTCCTGGTCATGAAAGCCATGCCATCTTCTCACTGCGACAGTCACGTCAGCGCCTTTTTCAGGACTGACGCAATAACCTCATCTGTTGGATTGACTGGTTAGTCTAGTGGGTGGTTCGGAGGCGGTGAAACTGGCATTTCATGCCGCTGTATTTCATTGTAACCACCATCCAATATAGTTGCCAGACTGGACTGCCTTTGTCCAACATCCTCAGTCTTGAACCCAAACCATACCTGGTTGATAGACAAAGACCTGTGACCATAAAATTGCGCAAATTGGAATTACGAAAACAAATTTGCTGAATGGAAACACGGCAATTTAGAAAAAAATTACTTTTTTTGATAAAAAAAAAAAAAAAAAAAAAAAAAAGTTTTTGCACAAGGATAAGGTGGTTTTTCAGCTGTACTGAAAAACTGCAATGGAAACACTTTTTTTCACATCACACCAGTCACGCCAGTTTGCACGCAACAGCAACGCGTTAATTTGTAGGTACTGGCATCCTTGTACAAAGCGCAGCTGGCTCCACAAGATGCCTCATGGCATCGCAAAGTTCATCAAAAGTTGAACTTGTCATTCGAAAGTGTTGAATCCATCGCTCTTCTGTAACATCTGTATTCTGTAACAATTTCTCTAAAATGCCGCATACATAGCCGCTCCCAAGTATCCTCTGAGGATTTTTAATGACTTATTGAATGAACAAACTTATTCATGTGTGATTTTAATTGCATTTATTATTTGATGGAAACACAGCAATTGTAAAATTGTGTTTTTTCAACTTTAGCAAAATACTGAAAAAGTTTTGCGCTCATTTGTAACGTAAACGCAGCAAATGACGACAACTGCAAAGCTGTTAGCGTGTCAGCCAGTTTGTCTGGCTCTCTGTCTTTAGACGTAGCTCAGTACTAGCTTAACTTCAGCTGACTCTATGGTATGCCACCTATACTTTACCACCATTACTGCACACTGCTACAGCTTACATGATCAGTACAGTGTACCCCCGGTAACCGTAAGGGTTATGGGCCACAGCTGCCCACGAAAAGCTAAAATCTGCTAATACTTGAGTCCCCATCTAAAATGTTTCTAACTGCGTATTTTAATAGTTCAAACAACAAATATACCTTGATATGCAATAAAATGTACTTTCAAATATTTTTGAGATGTTCTACAAAAAAATCCACAAATAATTTGGAGCCACAATCCACAGAAAAATCCGCAAGTAGGTGAATCTGCGAATACTAAACCATGAATAGGCGGGTGTCCACTGTACATTTCATGCTATTTTTCTACTGTTTTTGCTAAGTGAGAGAAATACTTCATAATGAAGAACATAATGGATAGCCCTCAGCATCCACTTCATATGATAAGAGCACAACAGTCTCTTCAGTCAGAAGCTTCATCAGGTCTACTGTGTAACAGACCACTACAGGAGATCTTTCCTGTGCCCAGCCATCAATTTCTGTAATGACTCTTTGACTCTTTAAGGAAACTCACTATAACTTAATTCAACATTCAATTTCTTTTTGGATTCATAAAATATTTTTGAATTTAAATTATAGATCTCTCATTGTTACAAAAATGTCATATTAAAATCATTCTAACTGGCCCACATCAAAAGTATAACATAGCTTCCATCAATAAGAAACATGTTGGTCAAATTAAAACATTTAATGCAACTCTAAATGTGTCAGGGGTGTGAATAAGTCTGGGCTTAGCTGTTCAAAAACAAATATTTTTTCATGTCACCGTAACACAACATTTTGCTATTAAAAAATTTCTGAAAAAGCCATAATCCTCAAAATTATCAGGAAAAAAAAATCAAAATATACCTCAGTTTGATATGAGGCACCTAAAAAAAGAAGAAAAGTAATTTAAAGGTTGCTGCACATCTTTACAAAGCATGTCTGTAATTGTGGAGGGCATTGCATAACATGTGAAATATAAAATCTCAGTGAACTGATCAAAACATCACTTTTTTGTGAAATAACGTGAAAAATATTGCTCAAGAAACTTCCGTAAGTAAATAAATTATCTCCATATGATGAGTTTAAACAGAGAAACAGATGTATACCACCTAATTTACTCTGTAACCCAACCCAAAAACAAACTATGCAATAATATCATACAGCTCACACAAAAAGAACACATAAAATATCTGTCCTTTGTTATTAACTTGTACAAAAAGTCCCTTTCTGCCTATAAGAGTTACTACAAAAAAATGCAAAGAAACATGCATTTTAATTCACAGATGAGCTGGAAGAGACAGGAGTCTTCAAACAGACCAACATCAAAGGATAAAAACGACAGGATTAGATTCAAGCAACCCTGGAAAATCAAGTTTCTATTACTGACCATTGATATGAAAACTGTCTTAATGGAAGTGCGCACACACATTGGTAAAGGACAGAGTATCACTGAGTGGTTCCATAATAACTGCTTCAGAGCAAAACATCAAGCATCTATCTCTACTAATTGGAGCAAAGATGGAAGCTTTATTTCAGAGAAAGCTAACCTAAAAGCAGTAGAATAATGTTAACAGGGAAGCTAGCAGATGAACGGGAGAGTTCAGCTTCACTTCTGATAGTGAACCTTACATCAGATACCAGCTTCTGCATCACCAGTCATCTGTGGCACACAGCTGAATGTTCTTACAGGGTTTACACTGAGCACAAAACAGGGAGGCACTGATTCCCTGTTGATTTGCCAATCAAATAATGAATTTGAAACTTGTTCAGTTCCAGCTGACAACTTTTTCAATTTTTTTGTTTGCTTTGCTGCTCCCTGAAAAGCTGGCGTCCTGTGCGTCCCATATGGAAAGCTGCTGGTTTTGTCTGCTAAACTGAAAAAATGTTCCCTTGACTTTTATCATGTTTGATTTAAGTACTGATCAGACTTTTAACAAGTAAAAACGCGTCCTATAAATTCTAATCCTTTCTTCTTTCAACACCCAAACATCTAGAGTACCATATTTAATGGTTAAACATAGAGAATATGGGGGTGGGGTGGGGAGGACAAAGCCCAGCCCTACAGTTTTGTTGCGGAATATAAATGTATAATGTATTGAACTTTGACAATATTTAAAGAAGGACAATTTAAAACTCAAACATGAATACTACCATCTAATGCACTGTACTAGACAGGGCTGCAACTAACGATTATTTTAGTAATCGATTATTCTGATGATTACTCAATTAATTGGATTTTTTAAAAATGCCACATTTTGCTGATTTTTCATTTAACAACTAAAGCTTATTTTATACAATATTATAAATGCATTAAAAGATGCAAATAAACAAATAATTCAATTCTGTTTTTAAATAAGACAATAAACATTTTATTGCCTAATATGCTATAACATTGCATCCCTGTTGATTATTTTTTCGATAAATCAATTGATAGTTGGATAGCAAAAGGTGCTTAACAGAATTTAAAACAGGTGAAGCTGAAACTATGCCACTTGAGGAGTTCCAGGTAGAACATATTTACATACAAAGAAAGTTTTTTTTTTATATCTTAAATGCAAAATGTATATATTTTTTTACACAGTTTTGGCTTAATCACTGCTCTGACTGTGTTCTTTCAGCAAATGGCATTTTTTTTATCTGTATATTTCAGTAAATGAACAATTGATTACCAAATTAGTTGACTATTTCAATAATTGATTAATCACAATTAATTTGATTCTGTGTTTCAGCCCTAGTACTATAGCGTTTAGCTAATTCACATTGCAGTCCCCCATATTTTAACATGTATTAAAGAGAGGAGAGGACAAGCTTCAAAAGGTTTCAACCTTATTTATTTGTGACAACAGCATTATAAAACCTCCTGAATTCTGTTATGGTTTTTAATTTTGTTGTGCCCATCCCAGGTGATCAGTGGACCCAGTCTTATCAACTTTTTTGACAACTTTCTTTAGGCACCACTGGGGCTAGAAAGTACTGTAAGTAGAAAGCGTTAATAGATTTTTCTGCTAATGAGCTATGAAAGCATTAAGCTTTGCTGCTTTGCTTGCCTGGGGGTCTAAAAGGCTCAATCAAAGGCTATCATACGGGTCCTGCTGCTGATAACAGATCAGGTCATTGGAAACCCACCTTTGACTTAAGAACAGCTATATATGTGAGGAAAAAAAGGGAGGCACAGGTCTTACCAGCATTTAAAAGTTAAAAATTGTTTCTCAGTAGACTACAATACTTAAATTGTTGCATATTTACAGCCCAACATTCACTGGATCCTCTGAGAATTTTTAAGGAGCCCTAAACCTGGATATGAAACAAGTTTCCAGCAGTACATAGTAAGCCAACTCCACACCCAGTTCTCAGGCAGCAACTTCACAGCACAGGAAGGCACTGGACTTTTGTTGATACCAGGACTAGACTAAGCACACTGACTGTGTCCGTCTCTGGAGCTGCTGTCTAACAGACGACAGACAGCAACTTGAACAGGGAAGTACTCACAGGAGGAAAAGCCAGTCAAACGGTAAAGCAGAGCAGCTTTCAGAGGATCTTTATCAGTAAAAACTAAGGGTGATAATATTCATACCAAACCATCACATCACAGGCTTCATATTCCATTCATCTGAAGTGTAAAGTAGATTTCACAGCAAAGCTTCAGGTGGGTGGGGACGGAGTCGGCAGATGAAGAAGTTTTACCACTCACCTGACGTCATTTTGCGGTGGAGGCTTCTTCTGCCCAACCAGGTTCACTGTCCTCGCCTGAATCGGCTTCTCCTCTCTGAAACACAAAAATTTGGAAAATATGGTAAGGGAGGTGATGTATGGTCATTTTAACTTAAAATATACAACATGTAGTGAAGAACCGAAGCTTGACACAAACGTGGTTCCTGAGTTTTGTTTAAAAAGCCACCCTGAAGACCCGCAGGGAAGGTTCTTCTGACTGCCTTTAACTGTCCAAGTTAAAACTTTTTGACACCCACAAGCATCATTTTATGCCTGTATTAGTCCAACTACAGAACGTATTTTAAGAACTGGGCTTTGTTTAGCCCATATGTTTTGTTCAAATTCAGCTCAAGCAAAGATATTGAAAGTTTGGCTTGGTTTCCCTGTTTGATGCAGTTCGAATGTGGACTTTGCAACCCCAACTTTTCAACTGCACTGAAACATCAACAGATAGCTTTCTATAGATGTACTTTCCATGTAGTAAACAAGCTGTCTTTTCTATGTTGCTAATAAAACCTTTATTCACCTCTGAATTTTCAGCCACAGTCAAACATCAATAGCGAGAGTCTGACTCCTTTTGATGTGGAGGAGCAGCAGCTCTGCTCCAACCTTTCCCAAGATGATGAAGCTCCTCAGCCTGTCTCTCAAGCTAAGTCCATCCAGGAAGCTTACTTCAGCCAATTTTATCTTGTATCTAGTTTTTCTTTGGTCATGATCTTTCAGCATAATCTGAGTTTTCCTCCTTTAAAGCAAAATGTATTTTCTTTGCTGTTAGTGGCACAGCGTTTTACCTTTCACTCTGATTACATTTAAACAGCAGCAGCTTTCTTCCTGTGAAAAAGCAATTTTTCTTCCATGTATACACAATGCCTTTTCTACGTTGCTAATAAAACAGCTCTTCACCTTTCACTTTTCATCCATATTTAGATACATGTAAGTAACCTACCTTTTCTATGTTACAAAAAACATGTTTTTTTTTGTTTGTTTTTTGCCTTGTACCTGCGTTTGGTGTGCACAGAATGCAAGCTTGCCTCTTCCAGGTTTTCCCAACAAAGTTTTACTTGCCGCTTGTTCAATCAAGGAAGTTTGGCTCGTGTTTCAAATCCTCGGAAGCTCTCATACAAATATGCAAACAAAACCGACTCTCTTTGATCTTATCGCAGTGCTCGGACACTTTCAGGTGTCGATGACAGGCCTTAGACAACAATCACATGATCTCAATATGTTCACTGACACATTCACAGTGTGTTTCAAAACTCTCTCATCAATAAACATGAGCAGCGCGCTCTGATTAGTCTGATCACAGAGGGAACTCAGGAGAGATTTCCCTGCCAACACCCACGCTGTCTAAAACAGAAGACGTGTCTTTTCATTGTCGGCACTGTGGGTACCCCACTCACTCATTATGAAACAATTTGAGCAACTTTAGACATAGCAAAGGATCCTGTTCTGGGACTTCATACAGAGCTAAGGAACTACTGATTACAGGTCAGTTACACTGGTCCGTTCATGAGTAGTCATAAAATGTGCAGGAATACTCATGGTGGTACAAATAAAACAGCTCTCTTCTCACAGAGAAGTGTGCATTAACAGTAACTAACACTAACATTACTGGGCTGGTGATTTGTATCAATACATTCAAATATTGAAAAGAGTGTTGAGAGTTTATACACATGCTGATATTTTTTTTTTCTTTGATGAGTCAATACATATATAGCACTTCAAAATACCCTAATGAGCGACGCAGATCACATATAAACAGACCAACAAAAGGCGTGGAAGAGATGGTTTAGTGCAGAGGTTGCTTTGAACAATGCCATGGGCAGTATGTCCATTAAAATATTTTGGATATCCAAAAATCTATATACATAAAACATGGCATGCCGTACCATGTGGAGGGCTTCTTTCGGTGTAGACAGTGGAAGAGACAGCAACCCCAGGCATCATAAAGCTGCCAAAATGATGCTGGTGGTCTAAGACCCATGTTTAATGCTCACTGTGGGGCAGAAGCGGCTGAGGCTGTGGGATGAGGGAGCCTCCAAACTACAGTTACCCGGGTAAACCCAAGCTTCGAAAGCAGTGTTTGGTTCGAGACTAAATGCCACCCTGGGAGAACCCCTTCTTTTTTTCCCATTGCAAAACTACTGTCTATGATTTCACAAATAGAATAAAGATTTCATACATTTTAAAAAAGGATAAAGGGATAAAAGATCTGTTCAGGTTTGTCAGTCTAGGTATTTCTGATTTTGAACTAGGACTGCTCAAATGCAGTCCTGTTTTAATTCTACAGCGAATAGGATTCTAGAAGCTGATACCAACTACATTAATCAGCAGAGATGTAAAGCCATTCATGGTGTCTTGTTGCAAATACTTGTTCCACCCCCTAACACAATGGTGTCCTGGGCTGTGAGCCATAGCAGCAATATAAAAAAACAACCACTTTCCAGCAGCAGCTCAGGACAGAGATAGATAGATGCAAAGCCAGCCATGCTGCAACAGGGGGGCGCCATCTAACCTACACAAGCAGCCAGAGGTTGGGTAAGGTGTGTTCACCGAGTTGTAGACGCCGGACTAGGATTTGCCATGGACAGAGGGAAAGAACGGTTCATCGTCAGATAATGAAAGACGCATAGGTGGCATCTATGCAGGGTCTGCAAGATGCCCCTCGTAGAAGCCCCCAGTGAGAGACTGGAAGGCTTTAGAAAAGCAGAGCTCCCACTCAATTCAGGAATTCACCATGAATTGAGGGTAGGAGCAAGGAACCCATCTGAAGTTCCCAGCCCAGGTCAGGCCTGAAAGTAAGGCCAGATGTACCATTTAAGATGATTTCTTAGGTTCCCCCATCAACATGAAATTACTTTTTTTTTTTCTCTAGAAAGCAAAGTGTGAGCCTTGCATCTGAACTGTGCCAGGTGTGTGACTGACCCCGACAGATTCGAGAACCGCACTAAACCATCCAGTCGAAAGAAGCAATGGGCATCGTGTGCAAAGGGAAGATTTCTTCTGTCCGAACAAGATGAACTATACCATCTTCTTAAGGCTGATCTTTATCTAACTGCCCTAGTTATCAAACAGCTAGCCACAGAAAATGTTTATGTAGAATATGACAGCTTATATCAAAGAACACACGGTTCTGTGACGTAGCTGAAATCCTCTATAGTAAGCTAGCCCTACATTTTATGTAATAAAAACTGACCGAGTGTAGTGTAAACTCTGCCTCTCTGCATCACAGCCCACGCTACAGTAGAGCTAGTGTATTTGGCATGCATGTATTAGCCAACCAGTGCATCCTTTCAATGCAGACACTGTTCTGATCACACATACACTACTTCCTCACGACGATCTCCATCCAGAAAGTGGTGACAGCAAACAGTGGAGGCACTAATGTGGGTTAGGACATGTACGTGCTGATGGCCTGCCTCATCTTCAGCTGCTACACTATGACACAACTACATCCATGGCTCCTTAATGTATTAGTCGCAATAATGCATAGCTACTTAGAGTGAGAGCTATGTATTGCACATTTCCTTCTTTAGATGCAATGAATCGATCTTCCGTTCCAGTGCTGGGCCATCAGTCCGTACAGTGGGCTTAAAATAGAACAGGGACGTAGAGCTCGAGGAGCGCCTCACTAAGGTGGGTCGTTCTAGCTTTCTATCTGCTCATCTGTGCATGCAGCTTGTATGCAGACTGTGCAGAAACACTGTGTTTCAAGTTGATGTATTTTCTGGTCCTGGAGGAGAAGGTGGTCTGGCTGCAACTCTGCACATCAACTGTAAACCCACAACCTTCTTCTGGTGCCCTTAATAATAAAATCAGATTTCACTGGTACCTTTTCAACCGCTGCAAAAGGCCGACTGTTTCTGTAACAGCCTGTGAGATGTCTGTTGCAACAGCATTGGCCTACATACGGTGCATAAGGCTGGGAAAGGCTCAGCCGCACCCCAGAGCTGAGAACAGCAGCTGTTGAGATGGATGCTGCACAGATAAAACCCAACAGAGGGAAGATCTTACTTTTACTGTTCTTTATGGCAGGTTTCACTGAGCCTCCTGCAACAAGCCGCAGCATCTATAGCTGAGAAATATCTCAGGTATTGCTCAATTACTCGGTGCCTGACTCAGGCACATCCTGAGTCTGTGTGGCAGCAGCAGAAGAACAGATTAGAAAATGTTCCTCTCTTTTGAAATCTGTGGAATAGTTAGACCATAAGCCTCTGCTCTGTTATCTGGAAGTGAAGTTGTAGGTTTCCCAGCAGTCACTGGGCCAATTGCATGAACTGGGAATACATGAGAACCTGATTTCATCCTTCTGCCCCATGCATGGTTCCTCCTGCGCAGAGCTCTCGCCTAGAAGAGCCTGTGAGTCAGTGAGTTCTGTGTGGAGTTTTCAGCAGGATACACACACACTCATACACACACATGTGTGTGTGTGTGTGTGTGTGTGGAAAGATTCAGTGTGGAAGTCCTAATGAAACATTCAGTCCATCGAGGAGATCTGAGGTGGTGGACTTTTTCAAAATGACATTAACACAGACACACACTCACACACTGATTTTTTTTTTTGTTGTTGTTGTTGTTGTTCCTCTTTTCCCTCCCTTACTTTAGCATGGCCTCATCCTTGGCTTCCTCCTCCCGCTGCCGAGCCAGCACAGCCATGATGATGTCCCTCTCCTCCGCCGTCAGATGGCTGAGGTCCGGCTCCGGGATGGCCGGAGCGGCGGGTGGGCGCGGGCCGCCCCGAGGGCCCACCGAAGCGAACATCTTTCCTGCCACCACCACTACAACCTTTCTTCACTCCCGGCTCCTCTTCCTTCCCCTCCTTCCTCTCCTCCCTCCTTTCGGATCACGGATGAAAAACCCGCTGGAGGAGCCCACGGATCACGACATGGCCCACGGATGGAGCGGCGGTCGGAGCGGCTGATGCGGAGTTCCCATGGCGGTGGCGGGGGGCACCCAGGGTGGTGTTAGCTGCGGTGACTGTGGCCTTAGCGCTTCGGTTCCCGTTGCCGTTTTCAGCCTCTCCTCCCTCTTGCTGCTCCGCTGTCGTCTCCCCCCACCCCCTCCCACCGCCCACCCGCCCGCCTCTCCCCTCCACCACCTCCGTTTTACGGTGAGCCCATATCTCCGGCGGTCAGTCGGGACGCTGGCGCACGGGAAAGAGCACCTCGTTTCCGTCCTTGTGGCCAGGCAGAGGGGAGGAGGGGTCCCTGAAGGCGGCTGTCCGATCGGCGCGCTCGGCTGGCTTCTTTGGCTGCGGGGCGAGGCGGTAACTTCTTGTTTTCCAGCGCCGCCGCCGCTGCTGCTGATGCTGATGCTGCTGTCAGGGAGACGGAACCGTCAATGGGACCGCAGCCCCTCAAGCGCGCTCACTTCCCGTGCCGCGGGAGCGAGCAGCCCTCATTTGAGAATGGGGGCTCCACTCACCGTCAGGATGCGCGCTCTCGGCGGTTCTTAGCTCACACACACAGGAAATACGTGGTTCCTCAAGGATGCACTGTGGCTTTGAGACCACAGTAAGACGATCATATTGTAAATTACATAAACGAGTATTTTTGTCCCTTATATAGAATTATTAGGTAGGTAATATATACGTAAAAAAATAAACTTTTAACCACGATTTAAGATTAAATCTTGGTAATGTTAGTATTTATTAAACAAAGATAAAGAATAAAAGGAAAAGTTACAGAAAAATGCAGTCTTGCAAAAGTATAAGTCATATTCAATAAACTAGAATATTATTGAAAAAGTTGATCGATTTTGGAAAATCAGTTCACTAAGTCAAACGGTATATAAGTCATTTACACACTTTTGTTTTGTTATGATGATGTCCGCTTACAGCTAAAAAAAAAACATGACATTTAAGATTACAAGATTACATCAGACTAATAAAAAAAAAACATTTTTAATACAGACATAATGATTTAATGTAAAGTATGTTTAATACTTGCTTAAAGAGTGTTATTTTCAAGAGGTACTTTTGATCTGACAAACGATCCTTATCGGAACGCAGATTCGAATTGACTGAATAGGACTACATACCTCTCAAACTTATTTCAACTTTGTTTATGTATCTATTCATCATTTTAACATGTTACAAACAGTGTATTTGTTTTTTTTTCTAGAACTTAACGTGATAGACCAACACAAAGTGGGGTGTGATCGTGAAGCAGGAGGAAAATGATACATAGATTTTAAAATATCATATATATATATATATATATATATATATATATATATATATATTAGTGTTGCATGCATGTGTATATATCTAAGTAAATGTTTTCTTCCAGGATTGCCATTTGTTTAACTCCCTTTTTCTTCCCATCGACTCTGACCAGCTGTCCTGCATTTGCTGAAGAAGCGTTTCCCCAAAGCATGATGCTGCCACTGCATTTTTTACCATGTGCACTGGGTGATGTGTCAGACTACCACCACACATAGTGTTTTGTTTTCCCTCTGAGCTAAAAAGTTCAGTTTATCTGACAAAAGGCACCTTTTCCATTTGCTCACTGTGCTCCCTGCACGGCTTGTAGTAAACTGCAAATGTTACCTTCTGATGGTTTTCTTCCAACATTGACTTCCTCATAGAGGCCAGGCAGTTGTTCTTCCAACCTGTAATTAAGTGACTTCTAAAAACATCTAGTTGCACTAGATTTTATTTAAAGATGTCAGGCAAAAGGGCCGAAAGGATGAGTTTCCTCTGTAGGGTGTCTGAGCTTAATCCGAAGATGGATGGAGGGATTAAAGGGTGCTAAATACAAACATACTCAACACCTTTCAGATATTTATTTCAAAAAAATTTAAAAGGTGTCACCATGTCAAATCAAGGGGTACACCTTTGCGAGACACTGTAGATCAGGGACTTTGGCTTGCTAAGTTCTTGCTAAATGATACACAGGAGCCCTGGAAGAATGCCACTTGGACAGATAAGACCAACATAAAGATGTTTGGCCATAATAAGTAGTGTTTGTTTGGAGGAAACAAAAACAAGTTTGCTAAAAACAAGTATGTTATTACTGCTCAAGGCGATTCTACAAGTTAAATGAGCAAAGATACAGAGCATAATATGTAAAGTTGTAAACTATGGCATATTATTTTAGGAAAAGAATAAATTTAAATTGAAATTATAAATAATTTAAATTAAATCATAGGTATGCTTGGAAATTGGGTTTTATTCTGTGTTTAGGATAATAATTCAAACCACAAAACTTAGTCAAGCTTCAGAAATATAAAGACCGATAGACAAAGCAACAGTACTGACTAACTGTGCTTTTTGCCTGTTTCAACACAGCTAATTCACAAAATAAAAGCTGCGTCAGAAGCAGAAGGCTTTTATTTTGAACGGCTCGTCGTGAGGTTCCGGGTGTACTGTTGCTAGCTGCTAACTTTGCCTCTAGTCACGGGGTTATTCTGGTAAGGAAAATATACCATTCCGTTTGTGTTTGTAATATTTAAAGGTTATTTAGATGTTAACATTTGGTGAGTTACAGTTATTACGTCGCTCTCCCTGCAGAGAGAGCTGACAAATTAGGTCAGTCCCTTAGAGTAAGGTTTCATCTGAGACAGCAGTGCTGCCTTTCTCCCGTTCTCCTTTCTCTATGTATTTTTATTTTTAACGAGGTGTTCTTGTTTTGCAGATGTGCTTGTGGTTCATTTAGGGGTTATTGAATGCGAAGGCTTGTTTTAGCACAGCCTAGTTTAACCAGTGTTCTGTCAGTTTGTTATACACCGTCAGAACAGCATAAGGAAGTCTACTTTATCAAAACAACAAACCGATGTTTGTGAAGAGGTTTGCAGTTTTGATGAGTGTTACGCTGAACCAGCATACGTAGTGTATCTCAAGGAAACATAATAATAATAAACAACAAATTATTATTAATTTACTGTTTACAGAATGGTTGGTTACCGGGGATAGCTTGAGGAGTGCGTCGAGAAAAGAGACGTCAAGTCCTGTATCTAAAGAACTGAACAATAACTGATACTTGCTAATTAAAACCCCCGGTTTGAAGTAGACGCGTGAAAGTACGTTATATTGACGAAAAAGCTTTTATTTTGAAGGTTATCGCTATACACATCCTGCTAGCAGTTCGCTAGCTTGAGTGAAAGAGCGAACCGAGAAAGCGAGGCTTTCTGTGTTTTAAAGCAGGTTAACTGTCACTTCAGTTTACCACCGACTATGTGTTTTTGTGTATTATATCACACATTTATTACAGAACATACATTGGTATGCTGTTTTGATAAAGTAGCCTTGTTGACTTCCGGTATGCTATTCTGACGGTGTATGCCAAACTGACAGAAGACCTGTTTGTCCGCCGCTGTCGCCAAAAACAAGATCGGCTTCAGTTTTGAAATTTACAAGTACAGACTCGTCTTTCTGTATTAAAGTAGATCTTTTTTTAAAAGCATTTAATGGAGGAAATCAATTCAGAAACAAAAAAACTAAACTAATATATACATTTATCTGGAGGACTGATCCTGCCAAAATTGGCAATCAGTGTAAAATTAAATAAATGGCTTGATAAAATAATTAATGTGCCAAATACTGCATCCAGATTAAAACAGAAGAACCCTCCCATCTTATTTGATGATACAGTGTAACATAAATGAATGTTTATCAGTTTCAACTGTATTAAACATTATCACTGTTATTTAGTTTTCCATTTTATTTTCAATCATTTCCTTTTTTACTTGTTTTTTCTAATTTTTTATTTTATATTTAGTATTTTTTTTATTTACTGTTGTTGTTGGGTTTTTTTTTTTGTTTTGTTTTTTGTTTTTTATCATACATTGAATTATTTTCCCCCAGTAATATTTCCTCTTGGCATTTTTTCCCCCCTTTCTGTTCTCTCTTTTGTCCATTTATTTACAGATTCCTTTTTTATTTCCCTCATGTTCTTTATAGTTTTTTGTTCTTCTGACTCTGTGAGTTGTAAAATGACATTGTGGGAAAGAGGGCAGGGGGTCCTGGTGAGCAGGGATTCAGAGTCAGCTTCTCTCCTATTGGTCAACATTTAGATCTGGTCTCTCTCAGGAGGAATGGGCCAGAATTCCAGCAAACTACTGTGAGAAGCTTGTGGAAGGAAACACAAAATGTTTGAACCCAAGTCATTCAGTTCAAAGGCAATGTTACCAAAATCTGAGGAAATTTATGTAAACTTCTGATTTTGACATTAATAAATAAATCTCTGTCATATTTTTTTCTCTCATAATTGTGGCGTTTAGCAAATAGAAATAATTTTGGTAATTCTAACTGACCTAAAACAAGGGAAATCTGCTCATTCAATTTCAGGCAGTGAGAAAAAAAAAAGTGTGTGTCTTTTTGTTTGGTGTAAATCTATGGGGGTTTTTTTTTCTTTTTATTGTCACTGAATTTCCAAATAGACATTTTTGTTAACAGATTTAAAATATGAAATTTGAAACTTCTTTTTCAGGGGACTGACATGTTGCCAGTTGTGGTGGTCCATGGGGGGGCGGGTCATATCCCCAAAGAGCGCTCGGAACCGTCCACCTCAGGAGTGTGTTCTGCAGCGAGGTCAGCATATTCAGTCCTGAAGGGAGGGGGCAGCAGTATGGATGCCGTGGTGGAGGCTGTAATGTTACTGGAGAATAATCCATCTTTCAATGCAGGTATTGTAAAAATGAGATGGCCAACTAGAAGTAGCTACTGGAATGCAGGAACTTATATATATATATATATATATATATATATATATATATATATATATATATATATATATATATATATATATATATATATATATATATATGCAGCAGAAAGCTGTGCAGTGAACACTTCCAGCTTTGGCTACTGTGGTGACAATTCACATTGTAGATTATTACAGCTAAAATCAGGTTGAATTAGCAGACTGATTCATTTAAATTATGACTTTGTGTGTTCCCAGTAGCTGCTGCTAAGAATATTGAAGCTTAAAAAAGCAGTTTTGTGCATCATTAAGAACAAAGAGCATCAAGGTGAGAGATTGTACTGTAGTGGAGAGGCTTCATGATATCCAACGGAGGCCACCTAGGTCCAGCATCGTCTCCTTAGGAGGAATTATAGAATATTGTTGCCACCAGTGCAGAGCTTGCTTAATGTGCTTAATGGGTCCATCTGTATGCACAGATCCAAGGGAGTGGATTTCTTTCTATTTTTGTTTCTCTTGACAATACTGCCATGAAGAAAGATTGTCATCAAAATGTCCTCCAAGAGCAACAAGGAGCTTTTGATAATGATTGGTGTTTTTCCAGCATGAAGGAGCACGGTTTGAACTTAAAGTGATAAAGAAATCTCTTCAAGAACAAAACACAGACATTGTTTTGTCTGTGTTCCCTGCAGCAAACTAAAATCTCAAAATGTGGAAGCCTCAAAACAACAAAAAAAAACTTCTGTCCCTTCCTAACCTTTTGACAGTTTTCAGCAGATTTGTTAACAAAGTCAGTAATTCCTCAAATAATTTTTGTAGGGTGTGGCTCAGTGCTGAATATTAAGGGAGAGGTGGAGATGGATGCCCTTGTGATGGATGGAAAAACGCTGAGTAGCGGAGCCGTGTCTGCAGTCCGCAACATAGCTAACCCGATTCTGCTGGCCAGACTTGTCATGGAGAAGGTGATGTTGACTGCATGCTTTTGTTTATTTTAAGTCGACTCTGATAAAACTGTTGAGATACTCTCTGTAAAGTGATTCTGCATCTTCTTTCAAAAGAGAAAGAAAGGAGCAATATGGCAGCAGAATTGTTTTGGAGAGTGTCTTAAAAGTCACGTCTCAGTTCAGGAATCATTTACTGTGGGAATGTATTTCACAAATGTGATCTTTGATCCCTCCTTCAGACCAGCCATGCGTGTCTGACAGCTGAAGGCGCCAATCGGTTTGCTCGCTCCATGGGTGTACCTGAGGTGCCTCAGGAGTCCCTCATCACCGAGTACTCCCGCATGCGTTGGAGAAAGAACCTGGCACCGGATGCCAACCCCGTGGAGTGCCAAATGTAAAATTAAATGCTAAATAACAACTTCTACATTTCATGACTAGTAATAATTTTTAACCGTGCAGTTATAAGTATTTGAGATAAGTGTGAGGATGTCTTGTTTATTTTTGGTGAAACTCAAAAATGTCATATTGCGATATTGTTTTCTACCACATGTGCAATTTTTTGCAAAACAGAGTCGTACATTTTGTCGCTGCCTGACCTTTACGTGGAACATGTCACAACAAATTAAAATCATCAGAAGCGTCTCCTTCTGCTCCCGCTTCTTAACATTTGTCATCATGACAGTAATAATGATTAATAAATAGAAACAGTAATATTGAAGTCAATCCCATCATTTATCACACAAGCATGAAAAAGTTCTCTTTACATTTTATGTTCAAAATGTAAATGAAAAAAAAACACCTCATAATATTCCTTTCATATGAATTTGATGCTTAAATTATATGGAGAGCTTCTTGAACTTTTATCCGTATTTTGTGTTGATCTAAATAAATCTCTGCTGCTCTGTTGCCTCATTTAGGGGAAAAATGGGGACAGTTGGAGCGGTGGCTGTCGACACCGATGGCAACATAGCGTGTGCAACTTCCACCGGTGGAATGATTAATAAGATGGAAGGCCGAGTGGGCGACACCCCGTGCATAGGTTAGTTCTCACACCTGCAGTTGACAGTGAGGTAACCCGGTTATAGCCAAGCTTCAGCTGTGAGACAGATACACTCGCATTTGACTCCAGAATACTTCGGTATCTTGAGGAGTTCATGGTTCCCAGATCATTGCAAGGTGTTCTCCATCTCATTGTTGATCTCTTTCCATCTTGACATGGTTGTAACACACACCTGTGTGCTCCAGAGCAGCAAAGTGCATAAACAGCCGCTGTTATAAAGCTGCTCACTCTGTTATTAAATGGATTTGATCAGCATCATCTGGCTGCTACTTTGAAACAGAAAGGGTATACTTTTTTATTGTTATTAAACACAGCTTTTCCATTTTGTCTTCATCATTGTTGGATAAGTCATGACAGCCGTTAAGTCCTGAGTTTAAATTAAGGCCTGGGGTCTTTCTGCTTGGAGTTTGCATGTTCTCCCCGGGTATGCATGGGTTTTCTCCGGGTACTCTGGCTTCCTCCCACAGTCCAAAAATATGACTGTTAGGTTATTTGCCCACTGTAAATTCTCCTTAGGTGTGAGAGTGAACATGGTTGTTTGTTTTGCATGTCTGTATGTTGTCCTTTGATGGACTGGCAACCTGTCTAGAATGTACCCCGCCTCTTGCCCAATGACTGCTGGAGATAGGCACCACCTCCATGACCCTGCACGGGCAAGCGGGTATGACCGACTAACACCGACAGTTAACACTTGTGGTTAGATATAATTTTTTAACGTGTCAATGCTATCAAATATGTGAAACTCTCAGAATTTAAAGAGGGTATACTTTAAGCTAGGACTGTACAGACAAACTAAATGCTTCTTTTGTTCTTGTACCTGTAAAACAATAAACATAGTCACCTCTGAAGTTTTTATAGCTGAGTGCTGTTCTTTCTCAAGTCTGTTAAACTTTAACCAGCAGTTATGTAGGATTAGTTGGTAAACAAAACACAGAGTCACAGTTCAGCTGATTGTTCTTTGGTCTAAAGCAAACAAAAAAATGTCTGTAACCTCACACGTGTTGGGGAAAGAAAAAAAAAAAAAAAGACACCCCATCTTTTATGTTCTAAAAAGAATTACATATTGCGCTTGTCATTATGCTAGAGGCAGACAGCTGTTCCATCTGCCCCCCCGGCTGTGCGATGCAGGAGAATACCTGTCTTGATCACAAGGAATAAATGAACAGAAAACAAAAAAAAAAAAAAATGCAATGATCTAAATTAAAATCTCAGATTAATCCCCTGCCTAAAGCAACCTCAAATTCAAAACCTAACTACCACCAAGTCACTTAAACTGGCTCTGCTAAATATAAGGTCATTATCAACAAAAGGACTTCTTGTTCATGACTTCATCACTGAGCATAATATTGATGTTATGTTTCTAACATAAACATTGTTGGATGACAATAATGAATCACCTGTACTAATTGAATCAGCGCCTCCTAACTACAATTTTTTTAAGTGAGAATGGAAAACATAAGAGGGGCAAAGGGGTTGCTACAATATTTCATGATTCACTAAACTATAAAAAGGTTTTCTTTGGCAAATTTGACTCTTTTCAATATTTGGGAATTGAGATAAAAAGTTATAAATGAACTTTGACACTAACTCTACAAAACCCCATATGGAAATTTTTTTTAATTGACTTTAATGAGCTTTGATGTTATATGCATTGATTATGACTGTTAAGCAATTGTAGGAGACTTTAACATCCATGTTGACAAGCCCGAAGACAGAGGCGCAAAAAAGCGGTGTGATATACTTGATAACTTTGGTTTGACTCAACATATCAAACAAGCAATGCACAATCGAGGACACACTCTGGACTTGATCATCAGCAAGGGTGTAAATATTTCCAAGGTCTCTATAATTGATGTCGCCCTGTCGGATCATTTCTCTGTTATCTTTGAAAGTACAATCTCCGTTGACTCACTTCGTAAAACAGATATAACAAAACGTTCTTTTACAGTCAACACAGCTGAAGCTTTTAATCAAATCTACTCCTCTACCTCAATTCTATCGTGTAACCCAGTAGATGAGTTAGTGGTAATTTCCATTCTAAGATTTAAAACTGCCCTCATTGAATTGTTCAACAACATCTCCATAAATACAGACCGTGGAAGAACCACACTGCTGGTTCTGTTGGATCTCAGCGCATGGGCTCTGTTGACCATGAGATATTAAAGCAGCTGGAGAGCTGGGTTGGACTCTCTGGTACAGTACTAATTGGTTCGAATCCTACCTAAAGATTAGGGACTTCTTTGTGTCAATAGGCAACTTCTCATGAAAGAGGACAAAAGTCACATGTGGAGTACCCCAAGGTTCAATCCTGGGACCCCTTCTATTCAACATCTACATGCTCCCACTAGCTCAGGTTATAACAAGAAATAAGATTAGTTACCATAACTATGCAGATGATACACAACTCTATATTACGATGTCACCGGGAGACTCTGAACCCATCCATGCACTGAACAGATGCTTAGAACAAATCAATGCGTGGATGTGCCAGAACTTTCTCCAGCTGAACAGAAATAAAACAGAAATTATTATCTTTGGACCTAAAGAGGAACGATCAAGAGTCAGCACGCAGCTTCAGTTATTACAACTAGAAACTGGTGATTAGGCCCGAAATCTGGGTGTAGTTATGGACTCTGACCTGAACCTTCAGAAACACATAAAGACAGTTACAAAGTCAGCCTTCTATTACCTGAAGAACATTTCCAGGATTAAAGGACTAATGTGTCAACAAGATCTAGAGAAATTCATCCATGTGTTTCTCTTTAGTCGTAACGATTATTGCAATAGTGTCTTAACAGGTCTGCCTTAAAAAAAAAAAAAAAAAAAAAATAGGCAGAGCACATCACCTCAGTTCTACAGTTCTTACACTGGCTCTGTGTAGCTCAGAGAATAGACTTGAAAATACTTTTGTTAGTTTATAAATCACTGAATGGCTTAGCACCAAAATACATTAAAGACCTGTTGTCATTGTATCAACCTTCTACTAATCTGGAACAAACTCCCAGAAAACTGCAAAACATCCGACACACTGAGTTCCTTTAAATCAAGCTCAAAAACTCACCTGTTTAGAGCTGCCTTTGATTAGTAGTAAGTGGAGTATTGATCAGTATTTCTGAATTATATTTGCTTGATGATCTTTATGATTTTGATACATTGATATTTGCTTGATGATTTTGCTGTATACTTACTCAATGATTTTGATTTATATTTGATTGTCTTAATGTTGTAAAGCACTTTGAACTGCCTTGCTGCTGAAATGTGCTATACAAATAAACTTGACTTGACCCTAGCAGACTAAAACCTGAAACTGCATGAATAACATGGCATGTAAAGAGAACAGTGCAGCTACAACACAGGACACTGGTAACAGTTTATTGGAATTTTGAACAAAGAGGAAATTTGAGCCTTAAACATGCATCCATATTATTGTTATGATGTTTGTTTCAGGCAGTGGAAGCTATGCTGACAATATGTCAGGAGCTGTTTCGACTACAGGCCACGGAGAAGCCATAATGAAGGTCACGCTGGCGAGACACATCCTGTTCCACATGGAACAAGGTAACACTCACATCCACACTTACACAGTGGTTTAACAGAGAGCCTGTTCAGATCACTGGTGGGCTCTGCAAAATATTCATATCATGGTCGTTTTATGTACCTTTTCAACATCTAAGATACCAATATTTACAGTTTTGTTAAGATGCTTGCAGACACTCATCATGGGTATAAATGCCAATTTTGTAAAACACAAAGTTTGCACAAGTTTGTATTTTTTAATGTACTTTCTTAATTTCAATTCAAAAATGCTTTATCCCAAATGGAAATTAAATGTCATAACTCATATCATCCAACTATCTTCAAATAGTCATGGATGGTGATGCTGTAGGCAGGAAGGATCTCTGGTAGCAGTCAGTCTTGCAATGACTGAAGAAGCCTCTGACTAAAGATAATTTTGCTGTATTAGAGTTTCATGACTGTCATGGCCTGCTATCAGCTCAATATCCAGGGACAGAGATGATATTTTACAGTAGCACGTCCTGGATGACACCATCAGTTGTTAGCAAGCACTGCTAATCCACATCATTTGCTTTTGCTGCTCCTGTCATGTTTGCAGTTTTTTGGTTGGACCCAAATGCTGGCAAATGTCCTGGGCAGCAGGTGAAGTTCAGAGTCTTTATTAAATAAATCAGAAAGGAAACTTATGTGAGCCTCAGGAAAACCGGCAGTGAAACAACAGAAGAACATAACCGGAAGAAACAGAGGGTATCACAGAAAGAGCCAGTGCATAACAATTGAACCAAAGCACTATATACACAGTGAGAAATGAGCAGAGAATGACAGGGAAACTAGAAGAGCTAATCAGAGAGAAGTGGAAACAGCTGAGGGAAAGAGCAGGCAGAGAAGAATGAGGTGATGGACAACAGCTGTGCAGCGAAGCAGGCTGATAGGCTGAAGCTGAGGGAAGGTGAATGATAAGGAAGGAACACAGGGGAACTAACTACAGGGGAAAAGAATAACATTAATGTGGGAGACAGTTCAAAGCACTGAAGCTCATCATGATTTGATGTTAAGTTCTGATCAGAACTGTACCATTTCTTTTAAATCTGAGCCAAAAAACACTTTGGGCCAGAACTCGGTTCTGAATGAATAAATTGGGATGTCAGTTCTCAGCTGTGAAAACACAATAATTAATCAGTCTTTATTAACACACGTCATGTCCATAGTTACATTAAAAACTCCCACAAACATTCAAACCATAGCAAGGAATATAAAAACATCTTTAAAAAATAAAACCATAAAATAAGTAAA
This sequence comes from Anableps anableps, assembly GCA_014839685.1. NCBI lineage: Eukaryota > Metazoa > Chordata > Actinopteri > Cyprinodontiformes > Anablepidae > Anableps > Anableps anableps. Next base: position 7,917,394 of record CM026076.1, on the reverse strand, counting down.
ATTCAAAATTACTTAAAACAGGGCTAAAACAATTAATTGGATTAATCATGTTGAATCGATTATTGAAATAATCATCAACAAATTTGGTAATTGTTTCATTAACTGGAGAATACAGGCTGAAAAAAACAGAAAACAACACACTCAGAGCAGTAATTAGGCCCAAACTGTGCAAAATATATACAGAGTTTGCATTTAAGATAAAAAAAAAAATAAATAAATAAAATAAAATTGTCTGTAAATATGTTCTACCCAAAACTCACCAAGTGGCAGTTTTAGCTCCACCTGGTTCAAATTCTGTGAAAAAAAATCCTTTAAAGCACCTTTTTCATCCAATTAATCATCAGTTATTCCAAAAAATAATCAACAGATCAGCCCTACAGTGTATTGATGTTAAGTCAATCAGAAAGGGTTTAGATGCAGATGCATCCTTTTCTACAAATGATCGAGCGTTCACTAAAAAATGCTATGTTGTTGCATTTTAGGCAATAAAATGTTTATTTTCTTATTTAAAAAGGAACTGAATTATTTCTTTGTTTGCATCTTTTAATGTATTTCTAATATTGTACGAAAAAGACAAATGACAACTCTGCAGAATGTGCCTCTTTTTTTATATTAATTTATTTATTAATTTAATTAATTTATTTATTTTATTTTATTAATCGTCAGAATAATCAGTAGATTCATCGATAACTAAAATAATCGTTAGTTGGAGCCCTAACTTCAAAAGAAATCAATGCATAAACAGAAACCTTAAACAGTGCCTCCTCAGACTGTATGAGTCCTGTCTGATCTGTGAGTTCTAAAATTATACCAGAGTATATAAATATAAATTTATAAATTTTACCAGTCATCCAGTTGTTTTCTAAAAGTGAACATTAACTTTCTTAAAAGTGCTTTAAAGGTCCAAAGACCCACAGTTGCAAACATCTGAGTGGCACTTCCCCTTCTTGGCATCCCAGGAAGGATTCTCATCATTGTTCGCAACATGCAGCTTCTTCATGCGACGTTGCTTGTAAGATGGCCACAAGGGGGCAGTATATAGCAGTGTGCAACAAGCTTTAAACAAAGTCACTTTTAGCAAGCTGAGCAGAAGATAAATTTTAATGCAATTATATTTACCTGCACATAAAGCTTACAACATCGACTGTATATATCATCATTATCCATTTGATCAGTAATAAAATGACCGAGGCATTTCACCTCTTTATAAACCTCAAGAACATTGTTGGACGGTTTAAACACGTAAATGTAGCTGTTTATCCTGCTTGGTCCTACATATCAAAATAGCACTTTTAACAGCATTGTACTTTATATCATATTGCAGACCATATTCAGTACAGATATTAAGGAGCTGCTGTAAACCAGAACCACTTGACGAAAGACCAGCAGACCTGCTGAGATGTAGGTTCGTGATACCAAAGAAGAAGACTTGCTGTTCCACTAAAGCAAAGAGCAGACTAGAGTGAACCAAGTGTGTGTTAATCTCTGACTGCACAGAAGTGAACCACTGGATTATTGGGTTTTACAGCACGTTCCCTTCTCTTCTCTGCCCAGGCCAGTCAGCTGAGGCTGCCAGTGATTTGGGTTTGGCTCACATGAAGTCCAGAGTCGGGGGGCTGGGAGGGGTCGTGACCGTGGACCCACAGGGCAACTGGGCCGCTCGCTTCTCCAGCCGGCAAATGGCGTGGGCCGCTGCGCAGAAGGATATGTTGCACTATGGCCTGTACATGGGAGAACACTTCACCCAAATCGTCGAGGACGCTCACTGACACCAAGTACAGTTTGTGCAGTTAGAGCTAAAAATCAACGCAAAAAGAGATGATACAGCTGAAAGTGAGCGTCAGGTAACCCAGTAGTGATTAATTAGGTTTATTGTTGATGTTTAAAATCTGCTATAAGACAAAATGAGCAACAAAATTACTTTAGCTATTTATATAATCTCTAAGAGCAGAAACGCACTGACCCAAAAACCTGGCAACTAAGCACATATTTGAGCCGATCCAAAGAAAAGCATGTTAGGAGATATCTCCACTCTGTGATTCTTCTTGTTTCCCTGCAACCTTTTTGCTTAACATACTAATTCCAAAGTAATTGTATTCTGATCATAAAAAAAAGCATTTCAGGGTTTTTGTTGCTAGAGAAACTAGAGAAAAGTGGGCAAAGGCACTTTAGATAACAAAATCCACTGCTCAGTTTTTGAACTTCTGAGGAAAACCTTCAGGTTTTACAATCATTTATTAATTTTTTTTAGAAACTACTGGCCAGTTTTATGACCACCAAACACTATATTGAGCTGCTGTGTGAACACACAAAGAAAGTATGGTTTTCTGTCACCCCATCAGTACTGATGAAGTGCTGTTCATCATTTGACTCTTGATGCTGAAAAGCATGGTGTTACAATCAGCAGTGAAGAAGAGAGCTAACAGAGCTGCAGCTCAGCTCCAACATAATCAAAAATGTATTTTACTGCAAAACATTTTATGTAAATTCACTGCATATTGAGTGATATATTCTGTTAATTTAGATGATTGTGACTTAAAGCAAATGCAAACCAAACCACAATTCAGTTTCTCAGAATTAAGTAACAAAAACGAGCAATAAAACCATTTTTATACCAGAATTGTCAGCCTACTAGTATACAGGTACATCTCTCTAAAAGGCTTTCCAGCAGAGGGAAAGATGAAGTGCTCTAAGGTTTCCTGGCAGATGGCTGCTCTAACTCTGGACTTGATAAAACCCAGTGGAACAACATCAGCAGATGACATGGGTGCACAAATCTTTATCAAGTTCTTCTTCTTGGGCTTTTAATTTACTGCAAGCCATAATGATCAAAATTAACAAGACATAAACACCTGAAATATGTCACCATGTATGTGATTTAATCCTTATGATTTACAAGTTTCACTTTTGGAATGTAATCACTGAAATAAATTAACTTTTCAGTGATGTTCTGATTTATTGAGAAGCTGTAATAAGCCTTTAATCCAAGATCAGCATGTGTTCACTCACTGTATTATGATGCCACTCATGTATTAATCTGATGGATAGTGTTAACCTGTCTGATCCACTAGATGGTGCTGTGTCCTCATGCAAATAAAACGCTAAATTTGAGATTTCCTTTTTTTTTTTTTTTTTTTAGCTGAGCTATTTGTAGGCTTGTGTGTTATGATTCATTGTGATTGTTTAGATGCATTTTATGAATCTGACCGCAATACCAGCATTAAAACTCAGTGTTGTACCTCGATTGTATTTTGTATTAAATCTAATAATAATTTTTATGATCTCTTTGATTTAATAAAAAATGTCTCTTTCAGCTATGGATTCATTCTTCTGTGCAGTTAAAAACACTGTACTTTGCTTGAAGAAGTGGAGCTCTTCACTAAAATCCCACACTTTTTTGCTTTATACTTGTTGCTGTGGTAATTTTCACAAGGTTGGTGTAAACTTTAACCTTTCTTTGAAGAAATATACCTAAAGGAACATAAAATGCATATGATAAGGATACCAGCTAATATAAAACTGGTGATGATGTACACGTATTGCAAAGAGCTTTATTAGTGCTGTCAACATATCATAAGCAGAGATGAAGCTGTGAAAGAGTTCCTCAGAAATCACTCTTTTAATCTAATTAGCAGACTGATTGCTGTAAAAGACCAGCAGTTGTTCTTGTGTTTGCAATGGTTACCTCCAAAGAAAAAGCCTGCAGTCTTCTAGAATTGTGCCCCTCATAGTGGCAGCATGTTGGACTACCTCTGTTATTTTAGCGCTGATTCATTCTTTTTGTTCATAGGTTTTGGGTTGAAGCGTGGCATGTTTGGACAATTACTCCCTCTGGTTTTAGATGCTGTGCAGCTGGAAGGATTTTTGCTCTTACTTTTTTGCGTAAATGCGTAACTGTGGCTACAAGGTATTGTTTTTACATTGGTGAGCAGCTGAGTAGCATCTCAAAAGCTCAAGTAATACCTGAACTATGACCCCAAATCCCAGAGGAGTTGAAATGGAGGCTTCGTGGATGCAGAGCAGGGCCAAAGATCAGAGAGAGAACGAGGAAGTTCAAACTATCTCTTCCATTGATTATAATAGACAAAGATCATATCCCAGACTCGGACATCTGTCTTTCTAACCATACGGCCAGACAGAAGAGGAGCGGCTAAAGCAAATGAGGTGGATTAGCAGTGCTTGCTGACAATTGATGGTGTCATCCCAGACATTTTAGTGGAATATCGTCTCTGAGAGATGCTGTTAGCTTGTCATCACAGTCACAAGATTATCATACAGCAATATCGTCAGTCAGAGGCATCCCCAGATGCGTTGCAAGATTGACTGCTACCAGAGAGCCTTCCTCCCCACAGCGTCACCATCCATAACGACTCTTTGACGATACTTTGATGATATGAAGTATGACATTTCATTTTCCTTTGGGATAAATTAATTATTTTTGAATTCAATTGCCTTCATCAAACTGACCTTAAATACAAGAAATTGCTGGTAAGAATATTGCAACTGTAGGAAGATTTTCTGGATGAACAAGAACTTCATTCTGAGGGGCTCAGCTTCAATGAGGAATGCTTCAGGACATTAAGGAGTGTCCTGCAAGTACCAGAATGCCCTCCTCCAGAGTGGTGTTATACCAGTGCAGAGCTTGATCCACATGGACAGCAGATGGGTGTGAGTACATCTGTATGCACAAAGGGGAGAAGACCTTTGGACACGAAGGACATCAAAGAAGCCACTTCAAATCATGAAAAACATTCAGAAGACACTGAAATGTATCAGGAAGTACAAGCAATGAATGATTCTTCTGATTCTTTTGAACATCTTGTGAGGAAACAGAGCCACAATGAGTCCTATGTGGTGCCACCAGTGGGAATCCTGGTATAATGGATGTGTTTCTCCTTCATGGGAGCAGCCTTCCTCCAGATTTAGCCCAAGAAGACTCCAGTTAGAACAAAGTTTGATCAAAATGTCCTGTAAACTAGCTGTAATGTTGCACTATACGGTATTTAGTGAGGGTAGAATATACATCATGCAGAGCCAGGCTTCCTTAACAATAAATCCAAGTCTGGTGATATGTAGGTCATTTCTGTTGGATCTACTGAAAACAGTAACATGTACTGTTAGTGGGCATATTCTGGAGGTCACCTACCTGAGCACTGTTTTGAGTGGTAACTCTCCACCTCTTTCCCACATCTTTGTGTGCTTGGAGTGTAAACAGTTTCAGTTGTTTTATCTGCCCTCAGATCCTGACAACAATAGGTTGTTGCTTAAGTTTGTACCCTAAACACAGCAGCGATGTGGGTGATGGAAAATACCAGGCAGCCAAAATGAGCACTCTCATATAAGGTTGATGGCAGAAATGAGCCCCACAGTCTTGTGGAGAGAATACTGTCCTTTCCTGACAGGACCACTGAAGGTTTGGGGTCTGGGAAAAGGCTCTCTAGCCATGAAAGGTTCTAACTGGGCCACAGCAGAGGCTTTGTTAACTTTCCTAACTTTAAATGTGTTTTTACCAAGACACCTTTCAAGGTATTGAAATGTTACCCAGGTGTGACAGCAAGGTATAATGTGTCTTCGCTATTTCCACATGTTTCAGCTCAGCGTTGCCCAACTCTTTCACACTGTTCATTTTAAGATCAAGAAATCACTGCACTGCATATCTTTTTTTAAGAAGGCTTTTTCACACACTATAGATTCATAGAAAACACCGATGACCTTATCGATCTCATAAAGCATTAAGTTATTCGCACAGTAATCTGTTTTGCCATAAGTTTCATTTTCTATTCAGATCAGCTAGAAGTTTGGGAAGTTATGCAACATTTGGTCCTGCTATGAAATTTATTCAAAGCTTACTTTTTATTTACTGGTTAAACAAAGCTGTGGTGGATAGCAGTAGCTGGAAATCTTGAGTTATAAGATAAGCACACCTCAAACTTTAACTCACATGCCTTTAAAAATCCTGTCTTCTAGCATTTGTTCATTTAGATTTATATTTTTTGTCACTTAAAGCAAGCACATAAATAGATGTATACAAAAACTATTTTGTGCTCTGGCAGGTTAGATCAGGGGTCATCAAGCTTTCAGTTCAAACAGCCATTTTGGCCTTCGCACAACGAAATAAGTTTGTAAGTAAATTTTATCAAGAGCCATTAAACCTTACAGATATAAACTATATAAAATTTAGTTTTATTGGGAAACTGATATAAATGGTATTTTTTAGATTTAGGATTAAAGAAAAGACACATTAGGTTGAGTTGTTCATTGCTTAACCGCACCACTATGGACCACAGCCAGCAAGTTTATTCATTTATGTATATAGCACCAATTTACAATAGATATCATCTCAAGGCACTTTACAAGACAAACATATCAAATTTCAGAGTTGCCGGGGGGCTGGTGCCTATCTTCAAAGTCACGGGGCGAGAGGGAGGGTACACTCTGGACAGGTCACCAGTCCACTGCAGACACACAACCATAAACACACATACTCGCACTTCAGAGAGACCAGTTAACCTAACAGTCATGTTTTTGTATTGTGGCAGGAAACTGGAGTACCTGTAAAAGAACCCATGCATGCACAGGGAGAACATGTAAACTTTGTGTATAAAGACTCCAGGCTGGGATTGAAACACAGGACCTTCCTGCTGCAAGGCCACAGTGCTACCAACTGAAGCACCGTACAGACCCAATCCAGTTTACATACAGAAATATTTAATCAAATCATCCAGCTAGATTCAGATTATAATGTCAATTGGCAAAAAAGTTTTCTCTCTAAGGAAACCGAGTCATTGACTTTGCGTTGATTCCTCTCCCTATTCCACTATATATAGTGATCCATTACTAGTATGTCTTGATGGGTTATATTTTTGACTTGAAAAGCTAGAGTTTCCTTACTAATCCTGACCTCAAAACCCCACATGTCTGTTGTGCATGTTAAGCATCACGATAGCTGCAGTAATAAGCTGTTTATTTGCACTTCTGATGGTTTGTGTCTCATTAAATCATTCACATGCACAGTACACAACAGCATCTGTCTGTGAATGTGTTCTTTTAGTGTTTGATTTCAAAAATGCTAAGAAAATGTAGATAACTCCATCCTTATTGGCCTGTGTTATTACCAGTAATAAGTAATTGACCCCTGACCACAGTCATTTTTCTACTCGCGCATGGAACAGATCTGAAAATCAACTTTGGAGGAAAATGTCAAAGTGATTTATTTCAGCATAAGGCAAAAGTGCATGAGTCAAACTTTTAAGAAAAACTCAAGAAAACAAATTGAGTGAATCTGCAGAGAAGTACTGCATGATCCAGTTCTGCATATTTGCTTTAAGGTATGTTTTTTTTTTTATTACAAGTTTTTTGAAACTGTATAGCTTGAGACTATGATGAACTGTCTTTGAATGTTTTACACCTTTAATGTGGCATATATATCCTCTACAATTAAACTAAAAAACAAATCTGTTAGAGGAAAAGAAGAGAAAAGATGCAATATCCTGGTTAAACAAGTGTGCACACGGTTAAACTAGTTTTGGTATTCAGTGTTTTTAAATGGCCTTAAATTGCAGTGGCTGACTCTGCCTTGGCAAAGTTCTCCAAACCGATCAGATCAGATCAGTCAATCCCTCCCTCCCTCTATCTATCTGTGTCTGTCTGTCTGTCTGTCTGTCTCTGTCTGTCCGTCCGTCCAAAACACAGAGAATACAGTATGCTGCTGTCACATCTATACCAAATAAATTCTGATAATACATACATGACCTGTATATACACGTGGATATATATATATATATATATATATATGTTTATGTTGTTGTTAAATAAATATAATTCAAACTCATGTAAAACACAACAAAACCAAAACTTGTAAATTCCTGCAGCTCCTTCACGCTCCTTACTGTTGGTCTCTTGGCAGCTTTCCTGACCAGTTTCAGTCTTTTTTCATCCATTTTGGAAATTCAGTTTTTTTTCAACACGGTTCCACATTCCAGTCCCACATTTCCACATATTATTGATGAGTGTATTCACTATATCATAGTACGCATATGATGCTGTTGGCATGTTTCATAGCTTTCGCCTGAGTGATGCCCAGAGATTATTTTGATCCTCTGTAACCTCCTAACCTTTGCAAATGACCAAAAAAAAAAAAAAAAAATCCTACAAGGAAAGCTGAGCTTTATTTTAGGTTCATTAGATTCATGAGATTTGATGGTGTAGCTTGCAATCTTTATGAAAACTGAAATTAAGTCAAATATGTTTTGACAAGTTATTGTAACCAGGTTACTGCACCTTTTTACAGTTTCACCCTATGTTTCACCCCATAGCAGATTTGTTTCTCAGTTGAATGGTATATGCTACTCTAAAGGATTAATCTGTCAGATGCTAATGAACTGGAATTATTTTCTTTTGTTTCACTGTGAAACTAAAGCGCTGTCCTTTCAAAACTAACTCTGCAAGCTGCAGAACAGGTTACTGAAGTTCTGTAAGCTGATCAGTGCAGAATGAAAAGGACATCAGTGCACAGCTGACCTCCCAACAGTCAGCAGAGTGAAGGTGAAGGATGAGCAGAAGGCTCTCCAAGGTGACATAATCTGCCCGATATTTCTTTCTCGCCACACAGGCTTGGATCCCATCCAGTTTGTTAGTTGTTCGCTTCTTTATTTTTTCTTTCCTGCGTCTTGGCTGGAACTGTTGTATGGAAAGCACACTCCCATTTGCATAAGAATAAGAAGCATCACAGGCCTGGGGGTGAAGTACACATGTGTAACCTATGTGCACTGGAGCGGGCTGATTCGGGGAAAAAGTCATTCTTTATCATTTGACGTCACGTTGGAGTCGCGTGCGTTTTTTGCGCGCGTGGGTGCTTTATCCTTTGGGTCCCCAAGGTGAGAATCCAAGGTGCTCAAAGTTAGACGCATCATGTAAGGCATTTCCGGATGTACAGCATTTTCTTTCAAAATAAAACTAATCCTACCATCAGTTAAGGGGGGGGGATCGTAAAGTTAAAGTTACAGCTTCATAAAATCAGGTATTTGTGATGTTTCAAATGTTAGCCCTGTTTTTAATAATTTACGGATTTAACTTTGCAGAAGTTGTTTCCTCAACTCCCAGGCACGTTTAGGAAACTGTTGTTGTGTGAAAGTAAATTTACTCAGTGAGGAACTAAAGAGGGGCTGGACTCTGTCCAGCGTTCTTCCTACAAAAACCTCGACAGCTGACAGAGAGCAGTCCCGGTTAGGACAGGAGACGCGCTTCCACGCTGAATACAAGAAAACGTAAAAAGGTAATAGCCTTCACATATAAATATTTATTTATTTTAATTAACAACTTTATTGTCTCTTTCTTATTCCGGCTGTGCTTCACAGAGGGCTGTGTGAGATTATCACCTGACCCTCTGCAGATCTCTTTACATTTATGTCACAGTTTGGCAAAAAAAAGCAGAAGTAAACGGTGCGGTTTGAAAGTTGAAATCAATCCTGAAACCCAAACATGTGCAGAACGGAACCACTGGGAGTTAAATTATCCTATACAGCTTCAGTGCCGAACTCTGATGAAAAGGAGGCAGTTTAACACTGTTTTTGCATACTTGCATTCGTTATGGAAAAATCAATGAGAAATAATACAATAAAGTTGGTATAAATGCGCTATATATTAAATAAAACTTTTGAAGGTTCTACTCTATATTCTCACTACCTACACCTGGGACAGTCGGTGGGGATGAACAGAGAAAAACGAGAGCAGACTTAAAACAGTGGAACCAGAACCTCCTCAGGAAATAGAGGGTTCACGAACCGCCACACTGACAGACTGGAATTGGAATCTGTCGTTTTCTTTCTTTCTTTCTTTTTTTTTTTTTTTTTTGTTTGTTTTGTTTTGGGTTTTTGTTGTTTGTTTTCGTTGTTTGTTTGTATCATAATAATGAAAAACAGAAAAATTCGTTCTATGTTTGCAATTTCTTATGGGCTGCATGTCAAAACAAATGACTTCATCTAAGAGAATTTAAAAACACTTTCTAAATGATAAGATCATCTGAGTAGGTTGAAAAAATGCTGAAATCCTGTAGAAATGCATATCTCAATCTGTGAAACGTTGTGACACAAGAACATCACAAAAAATGTTTAATTCTAAGTTTGCTTGATGTTATAAAAATGATCACATGTTTGGTTAATAGATTCGTTTTGGATATAAATGAAAATTTGTCAAGTTTAAAGTTGAAAAAATTAATTGAAAGTTTCCATAAAATCAGAATTTCAAGTGGAAAAAGAAATTTCTCACCAACCCTGAACACAAAGTCCAATGTGCAAAGGTAGAGTAACCAAAATTGTTCTCAAGAGTAGCGCTAATTTCATTATATTTTTAGTTAAGTAGATCAGACTCTATCTATAGTCTGATCCCAACTTCTTATGTCTATCTTTTTTATTCCCAGTGACCTGTTTATAATAGATTATATTTTGTGTTAGATTAGTTTAAAAAAAAAAAAAAAAGTAATCATACAAAAGTACTTGGGTTGGCCCCTTCAAACGCTGAATGTTCATGGAGATCTATCTTAAAGCTGTTCTTGGTTTGGGCTGCAGGCTACATTCAGGTTGGCCGGCGATTGTCCCTATCTAAACCAAAGATATTGATGTATTTCATTTGTACTCAAAAGTTGGAATCTCCAAGTTCTACATTGGAAAAATCAACTGGAATGGCCCCTTAAGTCGGAATGTGGGAATACGGAGATCCCTAAGCAATCTCCAACCTCAAAAGCCAAAATGGCTGCTGCGCTTATAAAGCAGAATAGTAGCTGCAGATATAACATGTTCCTTTGGTGCTTAAAATACAGAAGAAAACGCTGTTGTTGGCTTGTTGTGGTTTTCAATAATCATAAAATTCTATTTTATGTTGACAACTGTTAGCATAAAAGACTAATAGGAGCTAGTCTGCTCACTTTGGACAGGACACATTAAATCCCACTTCTTTGGATTCACAGCTGTGACACACTTACATCTATGCCTCGTTTCCACTGAGCAGTACATCACGGTTTGGTGCAGGTCGTTACACTAGTTTGTCAGATTCCATTGTAAAAGCGGCCCATAGGGCTGACCTGTACCGCACCATACCTGGATCTCCTTCAGTTGTAGGTCCATAGGACCATGGTACAGTTAAGGCAGAGCTACTGGCATCACACAACACCGTCCATTGATTGGGGGACAGAAAAGCATCACTGCTTGCGACAAACACTTACGAGTACGTCATGTTTTTTTGTAGCACTAGTATGGTGCATTTAGGTTTAACCCCGCCTGCCCAGTGAGAGTCCAACAGGCGGTGGAAACGCTCTCCTCAATACGCCAGATCATAAAATAACTCACTGAACCGGACCAACCCATACCTCTCAATGGAAACGAGGCACTGGTGTGACATAATTATCATATCTATCTTCCACCTTCTGAGGGTAATGGATACATGATGTACATTAAATATGACATCTTAGGGGGCGCTGGGTGGTATAGAGGTAGATCAAGCACCCCATATACAGAGGCTATAGTCCTCAACGCAGCCGTCCTGGATTCGATTCCCGACCCAGAGACCGTTGCTGCATGTCTTCCCTTCTTCTCTCTTCCCATTTCCTGACTGGTGACTGTCAGTAAAAGCATCATATCCAGATTTGGCCCAAAGGCTTTGAAAGTCAGGCTTTGTAAGCATGTTTCATGTCGTCAAATGATGACGTTTTTTCAGCCACACTTCACTCATGCTCAAAAAAGAAAAGAAGTTACCTGTCAGATGTGCCCCAGAGAACTTTTCTGTTGATTGTTTGCTGGTCTTATCAATGGGGATTATAAAGAAGAGGATTAGGGCCACAAAAAAAAAAGAATTTTGACTTTTTTTTCCCCACCTGAGCTCTGATTTTAATCTTCAAATCCTGATATTTTTGAAGATAAGTCAGTATTCTGAGATCAGAATCAGAATTCTTTCATTTTTTTTCAGTGTCCCTAATCCTCTTCTGTAGGACTAGGTGTTCACTGTATTTAGGCACAGAAAAAAAATGGCAGTGTAGCATGGCTGGGTAATGACACCTAAGAAGACATTGATTTACAGCTTCCAGCTTGGCATAAACACATAGGATTTTCCACAGGTCTCTAGGGGTCTAGAATGCATTTTATCATTTCTAGTTCAAACCTGGTCCGGATTTTTATGCTCTAACCAGATATTTAGTAAAACACAATTTGAGATTTGGGGAACTTCTTTTCTGCTTATCAGAATAGAAAAAAATGCTTCCTTTTAGTCACTTTACATTTTAGAGTTTTATAAAATCTACAATACATAAACTGGTCAAACCTAGATTTATTTTATATGTGATTTTTCCTTTTAAGATATTAGAAGTGCAGTTTGGTCCCAGTCCTTCACAGAGCAAAGTGTTGTAGAGTATCACGTATGCATAGACCCTAGTCATATCAGGACCATATATTACATGCATATATTTCATTTATCTCAGCTTTTGTCATCGTTTCCGATGTAAAAAAAAAAAAAAAAAAAAAAAAAAAAAAAAAAAAAAAAAACTACCCAGAAAGAAAAATTCAACTGTCCGGTTCTTGTGTATACCACTTATTAAAAGTAATCTGTAATGGGTGTGTAAAACATAAGCTTTCTGCCTGTTTGTGTCTTTCCTCCCTTGGGATGAAGGTCGCTTTGGTTCCCAGGCAGAGATGTGGGTGGCTGAGGAAAAGCTCGCTCTCTGAGGGGACGGTTCATTCTGGCACTGAAAGTTTAAGAGTTTCTTTTTTGTTGGTATAGTAGATCCTTTAGCTGATCCAAACTTGGGATAATGTACAAGCTAATTTCATTCAAAAATGTCCGTTTTGTTGTCACTGTGAACTATGTTGCAAATGGTTCTTGTTATAATATTTCTGATTTTAGAAGCAACTGCTTTTCCTTATATGAACTGTAGATGGTAGTTGGTGGAGCACCAGGCAGATGATCAGATCAGATCCCATATACTCCAACAGTGCATCTTCACCAATGCTTCACAGACGCTTTCATGCAGCACTTCGAAAATATGCCGTTGCTATGGAGATTGTGCAGGAAATGCTTTAGTTCGCAGAGTGGAGTGCAGCTCATGTCTTGTGACTGTGCTTGCTGTTGCGCATGGACATGTGTGTGCATGTGTGTGTGTTTTAGCTGTGTTGTTTGTGTTGTTCTAGGCCTCCGAGCTCTTTGTGTTTGAGGAGGGGTCTCCGGCCTCTCTGGGCTGACCTCAGGGTTGCCATGGAGACGGCAGGAGCCACTTCCTGAATTCTCGGCCCATCCTGCAAACTGGGCAGGGGATCTGGAGTCAAACTCATGACTGGAGTGGAAACAAGGGAGGAAGGCAAACCCCTGTTCTAATTTCATCAGCCAATTCTAAGAAATCTAAAGTACAGCACAGTTTGGCATCAAACTGAAGCAAACAGAAAATATTAGTTATGTGGATATAACTAATATTTAATATTATGTAAGAATGTAAAAACTTTAACTTGCTCATTGCAGAATTTCTGCAATCAAGACATACTGAGCCTGAATGAGGAACCACAGATGAAACAGATGCTTTTTCTCTCCCCCAATTTCCTGATCCCTTTTGTCAGTACAGTTAAGCTGTGTCCTGAAAAGTTTACATACTGAGAGAAAATAGTGCAGTGTTCCTCCACTGTGGTTTGAAAAGTCATTAATGTCAAGTTTATGTTGCTCTAGAGTTGGTATCTCTGCGTTTCGCTTTTATTTATAATACTGAACATTAAAACATTCAGTCTACAGCTAGCCTAAAATTTTAAGTTTATGGAAAACAATTTTTAGAAATATTAGCCCTAAGTTGGGAACCTGATTGTGTGAACCTCAAAGGCATAATTATTTTTCCATTATTCCAAAAACATAATTTCTCATACATATATACAGTGGATCTCCCCAGTGTTCACGGCGGTTATGGACCATAGCCGGCTGCGAATAGTTAAAGTCTGCAAATACTTGAGACCACCTCTAAGAATGCTTATAACTGCCTGTTTTAAAAGTTCAAGCACCAAATATACCTTAATATGCACTCATACAGTGGAAACTGTTTGCACTACAGCAGAAGCTAATATCGTCAGTCTTTATTTCTGCTCTTGGGGGTACAGCCAATCAGCGCTAAGAAAAGTAATGGATTGGCTACCTTGCAAACATCAGTCAGGAGCGAGTCAAGTAGCGTCAAGGCTGTTTCAGCTTCCCAAGTTGTATTTTCTTTCTAATGTTTTAGATATGCTTTCCAAAAAAATCCACAAATAGGTGAATCGGCAAATATTGAACCACTAAAAGACAGGGGTCCACTGTATTTACGACCCAGATACACATTGTTTTTCCTCTTTTTGTCACCAGTTCACCAGTATTGTCCAGGTGGGTGGTGACAATATCTACATTAATAACCCATCAACATCAGAGGAAGAATATCCTGATGATGGCTAAAGCAGTGCTGACCAGAAAGGGTATCCTAAAACAATTTTTAACATTTTTTTTTTTTTTACACTGTTCACCATTTCACCTCTTTTCCCACTTATGCTTGAAATTTGATGGAGAAAAAAAAGGTCAGACAGATGTGAAACATCCAAAAATGATTGTATTTAGTGGCGGTTACTGATTAGGCTTTAGCTTAGCTGATCACGTGTAAGATACAGCGGTTTACACTGAATTTCCCAACTTCATTGCCAAACAGCATTTAGCTCAAGGATCTTATACTCAACACCCTCAGGTGTCAGAGAACATTAACCTGCAGATTTCATCCTTAGTGAGTCAACAGGGTTAATAATAGGAGTTCTGGTTTCACGCGCCACAGGCTCTGTAAATATTCAGGACGCTAGTTGGAATATCTGTTGGTTTGTTAAACTGCTGACTGAGACAGATGGACAAGGTCACCTTATCAGGAAGAATACCAGAGGGAGATGGTAGGACTGAGCTCTCAGATACAGAATAGGAAGTTGCAGGAAAATTGCAGCTACACATATACTGCATGTGAAGGTGCTGCTTATGAAGATTAGAAACTTGATTGGTTTTTGAACTCGGATTTTGTTATAACAGCAGTCTGGAAAACGTATACAATTAAACATCATGCATGTCAAATATGTCTCAAAATCTGAAAATGTAGGACACCTAAAACAATCTGACTTTTGGAGTGGCTAAAGTGAGCCTGTAAATGTTGAATCCTTCAAGCTGAGCAGTAACCTCCTGAGTGGAGGGTTCATCGTGACAGTTAAGGAATGTAGTTACTCAGTCACCAATCTGTGTGGGGTTGAAAGTCCTCCGTGTTCACTTTGGTTGCTGTGGAAGCTAGCAATGTCTCTGTCTGTATGTGTTGAGTATTATAAAGAAGCTTTTGATTTGCTGTAACGTTCCTCAAATTCACGCATCTTTATTTTTGATACTCCCTTTGTGATTCATAGTCATGGGAAAAACTAAGTTGGCCCTTGTCACCTCCACAGGATTTGAGATGAAATGTAGCAACAATGTTCTGCTAATCAAACATATGTGATCACCAGTAAGTGTGAGCACCTTAGTAAAAGCAGGGATTTTGACAGTTTGCTGCTCTGAAGCACCATTGTAGAAGAAATTTTGGTCCATTCTTAGCATTAATTCAGTTCATTGTCGCTAGCATTGAGGTTTTACACAGTATTTCAGTAAAGTTGAGGTCTGAACTTTGACTAGGCCATTTCAACACCTTGATTCTTTTCTATTTCAGCCATTCTGCTTTAGTTTTGCTGAGGTGTTTGAGTTCATTGTCTCGTTGGGGACACAGTTTGGGCTTAGCTACAGCTGGTTGACAGTAGAAAACTTTGATACACAGAGGAGTGCACGGTTAACTTAAATACAGAGTACCAAGGCTCTCTTGCTGCAAATCAAGCCCAGATCATCAGCCCTCCACCACCATGCTTGACAGTTGATTTGAGGTGCTTGTGTTGAAATGCTTTGACTGTCTTTCTCTAGACATGCAGCTTTCTATTATCGCTAAGCATCTCTACTTTGGTCTCATCTTTTTCAAAGGACATTGTTACAGAAGTTGTCGTTGATTCCGATGTTACTTTGCAAACTTCAGTTAAGCTGTCATGTTGTTTTTAGAACAGACCCTTTCTCAACCTTTCTAAGCAAGTCATATCTGTTTAGTCTGTTTCTAGTTGTTCTTCAACATGAACATGTTAACCGAGACCTGCCAAGTCTGTGATGGAGCTCTTGGTGGGGGGTTTTCTGATCAATGTAGCCAGACTTTAGGGGAAATTGTTCAGAAAGCGCCTTAATGGTCAGCAGTTGTTGCCTTTCTAAGGTCATTGCTGATGTCTTACTGTTTTGGCAATTTGTCAACACACACCTGTATGCTTTAGACCAGCAAGCGGCCAAAACTGTTGGTCACACTGATGATGATCTTACATGAAGTGCACCTGGCTGCTACTTTTCCCTTTAAATGTTACATATAAATCTGTATTGAAGTATCGAAACATTTTTCCTCTTACCATCAGTTTATAAATCATTTTTATTCACACAGGAAAACATAATTAAACATTTTTTTATGGAATTAAAAGGAATGTTTTGTAAAATAAAGTCCAGCCACAAACAATGCTCAGGAGAAAATGTAGCTGTTTGGTACTCAAACTCAATTGTTCACTCTGTTGATGCATTGCAAAGCTTGACTTGACTTTTTACTCATGTTGGTGTGCTTGTGGTGTGAGACAAGTGCCTCTTGAGGTAGTGAAAAAACACACAAACACTACCAGTCATTTTCAAAGCTTGCTTTGTAGTAATTGTAGTCATTTGTATATCGGCTTTGAACTCTTCATCACCTCTGTTACCACACAGAATTGACAATAGCCTTTTCATATATTGACGGATTTCATGAAGTATGAATAAACTGTTCCAGACTTTTCCATGGTTTATTTCCCACAGGGTGGAGATGCATTCTGGTTGCTTATAATATTTGAAGCAAGAGTGATTTACACAGTCTGGTTGGGAAAGGTGCTATAATATATGAAGAAAAATTAGACCTTAACATGTTATGCACATATCCTCTATGAAGTCTATTATCCTAAGATTGAAAAAGCAAGGTATTGTTTCTCTAAAAAAGGCATAAAATTGGCCACTTTTATTTTAACTAAGTGTGTTTGAAATTGTACTTGATGTTGATGGACTCTTTAGACGATAGATCAGACTACAGAGGGTTGTAGAAGACTGTAAAGAATCCGCAGAATGACTGAAGCTAATGTTTCACTACAGCACCTTGCAAGAGTATTTCCCTTCAACTGTTCATGGAGTTTGCATTTTCTCCCTGTGCATGCGTGGGTTCTCTCCAGGTACTCTGGCTTCCTCACATAGTCCAAAAACATGACTGGTCTCTCCAGGTAGTTCTTAGGCATGAGTGTGTGCATAGTTGTTTGTCCTGTGTGTCTCTGATGGACTGGCAGATGAGACAATCCAAGGTATACTCTGCTTCTCACCCAATGACCGCTGGAGATAAGCCCTCGTGATCCTGCAAGGACAAGACGGTATAGACGATGGATGGATGGAAATAAAAATCTGAAAATTGTGGTATGCATATGCATTTGTCACCTTTTGTTGTCACTTTTGTTGTAGATAGAGGCCTCCTGTGCATAATTTAAGCGTTAAACATCTTATGGAGAACTGTTCAATCCTTTATCTAAAATGGAAAGACTGTGGCACAACTGTAAACCTACCAAGAAATGGACTTCCACTTGAACTTTCAGGTTGTTCAAAGGGAGCATTAATTAGAGAAAAAATTCCAACAAAAGTGCTTGAAAACTTGATGTTCAGACGTTCCCCATCCAGTCTAACTGATCATGAGTCTGGTTGCAGTGTGCCAAAGTGTGCAGCCTCATAGGAAAACCTCTTCCTGTTTAAATCCTGGGGCACAGTTCAAGAAGATGGAATCTGTGAAGAATAAGAAACATTTATTATGAACGGAATCCTGTTAGTGTTGTGCATCCTGTGTATAGTTTCTGCTTCTTTAGTAGTTCTCATTTATAAACATTTGGAAACATGAGACGGGTTCAGTTCTGGGGAACTTTTGCCTGTTTAAAGATATCTTAACATAATGAAAGAATTTAAGGGCTGAAAGAAACCGCCATTGTTTTACCATAAGTGCATCTCTGAGAGGAATTGGATAATGGAATTATCCCTTCACTATGTCCCTAATTTCTGTCTGCCGCCTTGTGAAAAACCTTTTAAATGTTCCCTTCAGTCAATCAAAACTGTCAGTTTAAAATGTGCAAATTCCTCATTGAGAGCTGTGTTGAAATCTTCAATTTAACAATACAACTCTTAAAATAGCCAAGTACTCAGGCACTTTTCTCTGCCACTTGAAGAGGTTTGTTCCCACCAGAGTGCTACAGCTTTTTTTGTCAGCCAGTTGAGATTTTATCAAATCAGAGGCTGCTGGAAAAGTCATGCACGTGCAGGAGAACACTTTTTCTGACAAGTCCAAAGCTGTTGTGCAGATTTTTGAATTGTTACCTGTTGAGACTTTCAACAATTTCTAGAAAAAGGCACAAGAGAGCTACATGCAGTTTTTTCCTCATTTAACATGCATTTCATTGCCACTTTTCTAATAATATATTAATGAATGGTGATTTTATCTCCTATCATTAATTTCATATTTTCCCAAATTAGTTGATGGGTTTGTTAACCTGTACCTTTTTAGCTTTGTTTTGGTTTCTTTTTGCACAGAGAAATCTGCAAAGGAACCAAAACTTTATTGTTCAGATGTTTATGGGCAGGACAACCAAATGTAAATACAGGAAGAAGGCGCTGTGCAGAATTTAATCATATTATTAACATTTTTCTGGGTACTTTTTCAGGCAAAATTGCCTAAACATTACAAGAGATAGATTTTGAGAAGATGTTTTAAAATATGCACCTGGCTTTATTCTTTACAAAAAAGACCCAAGGTCTTTAGATGACTACTCAAGAGAAAGGAGCAACTATTAGGAATGTACAATGGTTTGCTAAGTTTCACATGAAACCAAAGAAGGCTTCAGTAAATTCAGTATGTTAACAGCCTTTAGATATGGGGTAATTTGTCAACAGTAGTTCAGTGGACCCCCAGTATTTGCAGAGTTGGGAAGCGAAACCATCTGTGAATAGCTAAAATCTGTGAATACTTGGGACCCACTCTAAAAACACCTATAATTGCCTATTTTAATAGTTTAAACACCAAATACATCTTAATATCCATTAATACAAACAATGAAAACCATCTTAGGACTGGTGCAGAAGCTATAATCCAAAGTCTTCCTTATCTCTGCTCTTAGGGGTTCAGCACCAAGGAAAATGCATGCTGCTTCTAGATTGGCTGCTTTGCAAACCCCAGCTAAAAGCATATCAAGCAGCATTGCTTCTAGGTATTTCAGCATTCATAGCTGCATTTTGTTTCAAATATTTTAGATATTCTCGATGAAAAAAATCTGTGAATAGGCAAATTTTCTGCAAACAACTTGAAATCATGTTCCACAGAAAAGTTCACGAACACTGAACTGTGAATAGGCGGCAGACCACTGTATTAGGAATGTACAATGGCTCGATAGTTTAACATTAAACCAAAGACAGCTTCAATAAATTCAATATACTTACAGTCTTTGGAAATGGGATACTTAATCATCATTTGATTATTTTCCACTTAGTCATAAATACAATATCTACTTTCCTTCACTGTAGGGCAATCTGCCCTACTTAGCTTTTTTGACTTTGACCAGTCAGACCTCATCTATCTCTCCTTACTGAACATTTTGAACATTCCAGTTATTTTATGAGTCATTTGCAGGAGCTGTAAAATGTAATAATATATCCAAATGTTAATGAGGGAAAGTACCTCGTTGGGAGTCCATGGTTCTTTTTGGCTCGCTACTACAGTTTGTTCACTTTACCACATCCCATAAAGCAAAGCATGCCTGGCAACGGTAACGCGATCAGATCAAGCTTTCAGCGTACACCTTCCAGTTGTATTGGACCAAGATTTGATCACATTCACACCATTAACAACCGCACTGAGACCAAATCCTCCACAAGGTCTTGGTACGCCCCCACCCAATCTAACCACGCCAATGGGGGGGAAATAAATCAGTTTCTTCCACCTCAGGTGTGAAAGCAACCTAAGAAAACTTTTGAATCTAGAACTATGGGTAAACTGGAAATTTATGGTAAAAACTGAAAAAAGGCTCCAACGCTGGTCTGTAAGTTGCTATACGAGAGGGTTGTAACCTGACTGATGAGGAATACTGTTTTAATTCAGCCCTCAGAGAATTAAAGATGCAACAAACAAAAGACTGATCGGGATATTTTTTGGTTCATGATTCTGCTTTTTTTTTTTTTTTTTCCCGAAAACTGTCTCCAGGATTTTGTCTTTTGCTCAATCTGGAAGAAAAATTATGTGGCGGTAATTACAATAATGTATTTTTTCTATATTATGTTTTACAAAATCAGAATGTTCAGCTGTCAAATACATTCTCTGCTCCAAGGTAAAAAGACTGACTGAACTCTTGGACCACCCAGAAAGAAATGCACACATTTCTATGAAACACATTGGCAAACAGTTATCTCAGAGGATGCTTTTGTTTCCTCCTTGCATGCTGTCTGGCTTTTAGGCAATGCTGCAGATTCCATTCAGACCCGCTGTAGACTGTATGAGGAAAGACTAAAAGCTAGTGTGTACACCTGCTTTTATTTGCCCTGGCTTTCTCCTCCCTCCTCTGTCTTCCGCTTGCCTTCCTCCTCCTCTTTCTCTGTCCGTTCTGTGTGTTAGCCGGTTGCCAAGTGCTAGGAATCTGAGGAATGCAGGATTGCAATGTCCTGATAAAGTTTGCTTTGTTCCCTAAGTGACCTGGAAGAGAATAGTGCCCAGAAGTCTACATATGATACACAGGACACAAGTGTACATTTCTTTTTAATAAAAACTCACTATGTGAGTGGATGTATAGAGGAGATTCATGGTGACGTATTGTTTGAATGATTCACGAATCAACCATTAAGAAAGTGATGTTGCTCTGGAGCGGGAAGTTGATAGATCATTTGGAATAAAACAAAATCTGATGGAGGTTTCAGATTTCTTCATACATGGGAGCATTTACCAAACACTAAGGTACTGGAAATTATTTTTTTTAAGTGGGGCTCTGTGAGGAGTTTATAAACAGTTAGTATTTTTTAGTAGTAGTAGTAGTAGTAGTAATAGTTTATTTCTTTTTGTGCCCAACCCTCAGGGGCTTATAAGACACACAACCATATTCAAAGATGCAGACAGAGACCAACATCAACATCCTTCAAACATAAGGTGTCTTCTTTCGAAGACGCCAAGCTTTTGAAACATACTGTGCTAACTGAAACACATGACACTTAAATAAATACTCCAGTTTATCTTCATCACACCTAGAAAACAGATCTGGACAAACATCAAGGACTTTATCAGACAATTCATTCCTGAGAATCGTCTACAAAGAACAATAAAACAAAGAGTGCATTTCATTTTCAGTTTCATTCAAATCACACGGAGAACATTTTTGGTCCTCCTCTGGGACTGAGTGAAATCGTCCAGTTTCTGATGATAAAGGCAAAGGGAGCATAGCATCTTCTCTGCAGTAGAGAACACTCAGCAGTTTCTGTTTCACTTGACAGTTTCAAGTGGGTTTCTGTGAAGTTCTGAGCTTATGAACAGTTAATATCTTCTCTGCAACAGGTGACTCTCTCAGTGATTTTAGTTTGGATAAAAATAAAAACATCCAGACTGAACAGACAAGCCATTATTGTAGTCAGAGTGGCTGCAAGAATCAACACTAATCCACCACTGTGCTTTACAGTTGTTATCAGGTATTTCTACTGATTTGCTGCGTTTGGTTTTCTCTAAAAATGACAAAATGTTGTGAATGAACTGAATAAAGAGGTCTTATAAAGGTTTATTTTTCCAGTTTATTCTTACTAGGGACCATGTCCTGAAAGCTCAGTGATTGCAGAATAAACATTGTTTGAAGAGGGGTTCTCTGGAGAGCACATGAGTAGTTTGTATCTTTCCTGCAGTAACTCATAACTCTGTGAGGTTTGTGCTAATATGGTATGACTGTTTGCCCCCACCCACCTATTTATTTGAATAGGGAACAATTCATGACGAACACAAATATAATAAACAAAGAGTTGTATTTTTGACCGCCTAAAATTTATATCTTGGATTATTTTAAAGTGAGTCTCTGTGGAAAACATGCTAGCAGTTAGCATCTTTTCTGCCACAGACAACATCCTCATCAACTTCAGTTTAGAGAAATACTAGCACTGTGAGATTTTATCAATGAAATTAATAAAGAATATATATATTTTCTGATTTATTCCTAGTTTTTAACATTTTCTGAAGGCTTTGGTACTGGCGGTAATTTAACAAAAATGTGAAATTATTTCAAACTGAATAAAAGGAATAATTTGGATTTTTTTTTTTAATGCAGTCCTTTGAAGCGTTAACATACAATTAAAAGAGGGGTTTCCTTTTTTAACACATTGCTGCATGTTGCTTTCCACTCTTATTGATACCAACAAGAACACTGTCCCAGTTGAATCTCATTCACAATTTAAAATGGAGCCATTTTTACCACCAGCTTTTTGTCATGTTCTGCCCCTTATTTGGTACATGGTGTCCTGCTTGCGGCATTTTCAGTCTGGAGTCATTTTTTTGGCTCAACAGCTGCTTGATACTCAAGTTCTTTGTAAATGAAGGAGAAGGAGGAGCCACAAACCAGAAAAAAGCATTCCTAATTTTATCTCAGCTCAGAACACACATGTGATTACAAGCTCTCTGGCTCTATCAGTCACATACACATTTTATCTTTCACTTCTCCTATCTCACATGTTCTGAAAGCACACAGAGACATGCATGCACACACAGCTGATTATAAATCTGGACCTTTTTGCTATAGAGGAGAGAAGAAGAAGAAACAGGAAGCAAGCATTTAACTTTTGGGAGGAGGGTCAGACAGGCCAAGATGGGAGTCCTCCACACTCATTTGCGTGTGAAGAAGTGATTATGTGTGTGTGTGTGTGTGTGTGTGTACATATGCTGAGCTGTGGGAGTGCGTATGATGGCTAAACAGAAAGGCCAACTTGTGTTTACATGGTAAATGAGTGTGTGTGTGTGTGTGTGTGTGTGTGTGTGTGTGTGTGTGTGTGTGTGTGTGTGTGTGTTGGGGGAGTTAAGGTTGTGGAATGTCACATGCTGATACGATGCTTACGAGACAACAAAAACAGTTAAAGAAAATATGGTGGAAGTCATTAATGATGCTGGTGGCTGCTCAGCACTTAGTTGTATATACAGTAAAACAGAAAGGGAAAGCTGCACTGAATGTGTACATCTCTGTATGAACTTGATGGTGAGGAGGTCATTCAGAGCTGTTGGATAAGCTGAGCCAAAAAGGGTGAAGCTCTCAAGTTTCTGGTCAATCTGCATTCCTACCCTCGTCAATGGTCACGAGCTTTGGGTGGAGACCGAAGTAATGAGCTTGGGGATACAAGTAGTGGAAGTGAGTTTCCTCCGCAGGTTGTCTGGGCTGTCCCTTAGAGATAGGGTAAGAAGCTCTGTCATCCAGGAAGGGCTCAGAATAGAGCCACTGTTTCTCCACATTGAGAGGAGCCAGTTGAGGTGGGTCAGGCATCTGGTTAGGATGCCTCCTGCACGCGATAGGAGACCCGAAGAAAGACCCATGAATCGCTGGACGGACTATGTTTTTCGGCTGACCTAGGAATGCCTTGGGATTCCCCCGGAGGAGCTGACCCAAGTGGCTGGTGAGAGGGAAGTCGAGGCCTCTCTGCTTAGGCTGCTGCCTCTGCAACCCAACCCTGGATAAGCGGAATATATTGACAGGATGAATACAGCTGTTATTAATTCAAAAGTAAACTTCATTGTTGAGTCAAATTTTCTTGATACATTGCTCTTAAACTGTCCCTCCAATGGTTTTTGGTTGTGTTTTATGTTACTCAGATGACTTTTGCACAATTCTTTTTAAGACATCCAAACCCATGTGGGAGATTTTTTGTGTTGTGGTCTGATAAAGCTAAGGTTTGGAACACTGGGAATCACTAAAAGAACATCATACCCACAGTGAAACATGGCAGTGACAGCGTCATGCGACGGGATTAGTATTTTTCAGATAGAGCTGAGGTTTTCTTGTCAAGGTGGACGAAATCATGATCAGTTCCTAAGTCAGTTCCAAAGCCTTGTCTGCTATAAAGGTTTTTATAAAGGGATTTCAGTTTTCAGCATCACTGTGAAAACCAAAAACCAACTAAAGGGACTTCATACAAATAAAACTAAAGTTTTTGAACGAATTAGCCAGTCCAGAACAGAAAACCTGGAGAAGGCCATGGAAAATTGGATTGACTAGAAGAACTTTTGCAACGTAGAGTAGACAAATACTGAAATACTCCTGCCATAGAAGACTGAATGCTGAAACTGAATCAAGGGGTGCTTCAACAAAGTTTTTGTTTTGTGCAGGATATGTGTCACGTTTTCATTACACTTTTTACATCGCTTTTGTTTTTTTACATCACAATAACCTGATATTTTAACAGAGGAGTGTGGACTTTAAATTTACTGTCCTATAAGCATTGATTTTTAAGTGGTATTTTAAGACAAACTACAGTTTTCTGTCTGCAACTTCTGGAACCATCTGCAAATAGTGCTGGTTTTAAAATCTACACTATTTTCTCTCTCTTTCATCATTTCCTTGATCATTTATCAAATGTTTACACCAGACGCAAAAGAGGCGCCATCATTTCCCGTAATTTATTACAGGAGCAACATGAGCGGTGTCACTGGATAACTCACTGCCCCTTCAGCAGAAGACGCAGTCAGTCAGTCATTCATCTTAAGGATGAGTGACACAGGCCGATTACAGGCCAACTATGAAAATAAACAACATTTTTAAAAGATTCAGATTTGTAAAGAAAACCTCCAGTTTGTTTCCACATGTTTGTAACTTTGATAAATAAGAACTAACAGAACTCTGTGTTCACAGGTGCAGCATCGCCTCAGGTCTGGTTGGCAGTCACGGCTACTGTAAACATCCTTGACTGGAAGCTGATGTTAAGTTCTTGGGCTTTCAGTCGGATGTTTGCAGCAGCCAACTGCCCTTACCATCTCAGGAAGGTTTCCACATCGTAACTGCATCCAACTGTACAAACAGAGATATAGGACAGTAAATTCCTCAGACCTGAATAAGGTAACTACTTTACCTTATTCATATGACAATTGAAATAATGGTAGTTTTTACCAACTCTTTCCTTTAAAATCCATTTTCCATGTAATGTTCCTGCTGTAGTTTATTTTCACAGTCTGCAAAACCAGATTTGTGGAATGAACGAGGCCTGACGTCATGGTAGTTATGCATGTAAGTGAGCACTGATGGTCCGTGGCACTAGAAGCTGAATGTTGCTAGCATGCTACAAAAGAACCACAACACTTGTTCCACTGTTGGATAGCACCATTAAAAATGTGTTTCTCTTAACAGTGACTCTTGCATGGTTGGCTGCCTTGGCATGGCCCTTCAATCTTGGTGTGACCAGTCTATATATTATGGTTTTCATGCTTCCCTCAATCTATGGTGGCCCTAATTTCAAAAGAGAATTGAAAATCTGGTATAAATGGCATAAAGTTTTCATCAGTTCCCTTCAATTTATTTATTTATATAACGCCAATTCACAATATGTATCTCAAGGCACTTTACAAAAAAAATTATTTCATTCCAATCACAGTTGATCCTAGTTATCAAACAGTGCATTAGGCTCAGTTAATTATTCAAAGTAGTTTTAAAAGTTTCTATTGAAGGAAACCCAGCAGAGCATCGATTCGTTGACTTGTAGCCTTCTCTCCTCCTAGACAAGCACGTAGCGACCGCATGGCGTTGTGTCGTTGACTTTACAGCAATCCCTCATACCGAGCATGCATATTGCGTCAGTGGAGAGTAAAAACTCACCTTCAACAGGAAGAAACCTCCAGCAGAACCAGAACCTGGCTCAGTACAAACAGCCATCTGGCACGACCGACTGGAGGTTTGAGAAGACAGAGCAGAATGCACAAGAAAAACAGATGAACTGATGTTGGATTACTTTTGATGTTCATGAAAGTAAAAAGTTAACAGCAGGAGAAGGAGAACGATTAGTCGATGGGAGCATTATCTCAGCTGAAGCCCTCCTCCAGGAAGGCATCACAGCCTAACAGAACACCAGACCAGGTGTAGCTTCTATGGAGAGAAAAACAAGAGAGAAAACAAAAAATTAACAGTTGGAAAAACAGCAAATAATGCAACTGGAGAGCAGTAGAAGAGGAACGTGAGAAAAAGTGGTCAGTTTGTTCTCCAGTAGCATAAGCTTATAGCAGCATAGCTACAGAAATAACTCAGGATAACATAAGCCAGTTTAAGTATAAGCTTTATCAAAAAGGAAAGTTTTAAGCCTTGTCTTAAAAATAGACAGGGTGTCTGCCTCAAGGACTAAAACTGGGAGCTGGTTCCACAGGAGAGGAGCCTGACAACTAAAGGATCTGCCTCCCATTCTACTTTTAGAAACTCAAGGAACCACCAGTAAACCTGCAGTCTGAGAACAAAAAAAAACTTTCAAAAAACCCCACTTTATTTACTGTAGCAAAGTATAAATGTTCACCCAACGATGTCACTGCCTAAAACTACCAAAAAATGTTTTTAAAAATCTTCCAAATCCATCAAGATTGTAGACATATGCTCATAATATATGGTTTTGCTCTTTATAGTTGTCATAAAAAGAATGTGTTGTGCCCCATGCACAACACAATTTTAAAAAAATTAGTGTTCTGTATGCAGTGATTAGCTAGCAGTGCTGTACGACTATAATTTCTCAAAGCGCTTCCCCTCTGCCCAACACAAGGATGTGCCCACTGCACATTGACTGGACATGAAAATAAGCAACACAACCTCATTTAAGGTGCAACTGATATTTTTTTTAAGGGGTTGAAGCTGCCCTCTTATGTGATGTCACCCTGGGTTGTGTGCCTGAATAATTTTACATAATGAAGCTGTTTCATTCATTTAAATTTGAAGAAATAGTGAAATGAGTGGATACAAAAGGATAAAGGGAGAGATAAGTGTGATGGGAAGAGGGATAGGGGCTTAGAGCAAATATAGAGACTGTTTAAACTGCTGTCCCTGAATAGTTTGCTGTCCTTCCCCCTTCAACAAAGACAGCCAACAGGAAGCGAATGTAACATACACCAGAGGACCGCAGACAAGGAAGGAAGGAAGGAAGGAAGGAAGCTTTTCAAGATCACACCCTCCTCCACCCTTACATTCATCTTCCGATGAATAAAAAAACAGGCTTGTTGCCTGAGTTGGGGATTAAATATCTGCTGTGTTCAAGTAACGAATATAAAGCATTCTAATGACACTAACAGAATAAAATAGTTAATATTCCTGAAAATATTCCAAGCATGCATCTTTGCCTAATCTGACTTTATGCACATATCTTTACAAAGAAAAACAAAGGCCAAACTAAACTTAATGCTTCTCATCATTCATTCTTATGTTTTCAATGTATGTCAATCTGAGATCCAGGGAATGTAAACACCCTACACTCTCGGCGTGCGCCTCCTGGTGGCCGGGAGTGGGTCTGTTTGCACTGCTTGGCTCAGGAGCGCATCCCACAGCAAACAAGGAAATCTGTCGCTTAACTTGAACTACAGTTGTAACGCTTGCTTTTATTCTTTACGGGTTTATGTGATATGTTTTGTCTGAACAAACGAATATCAGGCTCTTTATGATTATTCTGGACATAAATACATATTTACCACAGTTGTTCTGCACATCATACTGTTTCAAGATGTATAAAACAGCATTTGAGGCACAGAAGGATTCTGCAGGTGTTATATTTAACTCTGTGTAAATAAAGATCTATTTTCAAACTGAGAAACTGTGATCTTTCTCTGACGGCCTGAACAAGGACTACTGGAGACAGCTGACCATCCGGGAAGGAAATGAGGAGTGGTTACATCCTCGGTCATGGTTGTCCAACTGGTGCTGGAACCTACACATATACACTAATCATGTGACGGTTACACTCATGGCAAAAACTACGCCTTCTTCTCCATTTAGGGTTTTATCCATCGGAACATAATAAAAACTATATAGTCTAACATTTAAAATCTAAGTACAGCTTTGCTGCTTCTGGAGGACTTCAGGAGACGGTAGCAGCCAGATAATCATCTGACCATCAGCAGTGTTGCCGCCTCTAAAGCAGCAGCAGCTTTGGCTGTCTGTTGGTGTGGAGCACATAGGTTTGTGTTAACTGCAATGACCTTAGAGTGGCAAATGTTGCTGCTATCAGTCTATTTAAAAGTTGTCATT
The DNA here is from genome assembly GCA_014839685.1 of Anableps anableps. Taxonomy (NCBI): domain Eukaryota; kingdom Metazoa; phylum Chordata; class Actinopteri; order Cyprinodontiformes; family Anablepidae; genus Anableps; species Anableps anableps. Next base: position 7,889,027 of record CM026076.1, on the reverse strand, counting down.
CTGTCAAGAGAAAGATTATTCACGAGACTGAAACATTTAAGAAAGCTGACAATCTTCCTGAAAGTGGAAGCTCTGGGACAGTTAGAAAAAGGCAGAACAAGTTTGTTTGGAAGAGTTAAATGCAAAACGCTCTAGAGTTGAGATATAGCAGCATAAATTAGGTTTGGAAAGTTGCAGCCAAACTTAATCACAAGACAAGAAATGTTCTTATGAGAGATGAGACCGAATTAGAGATGTTTAGCTGTAGTACACCATGCTTGAGAAGTTTATTTAAGTTGTCTTGTGTCAAGTTGTCAGACAAGCTATATTTTCCTATTTTCTCTATGATCAGATAACATAGAAATCTAAAATTAATTAATACATTTCAAAAGCAATGAAATAGTTCAAATATAAATAAAATACATTAGTTGATGCATTAAAACAACTCAAAACATGCACCGTTTATAGCATAAATAACCGAGATTAAAAAAATTCAACAACGGTCCGCAGCATCTGAATTAATTTAAAACCCACGCTGCATGAATCAAGAGGAAAGTACCACAAGATGGAGCCAAAGTATCACTGTTTTATTTACAATTAACCATGACTATTACTTTCATTCATATGGACTCCAGCAGAAAGAGAGCAGATCCCCGCTTTACCATTCAAGATTGTTAAAAAACTGATGTTTCATTGGTTAATGCAACAGTCTTTTGGCTCAATCTTGAATTAAACTAAAAATATAACTGGTAAAAAAAATCATCTTTAAACAAACCAATTAGGTTGTCATGTATTTAATCTAACAGCTACATAAAGGCACTTAAGAGGATGTGAGAGTCTTTCAAAATGGCAAATTCATTCCAACGCTAATATAAGGTGAAAGCACCCCCATAAAACCGCTTTACCTTTAATCTTATTTTATTACGAAAAACAACAACAAAAAAAAAGAAATACATTTAAAAGATTTAAGAAATATATGCAGATTTTCGTCAATAAAAAGCAAAAGAAACAATTAAGCATACCAAGTCAGAATGGTCACACAAAATTGCAGTGCTTTGCAAAAGAAAACAATCCCCTGATGCTTTTCTAATATTCCTTGGAGTGTATTATTCTTTTGTATCATATGACAAATCATCTGTTTAATATCTGGTTTTTAAGAAGTCTACAAGAAGAGCAGGCTGTACCTTTTGAGGAAGCTTAGTTCCTTCAGTGTTTGCAGTAAGACGCTGCATATCTTTTACAAGTCTATGGTGGAGAGGGTAACCTCTTCTGCCATCATCTGTTGGGCAGCAGCATCAGAACCAGGAACTTAAAAAGGCTAAATAAGGTGACAAAGACAGTTGGTTCTGTTCTGGGCACTAATGTGGAACCTCTGGAGGTAATGGTGCAAATAAGGGTTCTTCTTAAATTTAAGAAAATGATGGAAAACCCTGAGCATTTACTTTGTGAGAATGTCAACGACAGAGTGTCTCCAGTCAGAAGCTTCTTCAGAACCGCTGTAATACTGACCACTACTGCCCACAGCCGTCAGCACCTACAACAACTCTCTGAAGACAATTGTGTTACAATAACATTTAATTTCTCTTTGGAATCAGTAAAATATTTCTGAATTTGAAATAAATTGAATTTTCAACCACAACAGCACAGCTAGGTTGAAATCTTCATTTATTTATTTTGAACTTGTAAAAAAAAAACAAATGTCAGAGAGAGAGAGAGAGAGAGAGAGAGAGAGAGACAGAAAATAAAAATAGGAATACTAATCAAACATAAAAACAAAACTTTTATCATCCAGTGTATACACTGAGCATTTCAGTCTAGAATGTAAAATCCAAATATGTCCCAGGTTATAAATAATTCCACATCTAATTTGTCCTCCATGTCACAATTTCTACTGTTTCAAAACTGTACCTGTACAATTAATTTACTGTTATGCAGTCTTCAGCATCTATTTTATCTACAGTCTCCTGTGAGATTTCCATAGAGCGACACTGACCCCCGACTTCTGGAGGATGGTCTTCTGTTGGCTCAGGAAGAACCCAAAACCAATGAGAATTTCCTTCACTGCAGAACAATGTAGAAAATGACAGCAGCACCAGTGTTAAAACTGGCACTATCTGTGTATTCATTTACACTCGCCTAAAAATGATAGACCCCTGGTAAGGATGTGTAAAAAAGCTGTGAAGGAAGTTTATTGCAGTAGTATAATGTTACAGCGAAAACAAAATTATGCCCATGAATTTAAGTACTTTTAATCAGTTTAGAAAAGAGCATCTTCTGAAGTATTAAAAAATAAATCCATAAAATAATGTGTATACCATTGCTGTTTATACTTTGTACAGCTATTTTTGGTGTCAACAGAACGTTACTTCTTCTAAAACATTTGAGCAGGTTGGATGATAAAGAGAGAGGTATCTTTGACCATTAAGCTTACCCCAGAGGTTTTCCATAAGATTTAAACTGGTTGGAACTGAGATGACCACAGAAGAAGGTTGAGTCTTTGTCTTTTGAACTATTCCTGTTGATTCAGGCATATTTTTTGACTCATAATCCTGCCAAAAGACCAAGTGACAACCTATTATAAGTTATCTGACAAAGGCTGCCAGATTTTTATTTAAAATATTGTGAGATTTCAAAGAGATACTCGAGATTCTCAGGACCTCTGGGAGAGAAGTAGGCCCACTGCATCATAGATCATGAACAAACAGTTGACATTGAGATAGTTTATGGAGATTTGGTGACTCCAAGTTGCCACTCTTTGCTGCAGTTCTCTAACACTGGGGGGGTTTTTTAACCTCCCTTGTCATCCTCCTTGCTGTGTGTGGTGGCAAGATGCTTGGCTGAATGTATGTGTGGGCAAGTTTAGGTTGATTCTCTTGTAGGCATATCTTTCTATCTTTCCCATTTTGGAGAATAGCTAAGAGAAATGTGAATATTGTTTTTTCTTTTATGAATTCAATCTTGAGATATTATAAAAATCTCTACTTCATTTTGATGCAATTTTTATCTGAATGGAGAGGTAAAGAATTTGTTTTTGATAGATTATGAGACTGATTGTGAGACTGATTTATTTATGTATATAATACAGTTTAACATTGTTCATCAGCAGTACATTGTTAAAAGCAGGGGATAATTCCCCCACTGAATAAATGTGCAGTTATTGACATTTTTGTTGATTAATGAATAATATGCATAGTAAATGAAACAAGAGGAACCAAAAATGTTATTCTGATAATATTATCATAGACTGATGGGATCGTCACATTTTTCTTACAGTAAGTAGGGAGATCAAACTCTCCATCTCTTCCTCAGCAGAAACAGTTCATACTGTAACTGATTGCATAATAATAACAAAGCCTGCAGTGTCGAGAACGCAGAGTAGGCACAAATCTGGGAACCCGGCTGTCGAAACAAAAAGCAGAAGTTAGAGTTGCTTTTCTGAAAACAAGACTTAAAACGCTGGATTTTTCTAAAACCTTCAGTTTCAGATTGTCCTTCTGGAATAAGATATCATTTTATTTTATTTTTTATTATTGCTTTTTAGACCGATTTTCCCAGGGGTGCCAGTCCCTGTAGAGGGTGCTGTAAGACTGAAACGTTAAACATTTAAAAATGAGAAAAAAATGGTTGAGACACTGACTGTAACCAAAAAAGAAATCAATTAATTTACAGGATAAATTATAATTCAAAATGTTAAATGAATAAAGGTTAAAGTCATTTTGACAGCAGATGGATGAATGTCCAAACAATGTTTGTAGGGTCTTGTTTTGGCAGTAGAAATGAAGCATGCAGGAGTTAAAGCCAACTTCAGGTTTTGAAAAGACTGGCCACAAGTTTCCATTAATCAGGCCCATATGGATCTGCAAAGCAGCAACAACCCTACATGCATACCTGCAAGTGCAGTTATGACATTAAAGGTCCTGTTTCTCACTACTGCTATAGATGGGTCCTATTGCTCTTAAAAATGAAAGACTGCTAATAGTTGGAAAGGAGATATGGTGAGATATGGCCCTGTGCCTATAAATAATTAGAAATTTTAACTTGTTAACAAAGATCTGAAAAAGACTTAAAGTGTCCAAAATAGATATTTAAAATTATTTAATGTGCATAAAAAGCAAACTAATTTAAAATTTAGCAATTCAGATTTCAAAAAGTCCAGTACTCTAAAACTGATCATCTCAATCTTACAAGCTTTGTTTTTCCAAAGTAAAATACTTTGCAAACATTCATCGTAAGATTAAATATCTTGTATAAATGTTTTTTTCTGTCAGTAAAGTCCTTTTTTTTCCAGGTCAGAGGCAGGACAGTTGCATATAAAAGGAAAATTATAACAGGTTCCTGTTCTGTCCACAAAAAGCAGAAGTTCACTTTTATCTCAGCGTGAGTTTCTGCCACAAGTGAGACTTCAGTGGGAAAGCCCCCGAAACCAATAGCCACCTGTTGCCTCCCATTGAGACTGTACCGAAACACCATGTTTAAAAACCTTGCAGACACAAGCGTCTTGCCGGCGTTACGCCGAGAAACGCATGCAAGAAAATGTAAACTGTGGAACAACACAGACAGAAGTGCATCAAAATACACTCAAGGTATTGTGGTTTAAGAACTGGATTGCTAAAGCATTTTAAAATCATCAGCAGTTACGGACACATCAACGTAATGCATGTTTCGGCATGACAAATTTACGAGCAATCTTTAACATGAGGGACCATAGCACTTACAACATTTAATCCTCCTCAAGTCCATCCCTCAACAGGTCTGCAATGTTTTGAGTGTTCAGAAAAAATATGCAACAAACAACAATGTGCAGTGCTGTTCTAAGCATACATCCGTCTCACTTGGAATGTGTAAAGGAGTTCACCAGGGCACTATTTTAGCCCCGTTTGTATTCTTTGAGCAGAATTTTGTGCAGCTGTGTCCCATATGAATCTTTGGGGCTGATTCCGTTAAATCAGAAAAGAAAAATACATGTTGGAATTTATTGTAAAAGCTTTGTTTGATCAGATTTCTGACTTTATGTTTCAAGCCCATCATGAGCAAAAAGGATCAGCTCTCTGTCAAAAACCTAATAAAACAAAACTGAAGCTGTAGTGTATTGAACAACCTTTGTCCTTAGACATGCTGCCAAGCTAAGAAATGAGAGCTGGTCGCCATTTCTGTGTCATTTCTATAAAAGAGAAGGAAAATCATTTTTTAGGTGTCACTTTGAAAGCATAACAACGTTCTGCACAACCCTGCATGAGGAAATAGAAGACAACAGACAGGAACCACATGGAGACGCCATCTGTTGTTGGCCAACACTGCAGAAAAGGTGCCAGTGTGCAGACGCAGACAGACACATATAAACACCCACACTAAAGGAAGAAAATGGTAAACAAGAGAGGAGCACAGAAAATCATAACACAGCATATGGCAAAGCAAGACTTCAAAAAGTTGGTTCTTCATATTTAAAAATCGAAATGCAACTATTACTAATGATTCTAAATGACATTAAATACTGTTGTATGATTCAATTAGAGCTGTAAAAATATTATCTATAATTATAATAATATAGTTTATAATATATTAATAATAATATAATTTATTGATAGTTATTTATTTGTTAATGCACAAGCAAACAAAATCAGCTATTATACCATTTATTTCCATTTTAAGCTATTAGATTGAAAGTTAATTTACGAGAGAACCAAGGATATTGTGATTTTTTTTTTTTACAAATGTATACAGTGGTGGCGAATCTAAGCAAAAATAAACTACAAAACAACATATTTTTTTAGTATTCCCTGATCCACTTAAAAATATTATTGTCAAACCGCCTCTAACTGTTTGTGCTTATTCTACATATACTGAATAGGAAACAGTTCAAGCTCTGAGTGCTCAGAGTCTGAATGATATCCAGCTGGGATTTTATTGTATTAAGCTGCTTTTGAAATACTGTCCTGATGAAGCAGAATAGACCACACAGAACCTTGCTTTCTAGTTCAGTTTCAAAGTCCTGTTTAGCAGTAATAGCATCGATAGAACAATCCATATACCTGAGACTGGAAAAGTTTCTATTATTATGCCCAGTTATGCCAAATGTTGGCATTTTGCTTCTTATGTGCTCATATCTATTGTGCATTCTATCTTTAAATTGACAATCTACTTAATTTAGACACCAAGATGCAGCAAACATCTAGGTGCCATACACCCCAGCACACCTTCAGTTAAGCCCATGTATTGGCAGGTCAGTGCTGATTTGGCAGCAAAACTGCAAACAACGCAGTATTAGGCAGGTGGTCAGATTTTCATGTCTGATTGTTGTGTTATTATTGACTTGCAGAGTTGTATACATTTGGAATCCACATGATTTATACTTCCTGTCTTGCTTTTTTTTTTTTTTTTTTTTTTTTTTTTTTTTTTTTTTTTTTTTTTTTAAGCAAGATTCAACCAACGCTTTCCCTGATAAAAGAAAGAATCAACAATCAGAAGCTGCTACCCAACTGATCTGCTGTTTTTACAAGATGACCAGCATCTTCCTGCATAGGTGGCAAGTGTTTAAATTTTACCTCGTGAACTGTCTCCTAATTTCTTTGTAAAGCACAGTTCTTTAGAATAGAAATATCCTTTGTTGTCCTACGAAGGTGAAATTTCTGTGCAACAGCAGCAAAATGGCAGTGACAGGCAATAACATAAAAACAGACTCACACAAAGAATGTAAAATATACATATAAAAACAGAATAAATAATAATAAAAAAAAACTGTACAGTAAGGCAAAATTTCAACATAAATACTGTGTAGTTGTAAAAAAAAAATACTCCAGTCCAGAGGAATGTGCAACTGAATTGGTTAATTAAGAATGTTGACGATGTGCATGTCCCTAAGCATTAAAAACACAAACCACTCACAGTTAGTGACAAAAGAAAAAGCGGTAGAGTCATACAGATACTAGCATGGATGTAAACACTTACTGATCTTGTTGGGAGCAATGATGATTGTAGAGTCTAACAGCTGCTGGGAGGAAGGATCTCCTATAACGCTCCTTAGTGCACCGAGGATGCAGCAGTCTGTCACTGAAGGAGCTCTCCAGCTCAGCAACAACTTCATGCATGGGGTGGGAGACCTTGTAACTAATAACATGGTTGAATCTCTGGAAATGTTGAGTTTGTCATATCAAGAAAAACACAGTTTTCTGGTCTGATGAAACCAAAATAAAAATGTATAGCCTGAACTATTAAGTGTCATGTCTGGATTGAAAAAAAAAGGTAACTGCTCATCTGTTTCTTTTTAGAGTGACTGGGTGGCACTGCTTCAGTTTCCACACTACAACTGTTTGGCTTTTTTGCAAACAGAAATATTTCCAAAAAGAAAAGTCGAGTAGTAGTAGTCTTTTAGACACCTGGTCGGCAGTGGTCAACAACAGGATACAGCCAGAAAACTCCTGTCATGCCAGCACTTCTTCTGGCATCTTAATAAAACAACTCATCATAATCAGTGTTTTTTTTTTTTTTTTTTTGCCACCTTTTTAAAACTATATGTAGTCAATTTTCATCATTTTGAATGTACGTTTGTGCATGAGTGGACTTCCTCTCATAGTCCAAAAACACACTCTAGATACTGTACAAGTGTCAGTGTGAATAGTTGTCCTTCTGTTTCCTTGTTGGCCCTGTGAAGACCTGGCAATTGACAAAAAAAAAAAAAAAAAAAGCTTAGGTATCTGCATTAGAATCCCACAGCTAGGTTTAAAAACAAAACAAAACCTAAAGCTATGAGTTCTCAGTTTTAAAATATAGAAAAAGTGTCCTTTCAAGGATAAGCTTCGTTAGCTTTGTCTTGCGAAAATCTCACTGCAGAAGTGAAAGTAAAAGGCAATTGCCAGTGGCAAAATGTGGCCATATAGTGGCTAGTTAAGCTATAATTAGCATGCTTTAGTGAGCATGCTAGCTACAGCTCCTGAATTGCTGCTAAGGTAATGGTCTAATTCACTGTTTTGGGCTTTTTAGTTACATGGGCTGCAATAGATCATAAGCAGTTCAAAATCCAAAAATACTCAAGATTCATGAAGGCTTTATTTGATTTGTGAAAACAAAGTGTGATTTCAGTGCCTGTTTGGCCTTAGGTCTTCTTAGACTAGCATGAAAAACGTTAAACCAAGACATTTTTCAACCCCGACTCTGTAAAACAGTTTTGTTTTGTTTTTTCCAAACCTTTCATTTTTTATGAAAACAAAATTATAAACCTGATCTCAAGAACCCAATGCATTGTCATAAACCTACACCAAATGAACAAAAACACAAAGCCGAGGAAATATTTTGTGGAACAATCACGTATTATTGCAGAAACCATATACAAATATTTGGAATAACTTGTCATCTATAGTGATTCTTCTTAATGGGTTTATTCTTGCTGTACATTATTAACCATAGAATATATGATTACAAAGCAAACAATAACTTAAATATCAAAATGCTGTACAAAAATCACAATGTACAAGAAGTTGGTGTAGACACTACATATAGCATACAGGTATAAATAAAACATACAAAAGAGGCACTTAAGAATATTAGAGAAACCTGCACACACACACACACACAATACTGTATGTTTACATGTTCATTTCACAAAAAGTCAACATACTTGAGTCCATGTTATCATACAATCTACCTGAAAAGGTACTTTTACAATTATATCAGATACACTTGGCTGAAGAGAGATGTTGAAACTTTGTTAGCAGAAAGAAAAATTTGATTAAGTCAGGAAGAACTGCTTAACCCTTCCATGGCTTTTAATTTCACAGATGTCTATTGAAAGCGGAGAAATTTGAATTCATAACACTAAACCTGCCTCCAAGGCGAACAACCTTAACATCTTAAATAGGCTTTCCATCCAGGACTCTCCAAACTACGTCCTTTTACAGAGACAAATTATGAGAATATTTGTGCAAAATTATCATTTTAAATTAATATACTTATTTATTTTAGCAAAAAGAGAATCCGTAGCTCAACAAACTTAGCCCTATGGAGGTGTTTAAAGTCAAATTCACAGGCTAAAAACATGGTCAAAACCTATGCATGAGGTTGGAGTTCATGTTCCCACATTAAGGTAAATTATGGCTACACAAGCTGAACAGGTGTTGTATTTATGATGTGCAGCAGTTCAGAGAAACCTACAGTGTAGCGACTCAGGAAGACACAGATTGTCAAAAACGTTAAACATACACATCACCTGTTCAGTCACAATAATTTCAGTCAAAATTCATTTTTACTGTATTTTTGTTTTTAATTTAAGAATGGAAGGCTTATAGATGACATTACACTCTGCGGCGGCTGTGCTAAAAAAAAATAATCTGCTATTGCCAGTTACAACTGAAGAAATACATTCTCCACACTTAACCTCACCACTGATGGAGATGTGTAAAAATTTAAATGATCTCCTCCTTATTGCAGGAGCACAATCTGACATGAACAAAAATCCAACTCAGGACCTCATCAAATCTTCTTTATCACAGCTGACTTACATCTGCCTCACTTTAATAGCATGTTTTCTTAGCTTTCCCATTTTGAAGAGTATTAAAATACAAGTTAATATGCAAAAAAATAAAACCATAAGGAAAAACCTGGGTGGTACCATGCTCATACACATCCCCAACAATTCTATATGAATAAACGGAACTGAAGCCTTTTACTGATTTATTGTTTTACTGTTGTCATGGATTACTTTGCAGTTAGGAATCCATAACATGTATAAATACATGGGGTATAAATATGATGGGCACAAAGGCCCATTTCTCTTAGCCACTCTTCAAAATGGGAAAGATAAGAGCACATGCTATCAAGTAAGGCAGATGTAAGTCAGAAAATGTCAGTTTGCTCATACCTGCAGTCAGAGCAACAAGTAATAAGTTTAAAACAACTGGAATTGGGAGAAAGAGGATTTGACAACATCCGGAGTTTATCACCAGCAAAGACTGTCATCCTGGAGTCACCATGTTGCCATAGCAACCATTAGATGCCACGTAAGAACATGGCAGGAAAAAAATAAATACATTTTCTCTCCTACCATCACAAATGTAAACTTGTGGAGTTTGCCATTTGCCACTGGGACTTTAACAGGAATCGTTTGCTTTGGTCAGATAAGACTAAAAAGAAGCTTTTCTGCACAAACACTCCAGGTGGGTTTGATATGAAATAGCGGATGGATATCTGGAAAAGGCCCTCGAACACATTGTCAAGTATGGTGGAGGATCTATAATGATGTGGGCCTGTTTCTCTTTCGAAGGGCTTGGGAAGCTACTATGCATGGCATCATGAAATATCGGCACATTTTCGAGAAAAACCTGATGGGAGCTGCCAAAACATTTGAAAATATTCCAAAACATATGGCCACAGTAACACAGAAATAGTTCAGCAGACACATAATTAACTTTTGTTAGTTCCTTCAATATATTTAAGTGATTTAAGTGTGAGATTATGCAGCTACAATAAAAAACATCATCTATGCAAGGGGTTTTTACACATCTTTACCAGGGTTAACAATAAAGCATGGAGAGCAGCGTAAATACAGAGGCAAATTCTATATGTGTGTGTGTGTTTTATTAACTGTGTTTCCACACTTGAGGTTGGATAGAACCTGATAAAGACCAGATCACGTTTCATACGTCCTGACACATAAAACCCTAGATTTAGAAGAAGGGTCCACTTTCTTCTCACCATAACTGTATGTCACCAAAAGCCTTTCAATTCCTTTTTTTTTTTTTTTTTTTTTTTTTTATAAAAGCAACTAAAATGTTTGATTTTTTTGCTCTTCAGCTGAAACAGTAAAAATCACAGAGTAGATACACAGTTTTGTCTTCAATCAACAACAAAATGAGGCTTTGAGGTCTATCTAAAAAATGGTTTCAAAGTATTGCTTGTCTTTTCCCCAAGATATAGACGGCGCAAATAAAACTTAGTTCACTTGTCTATTTAACAATATTGCCTTCCAATTTTAGCTTCAAACTAAATCCATATTTAAGGCAAACATCTACCCAGTTGTTTCTTTTTTAAAATAGTACAGTCCTCTAGACAAAAGTAATATAATTCTTGTCTCCACTGGTTTGGATGGTTTTGAAAAGTCATCAAAAACAAAGACTGAAACAAAAAAATGACGTTATAATCCCTAGTATATGTAATCTGTTTTGCAATTCATTTCTAAGCCCTTGACCTGATCTGATTCTAATCCCATGTTTATTAGTTAAAATGTGTTTCAGCACTGCCTTCACAAGCCTAGCTGTACTCACTCCTCTCTCTTCTCCCACTAACAAGCATCAGCTGCCCTTGCAATCCCGCCTCATAAGAACCACGGTCTGGGAAGCCCTTTATCCCTCCTCCAACCAGGTCCTGGCACATTATGGCATCATGGGAAGACACATTGATCCGGCTGCTTGCAGAGGCTGTACTCTCCTCGACCCTCCTGTGGTGCTCCGGTGTGGGAGCAGGAGCTCTGATCCCACTGCTCCCGGCGCCGACGCTGCCACCAACTCCCTTCTTAGGCGGCGGTCCCCAAAGGAAGGCGTGGGCGGGCCTGTAGTGCCTGCGAGCGAAACGAAGCAGGCGTCGCCGTGTGGCCGGCAGGCGGACGGTGTAGACGAAGTACTCCAGCACGCTGTGCTGCATGTTGGGAAGGGTGCCGTTGCACAGCGACTCTTCCAGGAAGAGGCGAACCAGCGGGGCCTTGAAAGCCTCGTAGCCGAGCTCACCAAGGGACTTCAGGATGCGAGTGATCCTCAGGTAGTTGTGGTGGGATCTGAAAAAAAAAAAAAAAACAAGCAGAAGGCGAATGTGTTTGGTTGAGACGAGAAAGAAAATTCTGATGGATTAAAACATGCAAATAAAGAGCAAAGGCGTATTTCCTCCCTGTTTAGGCTGAGAAAAAGTTAAAAGTGTAGCTATCTCTCCAATTTGCCGGGGAAGTGGTGGGAAGAAAAGAAAGGACTCAACAATTTTTTTCAAAATATTCTACAATAATGCCTTAATGATCACTGCTGCCATTAACTTTAAGTTCTCGCTCTGTTTTTCCTTATAGAAGGTACCCCTGGCTCCATGTTTCTATCCTGGGCAGAGCCAAACACGGAATTAATTCCCGTAATAACTTTGTGTACTACCGTCATTTTCCTTTCAGACAGAAAGTACTCCAGAGTCAGCGTTCAAACAGGTCTCGTTCCGACTGACTGACTGGAGGGGGACGATTATAAATCCGTTAAATGGATAAGAAAACGAAGTCAATGGCTAAAATGGTGAACTGAACGTGTTGGATGAAGCTCGCATAATTGTAAGCCTTTATATAAAACCAGCACTCTGGCTGGAGTTCACTTTCAGAAATCCAGATATTTATTCTATGGATAAGACTTTGGATGAGTTCAGTTTTTACTGGTGCTTTCAATGGTTGCTGGGCCTAAATAAAATCTAAAGACTCGCCCGCCACATGCAGAAACTTTTGCACATTTTGTCTCAGAGCGAATACTTTGTCTAAAAGAACAGATAACTGTGTGGTTTACATGCAGGTGTTCCTTTCTGGAGGTAAACATCATGACATTTTACAGTCCATGAAACAACTGAATTCCATGTGAGGGGAAAAAAAAAAAAAAGAAAAAAATTCTCCTTAAAACTTTAAACCGTCTGTTTCTTGAATTAAAACATGCTGCTTTGCATTTGGCTCCTGACGGGGGAGCAATCAAGATGCATTGGAATTAGAATGATTACCTTCCTAAAACATGGAAACGCAGCAAACGGCAAGCAAACGATCGGTTTCCCCACACAAATTCAGCAATTTCTCATCCATGCCTGCTGCACAGTGCTCTTTGTGCATGTGTGGGCTTACTCATTAAGGTGCTGGAAGCGTTCCTGCCAGTTGGGGGCCCGAGCAACGTTACCGCTTTTATCTAGCAGTTTGATGCCATAAAAATCCAACATCATGGAATAGGCCGCCAAGAACCTCCGCTTCGCTTCCCGAGTGCTTTGGAATTCCTGGTGGGTTTAAAGACGGCAGGTCAGAGGAAGCAGGTAATGAACAGATGCCAGGGAGATAACGCGTCATTTTATTTCATAGCAGCGAAATGAAACAAAGCAACCAGGTTCTGACGGTGCACGAGTAACTTACTTTGATCTCCTCCTGAGTCAGTTCATGTGCGTAGAAGTTGAGCCCTTGTTCTCTTAATGGGAACAGCCTGGGACACGGGGGAAACGAGAACAAAATCCAGGTTAGAGGAAATGATGAGAACATGATTACTTGGGGAATAATATTGATAATTAGTTGAAGCGCCACTTCACAGCACTTTTTACTGCTGCTCACTGTGGAAGGAACAAGAGCGGCTCGCCCGTTCCTTATTAAGGTGGCAAGTGCAAGCTCATTTTTTAAATAACTAACTCTAACATTCACTTCTCACATATTAAATCACATAGGTCTGGAGGTCTCCACTTTAAAAACTCTTATGCATTACTTACAGGGTAAGTTCTTTTTTATTAACTTGTTAAATGTTAGTCGGGGATGCTGTGCAGCTTTGTGCACAAACGCAGTGGCATAAAATTTACTCACTTTAAACTTCTAAGGTGAAGGTGTATGCTCGAACCTTCAAAACCAAAATTTTGATTTTTCATTCCAACTTCAGCAACCTCAAAAGTTAGAGGTTCCTCTCTAATCCTCATCTCAAAATCCAGCATGACTACAAAATGTATAAGAAGAAGTTGCTTGTCCCTCAGGCAGCCACCAGTCATACTACACAGCCACTGGCAGAGAAGGTGGCGTCACAGAGACTGAACAAATAAACAGCGGCGGAATATGTAGCTATCCTCATCTGTCGCCAACAGCGGTTCGCATAACCATGAGCACAACCACTAGCAAATATCACTGGCTTTCAGCCTTGCAACTGGAACGCAGCTAAGGTTAATCATTCCCAGATCTGACTTCCAATTTCTGAGCTAAACTGGATGCAGGATGTGTACAATCACACTGGGTGCACGCAGAACCGGGCATGCTTGCACAACTACGCATTTCCCATGTGATGGTTAATGCACGGGCCTGGAATATATATCAATAACAAGCCCTCCAAAAATATGAGTGTGCTGAACATCCCAGTCGCAGCAGATGATGAAATCCCGCTTAGCAGATTAAATATCACATCTCTTACATTACAGTAATAGTTTTAAGAAATCTGCAGGATTTCCTAAACTACATGCATGTAATAGTATAATAAAAAAAAAAAAACTGATTACATCTGTGAGATTTAGTGGTTAAATTTATGTTGAAAAACATTCAATTCAAATAAATAAAAAAACTGATACAAAAAAAATGTAGCTGCAAAAATGACTCTTCAAACAGATCCCCACTCACCACTGAATGTAGGTGTGATTGTGCTCCAGTTTGTCGTAGTCGCCTCTCCACTTCGAAAGAATCTCCTCGATGTAAATACCTAGAAAGAGTGAACGGATCAGTAACTGCTGCATGTTTCTGCTGTGGCCCCAGGTCAGTCCACCAACCTGCGGGGCTTTTAACCTTCAACCACACAAAATTCAAGAAGCTCAGAGCCAACGTAACATCTCTGCTTACTGCTGTTGATCTTACCATCAGGCACCAGGGGGATCTTGTTCATGTAGAAGCGCAGGTTTCGATACTCGTTGGGCTGCCGGGACTTTCTAAAGTTCTGCACAGACACACGTGGAACGAACACGTCAGCACAGGATATCTACATGCATGTGTGTGTATGAAGAAGAAAGGAAAATATATCATATTTTGGGAACATGCATGGGTGTATGAATGTACCGGATAGCTGTGACGGTATTTGTAGAGATCCCTGGCGGCGTAAAAACTCCTCTTCATCTTAGGAGCAGACTCTGGGGAGTCAGTCAGCTGAAAGAGGAAGATGGAGAGGAAGACAATGAATAAAATAGAAGACCAAATGGAAAAAAAAAAAAAAAAAAAAAAAAAAAAAAAAAGAGCTTTAAAAAAGAAAAGTTCAAAATGCAGGTCCAGAATAAAATAAATAAATCATTCCTTGTTTGAACAGATGGAGTGTAGCTCTTATATGCGGTTCAAATAATTCAGACGCGTTTGCTCTCTTTTGAGGTCAAGTGCTGTCATCATTCATCCGTTTCTCAACAGCAAAGGAGGCCAACTCACATCCGTGCCGCGCTGCAGGCCTTACAAAAGGACCCTGCATGTGGATCATGTGTGTATGTAACTATCTGAAGGGATTTGCTTCGTTGAAACCTGTTCATATACTGCAAATGTAAGACTGCAAATCATCAAGAAGTGACTTCCACAGAACTTTCTTTGATAAATACACTGGGATCATTGTACAAGTATGACATCTATAAACTGGACCAGTGGTTTCTTAACAGGAATCGATAGTTTCTACGGCATCTTGGAGCAAGTCTGCTGTTCATGCAGGCAGAGAAAGCAAGATTTTCAGCAGATAACAGGAAGGATGGACTGGGTGTTTTACCCTATTTAGGTTTGAACTAGAATATTGTTAGATTTGGACATTTTGGCAGCTTTTTAAATCCCTCAGAGTCAATGTAACAATACTCCTTTCTTAAATAAGCTCCTAACGGCTGCTTTTTTAGTAATGCTAGGCATGTCAATTGCTAATATACCTATTAAAGAATTCTTATTATAACATACAAAAAACAGTTTAAAATGTGTACCCAATCATCATTAGTAACAGTAAAAAAAAAAAAAAGCAGTTTTATGGCGACTGCTCTCATACATGTGGCATGATGTTGCCTCTGCTTTGCAGAAAACAAAGCTCCCCAAAAAACTCAATGCTGTTCTTATAGCTTGTGATTTTACGGTATGTACATAAAAATCAGAATTGGCTAAAATTGCTAATGGAAGAGGTTAGAAATCGGCCACAAAGTAGTAATCGGTGACACATCCTTGAGAATGCCACGTGTGTAATAGCAGCTTTTGGTGCAGTTAAACTTTCATCAGCATTTAGAACATAATTTAATGGTTTTTTTCAAGTTTTTATACGTGAAAAAGATGTTGACAGCTACTTTGGTACTAAAAGAGACTGTCAACACATTTCTGACTTTAAGCAAAGGTCTCAAAAAAGTGATGATGTCGCTCATTTTGGTAAACATTATTAAAACAGAAAAAATTTTGTCTAATTTAAAAAGGTAAAAAAAAAAGGTTTTATCTTTTGTCTTATACATAAAGAAAACAAATTATTGTGATACCTTTTCTAGCAATACAACGTTGCAGGCCTTGACAGTGACATTTAACTTCACAGCAACTAAGACTAAGCATATCACTTGGCTATCAAGGGCAATTTGAGTGCCTCTAAAACACCCAAGAATATTATTAAGATGCAGAATTTGAATGCATGTTATTTGAAATTTTCTATCCTACCAAACAATGCAAACATGATGACTGTGATTTGATATATTGTGCAATAATTGCTGCCATTAACTTTGCTTTTCTTTCCCACACAAAGCCAGTGGCTTGTGTGTTTCCCAACGTTGCTCAGTCCACCAGCAGGTTAACGCATAACCTGTTAAGACGGTGTTGTTGCTTTCCACTGTCGCCCCATGCTTACCGAGTTTGAGATATAAATGTGATGATAATTCTGAGCAATAAGCCTTTCACAACATTTTACTGCCATCGCATGACTCACTGGGTCAGACAGAAATGGATAGAACTGTGTTGTACATACACGAATCCTCGGACAGTAAAGTATCGAGGACCACAACGGACATAATTACAAATAAAAGCAGAAATATATGCATTTTGTTTTTCCTTACACATGCATTTTCATCAAGAAATCTACATATAAAAAGAGGAGACGAGGAAATGTAAAAAACACTTGTATAAGTAAAAAGGCAAAACAAAATATATATTTCTTGATGAAAACACATGCATAAGGAAAATGAAAAATATACACATTTCCTGACAAAAACGCATGTGTAAGGAAAAGGAAAAACAAAAACAAACAAAAAAAAAAAAGGTATATATTTCTGCTTTTATTTTTAATTCTGTCAGTTTCGGTCCTCCATAGAAAAGTGCTGGACGCTGCATAAATGAACTGAATCATCGCATAAAGATTAACGCAAACGCGAGACGAAGCGACCGTGACTGTTTGTGACCGACTCTGAAATGATCACACCGAAATCACCAGTCTTCAAAAACGAAGTTCGCCCTCAGCCTGGCCTTGTCAGAACCCTGTGCGCTGCTGACGGGACACACGGTACCGTAGCCGTCCTGTAACCCCTCCGCCGGTGCCACCGCACGCACCGCGTCCTCCCCTCCCTGCCCTCGGCGTACCTGCAGGGCAGCGTCCCCGCTGTGTCCCGCGGCCCGCTCGCTCTCCGCCGGGCTGACGGAGTCGGACACGCCGCTGTCGTCCTCGGCCGTCGGCTCATCGCTCTCCGAGTCCGATCCCCACGTCGAGTCGCATTCCTCAACGGTGCTCGGCTCCTTGAAACGCCAGCTGCCCACCAGGTTTCCCATTTACAACACATGCAACACCCGCCCTCTGTGACTGTCCTTTTGTCTGCACAGGACGCTACATCGTTGAGCTCGCTGCTGCCTCGGTCCAGGGGCTTCAGTGCGGGGCTTTTAAACGGCATAAAAAAGGGGGGAATTTCCACATCAGCAGCGATGATGCGCGTTTCGGTATGGGGGGTGATTAGTGCCGCCGAGAGGAAGGAGGAGGTCTTAAAGCCACAGACATCACCAACCGATGGGAGAGAGAGGGAGAGCCAATAATTAAATATGCATTTATTATGTGAAAATGTTATGGAATATGTTTACAAGCCAGGTCTGGGACATGAAACGAGCTAATTAAACCCATTTAAATCAACTCTACCATGTTCACCGTCAAGAGGGGTCAAATATCCAGCCAGAATTATGCCAAAAGTTGGTCGATCCCTGTAAAAAGCACATAGTCGAGTTGCACTTTGATAAAAGACATCCATGGTCTATGCTGATGTGACCTTCATGGCCACAATAAGGAGTGAACTTCAAACTGATACTGTGTAAATAAAGTCTTAAAAGATAACTTTGGGTGTTTCACATCAAACACATTATGACTTAATTGTTGTATGTCACACTATCTAGTGAAGGGAGAGTTTGTGTATGAAGTAAGGTTCTTTTAAAATGCTATAAGCGGTTCACTTTTTACCTGCAGCCAGGTAAAAATCCAGTTTAGTGATCTTTGGAGGCTGAAGTCAAAAGCTATTTCAAAAGGGGCAGTTTATGAAAATGTTATTTTATTGATTTTTATTTTTTATTTTTTTAATTTAATTTAATTTTATTTTATTTTTGTATTGCAATACCTTTCTGTTAGATAGCAAGTCTGACCAGAAAGTAGGTGTTTCACAGAGAAGGTCAGTGGTGCTGCATCAGCTGCTACCTTCATTTCTCGTGTAAATAATCATAGGCCTCTGTATAAATAACTATCTAATCTTTATTCTAACACTTTAAAGCTAATTAAAGTTGTAAGGATTTCTCCGTGTGGATGTTTTTTGGGCATCGCTTACAGGTGATGCCGGAGCAGACTCTGAACTCACTGTAGTGACTATTCCTTTTGAGCTGGAACCCTTGAGATCCCCTAGGAAAAAAAAACAACAAAAAACTGGACAGCTTTACTAGGAAGTGGGAGGTAGGTCTGGGTTCTCCATAACCCGGATAACTTCTGCAGATAAGTGGAAGTTAGTGGATTCCTTGGTAGAAATCTGACATAATATCACAGGAAAGTGTGATGGTCTTTTTGAATCAACCTTGAAAAGCACACCAGAGCTCAGCCTCGCCAACATTTTTTCTGTAGTAAGCTGGAACAAGGCCTCACCTGTAGGGTGAGACTGTGGTGTTTGGCAGACACAACCTCTAACATTGACATGACTTTGACCAGAAGGTCTGTCTGGCCACCCTGCTGCGGTTTCGGATGCTGCTGTGATGAGAGAAGCTAAGCGTGTTGCTGACGTCAGGGTAAAAACTTTACTTGTATTAAGAAGAAGAGTCAGAGAATACTGGGAAATCAAGAGAAACTGGGGAGTGAGACAATCGAGACTTGAAGGACCCGAGAGTATCATCCGAGTGGTTTCTGTTGTGTGAGCAAATACAGGAACTAGAGGTTAAGCAGTTTTGCTTTTGTGACACTATAGGAAATTTCATCTGATTGCATGTAAACAAAGCATTTCAGTCGAGTGCAGTCACTTTTAACGATATGCTTCACATTTATCGACTGGTTTTCTCTGTTAATTTAGATCCCCTAACCTGCAGCACCTGAGCACTGCAGAATTTTTACCACTTTAAATTAGCTATCGTTAATGGCAGAAATCAGTCATGAATTAAATATACAGTAATATAATGTAGACAGATACACTCATTTGAGCTAAAGCAGTTATTTCTTTTTTTATGTTCTCCTGATGTAAGGATGGTGCAAGCAACAGATTTGAAAATAAGAGAGCATTATTTGAAATGGAAAGATCCAAATGTGATGGCACAAAACTAGACACAACCGAAATGTGTTGATATTCCTTTAGAAAAAAAATATTGTGAACATTTTTTCAAAGGTTTATGACCTTGTTACCTCAGGTATAACTCTAACACAGCATTTCAGAAGAGCAACAGTAACTGAACAACTGAATATTAGATTTCTATGGCATCATTTGAGAATAAGTGTTTGGTAGCTTTGAGAAAGCATTTATGGCTTTGTTCCAAAGTTCAGAATGTTTATTATTGAACTAGAAGACAAAGCGTGTCGACGTTTTGTTTCCCATATTCTATAGGAAAAGTTGTATATTTATGCAGTCCTACCACATTAAACAGGGTAACTGATCTGATTGTTTACATCAGGGGAGTCCAAAGTCTGGCCCGGGGGCCATTTGTGGCCCTTGAAATTATTTTGTTTGGCCCCAGACTAAGAAGGGTTTAAATTTGCCAGTTTTAGCCCCCGGGGCAAAATGTTTGGACACCACTGGTTTACATATATCTAGAAGTCACTGGTTTATGTTGCTTTAAGAACCAAATAATATTGCTTTTGTTTTGAAATGGCGAAAGAGAGGCTGGTCCCTATCTCCAGCGGTCATCAGGCAAGAGGCGGGGTACATCCTGGACAGGATGCCAGTCCATCGCAGAAGGGTTAATTATATTGTATTAACTGTGAATTTCTGACATATGAGAAATGCACAAATACACAATACATTAGGTTTCTAATACAACCGGTTTCAGAAACTCTGCTAAATGAAATAAACTTTTTAAAATCACAAGGTGCTTCAACAAACAGAATTAAAAAAAAATACACGGGGCAAAATTAAACAAAAGCCGGTTTAAAAAGATAAGTTATTAGCTGGTCTTTAAAGGAAGATACTGAGTCTGCTGATCTCACAGTCAGAGGAGGGAGTTCCAGGACCTTGGTGCCACAGAAGAGAAAGGTCTCTCTTTTAGTTCTGTATGGAGGACAATCAGCAGGTCTTGATCACAGGATCTCACGGCCCTGATGGGGTTGTAAGAAATGCAATAGTTTAGAGATGCAGATTGGTGTCTGTCCATGCAGAGCTCTCCAAGTCAAAACCAGAATCTTAAATTGCACTCGATAATAAACCAATGAAGTTGCATAAGAAGTGGCATCATGACTAAACATTGTAGATCCAGTCAGGATTCCAGCAGCAGAATTATGGACAGACTGGAACCAGTCTAGGGAGGTTTGCGTACAGTGGATTGCAACAGTCCGTACGAGACCAGAAGACAACAATTTAGGTATAACAGCCTAAAAATTCAGCTAAAAACAACAAAGGGTTTAGTAAACATTACATTCAGATATTAAGAAAGGATAACTCAAAACAAGTCTGATAGGCTTTGTGTGTTTTCATTGTAGTTGTTTCCTATAGCAGATTTCTTTCAAGTAACTCCAACTTGTCAGATTTTACAGTGTAGAAACACCATTCAGTTTAATTTGACCATTGAAAGTTGAACTTTAACCGAATGAACTGGCATTTAGATGGTTTTTATGGTTTTCACACAAATATAGTTTAAGTTTTATGATTTGTCTTTAGATTTTGCTGCAGAATATTCAGGTTAGAGTGTCATGATGTCACACTGTTTTTTAATCCTGTGAAAAATGTAAAAACAACTTGATTTCCACGCTGTAGTGCAGTGAGCATACTCAAACTCTGATTAACTCTAATTATTCATATTTCAGCTCTGAATATTTCTAGCTTGTCCCATATTCTGCATTAAACACTGTGCACAAATGCAAATTGTAGATATATGACCATCAGAAAGTTCTGCCTTTATTAGATCAAGACTTTTTAAAAGCTTTAGCATAGGAAATGGATTATAATGTGCAGTTCAAGTAAATCTTTGCAGAAAACTTAAACATGATCCAAATTGCGCCATTAAATAGGGATAGAAATCCCAAACATAGCAGAAAATCTACAATGATTAATTTAAAAAGTTGTTTGTTTTTTTTTTAAATCAAGGTGTTGCATCAAGTCCCAGATGTCATCCTGTTTTATATCCTGTGTGTAACCATATACCTGCAAACTGAAACTGTAAAAACAAAAGGGGCATAAATTCCACAATAATAAAAGCTAATAATAGAAATTGTTTAAAAGTACAATATTGCAACTAAAGGTTGTTCTACAAAGTGTTGAATCTAAAATCTATACTCTTTGTTTTACATACGTTAATTGCAGCTTGGCTTGTTTTTAAATGAATAATGAAATTATTTGGGATGTATCATGTATTTTTTCCAATTCTTTCAATAGTTACGTAATTCTAAGATTTTGCAGGGACAGGAAATATATAAATTCATTTATGAATTAAATAAAAAAAAATGAAAGGATTACTTATATTTTAGCATGATATTAAGCAATTAATAAGAAAGTAAACACCTTCAGAAATTGCGTGTAAAATAACTTTTAATTCTAAGGTTTTATGCGTCCAGAGAGAATTAAAATTTTTAGCTATGCGGGTTCGAGAATCTAGCCATAAGGGTAATTTATCACACAATGATGAAGTGAAATGGGAAAAGGCTTTGTGTTGAAACTAAGTACACCCTTCCTTCTTCCATATGATTTAAGAGGGAAAATGCTGCGAGTCAAATGCATTGATTAACTTATGTGTGTGTTATCACCTCTGTAACACAGAGATTCTGTCGATTTGCTGATCTGACCTGAAGTGCAAACCCCAAAGAGCTCCATCTCAGACTCGATAGGCCACAGTTTGTGCGTTAGATATTACAGTTAATGGGAGAACAATCAGAAAAAGACTGAGTAGGTATGTTTTGAAGGAAATGAACAAAAACACCTCTTCTTCTTTTCCCTAAAAGAGATGACAGCATTACTGAATTATTTGTGGTTTCAGTTTAATCGTTTGAGATGTCAAGACTTATCCATACCATAACCAGTTTGGATAAGTGTTTTGGATTGCGGTTCAGTTGAAACATCAAACTCTGTCAAAGATTTTACCGTCTAAGCCAAACTGACCCCTCAGATTAAAGACCATCTTTGTGAGGTTTAGGGACGATCCATGAACGACAGAGACCCAAGCCTATCAGGGACTGGTGGAATACCAGTTGCCACTGAAGCTAAGAGGCTAATTTCACAGAATCATGGACTGAGAAGGTTTTTCAACTTCACCTAAAATTCACATCAAAGCTTGGCTGATTGTTACAACAAAAATGATCAGAAGTGGTTTTGGAATAGATAAAACAAGCTGACATTAGGTTTCTGGAATGGGCTCAGCCTCCCTCCTTCTGAAAATGTTTGAACAATGTCTGAAAGATGGGTCTGTGCTTGTTCTTTATTGTTTATTTTTTTCTATTGCATATTTCAATCTTTGTGTGAATCTGCTTGCTTTAATTGCCTGTCACTTTGCTGCTGTTGCACAGAAATTTTCCCATTGTGGAACAATAAAGGATATTTCTATTCTATTGTTGAAGAGAAGCTTTTCGCTTAGGTTGTTGTGTTACATTTACCCTGTTCACCGCAAGAGGGCACTGTTTTCATATGTTACTGTCAGCCCCTGGCCACACTGTGTTCATGTTTTGATTGTACCAAGGTTTTAGCACATGATCATGCTCGCACAGTGCAATCAAAAAGCATCATTCATGTTTATACGGCAGCAATAAACAGCTCAAGTTCGTATTTACTTCAGTTCCGTTTCATTCGACTCAGTCTGGTCAGCAACATTCATCCAGGGAGTTTGGAGGACAGGAAAGAAATTAACACAGAAGCACTGGTCCAGGGGTACTTTCTATTGCGAAGCAAAATTGGAACAATATTGCAAAGCCGGGATGCAGTAATTTATTTCAACTGAAGGTTTTATGGTAAATGTGTTTGCCATCCTAATAACAAAAATAACCCTGCATAGAAGTAAGACGTCCCTGGAATGTGTTTTGCTGCATCATTCCAGAACAGGTTGGTCCTATCTTTAGCTACTTTACTGCGGTGGATGAGCACGAAGTGTTTCAAGGGGTTGCCTACGTGACTGTGTGTGTGTGTGTGTGTGTGTGTGTGTGTGTGTGTGTGTGTGTGTGTGTGTGTGTGTGTGTGTGTGTGTGTGTGTGTGCATGTGCATGAAAAGCTCTTATGCTGCTGCAGCTGAGCTGGCAGTAATAAACCAACTTACTACATAATTACCTGGCACAGTATCTGGTGAGAGAAGCAAAAAAAAAAGGCCTTTTCTGAACCTTATGGGTCACAAATCACAACTTAGTCTTTTCCCATCATGGATCTTTGAGGTGGAAACTTCATCACCAGTGTGTTTTTGTTGATATTTTTAGCCTTAAACCTTTTAAGTATTGATTATGTTGTTATATTTGGAAAATATATATTTGTTTCCCTTTAATTCTTTCCTTTATCTGTCCGTAATTAGATGCTTTCTTTCATGTTTATTATTCCAAATTGTGTCTAAATCATTAAATCATCAAGAAATATCCCACTCTTTTTGTTAATTATTTATATCTAGCTGAGAATATAAAATGTATCATATTCTATTTGACTTAAACATTTCCATAACCAGCCATCTGGATTTCTAAAAAACTGTAAAAAAAAAAAAAAAAAAAAAAAAAAGGAAACTGTAGTCTCTCCCACGTCTGTGTCTGTTTCATAAATCAACCGCCTCCTGGAGGTAGACAGCAGCTCCTTGAAACACAAACCAAAATAACTCTACTTCATATATCTTTTAATTAAATGCTGCAAGTTTACACCAACCCCTGCGAAAAGCCTTTTGTTGGAGACATTTTTCTACAAGCTTTGAAGCAAAGCCGACTCTACATGTCAGGTGCTGCATGTGCGTTTAACTACATGTTCTGCTATATTTTTTGCTCTTTTAAAAAAAGTGGAGAAAAGTGAAAAAGAGGGGAAAATAAACTATTCCTATTATGTTAATTTTTTGCAATTACAGCATTTATAAAATTGGACACAGAGACCAGTGGCATAAATGACTCAGCAATGATGAACTAGTGTTATTTAATTAAATTATTACCATGCACTACAACTAGTACATATATTGGATCTTTTAAATTACAACTTTTTTAAAAAGTTTAATTATTTTAAATTTGCTACTAATGAATGTTCAAAGGAAACTGTAGCAAAGTGCCGCCACATTCTGACATTAAATTACTGTCTGAGAAGCTGAGGGCTCTTGGGGTCCCCCTGCTGGTCAAGAGGCTCAAGGTAATAGTTTTCTTACACCTTGGGCTGGCTCTGCATAGCTCAGTTTCTATTATTTGGGTCAATAATCTCTTTGAATGTTCTCCTACAGCTTCCTCTCTAAGGTCGTTGCTGATGTCTTCCCATCTTATCATCTTATCATTGTGTTAATTCACAGAGCAGCAAGCTGCAAAAACGTGTTTCTGTAGCGGTGGCCATAGTTGATGATTGGGTCGTCAACCGTGTGCTTATTTATTTCCATGAATGTAGCTCACAGCCGTTTAGCTCATTTAAAATTTTGTGTTTGAAACCAAAGCCCATTCTGACATTTTGTGAAGCCAGAATAGGCAGAATGCACCCTGATGCTGTGTTTCTAAAGGGTTTGTTTATTATGCTAATGGCGCGTCATATTGTCAGCAATTCAAGGTTAGTTAAACAGCAGTTTGCTTGGCTGCTGGGCGCGCTCAAGAAGCTCTCCTGTCCTGGCACAGTTACAGACATCAATGTCACTGCAGAGACCGTGTGATGTGGAGTATTTGTGTCCAAGCTGAGTGTTGGGGTTCATGCAAAGATAAAGTCAGGCTGAGGGCCAGCAAAGATCGTGGCTCCATGGAAATTCATGCCATACGTACCTTAAGATGCATCCATGGTTTACATATTCCCACTTTGGGGGGTCCTGGCAGCTGCTCTGTCACTTTCAGACCCAGTCTCCATGTCCTCACAGCTGCGCCTAGATTAAAATCACCCAACTGCTCTGTGTGTGTGTGTGTGTGTGTGTGTGTGTGTGTGAGTGTGTGTGTGTGTGTGTTTGTTTGTTTGTCACACCTCTGAACTATATTGCCTATATAACTTTTTTTTCTATTTTTTGCTAAATAAATCAGCTTAGATTGCGTCAGCTCTCCCTGAAAGAGAGCAAATAAACAAGATTAATATCAAAGGAAGTAGGAAGGGGAATGAGATGGAACACGGAGGGGGAGAAGATGAGCCTAAAAATCAACAAAAGGAAAAAGAAGATAAAAAGCAGAGAGAGAGAGAGAGAGAGAAAGAGAGAGAGAGAGAGAGAGAGAGAGAGAGAGAGAGAGAGAGAGAGAGAGAGAGAGAGAGAGAGAGACGGCTAAACAGGAGAAAGCTAAAAATATCTTCATAGAATTTTTATCCAGTCCACCCGGAAGAAAAGGATGGGAAACTTTTTGGGGAGGTTTGATTTTTACAAGCGGAGTGCATGTATGAAGTTTACCCCTTACTGCTCCCATCATAACACACTCCTGAGTTTGTGGAAGCTCAGCCTGAAACATAAATACCTTTTAGTAGTTTCTGTGTTCCCATTGTGCCTGCACAGATTTGCTGCACTTTCCTCTGACAATTCAAACACACAGTTTAATGCAATTAGATTATTTAGATAATCTTGCAAAAGTATTCACACCCCTTAAACTCTTCCCTCACTGTATTTTGTTAGATTTTTATGTGATAGACCAACAGAAATTAATGCATAACAGTGAAGTGGAAAGGAAGATATTTGATTTTCATTTATTGAAAGTGTGCTGTGCTTTTTTTATTCAGTGCTCCTTACTCTGATACCCCTAAATAAAATCCAGCAAAGCCAATGCTGTGGCCGTCTACCTAAACCAAGGCAAGGAGAGCGTTGATAAGAGAAGCAGCCAGAAGGGCAATGTTAACACTGGAGGAGCTGCAGGGATCCACTGCTCAGGTGTAAGATTCTGTTGACAAGACAACTATTAGTTGTGCCCTTCACACATCTGGCCTGTTTACAAAAATGATCATGAGAAAGTAAGTGTTCGAAGAAATTCAGAAGAAATCGTTTTTGGGAGAAAGATGAGAAAACAGATGCTCCGGTCAAATGAAACCAAAAATTGGATTTTTGCTCTGCCTGCACAACACTACATGGGGTGGAAAACTAATGTCACCTTTAGCACACCATTCCCACAGTGAAACATGGTGGTGGCAGCATTATGCTGTGAAGAGGCTTTCTTTTTGCAGCAGAGATTGCGAAGTTGGTCAAAGTAGATGGACTGATGGAGGAAAAACACGGGGCAACGCTTTACCTTCCAGCAGGACAGCAACCCCTAAACAGACAGCTGGAGCTACAACAGTTTAGATCGAACTAAACTGTCGATCGCGGGGGGATACAAATTGTACACATTTCAGATTTTTTAAAACCATGTATCATTTTCCTTCTACTTCACAATAAAATTCGAATAAATTACATTGAATCCTGGCAAAATGTGGAAAGGTTTAAACGTTGTGAATACATTTACAAGACACCATAAATCAGGCTGTTGGTGTGAGCAGCAGTGGGTTTATTTGTCTGGTTTGTCATGCTAACACTTTGATGGGCTGTAGAGCTTCCCAAGATCCCCTGTCTAGACTCCAGACATCTGACCAGCTTATCCACATCCCAGCAAAATGCACATCCCACCAGAGGGGGAAACTATAATTAGAGTAAGCTTTCTGTGTCCTCGTTTTGATATATCGACTCTGACGGAGCAAATCAAAGCAACTGTGTGTTGAAGGGAAACTGGTACAAAGTGATAGAACACCATGTCAGAATCCAACGGACATGAAGATCCTGTTTTCTGCCAAACTGTACAGTAGTCCAAGCACCAGATTGCTCACCAGTTTCCCAGATCATGCCTGAAAGCTGTGAGTTTGCTGTCTTGCAACTTAGAAAATTATTTTGCTCTAATGACTTCATTTATTTCGTATTTCTTGTTTGGGTTTCACTATTTCCCAACTGCATTTGTAAAACAGTCATTAAAATGCATCATGAAATGTATTAAGCATCCATAATCTGATGCAAAACAGGAGCAAGAGCATTAGATATAAAAAGCAGCAACACATTCTGGCAAGAAAGATCAGCAACCAGAAGGAATGGTCCAGTCTGAACGTTATGTGGTCTCTAATCGACGACTCTTGAGGGTTTTGTTTACATTGCATCAGAGAAACTGAAAACAGTTATGGGCCAAAGGGCGTTCATACAGATGGAAATATTGAGCTGACTGTTTCAGGGCTGTTCAAATCTTCTTATTTTTATGTTTTTATTGAGGTTTTTTTCTTAGTGAGTTTTTTTTAACATGATGAATCTAATCACAAAATCTTCAGCAGCTGTACTTTTGTGTGAACATGAGTTGAACTGAATTAAATTGCTGATTCCGAGGAAGCAGAATAGAAAGCAAACAAGAACTCCCAGCTGTCTTTTTCAAAAGCCAATTTCTCCAGAGCTGGCTTTCCGCTGGCTTTGGGTCTGAAACAATCTCACGCTTTGAGTGTCCTTTTGTGGATGGCTGGGCTTTCTTGAAAAGCTTGAAAATTAAAAAAAAAAAAAAAAGTATTAAAAGACTTAAGAATCAAGCAATCCAAAGAGACCAAGCTCCTCCATTAAAATGTGAGAGCTGAAATGAAAATGAACTCATACATGGGGAATAATTACCGATGCAAATTTTGTAGGTTTGCTAAGCTGGGAAGAATTAAGCAGTTTGTATTTTTCATGGAAATGTTATTTCAAATATAAAGAGAGATTTTTTTTTAAACAGAAAAAAAAAGGAAAACGCAAGTGTTAAAAATTGCTTTGCATGTAGCTGAGTTAAATAAGATCCACTTCACCATAATTATGCAGATGATACACAGCTCTACATTACAGTGTCACCAGGTGACTATGAACCTGTTAAAGCACTGAGTAGATGCTGAATAAATCAGTGCATGGATGTGCCATAACTTTATTCTGCTGAACAGAAACAAAACTGAAGTAACCATTTATGGACTTAAAGAGGAACAATCAAGAGTCAGAACACAGTTTCAGCTTTACAGCGAGAAACTTCCGATCGGCCCTACAGACACACATAAAGAGAATTACAAAGTCAGCCTTTCATCACCTGAAGAACATTTCTAGGACTAAAGGACTAATGTCCCAACAATATCCAAAGAAACTCATCCATGTGCTTATCTTTGGTCGCACTGATTACTGCAACAGTGTCTTCACAGGTCTGCCTAAAAAAATCAATCAGACAGCTGCAGCTGATCCAGAACGCTGCTGCTCGTGTTCCCACTAAAACCAGGAAAACAGAGCACATCATCCCAGTTCTAACTGGCTCCCTGTAGTTCAGAGAATAGACTTTAAAATACTTTTATTAGCTTATAAATCAAAATACATTAAAGACCTGTTGTCATCGTACCAACCTTCCAGACCACTCAGGTCTTCTGGTTCTGGTCTGCTCTGCATCCCCAGAACCAGAACCAAATGTGAAGAAGCAGCTTTCAGTTTTTACGCTCCACAACTCTGGAACAAACTTTCAGAAAACTGTCAAGCTGCTGAAACACTGAGCTCTTTTAAATCAAGGCTAAAAACCCATTTGCTTAGAATTGCCTTTGATTAATAACAATTTGATCATCATTAATTTTCATTACTTTCCTTTGTTTAGCCACTGCAATTTAACAGGTTTTTTTGTTTGTTCGTTTGTAAATTTACATTTTCATAATATACTTTGAATTGTCTTGTTGCTGAAATGGGTAATACAAATAAACTTGCCTTGCCCTCAAATAAATTAAAAAACGCTTTATTTATTGTTGTGAATGATGAAGCTGCGGGCAGCAAGGATCTTCAGGATCTTCAGTGGCAGTCAGTCTTGCAACAAAGCTGATGAGGCCTCTGACTGAAGACTGTTACTGTTTAACAGTCTCGTGACTGTCATGTCGTGGTAACAGCTCAATATCCAGGCAGCAGAAATGATATTCCACAGTAACATGTCCTGGATGACACCATGAGTTGTTGGCAAGCTCTACTAATCCACCTCATTTGCTTTTGCCGCTCCTCTTTAAATCTCTGTCTGGCTGTAAGGTTAGAAATCTCAGCAGAGACGTGAGAATCGCGAATCTACTCCTTGCCCATGGTGATCGATGGAAGAGATTATTTGAACTTCCTCCTTCTCTCTCTGCTCTTTGGTCCTGCTCTGCATCCATAAAGTCTCCTTTTCAACTCCTCTGGGATCTGGGGTTGTAGTTCAGGTGTTATTTGAACTTTTGAGATGCTAATCAGCTGCTCCCAGTTGTATAAACAATACCTTGTTGCCACGGTTACACATTAAAACAACTGTGCAAAAGTAAAAAAGTAAGGCTGCACAGCATCCAAACCCAGAAGGAATAACTGTCCAAACATGCAACACCTCAACCAAAAAAAAATTCTGAACAAAAGTCGACAAAAAGAACAAATCAGAACCACTGTAGACAGAACTGGGCTACAGGACCATTCGCAGGAATTATTTTTGAAATTAAAGAAATATGACATGATTATCAGTGAGCTGGCTACTCCTGGATGACGCATGGACGGCCATCTCACTGACAGTCACCGAGGTGGATGTTTTGCAGTCAGAACCAGAACCAAACCCGACGACCAGAGCTGGATTTTTGGACTATTCAACAGAAATCACTCTGGATCCAAACACTGTAAACAACAATCTGCTGTAAAGGAACAGTGTTAAGTTCTTTTTCTACAGTTTTTAGAACACATTTTTTTTTTGTGTGTTCTATGTTTTCTCTGTCTGTGGATAATGGCTCTGCAACCCTTTCTACACTTCCCATACGCTGTTTCTCATTTATTCTTGAATTTCTTTAGGAGGCATGATGTGTTGCTTTTGGAGATCTTGTCAGACAAGTTCTATTCAACATCTTTCTTGATTTTGTGGCAGAAATCTGAGAGGGGCAAACACTTTTTCATAGCACTATAATTACAGTACCTGTGACCAGACTTTCCTGTATAGAAGCATTTTAGCGGTATAACATTCTAAGCAACAGTTTGACATAAACACTCAAAGCATTCAGTTTAAAATGTGATGGCAGATGAGCTCTGTTTCCTGTTTCCTGCTGGTTGTGTTGCATGTTGTTTGGGGAGAGCAGGGAAATGCTGCTGTATCTCCTGACCGCTGTTGCTGTGAATTTCGTTTTTGCTCTCTGTTCCTGGAGTTGGCAGATTTTCCCAGTCTTCAGATTACTTTTCCACTTGAATCTAACATCATCACTTCAGCTCTACAACTTGAAAACAGTTGACTGAGTCATTTAGTAAACTGGAGCACACTGCCATTCAGCTTTTTCTAAGCATTAGAAAAAGCCGTCTCTGTTCATTTCAGTTTTGTTATGTAACAGATACCACACAGGGTTTGTGTTTTTTTGCAATGCATCATTAAATACAAAGACAGCAAATGTCAGAATGTTTCTGTGACTGACATCCAAATGTCAAACTCATTTCTCTGTCGGCATTATGAGCTATAAATTCAGTCAAATGCATTCTGACTAAGATCCATCTCTCCGATCCATATTTAAGAGAATGTCAGGAGTCAGAGGACTGATCAGTCTAACATCTAACAGAGTATTAAACTCTTGACTTTTCTGAAAGCTGATGCCATCAAATGTCAAGCGTTGCCTCTGGACTGCGTCTCATTCTAGCTCAGAGAGTGGATCATAACTCAGCACCAGCAGAGGAGCTGGACTGAATCTTATTTCTATGCTAATGGTGTTGACAAATGTGTTGTGATGGCGTTGCCATTTTTGAGTGGAACTGAAAGGCGCTCCTGAATTGAATTGTACTGTGAATTATCATATAATTGCATTTTCAGCTGTGATTTATGTGCACGGGGAAGCCGGTGTGCACCGGTTAGATGTTCGTGGCATTTCTGCAGCTGCTCCGACTTTGAGGTCTGCGGGATGATTCTCCGGCTGCTAACATCCATCTTTACCAACCCCCCCTCTGCTTGATTTCCTCCTCATGCCCCCTTCTTTTTCATTCATTTGTTCTTCCTGTCGTAGTTGCTTTCATTCAGTCATTCCCTGCCTTTTACTCTCAGTTCCCCTGCTGGCAGTGCTTTCACTTTCTCCTTTGTAGTTTCCATCTTCAATCATCTGTCTCAGCAGTGTTTGAAGGAGGGTAGCAGGGAGGATGGTACAGTGCATCTGCATCCTTCAGGGCATTATGAACATATTCTTCTTTCAGTCTCAGTTTTTCTCTCGATCTCAGCACTTTGCTCTGACACATTCTGCTCTGGGCTGACCTCTGTTGAGCTAAACAAGAGCGAATCCAGCTATTAGCAAAGGTGCATCTCAGTAAATTAGAACATCATCGGAAAGGCCATTAATTTCCGTAATTCAGTTCAAAAATTAAACTATATGATATATTGAATCATTACACACAGAGTGATAAACTAAAAATAATAAAAAGTACTTTCTTAGAAAATTTAAATATTGCATAGGACTAAAAAAAGATTTTTAAGACAGGCAGATCCTCCCTAATGAGAGGTATATGCACTCAGTGCTTGGTTGGGGCTTCTGTCGCATGAATTACTGCATGACAGGACCCAGGTTTCCGGTGCAGAAACGCAGGGTAAAGAGAAACTACCCAGAAACACTACTCTGGTCCATGCAAGATGTTATTAAAAGCATTGCACAGCACCTTTTTTCTGATTTTTGTTCGTAAGAACTTTATCATCATTTCCCACTGCGTAGTACTGTGGTCAGGAATAACCTCTGAAGCAAATCTGAATCCAGGAGTCATTTTTCATTCAGCTTTGGTTGAGGTCATGCAGTTTCAGAGTGAATTTACCTGCTGCTCTTCATTAGCTCAGGCCTAATTTCACACTTTAATGTCTGACAATGCACCTTAATGATGCCTCCAGAGCACAGAGATATTAGCATAAAATAATTCCCCTAGTATACATCAGCTTTAATACTAATAATGCAAAATATCTGCAAAGTTTCAAGATTCACTGAATTATTTAAGCTGAAACACAATTCTGCAGCTTAATTCTGCAAAGCTGAACGATGTTTTTTGTTCTTGTTATTCACTGTTGCTTCATTAAGACACTTGTCTATTTTTAAACACATATCATTTATAATTTCACAGCTATGCTCATTTCAGTCCATTCAGCTGATCAGTTTTTCGTATCCTTGTAGACAGATACTAACTGCCTCAGCATGGAACAGCGCTGCTAATGCAAACAAGGTGACTGGGAAGACAGTTTGACATCTGACTGATGGGAAAGACAGTGTGAGAGGAGGCACGGATGGAATACGATATCCTCAAAGCTCAATGCTGAAGAAAGGAGACGAACATGATTCATGCAACTTCTGACATCAGCAAACAGACAATTATGGTCCGAACTTTTGCCAGTGACACAAGGGTGTTTTATGTTTTTCACGTTTCCTTGAAAAGGTGAAGAACGAAGAAAATGTTTGAAGAGTTAAAAAGACTTTAATTCACAGAAACCTTCACGCATATGTGCTCCACATCAACTTCTGGAGCAAATCCTGACTCATTACGAGCCCCTCTGGTCAAGTGATTGGAGCTGATTATAGTTTATTCTCTTCTGTTTGAAAACAAATAAGATTCCGGGGGGACGATTTGAAGATTTTCAAAGAGTCAAAATGTTTACTTTCCAGATTTTGTCAGGGTGCTCTATTATGCTGGAAAATCCACAGATCATCACCAAACTGTTCCTGGATTTTTGTAATACGCTGTTCTTCATTCACTGCATTGTCCATGGACAGAAATGAAAAGAAAACCACGACCTTAGAATAAAACAGGAGCAATGTTCTCTGTCTCCCTTCTGAACAGTTAATTGTCTGTTTTCCTTTGATTTTTCCGTGATATCACAGAAGGAAGCAGTATGTTTGAGGTAGTGCCTGAAACACTAGTT
This sequence comes from Anableps anableps, assembly GCA_014839685.1. NCBI lineage: Eukaryota > Metazoa > Chordata > Actinopteri > Cyprinodontiformes > Anablepidae > Anableps > Anableps anableps. The sequence continues at coordinate 7,855,743 of CM026076.1, read as the reverse complement.
GCTAGTTCACAGAACAACATAATAACCACAACCTGGTTAAAGACAATGTTAGATTTCTATGTTCATCCCCTCGAGAAGGAGCGTCAAACTCAATTTCATTTTGTGCCATGTCAAGAGCATAAATGTTTTCAAAGGGCCGGTTGTGCCAGAATGTATTGATAAAACCCATTAACAAACTGTTAAAATATTAATAAATAGCTGTCTCTGCACTCGACAAGTTCTTCTTAAAATTAAATAATACTGAACATCATTTCACTTTGTTCAGTCCCTCCAGGATTTTGCAATTGTTTTGGGGATTTTTTGCAATGAAAATCAAAGATTTTGTGGCACTAATTTATAAATATTTGCAAGGAATTTTGCAATATTTGCGCTTATGTATGACGGTAAATGTGACTTTTTGTTACTTGCCACATGGATCACAGACTACAACTTTACATCAAGTCAGGCTAAGGCTGCAGAGTAGTAGAAGTAAGAAATACTGCCACCTGCAGGTGGGAGTTAGCATCACTTAAACCCAATTTTCTTGACCATTTTTTGTGGAAAATTTGCAATAAACACAATTATGCATTAGTGTGAAAAAATGCTGTTGATTTTGCGTGCGTGAATTTGTGAGATCGCAGAATCACGAAAAAGCTGAGGGACTGACTGATGTAATTTGGCAGTATACAGGTAAAAAACGGCTTTGATTTGATTGATAAAACAGTATTGAAGCACACAACTGTTATCTTGAAGGATCTTTTTATGTGTCCCTCTGGAGTCTAGAGGGCCATGACAAGCCGTATTTGGCCCCCGGGCCTTGAGTTTTACATATGTGCCCTACAGCAATCTTTAAGGCTATCCATCGTATCCATTCAAAGTACTGTCCCTCTTCACTGCTGGCTGCTGTTATCAGAAGCAGTTTCTGCCAAAATGATCTTCATTTAAACCAGCAACTCACCTGATGCATCATCTCAATTCCCAAATTGCCACGTGTGAACAGATGGAAGAACGTGCAATCAAGTTTGATAAAGCATGACAATGTAATATTGGACTAGAGCCCATTAAGCCCCCTGCTATCGTCTCACCAGCCTACTAAAAGTGATTTATCACTGAATAAGCCCATTATTTGGTTTTCACCCAAATCACTGAGCATGAGATTGATTATGCTTCCAAAAGTTATTTTGCTTGAGAGCAATGTAAATCCCTATAAGTGTCATTAAGTCAAACATCTTGCAAAAAGTAATGTTGCTTTTAACTGCTGGCTTCTTCTAAAAACCCACTTTACACTGAAAAAAAAAAAAATCCCTGCCTGCTCTCTGCTCCTTCCAATCAATGGTGCTTTCATGCTGTGGAATTATGAGCTTGTTTTCCTGCAATTAGTTTGGTGTGAACCAACTCTATTAGCATAGCTCAGTGATTTCTTCTCCCTTTTTCCTCCCAACAGATCCCTTGATCCATGTTGTGTGCATAATTACCCATCAATGATTAGCTTCTCGGCTGAAGTGCAGAACACCATTAAGAGCGAAAGCTCCACAACTTAATCTGTGTCAAACACCCATAAAATGGATCTCTAACTCCCTTTTCATCCTATTGTTTAAGATGAACCGAATGTCAGTGGTGTAAATCACGAATCTTTTCCCAAACAACGTCCTTAATTATTTATTTTTAATTTGCTGGGACCAAGTTCAAGTTAGTGCTAAGAATACAGACACAGGTTTTTACTTGTATGAGGGATTGATGCAAAGTTAATGACACAATGCACTGCAAAAACACAAAATCTTAATTCCTTCATATTGATGAAAAAGTTCTAGTTATAAATTAAATAATCTGCCAGTGGAACAAGACATTTTAACTTTTGGGAAAAATATCTTGTCTCACTGGCAGATTATTACACTTCTAACTAGTAACTAGTACCTTTTCATCAAAATTAAGGAATTATTGATTTAAAACAAGCTCCTATATCTGCTGAAAAGTTACTTGTAAGTTAGTTTTGTATTCAAGATGTTTGTGCTAGAAAATAGATTAAAAAAAAAACTTGGTAAGATTGTGTGTGTTTGCAGTGTGCAAGTGTCTGCTGTCACTGTGTGCTCTTTCAGGAGCAGTGAATGCCTCAAGTCAGTGACTCAATCCAATCTGATGGGTTTCCTAGAATGGAAAACCTTTTTAACCAATTTGAGTAATAAACTGAACTTAACTGCATTGTTTGGGCAAAAGTAGGTATGCCCTTTAAAGCCACACTAGCACCTCATACTCCAGTAACACCCTTCTCAAAATACCTCAAGGGACATGGTTGTAAGGTTCCCATGCATTCACAAAACAAGTGGACCGGACAATCAAACTACTATAACGGCAGTTCTTTGAGGATGAAGATCTGGTCCTTTGTTCCAAGGCAAGTGTGAAAGTCTTATGAGTGCCCCTCTTTGGGGGTTTCCTATCCATGTCCTGCTGCTCGGGGAGACCCAGAACTTTCTGGAGGGACGATCGGATCGACTTATTAGCTATGGCTCTCTCTAGATATTTGGTCACTTTTCTCAGCATCCAGTTCGGTGTGATATCATTTTAAACATCTCAGCAATTTTAGCCACATGACGACTTTAATACAGAAACTTTCAGCATTTGTTAAATCTGTCACAATCAGTCTTTGTGGCAGCACTGCTCACACTGGTGTAAGAGCTTTGGAAACAAAACAACATCCTGTCCGATCTGTTTTGTCAAACTCCTGACTTTCAAACCAGCCTCATTTATCGAACATGCACTAAATGAACCAGAAGACGATCCATACTGATAATGGTATGCTTCAAATGTAGCTGAAAGTATAGAATTAAAACTACTTTTACCATGATAATGAATTCATTTACCTGAACTGAATTTTGCAGTGTACCAGCATGGATTTCACAAACTTTCTTAGATGTTTTATCTTAACCTTAATCTATCATAATCACTTGTTTTGTTTTTAGCTCTTTGTTGCCCTTTGAGATCTCAAGATGTAAAGGGTGTTATAAATAAAATGTATTTTTATTATTATTATTATTAGTATTATTATTATTATTATTGTTGTTGTTGTTGTTAAATTGATGTTGTGTGGTCAGAAATGTAATTGTACATTAGTACAAGTTATTCACAAGTGTCAAAATCTGGGACAAAACCCCAACTGTCCACCTCAGATGAAAGGAAACTGGTTTGGATGTTCAGGTACCAAGAGTCACGAACCTGCCAGGAAATGGAAATAGTTTTACTGCCCACAATAAAAGCAGTTATATGCATATCACTATGAGTTGAGAGGGTGCTGAGAAAGAAAGATGGTCCTGTAACTAAATGAACATCTTTAAATTTAGTAGAAATTTGTGGCCACCCACATGGACAAGCCAAATCCATTCAGAGAAAAGTGCGATGGTCAGATGAGACAAAGACTGAGCAAGAAGTAGGTTTGGAGAAGTCAAGGTGAGGGTTTCGAACCTCAGAGCATTGTACCAAGCATGGTGGTGGCACCATCATGCTGTGGGGACGTTTTGCTGCCATTGCATAAACTGGATGGAATAATGAAGAACAACAGCAACCTCCAAAGTCTTCAACTTCTTCTCAAGCCAACAGGTAGATGGTTGAAGCTTGGACACAACTGGTTGCTCCAGCAGAACATTGATACCAAATTCACATTAAACTCATATGGGATAAATATCACAGGTTAACATCAAGGTTTCCGAACAGAACATTTGTGGACTATGTTTGAAAGGCGAATCCTTGTCAGCAAATCAACCAACTCTGATACAAAGGTCCAATATCCAGCCGGAATGAAGCCGGACGCTTGCTGATGGCAACAAAAAGCATGTTGTTGGGGTTCAGCTTACTGAAGATCACTAGATGTTAACATTAACCAAACCTTAAAGCTCAGCTGGGCTTCTGCTGCAAAGCTTATTTCATCCTTCAGTGACCAATATGACTGCTGTTTGTTTATTACTGGGACCAGTGACTTTACTGGGGGTGAAGAAATTATTTATTAACCAAAACAGCAGTCAGCCCTTTTCGTTTGACTTTGCTTGCTTTTCTAAGTAGGTTTGAAATAAAGCTTTGTTTATTCTAATTTGGAAAAAAATATATAGAGATTGAAGAACAGCTGCAGTGAAAACTAGTTAACATAATAAAATGAAATAAACTTTAATTATTAATCTCCATTATTGTATTTAGATGATGTAAGTTTAAAAAAAAAAAGCTTTAGTTTTGATTTCTTAAACATTTCAACAAAGATAATTAAAATTTAGTTGTTCCTATGTTTTAATGTGTAGACTTTATGCAGCTGACCATTTAAGTACTACTTCTGCCTTTTTTTAGGCCTATAAAACTATGTATTATTATTACTATTATTACTTTTATTTATTTATTTATTTATTTTTTTTTTTAAAAAAGGGGTTGAAAAGAAATGGGGTTTTGTCCCTTTGGAAATGTTGCCAGCTATGTATACTCCAGTGGAACCCTCGCTGGCTGATTATGTGTGGAAAAGTGAAACTTACACAAGGACTGCATGTGTTACTAATAAAAAGCCTGTGGACAACTAAGTAACAATGCTGGTCAGAATTGGAGCAGAAATGCCATCCATTTGACTGCTGCATGAATGTTTTTTGCTTCAGATTGTAGATTTTGTAATGAACAGTCATTGTTCTTCCTCAGCCTCATAAATGGTCACTTTATGCATTAAAACTTGTGTGGGAGACTTTGCTATCACCTCTATTGTCTTCGGGGAAAATCAAGTTATGCTCTAAAGCTAAAGTTTAACATTTTACATAAAACATGATCTTTAGCAAGCTTTGCTGGCATTCCTGACTGCCTTATAGCTTCTTTTCTTATTGAAAAAAGTTACACATTTCTTTGGAAATTATTAGCTATTGTGAGCAAAAAAAAAAAAAAAAAAAAAAAAAAACCAGAAAGGATAATGTCATGTGAGGAAATGCAAGGAGGAGGCTGGCAGGTGACAACATGAACAGGTTTTTTTTTGTTGTTTGTTTGTTTTTTTATAAAAGAAAAAAGAAACTTAAAAACTGAAGTCGAGGGAAAATCCAAAGGGATAAATCATAAGTGATAGATGATGGAAAAAACCAGAGCAGTCACAACAGGAGGATCTGACAATAACGGAGGAAACCCAGAAATATTTATACAAGGAGCTTAATTATTGGGAAAACTAGACAGGTGAGTAAATGAGCGGATAAAGGACAGTTGGGGCGTGCAGGGACTGAAGACACTGAGGGAAGATAACTAATTAACACAGAGAGAGCTGAACTACACACAAAGGATCTTCAAAACACCAATTTTACCCCTCTAAAAACAACAGTCTGGTGGTATTTATAAAAACATCTAAAAAAAGCGTTGCTGATTAAACGTCTAACACTGGAGACTAAACTAAAATGTACAGAAAAGAAACATAAAAGTAAATACAACACCCAACACAAAGGAAGGATCCAAATGGCAATTGTAAACAATACTAGAATAAACAGAATATGAAAGCAAAGAGTGACAATTATCAAAATAAAGAAAAAAAAACCCCAAAAACAATGTTCTTAAAATCATGAAACAGAGTAAAAATGATAACATATGACCCTTAAAGTCCCTTGAATTTATGTATAACACGCAGGTCCCTGTATTAAATCCTTCTGTTTTTGTTTAATAATTTATCCCCGACAAGCTCCTCTCTCCGTCTCTCTCTATCAGCTGCGTGAACTCTCAGCGGACACTGAGGCTCTCTTTTCTCTCCCTGTCCTCTCTCTCCTCCTCCTCCTCCCTCGCCTGCCTCCCTCCAGTATCCCGGCTCCCTCTCCTCTCCTCTGCACCTGCTCCTCCCCTCCTGCCTGGCTTATTATCCTCAGACTCAGAACTGCGCTCCATCCTCGCCAAGTGATGCTCCTCGGTGGCGCACATCGGCGCTTCATCGATGCGGGGCGCACCGCCGCGGTTTGTTTTCTTCCACGGGGAAACGCGCGCTGAGCGGCGGCCGAACATGGGAATTTAATGGGGATTTTATGAGGGAGTGAGCCGGAGGAGGGAAGGACGACTAGGAGGCGCAGAGGTCCCATCAGAGAGCGGTGAAGGACTTGGAGCAAGACGGGGAGGAGGAGGGAGGACTCCGGGGAAGCGGGACGCAGAGGATGGTTTATAAGCTTTGGATAGTTTGTGTGCGCGTTGGAGGGCAAAATTAGATGGTTTTTTGTTTTTTTTTTAGAAAGGGCATCTTGGAGTTTTCTGGATCCTTTCTGTTTGTGATGGAGTGAGGGGAGGAAAAGCGCACTCTAAGTTAAGATCCGCCATGAAATCAGTGTTTTTCAGTCGTTTCTTCATCCTCTTGCCCTGGGTCCTTATTGTCATCATAATGATCGACATCGACAGCAAAAGGGCGATCCGGGCTCCAGCGGCTGGGCGGACCGGCAGGGCGCAGCGGAACCCCCGGGGCGGCTCACCGGGAGCCGGTGGCGCCCAGAACCAGTCATCGCTGCCCATCATCTACGCCATCACCCCCACGTACAGCCGCCCGGTGCAGAAAGCAGAGCTGACCCGGCTGGCCCACGTTTTCCGCCAGGTGCCCCGACTTCACTGGATCGTCGTGGAGGACTCGACCTCGCGTACCGACCTGGTGACGCGCTTCTTGGCCCGGAGCGGCGTGCCGTACACGCACCTGCACGTGTTCACTCCCCGCAGGTTCAAGCGCGCCGGGATGCCACGCGCCACCGAGCAGAGGAACGCGGCTCTCGCGTGGCTCCGGCAGCACCGCGGCAAGCGCGACTCCGGGGTGGTTTTCTTCGCGGATGACGACAACACGTACAGCCTGGAGCTGTTCGAGGAGGTAACCTCTTCCCCGTTTATCACCTCATCTTCAGCATTCATCACCCATCATCGGAGAAGGGTTCGAAAAGGTGTGCGACCTGCCACAGCTGAGGATAACACCTGGATAAGAATAAAAGTCAATCTAAATCCATTCACAGGTAGAAGTACGTGTCAATAAATTAGATTATAAATCAAAAGTTTATTTAAATTTTACATTTGAAAAGTGAAAGTCGTCTTATTTAATCATTTCACCAAAGTGATGTTTTTCAAAATGTAGAAAAATGGGAATTTCTCCTGTGACGAAATTATAAAATGATTTCCAATACAGAGCTGTTATGTTATGACCATGTTCATTCGGAAAACTGCTGATTTGACAGTCATTGAAGAAGGGAAAGCCTCAAATCGTGATTTCTGTGTTATATCCATACACACCGTTGGAAAGCTGAGTGGAAGGAAAAAGTGTGATGGAAAGGTGCAGGTTCTAAGAAGAAAAAGGACTGGCTGGACTGTTGCTTGGTGGTCCAGTGTTCTCTTTTGAAATAAAGGTGAATTTTACATTTTATGTTGAAATTAAGGTCCAAAAGCCAGAACAGAGGTGGAAACTCACAGAGTCCAAGTTGCTTAAGGAAGTTGAAGTTTCTACCTTATGTTTTGGGAAGCTATGCCATCTGCTTGTATTGGTCCACTGTGTTTAAACAATTCCAAAGTCAGAGCAGCCATCAAGTTTTATGAGGAGTTATTTTCCAGCACCTGGCACCTACCGATGGCTAGAAATAACAATCCATGCTTTAATGACTGGAGTATTACTATGCTTGATTTGGCAGCAAACTGGCCTGACATAAACCCCACAGACAAGCGAGGGAGTATTTTCCTAAAAGGAAAATGAGAGACACCAGAGCCAAGAAGGCATGAGCTGAAAGCAGATATGAAAGCAACCTGGGTTCCTTAACACCTTATCAGAACCTTATCTCCTCCATGTCAGCTGCATTGATGCACAGTTGCTCTGTGCGAAAAATGCAATTAATTTTACACCTTTTTTTAGTCTTATGTTCAACTCGTGTTAATATATAAATGGAGACTACAAGATGAAGCTGTCGGATAAAACTGAACGTTGAGTAAAAAAAAAAAAAAAAATTTAGCACAACAGGACATTCCCTCTGTGATGGTGATGGATTTTCACTGGAAGCCTGCAGAAACGTTTTACAGATGAACCTCCTGCAAAGCAGTGCTTCTTAATAATGTAGTATGTTCAGAGTGAGAAATGGCTGATGGATTTACGGTAAATGCATGAGAAGTTACTGCCAGACAAAGCTGTGGGAAGGATGAGGACCACGGGAGTGCTGAGGTGATGTTTGCCTCTGGTGCAGCAGCTCTGTGTTGTTTTCTATAACCTGCTGGCCATCGCTGCACTAATAAGATGTTTCGTTTGCATCATTTGCTGTCATATTCCTCAGGAGTAAGAATTATTGGCTTTTTGTCATGCCCTTTCTGACCATTTCATTGTCATTATTAATTCCAGATGCGGGTCACAGAGATCATGAAAACCTTGAACACAAATATCATGGTATCACCAGGCTTCCCATCAATTTTCGGTTTCAAAATTCTTTTTTTTTTTTTTTTTTTCCAAGTTTAAAATTTCTGATTTTTTTCAGCAGTTTTTTTTTCTTTTCTTTTTTTTTTTTTTGTACATTCTAGGTATTTGAGTACAAGACACTTACCTAGTTAGATTTTATTATCTGTATCTTCCATAAATCATGAAGCAACAAGCTGGCTTCCAATTCAATTCAATAATGAACTAAAGAGCTATTTCAAAATCTGAACCTCTTAGACTTGTAAAGTCAATTCTTGAAATTGCAGTATGTGAACTGTGGTACCTTTTTTTTTTTGTTTCTAAAAACCAAATAGGAGTTTCTAGGCTGTATTTCCCGGGGCTTCTAACCAGACCCAGTTTATGAAACAACAGCTCCAGTTTAAAGTCCTCATCTAAGATGAGTTAGAGGCAGTGAAATGTCCCCGTTTTGATTCTTTGATAAGCATGTTTATCTGTGGGTTCTCTGTCAGTCACTTAAAAATCAAATCACCAGTGACATGGAACTGGACTGAAACCTAAGTTGTGATGTCTGAAATCAAAGTTAAAGGAAGCTCTCTAAGTATCTTTTCAAAGAGCCCTTTACTGGGGCAATGCTTGGTGCAGTGGTAGGGCGGGTGCCCCATTTAAAGAAGCTATCAATCCTCAACGCAGCCGACTGGAGTTCCACATTCCTGTTGCATGTCTCCCCTCTTCTTTCTCTGCCTCTTTCCTGTCTGAATACTGTCAATAAAGGTAACCAGCACCATAATATCTTTATATTTCTGAACATCTTATACATATCTGATAAGGAATAAAGTCTCGAATACTCAGCTTTATTTTTTCCAAACTTGCCAAAATGAAATTCTATACTTTCCAGCCTTTTCAAAACTTCATAAGAAGCCTGAATCACTGCATTTAATAACCTAAACTAAAACGTGCAATATGATCTAATTTCTTTTATTCAGACCATCATTGGTATGTTATCTCTAACATTAACTCCTTATTTTGATTTTGACACTAAAAGTCAAACAAAATGGTGTAATAAACACAACTAAATTTAATAGAAGCATTGACTTTTTTTTTTTTTTTTTTTTTTTTATAGCTACACTGTTTGCAGAGAAACACTAAATATGCAACAACTGATTTTAGCTGGTTAATAGGTCGGGTAGAAACTGTTGTCGGCTGAAACCTGCAGTGTTCGTTGACTGTGTGTGTTTTTGGTAACCACAAAAATGTCCTAATTGCTGAAGTGGTCTGTTTTGTAAGCAAAAATGGAAAAAGTCTGATTCTGCCAGCTGACAAATAGTGTGCAGCAACATGTGGGGGAGGGGTAACGCTGCCCTATATGCTCCAAACAGACAGGAAAACTCTGGTCACTCCGACTTTTTCTTAGCATCTCAGTTAAAGGACTGTACACCACTGGATGACAGAAAACCTGAGCAGTTTTGAAATAGTAACTTTTTAAAAATTCAGTTTAACTTGATACTAGTAACCTCCCACTGCATAATTAATCATAACATTGGATTTTAAACCCGAACATCTTAACATACATGAAACCACGCTGACCAGCTGCAGACTGCATGTGAAGCAGCATGATGCACCAGTATTGATGTTGTGTATTGGCAAACAACACCATGTAATCAACTCTTCATCCAAGACTGTGTTCGTGCATGTTTATGTGCTGATGTGGGGTGTCTCAAATGCCTTTTCAGAGTGTGTTGTTGTGCCTTCAGATTACAAAGCCTTTTACTTGAAGGTGATGAGGTGGGGTCTTAAAGCTGCATCAGATGCAACAAAACAATCTTCACGCTCTCATGGTTGTATAATCTGGAAGAATGGGGTTGATTGCTGATTGCTTCTCACTCTGATTGCTGCCTTTTAGCGAAAGCTGCCTCTGAATGTGGAGCAGCTTTCATCATTCTCATCTACAGTTACTGAGATTTCTTTTTTTTTTTCTTTTTTTTTTTTTTTTTTAGTTAAATAGGCTTTTAAAGTTAATTTGTTACATGTACTGCTCTTTTTATACCTTTCTATTGCCTGACGCAGAGGCGAAAAAGCACTGATGGACTCACATAGTTGATTTGATATCTGCTTCCTTAGTTGAGGATGTGAAAACCAGAAAAATGTAAAACCTTTGGAATTCCTGAAGGAGCCGTCTGTTTTTTTTAAATCGCAGTCCTCAATACTTTTCAATAATGGATAAACCTCTATCCATACCCCAATGTTCACATTATTAACTATTAATGCACTAATAAAATCATAGCATCTGTCTTTGGATCACTCCACCTTGAGACAATTGGTCTAACCCTGCCTATTTGCGGGTTTTTCTGTTGAACATAACTCCAAATTATTTGTGGAAAACCCACGTTTGCAGATTTTTTTTTTGAGCATATATAGTTGAAAGAAAATGGATCTTGGAACGCTTAAATACCGAGGTGCAATGCTGCTTAATATGCTATTGGCTGGTGTTTTGCAAAGCAGCCAATCCAGGAGTGCCATTCATTTACCTTGGCACTGATTGGCTGTACCTCCAAGAGCAGAGATAAGGACGAGTGTCGATGTTAGCTTTTACGGTGGCGCTAAGATGGTTTCTTCTGTGTGTATTAATGCATATTAAAGTATACTTGGTGTTTAAAATATTAAAACCGGCAGTTATAAGTGTTTTTAGAGGGGGTCTCAAGTTGTCATGGGTTTTAGCAGCTTAGTAGTCCAGTCTCTAACCCACTCGAATATTGGGGGTTCGCTGTATAACACTTTTTAGTAATCAATACATTTGCTAGTGCTGAGGTGACCATTACCTTTAAAGTGTTCCAAAAATACAGTTATTGTGGTTCTTTGGTAATAATTATCATCTAAGTTAAAATAAAAAATGAATAAACCTTTAGGTAAATCAGTTAATATTGTGTTTTATGCATGACATACACCTTATTAGGAGTACATTTTCAAATGTATAACAGGATTATGCTAATTAAACATGTGGAGAAGGACACATCACTTTCACTCTGGTGTACTGGAAGCACTAGTGATCAGGGCGGATAAACATGGATTAATTCAATCATATTACAGGGAACTTTACAAGACAAATAGGCCCAATTCATATCCAGTGATTTATTATATGATTCAGTCAAACAACCCAGTCATATAGTCAGATTTTAATACCATCCAATTTCATCCTAATTATAATACATCCAAATTCAGATGATGATGTAGTGACGTTGGCAAAAAGTTACCTTTGTAATAAGGAAGAGAGCCAAATACACCAAGTTGTTGATTTTGCAGCAATCCTTTCTTCTGAACAAGCATATAGCGACAGTGGAAAGGTAAGACTCCCTTTTAGCTAGAAGAAACCTCCATGAGATTTCGGTATGAGCAGCTGTCTGCAGCAACCAGCTGGGAGTTGAGAGGAAAGAAAGCAGAAAAATGCAAAAAAATAAATAAATAAACAGAAACACACTAAGCAGGGGGAAGAGAAAACAATGTTAGTTCATAGTTAATGTTAGCGATCACTCTGTCAGTGATTTCCTTAAGGAAAACACACAACAAGGCACTTTAACTAGGGATACTTTCTATAGAAAAGGAAACAAAATATAGTAGTTAATGAAAGTAAAGCTCTGTTTATAACTCCAACCAAGTAAAAGACATAGCTAAATACAGAACTACTAGGCCAGGAGTACTTTCAATGGGAAAAAGAAAACAATGAGAGTGCACAGTTAATGTTAGCAATAGCTCTGTGGTTTCTTTAATGAAAGAGACACTGTAAAGCACTGTATCAGGGGTACTTTACATGGGAAAACAAACAAAATGTTTCACAGAGTTAATTAAAGTAAAGCTCTGTTTATAACTCAGCTAAAAGACACAACTAAACACAGAAGCACTGTGCTAGGAGTACTATCTATGGGAAAGACAAACAAAGAATAGACAGCGCTAGCTGAAAAAAAATCAGGGAAGGAATGAATGACTATGATCCACACAGTAATAGAAATGAGCAAGACAGATCATTAATACCATTGTTAGCATGAAAATAAATCCAATGCTAACATATTGTGTCCCTGTCTTATTTAAAGCCAAGATGGACATGCTCTTCCAAGTTGAACCTGGTAACAAGAGAAATGCTGTTATCATATTGATAGGACTTAAAAATATGTATTGCTTATATTTATTAACTCTGTTTTGTTGTGATATAGGAAGATTATTAGAAAACTGTGTGTCATGTGGGTTAGTAATTTCTGATCTGATTAATTTAAAAGTGTTGTGATTAATATTGTCTATAGATTCCCACACACTGAACTATGCCATCACAGAAATGCCATGCTGGGTTAAATTCTTTGATTACAGTTTCTGCCCCATCCATCCAACCATCACCTTCAAGGTCATGAATAATCAATAAAACCAGTTAATTAAAGTCCAGCCTTACCTAGAAGCCTGTTGTTTCCCTGAATGCAACCCTTGACTAAAAGTCCTCATCACTTTGGCCTTACGGAGAGCTGCAGTCTAGTCTACTTTGACACAGAGTAGTGTAAATTTGGTGGCTGTGGCTTAGTTTAAAGAGTATCTGTTTGATTTGTTGATAGGACAGTGTCTCCTCTGTGTCCTCCTTCCTATTTCATTACCCTGCTGCTGTGTGCAGGTAATGGCCTGTCATAGAGAGATAATAGGCTGTCACATGGCGGTAATAACCTGTAGAAACTGTTTGGCAGCCTTTAGAATGATGAGAGTAACTTTGCTTACAGTGGGAAGCAACATCACATTAGAGACTCTTAGATCATTTTAGGAAGGGAAGTGCTTGGGAAAACATCTAAGCAGCCAAACTATTAAATTAGTATGACTACTTGTAAGTCATCAAGTCTTTATTAGTGTTAGCAGCTGTTGTTTTTCTATAAGAAAATGTGTCACCTCTTATAAGCCCATAACTATTGTGAATGTTAGGGCCCCTTTGCACCGAATGAACATCCTACTGAGATTAGCCAGGAAGTGGATAATCCTTGCTGGTCTTTTGTTTTTTTTGGGTGGGTTGTGGGGGGGGTTTCAGGAGAACTGAGAACAGATTACTATGCATTACATGTGATTGGCCATGGAGGGCTCTTAGCATGGACAAAACCTCTATAGAAAGGTTGTGGTGGCTTGTTATGTTGGTGGAGGTGTATAAGGTGGAGCCTGATGACAGAGTATTCATGATTTGGGGGGTTATGTGCACACTAATGAGGCTATGCATGCACTCTTCTGCTGCCGGCAACAACCAATCAGTTTGGGTCATGTGGCTGCATAGGCCAATCCACACTTGCCAATAAATCATACGCCTCACTTATGGAGCCATTATTCTTTGTGATGCAAAACAAGAAATGCTTTGTTTTCATCACGGTTCAGGTCTACTAGGTGCAGAAGTCATGATCATTCATCTTGTCCACCACAAATAGCTGATATTTCCAGAATCAGAATGTATGTTCAAATTTGATCCCAAATAGCAGATCAGGATCCTGATCCCCGCATTGTAAAATCAAGTCAAGTCAAAGAATCTTTCCATTGTGCATTTAAAAGAACCAAATTGATGCACCAACTTATATGGCTGACACTACTGTATATCTGCCTTGCCACTCCTGCACAAGTGTTGCAGCAATAACCTGACAATAAGATTACTTAATTTCAAGATATGCTATGCAGACACTCTATCTGCACCAACAAAGGTTCATCTCAGCTCTGGATGCTGATGGCAGAGGCAGTTTCATATGAGGCATTCAGACCTATTTTATAGCTGACAGACCTTTTTGATTATAACTGACAGGCCTTTTTAAAGAAAATACTATTATGAATTCAAGTCACTGTGTCTCTTCACCCTGATGGACATTTGAGCAAATACTTCATATCATCTATTTTATCTTATATGGCACCCTAAGAAAAATCAACATTACCTGTTAAAGTAAGAGTTCTTGATATAAAAACTTTGGCAGATGTTTAAATTCAGACGTCTGATCAGATACCGGAAATGCAGCATCAGTGGATGTCTAGTACCAAAAAGCCATGCTCTCCTTTACAGGTGAAGAATTTCAGATTTTGCAGTAAGTCATCCTGTGTGATAGGGCTGTTACCGTATGTCAAGTCAAGTTTATTTGTGTAGCACATTTCAGCAGCAAGGCAGTTCAAAGTGCTTTACATCATAAAAACATCAATCAAGTATACAGCAAATCATCAAAATCATCAAAAACATCAAAATCATCGAGCGAGTATACAGCCAAATCATCATACTGCTTTGGTCAGTGGTAGTCAAACAATAATTACAGATGTTACAGAAATAATGCTACCCTATGCCAACTGAATAAAATGTACCTTGAGTCTTAGTGAGGAAAGAGAAATTAATTACATAATAACATATTTTATTCACAATAAATCCCAAATGTATTTATTACTGTAATCTGTTAAAACATTAATCAACTCTACAACTAGGTTAGTGTAGATGTGGACACAATATAATTTCTTAAATTGAGTTACCTACTGAATAGGGCTTTAGGGAATGGTATGATGACTTGATTGCATGCAGTGCACAGCTCCCATTCTCTCTGTGTTGTGTCTGTGTAGATGGCACCAGATCCTTTCTGCAGCTATACAGTGCATGCTGCAGGGAGCAACTAGAATACTCACAATCAGCTATAAAGTGTGAAGGATATAAGTTAGGTTAGGCAGCAGGTGTACACCATGTTCACTGCCTCTGAATTGGAAATAAAGGCCCAGTTTGATGGGCAAAAATGGCAAAGGGACAGTGCTGACCCATCACTTAAACAGTTTATTGTCTCTCGGTTTTTAGAAACTGTGGTGCTGGAAAGGTCAGAGCTCCGAACATGTTCAGTTACATGAACACTAATTATGTCCACTGAGTCTGCTGCATGTTGCCGGTATTAAACCTGCTGGCATTTATAAAGTACTTGACTTGCATGTCCAGATATAGAAGGTTAACATCTTCCTGATTTGTTCTGTGCTTTGAAAACCATTGTGGTTACACATATGGTACTGAAAAGGAAAATTCTTTAAAAATTTTTATTTAAAAACAATATTTGCTGCTGTTAAAAAGGAATCACATTTTAATGCAGTTACTTTTTTATTGTCATAGCTTCATTAACATCATCTATAGTTTGCATTTAAAAATACTTCAAGTCCTGGCCAATACCATGGTAGGACTTGAGGTTAATTTTCCTGGAATTTTAATCACAGTATCTCACAGGTTCCTTCAAGGACTAGACAATTATATTATTAGGTAAATTGTAACCAGGTACCTTTTATTAAAGTAACCTGTAAGTTCAGAGAAAGTATGCTGTAGTTTCTGGCATGCACCAGATTACCTGGGTACCCTCTAGAAGTTCGATGTAGGTTCCAGAAAGTACTTTATGAATTAAGAAACACTATCCAGTCAGTTCTTGAAAGTCCAGGAAAAGCAAGCTGTAAATTCTGGAAAGTACCTGTAACATCTGAGAAAATGAAAGAAAGTACTAGAAACCAAAACTATAATCACTTATAAAGAATCTTATAATTTCATGGAAAGTGCCCTGTAAGTTCCAGGAAAGCACCATGTACATTACAGAAATATACCATGAGTTTTGGGAATGTCCCATGTAAGTTTTGGAAAGTATCCTGTGAGTTCTATAAAAAAAAAAACAAAAAAAAAAAAAAACCCTGCAACCTTGAAGAAAGTAACGTATTAGATCCCAGAATGTACCATGTGAGCTCTAGGAATCCACCCTCTCTAAGAGCTATGCAACTGTATCATGTGAGATTAAGGATGTACCCTTGGAGGTTAGAGAAAGTGACTTTTCAGTTCAGCAAAAGTACTTTATGAACTCAAGGAAAGTAACGTGTAACTTACAGGAAAGGAACCTGTAAGTTCCAAGATGGTACCCAGTAACCTGTGGAAATGTCTAGGCTACTATGACTGGCTAGGGCATTGCAGCCTGTGTGATCTCATTGCAAGCAAAAAGTATACTGGTAAAGTGGTTTAGGCTGTTTTTCTCTGTTAGCATGTTTCCACAGAAAGAACCCTCATTCAAGAACAACACCTGTTTCCATCCGTTTTGGGAACCAGGCATGCATCATCAACAGGGGGTGTTGTGCAACACGGAAGTAGAGCAAGATTGCTGACGCGCTGCACACCTCTGTGGCCCTGTTTGTCGCCATGGTTGTTGTTTCTTTCTCTTCTGTTTGACTGAACCATTGGTGACGTCACGGTTCACACTGAAGAACCAAACTTCCCACATTTCCTGAGTGGAACTAGATTTAGCGTTCAGGAACCTCAGTCTTCCGGTGGAAACACATGGTTCTAAATCCAGTTCGAGAACTAGAATGGGCTGGCTAGCTAGCTAGATAAATAGATAGATACTTTGCCTTTCATAGTTTCCCACTCAGTTTTAGCTGGTTCCTTTTAAAAGGCAAAGCATTTCTCACGTCTCGGTGGTCTGTTTGCAAATGAGGGGCTCAGCCATAGTTCAGTCATCCTCATTCTGGGTTGTTGATTACATCTAAGTTATTGCCCAGGCTGTTATGCTCAGAAATCTGCCTCCAGAACACCACAAGGCAATGATCAAAATATGGTAAAAGCATTCCTGGATTTCCTGTGTATGAAATAGCATTGGTACATGGCAAATGTTTTACAGGCCTCTGCATTCCTGCTCTTTCTGCTGCAGTTGAGTCTGTGATCAAACAGATGTATGTGTAATTTCTGCACATTAGTCAGGTCTCATTTTGGCAAGTTCCTTCAAGTGCACAGCACATTTTGTTTAAGCTGACTTGCAGCACTTAATAGAGTTGCAGAAAATGCAGCAGTGCTCATTTAATACCACCCATGCAATTACACTTTGATTGGCCCTTACCACAGTTTGTGCTGCTGACTGCAGAGGGATTTGGAAAATATGCTCTTAGCAGTCAGTGTTAGTCACCTTAGCAGGGTGATTATGCAGTTTCAATCACAAAACTTAGTTTTCTTTAAAAATGTATTATAAAATATTTTGGCTACATTAAATTATTTAATAACTGTTATAGCAACATACCCGCAACGCTGTGATTTTGCTTTGAACCACTTGGTATCAGAATAGTTTTGCAAAAGCCTGAACTGGAACTGAACAGCTTGGGTTTTGTTGTGGAATTTCTTTTTTCAATCAAAAAAAAAAATAAATAAAAAATCAAATAAATCCTCCCTCATTTAATTTAACTTTGACTGTAACTGCTTTCATTGAAAGTAGGAGGCACATTATACAGATGTATAACAGGATTTTAACCTCCTGGTATCTACCAGGGGGTTAAAATCTTTTCAATACTTTAACCAACTTTCTGCCCTCAACAGTTATGGCAAGAAGAAAAAATACCTGCTTGCAGTTGTATTATTTACATATCAGGACACCATAAAATTGACTTCTAAAGAATTTGCGGGCTTCATTTAGCATGGTAAATGCTGAAGTTCATCACAGGACAATTAGAAAAAGATGGATCAAGTGTGTCTGATTAGGAAGGGTTGTCAGGTGAAAGCCTCTTCTATTTGAACAGGATCTAACAGCTTGGCTTATTTTTGCAAAGTTGTATCTGAATAAACCACAAGACTTCTGGAGCAATGTCCTTTGGACAGATGACACCAAAGTCGAGCTGTTTGGCCATAATACACAGCATCATGCTGGAGCAAAACAAACACAACATATTTACACAAACATCTCATGGCAGGTATCAAGCACAGTGGTGGAGTGGTGATGATCTGGGTTTATTCTGTTGTTTCAGGATCTGGGCACCTTGCAGTTATTGAATCAACTATGAACTCCTCTTGGTACCAAAGAAAAGTTTCCAAACCTCAGTAAACTGAAGCAACATTGCCAAGAAAAGTGAGACAAATTTTCACCACAAGGATGTGAGACACTGATAAAGTCAGATGGAAAATGATCAGACTGAGCATTATTGCTGCTAAAGTAGGTTCTACGACTTGCAAAAGCAACAAAACAATTTGCTTTTAACATTTTTTCGACATATTACAACCAAAAACTGTGACATATTTTAATTTAAGAATCAGAATAATTTCAAGCCATAAAGTTACACAGAGTAATGCATAATTTTAAATGGTAAAGAAATCATACGTGGGAAAATATTTGACAAGTGTGGTCATTTATAATCAGTCCCCCCCCAGTCTACTTTGAAGAACCACTATTTTACTGCAACTACAACTTGACAACCTTTGGGGTATATCCCCACTAGTTTTGTGCATCTAGAGACTGATTTTCTTTTTTTTTTTTTTTTTTTTTTTTTTTTTTTTTTTTTTGTTACGGTAAAACAGTAAAGAAGATTTTCAAGTGAATTTGGGTTTCAGCCATTCAAACTCATAAAAATGTTTAGATCTAAATCATACCAGTGTAGCGCTGACTGGATGTTTAAGGTTGCTGACCTGATGGAAAGTTGAACCTCTGCAACAGATTCAAAATGTTTTCATCCTCGAACAGGTTTTCCTCCAGGACTGTCCTGCATTTAGCTCCATCTACAGCATCTTCCATGTCCCTGCTGGAGAAAAGCAGAACCCCAGCATGATGCTCACACCACAAAGTTTCTTGGTGACGATGGTGTGTTCAGAGTGCTGTACAGAGTTCGTTTTCCGCCACAGATAATGTTTTGCATGTAGGCCATGCTTCATTTGTCTCTACTTGGCTTGTGGCAAAATGCAAATGGTACTGCTTATGGCTTTTTAATTTTTTTTTTTTCCACTCTTACATTAAAAGTTAGTTTTGGGGAGTGCACATCTAATAGCTGTCTTGTTGACCGATTCTACCACCTCAGGTGTGGCTATCTGCAGCTTCTCCATAGTTAGAATGGACCTTTTCCTGCTTCTCTGTTCAATGTTTTGCAGGTTGACTCCTTGGTCTTCATGATGCTCTCTGTTTACTGATGATCTTTAACAAACCTCTGGGGCCTTCACAGAACAGCTGGATTTATACTGAGATTAAAATACAGAGGTTGACTATATTGCTTAAACAGATGAAGGTAATTGGTTTCACGTAATTTCTTTAAGGGTATCAGAGTAAAAGGGGCTTAATATATGCCTGTTTTTTGGATTTCATTTGAAAAACATTTGAAAAATTATGCATCATTTTTCTTCCACTTCACAATTATGCACATCTTTATTTTGGGCTGGTGTATAAAATCCTGACAAAACACAATGAATTATGTAGTTATAACTTGATGAAATGTGAAAAAGTGAAAATTGTTAAATATTGAGGTGAACTTTTCTGCCTTTGGTGTTCTAACAGTTAGGTCTTTAAGGTCTCTTATTTCAAATCCCAATTCAGAGGAATTAGTCCCCATCTCTCCTCTGTGGAATCTGAAACATGCCATTAACTACAAACTATGATTTGTTTTTGTTTCACACAAAATTATTTTTTGTTTGTTCATTTTTCACCAATATTTACAATTCATTGCTCTGTCTATTAGCTTCTCAGTTACGTAGCAAGCAATGAGGAAAAATTAAACCATTCCAGGTTTGTTTCCCTCGTATTTTTTAAAAAGCTGACTGTGGAAGTGGGGGGGTTTCCAGCTGAAGGCACCGTGGCAGAGCTGTTCAGCTGCAGGAGTCTGTTAACTGCAGAACGCTTTCGTCAGAACTTCTCTGAATAAATGAATTCCCCCGGCTCGGAAAGCTTCACAAAAGTCACTGTGACTTTTTTAGGGAGCAGCTATTGCTCAAGTTTTATTCATGGACAACTTTCTCAAACAGAGTCATATACTTTTTTTTTTTTTTCTTAATTCAAGCAAACATGATTTGATTGCTTTACCAACCTTGTGATTAAGATGGAGGCGATTTCTTTTTCACATTAAACCAAGCATTATCTAAGCCATCAAAAATTCAGGTTAATCACTGAAAACAAAAATTATATATCAACATTTAGCACATTTAGGTCTTGATCCAGGTCTAGGGGATCAGGTCAGTGAAAAGTAGGATGATAGATGGTTGATATGGAGAGAAGCTTGAGAAATAAAGGGAGCGTGACGAAATGAGAAACTGAACCTCTTCAGACTGGTATGAGCAATTATTATAAAGGTGTCAAGAGAGAAGCGATGGGCTGTAATGTTAGGGAAGTGAAGCAGAAAGTAGAAACACCTGAGTGAGAGAAATGTTCCACGTTCAGGGCAGGGGGGAGATAACCACGGGGAATAGTGCTGGGGTTATAGAAAGGCTGAGGGCTTTTAGGGGCAAGCGTAAATGCAAAAGTGCTGTTACACTCCTAAGCTCTATGTTTTTTGTTTTTTTTTTAATGGCACCTTATACAAGTATTCACATCCCTCAGACTTCTTCACATTTTGTCACATGACAACCACAAACTTTTATGGTTTTTATTGGGATTGGATGTGATAGACTAACACTGGAGTAGTGCATGATTGTGAAGTGGAAGGAAAAAGATACATGGTTTTACAATGTTTTATTCTGCAAATAAAAATCTAAAAGTGTGGCATTCGTATGCAGCCCTCTTTAGCCTGATACTTCTGATACATCATGCTGTAAGGATGGTTTTCTTCAGCAGAGACAGGGAAGTTTGGCAGAGTTGATGTGAAGGTGGAGCAAAATACAGGATAATCCTTGAAGAAAACCTGTTAGAGGCTGCAGGAGGCCTTGAGACCAGGGTGGTTCATCTTCCAGCAGGCCAACCGGAACTAAGCATAAAGCCAGAGCTACAATAAAGTGGTTTTGATCAGTCCTTGGGGCCACTGTCCTGCCATCTGAATTAAATGAATGGTTAATGACCAGGCCATTACAAGATTTGTTGACATGTCAAGGTGGGTGATTCAGATGTGTTGGAGCACGGATGCATCCAAAAGTGGCAGCATGTTTGTGTGTTAAAATGGCCTAGCCAAAGTCTAAACCTTAATCCAGTTGGAAATTCTGCAGGATGACTTGAAGACCAAAGATCTCCATCCAATCTGACTGAACTGCAGCTATTTTGAAAGAATTGTTTGCAAAAAGATTTGTGTCGAGATGTGCAAAGCTGATAGAGACACCATCCCCAAAAGACTTGCAGCTGTGAAAAAGTTTATCAGGTACTGATATGTTTGCAAGGCACTGCTCACTTTTTTCAAATAATGAGGCATCACAAAAAGAAATGACTTTCTTCTAGATGGGAGTTCCTTTCTTCTGTCTGGGACAAATATCCAATAACCTTTTTTATCCTTCATTTCATAAAAATAACATAACACAATGAAAAGAAAGCACAAATGCTTTCTTTTATTCCTAATCATTTTTTACTCTCTTGACATGCTGCAGCTGTGTTTTAAAACATTCATATTCTTTATTAATTGAAGATACCAAACTGCTGAAGCTCACATTGCTGTTTGGGGTGCTTTCACATTTTTTTGTTTTCATCATGATTTTTGGTTGATGCTGAAACTGATACAAAATCACATGAAAAGAATTACATCAAAGCATTAAAAATATATTTATAGATCATACGACGTTTATAAAAGAGTGAGAAAGGCCAGTGCATTTGAGCTGCATAGTTAGGACATGCTTTAGAGAAGAAAGGATCTTCAAAGATAAAAGGGGTCATCGCTTGACTGACTTGGCATTTAAATACCTTTTAAAGTTTTTGCAAAGTTTAAAATGAATGATTTTCAGTATGATTTTATTTCAAAATGTTCAGCCGAGAGTGTGATCATGTCACACACATTAAAATTTTCTAGTAAAGTAAATACTACAGACCAGACCCAGAACGACGACTACTATACGGGAAAGAATTAAAGGAGTTTTCTGACAAAATTCTGAATATATAAAATGGACATCAACTGTGTCTTCCAAACGGCTTTCTGGTCAGATTCTCTGAAAAAGATAGTTTGATGGGTGATGGGCAGAGTAAACAGAAAATATTGCATTATCAGGAATTGAAGAATTACATGACATGTAAATTCCAGGGATTCAGACCTCAACAGACTTTAATCCTCTATGATGTAACAGTAGAGGAATGGAAAATGTCCTTTTACCAGGTAGAAGGATGAGTAGCATTACACACACCACTCCAATGATCAGGGGTCACCTTGGGTAAGGCAGGGGATTCATAGTTCACCAGCAAATCACTAAATCAGTGGTTCGGGAGTAAGTCGGCATCAGGGCAGGCAGAGCAGTCAGAACCGATCCAGTATTTGTGAGACACCAATCAGAGTCCAGATATGTGAAGCAAGACTCATTGAGAAAATTCCCAAATGTTATAGATAAAGAAAGTTTGTGCCGTGTTTGCGTATGTAGACAAAACTAACTTATACTGTGTAACATGTTGGTGCAATAATGTTGGGGCTACCAACATTATTCACTGTGCGGCTGCACGTGTGGTCATCATAAGTTGAAAGTCAGTTCATTTTTATGGGAACCCTCTGCTTTCATACTCACTGACACGGTTGTTACTCGGTAGTGTCTGCATCACATTTACATAACAAATCTGTTCAGCAACCTGAGATTTAAATTTGGAGTTATCTATGAGTAACTTATACAAAAAGACTAGAATTTTGCCTGAGTTTAAATAAATGTACTATATGATGTTTCAGTAGTTGCGCTAACATGTGGGCAATTTTTTAAGTCAAAATAATTTCGCTTTATTTTATTATTATTAGTGGTGATTATTCATTATCTTACATTATTTATAATTTAAAATGTATTTATTTGAATATTTTATATTTTATATCTTTTGTCATGTCATGATGGTTTGAGGCAGGACCAAAACGTAGGCAAGAGCTCAGGATCCTCGTTGACTATATGTTTAATGGTAGAAATGAGAGACTAAATGAACATAAGGAATAAATTAAAATGGAAAAATCTAAGAAAATAAACAATAAAGAAATGATGAAAACAGAAACATAAATGAAAAGTTTTAACACCCAAGGATCATGACAATTTTCTTTGTTATTATAAATTTTCATTTATTTGTCATGTATCCCCTCCTCCCCTTTCAGCTGTATTAGGAGTAATATTATGTATTTTCCAGGTACATAGTGCCATTTTAAAGTAGCTATTTTACATTCAGGTGTTATACAAATGCTATCTATGTTAAACATAACTTAAAAGAAATGTGACTTTGCAATATGATGCCTTGAAATTGGCCACTGTCTCTTTAAGAAGCTCCTGCTCTTTCCGACACACCACCTTCAGCACGTCATCACAACAGTATTCCTACATGAGGCCATTTACAACCATTCCGAAGAGCGATGGACTGAGAAATAGTTTTGTATGATATGCTCAGCAGATTCGCAGTTCCACCAGGTGTTTGCTAATTGTTGCTGCCACTAGTCTGGTGGAGCTGTGTAGGGCGGGGTGCTCTGTGAAGTGGAAGCTTGGCAGCTCCAAGGAGGAACTTTGTGGAACTAGGTGGCGCTTTGTAAGAGCAAGTGTTTAGGGACCTATTAATGGTTGCCATGGGAGATTAAAGATTCCTCAATCCTGCATGAAAGAATCAAAGTAGCACTCCAGGTACGTTTTTGATGAGGGAATAACATTGTATCATGATATAAAGCTCAAAAAAGTCGATTTTAAGGTCACTAAATGGCCGTTTTATGTGTGTTTTTTTTTTTTGTTTTTTTTTTTTTTTTTGGTACAAAATCCTAAATTTAAGAACTGTCATCAATTTTTGTGTCAGTGAGCTGCAGCCCTACTGCCTGCAGCCAAAGGATCAATGATTTTCTGTCTAATCACCTCAGAGAGCTGAGTGTAGACATTCAAACTTTATTTCACTCTCCCTCCAAAAAAGATGAGAATCTCCATAGCAACCGGTGATTTAACATTTTCTGTCACTGGTTCCTATATTGCTCATATATTGCTTTATATGAGTTTCACTTTTTGAACTGAATTTTTAAAATAAACATACTTCTTAACTTTGACCTAGGAAATAAAAGCTGTTGACACAAGTCATTCATATTACATCAAAAACCTTTTAGCTTTCATCCCCTTTGTTACTCAAGTCCAAGTTTGTTCTGCTGCTATGGAAAGTTAAGTGGAGTAAAATCTGACTGCCCCTCACCTTGATGTCTGTTTAAAAGGCTTCTCTTCTTTATTCTCCAATCAGTTCAGGCTGAACAGCCAGGTCCACCAGCAGAAACCATCAAGCATTGAAAACCGGTCGACACGGCGCTGGGATAACAAACAATCTTTGACGTGAATAAAAAATCATTTCAGACTCAGCTGAATGCATGACAGCCTCCGAGTCCTGACAAATTACAGCGCCGGTGGCTCAGTGAGTAAAGGCCCGCTACATATTTACAAGTAAACAAAAGAAAAGCTTGGGGTGAAAAACACAGAGCTAAAAGGATTCGCATTTTTCATTTGACTCACAGCCAGGACATTCTGTCTTGAAGCGGCCTGGTTTGGTCGGGTAATCAGCCCGACTCTCTTCTCTGGAAACAAATAGGTGAGAAGTGAATTGTGCGTACACACAAAGACACTCTTACTGATGAAGTTTATGAAATCCATTATGGATGTTCTCGTTTCCTGCCTTCTACCCCAGAGAGAGAAAGAGAGAGAGAGAGAGAGACGTCACTGTGTTGTTTTCTCTGTGGGACAAGTGTTTGGGGGGCTGAGGCCGGGTATGATTTTAATCAAGTGTATTTTTATCTCTGGGATTTTAATATGCATGGCACAGGCAATCAGAGTCAGAGAGGGACGAAATGAGCAGGGAGAAAATGAATGAATCAAATTAGTGAGGCTGAGGGAGGACTATGAAACTGATGCGATGGTGCATGGTATGTGTGCAGGCTGGAGCTGTATGGGTTTCTGTGAGAAAAGAAATACAATTCACAGCAGGGTTATGAGGAAGAATATACAAGCTATACATCACCTATCTCAAAGCTGTGCAAATGCTTGAGCTGCACTTGTATACACCAGGGATAGTGGTGGGTTGTTCAAAGTGGATGAAATAAAGAAGAACTGCATCTATATTCTTCACCTAAAATCAAATGCTTGATGACATTTTTCCAATTTGTTGCTCCAACAGGACAAGGTTCAAAACTGTCATTAAAACTGGTCCAGGAACTGATAAAGCAGGCTAACATCATGCTTCCTAAAGGATCTTCTCAATTCAGTTCAGTTAAATCAATTCAAAAATAATGTTTTAATTAATTTATTATTAACTATTAATTTATTAATAGAAAAATTTAATTTTGTGACTCATATTACTCAAGGTTCTTCAAAGAGTTGTAATTGCTGATGGTTGTGGGCAGGAAGAAGCTTCTGTAGCAGTCTGTATTATAGCAAAAGAAAAGCCTCTGACTAAGCACACTCTGTTGTTGTAAAGCAGTCTCATGAAGAGGATGCTCAGGGTTGTCCATAATCTTCTTGATTTTATGAAGAATCTTTCTTTGCACCATCATCTCCAGAGGTTCCACAGACATCTTCACAACAGAACCAGCCTTCTTTATCAGGTTGTTGAGTCTTTTTAAGTCCGTGCTTTTTATGCTGCTGCCCCAACAGAGGATGGCAGCAGCAATTTCATTCTCCACAACAGACTTGTAGAAGATATGCTGCACCTTGCTGCAACCCTTGAAGGATCTAAGCTTCCTCTCTTTTGTTTCGTTCACCTTCAAGATAAGATTACAGTCTCCACAACATGACACAAAACGGTCCACCAGCTCTCTGTACGCAGTTTCTTGTCTGTTTCTGATACACCCGACAACTGCAGAGTCATCTGAGTATTTCTGCAGATGACAGGAGTCTGATTTGTGCTGGATGTCTGCAGTGTAGAGAGGGAAATGAAATGGTGAGAGTACAGTCCCTTGTGGTGCTCCAGTGCTGCCCCAACCTCAACCCTGTTACTTAAAAATCTAGCCAGTGACCAGAAACTGACCAATTTTATTAAAGTTCACCAAATCTGGGAAAAAGCAACAAACTATTCATCCAGAATTATGCCAGACGTTTGCTGATGATTACAAAAAGTATTTAGTTGAGGTGCAACTTGCTAAGCGAAGTGTTTATTGGAGATGAATTTATACATTTAAGCCTTTGTGAGTCATTTTGACCCTGCGTGGATTGAAACTACTGTAATTAAGAATAAGGTGCATAAGTTCTAATCTTCTAAAACCAGTAGTTGAATTTTCTGACTGAATTTGAATGACTTGTGGAGTTGTGTACAAATATTTGTTTTTCATGAGAACACAGGACACACACTACAGCTTCGCAACTGAAGAAAACTAAGCATATTTAAAGCTGTTGGCTCCTTCTGGAAAAGCTGTAGAGGTTGAAACTCTCAGACTGCGTATTCTCAAAAAAGAAGCCTAATATTCTTTAGGGTTCAAGATGCAAACCAGGCTGTGTTAATATTGAGGCATAGCTGTTTTGTTGCCATCAACAGCAGTTAGTCTAGGGATTTATCTTTCTCCATCATAAAAGCATCAATGCCTTTTTTTCCCATCATAAAAAAAGGATATTTGTTTAAAATGTGTTTTTTCTAACCTTCTCTTGAAGATGGGAGACTTGAAAAAGAGGCAGTTCTGCACAGAGGACAACAATCATATTGATTTCTTTATTCCTCTTATTTTTTCAGGATTATTTTAGCTCTGCTGTTTGAAACTGCACTTTGAAGTAGTACATTAAAAAAATCTGGATTTTCCACTAATAACTGTGCAGCATTTTATTTAGCAATTTAAAGTAGCTGGCATTTAAACCAGCTGGAGGTGATTGTGCAGCATCAGAAAGCATGAGATAATAGCAACACTGGTTCATAAGGGAGAGACTCAGCCTCTGCTGCACAACTGGACTGGAAATAAAATGAATGTGGACAACAGCCAGGAAGCAGAGAAGCCAAATTACTTGTTAGGATTTAGGCGTGGAAAGACCAACTGCACATCTGCAGTCAGAGCTGTCAGGTGAGGATAAAGTGTGGAAGCTATTAAATAGCAAACTCCTGGAGGAAAAGAAATAATCATTTTGAATATGTGCCATTGTCAACACCAATTTTGCTGAGCTTCCTCATGGGTGGTGTGTTTACTGCAGCATAAGTCTTTTATTTAACCAGGAAAGGCCCTCTGAGATATAGAATCTCATCTACAAAGGTGCCCTGGCCAAGATGACAGCAGCTCAAAACAGCACTAACATACAACACACAAACAATGTAAAACATCAACAGTGACTAAAAATGTAAATAAAAAATGAAAACTAGTCCAATGACGTATGGGAGTCTGATAACTAATAATCAGTCATAGAATATACATACATTTGTTTAAATTCACTCATTGAGTTGAGTAGCTGACACAGGTCGTTTTTAGACTCAAAAGAACGACTGTTAATTCTGAAAAAGAAACTGAGTTTTAGCATCTGTTTTTTTTTTTTAACCAGCTTCTTGACTTGAAGAAGAGAGAATTGTCAATCCTAGATACCTGTATGCAGACACAAACTCAATCTCCGAACCATGAAAAGTGGCAAATGATAAATGATTCAAAGAGTTTAGTTTTAAGTAGGAGAGCGACAGACATCTTGGTTTAGAATTACACAAACTGCCCTGGGCTGCATTAAAAGATTGTTGTAGCACCTAATAATATGTGGATTGTAAGGAGTACAACCGAGTATTGGCAGCATAAAAGTAGAAATTAGTGTTTAATACTTCTCAGTGAAGATGGATGATCTCATATTCTGGGATTGGTCTGAATTTCGTGAGTGTATTTATTTATGTGGAAAACAGCCTCAACTACTCAACCTCCAGAAGCCAGTTTTCAGTCACAGAGAAGAACGGATAGTGTTGAGGTCTGAGGTTGTGAGGAAACACGTTCTGAAACATTAAACCCCCTCTGCTCGGTTCTGGTCTGATGCAGCTGGAAAACATCTCAATGACGCCTTCCATTTTCTGATAACATGGAAAATAAAACGAGATTTTCCAGCTCATCATTCATTATTTCCTCCTCCTCTAAACTTGTGAACTGGTAATAGTCGATCCTCTCTGCCATGATTGCTGTGTTTAGTGTACTATTGTAAACCACACACATGCCAAAACACCAGGACGTACACTACAGTAGGAGGGGCTTCACAGGAGCTTGGGTCAGTACGCCTTATGGACACGAAGGGTAAAGGGTCTGTACGAAAGCGAACATCTGAAAAGCATGTGATCACGCGTTGACAGTTCGACTTCGACCAGAGCATGCTGGGCCCTTAAAGGGACAGTATTATGTAAAATCAACTTTTTTGAGCTTTACAACATGTTATAATGTTATTCCCTCATCAAAAACATACCTGGAGTGTTTCCTTGATTCTTTCATGCATGTTTGAGAAATCCTTTAATTTCCCATGGCAACCGTTCAACTGTGCAAAACGCCTGGGTGGAAACAGCTCCACCTTCAAGATGCAGCTCCTCCTCGGAGCTGCACTTTCTAAGTTTCCGAGCTTCCACCTCACAGAACAACCTTCTCCCACAACTTCCCCACTCAGCTCCTTCAGACTAGCCAGCAGCAACTAGCAAATACCTGTTAGAACTGCGCTTCTGCTGAGATCATTATATGAGCTACTTCTCAGTGCAACGCTGTTAAAAACGTTGTTAAAGGATTAACAGTGGAGTGCTGTTGTGATGACTTCCGGAAGGTGGTTTCAGAAATAGCAGGAGTTTTTAAAGAGACAGAGGCCCAATTTGAGTCATTAAATTATGAAGGCAAATTTCTATTAAGTCATATTTGATATATACAGCATTTTTGTAACAACTGAAAGTAACATATTTACTTGATTGTGCTATAAAATGACACTATGTGCCTGGAAAATAAATAATACTGCCCCTTTAAGAAAGCTACTGGAGTACAGGGTGCAAGAAAACACTTTAAGATGATTTTAGCTTTGTTATTCTGCCAGATGTAGACTTCAGAAGATGGGTACACTGTGGTCATGCAGGGATGGGCATGGTTGCCAAAACTACTTAGACAGGCTGTGACATTTAAACAGATGGTACCAAGAGGTTCCAATTGGGGCAAAAACTATCTCCCATACCATTACACCACCAACAACTGCCTAAATCTCTGCTGTCATGTTGTTTGCACTAAATTCTGACTCTACCATCTAAATACGACTCTTAAAATCAAGACTCGTTGGATCTGGCAATGTGTTTTCAATTTGTTATTTCCAGTTTTGGTGAATCTGTAAGAACTGAAGACCCCGTTTCCCCTTCTTACCTGACAGTTGTTTTACTCAGAGTCCTCTTCTGCTGCTGCAGCCCATCTCCTCCAAGGTTTGACATGTTGTGGGTTAAGGGATGTTATTCCACATTTTCCTTGTTTGTAAAAAGTTATTTTGGGTTATTTGTTGCCTGTCTACTGTTTTGAACCACTCTGTCCATCCTTTTCCAACCTCTGACATTGAGGCATTTTTCTCCACACTACTGCCGCTGACTGAATATTTTCACTTTTTGGACCATTAACTGGAAACCCAATCCTAGTAGATCAGCACCTTCTGAAACACTCAGAACAACTGTCAAAGTCACCTAAATTCCCTTTCTTTATCATGTCTAGATGCCCAAACGCTCTCAGCATTCTGCAATAAGGGCCAATTCATTTTCAAAGTAGCCACAACTATGCTGAGCCTTAACTTGTCTTGTGTTCGTCTCCATCTCTCTGCCCTTTCTTATTTTTTACTGTTCCTTTCACCAGAGGATTGCATTATGGTGGGATGTACCTTCTCTGTGAAGATAAAGCTCGCTGTAATGAGTTTGTGCTGCAAACTTTTCTGCTGCCACCAGTAATCTGCAGACGGCGGCATGAAAATCAGCGTGAGTTAATAGAGTCGCCATGAGCAGGATAATGTTCCATCTGTCGAAATCACCCGACAGCTCTGCCTGGCTTCCAGCAAACACTGTGACATTGAATCATTGTTGATAACAAAGCCAAGATGCAATGGTTGACTGCTTCCTACACCACGACGTTTACACTCTGTATCAGCTATCAGCAAAACTGCCCTAATCTGTTTTTGAAGCCTTGGGAATATTTTTGAACTATGCTGCAGATGATGATTGTCCAACATCACATGCATACCTGTGAAGCCTGGATGTCTTCCAGTAATAATGAATAATTGAGAGCTATAATGCAATAAGCGGTAAACGGTCTTGCTGATGCATTCTGACACCTCCCACCCATTGTTTTTAATTTATCTCTTTTAATGCAACTGATGCTTTCCTGCAAGTGTTTATGTAAGACAGATGTATGAGCTCACCTCAAGTTTCCCAAGAAAGTTACTTTTTGCTCACTCCTGTCAAATTGTTTCAATTCAGCCAAAATAAGAATTTTTTTCAAGCATGTCCAGCCTCTTTAGCATCTGACCAAAGGATCACAATCTGATTTAAGTACAGGTTTTGACTAGGCCACTCCAAAACCCAAAGCTCACAAAATAATGGCCAGATGTTCTCCAGCAGGATTTTCTGCTGCAGAGAAGAATTTGGTAGTGCCTCAGACCATCAGACCACTACCATCAAGTTTAGCTATAGGGTAATATTCCCTTTCTGACCTGCCAGATGTAACAGGATGAGCACCAAAGTTCCATCTTTGTCTTTTCTGAATAGAACAGAATAGTTTTCTAAGTTTGACAATCTTCAAGAGGTTTTTATTTATTTAGGAAAATGTGAGACAGATCTATGTTTTTCTTTTCAGAAAGATAGATATCAGCTGATGTTTGTCAACTGTGATGCACGTGATGTGTTGCTTTTTGAGATCTTTTAGCCTACTTCATGTTGTAAGGAAGGTTCATTTAGGGGATTTCTTGATTTCTACACATCTGGCAGTAATGTGGGAGGTAAATTGTGAAATTGAACTCCAAACATCTGGTTTATTAGAGTTCATTCATGAATTAACAAGGAGGTTGATTACTTTACCACATACCAGATTCATAGTTAGCTTTAGTTTTTATTCATTCTAATCTTTGTCTGATATTTACACAGAGTTTAGTGAAAAGGAGCTAAAGAGGGTTAAAAAAGTGAGTGTGAAGATGGCTGAAGTCAATGAGAGTACATAAATGATAATAAATGCTTGTAATGATGAAAATAACTAAAAAGGGGGGTAATAACCTGGATTGAAGAGGATGAATGTGAAGTGCTGTTGAAGGATAGGTGGGATACAAAAGGGATGGGGAACACGAAATGAGTGTGGTACATGGTGCATTGGTGAGTCATCTGTAGGTAGGCTTGCCATATAACTAAATTTGTTAATCTGACAAAATGTATGAAAGTTTAAGGGCACTAAATATAATTGCAAGGGAGTTTATGGGAGTAGCATTTGGAAAACATTTCAAAATTACTATAAATCTTGTAAGACCTATAAACATCTACAGTTATGACAAAAAGAAACTATACCCTCTGTCAGTTTTTGTTCTCTGTTCTTCACCAAACTCTACAGTTATTCTAATCTAACTTAAAAGGTTCTGAAAAGCCATTTCAGAACCAAAGATGAACCGAAATTGGAAAATTAGGTACATACAAAATATGTACAAACCAGCAATTACTGTGAAGGTTGGTGATTAAAAAGTGACATTCATATATTCCTTGATGACGTATTACTGTTATGTGTTGGCAGTGTGTTTTTTTTTTAAGCTGGGCTAAGCTGAGCCAAAGCCAAAATCATCTGTTGGTTTTCAAAGTGAGAATTTGTTCTCCATGTAAATTTGTTCAGAGATTCGGAACATGTTTGCATAACCCCCGGCTGCATTCCAACTTTCTAATATTGTGTCAAACTGTGCTGGGCTGAGAAGAGAAGGCATTCAAACCAGGGGATCATTAGCAGTCAAACTAGGACTTAACTGCTAAGCTAAAATAACGATCGTACTCAAGGACTGAGCTTGGCACGCAGTCCTCCTTACTTTCCCTCTGCTACTTTCTGCCCTCTTCACTTTTGATTCCGCAAGACAGAGGAGCTGACATCTTTGAAAAATGACCTAAAAGCGAGAGCGTAAGGCAGACAACAGGAAAAAGAGGAACAAGGGGAAGGATTTTAGCGCCACAAGGGGCTTCAGTATTAACAGGGAAAAGGCTTCAAAGCTGTCAGTGATGCCCAGGGGCCCAGAAAGCAGTGAGCGGTCGGGATGCAGAGCAGGAGAGGCTGAAAGAGGCGGAGATGTTGGAAAGAAAAAGGATGTGAAGGAAAAGCAGTTGAAGTGAGGTCAGGCACGAACGAAATGTTCCGTTTATCCACTTCCTCTCACCGTGTTGAATGTAAAGATAAAGTCACCTCACATCATGTTGTTGCTTGGAAGATGAATATGTTGCAGTTATCATCTCTGACAGTGTGATATAAATAACTGGCAATTTCCTGGTCTTTATCAGGGCTGTATCACAGCAATGATTGGGCTTATTCCCAGCTCCTCAGCTTTTGTACCTGCTGGTTCCTGTCTGCAGCCAGAGAAACGCTCCTTTAGGTCAAAGCCACTGTTCTTAGTTTTTCACCGTTTTAACAAGTATTTAGAGAAAAAAGGGATAAATATAACATAAATGGTAGTGTTAATATAAATTAAGTGTAGTATATATGGAAAACTATACAGTTTCAGACTGCATCCCCAGAACCAGAACCAAACCTGGAAAAGCAGTCTTCAGTTTTTATGCACTGTTAACCTGGAACAAACTTACAGAAAATTGCAAAACAGCCAAAACACTAAATTCCTTTAAATCAAGACTGAAAACCCACCTGTTTAGAGCTGCCTTTGATTAGCAATCTGAACCATAAATCTGCAAACAAATCCGGGTGAGATAAGCTTGGTTTTCCAAAGGGTGGGAGTTTGAGTGTAAATCAGTTAAAGTAAGTGAATCACTGATCAATATTTTTGAACTATATTTGCTTGATGATCCCTATGATTTTGACATTTTTGCTGATGATTTTCATGTGTATTTGTGAGATAATTTTGCTCGATGATTTTGATGTTTTGATGATTTTTCTGTACACTTGATGTTTTTATGATGTGAAGCACTTTGAACTGCCTTCCTGCTGAAATGTGCTATACAAATAAACTTAACTTTCAATCACAGCTTTGCACACAACCACTATGGAAATACTTTTTCATTCATTTTAGGGCTTTTGATAATATTTTGGATTGAATTATACATACAGGTTTGAATATGTACATAGACCCCTACTATTATCAAATATCTCTTAGTAAGTAGCACCAGGGTTAGTGCATAGTGGCACACTTGGTATCATTGTTGCCTTGCAGCAAGAAGGTCCTGGGTTTGAATCCTGGTCAGGGGTCTTTCTGCATGGAGTTTGCATGTTCTCCCTGTGCATGTGTGGGTTCCCAAACAGGACTGTCATGTTAACTGATTTCTCTAAATTGCACTTAGGTGTGTGTGTGTGTGTGTGTGCATGGTTGTTTGTCCTGTGTGTCTCTGTGTCGCCCTGTGATGGACTGGCAATCTGTCCAGGTTAACAGGCCTTTCCTTTAGCAAGTTAAAGTCAAGCTAAAAGGCATTCTAGAACCTTCAGAACCAAATGATCTGGGTCATGGAGTTCTTTAGGTATCTCAATAAAAAAAAAGGCTAAAAATGACAAATTTGATTTAAGCATAAAGAGAATAAAATGATTAGATTTAGATTTTTTTTTCTTTGTGCTTTGTTGCAGTACCTGGATAGCATTTCCACAACAGAATGACACAAATAGTGCAAGAAACTTGGTTTTGTTAACTCTAAAGTCTGCTTTTTTGTTTTGTTTTTTTTAATCAATAAGCTTTCTTTTTTTTCAATGGGCATTGCAGTCTTTGCAGCTTTAGATAGATTTCATTTAGCCGGACTGAGGGCAAAAATTGCTCTTTGGATTGAAAAGCTTGCTGACTTCTGATCTTGGGGAATCTAAGTATATATTTGGAATTGCACGTGTATGGTGTTCTCCCACAATGACCTTGTGGGAGAAAACCATTCAGGTCCTTTTTTTTTTTTTTTTTTTTTTTTTTTTTTTTTTTTTTTTCTCTAAATCAGTGCAGTTCTAAAATCATTCCAGCCTGGAAAAAGAGTGCTTCAAATAAAAAATTTACAGCCCCAAATTGATGTAATATTCATACCCATGATGATATTGATGTTTGACAACACTGTACCTAAAGTTTTGAAGCAAAATATAAAGATTTTAACATCCAAGCATATCCTGCATGTTTAGTCCATTTCTTCTTTAATGTTAGATGAAAAATGCTCCTGATGGTGTTAAAACATTTCAAGTGGAGCAGGCACTATGCTCATTCATACTTCCTCATATAAACTTAATCACTCCAAAGTTAATGTGGGGCCTGAAAAAACAATAACTCCAGGCTTGTTTGGATTTATTAAGACATAATTGATAAGTCGATAAGAAAATATTAGATTTCACGAGGATGTTTTACACCATACACAGTAGGAAGCCGAGTCTTTCAGCTTACCCGACACCCTTGACTACAGTTTTATTTCTGATGCTGAGCTGTGGACTCAGTAGGTACTTTGCTGGAGGCACACATCATTTCATTAGCCTGTAAATTGCAGATTGAGAATATTTCACAGTAATGTTTTAACCTTTCATTGACCTGAATAGAGACATGCTACTTACAGAGTTGTCATAAATCTACGCTTGCATTTGTTAATAAATGCTGAAAGAAAAAAAAATAAAATAAAATAGCACAGTGGAGCTTTATTAAGACACATTAAATGATAAGGTTGAGATCCAATCAGTCTCAAAATCAGTCCAAAGGCGGAATAATTTTCTTCTCGACTGAACCAACTTTAAGATATGCACCAACGAAATACATTTACACTTGAACTAAGATTATTGAAAAATAATCCAGAAATAACGAATTAAATTTATCCTTAATCACATTAAGGGATTCTTACTAATGATTTAACTATGCAAAAAACTCACAAAAGAAAACAAAAAGGTAAAAACACCTGTTTCCTTCTACACTACAAACTATTACTAACGAGAGAAGGTTAAATATTTAAAGTGATGAAACTCTAGCATAAATCTAGAGTTTAATCTGTTCCTGCAGTTCCCAAGCTCCCATTTCAGAACAAAGAAGGTCTCTCTGGTTGGCACGTTGTTGTTTCTTTTCAGATGTCTTGGTTGTTCCCCACGTTGTATTTGGAACCAAGGTTGATAAGAAGAGAAAAACTTAAAGCAGTGGTTCTCAATTATTTTCTGTCATGCCCCTCTTGAATTAAAATACTATTGAGAACCTGATAATATTTAATTATTTATCTTTACACACCACTGGCACCAGCATTCTTCATACAATCACTTGCTTATCAAAACAGACAACTGAAATGAGCTGTTACCACTTATATTTCTAGTTGTTGCTGCTCATTTTATTATTTTAGGTCTTAAAACAATTTGTAAGTTCAGTTTATGAACTAATTTTGTGAAATTTAATCTTCTCAAAAGAGGAAAAAGTGCAAATAATTCACTGACGTACATTTTTTGATTAAAGTTTTTTTTTTAAAACTGTAACATTGGTTACTTGTCAGCTTCTTCCACTTATTCCTTTTCAAAAATGTATATCACTTTTTATCATTTTTGTGCAAAATTTGCAACGCTATTGGTAATATTTTTAGCTTATCAGAAGTGATGAAAAGTGTGTAACATTTTTGCATTCACAATAACCAACTGACGCCTCAACAGGAGGGTGCGCCACACTATTTCAGAAGTACTGGCTTAAACAAAGATTCTGAGTGATGTGGAAAAGAGCTCCAAGTTTTGGAGAAAAAGAAGAATAAAAATCTACAAAATTTACAAAAGAGTAAAAACAAAGTGTTTGATCCAAACGAAATGTTTTTGATCTCAAACAAGTGACCGATTCTTTCAGGGCAAGGCGTCTTGATGGGTTCTCATGGTTTCTCTTTCTGAATCCAGACTCCGCTCAGTCTGGGAGCCTGACCTTTCAGAGGAGTTGTCAGGAGGGACTAATCAACCAATTAGGAGGGGGCTTGGGGTAGCACAATGTCGATGTAAGCTGGATCCATGTGTAGGATATTTCAACATTTTACAGAAACCTGCAGAAAAGCAGCTCTTCAGTTGTTTGTGTGCACCACAATTGTCTCATACATATTTTTTCAGTAAATACCTACATTTATTTTCAGAGTATTTTCAGGTGTCAGATGGTTGCTCAGTGCCGTAAATCCATATATTGTGATTCATTTATAGCTGGTGATACGATGCTGCTGACTGCTGTATTTTCGTTCTGTCTCTTTGTCATGAGCGACAGGCTGGAGGCTGTTTGAGTGAGAGATGAGATGCAGTGTCTAAACGACTGAACCTCGAGGCGGCTCAGACTGGAAAATGGAATAACACACATGCACACATACACCCTGCACATATACACAACTCACTGATCCCACACAGTCCAGCCCACCACCCACCCACTAAATTTGTTTCTCTCGCTCTCTCCGCGTCTCATTTCCCGTCGTGCTCCCCGTGGCTGTGTGCAAATGCACTCACTGTGCAAATGAAAAGCAGATCTGCGCAGTACAGTTTCATTTGGTCTCATGTTCCTGCTGCAGGAGAGTCTCTTCATGCTGCTCTCCAGCACGTTTCAGATTGAATTAAAGATCATTCATGCAAACTGATGCACAAACAATTCATCTCAGGCTCTGTGTCACTGTTTGGTCTCGGTGTTTTTTCAGGCTTGTGTCGTCCTCTTCGGTTGGATGGTGTGCAGAAACTTTGACAGTAAGCTGAGTTTTAATCTTTAGAACCTAATCTTTACAATTAAATCAGGTTTGAGAAGAACAAAGGTCTTCTGGAACTTCTAAAGGAAGCCACTCCCAGTGGAAGGGACATAGATGGAGATTTTTTTTTGGTGCCATTTCTGAATAAACCATAAATGATCTGTCTTTTTACATTTCAGGGCTGTATGGGAAAAAGTCAATTTTCAAAACTGATTGCATCCCATTTTTTTCTTCTTACAGATGCGAAGCACTAGAGGTGTGTCTGTTTGGCCTGTGGGATTTGTGGGTGGCCGAACATATGAGCGCCCTTTGGTGTCTGGGGGGAAAGTGGTTGGTTGGTACACTGGCTGGAGACCAGACAGACCCTTTGCTACTGATATGGCAGGTAAGAAGTCATTTGAAGAGCAAATTAGACTGTTTTGATTACTTTTGCTGCCTCATGGGAAGAAGAATTTATTGTGTTTCAGGTAACAGGACATGAAGAAATGACTGCATGTGGAATATCTAACCTCAAATGTTTAAAATCATACAACAGATTCAACACAGCCGTTTATTAAACAAAGGTTAAAGCCATACCAACTTTTTACAGCAGTAACTCTCAGTAGTCATCTTCTGTTTGACTTATCTGAGTCTCAAACATGGTTCTGGAGGAATTTTGACCCACTCAAACAATGCTGCCATTCAGGTTTCCAACAGCTCTCTAAGGTCCCACGACAGCATTTCAACCTGGAGAGACTCACATGGAGAGATAGACAATCAGAGAGTTTTACTGACTAAAGGTTCTTTGGTGCTCGGATCCCGGCAGAAGACGTGTGTTCTGAGAATCGCCGTGAGCTTGAATGAAGAACATAGGGTGATGACTTGGGGCCCGGACCTGGTGGTGGAGTAGAGGTGGAGGAAAGGGAGCCCAGAGGAGCCTGAGAGCGCGAGGGTGGAGACGGGGTGGTGGCGGGACGAAGCTTAGCTGGTAAGCAGGCAGAACCATGGATTGTGAGCCTTATATCCAGAATCCTGGACGATAATTGGCAGCAGTGGAGGCGTAGTCCGGTGATGGATAATGCAGCAAGGCTGGAGAGAGTATGCCAAGTTGAATTTACAGCGAGCCTTCATTTCAATTAGGTAGAGACCTGGACTTTAGCTAGGCCATTGCAATACTTTGATTCTTTTTTTCTGTAATGGATTTGCAGCTGTGCTTGGTATTATTGTCCTGTTGATGATCCAGCGTTGATGGTCATACAACTGGCCTCCTGATTTGACTCTAAACTAAGATGGAATCACTTGGATTAGGGATCACAACCGCCCATGAATAGCTGAAGCCAATGAATACTTGAGAACCCCTCTAAAAATGTTTAGAAGTACCTATCTTAATAGTTCAAACACCAAATATACCTTAATTTGCACAGTGGAAACTGTCTCAGCAATACTGCTGAACCTAACATCCACAGTCTTCCCAATCTCCGTTTTGGGGGTACAGCCAATCAGCGCCAAGGAAAATAAATGGCTCTACTGGACTGGCTACTTTGCAAACGTCAGCCAATAGAGTGTCAAGTAGCATTGCTATTTCAGCTTTCCAAACAGCATTTTCACCTTCAAATATTACAATACGCTTTACAAATATTCCATGAATAATTTGGGGTCAGTTTCCACAGAAAAATTACTGCACTGTAAATAGTCAGGGGTCCACTGTAATTCAATGACTG
This sequence comes from Anableps anableps, assembly GCA_014839685.1. Classification (NCBI taxonomy): domain Eukaryota; kingdom Metazoa; phylum Chordata; class Actinopteri; order Cyprinodontiformes; family Anablepidae; genus Anableps; species Anableps anableps. The sequence continues at coordinate 7,817,101 of CM026076.1, read as the reverse complement.
AACAGTGCCCAAACCAAGCCCGAACTGTCATCCTCCATCACTATTCTTGACAGTTGGAATGAGGTTTTGTGCTTGGTATACTGTGTACGCCACCCCCCCAAAGTATGGATCTGAGTGTTATGACACCTCCACTCTATCTTCATCTATTCTGTCTGACGGACATTGTTCCAGAAGTCTTGTAGCTCTTTAAGAAAGAAACTTTTTTTAAGCTAAAAACCTGCTACCATTTTTTTTCAGCTAGAAAAAGCTTTGAAACATTTCTTCCAAACTATACTTATCCAGTCTTTTTCTAATGTTCCTATAATGAACTACGACATTTAACATGGATGGCATTTTTTGGACCATTGCTCTAGGGGATTTTCCTGGGACCCTCCACTACTGGGAAGACCGGCTTAAATGTTTCTCTCTGTAAAAAGATAGACTGTACATTGTTTGAAAATGGCCTCATAACTCTTCACAGATTGCTATTCAACAACTGTTGCCTCTCTGATATTATTGCTGCTGCAATCTTCATTGGTATTGTGGTAACATGACTATATGCTCCAGAGCAGCAAACTGTCAAAACTCCTGCTTTTATAGAGATGGTAATATTGATCATTAGCACCTGATTATGTTGTAAAATGGGGGAGAAAATTTTGAAAGATACAGAGCGCCAGCATGTTCATTTTAACTTTCTAGTACATTGCTGAAAACATCACTGTTCTCTTGCTTTTTAAAGTTCTGAAATCAGTTTGAATATTTGATTTGTTGGCCCCCGTTGAGGAAAAACAGAAACGGGCACTATGTTCCTTCCGAGTGTGCTCACACAAATCATGGTGCTTTTTATTGGGCTGCTGTTTTTTTCATGGATTAATTTGCCATAAAATGAGATCTGATCTTTCCAATTAAATGTTCCAACTGTTACTCCTCCACAGAGGAGCTGCTGCGCGTCTTTGCTTCATAGATTATTCCTCTGATAAATCACTAGGCAGGATTCAAGAGCCTCGTTTAATAAAACAGTGCTGATAAGTGACACACTAAACTGCTTCAGGACAACCGCTTGTGAAAAATCCAACACTTTGTTTATTCACCTGATCACATTTCTTGAATTAGTGTTTTAAGTTCTCGTAGTATTTAGTTATATCTCACCAAACTTTGAAATGATTGGAATATATGTGAGCTTTTGAATAATTTTAAACAAATTGACAAACATAAGTAGATAGTATAACAAAAAATGTTTTTTAAGCTGTTTACATGGGAGGGTTTCATCTCCAGATGGATTTGTAGATTAAAAATGTATTCAGGGAGGGTTATTTATAAAGTTGAAGATATGCATTTGATACTCCAGTAAAACATGACTTTGCACTTGGTGGAGGAACATTTGTTGTAATGCATGGCAGTAAGATGTTTCTTGTATTTTATCACCAGGTTTGCACACATTTGGTCCCCTTTTGTTTTCTGCAATGCTGCTTTGTAAATCAAAGCTTCAGCTCCCGACACAGATTCACGGGATTGATGTGCTTCTTTTTTAAGCCACTCTTTTGTTGCCTTAGTGGTGCATCTCCAATTATTGTCATGCTGGAAGACTCATCCATCAAACATCTTTAGAGTTCTGACTCAGGAACAAGGCTGTGCATGCAAGATTTTACAGTTCACAGTCCTGTCTATTGGCCTCTGAACGCTGCATCCTTCCTGTACCCTTAGCAGAAGAACAGACTCAAAGCATAACACATCCACCTCCATGTTTGCGAGTAGGATGGGTCCTACTCATCATTTCTCTTCCTTGTAATACAGCAGGCTGAGTTGATGCCATAAAATTTTATTTTAGTCTCACTGTACCACCACCCTTTCTCCCAAACCTTCTTTTAGTCATTCAGATCCGGGGTGCCTGAGTCCAGTTCTGTTCTCCCAACTCCCTTCTAGATCACGAACAAACTGCCATGTAGTTCTAGGCTGTTTCTTCACTGTTGCAACAATCACCCTTATCCCAGAAAGCAGGATTTTGCATGGAACTCCAGTAGGAGTACAATTTCAAAACAGCTGCCCCAAAAGAGGTAATCTTCCCATTGATTTTCCTGCCGATGGTCTTGCAGCACAATTAAGTTTTTTTAATATCTTGTACCTGACATCCTTTGACAGCTCTTTGGTCTTGTCCCTGGCGTTGGAGAGGCTGGAATGGGGAAAAAATGAGACTGCTTCGATCAGAAGTATCTGTAATCAACTGATTGCTTGTAATCTGTGTTTAATAATGGGCATCTGGCCAATCTGCCTGAGTTCTGGGACCAAATACCTTTTTGTTGTTTCTTTTTTACATCAATGAATGCTAAAAACTTTCCAAAGTTTCCTACTTTGTAGATCTAATATTCCCAACTTTCTCCCATCAGAAGCAACACAAACTTGCAACTCAAGCTTCAGTTTGTTGAAAAAATGTCACACACATCATTAAATATATGAAATGTCATCAAGCCAGCTGCAATTTTACAAAGCATCCCTCACTGTTCTCATTATCTCTGATTCCTCTAGAGAGCAGCTAATTAAATCATAAAATACATTTTAAATAAAAACAGTGCAGTGCACGCCTAACCTAACAGAGGTTAGAGATGGCTGAAAGAAAATAGATGATGAACATGATGAAGCTCAGAAGTTGCTCAAAGGCCAAAAGAGATGTAAAAGAAGTAAATTCTATTCATGGATTGTTTCGTAGAGCATATTTAAAATTTTCCAAAGAACATGCAACTTGGGAAGCTGAAATCCTTGGGCCCAATGCTACTTGACACGCTATCGGCTGGTGTTTGCAAAGCAGCAAACTCTTGAATGCCATTCATTTTCATTGTCGCTGATTGGCTGTATCTCCAAAAGCAGAAATAAGAAAGACCCTGGATGTTAACTTCTACAGTCCACTGTGTGTATTAATACATATTAAGATATATTTAGGGTTCAAAGTCATAAAATAGCCAGTTACAAGCGTTTTTTGAGGGGCTATTGAGTTTTCACGGACTTTTGCTATTCACAGGAGGGTGTTGTCCCTATCCTCCATAAATAACAGGGATCCACTGTATTGAACAAACCTCCACTGGAGTTGGAAGCATCTGTTTTAACCTGTTCACTTTTACTTTAACAATTTTCAAATTTCCCCACAATAGTAACAGAGAAATAGATCAGTAGAATAGGAAAGACCTGCTAGAATCTACTAAATAATATCAAATGTGATTCATAATTGCTTCACATCATCAGTAAAGCGTTCTAAAATGAGGCTTAAATTAAGTGAACACATCAGGAGGCATAACAGGACAATCTTTTTCAAAATGAACTGTCCTGATCTTTACTATTTCAAATGTGAATAAAGCCTGTAGAGTCTTAGAAGGAGCTTTTGGGGTTTTCTTGCAATTTTCTTTGAGCATTTCAGGGTCTGACCTTGTGGGGCATCAGCTCTTCGAAATACTTCCAAATAATCAAAATGTTTTTCACCTGAGAAAACACTCTCTGGAGTGATGACTGTAATATTCTGCAAGTAGGTTCAACTTGTTGACCCTGAATGCAGCTCATTGCTAAAAGTCAGTGTTGGAGATGGATTGGTCCTTTATGTTATTTGGTGACCTCACCCCAATTGATGTAACGACTGCCAACATTGTTGATAAGTTAAAATCAGCACTAGTTTAAAAACACAAAGCAAGACAATGTCCTTTACATTTTTTGGAAAAGGCTTTATATGATGGCTGACAATCTAGGAAGGGCCTAGATTGTTGGGCAGCAACAGCTACTTTTTTCAGGTTATTTGTATGTCTTCCTGTGGCATTTTGTTAACAAACATCAACAAACAAGTCCAGCAAATGCTAGCTTTTACATGGTGCCCCCCCCCCCCCACATTTGCACATTTGATTAGCAGTGCCAGGCTGCTAATCAATTAGCAACAGTTTGTAGTTTTTCATATACTTTCCATCATTAAAAGCATTTTTGGACAGATTTATAGATATAATTACTTATTTTTTAAATAATATCAAACAAATAAAATGTGCATTTATGACCAAAAAAAAATTGTACATGATTTTGCTTAATTTATTTGCTTAATTGATTAACTGATTATAGCGATGTGGTGAAATGCATATTTTCCTTGCCTTCCTATCAATCTGTGGATTGTTTTTCCCCTCAAAAACAGATATAAGGATAAGATGTAAAGATAGATAAAGTGATTTAGTCAAACACCACAATAATTTAGAGCTTGTGCAGATATTGCTCACAGCTTTTACAAAACTTTATTTACTGTGTTGATGCACACATGTAATACAGTACCATTGCTATGCCTAAGCATACCAAATGCAGAGAAAATTGCTGAAATTCACCAACTCAACCTCACTGAGACTGCCCCCGTCAAAGTGTTAAATGATATCCACACAAATGCAGACTGTGGAAGAACCACAGTGTTGGTTCTGTTGGACCTCAGTGCAGCATTTGACACTGTTGACCATGATATGTTATTGAAGCGACTGGAGAGTTGAGTTGGACTCTGGTATGGTACTTAATTGGTTCGAATCCTACCTAAAAAAAAAACAGGGATTTCTTTGTGTCAATAGGCAACTTCTCATCAAAGAGGACAAGTCACATGTGGAGCACCACAAGGTTCAATCCTGGGATCCCTCCTGTTTAATATCGACATGCTCCCACTAGCTCAGATTATAACAAGTAATAAGATTAGTTACTGTAAGTATGCAGATGATACACAACTCTATATCACGATGTCACCAGGTGACTTTGAATCCATCCAAGCACTGAACAGATGCTTAGAACAAATTAATGCGTGGATGTGCCAAAACTTTCTCCAGCTGAACAGAAATAAAACTGAAGTTTTATTATTTGGACCTAAAGAGGAACGATCTGGAGTCACCACGTAGCTTCAGTTATTACAGCTAGAAACTAGTGATCAGGCCCGAAATCTGGGTGTAGTGATGGACTCAGACTTGAACCTTCAGAGACACATAAAGACAGTTACAAAGTCGGCCTTATATCACCTGAAGAACATTTTCAGTATTAAAGGTCTAATGTCTCAACAAGATCTAGAGAAACTCATCCATGCATTTATCTTTAGTCACACTGATTACTGTAACAGCGTCTTTACAGGTCTGCCTAAAAAGTCAGACAGCTGCAGTTGATCCAGAACGCTGCTGCTCATGTTCTCACTTAAACCAGGAAGTCAGAGCACATCATCCCAATTCTAAAGTCCTTACACTGGCTCCCTGTAGCTCAGAGAATAGACTTTAAAATACTTTTGTTAGTTTATAAATCACTGAATGGCTTAGCAACAAAATATATTAAAGACCTGTTGTCATTGTATCAACCTTCCAGACCACTCAGGTCTTCTGGTTCTAGTTTACTCTGCATCCCCAGAACCAAACATGGAGAAGCAGCTTTCAGTTTTTATGCACCACAAATCCGGAACAAACTTCCAGAAAACTACAAAACAGCTGGCACACTGAGTTCCTTTAAATTAAGGCTAAAAACCCACCTGTTTAGAGCTGCCTTTGATTAGTAATAAGTAGAACATTGATCAATATTTTCAAATTATAGTTGCTTGATGATCCTCGTAATTTTGATGCATTGATATTTGCTCGATGATTGTGATGATTTCCTGTATATTTGCTTGATGATTTTGCTGTATACTTGACTGATCTTTTTATGATGTGAAGCATTTTGAACTGCCTTGCTGCTGAAATGTGCTATAAAAATAAACTTGAACTTGAACTTGATGACCAAAGGAAAAGACGAAGCAGATGGACCCATCAATCTGTTTGCACCTCCTTTGTAAAAATCCAATCAGTATCCACACCCCCTCTGACCTGGGAGAAGGTAATTCATCACACTGACCAAATAATACTGCCACGTCCGTCACCTCTTGTTATTTCTCCTCACCCACACTTACTCTGGGTTTAAGCTTTTTGCGGGAGAAGGGGATTGTTGGAAAAACTAGAGTTGAAAATAGAGGTACATGACAATGCAGCTGAGGTTGATTCAAGTGGCATTGGTGTGGTTTATGTGTTTCCTAACCCACATGCATGCTGGCATACATGCACACGTTTGCCCTTGGGATTAACTCACATGAAACCTCAGCATCAGGAGCTAGCCTCTGGTTTTCTCTCCTCCACCACAGCCAAAGATCTTATCCCTCCATCCTCTTTCAAATCATCCCTAATCTTACAAACACACTCATGCACGTTTACGTGCACCGTAATTATGGCACTTTATTTTACACTGCTTTGTGTAATTATATTGTCAATTTGCTATGCAAAGCTTTACTGCTGCGGATGTATTAAGATGTTTTTATTTCCCTCAGGGGTTTTTTTGTCCTTTAAATTTCGCTAAGATGACAATGGCTGCGAAGAGCAAACAGCCCAAACTTTATTCACTACTAAATTATTATTCATTGGATTTACAATGGGGTGTCTGCAGAGCCCTCAGCGAGTGCCAGTCCATGTCTTAATAGTATTGTGTTATACAACGCTGCATTGTTAAGAGACCACTAAAGCCTCCCATCTACTGCTCTGTCTCATTTATCCAGACACAATGGAGCCTGCACAATTACGGTGTGGAGTACTATTCACCTCAGTCGGTGTGGGTTTCTCTGAATGTGCACACACACATGGCAGAAGAGACACTAATATACACCTGCCGTCGCTAGAATTGAGACAAGAGGAGTGGACTGATTGTTCCAGGATGCAGACATGAATATGTAGAATGCATGCAGTTAAATAAGAGCTGTTTTACTGCTGAAAATAAATGTGCATGTGTGTGTGTGTGTGTGCAGATGGAGTAAAAACAAAGCATAGACTGCGTGCAAAACCGGCACTGCAACCCAGAGGGCTCGTACCTTCGTTGAAGTGCTACTTGTGCCTTGGGAGTGCTTTCAGGGATGGGGACATGAAAGTGTTTAACCCCGAGTAACCCCAGTGTTTATATCCTGATGCTGCGATGGTGAGATGGCAGGAGCAAAGCGCACGTTAGAGACGATGTGCAGACTGTTATCGCACAAGAATGGAGCGGGTCCAGAACCTAACAGAAAGACAATATACATGGGTTAAAAATCACGTGTCCTTGGTGTATATTTACATTTTATTGTGCACAGTTTGAGCTCTTTGGATTTTTGGGTGAGTTTTTAAGACTTGCCACAGGTTTTCAAGGTCTGGACTATGATTGATGCAGATCAGGTTAAAGCAAAAGTAAGATGTTGGTCCAAGTGTTCTTGCAAAAACCAGGGCCAATTGTCATACAGCCAAGGCAAAAAAGAAAACACATTCTCTTTCTGTTGTAGGATTTTAAATAACAGGACATCAATTATCCATTAAGCAAAAATGGAAAAGCTTTGTAGAAAATTATGCCAACCTGTGCTGCTTCCATGGGGTTTACTGTGGAAACTTGCAGCCATGTTGTGCTGATCAAATGCTCTTGATTAAATTATTATCATCACTGTAACCACCTTTACAAAATGTAGTTTTAACATTTTGCTTCCAGGCAGTATTGTGTTAACGCAATGCAAAGACTGAAAGAGAACAGCAACACCCTTAGAGAAGCAACTGTAGGTGTCCATCAGTATGGGAAAGGTTGTGAGGTAATTTCTAAGCTAGTCTGTCATTCTACCGAGAGAAACACTCACATAATATCACAGCCTGACTTAGGTTTGCAAAGTTGCGTCTGCAAGGATCAACGAAGAAAAAAAAAAAAAAAAAAAAAAGGACCAACGAAGAGATGTTTGATCATAATCAAACATCATGTTTGATCATGTTTGATCACACATCGTGTTTGGAGAAACCAAACATGGGATCTGCTAGCCAATAGCGTGTCCAGTTGCACTGTACCTAGGCATTTTACCTTCCCAAGCTGCATTTTTGAACATTCTAGTTATGCTCTACAAAGACATCCGAATAATTTGGAGTTACTTTCCACAGAAAAACGTACAAACAGGTGAATCTGTGAATACTGAACTGCATGCTGAATAAGTGGGGGTCCACAGTAAATAATTTTGGAACCTTGTAAAGATAATCATTTCTGTGAATTAAAACCCTGGAATTAGAATTAAAAGAGGGTGTACTTTCTTTTAAATGTGACTATACATCATACTTTGAGTCTTTTCCGAGACTACAAAAGGAAGGCTGATAAAGAAACAAGTCTAACATGGATCAGTTTGCCTCTGTGGATTTGTTTGCTTCCAGTGTGAGGTTAACATCTTTTCTCAGGGCACGCTGGTGTTTTCCGTGGCTGCTCTGAGGGTGTTTAATTAAAAAACATTGAATATCTCAGAAAGGCAATGGTGATGAGATTGTGACTACTTTTCAGAGAACCTCACATCAGGAGAAATCCTTAACCTGGTAGTTGTGTTACTTGTAAAAATGCTGGAGAATACTTCAGGTTTTATTTGTTTATCCTGACCCACAGCTGTATGGTATTGTATATCAGACAGAAAGCATTACAGAGATTCAGGAAAGCAAACACACTGTTGTTGTTGGCTGTGATAGGATCTGTTCTCAGCCTGTTGTCAACAAGGTCAGTCCTTGCTGCTTGAATCAGGTCATTTTTGTTTAAAAAGAGCTCTAGTAGGACACTGGGGTTGTCTCCATCCCAGTCCTCTGTCAGTGCTCTTTCCCTTTAACACTATGTGGAGTTGTTCAAGAGCCTTCAACTTCTCACTTGATTTCTTACCTCAGTAAACATTTTCCTGCTTTGTCTATGGCCTAAATGAGCTTTCTTCAGTATCAGCAGGTGAATTTAAGTCAGACTGTGTGAAACAGCATTAAAGCCAATGGTTATAATTAGAGCTATACATTTTTTTAATATAAGTGTGGATCCTTGCTTGTGGTTAAATCCATCTTTTAGATGCACTTTGTTGTATTAATGTCTGTTCTTCTAGAAACGGAAAGTCCCTTACGTTTTTCCATCATTTTGTAGATGACTTCTTTCTTTTTTACATCTTTGCTTTCTTTCGATTGCTTATGTCATGTTGAATGTAATATATGGGTCTCAGTTGAAAACTCTCAACTTCCACAACATGCAAATTCAAAATGCTTGAACAAGTGTTCATAATTATGTCAAGCATATTTCAATATATTTCCATTAGACTGTTTTATCTAAATCTGTCCTGAATTGGTAAATTGTTCCCAAGTGAATCCTGAATTTCTCCAACACAGGTAAAAGTGTGAAACATTAGATCAAACAATGATCGACCAGTTTTATGAAATAGCTCAAAGGTACATCTCATGAACCATCGACTGGCAAGTATACAATGTATATAACCAGAGCTCAACACAATGTTACATTTCTGACAATGGAAGGACGAGGATTTACTAGAGAGAAGAAGAGCAAGAGGAGTGAGGCTGTGGCGGAGGAGTTAGGAAGCAAAACAGAGGAAGAGGCAGAAGAGGCCAAGGACATACCCCAGTTTCCATCACCCCAACATCATCGGGCAATGGTTTGTGACCACATAACAGGATGCTGATGGAGTTCCTCTCATCGTACTCCTCATGCCTAAACCCTACTGACGAATTTTTCTCAGGATGGAGATGGAAAGTATATGACCACATACACAGATAATCCTTCTGGATGCCATGGATGCAGCATGTGATGACATCACACCAGATACCTGCAGAGGCTGGATAAGACACTCTAAAAGATTCTCTCCATGCTGCATCGCGAGAGAGGATATTTGTTGTGATGTGGATGAGAGTTTGTGGCCCAACAGACAGGAATGTGAGAAGGCAGAAAGATTGTAGGAGGCACTGTAATTCCTACAGCACTGTATGTATAGTTTTCCTTAAGGAGATTGTATTATGTTCCCATTTCTACTTTTGTGTTTAGTTTTTTTTTTTTTTTCTTTGTGTCCTGCAGTGCTGTCTTTTTCTTTCTATATCACTGTGACCTGGTCTGTCAACAAGCTACAGTAAAAGCATAAATGTGAATTTTGTCCTGTCTCTTGCCACTGATCTCCCACAATTACAGTTGACAATACTTGTTATCAAAACTTTAGCCATAGTTTACAACAGAACATCCCTCATGAGTACACTGTTATATTGACAACATGACTAAGCAATTAGCCTGTCTTATCTGTACACAATGAAACAAGGACTTCTCATTATGATGGCACTGACATGTTCATTGGCATATATATTTACTTTTGAGAGATGAGCAAAGGATTATGAGAAAGAGACAGGCTTTCCTCAGAAGTCCATGGTGTTTTGGTGTTTGTACCACTTGTTTTGAGAAACGCACTTGCTGTTTTGCAAATGTAAAAGGATGATTCGGGAAACGCACCAAAGCGAGTAAGAAAAACTGTAATGTCAGCATAAAAGGTGTAGTCCATTGTCAGAGTGTGATACCAGCCTTTAACTGGTGGACAAAGAGAACACTATCTGGTTTGCTTAACTACTGATGTTACCAGCAGTCATTTTAACGGGCATAAAAACCGACCGCAAAGGGTTAGTTTAATCCATTATCAAGCTGTATTACCAAACTAGCCAAGATGTCATGAAATAGCTATCTTATTAGCTGTGATGCTAGCATGCACTGGTGTTGTCCGGTACAGCAACGTGACCAACACAAAACTGCTTGAAATAATCACGAACTACATAAATGAATTAATATTGGTGTGATGTGATATAAACTGTACGATCAGGACACATTTGGAAGTAACTGAACATAGGATGTCTCGGATTGCTTACCATCACATGGACGACTGCTACCCACAGGAGCGTCAGGACATGTTGTTGTTGTTGTTGTTGTTGTTGTTGTTGTTGTTGTTCTTCTTCTTCTTCTTCTTCTTCTTCTTCTTCTTTTACCGTTTACGACAGTTGGCGACCAACTTAAAGAGGCATTACCGCCACTTACTGGTGCAGGACAATGTTTCCGTTTTCCCCATTTCACTTCTCATAACTTCAATGAAAACCAATCACATAAATCTTAATTAACAGAATTATGTTTGTTTTACAACTTTGATTATTTAAATCATGTTATTATATATTAACTAATTACATTCAATTCAATACATTTTAGAATTGATTTAATTATGTCCATAATAATTTTAAGGCATACATATAAAAAATATGAGTTTTTAAATAAAATCAAATAGATGTAAATGCATGCTTAAAAGGATTTTATATTTTGGATGTTAAGAAACATTAACAGTTTGACTGGTTGATTTAAAAGACTCCTATCCACTTCAGGTAAAGCAAGCAAAATTTTTCAGACTAAAACCTCAATAATAAGGTCTATATTACTGACAAGTATAAAAAAAAAAACTGATAAGGGCATAATGTATTTATGTTTACCTTATTAGAAAATCTTGAAACTGGACTCCAAAATAGCAATAAAAGACTGTTTTTGAAGGGGACATGCAGCAAGTTGTGTATTGAGTAATCAAATGATTGGCGCACAAATGGCAGAAACACACAGTGACAAATGAGACTATTGTATTCTTGCTGTGCCATTATAGCATTCCACCTCAAACTGTTAGGAATGTGGTATTTACGCTTTTAATTACTTTCTTGCTTCAGTCCTTATAGACAATATGCTGCTTATAGGTCTAATAGTGTATTAAAGTGTTTTATATTTTTCAGCTTGTGCAATATATTATGAATTTGTGTGAAAATAGTGTCTGCAGACACAGTCTAACAGGGGCTGGCTGAATTTTGTCAGTCATGTACTACATACACTCAGTATACAGTATTTAACAGCTGGTCACAGGGGGATCAGTGTGGTGAGTTTCCCTGAACCCTGGCTTTGTTTTTCTGCTTGATTTTGTTTGGGCTGCTGATATTAACAGCTGGTTTCCATGGAGATTTGTTTTTGCGTTGCACATCTCTGTTGTTGCTTGTCAGTCACATAGATGGTTGGCACATGACAGTTTTCTCCATGGATTTCCTGTTGTTATTGTCACTGTTCCAAAAAAAAAAAAATAATAATGCAAAAAGCCCTGCATTTACCATGCAATCCTTGGATTGTGTTTGGAAGACTTTCCTGAGCTGCATGTTAATGGGATCACTGTTGCGTTGTATGAAACCATCACATAGGTTACACAGATGGAGTTGCAGGGGTTTCAGTACTGTGCTTGGTGGGGGGCATATTAGCTCTTTAGTAATTTATATAAGCTTCTGAACTAAAAACTTATAGCACAATAACTGAAAGCATCTTGAGAGGAGAGGAGACAGAAATGAAGACTGGCTGCTGCTGTGCATGTAAATAAAGACGATAACAGTGAGCTATCTGGTGCAATGAGCCTTAAGCATAAGGTTACACAGCAATCAAGTTGAGATCAACCAGTAAAGCCTGTGAGGATGTGCCAGGAAAAATTATTACCGTGACGATCACCTTCTGTGTTCACTCATCTTGAACATTTATGTAATCTTTAAGATGAATTGGTTTCATAATTCTTCAGTGTCTGTTATATTTTTTCATTTTACAACCACAATGTATTTTTTTTTCTGGAATTTCATAGACCAATGCATTATAGAGCATAATTAGCATAAAACATCTGAAAAGTGTGGTGAGCTCATCTTTTGGGGGTATGTCTCTGCCAGTTTTGGACTTCTAGAGACTGGAATTTCTGCCCATTCTTTTCTGCAGTCTCGATAAAAGTCAGTCAGACTGGAAAGATACTAGAGAATACTGATCTGCAAACAGACTAATGCTTTTCCAGAGGTGCTTTAGAGACCTGGTTCTACAGGTCAGACAGTGTTGGTTCAGAGTAGCAGGGTGAGGAAATTGTTTCAGTTTGCTCACAGGTTTCGGATTAGCAGTGATCTGTTTCACAGCAACTGCTTCCAAGTGAGAAGATGTTTATCTTGTAATTGCTCTCATATCTATTTGCTCCACCTGAGCTGGATCATATATCTCTGTGAACCTGCAGTATTACACCCAGTGCAGTAATAACTCTGACACCAGAATGGCCTATAACTCTGTGGGTGTTGCATAAGTTTCCATGTTTAGATTTGTGTACACAGAAGCTGATGTGTATGTGGGGGAGTTTAGGTCTTCAAACTCCATAAAATGAGGCCAAAAGGGACACCAAGTTGAGTTAAATTAGCCAGAAAAAGTAGAACTCAATACATTTGAATAAATAATATAATTTATCTCTTTGCATGTAGCCCTCTGACAGTAACTTCATTCTTATGGTTGTTGTTTTCTTTCCCTGCCGAGTGTTACATCAGGACAGCTGCAGCTGGAGAGATGTTTCTCAGTGGGGGGGAGAGGGATTTCTTCGCTGATGCACCAGTTGCAGCAGCAAGCCACCCACTAATAATCTGCATAAATAAATAGTCACTAATTGTGCTGATACTATATGCCTAGCTGGTTTCTGAAATTTCTGCAAATAGTCTGGAGTAGTAATAATGCTCTGCACCAGAAGCTTCAACATCCCTCTGAAAAAATAGCAGCTCTGCTGGAAATATGGAGCTATGAATGACTGCATAAATGATTTAACTATTTGGTTTTAAATTTCATGGACTTAAAGTTTAACCAGAATGATGAGATATTTTCTGCAATTATGCTGATCTGAGGAGAAGAAATTTACTGTTACCATAACGATGATTTGCTCAGACTTGACATAAAAAAAACATAAAGACCTGTTGCATCTCTTTACTTAATTTTATTATTCTTGATGAGTAGTTATGCACTATTCAATGCGAACGGCTACCTGGTTCCTGTATAAGCAGAGGTCTATAGCTTGCAGCTTTGGTATCATCTTATAGATATAAATATTCAGTCCATTTACCATTTATCAGAACTGAATATTAAAAGCCTGAGTTTCCCCATCAGCACTTTGTCAGTTTTGTCCTTTCCTTTTAAACTCACCAGGTGGCTGACTGCTTAGCTTTGTTTTAAGGAGGTCCTTTGGGGGTTTACTGTAAACAAACGATGCTTCTGTTTATATCTAACATGCTTTATGGTGCATAGAGCTCATCATCCTTCTGAAGAATGGATTTAATCACTTTCCTTCCTTATAAACCACAACTAATTTATCTCAAGTACCAGAAACTGAAATTGTTTGCTTTCTTCTTTTTGTATTCCTGCTGTTCTCTTTAGGGTTCACCACAGTGGATCATCTGCTTCCATCTCGTCCTCCTTCTTATATTATACTAACTTGCTGCTTATCCTCTTTTATTCCATCAATAAACCTTTTCTGTTGTCTTCTTCTTTACTTCTCCCCAGACTGCTCCTCTTGTCTGCTGTTGCAGCCTATCTGCTTCAAAATCCACTCAGAGATGGCATTCTGCATGCCTTGGTTGGGACTAGTGATTGCCTTTTCATTATCTTGAACCATTCTACCCATTCTCCACTGATCTCTGACATCAACAGGGCATGCATTGTCCACTTAAATGCAGCTGATTGGAGATTTTCTTGCTGTATATCCATCCATCCTCCACCCCCTTGTCTGTGCAGGATTGCTGGGGGGCTTGTGCCTGTCTCCAGCAGTCATTAGGCGAGAGGCAGGGTACACCCTGGACAGGTCGCCAGTCAATCACAGTGCAACATGAGCAACTGAACAGGCATATTTCATAAAGTGACTGATGAGAACTGCTAAGAAGCAAAACATCACAGAGCCTAAAGTTTGTTGCAGAATGAAATAGATAAAAAACAACTACTGAAGGATCTATAGACTCTTTTAGACTCAAAATCTCCAGTCTTTCAGATTCTGTCATGTCTCCTCAGTGTACAGTGCAGTCTTACAGTCTGGCTGTACTGGTTAAACTAGGCATAATCAAAGGATATGTGAAAGAGAATCAGCACATGTAAAATTATGACTTCAGGCCTTGAGGTCCGCTGGCACATCCGATGTGTGAAGGACGACTGAACTTGTAAGCACATGCTGATACTTCCAAGGTTACATTAGGCAGCAGAGGTGGCCTAATTTTGGCTTTTCTCCTCAGTTTGTTGCCTTTAATTGTGATTCTAATCTCAATCTAATATATTTATCTGCTTTCAAATATATTCCTGATGCCAATTTCTCCCCAGTTATTTCTACTCCTGCTGCAACCTTGGCGTAGTCACCGCCTCGACGTCCCCTTTGACTCTCTCCTGCTTCACTCTCATCTAAACCACAATTATCACAGGAGGATGGCAGGCACCATGCTGGAAATCAATTTTGTGTCCGATCCATCATAGCCTGTAGAAGCATTAATGAACATCATTTTCTGCTGTGATTATGACAATCCTATGATATGCTTTTAATCCATGATGGCTGACCTCCTCGCTCTTCCTCAGGCTTCTCGGTGAATCTCCAGGTGATCCTGGCCAACCCGCGGGCGCTGTTCAAGAGGCGGGGCTCCCAGCCGGGGATGCAGGAATCCGACTTCCTGAAGCAGATCACCAAGGTTTCCGAGCTGGAGCCCAAGGCAAACAACTGCACACGGGTCAGTAACCTCTGTTGCTACGGCAACAGACTTTAAAAGCAGTTTTAAATTTCATGTATTAATGCAGGTCAAGAATCCTCATGCCGACTGAAGTTTCATGATGGAGTCAAAAAGCCTTTTGTGTCTAATACTGGAAAATGTTTCAGACCCTGAGTCTGAGGCAAAGTTTCTTCCAGATCACAGAAGGCAGATAGAGAAGTTTAGTAATTTTAGGATAATCTTCAAGCTGTTTTACATGGAACTTGGCAAATATTTATAAGTAACACGTGTGTTTGCAGAAGCCTGTGTTTTACCTGCAGCATCGGTTACTATTACCGCTGGTGGATTCTTGAAGAACTGTCCAGATGAATCGTTTCACTCTTTCCTCTGTGCTGATTGTGCAAAAACACAATGAACATAGGTTTAGTTTGAAACTTTTTTGACATAATAAAGCTCTTTGCATTAACTGAGTCTGCATCTGATCCCTCTTTACAGTCATCTTTTAAAAAAAAGTGAAAAACCAAAGGCAGAAACAACACGTGTGTCACTGCAAAAACTTTAGGTTTAACAATCCCATGCATGTTTCCGTGTGCTGTTGGCACTTATGAAAGCGCAGCCATAATAATGGCAGCAGTAGCCAACCACGGGGCATCTCTCCACACTATTGACAGCATGAGTCATGCTATGAGCTACTGGCACAATCTAAACATAGACCCACACCAGCTGAATTGGACAGAAATGGTACTGTGGCTCTATCAATTCTTGTTGTGCGCTCAGACAGCCTGGATCGATGCAGTTCATCTGAAGTCACCACAGGCCCTGTTGGCACTTGGCTTTATAAGGCCACTCATCCTCTTGACAGCCATCACAGAGCAGACTTAGAGGACTGTTTGTGAGAAATGGATCCCATTATGGGTTTTTTTTTCTTTCAAGCAACAAATGAGCCATATGTGATGGCTGCCTGCTGCTGCTCCAAATGTGTGCTGGAGCTGAGAGATTAAAGAAAATGCTGGTTTTCTCAGGATATTTGGTTGTTTATTCAAAGTGTTTCTTTCCCCTTTAAAAGAATATTACACCCAGGCCATGTTTTTCTGTGAAAAGACCCAATACATCAACAGCGACCGATCACGCCTCTCTAAATGTGGGTTTGGTGGTCTTGAGTTAAAGAAAAACATCTCTGGGTGATCATATGACTGGGTGTGTGTTTGTTTTTCATCCTCAAGATCAAGTCCAAATCCATCTCTGAGCCCCACCACCGTGGAATCATCCTTATATTGGTATAATTCGGGTGGGTGGGGGTACAGTCATGGGTGTAGAGGGTGTAGAGTAAGGGGCTTAGCACACAGCCCTGTGGAGAGCCAATGGTAGTGCTCCATAGGAGAGGTCAAAGGTCAGAACCAATGCTGATTAAAAGGAACGCAAATGCCCGTCAAACTTTAGCTGAAAAACATCTTGATGATGCCCAAGAGGAAGGTTTGCATCCCGTTACTAGTGTGAAAGTGACACAACATTTCAGAAAGTCAAGCATGGTAGAGGTAGTGTCATGCTATGGGGCAGCTTTGGGGCTCCAAGACAGATTGTGACACTGTGGCTGGATCTTAAACAGTGCGTTCATGTACAAAAACCATCCAATATGACGTAAAAGATTGACTTCCAGTTATCACAGATGATTCCAGTTGTTGCTCCCAACAAATATAAGCTGTATATTGTATTGTTTTCATGAATGGAGTAAATGTTTCAAAAATTCAAAGTAGGTTTTCAATCAATGGTTCTGAACCCAGGGCCCACTGTCCTTCATCCTTTAGATTTGTCTCAGTTTCAGCACACCTGATTCAAATGATTGCATTAAAGCCTGGTAATCACCCATTCATTTAAGGCTGGCGTGGCAGCTAGGAAACGTCTAAAATATGCAGGGAAGTGGGTTCTGAGGACCAGGGTTGAGAAACACAGTTTTGAACTCTGAAAATTGCCAGATTGCCCCTGAGCTGGACCTGTGCAGCAGGAATAATCAGTTTTCAGCTGAACGTCTTACAGAATGAAGCTGCTCTGCTCTGCAGCAGGGAGAATCTCATCCTGTGGACAGATTCTGATCACCTACAGCGACCTGCTGCAGGTGGTCAGTGTGGCTCCTTCACCTTGCGTGTGTGTGTGTGTGTGTGTGTGTGTGTGTGTGTGTGTGTGTGTGTGTGTGTGTGTGTGGAACAGCTGAAACAAAAGAGAACAAAATGTGCAGGGATAGTTGTTTTAAGAGAGGAAAAGGGTTCATCACCTTGTTTCTGTCTCTGTCCTCCTTTACCAACACCAGTCCTTCCAAAATCTGCAGGAGGCAGCCCTTTTCACCACCAATCACCAAATGGAAAATCAAAATTTCCTGGTTCACCGTATGCGAGTAGGTCACACTGTAACTCTGCAATTTCCTGGGTGGTTACAAGTAAACGTTTCCTGCTGGGAATAGACTAAAGACCCCCGGAGCTGCTGGATCATCGTTTCCAGCTGGCTGCTGCTGCTGCTGCTGAAAGCATCATGGAGATGCCACGCTGCTGAGTCTAATACAGGCTAATAGCAGAACGAGTCATTATCACGCAGGAGGGCTGCATTCATCAGATCACAGATAAAACAGCATGACATCATTTGTGTATGCATGTAGGGTAGTACCTGCGGTCATTAGTTATTCAAAGGTCCAGCAGAACCACTGGTGCTGAATCCTGATCTGGACAAAATAACAGATTATTTTACCTCATTCTGTCAATTTTTAGTGTCTCTACACTTTAAAAACATCTGGTTAACATCCATCTTCCCCATGTTAAAATATATGAGGTGATACTTCCATTAATCAATATAATACCATAAAATCTTCCACTAATATTCCAACATGAATCCATCAGGGCCATATAGACAATCCGTGTCTTTAGTTTTATAAGCAGCCAGATTTTGCCATCTGTTACAGTTGTGTTGTTCATGAGCTCTTTGTGCTTCCTGGAGGACTTTTCAAGTGTTTCTTTACTCACTGGGGATTTTCCTCTTTAATTTTCTGTTCAGTCTTTCTACCTGACCATCAGCAAGTTACGTCTGGATTAGATAAGGGTCTTTCATACATTTCAAAATTGCCTATTTGGACAGATTGAAGGAGAGTTGGATGGATGGACGGATGGACAGTTGAATGGATTGACGGATGGATGGATGGGTGGATGGACGGACGGATGGATGGATGGATGCTGCAAAAATGATGAGATCGTCACTGATTACAGCCTGAAAGATAAGAAAGCTCGAGCTGGGAATTCAGATACTCTGTTAATCAGGCTAGATTTTTCTGTTCTTATTAAGGGCCAAAAAATAATTTTTTTAATCAAATTACATATTTTTGTACTCCATTTGCGAGCTCCAGGAAGCTTGAGAAGGTTTATGGCAATAGCAATTTGGGACTCAATCCGTTAAATTTAGGAGCCTTTTTATGCCGGAGCGATTTCTGAATCAGGGGTAAATGTACAAACAAAACAAAAAGTCTTCACATAAAAACTTTAAAAGTCCAGAGAATGGAAGAGTTTTTGTTTACGATTACAAGAAAATTTGTCTCTCAGGAGGCAAAATCAGAAACGAGAGCAAATGAGTTGCATTGTGTCATAAACAGTGACAAAAACGTCAAAGAACAGTTCCAGGAAACCTCAGACACAGCCCCGAAGGATTCAAGGTTTCAGTGCTTCAAGATTTCAGAGTTGCTTCTCTGAAGCCACATTTAGCGGTTTAAACTCAGCTTCAGCTGCTTGATTGCAATAACGTGGCGCTGGTGCCGGGTTACCTGCAGCTCTGGCACGTTGGCTCCAGGCTCTTTCTGCTCTGAGCTGCATATCTGGGATCGGATCACAGAGCCTTGAGCCTGACCTTGACGATGTCGGGCAGTGATGCTCATCTGACGGCCGGGTCGGTCTCCGGGAGACGGCTGACAAGAGCCATGATGTAGTTAGAGCAGGACAGTAATGGCAACAGACAGCAGTGACAGGACAAGAAAGGAGGGGGGCAGGCAGGAACAGATGGAGACAGATGATCCCACAGGAGGGAAAGGAGATAGAGAGGTGCAGAAGCTTGAGCAGGGAAGAGGGGATAGAGAGGAAGGAGCTACAGAGCAGTAAAAAGACAGCTGAAAGAAAGAGGGAGAGGATTTCTGCTACCCTCCCGTTGGGGTCTGAGTTTGTAGCTAAGCCTCATTTTTGTTCCATCGGTGGAGCTAAATGGATCTGTGACCGCTAGTTGGTCAGGTCTGGACATCTGATCCTCAAAGCAGCTTGAGTGCACTTCCAAATTATGGATTAAACATGGTTAAGGGACATTTTACTCTGCTGTAACTGATGAAAGGAGACTGAAAATGTAGGAATCAGCAGTGAAAACTAAAACTAAAACAAGTCTGCTTTGCTTGATCTAAACTCTTCAAGAGGATCAAATGCAGATCAAACAGGTTGCCGGTCCATCATAGGCCAACACACACACAGACAGAGATTTGCACAATGAACACCAAAAGGTCCTTTACTTTTGCCAATTTACTAAACATGCAAGAATTTGGACTTAAGGAGAAAGTCTGAGTACAAACCAGGGGCAGATGCTAACTTTCATGCTGACATTCTTACTCTGAATCAACAGCTCTAGTCACAGCTCCACAGTAGATTTTCTTTGCCATCAGCAAAATCTGCAACTTTGTCAGCTGAATCGAGTTTCAAGAACCAGCTTTTTGCTGCAGTTGCCACAGCAGCAAGACTTTAGGAGTGTTTTTATCCGCTTTGCACAGCTAGAGAATTACATTTTTACTCGTTAGTCTTTGCAAAAAAGCTCAAGCTCAGTCCAGCTGGATGGAGAGTGTCTGTGGACGTCGGTTTTTAAGTCTCGCCACAGGTTTTCAAGGTCTGGACTTTGATTGATGCATGAGTTTGATCGAAACCACTCCCTTGTGGCGTTAGCTGGAGGTTTAGAGTCGTTGTCCTGCTGGAAGGTGAACCTCCAGCCCAGTCTCAGGTCTCTTTCTTCCAGGATTGTCCTGTATTTAGCTGAATCCATCAGTACGGGCTTCCCTGTCCCTACTGAAGAAAAGCTTCCCTACAGCATGATGCCACCACATTTCACCATGAGCATGGTGTATTCAGGGTGCTCTACAAAATAAGTTTAACATCACACATAGTGTTTTGCATGTAGTTGATAAAGTTCCGAGTTGTTTTTCTTGTCTGACTGGAGTATTTTCGTCTGCATGTTTTTTGTGTCCCCAACATGGTATGTAACAAACTGCAAACAAGACTTTTTATGGCTTTCTTTCAACACTGACTTTTTTCTTGCCAATCCTCCAAAATTGTACCACAAAGAGTTTTTCAAAGGAAAGTTTTTCTCCTGCCTTAGCTGTGGATCTCTGCAGCTCTTCTAGAGCTTGAATAATTTTGCAATATTCTGTGGACTGAGGCTCCAATAATTAAACGTTTTCAAAAGTTTGTGTTCTGATAACATCTGGTGTAAAACCAACACAGCATAAGAAAAACCCTAAGGAAAAAAATTATAGCTGCAGTCCAGCATGGTGGTGGTAGTGTGATGGTCTGGGCCAACTTTGCTGCTTCAGCATCTGGACAACGCGCCGCAATCAGGGAAACCATTTTGTTCTTCTCTTGCAGTAAATCCTTGTCTGGTGATCACTTTGTTACCTTAAGTTTGGGTTATGCAGCAGGACAATGATCCAAAGCACACCAGTAAACCACATAATCTCTGAATTACTCAAAATAAGAAAAAAATGAGGTGGCCTAGTCAAACTCTGGCTCCATATATGAATAAAACTGTGTGGCATGATTTTAAAAAAACTTTACTGCTTGGAAACTCTCTGATTGGACTGAATTAAAACAATTCTGCAAAGAAGAGTTGGTCCAAGTTCCTCCACAGCGATGTAAAACACAAACGGCCAACAAAGGGAGGTAAAACCAGTTAGTAATATCAGCGGGGAGTTATTTTTTTTTAACATAGATCCACATTAGTTTGGGCAGTTTTTTTCCCTTGCTAAATTAAATTATCATTTAAACCTGCATTAAGTATTCATGCAGGTGATGATCTAAAACATTTAAATGTGGAAAAAATAGCAAAAACCGAGGAAATCTGTAGGCTACTTCAAATAGTTTTTCACAGCACCTCTCAGAGTAAAATTGAAGCTGGAAGTGCAATTTATCAGAACATATGTCTTCTTGAGGGGAAAAGGTTTTTCCTACAAAATCCTCCTTTGATGGGAAGTAAAAATAGTGACCTCTCATTGTAGAATGAAAAAAACTATCCAAGCTTTTTGTCTCCACGTTGCCTGAAGGTGAAAGAAAAAGATAGAGCAGGAGGGAGGATGAGAGGTAAAAACGAGAGCAAAGCTTGGAGAGGAAAAGTGAATGTGATGAATGGAGGAGGAAGAAAGAGCAGTGTGTGTGTGTGTGTGTGTGTGTGTGTGTGTGTGTCTGTGTGTAGGGGGTTAGACAAGCGAGCTCTGACTGCAGAATCATTGTGCAGACCCGAACACTCTTTCTCCCCACATCTCTGAATCAGCGCCTTGGTAGATGCTACATTAGCCTCATTAGAAATGCAAAGCAGACCAATTAGGAGCAGAGTGTGCAGGAAGTGACACGTTCCACCTGAAGAAGCCCACAGAACAGACAACGTCAGTGTCCACAGCCTGCAATAAATCACGCCTGTGTGGATGTCTGCACGCTTTTATAGGCTCATTAGCAACAGCTCAGAAAAAAGGGGGACAAAAACTGCAGATTTACATTTGAATCCAAGCTGAGTGAAATTCAGGACCACATCCGTGTTTTCATCCACCGCTGTGTTTTCTCACCAATGTACTGCTGTGAAAATGGTTGCAAACAAGTATGGTTAGTTTTTGATTTGATGCATTTCAGGAGGTGTCAGACTGTTTCCCAGATTCAACAGAAGGATACAACGCAGTCTGCGCTGCGTGTCTTTTACTTGACAGATCTGGAGTTTCATCATCGCTTCGGGGTGAAGGAGAGTCTCTCGTTCAAAAAACTTGTTCTCGGAGCGGAAAATATACTACCAGCCTCTGCAAGAATGTACTAACTTTATGCTGTCTCCTCAGTTATATCATCACTGAAACACGTCGTTATCTGGGATTTGGATTTTTGTGCCTGCTATTCACACTCTTTTTACATTTTGATCTCATAAAACTGTGGTCACAGGAGAGATTTTAGCTTTTCATTGATCACAAAGAGTCGTATCTGTGAAAGGCAGGTAAAACAACCACTTTATTCTATTATCAGACTGTGTTGGGTACAGTTCTGGTCAAAAGTTTATATCTACTCATCATGGACCAACGTGGCAGGATTATTCAACATAGCAATCATCGTGGCATCTATTAGTGAGTCGAATTTATCAGGGAGCAAGTTACCATGTGATCTCAATGTTGATTTGTCAGAAGCAGGAAACGATGATTTGAGTGGCCAGTGTCTCTCAAAAGTCATGCAGGGAAGGAACAGTGATGAAACAGCGACAGGGTCGTGACCAAAGCTCAGTGATGCTAAATGGGGAGTTAAGGGTTACGCTGGTACAGTGGACCCCCAGGACCACCACCGCTTGTTAATAGCTGAAATCCACGAATACTTAAGACCCCTTCTAAAAATGCTTAACACTGCCCATTTTAATTGTTTAAACACCAAATATACCTTAATATGCATCAATACACAAAATAGAAACTGTCTTGCCTCTACCGCAGAAGCTAACATCCACCGTTTTCCATATCTCCACTCTTGGAGGTACAGCCAAGAACTGCTGGATTGACCAGTTTGCAAATGGCAACCAATAGCATGTCAGGTAGCATTGTGCTTAGGTATTTCAGCTCCCCAAGCTGTACTTTCTTTTGAATATTTTAGATATGCTCCACAAAAAAATCCACAAATTTTCCATGAATAATTTGGAGTTATTGTCCACAGAGGGATCCCTGTCGCCATGTCAGAACACACAGTGCGTCACATCTTGAGGCTACAAAGCTGCGAACCACTCAGGGTCCACCTCAAAAAGCTCAATCATAAAAGTTATTTTTTTGTAGGTGTCTTTTAGGGCAACACCTCAAACACGTTCTTTGTGTGACATCATAAAAAGACGAAAAATATTTTCCTTCCACTCAATTTTCCATTAATATGCTTGGATATCTGAACACCCATAATCACCAAACCTAATGCAAATAAACACCTGAGATACATCACTCTGTTTGTGTTTCACCCTACTCAATAAAATACTGACTTTTTAAAGATATTCTAATTTATTGATGCACCAGAAAGAAGCTTTGCACCATTGCACCATTTGTTCTCAGTTATTTAAACATTTTCTCATTGCTTTGTTTTCTGTCACCTGTAGGTGCTGGTTTGGCACACTCGCACAGAGAAACCACACCTCGCAAACGAGCCCAAACTTAAAAAGGACACGGTGGACATCGAGGTGTGATCGCGGTCGTGCGTCACAGCTTTAGCTGGGAGCGAGGAACAGCGACCTGCTTTCTGCCCTGAATGGCTGAAAAGAATCCATTCAGTGGACAAAAAACTCAGAGGGTCTGCATGATTCATGACTCTGTGCTGTCCATCCGAATGTTGCTTTGGGCGAACTGGACTCATTTAAAAGAACTGCAACATCTTGGACCATATGTTTTCTTCCATCCACATCCTGTTGATGTAATTACAAACGTATAAATGTAAAGCATTGTGCTGCTGAACTGAGAAGTGCCATGTGTGTTACTTTGATTCATTGTGTTGTCAAACTAACTGTGGGACGATGATATAAAGAGGAAATACGGATTATCTGTGACTGATTATTTTATGACAGTGATCGTGGAAAGCTGGTGTTTTTCTGTTTTTGAAGCAGATATTAATAAAACATGCTCAGTTACACCTTCTGGAGAATGAGTAATCACTACTCTGGGAAAATGTTTGCTCAGTTTTTTTAATTCAGAAAAAAATGCACACATATAAACACAAAATTATTTTATTTAAAGGATGAAGACTGGAAAATAACGTCATTACCACCAAACCTGCTTTGGGTTGATAGACTCTCCTGTACCTGACATGCTGATCCATACTATCACTAACTGCTGAAATGAGCTGTTTCTCTTTAGCCAGTCAAGTTTGTGTTTTATTGGGATGATGACTAAACATTAAACCATCCTCTCCTTAGCTACAGATTCAGGAACGATCACGAAAGCCAACTTTCATCCACTAGACCTCTGACCTGGTTTTCTTCTGGTTTGGTCTTATGATGGTTCTAGATCAATTTCATCTCCTTCATCTTACGGACATCGACTCAGTCTTTCTGTCCATGGATGGGATAATCTGAAAGAAAAATCTCATTTATGTTACTCATGATGGTGATTTTCCTTTCCATGTCCCAAAACCTTCTGATTCTGGTTTCAGAGAACTACATCAGGTGCGGGTAAAAAGAACAAAGGTCTATCATAGTCGCTAACTATATTAGCAAGGAGAGCTTTGATGCATGGCACCTGACATACTCTAGCCCACCAAAACCTGGAAGCCACAGGTCCTTTGCAGTTGAAGAATTGCACTGATGACAATTAATAAAGTTAACAAAGTTACTTGTAATATAACTTAGTTACTTTTATAATCAAGTAATCAGTTAAGTAACTAAATTACTTTTTCAAGGAGTAATCAGTAATCAAGTTACTTCTTCAAGGTAACGATGCCATCACTGAATAGAACATGGATTTGGAAGATAAGGAAAATTTGTCCCCAAACTTGAATTTGAAACCTGTGTCAAGTCTAAGCAGTGAGCATGGTCCAAGGTTAGGTGCAACATAAATGAAAAAAATAAAGAAGCTTGTTTGCTGTGAGTGTACGAGTGAACAGATTGAAAGGTTTTGTTTTAGAATGAAGCTACCTTGCTCTATACTGACAAGAAAAACGTTTAAATCAGTGTAATTTTAGTAAGTGGCCAATAATGATACAAACAAAATTATGAAGTTGATGAATCTAAGATTATAGAAAATTGTTTTAATTTCATACCAGCACTATTTTCTAGCACTGTTGCTATGCTAATATGCTAAAAATGTTGCTATGTTTTACAAAATGTTCAAATTTGTAAATGTGATGTTCTAACTGGCTTTGAGCTATTCAAGAATTTATGTTGAAGCCATAAACAGTAAAATAGATTTTAAATCATTTTGGAGCTTTTGGTTTAAGCTAACAATGCTCGTTTTATGCTAGGTCTTTTAGCCCCTGTGTAGGCTATATGTTCCATTTTTACACAGAGATTCCGAGCTGGAAAAAACAACTGGAACACACACAAAACCCTTAATTCCAACCAGCAAAGGAGATTTCTCCATATTCTCTGACGTTCAATATGCCACGCACTTACAACAAAGTCAAAGTTGGAGTAATCCAACTTTTATTTGCACTTCTGATTGTTTATGGCTGATTAAATCAATGAGAAATGTGTTTATTATGCATAAATGCTGAGAGATACACTATCATTGGCAATTACTAATATTAGAATTGGCA
Organism: Anableps anableps; assembly: GCA_014839685.1. Taxonomy (NCBI): domain Eukaryota; kingdom Metazoa; phylum Chordata; class Actinopteri; order Cyprinodontiformes; family Anablepidae; genus Anableps; species Anableps anableps. The sequence continues at coordinate 7,791,246 of CM026076.1, read as the reverse complement.
CTGAACAAAAAATTCTGGATTTCCAAATTACAACATGAACATGGTTAAGTTGCAGTTTCAGCCTTGATCACATTAAAATGCTGGACAGGATTTAATTTTCTAGATCAACAAGAATTTGATGCAGACGTAAGGATGGATGATAAACCGACATTGGATAGATATAGATTTATGGATAGGTAGATGGATGCATGGCTAGAAAGGTGGATTAATGAATTACAGATTGATAACTGGGTTGATGGATGGATGGGTCAATGGAAAGAGGGAATTATGAATCGCTGGATGAATGGATGGGTACATAGGTGGATGCAAAGATGTATAGATGGATATAATATTTAGAGAAAAGAACAATAAAGTGTGGAAATTAAACCAGTTTTTCATACTGTTTTTTTTTCTTCCCATACTTGACAAACATTTCTATCAAATATCATATTTTTCCAAACCACTCAGGAGCCCTAAGTTGTTTTAGGGGGTTTTGTGGTACTAGTGGTCTTTCTTTGCTGTATTCAGACAAAAAAATGGGCAGAGAGAAGGAGCACGACATGGAGTAAAGGTTCCAAAGTCAAGGACTGAACCCGGACGGGTTAGCCTTTGTTTATGGGGCACCCACTATCTCTACACCGCCCAAAGGAACCCTGAGTTTTATACGGTAAGAAAGGGAACCGTCTTTAGTTACCTTGATTTTATCAAATCTCAATCGTCTCAAAGTGAGTTCTTTTATTTGAATTCAGGCCTGTTCTTTGAATTCCCCATCAAATGACTCTGCAATGATCATTTTGGGTTAAAAGGTTCTTTCAATTAACAATGAAGCACAGTAAGTTTGAAAAAAGGCAACCTGAATTTTTGGAATAGGAACAAATGACTTACTGCTTTAGGACTGAATGAGAAGACAAAGAAGATAAATACAAGGTGCAACAGATGGACTGGTTCTTTTACTTGTCAAGTGTTTACCGCTGGCATCTTCTAAGGCTTGGAGGAACTGGATGGGTGAGCTTGTGTTAGGTGTTTATATACAAAATACAAAGTCATAAATTTAAGATTCAAGAGTCTTTATTCAAATTGAACCTCATTAAATCTGAAAGAACAAAAAAGGAGCAAAAAATTTAGCAGTAGAGTCAAGGGTCATCAGACAGAGATAAACACAGGATCCTTCCATTATATTGTTCATAATCACAGAATTCACTGTTTTCTGCACTAGGCACCAGAAATCTGAATCACATTGTAAATAAACCTGGAGGACTTTAATTTTATTGTTATGTTCACATAGAGTGCCACAGTTATTGCATGGCAGAAACGGACATAATGATTGGACCCATCCAAGAGTTTCATACAGGTCCTTTTTTTTCAAAACAGTGTTCATACCAGTTCCCCAATACCCTAATCCTCACTGGTCACCCAGGCTTATTTGTTGCAAATTGTTTTCTCTTGTACCACACCACGACAAAAAGCACCACAATAAAGATGGCAGAATGATCACTTACGGTGTCCTGTACTGGGGATGAAACGCTTTTAGTCACATCAGTTCTGAATATCAGAAAAGTGGCAGCTGGAACAGCTGGATCTGAGTTACCAGTTCAGATGATTGTCAGGCTGCTCCTTGGCAACCATCTGAAAGACAGGGCCACAACACAGCAGGAGATGTGCTCCCTGATCTCTAAGTCAAGGTGCAGAAATGTCAAACGGCCTTGAGTTCAGCAGCGCTTTTGCTGCAAGGAGTGTGTGTGTGTGTGGGGGGGGGTAAATGGCTCATTTTATCGACAAGGAGGACAGTCCTAAACTTGTCTTATTTTTAGAACATCACAGATAAAGTAACCTCAAACACCAAGAGGAACCGTGGACAGCTCAGCAGTTACTATGGCGTAAACGTGTCTTCAACATTTTGAGTTTTAGAAGCTTCCGAAGAACCATCAGTTTAAGAAACAGAGCTATATCAGTATGTCTGCAGGTAGAAAATTAAGTCAGAGTGCACACCTCTCACACAAATTTTGACCCTGCTAAAGACCCTGTTGTCTCCCGGGGCATATTAGGAGCTCATTTGGCTCCCTATTGTGTCAATTAAACAGTGATCGTTTGCAGGGGCTTTGGAACAAGTACACAACTTTGTTGCAAGGTTGTGAGCAAACATGATTCACCATGAGAATATGGCGCAGGGCTGTCTACGCTGGTGTAATTCATGGACAATGAGAGCATCAAAACCACACTGTGCTGATGGTGCACCAAGTGGGTCATTGCAACAGTCTGGACACTGCAACAGGCATCTTGCTATAAGCGACACAATTGTGCCAAGATGTTAAATGACCAATGCGATCTTAGAAGTCCCAAAACCAGTGACATAAATTGCCTTGCATGAATAGTCACACCACTCAAACCTTTTCGTATTTTGTCACAACTACAGCCCGCTATGCTTTTCACTGCATTTTTATGACAGACTAACAGAAACTAGTGAATAATTGTGAAGTGGGAAGAAAAGGATTTATGGTTTCCTACATCTATTTTTCCAAACAAAAATCTGAGAAGTGTTGCATTAATTTGTGTTCAGTCCCACTAAATCAACACTTTGGAGAACCACAGGTCTTATAGTTGCGTTGCACATCGAAAGGCTAAAATGCCCATTCTCTGCAAATTAGCTCAAGCTTAGTCAGACTGGATGGAGAGCATCACTGAACATCAGTTTTCAAATCCCACTGCAGACTGTCACATCTGCAATGACGTATTGCTCTTGAATAGGCTAAGCTGTACTTGTCAGCCCCTTTCAGATCATAGTTCTGCAATAAAGACACAAAATCCCTTCATTATGGATTATTTTGTCCTTTTACATCATACGTCTTGATCTGTTTCTGAGTGCTTTCAGAGGATATTGTTGAGAGTGCAGAAGCGAAGGGTTGTTGTTTACAACTCTTATCATTTACCTGAGCAATGGGTAAGCATTAAATGACCTTTCTGCAGGCTTTTCAAATCCATTCAGTGTTTTAAACGCAAGCAAAGCTGTTGTGGAACATCATCATGTTATTTTCTGCATCAGCTTCTTCAGAGCAACATATTTCTCAGATCGGATGGGCTCTGGTCTGCTCTCACTAGATACTTGTGCCTGCCTCCTGAGGTGGATCAGGGGTATAACCTTGGTGGAGTCACTTCAACTCATCATTCCATGCTGGGACCTTTCAGTCGGTCTCGAAGTGTAAAGAATACCTCTACATTAACGAGAGGATGATCTGAGAGAGGCTACTGTCTAAACTAGCTGTCTTTTTCTTACTGTGCTGTCACGAGCTTTACAGGGGACAAATAATCTGACAAATTTCATTTTTCTGTGGTTTGGGGGTATAATATGATCTGTTGAGCACTGATGAGGCCGTGTGAACGTCAAGAGTTGGTATCAAAAGCTCTGCTCATAGGCGGTCAGCTTTGTTTCTTTGCTCAAAAACGTACGAATCGCAGAACAGTTTATCTTTCTACGTAATTCATATTCTCCAATTAGAGCACACCATCAAGCAAACAGCCCTCCCCTTCCCACCTCCCCCTAGTTGATACAACGGCTAATTTAAGGGCTAAGTCGCACTAGCATGTCTGGCTACTCCACTTCAGAAGAGGATGGCTACTAAAAAACGCTCAAAAAGAGCTCAAAAACGACTGGAAGTTTCCACTCACTCCCAAAGGATGAGAGTATCAGAGAAGAGTGGCTGAAGTTCATTTATGAGGAAGTACCACACAATTGTAACCCCAATTTGAGACGATGTTCAGCGCATTTTACTGAAGAGTTTCTCAAAAATGGTTGCAGCCAATCAGAGTGAACTAGGTAGAGCCACATATCATTACCGTCCCCAACCCTTTTACTGAGGAGGGAAATCTGGCCTGCCAAAACAACCCCCTACAAAAAGGTGACGTTATTTTGTTTTTAATGACATTCTTTGGAGAACTGACATATGCAGTAATAGTAACTACATTAAATAGTTTATACAGTCTTATACAGTGTTTATAAAGTGTTCCTTACCACCTCTTTAAAGTTTAAGATGCAAACCGACGCCTGCACAGACTGCCTCTTGGTACCCATCCCAGATTTATGGGGAGCAACATGCTGCATTGCTTTTCTAAAAGCATTGCTTATATCTTTTAGTCGTAGTTATGTATAGTCTCAGAATTGCTAAAGTGAAAATCAAAATCAATATCAAAGAACTGCTGAGCTGTTCATATGTCTTCATTTTGTTTTTTTTTCTTTGCTCCACTGTAAATTCACTGAAATATCCAGGCCTTGGAGGATTTCCAGTCCTTTAACTGAAAAACTGCTTGCTAGATAATCAAACAAAACCGGCAGTGTTTGTAATATTGCTTTACTTGAATGTTTTAGAGGTTTTTTTCACTGGGGAATTGGTTAAAATCTGCAACTATCTGTGCAAAATGATATCTAATGTATAAACCTGCAGCAGAAACCTCACAGGAAATCCCCATCCATATGTAACGAATGAACTGAACAGGGTCGAAAAGTTCAGACTTTTTCTCCCACTGCTCTGAAGGAGTTTCTCAGCGTTTTTCTTAGAAATACAGTACTGCTCAGACAAGTATCTGCTATGTGCTTCTGTTCGCTCAACAGAGGGGGTCAGGGCAAAGAGGGGAGGGTTCTATATACATTATAGAGGAAAGGGCAAGATGGAAAGCATAGACCAACAACAAGATATCCATATCTACTGTAGGTACTGAACCACGATTCACTAACTCTACATTTCTGTAATGATAAAGGCTTACGCTAGTGTTAGCAGATTCCTGCTTGTTACTGTGTTTTGTCTTTTTTCAGACAATACCAACACCAGGAGACAGATCAGAGGAGGAACATGTTGAAAGATGGGGAACACACAGCTGCCAAACTTTCCTTCTTATTTTTTTTGTTAGGGTGTTAAATCATCATTAGTAGTTGTAGCAATGTTGTGCATACAGGAGAGTAAATCAGTCTGTTGCCAGATTGCCCCCCCCCCCCCAGCAGGACCACCTCATCGTCTGGACTCAGTCCAAGTTACTTCCACAGCTGAGTGCTGAGGGTCTGGCCCGAAGCTGGCGCCGGAGACGTGGACCAACCGGTCGTAGGGGCGGCTGGCGCCGGTCCTCCACCACTCAAAGTCATGCTGGACATTTGCTGTGTCATCTGAGTGGGGAAAAAACAAAGGACATTCAATTTCTTTCTTCCCCAGAGCAAACACAGGTTGTTATTACACCAAGACAGAAGCAGGTTGACTCCTAAAAGTGGGTATGGACTAGAAAAGGGCTGGAATGGGTAGGTTGAAAATACCCCAGTATCACGACATTAAAGCTAAAATAAAAAAAAAAAATTGAAATGTTCTAATCCCTTTTACTGTGAATTTATTATGAATATAATAACGTCTGTGAAATTTGTTTTTGTCATTTTGATTTTAATTAACAGAGACACCAATGTGTGGGAGTGTTAAAAATGTGTTAAAATCTGGATCAGATGTTTTATAAGATCATCACAATGATTTATGAATACATTTTAAGCTGAATATGTTTAATGTTGGTTGTTTTGAACGACTTTTTAACAAATGAATACAATGGTGGGACAGTGACGTAAAATATGGTGTAAACATTTGTAGAAATTAGTAGAAGTTTAAAGTAAAAATATTTATTAAACAGAATATTTTCTCTTTTTGCCTTTCTGCTTTTCACTGAGAGTCCAACAAGCTCGCATTAGGAAATTATTTAGCTGGGTCAATTAGCTAGCCTGCACCCTGCTGCTTAACAGGCTGCTTAACGAACTGCGGTGGAACAGGTAAGAGAGCGGTGGGAACAAAGTGAGGCTGCTCTATACAGTCAGAAAAAACTCAGCTCTCTTCTTTGGCATTTTGATAAAGGACTTTTAACGTGGTATACCTTCAGACCCCATGCCAAGCTTGGTGAAGTATCCTGTTTCAACGTATATCAAGGTTTTTGCAGTTCAAGTTTCAAATTCCCTAAAATTATCCCTCAATACAATCCTACAGTTTCATTGAGCTATCAAAGAAATTTCTGGAGTGGCCGAAGTTTTCTTTGACTGTATGGAGGATAAAATAATGCAGTGTGGCCCCTTTCCCAGGTGTTGCTGTGGACTGCTGGTCGACCAACTGAAAGACTGAAACCGCGACACATTTACCGATGGTTATCATAGAGTGAAAAGCTCAAAATGGCCCATGCCTACTTCCTATTCACCCCTATCCTCCTCACATCAGTACACCTCCTCACCCCCCACCCCACCCATTCAACATCCACCTTTCATTCAGTCTTATCTATTATGAATGTGCCTCGGTGCCGCCCTGCTCACTTATCTGGTCACCGTTAAAGCCGTAGGTGGTTGTGTGTGTGAGGGCGAATCTGCATGTGTGTTATCTCTGACATCTCCTGCACAAAAACACACATATATCCTCACCTCGACTTATACCTGCACACTTGTACATGTAGTTGTGTGAGCACTAGTTTGACAGCTATATGTGTTTCTGTACTGTCTCATCACAAAGGTGAGGTCGGGGAAAGAAAGCAACAAGAAAACTGTCTTATGGCAGAGCTGGTGTCGAAACACAGTGTAGCGCTCCATGAACGTTTTTTTTTGTACTCGGGTTTTCAGCTGAGGTATTATTTACCAGCAGCAGACTCCAGACTTGCTGAACATCTGCCATCTTTCATCAGGTCCAGGATGCAAAGTGGACTGAAAAGCTGCCAGATAAATAATCTCTGAAGAATTAAGTAGGAATGCTACAGATTCCTTATTTCTCTTTTTTCCTCAATAGCTCCCAGTCTAAATAATGTTCCTCCTTTTACCCTCACAACTCAAACTAAACGTATGCCTCATTACAGCGGGCAACAAAGAGCTCCTGAAATCCAGTTTTTGTCAGTCGGTGTTAGGTTATCTTCCTTTCACAGCTGCCAGCTCAGACAGCTCGCTTCCAGCTAATGGACGGAAACCGGCTCTTCATCCAAGGAACTGAAGGATCTGATTTAAATCCTCACTCTGTGCTGACAGTCAGACAGTTTATCATTTCTGTTTTAAATTATCATTACAAAGATTAAAACTATAACATTATCACTCCCACATGGGGCTATTATTGCCTTGTTAAACGACTTTCCCGCGTTTACTGTCTCCTACCTGCTGCTGAGTGTTATTGATTGTGGAATATAGCACTTGAGTCAACTTTCCAATTTAAAACATAAACCCTTGCTAATATTTGGTTAAATGCATCTTACACCCACTGGTGTCCTAGTTTCATCCATCATTTAAAGGGGTGTTATTTTGTATTTTCCAGGCACATAGTGGCATTTAATAGCACAATCAAGTAACTATGCTACCTTCAGTAGTTATAAAAATGCTGTGTATATCAAACATAACCTAAAAGAAATTTAACTTCACAATTTGACACTTTGAAATTGGTGGAAGTGCAAGAGGACTTGCAGTTCCACCAATGGAATGCTAATTGCTGCTGCCGCTAGTCTGGTGGAGCTGAGTGGGGAAGGCACGCTCTGTGAAGCGGAAGCTCGGCTGGACACTGCAGCTCGGAGGAGGAGCTTTGTAGAAAAGGCAGCGCTTTGTGAGAGCAAGCGTTTAGGCACCCCTGAATGGCTGCCACCAGAGATTCAAGGATTCCTAAAACATGCATGAAAGAATCAAAGCAACACTCAAAGTATGTTTTTGATGAGGGAATAACATCATAACATGACATGAAGCTCAAAAAAGTTGACTTTACATAATGCCCCCCATTTAAAGGTGGGCCAACCAGTATTACAGTGGACCCCCAGTATAGCCGGGGGTTAGGAATCACAGCCGGCTGCGAATAGCTAAAGTCCATGAACACTTGAGACTTCCTCTAAAAACTCTAATAACTGTCTATTTTAATAGTTCAAACACAAAATATACCTGAACACGCATTAATACAGTGGAAACTGTCTTGGCACGACCACAGAAGCCAACATCTACGGTCTGTCTCCACTCTTGGGGGTACAGCCAATCAGCAACAAGGAAAATGAATGTCACTCCTGGATTAGCTGCTTTGCAAACTGATGCATATCAAGTAGCTTTGCGCCGAGAAATTTCAGCTTTCCAAACTGCATTTTCTTTCAAATATTTTAGATATACTCTAAGAAGAAATCCATGATTAGGATTTTCAGTCACGTTTTCAGTCATGATCCACAAAAAAAGTTAAAAAAAAAAAAAAAATATATATATATATATATATATATATATATATATATATATATATATATATATATATATATATATATATATATATATATATATATATAATATATAAATCTGGTGCCTAAACACCAGAGCAATAGAGGCTCAGATCTACCACACCAGACAAGATCCAAGGTGTAGATTGTGCAAGGAGGCCCCTGAGACAGTCCAACACATAACAGCAGGGTGCAAGATGCTGGCAGGGAAAGCGTACATGGAACGTCATAACCAAGTGGCGGGCATAGTGTACAGAAACATCTGTGCAGGATATGGACTGGAAGCCCCGAGATCTAAGTGGGGCACACCCCCAAAGGTGGTGGAGAATGACCGAGCTAAGATCCTGTGGGACTTCCAGATCCAGACAGACAAAATGGTAATGGCGAACCAACCGGACATCGTGGTGGTGGATAAACAACAGAGGAAAGCCGTTGTGGTGGATGTAGCAATACCAAGCGATTGCAACATCAGGAAAAAGGAACACGAGAAACTGGAGAAATACCAGGGCCTCAGAGAGGAACTGGAGAAGGCCTGGAAGGTGAAGACCACAGTGGTGCCTGTGGTCATCGGGGCCCTCGGGGCAGTCACCCCCAAACTGGAGCAGTGGCTAAAACAGATCCCAGGAACAACGTCAGACATCTCAGTCCAGAAATGCGCAGTTCTCGGCACAGCCAAGATACTACGCAGAACCCTCAAGCTCCCAGGCCTCTGGTAGAGGACCCGAGCTCAGAGGTTGAGAAAGACCACCCGTGGAGGGTGAGAAGGGAATATATAAATATATATATATATATATAAATAGGGGGTCCACTGTAATCATCTCGCCGTCGACTTGAGATGAAGTTGAAGAGTTTCGAAGAAGTCTTCCATGTTCATTGTTTCATCCACTTTGTGCAATGAACCAATTACTCCTAGCAGCAAAACAGCCCCACAGCATGATGCTATCACCACCATCCTTGACAGTTTTCTTCACTTTGAAAGCCTCACCCTGTCTCCAAACATGCTTCTTGCCACCGAGATCATTCAGCTCAATTTTTGTCTTCTGTGACCATGACACTTGTCCCCAGAAGATACTTGGTTTGTTAATGTGGACAATTTTACACTTCAGTCGAGCCAGTTATGGAGCAGGTCGTTCCCCTTACAGTCCATTTTGGTGGTTCTTGGATCAAATGGTTAAAAGCTGGATACACTTGATGTGTCTTTTTGTTACACCCAACATTGGCTTTGGAATGGCTAAAATAGGCTACCTTTAAGTTTGCTCCCAGGCAAAGAAGGGCCTCAATCACACAGTGAAAGTAGATTTTATACAATTGCACCAACTGGTTGGATCACATTGTCCAGTAACCTGTTTCTGCCCCTATTAGATAGTTATTGACAAAGTTATATAATAAATCTACATAACTAGTGACATATAAGGTGCTGTTAGATATTTCCCTACGCTCTGTGTGTGTATTTGTTTGTGACCCTCATCCTCGGCTGTGTGTCTGTTATCAGAAAGATGGCCTTGCTGCCTTAAGCTGTTACCTGCTGTCTCACTATGCAGCTTTCCGCTGTGTTTTCTGCTTCTTAGATAATGCCTGTAAGCCACTACTGATAGTATTCACACATTGCCACAAGTACCAGAACCCCCTTCTTAAAAGAAAGAAATGTTTTTTTCCTCCTAAATCAACCGTTTTAATTCAACTTGATTCCCAATTCTGTCAAAAAATAGTGGACAAATATGCATAAGAGGTAATGTATTATATAAAATGAACAGCTTCTCCATGCTGTTATGGCTGTCCCCTTTTTGTTGTAATCAAAAATATATATTTTTTTTCACTAAAAGTAGAAACGATCGCATAAAATCTACCATACAGTTGTCATAATAAAGAGGATCTGGGTATCAAACTATATTATGAGTTTTTCATGGTGAAAAGGTTTACAGAGTCTAGCAAATAATCCCAAACGATAATGTCTAATAATGTGTCAATGGACTAAAATCAGACTATAATTTTATGTGTTTATTTGACCAGGAGCCTCAACTGTGTACATAAAAGTTAAAACCAGCAGATTCGAGCTGCTACTGTGGGTTGCTGAGGAGAAGAAGTCCACTCCACACTGAGCTTTAGAGAATAAGGAGGACAGCATTACACGGGGCCATACATCACCTGCTAGGACAAGCATGGCCAAACTGTGACACCGGATTTATGAGATTTAAACTACTAAAAACAGCAAAGGTGTGCTCCCTAGACCACCACCAGGCAGAGAAAAACTGGATTAATGTCCTCAGGGTTACCTGGCTCATATTCCATTGTCCCTGCTGCTGTCCTTGCTGCATGTTGTACATGTTCTGTCCTTGGCTGGGAGGCATCCCTCCTGGTTGCTGGATGCCCATGTAGCCCCCATTCGGCAGAGTCATGGCAGACATCACTGGGCCCCCACCCATCACGGTCGTAGTTGGGACGCTTACTCCCATGGCTGGGGAGAAACCCTGTGGATTGAACTGCATCTGAGGCTGGCCCATGTACACACCTGCTGGAGCAAATGACATAAACACACATGAATGTGAGCACCTCGATAAAAGCAGCAGCTGCTCAGGAGAAAGCATGGATCTACACTCAATGTCAAAGTAGTGATCTCAGTGAGCAACCATTGCTGTTCAATTAAGAAAGTGTAATTGGCCCTCAAAATTATTTATAACCTATCATTCTTGGGGAAAAAAAAACAAAAAAAAAAAACAAAAAAAAAAAACTCACCGCATTTAATACAACTGATAATATTCCCAGTAGTAGATGTTCCAACAAATTTACCCCAAATTCAGACCAAACAATACTTGGGCAAATTGCAAAATACTCAAAAGCTTTCACTTTGCCTACGTTCATACAGTAAGCCTTAAAGCTCAATTCAGACTTTTTGCTAAAATCCGATTTTGTTTGCGTGGCCGTTCATATTTCTAATTAAACGCGACCGCAATCAGACTTGCGTGAACGGCTTACAAAGAAGAATGTATACATCACATAGCAGTGCACTGTTTACAGAAGTAAGAATAGATGCAGACGTCTTTGGATCGATTTTAAACTGCATCAGAACCCACAGTATCATCACAAGATCATAAAAAGACAAGTGAAGCTAATAAAAAGAAAGCACAACTAATAGCATTGGCCTTTCATGGAGCCTTGACTGCAACTTCAGTAAAGAAGCCTGTTTAGATATGTAGTTGAACCAGGAGTGGTGGGATTGTAATGTGATGCGCTTCAGTGACACAGACTTCTTTCATAATTTCATAATTATATTTTCAGCCACTGTTTACGTCCAAATTTACCACGTCTGGCTTCTTCTGGTGGAGAATTGTGATGTCTCGCATCTTTTGGGGGTGAAAAGATTGAAAATGGGATGTTCAGACTGCAGTGAAAAAGGCTTTAGACTCTACAGGCGCAGTGAGCGTGTTAAATGTTATAACAGCAAATTTAGAAATACACTGAACAATGTGGCTTGTTTATAGGGGATGATGGAGAAAGCCTTTTTTTGCTAAAAAAAATAATATGGCAGCATGTCTTATGTTTGCAAAGCTGCACCTGAATGAACTTCTGGAACAATTGGATTTCGACAGAAGGAACTAAAATAGAGATGTTTGGTCAAAATGCACAAAAATCAACCTCAGCATACAAGCACAGGCACCTCATACAAACTGTCAAGCACAGTGGTGCAAGGGTGATAATTTGGACTTGTTTTGCAGCCACTGAGTCAACCATCAAATCCACTATAATTGTGAGTTCATCAGCCCAACACCTGATACTTAGCCCAAACCTGTTCATGTAGGCAATCAATCAATGTGCTTAAAGTCCTGTGGGCCAAAACTGCTCCACAGCAATGTGAGAGACTGATAAAGTCAGAAAACAATCAACTAAATGGGGGTTAAGATGGTGTTTAATCTATTAGGGGATTTTTGAACACTGGAGGTTAGATATAAATCATTTTAGAACCTGACGATTGCTGGCAGTAAGTCGGACTTGTTTCTGGTAAGAGTTGTACTCAAGATTGCCCTTTGTCACCAATTCTGTTCATAACCTTTACAGCCGAGGTGTTGAGGGGATACATTTTGGTGGCTTCCGGATCAGATTTCTGCTTTTTGCAGACAATGTGGTTCTGTTGGCTTCATCAAACTGTGATCTACAGCTTTCACCAGAGCAGTTCGCAGCAGAGTGTGAAGCAGCCAGGATAAGGATCAGTCAAGTCAGGTGGAACAGATGGAATCATGGTCTTGAGCCAGAAAAGGGCAGAGTGCCTTATCTGGGTCAGAGACGACGTACTGCCCCAAGTGGGGGAGTTTAAGTATCTCTGGGTCTTGTTGACGAATGAGGGAAAATGAAGCAGGAGATCAAGTCAAGTCAAGTTCATTTGTATAGGACATTTTAGCAGCAAGGCAGCTCAAAGTGCTTCACATCATAAAAAACGTCGATCAAGTATATAGCAAATCATCAAAAACATCAAGCAAATATCAATGCATCAAAATCATTAGAATCATCAAGCAAATATCAAGCAAATATAGTTCAATGTTCAACTTACTACTGATCAAAGGCAACTCTAAACAGGTGGGTTTTTAGCCTTGATTTAAAGGAACTCAGTGTTTTGGCTGTTTTGCAGTTTTCTGGAAGTTTATTCCAGATTTGTGGTGCATAAAAACTGAAAGCTGCTTCTCCATGTTTGGTTTTGGTTCTGGGGATGCAGAGTAGACCAGAACCAGAAGACCTGACTGGTCTGGAAGGTTGATACAACAACAGGTCTTTAATGTGTTTTGGTGCTAAGCTGTTCAGTGATTTATAAACTAACAGAAGTATTTTAAAGTCTATTGTCTGAGCTATAGGGAGCCAGTAGAAGGACTTTAGCGCTGGAGTGATGTGCTCTATTTTCCGGGTCTTAGTGAGAACACGAGCAGCAGCGTTCTGGATCAGCTGCAGCTGTCTGACTGACTTTTTAGGCAGACCTGTTAAGACACTGTTGCAGTAATCAATGTGACTAAAGATAAATGCATGGATGAGTTTCTCTAGATCTTGTTGAGACATTAGTCCTTTAATCATGGAAATGTTCTTCAGGTGATAGAAGGCTGACTTTGTAACTGTCTTTATGTGTCTCTGAAGGTTCAAGTCTGAGTCCATCACAACACCCAGATTTCGGGCCTGATCACTAGTTTCTAGCTGTAATAACTGAAGCTGCCTGAGGACTCTAGATCGTTCCTCTGTAGGTCCAAAGATAATAACTTCAGTTCAGCTGGAGAAAGTTTTGGCTCATTCACACATTGATTTGTTCTCAGCATCTGTTCAGTGCTTGGATGGATTCAGAGTCACCTGGTGACATCGTGATACAGAGTTGTGTATCATCTGCGTAGTTGTGGTAACTAATCTTATTACTTGTTATAATCTGAGCAAGTGGGAGAATGTAGATATTAAATGGGAGGGGTCCCAGGATTGAACCTTGGGGTACTCCACATGTGACTTCTGTCCACTCTGATGAGAAGTTGACTATTGACACAACGAAGTCCCTGTTCTTTAGGTAGGATTTGAACCAATTAAGTACTGTACCAGAGAGTCCAACTCAGTTCTCCAGTCAATTTAATATGTCATGGTCAACAGTGTCAAATGCTGCACTGAGGTCCAACAGAACCAACACTGTGGTTCTCCCACAGTCTGTATTTGTGTGGATATCATTTAACACTTTGACGAGGGCAGTCTCAGTGCTGTGGTGAGAATGAAAACCTGACTGAAAGACATCAAAGGAGTTTGTCATTGTTAAGAAGTTGTTTAACTGTTGAAACAGCTTTTTCAATCATTTTGCTGATAAATGGAAGGTTGGAGATTGGTCTGTAATTCTGCTATAGTGATTTATCTAAACTGTTCTTTTTTAACAGCGGTTTGATAACTGCTGTTTTTAGAGCCTGGGGGAAAACACTTGATGAGAGGGATGAGTTTACTATTTGAATCAGGTCAGATGCAATGACAGGCAGAAAGAGGAGCTTAATTGTTTTCCAGTTTCTTCTAAGATCAATAGGCAGATTAGTGCACAGTCTGCAGTCATACTAGCGCTGTACTGGTCTGTTGTGATGAAGAGAGAGATGAGCTGAAAGGAAAAGTTCTCAAATGAAAGAACAAGATTGCAGCTAAAAGTGGCCGAAATGAGTCACCTCTACAGGGTGTCTGGGCTCTGTCTTAGAGATAGGGTGGGATCGGTCACTGGGGAGGGACTCAGTGCCACATCTCGAGGAGCCAGTTGAAGTGGGTCGGGCATCTGGTTAGGTTGCCTCCTGGACGCCTCCCTGGTGAGGTGTTCCTAGCACGTCCCTCCGGTGGAAGACCAAGGACATTATGTTTCGCGTCCGGCCTGGGAATGCCTTGGGATTCATCAAGAGGAGCTGACCCAAGTGGCTGGGGAGACGGAAGTCTGGGCTTGTGTGACTAGACTGCTGCCTCCGTGACCCAATTCCAGATTAAGCGAAGGGTGGGGGTCAGTGGGTCGGACGGGTGGATTCTGACCAGGTTATTTTTAATATGTCCTGATCGATAAAACTTCTGACTTTCTCGGGGGAGAGCAACATAAAAAGCCCTTCATCTGCATTTCCAGTCTTAATCATCTATCCATCAATGCAAGCATAGTGCACCATAATCAATAACGCCTCACATATGGATTCTTTACACACTAGATCTGCTGACTCCTATCCTCCACCACAAACATAAAGCCCAAATTGCATTCCTACTCGCTGCATGTAATGTTTGTACTGTACGAACACCCGCCCACACGTGCACAAACAGAAATGGTGTTGACACTTCAGTCTTCACATCTAATAAGTGCGAGATGAAGCTGCAGACACACCGCTCTGTTTATACTACTGCGGCGGGACTCTGTTGAATGCAGCAGGGACTAGAGTTGGCAGCATTTCTCCACGCTGACCTTTCATGTGCCACCATCCTCTCTCATTTTCAACATGCATCACTCCTGTGACGTGTGGGTGTAACAGTGTGTAGATGCGCACAGTCTTTTTTTTATGAATAAACACATACATCTTTGCCAAGCATCCCGGTGCAAATCAACTGTAAGTCTTTCAAAAGCTGGGAAGGTGGAAAGTTCAGTTTTCCTTTAAGCTTCCAGCCCAGGAAATGGCAAAGCAATGATTAGAGGCATGATATACTGACAGAAGAGTCAAAAATAACAGGCCCACTACGTAAAGTGCGCATAAAAGTGCGTCGTTGTCCATGTAGCTCCTTCCTCTCAGCACGTTGAGATAGAACCAGGTTTATTTTTGCTGCAGGTGGTGCTCTTAGTCGCAGAGAAAGAAAGAACTGGAGCCGAGCTTTAGCACGAGTTCTGCACCAAAAAACATTTTAGTGTTAGAAATTAAGTAAAAACAAACAAAAAAAACAATCATCTTTTAAACAAGGAAAATAAAGCCATCTTCGCAGCATAATCTAAAGCTGAAAAACTTTTTATTCAGCAGGAGCAAAGAATCTGGGGACAGAGAAGACAATGGAAGGTTTAATTATGTATCTGGAGAACCATTTTTGTGTGGTTTAGGCCATATGGTTCAAATCTGCTGAAAGACCCAATTAAGACCCAGCTCTCAGTTTCTGACAGATTTTTATTTAAAGTCCTGAAACTTCGAGGAGACCATGACGCCATTAACTGTAACGAGGTTCCCAGGGAATCTAAATGTCAAGTGGCCCCACAGCATCATACATCCTCATCTTAACTTAACAGTGGGCATGAGTTATTTGTCCAAATATTCATCCCTTGTTTCACACTGGAGAGTTTGTTGCAGGAAAGCTTGTTCACACATAGTCAGGTCTTTATAAAAACAAAAATCTCCACCACATCGTTAAAAAATATCATCTTACACACAGGATCGGTTTCAGAAATTTTTTTATCCTGATGAAGATGCCCCTGAGCGTTGTTTTAAACATGCCAAACCCATAGGGGGCAGTGTAGCACAAAACTAAAACCTATGTCAGCCAATCAGATTGCTTCAAAACAACCACATTTTCCAGTTTGGAATTAAACATGGCGCCAGGAGGTTAATTTGTGTGGAAAGATATATAGGTTGAACTACATTTAAATAGCGTATTAGAATATAAAGTTAATATAATATAACACAAGACAGTGTCGATTGGGAATCGTGTCAAAGCAAGAAGGTGGATATATTGATGCATTATTTGTCGCAGACTGTAATGTAAAGGACCCTAAATCTCTGTTTTCCCATGTACGCACGCAAACACATACAGAATTTTATGAAGTCTGCACTTTGGTCAGAGTTTTTATAAATAAGCGTTTTTAGTGATATTAAATGGAGTTTTCGTGTGGAAGAAAAGCCAAAACGCATTAAAACGTATTTGTTTCCCCAGATATCCAGCTACGTGTGGACTAGGCCTTAGTCTTATTTGACCAAAGCTCACAGTTTGAGTACAAGCGCCATATGTTGAAGTTTTTGAGTGTAGGACAGAAAAATACTTTTTCCTCACATCTCCCAAACAAACTATTGGCATGTAGATTGCGTCTAATGGTTGTTATAGAGCCATAATCCCCTTATTATGCTCCTCACTGTGCTTAGTGGTAAGAGTACCTTGGATCCTTACCCAGTCATATTTATCACAGTACCAGTTGTTCTGCACTTTTTAATTATTGCTCTGAGAGTACATTTGAGCAAGTTAAGCTCAGTAACTCTTACTGAATTGAACACACATGTCCCTTACATAAATAAAATGTTCACTTCATATTTTGAGGTGTGAATGGGTCTTATATCATAATAAGTCTCCAGGGAAACTGGAAGTGATCAGGGGTTACCAATAAATGTTGTATAAACAAATATTTCCTGATGGGAAATTTCTTTACAAACTAAATGCTGGATTTTTCTAAGTTTCTCATTGCTAGAATAAAAGACGACTTTATTTTAAGGCTTTTTGACACACCAGGAGTGCCAAACGACCTGGAGGGTGACGCATGAGTGACGATGTAGGTACGAAAGTTCATTTCTGTTAAAAAGAACCAAACAGTATCTCAATAAAATCACGACTTTGGGAGATACTACCGTGTTTAGCAATTAACAGGAAACTTGATCTGTTGACCTCATTACCACACTATAGGTAGCTGTTAACAGACAGGGTGGAAAACAGCAGCGCTTGAGGTGGGATTTGCTCCTGTCTGCAACAATAAACCCCTGCAGTATTTGTGAAGCTTAGAAGCAAACATAACACAAAAAAGGTTTCATATTCCAACAACTTTCATTTGCTTTTCGGTCTGCAGTAAGAACCTGTAGTTTAACAGATCATATACTGAGCCCCTACAAATGCAGCCAAAGTTCAGAGAAAAGGGTTATAAATCTCGTAAAACTCGATGCAAGTGCATAAAATGGCTCTGCTGGAGCTTTGAGCTGCAGAGAGAAACAATAAAAGTCAGCTGCCTGAACCTGGATAACAACAGGTTATTAAAAATGGATGGTGGCTGTGTGAAGGCGGCTGATACCTGGTCCTGCAGCAGGCTGTTGTTGGCTCTGCGGCTGACTGCCCACTGAGCTGCTGCCATACAGAGACAGGATGGAGTCTTTAGATAAAAGCTTCTTCTCCTCCACCTTTGTGGCCGTGGTGGTGGAGGAAGAGGAGGAGGTTGGGGGTTCCACCTGTGGAGGTGCTGCACTGGAACCTGACTGAAAAAAAAAACAAGGCACAAGATAAAATGTTTAAATTTACCAAAACATTGTAGCTAAATATATCTACAAATGTCACATGTACAGTTCAGGCAAAAAGAAAGTACACCCTGCTTTCATTCTATGCTTTTAGGTGTCGAGACGTAATAAAAATGATCTCATCTTCTCCAACTTCTAAGATTATTTAACGCTAATCTCAAGTGTAGAAAAACACAACAGATTCAACACCGTCATTTAATAAACACCCAGTGATTCAACAGCATGTAGAATCACCTTTATAGCAGCAGGAACTCTGCAGTCATTTCCCACCAGACTTTATTAGTCTCTCAACACATTTAGGAACTATTTTGGTCCATTTAAGGTCGCTGGCCTTCATTTAGGTTTGCAGACATTTTTTTTTTTTTTTTTTTTTTTTTACACAGTTCTCTCAAGTCAAGTCAAGTTTATTTGTATAGCACATTTCAGCAGCAAGGCAGTTCAAAGTGCTTTACATCATAAAAACATCAATCAAGTATACATCAAAATTATCAAGCAAATTTAATTCAAAAATATTGATCAGTGCTCCACTTACTACTAATCAATGGCAGCTCTAAACAGGTGGGGTTTTAGCCTTGATGTAAAGGAACTAAATGTGTTGGCGGTTTTGCTGTTTTTTTTTTCTTAAGGTCCTACTATGGCACCAGAGTTGTGTTGAGGTCTGGACTTTAACTAGGCTAATTCAACACCTTGATTTCTCGATTTTTCAGTCAATCTGTTGTAAATTTGCTGCTGTGTCTGGAGTCATTGATGAATTAGTTTGGTCCAAGCTTCAGCTGTTCGACAGATGGCTTCACTATTTAGCCTGGAGCATTTTACACAGGGGAGTTGAGTAGCGCAGAACAATGGTGAAGGACAACGGCCCTCGATGAACGGCGTTTGGGACGTGTGGTCTAAGCTCTATGGTGCTGAGCTCCAGCCCAGTTGGAAGAAAACAAGAAGGTTTTCTTCCTACATGACGCAGTGCATTACGATCGATTAGATGCAGC
The DNA here is from genome assembly GCA_014839685.1 of Anableps anableps. NCBI lineage: Eukaryota > Metazoa > Chordata > Actinopteri > Cyprinodontiformes > Anablepidae > Anableps > Anableps anableps. Next base: position 7,772,363 of record CM026076.1, on the reverse strand, counting down.
TTTGCAAACCTAAGTCATGCTGTGACATTCATTCAATCCTTCCAAAGAATCCAGACCTAATAAATTTATTTGTTCATTTATTAGTTTCCACCAAGGTGGTTACTAATCTTCCTGGAGTCCAATTGAAAAAATACAAAATGATTTATACAACATAGGGGACAATTTTAACATTAACATAATATGCACAAAATTTGTCATAAAATGATGATTCAGGTCTCCCTGTTAGTATGACATATATACTGCAACCTAACCTTCAATAGAGGCCACAGTAAAGTGCAGTGCATTTCAGTAATACTTGTGGAGAATAGACATCTTAACACTAAGTGAGCAGCCTTATTTTGAACAACCTGCAACCTTGACAAATCTGATTTGTTGGCAGCAAACCATATAACTGAACAGTCTTCTAAATGAGAGTTGTCTAATGGTTCTGTCCTTAACTTTGACATTTACTATAACCGAGGCCTGCAGAGTCTGAGATGGAGCTCTCTCTGAGTTTGGGATAGAGTTATGGGACGTCCATCCCGGGCAGATTGGCAACTGTCCTAATTGTCAGTGTTGAGTCTGCATACAGACAGGAGGTGGATCAGCTGGTCCACTGGTGAAGTCAGAACCTCCCCCCCCACCATCCTCAACAACACTGTATCTGCTGTGGATCACTTCCAGTTCCCAGGAATCACCCTTTCCTTTCTAGGAACCTGAGGTGTTCGTGACATAAACTCTGTTCGGAAGACGGTCCAGCTGAGGCTGTACTTCCTGCTGCAACTCAAGCAGTACAACCTTCCACAGGAGCTGCTGGTCATCTTCGACACGAACAGTATTCAGTCTATTCTGTGTTCATCCATGACTGTGTGGTTTGATTCATCCACAAAACAGAACAAGACTGATCAATTAGATCCATTATAGCTGACCTTCCCTCCATTCAGATCTAGGAGCAGGACAAGGGCAGCTAACATCTCTGCAGACCCCACATATCCTGGACACAAACTGTTTACATTTTTACCTTCAGGTTGGCGCCACTTACAAAAACCAGCTGCCACAGAGTAGAGGTACTCTGCTGAGACAAAATAAACATTTTCGCACCGTCACGTCAATCCTTCACTTTTTCTTTCTTCATTTTGGCTGCAAATACATCTTTATTGCATTTTCCTTTATGCTTAATATTTATAAATTATGTGTATACGCCATGAGAGCTTGAAAACCAAAGTCAAATTGCTTGTTTGTATGCACAATCTTGGCCAATAAATCTGATTCCAATTGGTTCCCATTTTACTTTTTTAATTTATGTCCAGAGTCAGTTCTTTACATCAGCCACCTCAAAGGACTTCAGATGACAAGCAGTTGCAATCGACATCTAATTACACAAAATCAAATTCAGTCCAAATTCAACTGAAATACCTTCTGCTTGGAAATGGCCCTTTTAACCCTTCCCAGATTTATAGGTTGCAACTGTCGTCTTCCCGACATGAACAAGCAAACAGCCCAAACAAATTAGGTTTAACTGATAGTGATCAGTTAATTGAGCGCATCTGATTAGCAGCACCTGCGTACTACTCCTCCTCTTTAATCTTCAGGACACAGCAAGGGCGTACTTTCTTTTTCAACTTTATAGCCACTCAGCTTTCCATACTTGGGGAGATCGGAAGGTTTTCCTTATCCCAGCATACTCAGCTGGAGTTCCACGAATATTTATCAGCTAAATTTAACTTTATCTGCTTCAGCGCTGATCCCAGGTGAGCTCAGGTAATGACCGATACGCGGCACAATTTTACCGCACAAAACCCGGGTTACAGGCAAGGAAGCAGAGAAAAGATTGAAAAACAAAGGAGAAAGAAACAGCTGAATAAAGTGCCGAACAGAAACAAAAAAGAAAAGAGGAGAAGCCTTGTCACAGCTAAGTGAGATGGATTATATTAATTAGGCTGCTGCAAAGAGAGGCAGACATGAACTGGATCAGTCACACACACACACAGTTACACACAGTTACACACTCAAACATGCACTAATTTATTAAAAATAAAAAAATACAGGCACGTTAGGCTTAACATCCAGAGGTGAAAGTAGCCAAGGTGTGTTTGAGAAATTCTGACTTATGGGACGAGGAATGGGGGAGGCGGGAGGAGGCAGCAGGGCTTCATGAGCAACACCAGGAGAGACAGGTTGATAAACAGCTACTCCTGCAACACTCTCCCTGGTGAATAAATGCACTGAAATCAGCGTCGCAAACACACTGCAAACATCCAAGAGTGTGTTGGGCTCCGCTGGTTAGCAGGCAGCACCGCTCCCCTCCGTCTGGCCATCCAATGACAGAAGGAGGGATGGAGGGGAGAAGAGGCAGTGCAAATGGACGGGGGGGGAATAGAGAGGGGAGGAAGACAGAATGACTGAGGGAAATGTGGAGGGAAAAGATAAGAGAGAGAGTGATTAATGGCAGAGAAGAGGAGAAAAACAAAAGGGAAGGACAAGTGGCGCAAGTAGATGGAATGGATGGACAGGCGTGGAGGCCAAAACATGCAAAAACTCGTCTGAGTACACACACGGTCTGCCCTGCATCATGTGAAGCCTGTAGAGGTGAGTCAGGTGTTCACAGAGGCAAGATGGAGCTTCCTAATAATAGCAGCAACACATTAGCATGAAACCTGCTCCTGTTTGGAGGAGCAGAGAGAAGGTGAGAACAAGCAGCAAGAGATCCTCACCTGAACTGTTTATATCACAACTTAAGAGAAGCTGAATGTGTCTGTTCACAGCTAATGGATATATTTAACAGTTGTATATTTAATACAACTTCTGTTTCCCTTTTACACCCAGGTGATCCCTACAGACAGAGCAGAGTCTCTCAGGCTCATCGTTTCATCTGAATCAGAGTGAGAGGACCATCATTCAGGCGAATTTGGAGATGGAACAGCTACATGAAGTCCAGAAAGGAAGGTAATTGCGGCAAAAAACCGCAATCCTCCCTATGTAGGGTCAGTTCAGATCAACTGAGACCAGCAGGGTATTTCTGAGAGACTTGGACGATGCAAAAACAGCAACGTGACCCCAATCAAACTCCATCAAGTGTGTTTAAAGTCATCTGTAAGGCATCCTATAGAATGATTATTAGTTGACATCACGCTGCGTCCCCACCCACTGTGCTCCACATGTCGCCTGCAGAAAGAAAGCAAGAATATATATTTCTAAGTATTTACAGTTAGGCTAATAAAATTATTTACAACTCCCAGCCAGTGCAGATCGCCTCTCTTCAGCTGGAGGCAGCTTTGTGGCATCCGCTGCAGATGTTAGAGGTTTTATATTTAGTGCACCGTCTCTGTTCTGCCTGCTGCACTTTTGATGGCTTAGTTTAACACCTGCCTTGATGACTGCAGCTGTCATGTTCATTTTTCATGTGGTACATGGTTTTTACATGTGAAATTCATAGGACTTTTCTGTAAGGGTGACCAAACGCCGCGACTAGCATCTAGCATCTATTTTTATTTTGCCCAGCTGGAAAAATTGAACTAGAACAGCACGAAATTCTCCGCAGTCAAAATGACTGCTAACTGTGACCAAAATAGGTTAAAATGATCATATTTCATTTGCCCTTTGCATATTAAATATGAATTTGTTTTTTTATGAAAATTTACAGTTTCAGGAAAACCCAATTCCAGCGGCCTTGGTCAAAATGGATACGCTTGTCTTATTCAGAGGGAGTCGACGCATCTCATTGAGAGCTGATGATCTTACCGTGAACAAAACTACTTTAATATTCCAAGTAAGTAAAGTCCAGCCACTGAAGTTTGGGCTGTTTTATCCTCATCATCTCACCTGCATGCGTCATCCCATTCACTAACGTCAATTTAGTAGCATAACTTATTTTGATCACACTCTGATAAACAGTTGCAATACGCTGACAACATGCTTGCTCGAGTTAAAACAGCAAGATAAAGGCAGGTAACCATGGCAACCGGTGACAGGGTAAAGCCAGGCTGCCTCTTTCTGCAGTCAGGTTCCGCTGCCGTGTTTACAAACAGATAATCCATCTATATGTCAGGAAACTTTGGCGAACGATTTTTACTGTCAGATGCTCTGGAACTGCCTGACAGCACTTTTACTCCACTGATGACACTCCGGAGTAGACAGCTACTTGCAATGAATTACACATCACCGCTGGTGTGAGCGGCAAATTACGTCCAGACTGGACTCCCTCTGGTTGGCTCATGGTTCCAGTGCTTTAAACCTGCAGAATCCTGCTTCTCTGAAAGCAGCTGCTCACAACTAAACAAGTTCCAGCAGCTTTTCACTCCTTCCACCATCTGTGATTGCCAGTTCCTCCAGGAGCACTAGATCCCTGTGCAGAGAAAGAATGGCAGTGCAATCAGAAGATTCCTCACCAAAGCCAACCAGGTGGCCAACGATGTAAGATGGACTCACACATCCTCCCAAACACTCTTCTAAAGAGGCAAAACTCGAGCAGAGCACGCCACTCTCGCAGCTTCCCTCATCTCCGACTCATTCAGACCCACTGACAGTAAAGCGAACGCATCCCCACACCAACATGCACTCTATTCACATAGTGTGTGATGCCTTGCAGGGCTCCTAGCAGCACATTGTGTAATAGAAAACCTCTCCAACAAGGCTCCATTCTTCTCACCCTGTGTTTGTGCTGATGGGTGCAGCCAGAGCAGCGAATTACTGCTCTGACAGCCTTTTCCTCACTGTCGCTATTCATAGACCTCTACAGCCAAACACATACACACACCTTTCTTTCTCTCATTTTCCCAACAAGGCTTGAAAATACCCATACACTCCCCTCTGATAGACCATCTGTGGCTTTAAAACCACACCACGTTCTGTGTATGCATGTGTGTGTGAAGAAGATTTTGTGCTAATTTACTAAAAACAAAAGAAAAGCTCGCCTTGAAGAAGCTGAATTATGGTGTGCCAAAGAAGAACGGCATGAAACGGAGACAAAAATAAATCAAAACAAGGAAAAACAGATCGGAGACTCAAAGAAAGAGGAAAAAAAACACCACTGATCACCATCAGTTCAGCCTCTCTTTGTTCCCTCTCTCTGCTGCTTTTACCTCTGCATTTCACTCCTGACAGAATTGAGCATTCAATAAGTGATCTCTGATCCTGTCTTTAGCAGACGGTTTGGTTTCCTTTTGTCGAGAGCTGAAGGCGAACTCTACCACTTCCATCACTTCACCTTCAGGGCTTTAGACTGCAGCCAGAGCTGCCTAACAATTAAAGTTGTCACTCTGCACCAACAACACATTAAACAGTTGATTCTACAGAGGAATTAAACAACAAGATGCACTGGGATGCATCCCTATCCGTCCATTTCCTGTCATTGGGTGAGAGGCGGGGTTCATCCTGTACAGACCACCAGTTCATCACCCGGAAAGAACCCACGAACGCATGAGGAGAACATGCACACTCCAAGCAGAAAGACCCAAAGCCAGGATTTGAACCCTGGACCGTCTTGCTGCGAGGCAACAGTACTACCCACTGCACCACCATGCAGCCAAGAACGCTCAATGATAGTCCTGTGTTTGAGTTCCCGTGTGGAGATCTGGGGATATACGCATATAACAAATAGTGACACTTTTATTTAAAAAGGAAAGCTAAATGTGTTGAAAGCAACAAAGCATGAATCAACAAATGCATTATTTATTTAACAACACACAGAGACTTAGTAGACTAGAATTCCAATTATGTACAAAGCAAAGAACAGTCAGTTACTGCTTTGTATCCAGAAACCGTTCAAAGAGGGAAAATAAATGTGATTTTTACTAAATCCAAATAAAAAATGTCTTTCTGTATCTGTTAGATGTGTTAAACTGTGAATCTGTCATTGTTCCAGTAACCTAAATATATATGTGCTGTACTTGAAAGCCATTTAAAAATATGCATAAAAATGACAAAAGTGCTAAATGTTAACATGAAGTAAATTTCAAATTCTATTTATCATAAATTGTTTGTGTAATAGATCAGTCGATGTAACGTGCATCCCTAATAATGGGCAAAATTACATTCATTTTTGTTCTCAGTTCATCCTTTTATTACAACAAAGCTGTCTTCAAACCTTCACACTGTTGCACATGATTGGTTTTCCCATCTGAATCTGCTCACCATGAAACACAGGAACACTTTTTTAAAAAAGCAGAGGACACTGCTAAGAAGTGAGGCTCTATAAGGCTGAAAGTTGGAGCTACCTGGCATCATGAAAGCCTGTAACTTTGCAGCTTTCTATTGGTCGCAAGTGTAGGGTAAAACCAGCTGACGCATAAGAGATCTTGGTGTTCAGAGTCTGAACAATCTTAATTGATAATATAATGTGTTACTAACGATCTGACTGGGGCAGCAATAGATCATATTTTGTTGACACATCATTGTATTGTATAAAACATGTTTTCACAGAGTGATTTTTGCCTTTTCCCTCCTGGAACTGAGCTGTTGTGTGAGAAAAGAAATACTAGTCCTCAATGCTCCAATAAACAGGCAACAGAGAAGAAAACAGAAGCCTGGCAGCTTCCTTGCTTAAACAAATGCACAAAGTTTTTATAACTTAACAAGTTACACTGGAAGTCTAAAATCGAAAGTTGGGATATTTGGATGCTCGACTCAGGGAAGCAGCTGCAAGCCCTCGGCATGTTAACTGCACCAGAACGACTGAGTCTGGGGGTAACGCAGTTTCTCTCGTTTCAGCCGGCGGTGTACATCTCTGCTGATGACTGCTGACTTGCCAACATGCTTGAGCCTGTATGCACGATTTTGATCCTGTGTGAATTAGACAACATCTATTAAATACATTCGAACTTGTGCACAATATTTTTGCTTTTAAATCGTTGGAAGTTGTTTGCTGTATAATCATTCCACACTAAAAAATTTTTAAAAAATGGTTCAAATAAGTCCTTAAAATGCCCAAATGAACAAGATTCATGACCGAGATGAGAGGATAAACTTCTCACTGGAAAGTTACTTTAGGAGCCAATAAACACATCCATGATAAGATGATGAAAAGACATTTTCCTCGAAATGTCTGGTGGCTTCTGTTCCTCCCCAACCACACAACATGTTTGTGAGTTTGTTTGCAAAAGAGAGAGAGAAAGGGAGGAGGAACGTTGGAGATAACACAAATCCGTCCACGTCTACAAAGCTGTAATCACATTTTTTTATAATTGACATGCACGCAGACGGTAAGGCGTTCCTTAGCGCCTGTTAATAGCTGCTGGAATCAGAGGGCTGCCAGCTCCCTCTTTCTTTAAATCCCCAGCTAATCAAACTGTATTGTTGTGATTAGCTGGGTGTGGGAAACGCTGCAGAGAATTATCCACCTGCTGAATCCAACACTCAGCCCCCCCTGTGTGCAAGTTCGTGTGTTTAAGCTGCGTCTTCGTGCTGCATGTGTAGAACAGGAAAATTATTTGAAAGTCAAAATACCCGAGGCAACAAAGAATTAAGATGGCAGAGACTGACAATATGTCACTGGTTCAATTACCTCCACCGTGTTTCCTCTTCCATCTGAGCAGAACCTATTAGTTTGTAAAAGTCATGGGTTACATACCAGCAAACAGGGAAAGCTAACCTTCACACCAAGGCAGAGGCAATTACTGGCCCCCCACACTGCGAGGAAACTTGGAGGTCTTTGCTTCAAATGTTGCAGGAAATGTCAGTAAAAGTACACACAACTGGAAAAGGGCTCAGGAAGAAAACAAGAGGAGGGAATTGATCTGTTTTAATGGAAAAGATGAATAGCCAGACTGATCTCTGTTTGTCTGACAATGCTCGATGTTGTGAAGAAGTAACAACATTCACCGTATGACTACAAGTCAATACAGTCAGCTGTTTTCTTGTTTTAGCAATTACTGCCTCCAAGAAAAGCGTGCAGCTGCCATCGCTTTGCATCAAAATGTCCTCCCATGCAGAAAACCGCAGCTGAGAATGTAGCAGTTCTCTGGATCATCAAGAACCTCAAGGTGAAGAAGGTTTCAGGACATCAAAGAGGGTTCAGTAATTTACAGATCTACAGAAACATGTTGCCACCAGTGCAGAGTTTACAGAACAATGGCTGCAACATCTGCAAATATGGTGGGGGAAAGACTCTTAGACAAGAAGTCAGTTCTTTGAAAGAAACACATCATTGACAGGAAGAACATGGATCGACTTCAGAGGACTGGAGCCAAATTGAGAAATCCTTCTAGGTTTTTGGGAGGTGATGAGAGCTGCCATGACTCCTGTGTTGTTATAACTGTGAAACATCCTGAAACAATGCATATTTTGAGTTGCTTCCCCTACAGGCTCTTTGCTCCGAACAGAGAGTGGGACCAAAACATGCTCCAAGATAAACAATTTCGGAACATTTAGGTGACGATTGTTGGATTTCTGACCAACAATCTGAACACTGAAACTCCCCATTTCCTAACCTCTTGAGAAACTGTAACCTTCAGAGATGTTTATACCATAAAAAACACTAATGCATTTAATTCTTCACTAAATGTAAATTATTCTTCATTGCATTAGTTTGTTTGTTTTTTAACTAGTTTCCATGAAGCTACAAAAAGTTTTCCAACACATCCCAGAGATTCTCATAGAAGGAAGGACTCTTTAGTGGTCCTATCCATTTATAATCCCTCAGATTCCAAAACTTTCACAGTCTGCATCCTCTGGCTATATGCTTCCACTGGGGCTGGGCAATAAATTCATTTCAGCAAGTAATCAAACTTTTGGCTTTTGAGGTAGAATTTTTGGAAAATTATTATTATTATTATTATTTTTTTTTTTTTTTAACCAATGTGCTCCATAGGTTTCCATAGTGATGTCAGCACGCCCAGGGCGGCCATCTTGTTTGAGAAGCGAGTTTTACAGCTTCTTTTTGTTTGGACTTTGAATTCAGGTCAACTCTATGACGAAACAGTAGGGCCAGGCTATGACTTTTTTTTCTGGTAATTACAAAATATTAGTAGAATGAAGTAGTAATTCTATGAGAACTCCAACACGAAAAATAACAAAATATTAAAATGAGGAATGTTGAGCATCTTGTGAAGTTATGTTTTGGTACAAGTTTTACAGATAAGGAAATACGTAATCTTTTAAGACATCAGCCACAAATTATTATTAGTAGCAGTACTTTGAAATGATCTGTGATCATGTGTCCATTTAGAAGAAGGAACCACATGGACTGAACTGGTCACGTCAGATCAAGATAACTCTAAGATTAACTTCAAGCTTTTTTCTCATTAAAACGAACATAATTTTACGATAATCTGGTAAAACTGCATCTTTATTCTGCTGATATTATGACTATATTCTCGTAATTGAACAATAATTCTTGTAGCCTGACCCTAATACTCAGTCGTACAACTCACAAAAGGGATGACTGAAATAAAAGCCACTTTTTGAAAATATTTTCTGTCGTTTATAATTTCTTGTTTAGAAAAGAAAGCAACAAACAACAAATCGATTAAAATCAGAAATGGGATCCAGTATCAAAAAAATAAAAAAATTGGAGATTTTATTTTTAAGCCATATCACCCAGCCGTAGCTTCTACCTGAAGAAAACTCAGCTATCAGCAGACTCCGCTATTTGGGAACATCAAGGTTTCTCACAGTGGAGCTGCAGTGGAGAGTGAAAGGTGGATTGAACCAAACCAACAGCAATAAGGCTCGTAGCTCGTCCAGCTGCATCATTCAGCCAGGTTAAAACGCTGCAAGTGACATGCAAAACCACACTGGCAATGCTGGAGTCCCTCTGACCAGAGAGGGTTTCCCAACAGTTGTGCTTTTATGGTGCATTCAAGTAAATCTCGTACACTAGAATGTCTAAATATTAAAATACTTCCGAAGTTATTTAAACCTTTTTTGTTCTCAAATTCCTGCACAGTCATATTAAGAAATAATCCACCCACCCATCCATCAGCAATACTTGTGTTTCCGTCATTAATTTTTAAAAAATTGTGACATTAAAACCGAAGTACGAACCGAACCCTGACTTTTGTGCGCCGTTCGGCCACAGTTTTACGCCCTTTAAACCCATTTGTTTCATTTTGAAATTTAAAGTTTTTTGTTTAACTTTTGTTTCCTTATAAGGGTGACCTTATGAACTACCAGATAAATTCTGTGACTTGGTTTATAAATAAAAAGGGTTTCTTTTGTTTTATGTCCGTCTCACCCTGCTGCTGCTTTCTTAAATAAATCCACACGCTTCCTTGAAGGACACTGGTCAAATTAATTCAATGAAAAGGATTTTATGACAGCTCTCTTTGATGTCGATCCTCAGAGAGTATGTGTCGCCACGTACCGCAGACATGGCTGCTTTGTGAGTTTACTCGTGTGTGTGTGTGTGTCCGTAGACTCCCTCAGTTGCAGCCTGTCTGAGGTGATAAGCAGCTGATGAAAGTAAGTGTGTGTGTGTGTGTTTGCCTGATCATGCTTTGCGTTGGTGGGGGGAAGAGGGTTGGAGACCATCGGTCCGAACAGATCCAGCTCATTGCCGGCGGGCGCCGTTCGATCAGAGCCTTTCCCTTCTCCCTCTGGAGCACCTGGAAGAAGGGAAAACAGAATTTAAATCTATGTTTTAGCTTAAAAAGAAACACGTGTCCCAAAGCTACATGAGGTCCGAGCAGGCCGCTCAGAAGGGGGGAGCCAAACACCTGGCAGAGCTGGAAAGAAAACTGATTTAAAAAATGATTTGCATTTAATCCCGACTACCTTAGTTTTAGAGACTGTGGGAAGCTTCTGCACCAGCATTTCCCATCGCATCCATTACCCTCACAAATACCTGGGGGTAGCTGTTTGTAATCTTATTTTTTTTAATAGATATTCTTCATGATGACTTCAGCATTTGCTTCTGCGTATTTCTTCATCATCATGACACTTGTGCACTGTCGGAGCTACAGTAGCCTTGGTTCATGAAAAGAAACTGTTAATGTTGTGCGATTAAGATGTCAGGGTAAGCAAAGGAGGATAAGAAGGCATAAGGGGCCATAACTTAAGCATAAATACCAAAAATGTGAATGAAAATTAATCATGAAGCAGTCAAATATTTCAGATCAATACTCGCTGGACTTAAGTTCAGGATATCTTAATTTTTTCGGCTTAGCTCTAACCCTTTGCTGTGCTCAGTTTGTCTCTGTTATGTGTCCGGAGGATGTTTCACCACTGGTGCAATTTCACTTTCTTCATAAAGGGAAAAGAGAAGTGTATCCACAGGTTGTCGTCTTTAAAGATGAAATCCGGTCAGTTCTGGATCCTCTCTGCCTTGCAGCCCATTGGCAGCTTGAATCATGTGGTCACCTCAGGGGATACCTTCCAGGCTTGTGCTGCTGGTAAAGCTAAAACAAAGAGATGGCTCTGTACGTGTACCTCTGTACGTGGGAGTTTTTCGTGAACCTGATTGCTTGCAATAACTTCTTGAAGGGCAGGAGTTGTCCTTACCCACGGGGGTTGCTGCAGCAAGCCTTTGCCTCAAGCACAGTAGTCGGGGAAGGGGTTGCTGTTCCCCCCTACCAAGTAACAGGAGCTGAAGAGAGCATGGGATGAAAGGTGGCGCATTCCTCCACAGTGAATCAGATGTGGATGCGAGGGCGGTGTGAACCCAGAGCCTTCTTTTGCACCCAGGGAGCAGGAGGTGTGATAAAAGTCCTTTTTTGATTTGTGCATGGTGATTTTCAGGCTATGAATGCACAACATCTCTCTTTTCTACAAGCTCAGTCCTCTAAACAGCTGGGGTCAGAAATGTAAAGATAAACCAAAATACTCCTTTTCCACAGACCACAATCTGTTTTCTCGCATTAGCTTGTCGGGATGAACTGTTTTGTGGGTGCAATGTACAACTGTATTTGGTAATGAAATGCATGTGTCAGAATATATTCTGTGAGTTTGAAGTTTTTTCTCTTGACTTAAATAAGTAAAATATATGCAAAAACTTTTATGGATTCTACAAAAATACTGATTTTTGTGCCATTTTTGTGATAATCTGGTAAAAAAAAAAAATGACAACAAAAAGTTAAAAGCTGTATTAAAAAAGTCTACATTGAAGAGATCATATGAAAATGAGTGGATTTTTGAAATGATAATAGCTCTGCTAAACATCTTGTTCTTAAAAAGACATTTTAATATGCACACTATATGAAAGGGAAAAAAGAACGCTCTACCAATAATTATTATTTTTTTATTTATCCATTATCTTATGATCACAGAAGATGATTTAAGTACTTAATGTCACATTAAAAATGGAAAGTCTTGAATCTTTTTAAGGATTTTTTATCCAACTCAAGTCATAAACTTCTGAGGAAAAATCTCCTTTATTACTTCATCCTGACCAACTAAAGCCACATACATTGGCCACATATTCAAACCCTTTCATAAAGGACTGTCTGATTTAAACTGCCCGTGCTTTGTTGTATCTTTTTAGTCACAGTCAGACAGTTGATTTATTTAATGATATGCAACAATTCTGAAAATTAACTTGGGTGTTCCTGTAACGCAGGGGTGTTCAAAGGGCGGTCCGGGGGCTATTCGTGACCCCTGGACTAATTTTGTGTGATCCCCCAACTGCAATTCAAGAATGATACAAATTTGTCCTGCCAGCCCAAGTGGTTGATGGAAATGGAGATTATATTTATAGTTCGGGCTTTTATTGATTTTTACCCTGAAGGTGACTGTGGAGCACTCATGCACTCATGACTGTTTTATACAGTTTTATTTACAGATTTTGAATTCTAAATATTAACATACATATGTAATTGACTGTAATTTATTAAACTTGGCAAAATACAGAAAGAAAGAATGACCCAGAACAAGTTTTTACTACTGAGAATAGATCATCTCTTTTTGTCTATTTTTTTCAGCCCAAAACAATTTGCAAAATAGATGCCTTTTAATGAGCAAACGTAGCCTGGCCATTGCGTTCCTGCACAATTCCACTCAATTCGATTCTCATTTCACAGCTCAGTCTGGGGTTTCTCCCATTGACTTGGATTCCAAAGGCAGAATTTCAACTGGGCCAATCAGCGAACAGAAGGAGAAGCTGTGACCAATGATGTCGATTTTCTGCGCCGTTTTAGATTTGTGGTCAGCCTGTAGTTTTAGCAATGGCAGCGGAGGAAGTGAAGAAAGCCATTCAGTCTGCGTTCGCCACGCTTCCAAATATTGGGCAGTGAAAGTCGGAGCAAGAGGAATGTTTAAGACATTTTATTCTTGGCAAAGATGTCGCGGCCCTACACCGCACGCAATTTTCAGTAAGCTTTATCGAGCTGGAACATTACTTACGTCACAACCAAATGTTAGTAACTGGGTAAAATCATATCCAGTGGTTAAAACTTCAGAGTCCACGCCTCCAGGAAGCAATCATTTCTCAATAGCCAAGGGTCCAGACCCTCTGTACAAAGCAAACCGTAGAACAAGGGGCTGGTTTTTTCCAGTCTAAAACAAATGTGCATTTTAACATTTTGGATCTACTGTGATTTAAACATTCCTTTCCTACAAATAAATTTGACTACAGTAGACCATCGATATTCATGGGGTTTAGGGACCACAGCTGCCAGTGAATAGCTAAGATCTGCGAATACTTGAGCCTCCCTCTAAAAACGTTTATAACTGGCTATTTTAATAGTTCAAACCCCAAATATACCTTATTAGGCATTAATACACACAGAGGAAACTGTCTCAGCACTTCCACTACAGCAGAAGGCGGCTCTTGGAGCTACAGCCAATCAGCAGCAAGAAACATGAATGACGCTCCTGGATTGGCTGCTTTACAAATGGCAGCCAATAGCGTGTCTAGTAAACTCTGCAAATTTTCCATGAATAATGTGCAGTTACGTTCCACAGAAAAATCTGTGAATGGGTGAATCTGTGAATACTGAACCGCTATTATGCAGGGACCCACTGTACTTTCATTAAAATATTGCATTTTCACAAAGTAGGTAAAGAAAAACAACAACAAAAAAAAAAACCACAATATATATGTATTTGTAATTTTATTTTATTTTTTGTAATTATATATTTTTTGGCCTTCGAGTCCTTATGACTTGACGATTTGTTTGGACACCCCAGCTGTATTGTGTTGTGGAGTGTGATGGATTGTTGATGATATTTGCTGACAATCTGCCAGGCAGTTGTCCTCAGGAGTCCAGTAGTTTCCCAACCTCTATAAATGTTTAAGTTTGTTGATGCTTCTGGCATCTTCCAGCCTCCATACTGCCTCCAACAGATCACTGCACAATGGACTGAAGTCACTTCCTTATTGAAAGAAAGCATCAGTTCTTTTGCGCACAGACTGCCACAGGATCTTTAAAGATCACTGCAGACAGTAAGCTGAAGCTGGAGGAAAGTGTCACATAAACTCAGTTAGAATAAACTATGACTTAATTAATCCCTGATTTAAAAAATATGTTTTAAAAAAGGTTCCAAAAGGGCGATAAAAGATTTTAAAGAGATCTAGTTTTAGGTGTCCTGAGACTCAAATTAAAACCAGACATATAAATTCACTCTCAGTCTTTTTCTACCAACACAAAGTACAACTAGAGCATGAAATTTAGTTTTCACATTATGCCGTGAAAGACTGCAGAAGTCCAGAAAGGGGAGCTAAATCCCATCTGGTACCCAAAGCCTCTGGGTGGTGATAGACAGTTTGCAAAGACTGATGAAAACTGGACAAAAAAACATTTCATATCGGTGCTTAATACATCCTGCAGATAAGATTCCTCTCTGTGTTATGACACCAAATGTCCCCGACATGAGTTGGTTATGAAATGTGGTAAAAGGTAATGATTAATCAGGTGAGCAAAAATGCATGAAAATAGAAAGTGCAAGCTCTGTAAAACATACTTTGTTTAGAAGAAAATTCTCTGGAGTCTATGGGGGGATACAAGTGTGTTCTTCCTTTCCTACTGACTGGTATTAAGAAGTCCAGACTGTGCCCAGGACACATTAATCACCCCGAGCCTCCAACAGAAGGCTGTGCTACTGACAAAAAGCTGGCTGGGTGAGTAGATTTATGCTGAAGAAAGACAAATTATTATCCTTCTGCTTGCATCCCCAGCAGGAGCGGAAATTCTCCAGGCTAGGTTATGCTTTTGCAGCCTTCAACAGTTCAGTGAGGGTGAGCCTGTGCCTACTGTACCATTACATTTCTCTTCCTGGCTCTCTCAGTTCTGTAAAAGTGCTTCTCTGAATTATTGTTGCCTTCTTTTCTAAGGTTGCTGTCAGATTGTTGCTTATTATGCAATGACTGCTGGTGTACTGGTGTGCCGGTATGGGAATACCGTAAGTCTATCATTACATGAGGAAATTAGGTGCATTTAGTGGCACATTAGGTCTCGTCACATCTTGAAAGAATGTGTGGGGGATGAAAGGCGTCAAATTCACAGTTACAATGCATCTGGAGGGGGGACGTTACTTTCGACTGGAAATCGTCTCCTCAAATACATTTTTATATTTAATAATTTCCTGAAAATCTGCAGATGAAAGAACGAGAATAAGAGTCTTTGAGCAGCCTCATGTGATCAAATAAATATGAGTGAAATCACTCAGAAAGTAGGGAGGGCTAACATAAGTTAGCTCCGATAAGTGGAGCTACATCAGAGCAGACAGAGCGTCTGCATGGTGTAGCATCAGAAGGTTAGGAATTTGATTATTGGATGATTGTGGAGACATTTTAGAAGAACCCATTCAATTGCTTTTTAACCCTAATTTGAATCAGCGAATCACGTGGCAGCAACTCAATGGCTAAGACAACTTGGTTAAGTCCAAACTGAGAATCAAAATCTCCAAGACAGACAATTTAAGTAACTTTAAATGTGGCTCCATTGAGTATTAGGGTGCATTCAAACCAGCCCTGTTTGATCCGCTTTAATCCAACTCCAGCTCGCTTGTCTCGAAAGTCCGTTTCTTTTGGGGAGGCGTGAATACGACATTGAACTCTGATACGGACCAAAAAAGCGAACTCTGGTTTGCCTACAAACCTCGGTCCTGGTTAAGCTGAAGTGAACTCTGGCGCGGTTCAAATGCATGTCAACGCCAAGCAGACTGGAGACCGCTCCAAAAGCAAGAAGCTGACTAAAATGCATTGCATTCTGGGTAAATACAACCAAAATAAACATGCGAGTCTAGCGCTAGCGGGAGAAATGGATCGTGGTCTATTGCTAAAGACAAAAGAGAAAGCCTTCAACTAAAAAAAAATCTGACGCCACTCCATTTTTGTTTACATTTCGTGAAGAAGGAAGTTGCGCTCAGTGTCTTCTTCAGAGGTTTTTGTGTCATTTCCTTCCATAGTTCTTGGTGCAGCGCCCCCACAGGTGAGGGAGTAAACACGTTTTTCAAAGGGTTTAGCTTGTTTGACACACTGCAGTGTGAAAGCGAACCGCGCCATCTGAAAATGTAACAAATGCTGTCTGATGAGTCTTGATTTCAGCTGGGAGGTAAACATGAAAGCATGGATCCGTCCTGATTTGTATCAACAATCCAGACTAGTGGTGGTGATGGTATAATGGTACAGAGGATATTTCCTTGGCACACTGTGCAGGATAATGCACCCTGCTCTTGAGCATGATGACTCCACTGTTCTCCAGTGGTCTACACAGTCACCCCATCTCAGTCCAACAGACAGTACGGACTGGGATTCACATAATGGAGGTGCAGCCAACAAATCTGTATGATAGTATCATGTAAATATGCACCAACAGGAACATTTCTGACACCTTGTTCAATTTATGCAACAAAGAATTAGGGAAGCTTTAAAAGAGAAAAAGGGATCTAATTTAGTAATTTCAAGGTGGCGTCTAAAAGTTGGGATGCTTGTGCTGCAGACTTATTGACATCTTCAAAACATCCATGGCAGTCTAGCTTAGGCAAATTGTGTGGGAAGGTAATGTTGCAGTGTTATTCACTTAAAGCAGTGTCCTCCTACACCACTGAAATGCAAGGCAGATACACAATGGAGGAACTGTTATAGACTCTGGAGGCTGTTATGTTTAAAAGGTCAGTGATTTCTGTCAGTTATCACTGAAACATATTGAAAAACATGTTAATTTTTCTTTACAGTAATCCCAGAACCCCCGACCTTTACATAGAAAAAATTAGGGGTCACACTGCTGCTGCATAATAGGTTGTTTGTATTAAAAGCCAAGAGTGATAATAAAGACCTTGATGAGTTCTTTTTATATAAAAAAGAGACAGTTTAAAATAAATCTGCTCTAAAATTCATCCATAGTAAGTCAATTCAAGCGTTTTGGTGTTTAATGTTACGCCGGCTTCATCAGTCTGGTTATAATCCTCAGAAATTTGAGGGAGATTCATGGAAAAACAAAAACTGGAAGAAAATCCGAGTGAGAATGCTCCTCGGGATAAATTTGGGCCCTGTTTTTATTCTCGTGGCAGCACTGCTGCAAACCAGATTAAACCGCACCATCTGATACACAAAGCAACCGGATCCAAGAGAGAGCAGGGTTTACTGACAACAAAGGAGTAGCATTACCTGAGAGATGGAGCTACAGAGGGATTGATAGAGGAGACGCTGAAGGCACACAGCCATGTATTTGACTTATTGATTATGTGTGAAATCTCATCCACCCAGTGTGGCTGGAAGAAGTGTAGTGTTGGTTATTTATAGCAATCTCTCTCCTCCATGCTGCGGTTGGGAATTTTTGATCAATGCTATGTCCACGGGGCTCTCGCTCCTCTGCCAGCACCTCATCCGCTCGGTTCACTCCAACACAGCGCAGCTCCGTAAAGGAGAACAACTCCATATTAGAAATTCATGAAGAAGAAACCTTGAAGCAACCCTGCCTGTCTTTTCTGCGCCGCCGCCGTTTAGATTTAGGTCAACAAGCACCGAGCACAATGCTACAGTGGTTAACTGGCCAAACACACACACCCTCATACGCAGTGTAGCCAAAATGTCACAGGTTTGAATCCAGCTCGTGACATTTGTTGAATGTCACATCTCGGCCACTCTGTTATCATGTTCTTCAATAAAACACAAATATTAATAAAATCCCAACATGCAGTTGATAGAGAGCCTTCTGCTCACTCTGCAATCTGACGAGTGAAAATGGTGAAACGGTTCCCAACAGTTGGTGCGTCACTATGAGGGAGTCTGTTTTAATTAACTCCTAGAGGACAAATCATTTTCATAACAGACAATAAGATTAATTTATCTCTTACTGCAGAAGCATAATCACGCTAATGCGTTTTTACAGTGGGGGGGAGAGGGGAGATCTCACATTGAGAAGTAAAATTATTACACATCCACTGCTGATACTTTGCACTCATGTCTAGTCTTCTCCTTGAACATCTCGCAAGGTTGGAGCGTGCAGAAAGAGGGATCTTTGACCATTCTTTGGGCACAAATGCCAGTCAAATATATATTATCCTTGTAAACCCAACACTGTAGTTATGAAATGAGTTTTGTAACCTTGTTAAAATAAAATGGCAGAGAATTTCTGCTTTTTGCATGTGTAGATGGGAATGTGTGTGTAAAAAAAAAAAAATCCAACATTTTGTGACAGTAAATCACAATGTTTAGTTGTGATTAAATTGTGCCACCTTGTACATAAAAATGTCTGAGATTTTCATCCTTGTGCATCCATAGATAATTCATGTGTGCAATGAAAAAAGTTTAACGGTTGTTAAAAATAGTTATACCTGATAACATTACTTGTTAAGGTCTGTTTACAGATAAAAGCAAAAAGCTACAAGTAAAATCTACCCTCAAGTTCTGAATTTTGATGGGATTTTTCTTCTCATCACAAACTTAACAATCCAATCAGAGAACAGATGGGTGGAGGGCGCTGCACTGCACTGTAAGTCCTGGATGGGTAATAACTTTTCTGATCTGCACCTCGGTAAATTGCAAAGTACAGTATGTGATTTTCAAAAATATATATATATATGGGGAATGATTTTTGTTTTTGTTTCATTCAACCATAAAATAATCTCTACCTGAGCCGCAGAAGCGCTGAAAGCGTGAAAACACCCTTAGTCCAGTCTGAGGGCTTTGGATAAAGTACAGTTCAACATATTTAAATCTGTCATGGTAGGATGGAAAAGTTTTTCTTTTGTTTTGTTTTTGACTTGCATGCCTCCTAAAAAAAAAACATTTTCTGCTAATGATTGTTTTGGACACTTAATAACCCAAACATGCCACTCTTTGCTGCGGAGGTGGGCGATACGGTGCAAACATATTTAAACATGATATTTCAGACTATGATGATAATAATAAATTTAAACTAATCATTTGACAGCATAAACAGAGTAAGTTCCATTGAAATATTCTATAAAAAATTATATATATATTACACAGGTAACTTTTAGTGCAATGACTTAAGTATTTAGTCCTAAACAATAAAAATTAATAATAATAAAAAAAAATGTTCCCCTCTGTTCTTTGGATTAAAAGTATGACAAAATAAAACTTAAAGTGTATCTTACAAAAAAATCAGGTCCTTGTCCAGTCTTGTTCCTCACAGTTCCAGTATATTTTAGTTATTTTATTATTACTATGACTGGATACAAGGGAAAATTTAGCCAAGTATCTATTTTCTTGTCAGCATTATGTAGATTAGCAGCTATCTGCCTTACATAATTTACATTTTGAAGAGTGATTAACAAGAAAGGGCAAATATTAGCAAATATTCATGAGCTCCTTTTACAAAACACTTCCATGAGGGATTAAGGTGGATTTTTGCTGCCTAATGAGAGGGTGAATAAGGTGAAGGGGGTTAAAGTCAACCCGCCTCTGTTCCTTCCTGACTCACTAAAGGAGGGATTCACAAGCCTGCATCGGTTCACTTCTACTGGGGCAAACGGGCTCTGTGGGTTGAGGGTGTGGAACCAGCCAGCAGCAGGACTTAAAAGCCTTAAAAAAGACCCAAAGATCACATCCGATGAGAAGATTAAGAAGAGGAATTTTAAGAGTTTCCTCAGCCAACAACGGGATCACTACACCAAGTTCGTCCACCATTATCGTTTTGAAAAGAATGGTATGGAGAGAACTGATGCAGATTTCATGCTGACGTTGATGCTGCAGGACACATCCGGACTGCCGACTAGTTTTCATCAACTTTGGATGTATAAACAGTCAGAGGAAACTCGCAGGTTTCTCATCTTTGAGGGGTTTAGGCAGAAATGTTTCATGAAAGAGGATTTGGATTACTACTGGAAACGTCCTGGAGGCTCTGATCAACTTCAAGACCTCAAGCAGTTCTTCTGCCATGTTTATTTCATAGGAAATAAAAGTAGTTTCCATTAGCGTTGGTGCTGCCAATTTTATAAAAAACATTTATATTTCTCAATATGAATTTGTTTCCGGACTGAACAAATGGAATGAATTTGATTTTTCCAGTGAAATTCTGCTTCTGCAATAAGAGATTTATTCATTTTCAAGCTTTTTATATAACCTTACCAAGGGCATCGATGAGTGTTGAGGCCACCTCTCTCTCGGGCTTTAGCAACCTTTTACATTTTCTTCAGGTCAACCACATCTTTTTGCATGCCCTGCATATTAACAGACTACAATGAATGTTCTGTCAAAGGACCACCATCTTCCTTTCAGACCCTTTTGTGAATGTGAAATGTTTTCTGCTCTGCAAAACTAGTGAAAACTGAAGCATTTAACGAAGCTGGACTCGGAGCGCTGCAGGAATTCATGTAAAAAGAATTAATTTGCAACCAGTGAAGAGGAGGATCAGCAAATTTCAGTCTTACAGCACCACGAGGAGAGGTCCAATTATGGATAATAAGTGAAAATACACAGCTGTGAACAACATCATGCCTTGGCTGGCTGTGCAGGGATCAGAGGAACTACACTGAACCTGAGTTATGATGCAGCCTTGCTTGTCAAGTCGACTTGTAGCCGTTTGAAGCCTCAACTGGAGAGTCTTTATTTGCTTTCAGTTGATGCGGCTGAGAGCTGCTCAATTAATGTTCTGACAGGAGGACACACTCCTGGTCTTTGCTTACTCAGAAGCATTTATCATGCTCTTCTGTCTCTTTACTTCCCATGAACTGTTTCACAGCTAAAAAGCTTAACTGGCTCCATTTCTTTAAAAAAAATATCCTGTAGCTTTTGCAGCTTTTAATTCGGTTTCTACTGATAAAGTGTCTTAGATAAACAACTGAGGTTTCATTACTTTGTTGTAATGTTTCAAAACGTTTTCCTTAAATTTTCCACGTATTTGGCTTGTTTGAGCTACATATCAGCAACACTAAATACAATCTGACAAGTTATTCGAGTACTTGAGGGTTAAAGGTGAAATATCGTGTCTTACCCAGGCCTAACAGGTCTACAGCCGGCTCTGTGCTTTTCTTAGGGCTGGCTCTGCACTCTGACTGCTGAGGAAGACAAAAACACAACGAAGAAACAAATCAGTACAATTTATTTTTACTAACAGACCTTAATGGGATAATAATTCTAAATCTGATGATGTTCTAATTATTTAGACTGCCATGTTTTCTTCTACTGTTCTACTATGGTGAGTTATTTCAAGTTAATTTTGTTTTGTATACAGCACCAGATCATCACAGAAGATTTTAAAGGTTAGCTTTTTAATAAAACTGGTCTATTAAACAAATTAAATGGGATTATGCTTCATTTCTCATTTGCAAAACTGAAAATCATTTCTGCTGTCTGTATTGCATGTTTGAGTACCACCCCAATGCATGCATGCATTCACACGTGTGTGTAATAACTATAAGCACATTACTGGTCTCAAGGTGCAGCAGGATTTAAAAAGTTACGCTTTCAAAACCACTGAAACTGTCTCTCATTCTGTTCTTACAGGTTAAAGCCCCTTTAATGCCAGACGAAGTCCTGAAATGAGACATTTTTCTTATTTCCCTGGCTGTATGGAACACTCAGTCCTCCACTTTGGCAAGCTATGTAAACATTTAATAGCTGGGGGGGATTTTTAAACCAAACACAGTCGTAGTCAAAAAATCTGAATATACTTCTTGATGAGTTTGGTTTGTCAAAATACAAGTACCTTTTGAAAATAACAATCTTTAAGCAAGTATTAAACATACTTTTCATTAAGCCCACATTCTGTTTTTAAAAATAGATTTTTATTTGGTCTGATGTACGCTCTAATTTCAAATGTCATGTTTTCATTAGCTGTGAGTGGAAAATCATTATGGTTGACATAAAGTCTTTCAAACATCCATCTGTGTGTAATTAATCTATATAATGTGTTTCATTTAGTGATAAGGTTTCTGAAATAAATGGATTTTTCAATAATGTTCTCATTTGTTGAATGGGCCTGTATCCATAAATACATTGATCCTGGTAAAAAATTAACATTTTTGATGTCCAGAATGGCATTCTTTCTACTAAAGATCAATGTTTCAACTATTCTGAGCATCAATCTTTCTAGGATAAAGAAGGAATTTTCAAAAATTTTGAACTTAATTCTTAAGGGAATAATTTAATTATTACCATCTTTAATTTAAATGATCAATAATATGAAGCCTATTTTGACTAGAATGAATATCACTGCTATCTAAAATAGGGATTTGACATAGGTGCATTTTTAAAAATTAAAGTAACAACATCTTGTGAATATAGCCCGGTAGACTAACACTAATATTCCATAATATTCTCCTTGATAAGCATGGTCACTTAAAAATTTCTACTAAATTCAGTGACTCTCTGAACTGTGTAAATCAGAAAAATGTAGTTCACTACAGGTATACCTTTTAAGGAATTAGGAGCGATTTTTCGAAGTTATAAAGTGTAATCGATGTGGTTAAATATTCGATTAAAGTTTCTAAAAAATCCCCACCCCCAGCCCCCCAGCACACACTCAGGAATCAGGATAGCGGTAAATCATTTAAAATCCATCACAGTTACAAACTTCACTTAGCTTTTAAACCATAACCGCTACAACACAGAGATTATAGCACCTTGGTCTAATTTCACCGTTTTAATCCCGCTAATGATTGCTGTCGCAGTGTGTCGTGATCCTTAACCCCAGATTACTAAAGCATAAGTACATAAATAATATCTGGAGGTCTGATCCTGATGTCATTTACATAAAAAGCAAAATTTTAGAACACCAGATGAAATACACAGTATTAACCTACAAGGTAAAAGAGGATTTTGCAAATAAAGCTGTGGTTTGAGACCAAAATTGCTTTGAATACCTAAAGGAAGGGGAGCTTTTTACACAGATGCATCACATGTAATCCAAGTTTTTGGAACTTCAGCTTTCATCTTCACTAAATATTACTTTCATCCAATACTAGCCATTTTCAGCTCAAGCTATAACTTTTGTTTGCGTTTATAAACTCCTCACAGAAAAAAAAAACACACACTGAAAGCTAGTGTACTGAAAGAGTCACTAAAGACAAACTGCAAAAGAGAGTTAAGTAAAAAAAAAAAAAAAAAAAAAAAAAAAAGGAAAAAGATGGTAAAGGATGAAGAGAGTAGCTGCAAAAGGGGAATTCAGGAGGGTTAACACGCAGACCATGAGGGATCTACAACGTTGGTAACAAACCCAATTTCCCTCCGAACAAAACGATCGATGGATCACATTAGCTTCAATGTCGTTTCCATCCAAGGCAATGAAAACAATTACGGTGTCCATGCCTAATCAAGGATGCCGAGGCTGTGAGGTGATGTGTGTTGGGGCTGCAGCAAAGCTTCAGCGACAGCAACGTGAACTACAGCAGGAAGGTCATTTGTTTTCTGCCATAAATTTTTGTTTTGTGCTGCGGTCACAGAAATGGATACAGCAAGCCAGAAAATGTAAAATTTGCTGGGAAAAAAAAAAAAAAAAGCAGCAGCAGTGAACTACAGCTGAATCCAATAGCAAAGAGGAATGGTATTTGTAAGAACAGACTTTAGTTTAAAGTTTCTATAGATTAAAAACTTTCACAATAATTGTGTTATAATTATTTACAGCCTAAGCAGAAAGAATAGGAAAGCTTCAGCTGTCTATGTTAAATTGCAAAATATCTCATTTTTGAACCTGAATCCTTAAGCTTGCCCAATGACAAGTGAGAGACTTGTATGCTGAACCCACTGAACAAGGTCTATATTCAGAAGTTCCAGAAAGAAAAGCTGAATAAATCTGGTAATACTGACGGCTGGAGAAAAAAAAAAAAAAAAACAGGCTCCCCTACGGCTGTCGATTTGATTTACAGTTTACATAAATTAACATCAGACAGTCTTTCAGTGCTACAACCCACACAGACGTTATAAAAGAGAGAAAATTCACTGGAAAAAATCCTGAATTACATTTTGATGAAAAGCTCAAATTGTCTACTGTTCAAAACATGCTGACAGATGTTCTGCAGCATTTAATGTCAGGGGAAAACTAAGCGCGTTCTTCTGGTTTCCATAATACTTAAGAGACGAATTAGCATTTAGGTGTTCCAACGTGAATGCACCGATTATCGCTGATAAAAGGATAATCAGCATTTCTATTATAAATGTGCGCAAAACTTTTTCGATATTCAGCCGATGTCGAAAAAACACAATTTTGTGGTTTCAATTAAATAAGAAATGCAAT
Organism: Anableps anableps; assembly: GCA_014839685.1. NCBI lineage: Eukaryota > Metazoa > Chordata > Actinopteri > Cyprinodontiformes > Anablepidae > Anableps > Anableps anableps. The sequence goes on along the minus strand of CM026076.1, from coordinate 7,747,872 downwards.
TAAAATCACATGTGAATAGACTGGTTCACCTGATAAGTCCTTAAAAAAAGCCTGGAAACACTTAGATGAGACATATTCATATTTCAGCCATGGCACTAGCACTCAGCCATCAGAGGAGACGTCGGCGTCTTATTGAGGTGTTGGAGCAACAAGCTCCTTATATTTGGGAACAGCTACGTATATTTGCAGCATTTTGGGGAAATTGTAGTTTGCGATTTTTCAGAAGAACTTTCAATTCAACACTTTCGAATAACAAACTCAACTTTTGATGAACTGTGAGACCTCTGCGCAGCTGGCTGGAGGAGCCTGCTGCATATTGTCCAAGGAGGCCAGTGCCAACAAATCAGCGCGTTGTTGCTGCATTCAAACTGGCGTGATGCAAAAAAAAAATGTCCCAATTGCAGTTTGGCCAAATACATAAAATTTGATACGCTTAAAAAAAACCACCTCATTCTAGCACAAAAACCTTTTATCGAAAAGCGTAACCGTTTTTTTTTTTAAACTGGTGTGCTTCCATTGAGTGAATTTATTTTTGTAATTCCAGTTTGCTCAATTTTATGCTCAATGGAAACACAGCTACTTTCCACCTTTGACAGGTTGTTGGTATGGAGCACACAGGTGTGTAAATACAATATAAAAGATTTAAAAGAATAAAAAAAATTGTTAAGTACAGAATATAACAAAATAGATAAAAATATTAAATGAATGAAACTAATTAATAAAACAATAAGATTGGAAATAAAATGGAAAATTTAATTATAGGGATGATGTTAATTAATACTGTTAAAAATAATAAACAAATATTACTTTATGACACAATAAGTATTTAAATAAGCCAGGAAAGTTCTTGTTTTTTATTTATTTTGTGGATGCAATATTTGCCACATCAATCACTTTATCAAGCCATTTATTTTGTTCTATTTTTATTGTTGATTTTGGCAGGATCAGTCCTCCATACATTTCCTCTTTGCACTGCATTTGCATGCCTTCAGTAGCTTGAAATATTTGATTTCTTCCTGAATCGGCCTCATATTTCCTTTTCGCTGAGGCTAAGAGAGAAACGCCATCTGAGCAAATGCGCAAAGCAAATATTTTGTAGCACTGGCTAGTAAAAGAATCAGCAAGTACATTTTACAAATTGAGCTCCAGCGCCAGTTCTTTTGATTTTTGGTGGTTTTTCGGCAGCAGGCTCCCCTTCAGCTGATAATAAGTTAAACTACGTTTTAATGAGCGGCTCATGTTTTGATTACCTTACAGTTAAAAGTGTTGAATCTGAAAACTGTTGGTTTTGCCAGCAAGAGAGAATGGCACAGCAGAGGGATTTTGTAACGACTTTAAAGAGAGAAGGGGAGAGCCCACAAAGTGTTCTTCGTTTTAGTTCATGGCTTCAATGCAAACGTTCACGTTATTGCACATCGCTGTAATCGTATGTGGGAAATTCCAGCAACTAGATTTGCGGAAATTGATTGTATGTGCAATAAACCCCATCTTTGATTTACTCAACCTGTTGCTTTGCTGTGCTATGCTAATCAGCTATGCAGAATTCATGAAAGCTAAATGTCAAACCTCTGTGAGCATGTTCTCTGTGCTGTTTTGCTGCCGAGATGTCAGCCAGTTCTGTTCACCTGATAAATTTTGCATGGAAAAGCTAAATGCCAAATTCACAACCTTCTGGTTTTATATCTCGCTTAGCTCTTTTCATAAGAGCATCAGTGCTTGCCTTTGTGTACCTCAGATAAGACAGCTATCATTGGGATCTTGGGCCTGGCTTTCTGGACCCAGTGATTGTTTATATCCACTATTACCAAATCTGGCAACTTGCTTAGCAACCTTGAATTTTTTTTTTTTTTTTTTTTTTTTTTTTTTTTTTTTTTTTTTTTTTTTTTTGTGACATTGCTTTCTCGTTATAAACCTCCATTCTGGGGAATGACAGCAAAGCGACCACACAAGGAACCAACCAAAACTCTGTGAAAGGCTACTTTATCAGACTACATGTACATGCTATAAGAATGAGAGCCTTGTATCAATTGCAATACAAGTGCATATTAAGGCATATTTGGTGTTTGAACTATTAAAATAGGCAGTTATATGCGTTTTTTGAGGAGGTCTTAAGCATTTGTAGATTTTAGCTATTTGCAGGCAGCTGTGGTCCCTAACCCCAGCGCATAGTGGGGGTCCACTGCACACCCTGTGATCCAATAGTTTGCAAATGCATATTTAGGAGTGATAGCTCTCAGTAGTAAATATCTGTCATTCACATCAATCCAGAGACATTTTGGTTCACATTTCTTTGCAGTTTCGCCTCAGTTTATTAAAGTTTCCAGATATTTGTTTAAAGCTGACCTATTATGCAAAATTAACTTTTTTTCACATTTTTGTACTTCCATTTGGGTCTCTACTGCTTCTAAAACCAGCTGAAGTGCTAAAAAAAAAAAAAAAAAAAAAAAAAAAAAAAAAAAAAAAACACCTAGCCTTTTTCTGGCCATAAGTTAATGTTTTTTGGTGAGTGGAAAGCGAGGTGTTTCAAATACCTCCCGATTATTAAGTTACAACTGGCAGGCACTGGTCTGTTACCTAGCAACCCGAGCCCAGCCCCTCACCTGGCAACCCATGAAGAACTGGTCGGCTAGTTTTACCCTTGTATGTGGTGTATAATGGTTGCTGGAAAAGACGAGTATATTGTTGGAAGCTCCACTTCTGGTTCTAGGTACAAAATGAGTGTAAACATGGAGTTGGGGGCATGGCCAGATACAGATAATATGCATAAAAGTGACAGAGCCCTAAAACAGTTCATTCTGAAAGGAGCTCAAAAAAGATTTGGAGGAGAAATCTCATTATCTGAGAATTAATATGTGCAAAAAATCTAATGAACATGTTTTATATAGCCTATAGACCTATCCTAACTTGTTTAAAAGGAAGCATAATAGGCCCCCTTTAAATACAGCCATGGAATTTTAATCAGGAGGGGTCTGGACTTTGACTGGGCCACTGTAACACCTTGATTCTGTTTTGCTGCTGTGTTGGGAATCACTGTCCTGTTGATGACCCAGACTGGGTTTCAGCTGTCGGACACATAACGTTACATTTGACTCCAAAATATCATGGTACACAGATTAGCTCATGGTCACCTAAATGAGTAGAAGTTGCTTCAGTCCCATGATGCAAAACAAGCCCACATCATCACTCCTTTACTGCTGTGCTTCGCAACTGGTATGAAATGATGGTTTTGATATACTGTCTGATTTTTCTAGCAACATGGTGCTATGCATTATTGTCAAGTATATCTACTGTGTCCAAAAGGCTTCATCAAGATTAAACTTTTCTGTTAAAGCCCAGTTTTCCTTCAAAACAAGCCATACATGTTAGGTATTTTTACTGTTCTGTCATAAACTGAAGCTTGTAGAGTCTGAAATTGAGCCCAGGGGTTTTTTGCAGTTTCTCAGACTCTGACATTGAGGGGAATTTGCTGGGACATTCACTCCTTCGAGGATTGGCAGCTGTCCTAAATGTTTCCCACTTGTCATAAATGTAGAACAATGAACTTTAAATTGTTTGGAAATGGCCTTTTAACACTTCCCACATTGATCGCCAGGAACGGTTGCTTCTTTAGGGCAATTGCTGATGTTGTTCGACCTTAGTATTGTGCTAACATACACATCAATGCTCCTGGTTTTACAGAGTTAGTCACGCTGCCGATGATCCGTTAATCGAATGCATTTGAGTAGATTGATTAGAAGCATCTGGCTGATACTCTCCCTCCTAACTCCTTTAGAAAGAGCACATCTGGGCTTGTTTTTTCTCCATCTGTTACTAGGAAGTATAGGAAGAGGTAAATCAGTGGGGAAGAAAGAGTGAGGAGTAAAAGACACAATGAGGGGAAGAAAAAAGTGTATAAACGTGGATGGGCAGGAGATAAAGAGGAGAACAACCAAGATCGAAAAACATGGCAGAGGAAAAAAATGACAGGAGGCGAAAACAACAGGCAAAAGCACAGGGAGGGTGAAGACAGCTGACCGAAAGAAGGAGATGGAAGGCAGGAGGGGGTGAAAGGAGTGAAGAGAAGTGTGCTGAAATTGCATTATCAATGCAGACTGAGGCAGACCACCTACTATACACAGAGGTGTGTGTGTGTGTGTGTGTATGCGTGGTTCGGCCCAGTTAGTCAGAGTGCTGCACTGGTGCTGTTCTCCATCACTCAACAAGGTCTGTCACTCAGTTGGTGACACAAAAAGACACATCCACACAATCCAAAAGCTTTTGTCACACAGGATAGATCTTACACTGCTACACGTAAGCAGTTCTTCCTCTCTTTTCCATCCACCTGACAGTCACTGAGCCCTCAGTGAACTGCAACCATGCCAGCATGTGCAGGTAAGGAAGACAATCATGCATATCAATGCTGCATTTGACACAGTGGATCATAATTTACTGAACGATGGACTGAAAAAACAGATCGGGTTGTCTGGAACCTTCTTGATTGCTTTAGACTACTGTGTGGGGTTATCACGACACCAACGTTTCAAACTCGACATCGATAAAGAAAATTACTCGATAACGCTTCGATACCACAACATCATTTTTTGATGGCACCGGACTCTTTCTAGCTAAGAGGAAAAAGTATGATTTATTACAATATGACAATATTTTAACCTCTTTAATTAGGGCAAAATCAATTAGTATGAGGAGAATTGAGGCCTGGTCTATAAAAATATATCATTTGAATAAAAAAAAATTAAAAAAAATTCTGTTTAGCAAAACAATAGACAAGATAACACTTGTCAATACAAATACTAATATTAACTAATGTTAATAATTGTCTTATTTTCTTCTGTTGTAAATTTCCCCTCACTATACAGTCTCTTAATGTCCTTTTTTCTTTGTTTTATTCTAATATTCTGTATGGAAGTGTGTGCCTTTGAGTCAGTTCTGCAGTTATTTTACCATAATTGCTGGATAAATATACATTTTACTACTGATGGTCAAATAAAAGATCTTTCTATCGTAAAATAAATTGTGTTTCAAAACAAAAAAGGAGGAAAGGAAGCTGCAGGTCATTCAAAATGCTGCTGCTAGTCCTAGCAAACACACTAAAAACCTGAGATGTGCAGAAACTGTTGGCTTCTTTAAACCAGCAAAGATTATTTTATCAGCTTATGTCTCACGTCTTCGCAGTTTATCTGTTAAAAAAAGGGGAATTGTTTCTTTCCTTATATATTAAGATTTGATTTCCTATTTTTTAGATATTTTAGATATTTTTTGTACTTAATATAATTTTCTTTACCTTTGTTTCTTTATTTTCCTGATAAAACACTTTAAATCTTCTACAAATCGACGTCTACAAATAAACCTGCCTTTCCTACAAAGCTAACACACACGTTGCAGTCATGCTTGCTAATGCAAACTGGTACCTAAACACACGCAGAGACTTGAAAGGCAAGCATCCACAGGGACACAAACACCTCAAACACACATTCTTGGGTGATTGTGGAAGGTCATGCTGTGGTCTGACGCCTGAAGCGTGACGGCGGTGTTCAGGGAAAGAGTACCTAATCAAATAAAACACCATCAACAAACACAAAAACTCACACACGCTCCAATTTAACCAGGTGTTTTTAGAGGTGAATCTTATTTGTCACTAACCAGGAGAGCATTCTGAGCGTTACGAATCTTGTTTAGGCTGCGGGTCTGAGAGTGACAGCCAGCCTCGGGTTCAGGATTAGCTGGTTAAATTTAATGCCCACCTGGGTCGCAGCAGAAAATCCAAGAATATTTTCAGATTCAAGGAACACACAAAGCTGGATTTTTTTTTTTTTTTTTTAAACTCTACCCTTTCAGTCGCACACTTTCGCTCTCGAGTTTTTAACTGCAGAAATCAAAGATAAATGAGCGTTTGTGCATCTGTGACGTGTTCTGGACAACACTGCGATCACAAACTCCCTGTCTAAGCTGATTTGAACCACGAAGGAGCCGGATTGATGCTCACATTGTTGCCACAAAGCTCAAAATAACCATTTTTGGAGAAAGTAATTGGATTTATGGTTCTTTATGAATGCTTTACTGCTTTCACTGTGTGACTGACTTTAACAGCCATCATAAACACAATCTCATGTGTCTACTCAGAAAGAAGAAATTGGCAGCACTTTAAAAGCCAATTTAGTCTCTGAATGAGTTTAATATGAGAAGAAATGCAAAATCAGCAGAACACATTGTTTCATTTCTTTGATTAAGAAACATTTCATCCAAGTACTGAAAATGAAGAACTAAAAGTAAAGGTAATATAGTGACGTAAACACAGGCTCGGATGGACAAAAAAATGCTTATAGACTGTCTTATTCAATTAGCAATTACCAAGATTGTAATTTATTAGGTTTTCTCACCTGGTTGTTTGCTTTTTAGTTGGAAGGAATGTTTTAGTAATTACTGGTTGTCAGAAAACTCACTGTAGGCGGACTTATAGAGTTCAACTACCAACCCGTGTTGCGGTCACACCCTCATGAGTAAAACACACTGATTATGAGTAGAAAAGTGAAATAAAAACAACCACTGCATGACTCCATAACATAAAGCTGGCTAGTTGTGTCTAAATTCAGGGGCTGCCTCTTTTGTTGACCTCAAAAACCGGAAATGGGCGGCAATAAAATTGGATGGTTTAGCTTTCGAGATTTATTCCCGCTCTCAACTCGGTGTATGACTTGTCGCCTGGCAACTGTGACAGCTCGAAATACAAGCTTGTAAAAACGAAGCTTGAAATCTGAATTTTTTCGTGGCGTCTTTCATTCTTTCTAAATATTTCAATGAATGAAAAAACTAAATTTGTATATTTTTTTCCTAATACATGTCCATACAAATGACAAAAGCCTAACAACACCAGCGAACTTTAAGCTTTAACTTCTGTACCACCACATTTTAATATACTTAGATTTAAAACAGTACTCCTCTTCTGCTCCTTGTCCTGCTTTGTCCGCCATTGTTACAAGAACAAAAATCTCCCGTTCGGCCCACGATGATGGGATACGATGGGCAGCGAAGGACACACCAGACCCGTCCTTCAAATTGGGGGGAAAAAAAGACGCATTTGTAGGACGCATCTGGAGGAGCCTTCAAATTTGGATATCTTTCATCACATCCCTGTGACGTAATCAGCCTCGAAATGCAGCCTTCGAAGGATGCAGGCCCTGAATTTTTACCAACCCAACATCTTTTTATCTCTCATAATAATTGTTTTAGTCAGGAACAGACGTTCACCACTGTGTACTGTCGCCAACTTGGTGACTTTGTCGCTTTTCAGACCTCTTTAGTGACTTTTTTTCAAAAAAGCGACTTGCGACAAATCTTGGGACTTTTCTCTGGGTTATTGGAGACTTTGTCGACAAAATTTTTCGTGTTGCATAATTTTTTTTCTTCACTGAAACTGTCACGCTAAATTAAACTCCTGCATTTCATTCACACAGCTTCAGTCACTGATTCACCTCCTCCACTGTGTGCCCCTGATAACTGTCTTCTGGTTAAACTTAATATCATATAAAACTAATTTATGGAGTGTAGGTTCAGGCAAAGTATTTACATTATTAAATTAACAATATTTAATTATTTTGTAAAGTTTATTTGTATTTTGAAATGTTTTTAGTATTTTTAATCATGTTTGCCTTCCCAAAGTAGATCCTCCTTTCTTCTACTCCCCGGATCACATGACCTAATATGCAAATTAGGTGATGATATCATCTACTGACTTTTAAGACAGCCAATAGCTCACCAAAGAGTATTTTTTTTCCTGTGTAGGGTACCGGTCTGTTAAGTCTCCAAGCTAATGCTCTCTGACAACCTTTCTGGTCACTTCCGCCTCCTCGTGGGATAAACCTCCAGATATTGTAAATCCTCTCTTAATGATCTCAAATCTGAGATAGAGACTATGCTATGACTGCTTTCACCTTGGTTAACCACTGCGTTTTGCACTGATGTTCGAGTTCGGCGTTCCAAATGTAACATCTTCAGGTTTCTTCAAGTTTTGTCTGTTCTTCGGTGCCTGTGCTCACTTTTTTTCCTGTTGTTCCATTTTGTATACAGTATTTTTCTTCAATTAGGGCACAGAAATAACATAATGGGAGCTACAAGCTCAGCACCCTAAAAGGGAAAATTGTAGGAATTAAATAGCTGAGTTAGTATTATGTGTCTGTAATTAGGCTGAAAATGCAACACTGTTGTCCAAAAAGAGCAGTGCTGAATCTCAGCAGAAATAATGTACTCATCTATGGATCTACACAGGTGTTGGTATGTTTGTGCACATCTGAGCTAAATCTGGGTCAATGTGTGCATTCATCCTCACCTCCATCTTTGTAGCGTGTGTGTTTCCTGCAGGCCCGACTCCTAGCAGAGCAAATCCACCTTATGCACCAGCTTCCTTGTTGCTGCGCTATCGATCCCTTGACTGCACATGTGTGGTGCATGTGTGTGTGTGTGTGGTGTGTGTGTGTGTGTGTGTGGGAGTAGGTGTGTCACTCTGTTAGTTACACAGCGCTGCTCCTTTGGCTGTCCTTCACACCATCCATTCTAACTCCAATCGACCGTGGATATTTTTTTAGCTTCAGCAATTCCTCCTGCCGCTGTATGCGTTTGTGTGTGTTCTTATGTCACACCCAATCTCATGAGTCCGAATGTACAGAGCACCTTGCAACAACACACCCCACAAACTTGTACATAAACATGAGCACAGAAACACACTTTCCCTCTCCCTTCCATCAGCAACCACAATGAGTAGCACCGTCGTCCACGAAGGAAAGCAGCCGCTTGTTGTTTTTGATGATTTATTCATGGATTTGTAGACAAAGACAACATGCAGCAGCAGTCTAACTTGGTGACAGTAATTCAGTGTTTGCCACAGAGACATGGAGAGTTAGAACAAGGGAAGAAGAGTGAGGCAGCGGTGGGGACAAATAAAGGAGATATGGAGATGAATGGAGGTGAGGAGAGAGTGAAAACAACTGGAGAGATAATAAGAGTCCCTCCTTGAAAATCAAGGAGTGTTTTTGTTAAAGTACAAGGGTGGAATACTCAGCGTCTCAGCAGAGATTTCCCACCTCTGTCAAGGTTTTCACTCTATTAAATAACTCTAAATTAAGTCAGGTCTAAACAAACCTGACTTAAAGAACTCCGTCTGACTTTCTTTCTAAGCAGGATAAATATGACAAGCTTTCTCTTAAACACTCCGACTGGTTTGAAAAAGTTGTTTATGTCCGACCGTCACGGACATTAGTTTGAAGTTTGCGAAACACTGCTGGAGCCGCGTGGTTGGGTCAGATGAGTTTAATGTGGTGTTCAGACACAAAGCGTTATCGTGGATTACAGTGCGAGGGGTGGGAATTTTAAAATACGAAGCAGACAATGGTTATATTTCCAGCTATGATATTATATTTGCTTTGTGCTAAAGCCTACAACAGCGTGAGAAGTGTTGGCTAAACAGTGACGGAGGAAAAACATGAGACAATAGCTTGCGAAGAGATGCAGCTGCACCGTGGAGCTTGGACCTGCTCAGTAGGGAACAGTTTGAGGGATGTCCTGTCTATATGGGAATATGCATCACAGCCCACCAAACTCAAAGTAACTTTAAGTGAAGTAATTACCTATGATTATTCTCCAGTTCTGTACTTTTGTTTGGCTTGGCATAAAACCATCGCTAAGCAGTGCATGTAATACCACTAAATGGATGCTTCTGGTGCAAGTTTTGGTCTAAAAGACTGACCTTTTCAGCAACAAACACTCCAGGTGGGGCTAGTGTGAAACAAAGAATGATCAAGATGTGGAAAAGTATGGAGGACCGAAACTGACATAATTAAAAATAAAAGCAGAAATGTATATATTTTGTTTTTCCTTTTCCTTACACATGCATTTTTGTCAAGAAATGTATATACTTCATTTTGTCTTTATCTTATACAAGCGTTTGTTCTTTTTTCATTTCCTCATCTCCTCTTTTTACTTTACTGTCTGCATTTCTGCCTCATTACGCAAACGAGGAGGGCTGCCATCTTGGTCCAGCTCCTCTACAATTGGTCGGCTGAAAACTTACCACCTTCCAACTCGTCCAGTCTATTTGCAGCTTCCCTTAACAACCCCGACACAGACTGTCTTTCTGCTCCCTCCATAACTATACTTCTGTTGCTAAACTGAAGCCAAAGGCGCAGGTATGCGCAACTGATCTGCACATGGATCCTGCTGCTTCCTGTTTACTGACCAATAGTAGAGGAGCTGGACCAAGAAGGCAGCCCTCCTCATTTGCATAATGAGGCAGAAATGCAGACGGTAAAGTAAAAAGAGGAGACGAGGAAATGAAAAAAGAACAAATGCTTGTATAAGGAAAAGGCAGAACAAAATATATTTGACGAAAACACATGCATAAGGAAAAGGAAAAACAAAACATATATATATTTCTGCTTTTATTTTTAATTATGTCAGTTTTGGTGCTCCATAGAAAAGCATTTCAAACTCAATGTTAGGTATGGTGGAGGATCAGTGATGCTGTGGGCCTTTTACTCTTCCACTGGTCTGGGAATCTCATAGTTGATGCCATACAGTCTTTGGAAAATATTTTAAATAAAAATCTGAACTGTAAATGGGTCTTCGTCGGGTTTTTCAACAGGATAATTGCTAGTGTTTATTCACCCCCGAATGGCTGCCACGAGAGATTCAAGGACTCCTCAAACATGCAAGAAAAAAAATCAAAACACCACTCCAGGAATGTTTTCAGTGAGGGAATATTAATATAATAAGATGCAAAGATTGAAAAAAGTTGAGTTTACATTATACCCACCTTTTAACTGAAAAGAAGAGGGCAGAAGGGAAGACACAGGACCTAGTAATGGTCAAAGACCCCAATCTCTCTATGCGCCATGCTTATGAAATGTTATAATAGCAAGGGCTGTCCTATTGGCAAAAACAGGCTATGCAAAGTATTAATACATGTCAGCAATTGTGGTGCAAAACTAAAGGATGTGAAGTGACGCGATGGCAATTAAAGATGAATTTATTGTAGTTCTTTTTATGTTATCTTTGCCAGTGTTGGATGTGAGGCTGTCTCTACATCCTGGTTACCATCAAACTGCTACAGGCCAACAACTGGGCCTGCAGATCCCTGAGCAGCTCCTAATGTTATCTTTTATGTTCTGTGCAGCGATGGCAACCGTAATAGCAACAAAGGAGCCACTTCAACATTAGGTGGGTGAACTGAAAGTGCTGACTGGTGTACAGCTCCAATGTTGGGCTTTCAGCTATAATTACAACAATTCCAAACAAGCAAGGAGGGTTAACAGCTTATTGATCGAGTGCACCCAATACTTTGTCATTGATGTACCTTTTTGTTCACCGCAGTCTAAATAAAATCAGATTTTAACATTAAAAGAAAGGACGTAGGGGGAGAATATTGGTCATTTTTATCATGGTTTTCTACATATTATCTCATTCAAGAGGAAAAAATATTAACCTCTACAAGTCCAACCCTTGTAATTAAGAACAACATCACCCTGAAAACTAAGCACAGGAAAATACATTTTGTGGATTCCTTTAGTATCCCATCCTTTTGAAGAGTGGAATGCAAACACATCCTCCAAGATGCCAGCTTCCAATCAGTGCTGCAGTTTAATTATTGCCTGCAGGCACCGGATTGGAAGTAAGGAGAAGGACACAAAGGTGAGCTTTGGCAGTCCCAATCTAGCAGGATAAAAATAGTTCACAGAAATGGAGAGAGAGAAGAAAGACAACCACTTGATATTCTACTTTCAGAGCCCACTTGTATTAGCATCAGTATCTGTGTGGATTTTCCCACTGCAGGATTGAATGAAGTGTGTATTTCATATCTGCTGCTAAATATTCTATTCATATCTAATAAAAGACTGGGTTGAAAAGTTATTGATACTGGTTAATTTCCACATATATGCACAGCATGTCCCTCTTTACACATCTATGCGCATTTATATGTGTATCTACATATCCATCTACATGCTATTCAGTTGCAAACATGAAGGAGAATGTGTTTAGAGGAAAAGATGCACCAGAGTTCACTTCAACCATAGACATAGGTTTGTAGGTGGACCTCCACACCTCCACAAATGAACCGGACTTTCCAGGCAAATGAACTGGAGTTAAATTAAAGCAGACTAAACAGGGCTGTTGTGAATGAACCCTTAGTTTTATGCTATTTTTTTTATGCTAATGTAACATTTTGCAATGATAACCTTCCTTCCTATATTCAGCCATCCTGAGGCCTTTATAAAAGGAACCTTCTTGTAGACTATACCATGTTTTTTTGGCGATGTGGTTCAGGAGACTTTTTGTTATGAAGCTGACAGCCCACAAGGTGCCATTAGGATATAGTTTCTGTTCTGGCTGCATACTTAATTAGTTCAGATTTTTCTAGGCAGACTATTTTGTCTCTTTTACTAAACATAAATCTGAGTGAATAAAAATTACTTTAGGGGTTCCGCAAAGCTCTGCTCTTGGGCCACTTCTACTGAAACTCTCGATACTCACCCAGCCAAGATGATAGAGTTATAACATCTCTTACCATACCTATGCTGATAACACAACTTTACATTTTTATCACCACAGTATAGCAGTACCTTGTGGTCACTGAGTAAATGAATCCATGTCTATCTATGCATATCTAGATTCAGGGAAGCTAAAAACTACAAGGATAGTCGTAGGGGCAAATCTTAGAGCCTGTTGTGAACATACATGCTTAAAGATGTCTACATGTGTCTGAATCAGCAGGATGCATATTAATGCAATCCCTGAACACTGTAAAGAAATGAACAAACCCAATTATATCCTGAGGACTGATCTGAATCTAACAGATAACATCACACATGCTCTTCAACAAGGCTGGGCAGTTCTGGTCCTCAGGGGCCAATACTGTGTAGATTTTAGATGTTTTCCTGCTTGAGCACATCTGATTTAAATGAATGGCTCATTGGCATGCTGCTGCAGAACTCAGAGGAATGCAGAGTTGCTAATTCAACCATTTATTTCAGGGGTCTGGAGCAGAAACACATAAAAAATACGAAGGATACCAGCTTTTGAGGACCACGGTTGCCCACCTGTGCAATATACTGACAAATCCATTGAGAACCTTCAATTAAAGTTAAAGTAAAGGATATCACTTGGTGCAAACAAAGGCTTCTTGTTTATTTAATTGTAGTTTTAGTTTTTGGTGAAAATATTTCTCATATTTAGTATAGCAGCCCTGCAACCAGTAACCGAACAAAATCAGAAAATGCAGACAAATGATGTAATTTTCTATGAAAGTGAAGTTTATAAAACCCTCTGTTAAGAAAAATCAATTCATTATAATGAAAATATAATCCACACAGCCTGCACTAGCAATCATTACTACTACGTGACCCACTCTGTGTCACATAATTAATATCCTGCTTCATCTTCCTTGATCTATTGGCTCACCGTTTCTACCATCTTATCGAGTAAAGACAGATGAGCTCCCCTCATAGATAAAGGAAGATATGATACTGTTGCCATAACGGCAAAATATGGAGCGTCATTATAAGGTGAAGCTTCAGTCAGGGCCTGAGCTGATTTAAGGGACAAGAACAATCTTCTTAAACAGGACATACTTAACTATATCTCTCAAAATGGTGTGATTGGTGATGGTGGATAATGTCGGACTTAAATTCCAAGTTGGGAGAAGATAATAACTGAAGGGCTGGTCAACAACAACCATAACCTGGTAAATTTACTTGCTATTTTTCAAACTGCATCATCCTTTATAATGACAAGAAATATTTGAACTTAAACAGGTTAATATCTTTACAGGGGTTGTAGTAGCATTTTTAAAAACTATTTTAAAGCTATCCTGCTAAAGACAGAAGGGGAAGAGCATTTGAGATAAGTGGCTTTTTAATGAATGGCCAAGAAGCAAAGTCTCTTTTATTCTCCAAAGAACATGGCAGCCCAAAGTAAGTTCAGACTTCTGGAAGTCCTGTGGATAGATGAGACCAAACCTGAGAAGTTGCACAGTACTATGGTCTGCACAGCTGTTAGCATCATTGTCTCAGTTTTAAGCTTACTCTGGCTTCCTCGCATTATTAGAAAACAGCCATGTTAGGTTAACTGAACATACTAAATTGTCCTTAGGTATGACATACTCAATGAACATATTAATATAGGTTTGTAATTATATTTTTGACGTATTCCAGTAGATTTGTATTTTAGGGTATACTCACACCAGGAAAGTCCTTTGGTCCACATCAAATTCGGACTTTCTTTTTTTCGTTTGGTGCAGTTTGCTTTCACATTGTGCTTTTTGCAAGTGACCTGTGCTTTGTAAAAATAGCAATGTGGGTGACCATCATTACTCCCAATAGACAGAAATGATGGGGGCGGGACAGAGCACAGACCCGGAAAGAAAACAAACATAGAAGTCCTGCTGTGCACATTTGTGCTGTTATTACAACTGCAATACCATTATGAATGTCAAGAGAACCTCATTCAGTGCAGGTTTCGCGATGGGATATATTTATTTTGGAATGGCGTCGGGAAATGCGTGCTGCAAGCGGAAGGAGACTGGTAGCATCCATGCAGTAGTAGCATTAACAAAACTGAAGTTCTAACTTTTACAATGATGCCCAACAACAGTAGCGTCATTAAGTCTAAAAAGGCGTATGTTTCCTGTAGTTGGTTGGGGGGAGAGTTTGTGTGGAGGCGGGCCGAGACCAGGGTTCACTTGAGTTTATTCACATCTGTACAAAAAGTCCGGAACAATGGAGGAAACGAACTCTGGTCCGTTTAAAGCGAACCAAATGTGGCAGGTGTGAATGCATCCTTAATTTTATTGTGCACTATTCTTTGTTCAACCTGTCCAGGATATACCCCGCCTCTTGCCCGCTGATGGATGGATGGATGGATGGATGGATGGATGGATGGATGGATGGAGAGACTGTTTTTTGTTTATTCAATGGAAGATAATCCACAAGATCTTAAACTTCTGTTTTAACTTCATACCTGAAACCAACAAATCCATAGAAACTAATTTCCTGGTGCCACTGCAAACCCTTATGGAGTCCAAGCCTCTGTGTATTATTGACTTAGCTTTAAATATATAGTCAAATGTCAGGGTTATTGATTAAATTGTAATTGATTAAAATCTGGAGGTAGGTTAGGGGTTAAGGAATGAACCGAATGAATGGTTTGCTCGCTCTGGAACGTGAAGACACTATCTTTTTGTGTGTTTCATCTCATGTACACGTTATGATGTAAGATCGTCTTGTGTCTCGATCGTACAGTAGGTCTCTGCTTAAGAGGCAGGAAGAACAGAAATGGCATACTCGAAAAAGAAAAAAAAGGGAAACGAGAAAAGCAAAGCTGTCAGCATGTTCCCCGCTGCACCAAAGATTAAAAAGCTTTCAGCACGTCAGCATGCACTTGGACTAACAAGTCTCTCCTCCTCTGCCTCTCCTCTCCACTGACACACACCATCTCACACACACACAAGGAATGTCCTCAAATATCTCCTTGACACTGGGGCTCTTCAACAGAAGGAGAACAGCTGATAAGGAGGAGAGGGATGAAGGGGAGACGAACAACAACGCATATCTCTGCCGGCACATGAAAGACTGTTTGTCCTCTTACAGTCCTTTCTGCTTGCCATTTTGTCACACTTGAATGTTTCAGATCATGAAACTAATATTAATATCAGACAAAAATAACCTAAGTAAATACACAAAGCAGTGTTTAGCTGTCCTAACTAACCTGACCTTAAATCTGATCAAATCATGAATTAAATCTAAAGCACTCCCTTGTCTTTAAAGTTAAGGTCAGTGTTTATGATTCAACAACAAGAAAGAGGTTGGGGAAAAAAATTAAATTGAATTTCAGAGGTATCAACACATCTAACATTTGCCGAAGAAAATTTTTGTGATCCACAAGATTCTTGGGAGGAAAAGTGGAACTTTCTGGAAGTCCGTCCCATTACATGTGGGATAAAACTGAAACAGCAATTCAGAAAAAAACTGTCCTGGAGGTTCTGGATGCATTCCTACTCCAAGACACCTGAATTAAATGAACGGTAAGGGCCAGGACTTTGCAAAACGTGCTGACATGCCAAGAAGGTAATTCAGCATTTTGATTGAGGTGTGTTGGAGCAGGGATGGATTCAAACGTTGCTGGACAGTGGCACTCGAGGACTGGAGTTGCACACCCGTGATCTACAAAGTCATTTCTAGTTCATTTAAGTGAACAGAAGTAGATCTGCACTGGGAGACTTTTAAGTCATGCTAAAAACAGACTGAAGAGAAATGTGACAAAATACCTGAAACAGTCATAAACAGGAAACAAAGATCAGTCTGTGTGAAGAGTGGATGGAGTTAGTGTGAAAAACAAACAATGACAGATATCAGGTTTTTCTGTCAGTTGGCACGCTTGCATATAACCCATATTCTAGCTCCCTACAGAACAAGAAAACACACAAATTCATGGAAAGCCACATTGCTGAGAGCAGAACTAATCCCTCTTCGCTTCACAGGTCATGGAAATACTCTGAATTTACCAACCATGACCCAAAAACACCTACCTTCACTGCCCGGATCTCACTCTAATGATACACATACTTAAAATCGCTTTACATACCCCAGCTTTAATGGGTATTAACAAGCAGTCAATTATAAGTTCTTGTTTTCATCATCAGTGAGCTCAGATCTCATTCTGATGTCACTCTTTAAACCCACATTACTCCTCCCTACCCAGTGACTTTGATGGCTGACAACGGCTGACTTTCGCTTACCTTTCCACCCATTTCCTGTCATCCATTAGGGCATCTTTTACCAGCACTGGTCTGATGTGTTAAAACTGTACCCCTCCTTAGAAACAAGCTAAATTTAGCAAGATATACCAGCAGCAATGCCTGTACTTGTGAAGCTAAGAGAACAAAAACAATATTTAACACATCAGAAGCCTGTTTAAAGCAAACCAAAGTCAATGCTTTGGGATTTTTATGCCGCTGTGCTTGACTGACACACGCAAAAACACTAAAGCATTTGTGAGCAACATGAATGTTTATGAGGACTTTCCCATGAGGGTTAAGGTTGGCCTTCCTCTTGTCACATATCATCCATCCATAATGCATCACAAGCAGCAGCTCTTTTTGCGTCATTCTAGTTTACTCCTACAATATGTATGAAGCTAAATCTCTGCCGACCGATAGCGCACTCTTCTTTGTGTTGCTTGGAGGGCAGATTTCATAATGAACACTAAGTTTAGGGTTACGGTGAAATTCCTGAGCTTTTGTGTTTAGAGAGCCAAGTTAACATACTCATGCTAATATGTCAGACTGACAAAACAGCAGCACATCCTGGCATCCATACGGCATTAGATCTACAAGGACTCGGAAGATGATTGGAGTTCAGCAAGTCTACTAAAAATAAGGAAAATATCCAGAAGAAGTGCTTCAATTGGATTTGATTTGGTGCGCATGCAGACCAGCGTTGGGTTTATTCTTCATTTGATTCGCAAGGAGCTGAAATTCTTCGAATGGACACAAGAGGGTCTAGATTGGAGAAATTAACATCCATTTGAGTCTTGAATACTTTTGGCATAGAGAGAAGTCCCGGATCGACTTAGAAACTGTAAATTAAACAAGCTCAAATGATCACCTGACCACCAACATGCTTGACAATTCATATGAGTTTCTGTGTACGGGGCCCAGACATCTCTGTTTTGGTCTCTTTTGTCCAAAGGATCCTGTTCCAGAACTCTTCTTAACTTATGTTGCCACTTAAAGCTGCAGTATGTAACTTTGCCCCTCCAGACCTAAAACCTCCTGGCTCTGATTGGTTGTTTCTAGATGGCACTGGGAGAAGGCAGAGGAGCTCGATTTTTTTCACAGATCATCTGTTTCATACCATTCTGTCACGACATAGTGACAGTTTCAACAGTTATGTAGAAAAGTATTTTTTATAAAAGTTACATACTGCAGCTTTTATAAAGTCATTCTTTTTAGAGAAGAAAAGCTTTTTCCTTCAGTGCTTCCATACAACCCATAGATATTCAGTGTTTTTCTAACTGCACTGCCATAAATTTAAGTATTTGCTAACATGCTAACTGAGAAGAAACTCTACGGGGTTTTTTTTTTTTTTTTTTTTGCATTTTTTATTAGAACTGCAGTCTGGCACATCCTTTAAAACCTTCCCAGATTGATGGGCAGCAGCAACTGCTTCTTTAAGGTCGCTGCTGATGTCTTTCCGCTTTAGCAACATATTAACACACACCTGTACAGCCGAGACTAATAAACCGCCAAAACTCCTGCTTATATAGAGGTGGTCATACTTCTTAGCTGCTTTTCAGCTAATCGAGTGAGTCTGATGAAATTATCCTGGCTGCTACTTTCCCTCTTAACTGGACCTAGTGGACTTTGGTTAATGATGAGTTATCAGACAGGCACCAGAGCATCAGGAACTGTTTATTTCTACACAGCGGCTGTTGACATTGGGGAATTTGTGAAATTGCATTGTTTGTATTTGCCTCTTCACACATAATAGCCATTATGTTTGTGAGTCAGTGCTGTCACTGCAGGAAACAAACAAATAAATCATCTTTTTTCCTGTAATGTTGACGGTGGGAGCAAAGCCACAGTCTTTGTTATTTCACTCTTACAGCTTTATGAAGATATAATATCAGAGTCAGGTTGTTTCATGTTTGTGATTTGATGAAAACTGTCTCTAAAAATCACATGACATCAAGCAGCTGAGTTATGGCCCATAAAGCTAAAACGTAGCTGCATCCATACAGCATAATAAGCACAAAAAAGTATATTGTGAGCATTTAAAATCTGATTGTAAATTTAAATTGACAGTGTTTAGCTCGGTGTTTCCAACTTCAGTTTCATCTTTGTGTAAATCAGCTGGCTGGTTGCTGCAAACGGTAATGACTGGTTAAACTGACACACCTTCGGATTATATACCAATCTGGATTTTTGTCCAAACTGTTCAGTTTTATTGCAGAAACTTTGTGATGTTTGTACCTTTGAGTTACTGTGTCTTTCCACTTTGTCAGCATCCTTTTCTTTCTTCTTCTCCTCTTTCTTCTTGTCACGCTCCTTCTGCGAGAAAGAAAATGTTGCCCACATAAATTAGAAATGCAGTTGAAAGTCAAGATGGGAAAACTCAGGTAACGCAAATTCCAATTTAAGACCAGAAAGCTGAAAAAAAAGTACTATGGAAAACTTAAAATTCAGTGTTTTCCATCTTGAATTTTCATTTTATAGCAGTAAGTAAAACCCTTGGCATACAGAATCACTACTCTTTGAGGATGTCCAGCCATTTTACTGGATATAAGATTATTTATATTCAGGTTTTTCAAAATGTAAATAAGTATTTTTTTCAATTAATGGTGATTATTTTTCACAGAACATTCAGAAAACAAGTTTCAGACTATTATTATGTTTTACAACATGGAATGGTCCAGTCAAAGTCCAGACCTAAGTTCAAATAAAAATTTTCAGTATGACTCCGAAGTCGATATGGGTTATTCTGGGTTATTTATATATCCAAGTTATAACTATAACTTTATATATCCAAGTTATAACTTGGGTTATTCTGCATAAGCTGGGAAAGACAAAGCCAAAAGACTTGCAGCTGTAAAACCAGTAAAAATGTGTTTCTATAATGTAATACCTCAGGCCCCATCCAAACGGGGCCATTTTTTTCTGAAACGGGTTATGGTTTTAAAAACACCTGTGTCCACAGAGGATCATTTCCAGAAAGGCTTTCATCCACACAGAAACACAGAGAATGGCTGAAGACGCTACATTTACTCCCCCAGGCCTGTAAGTGGCGCTAAACATGAAGTATGGGACATGCGCATAAAGCCTCCATATGAGGTCAGCAGTAAACACAACAAGCGCATGAAAACAGCGGACAACGAAGCGTGAGTGGAGTCTTTTGTATAACTTTTTGTAGCTGCTGCAGAACGTTTAATGAGGTTCTGCAACCAAGAACATGTAATCCAGCATTGTTGTTGTTTTGTATGTCGTGTTTGGGGTTAAAGGTTGAGCTAATACGTCAGCGTTTTCACAAAAGAGGCCAAAATTTTCACTCTGGGAATCGTTTCGGTTCCCCTAAAACCCAGTTTCTACATGGTCGCAGGACACAAAAGGTTACAAACTTTCCTGTTTCAGAAAAAAAGCCCATTGTGGACGAAGCCTCAGAGGGGTGAATAAAAATGCATGCCGCACTTCTCAGACTGTTATTTGTAAATATTTTTTTGTTTTTTTGTAGGCCAGAATTTTAAATTCACTTTACACTCTATCGATAACAGAAAATTCCACTAAAATGAATTAAAGTTTGTGGTCGCAATGTGACAAAATGTAAAAAAGTTCAAGGGACATGAATACTGTACGTGATAGGCTTTAGTAGATTGTAAAGAGTCCAGATTATTTAGCATTTAATGGTGTTTAATTACGCTTTAACATGCCTCATAAGATAATTTTTCTAAAAAACTTTATTCTATGATCACACTAGAGGTAAAAATGACACCATCTATTCCACTCTGATTATAATTAATGTGCGGTGTTTGATGGGAAAGCACAATGAAGGCACTTTTCTTCATCACCACCCCATTTAATGTCCATTATAACACTGCGTAGGAGGAAGCTACAGTCTCCATCATGAAGCTTTGCTGTATATCACAGCTAGAACTAGATGTGTATCCCTAATGTGATTTTAGTGCACTCACTGTGCAGATTTAACGTGCAGACATCATCCAGCAGGACAAAGCTGATGTAGTTTTTCAGGTTAATGCTTCTGTATGCTATGTTTTGTGCAAATGAGACTGTGTGTTGATTGCCAACAGGGTTTAGGTAATGGTTGTCAGCAAGCCAAAGCGAAAGGCTGCAGTTTAGCAAGCGTAGCCTATAATCTTGTCATTATGGCAACAATAACTCTCAGATGCCTCTCCTTTCAGTTTGCTGCTTAGTTGTTGGTTATCTGTTTATGTGGAGATGGAGATGTCTTCTGGGATCATGATAAACAGAGGTATGTATGGATCAATATCTAAGAGGATGGAAATCAAATCAGACAACAAGGGAATCTGCTTTGACTGCATCAGCTGCTATAATTTTTCATCTTTGAAGAATAAAAGGATGAAATAATATGATTTAAACCAGGAAATAATGAAAACATTCACAATGAGAAAGTCTCTGGTGGCTTTACTGCATGAAATTTAAACTCTGATTATTTTTTCTCAGGCATAAAAAAAGAAGCAGGAAAAATGATGACATTATTTAAGAAGCTAATGTGTTGTAAACAAACAAAAAAAAAAAAACAAAACACATTTTTCCCCATGCAAGGTTTCTTCTTCTTCTTTTGTCTCATTTGAATGTTTCAGATTAAACTAATTTTAATATCAGATAACCTGAATAAATACAAAATTCAGTTCTTAAATGATGTTTTTTTGTCTCTAAACCATCCTGGCCGTGTTTAATAAGGGTAATTTCCCCCTAAACCTAATAACTGGCTGTGCCACCCTTGGCAGCAACAACTGGCATTGAGTCTTTTACGTCAGGAATTTTGAACATTAAAACGTTTTTAATTCATTGGAGGGTTTTCCAGTATAAATGACCTATTTAACCATATGCCAAAGCTTCTCAATAGGATTTAGGTCTTGACTTTGACTAGGCCATTCCAAACTCAGCTTCTTTTTTTAAGACATTCGGAAATGGGATTTCCGGTGTTCTTTGTGCTCGTAAACTAATGGCCGGGTATTCTTCTTCAGGATTTTCTGGCACGGAGCAGAGTTTATTGGTTCCGTCAATCATGGCAACTCGTCCAAGTCCTGAAGCAGCAAAGCAGCCCATCACACTACCATGACCTCTGACTGCCAGTATGGTGTTCTTTTCTACACCTTTCAAAAAGTTTTATCCAGTCAGAACACGGATTACCCTGCAAAACGTTTTGGAGATCATCGAGATATTTGTTGGAAAATGCTCTTTTTGGTCAGCACTGATTTTGGCCTTAAAAAGCCTCACATGGAGGCCATTATTGCCCAATCTCTTATTGTTGAATCATGAACACTGACCTTAACTGAGGCAAGTGAGGCCTTCTGTGACCTCCTGGATGAGTCTTCAATGTGTTCTCGGATTCATTTTGGTCGTCTGGCAAATCCTGGGAAGGTTCCCCACTTGTCCATGTTTTCATGCAGATAATGGTTGTCAGTGTGGTTCATCAAAAGCTCAAAGCCTTAATCATGACTTTGCAATCATTTACATGCTGATAAATGTTTCTCATCTGTTCTTGAATTTCTTTAGATCAGAGTTGGGGTTTTTTTTTTTTTTTTTTAGATCTTTTAGCCTACTTCGTGTTGTCAGTCAGGTTTCTACAAGTCTGGAAGTAATCAGGTCTGCGTGTGGAAAAATGTGGTTTATTCCAGTTAATTCACATTTTAACAAAGTGTGTTTGGGGGAGTGATTCCTTTTCACATAGAACCAGGTTGGTTTGGTTAGCCCTTTTTCCCCTCAATACAGTAAATCATCATTTAAACACTGCATTTTGTATTAATTGATTGATGATCTGAACTTAAATGTGACAAAGAAACTGACATCATGGTTTGCCAGCACATTTGCAAACATCTATTAGAGAGTATGAGCACATCATCTCCAAGGCTCACTGCCCTGCTCCAGGTCTGACTCCATTAACTGGGAGCTAATGATGCTAGCATTACCCAATTTGCTTGTGCAGCATTAGAAGGCTATTATACTCCTATCTAATCACCACTAATAAAACAAAGAAAACTGCAACAACATTCCCCCCTTCACAAATAATGTTGACTAACACCTCAACGCTGAGGTTTGCAATCAGTTCCTGTCTGTTTAGCCAGCAGAACTTGGGAAAACTGCCCACGTGTACAAATGCAAAGGTTTTTGACTGACTGTCTTAATCTGCTGTATGAATATGATGCCGCCCACATAGAGAGGGAGAACTAAAATTATCACTGAACCAATTAAAGAAGAAAAAAAAAAGTAACAATGGAATCAAGAATTTATGAAGGGGTTGGGAATCTGAACTTAGCTCTTGCAGCTGGTGGCGATTATCGACTACTTTAAATTGCTTTACTTATAAACCAACTGGTTATCAAATCAAATCAGTTTAACTCAATAATTTAAAGCAGAAATTACACTTTTTCATTGAATTAATTGCAACTGCACTCATATCGAAGAAGAGGTCTCATTTTATGGTTGATATTTATTCAAAAAAAAAAAAAAAAAAAAAGGAAAATTCAAAGATTTAAGAGTAAAAATAAATACTGAACATTGTTTTCTTTCTGTTCATGAACCAAAACTAAAGGAATTAAAACAAATCATCTGACAAAAAAAATATATATTGCGTGACTGGTGTCCAAAAGAAGCGTATTACAAATTAGTATGTTTTTCAAGAGCAGCATCTGTGTTGGTGGGGCTTTGATTGCTGTGTCATGCTGTCAGAGCCATATAGTTACCTAAAAAAGAAGTCATAAATAGTTTTTATCATCACTTTTATTGTTATAATAGTACCACAAAGTATCATGATAAAACTTTAAGTCCATATCACCAGTATGTGGGAGCCTGAGCTGGGACAAATGAACATTTGCACTTTTTTACCACGTATCTGTGAGCAGATGGCAGCAACCTGTAGCTACGGTTAAGAGGGTTGCTGGGTTCGGTGAGGATAGCTTTGGGCTTCCTTGGGACTTAATTTGAGCTTGTACAAAACAGTCTTTAGTAAAGTGACGATTTTTAAGCATATCTTTGTTGACGCAGACAGCCTTACCAGTTTGCCCTTCCTCCACATCATGCAAAAGCTGGCGAATTGCATGAAGGTGCAAAAAGTAGGAGTAAGTAGGACAGAACAAGGGCTGAACTCTGAATACCCTCCTTGGTCTAACTCTGCAAGACAGCAAAGCAACAGAAACCTTTGCACTAGCAGAATAAAGAGGAAACCCACACCTCTGATCTGGTCTTGTCAGCCTGGGAGGACGGCGAGGTGGAAGAAGCAGCCGCTTCAGCTTTCTGTTGAAAGACAGAACAGGCTGTTAGACATGAAGACGAGAAAATCAAAAACAGTGAGAAGAGACAGAACATTTAGAGGAGCATGGAAAAGGGTATGGTGGGAAGAGCAAAGTGAGGCAGAGAGGGCACAGAGTTAATTAGGAAAAAAGGAGGATTTTCTTCTCATACACAGTCGCGAGAGTCTTGAGTCCTTAAAGTTACACAGAGGACAGGCAGCCTTTATTAGCCTGCTTTCGACCCCTGAGAAAGACTATGAGCATGGCTGGACCTTTAGTCTGGTTGCTTCACCAAGCAATGAAATTCTGTATTCATAGCAGGGTTTTAGAGCAGGGAAAGCAAGCAGATGGCATTAGTTCCTCAAAACAAACACCACAGGAAAACCTCAAGGGTTTTTCTACAAACAAACACAGAACATCTGGTAAGCTTAACGATTTATCCAGTTATACTTGGTTTACTAATTTAAAAGTGAGAATATTAGTTAGAAATAAGTAAGAATTATTATACTTGCTGTTCCATTGGATTTAAGGGAGAAAGTAGCACCCAAGTGCTGCTCATTAAATGTACTTCATGAACTGTAACGTCTATAAAAACAGGAGTTTTGTCAGTTTGCTGATATGAAGCGTACAGGAGTGTATTACAACGGTAGGGTAGTTTTCCCATCGACCTGTGAAGGGTTATAAGACCATTTCCAAACAACCTGAAGTCAATCATTCTACAGACAGAAAGATTCTTCACACTGGAAACCATTTAATCTTCCTATGACTGGACATCCCAACAAACTCACCCTACGATCAGGCGATTGAATCCTTAAAATATGACCAAAAGAAAACAAAACATCAGCTGATAAAAACAGATTAATTTCTCCATTGAAGTTTTACTCATGACCGAATGATGTTTGGCCTCTTTTTCTTTCCAGTTCAGTCTCATATTGGTCCTCCTAATATTATATCTATTTATACAGGTATTTTGTAACTGTATAAATAATAAGGGCTTCATTTGCTTTTGTCTTGCTTGAGATTAATAGAACAAATAATTCATACTTTAAAAAAAACCAAAAAAAAAAACCCACCTTTTTAGTGGTATGTAATCTATACAAAAAGCTTACTATAAAAAAAATTGCTCCCAGACAAATTTGGAAAACTCCTGAAGTGGGCGGAGCAAAGAGGGGTGTGGCCAAGTGTGGGAATGAATGCAGGGGGTTAAGTGGGGATGAAGGAAAGCACTGCTCCCAACTTAGCAACTTCTTCACTATATTTAGCGACTTTTCAGAACCCTCCAGCGACTTTTTTTTTTTATCAAAAAAAAAAACGACTAGCAACAAACCTAGCAACTTTTTTCTGTTATTGAAGACTCTGGCCAACATGTGAAAGCACCGATCGCTCTGCAGTAGCTGTCCTGAGCCCCTCCCGCTTCCTAAGAACTGTAAGTCAGTCTCACAGTCGGCTCCAGCAAACCACCCGCATTTTGAGAAGAGACCCAGTCCACTCCGTGTACAAAGTTAAAAAAAAAAACAAAAAAAAAAACACTAATCAATCAGCTCGCAATGCTCACAATCACAACTCCTGACTTGCTGTGTGGGCGTGTCTGAGTGAGATGATTGGACCGTTGTAACCAATATTTTTAAAAAAACTCAACTGCAGTACCACCATTCAACCCAAAGAGGGCAGCACTGAGATGGTTTAAGCCATAACATTGAAGAACTAAACACATTTCCATGAAAATGTCCCTACTTGCATCGTAACAGTAAGATAGTAACAGTAAGAACTCTTAAGGACCAACTTATATAGTTTATCTAAAAAAGAAAAAAATTAATTTGGGGTTTAGCTACTCTTTAAAGAGCTGTTCAAACCTCAGTGAACTGAAGGGATGTTGTCAACAAATGTACAGTTTATACAGGAAAATCAGAATAGGAAGGTCAGAAGTTGGAGAAAAACAGAAGGGCAAATAAAATGGCAGTCAGTGAATGGAGAGGCTTCAGAAAGTACAAAAATAAATAAAATCCCTGAGTGTAAAAAGAACAAAAAAACATATTGAACCTTAATATTGCTGATCAGAGCAGCTCACACTCAGGCCTACATTGACAGTATTTTGCAGAAAGGCATCCTTCCGATCCAATGTAAGGCAGCAAAGCTCAGTATGTGGCTCTGCACAGACAGAGGCAGATGAATAAAGGATAAGGGGGACCAGCTAAAGACTTTAGGGAAAGACAGAAAGAACAAAGTAAGGAAAGGTTCATTTTCATTTCTCCATTTGCATGCACGGCACCTTTATGTTCAGAACACCCAGGAGACTTCAAACCAAGTAAGTGAAAAGCTCTGCTAATGCTTTCCACAGCCGAGTGCCCACAAAATCCATCATAAAAGCAGGTGAGCAACAAGAAATGAAAGCACTGCCATCATTACTGGTATTCTCAATCTGTCGCCATGACCCGTACTGATCCACTCCCATCAGCCGCGTCAACGCAGAACTTCCTACAGCTCTTCTGACAGTTAACAGATTTAACTTAGCACTTTTGATGCAACTGTGCCCTTGTCTGCATCTCACTCTTATTTATGCTTTACCGTCTGGGTATTTGCTCAATTTCTCGATGCGTTGCAGCTTCCCTGGAGATTTTCGTCTCATCTAGCTTAAGCTTCTCCTCTCAGCTCCTGATTTCAAAATGCACTGAGTGTTATAGGGTCAAAAGGATGGGGAATAGAAAAACAGAACAGGGCCATGCAAATAGCAAAAGCATTTCATAGTATTTTCAAGAATGTGAGCCATAATTCTGGTACAAATGCAAGAGAATTTTCAGAGTTTAATGGGAAATTTATCTTGAATAACAAGTGACTCAGTAGGCAGAGTAAGTTGCTGTCAAGACACAAAACTGTCAGGTTGGTGAATATTTTTCTACTCTTCATAGTTTGTTTCACAAAAAAACTCTGGAAAATAGCCCCAACCCCATTTTGTTTGTCTTGTAAGCAATGATAATCTTATTGATAGTGTTTGCCAACGACTAAAACTACAGTGAAAATTACTGAACTTCACATAAAAGTTGTACAAACTAGAAGAAATAATGGAGATCAAATTAAATTTAGTCGGTGTAACGTTTAAGTAAAAGAGCCAGAACCCAACATGTAGCCAGAACAAAGAAATAGTTACAAAAAGGTTTATTTGAAGCTCAAAAGAGATGGTGTTTGGAGTGGCCCAGCTAGTCTGGAAACACAAAAACAGATGAGTCCTGGCAAGGTGAGAACCAGGAAACTATGAAAACTGGGATTCAAAGAGTCCAGGAATCCAGCTTCTGCAGGACTGAATGAGGGGCCTTGAGGTCTTGGAGAGATCCTTACATCCACAATCCAGTTATTCGTGGTCCATAGACATTCCAGGGTGATGCACTGAAGGTTTCTCAGGCAGGGGAGATCCAGAGTTCAATAAACTAAAACAGGGTCAGAGTCAGGCAGCGCTCAGCAACAGGAGATCAAAAACTCTACTCTCTCTCAGGTAAGGGCAAGGCAAAGCAGTGGTCCGGGCTAAAAACCCAGACAAGCACTTGATACGTGGAAGAAGGCTGTGGCAAAGGCAGATGACCTCGGACTGAGCAGGTCTTTAAATAGGGAGCAGCACAGCTGGAGACAATGAGTAATCAGCAGGAGACGGAGAGACAGAGAAACAGCGAGCAGCACAACCAAGGCAGAACTGAAATCATGACAGTCAGGTCTAATTTTAGTTGTTACGCAGATGACTGTCAGATTTATCTCCCGATAAGGCCAAACCTTATGATCCATCCAACCTCTCCTAAAGTGACAACATCAAATCATGGATGGCCGTGTATTTATTGAGCTGCAATGAAAAGGAAACCCGAGTTGGTTGTACTCAGTCCTACCCGTAATTCATGAACTCCTCTTCCAAACCTTGATGATCTGGAATCAAGTAACAGCTTACAAATCAGAATCATCTGCATCGGCCAAAACTGTGTACAAGGAATTCAACTTCCTATAAATATGAAACTTTAGTGGAACTAAAATAAAAATAAGGGAACAACATGTATGTATTTGCAGCCATTTTTAATAAAGAAAGAGAAAGATTGTTGTGGTTGTGCAATATGATCATTTGTTTCACAACAGAGTAGCTGACAACTCTGACTATAAGCCAGAGGGAAGAAGCTGTCTCTGTGGCAGCTGGTTTTGGCTCTGCAGCCCTGACCTGAAGGTAAAAGTCTTAACGGTTTATGTCCAGGGTGTGTGGGGTCTGCAACCACGCAACACCCCGTTCTTCTGCGGTATGAATTAACACTGGAAAATGTTAATCAGCTGACGGCGCAGTCGGCTACTAAATAGTGAGGCAACGAAACAAACCAATGCAACCTCCCCCACTGCTGTGGTTGATCATTAAATAAAATTATATTAAATATTACCATAAGGCAGACTTTGTAGAGGGCTGCTGCTGAATACATCCCTTAATTGTCCCCCAGTAGTAAAATTTATTTGTATCAACAACAAATTGAGAGACAAACGGAAGCACGCACTAAAGATAAGCATTTATAATAAAATATAATAATTGCAAAACTGAATCAAAGGTACAACCTTCCAAGTATATTAATATTTACACTAATTGTATCTTGAACTTTTTCCAAACAGGGAAGTCATACTTCTAAATCTTTTTTTTAATGAAGGCTAAATTGTTCAATACTAATTGGTTTTACCCTATTTATAGAAGTTACAACTGTAATTAATCATATTTTTTTTTTTGCTCTTAACTAGAAAGAAGCCTCCTTTCCAAAAATGTTGCCCCGGTATCGAAAATGGGTATTTTTCTCAGTTTCGGTATCGCGTTTGTATTTTTAGTTTCGTGACAACCCTACTGTCTTATAAGCTCTGACAAATGACTCTGTTTTGAATCAGAAGCATTTCTATTCTCTAGTGCTGCAGATAAAAGAAAATCCCAAACACCTTTCGGCCTCTAACACTAAAACCAGACAAAGGGAAACACGTTTCCAAAAATAGGTGATCCAGCAAACATCAGCCCACCTCCTTTCATTCCTCACTCCTCCTCCTCTCCTCTCTAAACCACCTCAGGCAGAAAACTAATGCTGACTACTGAGGGCAGGACAGAGAAACGTTTTCATCTTTCTCCATTTACATCCTCCTCCCTTATCAACTGTTAAAGCATCAAAAGCTCTTGCTGCCTGTGGTGGTGAATTCAGAACATTTTCCACTCTCTTCCCTGACTCTTTTGGGGTCTTTTAGGGTTTTCCCCACTCCCAGTTTAAGCCTCCTCCTCCTCCTCTTTTTTTTCGGACTTCAGTGCTGCAGGAGATGTGGGCCCAGCTTTAAACATGCAAAGACAGGCCGTTGAGGACGATAAAGAGGAAGAAGCTGGAGGGTAAGAGGGATGAGTGAAGAGAGTGGAGACTGTAGAGGAATAATAAGAGTGTAGAGAACAAGACGACTGTTGTGAGACTGAATAGATATTAGGACCAGCAGAAGTAAAATAGAGAGTGGGTTTACAGCCATAAAATCAGACTGGACGCTGCCTCTCATTGGCATCAAGCATTTAAACTGGATATATTGGCATCATTTAAAAATCAATTGAGTTTATTAGTATACCGCCAGTTTGCACCAAATGTAATCTCAAGGCACTTTGCAAGAAAAACAGGTTCAATTCATTTCCAGTTCAACAGTAACGCACAATAAATCCAGATCACAGCACACAAACAGATTAGACTCAGTCACACGCAGTTTAATCTGATTTTAAATACAATCCTTGGCAGTCTGATTCAGTTTCTTAAGTTCTTGTCAAGTCTTTTAAGTAAGGAAGCCGAGCTAACGCATCAAATCATCAACTTTTATCAGCAATCGTTGATACTGAGCAAGCATGTAGCGACTGATGGTTGGATCGTTTTATTTACACCTGGAGATAACATCAGTTCAACATTAAATAAAACCAGAAACAAGCCTGTAAACATGTGAAAGGTAACAATGTCAGCCATGCTGATATTTAATATTTAGTTTATAGACACAATTATAGCTAATGGAAGGTGGAGAGATCCTACGGCTGCAAATGAGCCTAATTCATCAGTCCTCCACTGCCGAGCTTTAATGTTGGTATGGGCAGTTTATGCTAATGTCCTCTGTTTGGTTTTCTCCTATCATGTTGTTGCACATTATGGCCAGATATTTCAGCTTTGGTCTCATCTGTCCAAAGGATATTGTTCCAGGAGTGTGGCTCATTCAGATGCAACTTTGCAAACCAAAGCCATGAAGCTGTATTGTTTTCTTCTTTTTATCTCTTGGTGACCCTTGTTGTCTATTTCAGTTGTCTTGTGGTAAACTTGCCATATAGGATGCTAACTGAGACCTGCTACGGCTATGTTTACACCGCAAATCTGTTTTGTTTTTTTGTTTTTTTAATGCCCATATGCGACTCATATCCAACTTTTTCATGGCAGCCTGAACAGCCCAATTCAACAGTAATGGTAATGTCTCATTTTACCCGACTTTTACGTCATTGACATGAGACGTGTGTCATAATTCTGCACCAGAAGAAGCCAGATACAGTAAATCTGGGCATAAACAACGGCTGAAGCAAACAGTGCAACGCTTTGGATGAAGCTAATCGAATCAGTGGAGTACTTGATTCAATTAGTGTTTGGGGTGACAGTTCAATCCAAACTTTAAAATCAATCCACAGAGGGCGGCATCCATTATTGCCTCCGTAAACAGTGAGCTGCTGTGTGACGTTTACGTTTTTTTTCCTGCACATGCGGGTCGCTTTGGGGTTGTAAACAGTTTACACAGAAATCTGATTCCGCTTTTAGTTAGGACAATGAACAACCACGCAAAAAAAAAAAAAAAAAAAAAAAAAAAAAAAAAAAAAAATCAGATTTCAGCAAAAAAAATTGGAACTAAGCATCTAGACCAGCTGTGTGAATGTAGCTAGCATCTCAAATGTTGCTTTGGATTAGCCATCATAAATGTTTTCCACTTGAGATCGAACTTCCGAAAGAATGATGGGAGTTCAAAGTGACCAAAATAACAATATTATCCCTCTCAGATTGAAGGGCAGCAATAGTTGCTTCTTTAGAGTCATTGCTGATGTCCTTCCGCTCTGGCATTGTATTAGCAGACAGCTTCGTTAGCTAGAACAGCAAACTGCCAAAGCTGCAGTTTAGGAAAATTAAGACTGAAACCTCTAAATGAAAAGAACAGAAAGTCAAATAGGAGGCTTCAGGCATCTAAGAATCAGCGCACGAGATGGCATCACATAGACACAGCCTCATCCAACAATCTGACACTATCAAGCTCAGTGATGACAACAGAAATTTTATTTTAGCACTGATATAAAAGGCAAAAAGCTCAGAGTTGTTTAGCAAGAAACAAAACAAGAAAAAAACCCAAAGTAATCTGAGAAAAAAAAACAACTCTCGCTGCAGGTCCTCTAATGTCCACCGATGTCAGTGGATTGGCAGTTAACAAGGTTGCCACGGCAAAGGCTGCGGACACAGCAGGCAGGACAGTCCTATGACTAACGCAGACAAATAAGGTTGAAAATAAGCAAAGTCCCCCCTGAGGCAACTCTGCTGCTCTCTTGTGACATTTTTAGGCCAATCAGTGGAGTCATCACAGAGGGTTTGCAAGATGCACTCTGAAATAAGACTCACACACACAGCGACTAATTCACCCTTGACACAACGATGAACTGACGCTACAGGAGAAGAGGAAACGGAGAGCATGCACTCATGAACTTCAGCATGAACAAAGTCCTCCGAGCTTCTATTATGCGCTTTACTGTGATTCATCTGAAAACGGATGTGCTGAAGCACGAAACAAACATGCGCGCAGCATAAAAAGTCTTTGCAGTAACGCAGCCGTAATAATCAAATGGTAATAAAAGCAAACTTCTGCTGCACAAAAGCATTTAAAATTAAATGTACAAAAAGTCTGACTCGTTTTTCTGAGGATGTCCAATGTTTTGGGTGTAATCGTGTGTCCTGGAGATCCAGTCAGCACGTGGATTCATAACTGGCATTAAAATCTCCTCCTTGGTGGTTCCCACACCATTATATAGGTATGCAGGACAGGTCTATACCTTTTGAGGACTCCACCGCCTGTGAGCGCTGAGGGACAGAGGAGGGGCACACGTGCTTTCCTAACTTTTCAAGCGTAACACAACAAATGTTGTAAATGTTTTATTTTATTCTTTTAAGTCGTTACATGGGTTTGAGAAGTCGTTAAATATTGTAGCCAAGTTGCTAAATTGGCAATCCTACCCTGGAAATATGTTCCAGTCTGGAGACGTTTTAAAAGAAGAGCATACTTGGCAAGCAAATTTGCCAAAAAAAAAAAAAAAAAAAAAAAAAAAAGTAAAAAATACATTTCATGAATGGTTTTTGGGATTGATGGGAACCAAAATGATTTTGGTTTTAACACTAAGCTTGAGTAATTACAAAGCCCTGGCGCACACATACAGAGGACCCCATTATTCTCAGGGGTTGGGGAACACGGCCACCAGCAAATAGCAAAAATCCACAAATACTTGAGACCCCTTTTAAAAAACTAAAACTAAATATACCTTAATATGCATTAATACGCATAGTGGAAACCATCTTACACTACTGCAGAAGCTAACATCTACAGCTGTCCTTTTCGTCGCTCTTAGAGGTTCAGCCAATCAGCACCAAGGAAAACAAATGGCGCTCCTGGATTGGCTGCTTCGCCAACGCCAGCCAAGAGGCAGCCAAGTCTCAAACAGCATTGCACCCAGTTATTTCAGGCAAACTTTCCACAAATAGTTTGGAGTTACGCTGCACAGAAAATCCACAAATAGGTAAATCTAGTCTCTGAAGACTGAACGCTGCATAGGCAGGGTCCACTGTATACGTGCTGGACTGTCAGTACAGTCGGGTTACTGGTCTCATTTTCAAAACCAGGAAAATTTTTGCTACAATTTAAAGCTCCTTAAACACTATACCAGACAAGGTACTAGAAGGACGGCAAGCCGTATTAACATTTAATAGCAAGGGTGGTTTTTTTTAAACCAGAAGTCCATAAATCAGTTCTTCTCTACTGCTAAGATTTTTATGTGATATTCTGATTTTCTGAGAAACTGAAATTTGGGTTTTCATTATTTCTAAGCCATAACGATTAAAAACTCAACACTTGAAATATGTCACTCTGTGTGTGATGAATGTTTATGAGCATCATTTTTAGAGCTAAATTATAGAAATTAAATCATTTTTAATTTCATTTATTGCACATTTTTTCAAGGCAAAAGGTTTTATTTTAGTGATTGATCATAAACCCTGCCAATTTGTCAGAAAAATATCAATCAGTGGCTCCTTAGGACAATTTATGGGCAACTTACAAGGAGTCTTGCAGATTTTGTTTTGACTGATTATACAGTAAATCAGAATAAAATCACTCTTGTGAATTTAAAGAGTAACTAACCCCCAAATAAACCTTTTTTTTTTTTTTTTTTTTTTTTTTTGCAGATAAACTGTTTAAATAGGTTCTTTAGGGTGCTATTTAAATTGTTGTTTAATTTGTTCTGCAATATTTTGCCTTAAACCCTCTCAGTGCTGCCCTCCTTGGGTCAAACAGTTTTCCGAGTGGTTACAACACTACAGCTTTGCGTTTGCGCCCACATCGCCGCCCCGCGTTCGGGGTATTAAACCATCTCACTCAGACAAACAAGAATAGCGAGTGTGGCTGTGGTGAGCACTGATCAATAACGTTTCTCAGCTTTGCAAATGTGTGAAATTTGGAATGTGGACACGGAGAACAATGTGTCCCCTCTGCTCTGACTGCTGGATGTATGCTGCAGGACGACTGTCTGCGGTGCTTAGGAAGCGATGGGGCATACCTGTCAAGCCTCCCGTTTTGGCCGGGAAGCTACCGTATTTTACCCCTTTTTCCCACCGTCGTCCCGTATTAGCATTTTCCCGTAAGTTTCCCGTATTATATTATAATTTTAAAAAAGCATTACTGTGCCTCTCCAAACTGAAATGTCACAAGCCTCGCGAGAACCGCCACCCAGGCTGCTGCACGTGGCGGTTCTCGCGAGGTTAGCGCCGACTGCGGGAACAACCCTGGAACTACAAAGCAGACAGATGGATGGACGTAAACGAGAGAGAAGGCGTTCCTGCCAAAAAAGTTCAAACTTCGTGTAAATATCTTGTAAAATGGGACAGCGAATTTAGTTTTCTAAAGAGGAGCAGAGTGGGGCGCAGCATTTCAGTGTCAACACAGGTAGGCCTATCAGATTCTGATCACGTAATTGTAGTTTGTAAGTGGTTGACAGGTGGTTATTTTAGATTTCTTGTAAACCTGTCTTAAAATGTAAGGGATACTGAAGGCGGCGGAAAATTTCCCTCATATTTAAAACCTAAACTTGACAGATATGAGCGGGAGGGGCTCACGGCAGCACTCAGTTAGGACAGAGCAGGGCTGCAACGGAGCCTCCAATGATGCACAAAAACGCTAAATTTGTCGCTCATCGCTTGCTGGCGGGGTCTGAAAAGGCGCTAAATATGGCAACAAAGTGATGAGTTGGCAACGCTGCATCTTTTGTCTTGACCACAGCCCTGCATAACCCCCTCCTCTCATCCCCACACTTGCCCACGCCCCTCTGTCTGTTGGCTCCGCCCATTTTGGTGGAATTAAAAAAAAAAAAAAAAAAAAAAAAAAAAAAAAAAACTTCAGGGCCGGGTTAGTTACACTTTAAACACAACTTCTGCCGTTCATACAGAGTTTTCTGTCAAATAAAGTCAAGCAGATTCTTTTCTATGTTCAACAACAGCAACCCAGACCACCGGAGTCATTATTCTGTTTCCAACACAAACTGCAGCTCCGAGTTACCGCAGTCCGCCCTCGCCTCTCCCTTCACCATCTGTGTGAAACTACTTAAAGTGATAATGAGTTGTTTTTAATAATCAATTTGCATATAAAAGCGAAGCCGCCTGTGTGAGCAACAGAAACACATCCTGGATCAGAGTCTGGCTGCTGGCGACGCCTCAGAGAAACAAGAGAGGAAGAGGAGGAGAAACAGAGAATGAGAGAGCGATTGCTCTGATGGTGTTCATCGGTTTCACAGCCTTTGGTGAGTCTTATCTAAAGTGTTTCCAGCTATTTTTTGTTTGTTTACTGGTTCCTTGCAGATGCAAGTTGAGAATCTGGCAGCAGGAAATAGGAGTACAAAATGTTTTTATGAATGTGACTCTATTAAAGGGTAATGTGTAAAACTTTCATACAAAGGAGTAAAAAAAAATAAGCTTTTAGATATATATTTTGAGCTTTTAATCATTTACAGTCTTAAAACAGCAATATTAAAATGTCAGACCATGATAAATAAAACTTTTACTTTCATCTTATTATGCCATGTTTGGTGGATTTGGATGTATACTCGGACTCAACTTAATGCAAAAAAGCTGACTCCTGATCATTGTATCCATCTTGACTAAAAATCCAGTGAGTAAACCAACAGAATGATGCTGCCACCGCCATGTTTCACTGTGGGTATGTTCTTTCAGTGATGCTTAGTGTTGTTGATGGGCCAAAAATTTAAGCACAGCTCAAAAAACATGAAAAAGTCTAATATTTTGTCACTTATTTTAGAAATTGAAATGCATATATTGTATACATTCATTACACAGAGTGAAATGACTTTATTTCTTTCATTTTAATTATGCTTGATGCCCCTTGATGCCTGTCTACATTTTATTATTTAATACCCTTCTCCTGACAGGTACTTTTGTGCAAGTAGATCCTTTGTAAATTTCTGCAAACTATGGATTTAGCTTAAGGATGCAAATGATCAAATGCTGGGAAAATCCTACAAGGACAGCTCAGTTTTATTCCCAGTTAATCAGATTTTGTCATGCTGATGGCAGAATTAGAAAGTCTGCTCACTCTAAAAAGGCCAAAAAATGTTTTTAAAGGTTATCTTTAGCTGGGTTTGTAAAGTCTTGGCATCAGTTCTGGTGTTGTTTGTGCAGTAATCAGGACTGAAAGGGCGTGCACTGCCTTTAAAAGGATTTAAACCTACAAAATGTCATTACTGTAATGGATCTAAAGACAGAACAGGTCAGCAGCAGAAACAGAACCAAAAGCAAACAGTTTGCTGAGGGCAACATCAAATCTAATGAAAGCCAAAGTCAGCGAATACATTTGTGTGGAAAAAAGGAGCCAAAAGAAGTCCAACATCTCAGCTGTTCATAATGCAGTAGTAGTCTTTCAAGAAGTTATGAATGATGAAGAATTATAAATATCATGCTGTATATTTAGATTGTGCTTTGAAAAATATGTGGAAGTCAATTTCTGCTCAGTGAGGTGGGAGGATTTCAACAAAGGAGGAGCTAGAAAAGCTAAAGGGAAGGAAAAAGTTGTCATTTTACGTAAGGATGATTCCTGTCCTCTGCATATTTTGGCTTCAAACAGCCCCCCAGCTACCAGTGCAGCACAGATTACATAAAGCAGCCTCCAACCACTGAAGCTGTACCAATAACATGCAGTGACTGAAAATGGAAAATACAACACGTGCTGGTGATACTCACTGAAGCTGCAGCCAAGGCCTCCTGGTTGTAGTACTTCTTCCTCTCGTATTTGTCCCGGATGAAGACTTCCACGGCTCTAAAGCTTGGAGTTAAGGTCTGAATATGAACACAAGCCATCCAGTGTTTGCAAACATCATCCATTTTTATATAAAAGCTGTAAAATATCATAAAATAAAGTTTAGCCCAGAAAATGTCAAGAAAAGCTGCAAACCAAGGCTGCAAGAACCGGATGAGCTCTGGAGAGAACTAGTATCTGTGTAGGTACAGGGACAGACCTCCAGAGTGAAAACTGTTAACAGGATCTTAACTCAGACTTCTCTGTTCACAGAGGTTTTGGTGCCAAACTGAATGACTTATTTGATCCATTTATTTCAGGATGGAGAGATTTATACTCTTCTGTTTCACCCTTCTTGGCAGAACTGGACAATTTCTTCATATGTATTGGTTTCCTGTACCAGATTCAACTTTTATGCATGGTCCACAAATTATTTTTAAATTTGTTTGCGACTATCGTCCTATTGGAACAACTAACTGCGTCTAAGTTTTAACATTGTAGCTGTTAATTTGAGGCAAAGTTAGTCAAAGTCTTTTATTCCATCCATTTAGTGTGTATCAGCAGATGTTGCCACCATCGTGCTTGATGGTTGCTACAGTGTTCTTAGCTTAGACAGGCTTTATTTCATAAAGGCACGGCCAAAATTGGGCAGGAAAGGACTTGTCTTTGTCTTCAATTGGAAGAGCCCCCCACGCGAGTCAGAACTGAAGATTCTGGTTTGCAGTGGTGGGCACGTTTCCACTAATAATGGAGCTAATTTTTTTTCATTTAGTGCTTTTATTAACTTTTAAAACGTTTAGCGCACTTAGCTTCCCCTACATTATTTCTTTTGGACAAATTCTAAAGCATTAATTTACTTGGTTGTTTTGTAAACGTTCAGGTGAACAAAGTTTGACATGTTGAAGTTTTGTTTATCGACTGTTAAGAAATCTTCAAATAGTTAGATGTTTATATTCATGCTCTTATTTTGAAGAGGGTGAAGACTGTTTAGGCAGCCGTTCCATTTCCTCTCCTCATGTTCTCTCTCTCTTTTTGCCTTTCAATAACTTTATTTAAAACAAGAAACATACAGGAACAAAATAAAACATGGACAGAAGAGAACAACTTATAAACATAAATACAATATCAAAGGGCATTATAGAACATGTAAATTATAATGTCTAAATAAAATTGGTGCTTGAAGGTTGTAGTCTTTCAAGGGCTAATGTAAGTTGAACTGAAGCTAGCACTTTAGCATTAGCTTCTGCTAAATACCGTGTTAGTGTAGTTCTTAGCGTTAGTGGAACTAATGTTTATGATTAGTGCTTTAGGGTTAGCAGAACTAACTTTTTAGTTAGCTGTGCCCACCAACGCTGGTTTGCATCTTTTCTTTGACCCTCAAAGACCGCCAGTTTCACACCTGTGGGGTAAAGTGGTTGCATGCATATAAATTCCATACAAAACTTTTTAAAAGCCTAAAGGGTTTACTTTATTTCAATAAGTTTTTGACAGATATGATGGAAATCATGGTCTACTCGTGTTTAGTTACTCCCTTAAAACATAAGTAGTTTCAAAGATATGTTAAAGTGGTCAATCCGTTAGGAGTTTATAGAGATTTGGTCATAAAACTGTTCATTTTTCACATCTGGATAACTGCCACTGCAAATAAACTATATATTACATACATATGAAAGTGTGGGCACAGACTCTGAAGCTCTGACTATTGCATCCCACAGCAGCACAACACAAGCATTAATCCCAAACCTCTTATCTCCCCATTTCAGCAGCAATGCCTCTGTCAGATAAGTAAGAGACATCAAAAGATTGAGGAGTGATGACCACCCACACGGGTGGAGCTAAGAGATAGGATGGAAGAGGCAGACTACTGGAGATGCATCTCAAACGCAGCCTTTATTTATCACTGTGGAGTGGAAACAGCAGAGCAGATAGGACACAACTCACCGTGCCTCTCAGTATGATAGTGAGATACCGCGAGAAAAATGCCAGTCGTCACGTGAGACACGTGACGACTGGGAAGCGTCCGATTAGGACAGACGCAACAAATGCAACGACAAGGGAGCAGCAAAACATCCAAAACCAGATTTAGGGACTAATATACGAAAAGACCCATGGTTGGTTTTAGAGATGAATCATATCTGTGAATGAAATGTGTTATCATTTAACTCATTAATGAAGTACTGCGTGTCTACAGAAATACGCAAACTGAAAAACCAAAAACAAAACATGATTGATTAATTTTAAGCCAAAAATACAAAAGTCATGAGGGAGGAAGTTCAGCATTTCTGCTTCAATATAAGTTAAGAGAGGAACAGGAAGCCGCTTTTCTAACAGACTGATCCTGAATAAGCTGGAGGACCTGTATTGAGATGTTTTTTTCCCAGCAGGCACCATTGCTAATTAATCAACACTAAATTTTTACATTTTTGAGTCACTTTTGCACTGTTTTTGTTGTCTGACAAACTCCTGCCAACAAAATTTCATTGTATTGACTTGTGCGTTTGATGACAATAAAATATTCCAATTAATACTTAATTAACACTTTTAAATATTAAACAGGAAGAATGGGTGCTAAAAAAAAGTGCAAAAAAAATTATGTGTATATAAAGGCTAAATCAAAAATATTCAAAACAGTCAAAATACACTCAGATCATGATGGATTAAGACAACAGTTTACAGCAGGGTGTCCAAAGTCTGACCCGGGGTCCATTTCCGGCACTTAGATGGACACCGAATGGCCCTCACATTTCAAGAGTGGTACAAATTAGGCTGACAGCACAGGCTTGATAGTTAGGAACTTTAAAAGAGCGACCCAT
Source organism: Anableps anableps (assembly GCA_014839685.1). Lineage (NCBI taxonomy): Eukaryota > Metazoa > Chordata > Actinopteri > Cyprinodontiformes > Anablepidae > Anableps > Anableps anableps. The sequence continues at coordinate 7,708,441 of CM026076.1, read as the reverse complement.
ATCCTATTCTTGTAGCTGAAAACGCACAAAAAAAAATTCGAGACAGAAAAAAAATGAACAATTCTTGACCCCAATAATTTAGAATACTTAAGAGCAAGAAAATCCTTTTTATTTTTCAGACCCACAAAGATTTAAAGATTCCTCTTCTACAATAATCAGACTATTGTTTGGTTTACTAAAATACTGTCTGTTCTGTTTGTTGCTAAGAAAATAGGAATAAACAGAAATTTCCATATTCAATTTTTCACAAATTCAGCACGCAAGTACTTTCAACTTGACCATTTTTGCCAGCGTGGCAAACAGTCTGGAATATTGTGGAATTGTTGGGGAGGCAGGTCACCAGTCCATCACAGGACACACAACCATGCAAACACTTCTACCTAAGGGCAATTTAGAGTAATAAATTAACCTGACAGTCATGTTTTTGCACTGTGGAAGGTAGCCAGAGTACCCAGAGAGAACTCATGGTTGGAAAGAACGTGCAAACTCCATGCATAAAGACCTCAGACTGAGATTTTAACCCAGGACCTTCTTGCTGCAAGGCAACAGTGCTACCAACTGTGCAGCCTGATGCAGGATTTAAATCACAATAAATATGGCATGAATTTTATTTTGAGATTTGCATTCATTGCCTTTAAGTCCAGAATGCTGTGTTGAGTAGCAGAACACAAGCACACACAGAAACACACACACACTGAGGCGGTCGCGCTGCTAATCCTGGGCCTGTTATCTGCAGCTCTCCACCAGCACCGCTGCTGTCAGAACAACTAATGAACTTCAAAAGAATGAAGAACGATGACCACCCGCGCAAATGGGCCCTGCTAGATCCAAGATACTGTATTACAGACACATTTTGCACACAGAGATTATTTACTTCAGTCTGCTGGTGTAAAATATGAATATAATGCGGTTACTGTTGTGTCTTATATCACAGAAAAGGGGAAACTGAAAGCTGCTGTTATATTGCTGCAGACACAGACATAGCTGTAGGGGTCCTGAGGAAAATAAGTGGAATGATAGTTCTGTGGAAAGGCTGTTATTTACTAATGGAAATGCTTACGGGTGTGCCGATGACAGAGTTAACAAGAAAAATAGGTAACATCTGATTCTGTTATTTTGGAGTCTGACAGAAAGTAGCTCTCAGCAGGAGTGGCTTCACCTGCTCTGTAAAAAAGATGAAGCATTACATATTTCTGTCACCTCCAGCTGAGACTTCCAGGTCACTGGATTCAAATGGAGCCAGACTTCCTTTCTTGTTTCTAAAAGGAGCAATGTGTGGGACGGAAAATAGATCATAATCAGGGTCATCGCCTCCACAGAAAGACAGGTTTGGGCAGTTTTCTGCTCTGGAGCATACAGGTTTGTGTTAAGACAATGCCGAGATGGAAAGACATCAGAAATCAAAACTTTTGAGAAGAAAATCGTTGCTGCCCATCAATCTGGGGAGGATTAATAGTCCCAAACTATTTGAAGTTCGTCATTTCACAGTAAGTAAGATTATTTACATCTGCAAACTATTTCAGATCCTAAGAGCTGAATCTCAGACTCTGTAAGCCCCTATTAGCATGTTCAAAATGTTAAAAAAAAAAAAAAAAAAAAAATCAGTGTAAACAATATTATTATACCGCTTGCTGGATGGCGTTTGACAGATCACAAAGCCTTAGATCACATAAAAGTTGTGAGTTTAAATATTATTTTATCAGTCAAATCAAATCAGTTTTTATTCCTATAGGGCCAAATCACATCAATGTGAAAAGATGTATATATATTTTAGTAGTTTGTCAATAGGTAGTTTTATCAATACATTCTACCAAAATTGGCCCTTTAAGGTCATTCATTATCTTGATGTGGCCGGAAATGAAAATGAGTTTGACACCCCCGCCGCAAAAGTTGAAGATTCACTTAGAAGAAGCAGAGAAATGGCAGCAGTGATAACATCATCCTTGACGAGTGCAGTTGTCTGCAGGTGACAGTGAGACCATGAATTCCTCTGTGCCAGTGTGTTCGAGAGTCAAACGTGAGGCCGTCTGTCTGACAGCAGAAGCTGGGGCCATGAACCCAAACACAGCAACAAATCTGCAACCAAATGGCTGAAAAAAATGGAATTCAGGTGTTGCAATCGCCTAGTCCAAGTCCAAATCTTAAACCAATCGAAATGTTGTGGTGGAGCTGTAAATTTAAATGAAATGAAGCAATGTGGTAAAGACTAATAAAGTCATTCAGAAAACCAATAGTTATTTACAACATTAAGTATTTTTATTAATTACTTTCTTATCTTTATTTTATGACCCCAACTCAAAATCCTGGAATAAAAAGTAGGTGTGCTTTCTTTTTACCATGACTGTATGTCAAGTTTATTTGTATAGCACATTTCAGCAACAAAGCAGTGTCAACAAAGCGAAGTGCTTTACATGATAAAAACACAATACAATAAACATTATATTACAGTGGCAAAATAAGGAGAAATAATAAAAAGTTGTTGCTCCTGTTGTTATTATTAATCAAAGGCAACTCGAAACAAATGGTTTTCAGCCTCAATTCAAAGGAACTCAATGTTTAATCTTTTTTGCATTTTTCTGAGAGTTTCTTCCAGATTTGTGGTGCATAAAAACTGAAAGCTGCTTCTCCATGTTTGGTTCTGGTTCTGGGGATGCAGAGCAGATCAGAACCAGAAGACCTGAGTGGTCTGGAAGGTTGATACAACAACAGGTCTTTAATGTATTTTGGTGCTAAGCCGTTCAGTGATTTATAAACTAACAGAAGTATTTTAAAGTCTATTGTCTGAGCTACAGGGAGCCAGTGTAAGGACTTTAGAACTGGGGTGATGTGCTCCATCTTCCTGGTTTTAGTGGGAACGCCAGCAGCAGCATTCTGGATCAGCTGCAGCTGTTTCATTTTTTTCTTTTTTCTTTTTTTTTTTTTTTCTAGGCAGACCTGTTAAGACACTGTTGCAGTAATCAATGCGACCAAAGATAAATGCATGGATGAGTTTCTCTAAATCTTGTTGAGACATTAGTCCTTTAATCCTGGAAATGTTCTTCAGGTGATAGAAGGCTGACTTTGTAACTGTCTTTATGTGTCTCTGAAGGTTCAGGTCTGAGTCCATCACTACACCTAGATTTCGGGCCTGATCACTGGTTTCTAGCTGTAATAACTGAAGCTGTGCGTTGACTCTAGATCATTCCTCCTTAGGTCCAAAGATAATAACTTCAGTTTTATTTCTGTTTAGTTGGAGAAAGTTTTGGCACATCCACGGATTGATTTGTTCTAAGCATCTGTTCAGTGCTTGGATGGGTTCGGAGTCACCTGGTGACATTGTGATATAGAGTTGTGTATCATCTGCATAGTTATGGTAACTAATCTTATTACTTGTTATACTCTGAGAAAGTGGAAGAATGTAGATATTAAATAGGAGGGGTCCCAAGATTGAACCTTGGGGTACCCCCATGTGACTTTTGTCCTCTCTGATGAGAAGTTTCCTACTGACACAAAGAAATCCCTGTTCCAACCTGGCTCTCAAATCGCTTCAACGGTACCAGCACTGTGGTTCCTCCACAGTCTGTATTTATGTAGCTATCATTGAACACTATGTCCGGTTTCCAAGCTTACCACAGAGACCGCCCTTGACAAAAAGACATCAAATCAGCTGGTCATCTTTACAAAGCTATTTAGCTGTTAAAGCACAGCTATGTGATTTCATAATGATATGGGATCTGTAAATACACAAAGCATGAGAAAGCAGAGGGAGGATACTGGTCTGTCTGTGGCCTCCTGAAGTTCTCTGGTAGGTGGGCTTCATACAGCTGGCGGGCTCTGGTGTTCCCCATGTCCACCATACTCTGCAAAAGCAGTTGAAAAATAACATAAAAACTGCAATAAAATAAACAACCTAACAGAAAGGAAGGCAACTGGTAAAAGAATCAGCCCAGTGCACAGCAGGTTCTTTCACGCATCACATTTGCATTCAGCTCATTTTGGCCGCCGACTTCTTTGCATGCATGCACGCACACAGCAAAAGGACACACTGGCTGTATGCAACAAGGCCAAATTAAGAGGAGGGTGATGGATGGGGTGATGATAGGAGAAACGGAGGAGACAGAGTCGGAATAATCAGGCATCCAGAATTAATTAGTCACTGAATACAGTGATTAACATTCTAAGTGAGACCCTCTTCCACTCACACACAGCTGACGGAGAGACGCAAATCCAACTACTTTAACACACACACGCACCAAACAGCTGAATCTATTAACAACTGAATGATTTTAAAAAGTACTAGCATGCGTGTACATGTTTGACAGATGCACACACAGGATATACTGTGTGGTAGGTAAGCAACGGGACACACAAAGCACAACTGATCACATGTGGGGGAGGGGTGTGGTTTACATATGTGCTGCTAACCATCCTATGGGGGTGTAAAAGAGCACCGGAATGGAAAAACACCACCTCGGGATGGACGGATGGATGGATGGACAGACAGAAAGATGGATGGATGGATGGATGGACAGACGGAAAGATGGATGGATGGATGGATGGATGGACAGACAGAAAAATGGATGGATGGATGGACAGACAGAAAGATGGATGGATGGATGGACAGACGGAAAGATGGATGGATGGATGGATGGACAGACAGAAAGATGGATGGATGGATGGATGGATGGACAGATGGATGGATGGATAGACAGAAAAACGGACGGATAAATGGAAGGATGGACAGATAGATGGTTGGATGGACGGATGGACAGACAGGCGGTTGGATGGATGGATGGATAGACAGAGAAAATGGATGGATGGATGGATAGATGGACAGAAAAACAGACGAATAAATGGATGGATGGACAGATGGATGGACGCTTTAGACAAAGCGATCATCTGAAACTCTGTCTGGAATCTCCACAATCATCCAGACCTGGAAAACAATTCTTTCTGTTGCGTAGCAACTTTGTCCACTCAGCCTTACGATTATAAATCATACTGTTTAAATCACAGCAGACCTTCTTTACAGTCGTTAATAATTGCTCCTCTCACTTTAGATCTGAAGCAGCTGCGCTGCTTCAACAAACGCTTTTCTTTAGGGCTTAAAGGCAAATTACTTGAGTCATTTTCAAAAGACACAAATCCTTTTTTCTCCCAACTCCTTTCATTAAATCCCCATTTCATCCCCACCCCCCCCTTTCAGAAATAAATACCCCACACGTCTAACACGTCAAATGAGTGAATAAAACACTAAAAGTGTGCCCACTTTATGCAAAGGTACAAACTGCACTAGAAATGTAAGCAGCAGGAGCACATGGATTATCATTTCTGCATCATATTATGGGTGAGATGCTGAGGAGAGTCTAACAACGGGTAGTGGGGGTGTCTGAGTCTATACCTGGATCTGCTCAGGTGTCCACTGGTCCAGGTTGACAGATTTGACTCTGGAGATGTGGACGCCCAGGTTGCGGTGGATGCCGGCGCAGCGGATGCACATGAAGACCCCGAGGTTCCATGATGCCCACCGAGGTCCTTTAACGGAGATGAAACAGGAGGAGGAGGAAGAAAACTTCCACTTTAAAAGCTTCCCTGATTAGAAAACAAATGTAATATCTTCTATCATTATGGAGGTATCCATCTGAGTAACATAATATTCTGAGCAGGACTTTTTACAGAAGCTAACACACTTTTGACAAGTTTCTTACACTGAAAAGGTTATTTGTGCACAAAATTGGGGTATTAAATGGGTTCAATTCAATTCAAAAACACTTTATTTAAAGAGTCGCTGTGGATGGTGACACTGTAGGAAGGAAGGCTCTCCGATAGCAGTCAGTCTTGCAACACATCAGATTAGGCCTCTGACTGAAGACTGTTGCTGTATGACAGTCTCGTCACTGTCATGACATGGTAACAGCTGCAGCAGAGATGATTTTCCACAGCAACATATCCTGGATGACCTAGTCAGTTGCGGGCAAGCACTGCTCATCCACCTCATTTGCTTTTGCTCCTCCTCTTTAAATGTCTGTCTGGGCAGGCAAAGAGATGTTGGAGTCAAGGATATGATTCTTGCCCAGAGGTGGCTCTCGGCAAACCTACAAAAACAAAGCTAACATTGGATCCAGTGACAACTAGTATCATCTTTTAGCTAATTGGCAAGAAAAAACATTAAAAAAATAAGATATTCAGTCGTATAATGTATAAATAGGCCCACTTGTTATTTTTGACAAGCCACTGGATAAACAGCTAGTGGCAGTTATTTATATGGGAGACTTGGCACCCCACCCAGGGTGCCAAGGCCTAAAGGGGCATTACAATTGACCCCTTAACAAATTTTCTATTGCTTATTGGCATTTCCAGTCCAAAAAGAGTAGAGATAGAAAATGATAGTACCGATTAGCATGTTCAACTTTTGGGTTTTTGGCATCATAAGAATTTGATTTATCATGACAGCGACAAACCATGCATAATGACGATGTTTACAAACCCAAAAACTAAAAGCATTGCTGGGATTATTTTTTTTGCCATTTCCTCCTCGGTTGGTTCCACGAGAACAGCAACAAAAATCAATATGATAAATACAGGGCGTTTCTTTAACATCCTGACACATTTAAACTGCAGCCCAAGACTCTCGCTAACAACCATCACAGGTAATCTGGGCACAATCTGGAGGTGTGGGTGCTTAATCCCGAGCTAGGAGGATCTACTCCAGTGGCAATCACAGAAATTCTTGCATACAAGGCGTCTAACAATCTCATAAGGCATAAAAATGTGTTTGAAAGAGTGGAGATACACACAGAGGTCTTACTAAAGGTGAGGTGGGGTGGTGGGGTTATAGCCTAGATATGAGACCCAAGTGGACTTCATGTCATGCATATGCTGCCATCGGTACCGTCACAGACCTCCACAGAGAAACTGTCCCTACGATGCTAAAACCCTGCAAACACCATCCAGAACGGCAAGAAGGGGTTAAATCCATCCAGTAAATAAAACTACAAGAAATTTTACATTAAAGGATGGACTGTTCTTGCTGTTTATAGATTAAACTAGATCACAGCCTATAAGGTTTAAAGAAAATAAAAGTGTAACCAAAGAGAAAACATGCTGCCTTTCTGTTTTCTATTTAAAATAAAGAGGAGTTCATGGAATAATGTTTCTAATTTCAGGCACAAAAAAAAAAAAAATCTCTAAAGATTTCCATTTAAGATTTTAAAAGATTTCCTTTTTTAACTTTAGCCTGCATGCCTTCTCATTTCCACCTGAGGAATAATAGCTGTAATTGAACACTGCTGTGATTGGAGACCAAAGGCTTCACATCAAAGAAAAATGCTTTGAGTTTATTCAAACCTGCGCAGTTCTATGAATCTCAATAAACTACAGAAAGCTCCCACGTCATTCATGATGCTACAAAGCAGACCTTAAACACATTCTTCCAAAGCTAACGCGTTGAGTTAAACTCCCATTGCTTCACAGTAGTCAATTTTAAGTGATTTATTTAGGAAATTAAACATACAGAACTTGAAACTGGTAACTTATGTGAACTCTTTTCCAACCAGCTTTTTTTTAAGTGAATTAGGTTAAAATGGTCTCTGGCGAAATCTGTCACTGGAATACAACAACCACCATGTAGAAAGTGACAGAAAATTACCCGGGCTCGGCCAAATCTCTAAGGGGATGAATAGGAGATGGCAGAGAAATGACAGTGAAATTATTTTTAATGGGCTGGTGGCGAGAATCCCTCCGCAGCACTCACGCTCCATCCCCGTCCAGAACGTGGAGCTTACTTGTGACTTTAAACACAGAAAGTGCAGCGGCTTAACTTTTATGGATCCAGGCTATATAACGGTGGTGCAGGAAGCCTAGTGGGCTTGCTGGGTTTGACTAAGAGCATCATCGTACTAATGCAGTGGCACTAATGCGCTATCCAGCCTGAGGGGGCATTAAGGCAGCTGAATGAGTGTTAAGCCTAAAATCAAGCAGCTCAGCCATTGTAAGCTGGACTCTATCTGTTGGAAATCTATCAATATCTATCAGACTTCAGCTTGGTCTGCTCTCAAACCATCTCTATCTCACTGAAAATGTGATCATATTCACAAACTTTACATGACCAGCTTATCTGAACCACTTTCAGAAAGCGTGGTACTAATCTTAAAAGGTTACAGAGATGAAAAATTCAATTCAGTTCAGTTTATTTATATAGCGCCAATTCAAAATAAATGTCGTCCCGAGGCACAAAAAATAAATAAATTCAATCCTATTTACATTTCAATTGATCCTAGTTATCAAATAGTGCAGAAGTTCGATTAATTATTCAAAGCAGTTCAAAAAGTTTCTAAGGAAACCCAGCAGAGCATCAAGTCACTGACTTGCAGCGTTCGCTCCTCCTGGTCGAGCACGTAGCGACCGCATGGCGTTGAGTCGTTGACTTTACAGCAATCCCTCATACTGAGCATGCGTGTAGCGACAGTGGAGAGGAAAAACTCCCCTTTAACAGGAAGAAACTTCCAGCAGAACCAGAACTGGGCTCAGTACAAGCGGCCATCTGCCACGACCGACTGGGGGTTTGAGAAGGCAGAGCAGAATGCACAAGAAAAACAGATGAACTGATGTTGGATTACTTTTGATGTTCATGAAAGTAAAAAGTTAACAGCAGGAGAAGGAGAACGATTAGTCGATGGGAGCATTATCTCAGCTGAAGCCCTCCTCCAGGAAGGCAGCACAGCCAAACAGAACGCCAGACCAGGTGTAGCTTCGATGGAGAGAAAAGAAACTGAGAGAAAACAAAAAGTTAACAGTTGAAATAACAGCAAATAATGCAAAATGGCTTTGATAAATTATCCAAATTAGAAAACATAAGAGGGAAAAAAGCAAGTACATGATTACATAGACTGTTTACATTTTCTTTTAGTTAAAACATTGACTTTAGCTTTGCTTAACTCCACAGCAGAATTGTGCTGTTCATCAAGGTTTTTATCCCAATTATTTATTGATAAATGAAGCTGGGTGTCATTTGCATAACTAATAAGGTGAATTATATTTTTTGATAACATAGACAAGAAGTTGGAGTCAAATAAAAAGAATGGGGAATAGTTAAAAGTAGGGCTGCACCATATTATAAAATTTTGCGATGGCAATAATATTTGCAAATATTATGATGACGATATCAGGTGTGATATAAGCCTGTTTTTTCTTTCCTCTCTTTCTAATCTGTGCTTCTCACTCTATGGCCTTCAGCATTTTTGGCAATGTCATGTGTGTCTGGTTTGAGCTTTTGCTGCCGTGAGACCCTCTCCCACTGGCTAAATATTACATTAGCATGAAAAATACAATTTCAGAACTCGTAAAATATATTAGTCAACAATTATGGCATTTCAAGCACACCTTTGCGATATGAATATTGCGCACTCTGATATTGCGATGACGATATATTTGCGATATATTGTGCAACCCTAGTCAAGAGCTATGAGGAACACCACATAGTTGCTCAAGAAGAAGGACTGCTGCAAAGTCAGTGATGCAAGCATTCAATGCAATCTGTAGGAATTATATATATATATATATATATATATATATATATATATATATATATATATATATATATATATATATATACTGCCATTACAAACTACATTTGACGGCACTGTATTATAACTACGACCAAACTGGAATGTATGCAATTGTGCCTCACTCTGTTGAACAAATGCTCAAAATACACACACCCACTAACTTAAATACTGAGGAAATGTATGTAAACCCCTGATTTTGAAGACATTAACAAATAAATCTGTGACATTTTCTCTCTCTCATTATTGTGGCTTTCAGCAAACACAAATAATTTTGGTGATTCTAACCGACCTAAAACAAGTGAAGTTTGGTCTGATTTAACATCAGACAGTGAGAAAACAAGGTGCATGTGTCTTTATTTTTAATGTATGCAAACTTGGAGTTTCAACCATATGTGTGTTTTGGATCATTTTCCTGTTGAGCCGAATTTATTTTACTTTCCGTTTTTAAAGACACTTGCCTTCGAACACGAAGGAAGCAGAATTGACTTCTCTCTTTAGACACAACCCCTGCAGCCACCATGCATTCCTCACAACAAACGCATCAGGACCCATTTGTAGACTTCCAACCTGATTAGACATGAAATACGTTTTTGTCTCAAACACAACCCCAACCTCCTTCATGTAGTTCAGCGCATCCTGTATCAACCCTATAGGCAGACAGGCGCACTCTCATGGAGACTTATAGATACTCATAAACGTGACTCGTCTGGCATGGCGAAAGTAAACATTCAAACACATTGATACACGCTGACATGTTCACCGACGGCACATGCATACAAAGCGAAACACGGACGGAGACAGACAAAGCAAATCGTCCCAGCACATCGAGACACAGACGGAGAAACACCCAGGAGCCTTGATGAGTGACAGCTGAGCTTTCAAACTGACAAGAAGAGATGGGGGGGACGGGAGCTAGCCGAGCATGAAATTAAAGCCCCGACTGTCAACCTGAGGACAGTCAGCAGAACAACTGGGGAGGCGGCTGTGTTCGAAAGTGTGTGACAGTGGCAGAGAGGAGGAGACGGTGGCTGCGCTCCTTCACAGCCAACCCCTTATAGCTGGGACAATGGGCTGAGCTTCTGAAATGCTTCAAGTAAACAGCTACGCAATGTTCAAAGTGTCACTACTGCTCAGCTGATTGGGAGAGAAATTTTAGGATATTGCAGTCTGCCTGGCAAGAAAAACAAACAACGTACGAGCCTAAACACCGTTACACTGACTGTAGAGCATGGAGGTGGAGGAGTGATGATATGGGCTTGTTTTAAAGAAAGCAGCTTGTGAACAATATTATCGAGAAACAAGAAAAAACATGAGCTGCTGATCTTCCTAAGTGTCGGAAAATGCTCCGAGAAACGACAAACAGAATCGCTCAGGCTTCAGCTGGCAGGTTTATATTAAAGTTGACGACAGGACCAGTAGAGTCTGAACTGGATGGAAGCTCAGGTTTGCAAAGTTGTATCAAAATGAACCTCAGAACAACAGAAAAGCAAAGATGTTTGGTCAAAGTAAAAATTACTATTTTTGGAGAAGAAGAAAAAAACAGCATATAAGCACAAATACCTCTTAACTTTCAAGCATGGTGGTGGGGGGGTGATGATCTGGGCCTTGTTTTGCAAGCTGGGCCAAGCCTGGGTCGTCTTCAGACCAATGATCCCAAAACACAACAATAAATACATCACAGAAGGACTAAAAAACAAAAGAATGAAGATGGCCCAGTCAAAGTATAGACTTCAACCCAACCAAACGAGCTGAGAAGTTAAAGTGGCTGTCCAAAACAAATGTCTGCAAACCTTTATGAGGCAAGACTCAATGGAAGAATAGGCCGAAACCTCAATGAGATAAGAGACAGAAAATGACTGCAGAGAATTATTGCTGTTAAAGGTGGATCTAGAACTGGTTCAATCATGGGGTGTACTTAGTTTTTAATAAATAATGACGGCGTGGGTCTGTGTAAAGCATTTTTGTATCAACTGTGCTGTATCTTCTAAAGATTTATGATTGTGCATCATTTTGTTTTCTTGGATGCACAGTAGATAATTACTATAAATAAATTTGTTAATATGGATTCAAGCCATCGTTACGGGGTTAAATATAATCACTTCCTAGAAAACTTAAAAGCATTTATTTTATTAACTCAGTCCTGTACAACCAGGACTTGATTTGGGTTTCTTTTACAGTCCTCTCAAGGATGCAGTTATCCCTGTTGCTTGTGCACCTTTTTCCACCACACGTTTTCCTTTCACTCAACTTTCCATTGATAAACTTGAATAAAGAGCTCTAACAACCAGCTTCTTTGGCAACAAACTGTTCTGGCTAGTCCTACCTCTGGATGGTATCAGTGGCTCAATAATGCTGCCGCCTTCACTTGCTCTGCACCACAGAAACCAGTAAACCTGAGCAGACAGCTCATATAAACCATTCAACACTGCCTTCTGTTGAAATCATCCTTTCATCTCTTTATTAGTTTACACTTTCACATTATATCTCCTATAAAAACACCCTAAAAAAATCTCCTAATATTCTATGTACATCTAGTCTGGTTTATTTATTTTTTTTATATTTTCTTTGTTTCATCTTTTGAAAGAAACCATTAATCTGAGTTCAGGAGGCTGAGTACTGCTGCAAGCAAGAAAATAAACCATCTCTGTGCTGAATTTCAGCTGTATTCTCCTTTACTGAAGGTTAACAACCTCCATTTGCTAATTAATACAAATTCCCTCACTGTAAATTACAGAATTATAGCGTGGAAACTCGAGTGCTGGAAAACAGCAGGAGGATATAGGGAATAAGACTGATGTGGGAAAAACCCAGCAGCTCTGTGCTGCCCCCTGCTGCTTTCCTAAGGGGATTCAGAGTCCAGAGAGACGAAGAGGAGAGGAGAAAAATCTGCCCCACCCACACGAAGAACCGAAATCTTAAGTAATGAGGAATAATCAGAAGCAATTAGAGTTAAACTGACAAAAAAGGGAAACAAAACCAATAGAAATTAATTAATATCTAATAGCTTGTTGCTCGTGTTTAATAGTTGATTTTCTAATGCAGAGAGATGCAAGCAGACCACACATTTAGACGCAACGTCTGCTGGAAGCCAACTAAAAAGGCACAGAGGAGAAAGTGAAGACAGTGCTCCACCTGCTGGTGATAAAGGGCATTGCAGGGAGGACTTGGATTACGCAGCAAAATTACAGTTAAACCCAAAACACTCAATCCTCTGGCAGATTTAGATCATTTTAATTCAATCGAGACGAATTTTGTAATAAAAAAAATTTCTGTTCTCTTTACATTCAATTAAAAATGGAGTGTCAAAAGTTACTGATATTTTTTTGATAAGCAATGGAAAAATCTTGTTTGGCATTACAGGAATCAAACCCTTTCTATAACTGGTGACTAGGTTTTTGCGTATTTCCACTCGTATTCTGACCATTTATATTTGGTGATGAGCCCACATGAGCTTGTTGGCTTTTAGGGCTGTCTGGCTCTCGGAGAGTGTTTTGGTCACCCTAACCATGAAATGTGACACCCTTGGACCTCGTTATCCAGTTGTTACAGTGTTGCCAATAATAGCAAAACTTTCCGTCCGTTTTTCAGATTCTTTGCATGGTTGTGTCATCTTCCCAACCCAATGCATAGCAATGGCGCGTGTGTAGTGCAGGATAGTCACGTGATGTCCAATCCAATAATATTGCTGGGTTTCAGATGACGTAGTCTCAACGTCACGAAATGCAGATGGGGGAGCAGGAAGTAAATGCAGCTGTACACGACCCCGTTTCCTTCTGTTGATTCAGCGTCAAAATGCCTAATTTCTGTGCCGTGTACTGTTGTTGCAACCGCTCTAATCGGGAAAAAGATAAAAGGGAGTACATTTTAAAAAAACTTACAGAAAAAAGACGACAGAAGTGGATCAACAATCTACGGCTAAAAACAGGAGGTGCGGAAACGGACAATGCAAGAGTTTGCAGCGACCACTTTCTAACAGGTAAAGATGGTATCGTTTATTAAATCGTATTTTCAGATATTTTATCAGACAATTACTTCGACAGACAAGAATTGTCTGGTTGACCCACATTGGAGAAATGCAGTAGGACTCAACATCAACATATATATATCTATACACACAACTCCAGCACGAATTTGGGTTTACAGAAGCTAAATAAATTATTTACAAGTAGATCCAACCACACAGAAATAACTGGGGTTAACCCGTTGTTAGCGTTAGCATTGTCATCGGCTAATTACTTACACGAGCACAACTCATTACTCACAAGGGCAGAAACAAGGAAACAGCCATTTAAAGCTTCTTTGGATCCTAAATGGTTGATCCAACCTGAAACAAAATAATTGTAGACTTCGAGGCTTTTGAAAGCTTTCGTCTGGCTCACTGTAAAATACGAGGTCTGCAACACCAGATATCTTATCTCAATTGCCTCCACGCCGGGTAAATCCTCCAGATTGTATGACAAGTATTTTTTATTAAGACTATACGGGTCATATACTAAATGTACAAAAAAAAATTTCCCACAAAATCGCATCTGTGCCAGCCCATTTAAGGCATTAACGAACTGGCTGTCATCCATTTCGCTGTTTTGAACTGGAGCAAATCACTTCCTGCAACCCCCCCATCCCCCATCTGAATGTTGTGCATCATCAAGGTCACATAACTACAACCCAGCAATATCTCTATGGTTGTAACACATACATGGTGCTTATCCACATGGATGAAGTCTGCACTTTAGCATTAGCTCCCACTAAATACCATGTTGGTATCGTATCAAGTGTCACGAGCCGAAGTAACGTTCATGATTAGTGCATCAAAGTTTGCGCAGCTAACTTTTCATTTATCAGTGCCCATCACTCTGACGGGACACAACACGTGTTTCTTTAGTGTTTTAATGCAAAAAATGGCCAATTGTTTCAAGCAATGTCTTTTGTTAAAAAAAAAAACATTTTTGCCCCTGAATAAATATACTGAAATAAAGATGAACTTTTTCCATAAATGTTCAATGTTATATTAAGCTTCTGCTATAAAAATTGCATTTATTTTAAAGGTGCTTTATACGTCAGTGTATGTCCTTGTACGTCACACATGTCACAGTAACCTGGTATCAAGGACAGGTCATCAAAGCGGCGAGAGGCCTGAAGGTACTTGCTAAGATCTGCTGAGTTTGCACAGAGGAACGTACGAGCTAGGAGAATTCAGCGTTTCTAACCATACTGATGCTGACATCAAGCCAAGAACTGAGGCTGGGACAGCATGTCAAGAGCGTGTGCAGCATTTGATTCACATCGAGTCTGGACTCTATAAAGTAGGACAAACACAATGAACAGAGGACAAGAGAACAAAACTGATATGAGGGAGAATCTCGTCTCTGTCACGGATACACGAAGAGAAAAATGTAGGGCAGTGTGTGAAGACAAGCAGGACAGAGGGTGAAATTACAGCTCAAAGGATAAGGTGAATCAGCACACAGCAGCGTTTCATCATGTAGCTGCGCAGCCGCACCCCCGACACGCTGCCTGCAGCTGGCAGGGAACAACAAGTACATGTAGTGTTGCTCCAAAGACTAAAACAGCTGATCAATAGCAGCAGAGCTCTGCACTCAGAGTGGTTGGTCGGTGATGAAGTGAATGTTTGCTGTGAAAGTTAATGAAGGATAATTAACTGACTTATGTTTGAGCTGAGCTGCGTCCAGGGAAGACGACCAGGTAAAGAGTCCAAGAAGGAACGGTTTAGAAGATGAAAGAAAAAATCTGTCAGACAACATGAAGCAGGCTAAATATTCTCAAAGAGCAACACATAATCCTCCATCTGAAGAAATTCAAGAAGAGATGAGGAACAAAACAACTGCGTAGGGCTGCACCTAACAATTATTTTTGTAGTCAATTATTCTATTGAATATTCTGACAATTAATCGGATAAAAAATTAAAAAAAATAAATAAATAAAATAAAATCGGCACAATCTGTAAATTTTTAATTTAACCTCTAAGGTTTTTTATACTATATTAGAAATACTTTAAAAGAGACAAACAAATACGTTTCTTTTTTTAAATATGAAAATAAACATTTTGTTGCCTAAAATGCAACAATATAGCTTTCCTTGAGTGAATTTGAACCAGGTGAAGCTAAAACTGCCACTTGAGGAGTTTTGGGTAGAACAGATTTAAAGACAAGGTTTTTTTTTTTTTTTTATCTTAAATCCAAAACATTTATATATTTTGTACAGTGTTGGCGTAATTACTGCTCTAGGTGTGTTGTTTCTTCAGCAAATGGCCTTTTTCAGTCTGTATACTCCAGTTAATGATTAATCGATTACTAAGTTAGTTGATGATTATTTCAATAATCAATTAATCATGATTAGTTCGATTAATTGTAGCAGCCATGCAACTGACATCTATCAGTTTGGAAAGGGTTATTGAGTGATTTCCAAAGATTTTTGACTCCAGTGACCACAATGAGAACTATTATCTACAAATGAAAAAAATTTGGAACAGTGGTGAAATTTTCCAGGTGTAGGACATCCTCCAAGAGCACATCAACGGCTCATTCAGGAGGTCATAAAGGAACCCAGAACAACATCCAAAAGCACTGCAAGTCTCACTTGCCTCAGTAAATGTCAGTGTTTATGATTCAACAATAAGAAAGAGAATGGGCAAGACTTGCATCCATGCGAGAGCAAGCAAGGCCAAACGCATTGTTGACCAAAAAGAACACAAAGGTCTGTTTAGCATTTACCAGAAAACATCCTGATGATCCCCAAGACTTTGGTAAAATATTCCATGGACTGACAAAGCAAAAGTGGAACTTTTTGCATAAAACTAAGAAAGCATTTTAGAAAACAAACATTATACTGACAGAAACAAGGTGGCAGTAATGTGATGGTTTGGGGCTGCTTTGCTGCTTCAGGACCTGGACAACTTGGCATAACTGGTAGAGTCATGAAATCTCTCTAGCAGAAAATCCTAAAGGAGAATGTCCGACCATTATCTCATGACTGGTTAAACGGAACCACAACATAGCACAGTCCACCATCTTTTCTGAATTGCTCAAAAAAGACTAAATGAAGGCTTGGACTAGCTTGTTTAAAGTCTGGACTTATGGCCCTTTTCCACTAAGACCTCCTCAGAGCGGTTTGACTCTCCTCGACGAGGTTATAAGGGCTTTCCACTGGAAACGGTTACGTGGAACCAACCCCTTATATAGAACCTACTTCGCTGGGGATGCAAGCATGCTGAGTCGGGCTGAAAACGCAACATCAGAAGAATGCCGGTTACTGATTGGCTCGGGAGTGAAGTCACTGGTTCCATCGCAAGAGCTACTCCCTTACAATAATCTGATCCCCCATTTGTAAAAACTCACAACAGTGACCGAGTCTGACAAAAAGACGAGGCTGAACGTTCATAATGTTCAACATAGCTACAACGTCCAGAACTGTTGTGTTGCATTTGTGTCACGCACAGACTTTCCGGACTCTGGGGCCGCCCAACTATATGATGACCCCACTCACTAGAGCTGTTAACTGAAAGGCAAACCCACCCAAACTGTGTACAGTTCAGTCGAGTCTTGCTGCTCTGCTCGGTGCTAGTGGAAGTGGGCCACTAGATATGACCGGGCTGCTGTGGCCTGACTTTAACCAGACTGTTTATGCTGGAAAACCCTCCAACGGCTGTGTTTCCTTCAGTGTATTTTAAGCGCATTTTGAAGTATCGCATCAGAAAAGGTTGACGGAAACAATAAAATTCAGAATAACTTCTTCAATTGTGCAAAAACCTTTTTTACGTTCACTTGAGGTGGTTTTGGGCTTTTCTGAAAAAGAGTTAATGCACTAAAGGGGAGATGGAAACACATTTATAAGTTCTGACATAGCAACATTTACCTCACATGACTGACCAGCCGTTTCCACTGTCTGGATGCACTGGAATTGCAGTTCTTTCTCTACATCTCCAGACAGCATATAACATCGCCAATGCTAGTTGACATGACAGAACAACAACAACTCGCCTGATAGCAACAGATTCCTGAAAACCTCTCGCCATTTTTCTGAGATGTGTGGTCCATGCTAGTTTGCAAACTCTATTTCCTGTTCATTACAACCATGCGAAGCACCAACATCTGATGAAATTATGCTTTGCCCAGCCAGTTTGATGTGGAAACACACCTAATCCGCATTTTCTTTCTTTTTTTTTTTTTTTTTTTTGCTACATTTTAAAAGTTCACTTAAAATATGCATGACAGTTGGGTGGAAACATAGCAAATGTGGCTAAATTTAAACAATTTGGAAAAGAGCGGGTGAAAATTGCTCCAAAGTGATGTAAAAGACTAAAAAAAACCCAAAAACCACAGCCTTTTGAATTTACTGTTATCTTTGTCTAATATTAAAATTTGTTTCATGATCTGATCTGAAGTCTGACAATAAAGCAAAAATGTTTTTTTACAGCACTGTAAATGTCAAAGTTCATGAGTTGACAATTAGAAAAAGACTGAGCTAGCATGGCTTGTTTGGAGGGGTGAAAAGACAACGCCTCCTGTCTTTGAAGAGAAAATGGCAGCCACAAGAGCAAAAATTATAAGCGCTTCATCTCAGGCTTCACAGGCCTCAGCATGGCAAATGTTTGACTGGACTGCCAAAGGAGAGCTTGTTCTTTTTAAAGAAACATCGCAGCTGTGCTCATGTTTGCGAAGTTAAATCAGAATAAACCATAAAGTTATTAAAGACTTTCGTTGTTCCATTTGCTTGAACGTCAGACAGAGAAAGCTCTTGCTTTAATGTTGCTGTTTAAAAAAGCCAACAATGAATCATACTCAGCAAACGCTAACCTCACAAACCCCCACAAACCTGCTTTATTTGTAAACTTTCCTCAGGATGTTTTATCCTCCACATCCATAGATTGTTTTAATAAAAATAGCTGCGATAGTCTGCATGAGTCACAGAGCATGGCGCGACGCTGCTGTTCTGAGCAGAAGGAAACGCGCATCAAGCTGCAGAATCACTGACCGATGCAGAAAACACGAGGCAGGAAATCAGTTCTTAGTACATTAAAGAAATATTTGCAGTTGAAACCAGAAGTTTACATACACCAGCTAAAAAGACACATGCACCTTTTTATTTTTCGCTGTCTGAAGGTAAATCAGACCGAAATTATTTCTATTTGCTAAATGCCGCAATAATGAGAGAGAGAATGTGTCAGATATTTATTTCTTAACGTCTTCAAAATCAGAAGTTTAGAAACATTTCCTCAGTATTTGGTGGCATTGACCTTTGAACTGTATGACTTTGGTCAAAGCTTTTGGGTTTCCTTCCTCAAGCTTCTCACAATAGTTTGCTGGAGTTCTGGTCCATTCGTCCTGACAGAACTGGTGGAACTGGGTCAGGTTTGTAGGCCGCCTCGCTCTCACACTCCTTTTCAAATCTTTCCACTAATTCTCTGTAGGACTGAGATCAGGGCTTTGTGACGGCCACGCCAAAACATTGACTTTTGTTGTCCTTAAGCCACGTTGGCTTCATGCTTGGAGTTGTCGTCCATTTGAAGACCAGTCTGCACCTGAGCTTTAACTTCCTGTCTGACGTCTTTAGATGTTGCTTCGATATTTCCACATAATGTTCTTTCCTCATGAAGCCATCAGATTCACCAGTTCCCCCTGCAGCATGATGCTGCCACCCCCGTACTTCAAGGTTAGGATGGTACAAGCGTCCCCATTGTTCCTCCAAATGTAACGATGGTCGTGAAGGCCCAACAGTTCCATTTTAGTTTCATCAGACCAGAGGACACGTCTCCAAACATGAAGGTCTTTGTCCCTGTGTGTATTTGCAAACTGCAGTCTGGTTGTTTTACATTTCTTTTAAAGTAATGGCTTCTTCCTCGCTGAGTGGCCTTTCAGCCCATATCGATACAGGACATATTTCACTGTGGATAATGGGACTGTCTCCCCAGCTTCAGCAGCTTCTTCATAAGGTCTTTGGATTTTGTTCTGGGGTCCATCTGGAAATTTTGGACCAAAACACGTTCATCTCTGGGACACAGAACCCGTCTCCTTCCTGCATGATGGTCGGACATTCCCATCATGTCTATACTTGTGTATAATTGTTTGAACAGTTGAATGCAGCACCTTCCCAAGACTGAACCAGACCGAAACAGACTCCGTGATTCTCTTCCTGATATCTTGGATGATTTCTTTTGACTTTCCAATCGTGTCAAACCAGAAAGCAGTTTGTTCCAGGTGTGGCTTTAAATTACATCCAGAGCTGAGCCTAAAGTTAACTCGTATGTGTCGATTAACATATCAGAGGTTTGCAAAGCCATGACATCATCATCTGGACTTTCCCTCATTATTTAAAAAGATAGTAATCATTCTGTATGTAAACCACTGATATTGAAGACATTAATTAATAAATCTCTGACAGATTCTCTCTCTCTCATTATTGTGGCATTTAGCAAATAGAAATAATTTTAGTAATTCTAACTGACCTAAAATAAGAGAAGTTTGGTCTGATTTAACTTCAGACAACTATTCGGTATATTTAAACTCCTGGTTTCAACTGTATATGTAATAATAAATGCAGGTTTTAGCACTTTTTCAGTGGAATAACTGCTAAAACTGCCCCCAACATCATTGTCCACTAATATCAACATCCCATAGAAGAAATGTATCCGTCCTCATTTTGCAATAATTTTATGGTTTTCTATATTTCTCAAATTGACAGCACCTTATCGTTCATCTTTTTTAACTTTAAACAACAGGGCCTACAACGTCTGGTCTCAAGACTTTTTAAATTTTAGCGTTCCTCGCGTCAGAACAGAACAGGGGAAGAAAGCTTTAAGCTTTTCTGCTCCAATCTCATAGAACAGTTTGCAATCAGAGCTTAAACTTAGAACACTGGCATTATATTATAGTATTATTATATATATTATATCTGTGAATGTATTGAAGACCATGATAGAGCCCATTACATTCAAGTTTCAGAAGTGCAATTGTTTTATTTGTGTGTTTGTATATATTATATGGTATGTCTACGTTTGTGACTGAGTGTTTTTTGTTTATTGGGGGTGGGGTGGGGTGGGGGGGCTTTGCTTGTTTGCATGCTGTCATTTTGGGCCAGGTCAGGTCTATCATTTGATCTCAGTGGGACAAACCTGGTTAAATAAAGGTGGTTATTACTACTACTACTATTATTATATTTTAAAACCTAAAAATAGAACTAAAATGTTGCTTCTTTAAAAATGACAAATTTCCAATAGCAGATACATATATATCAATGTCTTTTTTAAAAAGGTAATGTAACATAACACTAAATGACACTCATTTATAATGATGCCTAATTTGCAGAATAAGACTTGTGCTGGTCCTGGTTTAAAAATCCAGATTAAAGGAGTGATTTCATTTTTTCCCCCCTCAACACTGAGACTAATCCATAATCCTTTCCTCTACTTGATCTGAGAGAGATGTTCCCCTAATTAAAACAACAACCCCTGTATTTTTCCAGCCAGAATATTCAGTTGGTAATTTGTTACAAATCTGTTAAAATCAAAAACCGATTGAAAATCCTCCAGGAAATGTGACGCTTCCTCAGTGCCAGAGAATAAGCAGAGAAAGGAGCGATCGGTGAATCACCGACTCACTGATGGCAAAGGAGGCGCGGTTATGTCGCAAAAGAAACGTCATCTCACCCAGAGGTACACCTGAAATGAGCCTTTTAAAAACCCATTGGACAAACTGACAATTGCATCCTTTCACACTTAAATTCATTAATCGCGACATGAGGTTATTTAGCAAGATTTCATTGAAAACTGTAGCTGATTTATTACCACCGATTAAGTAAATGCGTACAAATTTCTGCACAGTCTACATAATAACAACTCTTATTAAATCTGAGATACGCCGAATTAAGAGAGCACCTCTACGCTTTTATCACGTGTATTTGTTTAAGATGTATTTTATTGTTCTGCAGAAGAAAATGATAAAGTTTCGCTTTTTTTTAATGGAGTCTGGTGAGGATGGCTGCAGCCCAGCAGGGATGCTGCTGGGGTGCGGATCTGGGGGTTCCCCCCTCCCTAACAGGACACAACCAGAGAGTCAAGAACACCTGCGATTCCACGCTGCTACACTGGACACGCACGTTTTCCGCTCATTAATAACCCAGTCAAGGACATGACACCGATACTACAGCCTCAAGTTACCCACAGCGAACCCATTTACAACCGGAACAAAGAGGCGTTCAGGTACATAATAAAAGAAAGTCATTTAAACTTCATATGTCTGTGTGGAATATGAATACAATTTTCCTGTATATAAAGAATAGAAAATAGGAAATAAATATTATTTTTAAAGAATTGAAATCAGGTCAGACGTAAAATTTTAATTTAAAAAAATAAACATTTTTTTTAATAATTAGACATTTAATACCCACTAAACGTATTTTATTTTGAAAATAATCAGAGGAAGCTTTGTAGTATTATTTATTTTTAATTTAATCCTACCTAAATCATGATTTTTTTATTTTTTTTTTTTAAACAGAGCAAAAATTAAAAAAAATCCTGCCATTTTTGTTTTGCAAATTTAGGACCAGGGCGATTAGAATATATTAATGAGAATTACAAGCTTGTTAATATAAAACGAAGCAGAGGCATGCATGAGAGCATTGCTGTGCATGGTGGACGATGTTCCAGCACGTCCCCATGTCCTCCTGTCATGCTGCGCTCAGCTGTGTCCTGCCTACCTTTCGCCTCGCAGTCTGCACAGTACTTGTTGTCCTCCTCTCTCAGCAGTTTGGTCAGGATGGCCTGATGCTGCTCGTTCAGTTTCTGGGCTTTTTCTCTCTCAGACCGGGTCGTCATTTCGCTTTCCGTGGTGGGGAGGCGAGTCCTGCTGTACGAAGAGCCGTGGAGTCTTCGGTGCGGGTTAACAAGGGAGGGACATCCTCATGATGCAGCCGCGCCGCTCTGCCACACTGTCCGGTTAGCTCTTCAACCTGCTAGCAGCAGGTTACATGGATGTTGGAGCATCATCCCTGCTGCGTTCAGGGCTGTGGGAATTTCCAGCGTGGCGCCTGATTCACAGCCCGATTTTTTTTTTTTTATTTTTATTTTTTTTTTTATTTTTTTTTTTTTTCTTTGGGTGGAATCTCATCTAATTTATACGGAAGACGATTGGGGCCACTGAATAAAAGAATGCTGACTTTAATCTCAGTAAACAGCATCTTCGGGGACTCCTCGGCCACATTAAAAAAAAAAAAAAAAAAAAAAAAAAAAAAAAAAAAAAAAAAACTTAAATCCGACATGTTCCTCTAGAAACTTAGTTCTCCTAAAGCACATTTAAACTGGTTGCTCCCATCTGCATTACAATCACACTTCAGAGAATAGACAAAATTGTGATTTTAATCTCAGAATTCTGAGGGGGGGGAATTCTGAGATTAAATCAGAATTCAGGAATTAAAGTCTAAATTCTGATTTTTAAAAAGTCAGAATTCGGAGACTAATAAGAATTCTGAAAATAATTTCAGAATTCTGAGATTAAAGTCGGAGTTCTGGAATTAAAAATCAAAAATCTGAGGAAAGAAAGTCAGAATTTTGAAATTAAAATCAGAATTCTAGGATTAAAGTCAGAATTCTGAAATTAAAGTCAAAATTCGAAAAAATAATAGAATTCTGATTTTAATTTCAGAATTCTGAAATTAAAATCAGAATTCTGAGACTAAATTCAGAGGAAAGAAAGTCAGAATTCTGAGAAAATAAGTCAGAATTTTGAAATTTAATCCTAGAATTCTGAAATTTCAGTCAGAATTCTGAGACTAAAATCAGAATTTTGAAATTAACATCAGAGTTCTGAGAAAGAAAAAAAAAGTCAGAATTTGGAGAAGAATATAAGAATTATGGAATTAAAGTCAGAATTCTGAGGGGGGAGAAAGTGTCAGCATTCTGATAGCCTCCAGCTCATCTGTTCTGTCTGGTGTCTCATTTTCCTTTTGATAATACTCCATAGATCTTCTGTGGCTTTTAGTTCAGGCCATTGCTGTACAGTGATACCATGGTCATTTAAGCATGTTTTGTTGCTGAGGCAGTGTGGGCAGCTGCCAGCTTGTCTGCAGACGGAGCCATGCAGTGCTTAAAAAGCAACCATCATCACTGACTGTGGAAAATTCTCTCTGGACGTCAAGCAGCTTGGATTCGGTGCCTCTTCACTTGTCATTTGAACTCTGGGACGTCAATTTCAAAATGAAATTCAAACTTTGATTTAATCTAAAAAAAAAAAAAAAAGTACTGTGCACAGCTGAGCAACAGCCCAGTCCTTTCATAACAGCTTTTTCTTCCACTCAACTTTCTATTCACATGTTGACAGGCCTGCTTCTTCACTAAGGGCCCTTTGTGTTTTATCAACCCTAAAGAAAATGTCGATTATTGTCTGGTGGACAACCAACAGATTGAGACGTAACATTTCTCAGTTAAAAATTATTGTATGTAATATCAAAATTTTCTGAGAAACACGATTTTGGGTTTTCATCAGCTTTAAGCCATCATGAAACACTTGAACTGTGTGTGTAATGAACATGAACAAGTTTCAGTTTTTTAAATGAACTACTGAAATTAATCAACCTTTCAAGGAGCTGCATTTGTGTCTGGACAACAATCATCACCTCAAAATAAATGATTAAATCAATAAACTACTCATTGGGGTATCTCAAAAACAAAAGAAAACATCTTTAATGAAGACAGGCAGCAGGACTAATAGCAAACAGCTGTACAATGTTAGACACCGACATGGCACAGGTAACATAGCAATTATTGTAAGCACTAAAGATAAGAGCAAAAATTACTTACATTCTGTTCAACAGGAAAAGTCTTAAAAGGATTTAGGCTATAAAGTGTGTTCTTCCAGTAGAAACATTGAAAAATGAGGGGGAAAGTGTATAGAGTTAAAAAAAAAAAAAAAAAAAGTACAAATGATTCATAAAAGTTAAACAAATCATAATAAATTATCAAATATATATATTTATATATATGGATATAAATTCCATGTACCACATCAGCTGTAGATACGATCATAGTATCAGATGTGGTATATTTAACAGAACAAACGTAGTCATATAACTCAGTGTGAGGTTAATTAATCTGTGATATATCTAACAACCGAAAGTTTTCAAACTTTTTTTTTTTTCATTAAAGCAGACATTTGTGACATCTTCACTGAATTTCACAGCTGAAGCAGCTCCTCCACATGCCCAAGCGTCCAGGCGGAAAAAAAAAAAAAAAAAAAAAAATCCCTCACACTGCAGTGGTTTTCACAGAATACATAATATCACATGACCAAGCACTGGATCAGAGTCATCTGCAGCTTTTTATGTTAAATAACATGAATAAATAGGAAATGTTGCCACTCATTTGCTTTGTACCGCAGCCTGTTCAGCATTTTCACATTACAGCCACTAGAGGGAAGCAGGAGCTTATTGGTCAACTGGGTTTTGCAGCTTTCAAAGGGAGTTTGTAAATTTTGCACAAGGTCCCACAGCAACAGCGCTAGATTACCCCCCAAAATCAAAGAGCACACCACGCAGACATATGGCACTCACCAACAGCTAAACTTAAAAAAAAAAAAAAAAAAAAAAAAAAAAAGCAACAGTGTCAACAACAGGGACCAATGTTCATTGAAAGATGGATCAACCAACCACAGACAAAAATATGCAAAAAGTCAATAGACAAGTTCACTTTTCAACCAAGATTAACTGATGGGGAGAAAAGTGACATTAGGATTATGTAACACAGAACCAATGTAGCCATCATGTGTGGTTTTAAAACCATACAAATACTAGCTAGCATCCTATAACTTACAGTGTAGCTTGACAGCATGAAAAGCCTCTGAAACACCACTTGAAAACAAAATACAAAACAAAAAGAAGTGTTAAAATAGTTATGTGAAATGCATGTATTCATCGTGCATTTTGGTCCAGATTCGAGTGTAAACAGAGGGTGACCCTTTTATTTTAGCGTGACTATTTTTAAACCACCTTGAAATATTTCACTCATAAGTTACATCTTTAGACTGGAGTGCTTCTGTGATGCCAAAAAAAAAAAAAAAAAGGTGCATCTCAAACCTATTTGATTGACATCAGATGAGATCCTGTCAGTATTTGTTGGGAAGTGTAAATAGTTCTACAAGATGCAACAATTTGGAGTTCCACAGAGGTTTTTCGATAATTATGTGTGGTTTATTTTTTTATTGTAATTTATCTTATTGTATGTAGTAGAGAGTTGAAAAGAAATTCACATTTACTTTGACCCCCCCAAATTTTGTCATCTTTACCAAAAGTGCCACTATCCAAAATTAAATTTGCAAAATATTTTTTATATATGTGAGAATTTAAATAAAACTATAATAGATTAAATAACTAATTGTTTTAATGTTTCAATTTATTGAATAAAAAATTAAATGTGGAAATCAATTAAAATCTGCAATTACACTGTAAAAGTAAACAATTTTCAGTATTTCAGTACATTTTTGAAACATTTAAAAAATGAGTTTAATGATGTAGCCTTTTTTGTAGCCAATTGTGGAACTTTTTACAAAACAGGACTATTGTAATATTTATATGGGCTTGTCTATTAAACAAATTTAATGAATTAATTAATGTCTTTATTCCACATTTAATTTTGTATTTATTAAATTAATGAAAAATTTTAATCATTAGATTTAATTTAATTAATCTTAATTTAATTAATGATTTAATGTATGACTGAAGAAATTCTCATATATATTTAACGTATGGACCGAATTTTGGTACTTGATACCATTATAGCTGCCATATTGAATTTAAAAATGGTTGCCAAATAAATGGGCTTTCACTTACAGTAGAACTGCTTTTGTGTATTGTATATTTGTGTTTAAATGTTATTACACACAGAATCGGCAAACACGTCATTATTGTCAAAATTTACATCTAATCCCGGTCATTTTGGATTTTTTATCTGAAACATGTCTTTCAAATGTACACTTTTTTTTTTTTTTTTTTTTTTTTAAACAGTGCTCTGGCTCGTTTTCTGTGTAACTGGGGAGTAAAATTACAGAAATGTCACCCATATTTAAATCCAACACAGTAGCCATAAGGTGGGCCATTTTGGTAGTTTTAGTGTCTTCAGAAGTTTCAGGTTTTCAGCAATAAAAATGAGCAGTTACAGTAAAACCCATTTGCCTTAGCTACTAGAATAATGACCCTTAGACATCCATTAATGTCTCAATATATCAAATCACGTTTAGTTAGTTATGCTTACAATTTATTTTAACAAAGTCCGCTAACTAAGTCGGCTTGACTAAACAAACTTCAGCTAAAAGAAGAATATTGTCCTAAACTAACTGTTAGCTGCATGTTAGCACTGCTTTAGCGAATTAGTTAGCTAGCATACAGCTGCAACTCCTTTTTAAATTCCTTGTCAACATACTTTCCAAAAGCTTTTAGCTTTAAAGCTAATATACATTTTAAACAAATAAATTAAAAAATTATGTTTTAAGAGAAAATTAGACTGATATCTTGTTAAAAAGCAGCAAACAGGAGCTTGTTGCGATACCAAGCTAGCTAAGCTGGTGAGGCGCTAGTGTGTCTGTTTTTTTAAACCTCCTAAAAAATTTGGGATATCAGCTGGGAAATAGGGAGCAAGCAGGTAACTAACTTTTTTCTCATGGTTTCAAATATTTGGAAAATATGGAAGCCCTTAACTGCCAGAGCTAGGAAATCAATTGCAGCATTTTGCTACGACAAAAAACCTTCTCGTTTTAATGAGATACAAAACTCATTAAAAGGAGAAAGTTTCTTGCTTCAACGAGATTTATCTCTCACTACAACCAAAGTATGGCTTCTCATTTAAATGAGAGAGGTTGTGACGGTAAAATGGCAACACCTCGCGGGATGTTTTAGTGTAGTGCAGAAGAAACAGTGAGAAGATGGTGGGTGAAAGTGAGCACCTTTATGTCTTTTTAAGAAGTTGTAATCTGTCAGAGGAACATATTTATGTCATTAAAACGAGTTGTGTGTCTGGTTAAAATGAAAAACTCTCGTTTTAGCGAGATAGTGATCCTGAATTTATGTCCTAGCTCTGGCAATTAAACACTTCTGTAAGAAAACCAAGGCTGTATAAACAATCCAAACTTCCATTTGCTCAATATTGAACATTCAGGGAGATTTCAGTGATTTTTTCCCACGAGGACATAAACGTTCGACCATATTAGCCAATGTTTCACTGATAAATATAGGCCCAATACCTAGCCGTTCATTTCCAGAGTTAATGTTTGACATTGTCTGCCAACACAAACCCAAATATCTTCTAAACATTGTAGGCAAGAAAAAAAAAAAAAAAAAAAAAAAAAAAAAAAACTACTATTCAAGATTTACAGCTGTAAATTCAACTCCACCTGATTACAAAACAGAGTCTGTCCTTTCCATCTGAAATAGCAACTATCATCCCCATTTCCATCAGACATGATCAAGCGATGGAATGTATCATTTATTAAAAACATTGTCAAGAATTTGATTGCTGTTACCTATAAGGTAAGTGATGGTCTTTGTATTCCTCTTTTTGATTATAAATACAAGGAAAAGCACTCAGTAAATGTTCAGAAAACAGAACACTAAAGGCTGTGTCCACACCCATGTTAAAATACCAAGTTTTTGTGATGTGAGAAAATGATTAATCATTAAAAGTTTTTCCACAAATAATGTGACACATATGCTGTTCAATTCTCTGTAAAATAAATAAATCTGTTAAAAGGAAAAAATAAAAAGGTACAATAGTCCAGTTCCATTTGCGTGTACACCCTTATACTAATCCATTATTGACACACAGTTTGATTGAATTTCAGCACTTTTGTTGATTTGGAAAATCCAGAATCGTCTGATATTTGGAACTATTCATAACTTGATTCATTTTGATAGAAAAAAAAAAAAAGAAAAAGTAACCCCAGACCATGATGCTGCCACCACCATGTATGACTCTCGGAGTGGTGTTCTGTTAGTGGTGTCCATTTTCTGTGTTAAACCTGTTTCATAGAACTTTCGCTCAAAAGTATGGAGGACCAAAACTGACATAATTTTAAAAAAAAAAAAAAAAGCAGAAATATGTATATTTTGCTTTTCCTTTTCCTTACACATGCATTTTTGTCAAGAAATGTATACATTTTCTTTTTCATTTTCCTTATACAAGTGTTTGTTCTTTTTACATTTCCTTGTCTCCTCATTTATATATACACATTTCTTGACGAAAACACATATATAAAGAAAAGGAAAAACAAAATATATATATTTCTGCTTATATTATTAATTATGTCAGTTTCGGCCCTCCACACAAAAGTTCGTGGTTGTTTCATCAAACCATAGCTTCTCAAAAAAGGTTTTGTAATGTCTCCATTTTCCCATATTTTAGCCAGTTACTGCCTTTACTGTGCCATGGGGTACAAATATTTAATACCGTGGCATTTTTCTGTACCCTTCTCCTGACTGATATCTTTTGACACTTTGTAACCTCTTTGTAAAGTGTGCTTTTAGCTACAGGATGCAAATGTCAGAAAAATACTAGCCGGACTTTATTTTAGATTGATCAGTTTCACTACAATTGATAGCAGGTGTAACATACAAAAGACTGAACACTGAAACTCAAAAGTTTTGGGGTGTGTACGTTAAAGCAACCAGCTTATTGCAGGTTTTTTTTTTGTTTTTTTTTTTTGTTATCATTTATATTTTTTCACGTGAATTGCACAGGATACATTACCCTTTATGTGGGAATAGTTTTTAAATTATACAGTAAATTTTTTTTTTTTACATAAACAAACCTGGCATTTTAATAGGGTTGTGTGGACTTTTGAGAGTCACTGTAGGTGAAGCAAACAGATCTTGAACATTTGTCGGAATGTTTCTGGCCTATTTTAGAGTTAATTTGTGTGTCTATGAGCAAAAACAATAAACAAAAAGAAAAATCACTAACCGCTTATGTTGAGTATTTAATTAGGAAAATATTTCTGAATTGAATTATGTACTATCCTGAATTAGAATCCTGGATACGTTGCAGACTCTTGATTTTTTCGTTTTACCTTTAAAAGTTGCAAACTTTCCATCTTGTTTTTTTTTGTTTGTTTGTTTGTTTGTTTGTTTGTTTGTTTTGTTTTTGTTTTTTTAAAAGGACATCGGGTCACACTGATGCCCGATCAGCAGCAACATCACAAATCTCAGGTCAGACGGTCAAGAGAGGTAAGTCTGTCCGGGTTCACAGGACAGACTCGATGGCTTCGGGCATGCCCTCCAAGATTTTGGTTTGACGCATGACGAGCGGCGACGTCTCCTCATCTGCCTGAACGTTTGCCACAGATTCAATCTTGACCTCCTCCAGCTCCTCCGCTACCTCCTGTTGGTGCTTCTTCATTTCTAGCTGGTTGATGTGGTGGAGGATTCCTGCACCCAGAGCGTCACCCTCCACGTTCACCACTGTGGTAGTACGATCCCTGAGTACAAAGAGGAGGAAATGTATACCTTTTGAAAACATGTTCTTGCTTTTTAACATCAGATTCCGGTTCCAGGAGGTGAACTTTGTCTTTAAATTTCTCCATGAAGAGAGTAGGTTTCTCTCTGAGAAAACTGTCGAGACAGTTTTCCCAGTCTCGTAATGTTGGGTGTTTTCCAGGATGAGGTTAAATTTACTCACACGATCCAGTCGACGGCCAGCATGAGGGACAAATCGTTGGTCGGCAGGCCGATAGCCTCCAGGATGATGGCGATGGTGATGATGCCACCAGCCGGGATCCCAGCGGCACCGACGCTGGAGGCTGTGGCCGTTACCCTACAAGTGACCACAACATATAATGGAACCGTTTCTCAACAGATTAAAAACGTTTACAACCACAGTCTCAACATCCTTTTAATTTATTCCTATTTTCAACATTGCATGGATTCTAAAAAATTTCTTATGAAAGCAAAGTGTGCAGGCATTTGTATTGCAACCCCTTTACTCGGACAGCCCTAAGTAATGTCCGGTGCAACCAACTGCCTTTAAAAGTCAACAGATCAGTAAAAATGGTCCACCCGTGTGTGATTTAATCCATCTGATCTTTGAAAGCCTCAGAGGTTTGCTAGAAAACATTAAAGAACAAACAGCATCATGAAGACCAATGAACACAGCAGAAAGAAAGTTGAAAAGAAATTTAAAGCAGGGCAAGTTATAATCCATCATTCAAAAAGGCAATGAGAATTGGCGCAACTTTCAAGACATAAGAGTCCACCTAAACTGACAGGGCAGCCAAGTGAGGATTAATCTGAGCTCCCTGTAGCTCAGAGAATAGACTTTAAAATACTTCTGTTAGTTTATAAATCACTGAACAACTTAGCACCAAAGCACATTAAAGGCCTGTTGTCATTGTATCAACCCTCCAGACCACTCAGGTCTTCTGGTTCTGGTCTGCTCTGCATCCCCAGAACCAGAACCAAACATGGAGAAGCAGCTTTCATTTTTTATGCACTGCTAATCTGGAACAAACTCCCAGAAAACTGCAAAACAGCCAAAACACTGAGTTTCTTTAAATCAAGGCTAAAAACCCTCCTGTTTAGAGCTGCCTTTGATTGGTAGAAAGTAGAACATTGAACTATATTTGTTCAATGTTTGATGATATTTGCTTGATGATCTTTATGATTTTGATGCACTGATATGTGCTGGATGATTTTCATGTGTATTTGCTTGATGATTTTGATGATTTTGACGATTTTGGTGTATACTTAAGTGATGTTTTTGTGATGTGAAGCACTTTGAACTACCTTGCTACTGAAATGTGCTGTACAAATTAACTTGACTTAATCAGAGGCCAATAGTAACTCTGGAGGCGCTGCAAAGATCTTCAGCTCAGCTGAGAGAATCTGTCAACAGGGAAACTACTAGTCATGCACTCTACAACTCTGGCGTTTGTAAAAAAAAAATGGCAAGAAGAAAACAGTTGTTGAAAGAAAGTCAGTTTTCAACAAGCCATTTAGAGAAAAACACAGCAACTAAAACTGTATCTCACACTGAAAACATCATCACCAGAATAAGACATGGTGGTGGTGGTATCATGCAGTGGGAATTTCATTGTTTTATATTAGGGAAAGGAAAGTTTGTCAGAACTGATGAGGGGATGGATGGACTTAGACTGGGGTGGAGGATTATCGTCCAGAAGGATAAGGATGCTAAAGGTTTAGAGAGAGAGAGCTTCAGTGGAGGGATTTAGATCAATTCATATTCATGTGGTAAAATGGCCCAGTCAAAGTCCAGACCTAAGAATTTGTGTCAAGACTTTAAAAAATACCTCAGTCAGAGTGGACGGAAAGCATCTATAAACACTTTTTTCAAAGAAGAGTGGACAAAATGTCAGTCTCTCAGTTAGTAGTAGTTGTACTAGATATGGACTCAGGAGGGGCTGAATCCAAAGGCACACCAAACTTTTCAAATTATTTTATATTAAAAAAAAAAAAAAAAACTTAATTAAAAAAAAATTTTTTTTTCCAAATATGCACATATTTGTGGTTTTCTATCACATAAAATCTCAATAAAACAGTTTGGAATTTGTGACAAAATGTAAAGAAGTTCCAGGGGTATTAACCCCATTTTGCATTGTAATTTCTTAATAAAACTTACAAGATGGTGAAGATCTGTCCAGCATTCAGCTCAGTATTGTTGAGTTGTGCGATGAAGACAGCAGCAATGCACTGGAAAATGGCTGCTCCATCCATGTTCACTGTAGCTCCAATGGGTAGGATGAAGCGGCTAATGCGTTTGTCCACACCGTTGTTTTCTTCCACACACTTTATCATTGAGGGAAGAGTTGCTGAACTGGTGAGGGGGGGAAAAAAACATTAAAATTATTGCCTGCATAGTTAATGTTGAGGAAGCCAAATATATCAGTGAGTACCTGGAGCAGGTGGCGAAGGCGGTGGTGAAGGGTGTGATGAGGCCCGAAAGAAAGCTGAAGGGATTCTTTCGTGTGAAGGCAAAGTAGATGAGGGGAAGGACGATGCCTCCATGGATGATGTGGCCCAGGATTGAAGCAAATATGTATTTCCCCAAGCTTGTGACCAGAAGAACCACATCTTCCATTTCTACAATCTTACTCCCCACAAGAAACATGATACCAAAGGGAATATACCTAAGAAAACGACAAAAAGTTACCATGAAAGACGACTGCGGTCACTTTGACCAAGCCTTAAACAGTCAGAAGACATCCATCCATACTTACCACATGATCCAGGACACCAGCACCATGGTGGCCTCATTGAAGGCGTTGAAGAAGCGAATGAGTTCCTCTCCCTCCTCTCCAAGTATCCGCAGGGCCACACCGAACACCATAGCAAACAGCACCAGACCAAGGATGTTCATACCATCGGTTTCGGTTCCAAACGGCACCTAAAACATCCAGAAATATCACACTATAAGAATCTGTACAAACTTAGCAGATATTCAGATGAAAACTATAGAAAGACTTAAATAAAAAACCAACAGGCAATAAAATACTTTGATACATTTTGACAAATTTATTTGGAGGACCACTGAGGTTTATTTTGTCACTTCAATCAAGTTTGGGTTTAGTCTTTGACCGGATCTTGACAACAATCCGACACCCTTGACCGAATCCAATAAAGTCTAATTTAAGTCAACTAAATGCTGCGAACAGACAATATACTTTATAATGTAATGAAAGTGTTTAAAAGGAGGAAGTACTTGTCGCAAGCAGTGACATTTTCTGCCCCCCAATCAATGGACTGTGTTGTGTGTCAATAGCTCCACCATAACTGTACCATTGTCCTATGGACCTACAAGTGAATGGGGCCCAGGAATGGTGTGGAACAGGTTGGTTGTATGGGCAGCTTTTATAATGAAAACAGACAAAATAGAGATCCTACTATTTCCCACCTCTGACCCTTCATATATAAATATACATTTATATATAGTTGAATATAGGTTTGACCCTTCAATATCATTCCGTTTTTACAGTTCTTTTAATCTGATGAGGTCCTAATGTACAATAAAAGCATGGAAAAATGCTCTTTTAGCATTTTTTCACAACTAGAATAATGGTTTCATGAATTACATATTGTGTTTCAAAGAATATGTGGTCAGAATCCAACAATCCAAAGTCCAGGTTTGATCAGTCGAGTATTTTAGATCTTAAGAGATAATCAAATCCAACCCAGACACCCTAAAACTGAGTGAGATCACCAAGTTAATCACTATGAATCTGATGCCTTCTTCACCGAAGAAGAAGCCAAAGAGCACAGCCATATTTTCTAAGTCTAACACTGTGCACAACACAGGGAACACCCATTCCAGATTGTCTGGACAGGAGAACAAAAAGGAGAAGAGTCATTCAGGATGTAACAAGTAGATCATCAACTACTCATCACATTTTGACTGAACTCTACTAAAAAGATCTAAACGCCCCCTTAAAGGCAGGGGGGAATCAAATAATGGTGATAATTTTATATCTAGATTCATTTTAAATCTCTGTACATAGTTCAAGTTGGACGGTGTTGGAATACACGCAGTTAGCATGCCAAAAACACGTGTGTTGATCTAAAGCCAACCAAGACTGTTTTTTCAGTTCTTTAAACATGTTTCCACAACAGCAGTTGCTCAGTCGGTCTAAGCCTGGGCGGGCCCAGTATGTGCGCCCCCTCGTTTATGGTAAAGTAAACTTGTCGACCAGGGGAGTTGAAACAGCCAGCTGTAGTTTATACAACACCTCTTACTATAGAGGGAGCGAGCACGGTTGCACAGGTCTGGGGCAGCAGAGAGGATTCAGTGAACTGGATGATGGAAATCAATAAGGACAGCGACAAATCCTGAGCTCAGTCCGTTCACAGTGTGTTGAGCTCTCCCACAGCCTGACCAGCTCTGTCCAGGCCCACTGAGCAGGACAATCCAGCAGAACTCACAGAGCAACGCCAAGATCAGTTCCCCTTACTCTTCCCCCCGGCGATGGTAAGCCAGGACCGAGGGATTTCGAAGAACATTTTGTTCCTACATAAGAAAATTAGATTAAAAGACATAAAAACCTTTCCTTAAAAATGTACAGATTCTCTGTCGGGCTGCAACTAGCGATTATTTTAGTAATAGATTATTCTGATGATTAATCGGATAAAAAACAAAAATTGGAACATTCTGCAGATTTTTAATTTTACCTCTCAGGCTTTTTTTTACACAATATTACAAATACATTAAAAGAGGCAAATAAACTAATAATTAAATTCTTTTTTAAATAAGAAAATAAACATTTTATAGCCTAAAATGCAATAACATAGCTTTCCTTTAGTGAATTTGAACCAGGTGAAGCTAAAACTGCCACTTGAGGAGTTTTGGGTAGAACATATTTACAGACAAAGGTTTTTTGTTTTATCCTAAATGCAAAAATATATTTGCATTTAATATATTTTGTACAGTTTTGGCTTAATTACTGCTCTGGGTGTGTTGTTTTTTCAGCAAATGGCCTTTTTTAGTCTGTATACTCCAGTTAACGATTAATCAATTACTAAATTAGTTGACAGTTATTTAAATCGATTAATGATGATTAATCATAGCCGCCCTCATCCTCTGTACATAATCAGTAGGATAGCCAATATTAATGCCTGCATAATCATTATAGCCTGTTCAACTTTCAACTCTAGGACAGACATACTGCAAAAAGGCTTAGAGACACTAAATGCTGCATTGTGACATGTGAGGCAGCATTCCAACATGGCATCTCATTATGCAAAATGTGCAGCAATGGTAAAACTAAGTACACTCGATGATGCAACAACTTGCAGAAACACCTGTAGCAGCAATAGCAGTGGTAGTTGTCTACCGTTTGACTGTATCAGTCTCTTCTTTGTGGAGGAATTTTGGCGTTTTTTTTATTACGTTTGCAGACATCTGTTTCTGCACATTTTTCTTGAGGTCCCACTGCAGCTTTTTAATGGGGTTGAGGTTTGGATTTTACCTGGAACAATGCAGCACATTGACTCTCATTCTTTTTGGACAGAGTGTTATACGTAGATTTACCTCTGAGTTATGGATCATTATTATGTTGATGACCCAGTTTGGACTAAGCTTCAGCTGTTGGATAGATGACCTCACATATGATTCTAGAAAGCAAAAACAAGCCCAAACCATAACCCCTCCACCACCTTGCACTGACATTGTTCCACAAGTCTTGTGGTTCATTCAGATGCAACTTGGCCAACCTTAAGCTGCCATATTGTATTTTGGTGAGGAGAGGCTTTCTCCTGGCAACCCTTACAACCAAGCTAGACTTTCAGTGTTTTTCTAATTGTCCTGTAATGATATTTGATATTTAACATACTAGATGTTGCCTGTAGAGTCCAAGAGGGAGCTTAGTTTATTTGGTCACATTTATTTGGTCAATAAATAGCGACATTGCAACATCTATTGTGTTTCTGTACTTTTATCAGTCAGAAACTGTTATTCAGGCAGTGAGAGGAACAAGTAAAATGTAGTTTCAAGAAAATAATGCTATCATCAAACATTTCACCATCAGCCTTGAACCTATTCTCCCTAAAATCAAGTCTTCCCTTGGTCCGGCACGTATTGCTTATTCAGTGAGTCTGTACCCACGGCCAACTCACGTACACACCAAGTGCTCAAAGCAAACAGAGATAATAAGCATTTGAAATGTGGCCACCAATTGAAAGCCCCTTTACTTTCAGAAATACAACATCTGGCATTTCATGCTCGGGAAACATGATTTCAGTGCTTACCTTTTGATAGAGGGTGGTCCCATTAGTGTCATTCCCCACAGCAACCATTTTGTAGTCCGTGGCATACTATAACATAAAAAAAACAAAAACATTGTGTTGCTTAGAAATGTGTGCATCATAAGTCCATTTTCACATACCATGGAATGACTTCTGGATTCTAATATATCGGTTAAATCAACAGTTTGTTTTATGCATTGCAGATAAAGTCATTGCAACATGTAAAATGGGTGGAACACATAATATGGGACTGAAATACAAGAAACACAGGGTTCTGGTGTACTGAAGTAACCAATATGTGGTCAGAAATACTATTGAGGATGTTGGAGGATTTAGGATGGAGTGTAGTAAAATGAAAAAAAAAAAAAAAAAAAAAAAAAAAAAAAAAAAAAAAATTGTGCTTAATTCAAAAAGCAAGGAGTCATAGTGGCATACAGTGGACCCCCGCCTACTCGTGCCTCAGTATTCCCAGATTTTTTTTTGTGGAATGTAACTCCATATTACCCAAGAAAAATTCACCTAGTCGCGGATTTTTTCCCCAATATGTTCTAAAGAAAATACAGATTGGAAAGCTGAAATACCGAGAACGCAACGCTACTTGAAATACTTTTGGCTTTTATCCATTTATTTTCCTCAGCGTTGATTGGCTGTACCCCCAAGAGTGGAAATGAAGACTGTAGCTGTTAGCTTCTGCAGTAGAGCTAAGATGGTTTCTATGAGCATAGTAAGGTATATTTGGTGAATAAGCTATTAAAATAGGCAGTTATAACCGTTTTTAGAGGGGGTCTCAAGTATTCATGGATTTTAGCTATTTGCAGCGGCTGCGATCCCTAAACCCTGTGAATACCGAAGGTCCTCTGTAACAGTATTTGGTACAATGAACAGTACAGGCATAGTTTGTTTATGTAAATCCTCCTCACTTTAATATTTTCAGGGTACCTCATAGTTCACTGCTTGGCCCAGTTCTCTAGACAGGATAGAATGCATGTCCATGATTATGCCAATGCCACTTTACTATATTTATCCAATTTAAATTAACTCGACCAATTCTGTCAAGAGTTGTGGTCATATCCAGCCAGAATTATGCCAAAATCTTGTTGGTGGCTACAAGAAGCGATTCCAACTTGCTAAGAGATATTTAAGTAAATATTATTAGGGATGTATGTATATGTTTGAGTCTGTATGCATAATTTTGATCCTGTGTGGATTAGAGAAAATCAACAGTAAATTCAAACTTGTGGAGCCTATTCTTGTTTTTAAAAATCCTTCTTGTTTTATCATTCCCTGTGTGTGGGAAAAAAAAAAAAAAAAAAAAAAATCAGTTCAAATAAATTACTAAAAGCGCAAAATATTTTGACCATTGACTGTAATTGTATTTCTTTTATTGTCATTCTTCCTTTATTGCCGTTTACAGGGATATTCCCCTCAGAAGTAAAGAGTCAAACATATTTCCCAGCTAAAACTTACAGCTTTGTGTAGCTTCTAGGGGGTTTGACTGTGAAAATCTCCCGTCTTCTCAGCTTTTGTGGTTTAACCCACATTTGTACCCCTTCCACTGGGGCTCTGCCACTGTATAGACGCTGTGTGTGTGTGTGTGTCTGTGTGTGTGTGTGTGTGTGTGTGTGTGTGTGTGTGTGTGTGTGTGTGTGTGTGTGTGTGTTGGTGGGACTTATTGAACTCTGTGAACTCTGTGCTTACTGACTAGTTTGTGAGCTTATAATTCACAGAGACTAATTCAGGGCCAGCTCGAATGCAAAAGGTGCGAATCCTTGTAATTGGATGCACTTTGCCTTGAGAGTATTTGTGCAGTCATTTTGCGCCTCACATCTTTAAATATTGAATTTTCCTTGTTTTTGTTTAGTTTTAGCAAACAGCTAATATAATTCTAGGAAATGAAGCGGGCAGGTTCAACAGTGGGTTGCTAGGCTAGCCGGAACGGAATTATTTTGCCATGGCAACGGTTGTTGGGGAGAACAAGGGGATTAAAACAAAAAAAAAAGAGAGAGGTTTGCACGAGCAGGAGCAACCAGTGGGGTCTTTGAGTGATGCACTGCCGCTGTAAATGAACCTGGAGTGGCATCCACGTGGTCGGTGGAATAAATTAGGACAAACAATCCAACACAAGCAATAAAAAGGAAAACCAACAGAGAGGAAGGTTTGTGTGGCACTTACAGAACGGAAAGCAGCCGCCACCAAGTTCGATGGAAACAAATTCCTAAGGAAGGAAGAGGAAAAACAAAATAGACGTAGATAAAAATCAGAGCCATGGTGATGCAGTTTCTCCTCAGTCAATGGGTTTAATCAACCAAAAGCTGAAGCTGCAAGAAAAGGAAAAGGCATCAGTATTCCAAACGAAGCCTGAATAAATGGTTCCAAACATTAGCTTTCCTGTCAAACACCCTAGAAACAATCAGTGTTTCCACATTTAGATCTTCATTTTACATTAAGCTCATTATACTTATTATTTAAATCATTCTGATGTCTTCAAACATTTGACACCTGAACCTCTGAGGACGTTGCCCAGATACGTCACACTGGGAGAAGACCTTGGATCAGACCCAGAACCCAGGTACGCTTTTAAAAGTAAACTGTGCTGTGACTCTAGACCCCAATTTGTGGTGTTGTTTTTTGATTTTATGGCTCTTGTGTATGGAGGACCGAAACTGGCATAATTAAAAATAAAAGAGCATAAATATATATATGTATATATATTTTGTTTTTCCTTTTCTTTACACATGCATTTTTGTCAGGAAATGTATATATAATTTGCTTTTCTTTTGCTTATACATGAGTTTAAATCAAGAAATGTATATATTTTGTTTTTCCTTATACATGAGTTTTAATCAAGAAATGCATATATAAAAGAGACAAGGAAATGTAAATACAACAAATACTTGTATAAGGAAAAACAATATATATATATATATATATATATATATATATATATATATATATATATATATATATATATATATATATATATATATATATTTCTTCTTTTATTTTTAATTATGTTAGTTTCAGTCCTCCATAAAAAAAACAACAGTGGGACAAACAGTAGAGAAAATACTAAAACTAACAATCCTGTCAACATGGAAGGTTTTGGGGTTTTTTAAACATCATTATGACAACTATAATTTAAAATTCTTATAAGAAATTTATCACAATAAATGCCCAACCCTAGACCAGGATTTGAACCCAAGACCTTCTTGTTGCAAGGTAACAGTGCTACCAACCATGTCGCCTTAACATAAGCGAAAGTTTCACTTTGTAACTCACTGAAGGCCTTTACTCTCTTTATTTGAATATCATCACTACATCTCCATAATGTTTATTATAGGAACTAGTAGCAGCAGTCTGAATGAAAAGCAAATATGTCTGGAGTTTTCCTGACTCTGTCCAAGTCCTCCTACTGAGTTTATCATCAGGGCTGCTATATAAGCATACTGGGAGTACTGGAAACCTGTAGGCTTCTTTTCCCCCCATTTTGCCGCTTTTGTATGTTCATCTGCTGAGATCGCAACTTAGTGCGCAAGAAAGCGGACACTTTGTTCATGTTTGTTTCCACTGTCGCTCCACAGCCAGGCGACTCGGGTCATCTAATGAGCCCAGTAAACTTTGCCCTCAGTTCTGGCCTGAATGTTGATTTAGTTAATACACGTCCTCAGCTGCTCACACAAACCTGCAACTCTTTCTCTTTTACCTGACACAGCAGAGGGAAATGTGAAATTCCTGCAGGAACTTAAGGTCAGGTTCCCCCCTTATCACATGACTGAGGTGGGTGCTTGGATTTCCAAAGCTGGGAAACAGCACGTTTTTTCCCACAGTGCAGCGAGATACGTGGACAGATTTTCTTTTTTTTTTTTTTTTTTTTTTTTTTTTTTTTTTTTTTTTTTTTTTTTTTTTAAAGCTGTCACATGTAAAAGCGTCCAGACTGGCCAAAGCTCAACATCGTACAAGTTATTTTAATTTCCAATCAGCAGAATCAAAGGTTGCGCTAATCTCAGCTGAAGTCAAGCTGGTTTTTTTTTTTTTGTTTTGTTTTGTTTTTTTTTTTGTGCCTCTTTCATCCACAGCTAAAGTTTATAGGATTTAGATTCATTCACTGCAGAAACTAGAAAATCAGTCAGGGCGTTTGATTTTAAATCACAAATAATACTTTATTTGACTATTATCTGATAGATATATGATAAAATATAGCTTTTGGCAAAAATGCAGTCACAGCTTCTACAGGATGTTAATTCTGAATTTGTAAAATATGCCTTAAAAAAAAAAAAAAAAAAAAAAAAAAAAAAAAAAAAAAAAAAAAAAAAAAAAAAAAAAAAAAAACTTAAATGACTTTATAGAAACTCTCCAATCAAATAAAGGGGAAAAAAAATATTTAAATCTCCTTTAATTTGCAGTTCTTTTAAAAGCAAATACCTGCACAAGTCTAGTCCTTATGGAGCTGCCACAGCTGGCTGATTGACTGGAAACATGGTCTCAACAAGAGAGATGTCAGCTGAAACTGTGGGCAGGATTATTAAACCAGTTCAAGAAGCCAAATCCAGACAAAGCGGGGCGAAAGAGGCAGGCTGTTCCCAGTCAGCTGGGTCGAAAGTTTGGAGCAGACCCAAACAAAATGGGCTGTAAAAGAAAACTAGACCATGGGCTCTGAGGGCCGGTGTCCTGCTGCAGCTTTTATTTTTCAAATAATCAGGTCATTAGCAGGACTATGGAGAACTTGAATGCACTGAGGAGGTGATTCTGCCATGTGATTCAGGTGTGTTGGAGCAGGGACGCATCTAAAAGCTGCAGGACGTGGGCTCTTGACCGGACCCCTGATCTAGAACAGAGAGAAAACTCAAAGCAACCTGCCTGGATGGGAATGGGCCAGTTTCTGCATAAAGGTTAACTGAGGATTTAAAGTTATTTTAAAGAGATCCAAGAGAAAATGTGATTAAGTTTTTTTTTAAAACACCAAGTAATGAAGCATTTCCCCCTCCCACACATGTTGCTGCACACTGCTGATCAGCTAGCTTAAAGAGGACCGTTATGCTAACAAGAAAGACAATTTCAGCCGCTTAGAAAGAAAACGGACAGTCAAGACGTGAAAACTAAAGGAACGCCACCCTTAATCCTTTTAAAGGTCTCATTACACTGTTCTAAAACTAAAGTGGGCGAGATGTTAGCGGAGCAGATAGCTCAACCGACCCACCGGCTTTTTCTTGTGTTGCTCTGTCAGGAGTAGAACAGCAAAACACAATCGTATTCTGTGCAAGAAGCACAAAAAAAAACAAACAAAAAAAAACCTTTTTTAATATATGCATCAAAATTAAAATAAATGAAAGTATAAATAACATTACTATAACTGTAATAACCAACATTTTATATTATTTTAGCATAGGTACGAACACCTGTTGCTTTTCGGTATTAAACAAGCAAAAAAGGATGATGTTACAGATTTTGTTCTGAATCTCAAATGGGGGATTTTTACTCAAGTGAGAACCTCATACCAGCCCACACCTGGGCCTGGACATGAGCAAAAGTTTGTGACTGAACCAAAGGAAATCGCCCATCCATACAGCCATTGTCTGTGCACGCTCATCTGTGGCAGCACACAGCAAAAACAAAATCTTACAAAGTATTTCTGGTCCAGTTTCTAGTGCAAACATCTTGAACACACTTGAAATAAGACAAAACTAACTTATATTGTGATGAAAAGTTACTTCTAAGAGCTTGTTTTAAGTCAATAATTCATTATTATTGATGAAAAAGTTGTAGTTATAAGTGAAACAATCTGCCAGTGGAACAAGACGTTTTAACTTGTAATATGGGAAAAATGTCTCGTTCCACTGGCAGATTATTTCACTTATAACTAGAACTTTTTCCATCAATATTAAGGAATTATTGACTTAAAACAAGCTCCTACGTCTGTTGAGAAGTTACTTCTAAGTTAGTTTTGTCTTATTTCCAGTGTAATAAGATATTTGTACAAGAAAGTAGACCAACATACTTGGTGAGATTTTGTGTTTTTGCGGCGCAGTCAGAGGTCGGTGCACTCTGGACTGGTCACCAGTCCGTCACAGGACAACACAGAGACAAACAACCAGGTGCACTCATGCACAGTGAGAACATGTAACTTCATGCACAAAGCATTTAAACCCAGAACCTTCTTGTTTCAAGGCAACAAGGAAAGTGAGATGAGTGAAAACCAGCTCATTTCCACAGTCAGGGATGACATGCATCTGAAGGAGCAGGGCAGATGGAAGCCATTTCCACTACAAGAAATCCACAAGTGGACCTTGTGTCATTCTACCAAATCAAAGGTCTGCTGAAGGTGAAGTCATATTTTTGGATGATAATGCATCTGTCGACCCAGCAAAGAGCAAACTCCACTCTGCAAGGCTGATCATCCAGCCGCTATGCAACAATGCTGGAACCCGACTGACAGGATGAGGACCAGTGGAGACGTCAAGCTGTCAGAAAAGCAGCTAATTGTGATGTTTTTGGTTCATGAATCCACACTTTGTTTCTTCCACCTGATCAAACATACAAATTTACTGCTAATCATACCAATGCTAACTAATGTAGTGAAGGTCTTTTAACCAAGCTCGAAGATTCGGCTGTTTTTAAGTGATGTTTGGGTTTATTTTACCTGATTTAACAGCCTCCAAAGGAAGTGTTTCTAAATCTTTTTTCACCCTTCCCAAACTACAAGAGAGTTCTGTTTTCAGAGTGAAACCAGATGCTTTCTACAGAAGAGGTCAGGGGTCACCAGAGTTATTCAGATTCACCCTCGGGGAAGAACATATGCCAGCAAACTGGTGTAAAGGGGGCAAATGGTTTTCTATAGGGAGAATTTTACGAGCACCCTTTGGGAGCAGTGGTTCTGGTGGGAAAAGCTACTAAACAGGCATAGTGTCACAACAGAGATCCTGTTTATGGCCACTTTGTGAGCTAAAGTTGGCTGAAGACTGAGCTAGTTCAGGTCTGAACGAAATGAACGTGATGAAACAATAATGGGGGAACGCTTTTGGACTGGAGGTAAAAAAGTCAGAAAGCTTCAAAACTAAACTGCATCGACCAGAGAGCTGAGCACATCCGTTGGCCTCAGTTCAAAAACATAAGAAAACAAAAAGCTTCAACGAGATGGAGTCCAGTTCTGCTCTGAGTGAGTTTGCAGCCGGTGTGACCTGCCTGAAGAGTGTGGCTGGGAACTGGACGCAGACGATCGCTCTGCTGTGATGATAAGGCCGAAGTGCTGAGAGCAGCAGGGCTCAGTTTGTTCTGCAGGGAGCTAAGATACACTTTCCTGCTGCAACAGCTGTCAGGCTTCCCTCACTGCGTGAGAACTTATTATTAGGCCCACCCAAGGCCACTGAGCAGGCTCATGTTAATAACCTGAGGCTCCCACAACAAGACTAAACTCGCTCTTTCAACATTTAAATGCAAACATTTACTTTAGTAGTCAGGCTTCGTTATCAAAATGCCCCGAAATATCAACGTGTTCCTCATACATTTATAGTCTAAACTGAAAATTTCAAGTCTTCTCAATCTTGTAAACCTACAAGATTTGTTTCCATGTAGCTTCTTCTAGCTGTGTGGACTTCAGGACCATCCACAATTACTGTGCAAAACAAATGACTTATTTCAGCAACATAATCTCACACTAATAAAACCATTTAAGTTTTCTTTTTTTTCCATCCAAGGTGTTACTCTTATTGGCACCCCTGCTGCCATTAGGACAGCACGAGTTCATATATGACCAATCTTCTCTGCACAATCTCTATATCGTCCAGACTCTTGGCTCCTCTATTCCCTGTAGCCCATTGCCAGGGACTGATATTGGCATGGAGAAACAATATTTTTGTCTCCGTTGAACCATTTCTCTGTTGATCTGGCTAAATGTTTTGTATCCTTATCCTTCTGAAACACCCAATCCCTCAGCTTTCTGGCAGTCTACCAGTTTGTTTGTTTTTTAATCTAAAAAGTATACCATACCACTTTTTTCTAAAGCACTTTAAAAAAAAAACATAACAGCTGAGCAAATGCTGCACAAAAAAAAAACAACAACAAAAAAACAATGTAACGGAGAAAAAAAAATTAAATAGTACAGGTATTAAATTAGTGATGCTAGATTTTTTTAAAGGAGGGCCAAAGAGGAAAAGTCAAAGGAAAGGGATACAGCTAAAGCCACTAGAGTTAAAAGCATAGCCTCAGTCCATTTTTTAAAAAAAACTAAAATGAAGGAAATTCAGTGCCACCCATCCCCTGATGCCACAGAGAGAGAGGGTGAACAGAACCATTAAGTTTTTAAAGGTAAATAAATTTGACAATCATCAGCATATAGGTTAAATGACATGCGATGCTTCTAAAAATTGCACCAACTGGCAGCAAATTAAGAAAGAACAGGAGAGGACCAAGAATGGAGCCCTGGGGTACCCCTCAGGGGTAGGAACAGAGGAAAGGGAAAAAAAAAAAAATCATCAAACATGACACAGAAACTTCTAGTATTTCAATGAGTGCATAATGCTTTACTCTCACAAAGTTC
This sequence comes from Anableps anableps, assembly GCA_014839685.1. NCBI lineage: Eukaryota > Metazoa > Chordata > Actinopteri > Cyprinodontiformes > Anablepidae > Anableps > Anableps anableps. The sequence goes on along the minus strand of CM026076.1, from coordinate 7,663,627 downwards.
CCAGGGTCTTTTTAAAAAAAAAAAAAAAAAAAAAAAAAAAAAAGGGCCAGCAGCATTACACGTCATCCAACGTACTAAACAGTGGGTGTGGGGTGATTTCCACCTGAAGTGTTTGGTGATGAAAATCTCAATCTTGGACATCTGACTGAAGCACACGGTTCAAGTCCCAGTAGAGTTAGACAAACCCAAGACGTTTACATTTGTGATGGTAGGAGAGATGGGACTTATTCCTGGCATTTCTTCCAAATAAGGAGACAGGTTGTTGACTGTGTCCGATGGTTGTGATCTTTGTAGAATCTTTGTAAAAGTATGTCTTTTTGAATTCAACTCTTTTAGGGCTTGTCGTCTTATCTTGTCAAAGGTGAAAGTTGGATGTCTGAGTAATTAACTGTTTTCTTTGATTCTTATTCCTAAAAAAAAAAAAAAATAGAAGCATGTTTTTCCACATTCTGTTTCTGACTTGGAAAAAAATAAAAACTACTTCCATAACTTATAATTTGCAAAGGAAACCCAGCGAGCCAAACAGCAGAAACCATCCGGAGTTTAACTGAGAACAAACTTTTTCATGGGAGGACATGTGACGGCCGAGCAGGGCAGAGAGCCCCTTCTCGATTTGAATTGCAAATCAAACCAGTAGTTGCACAACACTGATGGTTCCATTCCTGAAAGGGGAGATTACATAGAACATCCACATGACTACATGGTTTAAAAGCTGCTCCTCTTCCTCCATTCCTCTGCAGAAACAGAAGTGTAATGATCCACAGTATCTGATTTATGCGGTTGTTAAAACATCGGGGGGGGGGGGATAAAAACCCCTTTCTGGGGCGCCCTATTGTGTAGAGCAGACTGGTCGCCCCATATAGGAACATAGGTCGAACATGACCGTTGCTGCACGTCTTCTTCCCTTCTCTCTCTGCCAATGGGCAATAAACGCCACAAAATCAGTGCAGAGAAAAATCCTTCCCTGTTTCTCGGAGGGAGAAAACTGAAGCTGGCATCTGACTTGCAGAATCTCCAGGTTAAAATCTGGAATAAGTAAACTGATCAGACTTGGACTGGATTATCAGGACTGAGGATGCATTCTTAAAGACAGTGTTTCCTCTGTGAACACTTTGTTCTAAAGGTGGAAAACACACACAGAAATGAAGATTTTAAGGCTTTTTTGGGGTATTTACCAGGTATTTATTAAATATCTGGAAAACTTTAATTCAAGTCTAGCTAGAAATCCCTCAACTGGGTTATTTTACATTAATTTGAGATTCTTCAAAAGACAGTTTGTGATGTATGAAACTTTTATTTCACACTAAACATTACATTTGGACTCCTCCTTTTTCTCATAATCAAGTCGGCACAAGATTTTACCCTGTCAAACCTTGAATGGGTCATTCTACACTGAAGACAAGTTTGTGATCTGAGAAATTTTTAGTCCTCATCTGGAAAAAGTTAGATTACCTTAAAAGAGGTCCACCTTAAGAAGTACAAAATGTAAACCTGAGCTGTTCTGCAGCCATCAGAGTTTGAAACTAACTTAATGATCCACGCAACCTTTGACCACCTTTTTAAAAGTACACCTACTGGAACTTTCTACACTAAATAACTACTTAAAAAAGTACAATTATCTGTGAAACCTTTCGGACATCTTTGACATGACACCCAAACAAAGACTGAATTGGATGTGTAGATCGATCCTGCCCAGATCTGACCCTTTTTTCCCCTTTAATTTATTTATTTCTGTTGGTTGTGTACAATGATCAACAAGTAGACACGCAAATGTACCTAAGTAAACTTAGGGGTTAGTTTTCAGTAGTTGACATAAACAGGCATCAAAGCTGTAAATTAAACCGCAACATCAACACTGATTTACTGTTAAGAGGTGCAAACCATTATTATATACCAGAAAAGAGCCGAAAAAGAAGAGATTATTGAAGTTAAAAAGACAGATCATGTCATTAAAAATATACCTGTATTGGCATTTTGCTTCCTGACTTGGTTAAAAGTGGTTTAAATGGCAAGAAATATGACCATATGATCTTTGTGGGTGTTTAAAAAATAAATAAATAAATAAATAAATAAATAAATAAATAAATAAAAAAATAGAATAAAAAAACAAAACACCAAACCTTCCTTACTCACAGATCATAAGCAGTATTTTTAAGATTTTTCATAAAGTTCAGACATGGCTGCTATTGTTTGACAACTGAATTTGACTTAAGGTAGTTCATATAACAATAATAATAATAATAACAATAATAATAATATGAAGTTATGTTGGGGTTTTTGTTAGATTTTGTATGTAATGCAGGATTCCCTTCATGTTTGACCACATCTGTAGCCTTAAAGCCCTTTAAACCACCTCAGTGGTGGGGTGGTCGTACCTGGCCAGATCCAGGAAGGAGTCGGTGGTCTCCTTGTTGCTGCTGACGCTCTCCAGCCCCAGGCTGTTGGTGTTCAGGGCTCCGGCGCCCACCCCCGGTTTGATGATGAAGGCCAGGGCCACCCCGATCCCCGAGGCGATCAGCGTGGTCACCAGGAAGTAGGCGACCGCGATACCCCCCAGCTTGCCCAGGGAGCGGGTGTCCAGGCTGGCGGCGCCGGAGACCAGGCTGCAGACCACCAGCGGCAGGATGATCATCTTCAGCATCCGCAGCAGCATCTCTCCGGGGAAGGCGAAGTGGCTCATCTGCGCTTTGGTCAGGTTCATGTTGCGCACCAGCATGCCGAGCCCGACGCCCACCAGGACGCCGGACACGGTGAGGATCACCAGCAGGTTCCTGCTCAGGAACCTGCTCAACCTCTCCTTGAAGCCCCTCTTCTTTTCCTTCTCCTCTTCCTGCTGTTGCTGCTGCTCCTCGCCGGGCTCCTGCTCGCTGTTCTCCAACATCCGAGCGGTGGACGCGGAGCTGGGCATGGCGTGCCCGTTAACCTCGCGCTTTTTCTCCATCTTTTTCTCTGAGCGGCTTTTGAGGGGGAAGCAGAAGGCCCGGCGGTTTCACGCAGCGTGGGTCGAATGCTCACACACGCAGTGGTCGGCTGTAAAGGCTGAGCGCAGAGGGAGCGCGGTCAGCCAATAGAGAGGGAGCGACAACGCACAAAGCCAGTGGAGCATGCGCACAACGCGCGCTTCTTTATGGTGGGAGCAAATGATGCAAGAGCTGAGGAGATTGCCAGGGTCTCATGAAGTCTGGAACACCTTACTGTGATCTATAGGATGGACGATCAGTGCAATCATTACCAAGAAGACGCAAAAAATGCGCAGTTTGCGTCAAAACTTGTTTTATACAAGAAAGAAGATAAGCATCTAATCTGTCCAGAACCGCCCTTTGTCTCAGATGGACAAAAAGACTCCTGGAAATGTCCTCTGAGCTCAGATGACAGCATGTTTCGGTATCATGGCAAGCTGTTTGTGTAAATATCATCCATAAATATACAGATATCAGAAATAATTTGCAATAGTTGGAGATTTGCTTGCACTAATTCGGTATTTCATCGCACTGGTTCAAAAAACACTGACTAGGGGCATTTTTCTGCGCTAGTAGCACTATTGTCCAACTTGTAGGAGCAGAAGTTCAACTATTCTCGAGTCAGCGTGCAGCTTCAGTTATAACAGCTAGAAACTAGTGATCAGGCCCAAAGTCTGGGAGTAGTGATGGACCCAGACCTGAACCTTCAGAGACACATAAAGACAGTTACAAAGTCAGCCTTCTATCACCTGAAGAACATTTCCAGGGTTAAAGGATTAATGTCTCAACAAGATCTAGAGAAACTCATCCATGCGTTTATTTTTAGTCGCATTGATTACTGCAACAGTGTCTTCACAGGTCTGCCCAAAACGTCAGTCAGACAGCTGCAGCTGATCCAGAACACTGCTGCGAATGTTCTTACTAAAACCAGGAAGATAGAGCACATCCCCCCAGCGCTAAAGTCCTTCCACTGGCTCCCTGTAGCTCAGAGAATAAACTTTAAAATACTTCTGTTCGTTTATAAGTCACTGAACAGCTCAGCACCAAAATACATTAAAGCCCTGTTGTCGTTGTATCAACCCTCCAGACCACTCAGGTTTTCTGGTTCTGGTCTGCTCTGCATCCCCAGAACCAGAACCAAACATGGAGAAGCAGCTTTCAGTTTTTATGCCCCGCTAATCTGGAACAAACTTCTAGAAAACTGCAAAACAGCCGAAACACTGAGTTCCTTTAAATCAAAGCTAAAAACCCACCTTTTTAGAGCTGCCTTTGATTAGTAGTAAGTGGAACATTGAACTATATTTTCAAATTATATTTTCTTGATATCTGCTTGATGATCCTCATGATTTTGATGCATTGATATTTGCTCCATGATTTTGATGATTTTCATGTATATTTACTCGATGATTTTGGTGATTTTGCTATATATACATGATTGATGTTTTTATCATGTGAATCCCTTTGAACCACCTTGCCTGCTGAAATGTGCTGTACAAATAAACTTGAACTTGAACTTGTAAGCCAACTAGTAGGCTCATTGACCAGCTAGCCATCGACTTGATCAAACTGGCTGGAGACTATATGTCATACCAGATAACTAGTCAGGACTTTTTAGCTGCACCTAGGGATGGGAATTTATAAGAATTTATTGATTTGATTCCTTATCGATTCTCACTGAGTTAGGAAATAAACTCTTTAATTCAAATTATGCACCAAGTTGTATTCGAGTCAAACAAAATTAAAGCTGGCCTAAAAAATAAGAATCCCTCTGTCAAATTAATATTTTAACATGAAATGCAACTTTATGCAGACATATCTGCATGTTTGCCTTTTCGGGAAAGATCTTTGAAGACTTAAAGGTTGTTTTCAAGAGGTGCTTTTAATCTGACAAACGAGGCTCATCGGAACCCAAGTTCTAATTTATTGAACATGACTATAAATGTTATTGTGAGATGGATATTATTCGTACAGCATGGCGCTAACATTAACACAATAACCAGGACGTGGAGGAGTTTAACGTTACCTGGGACATTCATGGCACGAGACGCTGTGCTGGAAGCTCCGCCCCTCCAGAGTCACCGCCGTCGCTAAGCAACGTATCAAACACTTTACCTCCCTGCCAATCAGAGTTGCATGCTGTTAGGTCAACCGTTTGAGGATGTTGGAGGCATTTCATCGTCTCTTTTCATCTTGGTGTCACCATTAGGTCTTCTGCTCCTACTAGCTGTAGTTAGTGCAAGAAAATATTGATGAAAATATCGAGTGGCGTGTAGCAGCAAACTCTTGGGTTAAAATGATGGTTGTTATCAAGGACATTGAATATGTACACAACAGCTTGCCATATTTTGTACTGGAGATGAACCTACTGTTCTTTGCAAAACAATTTTCCACACTTTTAAACTTTTTCAGATTGTTTCGTGTTACATTAACCAAGACTTCAGAGTATTTTTGTAGAAGAACCTTTCGTTGCTATGTCAGCTGCAGGGCTTTAAGTCTAAATCGTTCCCTTCTACCTCAGGCTGCACGTTTAGGGTCGTCGTCCAGCTGGAAAGCGAACCTCCATCCCAGTCTCAGAGGTCTTTTGCAGGCTGTAATATACTCCTCCCATCCATTTCCTCCTTGCTCTGACCAGGTTCCCTGTCTCTTCTGAAGCAAAGCTTCTCCACATCATGATGCTGCCACCACCATGCCTCACCAGGGAACTGATGTGTTCAAGATAATGCGCAGTGTTAGTTTTCCTCCACACATACTTCAGTTTCGACTTGTTGCATATGGGACCTCTTATGGCTTTCTTCTCACCACTATATCATAAAGATTTGCGGTGTACCACTGATGGTTGTCATATCAACAGATTCTGCAGCCTGAGCTTTGAATGTCTGCTGCTCCCACAGAGTTTGCTGCTTCTCCTTGCTGGTCTCTCTTGGCAGGATTGTAATCTTTCCATTTTCCAGATAAGGGATTAAACAGAGCTCTATGAGGTGTTCAAAGCTTCTCCATAATCTAACCCTGCTTTAAACATCTCCTCAAGTTTACCAGCCTGGTGTGTTGCTTTGTCTTCATGATGCTGTTTATTCACTAGTGCTCTCCAACAAACCGGAGGCCTTCACAGTTCATATGGATGTCTGCTGGGATTAAATTACACACAGGATGTTGCTAATTAGGTGACTTGAATGCAACTGGTTGCGCTGGATTTCATTCAGAGGTGTGAGTGTGAGTGCTAAGTGGGGGGGCTTAGCGTAAATACATTTAGATTTTTATTTTTATTTTTTGGTCTATCACATAAACCCCAATATAATACATTAAAGTTTGTGGTTGTAAGGTGATGAAATGCATCAGTCTTTTAATGGAAGACAGAAAAGAAGCAAGCAGTGTTGTCAGCACCACGGCCAGCGCTATGCGTCTCCTCGGGGGCGCTGTTTCCTCTGCTCTTGTTCTCTTTTCATTCTTTCTCCCAACATTCACCTCATTCAAATAAAACAACAGCATAAAACAAACGAAATCAATTAAATATTGCTTTAATAAGAAACTACTGATCCAAGAGGAAGATCTTCTGTCCAGGAAGGCTGACTGAACGCAGCGTTTGGATTGACTCGTCTATGTACTACACCTGTTTGAACGCAAGATGGCGCCATAGTAAAAAGGTTAGTTTTGAGGCGGCAGCGCCTTTCATAATGTTTAAGGGACACATGACAGTTTTTCTTTTCGTTGCCTTGTTCAGACGTGATTAGAGTTCACATATAAGACTTAGCATATATATCAGTTACAGTAAAACGGTTGTATTCAGTGCTTTGTTGCATATTCCTTGCATTCCTTTCCACAGCTGCTGGGAAGTGTTTTTCCATGCAACAAAAAGTGAAAACTTGACTTGTATATTTGGTTTAACCCTTAACAAGTGCAGAGGTAATGTATGTAGCATCTCTAGTCCCAATGTATTCAAAAATATTTTTTAAAAAAGCACGTTTGAAATTAAAGTAAATGGTTGTTTGAAGTAAGAAATGTTGTTACAGTACAGAGTCGATGACTGGAAGCACCTCAAGTTCTCTGGCTGCAAACCATCACCCCTCCACCATGTTTGACTTGTTTGTGGTGATAGGATGTGTTTGGTTTTTTTTTCCAGACATGGAGAAATGCATTGTGGGAAAAAATATCTACTTTAGTTTCACCTGCCGAAAGGACGTAGTTCCAGGGGTCTTGTGGTTCATTCAGATGAAACTTTACACACTGAAGTCATGCTATCATTTTCTTTTTTTTTTTAGGAGATTCATTTTTCTTTTCAATACAAGCTTTAATTTTTCATTTTTTTCTGATAATATTGCTAGGATACTTAACATATAACATAAATAAAACTCTTGTGTCCCCTTACATATTTCTTCTACTTTTCCCTTTTTTGTCACTTAAATGTTTCAGATTATCAACCACAACTTAATTTCAGACATAGATAATCTGAGTAAATACAAGTCAACCTGGTTGAGGTGGGAAAGTTCTTATGAAATCGTGAATTAACTGTGAGTAATCACATATTTTGAGAAGCTGTTTGATTTAGTTTCATTAACCACACCCAGGACCGATTACGACCTGACTGGTAGAATGAAGAAATCCTTGAAAGAGAACCTGTCTGACAACAATCTGAGGTAGTCCAAAATGATCTGAAGAACCAAAACATCATGCCCTGTTTGAAGGAAACTAAGAAAGTAAGTCATCTATCAGTCTGAAAAGTGTTATAAAGCCATTTCTGAGGCTTTGGGACTCCAGCGAATCACAAACAGAGAAAACATGCAGCAGTGTTGAACCTTTCTAGGAGTGGTCTACCTACCAAAACTACTCCGAGAGCTCAACAACTCACCCAGGAGGTCATAGAAGAGTGTAGTTCTTGCTCTGCAGTCCTCTCTGCACAGAAAAAGCACAAAATCTTACAAAGTATTTCTGGTCTGTAGTTTTGATTGCAGATATCTTAAATATCTTGCCAGTGGAACAAGAACCTTTTAACTTATAATATGGAAAAAATGTCTTGGTCCACTGGCAGATTATTTCACTTATAACTTGCACTTTTTCATCAATTTTAAGGAATTATTGACTTATCTATATGACGATGTCACTAGGTGACTCCAAACCCACCCAAGCACTGAACACATGCTTAGAATAGATCAGTGTGTGGATGTGCCAAAACTTTCTCCAGCTGAACAGAAATAAAACTGAGGTCATCAATTTTGGACCTAAAGAGGAACGATCTCGAGTCAGCGCATATCTTCAGTTATTACAGCTAGAAACTAGTGATCAGGCCCAAAATCTGGGTGAGTGATGTACTCGGACCTGAACCTTCAGAGACACATAAAGGCAGTTACAAAGTCAGCCTTCTATCACCTGAAGAACATTTCCAGGGTTAAAGGATTAATGTCTCAACAAGATCTAGAGAAACTCATCCATGCATTTATCTTTAGTTGCATTGATTACTGCAACAGTGTCTTCACAAGTCTGCCTAAAAAGTCAATCAGACAGCTGCAGCTGATCCAGAACGCTGCTGCTTATGTTCTCACTAAAACCAGGAAGATAGAGCACATCACCCCAGTTCTAAAGTCCTTCCACTGGCTCCCTGTAGCTCAGAGAATAAACTTTAAAATACTTCTGTTCGTTTATAAGTCACTGAACAGCTCAGCACCAAAATACATTAAAGCCCTGTTGTCGTTGTATCAACCCTCCAGACCACTCAGGTTTTCTGGTTCTGGTCTGCTCTGCATCCCCAGAACCAGAACCAAACATGGAGAAGCAGCTTTCAGTTTTTATGCACCACAAATCTGGAACAAACTCCCAGAAAACTGCAAAACAGCCAAAACACTGAGTTCGTTTAAATCAAAGCTGAAAACCCACCTGTTTAGAGCTGCCTTTGATCAGTAGTCTGGACCATAAATCTGCAAACAAATCCGGGTGAGATCAGCTTGGTTTTCCAAAGGGTGGAAGTTTGAGTGCAAATCAGTTAAATAAAGTAAGTGGATCATGGATCAGTATTTTTGCCGACGATTTTGATGATTTTCATGTGTATTTGCAAGATAACTTTGATGCTTTTGCTCACTGATTTTGAAGTTTTGATGATTCTGCTGTATACTTGATTGATGTTTTTATGACGTAAAGCACTTTGAACTGCCTTGCTGCTGAAATGTGCTGTACAAATAAACTTGACTTGACTTAAATCCAGCTCCTACATCGTGTTGAAAAGTCACTTGTAAGTTAGTTTTGTCCTGTTTCAAGTGTTTTCAAGATATTTGCAGAAGAAACTAGACCAAAAATACTTGGTGAGATTTTGTGTTTTTGCAGTGTCAAAGTTAAGCCCAAATTATTCATACCCCTTAAAGATTTAAGTTTGAAGTCATCTAATTTTGCTGCATGGTGACATAGTTGGTAGCATTGGTGCCTTGCAACAAGAAGGTCCTGCGTTTGCAACCCAGCTTATTCTCACAGTCCAAAAAAAAAAAAAAGACTAAAGTTCGTCGATCTCTCTAAATCACCCTTAGATATGAGTGTATGTGTGTGTGTGTGCGTGTGTGTGTGTGTGTGTGTGTGTGTGTGTGTGTGGTTGTGTGTCTCTATGTTGTCCAGTGATTGACTGGCAACTTGTCCAGAGGGTACCCCGTCTTTCGCCCAATGACCGCTGGAGATAGGCTCCACCTCTGACGTGACCCTAAGAGGACAAACGGGTATAGACGATGGATGGATGCTTCTTCTGACTGAAAGTAATATTAACGTTTCGACAGATTCAGCCAGAGTTTCGACTTGAACCTGATGGGAAATCTGTCGAGGGAACTCGGGGCGAGGACACCTTCCAACCACAAGGACTTGGAGCTCATCACCAAAGATAAATCATCACAAGAGGTCAGGGTTTATTTGTTGCAATGCCAACAAGTATTTTCCAGTGATTTTTGAGAAGGGTATGAATATTTTTATTCTGAAGGTTAGTGGATATATTGGACAGAGGATGTTGAGTATGACTCTGCCAGGGAGGAGGACAAAGAGGAAGACCAATGGAGAAGGGAGAAAATATATGGTGGGAAGTAGACTGAAGAGCAACTGCAGCATGCAACTCTGTATTTAAACATTAACAATAAACTTAATCATAAGCTGGTTTGAAAGAATCTTCCATATCAGAGCCTCCTAAAGGTGAACAGCACCAATTCTGAACATTGTTCCTCCTTTAACATCTGAAGCTGGTCTGGATGCCCAGCTTATCCTTTCAACCAGTAGGCTGCTGCTGTCGCTGCTGTGTGTCAAAGTTGTAACCTAAAATGAATTTTAAAAATACATAAAGATTAACAACAACAAAAATAATGTTAAATCTACTTTTGATTTTGACAAAAAAAAATGTAAAAAGTCTGAATTATTGCATGATTGCAAAGTTTTTCTCCTTTAAAGAGAGCTGTAGTGTCGTGATCAGAGCAGCAGAGAGAAGCAGCCTTCGGCCTCCATTACTGACTGTTGTCTATGTTGTCCTCACTGACCTTAGCTGTGCTGTTGCTAAGTTGAGTTAAACTTTGCCTCCCTCCACACACAGAGACCGCCTGTCCCCTTCCCCTCACAGCTGTGTGGCCTGAATGCTGGAAATAGCTGCCGGCCTGCAGAGCAGGAGCCACGGATGTTTAACAGTGGCGAATGTTGGCATTGTGGTGCTGAGAAATGGGCGGCAGGGATTCATTAAGGAGAAACAATCATTTTCCAACGCAAAGATAAAAGATGCTACACAGACTTATAGTTGATCGAAAGGAGGGATTAGTAAAGGTTCAGTTCATGCATTGATAGGAGTTGCAATTTTACATCTTCCTGTTCTGCTTTATGTCTATTAAAGCTGCAGTATGTAACTTTTATTTAAAAAAAATGTTTTTTACATATTTTTTAAAATTATCATTATGTCGTGACAGATAATCTGTAAAAAAAAATCCAGCTCCTCTGTCTTCTCCCAGTGCTGCCAGTATTAATTGCAGAAATACACCACTCAGTCAGAAACAACCAATCAGAGCCAGGAGGCGGGTCTTAGCGCTGTCAATCACCCTCATGTACGCGCCGCTCACACACTCCCCCCTGCTCTCTGCTGCGCTGCAGCTGGTTCACCACAACATCGCCTGATGCTAATGCTAATGCTAGTTAGCATGGCCACCGATGACGGCAGATAAACAGTTTTCCTGGAGCGGTGAGTTGTTTCTCCACCATTAGCACATTTAGCAGCGCGTACACAACGGTGACTGACAGCGGTAAGCCCCTCCCTCTGGCTCTGATTGGTTGTTTCAGGTCGGGAGCGGTGCGTTTCTTTAGACGGCGATAGCAGCTCAGGGAGGAGGTGGAGGAGCTCCATCTTTTCACAGATTATCTGTCTCATACCAAACTGTCATGGTGACAGTTTTAACAAATATGCAAAAACATAGTTTTGTAAAAGTTACATACTGCAGCTTTAAAGGCTTGATTGTGATGGGGAAAAATGCTTCTTCATTATTTGTATTGAATAAATCAAATAGAAGAATGCATGAAAAATCCAGAAGATACTACTCAGATCAGACCATGACACCAACAACGCATTTTTTCCACATTCTGATGCTCAGCTTCAACAAGACGTCTTTACCACAACACTGAGTTGCTTTTATGTGATTAACAATCACGACCTTTATGCATCCATTAAACACGCTTTTCATACTTTCATTAAATCCACCATTCAGTTTGGACTTCTGAGGGAAAAACTGGAGCAGTCAGGAGCGGTCTTCAGTACGGAGGACCCAAATGGAACTGTGTTGGAACCTCCTCACTCTCTACGCTGCAGACTTCTCCATCAACCCACCCAGGCTGTCATCTTGAGAGGTTCTCTGGTGACTCTCCCATAGTCGGCCTCCTCACAGGTGAGGACGACTCAGAGTACTGTGGGCTCAGCACTTTGTGGGCTGGTGCCAGCAGAACCACTTCCTGATAAACGCGGGGAAACCCAAGGAGTTGGTGGTGGATTTCTGCCGGTGCAGATCCACCACACTGGTGAACATCCAGGGAACTGACATGGAGATAGTGGACTCTTATAAATACCTGGGTGTCCACCTGAACAATAAACTTTACAGAAATACTCTTTGACTCTGTCGTAGCATCAGCCGTCGTCTGTGGTGTTGTCTGTTGGAGCAGCAGCTTATCTTCAGCTGAGAGGAAGCGGTTCGACAAGCTCATCAGGAAGGCCAGCTCTGTGCCAGGATGCCCCCCTCGACCCGGCGCAGGTGGTGGGAGACAGAAGGAGAATCTTAAAATAACACCACTGATGGATAATGTCTCCCACCCCATGCACGAAGCTGTTGCTGAGCTGGAGAGCTCCTTCAGTGGAAAAAAAACTGCTGCATCCGAGGTGCACAAAGAAGCGTTATCAGACATCCTTCCTCTCAGCAGCTGTTAGACTCTATGACCATCACTCCACCCAATAAAATCAATAAGTGTTTACAAACATGTTGGCATTTGCACAATCATTTGCACTGTTTTACTCATTTTTAAATAAAATTTCTGCTGTTATTGCACACCTGTTTGTCTGCACTGAACTGATATACTGTAAACAGTACTTTAAAAAAGTCATCCTACATCCCTTGGATTGGATTATACCATGTCTATTTTTGATAATACACAGTATTTTTATGTTATAATCTTGTACAGTATAGAATTATTGTTAATTTTGTTTTTATATATATTTTTAACATTTTTTGATCTTTTGTTTGAACCTATATACCCTGATGCAGCTGTTACACCTGAATTTCCCCCATAGCGGAACCATAGATGATATTTCTATTCTAGTCTAGTCTAATCAAGTGGTTGACATGTGTTTGAAAAAGCCTACAAGGTGGGATGGATCTTGGTGTCACCATTAGCTCTTCTGCTCCTACTAGTTGTAGTTAGTGCAAGAAAATACTGATAAAAATATCTAGTGGAGTGTAGCAGCAAACTCTTGGGTTAAAATGATGGTTATCAAGGACATTGAATATGTACACAACAGCTTGCCATATTTTGTACTGGAGATGAACCTACTGTTCTTTGCAAAACAAAATCAATAAATTGTTTACATCCTGACTGCTATTTGCACAGTTTTTCCATACTTTTAGTTTTTTATGCACAAATATATAGCTACATATTTCTTTGAATCTGAGTATGCTAATTTTAATAACTACATTTTAATTTGTTGTAAATTTTCCCCGTACTCTAGTCCCGTTTCATATTTTTTCTATTATATTTTACCTTCTACATCAGGGGCATGCATGTTCTCAAAAGGCCGGTGGTGCCAAAATGTATAACATACATGTAAAACCCTTTAACAAACTGATACAATATTAATAAACAGCCGTTTCTGCATTTGATAAGTACTTAAAATTAAATATTGACCATCTTTTACATGATTGCTTTGTGATTTTTTTTTTTTTTTTTTTTTTTTTTTTTGCAAGCAAAATAACATATTTTGTGGAACTAATTTAGAAATATTTCCAAGAAATGTTGCAATATTTGCGCTTATGGGTGACGGTAAATGTGACTTTTTGTTGCGTCTGGTATCGATCACGGACAAGAACGTAGGTCAAGTGAGCCCGAGGCAGCAGAGTCGTAGAAGTATGAAATACTGCCACCTGCAGGTGGAAGTTAGCATCATTTAAACGCAATGTTTTTGACCATTCTTGTGGAAAATTGGCAACAAACTCACAATTATGCATTAGCGCGAAAACATGTGGGGGATCTGCTGATTTTGCAGGAATTTCCATGATCGCAGAATCACAACAAACTGGAGGGACAGATTGATGTAATTTGGCAGTAAACAGATAAAAACTGCTTTTATTTGATTGATAAAAAAATATTTAGGCACAAAATTGTTATCTTGAAGGGTCTATTCACGTCTACCTCTGGAGTCAAGAGGGCCACATAAAAAGCTACGGCGGGCCAGATTTGGCCCCCCGGCCTTGAGTTTGACACGTTTTTCCTTTTGCTGGTAATGGATCTGTATTTCCCCCCTGAGGGATGATAAAGAATATTTCTTTTTCATTTCTTTATTAAAAATATTATTTTACTGCTGTAACGTTCTAACAGTCATAGTCATGATTTCATTAGCTGTAAGAGGAAAATCCTCATAACGGACAGAAAAAAGCTTGAAAACTATCGACATAGTGCTTCACTTTGTGAATAAATTTACTGAAACAAATTTTTTCAGTAAAATTCAGATTTATCGAATATGACTATATGAAGGAGTGCAGTGTGTGGCATGCGAACAGATCAAAACAATACCAGGAGACCATACTTTTTACACTTTATTTTATATTTATATATATATATATATATTTATATATATAAAACTACAAAAGTAAGACCGTTTTCAGTTCATAAACAGCTATCAAGCTGAGCATTTTATTTTCTACAGACCCACCGATACAGTGATCAGCTGATAATTTCTCTCTGTGTTTGTTTTGTTGCATAGAAAAAGGCACAGCTCTGAGGTCTGCAGGATACAGCCTGTGTTGAGGGAATCTGCTTCGGCCGCGGTCGGTCCTCGGCCGCCGCCGCACGCCGCCGCCGCACGCTTGGACGCAATAAAACCGATTTGGTGACAAACACTGATTGAAAAGTCTTAGGAGCTTGAATGTTGGTCATACTATGTACATTACTTTTGGCATGAGAGCATCCATGACAGGCTTTGGAGTCTTGACATCTGTAGGTTTGAGACCGTTTTCTTTAAATATTGCTGCATGAATGTGAACTGTTTGCCTTCAACCGGAAAACGACGAACAAAAAAACCCCAAAAGTACAAAAGATATAAAAAGTCGTGGCCACCCCCCACCCCCTCAAGATGGGAAAAAAAAAAAAAAAAAAAAAAAAAAATCCAGATCGCAACAAACCAACAGGAAAACAAGATAATAAAACACCCTATGTATATTAAAAAAATGGCTTCCACCCAGTATTTCACACTCTGATACATTCCTATCTAAAAGTACATTCCTAGCACACATTCTGTACACACATTTACAATCCATGTGTCCACTTCACATCAAAAATAAATATATTTACACAGAAAAGACAACAACCCCCCCCCTCCCCAAGAAGAATAAATAATTTCAATGGAAATTAAACAAAAGCACTCCAAAAATTAAAAGCACGCTGCAAGAAACAAGACACAGTCGTCTGCAAACAGCATCCGTGGCGCTCGACTCGCATCTGAGCAAATACTCTGCCAGGGAACCCAAAATTTACACCGCCCTCCACTAGGAGCATCGTTAATGTGAAAAACCACTGGACATCAAGGGCGCTTCTTCAGCTGTTCATTATTTTTAAGATAAAACAAACGTCTTCAATGTTTTGTGAACCCTCCCTTTGGAACGAAGCTCTGATGGGCACAGTTCCTCTACGTGGTACAGCTCGGGTCGCTGCAGGCAGCTTCACACCGTTGATTTTACACACTGGGTTTGAATGCGTAGCGAGGTTTGTAACCCCCCCCACCCCCACCCTAGACAGCATTAGCTTCTAGCCAGGTTAGAAACCCTGTGGTAACCCTTTGCAAACCCAAAGACAATGCTACAAAATATGTGAAGAAAAATCAACTTTCAGAATGTTGTTTTTCCTCACTTTTATTCACTATTGACTAATTTTTACATCCGTTTGGCGTAAACGTTGCCTCATGCCTTCTGGTTTTCGTTAGCCATGAGTTCTTACGGTTTTCTGCTGGTCGCTGCTTCGGCATTTTCCTTTTCCATTTCGCGCTTGTTATGCTAGCTTGAGGAGCGCAGCGGCTTGATAAATCTGAATCGGCCAATCAGAAAGATGAGCATGGCAAATAACATTTCAATAAATTATTTTAACCCGTATCTTATTATAATGAATAAAAAACAGATTAGACTTTTGAATTTAAAAAAATTAGAATTAAAAATTATTAAAGAGTGTACTAGATTGCATTTTTCTATTTTTGTATTTATTTTCCCCCCTCATCTTCCTTCCAACTTTCTGGGGCCTGCCTCGCGCCCCATGGAGGCCCCCCAGGGGGCCGTGGCCCTCACTTTGAGAAACACTCTGTTAGCTCGCCCTCCACTGTCACCTTTCTGCATAAGACTTATCAGCTGCAGCTGCCTCCAAAACTCTAGTTTTAGTCAAAAGTGTACTTTCTTTTTTAGAAGCCAACATTCGCACAAAAGGTGGTGTGAAGGTCTGTTGATATTTAAATGGTTATTTCTGTTCATACGCTGAAAATCTGCTGTTTGAGGGGCTTAAATATTCTCCAAAATTTGCTCCACAGCGCCCCCTACCATTTTATTATACATATGTAATAGTCCAAGACAAAGAAAAAAAAAAAAAAAAAAAAAAAAAAAAAAAAAATCTCAGAAGCATTCTGAAAACCCCACAGGAATCCATTTTGCATTGCAGCGTATAATACAGCGCCATCTACTGGCCACACACTGGCACGGAGGTGTAATTAATTAATTCTGGTAGATTCAGATACAAGGGGACAGTTCTGTGCACGACTGTTCGAACTTAGCATTAAAACACCGATGATTAAATCTGCTAACGTGCAAGAAAGACATCATTCAGATCACAGTGCAGAAAACAGGCGTTTCTGCGAAATGCCAACTTCCTAAGCTGCCTCTGGCGCCAATCGAGCCCTGCAATGATTTCAGTTTTCACACTACTTACACTAATATAGAGGAAATGCCTCGGGCAGATTGCTCTGTTGTTGTTGTTGTGGCCTTTGGATGTGCTGCAGATCGGTAAAGGTGGCACCACCGGGAGTGAAAACCAAAAATACGAAACCTCCCCCTTGGATTGCACTGTGCCGTTCTGTTCCACGTAAAGGAAAAGAGCCAGAGGTGCTCAGAAATGCTGCTTCTTATATTTTTAACTTTAAAACGACAAAACGTAAGAGTTTTGATAGAGCTTTGTGACAAAAACGTCCTGCGTTGTTTAATGCACCACAGTCTGCTGCATGGCTGCAGAGTCGGGTTAACACTGTGGTTTTGGTTTCCCACTTCAGTGGAAATGTCAATTCAAATTTCTTCCGTGACAGGTTTAGCTCTCCAGCTATTGGGTCTATTTGAGAAGACGGCGATCAGCGCTGCACCGAGTAAAGAGGCAGGAGTGCTAATCTGCAAGGAGCTAGCATTTAAGGGCACCTATTACTAACACATGTAAACGTACCCCGTAGAAACAGGGAGTGTGAGTAATACTGTAAGCCCTGCTGTTACCACCATAATCATCTGTTTCCTGTCAAAATTTAAAGAAAAAAAAAATGCATCGACTCTGGAGCTTCTGTGGAGCTCTGAGCTCTTCTTGGGGTGTTTTTCAGATCATCTACGTCCAGCTGGGATGGGGGGGGGGGAGCCGGCTGCTGCTTCTCCGAATGTAAACACGCTTACCAGTGGACGCAGCTCATTTGAATACCTCTGCAACTGGTTCGTGATAACTGGCTCATGTAACCAAGCTCATGTAAAACAACAAGCTGCAGTTGTATGTGTGACTGTAAATAAGGTGGGGAGGAAGGCAGAGGTACGGAGGGCTGGCGGGGACAAAAAAAAAAAATAAAATAAAATAAAATAAGAAAATTAAATTCGTAGACATCATGTGTTCACAAACAGACGCTCCCTTCTAGCAAAAAACGTTTAAACAACCTGGTGATGCGTTTTAGAGCTACTCCTAAAGCATTATTGCAGAGCCAGGCTAATGTGTATCTATGGGGATCCAAATGTCCCAAAATGTAATAAAAAAATAAAAAACAAACATATATCATCCTTACCGGTCAATGTGAAAGAGAGAGACTGACGGCATGTTTTGGTCTAAATTGGAATAAAGCATACTGAAATAATCACGTATGCTTGTAACCATATCGTGACTTCCATATTTTCTTATGTATTTAATAAATAAACAATTTCAATAATTGAGGTTACATTTATTTATCCTATTTCTAACACAAACGTGAAAAGTTCAGTCTTTTCTGTTTACTTAACATCAATAACAGTCGACTGTACAATTTTTTTGGATTAACCAATTAATAGTTGGACAGCAAAAGGTGCTTAAAAGGAGATTTTTTTTTTTTTTCCAGAATTTCAACCAGGTGAAGCTAAAAATGCCACCTAAGAAATTTTGGGTAAAATATTTAGAGGCAAAGTTTTTTTTTTTTTAAAGATATCTTAAATCCAAAATATATGTATTTTTTGTACAGTTTTGGTTTAATTACTATGAATATGTCGTTCTTTCAGAAAATGGCCTTTTTTGAGTCTATACTTCAGCAAGTGATTAATCGATTACTAAATTAGTTGATGATTATTTCAACAATCGATTAATCACGATTAATCATTTCAACCCTACCGCATATACAGAATAGAACAGAAGATACTTTATTGATCCCCCAAGGGGAAATTGTTATTCATATATATGTAAGCAATTTACCTGATGATTTAATTATTACATCTTGTCACTTTTGGAACCCCGTAGACACCAATAAAACAATGTATTCCTCTTTAAATGCTTGCTTTACAATTAAAACATTGTATCTGTAATAAGATAAAGATTAAATAATCATCATTTGATCATGTAGAATTAACTCAACAAAATTTAATACAACAAAATAAATTAAAAACATCGCGCAACCCTCGGTGGGCTGTTAAAGTGAGAAGAGCTGATAAAAATACTGTAAAAACAAGGAACCGAATAAGTGGTCATTTGAAAGGCACTCAGCTGCTAAAAGCCATAATTACAGTGTGTGTGTGTGTGTGTGTGTGTGTGTGTGTGTGTGTGTGTGTGTGTGTGTGTGTTTTGTATTTCTGTACCTGTGAGGAGTGCATATCCACGCGAGGATTAAAAATAGAAATATTTACAGTTACTCTTCAGGGTTAAGGCTTAGCTTCAGGTAAAGGACTAGAAAGAGGAAATTCGTGAAGTTCCTCACAAGTATAGATGTACAAAATTCTGTGTATACTTTGCTTCCTCGTTACTTCACTTCCACACCTAGAAAGGCGAGCACAGTGCATGAACAGTGTTGTGTAGAAGTAGTAGTTGTCATAGTAGTACTAGTTGACATCACCTTCGATGTTTACAATTAACGACCGTAGAAGAAAAAGTCTTTTAAAGAGATAAAAGGAGAGGAAAAACGAAAGCGATGCCAAATTCTCCATCCAGTCCGTTTCTCCAGGTTAAAAAGTTTCAGAGGTGGGGGTGGGGGGGCGTGGGGCGTCGCTGAATCATGACCCCACCAGCACCTCCATGATGTGGTCCAGTTCTGTCAGATCGATTTTAAAAGGCTGATTGGCTGAAACCTGGGGGGCGGAGCCGCTGTACGGCGACGCCAGCGTTTTGAGGAGGTCGTCTGTGTTCACCACTGGCGAAAGCTTGGTTAGGCCGCCGCCGCCCGCCGTGGCGCCCACGGCCCCCGCCGTGGTGCAGGGGTCGAAGTCATACATGGACGTGTCGATGTCGGCGAACAGGACGTCGTCCAGCGCCAGGTCTGAGAGGAAACCGGAGTGGGACGAAGACGAGGGAGGGGACGAAGTCGAGGGGGAAATGTCTTCCAGGCTACCGGGGGAATGTGAAGGCAGCGGGTCCGTCTGTCGGAGTTCAGCGCAGCGGCTATCGAGCAGGAAAACAGCAGCTGCCTCTGGTTTAGCACCCATTGTCCTGCAGTCTCTGGTCGAGCCTGTGGGTGCTGGGAAGGGGGGCTGCGCAGTTGGAGCGGGAGTTGGGGAGGTAGTTATGGTCATAGTATTAGCTGCTGCCGTCCTCGTAATGGCCGCCGGAGGACCCAACTCCATGTCACCAGGAGAGGGGGAGAAACCGTCATTCGATAAGATGGTCACAGGGACTGCTGACGCCGGGGGCAGCGGGGGCGGGGACAGAGGAGGAGTGGGTGGGGACGGGGCGCAAAATGCCGAATCTCCCCCGTCCTCTTCCAGTAGCGAGGCTGGCGTGAGGCAGGCTTCCAGAGGCGCGGGGCAGGGCTCCGGGCGCGGGGGCGCCGGGAAGCTGGGAGGCACCATCGGGTGGGGCGAAGGCGGCGGAGGAATCGCCGGCATCAACAGCGCGGACGGCTGCGCCACCTGCCCCGCCGCAGACAGGATGCCGAAAGACGGCGGCGCCTCGCGGAATCCCTCGTCCATGGGGTCGTCGGGCGGCGGCGACGGCGGCAGGAACAGCGGCCGCAGGGTGCCCTCCTGCTTGAGCTCGTCCTGGATGCGGCGGAGCATGTTGTTGATGAGGACGCGGCGCTCCAGGCTCGGCTCGCCGAGGGGCCGCTGGCTGTAGAGCTTCATCAGGGAGATGTTGAAGATGGTCTGTCTCTGCAGGGTGTAGGACACCTTGGAGAGACCCTCCGAGGCAGCGCCTACCCCCCCTCCCGCCACCGACGCCTCCAGCGTTTTGCCTTCCAGGCCCTCTTCATCCTCTTCAAGCTTCCGCTTTGCACCTTTACAGAACATATATCTAGAAAACACAACAGGAGAAAGGAGAAACGAGTTAGGTAAGAAATCAAGACTAATGTTGCTGCTTCACATTCAGCGATCTGGGGAAATACGAGACCGGCCATCACGAAAGTAGAGCACAGAACACCGATTAAAAACCGTCTCCAAAAGCTTCACAGCAGTTAAGGCTCAAAACCTTCGGTAAGTCAAGTCGCTCCAGACTCTATGGAAACTTAAAGCTGCGGTATGTAACTTTGTAACTAAAAATATGTTTTTTTGCATACTTGTTAAAGCTGTCACCATGTCGTGACAGTTTGGTATGAGACAGATAATCTGTGAAAAGATGGCGCTCCTCCGCCTCCTCCCTGAGCTGCTATTGCCGTCGAAAGAATTGCACCGCTCCTGACCTGAAACAGCCAATCAGAGCCGGGGGAGGGGCTTAGCGCTGGCAATCACCTCGTGTTCGCGCTGCTAAATGTGCTGATGGTGGAGAAACAACTCACCGTTCCAGGAAAACTGTTTATCTGCCGTCATCGGTGGCCATGCTAACTAGCATTAGCATTAGGCTATGTTGTGGTGAACCAGCTGTAGCGTAGCAGAGAGCAGGGGGAGTGTGTGAGCGGCACGAACATGAGGGTGATTGACGGTGCTAAGACCCTCCTCGTAGCTCTGATTGGTTGTTTCTGACTGGGTGGTGTATTTCTGCAGTTTGTACTGGGAGCACTGGGAGAAGGCAGAGGAGCTTGATTTTTTTACAGATTATCTGTCTTATATTATACTGTCACGACATAATGATAATTTTAACAAATATGTAAAAAAGATATTTTCACAAAAGTTACATACTGCAGCTTTAAATGACTAAGTTGAGAAAATAAAAAACGCATTCGTGTTTACTTTCTTCCAGCAGAGGAGACAACCCCCAGCTGGGATTTTAACACGTTCTGCAGCCATAACGCAACAATTATTTGATGGCAATTACTCTCCCAATCGAGTTTGTAATCAGTTCTGACTCCCAAACAACAGTAGCTGTTCTTTTCAAACTTCTGTTTTACTTTGTTTCTCAGAGCATAAATATTATCTATCATTGTAATATTACGAGCTGAAATGCCTAAATATGACTTCAATGAAAACCTTTAAACTCCCTCTGTTTAAACAGATGCTATAAACGGAGCTCTGCCTTATTTCGTTGTTTTAAAGAATATTTCCATGAAGTTTAGCTGATTTTAGTTTTTAATATGTAAATGTAAACATTACAAAACAATGTGATCCTTCATGTGAATGACTGGGTTTAAATGTGGTATTTGCAAGCAAAAGTGCCCAAGTGCTGTTCCTCGCAGCAACTAACTCAGGGGGTTCCTGCACAAAGCAATAGAAAACTTTTTCAAAGACACAATTGTTAGATGAATAATTTTTTTTCCCCTCTCTGAATGGTGCTCTTGCACCCCCTCTTATCGTGCAGCCCTGGGTTGCTGCCCATATGAAAAACTGCCATTTTCGGATCTCGTCGTTAAATCGCACCACAAATCCAAAACCACTTCATGCAGTGAAGTTTTCACACGGAAACCGAAGTTTTCTTCGGAAGGGCAAGAGTCTGGAAAAACAAAACGAGCATCGTGGATTAGGGGATTAAAAAAGTAAATAAAAATATCGACAACGTGAGCAGCTGCAGAGGAAACCTACACACAAAGTTATGTAGCACAGGATCATAGGCCAGATTTAAAGCCTTGCCTTCCGCCACTCCTCTTTTCATGATACCAGAGGCGCACACAGACTTGCTGAGTCGGGCAAATTAGGAGTGTGGTGGCGAGCAAGGTGGAGAATAAGAGGAGGAGACATGCTCCAATAATTTGTGTGATCTTATAAAACTATTAAGAAAACAAAGAAGAGGAAGAAAGTGGAAAGAAACGAAGGAAGCTGCTGCAGTGTGTTTGACTTTAATCCAGGCTGACAGGCTCGCGCAGCCAGTCGCCGTCTACCTTCTGAATCACGGCGCATGCGTCTGCGCTCAAACACGCACACACACAGGAAGTGTACGCTGCAG
This sequence comes from Anableps anableps, assembly GCA_014839685.1. Classification (NCBI taxonomy): domain Eukaryota; kingdom Metazoa; phylum Chordata; class Actinopteri; order Cyprinodontiformes; family Anablepidae; genus Anableps; species Anableps anableps. The sequence continues at coordinate 7,641,224 of CM026076.1, read as the reverse complement.
GCCCAGTCACCACGACTGGTTGGTTGCCATGACAAACAGAGTCAAATGGGAATTCACCCAAAGAAATGACAATGAATGGGATGGGGTGGAGGGAGGCAGGAGCGTGGAGGAGCAAGATGAGGAGAGGATGGAGGAGGATAAGCGAAAAGCAGAAGCAGAGGAGTAAGTAAGAGCCTGACCTCGGAAGGTGGGAGGGAAATGAGGACTCCATCCAGCGGCTCTACCATCAGTAATGCACATAAACCCTCAAACCTATCTTCAGTGAGGCTACTAAGATCTGTCAGTTCAGAGTTATAGAATTAAAACAGTTGCCAAATTCTGTCAATGATGTTCAAACGATTAGTATGACAGCCATTTTGATTCAGAGGGGCAGTATTACGTGTTTTCCAGGCACATAAAATCATTTTATAGCACAATCAAGAAGCTATGTTACCTTCAGTCATTAAAAAAAAAATGCTGTTAATATCGAATATGGCTTAAAAGAAATATTACTTCGTAATTTAACGCCTCTGCTCTTTCTGAAACTCCGCCTTCAGGAAGTCATCACAACAGCACTCCTCTGCTAACCCGTTAGCACCAAAATACATTAAAGCCCTGTTGTCGTCGTAGCAACCCTCCAGACCACTCAGGTCTTCTGGGTCTGGTCTGCTCTGCATCCCCAGAACCAGAACCGAACATGGAGAAGCATCTTTCAGTTTTTATGCACCACAAATCTGGAACAAACTTCCAGAAAACTGCAAAACAGCCGAAACACTGAGTTCCTTTAAATCAAGGCTAAAACCCACCTGTTTAGAGCTGCCTTTGATCAGTAATAAGTGGAACATTGATCAATATTTTCTTGATGATTTTGATGATTTGGCGGCATTCATTATCCTCCTCTTGACTCCTAGCCGCTTTCCTTCCCCATTAAAGTCTTTACATAATCTGTCCCTCCTCCAGCCCCCCCCATCACCAATTTCTAGATGCAAACACGTTGAAAATTCAAATAGATCGTAAACAACAACAAAGTGATAAAACACAGCGTTAAACTAGGACTGACCTTAAAATCTTACTTCGTCGCAGTTCAAGTAGGTTCCTAACGCTTACTGAAACTTTCTTCAAATACGTGACTCGATTTTCTTATGTTCAGAAACACGCAATATGCGTTTTCAAAATGCAAGCGTACATTTTAAGATAGGAATCAGCAGCTAAACAGTAGACTATAATGAAAAAAAAAACCAAATAATATAATGATATTATATAATGTAATATAATATAAAATAATATAAAATAATATAGTAGCCAAAAATGACTGGAGTTAAGTTATTCAATCTGGTTTTCTGTTGAAAAGCGCAGCTGAACAACCAGGAATCACCATAGCAACCAGTGACTCAGCAATATTCCAGCCTCTGCCTCTTACATTGCTCAGCAGATTTTCTCTTTCATAAATAAATCCACCATGTAATAAGCTGGAACTTCTCGATAGACCCAAGCCACCTCTCCGTGTAATCTGAACCAAGCTGCCTTCAGTTCGTCGAGCGTTTTCACACCTGAATCCAAGCGCAGTCCGGTTGCTACCAGGCCTGTCACGATAACCAATTCTGCTGGGCGATAAATTGTCTGAGAAATTATTGCGATAAACGATAATATTGTTGTTTTGAGAACATTTTGAAGTTTCAATCGATAATGGCATAATAATGCAAGTTTGCCCTCTCAAATACCAAAAAAAAAAACTTTAATTTTGCAAAGAACACAGCATAACTATTTTCAATCTTGTTTTATTAGTTGCCTTTATCTCATTATTTTTTTCAAATTTTTTGTTTCTATTTAGTAATTTTTTAAATTTATGAAGTTTTTCATTATGTATTTTTTTCTATTTATTCCATATTCTGTATTTATTTAGCAATTTTTTAAGATCTTTAAATATCCAAAATAAAACATGACAACCAAAAACCATAAACAAAATGGATTATGATGTCGATGTAAACAAAATATCCCTTCAAAAAATATTAATAATAAGAAGGGAAATAATCGAGCTCATTTTAATTTATCATGTGATTAATTGTTTAATTTCTTATTGCGACAGGGCTAATTGCTATGTTGACCAAATAAGACCTAGAACACCCTCGCATCTTCACAATAATTTCCATATCCCAATAATTTACATGGTGAATAAAAACGCATTACAGGGTAACTTCTGGCATAAACATGTCCTCACATTGCCAGTTATGGAGGACCAAAACTGACATAATTAAAAATAAAAGCAGAAATACATACATTTTGTTTTTCCTTTTCACTACACATGCGTTTTTGTCAAGAAATGTATATATTTTGTTTTTCATTTTCATTTCCTTATACAAGAGTTTGTTCTTTTTACATTTCCTTGTCTGTTCTTTTATATATACATTTCATGATGAAAACGCATGTGTAAGGAAAAGGAAAAACAAAAACACATTTCTTGACGAAAACACGTGTAAGGAAAAGGAAAAACTAAACACATATATTTCTGCTTTTATTTTTAATTATGTCAGTCTGGGTCCTCCATAGCCACTCCTTCATTCCAGCACTGTGACTCCTGCTGCTGCAGGATCTGAGAAGAAAATGGAGATTCAGAGACCGAAGGAATCAAAAAGGAACTTTCAAAGCAGAGCGCTGTTGTGCGACTGGGAGCCGAAGCAGCTGCGCACGTCTGACTCACCGAGTCACGGCAGGCTGTTTAGGCTCCCTTACACACAAGAGACACACAGAGCAGGGTTGACATACCAGAGGTGCCCCACCCCTCACATTCCACTTCATTATCCTCCTCTCGCCTCTGACTATCCACTGCTTCTCACCATTTTCTTTCACCTTTCTTCAACATCCTGCAGGCCGAGCTTTAATTCTTCACCAATTTCGAGACAGCAACTCCGCGGATAAAGAAAAACAGACCGTAAATGAGTCAAAGTGATAAAGCACAGCAGTGGAGGAGGACTGTGCTCCTCACTGTGTCACAGTTAAAGTTGGGTCCCAAAACTTTCTCCAAGAGATTCCTTTAGAGAAATTCATGAAAAGCAAAAAAAAAAAAAGTCTTGAAACTACGTTTGTTTTCTAACTCGTCGTCAGAACCTCACCAGATGGGTTACAATTAAAGATGCACCGATCTGGCTTTGACCGGCTCGTACCGATTTCTGGTAAGACTCAGAGCTGCCCCCAGCAATGAAAGCTACAGGTGCCATAAAAAAAGTGCAGACGATGAAAAATAACTCATGTATCAACTGCAAATTCAAGTTGTCTGGTTGTTATTTACAATCGTCATTTCTGCCATTATTAATGTGGGTCAGTAAATTAGTAAATTTGCTTGTCCTGTTATGAGTCAGTTTGTAATCATTTTGTTTTTATTTAATATAATTTCTTTGTTGGTTCTTTCGCACAGTAAAACACAACATGTTTTAAATTACACTTTTATGATAATTATTGAGTCGGTAGATAATATATTCCATTAAATTGAGATAAGGGGTAGGATTAAATAAGTGTTCACTTCTTCCCACGCCTTTTATTTTGTTCTTGGTTGTGTATGCACATGTTTTCTCTTGTCCTACTGGTTACTTTTTTTTGTTTTGCTTTTTAAAAACCTGTTTGAAATAAATAAAATCGTAATAAAATAAAAAATAAATTTTCTATTTTTGTTCAGTTTGTTAGAACAAAATAAACGTAGTAATGTGGGAGAAAAAGAAAGACAATGCTAATAAAAGGAACATTTTGAGATTTTGAGCATTTATTTTTACATTTTTTACAATACTGATAATATTTTCTACTGCTTTTGAGAAGCTAAGACCTTTGTAAACCTATTTAAAAGAATCCATCATTATAAATACATGCAATATTTTGGTCCACATTTAATTTTAGCTTTCTGCTCTAACTCAAAAAATAACCTCTGTTAACATAAAGCTGAAATTTTCCTGAAAATGCTGATACGTGTTGCATTGGTAACATGACTAGGCCAGTCACAATAACAAATTTTGCTGGACGATAAAATATCCCAGAAGTTATTGTGATAAACAATAATATTGTTATTTAGCGATAATTTTCAAGTAATATAATGGTAATGGCATAATAATGTAAGTACAACCTCTAAAAGATCAATAAACTTTATTTTCTAACGAACATTTAACACTGAATCTGGAAGACATGTAAATATCCAAAATAAACAAACAACAGAACCGAAACAACTTATAAAACCGACACTGAAGTCTCTGTAAACAAAACTGTCCTTTAAAAAAGGGGCTAGTTGAGACCGATGCGCCAGACTGAAGCCTTTTGTCAACCAGTCTTTGATAGAAAGAGAGACACGAGAAAAACAAACAATTATCCAAATGGAAATTATCGAGCTCATTTTAATTTATCATGCGATTAACTGATTTATTGCAACAGGTTTAAATGTGACAAATAATAAAAAAAAAAGTAAATGAATGAAAACAATGTTAAAATAAATAAATACATTTAGTCCCCAGAGGGCTAATAATATCAGAAACCGTTTCCTCATGGCGACATGAACGTTCGCTTATAAAACTGGAGGAACGAGAGGAAACTGCTGCGTCTGTATGTATAGAAATTAGAGCTGGGCGATAAATCGATTCGATTGATTAATTGAATTTTTGGTTTTTGAAGATTTAATTTTTGGAAAGTCTGGATTTTTTTTTCCCACTCACGTTTCCATACTTCAGAGTGATCTCAGGGCGGCCATCTTGTTTGACAAGCGTGTTTTACAGTTTCTATTTGGACGCAAACAACCATTTAAGAAAGAACCACACAGACTGAGCATCTCACGTCAGAGCCTGACGACTTCAGAAGCTTTTTTGATTAAAACGACTTTTTTCTCATGTTCTTCTTGGAAAACTGTCTTTATTCTGCTAATATTATGATTTTATCCTCGTAATTAAACAAAAAAAAATTATTGTAACCTGGCCCTAATACTCCATCGTACAACTCACAGAAGGGATGATTAAAATAAAAGCCACTTATTGAAAATATTTTCTGTCATTTGCAATTTTTTTTTAAGAAAAGAAAGCGAGATAAAAAAATAAATAAATAATCAGATTTTATTTTTAAGCCATATTGCCCAGCCCTAATAGAAATCATCCCATAAACAATCCTCATTCGCTCTGTTTCGGCATTTTTTAAAATCAGACACGATCTAGCTAACTCTTATCAAACCAAAATGACCTTCCTCTGGTAGATATGGCTTATCAGAGTCAGAAAACCATATTTCCTTACAGCGGACTATCGAGTAAATCACTGAAAGTGACCGAATGTTGTTAACACGAGTACAAAAAGTCCTCCTGGTAGGTACAAGTGGACGGATGGTGGGTCAGAAAAGTCAGAAAATTGTTCAAGACAACCAAAACAGCAAAGTTGTGAAATGACAAAATGAACTAAAACTAAATAAATGTTACAGTTAATATCCTTTTAAAGCAATGCGTATTATTATTGTAGCAGATATAATGATTACTGTTGCATTTTAGGTTTATATAAAAAGCAGCACATGTTTTGCTTCAAATCTTTGAGTTTTATTTATACTTAAAGGTTACTGATGACATCAGAATCTCAAGCCTAATCCAGAAAAAAAACCTCAAGACTGAACGTCTCCGTTTTCCCTTCCTTCAGCTGAGCGACGGCTCCCTCCAATTAGCAAGAAATCAATGAAACTTTCCAAGAGCCGCTACAGATTTGGAGGTAAGGTCAGGTGTGTGCATGCACGGCAAGTGTTAGCTTGCCAACTAGGGCCTGTAAACACGAAACATGTGGTCTGATAATATTATTCCTGGAGCTGGCTGCATGTGTGTAGTGCAGTAGTGGACGGCCTCTGCAGTGATATTATGATCCTGTAACCGGATATGCTGGTTTCCATGCCTGAGCTGCACATCCACCCCTCCCCCTTACCTCCACGTTGGGCTATTTCAGTTTCTGTGGATGCACAAAGTACTAACACACACACTATACTGCTGCAGGTAGATCAAAGTGGCTCTCTCCTGAGTGCATTTATCCCAGCACTTGCACATGCATCCCAGGCTGCAGTCATGACTGCGTTTTTTGCTGCTGTTTTTCCACTGGAGTGCGCCCGGCTCTGCACATGAGGACGACACTCTCCAACTCACTTCTGTGAGAACGGTCCTATGTGCGTGTCTCTCTCTCTCTCTCTCTCTCTCTCTCTCGTGCACACAGAAAACACAATGTCATACTAGTAAACACATTCCAGACCAAACCCAGAGGAAGAGCTAGTGCATTGTGACCCGACGCTGCTACGCTCACTCACACACAACTCAAGATACCGTTACACCATGATGACAGCTCCAACCACCATCCTGCCATTGCTGCCATTCACCGACTCATTAAAACGGGTTCGGTGACACCTCTAAACACACGTGCAGGTTTTATACATCCCTTGATCATCAACTTCTTGTTAATAACCAGGAAAATACATGATGACTGTCATTTCCTAGCAGATGCACTCACCCAGGCATAATCAGAAACCACAGACATGAAAGTGACACTGTGACACAGTTCGACACGTACCGCTCAGCAAATCAAGGTTCTGATACTTCTGACTAAAGGAACGCGGAGGAGATACTGAATTACGCACTGAAAGATGTTTTGTCTTTTTGATCTGAAGTGTCTCAACAGTAACAGAGCATCCAGAGTTTGATATAATATCAGGAATGAGAGCAAGATGATGGCTCAGACTGGCGCTTTGTGCAAGCAACAATATGTTGGCAGACTTTATATTACATTAGGGATGCACCGATGTGAAAATTTGGGCCGATATTTGACATTGCCTCCCCTTTCGAAACAATAAGAAAACGACCACAATGCTGGGGATTGCTTCTCTGCTTCAGTTAAACACCCCGCTATCCTGCGCTGCATCACCATCACTGTCACATGACCAAACAAATACCACGACCAACCCGCTCCTCTCCAGAAAACGCCAACAAGATGAAAATAAACGTCAGTTATTAATATCAGCCCAGTTCTGATTATCGGACCGATACGATATTTAAAAGAAATTACCAACATGGGTCGATACCGACGCACAGCTGCATGCAAAAAGCTAAAATTTGCAAATACTTAAGATTTCCTCAGGAAAAAAAAAAACAAACAACACTGATAACTCCTTATTTTAATAGTTTAAACACCAAATATACCTTAATATGCATTCATACGCAAAGTGGAAATAGTCTTAGCGCTACCGCAGAAGCTAACATCTATAGTCTTCCTGAGCTCAGCTCTTGGGGGAACAGCCAATCAGAGCCAAGGAAAAATAAATGCCATTCAGTGATTGGTTGCTTTGCAAACTCCAGCCATTAGCATGCGAACTGGCATTGATCCCAGTTATTCCAGCTTCCCAAGCTGCATTTTCTTTTGAATATTTTAGATATGCTCCACGAAAAAAGTGCAAATAGGCGAATTTTCCATGAATAGTTCGGAGCAACATTTCATAGAAAAATCTGCGAACATTGGACCCCAAATACGCAGGAGTCCTCTGTTGGTTCAAATCAGTTGATCAGTTTGTTAACTTGTAATCATTAGTTTGTTTTTGTTTTAGCACCATTTCATGCAAAATTATCTGAAAAGTGGGTTTTATGCTTTATGAAAATGACGAACCGATCTAGAGTTCGTTTGGAACCGTACAGAGAGAGTTTGGAGGACAGTCTCCAGAGTGATTATTTTCGTCAACACCCTAATGCAAATGACACACCAAGGGAGGAAACGAGCCTTAAACAAACTGAACACCTCAGCTGTGAAAATACCAGTTTTATTTACAGTTTTTAATGATTCATGGGGTTAAAATTACATTTGGGGAACCAAAATATTTTATCCCAATAATGTTTTGGCTCAAATGATATACTGATGAGTTGCAGCGGCGACACTTTTGAAATGAAAAACACTGCGAAACTGATGCTACTGCATCAACTGTTACTATTTCTACCACTGAAAGCATTGAAAAACTGGAAAAAGTCCAGCTGGTTCAGGTTGATCCAACCTTACAGTCAACTTAAAACTCCTAAATTAGCTTGGCTAAACTGATTAATATGAAGCAAAAACTGTAAATAACGTCCTGGAGTTTGTCCTTTTATTATTGGCTGTAAAACATCAATGCACCGATTTCCTTAATCTTGGGCGATCGGTATTCAGCCGATACTTGCATCTGAAAGCGATCTTATCCGCCGATCTTATTTGCTCCTGCATTTGGGCATTTTTCATTTCGCACTACAAGGAAACCTAAAACTCAGGACACTTTAAGGTGTTTTAAGTTGTTTTGTTTGTCCTCGACGGACCTCAAACCTTATGATGTTGCAGAAGCAAAACACTGCTGTGCACTTTATTTGCGCAAAACATGTCTGCAGTCTAACCTGTTGCGCAAGTTTAGTTTGCTTTTAAAATGTGAAAAATGAAAGACTCAGAACAGATTTTTTTTAGTTTAGTTAATTTAGTAGTTTGGACAGCAATGCTCTAAACTGTTCTTTTATATTTGAGTGCAGTTATAACATGTTTGTATTGTTTCACGGGTGTTGTTCATCGTTTGTCAATAAAATAAGATTGGAACAAGGTGTAGTGAGACCTTATAACACCTGACAGTGTCAGCTATTTAACAAAATTGGAATCAGCAGGTCAGGCTTTATAAAGATCTGTGATCGGCCGGACAACTGCAATTGGTGCACCTCTAGTTTAAAACTTTGTTTCACTTTGTGTCATATTTAGGTCAATGTCAAATATTTTTTGTCTAATTTGCATAATGAACAATTTTTTTGTTGATGGTGTATTTATTTCTTAGTTTTTTATATCCGACTTTCTGGGAACTTTAGATATTAAGGAGCCTTTTGGCTAATTCTGGCATATTTACTTATAAATGTTCCTAAATATGTACTGTCCCTTTGAAATAACTTCAATAAATATCAGTTTTGTCTTATTTTATGTTATTATTTTAGAGCTGGACTCTTTATAAACACTAAAATGAGATGCTGGTGTTTATAAATCCTGCTTGAAACAGCTTCCAGCTCTTGGTTGCAGCACTGCTGATAAACACTGAACAGTCAGGATTATAAAGAGCGTTCACAAACACTGAACCTCGTTTAAAAACTATGATTTTACCAACTCGGCTGCTGATATTCCTGCAACTTCAGAAAGTCAGAGTACAACCGAAGCAGGATCAAACTTTAACTGGAAGCCACGTGTTTAGTAACAGAATGATGTGGCATCAAGCTGGGTGTTTTATTTAAGCAATTAAAAACCAGCTGTAGAGTCACTCCTGACTCGAACCACATCAGGGTGAAAACTGACTGAACAAATCTTGTTCAAGAAGTGAAAACACAAAAAGAGAAAGCAAGAAAAACAAAAAAAAAATCAAAAACAAAACAGGAACTATTTTTTTTTAATTGAAATCACAGATAATGGAAAATGGTCTCTGGCGCTCTTTAATGTTTTGTTTTTGATTTAAAAAAAAGAAAAACGTCTCGGTGCCTCTTTCTAACCCTACAGTCAGAGAGATTTAAAGAAGAGTGGCAAAAGCAAATGAGGTGGATTAGCAGTGCTTCCCAACGACTGATGGACTCATCAAGGACATGTTACTGTGGAATATCGTCTCTGCTGCTCGGAAATTGAGCCATTGACATGTCATTACTGTCATGATACCATCATACAGCAACAGTCTTTAGTCAGAGGCCTCTTCAGACTTGTTGCAAGACTGACTGCTACTGGAGATCCTTCCTGCACACACCATCGCCATCCATGGTAACTCTTGGAAGATACTTGGATGATATGAGTTATGACATTTAATTTTCCTTCGGGATAAATAAAGTATTTTTGAATATGAATCGAATTAAATAACATAACATGTTGCAATATGGAGTTTCTATCTCCCAGTGGTTCCATTAGAACCACGACAAAATGTTCTCATTGTTAAACAACATTCAGATCAGTCTTAAACGGAGAGGTTTCACCACCACTGTCACGGATACGTCTTGAAGCAACAAGAAACATTAAAAGAAAACTGCTTACAGATGATCTAAAAAGTGTGCACAACCCATATCAAACTTCGAGGTGTCTGAGATGCAACAAACGAGGCCGAAATCAGAGAAAATATGGGACAACAGTGGCACTAGAAGAATGAATGTTTACCTAAAATTGATGACAGAAAGCAACACCGAAGGAGTCCTACAAGTACCGGTCGTGTTTTAGATGCGAAAACAATCTCACGTTTATCTAGGGTTGGAAGTAAGAAGCCTTTTCTTCCCAAGAAAACATCCAGGCACGACTAAATTTTTGAAAAACCTTGTGGGAGGATGAGACCAAAGTAAACTCCGAAACGCATTTTTGGCAGACCAAACCAAAAGGAACACCATTCACAGAGTAAAAGACGAAGGTGCCAGCCATCATTAGTTTACAGGGGTGCACACATATACAACCAGGGTATTGTACAGTTATATGTAACATCAGGAAAAATGGCGTTTTAGATCCACTGTGTGCCTAAAGTAATGTGTGCCATCACTTTAAATCATAGGTGTCAAACTCAAGGCCCGGAGGCCAAATCCAGCCCGCCACAGCATTTTATGTGGCCCTCGAGATTCCAGACGCCAAATTACATCAATCAGAAATTCACGCAAAATCAACAGATCCCCGCATTTTATTGCGCTAAGTGAGTTGATCACAGATTTTCCGCAAAAATGGTCAAAAACGTCGGGTTTAAGTGATGCTAACTCCCACCTGCAGGTGGCAGTATTTCTTACTTCTACTACTCTGCTGCCTCAGCCTTACTTGATGTTTGCGATTGATGTGGCGAGTAACAAAAAGTCACATTTACCTCATATATAAAACGCAAATATTATAATAAAACAAAATCTGATTTGAATCACAAAAATCGCAAAATCCTGGAGGTATTGATCAATGTGAAAAGATGTTCAGTGCTATTTAATCTTAAGAAGAACTTATTGAATGCAGAGGAAGCTATTTATTAATATTTTAACAGTTTGTTAGAGGGTTTTATCAATACATTCTGACACCACCGGCCCTTTAAGAATATTTATGATGTTTATACAGCCCAAAATGAAAATGAGTTTGACACCCCTGCTTTAAATGGCGGATAAAACCATCAGTATTACGTCTGCCTCACATGAAAATGATTCCTGTTTCTGTGAAACCGAAGAAAGACAGGAAAAGATGGTAAAGACCAGTCAAAACCAGAATAAATAATCACAGAAGCAACATCCATGGCCGTGTGTGTGTGTGTGTGTGTGTGTGTGTGTTCCCTCAAAGTGATCATAAATGCTCACATGACAGAGGTCAGCTGGCTATCAGGGAATTCACCACAAGCTCTTACGTAATGACAGACCTGGTTGCAAAACTCTGCAGTGGCGCTGTGCAACATGCAGCATCTACCTGAAAAAACAGAAGTGCAACGACGGAAATGGTAGCAAACCTCTCAACACCTGAAAGATTTAACTTTCCTGCTTTAAATGCATCACTTCGACCGTTTAAAGCAGGGAGGGGGTCCGAACTTTTCAGCACGTGGGCCAAAATCATCAGCTAGAACTCATTTTTAAAACTAAAATCACCAAAATATTGTGATTTTTTTTTTTTTTTTTTAACCTACTCAGCAATAAACTAAGCATGAACTATTTTAATTAATCAAATAAAGAAATCAGATTTTTCAACTTCAAATGGTTTTTCCTTGTGGAATGAAAGGAATCCAGTTTGCTTATTATTTTGAGCTCAATTGAAGAAAACATTTGAAAACACTTGCTGTATTCAGACAAGCTTTACTGCAGCATTTTAAAGCATATTTGTGTGCAGAAGAGGTGTACTTTAAAGTATAAGTCAATTAGTAGATGTGGTCCTATTTACCACGAAAACAGAAGGAAAGCAGAAAGCTTGGAAAAGACGATCATTTGTGTTGCATCTAGGGCTGCAACTAATGATTTTACTTATCGAAAATTAAAAAAAAAAAAAAAAAAAATGGCACATTCTGCTGATTTTTCATTTAAGCCTTTTTATACAATATTAGAAATACACTAAAAGATGCAAATAAATAAATAATTCAATTCCTTTCTAAGAGAAAATGAACATGAATTGCCTGAAATGCAACAGCACAGCATTCCTTGAGTGAACGCTTGATCATTTGCAGCAAAGGATGAATCTGCAGCTAAAATATGCTTCAAACATCAACAAGGGAAAAGCGCAGTCCTTTTTTTTTATTTTTTATTTTTTTAAGGAATTGGAACCGGGTGAAGCTGATTTTATGCCACTTGAGGAGTTTTGGGTAGATTATTTTTCCAGACAGGTTTTTTTTGTTTGTTTGTTTGTTTGTTTGTATAAATGCAAAATGTTTATATTTTTACACAATTTTGGCCCGAGTACTGACCTAAGTGTGTTGTTCTTTCAGCAAATGGCCTTTTTCTGAGTCTGTAGACTCCAGTTCACAATTAATTGATTACTAAATTTTAATAATCTTTTAATCGTTTCAGCCCAAGTTACATCTAACAATTTTATAAGTAGATTTTAATTTAAAAGTCATTGTTTTGTCCTAATTTATTTCATTTATTCTTGAATTCTGCTCAGGTGGACCGCAATTAAAAAAAAAAAAAAAAATCACTCCAGGGGCCGCAAATGTGGCCCACGGGCCCTACTTTGAACACCCTTGGTTTAAAGTGAAAGACCAGCCTTCTGTAGCTGATTTAAGTCCATATCAGCAACAGCGCAGGAGTAACACAGACGAAGGAGTGCAAAGGTCAGGGACACGGCCGAAATAAAACGTTGCTTTTTCTGTTTGCAGGTACGCTCCGCACTAATTTATTAGACAAACAGATCTTCAAAGCGAAGGTTTGGGAAAACACAAACATCCACAGGAAACAGTAAAACAGACGCGGTCAGCTGTAAGGGTGACGACGAGGATTACTTTTACGTAACCACGCCGTCACTCCAAAGGTCAAACCCACATGTGCAATCAAAGCCAGCTTGTGCACATCCCAGATTTTCTGGTCCGGGGAGCGTCTCCGCTCACAAACTCCCTCCCGTCCGCACTCGCTCTTAAGTCTATAAATAAAAGGCAGAAGAAGAGAGCAGATTTAGGTCAGCAGACGTTGCCTACATGCTGCTGCGGAGCGGGTTCTTCTCCCCGCTGCCGAAGCGCCGAGAGAGAAAGCAGCCACCGGATCCTGGTGCCGAGCCTCAGGAGCTGCAGGAATGTGTGCTATCGATACGTCTGGTCGCTGGTTTTACCGCAGCGCCCGCCTTATTAGCAGCAGAACCAGCCTGATTAACGCAGCGCCCACCTTCCAGCTTCAGAAGCGTTGTCCTTTCCGTCACTTCCAGGCCGCACTCTTTATGTCTCGGTTTTAATCCTAAATTTACTAATCCCGGCCTCCCAAGTCCGCCTGCGACCACACTGCTGCCTGGTAAGGGCTCGCTCTTGCTGTGGAGCGTTGCAGGACCGACATGGACGGAAGCGTCGCAACAACTGGCTCTGCACCGTTTATATACGCCGGGCAGGCTGCGTTTGCGCTCCTTTTCCAAGCCGTGCACACACCACATGTCCAGATCCAGCTGTCGTCACGTGGCTGTTCCGAACACAACACGACTGCTGGGATGCAAAACCTTTCAAATTCACTGATAAAGTCACCAAATCTGGTCAATTTCAAAAATTCTAGGTGATCTTAAATAGTGTACAGCTAAATCTTACACATTTATGTTTTTTCAGTGGTTAATAACACCATAAACTAGGATTGTTTTGATAAGATGTGCATGCTAAAAATCTTCCATTACTGTTTATTTATATGCTCATTCAACGATTCATACCCTGACGTCTTACACCTCTCAGGCTGCAGTTACCCCTGCTGCTTGTGAATTTGTTTACCCACACTTTTTCCTTCAACCTAACTTTCCTCTAATGCTTTAGTCCAGCCTGCCTCTTTAGTTAAAGCCTTTTATGGCTTACCATCCTTGTATAAGGAAACAATAAATGTTTATCACTCTTTGTGTAATAAATCTATATATTTAATACATGACCTGGATGTGTCTGTGTGCGCTCTTGAATCTCTGACTCCAACTTCAGTTAATCTGAATCTCCCCCAAACTCCTGAATGCACTTCGCTTCACATTCCTCTTAAAGTTGCCTGTGCATCTTTTTCAAACACGTTTTTTTCTTCCACTCAACTTTCCATTAATACTATATGATCCAGCTCCCTGTAAACTGCAACGTTTTGTTGTTTTAGTAAGAGCCTTTTGCGGCTTTTTCTCAATCTTTTTTTTTTTTTTAATTGTTTTTATGTCATATTCTAATTTTATGAGGAAGTTTTAGAGTTCGATCAGCTGTAAATTGACTGAAATAAACGTTTTGAACATATTTCACAAGCTTGGCTTGTCAAACTGAAAGAAAACTGACTTTTCAATTATATTCTAATTGATTGAGATGCACCTGTATGGCATGTTTCTTCTGTCCCGTGGGTCCCTGTCTGGACAAAGTAAGAAGTAGTAGAAGAAGACCTCTGGTGTGACCTACATGCTGCTTGTGGATAACGGTAAAAGGAACAAGAAGTGAAGAAGAGGTGCTGTCACCAGGAGCTGGCTGCTGTGTTGTGGTGCAGATTACAAAACAGAGGCCCCTCCACTAATACAGCTACTGATTATGTAGTAGTAGAGCAACACACTGACGACCAAAATCACTCAAGAAAAACACGTTGGTAACACTTAAACTGATAAATAAAAGTTAATTACTTGTTAATTCAATCTCGTTTTTAAATATATTTCCATTATCTTGACTTAATTGGGTCATTTCATGACGTTTTTATTGTACTGCACACATAATAAGCTATAAAAGTGAGGTCCAGTCATTGAGAGTATTTTTGGGACAGCCCAACTGTCTTTTTTTTACTGTCTGTGGAAAGTTTATCAGACGCTTTTTCTCCGCAGTCCTAAACTAAGACGCAGAAGGACCGCCCTGTGTCAGTAACTGGAATCCACAGCGGATACACACACAGTAGCAAAACTTCTCCACCACCTTACTGTACTGATACCGAAACACCAGCAGCCGCCGTCTCTATTATTCATTAGAAATAGGTTAACGCTTCATGCCGGTGTGTTTTCCCCTCTCGGCGTGTTTAACTTCGCTCCTTTTAAAAAAAGAAACAGAGTCTTACCAGATCCAGGTCCGCCGGGGGTCCACAGAGAAACATGAGGGGGGTATTTAAACAGTCCCGTCGGCAACAGAAAAACAATCGGTCCTCGCTCCCGGAGACTCCGCCACACAATGGCGCTGATAGGAGGAGAAAACAGCCTCCGCTCGCTGGAACGCTGATGCCTTCAAGGCCTGTCGGATTCACCTACAACGAAACCGTTTTGGGTTTTTTGGGTTTTTTGTTTTGTTTTTTTTTTTATGTTTCCGCGTTCATAATCGATTGTATATTTGGGCTAAGCGGCGAATATTAATAGAACGCATGAACGACACTGTTTTTAATCCTACATCAAACGTAAAAAAAAACGAACATTCTGTTTAGAGGCTTATTTAAAAGTTGCTCTCTTGAATACGGGGAAAGAAAATGAACAGGGAGAAATTACTCTCCAGTTACTTTAATGATATACCACATAATTCAATTCAAACAACAGTTAGGATGTTTTAGCCCACTTTTGTTTGTTTGTTTATGTCCTGTCAGTATCTAATTAGGTAAGCCCGGAACGTTTACGAGGATCCCGTCAAAGCAGCAGGAGAAGCAGAAACCGAGCAGCTGCCCCGAGAGCGGAGTTTAGCCCCGCCCATCTTCAACAGCGTGTACGGGGGCACGCGCGCTCACAGGAACAAGCTCAGTAACTTCATTCTCATTCTTTCGGTGCAGATTGACTGATATGATTTGGTCAAAAGAGCAAAATTATTAAATTAATGAAAAACTAAAAAAGTAATTATGAGTCAATTTTATAAATTTGTAATAAACATGCCAAAAATTAATTATCATGTAATGTCATTATAAATTGCATAATAATTCATATTATTTAAATTAACAAATCCTAATCTAAATGATATTTACTGGATTTTTTCATGGTCTCAAGCGCCCAAACTTCCACTAGTCTAGATTGTTCTTATTAATATTAGTGATGATTGAAGTAAAGTTGCAAATGCATACAATAAATATAAACTAATATACCTAATTAATACATTTATCCATAACTATTTTAGTATTTTGTAATACATAATAAAACAGAGAAACAATTAATACAAATATTTACTATACATTAAAAGCATATAAAATAATTTCAGGATGGATTTATTGATTGTACAATCCTTTGTTGTACTGAAGATAAAAACATGTCACAATTTAATACAAATATAAATCCTTGGGGAAAAAAAAAAAAATTATATATATATATATATATATATATATATATATATATATATAAATAAATTTAAATTCTAAATAGATACATTAGATAGATAGTATATAATATATAAATACAATTATTTAAAGGTTTCAAAATAATAATAATATTATTATTATTATTATTATTATTATTATTATTATTATTATTATTATTATTATTATTATTATTATTATTATCATCATCATCATCATCAATATATATTAAATGTGGGTATTTGGTGTTCAACACAAGACTACAGAATATCAAAATACTGAAATAATTCTAAGCTTTTAAGATACAATCATAACTTTTATTAATTATTTTCACATTTAAATATGTATTCAATGCATACCTAAAACATAAATATTCATAGATACATCTATAAAATCTTTATTTGTATGTTTGTTTATGCAAGGATGTATGGCACTTTTAGCCCTTTGACTTCACAGTATTATAAAATAATAAAATAGAGGAAAATTTATGTCTTAAACATATAAGGAATATTTATAACCCAATTATTTGAGTTAAAAAATATGATTTTTCTTTTATTAAAAAAAATCGATTCAAAAAACAAAGTTGTTAAAATTTACATATGGATGAAATTGGAATTGAAATTACAAACATTAAAAACTGCTAAAAGCATATATAAGTATTTTTGGTTTTTGAATGATAAATTTATTTCAAATATTTTACAGTCATCATAGGCACATCATGTGATTGTTTCTTTCTATTAGCCTTCCCCCTAAAGTAAATGGGTGGGGCTAACACCTTTATGAACGAAGTCATTGGGGCCGCAGTTGAGTGTCTGTGCTGATTAGCCAAACTTTGTAGACTATTTGTTTAGTCATATTAAAGATTTTTAAAATTTATTGATGAACAGAAGCAGAGGAGAAATTAATCAATAATATTATTTTAATGTATAATAAATTAAAGTATGATTAATGATTTTCATCTTTATTTGTGTATTTGGTAGAAAAATAATTCTAAAAATATTTTCATGGATTCAATGTATTAATTAAACTTCTCTTTTAATGACCAAATATATTAAATGTAATTAACTTATTTACTTATTATTTATTTACTGGATAGTGGCCAAAGACAGAAGAGAAATCCTACAACCACTAAAATCTGACGCCACTCCATTTTTGTTTACATTTCGTGAAGAAGGAAGCTGCTCAGTGTCTTCAGAGGTTTTCATGTCGTTTCCTTCACTGGTTCTTGGTGCAGCGCCCCCACAGGCGAGTGGTGGAACTGGTTGCTCACAGGGTTTGGTTAGTTTAACACAGAGCTGAGTGAAAGTGAACCACATCAGCTGAAAATGGAGCAATGTTGCAACTTTGGTCCACAATCAAACTGACTCTACCGGACTATCAGGTGTGAAAACAGCCCAAGTCTTAAGGTTGTGTTTTATTAGCAAGCAGTCTGCTAATTATTATTCTTAATAATGAGCGTCATCTCCTCTGCCATCATCTGTTGAGGCAGCAGCATCAGAGCCAAAGACCTAAAAAGGCTCAACAACCTGATAAAGAAGGCTGGTTCTGTTCTGGGGACGACTGGAACCTCTGGAGATGATGATGCAAAGAAGGATTTTGCATAAAATTAAGAAAATTATGGACAACCCTGACCGTCCTCTTCATGAGACTGTCATTGAAAAACAGTCTCTTCAGTCAGAGGTTTCTTCAGACTGTTTGTAAAACGGACCACTACAGGAGATCTTTCCTGCCCACAGCCATCACCGTCTATAATAACTCCTTAATTAAATGAGTTATATCAATTTAATTTCCCTTTGGGATCAATAAAGTATTTCTGAATTTGAATGAGGGAGGGACTTCAGCTGGACTCTTCTCACAGCTTCACCTGAGATGATGACGTGATGATCCTGGAATGGAGCTAACGGATCGTTTTGTGCAAAAATACAGTGAATATGTTTCTTTATTTGTTATAAAGTAAATCTTTTAAGCTAAAAAGCTTTTTGCAACACATTTATATGCAAAATATTGTGAGCTTTCAGCACAAAAACCTGAGGTTTGCAACACCGCAAGTGTAAAAATTTTGCCAAAAGTCATCCACTGTTTTTGTCATTTATTTGATGGTATTCCATGTACTCATATCAAGGTACCTCGGCTTTCACTTTTGCTGCTTCCTTCTCAACTCCAGTCAGGTTGTAGAGTTCATGAGCACAGCTGGATAGAGAGCAGCGGGCCAGAGTGGAGCTGTGAATATTGAGTGCTTGTATCAAACTGTGTTAGCTTCGGGGAAACCTCGGCTGCAGCGCGGGCCTTAGCCAGGTCCGCCTGGGTTGCCTGAACATGCTCCTGCGAGTGAATGGAGATCCGATTTTAGCTTCTGCCTTCATCTCTCTGGACTCCGAGTTGACTCATGAATGCCGAGCAGCGAGGAGGGATGGCTCTAAATAAAGATTTCAGGTCAAAAACAGGAAATGGCTCAGTGAGCAGGGAGGGCAGGGCCATAGCAACACCAACTGGAGAGCAGCCGACAGATTCCCTCCCTCCTTCTCGCCCCCCCCCCCCATCTATCTATCTTATTTATTCCTTGCTCTTCTTTTACTTCCTGCTCTGAGCAGCAGCTACATTTTACCACACAGTTACTCACGTCTCAGATGCATTTACGAAGCGAACGCAGCAGCCGTTTTGGTTCGTTTTAATTCCCCCCCCACCCACCAGGAGCGTGAACCTGACTCACGGTGAGGTGGCTGCTCTCACTCATCGTTCAGAGCATGAAGCAACGCACCGCTGCCATCCATCTCTGTGTCGCACCTTCGGGTGGACTGGAGCAGACGACTGCCGTCTGAATTAGATCATCAACCATTCTGGTTCCATTTTTACTCACAAGCTGGGATCTTTTTTTAAAAAAATATATATATATATATAATCAGGATCTATTAATGCATACAGACAGACTATGCAAAATATGTCACCACCCAGTGCCGAGCGTATGCTAATATATAAACTCACTGACCAAACTGGTGGAGCACCGAACAGCCAGTCTGATTTGGATTCAATCTGGGAAACCTGCAGACCAGCGAAGGGAGTATAAACGAGCAGAAGTGATGCTGCGGTTGTCTCGTTTTCACAATAATTACGTGAAATGACCAGAAAGATGTGCGCTGATCTGAAATACACATCCTGTGAAGATGGGAGCTTTTCTAAATAAATCCAGCCTCGCAGAACCAGCTCAGCGCAGCAGCAGGGTTCATATTTAGCACTGCTGATCAAACGCTTATTACAGTGTTGTCGATTGAAGCTCCTGCTGATGTATAGAGAACTGCCATCTGGCCATGTTCTACGGTGCCTATAAAAAGTATTCACCCCCCCTTGGATGTTTTACCCTTTTTACTGCTTTTATAAATCAATCACCATCAATTAAATTTGCCTTTTTAACAAAATGACTTCCAAGAAACCCTTTACTGTTAAAGTGAAAACTGATTTCTACAAAATAGTGACAATTAAATAAAAATATTCACCCTCTTCAAGTTAATATTTAGTATATGCACCTTTGGCTGCAGTCCCAGCATGGGGTCTGTGGTCTCCATCAGGGTTGCACATCTGGACGCTGCAGTTTTATTTCATTCTTCCTCGCAGAACTGTTCCAGCTCTGTCAGGTTGAGTGGAGGTCGGCTGCAAACGGCTCTGTTCAAGTCCAACCGCTAGTTCTCGGTCAAAGGTCTGGGCTTTGACTGGGCCACCTCAGAACCGCCGCCTCGTTGTCTTCAAAGCATTGCTGTGCAGCTTCAGCTGGATGCTTCGGGTCGTTGTTTTCCTGGAAAATAAATCTTCTCCGAAGCCGTAGTTCTCTCCCAGATGGAAACCCCCTCAGCATAATGCTGCCGCCACCATGTTTCACGGTGGGGATGGTGTGTTTGTGGTGATGTGCGGCGTTTGGCGTCCCCCAAACGTAGCGTCTCGTCTGACGGAGCAAAAAGCTCCATTTTGGTCTCATCAGACCAAAGAACTTTCTTCCACTTGACCATGGAGTCTCTTCCATGTGCCTTTTGGCAAACTCTAATCGAGCCTTGACGTGAGTTTTCTTCAACAGTGGTTTTCTCATCGTCTCTCCCATAAAGCTCTGACTGGTGAAGAACCAGAGCAACCCTTGTTGCCTGCAGAGTCTCTCTCCCATCTCAGCTGCCGAAGCTTGTAGCTCCTTCAGCGTCGTCATGGTAACCTGGCGGCGTCTCTCACTCGTCTCCTCCTTGCACCGGTCGCTCACCCTTGGCGAGGACGGCCTGATCCAGGCAGATCGGGCCGTGTTCCTTCTTGACGATGGATTTAACTGGACTCCAGGGATGTTCAGAGTCTTAGATTTTTTTTTTTTTTTTTTTTTTTTTTTTTTTTATCCATCCCCTGATTTATACTTTTCAGAAACATTTTCTCTGATTTTCTTGGAGTTTTCTTGAGTCTTCATGCTGCGATGGAGGCCAGGATGACTGATTAACCAGTGAACGGACACAGACAGACACAGCTGTCTTTGCACTACAATCACTGGAGACACAATCGCTCACTGTGAGACGACTAGCACCAGCTGGCTGGACCTCCGTTGAATAAGGTCATTCACTTTAAAGGGGGTGAATATTTATGCAGTCACTTATTTCATGTTAAATATTTTTATCTAATCCTGCAAAAATCAGTTTTCACTTCGACATCAAAATATTTTTTTTGTAGTTTTGTTGATCATAATTGATTTGTTAAAGCAATTAAAATAAACATCCAAGGGGGTGAATACTTTTCATAGGCACTGTAATAGCTGGAGTCTAAAAAAAAAAAAACGCAAAAAGAATACCACATCCTGAGCTTTTGCAGGTTATTAACAATTACAGGACGGTTTCCGGACTGACTCAGAACACTTTTTACTACTGAAAAAATGTGTATTAATACACCTAAAAACATATTGCTCCCATTTGTCTTCAGTAATAAATAAATATAACCAGTCTGACCATGCTTCTTCTCTGCTGGTCAACATCTTCCACAGCCTATAAATGCTCTCATGTCACATAAATCCATAATCTCGTGCAGCAGCAGATTTGTGATAATGTGTAGAAAGTACCTGAATATTTTTCGCTACACTTAAAGTTGACCAAGTGTACGCCACTTTATATATTTTATAGAACATGTGGTTTTTTGGGTTTTTTTTCTCAAAGACTGCTTCATGTTAACTGCCTAACTCTAGTATTTCGTGTTTTATGCTTTTGTTTTTTGTTGTGGGCTTTTTTTTTTTTTTTATCTGGAGGAAGAAATGAAAAACGCCTTCAGTGCTGCAGTCAGCTCTGTGTGTGCTCCTTTGTTTTTCTTTCCAGTAGAAAGTACACCCTGGCCTCTTTTTTTTTTTTTTTTTTCCAGACTTCTTAACTCCAGTTAGCTGAAACAGATGGCTGCTCAAACAGGAAGAAGTAAAGGACGTTTCTGCCTGTTAGAACAGAGATGTTCCTCTCTGCTGTTACCCAGTGCTTGCAAAGGATGAAGGATTGCTGCAAAGCCGACTTTGTGAGCGGTGGAGGTTTTCCAAGACACACTTCACCTTTTAACTTTTCACCAGCTGACATTTAACAACCATATTGTATTATAATAAGATTAAGATGGACTGTTAGAGATTTGATCTGAATCAGATTATATGCCTGAACTGGACTGATTTGGACTGAATCTGGGTCGAATTGGGTCAGAATTGGACCTGGTTGTCTTTTAAAGTTCGTTAAGATTACATTTATTGTAAGATGGTGCTTTTTAACAACACTAAACTGTGATTAACTTCAAGCATCTGGGCAAAGATTACATTAAATATACCAAAATGTTTTTTTAAGCTAATCAAAACAAGCAAAAGAGATTAAAAAACACCCAATAAATATAAAATCACAGGATTATAGCCCATAAGACGATCAGGGTGCGTTCACCTTTCTATGCTCCTACAGATCCCAACGTTTTTAAGTCTTTTGCACAGTGAGATCCTTTAAAACCTTGGCTGGAAAGAATAAAAGTTAAAGCAGAGAGAGACATCCACATCAGCTGCGAGATTTGAGAGATTTGTGTGGTGAGAATATTAACACCATTGGACTTGGGCGTGGCACAGAAGGCCAACATGGAAAGGAAGAAAGGTGGGAGGGGGCAGGGGACAGGCATCAGCTAAAAAACACCCAGCTGCTTTCTTTCCCATTCTCTCTCCCTCTCCCTTTGTCTCTACCTCCTCCTATTTTATCTCTTTCTTTACCAGTCTGTGTATTGGTGTCCATCTTCTCCCCGTCTGCCCCATGCGCAGCTGTTGCCTCAGTCACAAACTCCCCAACTGGATGGTTAATGAATAATATCAAATATCCACGATTAGCTCTTAATTTTCACCTACACCAAATATTTCTGATATAACTTGCGCGCGCACACACACACACACACACACACACACACACACACACACACACACACACACACATGCAAAATGCACCACTTTCTATTCTCCCCATTAAAGTCAAACGTCTGGTAATTATGACAGGGTGAAAGTAAAACGGTGAAGTGTAGTTAAGCCTGTCACGATGAGCAATAAATCAATTGATTGCATGATAAATTAAAATGATCTCAATAGCTTCCATTTGGAGAACAATCACTAAAGTGTAACTGACCCCCCCTGAGAAAGCATAACCCCGCCCCCCAGGACAAATCCTGGAAAAAAATAAAATAAAATAAATAAATAAATAATCCACAGAAGTGGGTGGAGCCAAGAGACAATGAGGGGCGTGGCCAGATGTGGGGATATTTACGGACTTTTCAGGGCCCCTCTTATAGAGGACCAAAACTGACATAATTAAAAACAAAAATGTATATATTTTGTTTTTCCCTTTTCCTTATACATGCATTTGTGACAGGAAATGTATATATATATATATATATATATATATATATATATATATAAAAATAATTTGGTTTTTGTTTTTTTTGCTTTTATTTGTAATTATGTCAGTTTCAGTCCTCCATACCCTCTGCTGACTTTTTAATAAAAAAAAAAGTGACAAATCTAGTGACTTTTCTGTGTTGTTGGAGCGACAATGCTCCGCAGCTCAGCTGCAGCGCTGCTGTATCCTGAGCAAGCAGCAAGTGCTAAGGTGAGCCCCTTCCTTTCTGTCCTGCAGCATACCGTCGCTGCAGGACATTAGTCGGAGGCCGTTTTGGGTGGGGAAGAGAGAGATTACACAACAGACAGGTCATCAGTCCAACACAGAGCTAACATATACAACAACCATTCAGGCAGACACCCTGAAGTCCTAACCATAACCTTACTAACAAGCAATCTGGAACTCTGTTTCCTTTCTACAGTCCAACAACAAAATACCAAGAGAAAACCCTTCCATTCATGTAGATATGATGCAAATCCCCTCCCAGTACATGAACCTAGGAACCTTAACCGTTACAGCTGTAAGACAACGGTGCTCAAAACTGTACCATACAGAAGCTGTCACAACTAGAGCAAAGTTGAGGGTTCAGTGATCAACGGGAAGGGGCATGGTATAGCTGTGACCATTACAGGGCAGAAACATACAACAAATACTCCTAAGTCCTAAGTAACTGGAAGGATCAGGTTGGGATTTAATGCTTGGAATCTTGATTAAACGGGAGTACCCGGAGAAAACCCAGGCATGGATGGGGATAACATGCTAATTCCACACAAATAGGACCCAACTAAGACTTGCTCTAGAAACCTTGAAAGATCAGATCAGAAAACTTCTAAAAAAAATAAAACTACACATTTTTGTCGGTCATGAGGTGAGAAAGTCTGATTTAACCACAAATACGCATATCTGACTTCTTTTCTGTGCATTTGTATACATCATACCTGTATATTTGTTGTGTTTTATTTCTGCGCAAAGAATTCAAGTACAAGACACTCTAAACATAAATGAGTGAGTCCTCTCAGTACAAAACTTTTTTTTTTTGTTTTTGTTTTTTACCCTTTTAAGATTAGGACCTGAGCCAACGAAAATGAGAGCAAAAGCTAAACAGAGACACACAGAAACAGAAAGAAAGAAAGAAAGGGAGGGAGATGTGTTTATTCATGACGGGTTGGACGCCTACAGTGTCAGGTGACTTACAGGAAAGAAGTTGTTTTCTTTCTCTCCCTTGCTCAGTCTGTCCTTTTTACCCTCATTGTTGTTCCATAAACCTCATCAGATTAATTAATCAGAGTGCAAATGTCAAATCAATCTACAACTAATGCATGAAAAATGTTTTAAGATAATAAATTATTTAGCTTGAGATAAATGTTTTCGAAGCAGAGGACTTGACTTTTACTGCAGGCGTTATGAGACACTATAACAACCATGTCAGGGACACGAGTTAAGAGTTGTGCTTTTTGTTTTACTGTATTTAGGTTTGACTTATGTGAAAAAGGTTTACTGCATGTGCATGTGTGCAGACATCCATAGAAAACTGGTTGGTGAGACACATTCCAGTCCAACAAGTCACCATTAGCTGTGCAGTAAATAGAAAATAGATCCCTCTGTCCACTGCAGAAAAAACGCAACATAAACCTTTAATTCTGTGCTGAATGTTTAAGGTATGGTTGTAAGAAAATTTTAGTGACGAAAGTAATACTGGAAGTGATCATCAACAGCAGTAGTAATAGTAAATATATTCAGAGCTACTGCCTGTTTCAGACTCATTCTAGTGTAATCTCATGTGTGCGTGTATTCCTCACCCACGCATATCTTTGATGTCTTGCCCTCACCAATAAATTCAGCGTTTTTTTGGGATCTTTTTTTTTAATGCACAAGTCAACCTGAAGTGAACTGAAAACTCTGTGCAGGGAGACACTGTAGGCCAAAACAGGAAGGTCATTAATCATCAACAGAAAGCGAGCCGACTCAGAAGTCACGGCACATAAGGAAGCAGCGGCAGCGATTGAACTTTAGAGATTAACCGGTTATTCAACCTTTTTTTTTTTTTTTTTTTTTTTTTTTTTTTAAAGTTCTTCCAATCTCAAGAAGACTCTTTTCAAGCCTTCTGTGTGTGTGAATCACAAGAGATCCATTATCCATTTCGTACGTTTACAATTGCATACTGCATTAAAAATACCAAATAGAAAAAGAACAGAAGTAGTGTTAGTGTGACCCACTAACAATAGTAGTGAATGCATCATGTAAAATAATCTAAACCACACTATCCACAACCATATTACCCTAAACTCAATCTTAAAATAATGCATCTCCTTTTCAACCTTTCTTTGACACAATACATCTTCTATCTTTATTTTAAGTACATTTTTCTCATATTTACCATTTAATAATCCACTGTATTCATTTTTCTGCATTTAAATTGTCACTGCAGCAGCAAGTACTGCGACTGAGTCTTCATTCTAATATTTCCTATGCTATAAGTAACTCCTGAAATCACTATTTTCTTCTAGAAGTGGTGGGGGACACCTGCACTTTGAACAGTAATACCAAAACAGAGAGAAGAAAAAAAAAAAAAAAATGAAGATTTCAGATAATGCAGCTATAGCCAAAAACACACACCAGCTCCATTCCGCTAGCTCTGATAAATAGTTGGAGCTCACTTGATTATAGACTAATAAAAAAAAAGAAAAACCTGCTCAGAAAACTCAGAAGATGTGATTACTGGTTGCTATGGTGATTCCCTCCTCTTCTGTGGAGCAGCCATAAAAGAGGCAGGAAAATAAGTCTCAAACAAACAGTCACAGTGTAGAAACTAAGCAGTGTATCAAAACATTTCTTGCACCGTTAAAGACAGAACCTTCTGTTGTCCACACATGCAAACTTTTATGCCTCTATAGTGTCTTATAATTGAGATATTGTAGGTTAAAGAGACCCTAAAATTACAAACTGCCAGAAAAACTCAGATCTGAAATTTAATAGGAGTCAATTAGAGTTTAAGTGTGTGCACTCTGCTGTCTGGTGTGACTTAACAGAAAACCATAAATCTTACAGCAATGAGAAACTCACTGTGTGAAAGTAGACAAAAATGTGCACGTTTTGGTGTATAATTTGCACATGTGCAGGAGAAACTATGGGCATGAAAGTAGTTTAAAAGAAAAGGTTTCACAACCACAATTTAGAGTGTGACACCATCACAATCTAAGCTCAACATTTTGTAGTAAAAACTGAAAACCATAAACAAAAACTGTGATTGTGTAAAACCCAGAATGAGAACTGTGAAAGTTGACGAAACACATTGATTTTCATGCATAATTTGGATGTGTAAATAGTTTAAAAAGTCAAAATTTGAGGTGTGTGACACAATCAGTCTCTAAGCTGAACATTTCATGGTGAGAAAGATAAAACTTGAACCATGTAAAAACTGTAAAAAAAATAAATTAATTAATTAATTAAAAAAAAGGTCTTAAAAGGGTAATTCAGTCACAAAAAGTCCAACTTTCTGTGAGCTGTTTAAACTTTTAGTGGTGTTTCTATAATTAAGTATTGCAGCGCTTTGGATTCGCCAACATCCCACATTTCCAGGGATGACTTCAATATCAGCAAACTAACTTTAGATTCATGGACGGAAAAAATGTCCAATTGTGCATCTACTGTAGAAGTTAAACCACCATCTGCCCTGCATTTGTACCTGACGTCATGATCCTTATCATGACTGGGTTTTTTCCTAGGCAGCCATCTTTACATGTTTCATCCACTTATTCTCCATGATGGCTTCTCTTTGACCCACTGGAACATTGGTTTCATTAACTTTAGGTGTTAATGATGGTTCTAGTTAGGTTTTTCTTTCCCTGCAGCCAATTTTTTACTGTTCACTTGTAAAGATTAACTCCTGTTTCTGCTCATTTATCTTTGTTTTTGGTGCGCACTTTCTATTTTCAAGCCGGATAGCTTTGGAGTTTCACTTCCTGATGCTTTAAAAAGTCTTCCTTGGTCTTTCATGGATGTTTGCCTTCCATAACCTCAACATTTTGATTGGATTTACTTCACAAATGTAATCAATTAAAAAGGATTACATAAATAATAATTTTAAAAAACCCCCCACAAGATTTAGAGCTCCATTTTTTGGTAGCTTGTGTTTAGCGCTGTCATGGTTGCTAGGCGACAGACCTACACAGAGGTAAGGGTGGGAATAAATCCAGAAGGCTAATCCGTCCAATTTTACAGCCATTCACTTCCGGCTTTCACGGTCGACAAAAGATGCAGCCCCTGAATTTGGAGGAACCCTTTGTGATGCAGTATTTTGGGTATCAGTAGGAAAAAGAAGCCATAACAGAGTGACTAATTTAGCTAGCTAATGGCTAGCCGCTAAAGTTAGCATCTGCTTCACATCTTGGGAACTAATTCCCTTTGTAAGGAATGTGGATTCCAGTTGCGCACCTCTAGTTCAAAATATAAAATATTTTGACTGATTAAACTTTAACTGGATAAGTCTACCCTAAAGCTTTTATTCATCTTGTGAAAAAAACAAAAAAACAAAACACCTCCAATGCTTTCATAGCATTAGACAAGAATAACACTCGCAAAACACGGACCAGTAAATCCTGGACTAAGTTATTCTTCACCGGTTCCAGATTCTTTGAAACACAGTCTGTGATCCGTGAGAGATTCACTTTATTTACTAAAAGAAAGAATTTGACGCTAAAACTCTGGTTCTCGTGAGCTGGATGGATCGAAACTCCTCTACCAATGATACGATGAATCCAGAATAATTTCTTTAACATTGAGTGATTCCATAATTTTTTTCCCCTGTGCCACTAATTGCAGTAATATCCATTATTTTTAAGTATATTTGATAAAGCCCGTATGTTTTCCCAAGGACTGCAGAGATAGCCTTTTTTGTTTTTGAATTAAAGCAAAACGCTTCGAAAACCTGTTCCCTTCCCCTCATGTGGGGGCGCTGCACCAAGTACCGCTGAAGGAAACGACATGAAAACCTCTGAAGAAGACACTGAGCGCAACTTCCTTGTTTCACGAAATGTAAACAAAAAATGGAGTGTCGTCAGATTTTAGCGGTTGTAGGATTTCTCTTTTGTCTGGTTAAAGACCACGAGCCATTTCTCCTGCGACCGCTAGACTCAGGCGTTTGTTTTGGTTGCATTTACCCAGAATGCCCTGCGCTGTAGTCCGCTTCCTGCTTTTGGAGCGATCTCCGGTCCGCTTGGCGTTCACATATACATTCGAACCTTGCCGGAGTTCACTTTAATCGAGCCGAGACCTCGGTTTGTAGGCGGACCGGAGTGCCGGACTTTCTCGGGAAACGAACTAGAGGTCGATTAAAGCGGACTGAACAGGGCCGGTGTGAATCCACCCTCAAGCATGATTATCATCCATTTTTACATTTTTGTTTTGAAATTTCAGTTTTGAAACCAAAACACGTTAAATCTGGTAATTTTTTTTTTTTTTTTTTTTTTTTTTTTTTTTACTTCAGGTAAGCACAGTCAGATTCTCCTACGAGTGCCTACTAATAGACAGCGTTGCTACTTCCTCTGTTGCCGCTGCCCTCCTACACCAGGCCAGACTGGCTGAGTCAGCTCCGCTGCTCTATCACGATTCAGTCTGACACAGTTTCCCTCCCCCCTGCCTTCCCTCATGAATCTCTTCATTCACTCTGAGCGGTGGTCAAAACTCCTCTTTCTGTTTTCTCTGACTACGGTCGCTGCTTTTATATCTCTCCCCGATGATGCATAAACATCCCCCAACATCAGACACTCCTCGTCTTTCTCCTCCGGCTGGTTCTCTCGGCCCCCTCTGTCCTGTGCTCTCCCCCTTCCTCCCCCCCTCCCTGCTGGCTGTCTTCAGGGCAGCAGAAGGGAAGTGAATGGCTTCAGCCCTCCCAGCTGGTCCCATCACCCAGCAACTCACAGCAAAACAAAAGAGCGCGCACACACACACACACACACACACACGGTTACAAACAGCTAAGCAGCACACACACACACAGTTTCACTAGCAGATGAGTTTCTGCATGCTCTCAGTCATTCACAGACAGATATGCAGATGTATGCGCATACCCGTACCCCCACCTTTGCCCTTCCAAATTTACATCAGTCCCCCACCCATCATCCACTTTCACCCCCTCCCAGCACCCTTTCCAGACACCCGGCCCTTTGTCCACACTTCTCCCTGCACATACAATAAAGACATATGAACATGTGTTGGTCTGCAAAAAAGAAAAAAAAAGGCCAAAGCACAAAGCTTGCAGTGAACGCACAGTTTGAATTAGTGGTGCATGTTTTTACGTGCCGAGAAAAGTGCAACCATGCAGCTTTCTTTAAAGGGACAGTATTATGTAAAATCAACATTTTTGAGCTTTACATCATGTCATAATGTTAATCCCTCATCAAAAACATACCTGGAGTGCTGCTTTGATTCTTTCATGCACGTTGGAGAAATCTTTTAATCTCCCGTGGCAACCATTCAGCTGTGCAAAACGCCTGGATGGACCTAGCTCCACCTTTGAAACCAAGCTCCTCCTCAGAGCTGCAGTTTCCCAGCTTCCGCCTCACAGAGCCCCCCTCCCCTGCAACATCCTCACTCAGCTCCTTCAGACCAGCCTGCAGCAATTAGCCAACACCTGGTGGAACTGCGCATCTACTGAGCTCATTATACGAGCTACTTCTCAGTGGAACGCTGATAAAAACATTGTTAAAGGGGTTAATAGAGGAGCGCTGCTGTGATGACTTCCTGAAGACGGACTTTCAAAAAGAGCAGAACTTTCTTTAAGAGACAGAGGCCCAATTTCAAGGCCTTAAATTACAAAGTCAAATTTCTTTTAAGTCATGTTTGATATATACAGGATCAACTGAAGGTAACATAGTTATTTGACTGAGCTATAAAATGATTCATTGTAGCTGGGAAATAAATAAACACTGCCCCTTTAGTTCTGCAAGGTGCATGTAGAAAAGTATAACTACAGAAACCAGGATGGATGCATTTTGTGAGTCAAAATGCTTTACAAACGCCCCACCGTCAATACTTTGTAGAGCCGCCATTTACTGCAAGTCTGTTTGGAGTATTTCTCTATAAGGTTTGCACATCTGGAGATTGAAATGACTGCCAATCCTTCCTTGCAAAGCTCAATCTCAGTCAAATGAGATGGAGAATATTTAGGAACATCAATTTTCAAGTGATGCTGCAGATTCTCAGTTAGTGTTAAGTCTGACCTTTGACTAGGCCGTTCCAGTGCATGAGTAAGCTTTGATCTAAAGCTGTCTGACTGGATGTTTAGGATCGTGGTCCTGCAAGGAGAACCTCCATCTTTCTTCCCCCATCTCAAGTATTTTGCAATTTTTTATATTTAAATCCATATACGTTCCTGCGTAAGAATGGAATCCCCACATCATGATGGTGCCACCACCATGCTCCACCATTGAGATGGTTTGTTAGTTTTCTGCCACAAGCAGCATTTTGCAAGTAGGACAGAGAGGTTTGGTTTCATCTGATCAGATGACCTCCTTCCACATGTTTTATGTGTCATCTACTGGGTTTGAGGAAAACTCCAAACAGGACTTCTTGTAACTTTCTTTAAACAGTGACTTCTTCACCTTTGAGGAGCGCCTTGCCCAGCCTGTCAGTTTAGTACACTCTTTCAAGGCCACACTCTTTCTGTTTCTGGATGACGGACTGAACAGTGCTCAGTAAGATGTTTGGGATATTGTTTTATAATCTAACTCTGCTTTAAACCTCATCCCAACTTCTGCTGTGTTCCTTGGTCTTCTTGATGCTGTTTTTTTTCTCTAACGTTCTCTAACAAACTTCTGCGGCTTTTGCAGAAAAGCTGCGTTTATGCTGAGGTCGGTGACAGACCGACTACTTTGTGTTGGTCTGTCAAATAAATGTATTGTAAGTTTGCAACCCTCAGGGGATCTTGTTTTGTTATCACAACCAGCGCCAATTATGGTGGTGCACACATCATCATCCAGTCGGAGACCCAAACAATAATCTCACCAAATGCTACTTTGCACCACTGACACGGATATCAGCGTGTTGAATGGCTGCCAAACTGACACAGCAGCGTATAACAAAGTATATAATCATTAGGTCATAATCACGCAGCAGCTGGAAGCCAAATATCCCCAAATCAGTGCTGGCCTGTTGGTTCTCTCTCACTCATTAAACAATTATCCTTGGCTGAGCTTATTTTTAATGTGAGAAACCTAAAGCTGCCAAAGCAATACTTACTGCTGATAAAGGTCCACAGTTCTGTGAGCAGCAGAAAGTGAGAGCACTCTGCCATAAACTTAGACGTTGTGCACATGTATGATTGCACGAGGAAAAGTTTGAGCTGTTTGCAAGGAGCTCGTTTACAGAGGCCAAAGTGAGGCTTTCGAACCTCAGAACGTTGTACTGTCAAGCATGGTGGTGGCAGCATTAGGAGGCGGGGATGTTTCACTTCCAGTGGTACTGGTGCAATGGAACCAGGCAGACACCCCATCTACTTTCTAGACTAGGCTTAAAACTTTCCTTTATGATGAAGCTTATATTTAGACTGGCTTAGGTTATCCTGAGCTATCTCTATAGCTATGCTGTCACAGGCCTAGGCTACTAGAAGACAAACTGACCACTTTTTCTCACTTTCTTCTTCTACTACTCTCCAATTTGCATTACTTGTTGTTATTTCAACTGTTAACTTTTTGTTTTCTCTCAGTTATTTTTCTCCCCATAGAAGCTACACCTGGTCTGGCATCCTGTTTGGCTGTGCTGCCTTCCTGGAGGAGGGCTTCAGCTGAGATAATGCTGCTATCGACTAATCGTTCTCCTTCTCTTCCTATTAACTTTTTACTTTCATGAACATTGAAAATAATCCTACATCAGTTCATCTGTTTTTCTTGTGCATTCTGCTCCGTCTTCTCAAACCTCCAGTCGGTCGTGGCAGATGGCCGCTTGTACTGAGCCCAGTTCTGGTTCTGCTGGAGGTTTCTTCCTGTTTAAAGGGGAGTTTTTCCTCTCCACTGTCGCTACACGCATGCTCAGTATGAGGGATTGCTGTAAAGTCAACGACTCAACGCCATGCGGTCGCTACGCTGCAAGTCATTGACTCGATGCTCTGCTGGGTTTCCTTAGAAACTTTTTGAACTGCTTTGAATAATTAATTCAGCTGCTGAACTGATAACTAGGATCAATTGGAATGTATGTGTAATTGAACTGATTTTTTTTTTTTTTTTTCTTGTAAAGTGCCTTGAGACGACAATTGTTTTGAATTGGCGCTACATTAATAAACTGAAATGAATTCAAAGTAAATGAAAATAAAAATGCACTGCCTCCAGCTTCTCAGTCTTCTCCTCAGATAAACAGAACAACGACCCCAAACTAGGAGTGCACCAATAAATTAGCCCCGATTTCCTTAATTTTGGGAGATTAGCCAATACTTTCATGAGAAATCAATCTTACCCACTGATCTTATCTACCTCCGCAAAAGTCTACAAATCAGCCACAAATTTTGCTCTACCGTGAGCGAGGGATGACTAACAAACCCGTCAACCAGATAACATCTGCACATGTGCTATGAACAATAATCACCCCACTGTTGCCAGTTTAGCAACTTTGTCGCTATATTTAGTGTGTTTTCAGGCAAAACAAACGGTATCTGTCAAACTCGGAATCGACAGGTCAGGCTTTTTAAAGATCGGTGATCAGCCAGAAAACTGCAATCAGTGCACCTCTATTTCAAACACAGATAACCACTGGTTTTGGGATGGATAAGGCAGGTTAACATGAAGCTTCTGGATTGGCCTTCCCAAGGTTTTAACCTCAGTTCTAAAATGGTGGATTATGCCTTAAAGCCGGGTCCATGCCCGTAAAACCAGCCGACTTAAAGGTACTTTACCAGTTTAGCCAGAGGGTCAAGTATCCAACCAGAGTTATGCTAGAAGGTGAAACTTCCTAAGCCTGTTTAACCAAATCATAGTGGGGGTGTATTTATATATTTGACCCTGTATATACAGTTTTGACTGTTTGGATAAGGGAAATTCTGTAATAAATTAAAACTTTTGCAAGCATTTGATGTTTTCCTTTCCCTTCATGCAACATTTTAGGTTTTTGCCACATTCACCAGTTCCTCATCACTAGAAACTGATAGTGGCACTAATATGAGTGAAACTACATGATTATGCTAGGAAACTGCAGAGCACATGCTCAGTGTCGGCTAGAAGTGTGTGGGAGGGGGTATTCCAACAGAGTACATGATGTAACAGACTACTACACAGGTAGTGCAGCACTGAGTCACTGTGCAGAGGGAGGAAATTTGATATCCTCCCAAAGATTCACCATGTGTGAATGACTTTATGCACATCCATCTACCCAGCCATCTAAGCCTCATCCATTATTAATCTTTCAGGTTTTCCTTTGGCTTCAATCACGGTGCTTTTTTCTACTATTGCTGCTTTAACCGACATCTGATCCCACTTCTCCATGTGCATTTCTGCACACGAGCATGTTTGTACACTAAGTTAATGGGCCTCAGAACTGAACTTGTTTTGTCTTGTCTAACCTGGATCTCTGATTGCAGCACAACACTTCCTTAATGCTGGACAGTTAGTGTACTGTAATTACATCTGTACAAGAGTGACGGCTCTTTAGGTTTCCTTCAGTCTGAAAAAAAAAAAAAAAAAAAAAAAAAAAAAAAAAAAAATCTGTTTCTGAGAGCTGGTTGATGTTTTTGGCTGTTTTTAAATTCATTTTTATGCCAGTCCTTATGCCAGACTGTTTAGTATTTCCAGAGCGCAGTGTTTTCTTCAGGGTTTCTGCAGGTTTCACCAATCCAAATTTAAGAATTTTTAAGACCTTTATGAACGCAATTTAAGATCCATATCTACCGAAATGTACGAACTTCATCCAAAAAACTGGCGATAACTTTGCACTTACCCATGATAGATGCAAAACAGCTAACTAGCTAGCAAGTGTATCTTAGCAAAGAGTTACCGGTAGCCTCAACTGTCTAGAGTCACAGAATGCAATGACAACATCTGAGTGCAACTCACACTTTTGCCTGACAAAAAAGTTCTGCAAGAACAAAAACAAAAACAAAAACAAAAAAAACAAACAAAAAAAAACAATATACAAGAATAAATAGTCCTGCAAAGCCAAAGTTTAAGACCTGTGATTAACATATTGAAGACCAACTTACTTTTTAAATGAATTTAAGTCATTTTAAGGATGCACAGACACCCTGTTCTTTAAAAAAAAAAAATACATATGGACATTTGTACAATCTGCCTGGCCTAAACATCAACTATAGCTGACATAAATTAGGCAAAAGTCATGTCTCAGAGCCTGAGAGATGCATCATCATTCAGCTGATCAATCTGCCGCACACCACATCTTTGACTAACAGCTTTATGGATATCAACACACTGTTGCAAAATTACTGTCACATGCCTCTAAACCATCTTAGCAATTGCATTTTTAGAGCATATATGCAAAGAAATTGGAACCACTAATGTTTCTTGTGTTTTTTTATACATACACTATGTAGCAACTATCAGTTAGTTAACCTGTGGTGTTCCACAAGGTTCTGTTCTAGGTCCACTTTTGTTTTCTTTTTATGTTCTTCCATTAGCTGGCTTTATTTATTCTTTCTTTGACATCTCCTATCACATCTATATGAATGATGATCAGCTGAATGTCTCTTAAGCCCCACCACCCTAGAGTCCACATTTTAACCAGGGAATGAATCTCCTGCTATCTTCTTGCAATAAATATCACAAAACAGAAACCCAGATCATAGATCCTAAAACTGCAAAGCTGCTGAAACACTGAGTTATTTTAAATTAAGGCTAAAAACCCACCTGTTTGGAGATGCCTTTGATTAATAACTGGAAAATCACTGATTTTAGCTTTTATTCCAATATTTTATGATGAAGATTTTTGATGATTTTGATGATGACATTTTAGAAAATGTAATGTTTCCAGCTTGTTTTATGCTTTCATCCTGTAAAGCACCTTGAATTGCCTTCTTGCTCTATAAATAAACTTGCCTTGCCTTAAAACTATAACCAAAGATTCTATCACACCGACTACACTTTTATTGTATCATATTTCACTTATATCTGAAGCCCATAGCACCTCCACCTTGCTAACAGACCAGTTAGCTCCATCCACGCTGCAGTTTTAAAGAGATTACTCCAGTCTAAGACCATTCAGACCAAAAGGAACGGGCTCCTCAGACCTGCAGGTCTATGTTAATAAGCTTACTGCAGCTTCTACATGTTGAAAGACTGAGCAAAAGGTCAGAAGCTAAGGTCCAGCAGATAACCCTGCCTACTGTGCAGGAGACACTGAAGGAGAGACCTGCCAGCTGTACAGGCTGGCAAAGTGCAGTGGAGTAACGCCGATCTTACTGAGGGATTACTGAGTGCCGATGCTATCATCACAACCACTCTCCCACTGTCTATTTATAGTTCACACAGCTCCCTCTCCCTCTGTTTCTCCGTCTAATTCTCCACAGTGAATGCCAAGTGCATTAAAAGGAAAAGGTCCGTAAAAGACAGAGTCAGAAAGAAATACAGAGCCTATCCTGTGTATGGAATGCCAAAAAATTAGCCTTGAATTAGCCTTGTATTGCATTTAAGGACATACTGAACCCTTAAGACAAAGTCAAATTGTATAGTAATTGCATAATCTCCCACTTAAAAGTGTAGAAAAAAAAATCCAAAATCCATTTGAGGGATTGCCAACCATTGTCCTCCATTTATCTGAGATCAGGTCGCGGGGGTAATTTTAGGAGGGAAACCCAGAAATCCCCCTCCTGTCGACACCCGCCAGCTCCTTCTGGAGCATCCCAAGGCGTTCCCAGGCCAGACGGGATTATAGTCCCTCCAGTGAGTTATGGGTCGTATGTTCTCGTCTCTTCAACTCATCTCACAGCTTTTCCAAAGGATTTAGGTCTGTAGAAGGAAATATGCATGGAGGCAGGCTGAAACTGTCGAATTAACCACTTCTGTCTTGATTTGGCTACATGTTTTGGATCATTGTCGGTGCTGAAAGACCCAACCATGACCCATTTTCAGATTTTGATTTAAAATGTGGAATTTAAAAGAGTTCATGATGCAACGTAGTCTAACAAGGATCACTGAGACTTTGGAAAAGAGCATCAAATTTTCATGCGTTGTTTCACGCCAGATACACCTGAACTGCAATCTAAGGGTTCATTCATACCAGCCCTGTTCAGTCCGCTTTAATCGAACTTTAGTTCGTTTGCCCAGAAAGTCCGGTTCGTTTGGGGCGGTATGACCATGTAATCAAACTGATGCGGACCAAAAAAAGCGAACTCTGGTCCGCCTCAAACTGAGGTCTCGGTTCAGTTGAAGTGAACTCTGGCAAGGTTCGAACCCAGATGTGAACACCAAGTGGACCGGATACCGTGCCGAAAGAAGGAAGCGGACTGTAGCGCATTGCATTCTGGGTAAATACAACCAAAACAAACACGCGCTAGCACTAACGGGAGAAATGGCTCATGGTCTTTTACCAAAGTCAAAAGAGAAATCCTACAACTGCTAAAATCTGACGCCACTCCATTTTTGTTTACATTTCGTGGAGAAGGAAGTGTCTTCTTCAGAGGTTTTTGTGTCGTTTCCTTCAGTGGTTCTTGATGCAGCGCCCCCACAGGAGAGGAGGGGAACAGGTTTTTGAAGCGTTTAGTTCGTTAGACTCAATACAGGGTGAAAGCGAACTGCACCACCTGAAAATGTAACGAATGTTGCAATTTTGGTCCCCGATCGAACCGAGTCTACCAGACTATCAGGTGTCAAAACGTCCTTAATTGCTTTAATTCAAAAACAAAAAAAGGCTACCTCTACAGTCCTTGGCAAAACATACGGGCTTTATCAAAAATACTTAAAAAAATAATGGATACACCACTCCATTTTTGTTTACATTTTGTGAAGAAAGAAGTTGCGCTCAGTGTCTTCCTCAGAGGTTTTGGTCCCCAGTTGAACCGAGTCTACCAGGCTATCAGGTGAAAACAGACCAGAGCACCCAGATCCAATTAAAGGCGCAGTACCAGATATTTACCTTTGTGATGGTAGGAAAGAAAAGTGTTTTTCCTAACATGCCTCCCTGGTTTTTAGATAGCATCTAATGGTACCTATGGAGACTCAGTGAAACCAAGATGCCACTCTTTGCAGAGATTTTTTACTGCCCTTCTCATCGGTCTCACAGTGATAAACTTGAATCTTTTTCCATCTTAGTCACATTTCCAAGTGTTTTAAACATTTGCTTTAAAGTTCTGACTGTAGATGACAGCTAGCTGAGGTAGGTGGTTTTCTTCTTGTAGCCATTTCCTGACTTATCACATGCATCACATCTTACATCAAATCAGTCCCTCCAGGATTTTGCTGTCTTTTTGTGATTGCTGCAGCCATGAATGACTGATTTTACAGCAGCTTTTTCAGAAAGTTGCAATTAAAACGTGCAAATATTTTCAAGCTTTCTCATGGTGGCGTACGATGTTTAGGGTCCTCGCTTTTCAGTCACTCTCCTCGCATGTTTTGTGGTTGAAATATGCTTGTTAGAGAACATGCTTCATCTATGTTCCACCACAGTATTGCACGGCTTTAAATAGGCTCTCAAAGCTACAATGGTACACCGCCAGAGCAAAGAGAGACATAAAATACCAGACGGATGCTGATTTTGTCTGAGCAGGAAGCAGGGAGAACCTGCAGCACCTTAATCTGGATTAGCGGCTAAATTAGAAGCAAGGTTGCTTCTGTAATCCCATTGACAAAGGTTCATCAACTCTGTGTTTCTCCTCTGCCGCCAGCAGGTGGCCTGGACAGACAGACAGACAACTGTTAGCTCAATGTCCAAGTTCTGATGCTCAAATCAGCTGAAGATGATCAGGTTGCATTTGTGTGTGTGAATGTTTAAAACTGATGACAATACAAGGACACGTGCACACATACACCATACAATGTGTTCAGCAGGAGCAACAAGTCAGGAACAGCGTAGCATCCCATCAGGAGACAGACTGAGCTGTAGGACAACTCTATTGCATAATGCAGCTGCAGGCTGCAGCGGCGCAGTGCTAGTAATCCCCCGCTCTACTCACGAGCTTCAAAACACAGCAGACAGTTTTGTTTTCAGGTCTGAAATCAGGGTTTCTGAGCAGTTTCCAAGTCAAAAATGTCACAGATTAGGATTAAATGGACCCCATGAAAACTACAGTGTTTAAGGATGGATGGATGGGTTGAAAAACAGATGGATGGATGAAAAGATAGACATATAGATGGATGGATGGACTAACAGACAGATGGTTGGATGGATGGCTGGATAGATGGATGGATTAATAAATGGATGGGTGGATGGCTGGATGAATAGATGGATGGATGGATGAATAAATGGATAGATTAATGGATGAATGAATAAATGGATAGATTAATGGATGAATGAATAAATGGATAGATTAATGGATGGATGAATGAATAAATGGATGGACCGATGGACGGATGAATAAATGGATGGACCGATGGACGGATGAATAAATGGATGGATAGATGGATGGACCAGTGGGTGGGTGGATGGATGGATGAATAAATGGACAGATGAATAAATGGATGGATGGATGGATGACAGGTGGACCAACAGACAGATGGGTGGATGAATAAATGGACGGATGGACTTCTATAAACATCTTTTTTTACAGCCACTGTAAAAACCGACTTGTTGAAGCAACTTTATTTGTATCGTTTTTTTCCAAGCGAACAGAGAACAAACTCAGAAACTACAAATGATCTCGACCCGCCCTCCATTTTCTTCCCCAATTCTTCTCCAGGCCTGGAAAACAGTCCAAACAAATTCCAGGACTTTTCAAGACAGAGTCGAAAATATCCAGGAACTAAAATCAGTTTTCAACGAGGAGGCGACATAATCAGCTCTAATCTTTCTGTTTATAAGAAAGAAACCAACCAAACAAACAAACAATGTGTTTGTTGATACCATTTTATCTCTTTAACTCTTTTTCGAAGAATGCCGCTGTGGTTTGCTTTATCAAACTAAATTAACCTAAATTAACCAGATTATAAAAGCTCAACCATGTAAAAAAAAAAAAAAAAAAAAAAAAAAAAATTACCACTTTCCTTTCCTGTTTCACATCAATCTGGTGAATAAATACCGATTAATTCCTGATTTTAATTTTTTTTTTTTTTTTTCGGCGGAGATTTGGCGCCACGCTGTTTTTGACGCGTGACAGCATCTCGGCGACGTAACGGGAGTTCCACGCAGCGCTTTTCCACTCGGCTCATGTAGACAGCCCGTTCGGTCAACGCATTAAGCAAACCAAACCGGACACTT
This sequence comes from Anableps anableps, assembly GCA_014839685.1. Classification (NCBI taxonomy): domain Eukaryota; kingdom Metazoa; phylum Chordata; class Actinopteri; order Cyprinodontiformes; family Anablepidae; genus Anableps; species Anableps anableps. The sequence continues at coordinate 7,601,632 of CM026076.1, read as the reverse complement.
TATCCGAGAAAAACAGCCTGTTTTCACACGGAAATGACCCACAGTGACAAGGAGACACGTCAAGTGACAGAGAACCGCAGGAATCCCTCAGACTCAAGAGTTCAAACAGCACTTTGAGACACTCACCCTCCGTGGGAGACACGTCCAGCACGGTGACCAAACACGAACACAGAGGTGAAGAATAAAATCTGTTAGGGGAGAAAATCCGCTCTGTCCAGCGCCGAGAGGTCTGGCGGCTGTCTCACCTGAGGAACCAAAAGCCCACTGTGGACAGCCAGCCACGGAGAAGCCCTGTAAAATCAGCCAGTCTGGTGATGCGTTCAAGTACCAAGATACGTGGAGGAAATAGTAGCTCACTGCACTGTCAGCGCCTCAGAAAGTTATTTTTAGATTATTTGGCAAGGAGCCGGTGTTCTGCCAGAACACGGAAGTCTACAAGGCTACTTTATCAAAACAACATACCGATGTTTGCGAAGAGGTATGCTGTTTTGATGACTGTTACACTGAACCAGCATACGCAGCGTATCTCACTGAAACAAAAATAATAATACACAACAAATCATTAACTATTTATTCTTTACAGAATGGTTGCTTATCGGGGCCATTCAGTTTGGAATAGCTTGAGGAGTGCGTAGAGAAAAGAGACCGAACAATAACTGACACTTGCTAAATAAAACCCCCAATTTGAAGTACACGCTTGAAAGTACGTTATATTAACAAAAAAGCTTTTATTTTGAAGGTTATCGCTATACACATCCTGCTAGCTGTTCGCTAGCTTGAGTGAAGTAGCGAACCGAGAAAGCGAGGCTTTCTGTGTTTTAAAGCAGGTTAACTGTCACTTCAATTTTCCTCCGACTATGAGTTTTTGTGCATTATATCACACATTTATTACAGAATAAACATACAAACATCGGTATGCTGTTTTGCTAAAGTAGCCTTGTTGACTTCCGGTTACTCTATTCTGATGGTGTCTGCCAAACTGACAGATGACCCTGGTCTGAAGGCTATAGATACACTAAATGACTTCACTTCATGATTTGTATTAGAAGTGCAGAAAAAAATCAATTGCGTAGAGAATCGCAATTTATAGTCCTGGAAATTCTGAATCGATCCAAAAGACTCAAAAATCGATTTAAATTTATGTTTAAGTTTCACATCTTTAATAATAATATAATATAAACTGATGGAATTTGATACAGCGTGGAACCTCATAGAAGTGTTTTAAATAAATGTTCTGTTTGTTTACACTGTCTTTTCCTCTTATCAGTTACTTAATTTAAACAAAATCTCTAGAGCACGTGTCAAACTCAAGGCCCGGGGGCCAAATCCGGCCCGCCATAGCTTTTTATGTGGCCCTCTAGACTCCAGAGGGACACATGAATAAAATCTTCAAGATAACAGATGTTTGCTGAAATATTATTTTATCAATCAAATCAAAGAAGTTTTTTGTGAAAATTCAAAATCAGCAGATGCCGCATTTTTTGTGCTAATGCATAATTTTGAGTTTATCGCAAATTTTCTGCAAAAATGGTCAAACACATTGGGTTTAAGTGATGGTAACTCCCACCTGCAGGTGGAAGTATTTCTTACGTCTACTCCACTGCTGCCTCAGCCTTACTTGATTTCAAGTTATCGTTCGTGATCGATGTGGTGAGTAACAAAAAGTCACATTTACTGTCATACATACGCGCAAATATCGCAGATTTCCTTGCAAAGATTTTTAAACTAGCACTACAAAATCAGTGATTCTGATTGCAAAAAAAATCACAAAACAACCACGAAATCCTAGAGGGACTAATCAATAATAAAGTTCAGCATTATTTATTTTTAAGATGAACTTATCAAATGCAGAGACAGATATTTATTAATATGTTGGGTTTTATCAATACATTCTGGCACAACCGGCACTTTAAGGACATTCATGATCTTGATGTGGCCCAAAATGAAAATGAGTTTGACACCCCTGCTCAAGAGTGCTTGAACGGAAAAACTGGTTTCTGAATCAAAAATCGTTTCTGAATCGAATCACGAGACACTGAAAGATTTGGGATTTAATTTGTATGTTATTTATGGCACTTCGGATCAAGTATCCGCATTTATTATTAAAGTGCCTCGCAAAAGCATTGAAACCTCGGGAACTTTTTCACATTTCATTCCATTTAAACCACAAATTTTGATGCATTTGTCAGGATTTAACCTGACAGATCAACAGAAAAATAATGCATAATTGTGTAAAACGAAGGAAAACAATCAACAATCTGGATCTTAAGGGGTACATCTCTGCCAGCTTTGCACACAAAGACACATTTCTAATTATTCTTCTTTACAAAAGAGCTCAAGCTCAGTCAGATCAGATGAAGAGTGTCTCTGTACACCAATTTTCAAGTCCTTCCCCAGATTTTCCAGTGAATTTTAGGTCCAGACTTTGATTTAAACCGTTTCACAGTAGCTCTTGCTGTAGGCTTGGAGCATCTTTGCAATGATTAAAGTTGTAATTTTACGCCCAGTCTCAAGTCACTCACTGCATCTAACACAGGGCTGTCAAACTCATTTTCATTTTGGGCCATATTAAGATCATAAATGTCCTCAAAGGCCTGGCTGTGGCAGAATATATTGATAAAGCTAACAAACTGTTAAAATAAGAAGAAATGCCTTTATTTGCATTCTTAAAATTAAATAATACTGAACACCTTTTCACATTGATGTAAAAAAAACTGCTTTGATTTGACTGATAAAATAATATTTAACCACACAACTGTTATCTTATCGACTCTAGAGTCGAAAGGGCCACATGAAAACCTGTGGCAGGCCGGATTTGGCCCCCGGGCCTTGAGTTTGACATGTTGTTTAACAGGTTTTCTTCCAGGACTGTCCTGCATTTAGCTCCATCTATCTTCCTATCAACTCTGGCTTCCCCATCCCTGCTGTAGAAAAGCATCTCCACGACATGATGCTGCCACCACCATGTTTCACCATAGGGATGCTGAGTTCAGGGTGGTGTTAACGTTCCTCTATATATAGAATTTTGCATGTAGGTCAAAAAGCCTCATTTTGGTCAAATCTGACCAGAGGAACTTCCTCCACATGTGGTCAAATCCTGCCAAATTTCAGCATTGATGCTAAATTGAACTTGTAATAGTGTCCGCTCAGAATAATGGAGGAACTGAGAGTTAATAAGGTTTTACAATTGGCGGTTAAAGTAAGAAAATTTACAATCACAGTTTATTTGCCAATTATATTAAGCTTAATGTATGTGTGAAGTAAAATATTTATGAATATCCACTACAGATGCACCAATCAACTGGCTTTTTTTTTTTTTTTTTTTTTTTTTTTTTTTTTTACATTTTGAGAAATACACACCCTCACTCTTCACCGGCACCGTGCAGAGTTCAAAGTGAATTTTTCCTCCTGTCCCTGAACGCATCAGCTCGTCACACTGTGACAGACGTGTCGTGCGGTGAGTCACAGCTGACTCAGAGTTTCGTGTCCCGCCCACACATGACGGGGGCAGCCAATAGCGGCTGTGCGGAAGCGCACACAGTGGTGAGCAGTCACGCAGCCCACCGCACGGTTCCTCTGTCTCTGTGAGTCTGGGGGTGTACTGGGGGGGGGGGGGGGTGTTGTTCCACGGCCTAGGAACGGAAACCGTGCCGATAACCAGACAGAGAAAATAAGTGGTAAATATGACGAGTTCCCTTTTAAAACACAAGAACCGAGTAACAACAGAGTAAATCGCTAGAAATATATATATATATATATATATATATATATATACATATATATATATATATATATATATATATATATATATATATATATATATATATATATATATATATATATAATAAAGTTACGCCGTGCCGGCAGCTAAAAACACATTTTTTAAAAACACAATTTGTAAATTCAGGTAAAAACTGAAAGAAAAACAATTACAGTTATTCTGGGGAACTCCTTTATGGTCAAATGAGCCGCAGGGTTGTGCAGTAAGTACAGTTTACAAGCTATGAAGCATAGTGATGGCAGCATAATGCTGTGGGGCTGTTTAGCTGACAGCCTGGTGCATTGGATTAACCAAAGACTTTCAACCTCTGATCAACATCTGAAACCTGGACACAACAGAGAGGACCAGTTCTTGCTTCTGGTCCTTCATATATATACAGATGAGAGGTCAAATATTCAGATTTTATGCCAGAAGGTTGCTGATGGCTAAATAAAATAAAATGATTTGTGTAAAAATATGAACAATCAGTTTTAAACAAAGCTACATTGGTCAAACTTTGATATGCAGTTCTATAACTGAGTTTCTCATTATTAATAATTGACTTTAATGTGATTAAAATGACAATTTGGTCGACTTCAAATGATGTGCGTTTCTCCTGAAAATTTACTCAAAATGTTCAGAGTGTTATAGTTTATTTATTTGGAGTATATTTGAACACATAGCTGGAGAACTACAAGCTATTTTATTATATTTTATTTCTTTTTCATTTGTATTTAGAGACAACGCTGCTGGATTGGACAGCCTCTGAATTGCTCTGCCCTCTAGTGTCGGTCAATGGGAACTGCAAGAGATTTCCCGCCACACACGAACTGCTTATTTATTTTCTCTGAGAGGTTTAAAATCTGGCTGAACACACCTAAGTTTCTTCTTTTTATTCTCCGTGGATTTCACATCTAATCCAACCTTTATCACGGTTTACTGGAGGGGAATAAGTTGCATCACTTCCTCTCTGATTCTTATATTCTCAAGTCTTGCCCTGCTGCGCCCTCGTGTGGCGAAGGACTGCAGCTACAAATACCCACCTATTATCCTTGCAGGCAGCGTCGCGGAGGGCTGGTGTCTTATCTGCAGTCATCATATGGCTTAAAACACATCAATTCAAGAAAAATATTTAATTAATTGAAAGTTTTTTAAATTTATTTTGTAGATTTTAGCCAGCTGAATAAATAATTGTTGCTTTAAAAGCTTCTAACAGCTTGTTTGTTGTTTTTCACCCCCACAGTATATGCTTAAATTTATCTCCATCCATGTTCCCATCAGCAGAGACCTCTGATCTCTGCTGATGAACAGCATCCAACATCACGATGCTGCCATCAACAACAGTTAAATAAACTTAGTGGATCACTGATCAACATTTTTTTTTAACTATATTTGCTTGATGATCCCTATGATTTTGCTAGATGATTTTGATGTTTTTGATGATTTTGCTGTACACTTGATTGATGTTTTTACAATGTGAAGCACTTTGAACTGCCTTGTTGCTGAAATGTGCTGTACAAATAAACTTGACTTGACCATGTTTCACCATGGGGATGTATACAGAGTGACACGCAGTGTTAATTGTCTGCCACACATACTATTTTGCATGTACGCCCAAAAGTAGGGGTGCACTAATATGAAAACTTGGGCCGATATCGATACCGATACCAATATCAATAATACTGTTATTGATGATAAATGATATTTAGCGATACTGCCTATATTATATAGTTTTCAAACCCTTTTGAAACTGTGAAAACCACACAATCTCTGTCCCCCCCCCCTTCTAGAAAAACATACACACAAATGGCAACAATATGGACATCGGTTGTTCACATAGGCCCAGTTTTATTTATCGGACCGATACTGATATGTAACCAATGAAAGACTAAAATACAGACGCTAATGTCCATCAGTTAAAATAATTAAGTTTGTGGTTATAAGGGATATATTAAAGTGGGTTAAAGAAGTCAAAATATGAAGGAAATAAAAATGATATATCCAAATTGAACAAATTTAAACATGTATTGTTCTCCGTAGTGCGAGGTGTGTAAAGGGCTTGGCTCCACCCGCTGCCCTCTAAACCCCATTAAAGCTCCTTAAGTCTTCCAGTTTTGCCTCTGAGTCACAGCAAGGATGAGCTTTGGAGACCGCCACACCGTGTCATCCTACCGCAAGATCTTCGGAGATTCTCCCAGGTTCCCCACCTCTGCGTCCCGCATGGGCAGCGCGGCTCCTCGGCCCTCCCAGGGGCCCAGACCCCTGGCCGCGAGCCGCCACAGCGCATCCTCCGTGGGCCTGTACAGACGGCTCGGACGGTCCTCCGCGCCTTTCTCTCTGGTGCCAACCGGCTCGTTCGATTTAAGCCAAACCTCTGTGGTCAACAACGAATTCAAAGTGATCAGGACCAATGAGAAGGAGCAGCTGCAGGTATGTGGGATTAAAACAAAAAGGAGCAAATGTTGGAGACACATTTAAACCTGCTGCAGTTTGGTGAAGGTGATGAGAAACTTAGGGCCTTCGAACTTATTTAATTTCTGAAAAAGCACCTTTGGCTGCAAAAACAATAACATTTTTCATCAGGATATTGACAAATCTTTCTAAAATGCTACTGTCCAATAAACTTGATTAATATGGAGCATCAAAAGTGCCAAATTACTTTTAATAAATAAATAATTAAAAAAACCTCTGTCATCAGTTTAATAAATTTGGAAACAAATACACTAATAATTTATTAAATATATTAACACAATGTACCACAAATAACTCACTGAAATTTGTATTCATTATGTGTTAAAGGTATACATTAATTTACCAACTAATTTATGTATTAAATTGTTTCAATGTTGGTTGTGAATACTACCACAGTACTGTGAAATTATTAAATACCGACTATTTATGCTTTTAGAAAGTTTCCAAGTTCAATTTTAGTTACTCAAATATTTAATTAAATGATTAAATGTTAATGAGATAATTAAGTGTATTTATTTAATTATTTTTTTGTGTTTCCAACTTTACAGAAATTAGGACATATACAAATATTTATATATTTACACATTAAATTGTGGCACTTTTGGTCTTTGATACAAACACAGGACAATGAGTAATGAAATAAATACTTTCAACATATACTGAATAAAGTATATTTCATAAATTATTAATGTACTTATTTCCAAATTTAGTAAAGTAATAATTTTGAATTTGGTACGTTTGGTCTCCCATATATTCTCTTTCATAAAAATATTAATCAGTGGGGTATTTGAGTATTTTCACATTTATTGCAAAACCATCAGCTCATGTCTTTACAGTTTCAATACTGTCATGGAAAAAACTAAGTGCACCCTTGCTGCTTCCACAGGATTTGATATGTAAAGTAGAAACAAGGTGCTGCTAGCTAAACGCAGGAGTTTTGCTGGTCTGGAGCATACAGACGTGTGTTAACAGAGTGCAAAGCTGGAAAGACAATATGACTTTAGAGAAGCACAGCATTATATTTCTCCTTACCGCCACAAACATTTTGTTACTAACTGTTAAACACAGTGGTGGAGGGGTGGTGATTTGGGATTCTTTTGAAGCCCCGCTTCTTAAGTTGAACTTGAGCTCCTCTGTATGCAAAAGTGAGGAAAAGTTATGAACACATACTGCACCAATTCTACAACAGAATGGTTTAGCGATGGCCTAATCAAAGTCCAGACCTCAACCTGTTGGAAATGCTATGATGGAACTAGGGCTGAAACAATTAATCAGATTAATTGTGATTAATCAATTATTGAAATAATCATCAACTAATTTAGTTATCGGTTAATCATTAACTGGAGTATATAGGGTCCAAAAAAGGCCTTTTGCTGAAAGAACGTCACAGTCAGAGCAGTAATTAAGACAAAACTGTACAAAAAACATAAACATATTGCATTTAAGATAAAAAAAATATAAAAAATTAAAAAAAAAAACTTTGTAAAAATGTTTTACTCAGAACTCCTCAAGTAGTCTTGTTTTAGCTTCACCTGGTTCAAATTCTGTAAAAGTATGTTTTTTTTAGCTGCAGATGCATCCTTTGCTACAAATGATAAAGGAATGCTATGTTATTGCATTTTAGGCAATAGAATATTTGTTTTCTTGTTTTAAAAAAGGAACTGTATGTATTTTTAATATTGTACGAATAAGCTTAAGTAATGAAATCCGATTACTCGATTATATCGATTAGTAAAATAATCGTTTGTTGCAGCCCCAGGTGGGACCTTCAGAGAGCTCCGCGCGTCCCAGTGAGCTGAGGTACAAAACTCTGATGAATTATCACATTAGAAGTCATGGAAACTGTCTCTCTTCCACGACTGGAAGAGAGACAGTCTTTATTCAGTCCCTGCAAAGCTGAGAAGCTAAAGCAGATTTGAAACTCACGCAACATGAAAGCAGTTTGTCTCTGAGGATGTGCCCGGAGATAATACGCCCGGCTCAGTAATCTGGTCTTATTCTGTTTCCTGGCAAAGCGAGTTAATGTGTTCCTGTAACCTCCTTTGTCTCCCCATCAGCTCCTGTCTGCATTTGCAGCATTGTTCGATTAATATCACCCCAATCCAAACGTAATCACCGGCTTTGAACATGTGTTGTAGTTTATGACATAAAGAAGATTTATTTGATCGCAAACAAGCCTTTGTGTCGCCGTGCAGGGTCTGAACGACCGCTTCGCCATGTTCATTGATAAAGTCCGGCATCTGGAGCAGCAGAATAAAGTCCTGGAGACGGAGCTGGTGAGCCTTCGGCAGAAACACGGCGAGCCCTCCCGCGTCGCTCTGCTCTACCAGCAGGAGATGAGAGACCTGCGCTCCCAGCTGGACGAGCTGAACCGCGACAAGAACCGAATCCTGATCGACAAGAACAACATGGAGGACGAGCTGCAGGTGATGCGAGGTCAGGGGTCTGCAACCTGCGGCTCTTTGGACCTTCCACAATGGGTCGTGATAATTTGGCTTAAAAAAGTGCAGAACCAACACATTTTTTCAAAATATAAATAAAAAAAGGAGAAAAGCCAGCATTAAATTTCCACAACAGAATGAAACAAGTATCAGTAAAAAAAAAAATTTCTCATCATGATGTTTGAAAATTACAGAGCCCCCTATGGGACATGGGGAGACATTTACTTATTTTGCAGTACCTCAAAATACATTTCCATTCTCTCACAATAATGTACCAGTCAGTTTATGCAGTATCTTGAATACTGAAAGTCTTTCTGCTACAATATACGGATGGCCAAAACTGACAGAACTAAAAATAAAAGCAGAAATATATATATTTTGTTTTTCCTTTTGCTTACACATGCGTTTTTGTCAAGAAATGTATATATTTTCTTTTTAATTTTCCTTATACATGTGTTTTCGTTAAGAAATATATATATTTTGCTTTGCCTTTTCCTTATTCAAGTGTTTGTTCTTTTTACATTTCTTCATCTCCTCTTTTATATATATATTTCTTGATGAAAAACGCATGTGTATGGAAAAGGAAATATATATATATATATATATATATATATATATATATATATATATATATATATATATATATATATATATATATATATTAAAAAAAAAATATTATATATATTAAAAAAAAATTCCCTTCTCACCCTCCACGGGTGGTCTTTCTCAATCTCTGAGCTCGGGTCCTCTACCAGAGGCCTGGGAGCTTGAGGGTTCTGCGTAGTATCTTGGCTGTGCCGAGAACTGCGCATTTCTGGACTGAGATGTCTGATGTTGTTCCTGGGATCTGTTTTAGCCACTGCTCCAGCTTGGGGGTGACTGCCCCGAGGGCCCCGATGACCACAGGCACCACTGTGGTCTTCACCTTCCAGGCCTTCTCCAGTTCCTCTCTGAGGCCCTGGTATTTCTCCAGTTTCTCGTGTTCCTTTTTCCTGATGTTGCAATCGCTTGGTATTGCTACATCCACCACAACGGCTTTCCTCTGTTGTTTATCCACCACCACGATGTCCGGTTGGTTCGCCATTACCATTTTGTCTGTCTGGATCTGGAAGTCCCACAGGATCTTAGCTCGGTCATTCTCCACCACCTTTGGGGGTGTGCCCCACTTTGATCTCGGGGCTTCCAGTCCATATCCTGCACAGATGTTTCTGTACACTATGCCTGCCACTTGGTTATGACGTTCCATGTACGCTTTCCCTGCCAGCATCTTGCACCCTGCTGTTATGTGTTGGACTGTCTCAGGGGCCTCCTTGCACAATCTACACCTTGGATCTTGTCTGGTGTGGTAGATCTGTGCCTCTATCGCTCTGGTGTTTAGGGCCTGTTCCTGTGCAGCCAGGATGAGTGCCTCTGTGCTGTCCTTGAGTCCAGCTTTTTCCAGCCATTGGTAGGATTTCCTGATATCAGCCACTTCAGTTATCTGTCGGTGGTACATCCCATGTAGGGGCTTATCCTCCCATGATGGTTCCTCCAGCACCTCATCCTCTGGTCCCCATTGTTTGAGACATTCGCTGAGCACATCGTCGGTTGAGGCTTTGACCTTGATGTATTTATGGATCTTGGATGTTTCATCCTGGACAGTGGCTCTCACACTCGCTAGTCCTCTGCCTCCGTCCTTACAGCTCGCGTATAGTCTCAGGATGCTGGATTTAGGGTGGAACCCTCCATGCATGGTTAGTAGTTTCCGAGTTTTAACATCCATGGTCTTTATCTCTTCCTTTGGCCAGCTTATTATTCCTGCAGGGTATCTGATTACTGGCAAGGCATAGCTGTTTATCGCACGGATCTTGTTCTTGCCATTGAGCTGGCTTCTCAGGACTTGCCTTACTCGTTGGAGGTATATATATATATATATATATATATATATATATATATATATATATATATATATATATATATATATATATATATATATATTTGACCGAGCTAAGATCCTGTGGGACTTCCAGATCCAGACAGACAAAATGGTAATGGCGAACCAACCGGACATCGTGGTGGTGGATAAACAACAGAGGAAAGCCGTTGTGGTGGATGTAGCAATACCAAGCGATTGCAACATCAGGAAAAAGGAACACGAGAAACTGGAGAAATACCAGGGCCTCAGAGAGGAACTGGAGAAGGCCTGGAAGGTGAAGACCACAGTGGTGCCTGTGGTCATCGGGGCCCTCGGGGCAGTCACCCCCAAGCTGGAGCAGTGGCTAAAACAGATCCCAGGAACAACATCAGACATCTCAGTCCAGAAATGCGCAGTTCTCGGCACAGTCAAGATACTACGCAGAACCCTCAAGCTCCCAGGCCTCTGGTAGAGGACCCGAGCTCAGAGATTGAGAAAGACCACCCGTGGAGGGTGAGAAGGGAATTTTTTATTTTATATATATATATATATATATATATATATATATATAAAAATTCCCTTATATATATATATATATATATATATATATATATATATATATATATATATATATATATATATATATAAAAATTCCCTTCTCACCCTCCACGGGTGGTCTTTCTCAACCTCTGAGCTCGGGTCCTCTACCAGAGGCCTGGGAGCTTGAGGGTTCTGCGTAGTATCTTGGCTGTGCCGAGAACTGCGCATTTCTGGACTGAGATGTCTGATGTTGTTCCTGGGATCTGTTTTAGCCACTGCTCCAGCTTGGGGGTGACTGCCCCGAGGGCCCCGATGACCACAGGCACCACTGTGGTCTTCACCTTCCAGGCCTTCTCCAGTTCCTCTCTGAGGCCCTGGTATTTCTCCAGTTTCTCGTGTTCCTTTTTCCTGATGTTGCAATCGCTTGGTATTGCTACATCCACCACAACGGCTTTCCTCTGTTGTTTATCCACCACCACGATGTCCGGTTGGTTCGCCATTACCATTTTGTCTGTCTGGATCTGGAAGTCCCACAGGATCTTAGCTCGGTCATTCTCCACCACCTTTGGGGGTGTGCCCCACTTTGATCTCGGGGCTTCCAGTCCATATCCTGCACAGATGTTTCTGTACACTATGCCCGCCACTTGGTTATGACGTTCCATGTACGCTTTCCCTGCCAGCATCTTGCACCCTGCTGTTATGTGTTGGACTGTCTCAGGGGCCTCCTTGCACAATCTACACCTTGGATCTTGTCTGGTGTGGTAGATCTGAGCCTCTATTGCTCTGGTGTTTAGGGCCTGTTCCTGTGCAGCCAGGATGAGTGCCTCTGTGCTGTCCTTGAGTCCAGCTTTTTCCAGCCATTGGTAGGATTTCCTGATATCAGCCACTTCAGTTATTTGTCTGTGGTACATCCCATGTAGGGGCTTATCCTCCCATGATGGTTCCTCCAGCACCTCATCCTCTGGTCCCCATTGTTTGAGACATTCGCTGAGCACATCGTCGGTTGAGGCTTTGACCTTGATGTATTTATGGATCTTGGATGTTTCATCCTGGACAGTGGCTCTCACACTCACTAGTCCTCTGCCTCCATCCTTACGGCTCGCGTATAGTCTCAGGATGCTGGATTTAGGGTGGAACCCTCCATGCATGGTTAGTAGTTTCCGAGTTTTAACATCCATGGTCTTTATCTCTTCCTTTGGCCAGCTTATTATTCCTGCAGGGTATCTGATTACTGGCAAGGCATAGCTGTTTATCGCACGGATCTTGTTCTTGCCGTTGAGCTGGCTTCTCAGGACTTGCCTTACTCGTTGGAGGTATTTGGCCGTGGCTCCTTTCCTTGTGACCTCATCGAGGCTGCCATTTGCTTGTGGTATTCCCAGGTACTTGTAACTGTCCTCAATGTCTGCTATTGTTCCCTCTGGGAGTGAGACCCCTTCTGTGTGGATGACCTTCCCTCTCTGTGTAACCATCCGACCACACTTCTCTAGTCCGAATGACATCCCAATGTCAGTGCTGTAGATCCTGGTGGTGTGGATCAGTGAGTCGATGTCTCGTTTGCTCTTAGCGTACAGCTTGATGTCATCCATGTAGAGGAGGTGACTGATGGTGGCTCCGTTCTTGAGTCGGTATCCGTAGCCAGTCTTGTTGATGACTTGGCTGAGGGGGTTCAGACCTATGCAGAACAGCAGTGGGGACAGAGCGTCTCCTTGGTATATGCCACATTTGATGGACACTTGTGCAATTGGCTTGTAGTTGGCTTCAAGGGTGGTTTTCCACATCCCCATCGAGGCTGCAATGAAGGCTCTTAGAGTCCTGTTGATGTTGTACATCTCTAAGCATTCAATGATCCAAGTGTGTGGCATTGAGTCATAGGCTTTCTTGTAATCAATCCAAGCCGTGCACAGGTTGGTGTGTCGGGTTTTGCAGTCTTGGGCGACTGTTTGGTCTACCAGGAGTTGGTGTTTGGCTCCTCTGGTATTTATGCCGATGCCCTTCTGTGCTGTACTCATGTATTTATCCATGTGCCCACTTATCTTAGCTGCTATGATGCCTGACATGAGCTTCCATGTTGTAGAGAGACAGGTTATTGGCCGATAGTTGGATGGGACCGAACCCTTTGAGGGATCCTTCTGGATCAGGATTGTGCGCCCTTCAGTTAACCATTCAGGGTGAGTCCCACTTTGTAGCAGCTGGTTCATTTGAGCTGCCAGTCGCTCATGGAGGGCAGTGAGTTTCTTTAGCCAGTAGGCATGGATCATGTCAGGACCTGGTGCTGTCCAGTTTTTCATACCTGAGACTCTTTCTTGGACATCTGCCACTGTGATAGTTACTGGGGCTTGCTCAGGGAGGTTGCTGTGGTCATCTCGTAGAGAGATTAGCCACTGTGCATTGCTGTTGTGGGTCGCCTCCCTTTCCCATATGCCTTTCCAGTACTGTTGGGTCTCCAGCCTTGGTGGGTCTGCTCTGTTGTTATTACCCTGCCATTGAGAGTACACTTTAGCTGGTTGGGTGGAGAAGAGCCGGTTAATCCTCCTGGCTTCATTTTCTCTCGTGTACCTCTTTAGGCGACTGGCCAAGGCTTGGAGCCTTTGTTTGGCAGTTTCGAGCGCTTCAGGTATGGGCATCTGGCTGTACCGCTTGGGTACTGGTCTTTTGATTGCACCTCTTTGGAGCTCTGACAATTGGCTCACTTCCCTCCTTGTTACCTTGATTTTAGCCTCTAACCGTCTTTTCCATGGTGGGTATTGAATCTCATGGTTGCTCCTATAGCCGAGCATCTCAAGGATCACTGATGCTGAGTTGTACACCAGCTCATTGGTTTCCGTTATGGTGTTGGTAGGGATCGTTCTCAATGCTGCATTCACATCTTCAATGAGACTTTCTGATGGTACTTCACTCAGCCGTTGTAATTGGCATCGGGATTGCCTGGTGTTCATTCGGGCCATGATCCTACCTCTCAGGTCAGTTGCTGCCTCGTTCAGCTGTGATGGTTCGTTCATTATTGGGGCTGCATACCCAATCTGCGGGTGGGGAGTTGAAGCTAACTCCCCTCTGACCTGGCGTCCTGGCTCCCCCTTGCCGTAGCATTTGTGTTGTACCTCGTCTATCTCAAGTTGTGACAGCATTTGCCGTTGTTGCAACCGTTGTTGCGGCTGGGTAGCTCAATGGGTAAGTCACCCGACCTTCACCCGGGAGACCGGGGTTCGAATCCAGGCCGGGTCGCTTGGTTGAGATATCCAGTGTGGGTCCTTAGGCAAGATCCTTCGCGCTACTGCCTACCTCATGATGAGTGATAAAGGAATACACGCCATGCCGGCTCAGACGTCGCCCGGCCAAACAAGGTCTGCGTCAGGTGCTGGGGAACCAGGGCACCTTCACGAAAAATGGGTTACTGGAACAAGACGGAATTGGGCGAGAGGTGAAAACTTGGATCTTATATATATATATATATATATATATATATATAAATATATATATTTCTGCTTTTATTTTTAATTTTGTCAGTTTCGGTCCTCCATATGTGTAGGGCTTTTACTTGTATGTTAGTATCTTGTTTGTGAGATATCTGAAGTTTTACAAATTGTTCTTTAGGAGACAAATGCACAACAAACTTATGTGCAAAATGCAAACGCAAAACAGGTCAAACATGGGGTTTCCATCCCTTCTAAGACATAAACAGAAATTTTCCATAAGAAGGAAAAAAAGAAAGAAAAAATACATCTAAACTATAATTTGGACTATTTTTTAGTTATTTTCATAGCGTAATAAAGTCATATGACAGTTCTGGTTGTGCCTTTTTCGTGCTATTAGTCTAAATAGTTAATAAAGGGCCGTTTTTGTGTGCAGTCCCATCTCCCCCCCATACAAATAAACATAACCATGAACAGTTAATAGATTGATTTTCATCCAGTTTAGAGTTAAGAATGTATTAACACGTTTGTGTATTTTCTAATTTATTGTGAGGTAATGCAAAAGAAAAAAGTTCCCCCATGTCCCCTAGGGGGTTCCGTAGAAATAAGTGCTTTTTTTTTTTTTGATTAAATCATTTTCAACAAACATCAGCTTCCCATAGAAGAAAGTGTGTCAGTCCTGTTTTTATTATTTTTTTATGCTTTTCTTAGTTTTAAAACCTAACAACAGGAATGAAACGGTGGTTAAAACGGCAGTATTATGTATTTTCCAGCTACGTAGAATAATTTTATAGCTCAGTCAAGTAACTGTGGTACCTTCAATTGTTATAAAAATGCTGTATATAACAAATATGACAAAAGAAATTTAACTTCGTAATTTAAGGCCTTGAAACTGGGCCTCTGTCTCTTTAAGAAAGTCCTGCTCTTTCTGAAACTCAGCCCCCAGGAAGTCACCACAACAGTGCCCCTCTATTAACTCTTTAACAATGTTTTTACTAGCGTTTCACTGAGAAGTAGCTCATATGATGAGCTCAGCAGATGCGCAGTTCCACCAGGTGTTTGCTAATTGCTGCTGGCTAATCTGAAGGGCCTGAGTAGGGAAGTCAGAAGCTTGGAAACTGCAGCTCCGAGGAGGAGCTTGGTCCACCCAGGCGTTTTGCACAGCTGAATGGTTGCCACGGGAGACCAAAGGATTTCTCAAACATGCATGAAAGAATCAAATCAACACTCCAGGTATGTTTTTGGTGATGGAATAACATTATAACATGATGTAAAGCTCAAAATAGTTGATTTTACATAATACTGCCCCTTTAAAAGTAACCACTAATTTCCTATCGTAGATATTAACGAAAAAATGTACGTCGTCTTTTCAGCAGTGGTTATGTAACATCTGCGGCTCTAAGCCAGTTTTATGTTGCTGGACTGAGGGCGAAAACAGCTCCCGAGTTTGCAAAGGTTGCACACCCCTGGACTAGATGAAGTTTCTATTCTGGTTTATGCAAATTCAACCCAGCGCAGAAATTAAAGTTTGTGATTCCTCCTGTCTGGCGCATCAGAAGCTGAGTGTGAAGTATGATGAGGAGGTAAGGGCACGGGAGGAAGCTGAGCACACCCTCAGGTCTTTCAGGAAGGACGTGGATGACGCAGCGGCCGTCCGCTTGGACCTGGAGCGGCGTGTCGACTCGCTGGTGGATGAAATCTCCTTCCTGAAGAAGGTGCACGAAGAGGAAATCGAGGAGCTGAGCAACATGATGGAGGCGCAGCAGGTCTCCGTGGAGCTGGAGCTCGCCAAACCCGACCTAACCTCAGCTCTGAAGGAGATCCGCAGCCAGTACGAGTCCATCGCCTCCAAGAACCTGCAGTCGGCTGAGGAGTGGTACAAGAGCAAGTTCGCGAGCCTCAGCGAGCAGGCCACCAGGAGCAACGAGGCCATGAGGGCCAGCAGGGAGGAGATCAACGAGTTCAGGAGGCAGCTGCAGTCCAAGACGGTGGAGATAGAGACCCTGAGGGGCGCCAACGAGTCCCTGGAGCGGCAGATGAGCGAGATGGAGGACACACACAACGCTGAGGTCACAGCCATGCAGGCAAGTAGCTTCTCTCAACCTCCTGATGACGCGATGATCATCAAGAAGTTCTTGAAAATAGTCAAAACACCGGTTTCCTTCATGTTTTAATGGAAGGAAGGAAGGAAGGGAGGGAGGGAGGGAGGATAGAAGGAAGGAAGGAAGACTGGACAATGCAAGGGGGAGTGAAGGAAGGGAGGGAGGGAGGAAGGAAGGAAGGAAGACTGGACAATGCAAGGAGGAGTGAAGGGAGGGAGGAAGGTGGACTGGACAATGCCAGATGTCAGACAATGTCAGATTTCATAATGTAATAAAACAGCAAATAAACTTTAGCTTTGATCAGCAGGTAAACTTTATAAAAACGATGTCAGTTTCTAGTGTTGATTATCAATCTAAGCAGATCAGCTTTTCTTCAGTCAGAGCCACTAAAAACTCTAAATAAGCACAAACAAATTATTAATTACTCAGCACGATGATACTGAATGACTTAAAAGAAAAAGCATTGCTTCTTGCACCATAATCTTCTTGTGAGCTGAAAACCGATGGAAAACCTGATAGTTATCATAAGATAATTATTATTATATTGAGAAAACCCACTTGGAAAAACCTTTCTAGCGAGGATGACGGATCTTAGTATCAGTAATGTTGTGAAAACCAACCTATTTGATCATATATATAGATATGTATGGAGGACTGAAACTGACTGAAATGTATATATTTTGTTTTTCCTTTTCTTTATACATGCGTTTTCATCAAAAACTGTATATATTAAAGAGGAGACGAGGAAACGTAAAAGGATCAAACACTTGTATAAGGAAAAGACAAAACAAAATACACATATTCTTGATGAAAACACATGTATAAAGAAAATGAAAAAGAAAATATATACATTTCTTGACAAAAACACGTGTAAGGAAAAGGAAAAACAAAATATATTTATTTCTTCTTTTATTTTTAATTATGTCAGTTTCGGTCCTCCATATATACAATCTTAAAATACGCAAGGAAATCAGTCTGGACCAGTTTTCTCTTGGTTGGTTCTGCTTTCTGAGCGACCCAGAGCTGTGGCAGTAAATGTCTGATCCAAGGTTAGCGCGGGGTCAAGACTCAACCCTTGGGTTTATGTCGGCGCGTGAGACTGAGACGACTGAAGTGACGCTTCATGTCGATTGGATTAATCTCCGACCTGCTATATGTGGAAAAGCCATCTGGCTTTCGCTGGGTTCTTACGGGAGGGAAAGGTTAAGCCTTGAAGACAAAAAGCAAATCCTCTAGAAACTCTAGGAGGCTGCTTTAAAAGTATCACATAACTACAACAGTTGTTGTACTTACAGAAGTATTTATACCCTTTCAAACGCAAACCTCAGTATATTTATTTTGGATTTTATAAGACAGACCAACACAAAGTCGTGCAGAATTGCAAAGAGGAAGAAACATGGTTTGTAGCCTTTATTATGAATACAAATCTGAAAAGTGTGGTGTGCATTTGCAATCAGTCGCCTTTAGCCTTCAGGAGCCAGCTCGTTAGTTAATTCGAAGCTTCGTTAGGGCTGAAACAATTAATCGGATTAATTGTGATGAAATAATCGTCAACTAATCTGGTAATCGATTAATCGTTAACTGGAGTCAATGACTCGATGCGATCTGATGGGTTTCCTTAGAAACTTTTTGAACTATTTTGAATAATTAATCGAGCTTACTGTACTGTTTGATAACTAGGATCAGTTGGAATGTATGTGTAATTAAATAGATTTTTTTTTTTCTTTTAAAGTGCCTCAAGATGACATTTGTTGAGAACTGGCGCTATATAAATAAACTGAATTGAATTGGAGAACAGAGACTCTAAAAAAGGGCATTTGCTGAAAGAACAACACAGTCAGAGCAGTAATTAAGCCAAAACTGTACTAAAATATATACATTTTGCATGTAAGATAAAAAAAAAAAAAACAGCCTTTCTCTTGTAAATATATTCTACCCAGATCTCCTCAAGTGGCCTAGTTTTAGCTTCACCCGATTCGAATCCTGTGAAAAGTAAAAATTTTTTAAGCTACAGATGCATTCTTTACTGAAAATGATCAAGTGTTCACTAAAGGAATGCTATTTTATTGCATTTTGACAATGATATATTGATTTATTATTTGTTAATTTGCAGTTTATATGTATTTTTAATCCCCCTCGCGACCCTGCAAGGATAACCATTCTAGATAATGGCTGGACGGATGGATGTATTTTTAATATTGTATAAAATAAGCGCAAGTAATGACAAATCTACAGAATGTGCCAATTTTTTTATCCGATTACTAAATCAATCGCCAGAATATTTGATAGAATAATCGATAAGTAAAATAAACATTTGTTGCAGCCCTAATCTCCATATAAATCCAGCTGTTCTGTTTCTGGACTCGGAGGTTTAAGGAGAAAGTTGTGGAGTAGTTTGAAGCAGGGGTAAGTTAAAAACAATAACCCAAGCTTTGAACTTTGAATGGAAACAGCGTGGCACAGCTGCAAACTGACCGAAACACGGATGTCCATCGAAACCGCCACATAGGGGTTTACAGGTCAGTAAATGTCTGGAAGATGGTCATGTAACTTTTTAGCCTACATGTAAAAACTAGCATTCTGAACACACCGTTGCATGGTAAACATGGTGTTGGCAGCATCATGCAGCGGGGATGCGCTACTTTAGCTGGGTCAGGGTCGGTGGGAAGATGGATGGAGCGAAATACAGGACAGTCCTGCTGCAACAGACCTGAGATTGCGGAGGAAGTTCACCTTCCAGCAGGACGATGACCCCAAGCATCCAGTGGAGGAGTTTAGATCAACACGTGTTAGAATGGTCTAGTCAAAGTCCACGCCTAAATCCAATTGAGAACCTGTGTCAAAAACTAAAAAAAAAAAAAAAAAAAAAAAAAAAAAAAAAAAAAAAGATGCACACCGACGCTTTCCATCAAATCTGATGACACTTGAGCTCTACTTTGTGTTGCTCTGTCACATAAAATCCCAATTAAATACATCGTGGCATGAAAAAGCGAGTTCAAGGTCCAAAGGGGAGTGAATACTTTTGCCGGGTACCTTATGATACGAAAAAACCCATTTAAAAAATATCGACACCATAGAATGACGCTGAAATGTGAAAAATATTTAACTACTTTCTCGTGCAACAGGACACCATCAGCCACCTGGACACTGAGCTGAGGAACCTGAAGGGTGAGATGGCTCAGCACCTGAGGGAGTACCAAGACCTCCTCAATGTCAAGATGGCCCTGGATATCGAGATCGCTGCCTACAGGTGCCAATTCAGGGAAAATGCTTGGAAAACTAAGAAAAACAATTTTTTTTTTTTTCAGTTTTAAAACCCTTCAACAATGACAGCAGAGTCATTTAAAGTAAAACGGGGCTTAGCAGAACACAGTATGGTAACATTCAGCAGAAGCCATTCGGGTCAGTATCGATAGGGTTAGAAAGCAATCTTTCAGTTCTGGAAGAAGAGTTCAGAACCTTTTTTTGTACAGAAATTGTAAAAATACACCTGAACTTTCTTCTACATATACTTTAATAGGAAAACTAAGTACACCCCTGCTGCTGCCGTGAGATTTAAGAGGGAAAGTAGCAACCAGCAACACTTGGTTAACTGACTGAATAGAAAAGAAGCTCTTATTGTCGCTCAGTGGGGAAATTCAGATGTTACGGCATCAAAGCGACAGGTTTACTGAAACATGCAGATTCACACAAAGATAAAAATATAAAACATATAAAAACAGAATTAAGAATAACATACTGTACACTAAGGACAAAATGACTGCATAAAATACTGTCCAGTTACTAAAAATAGCGTACTACAATCCAAAGGAATGTGCAACTAAGTAGGATCATTTTTGAAAATCTACAAAATGTGCATGTCTATTTGTGCATTAAAAACAACAAACTACAATAAGTGACAATAAAACACTGTGCAAACAGCAGGAATGTTATTTGAAATTAGAAAAACTGAGCAGGTCTGTATTGAGTTTGTAGGGAGCAGTAATGGTTCACTGCAAAAACACAAAATCTTACCAAGTGTTTTTGGTCCAGTTTCTAGTGCAAATATCTTGGATACACTTAAAATAGGACAAAACTAACTTACAAGTAACTTTTCAGCAGATATAGGAGTTGTTTTAAGTCAATAATTCCTTAATATTGATGAAAAAGTTCTAGTTATAAGTGAAATATCTCCTAATGGAACAAGACATCTTTTCCCATATTATAAGTTAAAATGTGTTGTTCCAACTGGCAGATTATTTCTCTTATAACTAGAACTTTTTCATCAATATTAAGGAACTATTAGCTTAAAACAAGCTCCTATATCTGCTGAAAAGTTACATGTAAGTTCGTTTTGTCTTATTTCAAGTGTATTCAAGATATTTGCCCTAGAAACTAGACCAAAAATATTCAGAAAGATGTTGGTGTTTTTTGCAGTGGAACAGCTGCTGGAAGGATCTCCTATAACGCTCATTAGTGCACCGAGGATGCAGCAATCTGTCACTGAATGAGCTCTCCAGTTCAGCAACAGCTTCATGCATGGAGTGGGAGACGTTGTCCAATAGTGATGTTATTTTAACTCTCGTCTCCCACCACCTGCACTCTTTCGAAGGAGCATCCAAGAACAGAGCTGGCCTTCCTGATGAGCTTATCTAACTCAGCTGTAGATAAGCTGCTGGTCCAACAAACCACACCATAGAAGATGTCACCAGAGATTCAGAAGAGAGATCTTCATCAGTGCGAGCACCTCTATAAAAGCAGGAGTTTATTAACACAATGTCAGGAAGGAGAAACATCGGCAATGCTCTTCAAGAAGCACCATCAACACCTCATACCAATCGAAATATTATTCCTATTTATGGTTAAAAATAATGGTGGGACTCGATTAAAATTATTAATCAAGTTAATTGCAGGGTTTGTAATTAATTGGATTTTAATTGAAAATCATATCTACAAAATAAGCAAGATTTTCAATTCAAATACCCATTTTGCTGCTTAATTGTTGAATAAACAGACATAAGAGCTCAACAAGAAATATATTTATTGTTTTTAATCTGTTATTTAGGTTATTCAACCATCAAATTATTATACCCATTCAGTTTTCAAGTGTTTAAGGAACTCCTGATCAATCATGTAACTTCTTTAAAAGAAAAATACTTCTTTATAAATGTGGACTGTGGACGCTGACATTAGCCTTGGGAGCGTCTGTGCTGCTGCTACATGTTTAGCATTGAGATGCTATTTTAGCCTTGAATAGCTTCGCTGATAGGCCAGCTCCTTTCAGCACAATAATAGTATTTTCCAGCGTCCCATCAGATCATTTTTTGAAACAAAAATTAACCTCCGGTGGGCCAAGAATAGCAGCTTCGTCTTCCATCACTGCTGTTTGCGGATTTGTCATGTGCGTCGGATTTACGGGTGTACCAGAAACACAAAGCAAAAGTTCCGACTGGAGACTTTTGCATGTAAAAAAAAAAAAAAAAAAAAAAAAAATAAGAAGAAGAAGCGATTAATTGTGTTAAAAAAATTATCCATGTAATTAATCAATCAAAATAAACCACATCTTTTCTTTGTTTATTCTTTAAAAATATGTTTGGGGGGGGGCACCAAACGGGTGATGATTTGGGCATTTCCTCCAGTCACATGAGCCACAAGGAGTAACTTGCAGTCACAGAACATCAACTCTTCTGTAATCTAGAGTCAAATATCAGGGCATTAATGTGACAGATGAACCTTGACCCCAAATACAACAGCGGCTCTACAACAGAATGAATGAAAGATTTAAACAAAGGCGGCACAAATGGACCAAATCTGCACCACAAAAAAGTGTGAGACTGATAAGACAAAATGACTGGTTATAGAAGCTGCTGAATCATGGGGTGTACTTACTTTTCCTCATCACAGTAAATCATCATTTTGCTGATTATTTTTTTAGAAAGTGAGAAAGGATCTCGGTTGTTAAGAAACATTTCGTACTTACTGTATAAAACCTAGTCATATGAAATTAGTTTTAGGAATTTTAATCTGTGCTTCCTGCATTTTTTGTAGGAAATCTGCAGTTTTAGCAACTGGATTTGCTTTAACATGTGTCTCGACGTGTGTCGGTCTTGATTCTGCTAGAAAACTGCTGGAGGGGGAGGAGACTCACTTTAACTCTGGGGTGTCGTTCGGCACCGCCAGCTACAGCTACCAAGCTCGAGGGTCGACCGAGTCGTACAAAAGCAGCCCGAGGGAGAAAGGAGGAGCCATGAAGGAAAGCTTCAAGGATATCAGCGAGGACAAAGAAGAGGCAGACATCAACTCCAACAACTGAACACATGCAGGGAAAAGTGGGAGGCCATGTATGCTCTGGATCTACTAGTCCAGTCAAAAGTTTGCACCCACTCGTGAGAATGAAAGCTATAACATAGGGTTAAACTATTACCTAACTTTAAAAGAAGAATTGAGTGCACAAGTTTGAATTTATCAAATGTCTCTTAGCAGGTTTAATCTTGACAACGCCATTTTTGTAGTTCTCTTAATGGTTCTGGCTGAATACTGGACCGCTGATCTTGGTAGAATTAGTAGAGTAAATTGAAACTGGTTGGTTTCCTGGCACACAGCTAACTTTTCAACAGAGTCAGAGCTTTAGAAAGGTCATTTTCAAACACTTAATGTCTGCCTTATCCATCACAAAACCACTTCTGATGTATGTTTTGTTGCACCGACCAGGAAAAAAGCCTCTGCTTCAAAATGGACATCTACAAACTCAGCTGAAGCTTGCAGCTTCCAAAATGGATGAGAAAATGTCTTCTGGGGAAGTGTTTCAAACAAAGACAAGGTTTATTCGCTACAACCACAAGCATGGTAGTGGCAGTATCATGCTGTGGGGCCATCTTGGTGCTTTGCAAATAGTGGATGAAGTCATGAATAACTGAGTTTAAGTATCTGGACGGACGGATGGACGAACAGATGGATGGATGAACAGATGGATGGACGAACAGATGGATGGATGGACGGACAGACAGATGGATGGATGGATGGATGGATGGATGAACAGATGGATGGACTAACAGATGGATGGACGAACAGATGGATGGATGGATGGACGGACAGATGGATGGATGGATGAACAGATGGATGGATGGACGAACAGATGGATGGACGAACAGATGGATGGATGGATGGATGGATGAACAGATGGATGGATGAATGAACAGATGGATGGATGAACAGATGGATGGACGAACAGATGGATGGATGGATGGATGGACGAACAGATGGATGGATGAACAGATGGATGGATGGACGGACGGACAGATGGATGGATGGATGGACGAACAGATGGATGGATGGACGGACGGATGAACAGATGGATGGATGGATGGATGAACAGATGGATGGATGGATGGATGAACAGATGGATGGATGAACGGATGGATGAATGAACAGATGAATGAACGGATGGATGAATGAACGGATGGATGAATGAACGGATGGATGGATGGACGGATGGATGGATGGATGGATGAACAGATGGATGGATGGACGGACGGACAGATGGATGTATGAACGGATGGATGGATGAATGAACAGATGGATGGATGAACAGATGGATGGATGAACAGATGGACGGACGGACAGATGGATGGATGGATGGATGAACAGATGGATGGATGAATGAACTGATGGATGGATGGATAAAAGGATGGATGAACAGATGGATGGATGAACAGATGGATGGACGAACAGATGGATGGACGGACGGACAGATGGATGGATGAATAAAAGGATGGATGAACAGATGGATGGATGAACGGATGGATGAATGAACAGATGAATGAACGGATGGATGAATGAACGGATGGATGGATGAACGGATGGATGAACGGATGGATGGATGAACAGATGGATGGATGAACGGATGGATGAATGAACAGATGAATGAACGGATGGATGAATGAACGGATGGATGGATGAACGGATGGATGAACGGATGGATGGATGAACGGATGGATGAATGAACAGATGAATGAACGGATGGATGAATGAACGGATGGATGGATGAACGGATGGATGAACGGATGGATGGATGAACGGATGGATGGATGCACAACCTGTGGCTCCAACAGGAAAATGATCCAAAAACTCTCATCAAAACTGGTTTTTAATGGATTAACCAACGTGGAAAAGTGTGATTTAAAAGAACAAGAAAACTCAGATTAACGACATCCATGATGAGAAGACGTCAACTTCACCCTGGAACCAAACTGTGGGTTTAACATTTTACTAAAACTCAGAGCAGCATTTGGCCAAAAGAATGAAACGTGACACTTGGCTCCACATGATGCAGAAAACAGAATTTATTTATAATAATTCAATTAAATCCTGCAGATTAAAAGTCAGTTATCAAACAATGCAGTGTAGCACAGTTCAATATTCAAATTAGCTTTAAAAGTTTCCTATCTAAGGAAACCCAGTAGATTTCACCGAGTCATTGACCCCCCCTGGACGAGCACGTAGCGACAGTAGAGAGGAAAAACTCCCTTTAACAGGAAGAAACCTCCAGCAGAACCAGAACCTGGCTTAGCGTGAGCAATGACTGAAGAGCAGATACACACAAAACACAGAAACACTGATCCAGGAGTACTTTCCATGTTAAAGGAAATCGTTAATGGCCGTAGTATCTCCTGTAGCGGCTTCATCTAGGAGAGAAACACAAGCAGATCAGCTCTGAGCCAGTTTTTAAGCTTATAGGATGAAAGAGCTCACAGTTAGTCCAAAAAAGCTCAGCTGTACAGGAGATACATTGATGTATTGGGATTAATATTAAGGTATTTTCCTGTTTTAAACCCATGAATTATACCAAAAGTGAATAATTTGTACACAGTGCTGGTAAGAGAATACCCTTTAACCGAGAATGTAACAACGTATTAAATGTGAACTCGTTAAACTGTAAAAATAAATAGTAATTGGTCGCATATTTCTAAATATGACAGCACGTGGCTTTTCTGCATTGCTTTCTTTCAGAGAACAGATGATGTTTGAGATATTTAGACTGTTGAATTTAATTTTTTTGTTTGTTTGTTCAATATTACCTCAGTCAGAATTTATGCATCTCCTTTTAGAAGCAAGTTTTCATGATCATTTCTGACTGAAAAAAATAATCCAAACTTTTCCCAACATGTTTGTATTTGTAGTTTTCCTTCAGACTGCTGCTTGTGGATGGAGTGTGTTTAAATAAATGGAGACGCCATAACAAAGGTTTTCCTTGTGCAACCTATTGCTGACTTCTTAAAGGGACAGTATTATGTAAAATCAACTTTTTTGAGCTTTACATCATGTTATAATGTTATTCCCTCATCAAAAACATACCTGAAGTGTTGCCTTGATTCTTTCATGCACGTTTGAGAAATCCTTTAATCTCCCGAGGTGCAGCTCCTCCTCAGAGCTGCAGTTTTTAAGCTTCAGAGCTTCCGCCTTACAGAGCACCCCTCCCCCTCGACTTCCCCACTCAGCTCCTTCAGACTAGCTAGGAGCAATTAGCAAACACCTGGTGGAACTGCGCATCGGCTGAGCTCATTATACAACCTACTTCTCAGTGAAATGCTGATAAAGGGTTAATAGAGGAGCGGTGTTGTGATGACTTCCTGAAGGCGGAGTTTCAGAAAGAGCAGGAGTTTTTAAAGAGACAGATGCCCAATTTCAAGGCGTTAAATTACGAAGTCAAATTTCTCTTAAGTCATATTTGATATATATATATACACAGCATTTTTGTAACAATTGAAGGTACCATAGTTACTTGATTTCACTATGTGCCTGGAAAATACATAATATTGCCTCTTTAATATTTTTACCATGAACAAATTTGTGAATCTTAGCTTATTTACCTTACAGTTGTAAACGGATCAATCTGAACGTTTTCACTCCACCCTTTTTTCCTGGCAGTGTTGTTGGGCAGAGCAGTGAGGAAGTCTGCTCCTTTTGACGCATCTCGCTCGGATCATATCAGGACGCATCACTGCTGGCACCACACAGATCAATTTCAGCTGAATGTTTTTTTCTCTCTCGACTAAAGATTTCTCACATGTACCAAACAATTCGAGGAAGATTCATCAGAGAAAACGCTTCTGCACCAGTCCTCTGTTGTTCAGTCTATAAATCCTGCAGGATCTGAGTTTAAGGGAAAATCCTAAAACTTGATTTGTCACTCTTAGATTGTCCGAAGAGCTCTTGCGATTCATCTTTTAACGCAAAAAACTTTCAGTTGTAATATTCTTCGCTGTACTTTTCCTGCATGTGAGGCCATGCTGATGCAAAGCTATCATTGGTCACATGAAAACAAAATGGCTTCAAACAAATCTCCTCCTATACTGCAGTTGGCCTTCTTTGGAATCAGACCACATGTGACAAATAACACAATCAGTTTCTATAACAGATTGCATCTTTAGTCTGATTATATCCAACAGCCACTGGTACAACTATATAACTTATCTGTAGGTTATTTGGCCTTTGAAATCCTAACGTCTTCATCACTAAATACAAAAATGTCAGCTTTTGATAAACTGAATTCTTTTAGCTTGTTAGAGCTACTTCAGTCAGAAACATTCATAACAAACCTTAATTCCCTTTTTTGTAACCCTTTGAAATTTGGTATCCTGACTTAATTCCACATTTTATTTATTTATTTTTTTTAAACCAAAATCCAACAAATCATTTCAATAAAATACATTTTAGGGACTATTTGTGCACAGGTGTTAGCTCTGTTGTCTTGCGGCAGATGGTCTTTGTTTCAAATCCTGGTCTTGGGTTCTTTCTGCACCGAGTTTGCATGCTCTCCTTGTGCATGAGTGAGTTCTCCACAGATATCTCTCACTCCAAAAACATAAATAATTTTGTTGGTCTCTCTAAATCGTCCTTCGGTATGGATGTGTGTGTGTGCATGGGTGCCCTGTGATGGACAGCCACCAGCTCCAGTGCAACCCTGCAAGGATAACCTGGTATGGATATTCCTGTCTCTAAGCGACAGGAATGTTGATATTTTTGCTACTTTAAACGAGTCACTCTTTTACAGCTACCTTAAAGGGGACCTATTATGCAAAATTAATATTTTTCACATTTTTATGTCCATTTAGGTCTCAACTGCTTCTAAAACCAGTCCAAGTGTTGAAGAAAAAAAACCAAAACACCCAGCCCGTTTTTTTGTTTTTTGGCTATAAGTTTATGTTTTCTGGTGTCTGGAAAATCAGGCCTTTTCAAAACGTCTTGAATGTTAATGATGCATTCAGACAGAATGCGATTTCAGCGTCAGGGGAGTCTGGTTTAAATGCAAAGTATGGCAAGCCAAATGTGTCAAATATCACCACTTTTACAACGCCTCTGACTAAAGAGTCTTGCCAAAAATGTGGATTTATGGCTCAGAACGGCATAAAATGCGGCAGAAATCCATTCAAAAGGCGCTTTTTATGTGTGACGCAACTTTTTATACATGATGCTGAAAATAGCAGCGTTCAATGACCGGAATAAAATAATCAGAAGATGGTCTTACAACAGCATAAAAAGCAGCTTTTTGAATGGATTTCCGCCGCATTTTGCAGCTTCTGAGCCATAAACCGGCATTTTTTTTTTATTTATTTTTTTTTTTTTCCACATTTTCTTTTGTCAGACACCTTGTAAAAGTGGCGATATTTGGCACGTTTGGCTTGCCACAGTCGAGAAGTCTCGCGGAGCGTTTCGCGTGTCCAGCGCTGCAGACGCTGGAGTTGGAAAATCTGAACTTTTGCAACTGAATGTCAACCAATCAGAGGGACTCTGCTAGGTGACATAGTGGCGCATTTTCCGATGGCAAGGAAGCACCAAGAGCCCATCTTTGACCAGCTGAGCTATCACTACAGAGACAGGAATAGAAAAGACCTTTCCTGGAGAAGGATTAGCGAGGAGTCGGGATTTTGGGTCAAAACATTGTTATCATGGTAAAATATCCCCCCGACTAGTTTCACACTAAAGCATCAATGTATTTATTCTGAGGAAATGTGCAGAAGACGGTGGAAGAGTCTATGTGAACGACTCGCGTCAAGAAGCTCCTCCCGATACGAGTAAAGAATGATTCAAGCGTCCAATTTGAGGTGTTGGACGTGTTCGGTTTAAATGCAGCAAAAGTCACAATGAGGGGCACTGCGCCGTTTCCAAGCAACCCCAGCTGAGCCCAGCCCCTCACCTAGCAACCCAAGCAGAACCGGAGCACAACTGGTCAGCTGGTTTTACCGCTATATGCGCTATACCATGGCTGCTGGAAGTGTTTTGTTGTTGACTTATCATACAGAAACCACTTGCTGCATTCTTGTTGGTTGTGTAGGAGGCTCTACTTCTGCTTTGGGGTCTGATTCAGGGTCAAAGATGAATGGTTGTATAATTGTGCATCTGTTGGCAGTCATTTTCATGTGCGAGTGTAAACGTTGAGTTGGGGGGCGTGGCCAGCAGCAGCATATTTGGATTTAGTGACAGGAGGCCCAAAACCAGCTCATTCTGAAAGGAGCTCAAAATATGTAGAACTGACCAGACTGAAATCTCATCTTAGAATGATTTTATGCAAACAAATGAACATAGACCTATCCTAACCTGTTCAACAAAGCATATTAGGTCACCTTTAACCTTGAATATACATGAAATATTAATCATAAAACCCATTAGTTCCCTTTAAAAGGCCAGTATGCTTACATATTTTCACTGGTTTTTAATCAGACAAAAAAACAAAACAAACAAACAAACAAACAAACAAAAAAAAAAACATAAAACACTAAATACACACAAAAGCAAAGCAGTGTTGCAAAAAAAAAAAGTTATTTTGCTGCATGCTTTGAAAAGGGAAACAGCTGATGGAAAAACGAGACTAAATTTTAACATCAAGGGTTGCGTTAATTTATGTCATGATCAAAAGTAGCATTTTCAATGGTTTTTAATGGGACAGTTTTTGTCCCCATGAATAAATTGTCAGTTTTCATGCAGCTTCACCAACAAGGAGCTCAGACGAATTCAAAAACGATTTTAGAATATCTTCTTCAACCATCTTCATTCAACAGACAAAATGGCTTACAAAAAAAGGAGGTACAAAACGTCCCTTGAATCAGTTTAACTCAACATCTGAACCTGCATTTAATTCTGCTCAAAATAAAGAAATCAGGAACCATTTTTCACTTCTGAATTTATTTCAAAGTGACAAGAACCAAGTAAAAAAAGGCGTCTGAGATGAAAGGCGGGTTTATGCAAACCTATTTTAAATAAACATTGTTTCTTGTTGGAAGCAGAACCATTTTATCAGCAGAGCATCAATCAGTCAATAAATAAGAAGTAGATCACAGAGAAGGAAAGTAGATCCAAGACAGAGGTTTAAAAAAAACAAACAAAAAAAAACAACCCAATAAGACAGGTGTTGCTTTTCTTCTTGTTTTAGATCCAGTTTTATCAGCAGCAGCAATTAAACTTAGTCGACTAAAAGCCCCCAAAAGAGAAACTGGCAACAGAAAAGTGTTAGTCTTGTTTCATTTATTGAACAAATTGTGCTTTTCACATTTTTAACAAAGGCTTTCCTGACCACTACAGGTTCAGGCAGAAGTTTATTTCCACTCATCATCGACATAAATGCTCTTACGTCTGGTTTCACAGCTGCAACGATTCGTGAAAAAGAAGTAAACAAATTAATTTGTTGTGGGTTTTCTCTAATTCACACAAAGTCAAAATTAAAACATACAGCTTCAAAAATATACATACCAACTCACTAATATTAGTTAAATGAACATTAAAGGCACCGACTGACACGCCTTAAATGTAGCACCCTTACGTGTGTCCCACTTGAGCCTGCTTTATCCAGTCCAGAACCAGTTTAAAGGTCCATTCTGTTGGAACATCGTGTCCAAGACTCAACCACAGCAAAATATTCACACTTGACATAAACCTGCAGCTGCCCACATGAACAAGTCAAACGCCAGTTATCATCTGCCAAACAGGGTGGTGGCAGCATCATGCTGCGGGTGGTAATACATACTCAGTGGATTCAGAAAATGTTTGCAGCTCAGCAGGAAAAGATTCAAGTCGTGGCGTCGACCAGTTTCCTGCTCAAGACTGGGAGGGGAGGACTAAGCCGAAGTGAAACACCAGCAGACCGTCCTGCAGACGACACACAACAAGATGTCTCAAACGGTTCATTATGATGGGTTTTAAAAGTCAAGTTTATTTGTACAGCACATTTCAGCAGCAAGGCAGTTCAAAGTGCTTCATATCATAAAAACATCAAGTATACAGCAAAATCATCGAGCAAAATCATCAGCAAAAATACTGATTAGTGATTCACTTACTTTATTGAACTGATTTACACTCAAACTTCCACCTTTTGGAAAACCAAGCTGATCTCACCCAGATTTGTTTGCAGATTTATGGTCCAGACTACTGATCAAAGGCAGCTCTAAACAGGTGGGTTTTCAGCCTTGATTTAAAGGAACTCAGTGTTTCGGCTGTTTTGTAGTTTTCTGGAAGTTTGTTCCAGATTTGTGGTGCATAAAAACTGAAAGCTGCTTCTCCTGGGGATGCAGAGCAGACCAGAAGACCTGACTGGTCTGGAAGGTTGATCCAATGACAACAGGTCTTTAATGTATTGTGGTGCTAAGCCATTCAGTGATTTATAAACGAACATAAGTATTTTAAAGTCTATTCTCTGAGCTACAGGGAGCCAGTGGAAAGACCTTAGAGCTGAGGTGATGTGCTCTATCTTCCTGGTCTTTGTGAGAACACGAGCAGCAGCGTTCTGGATCAGCTGCAGCTGTCTGATTGATTTTTTAGCCAGGCCTGTGAAGACACTGTTGCAGTAATCAATGTGACTAAAGATAAACACATGGATGAGTTTCTCTAGATCTTGTTGAGACATTAGTCCTTTAATCCTGGAAATGTTCTTCAGGCGATAGAAGGCTGACTTTGTAACTGTCTTTGTGTGTCTCTAAAGGTTCAGGTCTGAGTCCATCACGGCCCCCAGATTTTGGGCCTGATCACTAGTTTCTAGCTAAATAACTGAAGCCACACGCTGACTCTAGATCGTTCCTGTTTAGGTTCAAGGATAATAACTTCAGTTTTATTTTTGTTCAGCTGGAGTGCATGTTCCTACAGTGTGGGGGTTTTACCTGCAGTGCTTCTTTACCCACAAATCTCTTGATGTCTTTCAGTGACTGGTGATGATCCAGGAGGTGATCTCCACAAACCAGATCCACCTGCAGGGGAGAGAAACAGCTTAGACCCAGGCAGTCAGCTCTGGACAGGTGCTTTTTCTTTACCAACTGCTCTGTAATGAAGAGTGACCTCTAGGTTTGTTTAGCCTGGTCTCGGAGGTGCAGCACTGAGGCGAGGAAAATGAACTAAGCTGCTAATCCCCGTTCATGTGTCACTAAATCTGCTAAGAGCTCTTCTTCTTTAGATCACATGTAGACAGTTCTGTTGAGGAACGTAAAAAGCCTCAGATTGTGAGCCTAATTATCGATCTCATGCCAGAACAGATACATGGAATCAGAATTAAGGTTTCAAGTAGGGCTGCAACAACGAATCGATAAAAATCAACTATTAAAATAGTTGGCAACGAATTTCGTTATCAATTCAT
The DNA here is from genome assembly GCA_014839685.1 of Anableps anableps. Lineage (NCBI taxonomy): Eukaryota > Metazoa > Chordata > Actinopteri > Cyprinodontiformes > Anablepidae > Anableps > Anableps anableps. The sequence goes on along the minus strand of CM026076.1, from coordinate 7,569,418 downwards.
TGTGTCGCGTGATTAATGCCTCACTCAACGTGTTGTGGGGCCGTTTTCTTCACCGGCAGAGCTTTGTCAATGCTGGCTGACTGAATTAAAGTAAAAAAAAAAAAAAAAAAGAAAGCCTATAGACGGAGTTGAACAGATCGAGGCGGAGGCAGAGCGGTAGGACTGAAACTGACATAATTAAAAATAAAAAGGAGAAATATATAGTTTGTTTTTCCTTTTCCTCATACATGCGTTTGTTCTTTTTACATTTCCTCGTCTCCTCTTTCATATATACATTTCCTGACGAAAACACAACAACTCTCTCATCATACTGTTGGGCCTTGCTAGTGTTCCTGGTGCATTTAACAATTTGGAAGCAATAAGGAACAAGACCAATAGCCATCTCTATATACTTCAACTTCCCCTTTAAAATAACAGTAAAAATTCCTTTAACTGCTTGATTTTCTGACAGACTCAGTTTTAACAGAGTTCAGGTTTGAGCTTTAGAAACTCTGCAGGGCATCATCTCTAAGAAACACTTCTCTACCTTGTGGACGAACCTTTTTTCATTCCTCAACAATACTGAAACATCTTTGGGTGAGATAAACACGACACTATAATCTCAAACGTCTTGTTTTTAGTTCGCTCTTGGGAAACTCTCTGTATCTAAACTACCATAAGTCTATAAATTGGAGACTGACCTGGCACGTGGGGCTCAGCTCCATCTTCCTACGGATGAACAGCTCGACGTGGCGGATGGTGGCCTCACCCGACACGCAGATGTATGGCCTTTCTAGAGGCTGAAACGAAGGTGGAGAGGTTTGGCTTTAACCTGCTGCACCTTAGAGATGTTCATGCTAGAATCTGAGATCTCAATTGTGAATGTGAAAAATGCGTTTTAAATCCTAAAATTTACTTTTTCCTCACTATTATATGAACATTTCATGTACGTGAAATTTATTTTCTAATCTAAATTAGCCTTTTTCTGCATTTGCATCAAATCCCAGCAGCCAACCAGTGGTTTTAGTTGAGCTATTAAGGCACCCTACCATACTCCCCTAAACCTACTGTAATAATCCCAAAGACCACTAGGAGGAGCTAAAGGCTTGTGTGCCTTTAGCTAAGGCTTCTCCTCATTTGTACAACAAAAATCGTTCATAAAAGACCTAAAACAACAACAAAAAAAGAATCCTAAAAGGATCTTAATAACATCTCAAAATAAAGAAAGTCCCAATTTTGGTCTGGGGGGGTGGGTGATTAACCTTTTGGGGGTTCTAGCATTACATTTATTGTTATAATGCATACAATGCACCAATATTATTCGTTTATGTTATAAAGATCTTAAACCTTTACCTTAAAGTCAGAGATCCCATTTTCAGCTCTGAAACCAAAGCAAACAGAAGAGAAATGTGACTTTTTGATTAACATTCACTCACTCACTCGGGATAATTTACTGAATGAAAATTAGCCTTTAACTACAGAATAACTGCTGGACATTTTAATGCAATTAAAATGTATTTTTGTTTTTTTTTTAAATAGCCAAGACACAAACAAAAACAAAAGGATAAAGAGTATCATTGTTCCAAAGTAGCAGACTTGAAAGATTTTTAAAATATTGTGCTCAATTTATCCCTACTAGAGAAATACAGCAGAATGTCAAGCTTTTTGTTTTGTTCTTGTGATGATATATTTTTAAACAGAAAGCTAATGCGCTACTTTTTTTGCCCTGTTGGCTTCTTGAAAAGAACTGAAAAAAATACACTAAAGTGCATTGTTGTATATAGAACCGCACATTTAAATGTTTATTGTGACTGTGAAATATTTTAAATACCAAATATTTAGCTATATTTTTATGTTCCTTAGCAATAATTAACAGTTATACCTAAGGTAGTATGTATGTATTGTATCTGAAGTCTTCCAATGAAACATTACGCTGGTTATTGTGTGATAACCAATATGTTAGCTCAGATAAATAAACTGCCTGGCCAAATAAAAGGTTGCCACGTGGATTTCACTATTTCTACTGTTATTATTATTATAATTCTTAGTCTTGTTTTTTTATATAATTTTAACACTTTTTGATTTTTGTGTGAACCCTACATACCTCAATGCTGCTGTTACACCTGAATTTCCCCACTGTGGGACAATAAAGGATATTTATATTGTATTCTAATTGCTGCATGGGTGATTATCTTTCAGCTGGCAGCAAGTTATTCAACCCCAACTGAAGCAATGAGTAGTTTCTCATTTCCTAAACATCCATGTTGAAAGACATCCTGTGATCATGAGGAAAAATGTTTAAGAAGGGTCAAAACACTGGCGTCAAGCTGAGAAAACATCTGAGACGATGCAGAAACTGTCCAACCCATTAATAAAAACTGGTAGGAAAGTGGGGACGAAATGTGGTAGGAAAAAATGCCGACTGTTCAGCGATCATTTAAACTTTTGCTTTAATCAACTTGAAGAAAAACAACAGTAGGGCTCATGGTTATGTTTAATAGTGAAAGTAAGAGCACTTCCACACTGAACAGCTGTCGACCCAGAAGAAAACCACTAATCAGTGAGGCTAAACGGAAAAAAAGGCTACAATTTGCAACGCAGCAGAAATATTGGACTCTAAAGCGATGTAAGAAGGTCAGGTGGTCTGACGAGTCCAGTTTTACCTTCTTCCAGAGAGATGGAAGAGAAGCAGGTGAAGTGATGCACCCATCATGCCGAGTATCTACTGTAGCAGCCTGTGAGAGCAGCGCTATGATCTGGACATACTGAATGACCAGGTTATTCCATCCATGGACGAGGATATTCCAAGATGCCAAGTTTCATGGGGCTCAGACTGCGAACGAGTGGTTCAGGGAGCAAGAGACATCATTTTCACAGAGTTCAGACCAGAACCCCATTGAGAACCTCTGTGACGTTCTGGAGAAGGCTTTGCACAGAGGTCAGACTCTCCCTTCATCAAAACAAGATCTTGGTGAAAAATTAACGCAACACTGGATGGAAATAAATCTGGCGACATTGCAGACATCGCAAGAAAGCCACAGCAAATGTGACTATAATCAAATCTAAAGCCGGTCCAATGAAAAATTAGTGTGTGTGGTGTTTTTTTTTTTTTTTTTTTGCCAGACAGCGTATTTACATTTTAAAGTGTATATTTTTATATAAAGAGTGCATTATAGTTCTCGTGCCATTTTTTTCCTTTCTGTGCCCTTTAAAAATCTCAGTTTGTAGGTCCTTTAGTGACGTTTAATGTCGTCACACTGAAAGGAAACATACCCAACAAACTCCAGGAGCAGATAAACATTCAGCTCGGGCGGAACGGTGAAAACAGCTCGGGGAAAATTATCTTTCCTTTTCTTCAACACAACGGGACCTTGAGGTGAAACAGGCACTGCAAAGATCAAAGCACACGTCACAAATGATAAAGTGATAAGCTTCATCTATGCTAAATGCTATTACACAATCAGAGAGGCTGGACGTCCTCACCTGGTTTTGGCACAGCAAGCCCTCTCTCTTTGTAGAAATTACACATTTGTTCTCTTTCAACTGTTTAAAAAAAAAAAAAAAAAACACATTCACAAAAAGTTTAAAACAACCCGTCCCAACCTCACATTTGGTTTTAGTGTGTTCTCAAACATTCTTACGTTCTTCCAGGAAAGGAACCATTTTATAAACAATGTCCTGAAGCTGTCTGTCTGGCCTGTAAACATAAAGTAATTACAAACATCTTCTCCTTCTGCAATATTTAAACTCAACTACCAGTCGGATGGCTGACAGTCACCTACAAACCAAACAGATACATGGGAAGAATAATTAGTCAGCTGCTGCTGGAGGGAAGAACTCACCTGATGTTGTAAAGAGGCTGCGTCTCGTGCACCACGATGCTGCATGTCGGACATCTGTTGCTGTAGAAGAAATGCTTCACGATGCAGCTTTTGCAAACTTGAACAAAAAGCACAAGAAAATGTGTTGTTAGATGGTTTTTGTTTTTACCAGCTAAGCGACAGCCTTGAACGTATCCAGGATTTATTTGAACATTTGTCAAAAGTCTTGGGCTGAGAGACAAAATGTGTGTTTTCCAACTTCAACATTTATATATTTCACATGTTTTCATGAGGAGATCTGTAAAATTTAGGCAAAGATTCAATAACTTCAGTGTTTATCCTACTTTTTCATAATGCAATGCCCCAAGACCTATCCAGGCTGATAATCTCTTTGAGAATGGACCACATGTTCTTAGCAAGGTTAAGATCCGGGGAGTTTTCTAACCACGGGTCCCAAATTTTCTTGCTCTGATCTTTTAGCTGGTTTGTTATCATGTTTATCTTTGTGCTGGTCTTGGAAAACCTTCGGATCCCACTTTTTATTTATGGCAGTGTTCTTTGAAAGATTTGGAAGGGAGATATATATATATATATATATATATATATATATATATATATATATATATATATATATATATATATATATATATATATGTGATGCTTTACTGTTGGCACCACCACAAAACTCATGGTACCAGTCTGCTGCCATGGTACCGGCCTGCTTAAGAGTAATCATTTGATTTAGCTGCATGAACAAGGGAGGAACTAAAACACGTAGGTAGGGCTGGGAAATTAATTGATAAAATTGATCAATTGAATTTTCTGTTTGTGCAGATTAAATTATTTGGAAAATCTGGATTTTTTTTTTTTTTTTTCCAATGCACTCCTTGGGTTTCCGTAGTTCAGAGTGATGTCAGTCCGCCCAGGGCCTACCCTCTTGTTTCACAAGCATGTTATGCAGCTTGTTTTTAGCTGGACTTTGAATTCAGGTCAACCCCCAGAGAATGACTGAAATAAAAGCAAGTTTTTGAAAATATTTTTAGGTAGATGTTTTAATTTCTTCTGTATTGAGAGCTGATTAATTCATAAATACTAGGGCTACAGAGCTGAAGCCTGAGGACAAAACATGCCAACGGCCAGGGTTACAGCTAGATTCAAGGTTGAGATCATGTGGCATTGGTAGTTTAGGCTGTCTGTCTATGACAAAAAGTCTTAGTAAATATGTATAATTTAACAGAATTTTTTTTTTTTTTTTTTTTTTTAAAAGCAACACTGTAGTCATTTTATGAAGGAATTAAAGCATTCTTACCAACTTTATGTGTGCTGAGTCAATATATGTGCTAAGTTGTACCTGGTGATGGATCAAAATCATAATTTTGTCCACTAAACTTCAACAATGTTAACCAGTTCTAGTGTGGCCCAGATGCTAAAAAAAAAAAAAAAAGCACTGAAATTGTCCTTTATTGAACCTTTACAAATCAAACTTGGTTTTAGACATTCTGTAATTCATGTAAAATAATCTAGTCCAGGTCTGAAGAGTCTAAGTATTGCAGTTTTTAAACTAGAACTGATTAAAGACGCTTAAGGTAGTGAAAAATTAGGTGGAACTGTAACTTAACTATTTTGCCTCTGCTATCTTTTTTAAAAATCGATTTCACACATTTTTTTTTTTTTTTTTTCAAGAAACAAATGTGTAGGCTGTCAGTAGCTGTAATGTGATATAATAGAGGCTGACCCTCCCCCAGTTGTAACTCACATGTGTGCAGGCACTCTGTGATGGTGGTGGCATCAACGAAGAAGCCGCAGCAAAGCGCACAGCGGATGTATGGATAGAACTGAGTGAGGGGAAGCTTGGCCTGTGGAGAACAGTAACATGAATTCATTTAAAGCGACAACAGAAAACTGTTAAACATAAATTATACCTGCTTTAGAGAAAACACAGGTGATTGACGCACCTCGTCGTCCGTGTCGCTGCCTGAAACGTTGGTTGTCCCGTCATGACTTCTTCCACCAACTGACATCCTCGACGGCTGTGAACCGCACTACAACACTTTCTCTGGTCTCTTTTACTTTCGACAATAAGTTAAGAAGTAGTTCGTTTCTTTCCTCCGTCTGTTAAAATGTGCTCTGCACACTGAACCTTTCTATTCTTAAACTTTGTCACGTAAACACGACACTAGTCGGCTAGCGTTAGCCTCCGCACCGTGGACCACAGAACAAAACAATAACACGAGCCTAATTAGATGCTAATATTACCTATTTTTGGCGCAGACAAGAGCCTCCTTCGATTTCTGTTTCCACAAACTAATGTTGTAACGCACTACAAAACAAAATCAACACAATTTAAATACCTTTCTGCTACACTATCTTTCATCAAACTGAATTTCCCTCGCGATTAGTTTGCAACATGGATAACGTCACCGCTTCCTGTCTGGATTTTTCAGAATAAAAGTGTTGTTAGTAGTGATGGGTAGTTCGGTCGGCTCTTTATATATATATATATATATATATATATATATATATATATATATATATATATATATATATGTGTGTGTGTGTGTGTGTGTGTGTGTGTGTGTGTGTGTGTGTACACCAGGTAAAATAGGTATTTATCATATCAAATTTTTCAAAGTAAACATATTTGTAAACGTGCTATTGACGTTAAAATTTTCACCTGGTGTTGGTAACAACCCGTTTTGGGAGCCTACAGAGATGGCTCTTCTTTGGGAGCCGTGCCACAGGAGCCGGTTCTCTAAAAAGAGCCGAACTACCGATCACTTTCACAACGCTTTTATTCTGAAAAATCCAGACAGGAAGCGGTGATGTTATCTACGTCGCAAATCAAGCGCGAGGAAAATTCTTAAAACGAAAGATAGCAGTAGAACAAAATCTAAATTGTGTCGATTTTGTTTTGTAGTGCATTAAAACATCAGTTTATGGGAATAGAAATCGAAGGATGCTTTCATCTGCTCCAAAATAGGTAATATTAGCATCTAATTAGGCTCGTGTTATTTTGTTCTGTGGTCCACGGTGCGGAGGCTAACGCTAGCCGACTAGTGCTGTGTTGTTTAAATGACAAAAAGTTTAAGAATACAAAGCTTCAGTGTGCAAACCACATTTTAATAGACGAAAAACGACGAACTACTTCTTAATTTATTGTCGAAAGTAAAAGAGACCAGAGAACGTGTTGTTAACGGGACAGCCAACGTTTCAGGCAGCGACACGGACGACGAGGAGCGTTAATCGCCAATGTTTTCTCTAAATCGGGTGTAATTTATGTTTAACAGTTTTCTGCTGTCGCTTTGTGCGATTTAAATAAATCTACGTCTTTGTTTTCCACAGGCCAAGCTTCCCCTCACTCATTTATATCCATACATCCGCTGTGCGCTTTGCTGCGGCTTCTTCGTTGATGCCACCGCCATCACAGAGTGCCTGGACACATGTGAGTTACAACTGGGGAAGGGTCAGCCTCTATTCTCAACCTACAGATTTGTCTCTTGGAAAATTAGTATATCACATAAAACCGATAAAAAAAAATGAATAAATTTTACCATAGAAAATCTAAAACCAAGTATGATTCGTGAGAGTTCAATAAGGGACTATTTCTTTGCTTTTACCCATCATTTGCTTTACCCATTCATTCTTTGCGTGGTACCTTGGTAATGACACATCTTTTTTATAGGCCATCAGCTTGGACTGAACTAGAGGATATTCATTTGCACTGGCAAGGGGCAGGATGGCTTGCTAATCACTGATAGATTTCAGCTGGTGTCTTGGCTTTCCATGCCTTTTTCAACCACCCTTTCTGCATGTTTTCAATACTTTTTCCCCATGTCATTTCACAGTATTACACATAACTATGATTTCTGAGCTCATTTGTTTTGATTTCTTTCTATGTCTGGATTACTTGGGTTGTTACCAACACCTGGAAAAAATTTCATATCAGTAGCACTTTCAGAAATATGTTCACTGTGAAAAATTGTGATGGGTTCAATACTTTAAATATAAAAATATATATATATAAAAGTTCTGGATGTGTAATCTGTGAAAAGAAAGACAAATTGCAAGTGAACAACCAAGTAATTTTTCCCAATAGGACCTTAAATCTTACCAGATGCAAAAGTAGATTTAACACTCTTAGACAAGAAGGAGAAAGTATTTATTTTCAGTTCAGAAATTGCAGAAATATATAAACAACGTCTATAATTATGTTCAGATTTACACAGTTGCATTAAAAAAAAATCTAACTGGGACAATAGGAATAGCCTTCACTCTACTAGAATTTCAGATAAAACAAGGAAAACAAATTATAAATAGGTTGTCTGTATGCACAAGGGATATATTAGCATTATCAGCCGAACAGTAGACAGAAAAAACAAGACCTTTAAGAACAATAAATTGTTCAGATTCAAGCTCAAAAATGTTATTTAATTCTTTAATAACATTTCTAAAACTAACTTTTTGTGCCTTTTTTAAATTTTATCTGCTTAATAATAAACTAAGAAATGACAGGTTTTTTTTTTTAAATCAATGAAATAGCCGGATTTTTATAGAAAACAGATCAGTAAATTATTGTAGATACAAAACATAAAACAGGTCTTGCAAGATTGCATTCGTATAAGACAGGGCCACAGTTTCTACATTTTTGGGTTGATTGTTTTCTTGTTTGGGCTACAAAATTTTCTGTTGAGGTTCTTGTTACTCCAAAATTAAGATGAATGCAAAAACTTTAATAGATGGGAATCTATTTTTTGCACCTAACATTTTTTAAATAAATTATTTACAAACAAAATAAGCAGCCCCAGATCATCATGCTACCACTTCCGTGTTCGACTGTGTATATGATTGTCTGTAATGGTGTGTGAATTTTACACCAGATGTAGCAGAATACACGCCTCCCAAAAGGTGTTTCATTAGACCACAGAATATTTTTCCAATCAACAGGATATTTTTTGCTTCATATGAGATCAGCTTTTTTGTTATTTTTTTTGTCATCACTGGTTTTTGCCTCTGGTGCCCATGGATGTCATTTTTCCCCAGTCTCTTTTTTTACTGTTGAATGAGAGGATCACTCTGTTGGGTATTAAAATTTGATTAACAATCTGAAACATTTATTACAACAAAAAAGCAAAAACATAAGAAATTTGTAAAATACTTTTTATATAGGGGTTTTCTAGTCAAGTTGACCACACAAAGTGGTTTAAACTAGATTCAGATTCACCCAATCAGTCACAAACACACCATAATCATGGCAATTTCTAGTAAACTTGATAGCATTGAACTTGCGTTTTACATGCGTCACGGGCAAACGTTAGTGATTGGGTAAAATTTCAAACTTCAACAGAGTCCACACCTTCAAGAAGCAATCATTTCACAACAGCCAAGGGTCCAGACCCTCTCTACAAAGCAAAGCGTAGAACAAGGGGCTGGTGTTTACCAGGCCACCATGTTACAGGCACTGTTTGGAAAAAACATTGACGGTACGTATTTGTGTATATTACCGATACGTATTTTGTTAAAAGTTAAAAAAATCTTTCTGTGTAAATATCTCATGTTATAATGTGGACACATGCAGCTTATAGACAAATGGGGCCAATTTATGTACAATTTATTTTTCTTTTTAAAGTTAGTGGGTACTGGAAATTACGGTAAGTGGTGTAAATTGATATGTGAGGAATCTGATATTAAACCTTCTGATTACTTGACAAATAGCCTTCCTATTGAGCAACAGTCTCCCCTGCTATAAGTGATCATATACTTTTTCACAGCACTGTATGTGTCAATAGAAAGATGCATTTGTTCATAATATTCATAATGTGTTCCTTCAGATGTTAAACAGATGCTGCTGGTTAAAGTAGAAGCTCCTGAAGAATAGAGTCCTGGTGTGGTCCTGCTGGTCCCAGAGCCCTCCTACATAAAAGAGGAGTTGGAGGAAATCCTGATTGGTCTCGAAGGAAAGCAGCTCCGTGTCAAAGAGGAGACCAAGGCTGTCAGTTTTCCTGTTTCTACCACTTTAATGAAGAGTGAGGATGATGCAGAGACCCCTCTGTTCTCAGAACTTCATAAAGACCAACAAGATGACAAGGATCTTACAACCAGCAGATCAAATCACCAGATGACAGGAACAATAGTTGAAGAGGACTGTGGAGGAGCTGAATCTCCCAGGAATCAAAATCTTCATCCTCATGTTGAAGTTTGCAACTCTTCAGAGGCTGAAGTCAGTGAGGATGAGGAGCATGGGAATATGAACCATCCTGAATGGGAGAGCAGAGCTAATGTGTCAAAAAGAAACACTGTCAACAAATCTTTCATTTGCTCTGATTGTGGTAAACAATTTGTCAACAAGTGCTCTCTGAAGATACACACGGCACATTGTCCAGATAAAACAGATTTAGACCAATCCAAGAAAATTCACACAGGAGAGAAACCGTTCGGCTGTGATCTTTGTGGACACAGCTTTAGACGAAAGTCAAGTTTAGACCAACACAAGATAATTCACACAGGAGAGAAATCGTTCTACTGTGATCTTTGTGGACAGAGCTTTGGTCATAAGTCAAGTTTAAACCAACACAAGAGAATTTACACAGGAGAGAAACCGTTCTGCTGTGATCTTTGTCGACATTGCTTTAGTCAAAAGTCAAGTTTAGACCAACACAAGAGAATTCACACAGGAGAGAAACCGTTCAGCTGTGATCTTTGTGGACAGAGCTTTGGTCAGAAGTCAAGTTTAAGCCAGCACAAGAGAATTCACACAGGAGAGAAACCGTTCAGCTGTGATCTCTGTGGGCACAGCTTTAGTCAAAAGGCAAGTTTAAACCAGCACAAGAGAATTCACACAGGAGAGAAAACGTTCAGCTGTGATCTCTGTGGGCACAGCTTTAGTCGAAAGACAAGTTTAGACCAACACAAGAGAATTCACACAGGAGAGAAACCGTTCAGCTGTGATCTCTGTGGGCACAGCGTTAGTCGAAAGACAAATTTAGACCAACATAACAAAATTCACACAGGAGAAAAACCATTCAGCTGTGATCTTTGTGGACAGAGCTTTGGTCAAAAGTCAAGTTTAAACAAACACAAGATAATTCACACAGGAGAGAAACCGTTCAGCTGTGATCTCTGTGGGCACAGCTTTAGTCGAAAGACAAGTTTAGACCGACATAACAAAATTTACACAGGAGAAAAACCGTTCAGCTGTGATCTTTGTGGACACAGCTTTGGTCAAAAGTCAGATGTAAATGTACATATGAGAATCCACACAGGAAAAAAATCATTCTACTGTGGTCTTTGTGGAAAGAGCTTTAGTAAAAAGTCAAGTTTAGACCTACACAAGAGAATCCACACCGGGGAGAAATAGGGGTTGCGCCAACTAGTCGATTCTTTGCTCTGCAATGACTTTTTACGTGTCAAGTTGACTAATCGCAATCACGTGACAAAACATGTTTTTCCAAGAAGATGAAAGATGAGGAAGTAGGTGAGTTTGTCAGGTAGTTTGAATTGTATAAAAATATAAAGAATTTTACCAAAACGGAGCTGCAAACTCCGGCAAAGACTACTGGAATAGAGACGTCAGATGGCACAGTGGTTAGAGGTCCCCCTCCTCGTCTGGCCCCTTCCTGTTGGACAACTGGCAAATAAAGCCCACTAGTGCTGAAAAAAATCTTTTAAAAAATGGCTACCTGAATAATGTGCGGCATGACATAAGGCAGTTTTTCATCCATCCAACTGGTCAGTGTCATTCTGCGTGTTGAAGCTTTTACCTAGCAGGTTGACACTTTTATAAGAACAGTCATCTGGAAATGTAGTTCAAGATGCATCCTCAGGATCTGACAGAGTCTATCCATGCCATCGTCTGCATGTCTGTTCATCCCACAAACTCTGATATCTGCTGCCGGAAGTCACCGGAGCATCCTGCTGCGCGTCAGGGCAGAGGAGCAGCAGGTACGCTGAATTTAACTCTAATCAAGTCACCTGTTCATAACAAGTTTAGTTTTTGATGTCAACATTGTAATTGAACTCCTATATGTGCAGCTATCCAAGTTGGTAATATACCTGATGATCATTACTGGTGTTTGGGGAAAAAAAGTCAGATTGGACTTTGTGCAACTTTTTGGTCCACAGTGACAGAAGATCACCAGTCTGCTCTGCTGTTGCTGAAGAAGTCCCGGATAATGTTCTGTTTTTTGTTCTTTTCATTGTACATAATACATTTTTGTCCAAATTTGCTGTGAATATAGCTAATAAAGCCTGTAAGTCGCTGTGAATCATTTTCACTTGTGTTTAAATGACGTCACAGCGACTAGTTGGTGTTGACTTGACTTTTCTCATGTTGTCAACTATAAAAAATGTGTCATGACACCGCTAGGGAGAAACCGTTTTGCTGTGATCTTTGTGGACACAGCTTTAGTCAAAAGTCACAGTTAGACAAACATGGTAATCAGTGCTGGCGTAAACCATTGAAAGGGAAGCAAAGAAGGCCACGTGTTTAAAAGAGAATAAAATAGTGTGTCTTTTTTTTTTTCTCACAGTCTAAGAGTAACACTCAACAATGAAATAAGGTGCTGGCCAGTTTAATTAATGATGTATTTTTTTCTGTGCTGAATCACATTTATAGTAATGAGTTTCCTTGAGGAAGACTCAAATTTTCTCCAGAGAAAGCTCTAAAACAACGAGCAAATAACATTTCAAAATATATTATCTGAAATTAAACATCTAAGTGGTAGAGTAAAAGCAAAACATGGTTAAAATGTCCTGCTTATTGTCAGTGTCAGACATGAAGTCTGCAACAAGACAAAGAGTTGGTCCCTGGAAATGTTTGTCTCTTCTGTCACACAGACAACTGAGAGAGTCCCTGCAGCCGATCGCTCGTGTGCACCGCTCCTGACCGAAAACAACCAATCAGAGCCAGGAGGAGGGGCTTAGTGCTGTCTATCACTCTCGTGTAGGTACTGCGAATGGTGAAGAAACAACTCACCGTCCCAGGAAAACTGTTTATCCGCCGTCATCGTTGGCCATGCTAACTAGCCTTAGCATTAGCGGCAGGCTACGTTGTGGTGAACCAGCTGTAGCGTAGCAGAGAGTAAGGGGGAGTGTGTGAGCGGCGTGTACATGAGAGTGATTGACAAGCTAATACCCTCCTCCTGGCTCTGATTGGTTGTTTCTGACTGAATGGTGTAGTTCTGCAGTTAGTACTGGGAGCACTGGGAGAAGTCAAATTTATTTGTATAGTACATTTCAGCAGCAAGGCAGTTCAAAGTGCTTCACATCATAAAAATATCAGTTAAGTATACAGCAAATCATCAAGCAAATATACATGAAAATCATCGAGCAAATCAGTGCCTTAAAATCATAAGGATCATCAAGCAAATATAATTCAAAAATATTTTTCAGTGTTCCATTTTCTACTAATCAAAGGCAACTCTAAAAAGTTAGGTATTTTTGCTTTGATTTAAAGGAATTCAGTGTTTCGGCTGTTTTGCAGTTTTCTGTAAGTTTGTTCCAGATTTGTGGAGCATAAAAACTGAAGGCTGCTTCTCCATGTTTGGTTCTGGGGATGCAGAGTAGACCAGAACCAGAAGACCTGAGTGGTCTAGAAGGTTGATACAATGACAACAGATCTTTAATGTATTTTGGTGCTAAGCCATTCAGTGATTTATAAACAAACATATTCTCTGATCTACAGGGAGCCAGTGTAAGGACTTTAGAACTGGGGAGATGTGCTCTATCTTCCTGGTTTTAGTGAGAACATAAGCAGCAGCGTTCTGGATCAGCTGCAGCTGTCTGATTGACTTTTTAGGCAGACTTGTGAAGACACTGTTGCAGTAATCAATGCAACTAAAGATAAATGCATGGATGAGTTTCTCTAGATCTTGTTGAGACATTAGTCCTTTAATCCTGGAAATGTTCTTCAGGTGATAAAAGGCTGACTTTGTAACTGTCTTTATGTGTCTCTGAAGGTTCAAGTCTGAGCCCCTCACTACACCCAGATTTTGGGGCTGATCACTAGTTTCTAGTTGTAATATCTGAAGCTGCGCGCTGACTCCAGATCGTTCCTCTTTAGGTCCAAAGATAATAACTTCAGTTTTGTTTTGTGTCTCTTTGAAGCAAAGGTCAATCTGTATAAACTAGTCTTTTAGGGCCATTTGTACAAGTTGGCTCTATAACACACTTAAGACTTTTTTGTGGGTAATTGAACACGTTCATTCTTTTTGTTTCCAGTCATTCTGTTGTAGATTTGCTTCTGTGTTTGGAAACATTGTCCTGTCGACCCAGTTTTGGCAAATCTTCAGCTGTTGGACAGATGACCTCTGGAATACTGGTTTACTGAGAAGTTCGTGGTCAATTTGAAAACTGCAAAGTGCCCAAAACAAACCAAAATCATGCCATTTGTAATCATTTTCACCATACAATTATGTACTTCAAGTAATTTGTAAATTGCTTTATACCCCCTTCCCAGACTGTTGGACAGCAACAGTTTCTTTTCTAAAATCATTGCATTTCCCCCCTTGGCATTGTACTACCAAACACCTAAATGCACCAAGTCACCAAACTACCGAAACCTTTGCTTTTATTGAGTCACTCTGGTATTAATCATTTTAATAAGCTCTTCAAATAAAGGCACCTACCTGCTACTTTGCATCTTTCATCCTTTGGAAACAGCATGAAAGTAGTTAGTTTTTCCTATGATGACCATTTTCATACATGCTTTGGCATTCTCTAATATCTTCTGACCAAAATCACTTCATACCACCCTTGGAAATTAGTATGTTTAAAAACATTTTATGGCTATCAAATGATTTTTTTTTCTCCCAAAAAACTTACAAGTTTTGCAGAAGCAGATGATATTGACATCACAGGAGCTGTGATGCAAGATTCTCACTTTTCTCTTTCAATTTAGGCCTGAAATTGTCTTTCCAGGTTCATATATGCATCTCACAAATACATACAGATCAGTCAGGGGCAGTGTAATGTGTAACATTTTAATTTATCACAATAAAATTATCTGCATAAAGAAAAATCAACACAAATATCTGCTTTAAAATGACATGAAAAAAGATTATACAGTTTGTTTTTTACAAAAGTCAGCTTTTTATTTACAGAGTACTATACAATATTTTATATACTGATAATTATGTTTACGGTGTACATCCTACCAACCAGACACCAGCCTAAAGAACCTTTTTTTACCTCTCAATGGTCGACAACAATTCTTCTGTTCAGCAAAAGCAGTCATTTTGTTGAGGATAATAAATTAGGTTCTGTTCCATTTTTTTCCAGGTACCACAAATCCAAGATTTGACAAAGATTAAAATGTTTTTCGTCACTGACACAATCTAGATTTTATTGAAACCCACCTATGATACAAACAATTTAGCAACCACTTTAAAAGTCACATGGGGAGTAAATAGACAGTTATAGTGAGGAGTTTACATTAAACCCATCATGGGCATGAATGTGAGATTAATTTATTAATTTTGAGCTTCTTTTTCCAGTGTAGAGAGATTATACAACATATACCTGTAATGATTTTTACTGATAAGTATTGTGTGCACAAGTGTGAATTCAAGGTAGGTTTTCACTGATCTTGATGACATTATTATTCATACATTTATAAATGTAATAGTAATATGTAATATTTAGTTCACAAACTAAATATTTAGTTTAACTAAATATATTTAACTAAATATATATATATAACTAAAAATATTTAGTTTAACTAAATATTTAGTTCCAAAGTAAATATTTATTTCCAAACTAAACATTTAATTTTCAAACTAAATATTTAGCTCAGACCTAAATATTTAGCATGCAAATTAAATATTTAGGTTGCTAGCTAAATATGTATCTTGCTAATTTTCTAAATATTTAGTTTGGAACATATATATTTAGTTTGAAAATTTAATTTTTACTTTGGAAAGTAAACATTTAGTTAGGAAAATAAACATTTACTTTGGAACTAAATATTTAGTTAAACTAAATATTTAATCTAATTATGCAAATACAGGCAAATATGTGAATGTTTTTTACGATTTCATTAAACCTTCTCAAAATTTCCAAAATTTCTAATTTGTGCACCAAATTCCTGTCTGTAAAAATTGTTGTCCAGTCCTTCCACCTTGACCAAAGACTGGTTCAGATAATTAATTTAAACTCTACAATTGACATTTATTTCCATGATAAGTGTAAGTAACTTTCTTACCAGCACAAGCATGTGTCACCCTATAGTCCTTTCTACATAACTGGTATACGTTATTTAGGTATTATGTCATGTAGCTTGACTGCAGGATGGGTCTGAGTGACTGAAACAATGTATGAAGACAGAAGGCACACCACTCTGTTTCGTTCAGAATTGCCATGTTTTGTGAAATAAAAAACCCTGTGTGGATTTTCGTTTTATTTAAAAGAACCTGTGCAAACTTTCATTTCAATTTTGAGAGAACAGTGAGCGAAACAGAGTTGTGATTCTTCCTTTGATGATGTTGTAAAGTCGACTTAATCTCCTTTTTCCCAAAGCACAATCTTCATTTGATTAAGTTCTTGCTAAAGACAAACCTTGTTTTTACAAGGTGGAATGTCTTTGGGAAAAATTTGTCATGTAAACATTTCTCAGAGGCAGAACTGGAGGCGAAAATGATCTAATCCATCATGGTACAGCACAGAACATCAACCAGGAACATTCACACACTGTGTCGCCTTGACAGCACAACATTTCTAACTGCTCCAAACTGTTTTAAAGCCAGAGGACAGAGGAAGTTACATAGACATTAGAAGAGTGGATGCCACTTGAGTCTGGATCCTACGCCAGTGTCACCGCCATGTTGTGAGTGGCGTTTTTGTTTAAGCACATGAAATAAGCCGCGCAGACTAGTTCTGTACCGAGAATTTTACGTAGCCTGTCTGACTTTGGGGTCTGTTGTGATATTGTGAGGCATTAACAACTCATGGTTCTTCTGTTTTACCTTTCATGGACCAAGAAAAAATATATATATATTCACTGAGGTACAACAGCGCCTACTGAAATAATTCGATCTTTACATGGTTCCACATCTTCCTAACTTTAACAGCGTTTTAATCCTTGTCAATTTACAATAGCTTGGGGGAAAAAACGAATTAAACCTTTATTTATGGTGTTCAGTGACTAGATGCTAATTTACTTACTCTTTAACCCAGTAAATTTTTATGTCTTTTATTGTGGAAACCTACTTCTAGGCATACATTGATTTCCAAGGTGAACTTGCCACTCACAATGTGTCGGACGCGTAGATGTTTTGTTTCTATGGGACAGAGGAATCAATCCGGTGTATACTATGCAGAGCCCAAGTGACTTTTCTGTGTCTGTGACACATTGTTAATGTTTTGTTGAAAAAAACAAAAAAAAACAAAACATGTTTGAACTTTGTCTTATTAAATTCACATTGAAATTTCACACATTAAACACATTAACAACCAGTAAACAACAAATCTTTACACAGTGGCCCCCAGTATTTGCAGGGGTTAGGGAATATAATCGCCTGTGAAGACCTAAAATACTGAATACAAGACCCCCTCTAAAAATGGTTATAACGGCCTATTTTAATAATTCACACACCAAATATACCTTATAATCTGCATTAATACGCACAGTGCAAACCATCATAGCACTACCACATAAGCTAACATCCACAGCCGTCCTTATCTCCGATGTTGAGGGTTCAGCCAATCAGCACCAAGGAAAATGAATGGAGCAAACACCAGCCAATAGTGTATCAAGTAGTGTGCCTAGGTGTTTCAGCTTCCCAATCAGCAAATAATTTGGAGTCAATGTTCCACAAAAAAATCTGCGAATAGGCATGGGTCCACTGTGTCACTTTTTTTTTTTTTTTTTTTTTTTTTGCTATCCCTTGCCTTCAATACATAGTCTATTTCTTGGGGAAGTCACTTCACGTCTGTGCTGGCACTAACCTGGTTGAAATATTATGGAAAAAACTTGTCTGGTAACTAGTAGTATGCTTATATGACTTTAAGGCACTTAGCATTAGCATGAGCCCATGTACTGAGAGTGTTAGCATTCAAGTTGAGTTCAGAGTCACAGGAACTTTCCTTGCCAGCTAACTGGAAACTTTTAATCCAACATGGCTGCCTTGCACATAAAACTGTCTTTTCTTTGCACCTCTGTCAGTTTTTGTCTCATACAATCTATGTAGACAAACTGCAACATTTTGTTTGCGCAAAACCCAGGATATTAAGGTGTTACCAACTGGCCTGGTCAGACAGAAAAGAAGTAGCTTTAAATTCACAACCTGAAGTCTGCTATCTCAGGTGCAGCATCGTCCCAAGCCCTGTTTGCTGACTTTCAAGGCAACCTGAGCACTAGACGTTCAACTTTAGGCGTTCTTACTTTAATTTACAAACTCCATGTTGAGTTTTGGTGAAATGTCGTTACCATTACCTCATGTGTCTCAGTGTCCCCTTCATACATTTTTTCCAGAAGTGTTCTTCTGATCACAATGACATTTACTTTAAAATCTCTGCAAGAGCAACACTGCCTCAAAAAAATATTTGCATCTGGAAAAAAATACTAAAACTGTGTGTCAGACAGTTCATCTGAAGGGAGAGCACTTAGCATTGCTGGATAGGGCTCCTTTATCAGACCTCCGAGAGACTCTGTGGCTGCTCAGGTGTTTGTTGGGGCTCAGACTGGATTCGGCAAACTGACTTGTTGCACATTGGACACACACTCCGGATTTCTAACCATTTCAGCAGACATCTGGGGAACAAAGCAGAAGAACGAGAGATAGCTCATGTGAAATTACACAAAAAACACGACTAAAAAAGCATTGCTATCACAGCTCTTGCAGCAGGACAAACATATGTCTCGGTTACCATAGATATGCTCAAGTTAAGACATGCAAAGACAATATTTTCAAACATGTAATTTGGAGCAGAAAATTCAGCAATAGCTACAAGACCTTGATGTCTGTTTAGTGTGCAAGAGAGTCAGTTAAACAAATTAATAATGTTTGAATTATTTCACATTGTTAAAAACGTGATGTTTATTTGTTTATATATTAGGATCCCCATTAGTTTCCACCAAAGTGGTTACTAGTCTTCCTGGGGTCCAAGTAATAAAATACAAAATTGTTCATACAACATATAGGACAATGTTGACATTAACATATAATATCCACAAAATTAATCTGACATCACATGTTATAAATTACATACATGAACTGAAGTGTAAGTTTAAAACATTAGATTTCAGTGCTCTTTTAAAACTCTAATGTTTTTAGGCAATTTATTCCATTCCTCAGCTGCTGAGTAGACAACAGATTTTTGTAACAAGTTTGTCTTAGCACAGTTTATAAGTAATTTAGTCTCAGATGAGTATCTGGAAAGTGATTATGTATCTGATCAGAATAAATAAGCTTTTCATAAAACGATTCAGGTCTCATGGGATGTGAGTTGTATATTGTCATAAAACCATGATAATCACCAAGTATTACAACAGAACTCACTTCTTATGAAAAGCGTGGGAGCACGGACACACTCCAAGCTCATCCCTGCTGCGAAACTCTTCCAAGCATACTGCACACGTTTGCTGAAAAGAGAAAATACCAGATAATGGAACCAGTTCAAGAAACACCCTAACACTTACCCTGTTGGTATAAAAAAAAAAAAAATCCTAAAACATTTCTTAAAAATCTCGACCAGAGTACCTAAAGTATGAATATGGTGAGGCCTATTTATCTTTGTTTCTCTTCAAAATAGGAAAGAAAAGAGAACTTGTAATTGGACGAAGGTAGATGTATGGTAATCTTTATAAGTCAGGAAATGGCTACAAGAAAATACCCACTTGCCTAAATATACAGCCAGAGCAATAATCGAAAAGTTTAGTTGTGTGGAGTTTGCGTCATACTACAGCAACAGAAGGGAGATGTAATTTAAGGGGATATTTACACTTAAGGATTCAGAGTATATGCACAAGAAAGAGCTTTTGTATTTCAATTCATGGCATAAAACTATGGAACGAAAATATAATGAAGTCATTTTCACAAGATATAGAAATATGGGTGGGTGATAGTACAAATGTACATATTTAAATTGAAGTAAGTGCATATGAGTGTGCGTGTATAGGTGGATGTATGCATATATTTAGGTAAGTATGTGTGTGGTGAGTTCGTGGCAAAAAGTAGACAATTCTAAAATGGAAAATTGATTAACCCTAATTTTGATGTATATACAGGTCCCTTAGATTTATGCGCCTATGTAGATCTATGTATGCTTTAATGTGTATAGATATATCTATGAGCAAGAATGCGTGTAATGAATAAGACTGTACAAGGGTAGACATAAATTCACATTGTAAATAATGTGTATATTTATGTATAGATGAATACAGAGACACAGGATAAATAGTATTGATATACAGTGGCATATTATCCCCTAATTTATGATTTATACTCAGGATTATCATAATATATGTTTATGCTATGTAAAATTCTTACTACTAATTTGTGTAATTTCTAAACATGTCAAGATTTTTAAAAACTGTTTTTCTTTTTTTTTCTTTTTTTCGGATGTCTAATAATGTGTGTCCATCCGAAAACATTTTAAAACATAGTATTGAGTTTATGAGGTAAGATGATATAATTTTCTTACTTCTTCCTTCTCCTTTTTGAACATGCCGACTACTGTTGTTACAAAATATGTGTATCTTGTATTCCCTGTTCAAGAATCTTCAATTATGTCTGTTATACCATACTACTATCATGTTCGAATATAAATATTTTTTTTTTATTTGAAATTTGAACTTTAACTGGAACTGTGCACTCCAGTTAGATAAGACTGATGAACTCTTTGAAATACTATAACCAGCTCTGAAAAATATGTACCTCCAGTAAACTAAAACCTTGAAAGGAGAGATCTTTAGAAATGTTTTTTATTTTTGTTTTTTTACACAGTGTTCAAGAACCTTATTAATAATAGGTTTTTAGACTATATAGCCGCAGTGCAATGTCTTTTTTTGGTCATTTTAGAACATAAAAACCTGATTTGATACAATTATGAAGTTTGAAGCTCAAGAATTAATTTTACAAAAAAATACTTTAAATTATCAACCCATAAACCTTTCTTAGCTTGCAACAGGTATTCAACTTACGCCAAGAAGACTCAGTTTCTTTCCTGCTCCTTTTAAAACCACCTGTTGATGACAAAAGAAAAGTGCATTAATCCAATTAGCTTACCTGACAGAAAAGCAAATGAAAACAGTATTGTAAGAAAGTTGTGTATTTAGACACTAGGGAAAATGGCTATACTAATAAGATGTTACCTCATTGTAGCCATAGTGCTCTCTTGTACCTTGTCTTCTCAGTCTGTATATAAACAACAAAATAAAATTCAGAGTGCTGTTTTAATGGAGGTTTGAGGAGACAAACACAAACCATGCTTAGGACTGGGTCTGCAAGAACGTAGTCTGTTTATTGGTCCTAATAAAAAACAAAATGGCAGCATGACATGAAGCCAGAGCAACAGAGAGAGTTGGGTGAGAATCAGAAGTGGCACCTGCAGGAGGCAGGCTGGGAGTAGTCAAGAAGCAGGAACAATGTAAAATGGAAGAAGGCAAGATAGAATAGGGGTATAGATGAATGGAGCCTGGTAAAAAGCATTGTGGAAGTGAACAGGAAGCAAGAGAGGAGTCCGGACTATCAGCTGTGAAAACAGCCAAAGTAGGAGAGCGGCAGAGTGGCAGGCAGGAAGAAGGATGAAAGGAGACAGGAAGTAGGAGATAAGAATGTAAGAAGCAGGATGCAAAAAGAGATTTTATGTCCTTTGCCTACTTAAATATTGGTGATTAGTTATGGCTGGTTCAGAATTTTATGTAATCTGCCCTCTTCATGTAAGTCAAGTGTATTTCAGCAGCAAGGCAGTTCAAAGTGCTTCACATCATAAAAAACATCAATCAAGTATAGAGCAAATCATCAAAATCATTGAAAACATCAAAATCATCAAGCAAATATCAATGCATCAAAATCATAAGGATTATCAAGCAAATATCATCAAGCAAATATAGTTCAATGTTCTACTTACTACTGATCAAAGGCAACTCTAAACAGGTTGGGTTTTTAGCCTTGATTTAAAGGAATTCACTGTTGAAGACACTGTTGCAATAATCAATGCGACTAAAGATAAACGCATGGATGAGTTTCTCTAGATTTTGTTGAGACTTTAGTCCTTTAATCTTGTAAATGTTCTTCAGGTGATAGAAGGCCGACTTTGTAACAGTCTTTATGTGTCTCTGAAGGTTCAAGTCTGAGCCCCTCACTACACCCAGATTTTGGGGCTGATCACTAGTTTCTAGTTGTAATATCTGAAGCTGCGCGCTGACTCCAGATCGTTCCTCTTTAGGTCCAAAGATAATAACTTCAGTTTTGCTTCTGTTCAGCTGGAGAAAGTTTTGGCACATCCACACTTTGATTTGTTCTCAGCATCTGTTCAGTGCATGGATGGGTTCAGAGTCACCTAGTGACATCGCAATATAGAGCTGTGTATCATCTGCATAGTTGTAGTAACTGATCTTATTACTTGTTATAATCTGAGCATCTGAGCAAGTGAGAGCATGTAGATATTAAATAGGAGGGGTCCCAAGATTGAGCCTCGGGGTACTCCACATGTGACATTTGTCCACTCCGCTGAGAAGTTGCCTATTGACACAAAGAAATCCCTGTCTTTAGGTAGGATTTAAACCAATTAAATACTGTACCAGACAGTCCAACCCAACTCTCCAGTCGCTTCAATAACATATCATGGTCAACAGTGTCAAATACTGCGCTGAAGTCCAACAGAACCAGCACTGTAGTTATTCCACAGTCTGTATTTGTGTGGATATCATTGAACACTAATGTAGCTCAAAGAACACTTACCAGTCTGTCACCTAAAAGTTCCATACAGTACAAATATGATGGTTCCTTATCTCTGTTTACTGAGACAAGTCTTGTCATGCTCAATGAATCAGCTGGGTATGCTCAGTACTTCAAGCAGTCCTGGAATTTGTACAGTCTCGAAGTCATGTATCAACCTGAGCAGTGAATTCCCTCATACTGACTGTAACTGTGTCAAGAACAGTGCCAGGAGTGGGCTCCTTGTTCAAGAGCTCCGACTGAATTAAAGACATTCAGGCTGATAACCGTACTCTAATTGGAATGCAAGCCTGACCAGGACTGTTTTAAGAAAACTGCACTGCAAAAACACAAAATCTTACCAAGTGTTTTTGATCTAGTTTCTGGTGCAGATATCTTGAATACACCTGAAATAAGACAAAAGTAGCTTACAAGTAACTTTTCAGCACGATATAGGAGCTTGTTTTAAGTCAATGATTCCTTAATATTGATGAAAAAGTTCTAGTTATAAGTGGAACAAGATATTTTTCCCATATTATAAGTTAAAATGTCTTGCTCCACCGGCAGATCATTTCACTTATAATTAGAACTTTTTCTTCAATATTAATGAATTATTGACTTAAACCTATTGTGCTGAAAAGTTACTTGTAAGTTACTTGTCTTATTTCAAGTGCATTCAAGATATTTTCATGAGAAACAAGACCAAAAATACTTGGTAAGATTTTGTGTTTCTACAGTGTGCCACCACTGAAGATGTAGGTTATGTAAGTTGACAAGACACATCAAAACTTGGACTCTTCTGTCCTTCTGTACCTGAACAAGTAGCAGCAGAAGATGAGGCTGAGCATGAGGATGAAGAGGCCGATGCCCAGGATGATGATGTAAATATTGAGCGGCAGGTTGAAGAGGTTTTCGGTTGTCATCTTGCAGTCAGGGGTTGAGTGCTGCAGTCCAAAGTCACACAGACACCCTAGGAATGGGACATGTGGGTAAAGGTTATGTACACCCAAAGAGATCACAGCAGAATATTGATTTAAGTTTGGTTACACAGAATTCGCGTCATATTTTGGATGAAGTGTTTTTCAGGGATTTGGCAAAAAGAGCCATTTGGTTCCTGCCTTTTATTATCCAACCAACTAAATGTTTACTGTGAAAAAGTCATGAGTGGGATAAAACAGCTGCTATGGCGGAACAGTTGTTAGTGTTGCTGGGGCCTTTCTGTAAGGAGTTAGCATGTTTTAGCACAAATTCTCCATCTTCCTCCCATAATTTTAAATTAAACTTGGATCTGTTTAATTGGATATTCTAATGGTTGTGTCTCTTGTGATCCTGTGTGTTAGCTCTGTATTGGATGGTGTAAGGCTGTTCGCTTAGTGTTAAGATGTCCTTTCTCTACAAGTATCATTGAAATGCACCACATTTTAAGGTTAGGTGGCAGTATAATTTACAATTTTTTTTAAAACAAAGTCATACTAACAGGGAGACCTGAAACATTTTATGAAAAGCTTATTTATTCTGATCAGATACATAATCACTTTACCAGATACTCATCTGAGACAAAATTAATTGTAAACTGTGCTAAGACAAACTTGTTACAAAAATCTGTTGTCTATAGAGCAATTCAGGAATGGACGAAAGTCGAGACTGGTCGTACTCGCATGTTTATTTTCCTGATGGTTAACTCGAGATAACGAGTATTTATGTCGTTATAACAACATAATGAATACCATTTTCTCAAGATAAGATAATTATGTCATTATCACGAAATAACAATGGCCATTTTCTCAAGATAATGAGTTAATTTCCCGATGGTTTCAACATATGACCAATGACGTGGTGTCATTATGGTCTATGGTATCACTTATTCACAGAATTACACATGCATGCCATAACTTACACTTATAAGTGATACCAAGTCCTCTCCTGCTGGCGTGGCATGCACTTGAATGATGGAATCAGGTTTCACACACACAGCAATCGTCTTGCGATCTCAAGAAAACAAAGTTTGTTTTCTCAAAATTAACTCGTTATCTCGAGAAAACCATCAGAAAAAAGTTTTGCGTCTGCTCTCGGCTTCTGTAGATTAGAGATTTAAAAAGCACACTTTCTTTTAAAAGAGAACTGAAATCTAATGTTTCAAACTAAAACTTAAATTCGTGTATTTCATTTATAAAATGTGAGGTCATATTAATTTTGTGGATATTGTATGTTCATGTCAAAATTTTCCTATATGTTATATGAATAATTTTGTATTTTATTAATTGGACCCCAGGAAGATTAGTTACCACTTCGGTGGAAACTAATGGGGATCCTAATATATAAACAAATAACCTCTCACCCTGCATGTTGATCACTGGTAATCTGAAGATGACTGGAGTTACTCCCCATGGTGAAAAAATGAAAAAGGGTAAAAATGGGGCACCATGATAATAGTTTTGATCATAAAGAGAGGAAATGCCACATATATGCAACATAATTTATGTGCACCATTCTGTTTATTTATAATTGATTACAAACATATTTGATCAAACATCTTCCTATGAGTGTTCAGCATTTTCTGATGTTCCATCTTCCAGTTAGCACCATGTTAAACTTCAGCTCTCATTTTTATTTAATTCCCTCAATACCAAAACAATATTTATTACCAACCAGGTTCAAACATCTTTACAGAACATATAGCACATCCCTTTTCTTATTTTAATCATGAATAAAATTTCAAGAGGGAATCTGAAACTAAAGGATCGATCTTACCACGCTAATATCGATCTGATAATGATACCAACTTGTTATCGATATCATTGATATTCTGGATCGATCTGCCCACCTCTAGTGCAGGTTTGTTTTACAAAATCAAATTAAGGGGTAATCACAGTTTCCCCTGACTTGATCTGGAAAACAAAACAAAACAAAAAAAAAATCCTAAATAATTTTGTGGTTATTTGTTGTTTATCTTTTAGGTATACCCTCCAAAGTCAGAATGTTCATGAATTTTCAATTTCAGGAGGTTTTATGTCATTTCTGTGATTTGGTTTTTCCCTGCAATGTAAAACAACAGCAGTGCAAATTACTCAACAGTAGTTATGCCTTATTTTATTTTTATTTTTTTTATCAGGGGTTAAAGATCCTAGGATTGAGTTTTAGGAGTTGTTTATAAGTATCTCTGTAACCTGTAAGGCCTGCTACTGCTACTCTGAAGCATCTTGTTTCAAATAGTAAGGTAACACTGCGTATAGCCAATGGTAGAGTTTTGAACTTGAGTGAGATCAAGATTTCTTGTTTGGTGATCCATATAAACAGTTTCTGACTTTTCTAAGAGGGGAATCACATTTTAACAAAATATTCTGGTCTTAATGCAAAAGTCCCACCCCAGACTGCAAAGCACCTGCTTGTCACAGGAATGTGTTCCACCTTCATGTTGGTTTCTCAGATGTTTTTATTGAGAATGAACTTTTTTCCTTAGCCTTGGGTGGTTTAAACAGAGCGGCTTTTCTTCCACGCAACCCCCATCAGCGTAGCGCAATGATGCAATGAGCACATTTTTGTGGTTTAACAGAATAGCTTTTACTCCTGCTCAGAAGTCATGCTTCAATACACAAAGGTTACGTTAGTAAAGGTGCAACAGGGTTGGTAGGGTGAGTATTTGGCTGGAAGTTTAGGTTAAAGAGGAGCCAGCTGTAATCTTAGCACTATGTTAGTAAATCATTGATAGAGGAGGACCAAAAGGTAGGCCACTGTGCAAATGCTGCATGCATGAACAGGTCTGAACTTGAACATTGTTAAGGTGAGGTGGTTGATCTGATCTAGAAACATTACAGCTGTTTCTGCAGATTTTTCCTGCTGATATTCATAGTTATGTCTGTTCATTGGAAAAACAAAAAATGTGGTGTAAATTTTTTGAGTTGGTTTTGTCACTGATTCTTGTAAAAAAAAATTAAACAACTTACAAGAGTAGGTCATTAGTTCTGAGCAAATTGCAGCTTAATATATAAATATTTAGTTCATTGTCTAAAGTCAATATAAATCTATAGATAAGTGCTTAAAAGAGACATTTTGAAAAAAAAAACCAGCACAGACAGACAAGCATGGAGCTGAAAATTGCAGAAAACTGGGGACATTAAGCATAACACACTAAAACCTGACAATAATGTAGCATTACGCAATGGCAGCACCAGAAGAACAAAAAGTCAAACTAATTATTTACTTTATCATAAAGGTAGAAAAATCTCTTTGTAAAGATTGATAGTGGCCTCAAAACAATTTAAAAAAACTAAATCTACAGATTTTTTTTAAAAGTGCAGTCCCTGTGAAGCAATTGCATTTTGGAGGGAAAACAACAGTGCTAATGTAGCATTTAATGTAGCATACTCAAAGACTCTTCTGTCGTACTTTTTCACACTGAACAGACATCAATTCTAGATTACCTAAAGTTAAGCATGATCTATCACTGTGTGTGTTGGCAGCTTTGAATCTGAGAAAAACTGGGTTAATTTTGAAAGAAGGAAACATTAAAAGCCCCTTTTCCAGTCATACTTACTTGGCTAAACTCTACTCAAGTTGGCTTGACACGGTTTTTGGTGCTGGTGTTCTGTCAGTTTGGCATACACCGTCAGAACAGCATACAGAAGTCTACTTTATCAAAATAGCATACCCATGTTTGTGAATGGGGTATGCTGTTTTGATGGGTGTTACACTGAACTAGCATATGGGTCTTTGTCACTGAAACAAAATAATAATAAACAACAAATTATTATTAATTTGCTGTTTAAATAATGGTTGGTTACCGGGGCTAGTCAGTTTGGGATAGCCTGAGGAGTGCGTGGAGAAAAGAGACGTCAAGTCCTGTATCTAAAGAACTGAGCAATAACTGATACTTGCTAATTAAAACCCCCGGTTTGAAGTATAGGCTTGAAAGTACGTTATATTGACGAAAAAGCTTTTATTTTGAAGGTTATCGCTATACACATCCTGCTAGCTGTTCGCTAGCTTGAGTGAAGTAGCGAACCGAGAAAGCGAGGCTTTCTGTGTTTTAAAGCAGGTTAACTGTCACTTCAGTTTACCACCGACTATGTGTTTTTGTGTATTATATCACACATTTATTATTCAGCAAACATCGGTATGCTGTTTTGATAAAGTAGCCTATTTGACTTCCAGTATGCTATTCTGATGGTGTATGCCAAACTGACAGAACACTGACTCTTCTTTTAGTATCCACTCAGCCGAGGTTCCAAACAACCCAAGTCGAGCTGAAAATAGTTACGTCAGAAGATGGGCAGTCAATCATTGGCTAAGGTGTTGTGTGACTGGTTGAGTTGTGAGAGAAATCAACATCATGGTCCAGCGACGAGATGCAGACGTTTTTGAACTTGAAAAAAATTCTGAGGTGAGGCAGAACGTGGCTTGTTACGTACAAATCAAGTGACGTTATTTTTCTGGCCACCCATCTATGACGACCTG
Source organism: Anableps anableps (assembly GCA_014839685.1). NCBI lineage: Eukaryota > Metazoa > Chordata > Actinopteri > Cyprinodontiformes > Anablepidae > Anableps > Anableps anableps. Next base: position 7,541,292 of record CM026076.1, on the reverse strand, counting down.
ACCCGCATTTAGGTGCTACTCCAGTGTAATGGAAAATGACCTGAACCCTGTTGAGCCAAGTTTAGCCTTGCAGGTACTAATGGAAAAGAACTCAGAAGTTGTTCCAAGATTACATGTGAATCTGTAAGCCTGGCAAACAGCTAAGTAATCTTGCAAGGCCTTGTGGACAAAATACTTATGAATGAATGATACAAGAGGGAAACAGCTGTGTCTGCAAAGAGTGGCTACACATCAGTTTGGCATCATTTTTAATCAATCAAGAAAATCTGATTTCTCTGATATTTACCTATAACTATAGGCCGTCATCAATATTTTAGATCACTGCAGCTTCAGTTTCATGTAACAAATGATTTGGCATTTTGAAATCTGGTTAGTTTGGAAAGAAACCAAAATTTTAGTTTACAGGCGTTTGACATCTGCAGTTCCATTTTGAACATCCACATATAGATTCTGTTTTGTGAAGAGCTGCCTTCATAGGCTCTCATTGTGAACAAAAAGTTAAAAAAACAAACAAAAAAAAACCATAAAAAGGCAGACTGTGGCTGATTTAGCTTAGAATTGTCAAAGTTTGCAGGTTTTCCTGCTATAAATTTGTTGATATAAGCTCTTAACTAATGAAAAGTCCATTTAATTGTACAACTTTTAAATGTTTCTTTGTGAAAAAGTTGTATTTAGCTAATTTTTGAGGGAAAACAACAATGCTAATGTAGCATCTTTTGCAGCATACTTTGTTTTCACAGACCTTCCTATCATTTTTCTATTCAGTTAAAAATTATTTTAACTGGAGTCTCGTCCAACACTGTGTTATGTAGCACCTTGGCGTCTGAGAGAAATAGGTTGGTTTTGAAAGAAAAACACATTAAAATGTTCTTGATTTTCATCTTTGATGGGCGTACTTCTGGTCCAGACACAGGCAAGATGGCAGCATAGAGAAAATAATTCTCCCCAGTGGTGTATTATAAAAGGTTTAGATTTTAAAAATATGTATTTCAAATTATAAAAGTAGTGGTTAATGGATCCTCAGTGTCTTTTAAAGTTAAATACAAGAAATAATGACAATGACAGAAGTAGAAGGTACTTGCTGGCTAACACTGATTCCAGCACAAAACAAGATTTCAGGTGAACTTTGTAAACTTCGAATTGATCCTGAAAAAGTAGAAAACACTTCTTCAGAGACATTTAACCTCTACTAGACTGTACTAAAGAGAACATAAGAAGCATAAAACTAAACAGCTCAGATGGGTGAAGTTCATTTCATTTAATTAGCTTTTTTTTTTTTTTTTTTTTTTTTTTTTTTTTTTTACTGCTTATATCTGTTCTCCTTTGTCAAACTTTAATAGCCAGGAATTCAATCAGGGTCAGAAGAACCGCAGTTTGTGTGGCACATGTGTGAAACATGTTTGACTGTGCAGCTGGTGGTTCCAAGACACTTACCGTAACACCACTGAACCAGATGCATCCAACATGCGAATGTTTGACCGGCACACACCCAAGAAAAGTTTTGGGTTTCCGCTCTCCAGTTTCTCGAAAATTACTGCTTGAACAAGTTCTCTGGGGTTGGTAACTAAAACCAGGTTTCTTATACGCAGGTTTACTTTGATGACTGACAGTGTAGGAGTGCAAAAAGTTTAGTGGCCTTGAGTTAAAAACACAAAGGAAACATCCACTAATTAACCCACTGTTTTTCTGAGCCCTTCTGTGTGATGATTTATCGTCACAAAGTGATATATTCCCATCGACCGTTCACGTATCAGAAGCTGAGATCTGAGTATCCTTTGTGTCTTCACAGTGGGTGACAAAGAAACCTGCGTTGAGTCTTGTGGGAAGGACACGGATGCGATTCCAGATCTATAGCAGGTATAAACCTCTGGCTGAACACAGTCGCTGTTTTATTGGCTTTGCTTTCTTCTTCCTCCTTTGTGTTCTCCCGTTTAGATCCTCGTGTCGCTCTTCTTATCTCTGGCTTCAAAAGCCTGCTGTGGAGAGACAAAGGAAAGCGACATGGATGAATTTCCCAGCAGCTCACCCTGTTATCCGGGCAGGCAGTGAGAGGCAGGCGGTCCCCTCGGTGCTCCTGTGGAAAGTCGATCCCAGCACCTCCATCTGCCTTCCTGCTCCATACGCAGAACAGACGGCGGAGGGTTTGTAACACAGGAAGACAACGGCACTAATCTTAATTCTGATCCAGCCTCTCTCCTCCTCCGTTTCCCTCTCACATTCACTCTCCTCCCTCGTCTTCTCATCTGCAGCTCTCGGTTTGTAAACAGATCCCTGCTCATGTGATTCACTGTCTGCATCACAGCTCTGCTTTCGCCGCCCCCTCCTTCCTTCCTTCCTTCCTTCTCTCTCCTGCCTGCCCTCCTTTTACCCCCTCGCCTCTCTGGGTTCGTCCCCTCCACCGTTCCCTCCTTCCTTTGCAGCTGCAAGCTATTATTGAAGTCGCTGCAGAGCAGATGGCAGACAGGCAGATGTGGAACCAGACATGAGGGGGAGGCTGAGCAGTAATTGCCTAAGATGAGGATTTATTAATTGCTTTTGGCCTGTCAATCAGGGGTAGCTCATTGTGGATGACAAAAGGTTTAATAAACACAGAAGTGAGAATTAGACTCATAGACATATTATTGAAAAATAGAGGGATAGATGAATCAATAACAGAGTGAAAAAACATAAAACAAGTGTGTTTTCTACAGTTTGATCAGCTTTATGAGGAGCTGATCTATTGGAAAAGAGCTGAAGTTCACTATTTTTAACCGATATATTTTGCATTTGCTCATGCTTGGTTTTAGGGGCTCCAATGGACCAAACGAACCAAAACAAAGCAAGAAACACTCGAAAATTCAGTGTTGCATTTCTGAGAATAATGATGCGGTTGTTCTCAGGTTCTGAGCATATTTAAATCTAACCTCAAATGTACAAAAATATCACACAGTGTTGTTTATTTAGAAAAACTTTTTTTTAAAATAAAAAAAGCTAACTACACCCTTGGTGTTTCAGTAGAATTTCATAAAGAAAGTAGCAGCCAGGTTATGTGACCACCTTTATAAAAGCTGGCGTTTTGTCTGAAACATACAAGTGTGTGTTAATGCAATGCCAAGATGGAAAGACATAAGCAATGACCTTAGAGAAGCAACTATTGCTGTTCATCAATCTGGGAAGGGTTATAAGGCTGTTTCCAAACATTTCAAGTTCATCTTTCTACAGTGAAGAAAAACATTCACAAGTGGAAAGCACATAAGACAACAGGAAATCCTCTTAAGAGTGGACAACCCAACAAATTCACCCCGGGGGTCAGACGATGCAATCTTCCACGAAATTTCAAGAAACCCCAAGATCTCTTGTCTGAGATAGCATGTAAAATGGTGAAATTCATGGAAGGATGGTAAGAAAATGGTGTTTCTTTGCAGTGATTATTTGCCAAGCCATGCACCCCCACTAGCTTCTCGCAGAACGCACGGCTGCAGGGTTTGTTTTAGGCATGCACGGGCAGATCACAACAAAAACAATGGCGGATGGCGCTGTGCTACTTAACCTGTTCAGTTTAACACTTCTGATAAGGAATATATATGTGTTACATGAGCACCTGGTTCATCTGAGACAGAGACGGGTTACTGTTTTCGAAATGAGGAGGAAGCTAAAGGTCAAAAGTTCATGCGTGTTTGGACGACATGCCAAAATCACAGGCCAATATAGTAGCCTGGCATGACAACTGCAGCGGATTAAAGGTGCTTTGCTGGTCTCGTCTGAATGCAGAACTTTTCTCCAATCAACATCCGAAAATACCAGCAATTTCCAGACAGCGGTCTTGTGTAAACGTAGTCTCAGTCTGTTGGTTCCCTCCCAGCATTTCCCACTTAGTAATTAGTCCCACCTGGTCCTTATTACAGTAATCACCCTCCATAGTGTACCGATCAGTTCCATTTAGCTTTTGTCAGATCTTCTGTTCAGTGTTATGCCTGAATTCTTGCCAGTTGGTGGCAGCATTCCTCTACAGTCACCTGGTGGATCACTCAGGAGGAAGTGATGACGAGGCAGTGTGGGAGGTTTTGTTCTGCTAAATGGAGGGCAAAGATACGATATCAGGTATGAGCTGTCAGACCAATTGGTTTTACTACATAATTAATCACCGGCAATTTAAAAATAATGAAAAATAAACTACTATGTTTCATTTTTATAATTCATCTGCACTGAAACAACTTTGTCAAGTGTAAATCCGCCATGCCCATGCTAATGCACCGTTGGAAATGATGGGAAAACTACGATTATTTCCTTGCCAGGTAACAATTACATGCATCCACTGTCATTCCCTCATTCTCCCCTTGGTTTGGAACTGTGTTCCCCCCCTGGACTCTGGTGTTAAAAATGTTTTGTTTTGTTGTTCCATTAAATAAGAAACACAACTGAATCACACATGAATAAGTTTGTTCACCTGGTAAGTCAATAAAAAACATGGCAGCAAAACACTTACACAAGATATATATATTTCAGCCAAGGCACTAGTGCTCATCATCAGCCATCAGAGGAGACTTTGGCATCTTATCTTGCCGTTGGAGCGACAAGCTCTGGTGTTTTTCTTTACACTGTACTGTTTTTTATTTTTATTGTATTGTTTTTCATTTCTGTTACTCTTGTTCTGTCCACTTTCTGCCGTGACAGCTTAAATTTCCCACTTGTGGGACTAATAAAGGATTATCTTATCTTTAAAGTATACTTTGAGATGATTAATAAGGGTTTCCATGGAGCCCTGTACATTAAAATACATGACTGTACAATAGCTTCATGAGGCATTGAATCCTGATTGCAACACAAATTTAGGCTACGTTCACACTGCAGCCTGATGTGACCGAAATCCTATTTTTTTTTTTTTTTTTTTTTTTTTTTTTTTTTTTTTTTTTTTCCCTTATCCGACCTGTATCTGATCTTTTCATGACAGTCTGAGCAACACAGATCCAATTTTTACAAATGCGACCCAGGCCACTTGGATATGCGCTCCTAAATCCGATACGTATCTGATTTGTTCAAATGTGACCTGCGTCTGTACGGCCAGGTCGCATTCATCCGACCTGTACGTCATTTATACTCGACAAGCGTCACTATTCTGCGTCCTGATACGCAGAAACAAAGAAAAACAACAACCATGGCGGACGGTAATGTGGAGAGCAGTCAGTGGAGAGAGTTGTTAATGTGCTGCCTCCGATTGGACATCAACTCTAAAATCGCAAGATATGCTCGACCGTTACTTCCGCAAACATTGAGCACGCCCGCTGCGTGTGACGTTATTGCGTCCGCTGCTGCGCATGCGCGACACTTTCAGGTTGTTTGCACGCAGGAGATCATATACAAGGCGCATATATTTGGAAATGTGAAGGACCACACGAAGAAAATCGGATTTCACAAAAAATAGGAACTGAGCATTAAGACCTGCAGTGTGAACATAGCCAAAAGCAACTGAGTGATGACCTAAAGTCTTCACTAAACTGTAATAATTGCAATAAACACTCATTTTCCCCATAAAGTTGCCTTTTCCAGGTGTGTTTTATGGGATTTGAATGATTTCAGGAAAAAAAAAATCAACAACTTGTACCAACTGTATCGGTCTCATTTCTGCCTAAAGCAGCATTACCTTATTCTTTTCAATAAGACCAACAGGCTGATGCAACATTCTGATCATTTATTATGACAAAAAAAAGGCTCATATGGACAAATTCAGAAGCATGTGTTCTTGTACATGATTTTGGAGGAAATAAAGTCCGATTTTATTGACATCTGATTGCTGAAGTAAAAAAAAATCAAAAGGCTGTATGTTTTTTAGTAGTCTATCTTTACTTGCTCAAGGATACAGAAGCATGTGTTTTGTTTCCAACAATTAATCTACTTTTCTACTTTTGGATAATGACCTTTCTTTCATTCTCGTTAATAAAAAAATATTGCTGTTTTGAAAAATTCATACAGATATTCTTAAATGTTTAAAAAATGTTTATTGGCTGTTTGGTGAAGTTCATTTATTGTCAATTCAAGGATGAGCTGAAGCTGGATAAAAAGATGTTTTTTGCTTGAGGAATCTGGAAGAGACGGCAGTGTGAGACAGCTTTCTGGAAGGAGAAAACTGCAAACACTGAGTAGGTCACTTTATTTGGGGTGACAGAAACCTTGATCACTTACCAAATAAAACCCTTGTCTACAAGCACGTTTTCTTCTACTGGTCTGCAGAGGAACAACTTTGTGACCTAAATCTACAGCCGTGGCCAAAAGCTTTAGCATTTACGCAATTGTGTTTTTGCAAATTTTCCAGCTTCAGTTTATTCAGTCATAATCCACATTGTTTTTTATTTATTGTGCTGAGTGAAACTATATGGACATTAATTTATTACAAGAGCTGCATTGGCCTAAAGATGTGAAAGGTGAACGTTTAAAAGAGTGACAATTGATCAAATCAGTAGGCTGATTGCTAACAAGGAGGGCTGGCTCTGCTTGAATTCACTGTCTTCTTGTGTTAGCAAAAGTGAACCTTCAATAAAAAATAGTACAGCCATCAACAGTTTGCATCAAAATGGACTCTCCTGCATTAAACTGCTGCCAAGAATGTCACATCTGAAGCAGGTTTTCAAGTTGAGATGATCATCTGCAGAGAAGAAGACTTCAGAACATCCAAGACTTTCCAGAAAGCTGGACGATAATTCCTCCTGAGGAGGACACATCATAATCTTGTTGCCACAAGTGCAGGGCTTTATATGCACACCTGGCGAATTGAAGACTTTTATGTAACGGTGTTATGACAAGAAGGCCAACAAAGTCCAAGGAAAACATCAAGGAACAACTGAAATTCTGCAAGAAGTAGAAGGATGAAAGTCTTTTGTAGCCTCTAACAGCTTTTTTTTTTTCATCTGTACATCAGCTAAAGAAAAGCCTCCCTGTATCTTGATGCTGCCACCACCATGATTCATGCTGAGGGTGGTAAGGATCTCCGTTAGAAATTAGTCTTGCAACAAATCTGAAGAGGCCTCTGACTGAAGACTGTTGGTGTGTGACAGTCTCATGACTGTCATGACAAGCTAACAGCGCAATATCCGGGAAACATGATATTCCACAGTAACATGTCCTGGATGACACCATCACTTGTTGCCAAACTCTGCTAATCCACCTCATTTGTTTTTGCTGCTCCTCTTTAAATCCCTGTCTGGGTGTACGGTTAGAAAGCCGAGCAGAGAGACGTTGGAGTTGGGATATCTTTTTTGGAAAAGACGATTTGAACTTCTTCCTTCTCTCTCTGCTCTTTGGTCCTCCTCCTCATCCATGAAGCTTCCTTTTCAACTCCTCTGGGATTTAGGGTCATAGATCAGGTATTATTTGATTTTTTTGAGATCCTAATCAGTTGGTCCCACCTTGTTGCCACAGTAATGCATCATAACAACTGTCTAAAAGTAAAAAGGTATGAGTAAAAATCCTTCCAGCTGCACTGCATCCAAAACCAGAGGGAATAATTGTCTAAAAAACAAAAGCATAAATAAAGTGTACAAAAAGAACAAATCAGAACTAACATAACAGAGCTACCTAAACATGGTGTCACCATGAGCGCCTCAATACTAGAACAATCTCTAGTGCATAACATTTTCTGTAGTGTATGACATGTATTGCTTTAGTCTGGCCATGAATAGATTTTTTTTAATGCTCTTTCGCTGTGTCTCCAGCAGAGGGCACTGTAGGATAATAAAACATTTGCTTTAAGCTCTTTGATTGCAGAAGAGGGCGCTGTTAATTCTTTCCCAGCACAGAGCTGCGAATAAAAAGGTGTATTTACAATCTCTTTCCCCCTCTGATCCAATCAACGCTGTCAAGCACAAGCGAGTGAGCTTTGCTTTGCTTCAAAACATCCCGTGTGACTATATTGCACAACAACAACCTCCTTACATTGTGAGCCAGATAGTTTGTTTCTCCTTTTTCCTGCTGCATGCCAAGGCGACCATTCAGGCAACAGGACAAGAGCAGTATGAGCCAGCACAACATTTTTTTTTTCTGGTGATTACCTCATGGAGGTCAGCCCCCCAGTGTGATGCAATGAGAATATATGTAAATGGACTACTGAGGTCCAACCAGAAAGAACAAGATTTAACCAGCCTGCGCCTGATTTGAAGTTACTTACTTTTGAACTTCACACAAGTTTGGTGATAAATTCCAGCAGTGCACTGAGAGAAATGCCCGTTTGTGTGGCGTAGAAGAGGGAAAAGGGGAGAAAACACTTCTATTATGACACTGACTTTTACAGATCAGTGTAACTGTGTCACAAGAGTGTAAAAGTTTTATTTTTAAGTGAAAAACACATCCCTCTATGTTTTCTTTAAGCATTGCAACTTGTTCGTGTCTACCTGCAACTGCTGTTGCAACATTTAAAGTAGGTGATTATTGCTTAAGACTTTATACATACACAAACAAGCTTGTATTTCTATCCTTATTAGACACTGTATTGACTTCCATTCATTTGAGTACTCCAACCTTACAACAACGCTTATCCCAATTTTAACCATTACTGGTACCTATAACCCTAAAAAAAAACATGGCCTGTCGCACTGGAACCCTGTCCCTTACTGTTCTCCAGGAGATAGGGGACTATACCAGAAAACGTCCTGAAGAGGAAACATCAACAAGAACACGCATTTACACAATGACACGCACGTTTGTGGATTTCCACTGTAATGTTTATGGATTCAGATCTTTTCTCTGTAAAATTGCTTACGATAAAAACACCCTGCAGGACACTGCAGTTTAACCTGTGTGCTTCTTTATTTGCATAACCAATGACACAGTCAAAATCACTAAGGGTGTGCATCTGTGGGCATGAAGTACATGTAAATGATAAACCACAACAGTTACCGAAGCAGAAGCGTTCTGCAGACCTTTATGAAAATATCTTATCTTGCACATGATACACAAAAGGACTTTAGACATGTTTTATCCACTAGACTGATATTTTCCTGAAAAGTGGAGCGGCCTGTTTGGTACTCGAAATGTCTGTTTTTACTTTTGCTGCAGGTAGACAGTGCAAGGTGTGGCAGCAAAGAGGGTAAAATCTCTTTCATAAATCAACATGTTCATTTTAATTTAGGTTATTCATAGGTGCATCTGAAAATAGAGTCATACATTGTTGTTGTTGTTTTCTCCTTGAATTGATTACTGTGGCTTACAGCTTGTGCAAACCCAAAAGAATTGAATATTGCAAAAGACAAATGAAAAGATTTCCAATACAGTATGATCCACTGCTGACCTGACAGTTTTAGTTTTTTTTTGTGCGGATTGTGTTTTACTTTTTAAACTGAATTATGGAAATAAATTCACTTTTTTGTGACATTCTTATTTACTGAGATGCACATGTATCATCAAATCAACCCAATAATACCAAATGATCCAAAAAGGCACGGTGGCCCAGAAGGGTCAACAAGATGCAAAGGCCATAACACAACAAAAAGTTACATTTATGCTGAAATGGAGATTATGATAAACTTGCTAGCATAATTTTTGTCTTAGTATAACATCCATTGTGGCTTTTGTTGTTACGTTGTGGCTTTTTGTTGTTGTGTTGTGGCTTTTTGTTGTTGCTTTGGGGGTTTTTATTGTTGTGTTTTGGATTTTTGTTGTTGCTTTGGGGGTTTTTGTTGTTGCTTTGGGGGTTTTTGTTGTTGTGTTTTGGATTTTTGTTGTTGCTTTGGGGGTTTTTGTTGTTGCTTTGGGGGTTTTTGTTGTTGTGTTTTGGATTTTTGTTGTTGCTTTGGGGGTTTTTGTTGTTGTGTTTTGGATTTTTGTTGTTGCTTTGGGGGTTTTTGTTGTGTTGTGGCTTCTGTTGTTGCATTGTGGCTTTTTGTTGTTGCTTTGGGGCTGTTTGTTGTTGTGTAACTACATACACAATCCAATTAGATCCTATAACACGATGCAATAAAATGCAGTTTTAAAGGTTGACCCGACTGCATCAAGTCGCCGCCTTTTCAGCAATCCCTTCATCTGAGCAAGCATTCAGCAACAGTATAAAGGAACAACTTTCTTTAATAGTAAGAAAAGCAGCAACTGACCAAGCAAAAACCAACAAAAGGTCCAGGAATACTTTCTACAATAAAGAAAAACCGAGTGCACAAAGTTATGGCAGTAGTAGCTTGTTGGTGGCTTCATCTAGAATAGAAACACAACTCAACAGATAAGCTGCCAGTCAGAGATACAGTCTATGGGGTTAAAAAGAGAGTACATGTAGTCAGTCGCAGCTCCTTCAATGGCTCTGTCCAGGAAAGATAATAGGCTTTGAAATCTTGTTTATTAATAACAAAGGCTCTGGGATATATAGGCCAACTGCCTGGGATGGGTTGGGTGACTGAGACTGATCCAAGGACACTGTCACACCGGCAGTGCTGGAACATGACAGGTGAAACAACAAAATCCAAATCTTGCAGGGAAGGTGTGGATGAAGCTTTCCACATTTCTTGGGCAACATCTGCTAAATTTTAAGACACACTTTCTTGAAAGGCTGAAATTTTGCACTTCTGAACTGTGGTGTGTTTGGAAAGCACCGGTGGACTTCAAAGGACATTAATGAGGTGCAAACTTTTTGAGTTACTGCAAAGGGACATAATGGAAAGAAATGACTTCATCAGACAGTTTACGCTTTAAAAGTAGAATAAAAACCTCAATTATGAATTTACCTCTACTCTAGACTAATCCAGTATCAAACTTTACATCTATTTACTGGATTAAAAGTAAACTTTATATTCAAATTTAAAATATTCAGATTCTTGCTGGAAGTAGAGCTGCGCAAAATGGACAAAAAAATAGTCACGATATTATTTTTTTTTTTTGTTTCCTTTGATTATCATGATATGGCTTCAAATTAAAAGTCCAGTCTTGTTAGAAATTTTACTATCAAATAATTTTACATAAAACAATAAAAATTACTTCTAATACAGAAATCTGAACCCATTGAAAAGTATGTCATTGTACTGGATGCACTCAGTACTTAGTTGGGGCTTCTTTTTAATGAATTACTGCATTAATGAGGTGTGGCATGGAGGCAGTCAGCCTGTGGCTCTGCTAGGTGTTATGAAAGCCCAGGTTGCTTTAAAGTGGCCTTGACCTCATCTGCATTGTTGGCTCTGGCGTCTCTGATCTCGCTCTTGACAATACTCTGTCGGGTTTTAGGTCAAGCTAGTTTTCTGATTAATTAGTCATATTGATACCATGGTTTCATTTAACCAGGTATTTGTACTTCTGGTAGTTTGGGCAAGTGCAAAATCCTATTAGAAAATATAATCAGCAAATTCATAAAGACCCAATGAAACACAGTGGACCAACAGGACCAGATGACAATGCTCCCCAAATCTTCACTGAATGTGGCGAGCTCACACTGGACTTCAAGCTGTTCCTCCCTGCTGTTCTTGAAAATTGATTTACAAATGAAATGCAAAATGTATCTTTATTGGAAGAGATAACTTTGCATACCTTGTGAATCTCCTCCAAACTTTTTTCCTTCCACTCAACTTTTCATTAATATGCTTTCATACAGCTCACTGTGAACAGAGAGCTTCTTTAGCAATGAGCTTTTTGCATCTACCCTCCCGAACAGTGTGAATAATCAGTATCTCATTTCTGCAAACATGACATCAGCATCTCTTTAAAGCTCATCAACAGAATGTGACAGCTGACCCCATGCTGTCAATACATCTGTGTGCGGTGGCTCCTTAAGAACTGTCTCCAATCACAGTTAACGTATCATAAATCTTCCTAAAACTCTCGGATCTCCATTATTTATGGACCTTTCCTGTTTTTTCCCTCCACTTAACTTTCCATTTATATACATCTATGTTACGCTCTATATAGTCTGCTTCTTAAGCAATTAAATTCTGTAGCTTACCCTCCTTGTAGGATATTTCTGTATTAAAAGATAATTTTTAATTAGTCTGTAATATTTTTCTAAAAAACTAAATTTTGTGTTGCTTAAAGTGAACAAAACAAGTGATTTAAATGTGTTAATGTGTAATGAATGTGTGATTTTTATTATTAGAACTGAATAATACACTAAATTTAACTTCTTTGCTTTATTTATTATAGATGTTAGTGCCTAAACACTTGTGATTGAGTGTAAGACTACATCTTTTTCGTTTAGTTTGGTTAGGGACTGACAAATGTAATGCACAAATATATATTGCATCTATTTGGGTATAGAAAAAAATGCAAATCGTGACAAAAATTAAGCACGGACAGTGTTGCTGGGTAAATGGCATTTTGAAAAAAAAAAAAAAAAAATCCTTTCCGAGTGACTTTATTGGGTTGTGTACTCTCTTCTCTACACACAAAATCCCAGTATTTTTCCATCAAGAACCGCGCGGCACCACGTGACCACAGCGCAGGAGGAAGAAGAAAAAAACCACGCTGTCATGTTTGCATCCTCTCTGTGCATTAAAAGCTCCTAATTTGCAAGAAAATACACACCATGTCGCTACATGCCCTGCCTGTGATGCTGCTGACACTAACATATTTACACTCTCCTCGATCTCTGCAGGGCTGTCACTCACTCAAGAGGAGCCAAAATCTCCTTGAGGTCGCTTTCTAACCCTGGTGATCGCGTAACCACTCCCACTCGTGGCTGGTGGAAAATTACCAGCTTACAAGCAACAGGCAAATGAATGGCGCTTGGGGTTCATCATATCGTTCAGCCCCTCTAGTGTTACCTGAATGTGACAGTCGCTGTCATTGCAGGGTATGTTGCCTTAAAAAGTAGCAGAACATTCACTCTGAGGGGTTATAATCGTAAATGTGGGTTTGTTTTGCTCATAGAGTGAAATATGCGTGGGTTGCAATGCATTTTGTTCACTTAATAATGACATAAATAAATAAAACTACAATTTAAATGAGAGGATATTGAGTTTGATGCGCTGAATCGTGCAGAAGTCCACTCTGCATGGGAGTCTGCCCTCTTTTTCTCTCCGGGCGGAGAAGTCGCGTGGGCGCTTGAACGAATTGAAATAGACTGACAGCTCGTCTAGCCAATAGGACTCCGAGAAGGGAGTCTCCGTCATGGTTTAAGCCAATCAACGCGCGTTGTGGGCGGAACCTCGGTCCAAACTTTTACGCGGCGCCATCGGCTGAAAACTAAACCGAGATGGAATCTCCCAGTCTGAACCGGTTTCAACCGGTTGTGAGTTAGTTGCTTGAGAGAGGAGAGGAGGCGCAGGCACCACAACCTTTATACCGCCCCGCAGGAAAAAAATCACAAGAGTGACGAATTAATAAGTAAATTAGAGTTTTACTTTTATTTTTTCGTAAAATGTATCGGAAAGGAAGCTTGCTCGGTTTTCCGTAACTGTAGTTTTGGGGATCTAACATTCTTAGCAGCTAGGCATCCTTCGCTGCTGGAGCTGGATTTAGTCAACGCAGAAACAGCAGCAAAAATAGGAAATCTTTCCAAATTAACAGTGAAGTGCTTCACTGTTAACCTTGTAGCTTCTTTTGGCATACGCCGCTCTTTTGAGTCAGAGCCTTGGACTTTTAGGTAGGTAACCAGGGTTAACTGCAAACCTACTGGTTTTTTTTTGTTTTTTTTTTTTTTTGTTTGTTTGTTTTTTTAGTATGAAAATGCATTTATTTGCAGGGATAATTATATATGCTATTTAAAAGCTACGTATATTGTCACCGTGTTTTTGAAAACAAGTTGATTCGGATGGCACTACCAGCATCAGTAGGGATAACCAAGCAGCCATTGACTGGCCGCTAGCTAGCTTTCGAAACTGTATTAGTTTAAGCTAATGTTAGCAGTCAGAAAGAAAGTGTTGTAACTCTTTCTTAGGCAGACATTGTAACAAAAAGTGCGACACCGCAGATGAATAAGTAACCATGTGCTTTCTGGTTAAACCCTTGCCTCTCCCACTGACTTGCAGCATCACTCCTGTGCGTGATCGGAGCGGATGTTAAGTTTATGTTGCTAGGTGCTCATCGGAACCTCTTCTATCTATAACCAAACAACACTGTAAAGAGTTATGCATCAGGAATAATGGACACCAACTTCACAGTGGTGATGATACAGCTAGATAGCAACGTGTTTGCATGGGCGTCCTCAGTCTCTGGCATCCTTGGTGGGAGTGGTTGTAGTGAGCAGTGAAAGGACCACATGTGACCAGTTGGTGTAACGACTAGCTTCAAATGGAGCGTCATTTACAGGCTAATTATAGCACCGTGTGCGCGTTGTTTACACCCGTCTCGGTAGAGAAATTGGGAATAACTTCCTACTGAGCTCTGTGTCAGATTGAGCGTATATTTCCTGCCATGCTTTGCCTTGGATTTGCGCCGCAGTCTTGTTTTTGGAGTGAATTCCGTTACATGGAGATGTAAACAATATGACGTCGCTTTGTATATCCGGCACGTGGCTCGTTAAAACCTTAATAAAGTGGGACTTTAGTCCCTGGTGTGTTTAAAAGTGATCTTGCTTCATCAGCAGAGTGCGCAAACCGCATGCTAAGGGTCATATATAAGATGAAACTGAAATGTTTTGGTCACACAAACTAAGCAATGTCTCTGACATTTGGTTTTCTGTTGTTTACTCAACTTTACTAATCAATATTACTCTTTTTACCTTTTTAAGGGTCTGATTTCGCAGTAGAAATATCTCCGACAACCTGTTTAATTTACATCAAGAGTTTATGTGCCTAATAGTCTCAAGAGTTACTATGCAGGATAGTGGCTTTTGAGGACTGGAGTTGGAGACCCAGAATGAGTATTTTCGTGAATGTATTCGTCCAATACCCGAACCAAAAGGGAGATGAGTGAAACTGCCTTATAGCTTTTCGTCTGTTTTGAAAATCTGTCTTATTTCCTCTCTGTTGTTTACTCTCCAAACATTGTCAGACATATGACACCATGAGTTTAACTTCTCAAAATGACAGCTCTCTAAATGATGTTTGTGACACGGTCAGCTGTTTGGACTCATTTCCAAACGGTTCACATGACTTTGCCCACTGAGTGTGCTCTGTGCATTCATGACCCCCTCCCTGTCCTTGTTACAGAACTCTATGCCAGCAGTTATGACAATGTTAGCCGACCATGCAGCACAACAGCTGCTGGACTTCAACCAGAAATTGGATATCAACCTGCTGGATAATGTTGTGAACTGCCTATATCATGGCGTGGGACCCCAGGTACGTTGTAGGCTTCATTAACCCAAACCTGGCCCAGAACGATCTGCAGTCCAGTCTCTCTTTGCGTTTTCCGCTTTTAAAATAAACTGAAGTTACTGTTCTGTTAATATGAACCTTAAAGTTCCCTCCTTTTCTGTATCACAGCAAAGAATGGCGCAGGAAGTGTTGACACACTTAAAAGAGCATCCAGATGCATGGACAAGAGTGGACACCATCCTGGAGTTCTCTCAAAACATGAACACCAAAGTAAGCAAGCCATAATTCAGAAAGTGCAGCTGGAAATGCATTTAATTTTGCTTTGAGGAAGATGTCTATTTGAACAAAATCCACATTAAAAGATCTTTATCATGTATTGACAAAGTATTGTACCATGTCATAGCTGTTTGGAAGAACAGCGCTATGTACACACAGCATATTTAGAGCGTTCCTATCTGGTGCAGTTTGACCCATGCTCTAACTTGCACAAGTCACTCAAATGCAAAAATAAAAGAACCTTCCAGATAAACATTTTTTCATTTACAAAGCTGGAAAAGTTTCCTGCACTTCATCCAATTCATGTCATCATATGAAGATGAGGCGTGCTTTGTGCACTCAGCGAATCCCTTACGCTCATGCTGTTTTTTTAAAAGTCTGAGAATTGCAAAAGTAAAACTTCTGATCCCAACTTTGAAAGCATCTCAGTGCAGCTTCCTCAAAGTAATATGAACATATGCATTATTTAAATGTGTGTAGTTTTGTTTTTGTTTCTGTAAGATTGCTTTTAATGCTTGACAATAAGTCGCTGATGTCTGCGTTGACATGTCAATAGTACTTTTCTAGGTTTAAATTTGTAATTTGCCAAATGAGTAGTCCCAATAGAAGAAGAGAGGAAGCCAAAGGTAAACACCTTCAAACATTTGGCTTTTGGTCTGGAATTAAAGTAATTGTGATTTATAAAAATGTAATACATTCAGGTTGTGACTATTTGATATTAATCACAATGTTCCATTATGTTTATGGCTTGTAATAGGAAGAAAGAGGGTGTGTCATCCCGTGCATCTTGACACAGCTAGGCTTTGACGGCAGGCCTCCAAAAGGTCTACCCTTTTTTAAATTACTTTTGACTGAATTCTGTTCATCCATTTTTTTTTTCCTGCATCTGTTTCACTGGACAGAGGGGGAGTGCAGGCTGCAGTCAGTAGGATCCATTGTGCTGAGACAATTTTTTTTAAATGATTTAATTTCATCTGTAGGGATCACAGCTCTGTTTCTGACTCCTCTCTCTCTTCTTTACTTCTCATTTTTCTTTTCATTTTCTTTCTCTCTTTTTTTTTTATTTTTATTTTTTTTTTACCTCAGTTAAAAAAAATGGGCAGAACCCGTATAATAGCAATTGTTACAAAGGATTTGTCGGTTTCTCTTCTTACCTGCTGTGCTGGTTTTTGCACTTTGCGAGTTAAAGGTGAAATAAAAATGCATCAATCCATGAGTTCTGCCATCCAGTTGACACCTGTGAGTGTTGCACTGTCACTGCGCCTATAAGGAGATTTCACCTTTAATCTCTCAGCATCTATTGTCTGTAGCACTTTGGTAATCCTGCTTTAATAACATCCTATTCTACAAGTCATTCCTTTTATTTTTCTCTCAAATCCATGTTCTCTTGAACTGATGATCCCTACCGTTGAAACAGTCAACTCAAGAAACAATGATATCTCTGAAGTAAATGTTTTATTTGCCTTTTCGTAGAACTTAACCTGCGGCTGGTCTCGCTGTTCCTTATGACGCACCAGATAAAGAGAGTTTGGATTATAAATGATAAAATAAAGTAACTGTTCAACATGTTTAAGTTTGAAAAAGGCCTGATCCTGGATTGGGTATCAAAAACGTTGCACTGTTTGGAGCTAGTTTGCTAATTAGGATCTTTATGCTGGGATTAGTGGACAATATTAGGCTTTGTTCTCCTGTTAAAGCCTGTCTTAAATTTGGTGTTTTGGAAGAGTGTTAAGGTCCTTTTTTTTTTTTAAAGCATATACAGTCTTCAACCTTTCTAATTGAATCTGGGAACAAGCACATCTCTTATGCAACAGTAGCTGCTTTGTGACAGTGTGCAAGGTTAGGGCTGAGTAATACGGTGAAAAATATATGAAAGTGTTGGTTTCTATAGAGAATCACGGGAGTAAAATGCTGTCACCATTGGAGCTGGGCGATATGGCTTTAAAAAAAAAAAAAAAATCTCCCAATTTTTTTCATACCTGATCCGATTTTAATTGATTTTTTTTTTTTTTTTTTTTTTTTTTTTTTTTTTTTTTTTTGTTTGATTTTCCCTCGCTTTCTTTTCTAAAAAAAAAATGGAGATGATAAAGTATTTTCAAAAAGTGGCTTTTATTTTAATCATCCTTTCTGTGAGTTGTATGACAGAGTACTAGGGTCAGGCTCCAACAATTTTTGTTTGATTAGGAGAATAAAGTCATATTAGCAGAATAAAGATGCAATTTTCCAAGAAGAACGTCTAGAAATCAAAACAAAAAATTGTTTTAATCAAAAAAACAAAACAAAACAAAAACCAGCTTCTAGAGTTATTGAAATCTAACATGAGAAGCTCAGTTCGTGTGGTTCTTTCTTCGAAATAGACCGTCGTTTGCGTCATCGCTCTGAAATATGGAAACACAAGGAGAGCATTGGTGGGGGGGGAATCCAGATTTTCTAAAAATTAAATCTTCAAAAATTCGATAAATTGATAAAATCAATTCATCGCTGAGCCCTAGTCTCCGTGTAGAGGAATCAATTCAATCGTGCCCATGTACATTTAGTTAAAATTAGTATGGAGTATGTTTTGATGTGATTGCATTGGCGACAGATTTCCCCCAATTTTTTTTTTTTTTTATTTTATTTTTTTTTTTTAGTTTTGCTAACATTTGTCGGCTGATGTAATTGCAGTGGACCCCCGCCTGTTCACGGAAAGCCCGCCTATTCGCAGATTATTATTTTTTTTCCATAGAGCATATCTAAGATATTCCAAAGAAAATGCAGCTTGGGAAGCTGAAATACCTAGATGCAATGCTCCTTGACGCGCTGCTTTCCTCGCTGCTGATCGGCTGCGATAAGGAAGACCTTGAACGCCAAGCTGGTTTCTACTTAGTGTATTCGTCTATATTAAGGTACATTTGGTGTTTCAACTACTAAAACGGGCAACTTTTATAGAGCGTCTCAAATATTTGTTTCAGCTATTCGCAGGCGACTGTGATCCCCAACCCCCCCCCCATAACCGGCGGTCCACTGTACTAATTAGTAACATTTTTTGCACTCATCAATATGTGAATGAAATATTGCAGAGTGGCCACCATTGTGTGGTGAAACACCTGTTTTTCATGTCATGAACTAGTTTACGTTCCTGCCTCAGTGTATCGGGTTGGGTGTTTTTATTTAAACCATTTAGCCTTCCTCAAATCATCCCTTGCTCTGATCTGGCAAAACTAGGCTCACTTCTGTTTTCATTTATTGCTACATTTATGACTACATGTAATATCTGTGACTTGAGGCTTATGCTAGTCTACAGTTTAGAGTTATGTCAAGCCCATAGGAAGCTTTGTGAAACTCTAAGAAAAAGAATAGTAGGATTTAGGGTTTGTTCACACCAGCCCTGTTTAGTCCGATTTAATCGAACTTTAGTTCGTTTGCCCAGAAAGTCCGGTTCGTTTGGAACGTAATCAAACTGATGCGGACCAAAAAAAAGCGAACTCTGGTCCGCCTACAAACCGAGGTCTTCGGTTGAAGTGAACTCTGGCGCGGTTCAAATGCATAATGTGAATGCCAAGCAGAACTGAGACCGCTCCAAAAGCAGGAAATGGACTAAAACGCAGGGCATTCTGGGTAAATACAACCAAAACAAACACTGGCGAGTCGAGCGCTAGCGGGAGAAATGGCTCGTGGTCTTTTGCCAAAGACAAAAGAGAAATCCTACAACCACTGAAATCTGACGCCACTCCATTTTTGTTTACATTTTGTGAAGAAGGAAGTTGCGCTCGGTGTCTTCAGAGGTTTTCATGTCGTTTCCTTCAGTGGTTCTTGGTGCAGCGCCCCCACAGGCGAGGAGGGGAACAGGTTTTCTAAAGGGTTTGGTTCATTTGACAAAATGCACCGGCTGAAAATGTAACAATGTTTCAGTTTTGGTCTGAACTCGAACAGAGTCTACCAGACTATCAGGTGTGAAAACACCCTAAGAAAGAATTATATATTATATATTGCTACAATGACAAATATGTTTGTAGAGGCGAGGTGAAGCCTTCGAACACAGCACTGCCTCAGCTGTCTTGCATGGTGGTAACAGCATCATGCTGCGGGGGCTTTTCCGCCGCCATTGATACTTATGTTTTGAATAAAGTCGATGGAAAGATGAAGGACGAATGGAGGACTTGTTCAGCTTCACCTCAAACCAAAAGCTGGATGGTTGAAACCTGGAAATAATCCGGTCTTCCAACATCACAGCGACGAAGACACAGATGAAGGAACAGGAAGCTTCTTCCTGAAGCCCCAACTTCAGCGCTGTTCCAAATCTGTCGACCGTGCTTTTTGGTATAGTTTCTAGGGCAAATATCTTGAACACAGTTGAAATAAGACAAAACTAACTTACAAGTTACTTTTCAGCAGATACAGGAGCTTGTTTTAAGTCAATAATTCCTTAATATTGATGAAAAAGTTCTAGTTATAAGTGAAATAATCTGCCAGTGGATCAAGATATTTTAACATATATTATGGGAAAAATGTCTTGTTCCATTTGGCAGTCATAACTTTTTCATCAATATTAAGGAATCATTGACTTAAAACAAGCTCCTATATCTGCTGAAAAGTAACTTGTAAGTTAGTTTTGTCTTATTTCAAGTGGACTCAAGATATTTGCACTAGGAACTAGATCAAAATACTTGGTAATATTTTGTTTTTGCGGTGTATAATTTTATAAATGACAGAAAAGCCACAAATTCTGACTTGCAGACCCGGTTCTTGGTTGTAGAAATCATGCCAGGTGTTGTATAATCATAATTCATCGAATCCCCAAATGTGTAGATTGTTTAGTGTTTATGTATATGAAGGTATAATCTGCTGTCTCGGTTGATTGAGCAGCAACATAAATATTCTTTGGAGAGGTCAGTTCATCACTGTACCCTGTATGCAGATATAATAAAGCTACAGTTTCCTTTTCCTTAGCTATTAATGTCTTTTTATGCTCAGTTATGCATTTGAGATCAAAAAGGTGTTTTTCCAAGACTCAGCTTTTTATTACTTTCCTAAAAGAAAAATCAGCTCTGAGATGAAACGCTATGAGTTTGTCGGATTATTTGATCGCAAGTTCTTGATGCCCAACCTGAGATGGCCTTTTGCAGCCTTTTTTAACTCAAACATTAACCTCAATTTGAGGAGTCGCTGCTCTGCTCGGTTAATAGGTCGGCATATGTTTTTGGTGCCTTTTGCTAACTGGTGCGATGCTGGAAGTAACAGCAGGACATCTGCAGTGTTTCAGCGTAACGCTCTGTGTAGAGAGTTTCATAGGCAAGGTGCAAAATCTGCATGAAATGGTTCAGTCCAATCAATTTTAGAAAACCAGGCCACAACAAACTGTTTTTGGTTTGTATTAAGGTGACACAGTTCTTGTTCAGAAATCTTATTAAAGTTTTTTTTTTTCTTTTTCCCCCCTAATGCTGATTTCTTATTGCATTTTGCAGTACTATGCTCTTCAGATACTGGAAACAGTTATCAAAACAAGATGGAAGATTCTGCCCCGAAATCAATGTGAAGGTAAGAGTTTATTCTGTGGCGGATATAACCGTACTCGGCGTTTAGTGTGGGTTTAAATGTTGTGACGTGTGGTTGCCATGTTGAAGAGTATTCCCCTGCTAAGCATGCTGGACTGTTTTCTGCTCCGCTGGCTTGCACTCACTTTTGGGACTCGCTAAAACAGAAAGCAACCAAAACACTCCAGCATTTTTATTCTTTTATCGAGCTTAGTTTTGTTGGCATCTTTTTAAAGAAGTAGTTGAATACTGTCACTGTTTAAATTACGTAAGATGATAGCAGCCTTGCTTGCAGTTCTTATGTCACCCTCCCTTTTGTAAAGAGTTTGTTGGAGTCTGATGGTTTTGATCTGCTGCTTTGCCCTCTTGGTGTCATAGGGAGCGAGGAAGGGGTAGTGATCCTGTCCGCTGTGTCCAATAGAGTCATTTACATTTTTGGGACGTTTTCTGGTCACAAGAGATACAGACTTCACCAGAAATCTCAATGTTCATTGGATTTTTATTTATTTATTTATTTATTTTACCTTAATATGTACCTGAGGTAGATTTTTACGTTGGGGTATTAGGGCCAGGCTAAGAGATTTCTTTAGTATTATTGCAAGAATATTCATTACATTATGAAAATAAAGACACAATATTACCAGAAGAAAGTTGTAAAATTAATAGAAAAAAAGCTGTTTTTAATGAGGGAAAAAAAGGCGTAGAGAGGGAGTTAAGATCTGACGTGAGCAGCGTGGCAAGTACGCGTGGTTCTTTGAAACAATCATGTCGAAGTCCTGCTACTCATAATAAGTTGTGTTAAGATTAAATATTTCCTTATTTGTAAAACCGATAAAGTATAACTTCACATGATGCTCATCATTCCTCATTTTATTTATTTTTTTGTGTAAGAGTTCTCATAAAAGTACTACTTTTCTCATAATATTATGGCTTTTATTCTCGTATTATTCAGATTTGATTCTGGTAATTTTACAAATTTATTTTGGTGTTAAGACTTTATGGTTGTACGACTTTATCCTGGCATTATTACAACTTTTATTCTGGTAATATTGCGACTTTATTCTTGTATTATTACGGCTTTACTCTGGTAATGACTTTATTCCCGCATTTTTACGTATTTATTGTGGTAGTATTACGTCTTTATTCTAGTATTATTACAACTTTAATCGGGTAATATGACTTTAGTTTTGTATTAATACAGCTTTACTCGTATTATTACGACGTTATTCTTGTATTATTACAACTATTTTGGCATTGTTACGACTATTCTTTAGATTACGACTTTATTCTTGTATGTTATGACTTTATTCTCGTATTCTACTTTATTCTGGTAATATTACAACTTTATTGATGTACGATTTTATTCTCGTATTATTAAGACTTATCGTATTACTTCGACTTTATTCTGGTAATATTATGATTTCATTCTCATAATTAGATTTTTATTTTAGTCTGGCCCTAATACTTGTCGTAGATTTTTCAAGATACATAACATCAGTTGATGCCATGTCTGTGCATTGTATTGGTAAAGTAATTTTATATGCTAATGAAAATAGTACAAATGGTTAAATGTCCAGATTTTAATTTCTGCCTAATTGCCCATCAGTTTGCTTTGCAAGCATCAACAGCTTTAACGCTTCAAAGCAGAGACATGACTGATAATTGCCCTCAATTTTATTGTTTGAAGAAAAGAGTAATGAAAATCGAACAAAATTGGTAATCAATGTCAAATCAATTGATTCTGCCTCCCTCCATTCTTCTATAATTTTACTAAAAATTCATTTTTCCCATTGACCTAAGACTTACCTGCTTCTGACCGTAGATGCCTGAATTTTGTTCAAGTGGCAAACCCAGTGCAGGGCGACCGGCAAGTATGTCTTTTCCCCCTTGTGTCAGAGTATTGCCTCGTTTTCGGCTCCTCTCACCACACCCCAGCACATCATTTCCAGTACAGCCACAGTCGAGACGCAAAAGGCGAGGGCGCTGAAACTAGTGTTTCTTTCCTTTTGTGTTTTTAAACATGCTCTGATCACATTGATGGTCTTGACTGTGCAAAAACCCAAAGGAAATGTAACTTCCACTGAACTGACCGAAACGTTTTGCCCTGCAGCAGTTCAGTGGTAGTTGCAGCACACATTCGTGGTTTACAATTGGCTTTGCAACAGTATGAAAGTGGAGGGCCACACCTTTCTTTTTTTTTTTTTTTTTTTTTTTTTTTTTTTCTCCGTTTGTTTTTAAGTGTACAAATGTGGGATAAGTTAGGTAGTTAAGCTAGTTTGATGCCAGCAGATTGTTTGAGGGTTATTGTGTAATTTGCTTCAGGCAGCTCGTCATGTCAGGATATGTTGACGTAAATGTTCTTGTTGGTGATGCTAACGTTCTTCTTCTGATGCCTCTGTGTATTTGCCAGGTATAAAAAAGTATGTTGTTGGGCTCATTATTAAGACTTCGTCGGATGCTTCAAGTGTAGAGGTGAGTGAACTCTGAAAGAAAATCTGTAAATAATGTTTACCTGTGTTTACATTGGACAGTAGAAGTTAGTGCAGCAAAGCTATCTGTCTAGGAAATGAGCTCTATTTTAAAGGCCTTTTGGTAGAAGATGACTTTTAAAGGATCGGAAGTGTGTTATGCCTTGCAAAAGTATTCATATCCCTTGTGCATTTCCACACTTTGTAACATTGCTACACATTTCAGTGAAATTTATCTGGATCTTATGTGATAGACCAACAAAAACAGAGCATAACATGGTTTTCAGCAGTTTTTTACTAACTTTTTAAGTGTTTGGATCATTTGCATGAAGCCTTTCTTCGCTCTGATACCCAAGGATAAAATTTAGTGCTACCAATTGCCCCCAGAGGTCAACTAATGGGTAAATTGCCTAACTGTGTGTCATTTATTCTCCGTATATCTACTAGAGGGTTTTTTTTTTTTTTTGGAGAACTTTAGTGGACAAACATCATCATCAAGAGCAAGGAGGGCAGCAGATAGGTCAGGAATAAAGTTGTGCAGAAGTGAAAAGCAGATTTACACTGCAGAAACACAAAATCCTACTAAGTATTTTTGGTCTAGTTTCTAGTGCAAATATGTTGAAAACACTTGAAATAAGACAAAACTAACTTACAAGTAACTTTTCAGCAGATACAGGAGCTTGATTTAAGTCAATAATTCCTTAATATTGATGAAAATTCTAGTTATAAGTGAAATAATCTGCCAGTGGAACAAGACGTTTTCCCCAAATTATAAGTTGTGTTTTTGCAGTGTTGATTATAAAACATTATTACAAGGTTTAAACATATTAATAATGGAAAGATTGTGGCACAGCTGAAACCCTGCCAAGGCGAGGCTGTCACACTGAACTGACGGGCCAGACAAGGAGAGCGTTAATCAGGAAAGCAGCCAAGAAACCCACGGCCCAAACCTGTTATGAGACCGAAGCGAAGGAACCAATCGTAAACATGCAGCCAGAGCTATAATCACAGCATATTGTTGTGTTCCAGTGGCCTAGTTGAAGTCCAGGCCTAAGCTCTCCATTTAGTCTAACTGAGCTTGAGCTGTTTTGCAGAGAAAAATGGGACTAATTTCTGTTTCTAGATGTGCAAAGCTGGTCTGAATACAAATTTCAGAGTGTTATTGGTAAAACAAGGGCTGAAACGATTAGTCGGGTTAATCGTGATGAACTGATTATTGAAATAACTGTCAACTAATTTAGAAATAGATTAATCGTTAACTGGAGTATACAGACTGAAAAAAAGCCACTTCACCTTGTTCAAATCCTGTAAAATAAAAAATCCTCTTAAGCTCCTTTTACCATCCAATTATTAATCGATTAATCAAATAAACAGTCAACAGATCAGTCCGACACTGTGTTGATGTTGAGTCGATCAGAAAGCGCTGAGCTTTTCACGTTGATGTTAGAAGTATCGTTTTAGCTGCAGATGCATCCTTTGCTACAAATGATCAAGCGTTCACTAAAGGAATGCTGTTGTTGCATTTTAGGCAATAAATGTTTATTTTCTTATGTAAAACAGGGACTGAATTATTTGTTTATTTGCATCTTTTAATGTATTTTTCTAACGTGGTACAAAAATCGATAGATTAGTCGATTTACTGAAATAATCGTTTGTTGCAGCCCTAAATAAAACCCCCTAGAAACACCACATCCTTTCTGTTGGTCTGTCACTTAAAATCCCAATGGAATAAAACAGTGATAAAGTGTTTGAAGGTTCACAGCTTATGAATACTTTCGCTGTGGTTGGAGAAGACGAGCACCTGCTAAAGGACCGGGTGGAGAACATGCAGCCGTGTTTGCACTCGCAGACGACCGGTGGGTTTAGTCGGGCGTCTCGGTCCGTCTCCGGGCAGATTAAAAGCGAAGGCTCCATTTTGGGCTTCAGAAACCTTTTCTGCGTTTCCTTCTGGAGACCGCGGCAAGAGTTTTGAATCCAAATACGGAATAAATGTGAACTGAGGATGATTGTCTTGTTGAACTGAACCTAAGCGTTAAAAAAAAAAAATAAAATAAAATAAAAAATCGGAGGCAGTCTTTTTTTTGTTTTTTACTGCTTGATGTCATGGTGCTAAGACATGCGTCTTTTAATAACAATAATTAGAGCGTGCCTGTGACACCAAACTGGAAGCTGTTTATGGTTTGTATGTTGGTATTTAACTTCCTGAAAAGCAAGAAGGAAAAGAAGGAAACTGTTTTCAGTGTAAAGTTACAACTGTTTTCAGCTTTTACTTTGTGTTTCTGTTGCTGCACAACCTGAGCTGAAGGGACTCTTGCATAAATGTTTTAATTAGTTTGGTTTGGGTGCTAATCTAGATGACTGTTTCTACACTTCCTCGTCCCATATAATTCATGTTTTTAGACTTTCTGCTTTTTATTTATTCTTTTGGTCCTTTTTCTTCTTCCTTTCTTTTTTTTTGTCTGTTTTTCCTTTTAATCCTATTGATTGTGTGTTTTAATTCGTTGTTTTTGTTTTGTTCGTTTATTTAATCGGGTCATTTTTAATGTGCGTCTCCGTTGGTTTTATGTCTGTCTTTTTGTTTTTAACCTCTGTTTTATGAAAATGCTCTACGAATAAAGTTTGATTGAATAAATCAACACATTAGTGGGCGAATTTGACTTGTTTTCAGTTTGAAGGAGAACCAAAATGACTCACTTCACTGAAGCTTGTAATGTTATGATTAATTAGGTTCATGATTTTAATTGAACTTGATGAACATTTCCTTGACTCTTGCATAAGCTTTGTCCAGTTTGTTAGAGAAACTACTGGTTTAACGGTTTAGTTTATTCAGCCTTAACGCCCTAAAATACAATTTTATTGTTTAAAAAGACTATTAATGTCCCTTTTTTTTTTCCCCCCTCTGTTGTAGAAAGAGAAAGTGTACATTGGAAAGTTGAACATGATCCTGGTTCAGGTAAGTTTCAGCAGAACAACCAAAGTATCCAACCAATTTCTAAGAGTCCATGTTTATTAAATCCTCATGTTTTGGGTCTACACTATATTAATTTCCATTCATGTCACTTAAAACTTTATTTCCTTCATATTTTTTATTTACCAGCTGAAATTACGGTAGATGTAAGTCGGCGTTGGCACTGAACAGAAACGAGCATCTTCATAACTGCAGTCCTAGCAGCCATTAATTCACTTTAGTTTATTTATATCACATATACATCACAGCTGATCCTAGTTATCAAGCAGTGCATTAAGCTCAATTAATTATTCAAAGTAGTTTGAAATGTTTCTAAGGAAACCCAGCAGAGCATCGAGTCAATGACTTGCAGCCTTCTCTCCTCCTGGACGAGCACGTCGCGACCGCATGGCGTTGAGTCGTTGACTTTACAGCAATCCAGCATACCGAGCATGCATGTAG
The DNA here is from genome assembly GCA_014839685.1 of Anableps anableps. NCBI lineage: Eukaryota > Metazoa > Chordata > Actinopteri > Cyprinodontiformes > Anablepidae > Anableps > Anableps anableps. The sequence continues at coordinate 7,514,492 of CM026076.1, read as the reverse complement.
CGACAGTAGAGAGGAAAAACTCCCCTTTAACAGGAAGAAACCTCCAGCAGAACCAGAACCTGGTTCAAGCTGCCATCTACCATGACCGACTGGTTTGAGAAGACGGAGCAGAAACACAAAACACAGAAGAGCAGATCCAGGGGTACTTTCTATGTTAGTGAAACACAAAATGTCTTTAGCAGGAGAACGATTAGTCGATGGCAGCATTATCTCAGCTGAAGCCCTCCTCCAGGAAGGCATCACAGCCAAACAGGACGTCAGACCAGGTGTACCTTCTATGGAGAGAAAAACAACTGAGAGAAAACATAAACTTAACAGTTGAAACAACAGCAAATAATGCAAAATGGAGAGTAGTAGAAGAAGAAAGTGAGAAAAGTGGTCAGTTTGTCCTCCAGTAGCCTAAGCCTACAGCAGCATAGCTACAGAAATAGCTCAGGATAACCTAAGCCCTTAGAATGAGGCTTGATAGAGGCAGACTCCAGGAGAACCTTCTTTCTGGACGTTAGAATCGGCGCGCTTTTATAGCATTTTTAATGTGTAAATGTTAGTGTTATAATGATACATTCATATTATTAGAGGACGCATTGAATTGGATACAAAGGAGAGAGAGAGAGGAAACGATGTTATCCACACTTCAGAATCAATCATTGCTATCAGTGTAGCAAAAAGTAGCAGTGAAATCTAGTCTTTGCAGACCACAAGCTGCGCTTTAGTGAGTCTGTTCAGTGTAATGCCATCTTGTTTAGGTTTCATCAGCACAAATAGTTTGGATTTATGCTGCGTTCGAGTTACCTGGGAAGTCGTAACTCGGGGCGTGGTTTGGCGTCAGACCCGAGGTAACGGCGTTCTGGTTAAGAAGTCGGAATTTCAACATGGCGACCCACGTAGACATTGTTCGCAGTACTTCTTACAAACGCAGTTTTCAGCTTTACTGCCCATGAGCAAACACCACTTTTAATTTTTTCCGTTTAGAGTTGCAGGCCCTGCAAGTAATGTTGATTTTAGACGCACTTCAAGTCGCTTTCAAGTCGTAACTGGGGATGGTTGGAGTAGCTCCCAGTTTCCTAGTGGGAAATCCCACTTCGGAGGGCGTTCCAGTTTGAATTTTACGACTGGGAAGTCGGAGTTTCCCAGTTCCGAGGACAACTGGAACGCAGCCTTAGAACTACAGATAGTCTAGTGCAGTCCAAGCAGCTTTAAAAACAGATAAATAACCCTTTATTGTGAAATTTTAGCGCCATATTGTCCACAAAGGTCTGGATCAGGTAGAAACAGCAAAACTCCAGCTGGTCAAATATTACTGGCAAGCAGAGTTGATATGCGTGACCACTGATATGTTGTAACCTAAGCCAAATTTCATCCGAACAGTCCGTTTATGGTTGTGCAGCTCTTTATAAAACCCTTTAAAGACCTTATTCTGGATAGAATAGAAGAATGTATCATCTTATTTAATGAAAACCGAAAGTAAACTATGGGAACCATTAAGCTGCATAGATATTCAAATATGATCAACTCTGTTTGACCACAGAAAATTTATTTATTTATTTTTTTTCATAGCACTGATTTTGATGCGTCTAATAAAATGCGGCGCTGTGTTCACAGATCCTGAAGCAGGAGTGGCCCAAACACTGGCCCACCTTTATCAGTGACATTGTAGGTGCCAGCCGCACCAGCGAGAGCCTCTGTCAGAACAACATGGTCATCCTGAAGCTGCTCAGTGAGGAGGTCTTTGACTTTTCCAGCGGACAGATGACCCAGGTCAAAGCAAAGCACCTGAAAGACAGGTGAGAGTCAGAGATGGTGAAGTGACACGACCGAATGAAGGACGGGTGTTGTCATCTGTTGATGAACGCAGCTGTTCCAGGTTGGTCCGGAAAAACCGCTGCGTTCAGGAAAAACACCCCACTTGGTAACATCTTAATTTAACAAGCCTCCCTGCACTGAATGAACATTAATTATTTACCTTAAGAGCAAAAGCGACTATTACCTTTATGTGTTCCCTGCTGTACTTCACTCTGCAGTAAATAGGGTTTTGCTGTTAAAGTTAAACAAAGCGTTTAAACTGTTTTGAAGCATCTTCTATGAGGCGTTATAAGTGGGATCACTATTCCAGGAGTCTGTGTTTTTCAGTCCCTTGTCTTGAAGTCTTCCAGCGGGCGGCTAAGGTTTCACATCGTTTTGTTTTTCAAGTTACAATCTTGAAAAATGTTTTGAATTTTCCCACAACATTCATGACAAGCTGTCTTGTTTACCCTCTGTAAACTAAAATATCTACAAAGAAGGACACGCTGAGCAAGCAGCAGGCAGACCGTCCCTCCCGCAGGAGGTTCATGTGAGACGATTGTCCCCTAAAAGTCTTAATTATGCAACGGCTCCTTGACTGTAAGCAGAAACTTGTAAAATCTGCCACAACAGCATCAGTAATCAGTTCAAACTGTACGACTACAACGAGGGTTTCAATAATTCACAGCTCGCAAATCATGTTCCTGACTGCGACACGTCGTAGCCTTGATTCCGGATATGGAAAGAAGAAGAACCCGGAAGTGAGGCGACGCTCGCCAAAAACAAACGCGCCTCCTTTTCTGATCCTCGCCATTCTGTGTGGAGAAAAGCGTAAAAAGAAAACGAGGTGACGTTTATGGACGGGGAAAAGGCTGAACGCATGCACGTTGTGAGAGGTTCGGGTAAATTTGGCTCGTGGCGCCACTTCAACAGAGCGATATCCTCACGAGGGGCGACCAGAATTTCGACAGATTTGATTTTCATCCGATTGCAGAGCTGGAGTTGGTCACGAGGTGTGAATCGCTTCTTGTCACCTCCTGCATACTAGATGATGCACGACACGTCGGGCTTTGCATCTTGTTTCGAAGTCCTGTTCTGAGTCTCGGCCTGTTTTTGCGAAAACTGTCACACGACTGGAAAATCTGCTCAAAATGGGCCAAACTCTGCTTACCAAATTTATTAAATAACATATATTTAGGAGTCTTTGTTTCAGTTTTGCAGCATTTAAAGAAATTTTAAGAAAATGATGCACGTGTTCAGGCAACATGTTTAAAACCAAACATTAGTTTATTGTTTCCTCAGCAACATACCTGGAGTGTTGCTTTGATTCTTTCATGCATGTTTGATCATTTTCCCCACACCTTCCCCACTGAGCTCCACCAGACTAGCGGGAGCAGCAATCAGCAAACACCTGGTGGAACTGAGAGTGTGCTGAGCTCATCATACGAATGACTTCTCAGTCCAACGCTCCTAAGAACGGTTGTAAATGGCATAATGGAGGAGCACTGCTGTGATGACGTGTTGGAAAAAGTAGGAGCTTCTTAAAGAAACAGAGGCCCAATTTCATGCCGTTAAATTGCGAAGTTACGTTTCTTTTAAGTCATGTTTGATAGCCAGCATTTTTATAACAAATGAAGGTAACATCGTTTATTTATTGTGCTATAAAATTGCTCTATGTGCCTGGAAAATACATCACACCACCCTTTAAATGAAAGGCTGATGTTTTTCCCCTGACAACTCTAGCGCCCCCGGTACCGGGTCCTGCAGCGCTTCGTTCAGCAAAGTTAATCCAAACATCAACCAGTATCTGCGTATTTCACATCCATGTAACGGGTAAAGGCTCAGCTAAATGACAGAAACAAGATTCTCTACTTCAACAAGATCAAATTCCAACATTAAACGGGCTGTTTTATATAAAATAAACTTTTTTGAGCTTTAAATCATGTTCTAAAGTTAATCCCTCATCAAAAACATACTTGAAGTGTTGCTTTGATTCTTTCATGCATGTTTGAGAAATCCTTTAATCTCCGTGGCAACCATTCAGCTGTGCAAAACGCCTGATGGACCCTCGCGCCACCTTTGAGACCGAGCTCCTCCTCGGAGCTGCACTTTCTAAGCTTGCGAGCTTCCGCATCACAGAGCACCCCTTCCCCCGCGAAAACACCTGGTGGAACTGCGCGTCTGCTGAGCTCATTATATGAGTGGTGCTGCAAAAAAATTAAAAACTTACCTTGAAAATGTTACTGTAATACTTTCTCTAACCTTTATTTTGACACCTGAATAATTCAAATAAACCTTGTATTTCCTGAGATGCATTAAATTTAGTTTGGGCATGTCGTTTCCCAGTCGATCACTCAAAAAGAGGCCTTGGGTTTGAGGTTGAATTCCTCTGTAGGACCTTCATGACTTTTTCCAACCTTCACATGCATTTTGTGGATTTCATAGTTTCAAATGTTCTTAAATGTCTTTTTTTTTTTTTCCCCCTTCCAGCATGTGCAACGAATTCTCCCAGATTTTCCAGCTTTGCCAGTTTGTCATGGTATGATTTTCACCTCATTTTCAATATTTGTGTCTCAGTTTATAATCCTCCACGTGCCAGTTTGGTGTTCACACGATTTTATCCTCGCTTTGCGCTTTAGGAGAACTCCCAGAATGCTCCTTTGGTCCACGCTACCCTGGAGACGCTCCTGCGTTTCCTCAACTGGATCCCGCTGGGATACATCTTTGAAACCAAACTAATTAGCACGTTGGTGTATAAGGTAGGGGTTATGAGCGGCGCTCCCACCCGACGCTTTATTCAGTGCAAAGGAAACCAAGTTGGCTGGTTGAAGACCTGAAATCTCTCCGCAGTTCCTGAACGTCCCCATGTTCCGAAACGTGACGCTGAAGTGCCTGACGGAGATCGCCGGAGTGAGCGTGAGCCAGTACGAGGAACAGTTTGTCACCCTCTTCACTCTGACCATGTGTCAGCTCAAACAGGTGGGTTGAGCGCAAACGATCCGGGGCGTTTCCCGCCACGTCGGTGTCGGATCTTAACCGCGAACCGTCTCCATTAAAGATGCTGCCCCTGAACACCAACATCCGGCTGGCCTACGCCAACGGGAAAGACGACGAGCAGAACTTCATCCAGAACCTCAGTCTGTTTCTGTGCACCTTCCTCAAAGAGCACGGGCAGCTCATCGAGAAGCGGCTCAACCTCAGAGAGACGCTAATGGAGGTGGGAGAAAATCCTCAGGGGTTGAACATCACCTTTAGTTTGAAATAAAAAGGGATTTAACGTCTGTATCTTGCCTCGCCGTTCCGATTCAGGCGCTCCACTACATGCTCCTGGTGTCGGAGGTGGAAGAGACGGAGATCTTCAAAATTTGCCTGGAGTATTGGAACCACTTGGCTGCTGAACTTTACAGAGAGAGCCCGTTCTCCACGTCTACGTCCCCCCTGCTCTCTGGCAACCAGCACTTTGACGTGCCGCCTCGCAGACAGCTCTATCTCCCCGTTCTCTCCAAGGTACCGCCAGCTACTGCTGTGTTCAGAAGCTCACGTTTTTAATGCATTCATAGCTTTAAATACAAGCAAAGTTGCTGCGCACCATCCTCCTCATGTAATTGTCTGCATCAGTTTCAGCTGAGCAACATACTTCTGAAATTAGATGGACTATTTGCTTTGTTTCCCGTCTCTACGTCACACCTGTTCCCATAGCAACCCTTACATTTCGTAGTTTGTTTCTGCTTCCTGGGGGGAAATTAGGGACTTAATATCGGTGGGACTTCAGCCCCTGGTTTCTTCCAATTGATCGCGACACTTTAATGCAGATCATGGAACGCGGGGATGATCCGAAAGGGGCTTAAAACGACATTTCAGTAAACGGTGTCGCTGCAGTGGGAATTTGCAAGAGCGCAAAGCAGAACACTTTTTAGCTAATTGTTTGTTTACTTATCAGAACTCATATTGTTATCAGAAGCGTTTGCAATATAGTCGCGTGTGTCGTGTTTTCCCAACATCCTGTTCAGTTTGCTTTCATTAGGGTGACAATTCTGGTCAGATTGTTGAAGATAAAGAAAGTGAAGCTTTTGTGGTCAAATCCGTGCCAAATGACCCACAAATTAAAATTAAATCTGCTAATTCTGCCAAGAAAAGTGGTCAAATAACCAGCTAGAGCTCTGGTAGAGACCCTGTTGGTGACTTCCAGAAACTTTTATGATTTCTACACAACTTGCTACGTGATATTAACCAAATATTAGTGGTGTGTCTGTAAATATTTAAGTCTGTTTATCTAATTTTGGCCCTGTGTGGATTTATTGGAAAAAAAATAAACATAGTAAATACAAATGTGAGCAGCTGGTTGTTATTAGAAAATCACTCTAGTTTGTTTATTTAAGGATCCCCATTAGACTCTAGTGTAGAGACTATTCTTCCTGGGGTCCACACTACAAACATTACAAAAAAAGACAATAAAATACCTGAAGACAAATCAAAACACAAAAATTCAAACCTACTTTCTCAATTTTAACACGTTGCAAACATTACAAAAGGACTTCAAGAAATACTTTAAAGCGCACAAACAAGATCAAAACACAAAATCTCAACAATCTCAGTGGTAAATTAAAAAACAAATGGTAACAATCTTCATTTCGAGTATAAATTCACGTATTCCATCGACTCAATATTTCATTATCGATTGATTATAGATTTTTTTTTTTTTTTTTTTTTTTTACATGACCAGCAATTAATGTAATGACAGAAAACATGTTCCAGCAGGAAACTGCTCGATACACAGCTGTTTCTTTGAGAGCGTTAGTTCGAGTAGGAGGTAATTTAAAAGTAACAATGGAGGCGCGGCTAGTGTTAAAACCGCGTCTACTGTAGGCGGGTAACGACTGTGAGAAATGGATGTTGTGTCGTCGTTTTTATCCTGATAAAAGGAGCATATTTGTGGTCACGGCGACTGACGCGTGACGTAACTGGTTTGCTGCTGTGAGATCACGCAAAGTGAGAGTTTTTTTTTTTTTTTTTTTTCGCATGCTTGTTGTTTTATTACCGAACGGCGACGCAGAGGAGGCTGAGCTGCTTTAACCTTTCGGTCCCTGCAGCGTCTCAGCTCACAGACATGCCAGAATCGCTTGGCACCGCTGTAAGACACGCGGCTGCCAAAAAGACTCCCTGCTTACGCCGGTACTAATAAATCAGCTGCCACTAAAGTAGAGTAAAGGCTTCTCCCTCTGGGAAATCATCCATCTGAAGTGTGCATGTGGATATGTTTGCGAAGGCTGACGGTGGTTTTACATCTTGTGGCAGGTGCGTCTCCTGATGGTGAGTCGGATGGCCAAGCCAGAGGAAGTCCTGGTGGTGGAGAACGACCAGGGGGAGGTGGTCCGGGAGTTCATGAAGGACACGGATTCCATCAACCTCTACAAGAACATGAGGGAAACCCTTGGTAGGAGTTAATAACTGGGGCGTCTGGAGTTCACATCCCCTGCAGGGATCCTTATGGCCAGATTTACTCTTCAGTTCCTGCAAATCTAATCAGATTATTATTGTATGATGACTTATTTATGCTCTACAGGGTCCTAATCTAAAGGCCGTCGTTGATGATTACTCAAAACTTCAGTAAATCTGGCCTTAAGTTGACTGTTTCTTGGTCAGTACCACAAAAAAAACCATTGATTGCAATTCAATTTATGCATCCATAGCTGCATATATTCTCACTGATCAATCGTCCAAGAGCCGGTGAATTTGTCTGAGCACCACTGTAATATTTAAACATTGTAGGAGAATGGGCCGTTAGCACTGCCGGCTGGCTGGAGCCTTTCTGTGCGTCTGCGGGGACTTCCTCCTGGTGCTCTGGTTTTCTTCCACAGCGCAAAGAAACGGAGGTTAGACGGATTGGAAACTCGGAAAGACTGATCCGGGCAGGCCTCCGAGGATAAGCTGTTTAAATTCTGGATGCATGGAGGGAAAGATGTAGCTTTGATAGTAGTGATGACCCATAGGAGTGTTTGGCCTCTCTGACCAGCAAATGTTCATCCATTCATTTGAATTTCTCTCATATTTTCAACGTTCTGGCCTGATTTAATCCTCGTCGGGTCGAGGCTCTGCTCTGGCTCATCATGTGACGGTGTTTCGCCCTCCTGCAGTGTACCTGACCCACTTGGACTAGCGGACACAGAGCGCATAATGACAGAGAAGCTTCACAACCAGGTGAACGGGTCCGATGGTCCTGGAAAAAACCTCAACACGTTGTGCTGGGCCATCGGCTCGATCAGCGGCGCCATGCATGAGGAGGACGAGAAGAGATTCCTTGTTACTGTCATTAAGGTGAAATAAAACGGATCAAAATCAACAGAAAATACATCCGATAGAATATCAATGTATAGAATATTCACTGAACTCCGATCCAGAACCGCACAAGCATTTCTGGGGGATGTAGGCAGAGGAAAGCTTTAGCCGCTCGACCTCTCAGGGCCCAGCTAAGCTAGGTTTGTAGCATCTACTAAATCACTCGTTGGTTGCCTAGCAACAACTTGGCGCAGCTGCAGTTTCGGGTTTGCCCCCGCGCCTCATAACTGCTTAGAAATAAACGACGGCGTGGAGAGGAAACTGCGGGAAAAATGTGTTGGTCAGTTTGACGGAATTTCAGATATTTAAGACAAAAAACTGATCAATAATTATCGATATCGGCTGATATGAAACCTGTATATATGTTTGTTTAGAGTCTGTATACTCCGGTTAATGATTAATTGATCACTAAATTAGTTGAGTAATTGATTCATCACGATTCATCATTTCAGCCCTAAAAATGAAGGACTGATTAGGGGTAAAACTGAGCTGTCCAGCCTTTTTTTTTTTTTTTTTTTTTTTTTTTTTTTTTTAAGTTTGCAAGTCACATTGCAAGATAAATACTTGTAAAAAGAGTTGAAGATCATATTAATCAGCATACATCTAAAAGGATCTGTTTGGTCGGTTGTTATATTTTCAGGATCTGTTGGGTCTGTGTGAGCAGAAGAGGGGGAAAGACAACAAGGCCATCATCGCCTCGAACATCATGTACATCGTGGGCCAATATCCGCGTTTCCTCAGAGCCCACTGGAAGTTCCTGAAAACTGTTGTCAACAAGCTTTTTGAATTCATGCACGGTAAAAAAAAAAAAAACAAACAAAAAAAGTGTCTTTTTCATCAGCTGGTGAAGCTCAGTGAGTCTATTTGCAAATGTGAAATCTGTTGTCTCTCATCTCGGATCAGAGACCCACGATGGCGTCCAGGACATGGCGTGCGACACCTTCATTAAGATAGCCCAGAAGTGCAGACGCCACTTCATCCAGGTGCAGGTGGGAGAGGTGATGCCCTTCATCGATGAGATCCTGAACAACATCAACACCATCATCTGCGACCTGCAGCCTCAGCAGGTCAGCGGGCAGCAGATTAAACTCAGCAGAACCCCGAGAGGGTCGGTCTTTCATGCACACGTTGTCCCGTGTTCGTGCAGGTGCACACGTTTTACGAGGCGGTGGGTTACATGATCGGAGCCCAGACAGACCAGGCTGTTCAGGAGCACTTGATAGAAAAATACATGCTGCTGCCCAATCAGGTGTGGGACAGCATCATCCAGCAGGCCACAAAGGTGAGAGAACAACACTCCTTCTATTGCATGTCGCAGGAAAAGACGCGGTGAGCACCGCCTCTCCTCCGCCTCTCTGCAGAACGTCGACATCCTGAAGGACCCAGAGACGGTCAAGCAGCTGGGCAGCATCCTGAAGACCAACGTGCGAGCCTGCAAGGCCGTGGGACACCCCTTCGTGATCCAGCTGGGTCGGATCTACCTGGACATGCTCAACGTCTACAAGTGCCTCAGCGAGAACATCTCTGCCGCCATCCAGACCAACGGTATGGGTATGCTCAGTGGGTTCTCGTCACTTGCGTGTCGGTGCAGAACAGGAAGAGTCTGAACTAGGGCTCGGCGACAAATCGATTTTATGAGATTTAATTTTTGGAAAAAAATTTTTCCCACCAATGCTCTCCTTGGGTTTCCATAGTTTAGATATATGTCAGCACAAGCAGATAGGATTTTTTTTTTTTTTTTTTTTAATTATGAGAATAAAGTCGTAATATTACCAGAATAAAATTATTTTACCAGAATAGAGTTATAATATAGTCTTAATTTTGAAAATAAAGTCTTAATTTTATAAGAATAAAGTCATAATATTACCGGAATAAGATTACTAAAAATAAAGTCGTAATATAGTCTTAATTCCATAACAGTAAAGTCTTAATTTTATGAGAATAAAGTCATGTTATTACCAGGATAAAATTACCAGAATAAAGTCATAAATGTATGAAAACTCCGACACGAAAACTAACAAAAAACTAAAATGAGGAATGTCGAGCATCTTATGAAGTTATACTTTACGTTTTACAGATGATGCTCTTTAGAAATATTTAATCCTTTAACACATCAGCTTCAAATTATTATCAGTAGCAGGAACGATCGTGCAAACAACTGAGTCTGTTTCAGAGAAAGGTCTGCAGGAGCTGCTCATGTCAGATCCTGATAACTTCAGGCTTTTTTCTCATTAAAGCAACTTTTTTTTTTTTTTTTTTTTGTAAAATTGAGACTACATTCTTGTAATCAAACAAAAACTGCCGTACAACTCAGAAGGAATGACAATAATTTCTGTAATTTCTTTTTTAGAACAACGATTTCAAATCAGATCTGGTATGAAAAATATCAGAGATTTTATTTTTCAGCCGCATCGCCCAGCTCTAGTCTGAACACTGCTTTAAATCTGTAAACGTGAACAAAATGAAGCTTCCTCGAGTTTGCTGAAGATGTTTCCGTCCAGCTGCAGGTGATGGCAGCTGTTGTGTCGTCGCACCGTGAAGAGATGTGTTCACCGTGTGCGAACCTTTCCTCTCTGCCGCAGGTGAGATGGTGACGAAACAGCCTCTGATCCGGAGTATGAGGACGGTGAAACGAGAGACGCTGAAACTGATCTCAGGCTGGGTCAGCCGATCGAACGACCCACAGATGGTGAGATCTGCCGCTTGATACTAAACTATTCTCAGTGTCGTCACGGAACAGTTATAAACCTAGTTTTTGCATGAAGACACTAAAGAAACACGTGTTGTGTCCCGTCAGAGTGATGGGCACTGATAATCATGAACGTTACTTCGGCTCGTGACACTTGATACGATACCAACATGGTATTTAGTGGGAGCTAATGCTAAAGTGCAGACTTCATCCATGTGGATAAGCACCATGTATGTGTTACAACCACTGAGATATTGCCGGGTTGTAGTTATGTGACCTGAATGATGCGCAACATTCAGGTGGGGGGTGGGGCAGGAAGTGATTTGCTCCAGTTCAAAACAGCGAAATGGATGACAGCCAGTTCGCTAATGCCTTAAATGGGCTGGCACAGATGCGATTTTGTGGGAAAATTTTTTTTGTACATTTAGTATATGACCCGTATAGTCTTAATAAAAAATACTTGTCATACAATCTGGAGGATTTACCCGGCGTGGAGGCAATTGAGATAAGATATCTGGTGTTGCAGACCTCGTATTTTACAGTGAGCCAGACGAAAGCTTTCAAAAGCCTCGAAGTCTACAATTATTTTGTTTCAGGTTGGATCAACCATTTAGGATCCAAAGAAGCTTTAAATGGCTGCAGTAATTAGCCTATGGTAATGCTAACGCTAACAACGAGCTAAGCCCAGTTATTTCTGTGTGGTTGGATCTACTTGTAAATAATTTATTTAGCTTCTGTAAACCCAAATTCGTGCTGGAGTTGTGTGTATAGATATATATATGTTGATGTTGAGTCCTACTGCATTTCTCCAATGTGGGTCAACCAGACAATTCTTGTCTGTCGAAGTAATTGTCTGATAAAATATCTGAAAATACGATTTAATAAACGATACCATCTTTACCTGTTAGAAAGTGGTCGCTGCAAACTCTTGTATCGTCCGTTTCCGCACCTCCTGTTTTTAGCCGTAGATTGTTGATCCACTTCTGTCGTCTTTTTCTGTACGTTTTTTTTTTTATTTTTTTTTTTAAATTAACTCCCTTGGGACGCGCTACTTTCAGAACACGAGGAAAACGTTTCATCTTTCTCCCAGTTAGTACATTTGTAACAACTGCACACGGCACAGAAATTAGGCTTTTTGCCACTGAATCAGCAGAAGGAGTCTGCATTTCGTGACGTCGTCTGAAACCCAGCGATACAAAGCGGGGCGTAATAGTGTGGTGGAAGGAAAAATAACACCTGGTTTATCGAGGGTCCTATGGTTTCCACGAAGCGGAAAACGTAGACAGAATCGTGGAATTTAGTAAACAAAATGAAATCTACAATAAATCGCATAATTTCATGTAATTGGCTGATATCGGCGAGAAGGGAGGGATATAGAGTAGTTTCTGCAGGAACATGAAAGCAAAACACCAAAACAGAGTCATTACTTCAGTGATTATGTCTGACAGATGGAAGGATTAAAAATGAACACGAGCTTTTGCACACCTCAATATGGAGTTAGTTTTTTTTTTAATGTGATGAATATTTTGGTGTTCAATTCATTCTATGGTATTTTTAAATGAGATTCGTAGTTTTGCACATCATGTTTGAGTTTAAAAAATGAGGAGGAAAACCGATCTGTTGAACCACAACAGTCTGTTATGTTTCTGAGACAGAATGACAGTAAATGTTGACTTCTGGCTGAAGATTTAATTTTTTTTCATTCACTATTTACACTTTTTTTTTTTTTTTTTTTTTTTTTTTTTTTTTTTTTTTTTTTTTAAATGATAAAACTCAGAAGTTTAGGGTGCATTCATATAAAATCCAGTGCAACCCCTTTCCTTCAGAAGTCTATCTAACATTCTCCTCCCACTTCATAATTTTGTGCCACTTTTTGTGACGGTCTGTCGTACGAAATCCCAGTAAAATGCAGTTGTTCGTGGTTGCAACGAGACAAACATGGATAATTTGAAGGGTGTGAATAAAGATCTGGTGTCTCTAAACTCATGTTGAGGCTTCAAATCAGGGGTGTCCAAACTTTTTTGCCACATGGGCCAAAATCATCTAGTTGCAAGTGCTCTTTGTTGTTATTGTTTTTATAATTATAAAAGTTTTTTTTTTTTTAACCTGCTTAACAGTAAACTAAACATGCAATATTAAATAAATAAAGTAGTAATAAAGTAGTAATTCTTGTGGAGAAAGGGGTCTTTTTTTTAAACAAAATTTGTCCACCATCAGAGCGTTGAGAACGTTTGCTTTATTTAGCCAAGTTTATTCAATCAATCAACTGATGTTTGGGTGATATTTCTGGTCCCGTTTACTATAAAGTTGAAAAGAAGGCAAAAAAAAAAAAAATAAAAAAATAAAATATATATATATATATATCTATATATATATATATATATATATATATAATATCTATATATCTATATATCTATAGATATCTCTATATATAGTTTTGAGCCATGTAACAGTTTCCATTTTATAAAGATTTTCATTTGTTCTCATAAAATACAATAAAAAGTCTCCATCTGCTTCACTCAGCAGTGATAAATATGGAGCATTTTTGAATTGTGGTCGAGGGGCCACACAAAATCAGTCATACGGCCGCAAATGGCCCCTGGGCCACACTTTTGACATCCTTTCCTTTCAAATAATCTGACCTCAAGTATTTTTACGACTTCAACATGTTTGTTCTGTAAGCTGCTAACCTGACTGTCCCTCCACCGCCCAGGTGGGAGAGAACTTCGTGCCGCCGCTTCTCGACGCCGTCCTCATAGACTATCAGCGCAACGTTCCCGCCGCCCGAGAGCCCGAGGTCCTCAGCACCATGGCGACCATCGTCAACAAGCTGGGCGGTCACATCACCAGCGAGATCCCCCAGATCTTCGATGCCGTCTTTGAGTGCACGCTAAACATGATCAACAAGGTGAGGGGGGGGGGGGCGCTAATGAAGCAATGGAACGAAGTCTAAAATGTAAAATCTACAATAATTACTTGTTGTTTTTTTTTTTTTTTTTTGTTTTACTGAGCAGAACTTTGAGGAGTACCCAGAACACAGGACCCACTTCTTCTACTTACTGCAAGCTGTGAACTCCCACTGCTTCCCAGCATTCCTTGCCATCCCCCCCCGCCCAGTTTAAACTGGTCCTGGACTCCATCATCTGGGCCTTCAAACACACCATGAGGAACGTGGCCGACACCGGTAGGGAGCCTCGAACAGCCCAAACAAACCTCCCGGCTCCATTAGGATCCATCCTGCACTGCAAAAACACGCCATTCTGAGTATCTCTGGTCTAGTTTCTCGAGCAAATATCTGGAATACACTTGAAATAAGACAAAAATAACTTGCAAGTAACTTTTCAGCACAATAGGAGCTTGTTTTAAGCCAATAATTCCTGAATATTGATGAAAAAGTTCTAGTTATAAGTGGGATAATCTGCCAGTGGAACAAGATATTTTACTTTATAAAATGGTAAAAATGTATTGTTCCACTAGCAGATTATTTCACTTATAACTAGAAGTTTTTATCAGTATTAAAGGGGCAGTATTATGTATTTTCCAGGCACATGGAACCATTTTATAGCTCAATCAAGTAACTATGTTACCTTCAGTTGTTATAAAAATGCTGCATATATCAAATATGACTTAAAAGAAATTTGACTGCGTAATTTAACGCCTTGAAATTGGGCCTCTGTCTCTTTAAGAAAGTCCTGTTCTTTCTGAAACTCTGCCTTCTGGACGTCATCACAACAGCGCGCCTCTATTAACCTTTTAACAACGTTTTTATTAGCGTTTCACTGAGAAGTAGCTCATATAATGAGCTCAGCAGATGCGCAGTTCCACCAGGCGTTTGCTAATTGCTGCTGGCTCGTCTGAAGGAGCTGAGTGGGGAAGTCACAGAGGGTTGGGGGGGGACTCTGTGAGTCGGAAGCTTGAAAACTGCAGCTCCGAGGAGGATCTGTATCCACCCAGGCGTTTTGCACAGCTGAATGGTTGCCACGGGAGATTAAAAGATTACTCAAACATGCAAGAAAGAATCAAGGCAGCACTCCAGGTACGTTTTTGATGAGGGAACAACATTATCACAAGATGTAAAGCTCAAAAAAGTCAATTTTACATGATGCTGTCCCTTTAAGGAATTATTGACTTAAAACAAGCTCCTACATCTGCTGAAAAGTTACTTGTAAGTTAGTTTTGTCTTATTTCAAGTGTTTTCTAGAAACTACAGCAGAAATACTTTTTCCAGTGAGACTGGAATGCTAATCCCTGATCTCCAGTCAGGTTAAAAACTCACCAGGCGCCATTTTTTTATTTGACAGCTTGAACAGTTAATCTGCAGAGACGTGTCGGATCGTGTAGCAGCCACACTTACGATGAAGTAACGCACAGCTGTAGCTTTTTATTTTGGTGGGAACTCTACAAGTGTGTGTGCGCTCCCACAGGTCTGCAGATTCTCTACACGATGCTGCAGAACGTGGCCCAGGAGGAGGCTGCGGCTCAGAGCTTCTACCAGACGTACTTCTGCGATATCCTGCAGCACATCTTCTCCGTGGTCACCGACACGTCACACACCGCCGGTGAGTTTACACAAATGCGCCGCGTTTTACTGAGCGCAAGCTCGCAGCGGCTTCAGCTGTCTGTGTGCGCGCGCAGGTCTGACGATGCACGCGTCCATCCTGGCCTACATGTTCAACCTGGTGGAGGAAGGGAAGATCACTGCGGCTCTGAACCCTGGCAGTCCCACCAACAACCAGGTGTTCATCCAGGAATATGTGGCCAACCTGCTGAAGACCGCTTTCCCCCACCTACAGGAGTGAGTTCAGACACCACACACCTCCGGGTTTATTGCGACCAGACGAGCGCTTGCCCACATTTATGGATGCTTGTGCTTCCGTCTGCCCCAGTGCTCAGGTGAAGGTGTTTGTGACGGGGCTGTTCAGTTTAAACCAGGACATTCCTGCATTCAAGGAGCACCTGAGGGACTTCCTGGTGCAGATAAAGGTGAGGTTTGCTCATTTTTTCCTCGTGGAAGCAACTTAGGTTGATGTCGTTTCTGAGGTGTCTGAGTGTGAACTAAACCCGGCGCTGCCTCACTCTGCTGCAGAGGTGTCGCTTCTTCTCCCAGAGGTTATCAGAGACAACATAGCTTCCTTCTGAGCTGCTGTTTCCACAAATAACTCGCGCTCACATGGCCAGGTCACGCTTTGGCGTTTATAGAAGGGCCTCTGCTAGTTTATTGTTGGAAGAAAAGTGTTTCTGATAGATTGATGGTAGGCCCGTCGCCATAATTAATTTTGTTGGATGATACATTGTCCCAGAAATTATTGCGATAAATTATATTGTTTTTAGACAATTTTCAAGTGATATATTGCATAATAATGCAAGTTTACCCTCTCAAAGGCCAATAAACTTTTTAAAGTATTACTCAATTTTCCATTTTATTTCCAATCTTATTGTTTTATTAGTTGCCTTTATTTCATTGATTTTTACCATAAAAAAAAAAAAAAAAAAAAAAAAAAAAAAATATATATATATATATATATATATATATATATATATATATATATATATATATATATATATATATATATTAGTAAATTTTTGCATTTTTTTTTCCAAATTCTGTATTTATTTATTAAGATATTTTAAACATCCAAAATAAAACATGACAACCAAAAACATAAATGGATCATGATGTCTGTAAACAAAATTCCTCTTCAAAAATAATAAATCATCAGAATGGAAATTATTGACCTCATGCGATTAATTGCTTATTGCGACGGGCCTAGTTGACGGAGAAGTTAAATCTGTTCTCGCTGTTAGGATTTAAAGCCGCAGTATGTAACTTTTTCAAAATATGTTTTTTTGCATATTTGTTAAAACTGTCTCCATGTCGTGACAGTTTGGTCTGAGACAGATAATCTGTGAAAAGATCGATCTCCTCCGCCTCCTCCCTGAGATGCTGTTGCCGTCTAAAGAAACGCACCGCTCCCGACCTGAAACAACCAATCAGAGCCAGGAGGAGGGGCTTAGCGCTGTCAATCACCCTCGTGTACGCGCTGCTAAATGTGCTGATGGTGGAGAAACAACTCACCGTTCCAGGAAAACTGTTTATCTGCTGCCATCGGTGGCTGTGCTAACTAGCATTAGCATTAGCAACAAGCTATTGTGGTGAACCAGCTGCAGGGGGGGGGGTTGTGTGAGTGGTGCGTACATGAGGGTGATTGACAGCGCTAAGCCCCTCCTCCTGGCTCTGACTGAGTGATGGATTTCTGCAGTTAGTACTGGGAGCACTGGGAGAAGGGTGAGGAGCTTTATTTATTTATTTTTTCTTCCACAGATTACTAAACAGCTCAATGAAAAACCCGTTTTTCCATCTCACTTTTTTATTTCCACCTGCTTAAGTGAGATTCATAAACTCAAAACTTTGCGATAAAGATTTCTGACATCTTAAATAAAAATCAGTGACCAATATGGCCGCCCTTCTTCTCAATAACGGCGATCCGTCCTCCATTCATGGAGTCGGTCAGTTTCGTGATCTGTTGACGATCAACTCTTTAGTGCAGCCGCAGCCTCCCAGTCCCGTTTCAGATCTGCCCACAAGCCACCTCGGTTGGGCTCAGGTGAGGTGAGGAAGGAGGCCATGTCGGAGGTTTATCATCATTAATGCCTTTCCTGGCGAGCCACGCAGAGGAGAACTTGGATGTGATGGAGCGTTTTTCTGCATAAAATCATCGTCTTTTTGAGAAATGCAGACGTCCTCCTGAACGGCTGCTTGAAGAAAGTGCAGTCGTTGGGGCGTAGGGAAGACCACCTCTGTCCAGCTTACGCTAACGGGCGTTTCGGTGAGCTAACAGCCATGTTTCCTTGTTGTGCGCCGCAGGAGTTTGCAGGCGAGGACACGTCGGACCTGTTCCTGGAGGAGAGGGAAGCGTCGCTCCGTCAGGCCCAGGAGGAGAAACACAAGATCCAGATGTCCGTACCGGGCATCCTGAACCCCCATGAGATCCCGGAGGAGATGTGTGACTGAGCTGCAGCTCCGGCGAACATGTACAGTATCCAAACGACAAACAAAAAGAAACCCCCGATCACAACAAAACCTAAGAGAGGCACTTGGTGGAGTGCGGTGGGAGGCAGCCCTGCCCCCCCACCCCCCCTGCAGAGCGGGCTGTCCCTTGGGATGTTTGTTGACCAAAATAATGCCAATATCTTGTAAATGATTAGCGTGTCACTCTGTGGCCCCTTTTTACATACTCTGTGTTTTTGTATGGAGCCTTTTTTTGCGTATTAACTTTCCGGCGGTAATGTTTCGGTGGTCTCTGGTCCATCCCAGACCTGCATGATAAACTCGTAACGATTGGGGGCAAAAGTTTTAACCACCTTGATTTTTGTTCACCTTCTGATTATGTTTCCCAGTTCTTCCTTTTTTTGTTTTTGTTTTTTCCTGCAACACGTGTTTATATGTAAATATCTTCTGAGCGGGGGTGTTCGCGTCGGGCCGACAGAAGCTTCAGACGATTGTGTTTGTGCTTGGAAATGTGAATCTAACGGAAAACGAATGAAGGCTCTGTTAAGTTCTAGTAAAACCATCCTGCTGTCAGCAGGGGGTATTTTTTCTTCTTCTTTTTTTTTTTTTTTTTTTTTTAGGGAAAACTAAACCGGATTTGTGCATATCATCCCAATTGTATAGCATCTTGAATACCATGGGAACACATTTCTTTTATTCTGACGTTTTTTTGTTGAGTGGGTGTGTGTGTGTGTGTGTGTGTGCTGTCGCTCAGTCGACATCAGCGTTTCGTTTTCCTCTAAGAGGATTGTTGCTCATGTGCGAGCCTTCATCATGGGGATGTTTTCCAGACGAGGCGTATTTATGGGTTCCTGGTTGGTCGCATCTTTATAACAACTGTTTAACTCAGATGGCTTTCACCATTTTTGAACTGTACTAATTTAGATTGTTTACCATGCAGTAGTGCGTCAGGACACTATCTGATAGAGCAAATAAAAAAAATAAATATGGGTTTACATTTAATTTTTTTTTTTTTTTTTTTTTTTTTTTATATTTCGTTTGTAGCCGTTTTAAGTTGTGTCCAAATAAACAAAGAGGCTTTTTGAACCTGGTGGAACACGAATTGCCAACGAGTTTAATTGAGAAAGAATGTATAAATCCAAACAAGCACCCAATCGCTAACGGCTAATTTCCCTTCTCAAGGTGTTACTTTGTTGTGAACTTTTTGAACTGATTAAAGTTGAGAATTTTATAACCACGCCTTGGGCCGGGTGTCTTCATTCTGACCGCTGAACCGTTCAGCGGTTCCTCCAGAGTCTGGGAAAACGAAGGGAAGTACGGAGAAATGCTTTGATTCAAGGATTTTTTTTTTTTTTTTTACTCCTACAATTTGTCTGTCTGTCATCCATTTATTCATCCATCTGTCAATCCAGTTCTACATCATCTCCATCTGTCCAGTCGTCCATCTATCTATTAGTTCTTCCAGTATTCATCTACCTGTCCAACCATCTCGATCATTTCATCATGTGTTTAAATTCAGCTCCGAATAGAAACATCAGCAGTAACTTAAACTGTTACTGGACCAGAACCAGAACTCTGCTGAGTAAAGTGTGGAAAAGAACCCTGTGTTTAAAAGCTGCATCAAAGACTCCAGATGGTTCAGTGAAAGTGAGCTGAAGAAAGACCTCCTTCGCTTCTCACACGCAGTGATGTAAAAATAAGAGCAAGATGATAGATGCCCCCCCCCCCCCCCCCTCGAACGCACGACACGACATCCGACCGTTTCCGCTCGGTCACATTTGGCCGAGGTCTCTGCTGCGTAAACCGATCCCGCCACTAATCCCCGTTAACACGCCGATATTACACCAAAGCCGATGGTGACACTCCGCCGCAGAAAGACGACACGGCCATCTTGACGCACTGTGACCCCCTCGACTCGTCATCGCTGATGCAACCAGACGCAGCTGCTGGACCTTCTGGGAGAGGCGGGGGGGGGGGGGGGGGGACTTTCGCTCGCAAAGAAATGAACAGTCTCTAAATGTTGTGGTGGTGGTTTCATTTTCATTTGGAGAGAAAAATCAACAGTCCACACTGCAAAAATACAAAATCTAGTTTCCAGAGCAGATATCTTCAACACGCTTGAAATAAAACAAAACCTACGAGTAACTTTTCAGCAGATATAGGAGCTTGTTTTAAGTCAATAATTCCTTAATATTGATGGAAAAGTTCTAGTTATAAGTGAAATAATCTGCCAGTGGAAGATTTTCCAGATTATTTCACTTATAACTAGAACTTTTTCATCAGTATTAAGGAATTGTTGACTTAAAACAAGCTTCTATATCTGCTGAAAATTTACTTGTAAGTTAGTTTTCTCTCATTTCAAGCATACTCAAGATATTTACTCAAGAAACTCAACCAGAAATACTTGGTAAGATTTCGTGTTTTTGCAGTGCAACCTCTCCAACACATTTGGTGAGAAGGTGACGGCTGTGGTTGAGATCCGTAAATACAAAATGAACGACTGTGGGAAGGTTTTGGACAAAGCGATTAAAATCGAACTGCTTGACATCAACTCAGTCCATCGTGTTTGCAGGAAAAGAAGTATCGAGTAAAGGTGGATGTATTATGCTCTGGGACCATGTTTTATGCTAAGCTCAAAAGTAGCGGTGGGACTCTATTTTAAAAATTTTAATCGAGTTAATTGCAGGATCTGTAATTAATCACAAACAAACTACATAATCAACAAAATGAGCAACGTTTTTTAATTCAAAAACCCGTTTTGCTGCTAAATTATTGAATAAATAGACAAATGAGCTCAACAAAGATATTTATTGTTTTTAATCTGTTATTCTCCCATCAGGTTGGTGCAAAGTGTTTCAGGAACCCCGGCTCATTCATGTACCTTCTTTACAAATGGACGCTGACATTAGCATTGAGGACGTCTGTGCTGCTGCTGCTTAACTAGCATTGAGATGCTCTTTAAGGCTCGAACAGCTTCACTGATTGGTCAACGGCTTTTTCACAACTTGAACACAACAGTCTTTTCGGGCGTCCCATCAGATCTTTTTTTTTTTTTTTTTGAAGCAAAAATAATCTCCAGTGGGCCAAGAGAAGCAGCTGTTGTTTGCAGATTTTGCATGTGTGTCGGATTTACGGGCGTACCAGAAACACACATACAAAGGTTCCGGTGAGAACCTTTGTATGTAAAAAAAAAAAAAAAAAAAAAAAAAAAAAAAAATTAAATAATACAATTAATGCGTTAAAGTCCTGGCCCGAGTTACAAGACGTTGAAGGTGCAGAACAATGAAGCTGAGGCACCGTCCGCGGTAGCCCTCATTCAGCCAGCTGACGAGCAGCGCGCAGCAATAGGCGGAGGCAGGGCTACTCTATGCTTCAAGGAGCCAAACTCTCCAGTCTCTCTGGTAACCGTAGGAACGTTAAGATGGAAAATTATCGGTATTCAAACCTTGATACCGGTAACCGGCACATGCCAGGTCAGAACCGGGTCTTCCATGATAACAAAGACGCCCAAAACAAGGCAACACAGGAGGATCTAAACCAGGAGTGGCCAACTCCAGTCCTCAGGCCGGTGCCTGTTTTAGATGTTCTGCTGGTTCAAAACACCAAAATCAAATCAATGGTTCGTAACGAGGTCCGTGCAGAACTTAATGAGATCGTGATTCGGCTGTGACGGAGCAGGACACCAGCTCCTGAGGAGGAGAGGAGAAAGTTGTCAGCAAACACTATAGAGTCTACTGGTTCCGGTCTGTTCTGCAACCCCAGAACCAAACGTGGAGAAGCAGCTTTCAGTTTTTACGCTCCTCTAATCTGGAACAAACTTCCAGAAAACTACAAAACAGCCGAAACACTGAGTTCCTTTAAATCAAGGCTGAAAACCCACCCTGATGGTGGTGTTTGACAACGTAATGTTTGTTGCTCGTTTCATGATTGGTCATTGTGTTGCGCTTTCATCATGTAAAGCACTTGGCTCCAGAACTTGACTTAAAGGGGATTCAAATGACGAGTGGCCCGGACAAGAAAACCTGTGGAGGGAGGTGGAGCTTTGAAATGTGTGCAAACCTGCAGACCTATGATTTCTAACGACGGTTTCTCCAAGTTTTCAGCCATGTTTTGCTCAAAGATCGAATACTTCATGTTTTCTGCTTGATATTTTGTCTCCCAGATCCAAATCTCTCTCTTGACAAGGACGGCAACTAATGATTATTTTAGTTATTGATTATTCTGATGATTAATCGGATTAAAAACGGACACATGCTGTATCTTTTAAGTTTTTTTTTTTTTTTAAACACAATATTAGACATACATTAAAAGATGCAAATAAATAACTAAATTCCTTTTTCAATAAGAAAATAAACATCTTATTTCCTAAAATTGTACGACATAGTATTCCTTTAGTGAACGCTTGATCATTTGTAGCAAAGGATGCATTTGTAGCTAAAAAAAATACTAACATGTGAAAAGTTCACCTGTTTCTGCTCAACATAACATCAACACAGTGTTCGACTGATCTGTTGATTATTTTTTGGATTAAATAATTAATAACTGGATAGAAAAATGTGCTAAATAGATGTTTTGTTTTTTTTTGTTTGTTTGTTTTTTTTTTTTTTTTTTGCAGACTTTTAACCAGATGAAGCTAAAAATGCCACTTGAGGAGTTCTGGGTAAAACATATTTACAGACAAAGGTTTTTTTTTTTTTTTTTTTTTTTATCTTAAATGCAAAATGTATACATTTATTGTATATTTTTGGCTTTGATTACCACTCTGTGTGTGTTGTTCCTTCAGAAACTGCCTTTTTAAAAATCTATATTTTCCAGTTAATGATTAATAGATGACTAAATTAATTGCCGATCATTTCAATAATCTACTCATCACAATCAGGGCTGAAACGATTAATCATATTGAACCGATTATTGAAATAATCGTCAACTAATTTAATTATGGATTAATCATTACCTAGAGTATCCAGACTCGAAAGAAAGAAAGAACAACCCACTCAGCAGTAATTAAGTCAAAACCCAAAACTCCTCAAGTGCCAGTTTTAGCTTCAGCTGGTTCAAATTCAGCAAAGAAAATTTTAAAAAAATATCCTTTTAAGCATCTTTTGGATCCAATTATTAATCAGGTAATCTGAAAAACAACCGTCAGATCAGCCCGACGCTGTACTGGCGTTAAATCAAGCAGGAAGCGCTGAGCTTTTCACTTGTTGATGTTAGAATCGTTTTTTAGCTGTAGATGCATCCTTTGCTACAAATGATCACGCGTTCACTGAAGGAATGCTATGTTGTTGCATTTTAGGCAATTAAATGTTTATTTTCTTATTTAGAAAAGGAACTGAATTATTTATTTGCCACTTTTAATGTATTTGTTATAGTGTATAAAAATGCCTGAATGAAAAATCTGCAGAATGTGCCAATTTTTTAAATCCGATTAACTAAAATAATCGTTTAGTTGCGGCCATAATCACGATTAATCGCTTCAGCCCTACTCTTGACTACGATTAGCCTCGCAAATCTGCTCTTGAGTTTGTTCTGGGGACTTTTTTCCTTCCTCCTGGTTTTCTTTCATGTGCTTACATCCGGGCCTCTCCGTGGGACCATAATTCAGCCCCCCTGTAACCACACCCCGACCCACATCCACAGATCCTCGGCCATTCTCGGCATCCGCTGTTGAGGAGAAGAAGGGACAGCTGGGATAGCCCCCACCCACCTACCCACCAAGAGGGGGTGTTGGGAGAAAAACCCTGCCCACACTGCCTCTTCATGTCCCCTTATGCCCTGGTGTGTAGCAGGGTTATTAATACCCCCAACAGGAAGAGCTGGGTATGCACGCCCACCCACCAGAACCTCTCTGGCCTGACCCTCCACCCAGTGCTGCGAACCAGCTCTCTGACCTAAACAAGACGGTGCTGCCAGCTGATTGGACGCCTCAGCCCCACCAGGAAGTAAACCCTGGGGTCACATTGTTGGCATCACTGCGAAAACACAAATTCTTACCAAGTATTTCTGCTCTGGAGCAAACATCTTGAATACACTTGAAATAAGACAAAACTAACTCACAAGTTACTTTCCAGCAGATATAGGAGCTTGTTTTAAGTCAATATTTCCTTAATATTGATAAAAAGTTCTAGTTATAAGTGAAATAATCTGCCAGTTGGAACAAGACATTTTGCCTTTATAATGTAGGAAATATGTCTTGTTCCACTGGCTGATTATTTCACTTATAACTAGAACTTTTTCATCAATATTAAGGAATTATTGACTTAAAAACAAGCTCCTACATCTGCTGAAAAGTTACCTGTAAGATAGTTTTGTCTTAGTTCAAGTGTATTCAAGACGTTTGATCTGGAGCAGAAATACTTGGTAAGGTTTTGTTGTTGCAGTGACCTGGCCAAGCGTTGGGATTAAGGTGACTTGTTCTGGGTAAAACTGGGGCAAAGTTGATCACTTTGAACGCCTCGCCGAGGTGACATGCTGCCACCTAGTGGACAAAAGAGGCAACTTGTTCATTGCTTTTAGCGTTTATAGGTGTTTTTTAGTCCAATACAGATACAGATAGGGCTGGGCGATATGGCTTCAAAATAAAATCTCTGATTATTTTTTATTTTGTATTTTTTTTTTTCATACCAGAGCCAATTTTACTCGATTTTATTTTTTATCGCTTTCTTTTCTAAAAAAAATAAATAAATAAATAAATAAATTAGTTGCAAATGAGAAAATATTTTAAAATATTTTCAGTCATCCCTTCTGTGAGTTGTACGACCAAGTATTGGGGCCAGGCTTGGTTTATTTATTTAAAGTCATAATATTAGCAGACTAAAGACGCAATTTTACCAGAACAATGTCTTAAAATTACAACAAAAAAGTTGTTTTAATTAGGAAAAAAGGCTTGGAAGATTAATTTTTATTTTTCATGTAGTTCTCCTAAAATTGCTGCTTTGTTCTTTCAATATTACGATTTTATTCTCGTATTATTTCGACTTTATCGTCATATTACTGGAACATTATGCCTTTATTTTCATTAAAAAAAAAAAAAAAAAAAAAGTTATCCTGGCCCTAATAATCAGAGTTGACTTGAATGCAAAGTCCAAATAAAGAGAAGCTGTAAAACAGGCTTGTCAAACAAGATGGCCGCCCTGGGCTCTGAACCATGAAAACACTAAAAATTAAATCTTCTAAAACCAAAAATTCGATGAATTGATCAAATCGATTTATCACCCAGCCCTAGTTACCGATAAAAGCATCTTGACCAGAACGGAGAGAAACTGCACATAAAGCATCCGTCTCATCAGATCCCACGTCCGTCTCCCAAACCGGTGTGGAGGCGAAGAGGACGGCGGGGGATCTACGACCCCCCCCCCCGACAAACAACGTGAGCGACAGTTTCTGGTGTCTGTGAGGTCCCGCCGCACGCATGAAGAAGCGGTGGGTGTTCCAGACGGACCCGGGGGGGGTTCGCCTTGTTTGTTAAGGAACGGCCACAGCTGCACAAACACGCAGCGCGGCTGATGGAGACAGCAGAGGGGGGGGGGGGGTCCACACCTGGCTTAGAACAACAGACGGTTCTTCATCTTCGAACGGCTCAGCGCATCTTTATCCCTTCAGGACCTCTACGTAGTTCGGATCTGAGCGTAACGCGTCTTGGATCTGTGGAACCACACAGAAGGAGAGACGTTCAGATGTTAACTGTGATGTTCACCTCTGGAGGAACGAGAGCAGCTTTTTTAGGCTTCCACTGATTTCAGGGAAGCATCGTAAGGGTTTAGACAACAGACACAAGAGTTCGGTGCACGACTTTGAATTTACTGAGCGCGCTCTGCAAAAACACAAAATCTAGTATTTCTGGTCTAGTTTCTGGTGCAAATATCTTTAATACACTTAAAATAAGACAAAACTAACTTAGAAGTAACTTTTCAGCAGATATAGGAGCTTGTTTTAAGTCAATTATTCCTTTTAATATAACTAGAACTTTTCCATCAATAAGTGAAATAATCTGCCAGTGGGACAAGATATATTTCCTACATTATAAAGGCAAAATCTCTTGTTCCACTGGCAGATTATTTCACTTCTAACTAGAACTTTTTCATCAATATTAAGGAATTGTTGATTTAAAACAAGCTCCTACATCTGCTTGTAAGTTAGTTTTGTCTTATTTTAAGTGTGTTCAAGATGTTTGCTCTAGAAAGTAGACCAGAAATACTTGTTGGGCTTCCACTGATATCAGGGAAGCATCGTAAGGGTTTAGACAACAGACACAAGAGTTCGGTGCACGACTTCGAATTTACTGAGCGCGCTCTGCAAAAACACAAAATCTAGTATTTCTGGTCTAGTTTCTAGAGCAAATATCTTGAACACACTTGAAATGAGACAAAACTAACTTACAAGTGCATGTTGCATGCTAGGTCTTGCTGCAAGGCGACTGCGCCACTGTGAAGGTCTCCTTCCTGTCAGCGGAAATTTGAGCCGCCGTTATTCAAACTGAAAACCGATGCAACAACGGCGTCTTTGCCCCACAGGCAGAGAGGAGGATGCTGCCCAAGAGATACAACCTGCTGGTTCTGACCCCAGTATTAGTGGAGGGTATGGATATATCTGAGCCTCAATCCACACTATGCAGCAGCTAAACAGCCCCACAGCATGATGCATCCACTGCCATGCTTGACAGCTGGTTCAGTGTTTTAATTAGCCTGTATAATTGGAGTAAACACATTATAAACTCAAACTGGTGCACCCAATTTTTTTTTTTTTTTTTTTTTTTTTTTTTTTGTTTTAAATCTCCGCAGCCATTTGTTAAAAAAGTAAAAACAAATCATTAAAAAGCCAAAAATGACCTGATAAGTTAAGATAAACGTGCAGCTCTATAAAAAACATACCTGGGCGCTTTCTCTGCTGTCTGTCTACTCTGAGCGGCACCTTTAAGCTGCACCTCCAGCCGGGCGTAGATCCCTCCTGCAGGCTGGACCGGCAGAAACAGAAACCGCTTTAAAAACAAGCCCACCACAGTTCAGCGAGAGCAGGGGTCTGCAACCTGCAAGTGGCTCTTTGGACCGTCCACAGTGGCTCTTAATAGCCTTGGCTAAAAATTAAAACGAACCAGCTCGAGTTTCCAAATTTACATATAATAACAAACCCATGTTTTTAACAGTTTTTCAGTTTATTCCTACAATAGTTACATTGAATTTCTACAAAGAATGGCAGTAAAAGTATTAGTAATATGCTTTTAGATCTATTTTTCTTGTCATTAGGTTGGAATCTATGTTCTTTTTTATTTTTTACCTTTTCTGTCCCTAGGGAAAAAAAAAAAAAGATCCACCCTCTTTTTTTTGGCTAAGTTTTATGTTTATTTTTTTTACTTTAAAGCCAAAAAATAGAGAAAAAACAGTGGATCTTTAAAAATGACAACAAATTTCCAATAGCAGATATTTATCTAAAATTACAGGTCGTCTTTTTTCAGGAAGTTGTGCGACATATGCGGCTCTAAACGAGTTTTATTTGGCTGATCTGAGAGGAAAAATGGCTCTTTAGGGTGTAAAGGTTGCCGACCCCTGAGCGAGAGGAACCAGACAGCTCTCGGAAAAACGCACCTCTTTGGTATCCTTGGATTTACTTGGCTCCTGGTCTCCAAACCTCACCTTGGTCAGGTGGCCGACGATCTCCGCCATGCGCCGCTGGTCTGAAAACAAGCGGAATAAACCCGGTTTGATGGGTTTACCTCACTGGGGCGGCAGGTGTGGCGTATTTGATGAGTCCTTGTTTACCGTCTTCTCTCTGAGCGTCCTGGTTGTAGCGCAGGGAGCGAGCGCTGTCCCACTTACTCTTCTGGAGGCTCACTCTACAACACACACACACACACACACCTGTTAGCTTAGCTTCTGTTCGGACAGGTGTGCTGAGGTGTTTGGTGTTCAGGTGAGGCTTACGTGAAAGGGGTGCTGTCTCTGGTCTGTGGCTAAGGAAAAGAAGAAAAACAGCTGCTTTTACTTCGAGCTCAAACAATTAATTGTGATGATTTACTCATTGATTAATCGTTAATTGGAGTATACAGGCTCAGAAAAAGGGCCGTTTGCTGAAAGAACAACATATTCAGAGCTGTAATTAAGCCAAAACTGTACAAAAACATACATTTAGCATTTAAAATATTAAAAAACCTTTGTCTGTAAATATGTTTTACCCAGAACTCTTCAAGCGGCTGCTTTAGCTTCACCTGCTTCATATTCTGTTAAAAACAAAATCTCCTATGAAGCTTTTGCCGTCCAATAATTAATCGTAGGGTCGTAGGGCTGCTCCAATTAATCGAATTAATCATGATTAATTGATTATTGAAATTTAGTAATCGATTAATCGTTAACTGGAGTATACAGACTCTAAAAAAAGTGATTTGCTGAAAAAACAACACACCCAGGGCAGGAATTAAGCCAAAACTGTACAAAACATATAAACATTTTGCCTTTAAGGTAAAAAAAAAAAAAAAATAAAAAAAATAATAACTTTGTCTCTAAATATGCTCAACCCAGAACTCTTCAAGTGGCAGTTTTAGCTTCACCTGGTTCATATTCATTAAAGAATGCTATATTATTACATTTTAGGCAATAAAATGTTTATTTTTCTATTTAAGAAAGGAATTTAATTATTTTTTATTTGCCTCTATTGATGTATTTCTGATATTGTATAAAAAAGCCTAAGAGGTTAAATTAAAAATCTGCAGAATGTTCCGATTTTTTTTATCCGATTAATCATCAGAATAATCTGTTACTAAAATAATCGTTAGCAGCAGCCCTAATTAATCGGTTAATTAATCTACAAATGATCAAGTGTTCACTAAAGAAATGCTATGTTACTGTATTTTAAGCAATAAAATGTTTATTTTCTCATTTTAAAAAAGGAATTTAATTATTTATTTGCATTTTTTAATGTATTTCTAAAACTGTATAAAAAGGCTTTAGTGGTGAAAAGAAAAATCTGCAGAATGTGCTATTTTTTTATCCGAATAATCGATAGAATAATCGATAACCTAAATAAGTTTACATTAGTTGCAGCCCTAGTTTTTCTGTGACAATTTGGCAGCTGAGTGTAAAATCTGTGCAACAGTAGATAAAGCGTCTAAAGTTGGAAATGATCCACCAGGGGAAGTCGTGATAAATCCATGAAATCAGAGACTTACCTTCTCAGATTTGTCCTTGCGTTGGAAGTTTGGAGAGGACAGCTGTTTCTTCAGAGGTCTGTGGGCCTTCTTGGCCTTCTTAGCAGCTGGAAACAGAAAAACAAAATATAAGGAGGGGTATAAACGGAACGCGGCCAGCGCCATCTGCAGGCTGAAAAGAGGAACTGAATATAAATCAAATTGAGGGTCAAAGGAAGCAGAAGAAACACCAGGATATTAGTTAAAGCAAGAGGTTATGAATTCAATAATTATAATCAGTGTTAAAAAGTGATTTTTAAAAACTAAAGAGTGATTAAACAGGAGTGAAGCGTCTCATGTCTCCCCAATTAATGAAATAAAAAGCTTAGTTAAAACTCCCAGTTGTTGTTTCTTGCCTGATTTTACCGGTTTCTCACATTACTGTCGTAGATCGTTTTGTTCCACTGTTCTCTCCGAGTGTCCTACCACAGCTTTCCAACCCGGCTGGGGTCTGGACTTTGACTGGACCATTGCAACACCTTGATCCTTTTCCTCTTTCCGCCGTTCTGTTGTAGATGTGCTGCTGTGTTTGGGATCATTCTCCTGTTCGTGACCCAGTTTGGACCAAGCGTCAACTGTCAGACTCAGCGACTGCAAGTCCAAATCACCATCCCACCACCACCGTGCTTGACCGCTGGTCAGAGCTGTTTGCGCTGATATGCAGTTTGGTTTTCTCCGTCTTGGTCTCAGATTGTTCCAGGAGTCCTGTGGTTCATTCAGATGCAAACCGAAATCACGCTGCCATGTTATTTATTTTTTTTTTTTTTTGTAATTTCTCAGAGTATTGTAGAGTCTGAACCTAGTGTGAGTTTTAAGTGACTTCCACTATTTCCAGAATTACAGATAGTTTGGAAACCAGTTTATAACCCTTCCCAGGTTTTTGTGCAGCAACTGTTGTTTTTCTAAGGTTGTTGCCGATATCTTTCCCACTTGGTGTTGCGTGTGCTGCCAAAAATACTATTTTTAAAGAGGCGGTCGCAATGATAATGATCAATTAATCAATGCATGTAATTAGCATCACCTAACTTTGTGTGAGCCCTGACTGCAGTTCAAGAATGGTAGAAATTTCTGTGGCATATGGAGTCGATGCAGATGGACACTTTTTGTAATTGTTTTGGGACAAGATTTCCATCTTCTTAAAAATGTCAAGTACAAGACAAATAATTTTTCTTTTATTAGCCTTTTTTTTTTTTTTTGCTTTTGTTTTTATTTCATAGAAAGTCATGCCAGAAACATTCAGCAACTTTTTTACTCAGAAACACACTTGGGCTAAACACAGCGAAGGTTTTAAAATAAAATTCTCACTTGCGTTGCTGGAAATTAACTACAAACATTATATTGACCAGCAAAATAAACAGTTAGTGGCCCAGCAAGTTAAATTACTGTAAACATTAAGACAAGTGTCACACTAATGTTAGTTTCATTAAATATTAGTTACTTTATTTATTGTTATGCAGGTAAAGGAGAAAGAATTCACAATAATATTATTTTCACATTTTTAATTGGAGAGAAAAGGCTAATTTTGGCCCCTGAGGACTTTCAGCTTGGAGATTTCGGCCCGTGGTGCAAAAAGTTTGGACACCACTGACCTGACTGCTACTTTCTGTGTTAAACTCTGTGGAAACAGCAAGGGTGTGCTAATTTTTTGTTGTAGTTGCTACTTGCAACTACAGTACTTGATGCCCTGCTTGCTTGGATGAGAATGTTTCCAAATTTTAAATAAGTAACAAAATATTTCAAATAATGCGTGCAGGGCTGCACGGTGGAGCTGCTGGTAGCACTGTTGACTGGTAGCAAGAAGGTTCTGGGTTCGAATCCCAGCCTGGATGGAGTTTGCATGTTCTCCCTGTGGATGCATGGGTTCTCTCCGGGTGCTCCGGCTTCCTCCCACAGCCCAAAAACATGACTTGAACAAGAGATTTTAATGTACAATATGAGAAAATCTTCCACTGGCAGATTATTTCACTTATAACTAGAACTTTTTCATCAATATTAAGGAATTATTGACTTAAAACAAGCTCCTATTGTGCTGAAAAGTGTCTCCTCTGAAAAGTTAGTTTTCTCTCATTTCAAGCGTATTCAAGATATTTACTTGTAAGTTAGTTTTGTCTTATTTCAGGAGTATTCAAGATATCTGAACTAGAAACCGGACCAGAAATAATTGGTAAGATTTTGCGTTTTTGCAGTGTTGGTCTCTCTAAATATCCCTTAGGTATGGTTGTGTTTCTCTGTGATGGACTAGTGACCTGTCCAGGATGATTAAAGAATTGATGTTTCAAATATTTTTAACAGCTAAAGTCAAAGTTTAGTTAATAAGGATACAAAAATCTAACATATAGGCCACTTTGTTTTCTACATTTGTGTCTTTACCACGTCTTGTGATTCTGAGCAGAGCAGAAAGTGGCAGTGAAATGACAAAAACACCACATAAGCTCAGATTTAACGAAGTCTTTTCAAAGCAGCAGTTTGTGGGGTTGAGCAGTAACTACCTACCACCATTTTATTGAATGAGCTACAACACGTCCTCGATGAAACCATCACAGTCTGGGTTTTCTGCAAGACTCTCACCTTGTTTCTTCGACAGCTCTTCTTCGTCTCCGACCTCGTCTTCAGTGACCTCCGACCCTGTGGTGTACTCCTCGTCCTCGGACAGCAGAGACTGTTGCCTCTGAAGGAGCAGAGTTTGAGTTTTCTGATGCAACAACCGTCACCAGAATCTGAGCAGAATCACTGAAGACCATGAAGCAAGTCCTACCAGCTGCAGAGTCCAGTTCTTGAAAAGGGAAAACTGAGTAAAAGGAAATGAAGGGAACAAAGTGAGAAATGGTAGAAAAACAAAATGAGAAGCACCTGAACGACGACCGCAAGAGACGTACAAAGCTGCCGTCTCCTCTCAGAGGTCCCAGGAGTGTTGGTTCCAGGAGAACGTTGCAGTCTGGGACTTTCTCTGCACTGGATGGACTCTCCTCAGAGCTGACAAACACATGCAGGATATATCTGTAACTTTTATTAGAAATCTGTAGGCCTGGCTGACAAACTGATTTTATTGATTCATCAATTTTTCGGTTTTTTAAGATTTAATTTTTGGAAAATTTGGATTTTTTTCTTTCACCAATGCACTCTTTGGGTTTCCGTAGTTCAGATTGATGTCAGCACGCCCACGGCGGCCATCTTGCTTGAAAAGCGTTTTTTTACAGCTTCTATTAATTTGGACTTTGAATTCAGGTCAACTCTACGATGAAATATAAGGGTTGGGCTAAGATTTTTTTTAAATGAAAACAAAGTCATGATGTTACAAGTATACAGTCGTAGTAATACGAGAATAAAGTCAAAATAATATGAGAATAAAGTCTTAATATTACAAGAATAAAGTTGTAATATTTGGAGAACAAAGTAGTAATTTTATGAGAACTCCAACACGAAAAAAAAAACAAAAAAATTTATCATTCAAGCTTTTTTTCCTCATTAAAACAACTTCTCAAAAATTTAAGACATTCTTCTGGTAAAATTGCATCTTTATTCTGCTAATATTAAGACAACACTCCCGTAATTAGACAAAAGTTTTCCTAGCCCGGTCCTAACACTCCGTTGTACAACTCACCGAAGGGATGGCTGAAATAAAAGCCGCTTTTTGAAAATACTTTCTGTCATTTGTACTTTCTTTTTCAGAAATAAAAGCGAGAAATAATTTGACTAAAATTGGAAATCGGATCTGGTCTGAAAAAAAATTGGAGATTTTATTTTTAAGCCATATTGCCCAGCCCAAGAAATCTGGCAGAAATCTTCAGGGCACTGGCCCCCATACTGACCCGTCTGCAGGTGACGTGTTAGGCAAGCACACTGCGTCTCTGTGCAGCAGCAGGTCATTGAGGACTCTGGTCTGGGCTGCGGTCACCTCGTCACACTTCTCTTCATCTGGTACGTTCACCACGTGATCCCGCATCTTACAACCCTGAATACAAACAAACATACAGTAACCAGCACTAGGGGGCGTATTGGAGAATTTGTTTTGTGGTAGAAACACATTCTGCTTTCAAACCCCCAGCTAAATGGAAACGCTGCAGATGGCCTTCGTCCCATGTTAGAATGCGACTCTCTCGTGTGACACTGTGTTGAACTTTCCAAGACACAACTGTAAATTTGATTTTTTTTAATCATCTGCCAGGCCCTTTTTAGTTCATTTCTCAGATTTTTTTTATCTGATTTAGTGTTGAATACTGATAATTATAGACTTAAATATTCATGTTGACACTGACGGCGATAGCCTAAATGTAGCCTTTAAAGCTATCTTAGTCTCATTTGGCTCTACTCAAAGAATTCACAGTCCTACCCACTCGTGTCGTCATACTTAGACCTTGTACTGACGTATGGATTTGAGTGTGAGGAAATAGCAGTACTTCCCAATAACCCTGTGCTGTCTGACCATTTTTAATAACCTTTGAGTTAATTTTAACTGAGTATTCCAAACCTTAGAGAAAATTTCATTGTAGATCTTTATCAGACAATGCTGTAAAAACGTTTAAAGAATCTGTTCCATGTTTAATTTCCTCAGAAATAATGTGCGTCGAGATGACATTTGTTGTGAATTGGCGCTATATAAATAAACTGAATTTCACTAAACTGTTTGTGATTTGCAACTAGATTATAAACCAATCCCCCATTTGAGAAAGAGAGGGACAAATGTTTCTGCCGCTATATAAATGTTGTAATTCCTGTAAATAAATGAGAAATTTTGCACTTTGCATGCACTCTGATGTGTGATTTCTCTCTCTGCGGGACTGTCAGGCAGCTAATTTGGGATTATCAATCTGGTTGTGGGACCAGAGGTCAGAGGTACAGAACTAATGAGCTTTGAATAAGGCCTGGAGGCATCTCTGTATTATGATTCAGACCTTAGCTACTGGGGCTTTAGAAACTCTCAAGGAGACACCAGCTCCTCCAGAAAGGCTTCGTCTGACAACACTGTATTAGAGCGACTGCACTCCTGAGGCAACGTTTATTATGAATTTCCTTCATATGAATAAACCAAACAGAGACCTATTTATTTTGAAACTTCTAGGTGCAAAAACTGATTAAAACTTGTTTAAAGTTTGATGGATTTTTTTATGTAATCTCTGCGCTGACCCAGAAAAGCAGCTTCCAGCTAATTTCAACGAGCAGGAACTCATACAGTGGATCTAAAAAGCAGCGTACAAAAACATCTCGGTCCCTCTGTGTTCTCCATATGTCTAAACTAAAGAGTATGATTGCAGGACGGAAGCCTTTTCTTCCAACAAAAACATCCAGGCTCAACTAAAAATGGACAAAACCTTGAATTGTCTGATAAACTTCTGGGCCACGACTCTAAAACAAATATTTGGTTCAAAAACAGCAGCGAACATCATCAAATGAACACCACACCCAGAGTGAAACATGACGGTGGTAGTATCATCCTGTGGGGTTACATTTCATCAGATGAAAGAAGCATTTTTGCCACTTTAGATAGATAGAAATAATGAACACAAAACCGCCAGGTGTGTGCTAGAAACATCCAAATCAACAAAAGAATGACTGAACTAGAGAAAAATGTAACATTTTTAAAAGGCCATGAACAGAATCTGGCAGAAAGTCTGTTCTGCAGAGAAGAGAGAGGAAATATTGCCAAGGAAAAGGGTGATCTCAGTTAAAGTCCTACACACTTCGAAAGCAAACATCTTTCAGAGAACCAAACTAAGCTTGGAGAAGCATAAAATATTTATATCTAAAACTCTATAAAAAAACTTCACCCATTTGCAAAAGAACATTAAAAAGTTGAAGCAAAGAAAGAAAATATGCCATGTATCTCCGCTGGGGAGATACATAGTGAAGTCGCTTTATTCAAGGTTTCCTGAAAGAAAATAGCTTTTGGGTGGGAAGTGTTGGGTGAGATGGTGAACATGTGTTTACCTTTGGTATCCCAGTGGGGTCGAAGCGGAGAACCCTCTGGTTGCAGCAGGGGTATATCCCTGCACCATGCCAGCCTTTCTCTGCACCCATGCCGGGGTAGAGCACGCTGTCCGAGTGGTATCTGCAGCGGGTCAGCTCTGCACACACAAACACCTGCACAAACACACAGACGCCGTTTCGAAGAACATCTCATCACAGTAAATTAACGTTCTTATCTTCTTTCCTGTGCTCCCCCCTGCCCCCACAGAGTCTGACCTGCTGACATCGCGAGCAGGTGAGGTAGTTGATGGTGCCCCAGATTCTCCAGTAAACTAGGACCCAGGACTTGAGCTCCTCATATAAAGCTGTGGTGTACTCGTGCACATCCCAGCTCTTCTGTCTGTGAACACAAACCACATAAATACGGGGAGGAATTACACAATACTGAAGAACAGCGTGTCACTCCTGAAGTTTGCTAATCACATGTGTTTGAGTAACTGAACGTCAGCATGATCACCTGAGGTTTTGTCAGTTTGCTGCTCTGGAGCCTTTCAAGACATTTTTCACAAAGTGCTCAACACACAAACATTACAATAAACACTACATATCAGTACATCCAATGGTCAACAGAGTCTGCAGACCTCAAACTAAAGCAAAGAGAGCTCCAGATGAGAGGTGAAAGCGTTGCTGTCCATAAATCTGGGAAGGGTTAGACGGCTACTTCCAAATTGAAATCCAACATTCCCCAGAGAAACCATTCAAACCAGCTCCCAATACCCCAATCTGAACCCCAGCAGATTCCCTGCTAAGGAGAAACTTCGTCTCAGACTCCACGGGCCTCCACTGCATCTTAGTGAACCACAAGACTTCTGCAACAATGTCAATGGGACAGATGAGACCAAAGTAGAGATGTGTCACCATGATGATCCAAAGGCAGGATGTTTGGAGAAAACCAAACACAGCATATCAGCTCGGGCCAGGACTTTAACGCATTAATTTTGATTAATTACATAGATTTTAATGCGTTTAAAAAAATATTCTAACGCAATTTTAATTTAATTTTTTTTTCTTTTTTATATACCAAAATCCTGAGTTGGAACCTTTGCGTTTGTTTTTTTCTGGTACGCTTGTAAATCTGACGCACAAGCAACATCCGCAAACAACAGGGATGGACCACAAAGACGCTTCTCTTGGCCCTCTGGGGGTTAATTTTTGCTTCAAAAAAACGATCTGGTTGGACGCTGGAAAATACTATTGTTGTGTTCAAGTTGTGCTACAAGCAGTCGGCCTATCGGCGAAGCTATTTAAGCCTAAAATTGCATCTCGATGCTAAACAAGTAGCAGCAGCACAGACGTCCTGAACGCTAATGTCAGACTCCACAGTCCACATTTCTAAAGAAGTATTTTTTCAAAGACGTTACATGAATGATCAGGAGTTCCTGAAACACTTTGCAATAACCTAATGGTTGAATTACCTGAATAACAGATTCAATTTGTCATTTGTCTGTTTATTTAATAATTTAGCAGCAAAGTTGACTTCCTTAAATTGACTGGCGCCATGCATGTAATACGACAGCCCTTCTTTTATTGGACGTCCTCCCGGACATATGTGTTTCTGCGTCTGACAAAGATGACAAAGGTAAAGATGAATATGTAAACTAAAAACTGGAGTATAGACTGTTTTTAAGTGTCTCTGTGAGACTGCTGCTTTATATTTTTATTATTACATTGAATATAATTTCAGATTTTTGTGTAATTTTTGTCCAGGTTGACTTAAAAATGAGCTATTGTTACAGGTTAATTCTCTAAGCTACAGAAAAGTAATTGTTAGGGACGAACAGATATGAAAATTTGAGCCAATATCTACAGCCGATATCAATACCGCTGTTATGGCAGAATTCACCAATATTTTATTTTTTAAAATTCTTTATTTGATAACTCGAATAACTGCCAGAATAACCGATAGATTACTCGATTACTAAAATAATCGTTTGCAACAACTCTAACTCATTTAATCGAGTCTCCCCACTAATATCAGCACCTTGTATTAAACATCAAGCGTGGCGGTGAAGGGTTGACGATTTATGCTCGTTTTGCAGGAATGGGGCACCATGGAGTCAATCACGAGTAAAATGCGAGGCCGTCCGCCCACCAGCTGAAGCTTGACCCATCGAACAACATAATGATCCCAAACACGGCAGCAAATCCACATGAATGCTGTTTGGTAAACTGCTGATGTACCTCGTGTGCGTATAGATGATCTGTCCTCGAACGTCCACGTTGATTTTCCCTGGAATGCAGGAAATCTTCCCCTCTGTGTCTCTGGTCAGCAGCTTGAGGCACAGACCACACCTGCATTATGGAGAGTAAAAACGAAACAAAACGCGCAGCACATTTTCAGTAACTCTG
Organism: Anableps anableps; assembly: GCA_014839685.1. NCBI lineage: Eukaryota > Metazoa > Chordata > Actinopteri > Cyprinodontiformes > Anablepidae > Anableps > Anableps anableps. The sequence goes on along the minus strand of CM026076.1, from coordinate 7,477,187 downwards.
CAACGAAGCAAACCAGTAAATGGTAAAAGCAAAGAGTTTGTACGAACCTGTAGAGAGTCGAGGCGTTTCCAGGTGAATCTTTGTTCTGGTGGTTTGGATCAAACAGCTGCTCAATTTTCTTCTGAAACAGTTTGCTTTGATGCAGAAAAGTGAGGAAGAAGAGAAGGAAAGCAGCTTTAGCCCCTAAATTAGCCGTATATTGTCATCGAGCAGAGTATGAACCTCCACACTGGCTGCTTTAAACTTCTTACCTCTTAAATTTATCCTTTTTGTCGCGGATGTCATCGGCCTCGTTGTGGTTGAAGAGCTCGGCGATCCGTGTCGCCAGGTTGCTGTTGATGCAGTTCATGTTGCAGGGAGTAGCCACGATGGCGCTCATGTGTTTGTGGCAGTATTGGATGCACTCCTCCACCTGAACACAGACAAAGATATTCAGGTTCCTGCAGGACGTTTACTTGGTTGATAAACATCAGTAAATCCAGAAAAATAAATGTCTGAAGTTTCATCACAGCTGCTTCCACAGAGCATGTGACCCCCTCACACTGAGCGGCACCTATGGTAAAGATGTGTAAAAAGCCTTAAAATGAACTTGTTTTATTGCAGTAGCTTAATCTTCAACTAAAAATAAATTAAAATGTCATTTGAGCACAATCTGTAACTAAAAAGTACAAGTTTGACTGATTTTACAACTCTGACATTAGAAGGTCGGACTCCAAAAAAAAGAAGGATTATGGCCATTTTTAATTTTATATCAAGTCTAGGTTCTCTCTGTCAGTAACCACAACTACAAGGTGATATAATATAAATGTCATTCTTTTTTTAGAATCTGTTTTTAAACCTAATTTTTTTTCCCTTTTTTAAACAAATGTGGTTATATTCTAAACAGAAAAACGAAAAAACGAGTAGAATAAAATTTTAGAGGGAAAAACAAATAAGAAGAACCATGTAAAACCAAACTGATGAAATTTTGACAAAGATGAATGAAATTACATAAAACTTAAAAATAAAAAAATAAATGAAATGAGCATTTTATTGCCTACCCATCTTTCCATATGTTGTGATGAAGATTTACCGTTCGATCCAGGCTCCCACCCTCATCTATGGTCACAAGCTCTGGGTAGGGGCCGAAAGAACGAGATTGTGGATACAAATGTCTGAAATGAGTCGAAAATAATGGATGGATGGATGAACTTATGAATGGATGATGGATGAATGGATAGATGGATGTTCCCTGCCTCCCAAACAACCTGTTGGCATGGAGATGGAATCTAATTGTTGCTATGGAGACTTGGTGACCTGAAAATGAAACTCTTTGCTGCAGAGAAGTGAGGGTCCTCATTCAGCCTGTTAAATTCTAGCTATTTTGATGTTTTCTTTCACCACTTTGACTGTAGACATGGACAGTCAAAGCGATAAAACTCCTGCAGTCGTCTCCTGAACCATCTTACTTGAACTGTAAGCCTGTCACAATAAGCAATAAATCAAATAATCCCATGATGAATTAAAAAGGAGCTCCATAATTTCCATCTGCATGCTTGTTTGTTTTCCTCCTGTCTCTCTTTCCACCAGACTGGATGACAAAAAGCTTCACTCCAGTGCGTCGGTCTTGACTTTTTGTTGTTAGTTTGCACTTTTTGTTTACTAAAATCCTAACTGGCAGTTTTGTCTGTTTTCTCTATCTGACACCAATAATTAATATTTCTGAAGAGCAGTTTCGTTTACAGAGACTTCATAATCCATTTTATTTATCGTTTCGGTTGTGTGTAGGTAGGCCTGTCACGATAGCAAATTTTGTTGGGCGATAAATTGTCCAAGATAATATTGCATTAAATGATAATATTGTTGTTTTGAGACCATTTTCAAGTAATACATTGATAATGGCATAATAATGCAAGCTCGCCCTCTCAATAAACTTTAATGTTAACATTATCACTATTATTTAATTTTCCATTTTATTTCCAATCTTATTGTTTTATTACTTGCTTTTATTTCATATTTTTTTATATATATTTTTAATTTTTTGTATTTATTTAGTATATTTTTTTATTTATCGTCACTTTTTTCAATATGATTTTTTTCCAGTTTTTTCCATGTTCTGTATTTATTTAGTAAGTAGTATATTTTTTCATCATGTATTTTGCCTATTTTTTTCCATATTCTCTATTTATTTAGTAATTTTCAATTTATCGTCACTTTTCTCAATATGATTTTTTCCAATTTTTTCCATGTTCTGTATTTATTTAGTAATTTGTTTATTTTAAACATCCAAAATAAAACACGAAAACCAAAAACAATTTAAAAACACACACACACACAAAACCTAAACCATAAAATGGTTTATGATGTCTCTGTAAACAAAATTCCCCTTCAAAAAATAGCAATCATCAGAATGGAAATTATCGAGCTCATTTTAATTTATCATGTGATTAATTGATTAACTGATTAATTACTGATTGCAACAGGCCTATATGTAGGTTTTTATTTCAATGTTAGTGTTTTTGGTTGTTTTGTTTCATTCATTCATTTAAAATGTCTTTCAGTTCCAGTGTTAAGTACGCTTTAGAAATTAAGGTTTTAGTAATCTTTGAGGGGATGTACTTGTAATATTATGCCATTATGATTATATTTGTCTCAAGACAACATTATTATTGTTTATCGCAATAATTTCTGGGACAATTTATCATCCAGCAAAATTTGTTATCGTGACAGGCTTATTCTCTTGTCTTTCCTGTTTTAAAGAATCTGGACCTCTGTCACGTCATATTCGCACCCCTGAGAAACAGTAGCCATGAATCGCTATTCAAAAGTTCCCAGACACTCTTAATTTCAAAGGAACTACTCGGGGTGATAATAACTGTGCTGCCCGTCCTGCGACAACAAACATGGGTTCAAATCAACAGCCTGCACAGTGCTAAAAGCCTTTTTACGCATCATTACTGGGGTACAAATCAATGTGGGAGGGTACAGAAAGAATGATGAACAACTGTCTTATTGATGAAAGAACATCCATGCAGCAATCAGCACAGCTCTGTGTACAGGCCTCCAAAAATCAGCTAAAAGACTTAAATTCATGTGTTACAAATAAAGCTTTTAGGGGCTATTATAACATCGAAAAAATAAATAAATAAATAAAGGCATGAACACCCCACAACACTTACTAACGTATCCATCTTCAAGAACTCGGAGGAGATCAGGATTGAGATCACATTGCTGGGCTCTGTAACCGACAGACACCACATGTCCAACCGACCAAGCAAACAACACAGAACAGCCAGGGACCCAACAAACACACCACATTTAGTGACCCACAAACCAAGCACCACCCACGGTCCACACAAGCAGGTGGAGAAGGTGAACAGCTCGGGCATTACCAGGAGTAATAAACGTGAGATCTTGGTTGTGTTTTTGTTGCACAGATTTACCCAGCCGGGGTTTATCCTTGTTCCCCTCTCCTGCCGAGTTCCTCCTGACGTAGTTCATGAGCCAGTCGAAGATCTGCACGTCGCAGTGAACCGAGATGTCCACCTCCTCCCACCTCTGCTGGTCCACGGACAAATACTCAGCAAAGTAACGCATCTCTTTGACTAGAAGATCTCTGGGACAGGTGAAATCCTGCTTCAGGTTCTTGGTCTCGTCACACACGTGGATCACCATGTTCAGACTGGAGAGCAAGGGTCATAGTTATGATTTGGAATAACAGATGTAAGGCGGAATATCTTCTACAACTACACTGCAAAAACACAAAATCTCACCAAGTATTTCTGGTCTAGTTTATATTGAAAATATCTTGAATACACTCAAAATAAGACAAAAATAACTTAAAAATAACTTTTCAGCAGATATAGGAGCTTGTTTTAAGTCAATAATTCCTTAATACTGATGAAAAAGTTCTAGTTATAAGTGAAATGATCTGCCAGTGGAAGATTTTCCCATAAAAAAATTCACATTAAAATCTCTTGTTCCACTGGCAGATTATTTCACTTATAACTAGAACTTTTTCATCAGTATTAAGGAATTATCAACTTAAAACGAGCTCTTATGTCGTGCTTAAAAGTTACTTGTGAGTTAATTTTGTCTCGGTTCAATTGTGCTAAGATATTTCCACTGGAAACTAGTACAAAAATACTTGGTAAGAGTTCGTGTTTTTGCATTGTGCTTACTCTCGGGGCTTTTGAGGTTTGTCCTCCTCTTCCACTGAAACTCTCGCCTCCTTCTTTTCTATGGTGCTTCCCCTTCCAGAGGGGAGGGACTTAGAGCCTGCAGACATCAGAAGAAAAAATGTTAAAGGAACCTTGCAAGCGTCTCCCTACACCTTGAAATTTTTCACATTTTGTCACATTATAACCACAAATGTTGATGTACTTTATTGGGATTTTATGTGACAGGTCAACAAAGAGGATTCTGTTGAAAGAAACTGTAAAGGGAAGGAAAAGGATTCATAGTTTTCAAAATATCTAGCAAAGATAAACATGAAAACATGGTTAGAGGCCACTTTTTTTTAGTTTGACACTTTCACACCTGATGTAGGTTTCTGCACCTCTACCATTAGTTTCAGCCGAGCTGTGGAGGAGGAAACACCGTCTACATTTTCATCACTTTATCGGTCTCATCAGATGATGTGCTGCACCCTCTGAAAGATGTTTAGGGTGTTTTCACACTTGATAGTCTGGTAGACTCGGTTCAACTGGGGACCAAAATTGTAATATTTGTTCCAATTTCAGCTGGTGCGGTTCACTTTTACACTGCACTGCGTGAAACGAACCAAACCTTTTGAGTAATCTGTTCCCCTCCTCACCTGTGGGGGCGCTGCACCAAGAACCACTGAAGGAAACGACACGAAAGCCTCTGAAGACACCGAACGCAACTTCCTTCTTCACAAAATGTAAACAAAAATGGAGTGGTGTCAGATTTTAGCGGTTGTAGGATTTCTCTTTTGTCTTTGGTAAAAGACCACGAGCCATTTCTGCTGCTAGCGCTAGGCTCATGCACTTGTTTTGGTTGCATTTACCCAGAATGCCCTGCGCTGTAGTCCGCTTCCTGCTTTCAGAACGGTCTCCGGTCCGCTCGGCGTTCACATAATCATTCGAACCACACCAGAGTTCACTTCAACCGAACCGAGACCTCGGTTTGTAGAGGCGGACCAGAGTTTGATTACACGTTCGCAGCTCCCCAAACGAACCGGAGTTTCTATGCAAACGAACTAGAGTTCGATTAAAGCGGCTTAAACCGGGCTGGTTGAATGAGCCCTGAAAGACTGGTGCAGCAAGGACACCATACCACAGGTGATCATAGCAAGCTGATCGCACTGAAGCACTAAAGCAGTTTTTTTTAAAGAGGCACACTGCAACTATTGCAGACATTATATAATTAACCTTATGAGCCGCCACTTCAGCTTTGATCTCCTCTTTCTCCTCATTGGTAAGAACAATCCTGCGGTCTTCCAGGTATGCTCTGTATTTTAACTGTACCCTGAAAAAAACCCCACAACTACAAAACGTGAGCCTGGGTGCAGTTTGGAGGTGTGTGCGTGCTTCTACCCAGCTATGAATCCCACTCCAGCATCAAGCACGAAGCGTACTGATCTCTATATGCAACTCGCCCAAAAACGGTGGAGGATTTATTGGCCAGGAAAGCATCGATTACTCTTTGCAGATACTCAGTGGGATCCTCTCGGATGAAGCCAGAGCAACGTTGGAACCTTGCCTGGAAAGTCACCAGTGCAGTTTGCTCATGATTAGATTGCGGTCTGGTCCAGTCCATCTTAAAGTACTGAGATGACTAACCCATACAAGTGTGCATCAGTGGGGAGCTAACGCTACTGTTACCACAATAATCAACCACCATGACCTCAAAACAGTCTCACCTGCTACTACCTGGAATGAAACGCCCACTGTACTCTTTAAGACCATGCACAGATTACAACTGATTTCTGTTCATCATGATTTGATCTCAATCGAATGTGAATGTCACCTTAAAGCATACTTGGACTAGGGTTGCGCGATATGGCTAAAAAATAAAATCTCTGATTTTTTTTTCATACCAGATCCGATTTTAATTGATTTCATTTCTCAATTTCTTTTCTAAAAAAGAAATTACAAATGACAGAAAATATTTTCAAAAAGTGTTTTTTATTTTAGTCATCCCTTCTGTGAGATGTATGACGAAGTATCAGGGCCAGGCTATGATAATTTTTGTTTAATTAACAGAATATAGTTATATTAGCAGAATAAAGAGGCAATTTTAACAGAAAAAATGTATTAAAATTATAAGGAAAAAAAAAAGCTTCAATAGAGGAGATCTGTCAGTCCATGTAGTTCATTCTTCAAAATGGACAGTTGTTTGCACAATCATTTCAATGTCCTGCTACTGATAACAATTTGATGCTGATATGTTAAAAGATGAAGTGTTTCTATTAAATATTAATTATTATCTGTAAAACTTATTCTAAAGTATAACTTCACAAGATGTTCAACATTCCTAATTTCATTTATTTGTTATTCCTTCGTAGAGTTGACCTGAACTCAAAGTCCAAATAAACAGAAGCTGTAAAACACGCTTGTTAAACAAGATGGCGGCCCTGGGCGCGCTGACATCACTCTGAACTTTGGAAACATAAGGAGCGCACAGGTGAAAAAAAAAAAAATTTAAAAGAATTAAATCCTCAAAAAACAAAAATTTGATTAATCGATAGAATCAATTTATTGCCGTCTCTTCACTAACTGACCTGTAACTCTGCTGCAGCTCTGACTGCTTCCATCTCTCTTGACCAGATCTCCCACCTCCAGCAGGGCAGGCAGGCTATCAGATGGTGAGCCGCTTCCTCCTGTTAGGTCGTTGCACTGATAATCCACCTGGGGAAACCCCGCCGTGGCCTTCAGCTCCTCAAAGCGGCGGGCACACTGTGAAACCACATCAAAGCTGGTGATTTGCTCTCATTCACAATGACGGCATCCAGAGTTGCTAAATCATGCAGCAGAAGATGGACACCATGGATTAACTGAAGAGGAGATGGAGGATGCCGGGATTCATAGTTAACCAGCATAGGCCTGTCGCAATAAGCAATGAATCAATTAATCGCATGATAAATTAAAATGATCTTGATAATTTCCATTCTGACGATTAATATTTTTTGAAGGGCAATTTTGCTTACAGAGACATCATAATCCATTTTATTTATGGTTTAGGTTGTGTGTGGTTTTTATTTCTGTTTTATTTATTGTTTTTAGTTGTCGTTTTTTATTTTTGATATTTAAAATATTTTTTAAAAATTACTAAATAAATACAGAATATGGAAAAAAATAGAAAGAAAATACATAATGAAAAAAATTACAATAAATAAAAAAAAATACTAAATAAATACAAAATATGGAAAAAAAAACTGGAAAAAAAACATTATAAAAAAGTGAAGATAAATAAAAAAAAATTACTAAATAAATACAAAAATAAATTTAAAAAGTAGAAAATTAATAAAATAAAAGGCAACTAATAAAACAATTGGATTGGAAATAAAATGGAAAATTAAATAACAGTGATAATGTTAGGTGTTCTTTACAAAATTAAAGTTTATTAGCCTTTGAGATGGCAAACTTGCATTATTATGCTATTATCAATATAGCACCTAAAATTGGTCTCAAAACAACATTATCGTTTATCGCAATAACTTCTGGGACAATATATCGTCTAGCAAAACTTGTTATCGTGACAGGCCTACCCCAGCAGCACTGCAGTTACCTCCTTAGGAGTGAAGCCTGGCACCAGTTTGGCCACATTATCCCAGTTTATGGGCTGGGGCACTCCCCACAGAGATCCCAACACCATGTCCAGAACCAGGACATTGTTGTCGTAGGGAAAATTATTGTTGTCCGAACAGAAGCGACTCATCTCTACAACGACAGTCAACAAACAAGATGCATTTAGTCAACAAGGACGAAACTGATCCTCTAATCCAATTCTGAGCTTTCTGAACGACAATGAAAAGGTTAGCATTTTAAGAATAAGATTCTCTAAAGTTACACTTTAAGCTAAAAGAGGTGGATTTGTTTCTTTGCTATCTGTTGGCAAATTAAACTTTTTATTTTTGGTCAGTTCAACACAGACCTTGTATTTAGTTGAAACAGCCTGTTCCTGTTTTTCTATGATGTAGCTGCAGCACGAAGAGCTGAGAAAACCCGACTCCTTTGAAGTTAAATGTTTTTTATTTGAACTGAAATAGCATATTCTGCGTTTTTGCTTGGATTAGAAAATTATTTTTTGAATAGATCACAACCGTCTGCAAAGTAAATACTGAGCATTCGGTATTATACCGGGTCAACACTGCTGTCAAAACTCAGTTCAAATTCAAAAATACTTTATTTATCCCAAAGGGAAATTAAATGTTTACTCATCATGAAAGTATTGTTGTGGATGGTGATGCTGTGGACAGAAAGGGTCTCCAGTAGCAGTCAGTCTTGCAATGAATCTGAAGAGGCCTCTGACTGAAGACTGTGGCTAACAGCTCAATTTCAGGGCAGCAGAGAAGATATTCCACAATAACATGTCCTGGATGATACCATCAGGTATTGGCAAGCTCAGCTAATCCATCTCATTTGCTTTTGCTGCTCCTTTTAAAATCTTTGTTTGGCTGTATGGTTAGAAAGCTGGGCAGAGAGACGCTGGAATCAGGGTTATGATCCTGCTTATTATGATCAATGGAAAAGACGATTTGAACTTCCTCCTTCTGTCTCTGCTCATTGGTCCTGCTGTGCATCCATGAAGCCTCCTTTTCAACTCCTCTGGGATTTAGGATCATAGTTTATGTAGTATTCTATCTTTTTTATTTAAAAAAAGAAAAAAAAAAAAAAAGAAAGAAATCCAGATGTTCAAATTCAATTAATCGATAAAATCTGTTTCTTGTCTAGCCCTAGATTAAATAAATCTAGGGCTAGACTTTTGGGGCTGCATATTTCAAAACAACTCTGCATGGCTAAAAGAGCACCAAACACCCAGTGAAACACAGTGGTGGCAGAATCATGCTGTGGGGTTATTTTTTGTGAATTCCAAATACTGATTGGTTTTGATTCAAAACTTTCAGGTATCTATTAAAATCTAAATCCTAAAGAGGGATCTCATTTTGAGCCTCACAGTGAGTTCAAGTATACATCCAAATCAACAAAATAACATTTTCACCAAAAGAATGACGTTTTAAAACTACCTAGCAAGAGTCCAAAAGTACAGTAAATCAAATACATACTTTTTCATTTAAACTGTACAGGATATATGTCGCCTTAATGGTGGAAAATGTCTTGAAATTACTTGCATAGTGTCTAATGTTGTTTTTTAATCACAAAAGCCTTAAAAAGATATCCACCAATTTCCAATTACGCCAGCAGGTCGGGAAAGTTCACAAAGGTGGCTGATGATGCAGTTTAATCGTGTGATATAAAAATGGGACGTCGCAGTGGGAAGTGATGCTACCACAGGCCGAGCCTCCAGTAACTCCTCCTGATACATCAGACGCGTCAGGTCAAATCAAATCCATTTTTTTCTACGACAAAAACATTAAAAACGAGAAGACTGGAACAAAAAAAACGATACCGTGGATGATACTTACCGTCTTCCAGCAGAGTCAAGGCAGCAGGTGAATCCTTTCTGTCATTGTGATGATGATGATAAGGGTGCTGATGCTGCGGTCCAACGGCTAACTACCAGACGAGCTAACTTTGCGGGAACGGACTATTTGCTGCCTTCAGGTGACCACCGAAAATGGAATCTCAGGAACACACTCTCACGCAGCTCAGATGTTTTAGTTTTAAAAACACAGATACTATAATGTCAGGGAATACTTTCGATATTGTTTCATATTTTATTTAAATTAATAGTAACATTTGTTTGTCTTTCTATAACCGTTTAATTGATATTATATGCGCTTTGTGGAAGTTTGACCTTTTTTTTTTTTTTTTTTTTTTTTTTTTTTTTAGTGAAAGGTACTATAGAAATAAAATGTACTTACTCACTAAAGACAACACTATTTTTACCGGCCAATTTTTGCCTGTAAAAATTAAGACAAAAAGTGGCGCTTCCTCCCTAAACGCTTGATTTCCGATAGTCCCTGAATGTAGCACAAGGCTTGATTAGTTAGCATGAATGCTAACCGTTAACGAAGGAGTTCGTTGACTTTACTTCCTTGTTTCCAGTATGAAATACTATTTAAGTACCATTTTTTTAAACGGAAAACAAGACACCCGGTTATATAAAACTGTTAATACATGCTAAAAGCTCGTTAGTTTGTAAAGTCGTCTCAGTTGCCGCACTGCAGCAACATCAGCGTCCTGTTACCAATGAGACGACGGTCGTAAATCTGCAATAAATGTCGTAAATTGCTTCGTAAACCTTTCAAACAAAAAACAATGGACGTTCGGTTTAGTGCTAAATAATATAATCGAAGCGGGGAATAATGTATTTTTGTTTTGACGCTGTAGTTTTCAAACCCCTAATATAACATGACTCGTAATATCAGTTACGACATTTAATTTCCCTTTGGGATTAGTAAAGTATTCTTCTGTTGAATTGAATTACGCGATTTACAAAATGGAGCGTATTTAGAAAGTCTTGCAAGGGTCACTCTAAAACCAAACGCCATAAAAGAATTTCGGGAGTTGCTCGCCCACGGAACCATGGCAGAGGCGATCTTAGTTTTATTGGGGCCCTGGGCGAAATACAGGTATGGGGCCCGCTCTGTTTTCCCTCTAAATTTAATCTTTAAACTATAAATGGGATTGTTTCGGGTTTTAGAAGTACATTGGGACCAGATCTTAACCCTCATGGTGTAGCTGAAAGGGTCATGGGAATTTGACTGTCCAGTCCACATGTTTTTTGTTTGTTTGTTTTTTTGGATCTCTGGCATTTTTCTGTACTGGAAAAGGGTGGATTGCCCAAACTCAGCCTTAGCAACAGGGTAAGATGCTCCGTCATTTGGAGGGAGCCCCTTGTAAAACCGCTGCTGCTGCATATTGAAAGGCAAGAGTTGAGTTAGTCCTGGTATTTGATTTAACACAATTCAGCCTGATTTGCTTTGTCGAAAACTGCAGGAGACACAGATGTAAGCCTCAACAATAAACTGGATCAATTACAACCTCACAAACAGACCAGAGTTTTCAGGTTCAGAACAGGTGGTATCAATTTGACAAATCAACACAAAGTCAAGTCAGCCCTGAGTTAAGCGTGAGTGTATAAGAAGCCCTCATTGATTGAAGGCACATGACAGGATCCACCATGGCAACGGGAGGAAATAAGAAGCCTCGAAGTCCGTATTTCTCACCATTGGAACTTGAAATTTTAATGACGGCATACAGAGATCACCAACCTATATTTCAGAAGAAAAGCAATATAGTTGCTGCTGCAAAAGAGAGAGCGTTAGCGTGGCGGAGAATTGCTGACCAAGTCAATGCGTGAGTGTGATTTCACAAAAATATGAAGTTGTATTCTTGACACTACACTTATGTAACATCCCAAAAAAGTGAACATACATCTGTGTGCACTGAATATTCGTCTCGGTGCAACCCAGCAAGGCCAACAAGGACATGGCAGCAAATAAAGATGAAATATAAAAATACAGTTAAATCAGGTATGGTCCAGGTATAAGTTCCTATTAGGTTCAGCCTTTACCAACTGAATTACACAGCACCTACTGTCTATGTACAACATATCCAATTAATGGTGTTCACCCCAAAAATTGTATGTGTAGCACCCCAGTATGGGCTGCTGTTTGTAAAGCTATAGTCAAAAATTAACACCAATAATTTGGGTTACTTAGCCTGTCACAAGAGGGGGGGGAATGGAGGTTCTTTTTTTTTTTTTTTTTTTTTTTTTTTTTTTTTTTTTGGTCATATTCACCATGTTATTCTTCTATAAATAGCTGCGTTTACATTATGAAGGTGTGCAAATCTGTCGATTTTTCTTCTAGTGTCGAAAAAACAAAATTTCACAATTGTGGTGTCTCCATTAAATAAGAATAAAATTCAAATCACGTGAATAAGCTTGTTCATGTGACGTCATTAAAAACATGCCGTGCCATGATCATCCAACTACTTCCTGTTGTCGTCTTCTTCGTGATTTGCGCCAGTGGCAACATCTGGTTATTGATCCTGTGACTCGTGTGATGCGAAAAAGTGTTTCCATTGCAGTTTTGTAAAATAAACCCAAAAAAAAAAAAAAAAAAAAAAAAAATCGCCTCATCCTTGCGCCCCAGTTTACACTTCTTGCATCACTTCTCCACTCCGCTAGGCTGCGAACTGCAGAGGTGCTACAAGATGCATGTGCGGGAAATTCTCAACTTCCAAAATTAATATTTTTCCCTCCATTGCACTCTCACTTTGTCTGCCTTGACTGACGGTCCTGCTGCAAGTTGAGCGAACTTAACAGGTTTCAGAATTAAATCCACGTTTTGTGCGTATGCAGAGGCATAGCCAATACATGCCGACAGCAGATATGTATAAATATACCCATATTTTTATTTATATGGCTAGTATTTCGAGCAAATATAGTCTGTCATGGTGAATTATTTTGAAAATATGGATGCTGTGCTTGTGTGTTTTCCTGTAGGAGCGGCATGATCTTTGAAGATTGACTCTGCGCTTGCGCTGGCAAAAAAAACCATAATCGGTTCTAATTTTGGTACACGATGCTCTCATTGACTGTAATGGGTGCGTATTTACTGCGGAGGACGCACCGTGTCGGAGCGGAGCCGCATGCAGTGTAAGTCTGTTGTTGAGAGCGTCATCTCATGGATTTAAAAAGGCTCAACAACCTGATAAAGGCTGGTTCTGTTCTGGGGACGACTGTGGAAACTCTGGAGATGATGGTCCAAAGGATTCTTCATAAAAAATCAAGAAAATTAGACAATCCTGAGGAGACTTTTCATTAGACTGCTTTACAACAAGTGTCTTCAGTCAGAGGCTCCTTCAGAGTTGCTGTAATACAGACTTCTACAGGATATCTTTCCACAGCAACTGGATAATGTGTTACATTTAATTTGGGAAGTTTGAGTGTAAATCAGTTAAAGTAAGTGGATCAATATTTTGATTTTCATGTGTATTTGCTTGATTTTGTTGTATACTTGATGTGAAATACTTTGAACTACCTTGCTGCTGAAATGTGCGATACGAATGAACTTAACTTCCCTTTGAGATTAATAAGGTATTATAACTACCTTTACCCTATGTACCAGTGACACTAACAGCACAAGAAAAGTTTTGAAAATGTCTTTTCAAAATATTTAATATAAATATTTACAAAAATTACTTTGACAAAGTGATCATAATTTGCAGATTGCACCTCTCCAGCCGACAATCATCCCATTTGTTCCAGACAGAAGACACAGAAAACTCAGAGCCCAAACTTCACAAGATCACATTCTCAAACACCCTCAACCTTGAAACTGACAACGTACCAGCTTACCTTACAAAACAAACTTGCACACAAGTTTATTCTGCACGCGCTGAATGAGGAAAGAACCTCGCATTTGTTTAAAAAAACAAAAAACAAAAACATTTCCCATCAGCATCCTTGAATTTAGATTTAACTGATCATCTGAATCAAGACCATATGCTATTAAACTTCTGATGTGGTCCATTGTGAAACTGCTGCTATCAGATAAATATTAGTTTCCAGAGTTTAGCACTGCAAACAAGCAATGATGGAGCTAATCATTAATTATAAATCCCTACACATGAAGACACTGTCATCAGAGGTCAGTCTTCTCCGGGACGTTCAGCACAGCGTTAGAGGGCGTGTCAGAGCTCAGGGTGACGGAAGCAGGAGTTTCTCTGTATGCAGATTCCAGCAGATGCTCTGCAGAGGCAGGGTCGGAGGCCGCGGCGAGGTCAGAGGTGACACCTTGGGCTGCAACAGGCGAGGCTGTATGGCAAGTCTGCGCGCTTCGCTGCTTAACCTGAGCAAGCCTCTCCGATTCTGCGTGCTTTTGGCCTCTCCTTTTCCCCAGGATCTTGACGTAGTTGGCGGGGACGAGTCCTGTGGTCTGTCCGTCCACGCTGGCCAGCAGCCACCCACGCACCCGGGGCTGTTGCTCTAAACATGGAGGGAATAATATGTAAACACTTCAGGTTGACAGTGAGGATGTTAAACACTATTAATATTGGAAACCACCGCCTGCCAAGGGAAATATATTTGTAATTTCATTTACCAGCAGTAACAACATTGTGTTTTATATTGTCTAGAGCTGCAACTAACAATTATTTTAGTTAATTAATCTAGCGATTATTCTGATGATTAAATCAATAACTCGGATTTTAAAAAACAGGCACATTCTGCAGATTTTTAATTTAAACCACTTAAACGTTTTTTTTTATATACAACAAGAAATACATTAAAAGATTCAAATAAGCAAATAATTTAATTCATTTTTTAAATAAGAAAATTAACATTTTATTGCCTAAAATGCAACAACATAGTATTCCTTTAGCGTACGCTTGATGATCAGCAAAGGATGCATCTGCAGCTAAAAAAATGCTTCTTACACTGCAAGGACAAAAGCTTACTAAGTATTTCTGCTCTAGTTTCTGGTGCAAATATCTTGAATACATTTGAAATAAGACAAAACTAACTTACAAATATATAGGAGCAGATATAGGAGTTTGTTTTAAGTCAATAATAATTCCTTAATATTAATGAAAAAGTTCTAGTTATAAGTGAAATAATCTGCCAGTGGAACAAGAGATTTTAACTTATAATATGGGAAAAATGTCTTGTTCCACTGCCTGATTTATTTCATTTATAACTAACTTTTTCATCACTATTAAGGAATTATTGACTTAAAACAAGCTCCTATATCTGCTGAAAAGTTACTTGTAAGTTAGTTTTGTTTTATTTCAAGCACATTCAAGATATTTACACTAGAAACTAGACCAACAATACTTGCTAAGATTTTGTTTTTTGCAGTATAAGATCAATACTGTCAGCTTGATTTAACATCAGTGTAGGGAAAATTATTTTTTAAATAAACCGAATTATAATTGGCTAGCAAAAGGTGCTTACTAGGAGATTTTTATTTTACATAAACTGAACTGGGTGAAGCTAAAATTATGTTACTTAAGGAGTTTTGCCGAGAACATTTTTACAGACAAAAGTTTCTTTTTATCTTAAATGCAAAATGTTTGTATTTTTTTTTTTTTTTGGCTTAATTAGGGCGCTGAATATGTTGTTCTTTCAGTAATTGCCTTTTTTTTTTTTTTTGAGCTTCTATACTCCAGTTAACGATTAATCGATGATTAAATCAGTTGACGATTATTTCAGTAACTGATTCATCACGATTAATTATTTCAGCCCTAATATTTTCAGAACAGCAGATACTCGTTCAGCATATTATAGAGAAATGTTAACGAGTTCTCACCTTTAGGGGCCAGGTTAAGCATGTCTCCAGCCCGCAGAGAAACTTCCTCCTCTGAGGAAGCTGTAAAATCGTATTCTGCTCTGGCAACAACATGGTCGTCCTCCCCGCTGGCCCAGTTGGTGGCTAAACACACACAGAACATTTTCATGAACCTGATTATTCTTTTCTTTTTTTTTAAAAAAAGGACGCACTTTATGGGTTTTAAAGTATTCATGACACAAATTACAACCATGAGCTTCCATGTATTTTAGACCAACACAAAGTAGTACATAATGATGACAAGGAAGGACTATAATAGATGGTTTTCAAGAGTCACTGTGGATGGTGATGCTGTAGACAGGAAAGATCTCCTGTAGCTGTCAGTATTGCAACAAATTCTTTAGAGGCCTCTGACTGAAGACTGCTGCTGACTGCCCTGAAATGCTAACGGCTCAATTTCCAGGCAACAGAGATGATATTCCACAATAACACGCCCTGGATGACACCATCAGTTGTAGGCAAACTCTGCTAATCCTCCTCATTTGCTTTTGCTGCTCCTCTTTAAATCTCTGTCTGGCTGTATGGTTAGGAAGCCGGGCAGAGAGACGTTGGAGTAGGGGATACAATCTGTGGAAGGGATGGTTTGAACTTCCTTCTTCTCTCTCTGCATCCATGAAGCCTCCTTTTCAACCCCTCTGGGATCTGGGGTTGTAGTTCAGGTGTTATTTGAGCTTTCGAGATGCTAATCAGCTGCTCCCGGTTGTAAAAAAAACAATACCTTGTTGCCACGGTTACAACTCATAACTGTCAAAGTGGGAGCAAGAATCCTTCCTGCTGCACAGCAATCAAAACCAGAGGGAATAATTGTCCAAACATCCAACGCCTCAACCAAAAAAATAAAATAAAAATACATTTGAACAGAGGTTTACAAGCAGAACAAATCAGAAACCAGTACAATCAGTGTACTGGTGTAGTAAAACAAAAGGAAAAGTCCAGATCCGCATTGAAAAACAGCTGATCTTCATCTTATTTGACTGGATTTGAGCTGTCTTGCAAAGAAAAATGGGCAAAATTTGTGTCTCCTCATTTGCAAAGATTTTAAGCAGTTTATGCAACTAAAGGTGGTTCCACAAAGTATTAAGACAAACGTCTACAGTGGACCGCTGCTTATTCGCAGATTTTATGTAGAGCATACCTAAAATATCTGAAAGAAAATGCAGCTTGGGAGGCAGAAATATGTCAGTTAAATGCTACTTCCCACGCTATTGGCTGGCGTTTGCAAACCAGCCAATCCAGAGATGGCATTCGTTTTCCTTGGCGCTGATTGGCTGAACCCCCAAGAGCAGAGATGAGGAATATCTTAAGGTACATTTGGTGTCTGAATCAACAAAACAGGCAATTCTAAGTGTGTTTTTTTTGTTTTTTTTTTTTCCCTCAGGTATTTGTGGATTTTAGGTATGGCTGGGCAATAAATCGATTCTATCAACTAATCGAATTTTTGGTTTTTGAAGATTTAATTTTTGGAAAATCTCGATTTTTTTTTTTTTTTTTTTTTTTTTTTTTTTTTTTTTTTTTTTTTTAAACCAATGCTCTCCTTGTGTTTCCATGGTTCAGAGTGATGTTACAGCTGCTACTCATTTAAACTTTGAAATCAGGTCAACTCTTTAATGGAATATTAGGGCCAGGCTAAGATATTTTTTTATTTCTAATTACAAGAATAAAGTCATAACATTACAAGAATACAACAAAAGAGTCGAAATAATGTGAGAATAAAGTAGTAATTTTATGAGAACTCCGACATGAAAAACTAAAACGAGGAATGTTGAGCATCTTGTGAAGTGATACTCTGGTATAAGTTTTACAGATAATACTTAATCTTTAAAACTCATTAGCATGAAATTATCAGTAGCAGGATTTTGAAACGATCATGCAAACAACTGAGCTACACGACCTGAGCTGCTCACGTTACATCTTAACTCTATCCACGCTTTCTTGTCTTTAAAACAACCATTTTCTTGTAATTTTAAGACGATTTTTCTGGTTAAATTGCGTCTTTATTCTGCTAATGACTAAATTCTCGAAACCTGGGTCTAATAAGCTGTTGTACAACTCACAGAAGGAATGACTGAAATAAAAACAACTTTTTGAAAAATATTTTCTGTCATTTGTATTTTTTTTTTTTTTTTTTTTTTTTATGAAAAGAAAGTAAGGAGAAAAAACAAAACATCAATTAAAATCAGATATTTTATTTTCAAACCATATCGCCCAGTCCTAATTTGAGCTATTTAAACAGTTGTGGTCTGTAACCTCTGCAAATACAGGGGGTCCACTGTATCATAACATGAATCTTTTTTACCTTTAGTTATGTGCTACTTTTAGTTGGTCTCTTCAAACAAAACACACTGTTTGTAGTTGTAACTTGATTAAATGTGAAGGTAAAGTATAATTAACTGTTGAACAGTGTTATGCAGGTGTCCTGCTTCTGGAAGTGGCTCTAAAGTGTCAAGAACCAACAACAATTAATCATTCATGTAAACTCCCAAACCCACAGTAGGCCTGTCACAATAATCAGTGAATCGCATGATAAACTAAAATGAGCTCGGTAATTTCCATTCTGATGATTAATATTTTTATATCATAATATTTATAAATATATAATTTTTTTTTAAGGGCAATTTTGTTTACAGAGACATCATAATCCACTTTATTTATAGTTTTGGTTGTGTTTTTTTTTTTTGTTTTTTTTTTTTATTGTTTTTGGTTGTGTTTTATTTTGGATATTTAAAATATCTTAAATGACAAAAAAAAAAAAAAAAAAAACAAACCAGAATATGTTAAAAATAGAAAAAAAAAGACAAAAGTGATGGTAAATTAAAAAAAATTACTGAATAAATACAAAAAAATGAGGAAAAAAAAAATGAAAAAGGCAACTGAGACTGGAATTAAAATAGAAAATTAAATAATTGTGATAATGTAAAGTGTTTACAAAATTAAAATTTACTGGTCTGTGAGAGGGCGAACATTATCAATATATTACTTGTAAATGGTCTCAGATCAACAATATCATCATTTCTGGGACAACTTATCATCCAGCAAAATCTGTTATCTTGACAGGCCCATAAGGAGCTACAGAAAGTCCGACGTAAGCCTTACCACTTTCTTCAGAAGCTGCAGTGGAGCTCAGCAGTTTCCAGATGAGATAGGGTCCACCAAGAACTACAGCAAAGAAGAGGAAGATCGGCCAGGACTTCACACTCTGATCTTCCGCCGCTGCTCCATACCCCCTGGATGAAGCCGTGGCGAGGGCGTCGGTCGTGCTGTCGGCCCACAAGTCTTCAGCGTCTGCGTCTGCCCCTCTCCCTAGCAGCCGCTTCAACCGTCGGTAGAGGTAGCGCAGCGTTCGCACCAAAGCAAACGCCGACAGGACTCTTGTGAGGTGAGCCCGCAGCCTGGTTAGGTGGTTCGCTACGTCCAGCACGGCGCGGAAGCTGTTGTACACCGCTGAAAAGGTGGCGTCCAGCATCATGCTGACCGAAGCAAAGGCTTGGACGATGCTTTCAATTGACTGGAAGGCGCCGCGGCTGCTCTCCTCGGCCTGCTGCACGAACCGGCTGGGGGAGACTTCTTCTGCGTGAGAGAAGCGGCTGTAGCCTCCCAGGCCGTAGCCGCCGCCGCCGTAGCTGTAAGGGCTGTAGCCACCATAGATGGAGCTCCCATAGGGACTGTAGGAGGAGGTGAAAGAGCTATAGGACGGACGGTAGGACTGCTGCATGGGGCGGGGAGGCACTGGAGGAGCCATTCTGGTCAAAACAGGTGGGCCTGCTGGTGTGGAGGGGCCCCCAGCAGCCGGTCCAAAGTCTGCAGATCTGTTCAGTGAGAAGAGAAGCCATGAGGTCGCTTTCAGCTAAAAGGGTTCAAAGATGTAGGTGGACTAAGAGCTACTTGTTACAGCTAGGGCTGAAACGATCAATCGGATAATCGTCAACTAATTTAGTAATCAATCATTAACTGAGGCGATTTGCTGAAAGAACAACACACTCAGAGCAGAAATTAAGCCAAAACTGTACAAAAAACATATACATTTGCATTGAAGATAAAAAAAAAACAAAACAAAAAAAAAACCCACACCTTTGTCTGTAAATACGTTCTACCCCGAACTCCTCAAGCGGCCTGGTTTTAGCTTCACCTGGTTCAAAACAAAATCTCCTAATAAGCACCTTTTTGCTGTCCAATAATGAATCAATTAATTAATCTACAAATTATCAAACGTAAACTAAAGGAATGCTATGTTATTGCATTTTAGGCAATAAAATGCTCATTTTCTTATTTAAAAAAGGAAATGAATTATTTGTTGATTTTCATTTTTAAATTATTTTCTGATATATAAAAAAAGCTTAAGTGTATAAATGAAAAATCTGCAGAATATTCCAATTTTTTTATCTGATTAATCGTCCAAATAATCGTTAGCCTAAATAATCGTTAGTTGCAGCCCTAGTTACTATCATAATAAAAAACAAAAGTACTCCCACTTTGGTTTCTAGGGTCTAACAAATCACATGTTTCAGCAAATAATCTTAAGTGTTAAAGAAAGAGAACAGATTCCACTCTGTCATTAGCTATTACACAAAGATTAAGCCAAAATACAGAGTGCACCCCGTGACCCAACAGCTTTGAGACCCATCTTTTGCAGCAATAACTCAGTTCGACACTCAACATGCAAACTGAGGCCTGTACACCCAGGCTGTTGCGACAGTTTTTAAGTGGAAAAGCAGCAGACGTGCTGCTCCTCCATATTAAAAATAAATAAATAAATAATACAAAGGAGTAATACATTCAGGATGACCCAAGAGAAGCAGCTGTTGCTGCCCACCAGTATGGGAAGGATTACTGGAAACCATCTTTCTAGAGTGAGAAAGAGCATTCACAAATGGACCGTGCCGCAAATTCAGGCTGTTCAATGCTCAGAGAAAAAGCTAAGATCACATCCAGATGCAGAAACCTGGTAGGATTGAAGAAAAATGTCTCGTGTGTAGCGTCGAAACTTAAATAAGCAACAAAAACGGCTCTCTGGAGAGATGAGATCAAACCGTCTCGGTCTAGTGGTCGGTGGAGTGTTGTGGCAACCCAGTAGTAATAATGGGAGGTGTCTGCAGAACAACAAACCTCATTTCAACTGTTAAGGACAGAGGTGGCAGGCTGATGATTTGGGCTTGTTTTGCAGCCATGGGACCTTGTTACTTTAACAGAGCTGTGCAGAAACAAGAGTCTTTAAACTTTAAGGAACTGAAGCAAAGTTGTGAGAAAGAGAGGACCAACATTCAGAGAGAGAACAACTACAGCTGGCGCTGTTCCACAAACTGTAGTTAGTTTTTATCCTAATTAAACACTGCTTTCCCCTTTTGGCTTCATTTATATTTAATAAAGGATGACACTGTGGAGTGTGCTGCGTGTTTCTGCACGTTTTACCACGACTTTAGGTGAAAACCGAGCAAAATTCAAGGCCAAGAAGCGGCCGAGTAAAGAAAGTTCCCGAACATAACTCAGTATTGTTTGTACAAGAATGTGGGATATGGTGTTAAAATGTAAACTGATTGCCTTTTACGATTAAACAAAAAGGCCAAAGCCACATAAAAGGCTCAAATTCAGACTGGAGTCGGGCTAGAAACGGCTTTAAGGTAAAAAACAGGCCGCAGGAGCAGAGAAGCTGCTAACTTTAATTAATTTAATGCTGTTTATGAATAAATCTGAAACACAAACACGCAATTGATGAATTACGCATCGCCGAACTCATCACATCAAATTATTCTGCAAAAACACTGCTAATGTTTAGATCGCAACTTTAGCATCTACTAGCTCGCATCATTAGCAAATGATGCTTTTAGCTAGCAGCAAACACCGACAAATTAAAGCAAATAAATGCTTTTTTACCTGTAATTTAAAGGTGCGCTAATAGCTCCTGGAATCCTCCTTTCCCATGGCTTTAGAGGAGGCTGTGAATCCATCGTAAAAATATAAAACAAACAACTAAAAAACAAACTGCGAAATATATGTCACCCTGTCCGCTGACCAGTTTTTTTTTGTTGTTTTTTTTTTTCCAATGCTGCCTTCCAGTGCTCCTCGTAATTTTCAAAACCCCCAAATGAACCTCATATTTCCACGACGTGTGTTCACAAAATAGCCTAGCGGTGCTATAAAGCACGTTGAATGTATTTATTATAATAAATTATTTTCCTGTCGATATCATTCATATTTAGGAATGTTTGTAAAAGCCCTAAAAATCCTAACTGTCACCAAACATACCACACAGCTCAGACCAGAATAATAGATAGACGACTGTTGTGTTTGAGTGTTTTGTATTTAACTTTGGGGGAAGCCAGCCCCAAAAATGTGCTCAAGTAAGAGTAGCACAACTTCAGTATGTTTTTATTTAAGTTAAAAGGTGCTCATCCAAGAAATTACTCCCGTAAGAGTAAAAATATATTGTGTAAAGTCTCCGGAACATCTGATGTAAACATTTAAAATCATCCGGCATTTTAAAAACTAATACGAAAAATAAACAAAATTGTGTATAGATAGATAGATAGATAGATAGATAGATAGATAGATAGATAGACTGCGTCTGGTGCATTTTTAGTTAAAATATGTTTGTTCTCCATTCAGAGAAGTTACTCACAGTAGGCAGATTATTCAGAAATTTTTCTCAAGTGGGATTAGCAATACTTTAAAATAATATTGTACAAGAGGTAAAAAGAACCATGCAGGAAAACTGCTCCTAAAAGTTCAATTTTCCCCAAAAAAAAGTTACTCAAGGAAATGGAACTAGTTACTACTCATCTCTGCCATACTTTTCCACCACGTTGAGGTTATGTATTCAGTGTGATCCACAGGTGCCATTTTATCATGCAAGCCCTAAAAGCTCAGTTTTGGTATCATCTCACCAAGGCATACTCTTCCACATGGTCACTGTTTGTATAGCTTGTGGCAAATTGGTATGTGAAGTGCACCACTCTTCTTGCCCTACCTGCCCATTTAGTTGAATAACTTGGGATATTTTATAACCCAACCCTGCTTCAAACGTCTTCACAACAACTAACTCAATGAATTCAAATCTATACATACCAGAAAATAAATAACTTTTCTTTTTTTTTTCTTTTTTTTTTCCCCCACTACAAAATCCCCAAATTCCTCAATTCAAGCCCAACAGAAACATAACGCCAGTGCGATTAGTCAAGTCTGCTCCCATTTTAAGTGCATTTTTACCCATTGTCCACCAGAGGGTGCTGTAGCTCATCAAAAAAGTGAGTCGTCATTATCTGCCTTTTTTCTTAAGTTTATAAAGACCCAGCAGCAGTTCTACAGGGAATATCCCCAACTTTATGGTTATATAAGCTTAAGAAAAAAGGTAGAGTTTATTCATTTATTATTATTATTATTATTATTATTATTATTATTATTATTATTATTATTATTATTATTATTATTACAATGACTTATTCCCAGTCACTTTACATAAATACAACCTTTTAAGATTTAAGATATTAATAGGTATTTAAATGAGGATGGCAAAATCTGACAGCTGCACACTGGATCACTCTATTTTGTTAAGTTAATTGCTTCTTAAAACATTTATTTGTCATATAAGACCATGGTACCTAAAGCTTTACAATCTAAAGATACAATTATTACCTTGCTTACACTCAATAAAATCTGTTTAGAGATCATTTGTTCAAACCAACCCATCAAAAGTTTAAAATAAATACTTATTGGATAAAATTTGTTTGTTTTTTTTAATGGTTAAATTAAGGAACCGTGACTTTATTTTTTTCTTTTAGGTTTCAGGACAAAAAAAACCCTGCCAAACTTTTACAAAAGAGAATGAATACATTTTCTGGAACATCGAAAATGAAGGGAAAATAATTCGCAGTTTGCTTCAAAATGACATAAAATTGAAGAGATATATTGCACTAAAACATATAGGAAACTGCAAAAATTAGCACAGTTTTACCTTAACATGTACTGATCAGACCCATGTAGGCTGTATCATTACATCTGATCTGATGTCAGTCGTCTTTATGCCTGAAAGTGCAGATATGAAATGTTACTTTAATTGCCACTAAGATCAGATATGTAAATACAGTCCCTACTGCTCTCACAAACGTCAGTAAACCCTGCAGGGGCTGCAAATAACTGACATGTGCGAGAGGGAAGCTGCTCTTCATGCTAGTTAGAGGGGCGTTCACTGTGGTTTTAGGAGGGAGTCCTGTGATGTCAAGTGTCGCCGTGGGACGTGAGAGGGCGTGTGTCTGCAGAGCTGTCGCATTTGATTCTCCAGAGTTAGCATGACGGGGTATGCCTGTGTAGGTGCACGAAGCTAAAGCTGTTAGTTTGTGGCCTGACGGTGTCAGGGATCCTGAGCCACAGGTGGGAATCCAGAGTGTCACCCTCATGCTGACGCCGAGTGTGGTTAGCTGCTTGAGCTGATGTTGGTCCTGCTGGTATTTGGGGGTTTGCACTTTGCGATTCTACCCTTTCGTACTTTGATGAGATCAGGGGTCAGAAAATGGTGAACGCTCAGCAGACCTGCAGAGGAGAGATGCAAAGTTTAAAAAACACACAATAATTTCCCAACTTTAACAGGAATTTAACCCCTCAAGTAAATCCTTAAAGGCATTAAAAAGTTTCTTGATTGTTTGTTTTGTTTTTGTTTTTTTGTTTTTTTTGGCACAAGCCCAGTTTCTGATGAAATTTTTGATATTTTCCCAAATCCCATCGTTTTTCAACAACCAGGTCCGATGCCTGTTTGGCATCACTTTTCTGTTGGAACATCCATCTGTGTCCAAGTTTCAACCATCTAGATGATTTGAAATAAAGTTATTGATTTGGAGGTAGGTCTCCTCCTTCACTGCTCCATCCACCAGTAACTCCAACACTACACTGCAAAAACATAAAATCTTACAAAGTATTTTTTGTCTAGTTTCTAGTGTAAATATCTCGAATACACTTGAAATAAGACAAAACTAACTTACAAGTAACTTTTCATCACAATATAGGAGCTTGTTTTAAGTCAATAATTCCTTAATATTGATGAAAAAGTTCTAGTTATAAGAGAAATAATCTGCCAGTGGAACAAGACATTTTAACTTATGAAATGGGGAAAAAATGTTTTGACTTATTTCAAGTGTATTCTAGACCAAAAAATATTTAGTAAGATTTTGTTTTTGTTTTTTTTTGCAGTGTAAAACAGCTGCTCAAGCATGATGCTCCCATCACCATGCTTTACAACTGCTACCGGCGTTCTAAGGTGCAAAAGCTTCACTTTTACACCTAAAAAGATATTCAATGTCATCTTTGTCCTGTTCATGTGAGAGGCTGCAGATGTCAGTCGAGTTTAAAGGTGTAGATTTTGGTGTAGGTGCTTCTTTTTTGATCTGCATCCTCCTCTCAGCCCAGCGACTCTGTTTCCAGCTCATGTCAGGCTTGTGTTTTGTGGTTCCTGGATGGTTCATGATCATCCTAACCAGTTTTATTTAATCTGAGGAGTCTGTTTGGTTCTTTAAAGTAGTGACACCTCTGAATAACATATAATTACATGGAATCGTCTGAACCAATGGTCTTTGAATGTTCAGTTCTGTAAAAATGGCTCCAGAAGACTTTTCCCAGCTTGTGCCAATTGACAGTTTTCAGAGTTTCTTGGATTACAGTTGTCAATCAGTCCACTGATTGCTCTAAAACAAATCTTTTTTATGCTGGCATTATGAAGTACCCGCTGGAGTCCATCATGATCACTAACTAGACATTAACAGGTCTTGAGCACCACTTTTTAAAAGGCTTTGGTGAATGTATGAACATACTTGAGTCTGTCTGACCAATCCTGCTAAGACAATGGTCTAAAAGAATCAATTGTTCTAAGGTTGGTGAGATATTTTTATTTGCTGACAATGATTAACTCATTTTTATACTTTAAGAAAGAGGGACACTTTTGGGGAAGCCACATGCCCACTGTGTATTTTCCTCTGTTTGCACAGCCAGAGTCAATTATAATCAGAAAAGATTGGGATTCTTTAAATCAGTTTACAAAGTTTTTTCCCAAGATCCTGTATCTGTCACACCTCTTTCTATTCTTAAGGTCTGATCATGTCGCTGGTATGCCCAGGCTGGTGATTAGACCCCAACTTGGCAAACCTTGCGTTGTGCTGAAGTTCCAGCGTTCCTGCTGTGCTTTTGCCGGGCAGCACGCAGGACTGGCCTGAGTGATACGGGTGCTTTTTACTCTCTAGTTCCCCCTTCCTCTTTGTGTGTGTGTTTGTGTCTAAGCACTGTACACTGGCCAGACAGTTAGATGGAACCATTTATAAATGTGAAACTGCTAAGAAAAAAAAAAAAATTGCTGGAACGTACAGAGTTTGTATGTCTGTATGTGTGAATGTTGACTCAGTTACATGTCTGTTACAGACCACTGCAATGTCAGTGGAGGTACTATTGGTATAAAAACAAACAGTAAGCAAAGTAACTGAAGAAGGCTCTAGAGGGTTCAAAATAGAAAGTAAAATAGGAAAAAGAGGAAAAAAATTTGGGCTATTAAGAAAATGGCAGAAAAGTAAGCACTCACCACAATACCAAGACAAAAAGGACTTCAAATTACCTTAAACGAGAAACTGGTGCTCCCTATGGGAGATAATTTCCAAACAATTTCAAGATCATCTTTCTACTGTGAGAAAGATTTTCTACAAGTGTAAAACATGTAAGACAATAGCCAATGGACGGGTTGCCTCTACTAAGAATATAACTGCACAACTTAGGTTTGAGAACTTACGTCTGAATGAACCACAATATCTATAGACAACGGGCAAATGAGAACAAAGTCGAGACGTTTGGCTATAATACACAGCATGAATTGTTGGAGAAAACCAAACATGAAACCTGATATGATGTGTCAAGCAAGGTGGTGGAGAACTGATGATTTGCGTTTGTGTTGGGAGCCTTACAGTCACTGCGTAGACCGTGAACTCCTCTGTGAGTAAAAGTATTCCAGAGTCAAGGTTTGGCCAAAACTGGGTCATCAACGGCACAACGATCCACACAAGTCAGCAAAACTACAACAAAACGACTGAAAAGAAAAAGAATCAGTTGCAGCGGTCCAGTCAAAGATCAGCCATTATTGTGATTGAAATGCAGCAGACGGACACTGGGATTGCGGCAAACTTTAAAGAAATGAAAGTGGGAGAAAAAAAAAAAAAAAAAAAACACAAAGAGGTTAATGCTGCCAAAAGTTAATGGGGTGAACTTAGTTTTTCACATGCAGATTTCTTCATTTTGGCTTAATCTTTATTTTTAATAAATATTGGCAGTTATGTGCATTTCAGAGGTCTTAAGGTTCGAGCGAATGATTTCAGAAGCTGGTAAAGACCAGATCATGTTTAGGTTTTGTGTGGAAGTTTGCTTTAAAGCTGACAGAGGGTGTAGTTTCTTTTTGCTATGAATCCAGGTGATCGTAAAACATACTAACTGTTACAGTTTTATTCCTTTTTTTTTTTTTTTTTTTTTTTTTTTTTTTTTTTTTTTTTTTTTTTTTTTTTTTTTTTTTTTTTTTTTTTTTACATTACTTTACTGTTTGGATAACAAAATGAGTAAGCTAGGCTAACTGAGCTAGTTAGCCTAGCTTACAATCTAAATATTTTCTAAACAGCTTTATCTTCATTTTTGGCAATAATGACAACAAATATTTTTCAAGTTTATATATTATACTTATATTATAAGTTAGTTACACAAATGCCTAAAAAAGATTATAAGAAGTCAGTAAGTTAGCTTTAGTTTGGATGGAGGCTTAGGTGATAGCTAGCAACTTACCAAATCTCAAAAACACAGTAGCCCCAGTAGTTTGACTTCATGGCAGAGCAGCAGGATTCACCCAGAAAAAAGAAACTTCATTTATTATGCTCATCAAATATTTATCTAGTACTCTTATATTATAACTTAGGGACCCAAATACAAAAAAATACATAACAAATATGAGAAGTCAGAAAGTTGGCTTTAGTTTTGACTGATGCTTAGGTAATAGCTAACTAATCAAATCACAAAAATACCGTAGGACCAGTCGTTTGTTTACACGGGAGTCCAGAAAAAATGTTATGATAGTCATCAAATGATATCCTAATGAAATATTGCGTAAAATACTCTTTGTTTTATATAGTACTTCCAAAAGGTTAACATAAACCTAATTTTTGGTGCAAAAATTTAAATTGTATGTCCTTAAAAACCAAAAGAAAGCTTCCCCCCTCACCCCCCCAAAACCAAACTCAATTTCAGTTTGAATTTGAATTAAATAAAATACAACCACCACTATTTATTTTATGCAAATAGCATACTTAAAATGGAAAATAGATTTATTCACCGCAAGGCAGAATGTATGGCTATAAAACACCCTGCTAAACACCACATATACACTGTGACGAGTATTTCACAGTCAGAGCTTTCTGGGATTTTCCCTGCACTCGAATATGAGTTAGGTCTTGCATGAGGAGCTGTTTTAGCTATGCATAGCGAAGGATACCTATAATTAAAATGTGCTGCAGGAAGTTTGCAAAAATTGGAGGAGCTGAGCATAGAAGCAATAACCATTATTCATATTCACAAGGAGGTCCTGTCTGGGTTGGAAAAGCGAACAAAGCTACATCAGGTTTTGCATTATTTGAGCATAAGTTATCTGTTTAAAGGGAAACTCTGTTATAACTTGTATTCAGACTTGAACTGTGATCAGCTTTTTTTCAAGAAATCATAAAAAACAAGAAACAGAGGCAGATATCTTTTTAAATGTTACGTCAGTACAGCACTGCTATGTCATGAAAATGATGGTGACGAGGTCTACAGTCACGTAGTGGCTCCTTTCTAAATTGCTGCGATAACAGCACGTTCATTCAGGTGAAGAATACTGGTGTTGTCACCAAGTGGTTGCTGTTTGCAAAAGGAAGGGGGGGCGGTGAAGGAAAGGAGCTGAGGGAAGAGGGAGGAGACAGAGCAGCAGAGGAGGGGCTTTACTGGCAGTAAGTGGCTAAACTGGTTTAGCTCGCCTTTTCCAGGATATGGGTTGGAAATATTCAATGATATACGTTGCAATGAGCCTCTGTAACAAACTGTCACTATGAAAGCCGAGTAAATGTGCGCGCACAGACACAATGCCCTCAATATGCACTTGCCCCAGTAGTGAAGCGTTGCATTATGAAAACTCCCTGCACCAGACCTAAAATAAATGAAGTGAAATGTCCTGACCTGAGGACTTTCTGTCCTCTTCCTATTAACCAATAATTTAGGTAATACATTATTTCATTCCCCGGTTCACGTTTGAGGTCAGTTTGCAGTTTCTAAATGTTCAGCTAAACACAATCAGACTCTGTCAGTCAGTTTGCCAAAAAAATAAATAAATAAATAAATAAATAAATAAATAAAATAAAAAAATAATCCTTATAGTTATCAAATTTTATAAGAAGGAGACTGCTATATTGCAACCTGTCATGGTATAATAAGTTTATTTGTATACTCAAGGCAAATAAATGGGCTTCGCAGGAATATAAAGTAACAAGGTGAAGAAAGTTATATTAAAATATTCATGTTTAAAAATGAGACTTTCTGCACATTTCAGGTTATCAGGGAATTTGTTACAGACAAAAACTTAATTTATTTTATTCATCAAATTATATCCTAATTAAATATTGTATAAAATACTCTATGTTTTGAAAAGCATAGTGTAAACATATTTTTATTGCAAAAATTTCAATTGTGTAGCCTTGAAAGCCTAAAAATAACCTTCATTTTGAGTAAATAAAGTTCTACAACCACTATTTCTTTTATCCAGATAGTAGCAAAGAGCAAGATTCATTTACCTTAAGGCAGAATGCTAGGGCTAGGCCATAGATGTTGACTAAAAGTGGCCCGAGAATGTTGCCTTGAGGAACCCCACATGTAATTTTTGTTTGAACAGATTTATAATTACTGAATAACAAACAAGTTGTGTTGGTCTACCAAGTAAGAACTTTTCCCACCCACTTTTTTTATTCCGTCGCTCAGTATGTTATGATCACCTGTGACAAACATTGCATTCACACTAACAGAGAAATTGTAAATCCACTCCAGCTACTCCAGCCTCCTTCCACAGTCCAAATATGCGTTGCTCTGTGATGGACTAGCAGTCTGTCCAAGGTGTACCAAAATAATTTGGAGGGCTCAATTAGCTAAAAGTAAAAGGTCTGTTCAGTAACTTGCAATATATACAGTATTTAATCAATAAATCATTGTCGACAGCTAACACTGAGTCAGACTGAAAACTGAATCAGACTGAATACCATACTAATGGACAATCACCTAAAAGGTTAACTCTGAACAAACTCAGGCTAAAATCTATCAAAACTGAACTTTTGAGAATCAACTAATGACACCAGACAGCAGAGGCCTTCCTACCTAAAAGAACTAAAACACACTGGTATAGGAAATAATCACAGCTACAAACATAAAATTAAGCCAGAAATCAGAAGGACGTAGCCAGGTTATACTGGAACCATAACCCCAAGGAATCCCCCTGGATTTATCTGACAATCAGGTGCTCAGCAAAAGCTAAAATATATGAATGTTCATAGATTTGAGTCAGCAAACAGCACTTTAGCTCCTCCTTGTACAACACCACATCAGAATGGCCATCTGACCCAGCAAACATCATAATAGCAACCAAACATTAACATTAAAACAGCAACAGAAACTAAAAAAAAGAGAACGTTAACAGTTAAAAAAAGAAGGCCTTGCAACATTTATCCAGATCAGCTTTAGCATTGTGCTAACCAGAGCAACATAAGCATAATATAAACCACAGTTTTCATACCTGATTATCAACTAAGAACAAGTTATAACAGCTGATTAACATAAAAAGTAAACAGGGAAAAAGAGTTGCGCAATATGGAAGCCACTACTAATAAAACAAGCTGAGGAACAGAAGCTGTAGCTTACCTGCCATCTGTAAAATCCTCTGCATTGTCAGTAAAGATGGAGATTTGGTTTAAGCTTTCCCCCGACTGACTGTTCCTTGCCATCATCAGCTTTATCGCCGCAGCGATTCAAAGCTTTCCTGCATTTTCTGTGGCAGGGGCGAAATTTCCAAAGGCCCACAGACGTTTAAATCCAACTACGCTGATTGGTCAAATGTTTATTATTTCCCCTAGCAACCAGGCATGATTGGCTGATTAGCTCCACCAGCGCCCCAGAAGACTATTTGGGGAAATTCACTGTTGAATGAGAGTCATTTGGTGAAAATGTTGTGTAAGTAATCCATGTTACATTTAGGCAACCACTATTAAGGAAAACTGACACTGACTGTACAATTTTTTTTAACCATATATACAGAGTGTATGCACTATATGCGATGCATGTGGGCACCACGATAGAGGGGGCGCCAAAAATGATGGCGGAATAATTATTTATAGTCGGCATTTTCTGTATTCTGCATACACCTCAGAAAGTACTTAACTTTCTTATACCCCTGTATATATAGATAATTTTTAGCTTCCCCCTCCTCTACATCTGAGAGGGCGGCGCCCCCTATGGACCAGCCCAATGACCGCTGGAGATAGGCAGCAGCCGCCTTGCAACCTTGCACAGACAAGAGGATGGGTGGGAAAGACCTCAAATTCATGTCTTGGGTTGTTAATCTTCTTTCAGATTAATGTTTTAGTTTTATTGCTTGTATCTTTGGAGATTCAATTGTGTCTCTTTGCCCTTTAAGAAAAAAGTAGTCAAAAAGCTGCATAGCATCAGGAGATAGTCAGACCAAAGAAGAGCTGTACTGGCAGATAAATGCTGCTGTAAACTTTGAATCTCATCAGGTTTTTGTTTCGGAAGACTGGCTGTTAAAAAAAAAAAAAAACAAAAAACACACACACAAAAACCCATCAAATGCACAAAAACATAAATGTTCAATTCAGCTTCAAAAAACCCTTTGGTACTTGTGAACTAACCCAGATATTAACTGAAAAGCAGACTGCTGCCGGTACCTTGTGCGGTGAGGTTAAATCAGGGTTCAGTGTGGCTCTACACAACGACACAGGAAGGAAGCGACATGCAGCATTTCTTTTCAGTCTCCTAATACAAGAGAAACAAACATCTCCAGTGCAGCACATCCTGGGTTCCTTGGTAATGACGCTTTACATTGCACTGATTATAACTACCTGAACATTTCAAGAAACAAGATTGGAATCAGAATGTTGATTTATTCCCTATCAACGTTCATTGCGTTGGTGTTCTGAAAAAAAAACAAAAAAACAAAATTGCACTGAAAAAAATGAAACATGAAAATTTTTTTAAGCGTGCTCAGGAAAATAAGTCTTAATGTTTCGAAAATCCCATTCGTCAGAACCAGACGAGACTCACCTTAAGTCTCGTCTGGTTCTGACGAGACTTAAGGTGAGGCCTCCTTTTAATTAACTACTCTTCAAAATCGAAAAGACAAGAGTACGCAGAATTCAAGAAATGCTTTCAAGAACATAGATACACGCCCAAACATACCTACTCTCGAACTGCGCCGCTCATGGTGGCAGCATATTTTAGTAGCTCTGACAGTTCTGATTTGTTCTTTTTGTAGACCTTTGTTCATAATTTGTTTTGGTTGAGGTGTTCCATATTTGGCAATTATTTCCTCTGGTTTATTTTTTACTTTCAGACAGTTATGATGTATAACCGTGGCAACAAGGTATTGTTTTTACTGCTGGGAGGAACTGATCAGCATTTCAAAAGCGAGAGATTTAAGAGAGAGATTTAATGAAGAGCAGCAAAAGCAAATAAGGTGGATTAGCAGTGCTTGTCAACAACTGATGGGGTCATCCAGGGCATGTTACTGTGGAATATCGTCTCTGCTGCCTGGATAATGAGCTGTTAGCATGACATGAATGTCATGAGACTGTCATACAGCAACAGTCTTCAGTCAGAGGCCTCTTCAGATTTGTTACAACACTGACTGCTACCGGAAGTCCTTCCAGCCCACAGCATCACCATCCACGATGACTTTTTTAAGATTCTTCGATATGACTTACGACAACATTTCAGTTCCCTTTGAGGTAAATAAAGTATTTTTGAACTGAAATGAATTGAAACCTGTTTAAAAACACCTGGAACTGAAATAAAAAAGGCTGAAAGAACATCTACACACACTGAGGAGGATGGTAAGGGAGGTAAAAACATCTCCAAAGCTCAACGTTAGAGAACTGCTGCAAAGAGTTGAAGCATGAGAGTGCTAACTCCCCACAACAACCTTTAGACTCTACTTGTCAGGAAAAAGTCACTTCAGTCCTACCATCACAAACATAAATATGTGGCGTTTACTAAATACCTCTGGTACTTCAACTGAACCTCAGATGAATCTAAGACTGACAAACACACAAAATGGGATCTGGTATGAAACAGAGGATGAATATTTTGAAAAGCATCTTCTGCCCACTGTTAGGCATGATGGAGGATCAGTGATGGTGTGGGCCTGTTTCTCTTCCAAATGCCCCAAGAACATTGGTGGCAAGATATTTTTAAAACGAAAATTAGGTGGTCTCTTTCAGATAAATGAAAATTGGTGGTCATTGGGTGTTTCAGCAGGACGATGATCCAAAACAGCCAAATCAACACAGAAATGGCTCATCAAAATCAGCCTCAACTGAGAAAACCCCCAAATCCTCTCCGGCCGTGCCCTGACGAGTCGGAGCTGCTTGAGAAGCCTCTAAAAGTTCAGCGTGTGGATTAAGTTGCTGTGTGGCGATCTAACGATCAACCTCCTGAGCATCCTCAGTCTGAGACGTTGACGCTGCGCCACCGAGTCACTGCAAATTAAAAATACAGAGATTCTCATGCCTGGAACCAGATCATTGAGGTAAAATCTAGTTTCAAATGTGTCAGGACAGCACGTCATATGACTCATTGCAGTTACCTATTTTACTTTTACCTCAGCTGATAACATAGGCAGCTTCATTATCATTAATCTGATCAGTTTTTTCATTTAAATCAAAGTGACAAACAGGATTATACGGTTTTCATTTGATTTAATTTGCAAATTTTACAAAAGCCTAGAAAACATTTTGTGGACACTGTATTACATATATTAGGATCTTATAAGCTGTTAAACCAGGGCATGCAAAACATTATTGAAAAAGTAGCTCATTAAATTTAACCCAGCTACGGGTATCAGTTCTCAGTTTTTAACACAGAGAGGTAAAACATCAAAAATCCAAATGTTTCTGTTTTTCACAGTAGGTTTGTGATTCATTTAACTCGGATTAATTTGGATTAGATTTCCTAAATTGGAGCTGAAACTAAATGTTTGAACGAGATTGCTCAACAGTTGCAATTGTAGTCGCAACATTTCCTTTATTATGCAACAGGTGGCTTGTCAATCCCATAACATCACATGCAAAAACATGACATTTCAGAAGAGCTGTGTGTTCCTCAAACTGTTTTCCCTCGGCAGCATCATTTTACATAAAACGCTTGTGTGAAATGTCTTGATCCCACAAGAACTTTAAAAAAAAAAAAAAAATGTTATTGATGTGATGTAAAAGCAGGAAATTAAAGAGAACACAAACAATTTCTGCGCTCCACTTTGCTGTTGTGCTTTCTCATCTGCTGTTTTGACTTGTTTACAACAGGAATTCTGGGGAATTAAAGGGATAAATTTGGGCCAAAGGCAATTTAATGAGATGAGCAATAATTTCATGTGTTGAAAAAAAAGGTGTAAATGAAATGTTTAGCGATCTTTTTCGTTTTTATCTTTGCTTTTTTATCTTTTACTTTGCTTATAAAGAACACAAAATTGCAAATATGAATACACTGAGAAAAACATTGAAACATTCATATTTATGTCATGAGTTTTTGACTTTCCGTGTCTGAAAAATCATCTGGAATGTTCATCATCAACCCTGTCTCAAAATCCAAAATGGCTGCTACCCCTCAAAAAGGAGGTGGTAGTTGCATTATTAAACTATTTATTTTCCCTTCTGGTGTATGTTACGTCATTAATTAAGTGCCATTTTGCTGCAGTGTTTGAATAGGAGTTAACCTGGTGACTGAGCACAATTATTAGCAAATCCCAATAGTTCTCTGACTTGTACCTGAAACGTCGTTAAGCTAGCTGTGTCTCCATGGAGCGTTTCACTGCTCAGTGGACCCCCGCCTATTTGCGGATTCAGCTGTTCTCAGATTTTTCTGTGGAACTTGACTCCAAATTTTTTGAGGAAAACTCGCCTATTTGTGGACTTTTTAAACTTCTTTGTTACTAAATTTTGAGCATATCTAAAATATTCGAAACAAAAAGCAGGTTGGGAAGCTCGATTACCGATGCTACCAATGCTACTTGACATGCTAATGGTTGATGTTTGCAAAGCAGCCAATCTAGGAGCACCATTTAGAGAGGTCTAAAGTATTCATGGATTTACTCATGGGTGGTTGTGGTCCCGAACACCCAGGAGTACTGGATGTCAACTGGCCATGAATTTCCCAGAAGAATTATCCAGAATACCCCTCCAGAATCATATAACGCATATAATTTTCCCTACTGTGGAACCTCTGGAGATGATGGTAGAAAGAAGGATTCTTCATAAAATGAAGAACATCACGGACAACCCTGATCTGTCAGTGTCTTCAGTCAGAGGCTTCTTCAGATTTACTGTAATACTGACCACTACAGGAGATCCTTCCTTCCCACAGCCATCAGCATCTAACAACTCTTTGAAGAAACATAGATAACATGAGTTACAACATTTAATTTCCCTTTAGGATTAAAAAAATGTTTTGAAACTGAATTGAAGTAAGTTAAGCTAAACACCACCTGGTATCTGGTTTGGTGTAATACTCAAAACAGACAAAACAATACATTTTAAAACAACAAAACAAACAAAACCGTTGCCAGAAAAGAACACAATCGCATAAAAATAGTAAAGTGTATTAAAAAAGACCCTTAGCAGGCCACCTCATGTGAGCAATATCAGGCAGCCTGATCACTGAGGGCAACTATTCGCAAATCTCTCTGGTTCTTCCAGTCATATTATGTTTTATGGTTATACAAACAGGTTCCCTTTGAGAAACTGTACATCACAATGTGTGGGACTAATCTTTGACACACATACTGCTAATAAACACGTTAATTTTACAGCTATAGGCTAAACATCTTGTGTGCTTGGCAGCCATGTTTGTTTTGTAGTTTGGAGCTTATAAAGGGGCTAGAGTCAGAAATACAGCTAAAACCTTGAAAGAAGTTGTGATATAGACTGTATATTTCCTAAACAGGGTCCCTTAAGAAAACAAACAACCAAAAAAACCCTTTTTTAGTCTAGTTTAATAAATTGGTGCGCCCATTTCTAAATTCAAGTAAAAATTACTGGATGTTTGTGGTGCTATGTAGTATCAAATTAAAATGAAAGCAAAAAATGTGGTTATTATTAGATGAACAGTTTGTATTGTTGTAGATTATTTTAATTTGTCTGCGTTATTTTCTTTTTTTGATCAGTGAAAATGTGACCTTAATTTGTTTTAAGTGTATCACCATGAACAGCCTGGTGAAAAAAATCTGTGCTACTCTTGAATTATGAAAAAGGTCCACACAGACTCGTTCCAAGGGCCGCATATGGCCCCCGGGGCGCACTTTGGACAACCCTGACATAGACGCTACTTTCTCTCCTGGAAGCAGAAAAGTTGTGTTTTTTTTTTCTTTTAAAACCTTTTTTGTTTTGGTTTTTATCTTTGTTTCATAAATTCAATCAAAAACCAATAATTATTGTAACATTTCGAATAATCCGTACTTTCTTACTATCAGGACAGTAATAGTGTAAAAGTGATATCAAATGACAAAAGACATACAAAGACCATTTTATTATTTATTAGGAAATAAAATTTTTACAAAAAACCAAATCAGTTAATTATCAAATCTTGTACAATGTTCATCAAAACAGACACTTCTGTTTAAGCCCCCAGAACCCCGTAAGGCAACAAGAAAACATAAAAGGGTGACCAGTGCCACTGTTGGTCCGTCATCAGTCTCGTCCCAATAATCGCCATCATTACAAACGAGATGCTTTCTAGAAACACCCTCAAAACATTCAGCCAAATAAACAAAACAATGAATCATACGAGAGACATTTGAAAGTATAAAACATATGTTAGAAATGCTCTGAGAACTCTGGATAACACAAGCAATCACTGAT
Source organism: Anableps anableps (assembly GCA_014839685.1). NCBI lineage: Eukaryota > Metazoa > Chordata > Actinopteri > Cyprinodontiformes > Anablepidae > Anableps > Anableps anableps. The sequence continues at coordinate 7,440,611 of CM026076.1, read as the reverse complement.
ATGACATAGTCATTACAAAGGAGAGACACCACGGAACGTGCCTCCCTCCACTTCCTCAATGGAAATTTCAGTACCTTGCCAGTTCTTGAGTGTTTCAGCATGATTACTGCTTTTACTCTCAACTTTGGCTAACATGTATTCACAGAGTGCACCTAACAGCAATGCTCTGCAACAAAAAATACATTAACAGGAAGCAGTGAAGTACTTTCAACAATATCCAAAGAAATAACAAATTACATATATATGTTATTTATATACATATATATGTGTATACATATGCGTGTGTGTGTGTGTGATTTTTTTTTAACAGATTAAATCACACATAACATTCAGTACTTGATAAGCTGACAGTGAATTCAACTTTGCCTAATAAAGAAAAAGAAAGAAAGTACATTCACTTCTTCAAATATTTAACTTAGTCTTGGAAGACATTTTCCAGTTGATCAGCGCACCACACCAGTCTAAAAAATGGTTTATCTTTAAAGAAACCAGTTAAATCCAAGACCAGTTTCCAAATATTACAACCAGCTGGAATAAATACCTACGGCAAGCTTCTGGGACGCTCTTCTGCAAATGATCAAAAGTTAAAGCTCATTTTGACAGGAAATCAAAAGAATTAGGAATCAAGATGACTTATTATCGACCTTGGTTAAAAAAAAAAAACAAAAAAAAAAACGAGACCTTTTTTTTTTTGGGTGGGGGTGGGGGTGGGGAAGCTCTCCCAAAACGCTAAACTGTACCGTTTTAAAAACGATAATCTGGTTCTAGATCCAACTGGCTGCTGAAGCTGGGCATGTAACAACCCAAGCCAATGCCAGACGAGCCTCATGGGGCCGGCGTGAACGCGCAAAAGATTCTGGCTTTGCAAAGCTAAACAGATTCTCCTGACAAACAAATTGCTTCACTTTTATTTATTCTGCGGCGAAGATTTGGCCCAGTCAGCCAGAGTTGCGTAGCGGACCTCTGGGGCCATGCTGTTCCCAAAAGGACTCTGAAGGCTCTGCGTGATGCCGCTGACGTCTTGCTGCCTCAGATCCACGTTGGCGCCATTGCTCATGGGACGAGGGAGTAGGTTGGTGTAAGTATTTTCTTGGCTCTCTCTCTGGGACTGCATCAGAGGGCTGCTGCCATCTTGTCCAACAGAGACCTGCGGCTCCTGCTTACACTGGAAGACATTCCCTCCAACGAGGCCCTTCAGGAAATCGTCACTCACCATTCCCTCTAGGAAGGGGTAAGAGCCAAGGCCCTGGGACCCATCTGCAGGTACCGATCCGTTATAGTTGCTGGTGTTATTGTGGGCTGTATGGACGGAACCAAAGCCTTGCCACATATTCTGGAGACCTTGGTTCTGGGTCTGGCTCTCAGAGTTCAGATCCTCTCTTTGATGCTGCTGCTGGAACAGCAGGTGAGACTCGGACGGGTTCATCATGTTGCCCTGAGTAACTGTGTCCAAACACTGCAGGTCCCGCATGGAGAGCTGAGGGAGGGCGTTGTTCTCACAGCTGCTGGGATCCAATTTGAGGGGGTATCCAGAGCCACGGTTTGGCTGGTGCTGCCTGCTGCTGTTTGGGTGGTTGCCAATGGGTCCCGATGGGTTTATGGTAACCGTGTCCATGATAGAGGAGGTTGGATTGGCCCATGAATTACCGAGCTGTACGTTACGAGCCTGCGACGTCATCATTGGACCGGCTGTCTGAGCTCCTGGTTGGTAGGACTGGTTAAATCCCGTCGTTTGCTGCTGCATCGTAGGCGGGGTCTGCCTCAGGTACATCCCGCCGAGGTCTAGTCAAAGGAAAAAGACGATTTTAGCGGATGCTCATCTTGTATTATCCAAAATAACACATGAAATGTTTAAGATAAAACTAATCACCTTTCCTCATGTGAGCCATTGGGCTATGAGGCACGGCCTTCGGCCTGCCCATCTGAAGACCAGCTAACGTACCACCTGAAGATGGCAGAGAAAACGTGGAACACGATTATAAATGGATACAGTTGGAGTGAAATCATTCACTACAAAAACACAAAATCTTACCAAGTATTTCTGGTCTTGTTTCTAGTGCAAATATTTTGAATACGCTTGACATAAGACAAAACTAGCTTAAAAGTAATTTTTCAGCAGCTATGGGAGCTTGTTTTAAGTCAATAATTCCTTAAAATTTATGAAAAAGTTCTAGTTATAAGTGAAATAATCTGCCAGCGGAGCAAGACATTTTAACTTACAATATGGGAAAAATGTGTTGTTCCACTGGCAGATTATTTCACTTATTCAAGATATTTGCACGAGAAACTAGACCAAAAATCCTTGGTAAAGTTTGTGTTCTTGCAGTTTTGCAGATGAGTTCACAGAATCACATCTCATTCATACCTGTGAATCCCGATCTCCTAAATAAGTCCTCCATTTTGCGTTTTTTCTCATTGTAGCCGTAAGGGTCTAAAGAGGAGGCAGAATGCTTTCATAAATCAAGGAGCCTTGTTTAACAGACGCAACAAAACGAGAGTTTCTTGTCAGAGATCAGTGTCTCACCTTTGTTTTCGGGCAGATATCTGAAATCCATCGGTTCACTGACTTCCTGATCGGAGGGTCGGCGCAGCTGCATGTGAACGGTGACCGACTCGGTTATGTTGGTGTTGTAGTACTGCGGGGTCTTGAACACAATCGCAACTTGACGATGAACGTCGGCCTGGGAAAAAGAACCTCTGGCCTCCCATCCGTTCGAGGCGAAAAATCTCACCTCAATGTCATCTGTTGGGAAAAGAAATGATGGGATGATAGTCGCAATACATAATACAGCCTGTTCGTTCACAAAGCGTAACGCTTACTTGCTGGAACTTTCCCAAAAGCAATGTGTAAATTCTCCAAACCTGTCATTTCTAGGTAAGCTAGTAAGTTCCCTGAAGCTAATCTGTAGGTTCTGAGTAAGATTCAAGAAAAAAGATGCTTCTGAGAGGTTCTGTAAAAAATATTTATTTTAAAAATATTTTTAAGTTCTGGGTAAGCTCAGGAAAGTAACTGTTAAATTTCTGAAACGTGACCTCATAGGCTCCTGGAAAGTAGTCTGTATATTCTGTGAGACTAACCTATAAGTTTCAGGTAAGTTTTGGAAAGCAACATGTAAAAGTTCTGTAAAAGTAACCTTTAGATTCATGGTATGTTCTGGAAAGAAGCTAGTGAGTTACCAGAAAGTAACCTGTGTGTTTGGCTAGGTTACGGAAAGTAAACAGAAAGTTCTGTAAGGAAGAAGATGTAAACTGTAGGTACATCTGAGAAAGTTACTTGTAAGTTTAAATAATGTAACCTGTAAGTTTCAGCTAAGTTCTGGAAAGTAAAATGTAAGTTCAGGGAAAGGACTAGTAAGTTCATAGAAAGTAACCAGTAATTTTATAGAATATAACCTAGAAAATTCCTGAGAGTAACTTTTCAGTTCAGGAGACGAGCCGGTAAGTTCCAGGAAGTTCAGGCTGTTATGTATCGCTACTGAAAACTAGATTCAAATGTAAACAGACGAGCACAAATGGCAATGAAGAGCAAAATGAACCAGCAGATTTGAGAGACGCATGTACAGGAAAAAAAGATGCAAATAAGAGCAGAAACATTAAAAACACAACTAAATGGGTAAGATTAAAAACAAGGGCTGATGTTTAGAGCAGTGATGGTTTGTACCTTTTTGTACTTTGTCACACAAGAGGAAGATTTCGTCGCCTCCTTTGACACTTCCACTGTTCCTGTTGACCCGACAAATCCTCAGCTCAGCTGTGTTTGGGGCTCCTAATTACATAGAAACAAACATTTCATGGACAGAAAGGTCTCTTTAAAAGCTCTTTATTAGATGATATTTCTTGTTGAATTCATTGAAGCAATTATAACTGCGTAAACATGCCTCGCCTTTGAGGTAAAAGCACCAAACATTTACAGCTGAGATCTAAGCAAGTGGAGTCACATGTTTGCTTTCAGAAGAGGAAGTGCTCCATGGTAACGGTGTTGTTTGAGGGTTGGTGTGTATCAAGAACTTCCTCTTTCTGTATGTGAAACCATGTTGAGAAAAAAATAGACTGGACACTTGCACACAGGTTTTGAGACACTTTAGGTGCAGCTTATTGCAAGTGCCGTTGTTTGTGCAGGACTATCACTGCATTGAAAATTTAGAAAAGTGGGTCAAGACATATGAACAACAGTGTTAAACACAAAGTCTCAGTCTCAGCTATCAGTGCAAACCTACAACGTACATCATTTTGCATTTCCCTAAAACCAACTTCATGGGTATTCAGTCCTGTTTTTCATAGCTTCCAACCAGCTAGTGTGATGTGATTTTGGTGTGTTTGACGCAGTTCGAGCTCAGCGCACTCACTGTTGTCGTAGATGGGGTTGGTGACGATGGGGTTGAGTCTTCGGGTGAAGTGACCGTTCTCGTCCTGCAGGAAAACCTGGATGCACAGGCGGACCACGTTCAGGTCGTACTCCTCCGTCTGCATCAGCTGCTCTTTGGGCACTGAGGTGACATAGACACGTACATTACCCACAAGTGATGTGGTAGCACCCTACATAGTCTTTAATAATCTGCAACAAGACCAAGGAACCAAACATTTGGTGATTTGAACCTGTAAGTTCAACGAAAGTAAATTGTAAGGTTCTGGGTTAAGAGAGGAAAGCAACAAGAAACTTCCTGAAAATTAATCTACACAGCAAAAACACCAAACCTTACAAGTATTTTTGGTCTAGTTTCTAGTGCAAATATCTTGAATACACTTGAAAAAGGACAAAACTAACTTAAAAGTAACTTTTCAGCAGATATAGGAGCTTGTTTTAAGTCAATAATTCCTTAATATTGAAAAAAAAGTATGGGTTATAAATGAAATCTGCCAGTGGAACAAGACATGTTTCCCATATTATAAGTTAAAATGTGTATTCAAGATATTTGCACTAGAAACTAGACCAAAAATACTTAGTAAGATTTTGTGTTTTTGCAGTGAGGAGGTTGACTTACAGAAAAATAAGTCATTTTCCAGCAAAATCAGCATTTAATGGTTATTTTAAGGACTATTAAAAAAAAGAAATCTGCAATTTTTGACTAAAATACTGGAAAATAACCTTTTAATTAAAAGAAGCAAGAAGTAAGTTCCTGCAAAGTAACCTGTAAGTTCTGGTCTAGTTCAGGAAAAAAATCTAGGTAAGGTCCCAAAAATAAGCAGCAACCTCTCTTTTCCAATCTACCTTTAATTTAACTTATTATTTAGTGATTGTCTGTAATTCTGCAGCTGCAGCTAATACACAGAGGATGACATGCTTAAAAATAAGCCCTTTTCTAGCAAAAATAGAACTTAATTGTTATTTTTAAGGACTGTTAAAGTAAAGAAATCTGCTATTTTTGACTAAAATACTGGAAAATAACCTTTTAATTAAAAGAAGCAACAAGTAAGTTCCTATAAGTTTAGGTAGCTTAGAGTTTGACCAGGTGCACGAACTAAAAATATTTAGTTTGTCGAACAATAACTTGCTGCTATTTACAGCTGTGCTGCTAAAATTTTCATTTAAGTATTAAACCTTGAATGTTAAAGTAAGGAAAAATGCAATTTTAGATTAAAATACATGGATTTTGGATGTTGACATGCTGAAAAACAAAGACTCCAGAGCCCTCTTCCAGCAAAATGAGCATTTGATGGTTATTTTAAGGACCATTAAAGCATGGCGAATATCTTTTGCAACTAAGATGATCACTTTATTCAACTGTTGTATAAAAACACCACATTGTGAATTTCAAAGTGTGATTGTTTTAAGCTGTAGGTGCACATTTATCCTGCACGATGTGAGAGCGGTAACACTGCAGATACATCACTCAGCAGCTCAACTTGGGCCGTCCACATTTCACATACACTTTTTTTTTTTTTTTTTTTTTTTTTTTTTTTTTTTTTAACCTGCACGGCCTACATCGTCTGCTGCACACACGCACTCAGACACATATCTACATGCGAACGTCACACATCCCGCCTCCACAATCAACACACACACCTTGAAGGGAGAGCTCTCACTGAGAGACGCCCACGCACCGACATCAGGCTTTCACATCTGCCTACTTTCTCTTCCTCCACCTCTCAATTTCTATCTCCTGTGCTCACGGCGAGGCCATCCCCGCCTACAACCTGTCACCACGGTGACGCCGTGCGACGTCACCTCAGAGTGGAAAAGAAGCGTCTGCGTGAGACAGAGAGCAAAAGACGAGGCTCCCTGCACGAGTGACCACGGTGGCTGTTGACGTGTGTGAAAGTGGTGGAACACGTCTTTTCTTCTCAGACTTACAAAGCGCCTTTTTTTATTATTATTATTATTATTTTTTTTAATTTGAGGCTGCAGGGTTGACACGTTTTGAAGGTTCCTGTGGCTATTTAACAACAAAAACACCAACCAGTGAGAACTGGGAATACTCTGGACTGAGACCCCTCTTTCTCAGCCCTGGTGTGCTTTGCTCATCTCAGCGTTGATCTGACTGCAGAAAAAAAAAAAAAAAAGAGGAACTGAGAAAATGCCTCTCAAGCTTCCTCGGTTACAATCGCGCATAAATACTTTCTGAGGTCGATGTGAAGATTTAACCTCTTGATTAAAAGTTCTTTTCGTCGACACTCAGCCACCTTCAGTCCACCTCCCGATCCGAGAGCTCGTCGAACCCCGTTTGGCAGCAGTTCCTTAAAACAGCTGTAAGACGTTATCAGTGCCTCGCTTTGCTTCAGTTCATCAAGGTTTGCAGATGTTTGTTTCTGCGCGGCTCTGTGAGGGTCACCGCCTCAGGTCTGAACGCTGACTCGTCCCTAGTAACACTGATTCCCTGATTTTTTTTTTATTTTTTTTATTATTATTATTATTATTTATTCATTTTTTTAAATTTTTTTTTTTTGAGGATTTGGTTGCAGATTTGCTGCTGTGTCTGTGATAATCGTCCTCTTGATGACTCTGGGATAACAGAGGACTTTGTAACTGCAAAAGAAGGCCAAATCATCATCCCTCCTCCACCATGCTGTGCTTTATGACCAAACATCTCCACTTCGGTCTCCTCTGTCTTTCTGTCTCATGGTTCGCTCCTGCTGCCATTTTTGACACAACACAACATCTTGCCAAGTATTTTTGCTCTAGTTTCTAGTGTAAATATCTTGAATAAACTTGAAATAAGACAAAACGAGCATACAAGGAATTTTCTGCAAGACATTTTTCGCATATTATAAGTTAGAATGTCTTATCCCACTGGTAGATTATTTCACTTATAACTCAAACTTTTTCATCAATATTAAGGAATTATTGACTCAAAACAAGCTCCTATATCTTCTGAAAAGTTACTTGTGAGTTAGTTTTGTCTTATTTCAAGCGTATTCAAAATATTTGCTCTAGAAACTAGATCAGAAATACTTGGTAAGATTTTGTGTTTTTGCTGTCTAACTTCCAGTAGTCAGAAAAAAAATGGTGATTTATCTACTAAATATGTGCAAAAGCTGGTGATCAGTTGTACTCAAACAAAGGGAAGGTTTTCCAAATACAAACCTCCACATGTCTATTTGCCCACTTTATTTCCTGGATCCTTTCAATCCAATAACTTCCATGTGTACAGCAGTCTGAGATAAGAACCTTTGCAGCAGCTCAGCTCTTACTCAGATTCATGTCGGGTCATCAGGTTTGTGTGCTTGTAGGTGGCAGACACACACAAGCACACAGTGGAGAAACTGAAGGAGGGAGAAATTAAACGGAGATGGAACTACAGATGGAACATGCCGGGCTGCTCTGAGCGCTTGCGAGAGTGTTGGTGTTGCGCGCCGCTGATCAAGGCAGCTGCTGGACGGACAGGTGCATGAAAGTGGGTCGTAGGTGGCTGCAGCGGGGAGCGTCGGTGTGTGTGTGTGTGGTGGAAAAGAAAGTAGGGCTTCAATTAGCCAATGTTCTGGGTTGCATTAAGTTTGCAGCCAGGTTTTACGGAGACAATGTTGAGGGGGAATGATGGGGGGCAACGTGGAGGGTGTTAGTTTGCTGTGGGGCACAAGTGGTTAATGTGACTGTGGGAGCTGAGCGTGAGAGCAAAAAAAAAAAAAAAAAAAAAAAAAGAGTAGGCAGGTGCCAGTTCTCACCACAAGAAGTGTCTCCACTGCATGACTCACAATTTCTCCACCTTTTAGGATATGCAACAATGCGTTTCTGTGTCTCTCTGAGGCTGAAGCAACTGTTACAAGGACACATGCAATCGCTGCACCACTCATCGTACCGTACACGTTACGATGAGTGGACGAGGCCCCAAAGAGCGTATTTATGCTTGGATACAAACATAGAGGAAAATATTCTGGGAATGATGAATTTCTGGTCCAGTTTTGAGTGCAAATATCTTGAATACACTTGAAATAAGACAAAACTTGTTTAAAAGTAACGTTTCAACAAGAAACAGGAGCTTGTTTTAAGTCAACAACTCCTTAATATTGATGAAAAATGTTCTAGTTATAAGTGAAATAATCTGCCAGTGGAACAAGACGTTTTTCCCATATTATAAGTTAAAATATCTTGACCCACTGGAAGATTATTTCTCCTATAACTAGAACTTTTTCATCAATATTAAGGAATTATTGACTTCAAAAAAGTTCCTATATCGTGTTGAAAAGTTACTTTTAAGCTAGTTTTGTCTTATTTCAATCATTTTCAAGATATTTGCACCGGAAACTTGACCAGAAATCCTTGGTTTTGCAGAGTTCAAGCAGCATCCATGTCTTAGTTTGAAACGATAACCCAAGGCAGCGTTGCAACATTGCACCATCCTCCTGATGTCTGCACAGGACAGATGAATTCAAAAATGTTGCAAGCAGACGTCATTTAGTAGAAGTAGGGTGGCCTCATCTGCCATCTCTGACAGCAAAACGCAGAGATTCCCTTGCAGTGGTTTCTGTACCGGGTCAGGCCTCCTCTTCGTTGGAACATTCTTCAGCAGCGGTAACGCACCTCGTACACAGAGATGCAGAGCTGGTGCTGTGCACATTTTCAGTGGTTTTACGAGAGTTAAACTGTATATAATTTTATTTTCTATTTATTTAGAGCCTAAAAATGCAGAAACAGCCGAGTGAAGCCCTCATTGTGGGCCTGAGAGTTCGATGAGCTGTTCTTTTTACAAGAGTGTGTGGGGCTGATTCAATGGGAGCGGTTCAGGTGCATAATAGATTAAATAATTAAATAATAATCTAGATGGAGGGAAACCCCAAATTCTTTAACTTGGAGGCTCCAACTTTAACGCATGGTTCCCCTAGCAAGATGCACCTTGACTAGACACTTTCTGGACCCATCGACAAGCATCTAGACTAATTCTGGTTGGATATTTCTTTATAGACATGGATTTTAAACATGGCTGCGATCAGGGGCTTGAAGAATTTAGAGGAAGTCCCTGTTTATTATTTCATCTCGGGCTGGAGCTCATTCTGTTTTATTTATTGATTATTCTGACGATTAATCGATTAATTGGATAAAAAAAAAAATGGGTACATTCTGCAGATTTTTCCACAAATAATTCAATTCCTTTTTTAATTTTATTGCCTAAGATGCAACAACATAGCATTCCTGTCGTGAACACTTGATCATTTGTCGCAAAAGATGCATCTGCAGCTAAATAAATACTTCTAATATCAACATGTGAAAAGGTCGGCGCTTCCTGCTCGACTGAACGTCAGCAGTGTTGCGCTGATCTGTTTACTGATTAATAATTAGACAGCAAAAGGTGATTAATAATTTGAACCAGGTGAAACTAAAACTATGCCACTTAGAACATATTTACAGACAAAAGGTATTTTTTCCCATCTTGAATGCAAAGTATATAGATTTTTGTCCAGTTTTGGATTAATTACTGCTTTGAGCAAATCGCCTTTTCTGAGTCTGTTTACTCCAGTTTACAATTAATCGATTTCTAAATTAGTTGACAATTATTTCAATAATGGATCCATGACGATTAATCGTTTCAGCCCCAATTTCGTCCACTTTTCTCCCACTATCACCGACAGCAAAAACAGCCCCACGTCATGATGCTGCCTTCACCGCAGCGTGTTTTTAGGGTAACATTAAAGGATATTCGCAAAAAGAACAAGAACTTGTGCACACAAGTCTTGTTCCTAAAAATCCCAACAGTTGCATGTCGGATTATTATCCCACCCTACAAAATAAATTAAATTAATCACTTACAAGCTCAAAACTAACATGAAATACATGATTTATGTGTGTAAACTTTTAACCTTTGGTAAAACCACCCCTCATCGACCCTGGCTGATGTTTTCTTCTTGATTAAAGTAAACAGACAGCGGTTATAACCGCATTCATTAGTTTCAATCACTAAGGACTTTTCTTCAAGGCTGATTCCAGTCTTGTGTCACAGGAGTGAACAGGTGCGCCACCGTAACCACAACGAACTGACAGCAATACAGAAACAAATCACTGCGTCACATGAGCACTGGTGTCATCATCAGTGTCATATGTGTGATTCACTAAACAGGTGAGACACGGTGATCTGCGTTTCTTGGTAAAAGGGTTGATATGAAACACAGCCTTCATTTGAACAAATGGGCGCTTCATGCCGCATTGCTAATCCAGGCTAATCCAGCACAGAAAGATGAGCTGTAGATAAAACTAAGAGCTCGGATGAAGTTAAAAAAATATTTTTTCCTAAGTAAGAGCTATAAAAGTTTAGATTTGGAGTACACAAGCGTGCGCTACAAAAACACAACATCTTTTTGAGTGTTTTTGGTCTAGTTTCTAGAGCAAATATCTTGAATACACTTGAAATGACAGAAAACTAACTTACAAGTAACTTTTCAGCAGATATAGGAGCTTGTTTTCAATTAATAATTCCTTAATATTGATGAAAAAGTTCTAGTTATAAGTGAAATAATCTGCCAGTGGAACAAGACATTTTAACTTAATGTAATCATAATATGGGGAAAAAACCCCACCCACATCATCCTCTGGTCTAATCTGTGTCTCAGTGGGTCTCTTAGTGTGGCTGAAGGGGTCAGCAGGTTTGCATATGAGTATAAAGATGGTAAAGCAAGCGTGTTGAGCATGAGGGAGGGGGACTGTCATATCTCCCCTCGACACAGGAAGCAGCTGAGTTTCAAAGCAGAAGTGAACTGCTTTAGATAGCAGGTCTTGACTTCCAGTTGCCTGTTACACTCTGCTGCAGCTACGCATGTGCTGAATATGAGCTTCAAGCTTTGCAATGGCAAATCAACACCTGGAAAGATATTTCTGAACCAGGGGGGAAATCATTATACAACATACAACTACAATGACTGTTAAAATCAAGAAATGATAAATTACTGATCCCAAGAACACTGTAGCAACTGTCAAGCATGGTGGAGGCAGGATCATGCTATGGAGCGATTTTGATGCCAGTTATTCTGGTGAGTTGCGCAAGTATGAGACTCAAATATATACATAAATTCACCTAAATAATTTAAAAATTGTTGCTTGAAGATCTAAGAAGGTAAATTGTTTATTTGCAGAAGCTGAGAAACTGTTTTGGAGCCATTTCTAAAGATCATCAGTTATAACAGCGGCACTTTAGATTCAGATGAGCTTTATTTCTGGAAAATTTACAACATTACAAAAAAACAAAACGCTGTTTTACAAACTTAAATTTTTTTTTTTCTGATCTTTGAGACACGATGGCAAGAACTGTTTGGAGGAGTCCATGAGAGGCTTTCAAATCTAACAGCACCACACTAAATGTAAAGCATGGTGGTGGAAGCATTATGCTGAGGGGCTGATTTTCTCCCAGTGTTACAGGTGCATTGTTCAACTCAAGTAAACACTTGAATGACTGGACATCCTAGGGGACGTTTAGCCAAATATTAGCGGGGATCGATGTGTAAATTTGAGTCTGGATTTATAATTTTCTTTCTTTTTCCTGTTTTAAAGTAAACAGCTCAAAAGTATCGATATTTATGCCTATGATTAGTGGAAAACGTCAGTGGACCTGCAGCTAAAACCTCACTTCAGTGGTTATTTTGCTGCTTCTCTGCCTTCCTGAAATGACTCAAGTGTTTTTGTTTACATGGTTGGATTAATAATTTCACGCATCACTACCAGAAAGAAAGACATTTTTATCGTCTTAACTGTCAGGGGGAAAAAAAGCAACAGATGTGATCGCATTTGATGTCAGTCAGCGAGAGGCAAAATGTTAGTAGGATGAAAGGTTTCATTTATATTACAGGAGCAACATGTGTCATAGTTTCATATGTTTTAGAAGCTGTGTTAGTCGTCACACATTAGGTATGAGGATTATCACGGATATAGATGCAATGAATCAAAGGCAGAGAGCAAACCAGAAGCACATGTTAAATGTGCATTGTAGTTGTGCTTGACACTAGACATAAAAGTATTTCACATATCTCACATTTGTGACAAAAAACACAAAAGTTTAAAGTATATGTGTCTAATTTAAACCTGAACACAAACCAGACCTGCTTTAGAGACCTGTACTGTAAAGCTCCCTACCCGACATTTATCATCATCTCTGCGAGCTGGGGAAGCCCCTTGGTTTAACCCTCCCTCTTTTAATGAATCCTGCATTCCCAGCTCTCACGTGGCCTCCTGCACTGATCTGAATTGAGCAACTGTGACCAAGAATGGGGAAGTAGCTCAACGCCTGTTTGTACACGAGAACTGCTGCTTGTCTGCAAGGGAGGACCGCAGAATGAAAGCACATAAAGGAAATGGCTACAGTGTAGATAGCGCGGCGGCAAGGCAGCGGATTTTCATGTCGATGGCAGGAAAATCTGCTCAGTTGCCTGAGAACTGGGTCAACCAACATTTGAAAACATTTCTTGTGAATTGTTTTGAACCTGTTACTCAGTAGCAAAAGCAGGAAAACCAGAAGCAACGACCAGAAGTGCTCAAAGATTCACTTCTAATTTTGTCGATAAAAGGGGTTGAATTATACACCGGGGAGGAAACAATACTTTAAACTAGATTAAGAGATGTTGTAACAGTAGTTCGACTAACATTCATATTTACTGCAGCTTTGTCGCACTGATACAGGCAAATTTGTGGGAGTAAGTAAATAAAAGATTGAATAAAACATACAAAGCTTAATAAGTTAATTATAGGGAGTGTACAGAACAGAATATTCTTTATTTATGAAGAAAAGATAAAACCAAAACGCAAAAGCTGAGTATGAAAAACTGAGAATGATCCAAAAGCTTGTAGAACCACCGTTACCAACAACCATCCACCTTGGTGGATGCTAATTTCCCTCTAATATTGTATAGAAGTGGTAAAAGTGTAATAGCTTTCCATACAGAGCTTTTCCATTTTGACATTTTTTTTCTTTATTTTTTTTACATAAATATTCTAATTTGTTCCTTGTTTTAGTACACTTTTAGTTTGATTTGAACATTCACTGAATCTGCTAAAAAGAAACAAAACCCCATCAGTTTTATTATGTCCTAACATGTAAAACTTTTAACAGCTTTTCAACCATGGCTACATCTATTATCTAACATTAGCCACCAGTCCAGTAATAGCGGATAAACCACTAATAATTTGGGCTAAGGTTATGTTTTGAATGCCTAAAAATAAGAATTCGTAGGCAAAAGTGAGATAATATTTATTTTCTTTCTCTAATCTAAAAAGCAAGAAGAACATTACTATGTTTTGGCTAGCTTAGCTTAGGGCAGCTAGCATTAGCATGGATCCTGATTTTAGTATTAGACACAAAAGAAGCGTTACAAACTGAATTTTGTGATTAAACAATAATAGTTTGTAACATTGAAGCTCTGTTAGGACTTTGTTGAACAGTTTGTCTATTTTGTCTTTTTGAAAGTTATATTTTCTTAATGTTTGATTTGTTGGTAAAAGCTAAATGGTTAACAGCTAAAACAGTTACTGTTTGGTTCCTCTCTCACAGTTACTGCCTTGAGCATAAAGTTTCAACCTTATGGTCAAAGCAGTGTGCAAAGAAAACTTTATAGAAACCACTGTAACACTACGATATGATATAAGATTTAATCGAGTTCCAGTTGTATCATGTCACAAACATCACGCAGAGGACAATGACAATAAAGCTAGATCAGCCATTAACGCTTTCATAATTAACTTCGGACTCTAAGAGCAAAGAGGGAGCCTGAAGTTGGAACCAGATCTGAGAATGATCTCATACTAAACCGTTCAGCTGATGGTCAGAAAAACAGATTTTTGTGCTAAATGACCAGGCTAACTATGGTTAGCAACACCAGCAATAACAATACATGTCTTCGACAAATCTGACTTCCCAAGTCAGAATTCTACCTTTAGATGGGTTCCTGTCAATTTTCAAATTTGGAACATGGAAATTCTTATTTCCAAGTTCAAATGGATTATGTAGTTTCACAATTCCCACTATTATTCCAGAAAAATCGCCTTTGATCGTGTGAGAGAGAAGGTTACGGTGGCTGACCGCAAGCTAACAAACAAAGAAATTTTTTTAGATTCCTTTGTGACAAAAGTTCTTTGGCGAAATCGGTCAGTGTTTTGTAACAACTGTCAAACAGAGCCAAAGACAGATCTGAAACTTGACTAAGAGGTAGACCTTTCTTTCTTAGGAAAACCGAAAGTATGGTCCGGTTTCATCTTTGTTTTTGTTGGCATTTTTTTACCAGAAAGACAAGCTCCTTCGGTCGCTAAAGATCTGTAGAGCCTTGGATTAACTGGTTACTGTAAGTTCTTGAAAAACTAAGAAGTGCAAGCAAGACAACATTTTTGTAGAGCTATTTTCAGAAGATTGAGATGTGTTTGATTCTCAGAAGTGTTTTTGTACTCCTTACGCTTTGAATTTTTGTTTTGTTTTCGCGTAAACTCCTGCGAAGGTTTTTATTTTGTATTTTCTCGACACACATAGCAGAGGTTCGACTGTTTAACTTTGTATCTTTCTTCAAGAGCATGCTCTCCAACTTGGTTCATGAGTCATCCAGAGTGAGGATCTACAAAAACATCCGATGACCTCTATAGATCCGGACCACAGTAAGGCGTTCTTCTTCTTCTGGTGAGGCGATTCCAAACTGAGAAACTGATCCATCCAGGTGTCTTACAAACACTGAATTCCTTCTCCCTAAACTTTCATGCCCTGTTTTTAAACTCATGAGAGACCAATTTCCATAAACGCCTAATAAAAGACTTTTAATAACCTTATGTAGAAATAAAAACTTCTCTTTAATTAGTGTTAGTTTTCATGTTTGTTTTTAATGCGTTTCATTGTTAAATTAGTCCTTAGAAACTAGTTTTTAGTGTGAAAATACTAATATATATATAACCCTTAATTATGTGTCGTTAACTGGAATGATTATAAATGAAACTATTTTTAATAAATAAACATATACTGTATGTTTAAAATATATGCCTTCCTCCTTTAGATTGATTTTCAGTAGGTATTAACTTATATATTCTTGATATATTTATATAGTTTTCTATTGCCTATCAATTGCTGCAGAGAAAAGCAAATAGAAAGAGGCCCAGTAGTCGTACTCACCATTGAAGGGGTTGATCCCTCTTGTGATCCTCTGAAGGATGGCATCCTTTACTTCCCTTCTCCTCACGCACTGGATGCCCAGATTCTGGAAACTGTGGAAAACACAACGATTAAGATACAGTTGTTGCAACATCTTAAATTCAAAATAAACAAAGCTGATTGGATCACACCTGAGTGACGCAAGATCTTAAAACAAAACAAAAACAACAAAAAATACCGTCTTTTAAAAGTCAAAGCAATGACGCAAATCGTCTCGCCCGTCTGGTTGGCTCGGTGTGTCATGTTCCAGCAAATATTACAAACATATTCAAATATTCATCAGGGATTTGGACTCATTACAATATAACGGCCAGAAGTTGTAAATTATTTTTAAAATGAACTCTGAGAGGGGTATATATATAAATTTCATGCAAGAAGAGATCCTGACTCATTCACACTCTCACACTCGCGCTCCAGTACTCACACACAAACTTTATTTTCTCTCTCTGAAGCAAATAAGAGTGATGTCACTCGGGGAATTCCCATATTGCCATCTTCATCACAGACATGGGTTTGATAAATATGCTTAGTGTGTGTGTGTGTGTGTGTGTGTGTGTGTGTGTGGAAATGTGAGTTTGGCGTGTAATCTGCTGTACGAGTTTGTTTTGATGCAGTTAAGAGGTCTTCGGTTTACACACTGAGCCTTTTGAAACCGATTAACAAACCAAATGCTGCTGAAAGGGAGCAAATCGGGTATGTGGCGATCTGTTTACATGACGTCAAAGAGAAAGTGATTGTTCGTGTGACCGTGTGCTGATGAAGACCGAGACTGAAGGGATTCGGAGTTTGGAGGTGAACTCACGCTATTACTCTGCGGTCGGGGCCAAACTCGGCCTCGTAGAATCCATCTTTGCAGTCCTTCCCCACCAGGTCGTGCGGATGCGGCCGGTAGGGCTCGTTCTTCGTCACCAGGTAAACACGGACCTTCCCCTTACCGCAGTAGTTCAGGATCTGTGGAGAGACATGCAAAGTTTCACACCTCTCTGTGATGTACACGTAACTTTGGTGCAGCTCGGTGCAGAATCGTGGATTTTCCCCACTGACCTGCAGACTGGGGTAAGTCCTGTTGTTGTCAGAGCTCTTCTCGCCGGGGATGCTGCCGGCGGAGCGACCCTCACACTTGTATCTGAAGCGCATCCCCCTCTGCTTGGGCTGCTCGAAGATCTGGACGGCTGGCTCAGGCACTGAAATGAGGAAAGAGTAAGAAATCAGACTGATTTTGTTTCTCGGGTGTTTTCACACTCGGTTCGACTGGGGACCAAAATTGCTACACTGTTACATTTTCAGCTGGTGTGGTTCACTTGCACACTGCTCTGACTCAAACAAAAATAAACCTTCGGAAACCTGTTCCCCTCCACGCCTGTGGGGGCGCTGCACCAAGAACCACTGAAGGAAACGACACGAAAACCTCTAAATACACTGAGTGCAACTTCCTTCTTCACAAAATGTAAACTAAAATGGAGTGGCGTCAGATTTTAGCGGTTGTAGGACTTCTCCCGCTAGTGCTGGACACACGTGTTTGTTTTGGTTGTATTTACCCAGAATTCCCTGCGCTGCAGTCCACTTCCTGCCTTTGAAGAACATTTGCATTCGAACCACATCAGAGTTCACTTCAACCAAACCAAGACATAGGTTTGTAGGCGAACCACAGTTTGCTTTTTTGGTCCGCATCAGAGTTCGAGTTCACGTTCACAGCTCCCCAAACGAACTGAACTCTTTAGGCAAACGAACTAGAGTTCGATTAAAGCGGACTGAACAGTTCTTAAGCCTTTTGTAGCTGATTATAAGATGGAAGCTAGATGAATGGATGTAACTTTGAGACAACGGTACAGGGAATAAAATCTGGAAATCCAACCATCTTTCCCTAAGATATTGTCTTTCTATACTTCCATACACATTTTTTCAAACTCTTCCAGGAACCCACATCATCCTCACTCTTCTTCTTCTCATGATTTCCACGGATCCCAAATGGGCATCAAGGGAGGTGAAAAACCAACCAACTGGCCAAATACAGTATTTCCATGCAGAGGGTGAATGCAATGTGTTAATCTACCAAACAATGCATCCAAGCAGTTGTTGGCGATTGCAACATTGCACACACTGATATTGTGATAAACACTGGTCTCAAAAGCTCACATAATACCTGAACTATGACCCCTAATCCCAGAGGAGTTGAAAAGGAGGCCTTATGGATGCAGAGCAGAGAAGGAGGAAGTTCGAACCATCTCTTCCTTCGATCATAAAGGGCAAAGATCATATCCTCTACTCCAATGTCTCTCTAACCATACGGCCAGACAGAGATTTACAGAGGAGCGGCAAAAGCAAATGAGGTGGATTAGCAGTGCTTGCTCACAACTGATGGAGTCATCCAGGACAGGTTACTGTGGAATATCGGCTCTGTTGTACAGATATTGAGCTGTTAGCGTGTCACGACAGTCACGAGACTGTCGTACAGCAACAATCTTCAGTCAGAGGCCTCTTCAGATTTGTTGCAAGACTGACGTCTACAGGAAATCCTTCCTGCTCACAGCATCACCATCCATGACGACTCCTTGAACATAATTGGATGATATGGAGTTACGACTACATTTAATTTCCCTTTGGAATAATTAAAGTATTTTGCAGCTCTCTATCAGCAGTTTCTATGACAAAGCTAAATTTCGATTCAATCTGCAGATCTAAACTTGAAGGTTTAAACTCAAAGGTTGTATTTCACATATGAGAATTATTGTGACACGTCACAACAGGAAAAACACGGCTGTTTAGGATTCCTTTTAGCCGCTTCAATTTCAGGGTTCAAATCACAGCTCCCAGGGAGTGACAGATGCATTTTTGTGACAAGTTTGATTAAAGATAAGAAAAATTACCATTAAAGCTCCTTGGTTTTACTGGGTTTTTTTTTGCAATTCTGGATCGGTCTACATATCTTGCACAATTAAATTGAATGACTGGGCTTCTTTGCAGCTGCAAATCAAGAAACCGAAGCTCACTGACAGGTCAAACCTCATCCATTTTGAAAAGAAAAGGCATTTTTGAGTCTTCTGCTTGAAACAAAACTGGCTGCACATGACACCCGTGTGAGAGAGGAACCAAAACTGATCTGCCAAGCATTTTCTGTTTTACACGTATTACAGTGTTCGGACCATAAGACACTAAATATGCGGCTTGAGATGACAGCTGAGAGACTCTATCAAATGAAACAGATGCTTTTCAGACCAGCACGTCAACAAATAAACGTGATATTTCTAGCATTTCAAAAAAAAATAATAATAATAATAATAAAATAAAATAAATAAATAAATACATAAATAAATAAATAAATAAATAAAACGACGGCATGAAAATAGCAGCTTGGCCTTGTTCTACAGATACACAGCTGATCCTGCAGCTTAAACCTGTTTAACCAAACATATCTGCACTAAATATGAAGATAAGCAGTGAAAGAACCACTGGCCATTACGGCTACAAACAGTGTCTGAAAAAAGTAATTCCTACCAGTAAAACAAAAGAGGAAGTGAAATGACTGCATATTTATAGAGATTTTTTTTTTTTTTTAACTTGTAGGGGAGCAAAAAGCAGCTTTTAGTGATAAAAAGAATAAAAGCAATCATAATAAATTTAAATGAAATGTACTTACTCAGGTGTAAATTATCCTCTAGAATTGAGGGCATTAGAACTGAGGAGAGAAATGTGATATTTAGGATCGTATTTATAGGCACATCATATATTTAAAAAGTGGTAGTAATAACATTAGATTCAATCCGAGGTAGAGCGCAGGTTTTATCGGTTTTAATAAAACAAACTACAGCAAAGTGGCAGCTGACAAACAGCATAACATAATTTATTTGTTTGTAATACTTCAGTTATGACACTTTAGCTTTGAGATTCAGCTTTTCCAGTGAATATTTCTGTTTTTGCTCTAAATTAGTGGTACTTCGATGCGTTTTCTACAGACTAACCACAGGTTCTTGTCATTACAGCGAATAAACACTGGCGCTACTCACCGTCCATGGTGCGCGCAAGTTTCCCACTCTGAGTCGTGTTTCCCCGGGTCGTGCTCTGTCGGAGAGTCGCGGACTGAATGAGTGAGAGTGAGCTCAACCAGGTTTATGTTTTTTTAACTCGGAGGTCCGGTGGGGGGAAATTCCCCCCTCCGTCACAGTCTCGTTCTTCAACGGGCCAATCAGAAGACGGAACTTCTGGAGAGGCGGGGCATTTTCGGAACGAGAACGAGTCTCGCGATAGTTGTTGGTGGTGCCGCTAGCTAGCGCTTCCGTGTCGCGGAATAGCTTGTGACGAAAGGTTTTAAACACCACCGGTCTTAAATACTTCAGGAATATCTATCTGTCTATCTAAGTTAGCACAATGACATAAAAATTGAGGTACAGACTTTAAAACCTCGTTTTATACACATTAATTTAAATATTACTGTTTTCCGTTTTTATTTTCCAATCTTGATCTATTTCATAAAGCTACACATTATAATGCTACTGACTCCGATTTTTTTTTTTTTTTTTTTTTTAAATCTTACTACAATAAAGTTACAACAAAAACATCAACAAAAGGGAAAAAAAGTGCAAGTGTTGAACACTGTATGTACAGTATGATAAATTAGAATACCATTGAAAAGTCCATTTATTTCATTACGTTATATAGATTATTTACTCACAGATGGATGTTTGAAAGCCTTTATTTCTGTTAATTTTGATTTTCCACTTACAACTACTGAAAACATGACAAAATATTCCATCAAACTAATAAAAAGAAATTAATACAGAAATATAGCCTTAATGAAAAGTATGTTTAATACCTGCTTAAAGGTTGTCAATTATCAAAAGGTACTTTTTAATCTTACAAATGAGCTTCATTGGAATACATGTTCTAATTAATTGAATAGGACTGCACCTCTGCCTCTGCTCTACATATTTTGCAAATGGTTTAAAAATAAATAAATATGCAAAGAAGTCAGTGTGGAAAATAGAACCTATACGTATTTGTATTCAGTCCCCTTTACGATTGTCCCTCAAATTAAAATCCAGAGCAAGCAATTAACTTCAGAGTCCACCTGTGTCTGTTCTGTGAAGACCTCAGAGGTTTATTAGAGAAAATTAACAGCATCATGAAGACTGAGAAGCACAGCAGACAGGCCAGGAAGAGAGTTGTGGAGAAGTTTAAAGCAAGGTTAGGTTATTCAACAATATTCCAAACTTTGAACCTTTCAATCACCATCAAACAGCAAGAGTGTGGCCGTGCATGTGAGCTGACTGGGAGAGCATTACTCAGAGAAACATGTACCCAACAAATCTGGTGAGGAGAGACCAAAATGTGACTTTTTTTTTTTTTTTTTGGCCTACATGCAAAACCAAGTGTGTAGTGGAAAACATCATCACTAAAGCAAAACATGGTGTGGTGACGCTTTTCAGTGAGTTTACAGGAAGATGGATGGAGCTGAAAACAGGACCACCAAGGAAGAAGAGGCTGCAGAAGACTCTACGTGCAGCCGAGGCTCCGTTTCCAGCAGGACGTCACCTCTAAATACACATCCATCGCCACAGCTCGATGGTTTATTTAAATCATATTAATGTGTTAGAATGGCCTAGTCAAATTCCAGACCTAAATCCAATTCAAAATCTGTGGCAAGACTTGCCGTTTCGTAAAGAACGGTTAAAACCGTACTGCTACACTATGTAAATACATGCTCCAAAAACAAAGGCAAGACTGAGTTTAAATGTAAACGTTAAAAAAATAAATTAAACCTACACTGATCTTTATAAATGGCAGTTCTTTTGTGCAATTAAAATGCATATTTAATAGTTTCTGACACTAAGAGAAACCCAGTGGATATAAACAAACACAGTTTGATTTTGTGATGTAGAAAAATCTTCATCTTTATTATTATCAATTAGAGTTTTTCTTGGGTCACCGCTGTGCTCCCAGCATGATTCCACCACCACCGTGCTTTATTATGGGTATTTTGCTCTTTTATTGACATGCACCAAATGTCTCTGCTGGAAATATGGCCAAAACCTTTGACCATGGTTTCATTAGACCAGGGATGTCCAAGGCGTGGCCCTTGGACTGTTTTTTTTTTTTTTTTTGGCCCCCCAACTGCAGTTCAAGAATGATACAAATTTGTTTTTTAAACTTTACATTTTTAATCAGGGTAAAATTATTGACATAATTTTCTTGCAATGGAAAATCTTAAGTAGGACACAAAGTGTTCGTCTTTTTACAGCTAAACTTTCAGAAGCAGAACCACGTTTATCCAGAGACTTTTACTGAAAAGCCACCAAATCAGCTTTTATTTCATTTAATAAACACGGCTAAATATAGCAAAGAGTTTTGAAAGAAAGTGACCCAAATGCTGTTCTTATAACTGAGAATAAATTTGTTCAACTGATCCCAAAACAATTTGAAAACTTTCTTTTAATAGAGCAAACGTGCAAAACCCTTTTTAAGTTTTGGCTCTACAATTAATTGACATCCCTGTCTTACAAAAAGTACAATTAAAATATCAGAGTACTTTCTTTGGGGTATTTTATTTATGCCCAGGAGTGCTTTTGACTTTGAAAAAGTTTGGACACCCCTGCATTTGACCAAAACATATTTTCCAACATGGGTTTTGAAATCTTATTTATTTATTTTTTTTTTAAATTTAGCTGCACCTCGATGTTTTCCCTAAGGTGTTTATCTTGATGCTTCCACTCCTTCCACTTTGTGCAGTGCATCAGTTTCATTGGTAGCCAGGCAGCCCCAGAAACATGATGCTGCCACCACCATGCTTGGCAGTTGGTACAATACTCTTAAGGCTAACACTGAACCTATGAAGACCAGAGAAATTCAACAAACTCAAACACTGGGAGGGAGATTAATGAAATACAGATTTAATACCGTTTTGATGTATTTGGGATCATTATTCGCTTGCTTTGAAATCATGTTTAAAGTATTTGAAGGTAGTTCCTTCATTATTCCATTTACTTTGGATGCACTAGTGGTAAAACAGTCCCGTAGCTTAATGATGCCACCACCATGCTTGCTAGTTGGTGCAGTGTTTGGACTGGAGAAAATCCTCAATCTACTCCGACAAAAGAAAGTAATGCAGCTTTCTCACTCGACAGGGACCCCCCCCCCCCCCAAAAAAAATGGATCAAATAAAAAAAAGCTAAATGGCATTCACTCCCATGGTTCTTGAGTTGCGGCGCACAAGGTAGCAACAAGTCAGAGTAGCTCCTAACCTAAATTAGTTCTGATTTCTTTTATAGACCTCAACTGTTTTGGTTTGGACAATTATTCCTTCTGGTTTTGGATGCTGTGCTGGAAGGATTTTTGCTCCCACTTTGGTTTTTTTTTGCTTTCAGACAGCTATGATGGATAACCATGGAGATAAGGTATTGTTTTACATCTAGGAGGAGTCGATTAGGACCTGAAATACCTGGACTATGACCCCAAATCGCAGAGGAGTTGAAAAGGAGGCTTCAAGGAAGCACGGCAGAGAGAGGAGGAGGAAGTTCAAAACATCTCTTCCTTCCATCATAAGAAAGATAACAAAGATCGTATCTTTGTTACGATCTTTGTTATTGATCGTATCCCCTACTCCAACGTCTCTCTGCTCGGCTTTCTAACCATAGAGATTTAAAGTGGAGCAGCAAAAGCAAATGAGGTGGATTAGCACTGCTAGCTAACAACTGATGGTGTCATCCAGGACATTATTGCTTAATATCATCCGTTTCCTTGATATTGAGCAGTTATGACGTCATGAAAGTCATGAGACTGATACAGCAACAGTCTTCAGTCAGAGGCCTGTTTAGACTTGTTGCAAGACTGACTGCTACCGGAGATCATTCCTGCCCTCAGCATCAACATCCACGATGACTCTGAAGATACTCGGATGATATGAGTTACGACATTTAATCCCTACTTTGGGATAAATGAAGTTTTTAAATATAATATTTAACAGCTGTGATACACCAATAGGGAAAAAAAAAAATAAAGCCACAAACTTTTGTTTTTTAAGGGGTTTAATGGATGTATGATTCATTTAAAGGAAGAGGTAAACACATACAAAAATACCCTTTCAATACATTTTAGAAACAAACATCTAAATGACTTGTGTTAAATGTTTCTGAACAGCAGAAATGAGTCGTCTGAAACAGAGTGGTGCAGATATCATTCAAAAAGACCTAGCTGCTATGAATGCTATTAAAACAAAAGATCACATGGTACAAATATGCATATATAAATAATGTGATAAGAAAAAACCCCCCAATAATGACGAAGATGCCTTTTTGGAAACAAAAAAAAAAAAAAAAATAAAAAAAAAATGTGGCCCTTTGTACATTTTAGTTTGGGAAACTGATTCTGGAAAAAAAAAAAAGAAAAGTTTTAATGAATAAAGAGTGCCTCAGTAGTAGCATCACTCTACACATACATCACAACACAAAGCCACTCAGCATCTACAGGGTGGGTGTGGGGGGAGGAAATGAATGCATCTCCTGACACCCCACCCATTCCCATCAACACCCCACACAACCTGTGGACCCAGGAGATGTCTTCTAAGAACCTCCACAGGAGGCGCAGAGGGTTAGCACCCGAAACGAAGGGAATATTCTCTCTCTCTCTCACACACACACACACACACACACAGCCATCTTTAAATGCTTGCACACAGCCAGTCATACAAAACAAAACTCATGAAAAAAAAAAAAGCTTTTTTTTTAAACCACAAAAACACTTGCAAACGAGGCTCGGTTTGATCCGAAAGAATCTTTACTGAGAGTTGGATGAAGGTTGTGGGAGGGGGGAGTATGGATGTGGTGGCAGGGATTGTTGGAGGGGGCACTGATCCTGCAAGTTCTCCTGATTAGCTGTCAATCACAGAGAAAAACGCCAAACTGGTAATTAAACACATTCTTGCTGGGCTTACCTGCCGACCTGTACGCAGAGCACTCACCGAACAAGGGACAGAGACGCGGTACACAGCGTTCTGGCATCGTTCTTCTGTGACGTGACAGAGAAGATAAAAACAAAACAAAACAAAACAAAAAACAATAATAATAATAATAATAATAATAATAACAACAACAACAACAACAAAACATTCCCATTCCTGTCGTAAAGGCTGGTTCTCCTCGCTCTTCCCAGCTCCTGAGGAGCAGCGCCACTAATCTAGGAGTCCAGGTTAGCAGGTCCATAAGAGCTCCAACGGACTCAAACGGCGACGACAAAAAGATCCAGGGATGGAGGCGATTTGTTGGTACAAGCGGTAAAGGAAGAAAAAAAACAAAAAACAAAAACAAAAATAAATTTTTTAAACTTTTTCTTTTTAGATAAAACTACAATAGAATAATCAAAAGACTTGATGATCTTTTGTTTTCTTTTGTTTTTTTTAAAGACAAAAAGTTATGTACATCAACATTTACAGTACAGATATCTGTGTGAGGGAAATGGGGGAGAATGACCAAACATGAGCTCTCTCTCTCTCTCCAGCAGAGTGAATAAGAAGCGCCTATTATTTATTTTTTTTTGTTTTTAAAACATCATCTGAAAAAGAAAGAAAAACAGAAAGGAATCGGACATAAGGAACAGCTCGTCTCCCTTGACTATGTTTCTTAAACACAGATGGAAAAGGAAGAGGAGGAGGAGTAAAAAACTGCTGCTGTAGTTCTCGTGTCTCTGTGACTCTGAGTGGGACAGCGCCGACCACGGGAAGAAAATCTGAGCTTCCTGTCCTGCTGCGTCACGGTTCACACAGACCGACCTGAAAACGCCCCCCCCCCTCCCCGTGTGGAGTCGTCGCTCTCTGCGTTTGGCTCGACCGTCGAGGCCCACTGCTGCGGTGGTTCGAACGCAGTCCGTTCAGGCTATGTGAATCCGGGCCTTCTCTGTTTCTTTCAGCCTCTTGGCCTGCTCCTCCACAGACGGAGAGTGGGGTCGCTTCGAGGCCGCTCCGTTCAGGGGGTCGACGACTCGGCTGACCAGGGTGGGGATGGAGCTGCCCACCGGGGGCGCCGTGTGTTTGGGTGCCACGTGTTCTACAGAGGGACAAAGAAACAAGTCCGGTTCAGTCACCGCAGTTTTCTCAAGTCGGGATTATATTAATAATCTATTATTCTATCGACTATTCTGACAATCAAGTAACCGGATTATTTAAAAAAAAAAAAAAAAAAAAAAAAAAAAAAAAAAAAAAAAAAAGCTAATTCTGCAGGTTTTTTATTACTTAAAGCTGCAGTTTGTAACTTTCATGAAAAACATGTTTTGTACCTATTTGTTAAAATCTATAGGGGACCGAAACTGACGAAATTAGAAATAAAAGCAGAAACATTTATATTTTGTTTTCCCTATACAAGCGTTTGCTCTTTTTACTTTTTACTGTCTGCATTTCTGCCTCATTATGCAAACGAGGAGGGCGGCCATCTTGGTCCAGCTCCTCGACTACAGCCTTCCAACTCGTCCAGTCTGTTTGCAGCTTCCCTCAACAGCCCCGACACAGACCGTCGTTCCGCTCCCTCCGTAACTATGCTGCTGTTGCTAAGTCGGAGCCAAAGGCGCAGGCATGCGCAATCTGCACACGGATCCTGCTGCTTCCTGTTTATTGACCAATAGCAGAGGAGCTGGACCACGAAGGCAGCCCATAATGAGGCAGAAATGCAGACGGGAAAGTAAAATGAGGAGACGAATCTTGAAACTAACACCAAGCCGTTTACTTGTTATGAACAACGTAAATATTTATAAATCGAGTTTACACAGACGTGATTGTCCTCTTATTAGGCAACCTTTCTTGGTTTGTTGGTTAAAACATCACTATTTTCACGTCTGCTTGGTTGGAGGCGCAGTCAGCTGGACTGGTCCTGCCCAGCGCGCGCTCCCCAGTAACCGCCTCGGCAGACACTCGACAGTAAATACGGCGCATTGCTTTTTGAGCTTTCCTGATCGAGCCGCTGCCTTTGAAACCTAAACGCTTCCCCTGTGTAACGTGACTCCAGTGGCTCTGGCTCGGAGTCGATCATGTGCGGCCCGTCCTCTGATACGGTTTCTGAACCACAGCTTGACATACGCTGGGATGCTGATAACGCCGTCTCAGAGCCATGAGGACGATTAGCTGCGCTGCATCTGCTCCGTTTACCTGACTAGCCTAGCCTAGCCTAGCCTAGCCTAGCCTAGCCTAGCCGCTCACCTCTGACTGCAGCATACGGACACAGATGGAGAGCTGCACCACGGCCAATCAGAGCGAGGGTCCCGCCCCTTACTGTCACTGATTGGCTTAGACTGCGACACCTAATGCGCCTCTGTTGTGAACCTCTGGGAGACGTTCAGTGGTTGCGGAGAGTTTTTTTTTTTTTTTTTTTTTTAAAACCTCCAAAACAGTTTACAACTGTTTACAACTCCAGAGCCCTGAATGGAGCTGGAGAGGAGAACTACTGCTGCTTGAAAACCAACATACTATATATTGCTTTTTCCCCCCCTTCCTATGCATTACTGCTGCAAAAAAAAACAAAAAACAAACAAAAAAAAAAAAAAACACAATTTCATTCTAAATTTGTTAACATTGCTGATCTAACTTTTTAACTTCCGTTCAAAACCAAGTAGTTTTGAAAATACTGTTTCGCTTTTCTAAGAATCAGGATGGCGAGGACTCACTGGAGCCGATGACAGGAATGGACATGCCCTTCTCTTCGCTGGCAGCAGGAGCATCCGAGGTGAGGGTGCCCTCAAACACTGGGGGCTTGGGAGGTGTGACGCTGCTCAAACACACACACACACACACACACACACACACAACAGAATCTCAGTAACTTCCCTGCACACTTCCCAGCTCACCTGCAAGAGAGGGAGCATTTTAAAAGGGCTACATCGAGGACGTACTTGTGACGGTTGAGGGCCAGTTTAATGGAGTTTTTCACGACGCGACAGCTGTTGCTGGCCGGGAGAGGAGACGAGGCGTCGGGAAGCTCCATGCTGGGAAGTCTCTGAGGTGGAAAACGACAACAACAGCGTTTAAAAAGTGCTTGAAATCAGCTAAACGTTAAACTGGGACTAATAAATTCAACGTAACGACCTGTGTTCTTGAGGTATCGATTGTTGGAATGGGCTTTGCCTTTGATCCAGACAGAGGCGGCGGCTGACGGAGGGAAGAGATATCCTGTTAACGAGCCCGAATTTACAAAACGTTTTAAAACCAAAGATTAGTGGAAGGACAGAGAAATGGAGGACACAAGGAGGGAAGGAGGAGACATGGAAGGAAGGAAAGGAGGAAGGGGGGGAAGGAAGGAGGGAGGGTGGAAGGAAGGAAGGATGGGTAGATGGATTTTTGAAAGGAAGGGGAGATTATTTTAGGAAGGAAGGAAAAGGGGATATGGATGGAGGGAGGAAGGACGGAAGGAAGGAAAGAAGGGGAAATGGATTTTAGGAAGGTAGGAAGGCGGGATGGACAGAAGGAAGGGTAGATGGAAGGAAGGAAAGATGGATGGAAGGAAGGATGGAAGGGTAGATGGAAGGAAGGAAGGTAGGTAGGATGGATGGAAGGACAAACGGATGGACGGAGAGAAGGAAGGAGGGAAGGAGGGATCAGAGTGGAAATGAAGTCTGGAAAAACTTTTTTCCAGACTTCATTTCTTTTCCAAACCTTTCCAGACCTGGAAAACGCTAAAATAAAATCCCACCCTGCCCCCGACCGTCGCAGCCGTAGAGCCAACAGCAGAAAAGAGAAAGTGGAGGACGACTCACGGTGCCGGGCGCTTCTCCATGCGGACTGCAGTCCGAGGAGGGGGGGTATGGCTCTTTGAACGTCGAGTCGTCGCTGGACGCCACCTGCTGCCAAACACAGACCCAGTTAGCTTCTCCTCCACCAGCAGACTGGAACAGTTCAGAGCTGCTTCCTCACGTCTGCGTCCTTGTGCCTCTTGGCCAGGTCCTCCTGCGTGGGGGAGTGCGGCCTCTTGGCAGGAGCTCCGTGGGGGGGCTCCTCCAGGCCGTTTGGCTCCTCTTTAGGGCTGCTGGCAGCACTTGGCTTTACGCTCTCACTCAGGACTGAGCTGATGGACGAGCTTGCTGGTGGGGAGGAAGGCTTTGCTTTGACGCAAGCCTCTGTGGGAGGAGGGGGGAGGCGGGGAGGGGGGGCATTTCATGTTTAACTGGAAAATGTTGAATTTGTCAATCACAAAACAATAAACTGATGAAATAAGTCTAAGCACTGATGTCAATGCTAGCAAGGAAGGAAGGAAGGAAGGAAGGACAGACGGACATTAGGAAGGAAGGAAGGAAGGACAGAGGGACATTAGGAAGGAAGGAAGGAAGGACAGACGGACATTAGGAAGGAAGGAAGGACATTAGGAAGGAAGGAAGGAAGGACATTAGGAAGGAAGGAAGGAAGGAAGGAAGGAAGGACAGATGGACATTAGGAAGGAAGGAAGGACAGACGGACATTAGGAAGGAAGGAAGGACAGACGGACATTAGGAAGGAAGGAAGGACAGACGGACATTAGGAAGGAAGGAAGGAAGGACAGACGGACATTAGGAAGGAAGGAAGGAAGGAAGGACAGAGGGACATTAGGAAGGAAGGAAGGACAGACGGACATTAGGAAGGAAGGAAGGAAGGACAGAGGGACATTAGGAAGGAAGGAAGGACAGACGGACATTAGGAAGGAAGGAAGGAAGGACAGACGGACATTAGGAAGGAAGGAAGGAAGGACAGATGGACATTAGGAAGGAAGGACAGAAGGAAGGAAGAGTAGATGGACATTAGGAAAGAAGGAAGGACAGACGGACATTAGGAAGGAAGGAAGGAAGGACAGACGGACATTAGGAAGGAAGGAAGGACATTAGGAAGGAAGGAAGGAAGGACATTAGGAAGGAAGGAAGGAAGGAAGGAAGGAAGGAAGGACAGACGGACATTAGGAAGGAAGGAAGGACAGACGGACATTAGGAAGGAAGGAAGGACAGACGGACATTAGGAAGGAAGGAAGGAAGGACAGACGGACATTAGGAAGGAAGGAAGGACAGACGGACATTAGGAAGGAAGGAAGGAAGGACAGAGGGACATTAGGAAGGAAGGAAGGACAGACGGACATTAGGAAGGAAGGAAGGAAGGACAGATGGACATTAGGAAGGAAGGACAGAAGGAAGGAAGAGTAGATGGACATTAGGAAAGAAGGAAGGACAGACGGACATTAGGAAGGAAGGAAGGAAGGACAGACGGACATAAGGAAGGATGGAAGGACAGACGGACATTAGGAAGGAAGGAAGGACATTAGGAAGGAAGGAAGGAAGGAAGGAAGGAAGGACAGATGGACATTAGGAAGGAAGGAAGGACAGATGGACATTAGGAAGGAAGGAAGGAAGGACAGACGGACATTAGGAAGGAAGGACATTAGGAAGGAAGGAAGGACAGAGGGACATTAGGAAGGAAGGAAGGATAGACGGACATTAGGAAGGAAGGAAGGAAGGACAGACGGACATTAGGAAGGAAGGACAGATGGACATTAGGAAGGAAGGACAGAAGGAAGGAAGAGTAGATGGACATTAGGAAAGAAGGAAGGACAGACGGACATTAGGAAGGAAGGATGGAAGGACAGACGGACATTAGGAAGGAAGGATGGAAGGACAGATGGACATTAGGAAGGAAGGAAGGAAGGACAGATGGACATTAGGAAGGAAGGAAGGAAGGACAGACGGACATTAGGAAGGAAGGACATTAGGAAGGAAGGAAGGACATTAGGAAGGAAGGAAGGACATTAGGAAGGAAGGAAGGATTGTGAGGAGACAGGATGCATTTCGACCAGAAAAGGTCCATTTCTGATCAGCTGAAGGCTGTAAATGAATCTGAAGCTCTGACGTCCATCTTTGACGTCAACTCTCTGAAACCAACAAGACAGACGGACTTGCCCTGTTCTGTCGCAGCAGGTGCTGCACCCGGCTGCACCGCCGCCGCCGCGCTCGGTGCTGGCGAGGTCTCCACGAAAAGCTGCTTTGGGGGGCTCGCACTGCAAGACATGGAGGGGGGAGCGCTCAGCATCCTGCAGCGAAGCTGAGAACCAGCACGGAGTCAGGAAGTAAACCCACCCTTCCTCTGTGTCCGACGCAGGTTTGGGGGGTTTGCTGGTCGGGGAGCTGAAGGGAGTCCCTGAGTCGGTGTCTCTGGAGCTGTCGAGGTGACTGCTGTCCAGGGAAATCCGTTTCGAACTTCCACCATTCGAGCTTCGGTTCACCTCTGCTATGCTCTGTGGAGAAGAAGAACGTAAACATCAACGAGAAAGAGACGCCTCAAACGACAAACTGCTGAAAGACAACAGACCCTTTTCTTCTTCTGCACCAGTTCGGGGGGGAGATACTGATGGAGTTGTTTCTTCTTCACGTGCGTCGCTTCGATTTTCATCCCATCTTTCAGCATGTTGATGTTATTAGCTTGTCTGTACACTACAGGGAAATATGTGTGAAATAAAATTACTTCAGATCTGGATCAGGGTCTGCAACCAGGTGCTCTTTGGACCGCCCACAATGGCTCTCAATAACTCAGCTAATGTTTGTATGGTTACGCATAACAAACGTGGGTTTTTAAGTCAAATCAGGCTCATTTGTATCGCACATTTCAGCAGCAAGGCAGTTCGAAGGGCTTCACATCAAAAAACGTCAATCAAGTTTACAGCAAATCATCAGAACCATCAAGCAAACATTGATCAACGTTCTACTTGCTAATAATCAAAGGCAGCTCTAAACAGGCGGGTTTTTAGCCTGGATTTAAAGGAACTCAGTGTTTCGGCTGTTTTGCAGTTTTCTGGAAGTTTGTTCCAGATTAGCGGAGCATAAAAACTGAAAGCTGCTTCTCCATGTTCGGTTCTGGTTCTGGGGATGCAGAGTAGACCAGAACCAGAAGACCTGATTGGTCTGGAGGGTTGCTACGACGACAACAGGGCTTTAATGTATTTTGGTGCTGAGCCATTCAGTGATTTATAAACTGACAGAAGTATTTTAAAGTGTATTCTCTGAGCTACAGGGAGCCAGTGGAAGGACTGTAGAACTGGGGAGATGTGCTCTAGCTTACTGGTTTTAGTGGGAACATGAACAGCAGCGTTCTGGATCAGCTGCAGCTGTCTGATCGACTTTTTAGGCGACTTCTGCGTTACTTTGCGTTTTTATTTGTTTATTAGTCTGAAAGGAATTACTTATTCAAGTTCAAAAAACAACTTTTGAAAATGGTGTAAAGAAATTAAAATATTATTCACTACTGACAACCCGTTATAAGACTGAATATGCAGCATTTTTTAACTGTGCAGTTGATGACAAACGAGTTGAAATGTCCGTGGAAATGATCAGTGTCCTTTGTTAGGTGTGTCCAATTTCCCTTTTTTTACTTCAATGCGTTTACTGCAGTTAAAATAGCATATCGGTTTTGCTTTGTGTCAAATAAAAACCTTTCAAAGGTATAATCATTCCTCTTTCTTATTTTGGTTTAATGGCATTTAACTCTGCAGGGCTGAAATTCTGACGCACAGAATCACGAGTCCAAGTGGAAACTGTGTCCCAGAGATTAATCACAATAAAAACATGCATTATCTGCAGCATTGTTCATTAAAATGGCACAACACTAATTATGTATTAAAGAAAATATACATACAATAGGCACACTGAATTATACTCTAGACTACTGCATCAGGAAATACATTCTACAAGTACTCTTAAAAGCAAGTACTTTTACACAAGTAAAAACGTTCGTGAGGTACTTTTACTTGAGTACATTTTTGTCAGTTTGTTTGTACTTTTACTTAAGTACAGTGTTTGAGTACTTTCTCCACCACTGGCTAGTCGTCTCACAGTGAGCGATTGTGTCTCCAGTGATTGTAGTGCAAAGACAGCTGTGTCTGTCTGTGTCCGTTCACTGGTTAATCAGTCATCCTGGCCTCCATCGCAGCATGAAGACTCAAGAAAACTCCAAGAAAATCAGAGAAAATGTTTCTGAAAAGTATAAATCAGGGGATGGATACAAAAAAAAAAAAAAAAAAAAAAAAAAAAAAAAATCTAAGACTCTGAACATCCCTGGAGTCCAGTTAAATCCATCGTCAAGAAGGAACACGGCCCGATCTGCCTGGATCAGGCCGTCCTCGCCAAGGGTGAGCGACCGGTGCAAGGAGGAGACGAGTGAGAGACGCCGCCAGGTTACCATGACGACGCTGAAGGAGCTACAAGCTTCGGCAGCTGAGATGGGAGAGAGACTCTGCAGGCAACAAGGGTTGCTCTGGTTCTTCACCAGTCAGAGCTTTATGGGAGAGACGATGAGAAAACCACTGTTGAAGAAAACTCACGTCAAGGCTCGATTAGAGTTTGCCAAAAGGCACATGGGAAGAGACTCCATGGTCAAGTGGAAGAAAGTTCTTTGGTCTGATGAGACCAAAATGGAGCTTTTTGCTCCGTCAGACGAGACGCTACGTTTGGGGGACGCCAAACGCCGCACATCACCACAAACACACCATCCCCACCGTGAAACATGGTGGCGGCAGCATTATGCTGAGGGGGTTTCCATCTGGGAGAGAACTACGGCTTCGGAGAAGATTTATTTTCCAGGAAAACAACGACCCGAAGCATCCAGCTGAAGCTGCACAGCAATGCTTTGAAGACAACGAGGCGGCGGTTCTGAGGTGGCCCAGTCAAAGCCCAGACCTTTGACCGAGAACTAGCGGTTGGACTTGAACAGAGCCGTTTGCAGCCGACCTCCACTCAACCTGACAGAGCTGGAACAGTTCTGCGAGGAAGAATGAAATAAAACTGCAGCGTCCAGATGTGCAACCCTGATGGAGACCACAGACCCCATGCTGGGACTGCAGCCAAAGGTGCATATACTAAATATTAACTTGAAGAGGGTGAATATTTTTATTTAATTGTCACTATTTTGTAGAAATCAGTTTTCACTTTAACAGTAAAGGGTTTTTGGTAAATCGTTTCAAATTTTGTCGATTGATTTGTAAAAGCAATAAAAAGGTTGAAACATCCAAGGGGGTGAATACTTCTCATAGGCACTGTATTTAAGCTCCTGGAAAGGTTTTTAAACCGTGAACTCAACCTGTTTTTGGAAGTCTACGCCTAAAAAACAACCAATTTAAATCAGCTCTGCTAATTTTTTTCAAGACGAAGTGGTCAAAATATTAATCTCATCTCAACGGCTACAAAAACCACATGGAATGAGGAACAATTTGCAAAGGGAAATTTAACCAAATGTTAGTATTTATGGATACATTTCTGCCTTTACGTACAATTTAATCCTGCTTGGATTAGATTAAAATCCCATGCAAATTCAGATTTTTGATTCCAATTCTATTTTTTATTTTTTTTTTTTTTTGATGCACTGCAGTTGTTTGCTGTATAATCAACTAAAAACCACATTCAGCATAAAATTGCTAAACATGATCAGTGGATGAAAACCACAACTATAAATGAATGACTGCAGTTTGCATATATCTGATTAAAACCCATGTTACTCTATGTCAGCAGCTTGATGACGGTGTCTGGTGATGATGGAGGACCTACCAGTGTCTGTGAAAGACTGGATGTCGAACGTAAGGTCGATGTTCACGCTCTCCGCGTTCTCCACCTTCTTGAAGATGATCCCAATAAACCACATGGAAACAAAGTCGTTTCTGTGGCAGAAAGACGCAAACTTTAACCGTCTGCAGGACAGATTCTCATCAGCGCAGGGAAAGTTGGGACTCACTCGTTGCGGTTCTCTTTGGACCCGGGGAAGGACTGAGGGTTGACATGAGCCAGCGTGATGTACTCGTTCCTCTCCAGGTTCCCCACAAGCACGCGGATCTTTGACTCTACGAGGCCGATCCTGGGGAGAAGCGTTGATGCAAAGTGAGGCTGATTGAATATCCATCCCCTTTCTCTGGTTCATGCTTTAGTAAGTGCGTGCGCCAGCTTTAAAAGTTAACTTTAAGAGATGAAGTCCAATCTGTACGAAAGCCGAGAGCGATGGTACTCGCCTGTTTTCTTTCCTGATGGCTTTCTTGAGATAACGAGATTATTGGTGTGTGTTAGACCTGATTCCACCCTCCAAATGGATGCAACAACAGCTGGAGAGGACTTGTAAGTGTAAGTCTTAGTCATGCATGTGTAATTCTGTGAGTAAGCGAAAGCTAAAACATAATGACACCATGACGATTAAACTATCGGGAAATTAACTTATCTCAAGGAAACTGTCATCGTTATATCATAACGACAAATATCTTGTTGCCTTGAGAAAACAGTATTAATTATTTCGAAATAACGACATAAATATCATCTTGAGAAAACGGTATTTATAATTTCATGACAAATATCTCGTTATCTCATAACAGTTATCGTTATTTCATGATAATGACATAAATATCTCGAGAAAACTGTATTAATTATTTCGTAATAACGACAAATCTCAAGAAAACAGTATTTATAATTTCATGACAAGTATCTTATTTCAACAGTTATTTCATAATAACGACAAATATCTTGCCATCTCAAGAAAACAGCATGTTATTTCATAATAACGACATAAACATCTTAACTCGAGATTTCGTAATAATGACAAATATCTCATTATCAAGAAAATGGTCATCGATATTTCATGATAACGACATAGCTTGTTATCTGAGACAACAGTCGTTATTTCGTGACAACAACAAATCTCTCATGTCGACAAAAGTCATCGTTATTTGGTGATATTGACATACATATCTCATTATCTCAAGAAAACCATTGGGGAAAGAAAACCTGCGAGTACGACAGCAGTCCAGTTTAAACCATTTATGCTAAGGAGAGCTTAACAAGGAACCACCTCCTAAATGGCTGATATTTAGCTCATTTTGGGTCTTGCAAATGCGAAACAAGACATCTGGAAATCTACAAAAGACTGGCTAAAAAAAAAATAAAAAAAAAAAAAATAAAAAAAAATATATATATATATATATATATATATATATATATATATATATATATATATATATATATATATATATATATATATATATATATATATACTCAACGAGGTGTTGCAATGGCCTAGTCGAAGCCCAGATGGATGCATATTTTTATCAACTGCACCAACACTTTAAACACAAGTCTTCCAATTTTCTTAATAGACTTTTTACAGCGAAGAGTTACGCAGCTGCCATTTACTCAATCATGTTTTTGCTGACAAATTTCACACCACATTTGACAAATTTTTTATTAAATGAGTCAAATTTCTGGGTGAGCTGAGCTCAGAGAATGGAGCTGAGGGTTAACCTCAAACAGGAATCGTCACATTAACACTTACCATTCTAAGTGGTTTTCTTCTGTGGATGCACTGGCAGTAAGAACAATATAATGCCTGTAGGGACAAAACACAAGTTCAGCCATCGACTTTAGTGACATTTTAAAACGTTTTCAATGCTCAGTGATCTGAGGAGCTTTCCTGGAATAGTTGTCGAATCTCAGACTTAAAGAGTTAAGCCTGCTGAACTAGATTTGGTCTGTTAAATAGGCCGTCTATATTTGATTCTCAGACCGTCCTGTGTGGTTTGAACAACTGGTTTTCATTGTGTTTGAATACTTTAAAGAAAACATTTTCTGTTGGAGGAAAAACAAAACAAAACAAAAAACAAAACAAAACAAACAAACAAACAAAAAAAAAAAACAATGAACACCTACTTGTACTTTTGGAAAAAGTTGGGTGGTTCAAAGAGCTTCGGCCATTCTGCTTTGCCTTGCAGAATCTCATCTGTGACGCTGAGACCTGTTCATGACGAGAGACGGGTAAGTCAAAGTCACATTAGTGGAGGGGTTTCCAAGTCCAGTCCTTGAGAGTCACCGTCCTGCAGCTTTCAGCTGCATCCCTGCTGCGACACGGCTGAATCAAATGGATGCCGTGAAGTTTGGCAGAGGCCCGGAAATGAGCCAGTCATTTGATTCAAGTGTGTTGGAGCAGGGATGCAACTAAAAGCTGCAGGACAATACGTGAAATCGTGATGATGTACTTCTGGTTAGCAAACCGCCATTTTTTGTGTGGCAAAACAACTCGCTGGTGACGGCACACTCGAGGTAGAGTAAGTAATAAAAATCGTAAAAACGGCAAAATGCCCGTCCGATGTTGTGCGGTTCAGCAGGACTCCAACTCATGATCACAAACGTGACGCTTGGATCAGAGTTTCTCCTTTCAGCATAAACATATCACAGGTACGCATTATTTGCAGTCATATTCTTATATAGTCAATATAGTCTTGTCAAATTAAAAGTACCTTTTGAAAATAACCTTTAAGCAGGTATTAAAAGGGGGGTATTATGTAAAATCAACTTTATTTTAGCTTTATATCCTGTTATTTCCTCATCAGAAGCACATCTTTGATTCTCTCATGCATGTTCAAAGAGAAAATCCACATTAAATCCCAGAGAAAATAATATTTTTTTGTGGATCGCTGACATCTTAATTTGAGGCAAAGGTGAAGAATTTTGAGGCACTACTTCATGATTCCATCTGATTTGAAAAAATCTTGAGCGTTACAGTCCCACAGCATGACGGTGCCACCACTATGCTTGACAGTTGGTACAATACTCTTAAAGCTAATATTAAACCTATGGAGGCCATGTTTGGAATCATTGTTGATTGAGTTGAGGTCATGTTTCGAGACGGGAGCATTATGTAAAATCGACTTTGAGCTTTGTATCATGTTATAACGTTACTCCCTCGTCATCATCTTTGATTCTTTCATGCGTGCCGAGTAACTCTGTCTTACCATGTTTGAACTCCTCTGTCATGATGGTGCGTGTTGACGTGGAGACGTTGTAGGTGGAGTTCTGCTGGGGGTAGGCAGGCGTGATGATGGGCATCAGGTGGTATCTGTCAGAAGGGTTCACCTAAAAACAGAGGAGGAACAACAGAGGTAAATTTCCCTTTCCAGATGAGAACTTCAACACAAACACACCCACACAAACAAACAAACTTCACCTGTAACTACTTCCATGTTTTTATTGCGTGTTCTCAATGTGAAGCTGCAGAAATTAAGGAACAACTTTATAAACAGAGACTTTAAAGCTTCCAATGAATTGAGCCAGGTCTTTTCTAACTAACTACATTATGTTTAGCTTGCCAATAATATTAAAAAGGTCTCATGTTAGGCAGTTCAATTGTATTTTTAAGGACATTTAAATATAAGAGTGAGGTACAACAACAAAACCACAAAAATGGGCACAGAGAGAAAAAAACCCCAACAAATCAGGAGTAAATAATCGTCACTTGGATGTGAGAATCAAGTATGAAAATAACGTGACCAGTAAGCATCAAGTAGGCAACATTATGATTAATTATAGTCATTTACAGATCATTTGGATGTTTATTGTTCATTTTAAACAGTACAAGCATTACAGATTTTAAAAAAAGATAAACTAAGCATCATGATTTTGTTTGCCTTCAATTATTTTCAAGGCAACTTTGTTGATTTCTCCAATACTTCATTTCCCAAAGAAGCTCTCGCACATTCTGGTAATGTATACTGGACTTTTCCCATGACTTTCCATTTAGTTTGACTGAACTAAAATAAGACAG
Organism: Anableps anableps; assembly: GCA_014839685.1. Taxonomy (NCBI): domain Eukaryota; kingdom Metazoa; phylum Chordata; class Actinopteri; order Cyprinodontiformes; family Anablepidae; genus Anableps; species Anableps anableps. The sequence goes on along the minus strand of CM026076.1, from coordinate 7,402,535 downwards.
ACAGATGATGGAAATGCATTTATTGCTGAAGGAACACAAAACATTACACAACAGCTCCAAGTGTTTGAAAAAGTGCATTTATTTTAGGTAACAATGATTTATGAGCAAATCTGAAACATTTATTTTACAGAGAAAGTAACCGCTCACACCCTTGGCTGTAAGATAAAACACACTGCAGCGCCCCCTGGTGTCTGAATGTAGCAATCCATGGCCGACAATTGAAACTAAAAATGAATGTATGATATATATCCATGTCTACACTGAAGTTAATTTAGAGAGGTATAGGTGCACCTTGGTAAATTTTAAAGTTATTTTGTTGCAATAACTTCATTAAAAAACTAAAACTTGTATAGATTTAGTACACAGAGCAATATATTTCAAGCATTTATATTAATTTTGATGACTTTGGATTGCATGTAGTTAGTACTCGTTTGGGGCTCCTTTTGTTTGAGTTACTGCATCAATGCAGAGTGGCATGGAGGAGATCAACTTGTGGTTCTGGTGAGATGTTCAGAAAGTCCAAACTGCTTCGATAGCTGCCTTCTGGTTATTGCATTGTTGGTTCTAGTTTCTCTCAACAATACTGCATAGGTTCAGGTCAGGCCCAGTTTGCTGGCCAATCACTGTTATACCATGTTCTATCAAGCAGGTACTGCAACCTTTGGCAGTGTGGGATATCAGCATCTCCATGAAGCTTGTAAGGAAGCATAAAGTGCTCTAAAATGTCTTGGTAGATGTCTGCGTTGACTCTGGGGAGCAGAACCAGCAGATGACCCCAGCTTGATTTCCCAAATGAAATGCAACCTTTACTTACATCTGAACAGAGGACTTTGGACCACAGAATAAGAGTCCAGCCCTTCATCACCTTAGCCCAGGTGAGATACATTTGATATTCTTTTGGTTTAGCACTAGCTTAACACAAGGAAGAGTTGCAACCCGCTACCTGCATGCAGTTCCACGTTGTGGCTATTGAAGCACCGGTTCTAGCTGCAGCTTGAACATGACTTTGCTTCACAGTACTCTCAAGGCTGCAGCTGCATCCATTGCTTGTGCACTTATTCTACCACAGTTTTTCCTTCCACTCAACTTTCCATCACAACACTGGGCTACAGCAATGGTGTTAATGACTCTTAAAACTATGAGAAAAAAAAAAAAAAAAAAAAAAAAAAAAAAAAAGGGTCTTGAGTTATATTTTTCAGAGAATGTGAATGTTTTCTTTAGCTCTAAGGCCCATTCATAAAATGTTTCAGGAATAAATGCTTGAAATATATAATTCTGTGTATGTAATGAATCTTTATATTGAGTTTCACTTTTTGAACTGAAATAAGTCAGCTTTTTGATGACCTTCTAATTTACCGAGATGCAGCCATATGTAATGCAGATCAGCTACGATTCTGGTGTCTACAAGGAAGAAGAGGCAACCACTAGTGTTAAATCAGAAAGTGATTTTTAAAAGAAGTGTTGGAGTCTTTTCTGCAGTTTCTTTACATTTTTAGTGAATGGCTGAAGTTGTTTTTTGAATAGCAGAAGAAGATTCTCGCAACTGGGGAGTATCCTTAAAAGCATCCAGAAACAAACCACTGTTCATACTCACTCTAGGATCCCAAACAGGTAAATTGAGATTACTGTCCTCAGGTTGTTTCAGTAGCACAGGATTCGGCCATTCCCTGAAAGGGGCGGAAATGACAAAAACAGTAAAAACAACAAAACACTGAAATTAATATGAAGAATGAGGATCCCTGCTCAGGGGAACCTTTAAACTCACCATTTGGAGAAAACCAAGAAGAACTTATGGACGAGTGTGGCAGCTACGGCGTTGGGGTAGAGCTGGCAGGTCCTGGCCACCAACATGGCCCATGAAACTCCACCCAGAAAGCCCAGGATGTTGGAATAGATCCCTCGACCTACAGTCACAAAGCAACCCAAGTGAGTAAATACATGCATCATTCACAAGAAAAGCTCACTTTGGTGGTAAATATGCACTACATGTGGATTTAAGCAGCACTTACGTTTCGCCCACAGCTTGATGGCTCTCAATGTCAACCTGAAGTTCTCTTTGTTTGGCACCAGATATAAAATTTCATCCGTTACTCGACAACCTATTATAAGAAAGTTTAATTAATACACTCATAGCACCCGGACTCTAGCTAAATGTGATCCAAGCTGCGTCGTGTACCGTTGAGGCTTCGGATGCACCGAATGTCCAAGTTTTTCAGGATGGAGTCCCCCCTCAGGTCCAGGTTGTCTGGAATGGACTGTAAGGCCAATCTGGCAAAGAGCAGGTCAATCTGCCCACAGCGAGACCAGTGAGGGAGACATACAGATTAAACATCACCATCACCATCTGGCCTAACTAAAGTAACACTTAAGACAAAATAAAATCAGTTGAGGTTATGATCAAAAACTGGATGGATGTTGAGTGTGACTTTAATTATTCACAAACACTGATAAAGGGCAAGGAAATAGATATCATCAGGGTCACTTGAAGCTACAGTGGGGACCTATTAGGCAAAAATTCACATTCTGGACGTTTTTATAATGTCCAAAATTTAGGCTTAGGTTTCAACTGTGTCTAAAAACAGCTGAAACGTTTAAAAAAAAAAAAACAAAAAAAAACAAGAACAAAAATAAACCACCCTGCTGTTTCTTGGCAATGATTTTGTCTTTTGGTGTCTTGAAAATGAGCCATTTCAAAAACCTCCTGATTCAAACCAACATGCTTCTGATTCTTAACCATGTCCCTCTCCTTCAAAACGGTGCACAGCAAAATCATAAAGAAGAACAAACAAAAAGTTGAAGTGGATCAAAGGTTTTTAATCCCAAATGGAATCCATTACCCTTATTCTACAAGTTTGTCTGCTTTCCATCTTTAAAAGGTTTGTTCGGGTATTCAACCATCTGCACACACCCTCCACGTGCAGCTTGCTCAGAGTTACTGCATGTGAGTGGATAAACATATTTGTGGCTCACCTCAATCCCATCAAATTTGAATTTTATCACTGGTACAAAAGCGTCCTCAACAGCCTTGAAGAGAAGAAAAGCAAAGACAAAAACATATAAAAACTGATAAAAGCTTTGATTTTCAGTTAAAAAGATGAACGTTGTCAGCTAGTTTTAATACTTACCCTGAGGTCTTTGATCTCTTCATGCTGTTTCAATTTCTCAAAGAATGACTGGAAAAAGTCGGTTCTTTCTACATGCCGTGGAGCCACACACAAGGCGTCAATATCAGCTCCTACAACAAGCGCATATTATCATCAGTGTAATCTATGTGGGTCAATAAGTTCAATCGTAAACGACTTAAAACATTCTCAAAGATGATGCCTTTGACACTGAAGGAACGGTTATGATATTTGTAAATCAGGAAAAAGAAGAAATGTTACAGAGCACGTCTACGGGACACATCCTGGACCAAACTCTGCCTCAACGGTGTAAATATTTCTGGGTTTGTTATCATCACGACGAGAAAACGAGATGAATATTCCAAAAAAAAAATGTACAGGGAGATAATTTAGCCACAGGTTTAAGACTGAAAACTCCTCCTTGGACAAAAATCGCTGACTGGCTGTGATGAAACCTTTAACAAATTCACATTAATGGTTGGCTTCAACCAAAAAACTCCACTTGGTTTGGTTATTTAAAAAGGACTAAGGGAGGTTTGGCATCTACTAGTACTTTAATACTCTGTTGGTACCCATCAAGTACCTGATATGTAATCTGTAGATACCTGAACCTATGAGTCAGTGGTGTCCAAAGTGAGTCCTCAAGGGGCGACATCCTGCACGTTTTAGTTCCTTCCCTGGTTCAACACACCTTAATCAAATGATGGTTCGTTAGCAGAACCTCTGCAGAACTTTATGACCTGCTGAGGAGGTAGCTGGACCATTTGAATCAGTTGTGTTGGAGCAGAGACATCCAAAAATGGACATCTACCCGAAAAGGACTGGAACTGGACACCCATGGTTTAAGTACTACCCTCCTCTTAGTGCCCAGTATGTACTTCCAAGGCACCATATGCGCCCTTTAAGTACCTACTAAGTATCCTCTTGGTGCCTCCTAAACACAAGCTAGGTAGACCATGGGATGGTACCCCATACATACCTACTGAGCTACTGAGTGCCCCATAGGTAACCTTTAAGTACTCCATAGTACCGACTGTATACTTTACAGGCACCATATAACACATAAAATGTGACAAAGTGTCAGGCAATCATTTCTCCCATATTATAAGTTAAAATGTCTTGTTCCACTGGCAGATTATTTCACTTATATCTCGAACTTTTTCATCAATATTAAGGAATTATTGACTTAAAACAAGATTCTATATCTGCTGAAAAGTTCCTTGTATGTTAGTTTTGTCTTATTTCAACTGTATTCAAGATATTTGAACTTGAAACGAGACCAGATATACTTGGGAAGATTTTGCGTTTTTGCAGTGTATGACCTGCAGGGGTCAGTGGCTACCCTCTCAGGCACTGGCTCCTAACCCCCTTTCCAAATTCCCAGAGGAGGTGTGCTTTAATACCGCTCACACTTGTGTGCGTTCAACTGTGGAGCGTGCCATCGGCCTCCAAAAATGCCGGTGGGGGTGAGTCACTTCTCTCAGGCCACTACCATAGCAACCAAAAATGCGATTTTTTTCCAACTCTCTGCCTCACGCGCATCGATTTCTGCATCGGTGAAATTTGTGCTACTCTTTTCTCCGTTGTTGACCCTGAAATAACATCACACTTTAACATTCATGAAGGACTTTGAATTGACCATCTATGGCTGAAAGTGGGCGTGTAGAGGGTAGACCATGTGGTAGAACCTCTGCACTGAGGTGCAGCTTTGATTTTTAACCCTTGAGGCACCTTTAAATTGACAATACACCATTTACTTTTAGGTCCCAAACTATAATAAAAATTCAATATTACATTTTTTTTCCCCACTTTCACTCCATTAAATCTTTTCAACAGCTTCAGACTTATCCAGAGATAAAGTTTTTCATATTTTTTAAAAATCTTTTAAATGATTTTATGCCTGTTTTGTCCAAAAAAAAGCCTGATTTTTTTTGAGTGTTTTCCAAAAGTAAACTGCAAAGTGGAATATTTTTAATGTGGGTGTTTCAGCCTTGACCAGGTCAAAAATTAATATCATTGATTTTTTTTTTTTTCATTATTATTTTTAGAGCAATGAGTCAAAAGCAAAAACGGACACTCTTTAGCCTCATGACCCAAAAATGGTACACTTATAAAAAAGTGTAATAAAAAATACATTCTTTTTTCACTTTTACTGCATTAAATCTTTTCAATAACTTCAGACCTATCCACATACATAAAGCTTTTCTTTTTAAATATTTTTAAAATCTTTTCTATATTTTCTTTTGCCTGTTTTGTCCAAAAATCCAGATTTTTTTGAAGGGGAAAAACCCAAAATATACAACATTTTCCAAAAATAAACTGCAAAGTGGAATATTTTTGATGTGGGTGTTTCAACTTTGACTGGGTTGAAAATTAATAATTGAAAATTCCATTAAAAATATGTGGTTATAACGAGAATCAATGGGACCACAATGAGACTGGAGGTAAAGGGTGTATAGAGAGTGCATTTTTCTTGTTCTACATAACTTCCAACCAAAAAGACAACAAAATTTTAAAAATAAAAAGTCCTGGCCAAGTTGGATAGAATTAACCTTTAATCTGAGTGAGGGTTAAAAGGAAAATTGCTTTCATGGTTTTATAACCCTGGATCTTTTTCAGTCAATGGCATTATTTGGATGTATGCACTTTAATTATAGATCCGACACAATGTTTTATAAATGAGACTCCTGATTAGTATTCTGTAAAAAAAACAAACAAACAAACTCCTAAGTACTGTGTATATTAAATATTTCTGCCAAGAACAGTATAAAACAAACATATTTCATCCATTATATTTGTAGTTCTGTATGCTTAAATTTGAACTTTTGTCTTTGCTTGTGTTGTTTTTCTGGGCAGAAGCACACTCAAGCGGTCAACGCGGTTTAATCCTCACTCTGACCACAAAAACACACAATAACAAAAGAATATAACAATGCAAACAGAGCTTTTAAAAACACAATGGAGACTGACACCTGCTTATAACTGTGGCTGAATGCTCTGTGCTGGGTCTTCTGCCATCCCCCCCCCCCAATGCCAAAAAGAACAGACAACAGATAGCACTTTTACCAACCTTGTTGTAGGACTTTCTAGCCAAAATAACTAATTAGACTGCATAAAAACACTACAGCAGTGTGTTCAACTCCAATCCTCATCCCCACACAGCTGATTTCAAAGGTTTAACTACCTCCTCAGGTTCTGCAGGAACTAATGACTCGTCTACACTGCAAAAACAAAATCTTACTACGTATTTTTGGTCTAGTTTCTAGTGCAAATATCTTAAATACGCTTGAAATAAGACGAAACTAACTCAGAAGTAACTTTTCAGCAGATATAGGAGCTTGTTTTAAGTCAATAATTCCTTAATATTGATGAAAAAGTTCTAGTTATAAGTGAAATAATCTGCCAGTGGAACCAGACATTTTAACTTACAATATGGGAAAAATGTCTTGTTCCACTGGCAGATTATTTCACTCTTAACTTCTATGTTTCCATCAATATTAAGGAATTATTGACTAAAAACAAGCACCCATTTCTTGCTGAAAAATTACTTCTAAGTTAGTTTTGTCTTATTTCAAGTGTATTCAAGATATTTGCACTAGAAACTAGACCAACAATACTTGGTAAGATTTTGTGTTTTTGCAGTGAAGAAATTAAGGCGTTCTGAATCAGAGGAGCACCTAAGCATTGCAGCACCCCAGGCCCTGAGGGTTAACTGTATTACAGCAATAACGACACATACCTTTTGTGTGCACTCCAAGCCTATATGAACCAAATGTAAATATCTTCCCTCCAACACAACTAATAGCCGATGGCGGAAGGTTCTGTGGGACAGAAATGGTCATTAATGAGACAAAACGATGGCAGAACTTGTGTTAACGACTTGCAAGAAACAACAGACAAGCTTACCTTTAATTCACTGATCTCTGCAATCCATTCCTTAACCAAGTTATTCAACTTCCCAAGAACAGCAAGTCTGAAAGGAGGAACAGCAATTCAGCATGTGCGCATTTACAAAACAAGCTCTTTTAGCAAACATATAATAGGAATTAATGAGCATTTTTAAGTGTATTTAACAGGATTAAAGGTTGAGAATAGTGCAAACTGTTACAACTCGGAGGTAAATCACTGTATAGCAGGAAAGAAAATCAGAAATATGAAAGAGAGCATTTTATGTCAAATAAAAACTAAAGCAGTCAAAAATGAATCCTTCAGGATGGGGAGGAAATCTTAGCATTAATCCTGTCTAAACATCCTAGTCTCAGATCAACTATCTTTCACCCTAAACTCTCAGCAGTGATGTAGTTCAGAAAAGAAACGTTACTCAGAAATTTGCCTAATTTGTGAGGTGAGAGGGAAGCCCTCCAGAAAGTGTAAAATGTAACCTGAGGAACATTAAATATATCTTTTTCATAAACGTTGACATTCTAATAGTTTTCAGCAAAGAAAATCATGAGAGAACAGAATAGAAATAATCTTTACTGTCCCACAGTGGGGAAATTCAGCTGCCCCAGCAGCAGGTTAAGGTAAATGGAGGCACGCGTAATCACACAAAGTAAGAAAAAAAAAAACCATAAAAAACATAACGTAAGAAAAGCAATACTGTATAGTTATTAAAAAACAGCAAACTCGGATTAAAAGAAATGTGCAGCTGAGCAGGGAAGTGTTGAGAAGGAAAAATGTACAAGATGTGCATAAAAAACAGACTATATCCCTGCTGTTATTTGCACAGTTTGTCCATTTCTTATAAATAAACCCATTGAACTTGTTGGGAGCAATGATGGTTATGGAGTCTAACAGCTGATGGGAGGAAGGATCTATGATAACGCTTCTTTGTGCACCATGGATGCAGCAGTCAGTCACTGATGTTATTTTAACAGAGTCCTTCTGTCTCCCACCACCTGCACTGGTCCAGGGGGGCATCCCAGCACAGAGCTGGCCAGTTCTCAAAGACAGCTAAAAAGAAATTATCTGTCTGTTGTGATGCTATTTAGACTGACAGATGGACACGTACGCACTTTACAAGTAAAACTGTTTATAATATGATTAAATGCAGAAAAAAAAAGGACCTTGTAGCAAATTATAAAAGAAAAACATTCTGATGTGGCCTCAGTGAACCGGTTGGTGTTTCCACCTTTGCACTTATTGGCTACTTTTATTAACTTTTCGATTTTAAAGACGAGAGCATTCAGAATCAAATTTCATGGAAAAACAACCCAGTACAGGAATTAACAAGTGATTTTGTGTTCAATTGATTGAAACGTTCTTACGGACTTCTCCCTCTGTGCTATTCTCAGCTTTACAATCTCGATATTGAATTAAACATAACAACCCCAGAGCTCAAGAAAAACAGGACTTGTGAGAAAAACAGACTGACTATGTCCCAAAAGCTAGCTCCTCTAAGTCTTAGTTCTTCACAGAAAAGAGTGAAGAAAGCAAGGTGCAGCTACACTGCTCTAATAAAACTCAAACAACAAAGCTCTTGGTTTATCAGTCTGTCAACTTTCTGACTCTCACCAGTTGTTATGAGACAAATCAGGACCAAAAGACTGAGATACTGGCAGCAGAAACAAGCTTTCTCCACTGAGGTAGCTGAGTGTAGCCTTAGATCAGATGAGGAGCTCAGAGTAAAGAGTAGAGCCACTGCTCCTGGGAGCTTCCCTTTGGAGGTTTTCCAAGCAGGTCACACAGGGAAGAAACCCAGAACTCGCTGGAGGGACGAGGAATCGCTTTGGGAACTCCGCGGTATGAGCAGCAGAGTGTCGCTAGAGAGAGATATATCTGAGGCTACGTTCACACTGCAGCTTGAAGTGACCAAATTCTGATTTTTTTTTCGCCTTATGCGACCTGTATCTAATCTTTTCATTACAAATGCGACCCAGGCCACTTGGATATGCGCTCCTAAATCCGACATGCGTCTGATCTTTTCACATGTGACCTGCGTCTGTACGGCCAGGTCGCATTCATCCGACCTGTACGTCATTTATACTCGACAAGCGGCACTATTCTGCGTCCTGATACGCAGAAACAGGAAGAAAAACAACAGAAGCAGTCAGTGGAGAGAGTTGATGATGTGCTGCCTCCGGTTGGACAACAACTCTAAAATCGCAAGATATACTCCACCGTTACCATCCATGTTTACTTCTGCAAACACTGAGCATGCTCGCTATGTGTGACGTTATTGCGTCCGCCACTGCGCATGCAGGACACTTTCAGGTTGTTTGCACACAAGAGATCACATACAAGTCGCACATATTTGGAAATGTGAACGACCACACGAAGAAAATCGGATTTCACAAAAAATAGGAACTGAGCATTAAGACCTGCAGTGCGAACGTAGCGTGAATTTCCCTCCTGGACCTGTTACCACCCCACAACCCAATCTTGGCAAAGCAAAACTCAAAGGCTGCTTTGATGGAATAGTCACTGGAATTTGCGACACATCCACACATCTGAGGAGCCGTACATCTTCTCTACCTGATTAGGGTCCTGGAGGTTTTCCCAGCATCCTTGACAGGTGCATAACAGGACCAACACACAGAAATGGGCAACTATGTGTGCACATCCACAGTTTAGGGGTAATTAAGAGTGACCACTGAAACCAAAGATGCAGGATTTTAGACTGTGATAGAAACCCAGTACTCTGAGTAGTGGTAAGAACGCGTAAACTCCACAAAGAAAGGCCCCAGTTGAGATCTGAACCCATGACCTTTTTGCAATCCTATGCACAAATCTAATAAAACTAGGGCTGAAACAATTAATCGGATTAATCGTGATGAATCAATTACTGAAATGAAATGTCAACTAATTTAGTAATCGATTAATCAGTAACTGGAGTATCCAGACTCAAAAAAAGGCCATTTGCTGAAAGAACAACATACTCAATGCAGTAATGAAGCAAAACTATACAAAAAAAAAAAAAAAAAAAAAAAAAAAAAAAAAATTATACAATTCGCATTAAAAAAAACAACAACAAAAAAACATTTTCTGTCAATACGTTTTACCCAGAACTCCTCAAGTGGCAGTTTTAGCTTCACCTGGTTAAAAAAAAATCGTCTAATCCAAAAAATAAAAGATCAGCATGACACTGTATTGATGTTACGTCGAGCAGAAAGCGCTGAGCTTTTCACTTGATGTTTGCTGTGCTAATAGCACTTAGCATTCGTCAACAACTCATTAGTGGAAGTGAGAGCATTATGAAACACTAATAATTATCCAGCCAAAACACGTAGTGCTAAATAGTAAAACACAATTTAATGAAGCTTTGAGGCAGATCATTTGCCCCGAGAAATTTTAATAACTGAGGTACTCGAAGCATTCGATGAATTATGATAGCCCTAATTGATTTATGTGATTTAAAGTAGCTGCACACGCTAAACACCTCACCTGTGGTTCAGCTCCTCTTCATCTTCAAAGACACCAAAAGGTTTCATAGCATCACAGAGTTTCTTGGTGTACAAGTGGTCTATTTCTCGTGGGGGAGCCAGGCTGATGGCGGAGGTGATGCCATAGTGCTTCTGAGGCTGCTGCCCACCAGGCATGGTGCTGCTTCGCAAAAACAAACAAAAAAACCACAGGATATTACTCCTTAATAAGCTTTCACAGCTTGAACAAAGTAAAGTGCTACTTATGAGTAAATCAAGGGATTTTAATCAACATTTGAGGGAGATTCTGACAAGCTGAAGTGGCTTACTGCTCCATAGCAACGATTTAACAATTTCATCTGTTAGAAGAGACGTCTGTGAGAAAACTGGCGTTTCATTTAGACTGAACCTATTTTTTCCTCAGGTTGATATCAGTTAGAAAGAAAACATTTATAACAGCAATAACGAGGGATTTTAGTTGGGATCTTTTTTTCCTCCAGAGGTGTTAATGAAGATAGAAAGTTAGAGTTCAGGGATGGCTGTTTTATGAGAAGTGATGTCATATAGAAATGCGGTGATCGATGACAGTTTTGGGACACTTAGTGAGGTAAGGCTATTTCTAAACAGGGAAAAATGTGCTTGATTGTTTAATGTGAGATCCTCTCCACAATATTTGAACATTTCAGTTTTTTTCTCAACTGTTAATGATCATGATAAGACACGTCCATGTGAAATTTGGTAAACACTGATACATTAAGCTGTGTTTGGCATTTTTACTGTAAGGACGTGTTACCATCACCTGATGCTAAAGTTCTGCTAATTATTTTTTTTAATTTTCTGACTCGTCTGATAATGTACAAGTGGCATTACTCTTTTCAGCTGCATAAAAACAAAACTAAAATCATTGTCTTTGGACCTAAAGAGGAACGATCTAGAATCAGCACACAACTTCGGTTAATACAGCTAGAAACTAGTGATTGGGCCTGAAATCTGGGTGTCGTGATGGACTCAGATCGGAACCTCCAGAGACACATAAAGACAGTTAGGAAGTCAGCCTTCTATCACCTGAAGAACATTTCCAGGATTAAAGGACTAATGTCCCAATAAGATCTAGAGAAACTCATCCATACGCTTATCTTTAGTCTCATAGATTATTGAAACAGTGTCTTCACTAAAAAGTCAGAAAGCTGCAGCTGATCCAGAACGCTGCTACTTGTGCTCTCACAAAGACCAGGGAGATAGAGCACATCAGTTCTAAAGTCCTTCCACTGGCTCCCTGTAGCTCAGAGAAAAGACTTTAAAATACTTTTGTTTGTTTATAAATCACCGAACGGCTTAGCATCAAAATACATTAAACACCTGTTGTTGTTATATCAACCATTCCCTTCAGACCCCTCAGGTCTTCTGGGTCTGGTCTGCTCTGCATCCCCAGAATCAAAACCAAACATGGAGAAGCAGCTTTCAGTTTTTATGCTCCTCTAATCTGGAACAAAATTCCAGAAAACTGCTGAAACACTGAGCCCCTGTAAATCAAGGCTAATAACCCATTTGTTTAGAGCTGCCTTTGATTTATAACTCAAACATCATTAGTTTTGATCTGTTGTCCAACTTTTCCCAACGTTCCTTTATTATGCCACTGCAACGTACACCCTTATTTTTCCCTATGTTTTCATCACGTGAAGCACTTTTAACTGTCTTAGTGCTTAAATGCTTAGTGCTTAAAATAAATCCACTGAAGATGTGAGGATGTGCTTTTTTGAGCCCAAGCAAAGTGCAGTGTCAAAAAAACAAACAAAAAAAAGTATCCCAATTTTCAGAATTTACTTTGGCAAAAAATTAAACAATGTTCTCCGCAGCTGTTTTTAATGTTTAAACTCTTGCATTCTAAAGTAGCAAACTTGACCTAAAGCTGAATAAAAGACCATTCATTACAAGTGAATTAACTGATTAATTCTGACTATATTAGGAAATATACAACATTAAAAAACATTTTTCTGAACATTTCATGGCATGATCTAATTTTTTTTTTTTTTTTAGATTTTTATACCTTATTTCTGAAACGAATACACTGTTTTGGGACACAATTTCCACAGATGTCAGTGTAAAGTGAGTGACATTAATCATCCCAGAAGTTACTGCAAATTTCTTAATTTTTACCCTACATAAATCATCCCGGTATCAACTGAAAGACAGTTTAATTCTTGGCATGATTTGTTTTGACAAACAACTAAGAATTTGCTTTTCACAATATTTGGATTTGCCCCAGATATTAGCAATCATAATTCATTAAAGGTTGTCTTAATACAATAAATCACGTTTAGATTGTTCACTTTAAGTCAGTATGTTATTATATGCGAGTCTGTGGCTGAAGATGAACGCCTTCTTGTTTGAAGGCAGAATGTTCTCTGCTGTTGTTGTTTTTAACGATGAGAATATATTCCAAATTACCTTTAATTTATATTCATCCCAATCAGTGAAAAAGTGGATTATTTAAAATATACTTTGCTGAAAATGTCATGAGGATAAGTTTCTTTTGCCATATTTTAATGAACACTATTGTGTCACAACAGCTCAGATATCAATGTAAATTCAAAAACATTAACTAAGAATTTAATATTTTAAAAAGACCACTGTTTTACTTTGTAACCTGCATACATGATTTTAGCATCATTTACTAGGTATTTTAATATCGCTTGTAATGAAATACTTTGTTTTGATATAAAACTCCTTTAGTTTACGTAGCCATTCATTTAAAAATTCTAATAATTAATAGCTATTGCATGTTTTGGCACATTATTTCATTTTAGAAGTTACTGAATGTCTCCCGTTTGGAAGCTGCTAGCTTTTTAAGTTGATCAATTTCAGATTTATTGCCGGGAAAACTCCAGACTCTCCACTGACAGCAATGAGCGTAATTACTATTACTTTACCAACAAGCCTAAACTATTATATTTGTGGATATTTCAAGAGTTGGAGAGGGGCTTTAACAAAATAATGGCACAAAAAGTTTAAATCTGAACCTCAACCAGGCTGCTAGCAGATAAGCTACAAACAGGTTGGAAGAGCTAACAAATTAGCTAATTTAGCAGGTTGACAAGTTTTTGCTGGCCGATACGGAAGCGGCGCTTTAATTAATTACCCACTTTCCGGTTAAAGCCATTAAGATTTTACATTTACCTGAACAAAAACCAATAACGTGTATTTATTCATATTTTTTGCAAAAGTTTACAAACAACAAAGAAGCTAAGCAGCAAACGGCGGCTGCAGGCCTTGTTGTGACAGCTCGCTAACATTAGCTTTTAGCCTATTCTTCATGAACGTGAGCAGAAAACCCGCTCTGAAAGTACCAAACGTACCCCATGCATGACTTACCTTGACATTTCTTTCATGACACTAAAAAACTTGCACTGTTTTTTGTTTTAAATCCGTAAAAAAAGAAACAAAGAAAGTCAGCCAGTGGGGATGACAACAGCCTCGACCTGATTTCAACAATGGTCACTTTCCAGAGAACAGTTCAAACCTTCCCACTGAACCGGAATCACTACTTGGGAGCTAACGAATCCGCTCGTAATCCCGCAGGAACATTCATATCTAATTTATCATCCAAACCCAAGCAGAGTTTTGACAGATGGTAGCGAGCCAAGCACGCGTTTAAGTGCTGTTGTGGGTTATTTTTAGATCCCAAACTACAAATGTAACGGTGTTTGTTGCCCGACGTCTGCGTGCACCACGCTGAACAACCACAGTCAAGAGGCACCGCCTCGCTGAGGGCCACAGATCACGTGACCACGGCGGATCGACGCTGTTACGCAACGACCATGTTTTTGTTTTCTGGAAATCGCTTTTTAAGCTCTATTTCAGCCCTCATAACTTTCATTTATTGAATAATAGTCTTACTTCATGTGAAAATAAATCTAAATTAATATACAATTGACGGAGAAAGGAATTTTTTTTGCATGGCTAACAGTGCAATAAAAGTTTCCACTTTCACAGAATGGATTTATATTTAAAAAGTGAAAGAAACAGTATTAAACGATTACATACTTACAAGTACATTAATAATCCAAATAAAAAAGCATTTTGTGATAAAAGTATTACTTCTCACACACATAATGCCAAATTTAATGCGTTAGGAGATTTAATTGGCAGAAATTTGTTTAAAATATGTTCCGATGTTTTCATTTACTCCAGTGGTGTCCAAATTTTTTGCACCGAGGGCCAAAATTCCTAAGTTGTAAGTCCTCAGGGGCCAAAATTAGCTTTTCCCCGCAAAAATAATATTATTGTGCATTCTTTATCCTTTCCCGGTACAACAATAAATTAAACAAGTTATATTTCATATTTTAATAAAACGGACATTAGTATGACGTTTGCCTTGATGTTTACTGTTATATAACTTTTGGTGGCAATTATTTTACATTTGGTTGGTCCATAAAATGTGTTTGTTAATTTCCAGCAACAAAACTGAGAAATTTCCTCTCAAGCCTTTGCTGTGTTTAACTAAGAATAATGGAAGGATGTCCCCAAGTGTGTTTCTGAGTAAAAAGTTACTGGATGTTTGAGGTATGACCATGAAATAATAACAAAACCAAAAAGAAAAGAAAAAAGAAAAGAAAGAAAATAAGACAAATAACAGAAAAATCTTTTGTGTTGTATTGTTGCGTCTTCTCCTCCTTACAGCGCAACCCCAGGTTCTTTATTCCAGGTGAAACCAGAAAAGAGTTTTATTTTTTCACCCAACCTTAAGAAGTGAGGAGAAGATTAATTATATATAAAATTTTATGCTAAATAAGGCCAAGGAAGTACAACCATAAACTGGAACAGAAAACAGAGAGTCAATCACCGTCCCAGCACTGGGGCTTCCCTCAGCACATCTTAAGATGAAACCGAGAGAAGCTCTGTATTTATGTACTTGCTAAGGTACACCCACTCTAAGGGGTCTTATTATTTTTGCATATGTCTGTTTTCATGACTATGTGTGACCAAACCGGCCTTAACTGGTTTTAGCATGACAGAGTGCGGCAGAGTGCGTGGAAGTGTAAAAGTGTATCTAAACGGTAGTTTTATGCGAAGTCATCATACCCTGCTTGTATTCCACAAATCTTCTGATAAACAACACATAATTAGAACTAACTTAGTAGAGATACGAAAAGCTTTATACAATTCTAAACCATACAATTTAACATTTTCCGTTTAAGAAGATATAAATTTGCCATGGAAATCTCATCCTGAAACAATTACAAAAAGAGTCCATCTGCATTGGCTCCATATGCTGGAGGGCCAAGTTTCTACCATTCTTGAACTGCACTCAGGGGCCACGCAAAATTATTCTAATGGCCACAAATGGCCCCTGGGCCACACTTTGGACACCCCTGATTTACTCTGAAAAAAGAAAGTGAACTATTGTCTGCAGTGCTCTCATTGACCGTGTAGTTGTCTACAATTTTGCTGTCTTGTAATTTGATTAATTGCCTATGAATAAAGCTGTCATATCCATCCATCTGTCCATCCGTCCATCCATCCATTCATCCATCCATCCATATCTAACAAGTCATTCATAAAAGCCTCTGGAGTAATATATACTATGTAAAACAGCTTCCTCTAGTGGAGAAAGTGCAAAAAAAAAAAAAAAATCATTTACTCTGGTTTTAAAACCAACCGTTTTACCAGTATTGAACAATATTTGTGCAAAATATTGTGAAACACTCTCACTTTTTGTCCCAAGACACTTTTTAAATTAATAGGTAAACAAAAAAAACATGTATTTATCTATCACTTTAACTCACTGAGCTCATTCTAGTTCATAGTGACAAACTTTTAAACCCAATTTGAGGTCTGCGACACTGTTTAGCCATATTCAAATCTGCTGTCAGATCTCTTCCCATGACAAAATATAGAAAATAATGCTTATAAAAGGTTTTGATAATGTGAGGAAGGGAAAAGTTTTATTTGCATTTCTGTGGCAAATTCAGATGATCCAATATTTCTCCCTAATTCCCAGTTACACTACTTTTGTTTGCATATCCTCTTAAAGCAGATCTCCTCTAATATGTAAGCCACTTGATTCCCATAGTTTAAAACCAATAGAGAATTGAAAATCAGCATGTATTTCATGCATAAAGACAGGAAAAAAACTTTAGATTTGGTTAAAATAATGTGAAATTTCTGTTATTCTGTAATGTGAAAGTTGTCCTGTTGGTCTCCTGAGTTACTGCAGAGCAGCACTGTGTTACTTATTGTGAAAATGCAGACGAACTTTCACCTTCGTACGAAAAAACAGGACAGCTCCTCCCTCACTGACTAACACCCCCTTGTCCCACTTCTGCATTTTGGACAGTTCATATTACAACATTAAACACCTAAAAGAAAAGGAAGTCAAAAAGTTTCCTGCTGCAGAATCCGAGGTCTGTCATTTGGCAAAAATGAGCAGCCATCTTCCTCTGGTCAACGTGAAAAATTGGATCGCTGAAAACCAAAATGCATTTCTGCCACCAGTGTGCAACAAGCTCATGTGAGTAACATGCTTTGCTCATTGTTTTACAGCTTGTAAAATCTGTCACACTGTGAGTGATTTTGTTGGGAAGTTGACACCAGATATGTTAATATTGTTTGTGGACATGCAGTAACCACTGCTTTCAATTTCTGCTTGTCTCAGGCACTTTTCCCAGTTGCTCATCATGTTTGTCGGGGGTCCTAACACCAGAAAGGATTATCATATAGAGGAAGGGGAGGAGGTAAGAAATAAAAAGTACATTATTACGTCCTTAGCTGTTTTCACTCAAATTGATCAGCTTATCCTTCCCTTTTACTCTGTCTCCCTTATCTTCCTTGAACCTGGGCAAATTCCACCTCACAGCTATAATGCTGAGAGAGTGTACTTTGGCTCAGTGCCCCTAATAATTTTAACTGGGGCCTTCTTATTGGTGGAATCCTTTGCTGTCTAGACTTGCAAAGTTACTCAATAGTGATTCTTGACACCTTCCAAAAACAACAAAAGAGGACACTCTGGAAAATTTCGACAGTCCTTATTTTTTAGCTGTATTCAGTTCGGGTCTGCACAGTGGTGTAGCTGGAAGCTAGGTTAATTAGTTCTCTAAATTGTTCTTAGGTGTGAGTGTGTGCACATGGTTGTTTGTCTCTGTGATGGACTGGAAACCTATCCAGGGTTTACCCCACCTTTCGCCCAATGACTGCTGGAGATCCTGCTAGGATAAGTGGGTATAGACAGTGGACGGATGGATTCAATACATGTGCGATTTGTAACATGGACTTGCTATTTTTTATGTTAATGTTCACAATGTCTAATGAGATATCAAAAAACAGTCAGAATTATGAATGTTTTCCGTTTTGTCAGAAGATTATTACACAAATTTAAAGAGGCAAGAAGATTTCCTCATATTTTTCAGTTTGCGATTTATTTACCACCAATTAAAAACACTTACACTTCAACTAAGTCAAGTCAAGTTCAAGTTTATTTGTATATAACAATTTATTACTCCAAACATATTAAGTGCCTTATGACTGAAGCTGGTTTCACATTCAGGGTTTCAAACGTGCACATTAAATATCTAAAGTTAACTAATCAGAATATCTTAAAGATTTCTTAAACGTGTATGGATGGGCCTTCAGACAAAAGATTGTTTTGGCATTCAAACATTCATACTTTGGAGAATTCAGAAATGCCACCTGTGCAGGATAAGTGGTTGTTGTGGCTAATGCTAAAAGAATTAGCAAAGACATTTTGAGGGGATGGGGAGGAAAGTAATTCTTCCGATGTGAAAGGTCAGCCCTGATGTCTTCATGTTCTCCACACAGGCCCCAGAATGTGCAATTGCAGCCTTTAAAGAATGACATTTAACCCAGTTCTTGTCTTTTTCTGTTTGAAACAGTTGTTCTTCCAGGTGAAAGGAGACATGTGTCTGAAGGTGATTGAAAATGGCAAACACAAGGATGTACACATCAGAGAAGGCGAGGTAAGCATTGATGCATCACAGATTTCTGGAACAGGAATCTTTAACAATCTTTAACAGTTTTGTTCAGCCTTTTCACTTTACAGAACATCAAAACACACTTGAATTATGATCTTTGCCTCATCATGGTATTTTTTTTATATTGTTTTTTTTTCTTCGCTTTTAGATGTTCCTGCTTCCAGCCCGAATCCCCCACTCTCCCCAGAGACAGGCTAACACTATTGGACTTGTTGTGGAGCGAAGGCGACTGCTGACTGAAACTGACTGCCTGAGGTTCACCTCTCTTCCTCCACTCCCTCCTTCCCCCATTTAAACTCCTAGTTTTCTGCTGGAGTTTCTTTAAAATACAGAGGGTCAAAATTATTCAGACTGAAATATATGCATGTATTCCTCAACATATTTTATTGCTGAATGGTTTATAGTACGACCATGATTGACTACAACTGCATCATACAACATATTTTCTTGACAGTCTGGACTGGATTGACCAATTTTTAGAGCAATCACAGGGTCCAATTAACTCAGTGAGCAATTTCTAAATAACTTTAGATTTTTGGATGACCTACAACAAAGATACACAAGTACAAAATACTAAAATGTGTCACCACTTGGAGTCAAAAGTCTCGGAGAGGATCCAAACTTCCGCTCTGAGAAAAAAGGAAAGTGGTTAGGATATTTGAGACAACCCAAGAAACCATACAGTTCCATACCTGACATGAACTCGTTAACTTTTAGAATAACAAAGACGTCCCTGCTCCAAAATTGCTACTTCCAAGCTTGAGTGAAATGTGCTGCAGCCTTTGTGGACAAGATAAACGCCTTCTTAAGAAAACTTGCTAAGTGGAGACAAACAATAAGCTATTTGTTCGCAATTAGAAGTTGAATGTTTGGAGGAGGACCCTTGAACAGGATTTCCAGGCAAAGAACACCATACCAACTGTTATGTAAAGTAGTAGCTGAATCATTCTGTGGGCCTGTTTGCTGCCAGTGCATGGAAAAATGAATTAGGACTACCCTCACCTTCTTCAACTTGAAATAACCAGCGACATGGTTGAAATTTGGACACAGTTGGATTTTCCAATTGGACCCTGATCCTAAACAAACATCCAATATGGTTTTGGATAAAGGAGGCTAATATTAAGCCTCTGGACCTCAACCCTAACCAGTATAATTGGATCATAACAATAAAAAGAGATGTTTAAATATCCAGCCAGAACGATGGCAGAAGGGGGTTGATTGACACACCTTTGGAATGAGGTGCAGCTTGCTAAGAGACATTTAACCAAATGTTAGTGAGGTTACATGGATATGTTTGAGCCTTAACGTATAGTTTTGAACCTTGTCTTTGTTAGTGAAATTTCTGCTTACCCTTGCGCAGTTGTGAAGGGGCTGGTGTCTAGCTCCAGCAGTCATTGGCCGGGGGTATACCCTGGACTGGTTGCTAGTCTATCACAGAACAACACAGAGACACACAGGACAGACAAGCCTGCACACAATTTAGAAACACAAATTAACCTAACAGTCATGTTTAAGGAACATGCGAGAAAGCCAGAGTACCCAGAAATAACTCACTCTTGGACAGGGAGAATGTGCAAACTCTGTGCAGTAGTACAGATTCGAACTCTGCTGCAGTTTTTTGTATGACCATTCCACTCTGAAAAAGAACAGTTTAAATAAAACATTAATATCCTCAAATAAATATGTCAAAGAGATGCTTTTTCTACTGTGCAAGTCATCTCACTAAGGTGATGTTAACTGTGGGCAATGCATCCTGTCATAGATGAAGTTTTGCACACGGTGTTGGAAGTTTTAGAGGGCCACCAGTATCTGTTGCTTCTTCTAGGTACTACGTGGATAACACCACAGACATCCTATTTGAGAGATGGTTCTACTGTGAGGATCTTGGAACACAACTGGTTCCAATAATCAAAGAGTGAGACGCATTTCTACTTTTATTTCCGTTATATGAAGATTTTGGGATCCATTGAAGTTTATTGTGTTGGTTGATCTTTCACTCACAGATTCACAGCATCAGAGCAGGCCAAGACGGGAAAACCCGATCCAAGTGAGCTTCATGCTTTGACATGTCGAATCTGAACGCTGTTCTCTTTAAAAAAAACGAAAATAAAAAACTACTGCCATGTTTGTTTTTGGTTGAACAGACGAGGTTTTCAGAGAGCCCCCGTTCCAGCTCAACACCATGAATGTGATGAAACCCTTTCCCTTCAAGGACTGGCTCGATAAACAGAGGCCATCCCTGGCTAACGGCAGGCCTATCGACATCTTTGGAGCTCAGTTTGAGACAGAGGTAGGAGGAGTCACACTCTATATAAGAAATGTATTGGTTTCTATAAAGACAGATTGTTTTATTAAAGTGCAACAATCAGGAAATAAGAATTGAATGCACAAATTTTGAATTTATGAGAACCTTATGCAAACAAGGTCAGAATTATACATACAAGCTCAAATATATCCATGTAACCTCGCTAATATTTGGATAAATGTCTCTTAGCAAGCTGCGCCGCAGTTACTTGCTTTTTGTATAGCCATCAACAAGCTTCTGAGATACTTCTGGCCTAAAATATGACCACTCTTTTGAGGAGAATTCGTAAGATTTCATTAAAATTGGTTGGGTTCTTTGCCAGGCCTGGCTTTTAATCACAGTTTAACGGTCTGAGTTCTGGGAAGGCTATTCCAGAAGTTTAATGTAAGCTTGTTTTGTCCCTTCTAAAAACAATTTTGATATGTTTGGGATCATTCTTCCATTGGGTAACCCTCTTCAGTCTAAGTTTCAGCTGCCTAAGTTGAAGAATTTGGAGGTAGTGTCTGGACCTCTGTGCCTCTGAACCTTCAGAGACACATAAAGACAATTGCAAAGTTGGCCTTCTATCACCTGAAGAACATTTGCAATTTTAAAGGGCTAATGTCCCGACTTGACCCCTTCATTAATCTGTTCACTTTCTGTGCACAAGTATCACTTCTTGTCACTGTGACCAAGTAACTCAATCATTGCCTTGTCTGACCATGAAACTTTGCTCCAAAGTGTGTAAAGGTACTGATTTTGGGCAGGGGTTTCTTTCGTGGTCAACAACCTTTTATTTCAAGTTGATGTTAAACTGGCTTCACTGTGGACAGTTACACAGGTGGTCCAGTAGTTTCTAGCAGGCTTGGGCCTTGGTGGTCCCTGAACATCTGAACCAATTTCCCTTTTTTTAAGGGTTTAAGCCTTTTTCTAGAACTTAGTAAAGTGGTGACATATTTCAGTATCTTGTACTTACTTGCAATCTTGTTTGAACTTAACATTTGTATAGAAATGGATCCAAAAATCAAGTTTCTTGGACTTATTGGGGTCACTCTTGTGAGTATTAGTCAGTTCAATAAGTGCTGTGAAAAAAAATATTTTTTTTGTGGCAAAGAAAACCTACAAATTGCAATAAATCAAAACCACTAAGTAGGACACAGAAAATACATTGTAGAACCGTCCTCTTTTCTGTTGTATCTGCAACATCATCTATTTATCGCTAAGCCTCATTAGTGTGAATATAAACTGAATCTGTTCTGTCTGTCTAGCAACAAATCTATAGAGACTGCAAGATGTATTATCTTGTAAAAGACAGTTTTCATTGTAAAGCTTGACTTCATTCCGAAGTTAAAAACACAAGGTGTCTAATTACAGACAAATTATAGGATTAGTGCTTTCGCTGAGATGTTTGGGGAAGTGCTAGAAGCTGCATGTTTCTGCAGGTCAGAATATTGGGTTCACCAAAACAAATCTGCAGAAATTTTATTTACTGAAGTTTAAAGGCTCACATCTTTGTTTCATGTATAATAGGCTTTAGTTGTTTGTATTGGCACAAATCTGATTTGACTGGAAAAGGAGCCTAACTGAGGTAACATTGGAGAAAGATGACAAAACGTTAGGTTTTCTGGTAATCAAACTAAGATGTCTTGACTAAAACGTCTGTAGTGCCTCTGTACAAACAGAATAATAATGAATAAAACAAGATTCTCTCTTTTTTGGCTTTGACAGGCAATGGTGTTTGGACCTGGACTTACAGAGACCTCAGTCCAACAAACTGATGTGTGGATTTGGCAAATGGCATGTACATGCTTCATGTCCAAACAGCTCTAATAAACAACCATAAGCTCCAAACAGCTAATCATACAGCTAAACATGCATCATCTCTCTCTCTCTTTCCCAGGAGGGATCTTCAAGAGTAACTGTAGCAGAGCAGTCATTTAATTTGACTTCAGGAGACAGTTTGCTCATCCCCGAGCAGAGCCAGTGAGTCAGTTTTAACAACTCATGACAATACGGAACGTAATAACATTAAAAATGAAAAATCATCTAGTCCTTTCCAGGTCTTAGAATTATATTGATACAACCTTAAATAGATATTGATGCTGATACAGACCCAATGTGTATTAGCAAATTGAGTCAAAATTAAGACAAAATACAGAAACAGATTTTCAATTCAGTTTGTTTATATAAAAGTTATCTATCACCGACTTTCCACCACTCCCATCAAGCATGTGGCGACAGTGGAAAGGAATACCAACTTTTTAAAAGTAAAAAAAAAACTCCAGCAGGACTAGGCTTAGTATGAGAAGCCATCTGCTGATGTCTTGTTGAAGTTTAAGTCAAACATCAGAAGTGGGAAAAAAAGGAAGGAATTTCAGTGACTTTAAACATGATATGAGTGTTGATGCCCGACAGGCTGGTCTCAAAGGGGTTTCAGTAACTGCTGATCTGCTGGGATTTTGACACAACCGTCTTTCTGGTTTGAAGAGAATGGTGGGAAAAAGATAAACTGTCCAGTGAGCAGCAGAAGCTCACTGGATATTAAAGAGATACTAGCAAGTTGTGTACACATAATCACAGGGCCAAGTGTATTACAGAGTGAACGACAGGCGCAAATACACAGCAAATGGTGAAATGCACCGCAAACACATGAATTACGTAAACTCCAAGACACAAACACAAAAAACAAGTGCAACATAAAAACTAATGCAAACAAAAAAATTTAGCAATCAGAGAAAAAATGCTGCAAACATAGACGAAATGGTGCAATCAATGGAAATAGAAGCAAAAGGGAAAATACTGCGAACAGCAAAAACAACAGCAAGTATGAAACGGTACCTACGTAAATATGCTGTTCTGTATTACTGTAAAAGACTGTGTGTTTAAAAAACACATGCAGGATAACACACCTTTTCTTCTTCATCCAACTTTCTTCTGGACATCCCATTAAATCATGACATCCCATCTTTGCCAAAGGTCTGGTCCCATACGATTTGGTGGTCGACTCCCCCTAGCGGTCTAGAGCATTTCTGTTTTGTGAAGCGAGTTTGCAGCGTTTCATACTTGCTGTTGCTTTTCCTATTCATGGCATTTTCCTTTTTGCTTCTATTTCCTGCGCTTGCAGCTGTTTTGTTTGCATTAGTTTTGTTGATTGTAGGTGTTGGCTTCTATTTTCTGTGCTGTTTGCAGTACATTTTGCCCTTTGGTGGATGTTTGCACCTGTCACCCACAGTAGTATTATCCCGCACTGTCTTGCCTCAAGGTCTAAAACTGGGAGCTGGTGCTGTAGAAGAGATAACGAAATCACCTGCCTCCCATTCTGCTTTGAAGCACCAGAAAACAATGTACATTTATCCCATGCTGGAATATCTCTACCAAAAATAACTGCCTCAAGCACTCAGTCCTGCGGTACTCCAGAATTAACTCGGGATTTAAGATTTATCTTCAGCATAGACAAACTGGAATATGTCAGACAAATATGAATTAAAGCAGTGCTGTTCATTTGATTGCTGCTAGAGCCTCTGTAAGAGATTTTTGACTCTTCAAATAGATCCTTTGTTGGAAAAATAGAGTTTCAGACGAGCATGTTGGAAATATCAAAGGAACCTTAAATTTGACTGTAGTACAACTATAAATTAAAACATGTTCATGCTCAACTTGATATCCTTGGACAGCAAAGTCATCGCCCCTCCACTGCTTAACAGTTGGTGAAGATGTTTGTGCTAATTTGCTGTTTGGTCTAAATCTTACATGTGGGAAAATAAATTTGCTTTCCATAGTTGTCCTTGAGATGTTACCCAAGCTAGGCTGACGTTTTCTCATAAGGAACAAAGGCTGCTCCAGAAACCCTTCAAAGTGCCTCTGATTTTTCAGATAATATGTTATGTTGACATGTAGCATGCAAACTGAGACCTGCTGAGGTCTGCAATTTTTGCAATAAAAAAATAAACACCAGATCGCAGTAGATTAGCAGCTTGTGGTTGCTGCCAACCCTTTAAAAAGGAAAATAAAAATTTTGTTGTGCTTCAGAGAGAAACATATCTCTCACATCACTGACGGACTTCAAATTCATTGGAATTGTAATGCTGCCTCCAACACTGATGAGTAAGAATAAGTGTTAATCTGAGCATTTGTGACATTTCCTTGGCATTATGTTACCACACACCTACATGCTCTAGGCTAACTAAGTGGATAAACTCCTGTTTTAAAGATGAGCCATTCAATGAGTCATTCAGTGTAATAGATCAGCAGCTCCCTTAGCTCCTTGGACAAGTTCTGACACACCACTTCTTGTGTTTTAGGTTACTTTTTGACAAATAAATAATGATAGAATATACAATTTAATGTTTTTTTCATATAAATTAAAGACCTGAAAAGGACTGGATATTTTAATTTAAATGTAAAACCTTTTTTTTGTTTGCTTTAACAGAGTGATTCTGATAGAAATGATAAACAATGCTGTGTTTTCAGTTTTCTTTATGTACTTTTTAAAGCACAAAACAAACATGTAATTTCCTTTACCTTCATAGATACCAGTGGCAGAGGAATGAGGGGACTGTTGCTTTGGTTGTTGTGCAAAATCCAGAGCGGAAGAGAACCTAATTGTCAACTACATACTTGCAGAGTTTGGTTAAATGCGTAGTATTAAAGTGCAAGTATTAAATGTCATTGACATGAAACTCACACCAGAGGTCACTAGAAACCCAAGTAATCAACACACACAAACGAGATCAAAAAACATTATTACATAAAGTCATCTATGATGATACAGGGTATAGGTAATATACTTACTGAACTTTATAAACATTAGTAGAAGAGCCTCCAGCTTTATTCTTTCCCTGAAACCAAGAAAAAGTTTTCTTTGCTGTGTGTTTGGGATCACTGCCTTGCACAAAAATCCCACTTTGTTTCATCTTCAGTTCTTTAGCGAAGAACGTGCAGTTACATTTCTCCTGTTATCCTTCCTTTAATTATCTGACGTGTCCTGGCACCAAATGCTCAAAAACAGCCCTACGCCGTGATGGTCTTTGGTGTTTTTAGAGTGATATGCAGTGCGGTTCCTCCTCCAAACATCATGGTCTCATCTGAACAGGTTATAGTTATTCTCTGAGTATTTCCTTGGTTTACTCTGCAACAAACTTTAAACAGTCTTTAGCATGCCTTTTCTTCAGCAGTGGAGTCTTGCGCAGTGAATGATACCATTGCAGTTGAGTACATTACTTATTGTTTTCTTTGTGTGAAGGTCTTGCTTTTTGCTTTGACCTGTCCTTCTTGTATGGGTCTATCATAAATCCCAATGAAGTACATTTGTGGTTTCAGTTTGTGGTTTCAAGTGGTATGTATGGATGAATTTTGCATGCCTCTGTATGATAATCCTGAACCACACAAAAAAATCAAGTGTTTCAGTCAGTCAACATGCTATTAAAATGCAAAAAAAAAAAAATAGTTTGTTTCAGGTCAGAGGCCTGACCTTCATGTGTGAACTCTTGGTAATGAGAAACCTTTTCATAGACTATTACATAGGAATCAATCATCTGATATTAGTTTGACCTGATAAGAGGTGATGCTGAACTATTTTCTTGGCTTTCTATGTCTTTTTGCAGTTTAACACCTGTTCTTTGTATTATTTCCCTTTATTACTCTTAAAGTAATGTAAGGAGTTGGGTTGTTGTTGAAATCTCATATCAACAGCCCCATTAGAGATATGTTTATGAAGGAAAATGTTGATTTGCTCAATATGCTCTATATAATGGAGGATCACATACAGGAAGTAATGGGAATTTATTTTGGTGAAGTTATACATTATTAAGGGAAGTACTTGAACTGCAGTCAGCTTTTAAGCTAAGATTAATAAAAAATGATATGACATCATTTGTCTTGCCTGTTCTTGTTTTCTTGGCAGCTATTGGAAGTGTGTTGAAAATTGTGTTCTTCATTAGACCTCAGGGAAATACGTTCCTGGCAGAAAATTAATGGGAATCTCTTGAAAACACAAGTTTTGATGTGTACCAGGAACAAAACCCTGCTGTGAGATAACACTGACAGGCGCCAGGTAATTCTTTTCTCAAGATTATGCAAACAATCCTGCTTTTTTCTCACAGAGTATTGCAATTTAATTAGCATGAAAATGCAGCCTTTTTGTCCAAGGGGTGTGCTGAGACATATTCCCACCTTGAACAAAATCCACACTTCCTACACATTGTTTTTTCTCCAATAGGATAAGATAAGTCAGACAGAAGCAGAAAAATCCCCACATTTTTAATTACGAAACCGTTAAAAATACAGTAGCATTGTGTTATTCCAGCAAAAAATGACATCAAATATCACGTGGCTGCTTTTGGAAGCGCAACGTTTGAGATGATCATGAAATCAGTCGCTTTTCAGTCTTATCCTTAGCGTATTCTTGATTACATGCTGCTCTGCAATAAATGCAGCAACAGCCCAGGCCAGTGCATATTCCAGAGTCACCAGTCCTGCCAGGTTGTAACGACGGGCTGAGTAATCCCAAGGACAGGCCTCCAGCAGCCTCAGCCCCACCCCCCAGCTAAACTCCCATATGTAAATGAATAAAGTGTAAACTGTCAGTCGCACAGGGAGGGAGTGGTTCTGGGCTTGCAGGCGGGTCCTCAGGGTCTCCATGAAGAAGATTGCAGAGCCGTACATGGGCAGCGCCCACATGCTGCTGTGTCCTGTCAGCCTCTTGTCTCGGGTGCTGCACCAGTCGTACACGGCAGTGAAGACCACCTCGCAGAGGCAGCCGTGCAGAGCGTACACATAGAGACGAATCAAGGCTGAAAGAGGGCGAAAGGGGCTGTTGTCATCAGGCTCTGCTGGGGATTCATCTCCAACAACAGTCCCTGCAACGCACACACACACAAAAACTAAAACTAATTTGTGTTGAAGGTCTAAAACTTCTCCTGAGAAGACTGGCCACTAGCTTAAATGTTGGTAAACTTGTGAATAATTATACTCACTGTAGAATTAAGTGTATTTAAATGCTTGGATATTGTGTTATAACCCACTCTATGTTGATATGCAGCAACGGTTCTTTCTCTAAGATCACAGCTGATGTCTTTCTGCTCCAATAGGAAAACTCCTGTGTTTATAGAGGTTATCAAACTGATGATAAGTTAATTAACCGCATCTGATTAGCAGCAAATGCCTGCTACCCACCCTCTTAAATCAAAATGGAGCAGCATCCATTCCAGTGTGGCTTCATGTGTTTGATAAATCATGACAGTGTGGAATCTGTTAAATGCATTTGTACCTTTGAGGTTACATTAAAACAATTTCAGATCATTGCGAAAATGTCCAGAGACATAAAAAACTAACTCTTTTTAACATGACTGTAGTTGCACAATTTTAACACATTAACCAGTGACGTTAATTGCTGAGAAATGACTCGTATCTACTGCAAGTTGAGTCTTCAGAGTCAGAATTTAGCAAGAAAAATCACTAAAAGGATTTCATAAAAAAGGCCCATGGATGTGCCCTGATGAGTCGTAGCTTTGTAGGGTGAACCAGTAAGTGAATGTAAGTCAACAACACAGAATTGTTTATTATTTGTAAATCCCATAAGCGACAAAATATTTTAAAAAATGTATTCTTATTAAGTTGTTCTCTGAGCAACAAGTAAAGTTGTATTGAAAATAAAGCTGCACCTAGACAGGAGTGATGGGTTTTGTAGCCTGAAGGAATTAAATCGGTTGGCTTATTTATTTTTGCCACGGCAAATGTTTGTTAATGGTATCAATACCACCAGTTTGGGTGTTGGTTTGTTGGAAAGTGTTTCTTAAACAATAATAATAATAATAATAATAATTAAAAAAAAAAAAAACAATTTTAAAAAATGCCAAGCTACATTTGATGAAGCTAGCATGACAGTTTGGCAAATAACTATTTTTCACAAACAAAAATATATTGTTAATTTTTTTTTATAAATGTCCATGGTATGTTCTTCATGCTATACAAGTTATATTACAAGATAATTTTTTTACATTCAAAGCATGAGAGTTAATTTTCATACACCATAAAGGACAAACTGAGAAGATTGCATTAGCCAGCTTTAGCTAGTTAGCTAACCAAGCTGCACATTAACCTTGTGTAGCTTTTCTGAAAGGAGAAAAATAAATAAAATTTATATTAACCTTCTGATATCCCAACCTACTTTCAGTATTGTATGATATAGCTTTTTTTTGTCATGGAAGAATTACTGAATATTAGAGTTTACAATGCATTAGCATGTAGAGCGGTTGAACACTCCAATGTCATTAGCATACAAACTCATCTGAGTTTGTTTCTTTCTTCTTCTTTTTTTGCATTTCAATAGCATGATGACTGATTGAAACACTTTATTTTTGTGTGGTTCAGGATTATCATACAGAGCCATGCAAAATTCATCCATACATGCTACTTGAAACTACAAACTTTAATGTATTTTTGGGGAATTTTATGATAGATCCATACAATTAGCTATTTTGTGCATTTGGTATAACAAATACCCAAAGGTCATTTATTTAGAAATTATGGTACCTCAGAAAGTTAAATGAAATGCAAAAGCCACAATGCAACAACTAAAATCTATAGTTATGGGTGATTAGTTGTTTGAACATTAAAACATTAAAAACCCTGTGTTGGAGCAAAGAACACAGTTCAGAAACTCAGAGCAGCGTCAAAACACACAAAAATAAAAAGCATCCTGATCTCATTATTGATGAGCAAGTGAAACACATTTACAAAATTATTCTGGGTCATGTTACACTGAAAGTGTGAAATTCAGGTAAACACCAACTTCTTTAGAGAAGTCTGTTTGGATGTGCAGTCGGAACCAGGAGTGATGGGATTGTGATGTGACGCGTTTTAGTGACACACACTTCTTTCATAATTTCATAATTATGATTTTGAGCCATTGTTACGTCTGGATTTACCGTTTCTGGCTTTTTCTGGTGCAGATTTATGATGCATGTCTCACGTAAATGACGTAAAAGTCGAAATAAATGCGACATGACCGTTCTGACTGCAGGCACTTTGAAAAAATAATCGGATACGTATCTGATTTAGAACCACATATGGAAGTGGCTCAAATCCGATTTTTTCGGGCGGTGAAAAGATCGGAATTGGACTGCTCAGAATGCTGTGGAAAAAGTCGGATGTGGGTCGCATATGGGCAAAAAAAAAAAAAAAAAAAAAAAAAAAAAAAAAAAAAAAAAAATCCGGTTTGGGTCGCATTGGTGTGTGAAAGTAGACGAAGAGCTTCTGTTCAAAGCTAAATTTAGCATTTTGCTGCTTGAGCAGCAATTAGAGATTAAACGATTAGAACCTCACCAGCCAGTGGATTTTAACATTGTTCAAGCTGGAAAGGACAAAACCCGGTCCTTCAACCCCGAGTGGTTTAAGAGGAAACCATAGTTAGGGGCAAGTGTTGCTAGAAAATGCTGTTCTGCTTTCCTTGCCTGCTCTTTGGAGGGGATACCACATGGACTACTTCGGGATTCAAAGATTTGAAACATCCTTCGGAACGTCTGACCAAACATGAGAATAGCGACTCACATGTTGAGATGTTCTTAAACTGGGCTTGCCTAGAGCCGATGCTGTTGAGCACGACCCATCGTTACTGAGAGAAAAAGTGGATGACATTGTGAAAAAAAGAGAGGCAGTACTGTTGAAACTGAGGAAGAAAAAAACCCAAAACAAAACAAACAAAAAAAAAAAAACTGCTGCGATTGTGAAGGAAGCCTGTGGTAGTCCAGGTGGAGGAGAGATTTTGCAAGATTGATCACCTTAGAGGAGCGCAGCCTGTAAACGTCACACTCTTCTGTACGTTTAGCAAATCATTTCCAAGTGGTGAATTTGAATATGCAACCAAAATCTGACCAACTGGAAATAAAGTTAAGCTTGAAACTGAACTGAAGTCACTGTGCAGTCAGGGTTGCATGCTGCAGTTGATTTATGACAGTTTACAGGATGCCTTCTCTGTCACTGCTCAAAGTTGTTGTCACAACACCTATTACCGCAGCTGTATCAGAAAGGAACTTTTTATCACTGAAAAGGATCAAAACACTTTCACAACACACCATGGGGCAACAAAGGTTGAATATACTGGCTATGCTGTCCATTGAAAATGAATTAATTCACAGATTATTGGACTTTGACAGAAGAGTTATTGAAAAGTTTACCCAGATGAAAGATCGACAAGCATCTTTTCTGTTAAGAAACAAACAACACTGGTGAGGGACCCTTTATTTGTAATTTCATATATAAAAAAATGTGTATATAGAATGGCATTTCTAGTTTGTCGGTCGGTGTTATTTCATCTGGTTCATTTAAAATTGGTCAGTCAGGTTGTATGCATTACAGAAGTAGTTACTGCTAATCGGTCTTGAGGTGAGATACACCACTGTGTATTATGAACAAATGTTATAAAAATATAATTGTTCAAGGAGTAAATTGTAAAATACAACATTAGTCCTTTTTAAAGACAGTCTGCTAAGCACTGACATCTGTTTTATTCTGCCACTGAAGTGTAAGAGAATTTGATCTGGAAGACTTTCACTTTAGCCTGAAGCAATGACCTCTCCCACTTTCCACAGACTGAACTCATTTGGAGTGACAAAGCCTTTCAGACATAATGTGAAGATTTTCTGGTGAAACAATTAGCATATACAGCAGCATGTAGCCTGAAGCAGAGAGACTGCCGCTTTCATTGATGTCTGTACAGGTTTGACTGAAGGGTTCTGGTAAGAGCTGCAGTGTCACACCCAGCGCCTTGTCAGCTGAGTCATTTGTTTAATATACAGATGTGGTAAAAAGAAAGTACCACTACTTTTTCAGCTCATGGAATAATAAAAATTTTCCTGTTTTATAAACTGACATTGTTTATTGGAACTAAGTACACCTTTGCTGTTTCCTTCAGATCTAAGAAGTTAAGTAGAAGTCAGGTGCCGTTAATCAACCAACCAAGAGTGTAGAGTATGGACTTCTTTCTTGGCTAACACTTTGGACATTGACACTGGTGGCAAACTTGAGCCTTGGTGGTTCCTCAGTTGTTCTAAAACACCCCAACAAATTTCTTTTCATCTGATGGTGAGTTTGGGTCTTATTCTGGACCTTGACACTTCCAAACAGCTTTCAATAACACCCAAATGTTTGAACAGATGATGTTAAGATCTGTGGTTCTCTAGAAAAGCCTCTAAAAGACTGAGGATGGATTCACACCAGACCTATTTAGTCTGATTTAATTGAGCTCTAGTCCGTCTGCCTAGAAAGTCCGGTTTGTTTGTGGAGGTGTGAATGCATAATCAAACTTTGATGCGGACCAAAAAAGTGAACTCTGGTCTGCCAAAAAACCTAGGTCTTGGTTTGGTTGAAGTGAACTCTGATGTGGTTAAAATGCATATGTGAACGCCAAGCGGACTGGAGACCTCTCCACAAACAGGAAGCGAACTACAGCGTAGGGTATTCTGGGTAATAAAAACAAATGCATGTGTCAAGCGCTTGGGAGAGAAATAGCTTGTGGCCTTTTACCAAAGACAAAAGAGAAATCCTAAAACCACTAAAATCTGACACGCCTCAATTTTTGTTTATATGTTGCAAAGAAGGAAGTTTGGTTTTCATTTCGTTTCCTTCAGTGGTTCTTGGTGCAGCGCCACCAGAGGCAAGGGGGGGGGGGGTGAGCAGGATTTTCAAAGGATGTGGCTCATTTGACACAGTGCAGTGTGAAAGTGAGTCACACCAGCTGAACATGTAACAAATGTTGTAATTTTGGTCCTCAATCAAGCTGAATCTACCAGACTATAAAGTGTGAAAACACTCTTATATTCTATATCTCTACAATTCTCCTTCTTAAATCTTTACTGACTTCCTTCAACTTTCATCCATTTATTCTGAGTATTGGTCAATTGACTCCTCACAGTCTACAAATTATCAACAGGGTTGTGAGTTTTGGGAAGGTCATTCCAGAACCTTAACGTTCGCCTGCTTTATCCATTCCAAAACCAGTCTTAGTGTGTGTTTGGGATCATTGTCCTGCTGGAACAATCAGTTTCAACCACTGACCCAAACTACCAAACTCAGATAAAAGCAAATTTGTTGCAACCAATTATCCACCAAGGATAGAGCTTGGGTTTAAATGGAAAATGGTGGGATACCAGTGTCACTGTCAAGAGTGAACGCAGTTTTACAGCTGCATGGACTAACAGGAGGACCAATCCCGAAACAAACAACTGCTTGGCTGTCCAGATGGACAAGCCCAGTCCCTTCTTGGGTGGGTCAAGTTCTGGAGGAAGAAAGGAAAGCGGTTTGGATATTCAGGAACAACCCAGAAAGAAAGAAGCCACTGGTCCCAAACAGACACCTTCAAGCTTGAATAAACTGAGCAGCAGCCTTCATGGACAAGACTAATGTCTTCTTAAGGAAAGCCTGCAAGTGGAGACAAAGGATTCAATAATTATTCACAATTATAAGTTGAATGTTTAGAGGAGGAGTCATGATCATGCTGCTAAACCGAAGAGTTATTCCCAATTGCCATGCAAAGTGGTGGCTGCATCATTCTGTGGGCATGATTGGCTTTCAGTGGATGGAATAATGAATAAGGACGACCTCCAACTTCTTCAAGCTCAGCTGAAATCAACAGCTAGAAGGCTGAAACTTGGACACAGTTTGGATCCAAAACATCCAGACTGATTTTGGAGGAGATGAAGGAGGCTAACATGAAGGCTCTGGATTGGCTTTCTCGAAGGCCTGAGATAAAAACTGTTAAAAAAAAAAACAAAACTCTGTGCTAAGGTTAAAAACTGGATCTGTCTCACGAGCCTAATCAAACTTCACCAAATCCACCCAGAAGAGTCGTTAAACATCCAGCAGGAATTATGCTGGAAGCTTGCGGATGCCTACTGAAGGGTATAACTAAATATTTATTGGGTTTTTAAGCATTCATTTGAGCCTGTATGTATATTTCTGAACCTGTTTGGTCTGGGGAATATCTGCAATCAATAGAAACATGTGAACCCATTTTTTTTTTTTTGCTTTTAATAAAGCAGTTTATGTCGTCAAATCACTCCATCCTGGAAAAACAGGATTTTTCAATGAGTTTACTGTATTAATAAATATTACACTTCACTCAGTGCAGCATGTTACTTAAAGCATTCGCTGTTATCTTGAGAAAAATTAAGGTGTGTAACAAACTGCACAATGAAACATGATAAGGTTTTGTTAATATCATTTTTGCTGCACTTTGTTCCGTGCATAACGTTCCTCCTTCGTCCTCCGCTTACAGGACACACACCTCTAATGTGGATTAACAAGCTAATAGTCCAGCTTAGCAAATTAAAGACACGGCTAATCTTCAACAAGCTTCGTTCTGTGCGAACAAACTGTTTAAATTGTCAGCACAATGACCACCACTGTGTATTATTTTTCCGATCAATTAAAACACTAGTTATGAAGTCGTCCCTTGAACGCTTTATTGAGCTCAGTGCAAGTAAAAATAAGGTCAAGAATTTGATTTTGATTATTAAAATTTCAGCCTTTGAAGCAAAGTTTAAAATGCCGTTAAAAGTAATAATTCTCACCTTGATCACGTCTCCCTCCCACTGCTACTTTTCTGCCCTTCATCCCTGGCTGGTGTATAGATCTCTCTGCCTTTATAATCGCTCTGCTTCCCCTTGTGTGTGCACAAGCGTGTGAGTGTGGATTCTAGACTAAACATTAAGCCGCTCCATGTTATCAGACACTGATGTCTCTGTCGCCGGGTCCAGTTGTAAAAAGAAGAGGAGACCCGGGAGCCAAACCCAGACCAACCTGAGGAAAAAGTGTGCATGGAGGGCACATAAACGTCAATATCGATCCCTTGACGACTGCATGAATGCTGGCTTTTAACTATAGATGAAGAGTGCAAACATGTGTATTGATGTGTTTTTCAAAGGCACACTTGGCAGTGTCTATGTCACAGAAAAGTTCTGTTTAACACTGCATCTCTCTCGTATTAGGGAAGGGTTATCAGTGAGCTGCAGCAGAGGGGAGTGTCAGAGAAATCGGTGTAATTAATAGATCTGTGTGAAATTTAACTATAACAGTAGCTTATATTTGTCTGGTCACCTTAACTTTAAAAGCACTAATCTGAAGTTATAAAGAACATGTTTATCGATGTATCTTATTCAGAGAACATGCAGTCATAATGCAAGATCAGAGCTTTTCTAAATATGGTCTGACACCTTTCTTATTTTCCTGAAAGCATTTATATTAAACTTGTTAAAGTCTTATGTTCTGCCATACTGTATAATTTAATAAAATGACAAAAGCTAACAAGGAGTTTTATTTCTTTCATATTTGCCTGATGACTGATTTATACCAAATGACATCAAATTAAAATGAGTGTACGATAAATTGTATAAAATACATCGATAAATTCTGGAAATCTAGCTTAAAGTGTACAAAAACTCACAAAAGATTCAACAAAAATGAAGCTAAAATGTAGAAGCAGTGTTTTCAGTAATAAGTGCACCTCATCACCCAACAGAGAGATGGAAAAGACTCAATTTCAGTTGCAATATTTAAAGATGCTTTATGTAGGGAGCAATTTTGGCTCACTTTCATGTAACATTTTCCCAGTTTGGACCATGCTTCAGATCTTGGACGAATGGACTTTCTTTGGTTTTACTGAGCAGTTCGTGGTTGACCAAGGGTGTTTTCACACCTGATAGTTTGCTAGACTCGGTTTGATTTGCGACCAGTGTTGCAACATTTGTTAAATTTCAGCTGCTGCAGTTCGCTTTCACGCTGCACTGTGTCAAACCAATTAAACCTTTCGAAAAACCTGTCCCCCCCCTCCCTCGCCTGTGGTTGCGCTGCACTAAGAACCACTGAAGGAAACAACAAAAACCTCTGAGGAAGACAATGAGCTCAACTTCCTTCTTCACGAAATGTAAACAAAAATGGAGCAGCGTCAGATTTTAGCAGTTGTAGGATTTTTTTTTTTTTTTTTTTTTTTTTTTTTTTTTTCTTTGGCAAAAGACCATGAGCCATTTCTCCTGCTAGTGTGAGATTTACACATTTGTTTTGGTTGTATTTACCCAGAATGCCTCCGGTCCGCTTGCATTCACATATGCTTTCGAACCGCACCAGAGTCCACTTCTATCAAACCGAGACTGAGGTTTTTAGATGGACCAGAGTTCAATTTTTTTGGTCCACATCAGAGTTCGGTTGCGCAGTTCACACCTCCCCAAACGAACCAAACTTTCTGGGCAAATGAACTAGAGTTCGATTAAAGCAGACTAAACAGGGCTGGTGTGAATGAACTCTTAATGACTACAAGGATCCCAGGTCCATTGGGTTCAAAACGAGCCACAACCATCATCACTCCACCCACATGCTAGGCAGTTTGTCAGACATCTCCACTTTGGTCTTTCTCCAGGGAGGGTAGGTTAAATTAATCATCCAGTGCTTATTAGATACTTACTACTCATAACATCTTCACAGAACCCTAACCAATTAAAGCACTCCTGAAAATATCCTCACTGTTGTTTTTGTTGTTTTTATAAAGTTCTGAAATGTTTCTATAAAAGGGCTGGACAGTGGAGCAAGAAACCCAGCTGGTGGTCTTTCTGGATGGAGTCTGTGCGTTCTCCCTGTGCTTGTGTGAGTTCTCTCCAGGTACTCTGGCATCCTCCCACAGTCCTAAGACATAACAGTTTGGTTAAGTGGTTTTATCTAAATCAATGTGTGTGCATGGTGTTTCTCCTTTGTATGCTTCTGTGTTGTCCAGTGATGGACTGGAGACCTGGACAGGCCCAGTGTAGGCCCCAGTCCCCAATGGACCCTGTAAATATATAGACAATGGACGAGTGCTTCTACAAAAACAACAGACATAAACTTTATTCCCTCTCTCTATAATCATAGCCTTTACTTCCATATCTAAATATAGCATTAGGGAAGTTGAGTGATCTCCACAAAAGCAGCCAATAGACAAACACACACTCCATAAAAATGGCTGTATGGCTCTGCTAGCACAGTTCACGTCTGATACTCTACACAAAGTGACCATAAATTCCCTGAGAGCAGATGTTACTCCTGGTGGTGGCAGTGTTGGGTCTCGTGTGTTTATTTTGCGAGTACAGTCATAAAACAGGCAGTCGAGTTGTACACCTGTGGATCAGAGTCCAGTGATTCTAGCAAACACTCCTCTGGGCCCGTGGGCGGGGTCTGAACCGCTGTCAGGAAGTCAGTGACCATAAAATTATTGAGCCGACAGCAAAGGTTCTGTTGTGTACTGATAGAGTTTAGTTAGGGAAATTCAAGATTTATAGCCTTAGAATGTCACAGACGCCTTAACAGAGTTGTTTGGTTCAGTTGCAACAAATGGATGAACTGGTGAACAGGTGATGAATACTGGTGAGATATGAGTTTGTTTAGAGAAGCCTTTTCATTTTGCAGCTCATGTTCAGCACCACTATGAGCCATCATTGCTTTAGTGCCATAAAATGTTTAAAAAAAGATTAGATAAAATAATCCAGGGAGGAACTGATTCAGTGATGTGGAATAAAGAGGAAGTTATGTTTGCTTTAAGTTACAGTAACAATGGCCCAAAATGTCATCTATATTTTTAAAAAATGGTCCGGTCTTTACCAGGTTGTACGATTATGTACATCTACCCTCAAATGTACAAAAACACGAATCAGATCTCACAGTATTTTTTAAACAAAGGTGAAGCCAAATTGAAAAAGCTGTAAACGAAGGGTCAGCAACTGTCCTGCCCCAACACCCCTGAATCAAATGAATGGTTAATGACCAGGCCTCTGCAAAACCTCCTGACATGCCAAGGAGGTAATTCAGCCATTTGATTCAGGTATAATGGAGGAGGGATGCAAATACAGGTTGCAGGACAATGGCTCTCCAGGACTGGAGCTGCAGACCCCTGCTGTAAACTAAATATGGACACGTTGCTTCCAATGGGATTTAGGTTAGATTGAAATGTTCAGAGAAGTTACAAAAAATTAAGAGCTCCACATCAGACTCCCGATGCCTCACTTAGCATGTTTAATGTTGAAGTTGATGTTCAATGTTGAGAGAAAATGGCAGCA
The DNA here is from genome assembly GCA_014839685.1 of Anableps anableps. NCBI lineage: Eukaryota > Metazoa > Chordata > Actinopteri > Cyprinodontiformes > Anablepidae > Anableps > Anableps anableps. Next base: position 7,364,705 of record CM026076.1, on the reverse strand, counting down.
TGACTTTCAGATATTGGTGGTGTATGACAAAAACTTACACCCCTACTAAACAACAGACACTGGCAACATACATTTGGAAAGCACTGGTTTGAGACCAGCGCTTTACATTGTGGTGCCCTGCAATCCTTTTCAAAACTGATCTATTCAGGAACGTCAACCCGTCTGATAAAACTGTACAGCTGAAGCCTAGTAGGTTGTTTTACCCCTACACACTTCAGCAAGATGTGACTGATGTGTATTATAGTGTTTGCTCTCCTGATAGTCTAGTAGACGCTGTTCAACTGGGGACCAAAATTGCAACATTTGTTTCATTTTCAGCTGGTGCGGCATTTTGTCAAATGAAATAAAACCCTTTAGAAAACCTGTTTACCTCCTCACCTGTGGTGGCGCTGCACCAAAAACCACTGAAGAAAACAAAACGAAAACCACTGAACAAGACATTGAGAGCAAATTCCTTCTTCATAAAATGTAAACAAAAATGGAGAGGTTGTAGGACTTCTCTTTTGTCTTTGGTAAAGCGCTAGACTTGCGTGTTTGTTCTGGTTGTATTTACCCAGAACACTTCAATCTAACCGAACCCTCAGTTTTTAGGTGGACCAGATTTCACTTTTTTGGTCGGCATCAGAGTTTGATTAAACCAGACTTTGTAGGTAAATGAACTAGAGTTCGATTAAAGTGAACTAAACAGGGCTAGTGTGAATGAACCCTTAAAGGCACTACAGTGAAACCCTGGTATTTGCAAGGGTTAGGGACCACTACTGCCTGTGAATACCTGAAATATGTGAAAACGTGAGACCCCATGTAGAAACACCTATCACTGCCTGTTTTAATAGTTCAAACACCAAACATACGTAATATATGATAATGCGCACCATGGAAGCCGTCTTAGCACTACTGCACAAGCTTATGTTTACAGTCTTTCTTATCTCCGCTCTTTGGGGTACGGCCAGTCAGCACCAAGGAAAATGAATGCCTCTCCTGGATTGGCTGCTTTGCAAACGCCAGCCATTAGCACGTGAAGTAGCATTTTGACTACGTATTTTTGTAATATTTTAGTTATGCTGTGTGGAAAAAAAAATATGCTAACAGGTGAATTTTCCCCGAATGATTTGGAATTATGTTCCTCAGAATAAATCACTGAATACTGAGCAGTGAATAGGCGGGGGTCCACAGTATAAGCTTTGCAATATTGAATCTGAATGGACCACGACACTTCTAGAACAGTGTCTTTTGGACAGATAGGCCCGTAGACATGTTAGGCCATTAAGGACAGCATGTTGCCAGGTTATGTTGAGGAAAATAAAAACATTAGAGGAACTAGGAACAATAGAGGAACAATAAAAACATAAAGAAACTAAACTTATAGAACTAAACAAGCAAAAAGACAACCATGTTAGCAAAAACATCTCATACCAGCTGTCAAGCATGGTGGTGGAGGGGTGATGGTTTTAGCTCCATCAGGCCACTGATTCAACCATGAGTTACCAAACTACTCTAGATTCAAATATGAGACCAGCTCTCTGTCAGATGAAGCTTAGCCAATGCTCAGTTATCAATAGGACAAGGATCCCAAACATGGCAGCAAATTTGTGAAAGAATGGCTGAAAAAGAGGACCAGTCAAAGTCGAGACCTCAATCTGACCTTTAGAGAGCTCTGCAGAAGCATGTCTACAACCCCCCAATGAAGCCAAGGAATGCTGTAAAGAGGATTGGGCCAAAACTCCCTCACAACGATAATGTCATACAAAAAAACACCAACTGGGGGCAATTACGGCTAAAGATGTTCATAAAAGCGGTCGTGGGGTGTACTTACTTTTTCGCACAAACCACCTTTCTATTTCCACTTAATTTTCTCTTTGATAAGTAATCACAATGCAGTATCTGTTTTGTGGTTTTGAGCTTAGATTTGTCATTTTAACATCTGGTGACGAAGATTAAACAGAATTAATTTTTTCCTTTTCTTTACTGAAATCTTGGAAAATGAATGTGTCATAAGTCCCTCTGAAGCTAAAACACAGGTGCGTGGCCAAATGTTTTCTCTGGAACTGTTTTTGCCAACATCATGTTGCGACAAGCCCTCACACAACCAGCTTTTTAAAAAGGAGATCTCACACCTTTTCACAGTTGATCGTTTTTATTCTCAGCACGAACTCTACGCACATCATTGTCTTCACCAGCCGAATGCATTACTGCTGGTGAGTACTAAAAGCTTGAGTTTTTATGGATGCACGTATATTTGTTTTAGTTTGGACTGGATGTGTTGCATTAATGTAAAACAGAAATAAATAAAGGGAGGCTGAATTAAAGAGATCTGTGAAGGATCCGGGCAGATGATAGATGAAGATGTTGATACATGTAGTAAATGAATTTTTAACCCATATGATACTTGTTTTATAATCTGTTATGCAACTTTTAAAAGCCTAATCCTTACAAAACAGGAATTATAATTTGCAATGTTCAGATAAAAAGGCTGATTTTGTTTTTTTCTTGTATTGGTATGAATGGAAATTTAATGTAACGGTGCACTTAAAGCCTGTCCCCACAGCTCACAGGAATTCCTCTTGCAAACACTATAATCGTTGTCTGCTGCCACCCATAAAACTGTTAGATTTTAAACTTATTTTATGGTATTAAAACAAACCATGCATTTGATTAATTTTTGCAATTTTAATGCTGATTAAAATCTAACACATTCCAATTTTATGTAAACAAAGGCTGCAGTTTTGGACATGCCTCTGTGAAGTTGGGTTTTCCCTTTTTGATCGGTGCAAATGTTTCCTCATAGCTGTATGTTTTTCTTTAAGCCCAGTCCCTAAAGCACATATACACACACTCAGATGGAAATACCTGTAAATGTAATTTATATTTATGCCTTACTTTATTTTATTTGAACCTTTAGATATTCTTTTCCTTGCATGACATTTCTCTGAACTGATGGGCGTCGTCTCTCCTCTGTCGTACCCATAAAAAGATTCATGTTAAAGACAGTGGAGTGAAAAAAGTATTTGCGTCTTTACGGATTTCTGCAGTATTTGCTTGTTTTTTTCACATTTAAGTCTTTGAGATTATCAATCAACTTTAGATATCACTCAAAGAGAACCTGAATAGATAAGAAAAGCTGTTTTCAAATGATGATTTCGTTGATGGAAGGAGGAAAGCTATCTAATCGTAACTGGTGAAAACATAAATGGGCACCATTACTAAATAAATAAATTGTTTTTGATGCAGTTTCACTAGCCACACCCAGATTCCTGATTGATCTGTGGAACTTACTTAAACAGAACCAGTCTGATAACATGAAGTAGGCTAACAAAGCAACACATCACACCCAGACCAAATGAAATTCAAGAACGGATGATAAACAAAGTCACAACAAAAGAGGGTGATAGGACTCCATGAACCACAGTGAGATCCAATATCCACAAATAGAGAAAGCAAGAATAAGTGGTGAATCTTCCCAGACATGGTCAGTCTACCAAAAATCACTTCAAGACTGTATCAACAATTCATCCAGGAGGTCACATAGGAACCTAGAGCAGCATCCAAAACGCCTCAGTCAAAGTTCATGATTAAAAAAAAGAAAGAAACTGGGAAAAAATGGCCTCCATGGGAGGGTCCCAAGGTGGAAACCACTAATGACCAGGAGAACATAAAGACCAATATCCCATTGAAAAAAAACATCATGATGATCCCCGAGACTGCAGGAAAACAGTCTGTGAACTGATGAGATGAAAGTGGAACTTTTGGGAAAGCGTGTTTGCTGCTACATTAACTCAAAGCACTATTAAAGAAAATGATCATACAGTCAAACATGGTGGTGGTAGTGTGATGGTCAGGGCTTGCTTCTCAATATGGATGAATTCTGAAAGTCATGAAGAAGAACGGTCAGCTTGTGAACTTCACTTGGGTTATGCAGCAGGGCAGTGATCCCAAGCACACCATCAAGTCATTCTCTGAACAACTCCATCCATCCATCCATCCATCCATCCATCCATCCATCCATCCATCCATCATCTTCCAATTTTCCGAGGTCGGGTCGTGGAGGCAGCAGGGTAAGCAGGGAGGTCCAGACTTCCCTCTCTCCAGCCACCCGGGTCAGCTCCTCCGGGGGAATCCCAAGGTGTTCTCAGGCCTGCTGACAAACATAGTCTCTCCACCGAGTCCTAGGTCAAGCATCCTCAACGGATCCTCTTGATGTGGAAAAGCAGCGGCTCTACTCTGAGCCCCTCCCAGATGACCGAGCTTCTCACCTCATCTCTAAGGGAGAGCCCAGACACTCTGTAGAGGAAACTCATTTTGGCCGCTTGTATCCACGATCTCGTTCTTTCAGTCATAACCCAGAGTTCGTGACCATAGATGAGGGCAGGAACGTGGATCGACCGGTAAATTGAGAGCTTCACCTTGTGGCTCAGCTCTCTCTTCACCACAAAAGACTTAAATGGGGGGTGGGCATTATGGAAAATCAATTTTTTTGAGCTTCACATCATGTTATAATGTTATTCCCTCTTTAACAAAATACCAGGAGTGTTGCTTTGATTCTTTCATGCATGTTTGAGGAATCCTTGAATCTCAGCAATTCAGGGTTGCCTAAACACCCGCTCCCGCAATGCGCTGACTATTTACCCAACGCTCCTCCTTGGAGCTTCAGTCCCCAGCCAAGCTTCTGCCCCACAGAGCACCCTTCCCCTGCGCCTACCCTCTCAGCTCCTTCAGACTAGTGGCAGCAGCAATTAGAGAGGAAAGAGACAGAACAATTTCAAGGAGTCAAATTGCTAAGTCAAATTTCTTTTGAGTTATTTTTGAGTTCCTAACGCAGAGAAGACACTCTACCCTTTTCCAACTCAAGACTATGGTCTTGAATTTGGAGGTACTAATCTTCATCTTTGCCACTTCACATTCAGAACAACTCAAATAACAAAAATTAAGCTTTGGGGGTGGAGGGGAGGCTAGTCAAGGTGTGGACTTTAATCCTCATAAGATGCTGAGTGCATGGTCTTAAACAGGCTGTTTATGCTGGGAAACCCTCCAGAGTGGCTTAATTAAAACAATTCTGCCAAGAGTGGGTTAAAATTCCTCCGCAGAGATGTGAAGGACTGATAAACAGTTGTGAAAACAAAACGAATCTGCAAGGAGGCAACACTGGATATCAGGATTTCTGATTTTCTTGGAGACAGTTGTGGATCAAGTTGAGAGATAACATCAGACATCCTTTAGAACAGATTTATTTTTCTAAAAGCTATAAATGTGTTGTAGATTTAATTTTAATCTGCCCTAGATTTGGTTTATCAGCTTGACTGTCTTTTTGTTTTGTTTTCTTGATTTCATATTATAAGAGGTTCTATGATTGGCTGTGAATTTACCATCACCTTGGCTCGGGTTTTGTTTTTTTCCTCAGTTATTTTTGAGGTTGTCTGACTCATGCCTTCCCAGACAAACATTCCTGCCTCCCCCTGAGCCATTATCTTCCTAGGTATCTGTGTTAATATGAGTTCTTTGTTCCATCTTCCTCCTTTTCTGTGTACGTGTTTATGGTCATGTCTAGTTTTTGGAAAACATTTTTTGTTTTGATTATAAACTTTCAGCATCTGCAGTCCTTTGTTTTGTAATAATAAACATTTACCTTATTTATTACATTTATCTCCTCCGAAGGGGAAACAATAAATATAGAAATACCATTACAACCATAAGACTGTCGCAGTTTATACTGCCGTGCAAATAATGACATTGTGACTCACACTTGACTCCAGAGCACAGCAGGTGTAAAACAAGCCCAATCATTACCCCTCCACCACTGAAAAGGCTCAAACAAGCCATTAATATTGTTTTGTTCCCACAAAATAAGTGCATTTAATTAGCAGCACCTGGTTGGCAACATATCAGTTAAATCTTATGCAAGAATAAAAGGTGTGCTCAATTTGTCTGACGTAATTTTTCCATTTTAGCTTTATTTTTGAGATCAAACAATGCATCAAATTCCGTTTATTATTCAAACTGGTTAAAATATTTTCAATCTAAGCAAACCAAGCAAATTGCATTGACTTGCAGCATTTACTCCTCCTGGATGAGCATTTAGCAACAGCAGACAATCGCTTGTATTGTGTCATTGACTTTGCAACAATCCGTCATACTGAGCATGCATGTAGAGACAGTGGAGAGGAAAACTCACCGTTGCATATCTGGTTGAAGGTTCATCTTGTTGTGCATTCAGAGATGGTATTCTACATCCATGCATGAAGCTGTTGCTGAACTCGAGAGCTCCTTCAGCAACAGACTGCTGCATCCTACGTGCACAAAGGAGTGTTAAAGGAGATCCTTCCTCCCAGCAGCTGTTAGACTTTATAACCATCTCTGCTCCCGACAAACTCAATAAATGTTTACATCCATGCTGGTATTTGTACTTTTGTGTGCACCATTTTATTGTCACTTATTGGAAATAGTCTGTTGTTTTTTAATACTCAAGTACACATGTATTTTTTGCACATTTCTTAAATTATCCTACTCAGTTGCACATTCTTTAGGAAGAGAATATTTATAATTACTTCATAGCATTTTGATGTTGTAACTTTGCCTTTATTGTACAGTATGTTATTCTTAATTTAGTTTTTAAAATATATTTTATATTTTTTTCTTTGTGTGAATTTACTTGCTTTGATTGCCTGTCACTTTACTGCTGTTGCACCTGAATTTCCCCTCTTTGCGACAATAACAGTTATTTCTATTCTATTTTATTTTATTCTCGTACCTTGGCTTTAACTACTACTAATACGAATATTACTAATCTATTTAGTGCCTAAAGATTAAAACCAGATGGAGAAAATAAAAAAGTTAACCATTGTAAATAAAAATGATACATTTTGTTGTTGTTGATTCAATGAATCAGCAAAAACAAAGAAAAACAGGTAGAATACATATAAAGGGAACTGAATGAGAGCTGCCATTTATAAAAAAAAAAAAAAAAAAAAAGGTACCCGAAGCAAACAAAAGAACAGGTTCTGTAAAACAAAACATGAACTAAAGAATCTGCACAAAAGTAGAAATCAGAAATCCAGGAATAGGTGAGAAACCATGAGCTTGTTTGATTATCTCATCCTGGCTTCTGCAGTTTAACAAAGCCAGGCATAAAAGGAGCAGCTAAGTCAAGCTAGGTTCAAGAAGTCCTGTCACGGTAGGTGTTCATCTACTGCCTGCTTCGACAGACCATGAGGCCGATCACAGATTAACTGATCCAGGTGATAAATTATGAGTTTCTTTCACAGAGCAACAGATAATACCATGATTTACCCTCAAAGATGTATTAGGAAAATATTTACAAATAAATTAATAAAGTTTTTAATGTTTAATCAGCTATTTTAATCCTTGCTGATAAAATACATTGAAATATTGGAGAGTGTGCGTCAGTGAGAGTCTAAGTTTTGTCTTAAACTAATTTAAAGCGCTTAATCAGTGGCTGAATTATAGATCTATATCTATTAGATTATTGATTTATAAAAAATTGCAATCAGAAGTTTACAAACAAACACACTTGTTATGGACAGGGATTTCATAATTGTTTTACTTTTCATAGCATATTAAATAATAAACAATAGAATATGTCAATATTAATTTAATTAAAGAACAAAATTGACAGGAAAATCATAAAAAATTGGATTAAAAAGTCAAAAAGGTGTAAAAAAAAAAAAAAAAAAAAAAAAAAAAAAGATTTAATTATACCATAATTATGCAAACATAAAATTAAAATTGATTTAAAAAAAGATAGGATTTGTTGTCTATTCAGAGATCTGAACAATACATTAAAAAGATATCTCTCTGTTTCTGGAAGTTGAAGAATTTGAAGAATTTGTCTGAAGCCCTCCTTCTTTATCCCATCTATTCTGTAAATATTATTTTTAGGCCAATTATATTCTGTAATACCCCAGTACCCCCAGGAAAACAGTCCCACAGATTGATGCTACACCTATTGTGGTTGGGAACTGCTACAATGTTCCTCGGTTTGAAAGCCTAACCTAATCTTGCCTCGTCCAATCACGTGTCTCACACTGTGGTCAAACCGATCAATCTTAATATTTTATATTTTATATTTTATTTTATAAAATCCAGAAGGCATTTAGCTTCATCACCTGTTTGGTCTCATTATGCATTTCCATATATCATTTTATTTTAACTGCTCAGATTTGGCATTTTATCTTTTGTCATGTAAAAAAAAAGCTTGCAAAATAAATAGAAATAGAAAAAAAACCTACAATAATTTTTGCATTCATACCATACTATAAACAAAACATTTCAGACCCATGTGCTTAAGCAGTGCATATCAGTTTATTTAATGCAATTATCTCTGAGTGACCTCCTACTTGTAATATTATTAATCAGAGTCACTCAACCCCAAGGTCTGTACACAATGTCTTATGGCAGTCCTAAAATAGCCAGTACCCCAACATCAATTCTCAAAATCATTTGCTTTTATCTTGACCCCAATATAGTAATGGTCTAATCTAATCTTTTCTTTTTCTTTTCTTGTCCTTGACAGTATCAACAGTACAAGAAACTTCATCATCTAGGTGTTGACATACCTATTCAGCAAGCAGAAAGATCCAGCTATACTCTTCCAGAATGAGTTCAGGGGGAAACGTGACCTGTCAGCTCAAGAACAGTGAAGTTGGAAATGCGTTCCTGATAATTTTCCTGACTATTGAGACCCTCGTGGGCCTGCCAGGAAGCATCCTCGCACTGTGGATTTTCTGTTGCCGTATAAAGTTGTGGAAATCCCACATCACCTTCCTCTTTAACATCTGTCTGGCCGACTTCCTGCTCTTTCTCAGCGTGCCCTTCCGCATCGACACCCACTTGCAAAAGGACAACTGGAAGTTTGGACAAGTTTGGTGCCGCATTAACCTGTACATGCTGTCTGTCAATCGATCTGCCAGTATTTCTTTCATGACAGCTGTGGCAATTGACCGCTACTTAAAGGTGGTTCATCCGCATCACCCAATCAGTCGGCTGAGCTCGTCTCAGGCGCGCAAGGTGTCAGCTCTGATATGGCTCGTTGTGAGTTTGTATCGGCTCCCGTTGCTGATGACCAACCTCCTCCATGAGGAGACAGAAAAAAAACTGTGTCGCAGCTTCCACTACTACACAGACATCCCTCTGGCTATCAAGGTGCACTATGCTGCCTATGTTTTAGAGTTCATCCTGCCATTGTTTTTGTTATTCTTCTGCTCAGTCAGGATCGCCTGCCAAATACAAAAGGTGAAAATGGAAAGAGAGAGAGCACAACGCGCCATCCGAGCTGTAATGGTCATCAACATGGTGTTCATCCTTTGCTTCATGCCTGGTGTCGTCACAGGCCTGGTGGGGCACTACATAAAGACGTTCCACCCAGAAGAATGTGAATCCTACAAATTATGGATTAATCTCTTCATGGTGAGCATTGGCTTCACCTACCTCAACAGTGCCTTGGACCCTGTCATCTATTTTTTCTCCAGCTCTGTGTTTCATGACACTCTGAGGAACTCCCTCAAGTGCAAGAGGGACATTGGAGAAGACAGCAGCCTATAATTGCTGACAGGTAAAGATGATTAAATATTCAAGGTTTTGGTGGATTGAAAGAGCTGTAACATGTTTACATATGATGGATAAAAAAAAAGACATGTAACCTTTTTTCTCACAATAAATCTAACACTAAACATCTCCTGTTTTGAATCAGTTAGGATTAGCAAAATTATTCTATTTGCTATATGTCTGAATGAAGGCAGAAACAATATTCTTTAACTGAACCCTAGTTCGTTTGACTAGAAAGTCCGGTTCAGTTGAAGTGAACTCTGGGACAGTTTGAATGCATATGAGAATACCAAGCAGAGCAGAGACGCTCCAAAATCAGGAAGTGGACTTCAGAACAGGGCATTCTGGGTAAATACAACCAAAACAAATGCTCTGTTTAGTGGCTGCAGAAGAAATGCCTTGTGGTCTTTTACCAAAGACAAAAGAGAAATCCTACAACCGGTAAAATCTGACGCCACTATATTTTTGTTTACATTTTGTGAAGAAGGGAGTTGTGCTCAGTGTCTTCCTAAGAGGTTTTTGTATCATTTCCTTCAGTGGTTCTTGGTGCAGCGCCCCCACAGGTGAGGAGGGGAACAGGTTGTTCAAAGGATTTGGTTAGTTTGACACAGTGCAGAGTGAAAGCAAACCACATCAGCTGAAAATTAAACAAATGTTTCAATTTTAGTCCCGGGTCAAACAGAGTCTACCGGACTATCAGGTGTGAAAACACCCTTACAGTAGTTTGCTGCGATTTCTGACCATTCCTCTGCTTTACGTGAGTCAGATTTGCAGGCCTGCCTTGCTCTGAAACACCCTTTCAGGTTTACCCACAAATTTTCTATGGGTCTGAGTCGAGGGCTATGTGGTGGGAAATCTAAAACATTGACTTTGCTGTCATTAAGCCACTTTGTGATTAATATGGCAGTGTGTTTCAAGTCATTGTCCTTTTGGATGACACATTCATGTCCAAGTTTTAAGTTCCTAGATGTCTTGAGATGTTGCTTCAGTCTTTCCATATAATAAGATCAACTTTATTGTCCCCAAGGAACATTGTTAAACAATGAAAGTATTACAGTAATAATCACAACATCCATGATACACTCCATAGAATCATCAACTACTACTGTCTCGGTTATGTTCTTATGATGCCATTTATTTTGTGAAGTGCACCAGTTCTTCCTGCAGTGCTTTGTAGTGTCAGAATTGGCATGGTGTTCTCCGGCCTGCAGGCTTCTATCGTTAAGTTAGTCTTTAAAAAAACAACAAAAAAATTATTTTTGATTCACCAGACAACAGAAACAGTCTCCAAAAATTAAGGTCTTTGTCCCTGAGTGCAAACCTGTAATCTGGCTGTTATGTTACTTTTGGACTAATGGATTCTTCCTTGTTGAGTGGCCTTTTGGTTCATGCTGGTGTAGGTATTGCTTCGCTGTCAATAATGACACTCTTCTACAAGTTTCAGTCAGCACCTTTATAGAGCCTTTTGCCTTTTTGTTCTAGGGTTTATACACATATCTTGCACTAAAACACATCCATCTCAGAGACACAGAACAATTTCCTTCTTGAATAGTAAGATTAGAAACTTGGCACCTTCAGGTATCTGGAAATCGTATCCAAAGGTAATCCACACTTGTGGACAGTTCTCTTCCTGATACCTTGACTGATTACTTTAGATTTTTCCATGATGTTATACAAGGAAACAGTGAGTTTGAAGTGTTGCTTTAAAATATATCCAGAGGTGTAGCTCCAGTTTTATCAGATGCTGTGATCTAACAAAGTAGAGCCTTACAAAATAATTACATTACATTACCAGATGAGTTTTCACAAGTTGTTCAAAGGCACAGTTATCTCAGTGTTGCTTAACTTCTGACTTAAAAGAAAATAAATAAATCTCTGAACTTTTCTCTGCCATTATTTTCACATGTCCCTAACTGGCCTAAAGCAGGAAATGTTTAGCTTGAGTTAATATCAGATAGCAAGGGAAAAGTGTTATATTTCTTCCGTATAGTGTATGTGAACACAGAGTTTTAATGTTAAGTGTTTTCAAAGAGACACTTAACATTATACATTAAATCATTTACTGATTTCTTCTTTTCTTTTCCCAACCAGGTTCTACGGAAACAACAAAGCTCTTCTTTGTCCGGGTCTAAATGCAGCACGGATACCTAAAAGACACTTTTATACATAACTTACCTGTACTTTTCACAATGTGCGACTGGAAGGTCAGATTGATTGGTGTATAATGAAGCATCTTCCACGCATCTCAATACACTGAAAATATTAGTTATTGAAATTCTAGGGAAGGATGTGTTATCAGCAGTCCAGACACCTTGTTAAGCTGATCATCATATCTTGTAATAGGACAATGCATAAAAGATGCATTACTATTTTCCTCCAGGGTATTTTAGTAAAGGTATAGCTGGTATTTTTAAGGTTGGGTCCAGTTGTGGAATGATGAGTAGTTTGTATCTTATCTGCACTAGATAACTGCTTTAACCTGCTAACTGGACGAAGAGAAAGGAGTTCTGACTGTTCTGGTGGGTTAACCTAAGTGGATTGATGGACCACCCCCTCAAAAAACAATTGATTTTGAGAATCTCTTTTGGTCAGGTTAGGAAAAACACCAAGAATACCAAATGATATCAGTTTTTGTTGTGTTTTTTACTTTCTATTTGCAAGACAGCCACACCAAAATATCACTTTGGTCTGACTAAAGTTTGCTTGATTTTCCTGAAGGTCGGTAAGATTTTTCTAAACAATTAAATAATTTATTACTTCATATTTCAAAGCACTTATTTGCAAAAAAACCCCCCAGAAAACAAAGCAAAAAACAGATTTCTTTTATGTCCTTGTCATCGAGTCATCATTTTCATATGCATAAACATATTTAAATAAAAAACTAACTAATAAAAAGGGTGGAAAAATCAACTGAGGAACATTTGATGGAAAATTATCCGTAATATCTAAGAAAAACTGCAGAAATTTAGACAGCTTATGTTATGGCTTATCATACTGTATTAATGTAAATGAATACAGTATCTTGATTTCAAAATGCTGCAATTTTTGTAATTTGTGACATAGACACATAATTTGGGTATCATTTGAAAGTTATTCACTGAACTTTGATGTGACATACAACTCAAGAAAATGTTGACAACTGCTAACCAAAGTGGGACCAAGCTTAAAGCACTTCTAGAAATATCTTTTATTGTCCCACAGTGAGGAAATTCAAGTGTAACAGCAGCAAAGTGACAGGGAGTTGAAGCATGTAGGTTCGCACAAAGATAAAAGTAATATATGAAACAATAAAAGAATAATATACTTACAGTAAGGGCAAAATTACAACATAAAATACTGTGCAGTTATAAAAAAAAAAAATAGCATACTCTGATCCAAAGGAATGTGCGACTGAGCAGGGTAAGTGAAAAAAAAAGTACAAAATGTGCATGTGTATTTATGCATTAAAAACAACAGACTTATTACAATACATGAAAATAAAACCGTGCAAACAACAGACATGTGTAAATACCAGCAGAAATGTTATTTAAAACGACTAAACAGTGCACCGGCAAGGATGTAAACCCTTAGTTCCCGCATATCTGGACCAGAAGTGAACTGCCATTTTGGTAGGCAAGCGCAGCGCTAGGCAACCACAATCACCATGGCGTCCAGACAAACAAATAGAAAGTAAGCTGCTATTTAGTTAAAAATAAAATGGTTGATATTTCCAAGCCAAAATCGGCGACGTTCAGCTCTCAACTTCTCTGTTTGAGGTCCTTTGTATTTCCTGATTGTTGGGATGTAGTGAAAACTGGGCTTTGCTGAGCAATGTATTGAATATTACCATAGTTATCTCTGCATTCGATAAGTACTTCTTAAAATGAAATAATGTGGAACAGCTTTTCACATTGATTAAATTTGGCAGTACACAGATAAAAACTGATTTGATTTGATTGATAGAATAATATGTAAGCACACAGCTGTTATCATGAAGATTCTGTTTTTGTGGTCCTCAAGAGTCTAGAGGGTCAGATAAATAGTTATGGCGGGCCAGATTTGTCCCTGGGGCCTTGAGTTTAACACATGTGGTCTAACGACATGAAGAGATGGTTTCCATACCTCTCTACAAGTCTTGTTAAAAAATGATCCTACTTTATCAGCAGAATTGCAAAGTTACATGGTAGCTTTTCCTTGGCTAATGCTAACTAGAATTTTTTTCAATTGCTTTTCTTTTTCTTTAGTTTTTCTTCATCTGTTTGTTAATCAGTTTTTCTTGTATTTTCTTTTATATGACTGAAATCTTTGGAGTACTTCTCAAAGGGTTTAGCTTTAATTATAAAAAATGTCTACACGCTCAAGTAAAGTAAAGGATGCATTCTGAGAGTCTCAAGTTACAAAAAAGCTCTGACAGACTGCTCAGCAAAAGATTTAGGGTTAAATCCACCACCCTATGACAACTGATGGATATCTTAAAACATATATTTTTATTTTCATTTGAAACGTTTATCTCCGTCCAGAGTACAAAACATTACTTCCATTACGTTATAATGACCATGCTTTACCAGTTAAATCAACAAATGGCACATGAAAACATTCTTTGCATAAATAGTGACTGACCTAAAATAGGAGTAAACACATCATGCATGAACAGGGAGAACATGCAAACCCCACAAATAATGGTCTTTACCTTCAAATCAATGAATGGATGGATGGATGGATGGATGGATGGCTGGATGGCTGGATCGTCACATTTTATTTATTTGTTGGTGATGTGTTGTACATGTACGTCTTTGGTTTATCCACCTAAAGGATAACCTTCTAAGAAGAAGATAAGGTAATGATACCTTCTCTCTTGCAGAAATAAAAGAGCTTCATTTGCACTTGCTTGGCTTATAGTAATTACTTGTACAAAGTGTTTAGTATTTGTCTGCAGCTGTGTTTGATCTAATCCAATGTAGTTTATATTGTTTTTAAATCAATAAATGCAAGAAAAATGTAACTCTGTATTTACTGCCCTACCTTTGTGTGCCATAAGAAAATACAGTGAACACTGGAGTCGCTGAATTTATCCTTAAATGTAAATTGTTTTTGGAAAAAAATAAAGAATATTAAGGATTGATTGCATTTATTTATTTATTTTTACCAATAAAGATTGTCATTTATGTTTTCATTCAACTATCTTCTATTGCTGTTTCTTAAACTAACTGGCTTGGGATTAGTTATAGTATGTCTATCTCTTTGCTGTGCACCATTCCCCTGTATGTGTACACTTCTAATCTAAACATGATCACTGAAATCAGATCTATTTTTTATTAAGACACAACCAAAAATTGGGTTCCTAAATCTAAGCACCATTACTTGGATCAGGACATACATTAATCCAGGTAATCCTTATGACACTGGGAGCTGTTTTACAGGTACCCACCGCTGACAAATGTCACAGGCAAACCTTGGAGAACACGGACCTCTAGTGGTCTACTAGTTTTGCACTAGAGAGTGAACATAATGCCAATAATCCTGCTTTTACATATTCATAAATCCTTTTGCATTCAGTATTTTATGAAGGCATTATTTTCTTATTCACCACAAAGCAGTAAGCCATACCTAATTCTAGGTGAAGGTTAGAAATCCATTTGGTTTTGCTAATTATTGACAGTGACCAGGCCACACACTACATAACAATGCATTTCTCTGTATACTGCCTGGCAAAACTGTCCTTATTATGTTGTACAATATTATGTGTTCAACTCATTTACACTGCAAAAACACAAATCTGACTTGGCAATGCTGTAAGGACCTGCAAAAACTCTGTCTCAGTGTCCACAGGTTTCACACTGCACAAACACAAAATCTTTCCTGTTTCTAGTGCAAATATCTTGAATACAGTTGAAATAAGACAAAACTAACACATAAATAACTTTTCAGCACAATATAGGAGCTTGTTTTAAGTCAATAATTCCTTAATATTGATGAAAAAGTTCTAGTTATGCGTGAAATAATTTGCCAGTGGAACAAGACATTTTAATTTATAATATAGGAAAAACGTCTTGTTCCACTTGTAAATTATTTCACTTATTACTCGCTATGTCTTAAATATTTGTCTGAAAGCTGCTGTAAAAGCAACCTGGACTTTCGCAATACCTCAGCAAAGACGCAGGCTGATGTCCTGCATGTCCCACTCCACTGAGGCAGCAATTCAAACAAAAGGAGCCCCAGCCAAGTTACTGAGTGTATTTATTTATCAATACATGGACATATCTTTGAGAAGGTCAAGATTTTATTTACTAGTGTTTATATACTAATATTCAGTTTATTTTAATTTATGGAGATGGGCCTATATACGCAAATCTAGTAAGAATTCACATTTGTAATTATTATTTGTGGATATTTTTGTTCTAAAACACATTGAAAATCTTAACGTAATCTTCAACTTCATTTATTAGCAAAAACAAGTTTGGTGCGGTAATCGTACGTCTTTAAGTCTCACGTTTACGTGCGCGCTCCCACGACGAATGCTTTTCATAGCATGGGTGCGCTTTTTTTCTCGACAACACGCCACTAAAGGACTTCCGCGTCGTCAAAAAGAGACGCTGGAGGTTTATCGAGAGCCAGTGAAAGCTTTATTTGCTTTATATGAAGCTTAATCACGACTCTGCTTGTATTAAGACTCGCTTTTGGGGATTTTAATATCGTCTTGCGAACAGATAATGTAGGGATAAAACGGAAAATCATCCGTTGAAGCATTCTTCTGGACTCTAAACGGTTATGTAACATATTAATCCATGTTTAATTCTTATAGTTAAAAGAAAATAAATATTAAAACAAATGTTTTACGCAAGAATGTATCGTCATGACTAAACGTCTTCCGGGTTCGCGTGCTTAAATTCCCAGAAACCGCTCATTGACAGCAGGCTCCAGTGGCGCAATCGGTTAGCGCGCGGTACTTATAAGTCAGTACACTGTAGAGCAATGCCGAGGTTGTGAGTTCGAGGCCTCACCTGGAGCAGTCTTTTGCATTTCCTTCTACAATTTTCTGCAACTAAAACTTACAGGTCTGTTCGTAAATCTGGTTGTTTTTACATTATTTTAGTAGCATACTGCGTCTGTAGATTAACTTAAATTGGACGCAAAAAGGAAACTGAATGTAGGATATATTTCCAAGCTATAAAACCCACTTGAGATTTAAGGATTATTTTCTTTTCTTAATAAATCTGATGGAGGATTTGAACAACTAAAAACAACACTGGCGATGAACTGGCGATTGTCCAGGTTGTAGATAGCCTGTCGCCCCTTTTCCTTGTCCTCACACTTTGGTGTTGTCTTCTGGCTTAGATTTTTGAATATTTAACTACATGCTGATATTTTTAAGCCTTTTTTATCCCCATTTAGTTGAATTCAGTGTCTAATTATTGTACTTGTAGACAGTCTTTATTTATACCTACATTTTAATTATCTATAGATGGATAGGATACATGCATTTTACAATGCTTTCACGTGTTCTTGGGAATATTTGATCCAGGACGGTGGTTTTAGTTTCACCAACAGCAGGGGGCAGTAGCGCTCCATCTGTGCAGAAACTGACTGAAGAGAAACACAACCAGGAAAAAAAAAAAAAAAAAACATAAACAGTTGAAGTTTTGAATATGACTTCAATAAGATCGATCAGAGGTATTTAAACATTGACCTCTTTTTTATATGGTTTAAAACTATAAATCTGGCATTATTTTAACTTTATAACTAAAATTTATATTAAACATGTATGATTTTAAGATAAGTGGAAGGGGAAATATAACCTGTCTTCATGAAAGTATTCAGAATGATGTGTAGGGCCGGGTGAGAGAGAGAAGAGTTGAACTGGTTAAATATAATTATTAACGTTGCAGTTACATATTCCACCAACAGAGGCCGCTGTTGTTCACCATTTGGACGTTCCTCTTTCATTATTTTTTATTTTTTCCCGCTCATACTTGAATCTAACTGGCGACATGTCCTTTTGAATAAAAACAGTCAAGTCAATTCCTTCCTTTTCTTTACCCACTTCTGCATTCTGTGTCCTCATCTGTATTCTTATTTACATGGCAGCATGCAAAAAATTACTATTTTTTAGAAAATGTTGATAAAAGTTTCTCTTTTGTTCTCTGTATATTAAATGTATGCCCTTCTGCATATAAAAAAACATACGTAGTGCTATGTATTATGGATAAATTTACTTTCAAGAAGTCAAAATTTGTCCAAGTAAAAAAAAAAAATTGAGATTTAAAATAGTCCAACAAACACACATTGATTTTTCACAGCTTCATTGCCTTCTCTATGGTCGCTAATCTGTACTTATTTGTCTAAACATGGCGATGTTGGTTTTTCCTCTCCAGGCTTCCATAGTAGACTAGAGTTTTGCAACTTGTGTTTCTATCAAAACAAAACAAAGAGGAAACCTACAGCCAGTAGCACAGTAATACTAAGCTTTAGTATTACTCAGTTTCAGTGTTTGCAATATCACATCTTGGATGCAATAGTGTTGTACGTGAGATATAAAAGTTGGCTTTTATATCTCACGTACAACACTATTCGGTCACTTTATTAGGTACGCCTGTTCTTATTACCTCATATATTGAATCAACATGGCAGCAACTCAATGCCTTTATTCATCTAGAAGTTGTGAAAACGACTTGCTGAATGTACGAATCGAATATCAGAATGGTGATTTAAGTGACTGTTAAGAGGTCATTGTTGTCATCGTCTTTGAGGTTTACTGAGAATGGTCGAATGAGAAGTTGTGTGACCGGAAAAGCCTTGTTGGTGTCAGAGGTGACAAAATACAACAAATAACCATGCAGTTACAACCAAGATATGCAGAATACCACCTCTGAAAGAATAGCACCTCAAATCTTGAAGCAGTGGGGTTGTAGCAGACAACTGGTGTCAGTGCTGTCAGCAAAGAGCAGGAAACCAAACCAACAATTCACATAATTTCAGCAAAACTGGAGAATAACAGATTGGAAATAAGTTGCCTAATCCGACGAGTCTCAGTTTTAGCTGTCACATTTAAATAAAAGTATTCGATTTGGTGTAAACAATATGAAAGCATGGATCTACCTTGCTTTGCATAACTGGTTCAGGCTGGTGGCTGTGGTTTAATGGTGTAGGAAATGTTTTCTTGGCACACTTTCTGTCTGTTACTTCTTGGCACACTTTCTGTCTGTTACTACAGTGCATCTCCGGTAATTGCAGGACCACAACCATCCACGAATACCATCCGAAACTATTGGAGACCCCCTTTAAAAACACTATAACTGCCAATTTTAATACTTCAAACACCAAATGCATGAATACACACAGTGGAAACCATCTTAGCACTACCACAAAAGCTAACAGCTACCGTCTTCCTTCTCTTCGGTCTTGGTGGTTTAGGGCATGGTAGTTGAAAGGTGCTCCTGGATTGCTGTCAAGTAGCATTGCGTCTATGTGTTTCAGCTTCCCAAGCTTCATTCTCTTTCAAACATTTTAGATATGCTCTACAAAAAAAAAAAAGAAAATCAGTGAACAGGCAAACAATATGGAGCTGCAATCCACAGAAAAATATGTGAATACTGAACCAAGAATAGGCAGCAGTCCATTATACCGATTGAGAATTGATTATACGCCGGAGGCAACAAGTGTACCCATTTTCTGATGGATATTTCCACCATGTCACAAGCCTCAAATCATCCCAAACTGGCATCTTGAAGATAGCAATGAGTTCACTTTCGTCTAATGGCCTTCACAGTCACCAAATCTCAATCCAAAAGAGAATCTTTGGGTTATGATGGAACAAGAGATTCACATCTGCAACAACTTCATGTCACCATGGACCAAAATCTCTTAAGACTGTGTCTGACATCTTTCTGAATCTATGCTAGGAACTATTAAGGCAGCTCTATTGGAAAAATGGCATCCAAACCAGTGTTAGCGAGATATGACGGCTGTATTTGGCTGGTTGGACAGACTCCTAAAGCCTTTAATGAATGCACCTGGTAGAAAGATTTTAATGACAGAGATGATAAAGCTCTCAGAGAGGTATACTGTGATGGGGGAAATGAAAGCAGTAATAGGAAATTTTGGATTACTCGCATCGGATATTGTCACCTCAATACTCAACGGTAATATTGCAGTTGCCTATTCCCTAAAAGTATGTGACTTTAATGTATTTGGGATTTTATTTGGGTGTTCTGTTTTTGGCGTGCATAGCTTTTAGTAGGGAGCCACCATAACGCAGCCTAATACACCCTACAGTATAGATGGTGAGTCTACAACCTCTGTTTAAAACAACTTTAGCCTGGTTTCATGTTTTGGAATAGAGCTGTCTCGCTTTTCTTTTAAGATGTTACTTCATGATCTTCATCTATTAGGGTCAGGGTTCCAACCTGTGCTAATAAGATACAAGGGCTGGGCAATATTGCTTAAAAATAACATTTCTGATTTTTTTCACACCAAATCTGAATTTAATCCATTTCTTTCCTTGCTTTCTTTTCCAAAAACAAAATTACAAATGACACAAAATGTTTTCAAAAAGTGGCTTTTATTTCAATCATCCCTTCTGCAAGTTGTACGACGGAGAATTAGGGCCATGCAAAGAGAATTTTTGTTTAATTATGAGAATATAGTCATAATATTAGCGGAATAAAGATGCAATTTCACCAGAAGAATATCTTAAGATCATGAGAAAAAAAAAAGCTTTTATGGAGTTATCATGACCAGATGTGACCAGCTCAGGCCGTGTGATTCTGTTTTCAAAACAGACTCAGTCGTTTGCACAATCATTTCAAAGTCCTGCAACTGATAATCATTTGATGCTAATATGTTAAAAGATTAAGTATTTCCTTATCTGTAAAACCTATACCAAAATACAACTTCGCAAGATGCTCAACATTCCTCATTTTAATTTTTTGTTCTTTATCATGTCGGAATGATCATAAAATTACTACTTAGTCCTCCTAATAATACAACTTTATTCTGGTAATATTGTGACTTTATTCTTGTGTTATTGTTGTATGACTTAAAATAATAATAATAAAAAATAATAATTTAATAAAAAAAACAAATCGTAGCTTGGCCCTAATGCTTCATTGTAGAATTGACCTGAATTCAAAGTCCACATAAATAAAAGCTGTAAAAAAAAAAAAAAAAAAAAAAAAAAAAAAAAAAAAGAGGAAGCTTGGGCATGCTGACATCACTCTGAACTATGGAAACCCAAAGAGTATATTGTTGGGAAAAAAAAAAATCCAGATTTTCCGAAAATTAAATCTTCAAAAGCCCAAAATTCAATAAATTAATTAAACTGATTTATCCCCCAGGCCTATAAGAGACACATTCTGAACACAGGAATAAACAGAAGTGACAAGAGGCTTAAATCTGGTTCATCTGTTGCATAGAAGGACCGGGCCCTACCCAGCCTGGCTCCACTTTTTGCCAATTTCTGTGGTTGAGGCCCTTCCTGAGCCAAAAAGCAAAGTTCTTGACCATCACCTGAGGTCATGATTGAAAAAATATGATTCAGGATGCAAATGACAGAACAACTCGTGGATTAGATCAGAGAGTTCAGCTGGTTGCACTGTAGGCTCACATCAACACATTCCACCAGTCAGGAGCGGACTGGGGAGAAAAAGTGACCTGGGAGTTCCTAACAGACTGGCCTACCTACCGCTACTTGGTTAAATTTGAATAAAAACCATATATATATATATATATATATATATATATATATATATATATATATATATATATATATATATATATATATATAGTTACATTGGTAATGTTACGTTTTTAAGCAGGTATACTTTTCATTAAGGCCACATTTCTTTTTTATTGCACATGTTTTTTTTAATTGATTGAATATATTATCACCTTAAATATAATGTTTTCATTACTATAAGCAGAAAATCATCACATTACCAGAAAAAAAGGCTGAAAACATCAGTCTGAATGTAATTGAACTGCCATAGCAATGCACTGAGGCACCTGTTACTCTACACCTCTAAACTGGTCTCTTTATTTATTATTTTTCTGTCTGCGTTAATGCGGCCCGAACCGTGGCGTGCACCCCCACAATATATACATCAAAACGTGCGGCTCGATCTCGAGATGTGTGCTATTACTCAACTTTCCGATTCGAGTTACCATGGCGACGTAATTCGTGAAAAACCGACCCCCAAAACCCCATGTAAGTCAATGGAGCACGGTCCTGAAAAAATCCTTAAAAAACCCACTATTTTTGAGGATTTACTGTGTCATCATGGTATCACCTAGAAACGCCATTCAAATCTCAGTTTGTAGATACGTCCGTGCTGTGTTCAGAAGTGAAGACGGTATGTTGATACCTCTGACGGCTTTTCCACTACGTGCCTCTAAGCGACCCAAAGTTTTAGGAAAAATCATGATTTTAGAGTGTAACTGAAATTAACTGCCGCTCTGTTAGAGTGTGGGAACAAGAGGATTTCAGACCCCAGATTTATTTTCAACTCGCCGTCACGCCTACAAATATTGCTCAAACGGCATGATTTATGGACATGACATGGAACCGCTCGTTGGCTCTCAGAAAATGTTTTCAAATTTCCTCTAGGGCTGACGGTTTTCTGTCAGGGTGCTTCAGAGCGAACTGTCGCTGGAGGGTTAAGGGGACGCTCGGCCATTCATTTTCCTGCCATTTTCATTATCTGAGCACCTTTCCCACACATTCTTTCGCTCGTCCCTGGTTTCGCTCTGAATGAGGTACAGATGTGAATCACGGGACCAGGGAAGCCGAAAGACGGCCCTCGCTCACGCTTCGAGAATTTTTCCGATACCTCTTACGGTTCCCGAACGGGAAGGAGCTGTTCGGAAAGGTTTTTTCAGTCTAACTGGCTGTCTTGGGCCATTCATCTTCCTCCCAGCTTCATCATCTCACCACCTTTCCCACACATTCTTTCGCTCGTTCCTGCTTTCACTGTGAACAAGGTACAGATGTGAGTCGCGGGACTAAGGAAGACCTCTTACGGTTCCCGAACGGGAAGGAGTTGTTCGGAAAACTTATTTCAGTCAGGCTGCCTGCTTCACACATATAGAACTTTCTCTGCACCAAAGTGAGTGTCGCTGACAGTGTCAGTTGGCAGAGGGACATTAATTACCATAGCAACAGAACACTTAGTGGGGCAACCACAGCTTTGATCTATGATGGCTGCAGCTGGGGAGCAGAAGAGGCCTACAAGCAACATGGCCGCTCTCCTAAGGGGCTTGGCTGACTTCAGTGATGAGACCTGACCAGCCTAAACTGACAACCACACTGGACTTTCAAAATAAGAGCTACATGTACCCTACAAAATAAAGGCCTTCACATTTTACGCAGCGGGTAACTGCAGCTTTGGCCAAAATATGACAGGTTTGACTCAAGCTCTGTTACACAAAGGATTGGTCTGGCCTTTGAAAATGACGCTCACCGAAAATTTCAAAATAAAAGCCTCATACTTCCTTAGCTACACTGTGTTTTAAGATGAGAAAAGAGTATATTGGGATGTTGGATTAGGACCAAGGATCCATGCACGTGACAGCCCTCATTCTTATGGTAGTGTCAAGATGCTAGTGGAACAACATTGTAGTCATAGCCCACAGACCAATGGTAGCATTTAAGCTAGTATTGGCATGTTAGGTTAGTTTAACATAAAAGAATGATATTGACTTACTAAATGAAGTTAGTCAATTATTGTCAACATAACTATGATAACGCACTTTCTTCTGGTAGTGTCAACATGCTAGCCATTCTACATGCTAGTGATAGCTGTCATGCTAACGTTAGCATATATCTAAAATGAGCATTTCACTCTTATTTAGAAATAATAATTAGGTTTAGCATACTAAATGGAGTGAGTCAATGTTAGTCAACAGGGTGGTGACACTCCACATGCTACTGATAGCATTTTAGCTAGCATTAGCATTTTAGCTAGTTTTAGCTTACACACCCATATTAAATGGAATAAAACCATGTTAATCTGTTAATCAGCATTATAATGATAATTGAGATCATACTGATAGTATCAACATGTTAGTTGCAACACATGCTAGTAATAGCCCTCATGCTAACGTTAGCCTTACAGCTAAAATAAGCATTGCTGCTCATTACTGATGTATTGGCTACGTTTAGCATACTGAATGAAGTAAGTCAATGTAAGTCAACATGCTACTGATACCCTACATGCTACTGATAGCATTTAAGCTAGCATTAGCATTATAGCTAATTTTAGCTTATGCACTACTGTTTGCATACTGAGCTGAGTAAGTCACAGTTAGTCAACATGTCAGCGATGTTCAACATCCTGCAAAGTTCCTCTTAGCTAACCTTAGCATTGTTGCTGATTGTTACCATCGAAACGCCTGTTTCGGCTCCCACCGACACGCACACTTTGGTAGGCCCTTTCTAAATTTTGTTAAGAAATTTTCTAGTTAATCTATATAATGTATTTCACTTACTGAATCAAGTTTTTCTTCTCTTCAATATAATATTTTTCTTTTCAACAATACTCTAATTTATTGAATTTGACTATTTGGTTTTAGTACATCACTTATTGAGTAAAGATTATTGTTATTCTAACCATAG
Organism: Anableps anableps; assembly: GCA_014839685.1. Lineage (NCBI taxonomy): Eukaryota > Metazoa > Chordata > Actinopteri > Cyprinodontiformes > Anablepidae > Anableps > Anableps anableps. Next base: position 7,340,563 of record CM026076.1, on the reverse strand, counting down.
TGGTTTGCCTTTGTTCTTGTAAATGCTCTTCAGGCAGCTCTTCTCCTTTCCCCATATCAAAATCTAAGCTTTGGTCCCTCTGGCTTTCCATTGGCTCAACTGGGTCATCCTCAGCCACAGTCTATGCAAAAAATTAGTGCTGTTAGAAATAATAAGTTAGAAATACAATATGTGCTAACTTTGCTTAAGCTGCTGCAGGCATGTCTGGTGGACATGAAAGGTCCACTGAAAGGTCATCTGACCTTTTATGTCTGGTGGAGATACCAGACCCAGAACTATGGGAAGGCCCACCAAACAGGTCAGAAATGCACTCTCCTGCAGGGCTTTCTTTTTCTCTCTCTCATCTTTTCACCGCAAACCTTTACGTTTTGTACTTTGCATTCGCTGCTTCATCTTCACGGCTAATGCAGAGTTATTTAATGTTGCTTACAGTGACAGTGATTGACAGGTCATTTTCTGCGGAGGAATGAGATGATGAACTAGAGCCGCTGCACTGCGCATCTCTCTGCTGGATACCAGAGATTTAATTTATGTGGCACTAAAGGGACAGGGCATTTCTTATTTCCTTAATGTTTAGTTTTTAATAAGAGCCTCTGTTTGTTTTAGTAGCTGTGGCTTATTGGGACGAGTTTTTCTGATCTCTGCTCTTCTGTCATCCCAGCTGGCCGGCCCCTGCAGTGCTTGTTTCATGGTGTTACAGATCAGGTCTGGCGGCCCGCGCTCAGCAGAACTGATCTGCCTAACTGGAGCGTAGGAAAGGTAGAGAAGCCATTTGATATGGCATAGTTTTGGGCACAATGGCCCCCCAAAACATCAGCGCCCCAGAACCTGTCAGAAGCAAAGAGAGAGAGAGAGAGAGAGAGAGAGAGAGAGAGAGAGAGAGAGAGAGAGAGAGAGAGAGAGAGAGAAATCAACCGCTGCCATTTTCTAAACTCCTTACAACACGGAAGCGATGGAGCATACCTATCAAGTCTCCCGTTTTGGCCAGGAAACTACCGTATTTTACCCCTATTTCCAGCCGTCGCCCCATATTAGTATTTTTTTTCCCCCGCAAATTTCCCGTATTATATTATAATTTTTAAAAAGCATTCCGGTGCCTCTCCAAACTGAAATGTCACTCCCCTCGCGAGAACCGCCACCTGCAACAGCCTGGGTGGTGGTTCTCGCGAGGTTAGCGCCGACTGCGGGAACAACCCTGGAACTACAAAGCAGAGAGATGGATGGACGTAAACGAGAGAGAAGGCGTTCCTGCCAAAAAAAGTTCAGACTTCGCGTAAATATCTTGTAAAATTAGTTTTCTAAAGAGGAGCAGAGTGGGGCGCAGCATTTCAGTGTCAACACAGGTAGGCCTATCAGATTCTGATCACGTAATTGTAGTTTGTAAGTGACAGGTGGTTATTTTAGATTTCGTCTAAACATGTCTTAAAATGTAAGGGATACTGAACCTTGGTTGTGTTGGTGGGACGGCTTGCAGCAGGCGGCGGAAAATTTCCCTTATTTTTAAAACCAAAACTTGACAGGTTTGCGATGGAGTCCTCCCAAGCTACAAGCAAGCGGTGCTACAATGAGGTGCAGGCTGCTCTGTGCATCGGACTACAATATTTAGCAGCAACGAGGAATGAGAAGTTTTTGTTGACGAAGCGGAGAGAAATGCAAGCCTTGAAAGTCCTGTTATTCCCCCGACAGAGACCCACGTTAACACCGCTGCCGTCCAGCAGCGTTCAGGTAAGCCATGTGCGGGTATATCTGGCTGGTTTATACGAAATTTTACGGTTAGCTCCATACATTCATGGAAAATATGGAGTGTGTTGTTTTTTTTAATGCTCACATACACATCAACATTTTTGTACATGTCTTAAGTTAGCGTACTCAGCTGCACAATCCTCACGATCTGAGTAGGTTATTTGTAAATTACTCCACAGTATTTTTTATGTTGTTACTTGCCTTTATTATACAGTATGTTATTCTTAATTCAATTTTAATATATATATATATATATATATATATATATATATATATATATATATATATATATATATATATTATATCTTTGCGTGAACTGACATGCTTTGGGTCACTTTTTCTGCTGTTGCACCGGAGTTTCCTCTCTGTAGGACAACAAATGACACTTAGTTTCATTTCTATTCCATTTTATTCTTATAAAATAGCTAGGCATCAGCTCTTTAATTAAACTGTTATGAGCTATTTTTACTATCATTGTATTACCTGTACCAGACATTAACATGAAAAAGAAACTTTAAGAAGACAAGGGGGTTATATTTTTTTCCATGACTGTATGTCTGTGTAGGTCTAATACTTACAAGTCAGGTATTTATTTGTTTTTGTTTTTAATTTACACATAACCATTCCAATTATTAATGTGTATGTCTGTCAATGATAAAACAAATAATGTGTTTGTGTGCGTATAAAGTAATATGTCAGTTATTTTAAGTAATTCTTTGTGTATATATAACCAGTCTACATTAGTATTTCTGTTTTTGGTCTACATGAGCTTTAACGTTCATTTGATTATTCTTCCCAGGTAACAGAAGAAGGAGGGACATGGCTGATATGATGGTGAACAATGAGGGAAACCGTTGGCATTGTGAGCAGCACCACAACTCCTGGATGGATCTCCTTCCAGAGGAAGTTGCCACCTGCAGAGAGATGGCAGAGCTCTGTAGAGAAGAGCTGAGGCAAACATCAGAGGAAAAATAAACGCTGTTGTGCTCTCAAATGAAGCGATCTCTTTTCTTCTACCTACTCCACATAATTTTGTACATATGTTGTAGTTTCCATGGTGTCATAATCCTAATAATATCCTCTACTGCCAAAATACTGCATTGAAACAGAACATCTGAAAATGTGAGGAACTTCAGACACAGAGTGAAAATAACAAGTTGATGCAAACTTTTACTAGTTGTCAGTCGTTGTTTTTATTAGGTTGTCTCTACATTACAAAGGACACTGTAACCTAATGGTTTAAAGGATTTTATTGACACTTTCACAAGCCAGCGGCCCTTCCCCGGTAGCCTCATATGCCAGTCCGCCCCTGCCTTAAGTACACTGTTTGTCTATTAGTACCAACTCCAGAGGTGCAGACTCGAGTAACATGACTTGGACTCGAGTCAGAATTGAGTCATTAATATTATGACTTTAGACTTGACTTAAAAAATGTTCAGAGACTTGTGACTTGGACTTTTATGCCAATGACTTGGGACTTGAAATGGGCTTGAACCTGTTTACCAAAAAAGACTTGATATTTTACGCAAAATCTGAAGATTAAAACATGTATTATTTAAAAAGTATGTTTATTTGGGAAAATTATAGTTCTTCTGTTCTTGCAGCTAATTTTCATTTAAAAGTACAATGTAGAGGTGGAATTTTAGAGTTGTGCACTTTTCATCAAGATTTGGGATAAATACAGATTTTAAAAAGTACACTTGATCTACTGTATTATTTTAGCATATAATTGCAACATTGTTGAGAATAGACTTGAAAGGACTTGAAATTCCAAGTTTCAGACATGGGACTTGACAGTTGCCTGTCTTGACTTGAGTCTTGACTCTGACTTGAGGATAAAGGCTTGAGACTGGCAAAACAATGACTTGATCTCACCTCTGAACTTCTTTATGTATCTGGGTGTCGTTATAGCTTTTCTCTCTTATGATATCCACATGTTGCAGTCAGATGGTACCATCATCAAATGGAACAGAGATGTTGTAAGATGATGAGAGAGTGATAAAGGAAAGTAAACAAAGCTGACGGAGCTTTGTCTGGGAGTCTGTAGATGTTATGCTGAGACCTGTTCTCATATTTCTGCCCTGATCTAGCCTGCAGCAATAACTGTCTTGACAAACCAGCATAAAAGATTCAGATCTGTGTGGTCTTCTCAGATTGAGTTATCATATCCACCCCCAAGCCTTTTATTTGCCATTTAATTAAAATAAACTTGTCATGGGAGAAGTTTATTTACAAGTTCAAGCTGTCAGCTGTAGAGGGATTGCCGGATCTCTCCTGTGGAGCGACGTACAGAGAGCGAGGTTTCACCTAAATATGGCAGATTTTTTTTCCGTTTTTTTTTCCTAAATGACTCTTGCAACAGTGAGTTTGGATCTTTAGGTCCAAGGCCGCCCCCCGGCTGCAACTAACCATGCAGCTATGTGCCAAAAACTCCCATCTGTGTTTGGTTAGTACTGAGTGTACATGCACCATCTAGCTGCCTGACAGCTCCCAGGCCCAGCTGTTATGTATTGCAGCCCATGGGCTATGCTGCTCATTACATGTGAGGCTATAATTACCATCATTAGTGTTTTTTTTTCTTTCTTTCTTTTTTTTGGTGTTTTTCTCTTCTTTTAAGCCTGGAGCGACTTCACTAATGAAGTGTCGATCAAGCCGCCACCAAAAGGAAGTGATGTAATTTTTCTTGGCCACACACCAGAAAAACTTTCAGGTCAAAGGTGCTTTTTTTTTTACATCTGCATCAGGACTTTCCAGGAGGATGTTAGATTATTTTGAAGGAAAAATTATTTACTATATTTTCTGGACTATAAGTCAGACTTTTTTTTTCCAATGCTGCAAAAACTAAAAATCTTCCCAAGTATTTTTGGTCTAGTTTCTAGTGCAAATATCTTGAATATACTTGAAATAAGACAAAACGAACTTGCAAATAACTTTTCAGCATGATATAGGAGCTTGTTTTAAGTCAATAATTCCTTAATATTGATGAAAAAGTTCTAGTTATAAGTGAAATAATCTTCCGGTGGAACAAACTATTTAAAGTTATAAAATGGGAAAAATGTCTTGTCCAACTGACAGATTATTTATTATTTTATTATTATAAGAAACAGACGGGGCAACTGCCTCTCTATCAGAGCACGGCCAATCGTGTGACAGAAACTGCCAACACACTCCAAAGGAAGAGTCAGCATATCATCAACATGGACGAGGTCCATTTGACAATTTCTAAATGTTTTTTCCTCTTCCCGACGCATTTTTTATCTGATGCAACTTATAGTCTAGAAAATACGGTATGTGTCACAGTTGGTAGCTCTGTTGCCTAGCAGCAAGAATGTCCTGGGTTCAGATCCCAACCTGGGGTCTTTCTGCATGGTGTTAGCATGCCTGGAGCACCGGGTTCTCTCCGGGTCTCTTCCTCCCACAGCCAAAAACATGACTGTTGAATACTCTAAGCTTCCCCTTAAATATGTGTGTGTGCATGGTTGTATGTCCTTTGTGTGTCTGTGACGGACTGGTGACCTGTCCAGGGTGTATAACAAGACTTTTGATATTTGAAATTCTTTTGTATTTTTGTTATTTCATTTAGTCTTATATTATGTATTTTTAATTGATTTGGTATACTCTGTGCTTCTTGTGTCATTTTTGATGCTGTTTTAATTGATTTTAATGTAAAGCACTTTGTAATATTTGTTTAAAAAGGTTCTATACAAACAAAGTATTATGATTGTTATTATTACCCCGCCTCTCTTGCCCAATCACCGCTGGACATAAGCACCACTCCCCCTGCAACTCTGCAAGAACAAGCTGGTATAGACAATGGATGGAGGAAATATAGATGTGGCTGTTCTTTCAGGGGGAAGTGTTTGAATTTTTTTTGGTTTTCTGATGCAGATTTCCGTGATTTATATATTATTTAACCTCTTTGTTCTAAAGATATTCTCCTATAGTTTATAACAATCACCTCCAACAGGAACTTATAGCTTTGTGTAAAGGTCTACTAAGATCTAAAAAGAGATTTTATCTTAGGGGACTTCCCGGTAAAAAGAAAATCGCTAAGTAAGAGGTGTATTTCTGCTGCTGGGACCTTTTCAGGAACCAGGGTAGTTTTCAGGGGTAGTTATTCTCCACTCCAGGACCTGATCAGACAAAAGCGCACTGCAAAAACACAAAATCTTACCAAGTATTTTTGGTCTAGTTTCCAGTGCAAATATCTTGGTACACTTGAAATAAGACAAAACTAATTTACAACTAACTTTTCAGCATGATATAGGAGCTCGTTTTATAAGTTAATTCCGTATTATTGACGAAAAAGTTCTAGTTGTAAGTGAAATAATCTGCCAGTGGAAAAGACATTTTAATTTATATGGGAAATATTTCTTGTTTCACTGGCAGATTATCGCTTATAACCAGAACTTTTTCATCAGTATTAAGGAATTATTGACTTAAAACAAATTATTTCAAGTGTTTTCAAGATATTTGCACTAGAAACTAGACCAGAAGTACTTGGTAAGATTTTCTGTTTTTGCAGTGTGGCTCGAAATCCACCCAGAAAACAGCCTTGATATGATTTAGATTTACGAAACTAAAGGTAAAGTTTTGCAATGGGGGATGCAACATCTTTCTTAGTGTTTAGATTTTACAGTTCATACTCGTCTGTAGTTCATATTTTCTGTTATTTTTAAATTACCCAAACACGTAACCCAGCCCAGACACCCAAGGTGAATATCACTGTGTTTTACTGAGTTTGCCTTCAAAAATTATTGATCAAATTTGTCAGCATAAGTGGAAATATTTAATCAAAGGAAAACTCTTAGGCATGATAAACACTCCATTGTTGAAGCCACAAGATAAGGTTGGTATGATTAAAGATGCAGTAATGTACAGCACAAATACTGGAGGCGTATCTGTAAGTGTAATTATGAATTATGAAAAAGACAGCTGCAAACCAGTTACTAAAAAGAAAAACTGGCTACAAATGAAACAAACCGCCTTACTGTAGCGTCCTCTATATCTATCATCTGACTCCTTGTTTTGCCAAAAAGATGTTGCATAAAGAATTAAAAGCAGGGATGCCAACCCTAATTTATTTTATTAGTGAATGTACTCAAACAAACTCAAATTAAAAGGTTGGAGTTGGAGAAATTTTCCTTTGCAATAAAAGAGGAATGACATTTTTACACATCTTTACCAGGGATTTCAATAAATGTGGGGTTTCTTTATTATAAGTACTGATTTCATTGTCACTGCATTGTCTTGTGTAGACATCAGTTCTCTACAGTGTTAACAAGCAAAGGTAACGTAGGTAAATACTATTCACATTAGGGAAGAAGCTCAGGTAGATACATTTTCTTAATTCTCATATTTACTTACAGATAAGTAAAGCTTCTTCAACTCATCATGGAAACTTAGAGGAGGAACCCTGAGGGAGAAGTCCAAGTTTTCCACAGATTGGACATTCAGTCGATGGGAAAGCGAGATGCATTTCTAAAGAATGGTGTCTGAGGATGAAGACGTATCAGGCAAGCTCCTTCTCTGCCTTGCTGTGCCTTCCTAATCTAATTAAAGACCTCTCTAACAGCCTGGCTATTTTGCTAACTCCAGTCACACAAACACACACAGTCGCCCTGGAAATTACAGAAGAATTAGAGGATTTGTAGTTATTCGCTTTTCATTTATGACTCCTCAGTCAGATGTGTGACATATTCTGTGAATCAGTGCTTTAACTGCATATGGACACACTCGCTTCCAGGAAAGTGATTCTGCGTCCCATAACTTTGAGGAAATGTGAAACTCCTTAAGTTCTGCAGCTTCTTTTGTCTTTCCACAGAGACTTAAGGATCTCATTTGTCAAACAGGAAAAATAAATAAAAAAATCCACGTGGAGAATCATCATCCTGAGCTTGAGTTTGTTTGTATCACAGCTTTCACTTCTCTTCACCTTTAGGGTCCCAGGGAGAAAGTACATCCTCCACGGTGAGTCTGTTCCATCCAGATAAAAGTCAAAAAAATAAGAGAAAGCATGGGGAGTGGGATTTATGCTCTGGGAAAGATGACTGTGCGGCCTGATGGTGGACCAAGATTCATAAAAGTTGCTATCTGAGAGTATGAGCAAAGTAGTCAGATCTGGCTGAACTTATCTATAAAGAGAGACGTGTTTCCAACTCTTTCTTGGTGTCTCACTTTCAAATAGTCTGCATGTAGACAATGTACACAAATGTACACACTCCCAAAATCACTACTTAAGTCACACTTTATCATTTGGAATGTGCTGGTAGCTGGGGGACTGAAATAAACTGTGTTTTTTTAATTTGGAGTTTAAATAAGAAAATCACACTGTCCTGGTCAATATAGAAGAAGTCCGAGCTGAGAGGTGCGGTTTAGATTAAAAAGAAAAGTCAGACTCTCCTGGTCAATTGAGAAGGAGTCCGAGCTGAGAGATGTGCATACACCTCCAAACTGCACCCAGACTAGGCTGTGCTGGTTGCTGGGGGACTAAAGTGTTTCTCAAGCTGTGGCTTAGATGCAAAAAGTACCTGTCGGGCTGTGACATAAAAAGCCACAGAATCGTTATTAGCTTTGTATTCTCTGTTTTGTTGCCATGGCAAACATCATAATCCTTATTTCATGAGACACGTCTGTTTTATCAGCTCCCATCAGCGATTTATGTACATCCATTGTGTCTGTTTTTGCTGTGTCTCTGTAAAACAGATTTAAAAGGCAATACTATAAATAGCAGTGTGATGACCTTTGATAGAGGAAGCAAATTGTCTGATCCTGTAACAGCGTGATTGTGTACTCCACCTGAGCAGCCAGTGTCACGTTGCTCTGCGGGGAAATAACTCAGAAGAGTGTGTAGTTTTCAAATGGGTGAAAATGTGTTTGACTGCACTTTTCACCGTCCTTTACAAACATAAACCTTAATTTATGTCATTAGGATTGTTTTTGTAATAGAATGAAAAGTGAAAATGTTTTTTGAAAGGTGTAGCATCTGTTTATATTCACCTTCACTCAGATGTTCATAAACAAAATCCAGCACAGCCAATCAGAAGTCAGCTAATTAGCAGTGATGCGATTCAGCCCCACAAAGTCAATACCTTCTAGAACAAACTTCTGGTCTGCAGGTTTTTTGGGGTATATCTCTATCAGCTTTGTGCAGAGACTGATTTTTTTTTTTTTTTTGCCTATTTATTACAACATGGCTTCAGGTTAGTCAGATTGGTTGGAAAATCTAGTTTTCAAATTTTGCCACAGATTCTGAATTGGATGCAGGTTCAGACTTTGACTGGGCCATTCTAACACATGAATATCATTACATGTAATCCACTGCATTGTATCTTTGGGTTTATATGTTGTTCTACGTTTAGCTCAAGGCATTTTCCCATCATCTCTTACCAGCTTCACTATCCCTGATGATGAAAGGCATCCCCACAGCATGATACTGCCACCACCATGTTTCAGTATGGTAATGGTGGATTCAGGGTGATTTACAGTGTTAGTTTTATTCCACACTGATCATTTTGCGGTTAAGCCTTCTTCCACATGTTTTCTCTGTCCTCAGCATGGCTTCTGGTAAAATTAAAATGAGACTTTTTATGGCTTTATTTCAACAACGGGTTTCTTCTTGCCACTCCTTCCAATAAAGGCCAAATTTGTGGAGTGCATGAATAATAGTTGTTGTGTCAATGAGATTCTCCCACATGAGTTGTGGATCTCTGTAGCTCCTCCAGTGTTACTATAAGCATCTTGGCTGCCTTTCAGAGTAATGCTCTAATTGCCCAGGCTGTCAACTTAGGTTGGCTCAGTCCTGATTAGACGAGGACTCTATTGTTTTAGATTTTAATGCACATCTACGATATCATTATTGGTTGTCAGGCCAAACAGGGAGAGCAGCATGGTAAAGTCTGAAAATAGAGGGAATGCTTTTTTGTTTTTTTGTTTTTTTTTTTTGCAATAGCTGCAAACATTTTGCTAAAAGCCAAACTGAAAAGCTAAAACTGTGCCACTCGGGTTGGTAATGAGGATTGTACATCCTCTAGACTCTTCTTCATAACCGTAGCAACATCTATAGTATAAAAAAAGAGCTGCAGATAGTGCTGTGCATCTGATACAACAATAAAAATTTCAGCATTCATGTTGTCGCCAGAACTTCCCATGAAGGGATTTATGATTGAGCATAATTGCGGCTTCAGCAGTGACTGTGTGGAGAAGGTCTTTACTTTCAGGTTTCTTTGGCCTGACCTGAAAAAGAAATATAACTATAAGCCTGCTTTCTGTTAAATGATAGTAAATGTGTTTTTTGTAAGTGCTAAGGCAGTGTGGTGCATCCAGAAGACATAATCAAGTCATACCTACCGTATATCTATCTGTGCTTTTCTCCATCTACTCCACCCTGCCTGTACTCTCTTCTTCCCCTCTCTGATGCATCAGCCCTTGCTGTGTGTGGTTGACCCCAGGTTCATAGGCAGCTTCAGTCTGTCTCCGTCTTATTCCCACTTACTTTCTGCTTTGCTTCTGTTGACTTTCATTCCTCTTCTTTCCAGACCATACCTCCATCTCTGCAGGCTCTCTTCCACCTGCTCCATACTTTCACTACAGATCACAATGTCGTCTGCAAACATCGTTATCCATTGAGTCTCCTTCTTGACTTCATCTGTCGACCTGTCTGCAGACATGCAGGACAAACCATGTATCAAACGTCCTTCTGATTGTTTGTTGTGCCTTTTGTGTGCTACTGTATCAACACAGCAGTGAAACATGTCAACTTTTGGTGAAGCAGACTTATGATGATTGTAAAAATGGCAGTGTAACAAAAACAGAACTCTCCATTTAACATTTGACAATACTGGACATTATTTATGTTAAAACAAAAAGCCAGCAAAGAATTTTTATGATGCAGTGTTGCATTTGGAGCTTGTAAAACTTCATATTCCTGCAGGTTCTCTTTATTTCATGAGCCTGTCTTCAATTGGCAGAAAGGCCAAAACCCACCATGAATTTTGTGTGTGCGTATGTGTGTGTGTGTTTTAGTGCTGTATGCTGTTTGGATCTGTCGGCGCCCAGCCTATCACTCCCTGTGGGCACATGAAGGGCGGTATGGTGGCTGGGGGCTGGGAGCCGCTGACATGGCCGCCCAGTTCAAAGAGATTGAGCAGGAGATGCAGTGAGAGGGGGAACACAGCAGCCTTTATGCTCACCTTGGCTGAGCCTGGGAAAACTCTACGGGCCCCTCGCCCTCCTGTCCTCGCCTGTGGTTACAGACAAGGAAGCAAGTGGACTTACAGGTGCTGCGTAGCACTCCTCAGGCTCTGGATACGCCAAAATATGCCACAAGTAGAGAAAAAAACCTTACAATTTTCTATGTTTTTCAATGAGGGGTAATAGCTGAAAGATGGGAAAGAGTGATGTGTAGTGTGTGAAAATACCTCAAACCAACCACAAAAATATTTTAAGAAGTGGTCCTGATTTTCCCTTTGGTGCCTAAGCAGAAAAGTCAGAATACGGACATATAGCCTCTCGGTTTTACCCACGCAGTGCCTAAAATGCAAAGTATTGCAACTTAATACACCACAAGAAAGTGTTATTCAGACTTGATAGGCCTTGCTTGATTATTTTTCTGCATTAAGGGATGTTTCTGATGAGGGTTCCAGAATGTTACGTTGTCAAGTCAAATTTATTTGTATAGCACATTTTAGCAACAAGGCAATTGAAAGTACTTTAGACCATAAAAACATAAAACAGTAACTAATTATGAAACAATCAAAGGACATTACATTTTGTTAAATGTGATCATCATGAAGAAACAACTTACCATTCCAGGAAAACTGTTTATCTGCCGTCATCGGTGGCCATGCTAACTAGCCTAGCCTCTGCGAGCTGCAGCGGAGAAATAAACAGTGTGCCACAGGCACGGTGATTGACATTGCCTCCTGACTCTGATTGGTTGTTTCTAGATAGCACTGGGAACACTGGGAGAGGGCAAAAGGGAGCTCGATTTTTTTCACAGATTATCTATCTCATACCGTACTGTCATGACATGGTGACAGTTTCAACAAATATGTAGAAAAATAATTTTTTAATAAAAGTTACATACTGCAGCTTTAAAGGAACTCAGTGTTTCGGCTGTTTTGTAGTTTTCTGGAAGTTTGTTCCAGATTTGTGGTGCATAAAAACTGAAAGCTGCTTCTCCATGTTTGGTTCTGGTTCTGGGGATGCAGAGCAGACCAGAACCAGAAGACATGGAGTGGTCTGGAAGGTTGATACAACAACAGGTCTGTAATGTATTTTGGTGCTAAACCGTTCAGTGACTTATAAACTAACAGAAGTATTTTAAAGTCTGTTCTCTGAGCTGCAGGGAGCCAGTGGAAGGACTTTAGAACTGGGGAGATGTGCTCTATTTTCCTGGTCTTAGTGAGAACAGGAGCAGCAGCGTTCTGGACCAGCTGCAGCTGTCTGACTGACTTGTTAGGCAGACCTGTTAAAACACTGTTGCAGTAATCAATGTGACTAAAGATAAACCTTGGTTAGCAATGTCACCACACAGCAGGAATTCAGTTCTGTTCACTGGGGACTTATTGTGTAGAGGTTTTATCGTGTTTTTCTCTGGTTACTCTCCATGCATGTTAGATCAACTAGTGATTCTTCACTGATCTCAGTTGTGAGTTACTGAGTGTGCATGTGCAATGTCTGTCTTTTTGTTTTTTCTGGTTTGGTCCTGTGATGAATTAACGAACTGCCAAGTGATGCTGGTTGATGTTGACACCGCTTGCTTTGTAAGGCATGGAGCTTTCTATACTCATTTTATTCAGTTCATCAACGATGGAGCCGGTGCCTATCTTTCGTGAGTCAGTCGACCAGAGGGAGGGGACACAACTGCAAAACCCACTAGTTAATCACTGGATCAACAGAGTGGACACCCCTGGCCAATCATTGCCCATCCCTGCAGCCAATCCTGCCAAGTGACTGGTTCCCATGGGGATGCAGCTCACCAGCAGGGCACAGCCCCTCCCCCCCCAGAACAAGCAGTTCCCCTCCAAAACAGCGTACACAGCATATACCTATAAGTATAGGAATATATTTGTTCGATTCAAGAAAATATTTTTTGTCTTTATTGAATTACTTGGAAAATACAGATGTGCTCCAAAGTGGCTCAGGCGCCAATGAGTTGTTAGCCACCCCTGACTGAGCGGTCCCAGCCTGGGCACCCCAATGAAAATTTTCTGACTCCGCCACTGGATGGAGGGGGAGCAGAAAAAGGAAGAAAAACCTGATTTGAACATATTTGTTTTCAGAAATGGACAGAATATTTTAACGCACTTTCCTACACGCTACAACCTACTTTTTGTCATCATCATCTTCCTATTTATGGACTTCTTCCTCCTCTTTCCTGAAACTCTGGCACAACCTTTAGCATGGCACAGCTTCATTTTCCATTGGCTCCCTAACATGCTTCTGCTGGTATTATTCCAAATGCTCTTTATGTAGAACCACTTTTCTCTACCTTATAAACAGGCTGGCTATCACCTCCGAAGCTTCATGCTGAGTGTTTAAAGAGCCTGGTGTTCTTGCACTCACATCTGGCTGTAAATGGTCTTCTACTTGCTGCAGTGCAGAGCCACCCGCCCCCAGTCACTCAGTAAATCGCCAGGGTTTTTACTTTCCCCATGTGTTTCTATCATTTTTTTTTATGACACCGCTCATAGGGCAGACTATGATAACACTTGTTGCTGGAGTGAGTTTAGGTGTACATTGGCAGGGCTAGGCAGGTGTCATTAAGCAGGCCCTTGCTGTTTTATTAATAGAGGTTTATGTTTCGATGCAGGCGGCTATGAATGTGGCCATTCAGCAAAGGAAGGGTTGGAGTACACACCAAAGGTGGCTCTGTATGCGTGAGTTTCTCAGGGCCTGGCTAGATTCGGCTGGTACTCCACGCCAGTGTCTGATGTGAGCAATCCAGGGGGTTTCAGTTATTTGTTTTTGCTGGTGTTGGAGCAAGAGGAGAGGCTGACATCACTTCTTCCAGTGCTGAGGGGGTTGTTAATGTTGCCATTCTCAGCTTAGAGGAGCAAGGGTTATGGCTGACATGGGGCTTTGAATCACAGAGGCTCTTTCCTTTCCTACTGTACAGACACATTGAAGGGTTCTCACACGTACATATTAATGAAAGAACATCAACGCAATTCATGCAGCAACACACACCAGCCAATAATTTCCAGTTAAATTACAGACCAAAAGGCTGATAGCGCTGCATTAACTCTCTCTGTGAAGCCACCAATTATGGCCCCTGCATCAGTTGTAAATATGCAGAGCGTAATAAAATAACGGTGCGGGTTGGAGGGATATGATGTGTGTGTCTGGGTGTGTGCGTGCGTGCCGCTCAAGCAGGCACTTGCATGCCAGGCTTGGGGCTTAAAGGCATCAGGCTGCATGCTAAAAGAACATGCATTCAGGGGAAATTTATGGAGCCTGACAGCACCGTGCGAGTGAAGCGTTTTCACCGAACAAAGTTTGAAGATGCAATCTGGTATTTATTTGAACGCCCATGCTCACATATGCGTTTAAGCGTTTGGTGCTCGGAAAATAGCCGATGGGAAATTTGTGTTCGTTAGGACGCTATCCAACATTTGAAACCAAACAGAAATGATGAACAGACAGAACCGAAAAGTCTTATATGGTCTTAATACAAATACTCAGCTTGTCTCAATTGCTAACAGTTTACCAATATTCATTAGAGGAACCAATGGGTTATGGCAATATATTTATCTTAACAATATAAAACAACTTTATACTATAAGGAGTAGGGCTGCAACTAACGATTATTTTAGTAATAGATTAATCTATCAGTTATTCTGACGGTTAATCAGTTAATCAGATTTAAAAAAATTGGCACATTCAGCAGATTTGCCATTTAAGCCGTTTTTGTACAATATTAGAAATTCATTAAAGATGCAAATAAACAAATGATTCAATCCTGTTTTTAAATAAGAAAAACATTTTATTGACTAAAATGCAACAAAGCAGCATTCCTTTAGTGAACACTGGATCATTTGTAGTAAAGGATGCATCTGAAGTGAATAAAAGTCTTCTGTCAACATATGAAAAGCTCAGCCGTTTCTGCTTGACTTAACATCAATATAATCTAGGGCTGATCTGATGATTATTTTTTGGATTAACCGATTAATAATTGGATGAAAAAGGTGCTTAAAAGGAGATTTTATTTTATTTTATTTTATTATTATTACAGAATTTGAACCAGGTGAAGTTAATTCTGCCACTTGAGGAGTTTTGGGTGGAACATATTTACAGAAAAAGTTTTTTTTAATTTTTTTTTATCTTAAATGCAAACTGTAGATATATTTTGCAAAGTTGTGGCTTAATTACTGCTCTGAGTGTGTTGTTTTTTTTAATTTTTTTGAGTCTATACTCCAGTTAACGATTAATTAATTACTATATTAGTTGACAATTAGTTCAGTAATCGATTCAACACGATTGAACCGATTAATAGAGAGAGGATTTGCGGGTTTAAATCTAGGTTTTCAATTAATCCAATTTATTTTTGAAGTAATTTTGTAAGCATAAGACTCAGAAATGCAAACCTCAATAATTAGAATCAACAGCAGCTATAAGTTCTAGTTATAAGTTATTAACTAATAATCTGTCAGTGGAATAAGACATTTTTTCCCATATTATAAAATAAAACGTCTTGGTCCACTGGCAGATTATTTCACTTATAACTAGAACTTTTTCATCAATATTAAGGAAGTATTGACTTAAAACAAGCTCCTATATCGAGCTGAACCTTTACTTGTAAGTTAGTTTTGTCTTATTTTAAAGTGTATTCAAGATATTTGAACTAGAAACTAGACCAACCAGTTACTAACCAAGTAACCAGTAAGTTTTTTGAAAGTAACATTTAAATTACTTTGTAAAACAAAGAAAAAATGGCTGAGAACTGATAAACTTAGAAATGATTTTAAAAAATCCTTTTGGTTTAATTATTTGATGGAGTAACAGAGTGTTGTTGCTACTTTCTCGCAATTGTCTCTATGTAGTTTTCCACAAATGCAGGTGGCCAATTTCTGCAACACTGTTTACTGTGGGAAATGCACCATGTTTTGGAAGATAGCATGTTCTGCTGTATCAAAGACTAAAAACTTTCAGTCACTCTCTACTGTCAGGAGCAAACACTGGTGAAAACAGTATTGACCACAACCCTAACCTAGCAACCCTAACCCAACCTGGAGATTCATTTACTCTCAGTGATTTGCGCACCCATACTATCACCATATGTCAGAAAACAACATGGACGACAAGCGTTTTTTTATGCATGGGTCCTGACTTCTTTCACCCCAGAAACAACCTGAAACCTTGTACACATCTGACTGCAAAGTCAAGAAACTCCATTAGATTTGGTAATAATCTATTCCCTGCCTCTCAGAAAGCTACATGGCTCTCAGAAAGCAGAGATATTGCTTGAATGATGGTAGATAGTGTAGTATTGCTTTCGCCAAATGGTAATAGCAGCATTCGCAGCTGCCGCCACACATTCTGATTGCTGTTTGTGCCATTTATTTCTGTCAGTGTTGAGTCTAGCGTAGGTGTTGGTTGTTTCACATGGAATGAAAACATTTCCTCTTCCTTTCCATTTCACTCTGGAATGAAAACAGAGTTCACACCTCCCACCCTCCTCTTTGCCTCTGTCTGTCTGGCCATCTCCCTGTATGTGTGTGTACATACTCTGTGCTTAGGGTGGAGATTAGGGCTGGTATTAATGGGATGTTACTTGCTGACTGTCCCTCCTTGCCCCCCCTCGCATTCCACTCTCCCAAACATACACACTCAAATATGCAGCCTCATGTGACCCCTCTCTATCCTACCCAACTTGAACACACAGGCATATGCAATTATGCATTCTTCCATTTGGCATTGCTTCCCTCCTTCATCCCTCCCTCTCTGCACAGAGCCTTTGGACATCAGAGCAGGCCTCAACAATCCCCTTTAGCAAGTATTCAGATATTCTAAACCAACAGACAGCCAGGTCTATTGTCGTGAAGCTTGAACTGGAGTGTGCATGTTGGTTTGGCCTGGATGGTAGGTTGGGATAAGATTTTGGCACTGCTAAATCCCCTCTAATCCCTGAAAAGCAGATGTAAAGCCGAGGCCAGGAGCACCTTCAGCGGCCTAACCTCTTTCACCTGCTTTCATGCACATAGTGTTATGATTGGCAAAGTGGGCTCCGTGACATTGCTGGCAGTGTCTTTTCCCACCAAAATGACCAGCCTCCCAACACACAACTGACATGAAAAGCAAAACGCATTTGCATTTTTCTAAAAAAAAAAAAAAAAAAAAAAAAAATGCAGAATTTTAAGACATTGAACATAGTTCCAGGGTATCTGAAGCTCTAGGAACAAAATAAGATTTTATATGCTTTCATTCTGCTTTAGTGTTTGAAATGACCAAGGGAAACTGGACCCCCCAATGCATCCCCAAGCTTGCAAGAGACAATCATAAAGATGAAATAAGTATGTGTGAAGTGGGGGAAATTTGAGTCGAACTGGTTTCTCATCTATAAACACAATCATGTGGCACCAACCAACCAACCAACCAACCAACCAGTTAATTGTTTAAAGACATTCCCAATCTCATCTTCCTATGTGTGCAAAGCAAACCTGAGTTTGCTTGTGAACATCTAAAGAATTCAAAGAAGGGAAAATGAATTCCTTTGACATCAACTCCACTCACTATGTTTGAAGGAAGAGAGATCCTAAGAAGGAGCTGAAGAACACCATCCCCACAGTCAAGCGCAGAGGTGGAACCTTCTTCATTACAATGAGTGGCCAATTGACATGGCTACGTAGTCATCCCTCAACCAGAACACTGGAGATACATCTATGATCTATCTCCAGTGTTCTGGTTGAGGGATGACTACGTAGGGTCTTTAGTCACAACAGTGACCAAAGAAAAATACAATAGCAGTCTCATTCTGTCCATACAGTTGGTGATAAAGGAAAATTCACCAAACTTCTTGAACAGAATTTTTGAACCTTATCATCCTTGAAAATGGCAAACATTGAAGAAAGAAAACAGTTGAAGTAATGATCCAGATTTTGGGTTATAAATGTTCAGAGGCAGCCTGCTACAAGTTGACAGGTACCAAAGTCTGGGGCTTCTCACTGGCTCTGACCTGAAAATCCAAAATGGCAGCTTTGCATATAAAACTTAGTGATAGCTGGAGCAAAAACTGTTTGCACTTCTCATGAATCATGTCCCATTAAATATTTCACATGCATAGTACTGTACAACTTTCAATCGCGAACATGTTGCTACAGATTTAGCAAGTACAAATGTAAAAAACCAAACAAAATACAATGTTATTGGTATTGTAGTATCGTAGTTAATTTGCTTGTTTTTGTTTTGTCTTGCTAACAATTAATACCAAAACATTCCCTGAGTATTACTTTGGCAGCCCAAGTGCCAGCAGTGCTGTTTCCACCACAGTTTACAAACCATGGATGTAAATTAAAGACTGCTGTCGCTGTTCCCAGAAGCAGCTATGAACAATTACTCCACTACTGAGGTTTTTAAGGGCCTTAAGGTCAAAAAATGGTCCCTTTGTACGTTTCTGCAACCCAAAGCCTTCTCTGTCATTCGCTAATGTTTATTCTCATGAGTCCACAATTAAAAAAAACAATAAAATCTGTGATTTACATAATAGCAACTGCAGAGGGTTGCAGAACCTTTCAGCAAGCCTCTAGTTTGGTAAAGACCAACTTAAAAGGTTTACCCAAGTGTTCACATAGTCTTCATGCTAATCTTATCTGATAATCATGGTGCTATTTGTGTTATTGTTTAGAAATTTCCACAACTGAGAGCAAAGGTTTCAAATATCAGAGTTTGTAACTGCTTCTGTAAGCATTTTAGATCTCTCAGGCTTTCTGTTGGCTCTTTTAAAACATGAAACGCTCCCATACTGCTTGCATCGTATTAACCTCCAGTTCCTGAGCCCTTTTTCTGTGAGTAGTTCAGAGGAAAGAGTTAAACCATGGGGTTGTAAGTGTAACACATACTGCCCCTGCAAATCGACTTTAAACAGGGGAAAGAAAGTCAGAACACGGCAAACGGTTTTGATTTATGGGAGCAGAAACACATTTGATATTCATTTCCGCAGCTGTGGCCAGCTAAAAAAACAGCCCGCAAATAGACCCATACTGACAATGGTGCAGTGTAGCCCTCCAGTGTGTTTGTGTGTGTCTCAGAGCCTGCGTGCGTCACTCCTATTTTAGGAATGTTTTGGGGCTCTTTCAGTCGATTTCGCCGCAGATGTTTCTGATTCGCCAAACACACATAATAAGTAATTATTGAAAACACCTTTCGGTTGCCCGGGGTTTGTGTGCTGCTTCATTTTGTGTAATCGAAGCTGTGGTTTCTCAAAGAGGCACAGGATCCAAGAGTTTATTGAAAGCCAAGAAAACGATCCCACAGTCAGAGTTTCCTGAGAGAAGAAGAGAGAAAAGGGAGCTTAAAGAAAATATTTCCCATCCCACCTCAGTGAAAAGACACAAAGTGGGAAAAGAGGGAAGGAAGACTGGAGAGAGATAAACAAGGAAGGATAAGTAGCCAATACAGCCAATCAGATGGTAAGAAATAAAGAGATTAGCTTGTAAAACCAGGAACTCTCACGTAAATGTTGAAGGGTGCCTATGCAGCTCCTGCCATCACACAGAGAAAGTATTTGCCCTCTTCTTATGATTTAGCTTTTTAGTCACACATAAATGTTTCAGATCATGAAACAGATTTTAATATCAGACAAAGATAAACTGTGTAAACACAAAATTCAGTTTTCACATGATGATTTTGTCAAAAAAAAAAACCAAAACAAAAAAAAAAAAACTATCCAAACCAACATGGCTTTATATGATAAACCAGGCTTTTTGTAGAGCTCAGTTCAGTTTCATTAAGTCACAACCAGATCTGATTACTCTCAGACCTGAAGAATCATATAAATATAAGGGGAGGTATTATGCTAAATCAACTTTTATTTAGCTTTATATCATGTTATAAAGTTATTCCCCTCATCACAAACATACCTGAAGTGTTACTTTGATTCATTCATGGATGTCTGAGGGATCCTTGAATCTCAGCAGTCATTTAGGGTTCTTAAACGCTTGCTCTCACAAAGCTCTCACTATTTCCACAAAGCTCTTCCTTGAAGCTGCAGTCTCCCATCTGAGCTTCCGTCCCACAGGAGACCACTCCCCCACACAGCACTACCAGACTAGTGGCAGAACTGCAAGTCTTGTCATACGAACTTCTTCTCTGTCCCACAATCCTTAGAAGGGTTGTAAACGGCAAAATCAGAAATGTTGTGATGACTTCCTGAAGGCAGAGTGTCGGAAAGAGTAGGAACTTAAAGAGACAGAGGCCCAATTTCAAGGCTTAAAATTGCGAAGTCAAATTTCTTTTGAGTTATTTTTGATATATACAGCATTTTTATAACAACTGAAGGTAATAGTTACTTGATTGTGTTATAAAATGTCACTATGTGGTCAGAAAATACAACCCCCCCCAATAGAACCTGTCTGCAACATGAAGTTGGCTAAAAGAGCTAACAAAGCAACACATCATGCTTCAGGATAGCACATCTATCAATCTGGAAAGGGTTACAAAGCCTTTGAGACCAAGGCTTTGGGACTTTAGTGAACTAGAGTGGGAGTCATTATCAAGAAATTGAGAAAATCTGTGGTGAAACTTCCCAAGAATGGCTTGTCTACCAAAATTAGTCCAAGAGAGCATTAATGACTCATCTAGGAGGTCATAGCATTGCACTTTCATTTTTGTCTGAGTAGTGGTGGGCACAGCTAACTAAAACCTTCGCTGCACTAAACCTAAACCACTAATCCTAAACATCAGTTCCACTAATGCCAAAGCGCTTTACCAACATGGTAGCTATTTAGCAGAAGCTAATGCCAAAGCACTAAATTCAACCATGTTGATACCCAGCATGTGTCACCAGGTGAACGTGACGAGGCTCTCAAAACAATTCATATATGTGAATTTTTGCATTTATTTATTAACACCCTGGTTGTTTGTTCATGTATTGTTCTTTATACCTCATTTGTCCGTTTGTGGTACACTTACCATTTACTCAAATAAAGTTTCTTGGAA
The DNA here is from genome assembly GCA_014839685.1 of Anableps anableps. Lineage (NCBI taxonomy): Eukaryota > Metazoa > Chordata > Actinopteri > Cyprinodontiformes > Anablepidae > Anableps > Anableps anableps. The sequence goes on along the minus strand of CM026076.1, from coordinate 7,319,662 downwards.
CAAAAAGAGAGCGTGAGAGCAGGAAAAGGAGCTAATGCAGAAGCAGTCTTCACCCACTTCAAAATAAGAGCGTGAATATAAAATATCTAACTAGTTGAGGAATTCTTAACAGTTGATAACCCAACTTAACCAAACCAACACAGATTTCAAACTTCAAATTAAAGTTTGAAACAGGCGAGTAAATTAGCACTTTAGAATTTATCCAGAAAAATTTGCTAAGGGGAAGCTATGTGCACTAAACGTTTTCAAAGTTCGCAAAAACGTTAAAGTGCTAAGTTAAAAATTAGCTCCACGACTAGCGCATTAGCGGAAGTGTGCCCACCACTGTTTCTGAGTAATATCATTTGGAAGCAAAGCTACTCATGTAAAATTTCACAAAACTTCACTTAACTCCACCAAAGCATGCTAAAAATGAACCAGATGCAAACCAAATTGTATGTTAGACATCTTATTTGGACACCAGCTTCCTGTTCTAATGCTGCTTCCTGAGCCTGTGTGGGCCGTTTGGAGGGAGGTCAAGATACAGTAAACAGTTATTGTCGCTGAAAGTATTACCCTGTTCCAACATATTTACATTGCCCACTGTAAGTACTGGTTTCATAAGTTTTATGTTGAAAAAATTGATTTGGAAAAATTAGATTTTGCCTAAATTTGTTATTTTGTAATTGTGTACTTTGGAACTTTTAGGGTATCTTCCAGGACCTTCCTGGAGTTTTACAGGTTCCTCTCCTGGAGCTTGAAAGGTTCACTCCAATTACCTTACAGGCTACGTCCTACAGTTCCAGGATTACTTTCTCTACCCGTCTATCCAGTACTTACTAGTTGCTTATGGAACTTACAGGTCAACTTTCTTGAATTGTTTGTACATTTGCAAACTTACAGGAGACTTTAGGGTATGGCTCCAGGACTGTACAAGTTACTTCTTGAAGCTTACAGAGTACCTTCTCAGCACTTGGTCAGGGGCACGTTTCTAATTTTACAGATATACTTTCTCCTAACTTTCAGGGTTTGTCCATCAACGAGCAGATTACTTTCAAGAACTCATGGGGAATGTTTCCCTGGGGGCCTTAAGGGGCTAATTATTCCGGCAATTTACAGTTTTTTCCGACCTTCTACAGGATATCGTTTTACGAACTCTTACAGAACTCATACATTCTTGAACGTACTGGTTACAAAGGACTTTCCTGGAGCTTGGGCGGTTCTCTTCAGCAACTTATATGGTACGTTCCTAATCTTACCCGATAGTATCTCTATCTTTTAGGGGTTTCTTCCCAGAACTAGCAAATTACTTTTTGGAACTCATAGCGACCATTCCTGGGGATTACAAAGTACTTCCCTGCAATTTACAAAGTATTTTCCTAAATTAACAGAATACTTTTCTGAACCTGGAACTTAATGGTTACTCTGTGAAACTGACAAGGTACTTTCTTTCTACAGTATACTTTCAAGAACTTTGAGGATGTGTTGCAGGAGCTTACAAGTTACTTCCTGAAATTAAAGAGATGTTTTCCAGGGGCATATTGGGTACTTACCTGGATTTCACTGGGTACTTTATGGAAACTCACACTTTACTTTCTGGGAACTTCCATGGCACTTCTTTGAACTTAAAGAAAACTTTCCTCTAACTTAAGAGGTTATTGCCAGTAATTTCTCAATAATAACAGATACGTTCCTGGATAGTAACTTGTATTTTACTTCCAAAAGTAACCTGTGATACAAAAAAAATAAAATAAAAATAGGTATGTGTCTGGTCTTTATTTTGCAGACACAGCTCCATCTTCCAGTGTCTTAAGTGTTGTGTTTTCACAAGCTTACAATGTCTACAAATTGGTGTCTGTGTGGGCGTCTGATGGCCTGTTGTGTATGTGGGTGTTTCTTTTCAGCCTGTGTGCATGTCGAAAGTGGGACTGATGAGAGAAAAGGAGAGAGAGAGAGAGAGAAAGATCGGAGACGGGATGGGGGATGACAGGCTGGATCTGATTACGGGTTGGAATGGCTGGGAGGGTTTGTGGTACGCTGCTTTCTCAATAGTACATTCCTGTGTGCAAGCCGAGGCAGGATCTGCAACTACAGGCCGGCCTCAGCCAGAGGGGCTGAAGAAAAAGAAGAGAAAGAAAAACGCCTCGTCAGAACAAGCAGCTCAGATTTAGTGGGCCCTTGCTAGATAGCAGGATAGAAGATGAGTCACCCACACATCCTGCGTTGGCCTCTGTGACACTGGAACAGGATTTTAATGGGCCTCTTGTGTTATATGAGCACAGCCGTTATTTTCTGCAGCTCCGAGGTCTAAGGTTGGAACGGCTGCATTATTGTTGCTGCGTGTCAAATTTACATGCCCTCAGAATCTGCCAGCACTGAAAGGAGTGACCTTTAAAGAAGGAAACTGACTTTTTCAGAGGTGTGCGGGTTCTCGTGTGTGTGTGTGTGTGTGTGTGTGTGTGTGTGTGTGTGCGCCAGCAGGAAACGTCAGACAACTGCACAAATCAGCGCTTTCAAAAGTCAAACAGATGTATGCCAGCGTGACTCCTCAGCTCTGGAAAAGTCACAGACTCACCTGCTCTTCTGGGGGAAGTGTTAAATGTCACTACCAGGTGCTCGAAGTTGCACACAGATCGTTTTAAAAATTAGACCTTTAAATGTCTATCAAACGCATTGCGAAACATCAGTTTTTCCATTTGAGCCATCTGTTTCTTGGATTTGAAGTCTGACTGGTTGTTTGTACTTCTCAGTTCACAGAAGATTGTTCCCCTTCGTTCTCACCAGATTTGCAACTTTCTCTCTCCGTTTTTAACAAAAGCACGTACTCCTGCTTCAAGTTCAGCGTTTCAACATGAGTCAGTGAAAGCTGAAGAGGAGGCCTTCCTCCTCCATGTCTGCTCCTATCTCCTCCCTATATGCCGTGCCAGGCAGCATATGCTTGTGTCGGTGTGTGTATCAGGCAGCTGGGAAAGGGAGGTGGGAGGTTAAGGGGTAACGCAGGCCTTTGTTCCTTTATTTTACTCCTGCCACTGTCGCTGCTGATGGTAAACAGCTCCAAAAGGCTTCTCCTCCTCCTTGACCTGAAGTTTGATTTACAACTCGAAGGAAAACAACATTAACTTGTCTACACGCCCTACCCACCTCTCCCTCTTTGTTCGTAGGTTGTTTACTATTCTCTGTATGGAAAATCCTTCAGGAATGTTGAGGAAGTGGGTGTTTCCTGGAGCAGCTCGGTTCTTTTTTCTCTTCTTAATAAGGTTGGATGGAAGGGAACAAGAGATGTTGGGAATGCTTCAGGTGGTCAGACAGTTTGTGAGTGTGTGTGTGAGTTAGATTACCTGAGCTAGCGAGGCTCTTTTTAAAATTATTTTACACTCAGCATCAATTAAAGGGTTTTGTGCAAAAAGTTAAGCCTCATTCCAGCAGCAGAACTGGGGTAAGATGAAACCTCTGATAGATTTCCATTACTGGCTTTATAATAAAGGTTGTCCACCTATAACTATCCATGAGGTAAAGCAGAAATAATCAAAGATTATAACCTGTTTTATGGAATGTGGTCAAAATTTCCTTTATAAATTGCTTTTTGGCGTTATCACTGTGTTAAACTTACAACATTCATTTTCTGGAACTCTTAGGATATATCACAGGAACTTACATGTTACTTCCTGATACATACATGGTACATTACTGAAGCTGAGAGGGTACTTTCTGGAACTTTCAAGGTACTTTCCTCAGCTTACATATCTCTTTTACTAGAATTGATCTTGTACTTACCTACACTTACAGGATACTTTCTGCACTGCAAAAGCACAAAATCTTACCAAGTATTTTTGGTCTAGTTTCTAGCGCAAATATCTTGAATACACTTGAAATGCGATAAAACTAATTTACAAGTAACTTTTCAGCAGATATAGGAGCTTGTTGTAAGTCAATAATTTCTTAATATTGAAGTCAAATAATCAGCGGAAAAAGACATTTTTACTTATAATATCAGAAAAATGTCTTGTTCCACTGGCAGATTATTTCACCAATAACTTGTACTTTTTTCATCAATATTAAGGAATTGTCGACTTAAAACAAGCTCCTATATCGTGCTATTAAGTTCGTTGCAAGTTAGTCTTATTTCAAGCGTATTCTAGATATTTGCACTAGAAATTATACCAAAAATACTTGGTAAGATTTTGTGTTTTTGCAGTGTACAACTTTTAAGATATGTTTCAGGAACTTATGAAGTACTTCCTGATGCTTACAGGGTACCTTCTAAGATTCTTAGGCTATATCCTTGGAAGTTAGGAGTTAGTTCATGGTACTTTCAGGGTACCTTCCTGGAGCTTTTAGGCTACTTTCCAAGAATTTGGCCCAGAAACTTCCATGTTACTTCCTGATACTTGCACAGTACATTCCTTAAGCTCAGAGTGTACTTCCTGGAACTTATAGGGTACTTTTATCAGCATACACAGTCCTTTACCAGAATTTATTTGGTACTTGTTTAAACTTACAGGGTACTTTTCTAAAACCTTTAGGGTATGTTTCATGAAGTTATGCATTACTTCCTGGTACTTACGGGGTACTGTTCTGGAGCTTATAGGCTACTTCTCAAGAATTCCCAGAACCTATGAGATGCTTTTTTATGCTTCAGGAAGTTAAAATTTACTTACAGGGTAGTTTCCTAAAGTTTATCAGCTACTTTCCAGGAATTTACAGACTTTTCCCCCAAGACATACCAGGTCATTTTTCTAACATGTGTATTGTATTTTCTGGAACTTTAACGGTATGTCCCAATGTGCATGTTACTTCCTAAAACTTAAAAGGTACTTTCCTCAGCTTACACAGCCCAGAATTTATCTGGTACTTACCTAACCTTACAGGGTACTTTCTAAAACTTTTAGGATATGTTTCAGGAACTTTTGAATCTCTTCCTGGTACTTACAGGGTACTTTCCTGGAATGCACATGTTTTTTTTCCTGTAACATAAAGAGTATTTTCTGGACTGTATCATTGTCAGCTGTCGCTGCCCTTTTGTTGGTTCTGTCCAGGATAACATGAAAGAAATAAATTAAAGCAGACAGAGGTTAGTTCTTAAATGAAAAAAGGTGAGGTTAAGAAGCACACAGGGCTCCAAAGTGTTATAACTAAACTAATAAATCCCTTTTCCTTTGGCAAAATGGATGATTTATCCTGGTACTTGGTAGACTCAGAGTGAAATCTACTTTAATTGTAAATTATGGGAAGAAGTGAGTCTCCTTGGGCTTTAGAAAAAAAAAAATAAAAAATCCCATCTAAAAAAATAGCTTCTCAAACTCAGAATAGAAAGAGCTAATCAGTTTTTTTGTTTTATGTAACAGTCTGTATTTTGCAGACAAAAATCCCCTGTCCAGATGGCACATCGTTTAAAAAGGTATTAAGTAATTTTTAACTATTCCTAATCATCTGTTGGGTGATTTTGTTAACCCAGACCTGGGTTCCAGATTTAATGACCCAGCAAATAGTGTTATTTTTTGACTAATGTCTAATCTTAACACTACTAAAGAGCAGGTTAAAAAGAAACAAACAAACGTGGATTTACAAAATACAGTTATATTTAATGAATTATTTGTCATTATTTGTAATTAAAACTTAAGATAATAACTTTTACTTCTGGACAAAACTGTGTTTGGATAAAAAGTTCAAGACGGCCCATTATTTGGCCGTAGTGTTGGTGTTGGCGCTGGCTGACTATGCTATTGCTAACACCATTGAATTGATTGACTGTAAATGCTGTAAATGTTGATATTCGTAAACGATGCTGCTATCTTGCCAGGTGCCTCTTGAAAAAGAGATTGTAAATCTCAACGAGGTTTTTATCTGGTTAAATAAAGGTTGTTATTACCAACACCACTTTGGTAACAAGTTATCAAAATGCTAACATCAACTTTCTAAGGCTGCGATGACATCCAGCTCATAAGATGATGATATATGATACTTAAAATAAACATATATGACCAATTATGGCGGCAACTAAAATAACTAAACAACCTCCTGGGGATGGATAAAATTTTTCGGAGCCCTATTACCACTGTTCCTTACAGCAGAGCTCGATCAGCTGTCACGGTGGGTATGACACGTCCCACCTGGGGGGTCTGAACTCAAAACGAAATACTACAACATGCTTAAATTGAAAGCGATGTGTAGTAGACATGACTCTGACGAGTGAGAATATACACAGACATGTCAAAACGAAATGTTCCAGGATAGACAGCATCGTTTTCTACCCGACTTTTTGACCAGTGTTTCAAAGATATGAAATGGCAAAACAACCAGAAATCAGAAAAAACCCAACTCTGCTGCCTCAGATTCTCACCCTTGCAGTCATCTTTGCTAGCATATGACCTCTCCAGGCACATATTTAAATTTTAACCTGTGTTTATGGCTGTTTATGTTCCAACTTTTATATCCAAATGAGTAAAACACACACCTCTAAACATCATAATATATTTAAGTAATTGGTTTTACCCTAGAAGCAAATGAACCGTGAGGCACTATTTAGAAACATAGGGTTCTCAACCTTTGTCGTGCGTGGACGGTATTATTGTGCCTACTCCCATTCACCATCATTCCTCCACACTCAGTAAGGCCTCGTGAACAGGGTCTGAATCATTTGTGCTAATGAAGGCTTTAGATTTCCATCCAGCTTTCATTCTGACTAGGGCTGCGTCTGTCTTGACCACTTAAGAGCTCCAACTACCCACAAAAATGCCTACAGGGGGATGCCTGCTCCAGACTCCATGTGCTGATGTGTTTATGGGAGTTTGAGGAGCTTGAAAAGAACTTTGTGGACTTCGTCTCCTTGAGCTAATGCAGAAGCATGCAGTATGTGACGGAACCTGGCCTAAAAATAGATTTACTAATGAAGGACTACCAGGAACATTCAGCTGTACAGCCAAGGGAGAAAGATTGTTTTACGTATCAGGAAACCATAAAGATAATAGGATCATTATCAGGTTCTAAAATTAAATGGATCTAACCTCAAATAACAAAATCAAAGAACAAGTTTGATATTATTATTTATTTAGCAAAGATGAAGCCAATTAGAAAAGCTGTATGCAGAAGAACCAAGTACACCCCATGATTTAGCAACTTGTTGAACCATTTTGAACCATTTCTGAATAGTACTTCAGTTCATTGATGCCACCAGGCATTCACTTGTGTCCAGCTCTCTCTGTTTGTCTCTTGAAGATTAGCTGCTCTGTTTGGGATCATTGTGCTTTTGTTGACCCAGATTGGGCCAAACTTCGGCTGTCAAATAGACGGCCTCATGTTTAACTCTAGAATACTTTGGTGTTGAGTGGAGCTCAATGAGTGCAAGGTGCAAAACAAGCCCTATTCATCAACCCTCCACCCCTGTGCTGATATGCTGTGTTTGATTTTCTCCAAATATGGTGCTGTGGTTTATGATCAAACATCTCTACTTTGATCTGATCTGTTTGCTCTCGAAGTGTTGTGGTCCAACTAGATACAGTTAGAGCTGCAGCTAATGATTATTTCAGTAATCAAGTATTCTATCGATTATTCAGGTAATTAATCAAATAATCGAACAACAAAAAAATGAAGTTCTGCAAAAACTACTTAAGCTTATTTTACTATGTGTATTATAAATGCAAAAAAGAACATTTAAGTAAACAACCCATTTAGTTCCTTTTAGGTACTCTATGTCTCCTTCCATAGCTAAAAATAACAACTTAGCATACATGCGTCAACAGCGTAGGCATTACAGGAAGAGAGAGCATTGTAGTACAACACAAATAACCTTCTGGCTAGACCACAGTGCACTGAATAGTAAACAATAACAGTATTTATTACTGTATATTTAACAAAGCTTTGAATCAGATAATTTGCTTCAAGGTGTTTTGTAATCGAGGTATCCGAATTATTTGAGGAATTGTTTCAGCCCTAGATACAACCTTTCAAACTTAAGTTGTTCTGTCCTGAACTTCAATATTTAACATGTTAACACACATGTGAAACGATGAGAGGTGGGGTCTAATTGGTGTGTAGATCAGACATGAGTGTGCATCTTTGCAGGTGATGATACGATCTCAGTTGCATGATTGTGTGTGATTGTGTCTGAGGAATCTGACCTTCCATCTTCCAATCTGTCCGTCTCTCAGCGCTCTTGCTGAAAAAGATGTTGTACAATAATCCCACCCGTCTGCAGCAGGAGATCACAGAACTCCTTCACTGTTTTATGGAAGCAGGCCTGTCACACCGGTATGTGGCTCATCTATTAGCACTCAGCGTAAGAGCACCTAGGTTGTATCACAGCTTGTGCTGGCTGGTCACTGATACTCTAACATAGAAAATAATGTCACATTTAATATGTACTGTACTTTAAAATAAGGGAACACTCCTTCACTGTAAAAGCACAAAATTTCAAGTATTTGGTCTAGTTTCTAGAGTAAATATCTTGAATACACTTGAAATAAGACAAAACTAACTTACAAGTAACTTTTCAGCAGATATAGGAGCTTGTTTTAAGTCAATAATTCCTTAATATTGATGAAAAAGTTCTAGTTATAAGTGAAATAATCTGCCAGTTGAACAACACATTTTTCCCATATAAGTTAAAATGTCTTGTTCCACTGGCAGATTATTTCACTTGTAACTTTTTTATTTATATTTTATTTATAGAGAAAATAAGAAATCAATGCAAAGAAGTAACAGAAGCAAAAGTTCAACTGAACAAGGGATCACGACGGATATATGGATGGATTTTTACTGATTATTTTGTTAAAAATACCCTTTAGGTGAGTAGAAATATCCCTTTCTTTGACGGTTTGTGGCTGTCACTGGAGCCAATTATGCTTCTGGTTAAAAACAAACATAAATCCAGTTTGCTTGTAAACCAGACAACTGTACATAACCACAGCAACACTTGAAGTGAAAAAAAAAAAATCTGAAGAGACTCAAAGGAAAGTCTGATATAAATTACATAATCCTGAAATGTGAATCCAGCCTTGCTATTAAAGACTGATGCTGGAGAGAAGGTATAATTGCAAGTTTAGGTTTGTTTTGGAATAATAAAACCACCATAATTGGCCGACCGAATTGCCGAGGCAGAATCGTCTGTATGTCATGGATGAACAGGCTGTGACCCAACAGATGATTGGGTTAAACACTCTGTTATAACCGCGTACACGACTGCAAATTGACTTTGGCAGATGAGGAAAACAATACAGCCTATAATCTAGTCTAAAACACAAACAGGGAGATGAGTGTGTGTTGGTGTGTCACAGCCAGTCAAGCTGAATTGGAGGGTGTGGTGGGGTGGTGAACTTTCTAACCCACCACCTCGAACCCGCAGCATGCATCAACACACAATCCTTACAGGCCTGCTCCAGAATCGATCCAAAGTGTTTCATGTTATCAGCCAGGTCTGTAATCTTATCTGAGAGATTCTTGAGGAGGAGCCTGAAGAGATACAGTAGGTGGATAGTGGGGTCAGGGTCAGGATGAAGAGGCTTAGATGTTAGTGTGTGTATGTCATTTAACTGGGTGGTGGCTGTAATTGTTACCTGTAAGACGCTACAGGGTGAGCTCATGAATTGTGCAGTCAGTGGCTGTTACTGCTGGACTTGAGGGCGTTTGGGTAAACGAACCAGAACAGAGACCACTAAACCTCTTGACTTTTAAGTTCTGGGCAAATTAATGAGCCACTTTATGAAGGTAGTCCTAGGGATATTAGTGTCCTGCAAAAATATTCACAACCCCTGCACTTTTTCACAATTCATCCCATTGCAACTAGGAACCTTGCTGTACACTGCAAAAACAAAATCTTACCAAGTATTTTTGGTCTAGTTTCTAGTGCAGATATCTAGAAAGCACTTGAAGTAAGACAAAACTAACTAACAAGTAACGTTTCAGCAGATATAGGAGCTTGTTTTAAATCAATAATTCCTTAATATTGATGAAAAAGTTCTAGTTATAAGAGAAATAATCTGCCAGTAAAACAAGACATTTTAACTTATAGTATCGAAAAATGTCTCGTTCTACTGGCAGATTATTTCACTATTAAGGAATTATTGACTCAAAACAAGCTCCTATATCGTGCAGAAAAGTTACTTGTAAGTTAGTTTTGTCTTATTTCAAGTGTATTCAACATTTTTGCACTACAAACGAGACCAAAATACCCAGTAAGATTGTGTTTTTGCAGTGTAGTTAGTTTTTATGTGATAAACCATAACACAAGAGTGCATAGTCATGAATTGGAAAGATTTCCAAATGTTTTTTTTTGTTTGTTTGTTTGTTTTTTTAATGAAAAAACCTGAAAAGCGAGCTGTTTGTATGGAGCTAGCCTGCTTTACTCCAATACCCCTCAGTAAAATCCCTGGCAAACAAATGGGTACAGAAGTTGGCTTATTAGTAGAGTTCTATGAAGGCCTCAGAGTTTTCTTACATTAGAGAACAAACAGGATTATGAAGACCAAGGAACACCGCAGACTTTTCAAAGATAAAGGTGTGGAGAAGATCAAAGAAGAGTTAGATGATAAAAAACACGCTCTAAACATCACTAATTTGAAATCCTACATGGAAGGCGTATAGTGGAACTGCAACACTGATAGGCCGAAGAAGGAGGAAATTACTCAGACGATTAGCCAAATAGTAACTCTGGAGCACTGATATATATTACTGGATTGTATATCATGTGATTATTGTGCATCACACATGCACCATTGCTTTGCATTGAGTTGCGAATATTGGTGGTCAGGAAATGACACAATCATGCAAATAATCTAAAAAAGGAACACAAGTTTTTGCTATTAATTGTCTGCACTATAACAGCAAGATAACAAGATCCAAAGGTATGACATTCCATAGGTCAGTAAAAAGTAAAAAGTGGGAAGTCAGGTCAGTTATGCTAGCTTGATTGTGACAACCTTAAAGGGATCCACGACTAGTTGAACTTGTTGGCTTAAATATGTCGTAATTTTCCCATTAACCTAAACATTGCTGTTTGTGACATGTAAAAACTCATAATTACTTCAAAAATTGTATTTCTTTATTATATTTTTCACCTGCAGATGTTGCCATTTTTTCACCTACGCAACGCATGCCGGGTCGATGATGCGTGCAGGGCCAAGTGGAGTTGAGTCCATAAACAAAACACAAAAAGTCGAGATGGTGGAGGCTGACTAGGGCAGCCCACAAAACATATGGATGGAGGCAAACAGCCTCAAAGTTTTCATTTACCGTTAAACATGAGATATATGTTGAAACTAACAGGTGTAATCGGCTTGTAATCTACTGTTCACTAAATTAGCAAGAGCTGATACCGTTAGCTAGAGCTAACACTATTAGCTGGAGCTAATGAGAAATCAGAACACATTGGAAGATAATGAATGGATGTTTAAAGTGTTTTTAGATCTGAAACAAATAAATGTTTACTAAAAATAATGATTACTAAAATAATGTTTCTCAAATAAGTCTTTGATTACAACTAATTGTGGATCCCTTTAACATGTACCTGTGCTGCTCATTCAGTGTGTTTCGGTCCAGTTAGCACTAAAATAAGGTGATTCACGCGCCTACTCTCTGACAGATCATCGGTACAGCAGGTGTTTAAATCAAGCTAATCCACCGCCGCATGGGTTCAGCGACCAGTTAATATAATCGCAAAATAAACATCAAGCTGAAAACATAAAACTATGAAGGACTGAAGCTAGCGGAGCTGTTGTCAGTTGGTTCCCATGGCAACGGGGCTGTGTAGAGTAAAGCCGACACAGAGAGCGAAAGAAAAGAAGAATATGACCGGTTTTGTTGTTTTTCACCTATTTTTCGGTGTTATTTTCCCTTTGTTGTGGCGCACTGCAGCCGCTATAGTTTCTAAAAGTTCAATAGATGACAAAAAATGGACTAATTGCCTTATTTGTTCGTAGAACATGTCGATATTCATAAGTCATCAAATAGGACGAATATGTCATGAAGTATTGGAGCCAAAGTTGTTCAAATTTCATAAACTATGGCTCCTACAGCAGGAATTAGGTATAAATTAAATTATTGTCCCACTATAAAGGAGAAATTCACTTAGTCCTCTCTTGCATCGTGACAGAACTAAGAGAAACCAAACTGTTTATAGATTTATATCTATTGAGAGTACATATTTTATGTATTAAAACATCTGTAATTGTCTCAGAATTAATTTAAGCCATCTTTTATGGAAATCAAATAAGAAATAAGGGCACTGCAACCATTTTTGTGACAGATTCATGCTTATCCCATTGCTCAACCACCATCCAGGATCACAACAGTTTGGGTCTCGGGTGGAACATGACGAGTGTTGTAGCAGGAGGGTTAATGTTTTCATTCTGTTGGGCTCCATGGATTCATTGTCATAAAACTTGAAGCAGGACTGACCTGACTGGTCTGACACCGAGGTTACAACCTCATTACACCCAAATCAAACAAGCAGGGCTCCAAATAAGATGCTGCAATGATCTTGGCACTGAGGCCACTCCATGAATTGCATCCTGCAGCTGATCTGGTTTCAGAAAAAGAAAATTTGCTTAGTTTAATTTTTCTCCAATGAAAACACAAAAGAATCAGCATTAAACACTTTGTTATGGAAAGCATGAAAAACTGTAGATGTAATTGAAGAGAGACGTGCTAAAACCCTTTATAGAAAATGTTGCTGCCTGTAGTATGCGTTCTCTTAGACCACAGTTGGTTTCCCCTTGACCCCTAATCTCCTCCAAAGTGTCTCATGATACAGTGGAGGTTCCAGGGGAAGTGCAGTTTAGGCTCATTGTGTTTCCAGCCTGCCACTTCTACAATGGCATGATAGACGCCTTGCAGTGTGAAATGGATGAAAGAGGAAACTGTAGCAGCTGGAGAACACTAAGCAATGCCGATTTCTACTGCAAAGACAAGAAATAGTTTTCGTTTGTTTTGCTGCATTACAACAATAACAACAAGCATTTGTCACAATGCTTTTCCTCTGTTCCAAGTCTGTCATATTCACAGAGAGAGGTTGTTGGCACTGGTTTTCAACAAACCATTCAAAGTGGGCCTTTACTCCTGCTTACGTCACAATGATTCAGGCCCTTCCTGCTATTTACTGAAATACTGACTGGATCAATGAGAAGCAAAGAAAGGAAGCTGGAAAACAAGACTGAATGGATATTTTCTTATCCCACAGCTGTAAATAAACAAGGTGGTCAATTATATGATTACGTATTTATATATATTTTTTATTTTGTATTGGCAAACTTTAGCTTCTTCAATGGAAAATTATATCTCACCACCACAAAAGAAACTTTAATTGAGGCCACAAATTTGGAAACATGGCATTAAACAAATTTTACTTCTATTTTTAGCAATGGTTGTAAGGGAAATTGTAAAGATTATCCCACATCCCTCTCTGCTGTGCTTCAGTTCTGCTTGCAATGTCTCTTTCTGTACACTAACTGGCATTTCTAAACTCTAAATGGTATTTTGAAACTTTTGGTAAAAACAGGAGTTACATGCATCGTTTCAAGCAGGATTTATAAACACCAGCTGGCCCTGTCAAAATTCCCTGTAATACTTGACGATAGACAATGATATTCCACCGTTAATCCAAGATCTCATTTTAGAGGATTAGCACTAGAATTGGTTTGATGCAACACCGTCATCCCTAAAAGTCTGGTTCCTTTTTGGTTTGTATTCTTGCAGCTAGAAACATCACTGGAGAATGCAGCACTTGAAGATGTTCGGTGGATGTTTGTGCTGAACTGAAACAACCGGAATCTGTTGGAAAAACATTCTTCCATCCATTCTTCCATCCATCCAGCCAGCCAGCCAGCTACCTCACCTCACCTCACCAGGTTCAGGTTGTGCAGGCAACAGTCTGAAAAGCCCAGACTTCCCTCTCCCCAGCCACTTGGGTCAGCTCCTCCGGGGGAATCCCAAGGTGTTTCCAGGCTGGCCGAGAAACATAGTCCCTCCAGCATGTCCTGGGTGCTGATTTTATTAATAAACATCAGAAATTGCTTTTGACCTTAATTTGTTTTTATTGAAGTCGACAGAAAAATACACACAATTCTACTGTGGAATACCTACAATAAAAAAAGATGGACGTTGATTCCTCTGAAAATACAAAACAAAGTTCAAATCTCAGCTTTAAAAGGTTGCAGAAAGCTGATGGCTGGTTTTGAGGTTTGATTGATTAAGGCCAATCAGAGCACAGGGTGTTATTATGGCTGAGTCATCCTCCAACCGCAGGCCTGCTCATGTCTCAGACCATAACCAGTAAAGTCAGTTTTGCTCACACCATGTGATGGTTCTGCACACACAATGAAAGTGTGGGTAAAACAGAGGTGAGAGCAAAGCTGGAAATAAACTGTGGATGTTGAAGTCTTAAATGTGGTAAATTAGAAGTTACAGAACTACTTGTTTACATGTTTGCGGGCTCACAGCAAGAACAAGCTGTCAAGCTAAATGTAACATTTAACATTCAAGAAAGCACAACTACAGGAAGACCCTTTATTAAAAAAAAAACAAACAATGAATGTGAATTAACCTCTTCCAAGCAAGATAACGTTATTAAATTTAACAGTGTCTTCAAAAGTAACGAATAAAAGTTATCTTCTTCGGTCAAAAGCAAGCTTGTTGTCGCTCTATTTAGATTTTTAACTTTAAAGTTACAGTCAGAAAATTACATCCACTCATCACAGTCATCACATAAGTCTGATTAAGCTGGAGCTTTTAATGGATTCTTGGAACAGTTTTTTCCGAGGATGGATGAATCTGCAAGATTCAGTTGTTTTTAAAAACAATAACTGTGTTTGCTTTAGCAAGTTTCACCTCATCCACAAACTTCTGTCATAACTGTGACTAAATATTTTACTACTCTCCTTGTTAGAATTGGTAGAGTTTATTTGGATTGGTGTTTTTCCTGGCACAGTCCAGACTGTTAATCATAGTTCATACATTTTCCTTTGGGTTGAAATTAGGTTTTGAAAAAGCCGTTCGAGAAGCTTAATGTTAGCCTGCTTTATCCCATTTGAATGGGTGTTGTTGCACCCAACTGTGTCCAAAGTTCAACCATTGAACTTATAGGTGTTATGGTTTTTGGTAAATGAATGACCCACATGCATGAACTCTCTTTGGAGATGTAAAGTAAAAGGTTTATTTACAATAATAAAGACAATGATACTGAACAGGCTGGCCTGTTCTCTGATCTGGTACAAGATGCGGGAACTGGGTGAATTGGAACTCTGGAGACAGAGGGAGAGTGAGGGAATTGGCCAGGGAGAGGTTAGTGGGATCTAGGAGAAGGTGGGGAGTCGATGCTCTGGTCTAGATGGAATCCAGTGGGAGGTGAACGGTGTTGGAGATCCTGCTGATTGGTTGTGATTGAGATCCAGGAAGCACGGTGGAGGGCGGACAGGGTTCGAATGAGCTGCAGTGGAGCAAGGAAGAGGAACCTAGGTCTGCTAGCCGTGGATGGAGAAACCCAGAATAATCGCTGGAGGTTTGAAGATGACTTGAGGCAGCCAAAGAGTGGGCTGGAGCTGAATCTAGAACTTTGTCAGGTGTAAACCTTAAAGGAGAACGGAAGAGGGTAAGTCAGGGTTCTTAGAAGAACAATGAAACGCAGCGGGCTTGGAGTTACCACTGAAGGTCATCACTTAGGCACCGGCGGACTGGCAGCAGGCTCCTCTTAAGCTCCACTTGATGAGGCTTGATGAGATGCAGGTGTGCGACTGCAATGATGGTGAAACCCAGACCCCAACAGTAGGAAGTCTTCCTTCTTTATTATTCCATCCACTTTGTGCATTGTACCAGCAAAAACAGTCCCACACCATGATGGTGCCACCAACGTTTTTGACAGTTGTTACAGTGTTCTGAGGCTTTTGGTCATTGTTGTCAAATGGCTCAATCTTTGTCTTTTCTGACCACAAAGATTTTTGGTCCATGTTGGCAGCTGGATATTTCAGTCAAGCTTGATGATGTTGATTTAGGAGCAGATGCTGTTAATCCAGAATCAGAATGCCTTTGGGAACCTCTCTCTGGAGGTACATCCCACTTGTAGGAGACACTGGGAAGACCTAGAACTCGCTGGAGGGACAGTGTATCCCGGTTGGCCTGGGAATGCCTTGGGATCCCCCAGAATGAAATGGAGGATGTTGTTGGGGAGAGGGATGTCTGGGGTTCTCTCCTGGACCTGTTGGCCCTCGACCCAATCTCAGATAAGCAGAAGATGATGGATGGATGGAAATTTGCAAAGTAAAACAGGTAGTGGTGGGCACACTTCTGCTAATGTGCTAATAGCGGAACAAATTTTTCATTTAGTGCTTTTGCTAACTTTGAAAATGTTTAGCGCACTTCGCATCACCTAAATTAATTTTTCCAGATAAATTCTGAAGCACTAATTGACTTAGCTTTGTTGTAAACTTTCAGTTGAATAAAGTTCGACATCTGTGTTGAAGTCTTGGTTATCGACTGTTAGTAGTTAGTAGTTAGCCATTTATATTCATGCTCTTATTTTGAATATTTTGAAGAGGGTGAAGACTGTTTATGCAGCAGTTCCATTTCCTCTCCTCACTTTGTCTCTGTTTTTCCCCAATAATTTTATTTCAAACAGGAAACATACAGGAACAAAATAAAACACAGACAGTTGAGAACAAGATATAAACATAAACAATATCAAAGGACATTATAAGCATGTAAATTATCCCAAATTTAAATTGGTGCTCAAGGGTTGTAGTCTTTCAAGGACAGCTATTATCTGAATTGAAATTACTGCATTAGCATTAGCTTCCGCTAAATAGTGGACTAACTACTTGGTGTAGCCCTTTAGCATTAGCAGAACTAATGTTTATGATAAGTGCTTTAGGGTTAGTGCAATTAACTTTTTAGTTTGTGATGCCCACCACTGAAAATAGTCTTTTCTGTGGACAATGATGCTGGTTTTCCAGCAGTCTCCATGCCTTGCAAGGCTTAAACTTGGTGCTTCCTGGCTATTCCTAAACATCCTAACCAATTTTCTGTTCAAACCTTCACTCTTCTTCCAGGTTAATCCAGGAATAACTAAAAAAATTGTGGTTCCAAAAGCCTTCCCTGCTTGCTAAATCTACAATTTTCCTTCTTACAGTAGACCTTCAGTTAGTTCCTTGGGCTTTCAAACATTATTCTGAGTAATCGTCATTCTCATCAGTGTCATCAAAAAAAAAAAAAAAAAAAAAAACCTCCCTAGATTGCTGTTGAGAGACATACCAACTGCAGTCAATCACTAACCAGACATTAACAGGCTTTATTCATGTCAAATTAAAATACCTTTTAAAACTTTAAGCGACACTTTCTGATTCAGATGAATAAATGTATATACTGTGTGCAAAACTTTGACCTTTGATGGATCAGAGAGTATAAACAATTAAAATAAATTGCTAAAAGTGCAAAAATTTAAATTGACAATGTGATGATGAGTGTATGCAAACTTCCTTCTGTACATCCAACCTCTTTTCGGCTAATATGCTTAGCTTTATTTAATGTTTTATAGGAACAACTGAAACCCAGACATAATATGGCAGAATGCTTCAGATGTTTATCTTCCTGCAGTAACCAGTCACTTAAGGTCTGAAGTAACTTTGTCGACCTGGTGTTTCTCTCTGCACGACGGGTTCCAGCGGTTATAAAGTGAGAACTGATGATTGATGGGCAAGGAGGAGTGAGCTCCACATCAGCTCCAAGTGAACCCTGAGACAAAATACTGACTCACACACACACTCGCGTAGTAAAGGGACTCACAAATTTACAGCCCCAGTCTTGCAGGCATGACTTACTTGCCGTCTGCTTTCAGACGTAGCCACTCACCCTGAAAATAATGAGTCTTGAGTGGCAGTCAATCACTGAACCTCAAAAAAAGTCCAGAAGGCTTCAAATTTATGAGGGGACTCATATTTTCTGGGGTTCCCACAGAAAATAACCACTTAAGACTCCAGAGAGGTTTTGCTTAAGGTTACTCATATTAGACTAAGAAATTTATACTGATTTACTCTTTTACTTAGCAGCCCTCCTTCCTACCAAAAAAACCCCCCCAAAAACAAACAGTCATGTCACATGATCTAAAATAAACTTGCTCAGATTGCCTAATTAAACAAGAACAAATCCAGTCAAGTATTGATTGTTCATGCCTGGAGCAGGCCAAGTCTTGTCAGGTCTCACTTATAGCTGGGTGGGATACTCCTTCATGTCTTCCTTAGTAGCTCAGATGTCCTGTAGTATACACAAACAGCTTTTGGAGACTGAATTCGTGTTGAAAATACAGCGGATTTGTTGTGTATGTGGATGTGGGGAGTCACTTTGCCAGTGGTGACAGGATCCGTCAGAGGTTTCCAAACTCAGCACCAGATACAATCAGTAAACGTTGGGCCCAGTTTTGAACAGGGGAAACCAGTTTTCAGTGCTCTGCAGAAGAACCCCTTGAACCTTTTGACATTTTTTCATGTCACAACCACAACTAAATTTTCTGCCTATTCTTTTTTTTTTTTTTGCAAAACAGCTCAGGTTTAGTCAGATTGGACGGAGCGCGTGTGACCATCTGGAAACATCGATTTTCAAGTCTTTCCGCAGATTCTCATTTGGTCTGGACTTTGACTCTGTCATTCTAACTCATGTTCAGTGAACTCCCGCCTATTAACAATTCACTATTTGCGGATTTTTCTGTGGAACATGACTCCAAATCATTCGCGGAAAATTTGCCTGCTCGCTGATTTTGTTGTAGAGCATATCTAAAATATTTGGCGCGATTCTGCTTGACATGCTGTTGGCTGGTGTTTGTCTCAAGTATTTGTGGATTTTAGTTATTTGCAAGCAGCTGTGTTTCTTAATCCCCACAGATGCGGGGGGTCAACTGGACTTTGTATTGATCTATCACAGGGGCGTCCAAAGTGCGTCCCCGGGGCCATTTGGCCCCTCACTGCTGTTCAAGAATGGTACAAATCTGGTTCTTCGGTATATAGAGCCAATGCACATGGACACTTTTTGTAAATAGGCTGAGATTTCCATGGCAAGTTTATATCTTCTTAAAAGAAAAATGTTAAGTACAACACAAAGAATTTTTCTTTTATTAGCCTTTTTTTTGGCTTTTATTTTATTTCACAGTAAGTCATGTTACAAACAACCAGTGACTTTTTACTCCGAAACACACTTCGGCTAAACACAGTGAAGATTTTAGACGAAAATGCTCATTTCTGTTGCTGGAAGTGAAGTCAAAACATTTCAGAGACCAACAAAAAAAATAATTTGCCCAGAAGTTGAATCACTGTAAATATTAAGACAAATGTCATACTAATGTTCATCTTATTAAAATATTGCTTGTGAAATATATTGTTGTGCAGGTACATGATAAAGAATTCACAGTAATATTATTTTTTAATTTTTAATTGGGGAGAATAAGCTAATTTTTGCCCTTGAGGTCTTTCAACTAAGGGACTTTCAACTAAAATACATTGAACTTTGTGGCTGAAATGTATTAAATACAGCTCTTCATGGGCAGTTATGGCTCCAAATCTTCACGGATACCAGGGGTCCACTGTATATGCTTCCATCTAAACCATTTAATTGCTTTTTGATTGAATGATAATGGTTGTTATGCTGGATCTCCATCCCAGTCTCAAGTCTTTTGCACTCTAACAGTTTTATTGAGCCATTGCCCTGTTTTTAGCTCTATACATCTTCCGATCAACTGATCTGCTTTCCTGTACCCGCTGAAAGGATCCCCACACCTTGATGCTGCCACCTCCATGTTTCTCTGTGATTATAATAGGTTGAGCATTAGGTGGCAAACATGCATTGTTATAAATGTATTTCAGCAACGGTTTCTTTTTGCCACTCTTCAAAAAGGTGCAGACGTGTGGAGTGTACTTGTCCTGTCGACAGAAAGTGTTGGATACTGTTTTATAACCTAACCCTGGTTTAAACATCTTCACCACTTTATCCCCAACCTGTCTGCTGTGTTCCTTGGTGTTCATGATGCTTTTTGTCTCTAATGTTCTCCAAAAAACCTCTAAGCCTTTTGAAGGGTGCACTAGATTGTAATTTAGAGGTATAAGAATAAAAAAGGGACATTCATGCCACAACTTTCAGATGTTTACTTGCAGGAAATTTGAAAACCATACATCATCTTCTTTCCATTTCACAGGTATGCACTACTTTTTTGTTGCAGGGTGTCAAAATGTGAAAAGTGTTGCAAAGTGCTGAATATATCCCCTCTTAAGACCAGTAGGTCTTGCTTTGAGGTCATAATCATTACCTCAGTGTTGAAGTAGCAACAAAAAGCAGGTTGTATTCACAAGGTTGGTGTTTATTGCCTTCAGGTGTTGAAAGATGTCCTTCTGAGTGAGTCCATGTCTGTTTCTGTGTTAATGTGTCACTCTCTTCCAACCAGAATGTCATTTTGGCTAAAAAACCCCAGCCCACGAGAGGTGAAAAACATGACATCAGAGGACAAACTGTACTCATTTGTGTCCATTTTTTCACTTTCTCCGAGTCCTTCACCTTCTATGAACATCATCACCTTTCTGGATGCTCACTCATGTTTTTCAGCTTTGACCTCCACTCTGAATACAATCACTGCGTTCATTTTACTCTGGCTTTTCATTTGAACCCTGATCCTCCTGCCTCGTGTTTTTCTCCAGCTGTTCTTCTCCTTTTCATCGCAACCTGCCTGTTTCTCTCCTTCTCTTCCTCTTTTTCGGTCTGTGCAGTCGGCTGTTTTTCTTGGCACGTGGAAGTGGAATGATGGTGGTTTGTTTCCCTGTGACACTGCAGATTTTTCTCCCATCTCCTCCTCTGTTAGTAGGTTCTATTCCTGGTCAGTGACTCTGCGTCCTCTGCAGGGTTTGTTCCATTTCCTCATTGCCGCATCACAGCATGTGATGTGTGTGCATGCTTGTCATCTAATTTTTACTGTGACATGTATATTTGCACAAAAGTGTGCTTGTAGACATTTTCAGAGTGGATGTTTAGTGTATGTATTCATGCATGCATATGTCATGTATCACTCATGGATGCTGCCGATGTCTTTGTATGTTTCTGTGCACGCTCCAATGTGTGGGTGGGTGTGTGCAATGGTTAGCAATCCATCTCCAGAGCATCTGTTTGTCGTTAAGGCTTTTATGGATGTGAGATAAGAACATGACAAACGGATATTGAATGCCTGGGAGATGCCTCAGTTGCCCCGCTGAGGGAGCTAAAGACTTATGCAGGATTGGATAACTTTTCTGCTTTTCCATCCCCGCCCTCCTTCTTTCTCTCCCCGCCGAACCCAGAGCCAAGTTATTTTTTGACGATAATTTTTCTTGATTTGTGTTGGCTCTGCTGTGGTGCCAGATGGGTGGGATTTGCCACATAGTACAATACGGAGAGTGCCAGAACTATTAGACAATCACTAGAAGGTATTTAAAAATCAGTGTGTTGAACTTTCCTGTAGCTGGCAACTTGATTTAGCTCTATTTGTCTTGTTTAAACTGTGTGAACCCCACCTAACCTGCTGCTAATGCAAGCGGGGTAAAATAAATGTTCGAAAATGACACGACCCCTGGGCTGTTAGTTTCTGTCTGTTCCCATTTACATTCTTAATGTTTTCCTCCTCTGGACATGTACCTGCTCTGCTGCTGCTTTTTATAGCCAGATAGTTATATGATTCAGTCAAAAGTCAGGTTGAGTTTCAGTTGTCAATGTCAAATTTATTCATATGGCACATTTACAACAACAATTGACTAAAGTGTTTCACAATTTCACCAGCAGCCATAAAATAGCATACTGAATGCAACTGTGATAAAAATAGATAAAGGACAGAATAGTGAAGTCTTCGAAGAACTATTTAGCATCTCATGGTCAGTCATAGGTCAAGGACAACAGATACGTTTTTAACATCTAATACAGTGATGAAGGACATGTAGAGGTACGGTAAACCATAGTTACCTTACCACTGTTAGCTACTGTAACTACACAGATGATACACAGCTCTACATCACATTCAGGTGACTCTGAACCCATCCAATCACAGAACAGATGCTTAGAACAAATTAATGCGTGGATGTGCCAAAACTTTCTCCAGCTGAACAGAAATAAAACTGAAGTTATTATCTTTGGACCTAAAGAGGAACGATCTGGAGTCACCACGTAGCTTCAGTTATTACAGCTAGAAACTAGTGATCAGGCTCGAAATTTGGGTGTAGTGATGGACTCAGACTTGAACCTTCAGAGACACATAAAGACAGTTACAAAGTCAGCCTTCTAATCACCTGAAGACCATTTACAGGATTAAAGGATTAATGTCTCAGCAAGATCTAGAGAAACTCATCCATGTGTTCATCTTTAGTCACATTGATTACTGCAACAGTGTCTTCACAGGTCTGCCTAAAAAGTCAGTCAGACAGCTGCAGCTGATCCAGAACGCTGCTGCTCGTGTTCTCACTAAGACCAGGAAGATAGAGCACATCTCCCCAGTTCTAAAGTCCTTCCACTGGCTCCCTGTAGCTCAGAGAATAGACTTTAAAATACTTCTGTTAGTTTATAAATCACTGAACGGCTTAGCACTAAAATACATTAAAGACCTGTTGTCATTGTATCAACCATCCAGACCACTCAGGTCTTCTGGTTCTGATCTGCTCTGCATCCCCAGAATCAGAACCAAATATGGAGAAGCAGCTTTCGGTTTTTATGCACCATAAATCTGGAACAAACTTCCAGAAAACTGTAAAACAGCCGAAACACTGAGTTCCTTTAAATCAAGGCTAAAACCCCACTTGTTTAAAGTTGCCTTTGATTAGTAGTAAGTGGAACATTGATCAACATATTTGATGTATACTTGCTCGATGATTTTGATGTATATTTGCACGATGTCTTTGTGATGTAAAGCACTTTGAACTGCCTTGCTACTGAAATGTGCTATACAAATAAATTTGATTTAGCTTGACAGTTTTCAGGCAAATGCTCGATCACCTCTACGTTTTAACTTTGATCTTGAAACATTGATGAGAAACAGACTGGTTGACTGGAGTGCTCTCAAGGTGTATAGGTGTTGAGAAAACCATATCAGGATGAGGGTAGGCTGTTTAAAACTTTAAAAGTGAGCAAATAAAATGCAGTACGGGCGATGGTGAGTTTGTCCCGTAATTGTCGGGTTTCTGGTTCAAGCCCCGCTCCGTCCGTCTCTGTTGTTGTGTCCTTGGGCAAGACACTTCACTCACCTTGTCTGCTGGTGGTGGTCAGAGGCCTTGGTGGCGCTGGTGCATGACCTCTGTCAGACTGCTGTGGCAACTATCCAGTAGCTCACTACCATCAGTGTGTATGTGCATGAATGGGTGAATGACTGAATGTAGCGTAAAGTGTTTTGGGGTCCTCTGGACTTGATAAAGTGCAAAACAAGTACAGGCCATTTACCAATAGTTATTTATTTTGTTGCAATTGGTTATTGATTGACTGATAGAGTTAATAGTAGTAAAAATAATAAACTATTCATTTCTTATTCCTGGACACACACATCCACACACATTTTCTGGAGATAAATGTGGTTGCTATCTCCATCAATTAGTGTAATGATTGACAGAAAGGTCCTAAGAAAATACACCAACAGCAGATGACACGGCTCCCCAACTCATCGCTGACTGTCGAAACGTCTCTCTACTTGGATTCTGTGACTGTCCTTCAGGCTCTGGGACCTTGATTTCCAAATAAAATACAAAATTTACTTTAAACTACAAAGAGAACTTGAAGGAAACCTATTATGCAAAATTCACATTTTGCACGTCTTAGTTCTTCCACTTGGGTCTCAACTGCTTCTAAAAACAGTCCAAGTGCTTAAAACAAAAAACACCCATCTGTTATGATTCATGTTTGGTCCTGTCCATGCTGTGTTAGTTTTCATTCTACTCACCTGTGTCACCTGATTGCTGATCTGTGCCACCTGGGCCCTGCTCTACTTAACTCCTCTCAGCCCCTGCCTCCCTGCCAGATTATCGACAGCCACGAGCCAGTAGAAATCCAGCGTTTCATGCCTTGTCTTCTTGTGTTTCTTTGACCCATTTCCGTCCACGGATCTTCCCCTCCTACCAAGCCCGTTACGGATTCCTTTGGTTCTGGATTTCTGGACCCTGACTCAAGCTCCGCTTCACGACCACCGAGTATTGCCTGACCCTCAAGTTAAGTTTGCTCTCTCTGCCTCTCCGTGTATAACCTCTGCCTGATTATCGTCTAGCCCCTGGTGCTGCGTTGGATTCCCTTGTGGAGACCTTCATTGATTCTTCCTGAGCTGCTACCAGTAACTGATACTAAATAAACTTGTTTTTCCTTTACGTACTTCTGTGTGTGGTTGAATTTCCGGGTCCTCCCAGTGAGTCCTTACAGAATAATCTGGCCACTATGGACCCGTCACCCACACAGGAGTGGCGTTCAAGTGTTGAAGACGCTATTACCCGCCTGGAGTCAAACATGCAACAAATGATGAGCATGCTTGATAGGATGTCCTCCCTTCCCTCCCCTAAAGGAGCCCCTTCTCCCAGTCTCAAAGCCGCTACGTCTGGTTTCCAGGTCTCGCCCATTTTTGAGCCCCGCCTGTCTCCTCCAGAGGTGTTTAAAGGTGAGCAGAGTCAGTGTCGTTCCTTCATTACTCAGTGTGAAATAATCTTTGAACTTCAGCCGTCATCTTTTCCCTCTGAACGCGCTAAAGTAGCCTATGCTATTTCCCTCCTTTCGGGAAAAGCCAAATTATGGGGGACTGCAGAATGGCGGAGGGACTCCCTCATTTGTTATCGGTTCCAGGACTTTTCCAAGGAGCTAATCAGGGTCTTCGATCCTGTTCTGCCTCAGAGGGAGGCTGCACGTGGGTTGCTCAGACTCAAACAAGGCAGGAAGCGAGTAACTGAGTACATTATCGATTTTCATGCTCTATCCTCAGGAAGTGACTGGAACGATGAGGCACTATGTGATGTGTTCTATCAGGGTCTCAGTGAGGAGATAAAGGATGAGCTGTCTACCCGGGACGCTCCCAAGGACCTGGAGGAACTGGAGACCCTGGCCGCCAGAATTGATGCTAGGCTCCATGAGAGAAGGTTGGAGAGGAGTTCCCTCAGTCATACTTACCATGTTGAATCTGTTCCCAGATCACAGCCACCAGTCACGGCTCCACCTTTGAGTTCTTCACCCACCTCTCCGGGAGAGGAGCCTATGCAGATTGGTCGAACTCGCCTGTCCCCACAAGAGAGAGAGCGGAGATTTAAGAGAGGCCTTTGTTTCTATTGTGGTGGAGAGGGTCACCTACTTAGTCGGTGTCCTGCAAAAGGCCAGGCTCAGCAGGAGGTAAGAGGCTCCTGCTGAGCCAAAAGCGATGGCAATCCTCTTCGTTCTCTGTTCAGGCCACTCTCCAAGCTGATTGTCAAACCAAGCGTCTCCCAGTCTTTATAGATTCAGGAGCAGATACTGAGTTCATGGACCGTGGTCTTGCCGAATCTCTGGGCATCCAACTCTTACCTACCTCTAAGTGTCTTGAAGTTTTGGCAATTGATGGCCATGTACTTCACCAGATCACACATGAAACGGGTCCCATTAAGTTCAGTATTTCTGGGAATCACCATGAACTTATCTCCTTCCTGATAATAGAGTCCCCTGGTCTCCCTGTCATTTTGGGGGCTTCTTGGCTAAGAAAACACAACCCCCACATTGACTGGGTGAAGGGCGAGGTGTTGGGTTGGTCACCATCTTGCCATTCCACTTGCCTCTTAGCAGCTTCGGTCCCTTTTTCTGTCCCTATCTCGGGACAGGAAACCTATCCCGACCTATCCAAGGTACCGGCTGTTTACCATGACCTTCGGGAAGTCTTTAATAAGCATCGCGCCACTTCCCTTCCACCCCATCGGCCCTATGATTGTGCAATTGATTTGCTTCCTGGAACCTTTCCTCCCAAAGGCCGTCTATACTCCCTCTCCGGCCCGGAGGATAAGGCCATGAGGGATTATATCGGTGACGCACTCAAGGCAGGCATTATCCGCCCTTCATCCTCTCCAGCTGGTGCAGGGTTTTTCTTTGTGGGCAAGAAGGATGGTTCTTTGAGACCCTGTATTGACTACAGGGGATTGAATGACATCACAGTCAAGAATCGTTACCCACTTCCCCTAATGAACACTGCTTTCGACCTGATTCAGGGATCCACAGTTTTTACCAAGCTCGAGCTCAGGAATGCCTACCATCTAGTCCGTATCAAGGAGGGGGATGAGTGGAAGACGGCTTTTAACACTCCAACCGGCCATTATGAATACCTGGTAATGCCCTTTGGCCTATCCAACGCTCCCGCAGTGTTCCAAGCTCTAGTCAATGATGTCCTCAGGGACATGGTCGGTCGTTTTGTTTATGTTTATCTGGATGACATCTTAATTTTCTCTAAGGATCTCACTACCCATCAGACTCATGTCCGTTCTGTTATTCTCCGCTTGCTGCAGAATAACCTGTTTGTCAAGGCAGAAAAGTGCGAGTTTCACAAATCGTCCACTTCATTCTTGGGTTTCGTCATCTCTCCTAACAGGATTTCCATGGACCCCAGCAAGACGGACGCCATCAAGAATTGGCCCTGTCCACAAGACCGTAGACAACTTCAGAGGTTTCTGGGGTTTGCTAATTTCTATCGACGGTTCATCCGCAATTTCAGTTCTGTTGCTTCTCCACTTCATTCTCTTACTTCATCCAAGTGCAAGTTCGTTTGGAGTAAGAGTGCTGCAGAGTCCTTCGACCACCTTAAAAAGGCCTTCACCTCCGCTCCTGTCCTCCGCGCACCGGACCCTTCTCGCCAATTCATTGTAGAAGTGGATGCTTCTAACTCTGGGGTGGGAGCCGTACTCAGCCAGAGAAACACTGATGAGAAGATTCACCCATGTGCCTTCTTTTCTAGAAAACTGTCTTCTGCAGAGACCAACTATGATGTCGGTGACCGGGAACTGCTGGCGGTCAAACTGGCCCTCGAGGAGTGGAGGCACTGGCTCGAGGGAGCTAAGGAACCCTTCGTGGTCTGGACTGATCATAAGAATCTGCAGTACCTCAAGTCTGCTAGGAGACTTAACCCCAGGCAAGCCAGGTGGGCTCTATTCTTCAGTCGCTTTAATTTTTCACTATCTTACAGACCTGGGAGTAAGAACACTAAGCCCGACGCACTCTCCAGGCTGCATGAGACTATGGAGGAGAGTCAAGATGCTAAGCAGGTGGACTATGTGCTCCCCTCATCTGCGCGGCTAGCAGTTTCCAGGCTAGAGCTAGAGCAGAGAATCAGAGAGGCCCATCTGCAAAGCCCCATCCCTGAGAGCTGTCCTAAGAATCGACTATTTGTCCCTGAGCAACTAATACCTGAGGTACTATCCTTTTGTCATGCCTCTAAATTTTTCTGTCATCCGGGAGTCACTAAGACCCTAGCTGTGATCAGGAGGTGTTTCTGGTGGGAGACTATGCTGCAAGATGTAAAGGAGTTTATCAAGGCTTGCAGAGTGTGTTGTCAGGCTAAACCATCCCGTCGACCACCCTCTGGGCTTCTGCGGCCCCTCCCGGTTCCTCACCGCCCATGGTCCCACATATCCATGGATTTTGTTACTGGTTTACCCTCTTCCAATAACCATTCTGTCCTCCTCACAGTTGTGGATCGATTTTCTAAGATGTCCCACCTGATACCACTTCGCAAACTGCCTTCGTCTAAGGAGCTGGGAGCGGTTCTGGCCCGTGAGGTGTTCCGTTTGCATGGTCTACCTACTGACATTGTGTCTGATCGAGGACCCCAGTTCATTTCTAAATTCTGGAAAGAATTTTGTGGTTTCCTGGGCATCACAGTAAGTCTCTCGTCAGGATTCCACCCTCAGTCTGACGGGCAAACGGAGAGGGTCAACCAGGAGGTGGAGACCAAGCTGCGCATGCTCTGTGAACATGATCCCTCTTCCTGGTCACAGAACCTTCCATGGGTGGAGTATGCCCTCAACTCACTCCCTTCTAGTTCCACAGGTCTGTCTCCCTTTTACACAGTTTATGGCTACCAGCCTCCTGTCTTGTCCCTTCAAGAGAAGCCCACTAGAGTTCCCTCTGCTCATGCCTCTGCTTTGAAGTGCCAGCGGGTATGGCGCCAGGCCCGCAGGGCCCTTCTAAAGTCCTCTGCTTTATGTTCTAGATTTGCAAATCGTCGCAGAGTTCCGGCACCCACTTACACCGAAGGTCAAAAGGTCTGGCTGTCCACCAAGGACCTTCCCTTGCGGGTTGAAAACCGGAAGTTAGCCCCTCGTTTCATTGGACCCTTCCCAATTTCCAAGGTTATCAACCCAGTGGCTGTCCGGCTCCGCCTCCCCAGGACTCTCAGAGTTTGTCCCACCTTTCATGTGTCACGTGTTAAACCTGTCTTCTCTTCACGGTTGGTTCCCTCCTCCAGGCCCCCTCCTCCCGCCCGGATCATTGATGGGGGTCCCGCTCACACGGTGCGCCGCCTCCTTCGCTCCAGACGTTGGGGCCGGTCCGTCCATTACTTGGTGGATTGGGAGGGATATGGGCCTGAAGAGCGCTCCTGGGTGCCGGCCCGACACATTTTGGACAAATCCCTTATCAGGGAGTTTCATCGGTCCAATCCTGACCAGCCAGGTGGTCCTTCTGGAGCCGGACCTTGAGGAGGGGGTACTGTTATGATTCATGTTTGGTCCTGTCCATGCTGTGTTAGTTTTCATTCTACTTACCTGTGTCACCTGATTGCTGATCTGTGCCACCTGGGCCCTGCTCTACTTAACTCCTCTCAGCCCCTGCCTCCCTGCCAGATTATCGACAGCCACGAGCCAGTAGAAATCCAGCGTTTCATGCCTTGTCTTCTTGTGTTTCTTTGACCCATTTCCGTCCACGGATCTTCCCCTCCTACCAAGCCCGTTACGGATTCCTTTGGTTCTGGATTTCTGGACCCTGACTCAAGCTCCGCTTCACGACCACCGAGTATTGCCTGACCCTCAAGTTAAGTTTGCTCTCTCTGCCTCTCCGTGTATAACCTCTGCCTGATTATCGTCTAGCCCCTGGTGCTGCGTTGGATTCCCTTGTGGAGACCTTCATTGATTCTTCCTGAGCTGCTACCAGTAACTGATACTAAATAAACTTGTTTTTCCTTTACGTACTTCTGTGTGTGGTTGAATTTCCGGGTCCTCCCAGTGAGTCCTTACACCATCTGTTTTTTAGCAATAAGATAATATTTTTGGGTGTCTGGAAAATGAGCCGTTTCAAAAACATCCAGATCGTTAAGTGATACTGCGCCATTACCTAGCAACTCCAGCCGAGCTCGGCCCCTCATTTAGCAATCAAAGCAGAGCTTGAGCACAATTGTTCAGCTGGTTTTACCGCAGTATGTGCTGTACAATGGCTGCTGGAAAAGACAGGTATTTTTGTTGTTGACTTACCATTCAAAAACCACTTGCTGCGTTGTTGTTGGTTGTATAGGAGGCTTAACTTCTGCTTTTCAAAGATGTACGGTTGTATAATTGTGCATCTGCTTGCAGCCATTTTTGAGTGTAAGTGTAAACGTTGAGTTGGGGGGCGTGGCCAGCAGCAGCTTATTTGGATTTAAAGTGACAAGAGGCCCTAAAACAGCTCATTTTGAAAGGAGCTCAAAATAAGTAGAACTGACCAGACTGAAATCTCATTAACTAAGAATGAGTTTGTGCAAAAAATGTAATGAACATGTTTTGTATAGCCCAGAGACCTATCCTAACCTGTTTTAGGAATCATAATAGGTCACCTTTTTGTAATACCTTTTCATGCAAAAAAACCAAAAAAAAAACAACGATAAATGTCACTTAACAAATATTATTGAAGAAATATCTAATGCTATATTCAGACCTAACGTGATTTGAGCGTCAGGGGAATCTGGTTTACATGTAAAGTCTATGGTGGACGCACGTCTAGGGGCATCGAGAAGTCTCGCGGCAGGTTTCGCGTGTCTAGCGCTACACGTTTTGAAGCATTTTGAGGGTTTTGAGTATTTGACGCAGACGCTGGAGTTGGAAAATCGTGGCACATCAATCAATCAGAGAGACTTTGCTATGTGACATTGTGGCACATTTTCCGATGGGAAGGAACGGCCAAGAGCCCATCTACGACCATTCAAGCTATCGCTGCAGAGACAGGAATAGAAAGGGCCTTGCCTGGAGAAGGTTTATCAAGGAGTCGGTATCTCAGGTCAAAACATTGTTACCACAATAAATATTTTCCCCCATTTGAGCTAGCCTGCACAACGTTGAGCTACTACTAGATTCATGCTGAAGAATCAATACATTTATTCAGAGGAAATGTGCTGGAGATGGTAGAAGAGTCTACGTGAAGGAGTAAAGTGAAGAGAATCCTTTGGTCAGTCTGTTATTTGAGTTTTGTCTAATTTTTGGCTTTGAGTTGTATGTTATTCGTCTATGTGTGTTCTTTGTCTTAATGTTTACTCACCTGGTTTCCCTGCCACTAATCACCTCCACAAAATTTAAGCTTCCAGTTTTCAGTCAATCCTTGTCAGATCCTCTGTTGTCCTGCCATGTCAGTATTCAGTGATTTCTTCCTGTGCTCCTCACTGGGTTGATGTCCCCATCATCATCCAAATCATGAGAATCATGCTTTCCTTTTGTCTATGCTTGTGTCTGACTCCACCATGACAACCACAGTGACTTTTTTAACCTAAAAGTCTATGAAAATAACAGGATGAATTTTTAAAAAAAATTGCTTGGTGGGAAAATATGTGAACAAGCCAAATTTGCAAGCATTTAAACCTGGCAGTTCAAAATGTGGCCTCTGGTTATAGCTGTGAAATAAAAATGTTATATATCCAATTTCTTCCTGTTTTACGCTACATCTTTCAACGTTTATCCTTGTTTTCCCCCCCTCCTGGATAACCTTTTGTTTTTCCAGATGGCCCTTTTGCACTCCACTCCTTCCCACTGGACAGCAGGAAATAAAACAGCCTGGGACAAAGATGTGTCCCTGGGATGTCCCCCCCTTGGATCCAAATTCTGTTGAAAGTGAGATGGAACACAAAGTTCTTCGGGATCTTCCGAAGTCGTGCTGTCAAAGCAACCACAGAGCCAACAACATGAGTTATGAAGTCGTTGGATTTGATTTAAAGGCCTTTTGCTCTGTTGGTATTCTCACTTTTTATTCTTATGCCATAGCTTTGGTTTAACCTCTCAGGTTAACCTGCTTTTAGCTGCATTTACATGAGCTTTAGGATAACTTTTTAAACTGTTTGTTGTACTATCGCAGCTTTGAAGAAATTCACTCCTTTTTGAGGTCCAGTCCAAACCCAAATGCAGTCTGTTTCTCATTGTTTCTCTCTGTTCAAGTGCCAGCTTCTGTCAGCAGCTCCTAGCAGCCCCTAGTTAGAGAAACTAACAGACAAGATTTAAACCAAGAGTAGTTCCACTTACCATCTTCCTCTGACATAGGTCAAGTGAACTGGTTTGTAGTTTCCAACTACAAGTCAAGTTTATTTCTGTAGCACATTTCAGCAGCAAGGCAGTTCAAAGTGCTTTACATCGTAAAAACATCAATCGAGTATACATCAAAATCATCAAGCAAGTATACAGCAAAATGATCAAAATCATTTTACATCAAAATCGTGGAGTCATCAAAATCATAAAGCTCATCAAGCAAATATGATCAAGCAAATATAATTTTACAATATTGATCAATGTTCCACTTACTACTAATCAAAGGCAGCTCTAAACAGATGGGTTTTTAGCCTTGATTTAAAGGAACTCTATGTTTTCACTTTTCTGGAAGTTTGTTCCAGATTTATGGAGCATAAAAACTGAAAGATGCTTCTCCATGTTTGGTCCTGGTTCTGGGGATGCAGACTAGACTTGAACCAGAAGACCTGAGTGGTCTGGCAGGTTGATACAATGACAACAGATCTTTAATGTATTTTGTTGCTAAGCCGTTCAGTGATTTATTAACTAACAGAAGTATTTTAAAGTCTATGAGCTACAGAGAGCCAGTGTAAGGACTTTAGAACTGGGGTGATGTGCTATATCTTCCTGGTTTTAGTGAGAACGTGAGCAGCAGCGTTCTGGATCAGCTGCAGCTGTCTGACTGACTTTTTAGGCAGACCCGTTAAGACACTGTTGCAGTAATCAGTGCAACTAAAGATAAACATATGGATGAGTTTCTCTAGATCTTGTTGAGACATTAATCCTTTAATCCTGGAAATGATCTTCAATAGAAGGCTGACTTTGTAACTGTCTTTATGTGTTTCTGAAGGTTCAGGTCTGAGTCCATCACAACACCCAGATTGTGGGCTTGATCACTAGTTTGTAATTGTGATAACTGAAGCTGTTTGGCACATCCATGCATTGATTTATTCTAAGCATCTGTTCAGTGCTTGGATGGGTTCAAAGTCACCTGGTGACATCAAGCTGTGTATCATCTGTGTAATTATGGTATCTAATCTTATTACTTGTTATAATTTGAGCTAGTGGCATGTAGATATTAAATAGGAGGGGTCCCAGGATTGAGCCTTGGGGTACTCCACTTGTGACTGTTGTCCGCTCCAACAAGAAGTTGCCTATTGACATAAAGAAGTCCCTGTTCTTTAGGTAGGTAGGATTTGCACCGAGTACTGTACCAGAGAGTCCAACTCGGCTCTTCAATAATATATCATGGTCAACTGTGTCAAATGCTGCACTGAGGTCC
Organism: Anableps anableps; assembly: GCA_014839685.1. Taxonomy (NCBI): domain Eukaryota; kingdom Metazoa; phylum Chordata; class Actinopteri; order Cyprinodontiformes; family Anablepidae; genus Anableps; species Anableps anableps. The sequence goes on along the minus strand of CM026076.1, from coordinate 7,287,001 downwards.
AACAGAACCAATACTGTGGTCCTTCCACAGTCGGTAGTTGTGTGGATATCATTGAATACTTTGACGAGGGCAGTCTCAGTGCTATGGTGAGCACGGAAACCGGACTGAAAGACATCAAAGCGGTTTGTCATTGTTAAGAAGTTGTTTAACTGTTGAAACAGCTTTTTCAATAATTTTACTGATGAATGAAAGGTTAGAGATTGGCCTGTAATTCTGCAATAGTGATTTATCCAGATTGTTCTTTTTTTAACAGTGGTTTGATAACTTCTGTTTTTAGAGCTTGGAGGAAAACACCTGATGAGAGGGAAGAGTTTACTATTTCTTTCTTAAGGAAGGTTGTAAGTAGCATATCAAGACAGCAAGAGGAGGAGTTTAATTGTTTTAAAGTTTCTTCTATGTTTTCATGGTTGAGTTGGTGAAATTCAGCCATTTTCTCTGCATTTGTTATGTTTGGGCATAGCATCATTATTGGATATGGTGTGGTTGTGCAGATTAACCCTCTAATTTTTTTAATTTTCTCTGTAAAAAAGTTGGCAAATTCATTGCAGACCCTGGTAGAGTGGCGTTCAGGTGGTAAAATCACAGGAGGGTTTGTCAACCTGTCAACTGTGGGAAACAAAGTACGAGCATTGTTGATGTTTTAGTTTATGATTTCCGCAAAAAATGTTTCCCTTGCATGTTTTAGTGATGAGTGATAGCCTCACAGTCTTTCTTTTTAGATTTCATAGTAAATGTCAAGTTGAATTTTACACGATTTACGTTCAGCCCATCAACAAAGGCTTCTTTCACATCTCACTGATGGGGCATTTCTTCATGGAGATTTCTTTCTACCAGACACAACCTTTACTTTAACAGGAGCAATGGAATTGATGATGTCTGAAATCTTAGAATGGAAATTATCCACTAACTCATCTACTGGATTACATGATAGAATTGAGGTTGAGGAGATTTGATTTGATCAAAAGTTTCAGCTGTGTTGTCTGTAAAAGAGCATTTTGTAATGATATCTGTTTTACTAAGCGAGTCAACAGAAATTGTACTTTCAAAAACAACAGAAAAATGATCAGACAGACCGACAAAATTACAGAAACCTTGGAGATATTGATACCCTTACTGATAATCAAAACCAGAGTGTATCCTCGATTATGTGTCGGCTGTTTAACACGTTGAGTCAAATCAAAGTTTTGAAGTACATTGTTCAGCCTTTTTGGTTCTCTGTCTATTGGGTTGTCAACATGGATGTTAAAGTCTCCCATAAATACTAAACAAATTACAATCAATGCATATCATAGATAACAGCTCATTGAAACAATTGCCATATATTTTGGGGTTTTGTATAGAGTTGGTGTCCGAGTTCGTTTGTGGCCTTTTACCTCAATTCCCAAATATTCAAAAGAGTCAAAATCGCAAGGAAAACCTTGTTACAGTTTAGTGAATTGTGAAATATTGTAGCAACCCTTCCGCCTCTCTTATGTCTTCGATTATCACTCACAAAATTGTAATTCGGAGCTGCCGATTAAGTTAGTACAGGTGTTTAGTACAGAGCTCTTAACACTCTTTGGCACCCCTGGTTAAGGTAAAAGGTGTTAAAACACTTTAAAATCCTAAACTTCTGTGCAATAAAGACTCTATCTCTTCTCTTCTTTCTTCTGTTTATAAGACCCAGCAGCCATGTTTACCACACCCACGCAACAGGTCTGCACAGACTGTTGTCAGCACAGATTTAGTGTTGAGGAGTTGGGGTTGGGTGAAAGCGCTGATAGACGTCAATCCTCAGGTAAATATCCAAAGCTAGCTGAGCAGAGCACAAAGGCAGCACTGCTGCTTCCTTCCTGTTTTAAGTATGGTGATTATTCAGCTGTGATTATGGTCCAGTACAGATGTGGGGAGAGTACCCAAAAATTGTACTCAAGCAAGAGTAACACTACTTTAACATATTCTTACTCAAATTAGAGTAAAAGGTAGCCATCCAAGAACGTACTCAAGTAAGGTTAAAAAAGTATTCCGTAAAAAGGCTACTCAAGAACTGAGTACTTGATCGTAAAATGTGATTCAGTATTTTACAATGTCATCAGATACACTGAAAATATAAAATTATGCACAAATTCAGGTATTTTAAAGGATTAATACAAATAAATAACATATTTTGATTGCATTTGTGGTTAAAATATGTTTGTTCTTCATTCAGAGTATCCAGAAATTTTACTCAAGTAAGATTAGCGATACTTCATAATAATATTACTCAAGTAAAAGTAAAAAGTAGGGTACAGTAAAACTACTAAAGGTAAATTTTTTCCAAAAAGCTACTCAAGTAAACGTAACTAGTTACTACCCACCTCTGGTCCAGTACTGCAGAATACATTCCGTATGCACAGAGAAACAATGTGTGAAACCTTTTAATGCATGGATGTTATTATTAAAGGGGCTGATGTCTGTTATCAGAATGTACAGAACAAAAACCACAAAATTTATCCAAAATGCATTAGTAAAGCAAAATCCTAACAATCATTGCCATCTATACAATTTTTTCCATTTATTCAAGATCAGGTCAGGGGTAACACATCCAAGAGGGAACCCCAGACATCCACCAACCCATCATGGAAGGTCCCAGGGTGTTCCTGCAGACATTACACTAGACTTCTTTGTTGTCCATCATTTTGACTGACGCAGTAAAAAAAAAAAAAAAAAGTACCTGTCAGTTTTTAAAATTATAATAATAATTATATTTTACTGTATTTCATTTTTATTCAGTTTAATTAATATTCAACAAGCTGAACAGAGAATCCACATTTTGCCATCACACATCAAGCAGATGGATACATGTAACTTTTTCTCCACATTGACAAAAAGCATCGACTGTAGCTCCAATAACTACATATAAATAATGAAACTAAACAATTGCATTTAAATATAAAATGAATGATTAATTATTATTAATTATTAAATTATTAAACCTGCTGTGGCCTGAATGTACACAGTCTCACAAGTTCCTCCTGGTCCACGTGGACTTGAATTACACGCCCACTTGTGCGTAATCAAATGTCTCAAGGCTCTGCTGTCACACAGGAGACTGGACTTACAAGTGCTACTTCAGCCAAAGTTTTGAAATCAGAAAACATTTCTCCAACTGAAGTGATCAGAGGTCAGCAAAACTCTCTGAATGAAGGGTCTTCTGGTCCTGCAAGCCCTCCCCGTCAGCAGGAGGAAATCCGGCAGCGGTGGTTCAGCTGCACCAGACGTGCTCCAAACCCGCCTGTCCATGGTTGATGCTGTTGCCTCAAGGTAAAAAGGTCCTAGTTTCAAATGACTCAAATCTCATAACTGATATCTTTTTTCTTGTGTTGAGTTTGAATGCCTTCTCCATTCATGCATGGGTTTTCGCTGGGTACTCCAGCTTGACACCTGCTGAACAGGATTTAATGGCCACAGCCGATGAACTGTTGGGGAAAAACCCCACAGTGGGTGAGAAGTCAGACCCACTTTTTAGGTATTATTCAAGCATGCTTCTTCTGGTTGCACAAAGCTGTTTGCATTTACAAGCTCACATCTTCCTGGGATCTGACAGGTGATTTTTGAACGGCCACAGAGAGCTCAGCCGGTGGCTCATCTTTGCAGTCATATCACAGAACTGTTTTCTGAAAGAGGCTTTAGTTTTTATCACTTTGAAAAATCTTTATTGTTCATCTTCAGGAAAAAATATGCACATTAAGCAGAAATACCCCCAAAACAATAGTTCTCCCCTTCTGTTGTAATACAGTGACAAATGACAAGTGCTGGCCGCCTGCGAGTCTGCTCACCATTCAATCAGCCTGTGTTTGATTATTATGTGGTGGGAGCTCGCCATCTTTTGTCTATAGTGGTTGGAAATGCAGAGCTCTGATGAGGCTGAAGCATGAGCTAAACCTTCTGGAGTGTTTATAAAGGAGTTATAGTCGACATTTGATGGATTATGTTGGATTTCCAAAGGTTGGGCTAATAAATGCAGGCTTGTTGGTTCCTGCTTTTTTAGGTCTTAGAAAGGAGAGACTGATTTGAAAGGGTAAATGCAGACAAACAAATGTATGCACATAACTTTTCATTGGAGCCTCAACCTGCAGCAAAGTTGCAAGAATTCTCCCATTCTTTCAGAGAAGCTCATAAATTCAATATCAGATCCATAAGCAAACATTGTCAAAACATATCCATACACATCTGTAAACTATCATGGCCCCCCCATTGACTGGAGAACTACCACTGGGCTCCAGCAATCACCGTCTGAGAGACAGAAAAGCAGCAAAGCGTGTAAAAAGAGGCCAAATTTAAAAATATGAGCGTTTTACATCCTGATTTTAAACTGTTGGTTGGAAGCCAAAATCAATGAGGGGTTTAGAGTTGCTTGTTCAACATATTTCTGCAAAGGATGTGTTACAAAGCATGCAATAGTTCATTCATATGTTTTTTGTTTTTTTTTGTTTCCACTTTTGAAAAAATGATTTCTAGATCAATCCAGTGGTTTTTGTTTTTTGCAATTAAATACAATTTTCATTTTTACACAGAAATTAAAATAAAGAAATGTGATTTTTCTCCATGCAGGTTAATATACCTACAAGTTCATCAGAATTAGAACCAATCATCACTAATTTTTGTGTATGTGGGAACACATTTCGTGACAGTGGACCCCCGGTCAGGGACCTCAGCCGTCCACAGATAGCTGAAATCCGCAAATACTTGAGACTCCCTCTAAAAATGCTTAAGGCTGCCTATTTTATTAGTTGAAACACCAAATATACCTTAATATGTATTAATGCAGTGGTGTTTTGGGATGGGTGACAAAAATGTCTAGTTGAAAGTACTCTGGGGGCCACAAAATTTTTAGTGTTTTTCTTTTTAATTATAATAGTAAAAACTATCTTATTTTATTATTTTTACTTCCTAAATAAACAATAACCTAAACACACAATATTTTAATGAAGTAAGCAAAGCAGTCAGATTTCTGTAGACAAGGAATGTGTAAATCCTTGTAGATTTAAAACAAAAAAAGGGTCTTGCAGGTTTGCCAGATTACAAAAAAAGAAACAAAAAACCCACCAAACCATTTTCTAAATTTTTCAGGTTGATCATCTATTTCTGGATTTTTTGGTGTGTCTTTTCAGCAACAAGAACAGGATATGGCTCCCTCTTGCTTTATTTTGCAAAGTTTAATAAATGGACTGCATTTTAGTAAAAACCACTGGATGTTTTCTGTCCCAATAACTAATAGATTAAATTAAATTAAAAGCAAAAAATCTGGACAAATACTTTGTGTTGCACCTTAAGATTGTAGTTGTCTGTATCTTTTTTGAACAGCTTTGCATCAGTGAAAATTTCACCTCAACATTGTTTTTAAATGTGCGTCTGCATTAACTACCTGAATTGAGAAGCCAAATTTAGGCTATTCCCAAACTGTGATCAAGGTCCACCCAAAATTGTTCTGAGGGCCAGAAATGGCCCCCAGGCCGCACTTTGGACACCCCTGCATTAATGTACACAGTGGAAACTGTGGAAACCATCTTAGCGCTAGCACAGAAGCTAACATCTATTGTTTTCCTGATCTCAGCTTTTGGGGGTACAGCCAACCAGCTGCAAGGAAAATAAATGCAGCATCTGGATTAGCTGGTTTGCAAATACCAGCTAGCGTGTCAAATTGCATTGTGCTTCGGTATTTCTGCTTCCCAGGCTGCATTTTCTTTTAAATATTTTAGATATGCTCTGTGAAAAAAATCCCCAAAACCTTGACATAATCTGTTTAAGCCCCCAAAGAATAAAACAAAGTCTTACTGTCCTTGTGTTTTGGTCCCAATGAGTTAAAAGGTTCCAGTAAACTGTTGCACAAGTCGGTTTTGGTCCCCATCTTAAACATAAAACAAGCATATGTACACAGAGACGTGATTACAATGGTCCATTAAAAACAATTTCAAACAGTTTTCCACCTTTAATGTGGAAAACTAGAGTTCATGTAAAACGTAGGGGGGAAGGGGAAGTATTTATAAAAAGCTGAAATAACCTGTGCCCTTCCTTGAACTAATACTGTGCACATTTTGATTATTGCTATAAATTGCAGTTAATTTGAGTTACCTGAAATAAAATTGTCCAAGCAGGATTTTACAGACATTTTTCTTATTTGCACCCTTTTTCCTAAAGCCCGAGTTAGCAGAAAGGATGAAAACAACCTCATTATACCATAGTGTCAGTCAGTAGAAGAGGACTTACTACAGCATGGCACAGTGAAGAAAGTCATTAGTATTATGCCCCCAGTAAATATGGGACATAACAGAAACTATGTCCCATACGTTATCCAAAACTGATAAATAGACGAAACTCGAAGTGCTCAGAGAGGCAACCAAGAAGGTTGACGACAGTACTGAAGGAGCTGCAGGAATTTCTTGCAGATACTGGTTTTGTTCCTTGTGATAATACCCCCATATATTCTCCATAAATCCGGACTAAGGAATAGGGTCAAAGACAGAACTTTCTTCTGAAAAAACATCCGGGCCTTGATAAAATCTCCCTAAACCTTACGAAAAACCACACACATCCAATTACCTTCAGAAGTCAGAGTCTATGTGCGTGTAATTTTATCTCAGTATAAAACCAGCTGTTCTGTGAAGGCCTCAGAGGTTTGCTAGAGAACATTAGTGAACAAACAGCATCAAGGAGACCAAGGAACATGGCAGACAGGTCAGGGAGAAAGTTGCAGAGACGTTTAAAGCAGAGTTAGGCTATTAAACAATATCCCAAGCTTTGAACATCTTAGAGCACTATTCAGTTCGTCATCTGAACATGGAAGGAGTACAACACAACTTGGTAAGACATGAACTGACAGGTCAAGTAAAGAGCAGCAATAAGACCCATAGTAACTCTGGAGGAGCTACAGAGATCCAAAACTCTGAAGGGTAAATTTGTTGACAGAACAACTATTTGTTTGCACTTCTCAAATCTGTCTGTTATGGAAAAATGATTAGAAGAAAGCTATATAAAGTCCCATTTGCAGTTTCCCACAAGCCCTCGCTGCAAACTTAACAAAATCTTCCCAAGTATTTCTGGTCTCGTTTCTAGTGCAAATATTTTCAATGCACTTGAAATAAGACAAAACTGACTTACAAGTAATGTTTCAGCAGATATAGGAGCTTGTTTTATGTCAATAATTCCTTAATTGATGAAAAAATTCTAGTTATAAGTGAAACAATGTGCCAGGAGAACAAGATATTTTAACTTATGAGAAAAATGTCTTGTCCCACTGGCAGATTATTTTGCTATTAAGGAATTATTGACTCAAAACAAGCTCCTATATCTGCTGAAAAGTTACTTGTAAGTTATTTTTGTATAATTTCAAGTATATTCAAGATATTTGCACCAGAAACTAGACCAAAAATACTTGGTTGGATTTTGTGTTTTTGCGGTTTTGTATGGGACACAGCAATCACCGGGAAGAAGGATCAGATGAGGACATAACTGAACTTTTTAGCATCCATGAAAAACACCACTGCACATCATCCTGGAAACATTAATGCACGGTGGTGGCAGTATCATAATGTGGAGTTGCATGTCTTCAGCAGAGACATGAAAGTTGGTCAGAGTTGATGGGAAAGATGTTCAGTGGAACAAGACATCTTAACCTATGATATGGGAAAATGTCTTGTTCCACTGGCAGATTATTTCACGTATAACTAGAATTTTTTCATCAATAATAAGGAATTATTGACCTAAAACAAGCTCCTATATCTGCTGAAAAGTTACTTGTAAGTTAGTTTTGTCTTATTTCAAGTGTATTCAACATTTTTGCACTACAACCGAGACCAAAATACTCATTAAGATTTTGTGTTTTTGCAGTGTAGTTAGTTTTTATGTGATAAACCATAACACAAGAGTGCATAGTCATGAATTGGAAAGATTTCCAATTTTTTTTTTTTGTTTGTTTTTTTAATGAAAAAACCTGAAAAGCGAGCTGTTTGTATGGAGCTAGCCTGCTTTACTCCAATACCCCTCAGTAAAATCCCTGGCAAACAAATGGGTACAGAAGTTGGCTTATTGTTAAAGCTTATTTTTTTCATAGATTATCTGTCTCATATTATACTGTCAGTGCATAGTGACAGTTTTAGCAGATATGTAAAAAAAAACCCTATTTTTATAGAAGTTGCCTACTGCAGCTTTCACATCGAAAGTAACTTGTTGTTTGGAACTTGTTTAAAACCAAGGAGAAAATAAAAAAAAAAAGCTAAACTGCATACTTCCTCTCTGTTATTTTGCTTCCAGATCCAAGATATTACCTCCCCAATACAAGGCCAAAAATATTACTATGTGATCCAAATCACATACTGGCCAGCTGCCATTAGTTGTCTACTGAGATCCAAGTTAAACTAATCTATTAGCCGGACCTCACTCCCAGCCCTTTACAGTGGATGGGAACACACATTTGTGGGACTAAATTTGATATTCCCTGCCTGAGGCCATTTCATTTGATTCATTTTTTGGGGGTAGGGGGGGAGCTGGAGGCTGTGAACATTAATTTTATCTGGTAAATCCCGTCTGCATCACAGCTGGGTGGCTCTGAATTAAGATCTGCGTTTTCACACTCCATGAATCATCGTGTAGCTCCTTTGAGGATCACGAGTGTGAGATCTAAACGTGTGAAAAACTGGAGAGAGCAGACGGTGGGGCTGCAAGGTAGTTGGATTCAGAGCAGGGGTGGGATTGCGGAGCGACCCCCTCACCCCTCGCAAATCATAGAGGAGAACAAGTTTGGTCTATTAGTGGTCACTTTGTGGCTGCATCTCAGGGTTCAGCCTGGTGAGGATGCAAATCTCCTTCTGCTCCTACCTCTTATTTTACTCATCAAGACCCCTTCTCTCCCCCCACCACCACCACTCTCCTAAATCCGTCCCACGCTCAGCCCTGTAATTTGGGTGAAGAATTCAGCGGCTGTTATTTTTATTGAATTCCCAATAACTTTGCTGAGATTACAGTTAAGTGCAGGCGACTTGAGCTCGAGGCTCCGCTGCCAGAGCTGTTCTGCAGCCAGCGGGATGTGGACTTCAGTGCCAGGGTGGGAGGTAGGAGGGTCACAGGGTGTTTTTTTTTTTTTTTTTTTTTTTTTTTTTACACAGCGCAGGGGAAAACACAGGGCAACAATCATCACATTTATGGATGGCTCACCGCTCTCTCTGGGACCCAGGCAGACAGTGCCAGGTTTACAGGCAGCCAGGGGGCTACTGGGAACTAATAAAGAAATCCCATCCCCACACTGCAAAAACACAAAACCAAGTATTTAGGTCAAGTTTCTAGTTCAAATGTCTTGAACACACTTGAAATAAGACAAAACTAACTTACAGGTATCTTTTTAGCAGATATAGGAGCTTGTTTTAAGTTAATAATTCCTTAAAATTGATAAAAAAAAAAGTTCTAGTTATAAGTGAAAAAGACCTTTTTCATCAATGTTAAGAAATTATTGACTTAGAACAAGCTCCTATATTGTGCTAAAAAGTTACTTGAAAGTTAGTTTTGTCTTATTTCAACTGTATTAAAGATATTTGCAGTAGCAACTAGACCAAAAATACTTGGTAGGATTTTGTGTTTTTGCAGTGCAGGGAGTCTTAAAGGTACTCAGTGGCATACAGAGATGTGTCTACGTGTTGGACAGTGGTTCATAATTCTCCTCTATGCAGCTCCACCATTCTGGGCATTTTGTGTCCTGCTTTATGCATTTTCACTGAATCGTGTCGACTAATTTTTTCCAGAACGTTTGCGTTTTTGTTGCAGTTGCCATGTGGACGAGGCTATGATTAGCAATCGTGAATGGGAGCCCATTTGGCTCACGTCAAGTTCGACTCGGTGACGTTGTACATGGAGCTGCATCATCGTTCCTGTCGACCAGACACGCAAAAGTCCTTCACTCTTCAAACTCTGTTCAAGGGTTTTGTATTTAATTCAGAAATCATAAGCGACACTCAGGAGCTTCACTTAAAAACTGACATTGTCCATATGTATCATTACATGTACAATTAAAACCAGATGTTTACACAGACCGAATAAAACGACACCTTTCTTTTTCAAATCAGAGCAAACTTCTCTTGTTTTAGGTCAGTCAGAATCACCGAAATTATTTCTATTTGCTAAATGCCGCAATAATGAGAGAGAGAATGTGTCAGATATTTATTTCTTAACGTCTTCAAAATCAGAAGTTTAGAAACATTTCCTCAGTATTTGGTGGCATTGACCTTTGAACTGTATGACTTTGGTCAAAGCTTTTGGGTTTCCTTCCTCAAGCTTCTCACAATAGTTTGCTGGAGTTCTGGTCCATTCGTCCTGACAGAACTGGTGGAACTGGGTCAGGTTTGTAGGCCGCCTCGCTCTCACACTCCTTTTCAAATCTTTCCACTAATTCTCTGTAGGACTGAGATCAGGGCTTTGTGACGGCCACGCCAAAACATTGACTTTTGTTGTCCTTAAGCCACGTTGGCTTCATGCTTGGAGTTGTCGTCCATTTGAAGACCAGTCTGCACCTGAGCTTTAACTTCCTGTCTGACGTCTTTAGATGTTGCTTCGATATTTCCACATAATGTTCTTTCCTCATGAAGCCATCAGATTCACCAGTTCCCCCTGCAGCATGATGCTGCCACCCCCGTACTTCAAGGTTAGGATGGTACAAGCGTCCCCATTGTTCCTCCAAATGTAACGATGGTCGTGAAGGCCCAACAGTTCCATTTTAGTTTCATCAGACCAGAGGACACGTCTCCAAACATGAAGGTCTTTGTCCCTGTGTGTATTTGCAAACTGCAGTCTGGTTGTTTTACATTTCTTTTAAAGTAATGGCTTCTTCCTCGCTGAGTGGCCTTTCAGCCCATATCGATACAGGACATATTTCACTGTGGATAATGGGACTGTCTCCCCAGCTTCAGCAGCTTCTTCATAAGGTCTTTGGATTTTGTTCTGGGGTCCATCTGGAAATTTTGGACCAAAACACGTTCATCTCTGGGACACAGAACCCGTCTCCTTCCTGCATGATGGTCGGACATTCCCATCATGTCTATACTTGTGTATAATTGTTTGAACAGTTGAATGCAGCACCTTCCCAAGACTGAACCAGACCGAAACAGACTCCGTGATTCTCTTCCTGATATCTTGGATGATTTCTTTTGACTTTCCAATCGTGTCAAACCAGAAAGCAGTTTGTTCCAGGTGTGGCTTTAAATTACATCCAGAGCTGAGCCTAAAGTTAACTCGCATGTGTCGATTAACATATCAGAGGTTTGCAAAGCCATGACATCATCATCTGGACTTTCCCTCATTATTTAAAAAGATAGTAATCATTCTGTATGTAAACCACTGATATTGAAGACATTAATTAATAAATCTCTGACAGATTCTCTCTCTCTCATTATTGTGGCATTTAGCAAATAGAAATAATTTTAGTAATTCTAACTGACCTAAAATAAGAGAAGTTTGGTCTGATTTAACTTCAGACAGCAAGAACAAAAAGGTGTATGTGTCTATTTCTTAGGTGTATGTAATACTTCTGGTTTCCATTGTAGTTTCAGCATTCAAGCCTCTTAAATTCACACCTGCTGTCAGTCACTGTGAATCTGATTAACTTGAAATTAAGCTGCCTTAGTAAGACTCTCTTGACATTTGTTCATATGGGCGTATGTACAGCACATTTCAGCAGCAAGGCAGTTCAAAGTGCTTCACATCATAAAAACATCAAGCAAATATACATGAAAATCACCAAAATCATCAAGCAAACAGTGCATCAAAATCATGAGGATCATCAAACAGATATAATTCGAAAATACTGATCAATGTTCTACTTACTATTAATCAAAGGCAGCTCTAAACAGGTGAGTTTTTAACCTTGATTTAAAGGAACTCAGTGTTTCGGCTGTTTTGCAGTTTTCTGGGAGTTTGTTCCAGATTACCGGGGCACAAAAACTGAAACCTGCTTCTCCATGTTTGGTTCTGGTTCTGGGGATGCAGAGCAGACCAGAACCAGAAGACCTGAGTGGTCTGGAAGGCTGATACGATGACAAAAGGTCTTTAATGTATTTGTGTTTGTGTGATCCCTTCAGCGAACTCGAGTTTGCAGAGATGGTTAAAAGGATCTCACAGACAGGAGAAGGAAACATAAAAAATCCTCAGTGTTTTATATACAAACAAATTTCATGGTAAATTTGAAAGTTGTCAACATTTAGAGGAGATACTGGGCAATAAAAACTGAATATTTACCCATAACTGATGAAAATATAAATGCAAACCTCTGTGATGCTGAAAAATAGTCACAGTTGAAGCAGACACCCGAATTAGATCGTTAGATCATGCACCTTGATGAAAAACTCAGTTGGAAGAAAAGTAACCCCACAGCATGACACTCCTACCCCCCTTGTTTTACTGTGCTGATGCTGTGTGGCATCAACCAGTTTATATTTGGTTTCACCATAAAGTAACAGACTCTCTGAAGGTTTTTTTTGGAGATTTTAACCAGGCCTGGATGTATTCTTTGGAAGAAAAGATCCCCATCCTCCTTCAGTGTTGGTCTAAGGCTCTCCACACCTTCTCTGATCTGTTTCCATCTTGTTTTTAAAACAAAATCATTTGAGAGAAATGTTGCTTTTTGTATGTCATGCAATCTGAAGCAAATGTAGATTATTAATTCAGAAATGGTATTGTGGTCTACACAATCACACAGCTGACTTGTTAGTTTTTTACCAGAAAGTCACAGAAACCCTCCACAAGGAGGTTGATGCACAAAAGTCTTTGCTAAAGAAGATGGGTGTTCAGAGTGCTGTATGACAACATATTATTGGAAAACTGAGTGGAAGGAGAAAAGGTGCATGAGCAGCAGGAATAACTGCGACCTTGAGAGGATTGTGAACCAAAACACCAAAATGTCTGAATCAAAATTTTTTCAAATTGGTCTTATGTGCTATTTTAATTGCCTTAAAAACAGAAGTTTAGGTTTTCATCATCGGCAAACCAAAATCATTAAAATTAAGAGAAAGTAATGAGAAAAACGAACAAAACAAGGATTTTCTCTTATTCTTCTTACTGTTGGTTAAAACATGATGATTTAAAAAGATGTGAAACTGGGTTTTTTTTTTTTTTTCAATCAATGAACCTGTACTGGGGATGTTTGAGCTGCTTTCATTAATAAAACAGATTTCTAATGTTTGCCTTGACATGTCCAACATGGAGCCAGGCACTAGTGGAGACTGAAAAATAGTCACCCCATCCTTCTAGTGACTTCATGTTCTATTTAGTGGAGCTCTGGCTTTTCTCATGCACTCCCACGTTCTTGGTTCTTGAGCGACACAAACCGAGACGGCGGTTGCCCAGTGTTCCCAGCAGAGCCGGGTTGGTTAAAGTTTTGCCTGAATCGTGGTGGTGACACCACTGACACTTGATTCCTCCATTGAGGTTAGCCTAAATGGTCTCCTCTGCCTGCCTGATGCATGTCTTGTCCCCAGACACAACACTGTGTCCAAGCTGGAGGCAGGATTTGACTTTTCTCACACTTTAGATACTATTGCTGTGTTCTTTGTTCTGTCTCTGAGTGTTTGAGCCTCCGGACCACCTTGTAAAGTGCAGCTGTCTTGAGTGTAAGCCCTTCTCCAACTAATCCACTTGTAATGATACTGTAATCATCAGAGAGGCTGCAGCTCTGGTAAAACTTTTCCCAGGATGCCAGGATTCTGCACTATGAATATCACATTAGGAACTGAGCTTATATTATGTAATATAGTGTTTTGTAGGGGCGGATTGGCAATCTGTGCTTTCTCCAGAAGTCCATAATGGCTGTCAGTCCAACAGTCAAATGAAGCGGGGAATTGAAGTAGAAAGGTAGATGAGAAAAGATGAAAAAAGAAAACCAAACCTCTAACAAGCATCTCCATCAACGTTTTTTTATGCTTATTTTGAAGTATTGCATTGGAAAATGGTTGATGGAAACGGCAAAACTCAAAAAAGCTTCCTCGGTTTCGCAAAAATGGTTTTATGCTCGCTTGAGGTGGTTTTTGGATTTTCCGAAAAGGAATTAGGAAAGTTCTCCTCTCCTGGGTGAGGAGAACTTTCCCATCCAGTGGTGGGTCTGTGCACGAAACTCGGAAACATTTCAGAGCCCAGAGGACTGTCAACCTGGGGTGTTCTGGTGAGAGGGACTCCAGGCTGGGATATGTGTTCACCGAATATTTTCCGTCTGTGACTAGTTTTTTAAACGGTGACAGTAAAATCTGCAGGCCATCCGTCATTTTGACGGATTAGAATTCACACACCTGACTACTTTGTGCAGACGAGCAGACATTTTCAACTTTACGCACAGAATACGTTGCAGAGGTAACTAAATCAAAAATAAGAATAAAAAAATCCTACCTGGGTATCATCTCAGACCTGGACTCTGAACTAAATGCATCTTGCAATCTGGGAATTGAGTGCGTTGAAAAGGTTTTGGAGCGCGTCTGGTGCAGAAGGAGCGTATCCTCCCTCATTCAAAGAGTCTTGCCGACTTATGATCGCTTCAGTGTGAAAGATGTTTCCTGATTTCAAAACTTTAGCTGCAGCTTGTGACTCCACTCTCCAGTGCAGCTGCAGATTCAGCCTCTCAGTATAAAATCCCTGAGACATTTGATTGTGCACAACATTTAATTTTCCTTTGGGTTCAATAAAGTATTTTTGAATTTGATTTTTTTTTGTTTTTTGTTTTTTTTGTTACACTCTAAGTCAGAGGTGCAGGTCTTGCCTTTTATGATTAACAAAATAAAAGCCCAGAAAGAGGGGAAACTGAGTATTAAAATAAAAGGTACTGTGTCTCCCATTGCCTCTCGGTCATTTGCACATGTTGCTTGTTCACTTTTTTTTCCCCACACTTTTCCCTTCCATTCAGCTTCCATTACTATGCATGGGTGTGGCACTCTGTGAACAGCCAGCTTCTTCTGTTACGATTTTATGCGGCTTTCTGAGGCAGATGAATGATGCCTCTTGGATGTTTTGGATGGTCATTGTGCTCAAGTAAAGGGTAACTATGACTAGAAATGACTAATCTGGGAGTTACTAATGTGCCGTAACTTGACATTCCTATTCAATTTGTCACTTAGAAGAGAAGTGACCTCATTTCTCTCTTTAAGTTTGAAGGATGCTTCTCCATTTCGCAATATCGCAATGACCTGGAGCTGTAGAACTCTTCAACCTCTGACCTGCAGACAGCACAAGGTCTTGTTGACGTAGCGAACGAATGGAGGCCGGGCCTGCAGCCTGCAGCAGCTCCTCTGCCAGTAAAGCGGCACCCAGATTTACTCGGGTTCTGGTTGCCAAAAATAAGCAGGATGGAGTTAAACTTGTCCTTGGCAAAGAAAGATGTCTGATTCCTGATTGTGCCTCGGCCAAAAACATCTCTCCCTGCCTCTAATGTACACAAACACGGACTCACGCACACAAGAGCTCTGTCAGTGTGATTCACTGTGTTCATGTGTGTTTGCATTGCTCAGACCCAACATATGTTGTGGCTCATCAGGCCAGAACATGGAAACTGTGAGTGGCTGCAGATGTTGAGAAGAGAAGGATTTTTTTGGGTGGTTTTAACATCGTTTCTTTCTCGCACTTCACTAAGGCTCCTCAGAAGGCCTTCAACTAATCCCACAATCACTGGAGCTCCAAGGAGGATCTTAAAGTCTGTGTGGTGCTGACAGTCCATCGCTACCCTTCTGTGCATCATCCCCTGGGTGGGGAGAACAAAATTTTGGACTTGATCTGAAGCTCACTATTATCCATGCTTTAGTTGTTTGCATTATAAAAAATAAATAGACAGTTTTCTTGCATTTTTTGTATTTGTATCACCTGTTCAGACAGGAATGAAGGTGCACTTATTATCCAGCCATATTCAGATGCAGAGTGGAGGTTTGAATGCAGAGGGTGGAAAATGAATCATGCTAGACATGGGCTTTGGATTTTAAAAATGCTCCGTCAGATCCAAATTGTGAAAATTTTGATTCAATCCAAATATTTTTCCAGAAAGTTTAAACTTTTAACATAAATTACAAAAAGCTCACCTTCTTTCAATTCCAGTGCAAGTGTAAGCACAATGCTAAAGGAGAAAAACATCAGCAAAGACTTCAAAGAAGTAAGTTTTGCTGCTCATCAATCTGGGAACTACCTAAAGACTATTTACAGAGAGAAATATTAACAAATGTTAAACATTTAAGACACCTCCCAGTGTTCCCAGGAGACCAGTTTCCAGCAAATTCACCTCAAAACTGAGGTGAATTTGCTCTAAGAACCTGCAAAAACTCTGTCTCAGTGTCCACATGTCTCACACTGCAAAAACACAAAGTCTTAGTGTTTTTGGTCTAGTTTCTATTGCAAATATATTGAATACACTTGAAATGAGACAAAACTGACAAGTAACTTTTCAGCACAATATAGGAGCTTGTTTAAAGTCAATAATTCCTTAATATTGATGAAAAAGTTCTAGTTATAAATGAAATAATCTGCCAGTGGAACAAGACATTTTTACCATATTTTAAGCTAAAATGTCTTAAAACAGCCATCACAATCTATAATAACTCCTTAATTAAATGAGTTACATCAACATTTAATTTCCCTTTGAGATAATTGAAGTATTTTTGAATTTGAGTCGCGCAGCTCTATAAAGGAAGAATGGACTGATACTCCATAACTGACTACAGAGAGCTGTTACCACCAGCGGTGGTTCAACAAGCTGTCGGGTCGTGAGAAGACAGTTCCTCAAATTTGAGCGTGCAAACAAAACATGCAGTACCGTTCGCTGATAATGCGATCAACAGGCGCTCATGTTGTCAGCCATCATGACTAATTCTGCAATGCCACAGCGGGCACTCAAGAATCCGACCACAGGATCCCCGTGGTAATCGCCTCGACATCCGGATGTTCTGTTTGGTCAGATCGCTTTGTCACACAAACGAGAAGTGTGGGAGAATAATTTTGACCTTGGGGACTATACATTAAGCCTCTGGTGTTGGTGATCTCTCACCATTGCCTTCCGTCTGGCAGTGATTCTCACACTGCCCCCACAAACACCTGTCTGCGCATGTTAACGATGCATTCAGGCCCCGTCTGGGATTTGGCATGGCCGTAGTGCTGAGGTTGAGAGGTTATCCCCTGTGGAAGTGTGTATGCACCTTTTTATGAACTGAACAGTTGTTGTGTCTGCTCTGCCTCAAGTCTCCATTCAAAAAACTCTTTCCAAGCAAAACAGAACACAAGTTCTCAGCGACTTTTTAACTAAATCGCAGCACTGTATTTATTTTGGATGTCCCGGGTGAAACAATTTAGGGGCCAAATATCTGCAAAAAATCTTCTGCAACACAAGCCGTCATGGGAAGAGCCTCGTTGGTTTCTGCTTTCGTCTCATTTCCTCTCAGTGTCTGCCACGAGAAGCTTGTTTAACATATTGTATTTTATGTCCACTCTGAAAAAGCCAGAAGAAATACGAGTCAGGGATCGCCAAAAATCCTTGGATATGCTTTTCTAATATTCAATAGTCCAACTCAAGTCTTGCATCCAACAGTTCTTTTTTTTGTTGTTGTTTTTTTTGATAAATTCAAGTTCAGAGGAGTTCACCCACTAAAAGCTTTTTATTAAAACAGATAAGAGAAGGTTTATCCGCTTTAGAGGAGACTTTTAGCTGCAAAAATAAGATACACAATGCTGCAGATCAACTTCTGGACCAAATCCTGGCCCATTCTTGCTCATTAGAGTTTGGAGTTGAACCCAGTTTATTGGCTTCAGTTTGAAAACTGAGCTCAAGCTTGCAGTGGGGTAATTATCTGAGAAGTTTCCTGACCACCCATCCAAATTTTCAATGGTGCGATTTCTGATTTACGTTGTCATAGGTTCCTGTGCTCCACCATGCTGCAAAGTACACCAGTCTGTTCCTGGATTGATGGAACAGGGTTAGTATCCTCTTGTGTCGTGGTATGACACAGGTTGATGTGGTTCAGTTCGTTATTTTGTCCGTTTCCATTGTAAAAGAAGACCAAACAATCGACCAGTACCGAATCATTCCCGGGCCTCCATCAGTTGTAGGTCCATAGGACAATGGTATGGTATGATTAGGGTGGAGCTACTGGCGTCACACAACACAGTCCATTGATTAGGGAACAGAAAAATGTCACAAGACATATTAGTGCGTCACGTTTGTCACCACACTAGTACGACACCATGTTTAACCCAGTCTACACAGTGAGAGTCCAGCTGGCAGTGGAAATGCTTCCTGAACACGGCGGACCATAAAATACAGGACAGAACCACACCGACCCGTTCTGTACTGCTAAGTAGAATCAAGACATTAGAGGGTGATTTGATCAAACTCTTTATTCTTGGGCAGAGCTGAGGGGAAGCCCACTTCTTTGGAGGAGAAGGAGCTCAGCACATGGATTGTATGAGGATGCTTCGCGGCTAGCTTTAGCCTTTTCTTCTCCAGACAAGTTGTTTTCCAGGGAGCTTGTCTGGTGTCAATCCTTGTATTTCCAGGAGAATCTAAGACTACGTTCACACAGCAGGTGAAGGCAACCTATATCCGACTTTTTCATGAGAATCTGAACGGCCCAATTCTGATGTTTTCATCTCTCCAAAAATCCAATTTGTTCCATTTCTATACATGGTACTCAATCAGATACGTATCTGATTGTTTTCAAAGCACCGACAGTCTAAATGTCAATGTTGCATTTTATTCAACTTTAATGTCATTGATGTGAGACATGCATAATTCTGCACCAGAGGAAGCAAGATGCAATAAATCCAGACGTAAACAATGTTTGAAAATAATAATTATGAAAATTCTGAACTGATAGCGCATCACATCACAATCCCACCAATCCTGGCTTTGACTATGCATCAAAATGAACTCCACAGAAGCTGCAGTCAATGCTCCACAAAAGCCCATCACTGTTAGTTGTGCTTTGTTTTTATTAGCTTGCTTCGTCTTGTGATGATCTTGTGACAATATTCTCGGCTCCCGTTGCTGAACAAACCTTAAAATCAGTCCATAAATGGTGGCGTCCTTTATTACTTATGTAAACTGTGTTCTGCAGTATGACGTCTACGTTCTTCTTCTGCGCATGCAGGTCAATTTAGGGTTATAAACCGTTCACACAGAACTTTGATTGCCGTTGGGTTTAATTAGCAGTATGAATAATCATGAAAAAAAAGAAAACGTATATATATTTTTTTAAACCAAGTCTCAGAGTGGAACTTTTTGGGAACACCCCCCACGGAGGTGTGAAGCATTCTACAGGTGTGAAATGCGCAGAAAGCATGGCTGCAGGATGAGGTGGAGGTTAAGGGTCAAAGTGCATGAGCATTTCGACGACGTGCTAAAATCACAGCGCCATATAGTGCTGTGGCATGACAACTACAGCGAATTCAAGGTGTCCTGGGGATCTCGTCTAAACAGTGATGCAGTGCTGTGTAAACATGGAACTTTTCCCCAATCAACATCCGAAAATACCGTCAGTTTTCAGACAGTGGTTCATGTGAGCAAAATCTTAGTGGGGATGCTGTGCTCTGCACTGGAGGCAGCCTTAAGGGCCCTGCATGGTCGAATCGAAGCCGAACTGTCGCCGCGCGGTCACATGGTTCTCGGATGTTCGTTTTCGCACAGACCGTTGACGTTCCACAAGACACACTGAGCTGAGCTCCAGCGAAACCCCTCCCGCTGCAGTTTTGCCATGTGTGTGGTTTACAACAGTACAGTAAACACAGCGATCATGGCAGAGATCGACTATTAAGATCCATAACAGCAGCTCAGATGATTGATAATGATGGAGAATCTCGTTTTATTTTCAATGTCATCAAAAAACAAGAATGAAAAGCTTCAATGGAATGTTTTATCGCTGCATCGAATCAGAACCCAGCAGGGTTTTTTAATTATATATATATTAAAGTTTCAGTACGTACTTCCTCATGCCTTCACACAATTGCTCTTCAAAATCATCCATCCTGCTCTGTGGCTGAAAAATCGGCTTCTGGAAGTTGAGTAGTTGGGGCTTTTGCCCATATAAACAAACACCCAAACAACAAACAAATTCAGACCAATCAAACAATAGTTCTGCACGGAGAGGGGGGTGAAAAGTTTCCTCAGAGGGGTTGTGACAAGAAGGGGCGGACGACACAAAGCTGAGAATAAAATGACGTGGTTTTTGTCACACAGCTGCGACAATGAGAACTGATTTAGGCAGTTCGAGTCGACCATGCAGAGCCCTTAAATCTGTAAGGCCTTCCTCAGGAGAAGAGGTTACTGGAGTATGCTGGACTCTCTTGGATGTTCTGAAGCCTCTTCACTGATGCTGAACATCTGACGTCTGATCTAAACCACAATCTTAATAGCAGTTTCCTGCACAATGAAATGAAGATGGTTGATCACTAGGAGAAAAAAAAACCCTTTTTGTTGTAAGGAAACTTTTTAAGCTAATAAACCTCATTGCCATGAATTCATCTTCTCCTTCTGCACGAAAATCTAAAAACAACATTGAAGTTAAACAGGTTCTTGCTTTTAAGAGCAAAAAAGGGTGAATATTTTGAATCTTGTACAGTAATGTCGCCAGGATGATGAAAAAGTTGGCAACGGTCGATGGCAGCAATTAGTTGTCTTTGACTGGATGACTGGCCAATGAATTCATGCAACTTCTCAATGCCAAAGCAAAGATCTCTTTCTTTGACAAATAAAGATACAACCTGAACTTGAACGAGCATTCACACTATTCTCTCCCTCCTCCTTCCTTGCCTTTTTGGCTTCACCCATCACCCCTTTTACCCCTTTTTGCTGAGGACCCACAGCCCTTATGCAACCAAATCAGAACGCTATTTAGGGAGATGAAGTAAAATAAACTGTGATGTGAGTCGACTCCAACTCGGGACTCTTATATAACAATGAGGTTGCTTCATAGATGAATGCTCCTTGGAAGAGACACTGATTCTCAAGGTCTGGGTTTATTTTAATTACCAGTGGAATAAGTTTTTTTCTGTGAAAAAAATGTAAATCCAAATCAAGTGGACTCAGTTGTAGCAAGGCCATCTGACTCCTTGGTTAAAAATGGCGTCAGCATGATTTTGTACCACTTTTGTAAAAAGTTGCTTGATTCAAAAGTTTTCAAAGGACCTTAGGGCTTTAGAAAGTGTGCTGACATCTACAGCCATGTATAAAAGGACCTTTTGAGGTAAAATTGTTTTAAAAATTTACTTTGTTAATTTGATGTAATGTGAAAGCGTATGTGACAGTGGGGATTGTCACAAATATTAGTTTTAAGATGTTTAAAGCAAAAAGTTAGACTCCAAATGCAGTCAGTTCATCGAGAATGAGCCTGCGTCCAGACCAGTACAGCTCTTATTAGCTATTTTTTTAGCATGTACATTTGCACACATAAAACTGCACCATGAGTGAGTAGTATGTTCGTTGTCATCACCACCCTGTTCTACGTGACGCTGCAGCCTTGCGTACATTTGTGTTTCGTTTTATTGAAAATAGTGAGCAAAATATAATTGCTTCTATGTTTTCTGCCAAAGCTCGAGTGGAGAAACAAATAAAAAGCAGGAGCCAGGAACTGTTTCAATCAAGAAACTGTCTTTTTATAGAAGTAGTTTCAAATTAAAGAATGTGCCTTCAGTAAGCTTTGGGGTTTATTTGCATACACAAAAAAAATTAAGCTTTTAAGAAAGGAATTTTAAGAAAATTAGGGAGGAGGACCCGTAGAGAACCCACGCATGCACAGGAAGAAGAATTTTGGGCTTTACTTTCATGTTTTTCAGAAACTGCTACTGGGATTTTCACCTGCAACCATCTCTCTGGTTTTCAGGGAAAATCCCCAGAGAGCAGCAGCTGTGTGAATGAAAATATGCTGCTAATGCGAGAGGCCAGAGGAGATTGGGTAGACTGGCTCAAGATGACGGAACCACAGGAGACACAAACTATTCGGAGACAGAACCTTCTTCTTAAACGAGCCAGTGGTCCCAGTTTCTGCGAACCAGTTCTGGCTCCATGAATGGTGCTGCTCAGACATGGATGTCCCACTCTTACTGTCATATTCCTTTTTATATGAAAACGTTGTGGAAAGCCTACGCTGCAAGTAGGATAAAAACATCCATCAGTTCTTCCATCCCAGCCCAGACCCGCTTCCTGGAGCTGAGCTCAGCACTGATAGCTGCCCGTCTCGTCCTGCTGCCCTGACCTTTGTCCAGATTCAGCGGATGAGGAAGTGTCAGTGGGAACCGGCTGGGTCAGGGGGGCTCTCGGTTTTCTCTGGCTCCCGGCTGCTCAGCCGTCCCCTACTGTACCGAGGGCTCCACATGTGTTTCCTGTTGTTTTTCAGTGCCGGCCCCTCTGCACCAGAGCAGAGGCCTTTTCCTGAGGCTTTGTTTGGTGTGGCCCTTGGGAATGGCTTAAATTTAGGTGTGCTTGACATACGCCTCTGCCCCCATGCTCACATGTGGGCCACAGCCAATACAGTATTTTTCTTCTTACTCATTTTTACCCCTATTTAAAATCTCAGAAAGAAACATCAGCTCTCTTCGTTTTTGCTGCCCTGGCTGTTCGTCTGCGCGTACAGTCTAACATCCACATGGAGCGGTGCAGCAGGACGGTTCCGCAGCGCCGTCCCAGTCAAACACAAACAGTAACGTGAGACATGACATGTTTATTTACATTTATCCAAGACCACAGTCTTTTCCAGAGAGTTGTTGTGTAAACCACAGCTGGGGACTGGCCCATTATTCCTGCGTTCTCGCATGTGCTTCATTGGCCTAAATTGAATCAGGAAAAACTTTCTTCTGTTTCAAACACTGACGTCAGACTGGCTCCAGAAAGGTGATGACCTACAGTAAGGGTGAAAACGAAGTACACCCTCTCAGCTCCAGGGATCTAACCTCAGAATTTTTTAAAGACACATTCAGCAAAATATTTAAAAGTTATGCGTGTTAAAAACTAAGCAGACCCATTTTGCTTTCATAAGAAGTAAGGCAGGGGTGTCCAAAGTGTGGCCAGGGGGCCACTTGCAGCCCTTGAAATAATTCTGTGTGGCCCCCGACAAAGATTTTATACACTGTAAAACCACAAAATCTCACCAAGTATTTCTGGTCTAGTTTCTAGGGCAAATATCTTGAAAACACTTGAAATAAGACAAAACTAGCTTACAAGTAACTTTTCAGCAGATATAGGAGCTTGTTTTAAGTCAATAATTCCTTAATATTGATGAAAAAGTTTGAGCTTTAAGTGAAATAATCTGCCAGTAGAACTAGACATTTTAGCTTATAATATGGAAAAAATATCTTGTCCCACTGGCAGATTATTTCACTGTATTGTGCTGAAGAATGACTTGTATGTTAGCTTTGTCTTATTTCAAGTGTATTCAAGATATTTGCAGTAGAAACTAGATGAGAAATGCTTGGTAAGACTTTGTTTTTGCAGTGAGTTAATGAAAGTAAGGTGGCAGGGAACAGCTTTTCTCTAAAACAAATATTTGGCTGCATTATTAAACTCATGAAGTTACATCTGGATTAACCACAGGAGCTCTGGAACATTGTCCTTTATTTTAGTTTTTGGTCTAGCTGGGACCAGAGTAGAGATGTTTTCCATTATGTTTTAAAGCCACAGCAACTGGGTAACTAGCAGATCCCAAACATCAGATAATCTACAACAATATGGCTGAAAATGAAGGGAATCAGGGTGTTGCAGTGGACCAGTCAAAGTCCAACCAGATTGAAAGCTGTGGTGGAACTGTTGCAGAAGTAAATTGAGCTTTGCAAATGAGACTGAGCCAAAAACATCAGAGATCGATGAAGTCTGCAACCACTGAGGGTTATTGCTGTGTAATTGCTGCAGCTATAAAGGTTAAGCTTTTGAATCACAGGGTGTCCTTAGTATTTCCACACACAGCTTTTCCATTTTGGCATCGTCTTTGTCAAACAACCGACATTGTGGAATCTGTTGCATGTTTTTGAACGCTTGAGGTTAGAAACGTTGGAATATGGTAAACGTTTTGTTTAGCTTGAATGTATGTGCGGAACCCCAATAACCTCAAAGGAAATACTTATGAATTACCTGAAGAAAACGGGCTTTATGTTTAAGAAAAACATGTAAACTGGACACAGCTCTTTGTGAAAATATGTTCAGCTGAAGTTCTTCCAGAAAAAGATGTTTGGATCCTTTTGATTCATTCAGCAAATGATGGAGGAAGTCCAAAGCCAGTCCTTTTGAATGACAGTTTTGGTGTTATGTTTGTTTTATAACGTCCAAAGTAATGAAAAATAACAACTTTATTTTTACCTAACTACCTCCGCCTGGTAGTTTGTATCACCTCTAAATGTTTTCTGGAGATGCTTAGGAAGCAGCAGCTCTCATCTGCTTTAAGATGCTTTCTGCACTGCAAAAACACAAAATCTTACTAAGTATTTCTGGTCGAGTTTAGAGTGCAAATATCTTGGAAACACTTGAATTAAGACAAAACTTACCTACAAGTAACTTCAGCACGATAAAGGCGATGGTTTTAAGTCAAGCTTATTCCTTAATATTGACTCAAAAGTTTTAGTTATAAGTGAAATAATCTGCCAGTGGAACAAGACGTTTTAACTTAAAATATGGGAAAAATGTCTTGTTCCACTGGCAGATTATTTCACTTATTTTCATCAATATTAAGGAATAATTGACTTAAAACAAGCTCCTATATCTGCTGAAAAGTTATTTGTATGTTAGTTTTGTCTTTTTCCAAGTGTATTCAAGGTATTTGCAGTAGAAACTAGACCAAAGTACTTGGTAAGATTTTGTGTTTTTGCAGTGTACATGATCTCTCTTGGCTGAAAAGACACCAAAACCTGAGCCGCCGCCCCTGCTCGCTCGCTTAAGCAGAACACGGCTCCCTCGCATTTCGATGCCTCTCTCTCCAGCTGGAACCCGAATGTTTTCCATTAAAGCAGAGGTGCACTAATTTACAGTGCGGCGAGAAGAAAAAAGAAACTGGCAGCTCAGCAGTTCCCTTCTCTTCCCCTCGGTCCCCGTCCATCGCCACCTTCCCCTCACCCTGGCCTTGTCTTTCTCCTCCTTCTCCTCCCGACACAGCGCTCGTCCGCCAGCGTGTGACATCACAGCGCTCATCTCCAAGCAAACGGCAAACTGTTCCCAGCAGTGAGTCAGGGTGGGATGGGGGGGGGGAATGGCTTCCATATGGGGCAAACACACACACATCAGCACGCTGCTCCTTCAGCACTCCCTGTTTTTCCACTGGAGTGGGGCAGGGGGGGGGATAAGAAACAAGAGAACTGGCACTTTATCTTTCTGATTCTATCTTTCATCTGTAGCTGGGGGCAGCGTTTGCCCACAGCTGAGCCCGCAATCACAAATCTATCATTTTATCATCTCGGTGTAGACAGGAAAGACAGCTCATCGGCTCTCTTTTGCTCTTGCCCAGTGATTGAGGAAATGGTAACTGGATCTCGGTGCTGGGCCACTCTCCTTCCAGCCGCCACAGGTTTGGCTTGGCTGCTGGCCAGCCGGCTGCCTGACACTCTGTAGCCTGGGAACATCCTGCCTCCTTGGCCGGACTCAGTGGAGGGGCGCACACGCCAAGCAGGATGCTCAAAATTCATTCATTTACAGTGCTTTGCAAAAGAATGTGCACCCCTGGAGCTTTTCCACTTTTTATCACGTTACAAGCACAAAATTAGTGCATTGTTTGGGGACTTTTTATTTCCTTTATGTGCCCTGTCTGGAAGTGTAACACTCAGTATTCTTGTCTGAGTGCCAAGGAGAAGCCCAACTGATTTACTTTCACAAGTGGAACGTTACGGCTTTCGCTATAATCAGGGCCAGATTAACAAGAATGTGGGCCTCTGGGATGGAGCCAGTTTTGGTGCAAATTATTGTCCATTATAGGTAGTCCTATACATCAGCAGGTATGAATAGCTGAATGGTAGGTTTAATATGTCAGAAAATGGGAAAAAAAAAACAGCACTCCAAAAATTTATAAAGGTTTAATGGGGGCAAAAGAAGAGTGCATTTTGGCTGAACAAGCTGATGACGGCATGTTGCTGAAAAGCGTTCTTCTTTTGCCCATGTTAAACCTTGATACATTTTTGGAGTGCTGGTTTTTTCTGTAGTTCAGAACCGGACACCCATTCATCTTTTTTTTTGCATTGGAGTTGTGCAGGTTTAATACGTCCCCTAGCCAATAACTCCATGTTGTTCCCAAAGAAATCGACTAAAACTTCACAATTTTCCAATATTTTGATCCTGTTTCTATTCATAAAAATTACAAAATAGTAGTACATTTCACCTAATTTGGGCCCATGAGTTTTATACAAAGTGCAATGTTTTCAAAACACACATTCATTAAAAAATAAATAAAAATCTTTTGGGCCCCCTCAAAAATCAGGGCCCTGGGCTAGAACCCGTTCTAAAGTCTGACAGGTGGGGCAAAAAGCTCAAAGGGATAGAGGGAGATAAGAGTAGAGGAAAGAAAGAAGGATGAAGAGAATACAAGAAAATATCTTCGACGTCTGCTTCTACACCTGCAGAAAGAGAGAAAAAACCAGAAAACCGAGAAACCAGAGCAACAAACAACTTGTGCTTATGTAACACCTGAATCCACACCTGAATGAACACCTGTGTGTGTCACCCCATGAAACATCAGAGTCCGCTTTTGTTTACGTCAATCTGATTATAATTCTAGGTGTTCTGTGACGACCTCAGAGGTTTGTTACAAATCATTAGAGAACAAACAGCATCATGAAGACCAAGGAGCACAGCAGACCTGTCAGGGAGAAGGTTGTGGAGAAGTTTAAAACAGTCAAAAAACAAGATGCATAGCTCTGAACATCTGTGCTCAGTTCAATCCATCATTTGAACATGGAAAGATTATGGGACAGCCATATACTTTTCCAAGACATGCCCAAAGAAGGTGCCTATATGTAAGAACTATGTGTGGTGAAAACTAAAAGCCATCTTCCCATCAGAGTTGATGGGAAGATGGATGGAGCTAACTACATGGAAGAGAACGTGCTAGCTGCTGCAAAAGACTTGAGACTGAGGCGGAGGTTCACCTTCCAGCAGGACAGCAAACCTTAACACATCCAGAGATATTATGGATCGGTTTAACTCAAGGCATATTCATTTCTCTTGGTGCTGATTGGCTGTATCCCAAGAGCAGAGACAGGGAAGACAGTAGATATTAGCGTCTGTGGTAGTGCTAAGATGGTTTCCTGTGTGTATTAATGCATATTAAGGTACATTTGGTGTTTGAACTGATAAAATAGGCAGTTATAACCATTTACGTTTGAATACTTTTGGATTCGTATGAACTGGGTTTGTGTCCAGTTTGGTGAAAGGCAGACAGTAAAGATCCATTTTCCAAGCAGCAGCGTTCCCATATGGAGTTGATTTAAGATCACACACAGAACTGAGAAGGCAGGTTGTCACTGTAGGAAGAAGTTTGTGCGTGTGGTTGACTGAAGGCTGCACGAAGACGTTAATGAATGTCTGCCCTTTGTTCTCCAGCAGCACAGGGGGTTTATGGCCCTACTGTAACCCTTAACTCTCTGTTTTCCACACAAACACATGCCACCTCTTTATATCTCAAACACAAGCCCGGGGCTCCCTCTTTTTCTTCAAACTTTGATTTATAGGCCCTAGTCTGAGTGAAAGGCAGCCAGTGGAAAAGTTTGTGTTTTGTGCAAAGGAGTGTGTTTGTATCTATGTGCACATTTGCGGAGAGATTAAGAAAGGGGAATTCTTCTTCAAAGTGAGCCCTGAGATGCCAGTGGAAGAAGGGCTTTTGTTTGGTTGCCTTGGGTTTTTTTTTTTTTTTTTTTTATTCCTCATTAATCATAGTTAATGTCCGTCTAATCCTTCCTGTGCTGGCCTGATTGCTGGCCAGGGGGTCATCATCAGCAGACAGAAAACATAACACAAAAAAGATGATGGAAGAAAGGAGAGTAGAGGGAGAAGAAAGGTATTAAGAAAACCTGCGGGCACTCGAAGCCGTTGAACCTGTTGTTCTGCTCTGATTAATATTTTCAGTGTAGGACACTTCCGTCCTGATCAAAAGAAAATGCCCTCAATTAATTTGCTGAATTCCTAGCCTGTAATTAGGGAAAAATATAGAGAAATAATGTGAAGTGGTGGTGTAGCGAGGAGAGGAAAGCAGTTAAGCTGCAGGTGAAACAGGGCAGTTGGAGAAAAAAGCCTCTTCCAGCAATCAAGAGGGCTTAGTTATATTTTCTTCCCTCAATGAACTCCTTGTCTTGCTGCATGGGATATGGAAACATAGCTTTTTTGAAAACATCCTCTGTCCGGCCAGTGGATTTCAGCTCTGGAAGTTGTGTAAGTCGCATGGGGATTTTTCCCAGGATGCAGCAGAGCTTGAGGCTCCAGGTGCCAAAACCAAGTAGCCAGCTGAGAACACGAGGGCCTTTTAATTTGCTGCTTAATCAAACGGCTCTGCATGCACCTGTTAGGCTTCTTTTCACAAGCTTCAGTGTGAGATAATTTTTCTATGTTTGCCCACATGAATGTTTATACAAAGATGTAACTATTGCAGTCTGATACATGAAACTGAAGTCTACATTGTATTGTGGGATACCCTTAGCAAGCTGCATGCTGAGGCTGGAGATGTTAAGGTTTTTTTTTTTTCATTTCACCCTGACGTTGAAAGGAATTTATTGGATCGCCCTGAAAAGACGGGCAGCTTTTCTAAATGCTACTCTGAGATGACCTTTCAACCCTTCCAAGACTGATGGACAGGAAAAATTGCATCCCTAAGGCTATTCCATCTTGGCATCGCGTGAACACACACTTGTGAACACACATACGCATGCTCCAAACTGCTAAACTGCCAACTCCTGTTTTTGTTTTTTTTATGCTCATACTTATATGATGGCTACTTTCCCTGTAAAAACAATGAAAACAGGAAGAGGTTGCTGTCGATTATCAGCTGTTTTTGGGATCATTGTCCTGCTAATGACACAGTTTGGGGCAAGCTTCAGCTGTTGGACAGATATACTCATGTGTCTCTGGAATGCCTTGTTATTAGAGTTTGACCAATACAGGGTTTTTTTTTAAGGCCAATGCCAATACCGATTATTCTAACATCAGTCTAACTGATCCCCGATATGTGTTGCCAATTTTTTTGGGCCGATTCTTGAGGCATATATTGCTTTTTCTTTCTCCATTTACATGATAAAAATGACACAATGACAAATTTCAAAGAGCAGATACAGCTAAATTAGGCATTTAAAAATACATTAAAAGTTGAAAACTTATCCTTGTTGTTGGCACACAGTCTTATAACATTACCCACTCTCTGCCAAAGAGGGAGCGGCATGCATGCGGCAACATGATCTCAAGGTATGGCTGCTGAATGCGCTCATCGATCAGCAAGTGCATGCACATATTGGCCAGTGCCAATGCAAGAAAAAAAACACAAATATCATTCCAAAACATCAGCTGGCTGGTATATCAGTCAACCTCTACTTGTTATACAGAAGAGTTCAGGGTTGAATCAATGATGTAAAGTGGCCAAGTCCTATGGCTGCAAACTGAGCTCAAATCATCACTCCTCCACCACTGTGATTGGTATTTATAAGGTGTACCATCTGAAGGCCCAACCTGAGCAGATAGCCTGACTAATCAGGCAGCTAATATCGTGTTGAAATACCCAAAGTGTGACGCTATATAAACCCAGTGGTGGGCACCACTAACTAAAAGGTAAGTTTAACTAACTCTAACGCACTAGTCATAAACATTAATCCCACTGACACACTGTACCAACATTTAGTGGTATTTAGTGGAAATTAATGCTAAATCTCTAAATTCAACCATGTTGATACACATCATGTGTCAGTCATGCAACATGTGCTATATCGCTCTCAGCGGAGTCAAAGTTGCACTTCAGGAAGCGATTCTTTGGAACACACCTTTCACTCATGGTTTCAGTTTTATAGTTGTTGAATATTGCTAACACTGTTTCTGATTTTGCTTAAAGCTGCAGTATGTAACTTTCCACGGCTCCTGACTCAGTCAGAAACAACCAATCAGAGCAAGGAGGAGGGTCTTAGTGCTGTCAATCACCCTCGTGTAGGCACTGCTAAATGTGCTAATGGTGAAAAAGCAACTTACCGTTCCAGGAAAAACTGTTTATCCGCTGTCATCGGTGGCCATGCTAACTAGCCTTAGCATTAGTAGCAGGCTATGTTATGGCGGACCAGCATCGCATAGCAGAGAGCAAGGGGGAGTATGTGAGCGGTGCATAAATGAGGGTGATTGACAGAGCTAAGACCCTCCTCCTGGCTCTGATTGGTTGTTTCTGCAGTTATTACTGTGAGCACTGGAAGAAGGCAGAGGAGCTTGATTTTTTTCACAGATTATATGTGTCTGTATACTGTCATGACATAATGATAATTTTAAGAAATATGTAAAAAACATTTTCATAAAAGTTACATACTGCAGCTTTCATGGACCATGGTAGGGCTTCAGTCAGAACAGGACATCAGTAGATTTTAAACTGTTTACTGTTGAATTACAGTGATGCTTTCTGGGTACAGAATAAAGATCATTTGCTGCACCGCATCACAGGTGGACAATGTGAGAAGAGGAAATGGAATGGCTGCGTAAACACTCTTCAAAATAAAAGCATGTATATAAATGTCTAACTATTTGAAGAGTTCTAAAAAGTCCATAACCAAAACCTCAACGCAGATGTTGAACTTTATTCTACTGAAACTTTACAAAACAACCAAGTAAATTAGTGCTAGAATTTATCCATAAAAAATAATTTAGGGGAAATTAAGTGTTCTAAGCGTCTTCAAAGGTAGCAAAAACGCAAAAAACCCCTCTGCTACTGCGCTAAAAATGGAGCTAATTTTTCGTTTAGGAGATTACTAGATTTGCGGAGGTGTGCCCACCACTGTATAAACCAGGGGTCAACTAAGAGCAACTACATGGGTTCTGAGTAATATGAAGGTCCACCAGTTTGAAACACACAATTTACCTTTAAGTATGTCACTTAATAAACAATAATTGATCTATTTTTGAACAGCTCTGTTGGCTACTCGTATGGTCTTCAGGGGCAACCTGGTGCTTGTTGGTGACACCTGGTACAAACCATAACAGCAAGTTGTAATATTCTGTGCAATGCACCAAAGAACACATCAGACAGACTGAACATAAAGTTATGGAGACACTGAAACAGGTTTAGGTTGTAAACCAGTATAAAATGTAACCCATTAAACATCTCATGGAACTCTGTTCAATCCATAATTTGACAGTGGTAAGAGTACAGCTCAATATTAAACCTACCAAGACATGGGCATCCACCCAATCTGACAGGAGAGCATTAATCAAAGAAGCAGCCTGTGGTGACTCTGGAGGAGCTGCAGAGATCCACACCTCAGGTAGAAGAATCTGATCGGACAACTACTGATGTTGCTCTTCACAAATCAGGCCTTCATTAGTGGCAACAAAAGTTAGCAGGACTCTTTGTGGAGAAGAAAAATAAAGTGTGGTGGTGGTGGTATCATGCTGTGGGGATGCTTTTTTTCAGCAGAGACAGGTGGTTAGAGTTGATGGGAAGATGGATGGAGGTAAATACAGGGAAATCCTGGAAGCAAACCTGTTAGAGGTTGCAAAACACTTAAGACTGTGGTGGAGGTTTATCTCAATACACAGTCGGAGCTATGATGGGATGCTTTGGATCAAAGCACATTTATGCATTAGAATGGTCAAGTCAAAGTTCTGATCTTAATCATACTGAATTTCTGTGAGAAGAAATGAATTGCTTGTGGACATTTTACATCCAGATTTAACAAAGTTTGGGTTGTATTGGAGTTCTGTCCTCAGAACCAGACTCAGAGGCTCGGACTCAGATGGACTGAATAAAGAAAATTATCACAAGGCGGGGGAAGAGGAAGAAATTATGAATGAAAGGAGGGAGTAAAAGGAGCAGAGTTCAGACTCTGTTTACATTCCCACCCTCTTTATGGTTTGTTTACTCCTCAACAACTACTGAAAAGAAGAAGAAAGGTTAATGCATTTGATTTCATCAGAATGACAGATTTGCCTCGACATCTGCGAGGGGTTTGTTTTGGAACAGCTTCTCTGAGCGGCAAAAGGAAGCTTTTGACAGAAACTTCCTGCAGCTCAAAATCATTCAATCACCAACACTTTTGGGACCATTTTACATCAGTAAGCAAAATAAAAACTGACGACTTCTTTTTCTTCACACATGACGACCAAATGGTGGAAAGTTCTTATGCTGGCGTCATGTGTGAGAAACAGGATCTCGTGTTCGGTCGATAATACGAGAAGACAATCGCGTGGTTCGTCCAACTATCAATATTTTCCAACAATTAAAGCCGGATAAGGAAAAATGGAGATTGAAACCCAAGTATTCCAGTAAGCCCTCCCATACAGCCAAAACCAAATATAGCTAATTTCTTGAATTATTACGCGTGTTGATTTATCGTCAAATACTGTCAAAGCTTGCGTAACTGACATGATTTGTTCACCATTATGGTTAATTTCAAACTATGTGGGTTTGGATTCACCGAGTAATACTAAAATTATATAGACTATGCTGAGGTTATGACTTTTTTACACTAGTCTAAGTAGCATAGCTCTGACAGAAACAAGATGCAAGAAAAATCTAAAATTTCATTGATAAACATAATTGTCATGGCATAACAGGCTGATTTGGTGGTGAACTGTTAGAGGCTGAAGGAGTGGCTCAGGATCAGTGAAAGTTCACAAAATTACAGTCATTATCTATTAAATGAGAAGCCTGAAGATCCACAGAGGGGGTCGGTTTGGGGTACAGGTGAGTACAGAGGGAGAACAGAACATGGTGAACAGGAAAAGCCTAAGAATACTGGACTGTAGAGAATAGAGTGTCCTGTGGGTTTTTGCAGAGACAGGTGATTGTAGGAAGGAGCTCAGATGAACTGAGAGAGTGAGAGAGAGATAATCAAATCTGATTGCATAGGCGTAGAGATATGTAAGGGTCCAGAGGGATTTAATGAGAGAAACAGAGCTGAAATCCAGGATTCCTTCCTCAAGAGGTTGATTTATTGATTTGATTTATCAGGGAAGCAAAGAGGAATCAGAAACAGGGACAAAACCTCAGGAGCACAAAGACACCAGATTATAGGCTGGACAATAGGATGGAAACAGACAATCTGTAACATTTAACTGGAGAAACAGTTGAGAAGTTGTATACAAGGACACTAGTATAAGTAATCATATCAGGAGTTTCCTTTAGGGATGACTGGAAACTTTTAGAGACAGTTAAAAGAACCAGATAACATGACGTGTCCCAACTTTTAAGCATTTACTGAGACTTTAAATGAAATGAAGTGACATTAGACTAATATAGCACTTCATTAGGACACTCAAAGACGCTTTTCAATGAAATCAGTCATTCCCATTCACGCATACATTCATACGCTGACAATGGCAAGGTACTACATTGTTGGACAAAGATTGTATGACAAAAGTGAAGCAGCTATACTGACGCCATCGGCCTCTCTGACCACCACCAGCTGGCAAGATGGGTGAAGTTTCTTGCCCAAGGACACAACAACAGAGATGGATAGGGCTCAAACTGGCAACCCACCGATTGCAGGATGAACTCCTACCTCTGTCAACACAAACAAATAAAATCTAGTTGAGTTCTACTGAACAGTGAGTTTTAATTCATAAGAGTTAAAAAGGCAATGTAAAGTTATACTTGTAAAGCAAACAATCACTGTCTAAAGTCCCACAACAGCATTTCAGCCAGGTTGAGGATGTTGTTCTGTTGAAGACTCAGTTTGGGCCAACCTTCGGTTGTTGGACACAAGGCCTCACATTTGACTCTAGAAAACAGAGAAGTTCATGGTCGGCTCAATAACTGCAAGCGGCCCAAATCCTGTGGCTCAAACACAAGCTTGAATCATCATCCCTCCACCACTAAGCTTGATAGTTTTGAGATGATATAGTGTGTTTGGTTTTCTCCAATCATGGTACTGTGAACTATATCCAAACATCTTTTGGTATGATCTGTTTAAAGGACATTGTTTCAGAAGTCTTGTGCTTCATTGAAAACCTAAGTCAAGCTGCCATCTTGTTATTAGAGAGAAGATACTTTCTCCTGACAATTCTTCTAAACACATCATGATTGTTTAGTGTTTTTCTAATTTTCTTGTCATGAACTTATCATTAGACTTTCTAACTGAGGCCTGTTGGATCTGAGATGAAGCATTTGTATTTTTTTGCAATTTCTTTAAGCATTACATGGTCTAGTCTTGGGGTGTATTTACTTGAATGTCCCCTCTTGGGAAGCTGTTTGGGATTGACTTTATAACCCCCTGTTAATTGAAGGGCAGCAACATCTGGTCTGGTAAAACCATTGTTGAGGTCTTTCCACCTTGGAAAGACATCCACAATGGTGCTAAAGGCTTCATTTGAAGCCGAATGAGCGGTCAAGTGGTTGTGGGATGTTCATCTTTGCACATACCTTTCATACATGGCGCAGACCCCCTGAGGACACCCCTTCCCTTTCAGTATACATCACTCCCTTCCTGCATCTTCCTTTTTTGTTTAACGAAAAGGTCACAGAGAGAGTGCCACACCTTTCTGCAGACAGCATCCTCGACGGACAACTTTGCAATTTCCATCCAGGAGTTTTTAGCCGTTTGATAATCTCTGTCTGCATAAAAACTGAAAGCTGCTTCTCCGTGTTTGGTTCTGGTTCTGGGGATGCAGAGTAGACCAGAACCAGAAGATCTGAGTGGTCTGGAAGGTTGATACAATGACAACAGGTCTTTAATGTATTTTGTTGCTAAGCTATTCAGTGATTTATAAAGTAACAAAAGTATTTTAAAGTCTAGTCTCTGAGCTACAGAGAGCCAGAGTAAAGACTTTAGAACTGGGGTGATGTGTTCTATTTTCCTGGTTTTAGTGAGAACACAAGCAGCAGCATTCTGGATCAGCTGCAGCTGTCTGACTGACTTTTTAGGCAGACCTGTGAAGACACTGCTGCAGTAATCAATGCGACTAAAGATGAACACATGGATGAGTTTCTCTAGATCTTGTTGAGACATTAGTCCTTTGATCCTGGAAATCACACGACTATGTCAATGAGAGCCGATTTCGACTCGTCACAAAGTATGGGAGAGCCTTAACATATTGGCAAACTCCACAGCACTTTGAGAGATAGAAAGTGTCAGGGCTTTATGAACTAGCATGAGGTTTCACAGAGGGTGTTGAATGAGACCGAAGAGAGACTGTTGGCTGTACCAGCCTGCATGATGATTCATCCTAAACCACTGCTATCAACACACAGATATCTTTCTCCTCCATCTCCATCAGAGATACACACTTAAATCAGCCTTTACACACACACCCACCCACACACCCACACACACACACACAGCCTTTACACACACACTCTTCTCCTGTGGAAATTCCCTCATCATGACTGCTGTTGTAATAATAATTATGTCCAATATTACCATAGCAATACTAGCAAACACAATCAGAACTGCCAAACTCCAGGAAAGATAAAAATGATGGCCAATGTTTGGCAGCAATCCCATCAGTTTGCCTCCATTTACGATAAAGAACCACCAGGGAGGTGACTGTGGGCTTTAGTGGCTGTAGTGTTTATGATGAAGTCCTGATACAGGTTACTCCCATAACAGCTTCTAGAAAAGTTAAAGATTAAAATGGCATTGCAGTCACATTTGATCTTCTGATTGCTTATACAAGCAGGATTTGACGAGATTGAAATGGGAATGTCTTACATCACAGCATTCTTGGTGTCTTAAATGGCCAATCTATATTTGAGCAATACTTGTGTTTCACTGATATTGTAGTACTGTTGCCTTGCAGCAAGAGCATCCTGGGTTCGAATCCTGCTCTGGGGACTTTTTACATGGAGTTTGCATGTTCTACCATTGGGTTAATTTTTTTTTCTCTGTATACAGAGAAAAAAAATGGCTGGATGGATGGATGGATGGACGGACAAGACATAAAACATTTTCTATGAGATTAATGGTACATTTTAAAGAAATAAGATGGAAAATCAGAAGTTGTAATTCTTCTGATTATGTTATAGCACAGGATTTAAAGTTTAGTCAAGCTCCTTATTGTCAAAATCTTGGTTTATTTTGTTTTTTTTCTGGGTTCTTAGTTCAGATCATTTGTTATCCATTTATCCGTTCTTCTTAGTTTTCATTCTGATTAGATCAGCCTTATTTCTGTTCTAGACTGTTCAGTCTACTCTTAGTTTGGTTAGATTATGTTTATTATTTATTCCTTGTGTCTAGCTATTCTTTGTTACAATTATATTTGTTTTCCTAGTTCTCCTGTTTGTGTACTCTCCCTCGCTCCCTTGTGGCTTTCACTCTCTTGCTCTCTCTCTCTCTCTCCTCAGTCTGCCTTCTGCTTTCTCCCTTCACACCTGCAACCTGTTAACCAATCAGTCCCAGCCTATTGTTCCAGCATTCACACTCGCAGAATTTAAAACCTCTCTTTCATTCATTCCTTGCTGGATTCTCCTGTCAAACCCCATTATATTTAATTACTTCCATGTACCCGGTTTCTCTCCTGCAATTTCCTTGGTTTTTGTAAATTTTTGTTAATCATCTTTCATTAAATTTTCATTATCTGCTCAATGCCTCTGCCTGCTGCATTTTGGTCCACTCATTCTACAAACCATAACACTTACTTGGCTGCACTTGACCAATAGTGGGTTGAAACTGATTTTGCCTTCAGACATAAGGTTGAACTCATTGTGCCTGGAACACTCCCTCTGTCTGATCCTCATATCTTATATGTTGGACTTGGACTTCTCCATCAAAAGTTGTTCATGGTACTTCAAGAAAGCCAACAAATCACCTTGAAACTTAAGTTCTTTGTGATATTTACTACTTTTCTATCTGGTATCAGTCATTTGGCTTTTTTTCCATAACTACTCGCTCTACTGGACTCTACATGGCTCGTCTTCCATTACAATGGGGTATAATTTTAATGTGGGCAGAGTTGTCATAGTAGACAGACCAAAGAGTAACGTGATGTCACTGTGGTCTAGCCGCTGCCTAGCCAATCAGTGACCAGCAGTCTTCTGAGCTTGAGGTGGCTTGCTTGGAACTTGGCCGAGTAGACACTAAAAAAGGAGTTGGTACCAAGTACCAGTACATAAAGTGAAACCCTAAAAACCAAGTTGAGCTCAGCAGATACTACTGGAAAAGAGTTTTGACATCGGAAACCCAGATCTTCTATATTCAGAATTGATAGGCTTTCTAAAAACAGAGTTTTGTTAAATCCTGCATTGAAAATTTACTTCTTTTTTTTTTTTTTTTTTAATCATCCTGCTGTTTTTATTATAACTATACAGCCATTGAAAAGAAAATCCATCTCTGGCCATTCAGAAGCTTTAATTTTAGAATCAGATTTATTGAGTTTGTCCCACCCTCTCCACCAATCACTTCCATGCATTTAATTTTCAACTCAAAGTTCTCAGAAACAGCTCAGATGTTTGAACTATACTATTAACATCCATTGACTTGGCAATATAAAACTTCCATTCATCCATCCATCATGATTGGGTGAGGGGTATGGTACACCCAGGACAGACTGTTAGTCTATCAAAGGACAGTCCTAAAGTTGTTGCATGTTTTTATCTTTATTTCTTTCAATAATGTCATTATCTCAAATATGCTCTTGGCTATACCTTGACAGGCATTTATGATGTTAACAAAAACACTTTAAACCACATTCTCAGTCTTGCCAACTTGGATTTATGACCTTTGTTTCAAACCTTTGTGCAACCACATGCCTTCAATGTTACCAATGTGGTCACCAGAATACACTAAGGGAACCTCAAGAAATCCATGTATTTCACAGAAGAAGCCAAACCTTGGCCGGCTTTTGCTAACCACAGTCACCTTATTTCTTCACTTGGTAGGTTTCCAGATCTTGGCTGCTGCTCAGTACTGTAGTGACATTTCACAACAGCAATTACAACGGTGTAGCAGCTACATTTGCTGCGTGGAGCTACAAAAATGTAATACATCGATATTGTTGATACATCAAGCTTGAGCAACTACACCGCGACATTCGAGGGTGAAGATAAACAGACGCGGAGCTCTATACACATTCCTACATAAAAGCACACATATGCACTCAGAGGCACACGGGCCGCCAGCATTCCTCCAGCATGAAAGTGCTTTCATGTTTACAGCAGAACAAACAGAGCAGGGCTTCACCTCCTGTGTTTATCTGCAAAATGCTGGTTTCCATGACTGCCTCCCCTCCCAGCAGCAAGAAACAAAACATTTGCTTGGAAGGATTAGACTCTGACAAGCAGGAAGCATAAAAGAAACATAATGAGGCATGGTTCTAATCATTTTTATATATCATTAGCAACAATAATCAAGACAGTTTCTTACAAATAGGAACTATGTCTCAATAGGAATTGTCAAAAACAGGGGACTACAGCTAAAAACAAAACGTTACCTCATCCTTCAGCTATACTCAGCTCTATGAGAACAATCAGGCATAAAAGAGATTAATTACATTTTATACTTTACTGTTCTAATTCAGCCAGAAAAATACTAACATTCTTCTTCTCTGATGAGGTTTCAATCATAAGTGTTGTCATTTTTAAACTTAGGCTTCAGAAGAAGTTGAAGAACATTTTCTTGACATGTTTTTTTCCACAAAATAAATTATATGGTGCTGTAGTCCGTTTAGCAAATACCAATTATCCAACCCATCCATGCATTGTCTATACTCACCTATCCTTGCAGGGGGGGCAGGTTGCCAGTCTATTTCAGGGCGACATAGAGACACACAGGACAAACAACCATGTAGACACATTAACTAACAGTCATGTTTTTGGAGTGTTAAAGAAAGCCAGAGTACCCGGAGAGCACCCACACATGCACAAGGAGAACATGGAAACTCCATGCAGAAAGACCCAGGCCAGGATTCAAACTCAGGACTTTCTTGTTGCAAGACAATAGTGGTAATAATACATTTATGTCATGTTAAGTTTAACAGAGCCTAGGTGCAGATTACCACTTCTATGATGCATGATGGCGAATTTAATGATAAAAAGGCAAAAGCTTACGGGACTTGAATCTTGGATGAAGATTAATGTAGAAACATGGGAGGGAAAAATGACAGCCATGGAACGTACACAGAAAACAGTAGAATCTGGTAGGGCACAATGGGGAAAACAGGTGAGACAGTTAAATGGAGTGAAGCTAATAAACAGCCAGACGTGGGAGCATGAAAAAGAAAAGCATGAAGTAAAATGACAGAAACTAAAAGAGAAGAGACCTGAAACAAATCTAATAAATAAATGTAAACAAGAGACATAACACAAAAAAATGGATGCTGGGGAAGACATAAATAAAACTGTAAGCCAAGGAGAGAAAAACCTGAAACATGTCTAATTTACATCATTTGTCTCCTCCCCATTATGAGCAGGCTGTTTGCCCTCAAGCAAGGCATGAGGCAGTGCTCAGTAGTCAACTATAGGCTCGAAAATGACTGAATATGAACCCGATTGTTGCTTCTTAAAATGAAAAAGTGTTCCCAGTTGCTGTTCCTGAATGATGATTAGGTCAAAGCCAAAGATTTGTAAAACTAAAAGCAATACAATGAGTTCAAACTAGCAGCCGGGTCTGGGAAAGTTCTGCTCTCTATCATTGAGCGGATGTGGTTGGCAAATAGAAATTATTAACATAGCAAGCACATCTTCAGGGTCTTTATTTATAGATCTGTGCATACAGTACTTATTTGTTGGACAGCCCGTCTAGCCAGATCTCTCCTTGCTCCATTTGCCATCAGCCCCTCAAATGAAATAAAGAACACATGGAAGTTTTCCCCTCATTGCTTGTTCAAAAACGTTTCCCTGATGACATCTTTCTCTGTCTTTCTTCTGCTCCCATCCCTAATCGTACCCCTGGAACTGCTCGCCCAGAACAAGCAATGCCAATCGACCTCAAAATTTCCATTCGGAAAAGAAAAGAAAACCAAAACAAACAAATGATGAGATTAAAAAAAAGAGAAGAAGAAAGTGGAGAAACAACATTTGCGTGTGCGGCAGTGATGGGAGGGCAAACTCTGTGCCAACTGTGTTATGGTTGGCAAACCTTGAAGTGCCTGATCAGCGTTACAGAGGGAGGGAGAAAAAAGCAAAGCGACATACAGTGCGGTCACCATTCCCTGTGTGTTTGAACTGTGGGAGAATTTCATGTGGTTGCAATTTTCTTATTAAAGTAATGGGGGTCTATCAGTGTGTAGGATTTACAGATGGAGGGGTGAAGGGGGTCGGGAGGGAAAGCTGAACACCAGCTGCTGTTGTTAGTGTATGCGGGTTAGAGGACGTGTATATGTTCGTTTACAGTATTACTGAAGCTACTACATGTTAGGAGATATTCAGTAACTCACCACATAATAACCTGTAATAAAGCCACTTTGGACTGAGTGTGCAGTAATTTGGTCTGGGTGTGAAATATGGAGTCCTTGAGTTCTCTTTCAATGGTAAATTTCACATCTAAATAATGTTTAACATTTTATCAGATTTGAATGTTTTTGTTGAAGTAAGAATCAATTTGTGTTAAAACTCAAATATAGACCCTCGTGAAACAGGGCGACTAAATATTGCTCCTAAACACATTTATGCAAAATAGCAGTGTAGTTCATGTTCAGAAAACAAGTTGTGGACAAAATCTGAAAAAAAGAAATAACCATTTTATCTAATATTATTAATTCCAACTAATTTTAATACACTGTACATACAGTGCTGTAAACAGCATTTTCTTCTGTTGACTTGTCACACCTCACTGTTTTAGATCCATCCATCCATTTTCTATACCCGCTTATCCTTGCAGGGTCATCAGAGGGCTGGTGCCTATGTCTAGTAGTCACTGAACAAGAGGGGGGGTACACCCCGGACAGGTCGCCATTCCATCAAGTTATCTACGCAACACCGAGAGAGACTAGATTCAACTTTTCTGCACTCCTAGAGACTCCCAAGTACACAACAAAATGCATTTAAGCACTAAAAAAATTATTTTGCATGATATGTTTCGAATAAGCTAAGTGTAGAAAATCTCAAGGGTGTGAATACTTTTGCAACACACTGGGGTGTTGGGTTTGCACAGGTATTAGCTTTTTCTTAATTTTAAATGATGGCAAGACCACAATTTCTCTCGTTTTATGAACTTACTTTGATAAGACGTACCAACTATACAGAGCCACACTTTAAAAATCCTAACTATCCCTTTATCCCCTGAGCAAATTATAAAAACATTATTTTTTATGTAATTATAGGCAAACAATTTGTGTAAGAAAGTGTTGCACTTTAACTCTGCTCTACCCTGCTATACATTGGACCCTCGCCTCTTCACTGTTCAGTATTTGTGGACTTTTCTGTCGAATGTACCTCCAAGTTATTCGCCTATTCATGGAATCTAAAATATTAAAAATAAATTGCAGCTTGGAAAGACCTAGGCTAAATGCTACTTGATATAGTACCAGCTGGCAGTTGCAAAGCAGCCAATCCAGGAGCACCATTTATTTTCCTTGGTGCTGATTGGCTGTAACCCTAAAACCGGAGGAAGATTGTAGCAGCGCTTTCTATGGT
This sequence comes from Anableps anableps, assembly GCA_014839685.1. Taxonomy (NCBI): domain Eukaryota; kingdom Metazoa; phylum Chordata; class Actinopteri; order Cyprinodontiformes; family Anablepidae; genus Anableps; species Anableps anableps. Next base: position 7,245,347 of record CM026076.1, on the reverse strand, counting down.
GCTGGACTGTAGATGTTTGATTCTGCAGTAGTGCTAAGACTGTTTCCACTGTGTAATGCACATGAAGTATTGTTGGTGTTTTTGCCTTTTAAAATAAGCAGTTATAAGGGTTTTTAGAGGGGGTCTCAAGTATTTGCATATTCTAGCTATTTGTGGGTGGCTGTTTTAACATACCCCCACAAATACCAGGGATCCACTCTTTTAGATACGTGTTGATTTCTTAGGAAGAGATTCTATTAATATGGAATAATGTTATTCTTTTAAATGTTCATAAATACAGTTCCTTGATAAATCAGTACTATTGTTACTCTATCATATTCTTCAAAAATATCAACTCAAATGTCTCCAGAGCTGCTGTCAGCCACAGATTCAAAGCTAGAATAGATCAGATTTTATTGATTATCCACCATTTATGATTTTTAAACGAAAAGCACAGTGTATTGAACCACTGATATGCATGTAATTCAAAGTGCTTTACAGGAAAATAAAATAAGAATGGTAAAGAAATTTTTAAGCAAAGTTGGAGGACCCATTCACTTATTGGTAAGTCAGTGACTGTAGTGGGCTACTATCTATCTAGCTAGCTAGCTAGCTGGCTAGCTCTCATATTTTAGGTTCCTTGTGTTTTCTTCAAGTTACATCGTGAAAATAATGTTTCTTTCCTAGGAAGTGGGTGTATGTTTGGTTGTTTGAGGCTGAAAACTGAAGCTGTTGTCCTGGGCCCAATTCATGCAAGAACCACCAGTGTCCCTGAGTGATAAATTGTACAAATATAGAAACAGCAAATCGCATCTATCTTGTTCTTTGAAAATATCAACTCAAATGTCTCCAAAGCTGCTGTCAGCCACAGAGTCAAAGCTAGAATAGATCAGATGTTATTGATTGAAGTGTTTTGGTATAACAAGCTTACATGAAACTTATACGTACTTGGCCGTACTTCAGGAGTAAACGCACATTAGGAACGGCTCACTATTTATTCAAACACTGGATTAAGATCTGTGGGAAATCATACAGGACTGGAAACAATAAAAAGGGAATTTGTTGATTAATTTTTAACTTAAAGCATTTTTCTTTATTTTTAAACAAAGCAAAACATGTGTATGGCTCAGAGTCAGTACTTGCTTTCTACTTGTGCCAGTAAAAATGTGGTTTGATGCAATTATCAGGTTCGTGAATATATTAGTAATGCAAAGAGAGATCAACTGATATGTGAAGGGAAAAAGCTGGGAGAAGGGGCGGGCAGGAGAAGAAAACAACGGAGGGATGTTTATGTTTCCATGCCATACATCAAATTCCCCTTTCATTACTGAAACCCAGATATTTGCAAAATTTTCACACATCCTTCATAAAGCTGTGCGGTTTTGGTTACCCTCACCAAGATGGGGTGTCTCTCTCTTGGCTGTGTGTGTGGATAGGGTCTCAGACCTCAGCAGGATTAGCGGTCACAGTGCTTTGCCAAGGAGGTGAATGAATGGGAGGGTGAGTGTTTAGCTTCCAAAGCCCCAAAACACAAAAGCTTTAGAAAAAAACCAAAACGAATGTCATTCCATATTAATGAAGATGAGTTTTTAATTTGCTCCAGTTGGGACTGAACAGCCTTCAGGGGACACAGGGGTCATTCGGTTTACTATACCTTACATGGTTATGTCAAATGTCATTGGTTTCAACCACACAGAAATAGCTGTGGATGTAATAACAAAGTTTACACAACAGAGAAAGAAGGAATGAGAAGAAGAAGAAGAAAACTTCGGAAAGATAGTCAGGTGAAGACAGAGGAGTGAACTGAGACGCTAGTGGAGGCAGCATGTTGAAGCAGCTCTGACACACTAGCTCTGATTGGTTCTTTTTGTAGTTCTTTGTTAATTTTGGGGTTCATTGCATGTTTGGACAAATTTATATTTATTTATTTATATTTATATTACCTCTGGTTTTGGATGCTGTGCAGCTGGAAGGATTTTTGCTCTTACTGTTAATACTTTCAGACAGCTGTTATGATTCATAACCGTGGTAACATTTTGTTTTTACAACTGGGAGCAGCTGATTAGCATCTCAAAAGCTCAAATAATTCCTGAACTATGACCTCAAATCTCAGAAGAGCTGAAAAGTAGGCTTCATGGAAGCAGAGCAGGACCAAAAAGCTGATAGAGAAGGAAGAAGTTCAAATCATCTCTTCCATCGATCATGATGGGTAAAGATTATATCCCAGACTCCAACGTCTCTCTATCCGGCATCCTAACAGAGATTTAAAGAGGAGTGGCAAAAGCAAATAAGGTGGAGTATTATGACAACTGATGGTGTCATCCAGGACATGTTACTGGATGACACCAGTAACATCTGCTGCTCAGATATTGAGCTGTTAGCATTTCATGACAGTCATGAAACTGTCATACAGCAACAGTCTTCAGTCAGAGGCCTTTTAGACTGCTACCGGAGATCCTTCCAGCCCACAGCATCACCATCCACAACGACTCTTTTAAGATACTTGGATGAAATGAGTTAACATTTAATTTCCTTTTGGGATAAATAAAGTATTTTTGAATTGAATTGAAGGTTTGTTTCTGCTTGCTTGGATAGAAGGAGGTGGAAGAAGGCGTTCTAGTCAGATGAAACAAGACTAGACTTTGGTATACATTCAAAAACATCACTGCAAATTGCAATGCACACATCAAGCCCTGAGTTAAAAAATGGTGGTTGCAGGAACACGGAAGCTGGTCAGGGTTGATGGGAGGAGCTAAATACAGGGAAGTTCTGAAAGAAGTTCCAACATACCGGACTCAAATGAATGACATGCTATAGATCTCTGGAGAACTTACTAACATGCTGAGGAGTCAACTTAGCATTTGATTCAGGTGTGTTGGATCAGTGATGCCAAAAATGTCTCCAGACAGTGGCTCTGGAGGGGTTGAAGACACCTGCAAAGGCTGTAGAGGCTGTAAAAGACTTGAGAATGAGGTGAAGTTTCGCCAGGCTGCAGATTATGATTTAGATAAAAGCATATTCATGTGCCCGAATGGTCCATTCAAAGATCCGACCTTAATCCAATTGTGGCATGATTTAAAAAGCACCTTTGCAGAGATTACATCTAATCTGATTGATCTTGAGATGTTTTGCAAAGAAAAATGGGCAAAACATGAGTTTCTAGATAGTAGAGACATACCCCAAACCACTTGCAACCCTCCAAATATTAAAAATAAAACTTCAGAAAAAAGAAAAACAAATGTAATTTCATATTAATGACAATGAATTTTTAATTTGTTCCAGCGGAGTTTGAACAGTTGACACCGGGGTCAGCCAGCCCACTATACCTAAAGGGCCATGTCAAACATCACTGCTTATAAAAACATGAAAATCCCTGTGGTTGTAATTACAAGGTTTACACAACAGAGGGAGAAGGGATGAGAAGAAAAGGGAGAAGAAGAAAGGGTGGTTAGATGGTGTAGTAGAGAAAAGGAGAGGGGGGGTTGTGTTGGTTCTCTGGATGGAAGCCAAGGGAAGGCTTGGCAAACCTTGCAGGATTTCTGCGGGTAGATGTCTGAGGACAGATCTGCAGTCTTTTCAAACGGAGACACTGAGAGATGAGATGTGCTGACCTATATTCACATCTTTACACTTCGGGCTGCGGTTGGAAACCTAAAGCAGAGTTTGGTTTGCGACATCCAAGTTAGTCCTGCATGTCTGTGATGTTGGTGTTTTATGCAGCTGACAGTAATCCTTGTCTCGTCTTGCTTGCATTAAGCAAATCCTACAGTTGCCTTGGTTCCCAGGCAGAGTTTGACTTGTCACTCCAGCAGAGATTTTTACCCTTGCTCTGTGGTGGGTTTGATAATGTTTGAAAAGAAAGACATATGTTTCATTTGATCATTTTATTAGCTGCAATCTGCAACTGCTCATGTTTGCTATGAGAGCTCCTTCAGACATCTAGCCACAGAATTTTTTTTTTTTCACTGTATAGGTTTGCATTTAAGATTTACAATAAAGCACAAGATTTCTGCATTGACTTGAAGTGGAATTGATTATCCACCATTTATGATTTTTAAATGCAAAGCACAATGTATTGAACAACTGACATGCATATAATTCAAAGTGTTTTAAAGGAAAATAAAAGAAGAACAGTAAAAAAAAATAAAAATAAGCAAAGTTGGTGGACCCATCTGACCTATCCACTTATTGGTATTATGAGTCAGTGACTGTGGTGGGCTGCAGTTGAGGTGACAGAAATTCAAAGCTGTGTGCCATCAGCATACGTGTGGCAAGAGATGTAATATTTCATAATTTGAGCTAGGAGGAGCATATGAATGTTGAATAGAAGCCATAGAATCTATCTAGCTTGCTATTTAACGATCTAGCTACCTATCTAGCTATCTAACTTGGTATTTATATAGCTAGATAGCTATCTAGCTATTTATCGAGCTTGCTATTTATCTAGCTCGCTAGCTATCTAGTTATTTATCTGGCTTGCTGTTTATCTGGCTAGCTTGCTATCATATTTTCAGTTCCTTCCCACATAGCAGACAAGTCTGGGCCAGATCTGGCATCAACTGGCACTGCTGGCACGGCAATTTATGTTGTCCATGGCATGCAGAATGTTAATCTTCACATATCATTTCTATGATTCATCTTGAGCTATCCTACTTGGATGATAAAAACTAATTTTAAGTAGATCTGATAATAAAACAAGCCACATTTGATCTTAAATATCTTAAGAATATTTTACTTGTTTTTAGAGATTGCATTTAGTTTAGTCCCTCTCTCTTAATAATGCTAATTTCAGTCAGTTGAAGATGGTACTTTGAAGGTCAAATATTTTGTTTGTTATTGTAGACAGTTGAAGACCATCAGAGGCTGGATTTTGTGGAAATAATGTCATCCTTCACCATAAACCCGAAGGTTGAAGATAATTAGACTTATTAGCTTAAACTCAATAATAAGTTCCTCTGACTCAAAGGTTTTGATGTAGTGTAACATTTTCAGTGCATTTAACTCAAACATTTTGATTGACTATTTGTTTGTTAAATCAGCATAACTTAAATAACTTAATAAAGAAAACTGAACAGAAATTAGTACTTATATTAAAAAATTTAAATAATTATAATAATAAATCTAAATTTATAATTATAACATAACAGCCAAAATTACTGTTCTCTGATGTCGGAATTTAAAGTGTGTGTGATGAGGAGCATATTCTACAATCATTGTGCAAGAATGTATTTCTTTATATGTACTATTTTATTAGTGAAATTTATGTATTGCATATGTTTTTTCACTTGAACGCTGAGAATCTAGAGATCCACAAAGCGTTTGATGCTTCATAATGTCCGCTTCACCCTCCGAGTCAGAAGGGGGCGCTAATGGGTCTAATGCGCTAGTTTAAATAAAACAGAGAATATCAAAGCTGGAATCATCCGGTTGTCATCACTGCAGCAAGGAGATATTCGTAATAATTTCTGATGCTGCCAGCTCACTGGACGCATGGTATGTATTTTATAATAACATTTAATCATCGAGACTTACCTGAATCATGTTTGGCTTGGCATGGAGAGTTTAGACTGCTGTGAGTTACAAATGTTAGCATCATTTAGCTCCCAAACACAACCGGAAGTATTCTTTGCACACAGTTGGCTTCTGGTTCAAGTAATTCAGATTTGGTTTTAGATATGTTTTAACATAGCATCGCACTGTTTTTGCTGGTGGAACCCGGTAAATGTTGGGAGTTTAATCAAGTCAGACATTATCAGGAAAGTGAAAACTGCTCGTTTGGTTTGAACCGAAATTCACTTCATTGGGGCTGAAAAATCGACGGAAATGGCAGTCTTGTCTTATTCGTAATAAGAGGCTATAATTCTTGCAGACATCATGTATTTTCCTATAGTTTGGCTATTTTGGCAATTGCCGTGTCTTTCCACACTATTTCGTTTTTTTTCTCAGAGAGGAACTTATAAATTGATGCTGGTGTTTTGTCCTTTGGCTGTTTTTTAAATGAAGGTGTCCGAAGATTTCCAACGGATTAGGAACCAGAACCTGGCCAATTCTTTGCTGAGCTTGACCGCTATCTGCCTCATCTGATGAACACCCAAAACTGAGAACAGCAGATTCTTTGGCTGAAATTTTAAAAAATTCGCAGTGAACAGGTGAATGAATTATTTTATATTTTCATACATTAAAGTTTTGTTACTTTGCACAGATCCTGTGATTCAGATGAGCTCTTAAGGTTATTGTTGGTGTACTTCGTGTTTGCAGGTTGTCTCATTAATTTGAATATGTAGAATTTTATTTGTGAATTTATTGTGATTGAACTGTTTTACAATCAGTTTTGTTCAGTAAACCTAATAGAAGATACACTTTTATTTTGATCAAACCAGGAGTTGCATGACATCCGCACCAGACGAACCACTGTTTCCCATCACCTTCCTGTATATCTGCTTGAGGACGTCTGTGGCTTTTTTACAACCTGGACAGTGAGTGTTATTAGATAATATGACATCTATGTATTACATGAATAGCTAATCAAAAATTCTAACATGCTTAATAACTTCTCCTTGTTCAAACCTCTCAAATCATGCAAACTGAATGAATGGTCCAGTTTGCACTGGATGAAGATTTGTGTTGTTGAAAGTGACTGGTGACCATAACACAAATTCAGTTCCCTACCATCCTGTGAAAGCTTCTGTGGTCATTGAAAGTGCCATCTTAGTCTGCCTTTTGACTTCCTGGTGATGTTTGGATAATATCTTCACTACACTTTATCCCAAAGCACTTACAAACGCTTATGACTTCAAGATTTTACTTTGTGTAGAACCGGGGTGTCAGCCAACTTGTCCTTTTTTATTATTTTGTGTTATTTATATGTGTAAAGCACTTTGTTGACCATTGGTTATTTTACAGTACTTGAATTCAATTCAATAGTACTTTATTTATCCCCAAAGGGAAATTACACTTCCAGTACAACCCATCCAGGACAAACAAACAGACATGACGTAAGACATGGGGAGACGGGTGACTGAGGCTCTGCAGCCTTATGAGAGGCGCTGGCCTTTCATTAGAAAGAAAGATACCACAATAGGTAAGAGGAGGGGGGAAAAAAATCATATTTCACACTTTATCCTTAGCAGGCTACAGTTTGAGATTGCAAAAGATGGTAAATTTATAAAGATTTATAAAGATAGTAATAAAGATTGAGGTTTGTTAACATAAGATTATGTGGTTGTGTACTTATTTTACTGAGACTAATAAATTATATAGCACGTCTGTATTGCATGGGTTTATTAAAGTGCACACCTGGCTGACTTCTGGTTCCAGTGCTGAAACTGCTCTGGGCCAGCACAGGGCCACTGGTGTTTCCACAGCTGGCACCCACCAGGTATGGGCGAGCAAAGGGCTGTCATTCTTAGTGGTATCTGGGCCAAGTGTGAGTGCATTGTGTGGGCCAGAACTGGATCAGACCAATTTTGCTATGTGGGTTATGTCTTCCTTAAGTTACATAGTGAAAAGAATGTTTTTTTTTGTTTGTTTTTTTTTTCCAGGTAGTGGGTGTATGTTTGGTTGTTTGTGGCTGCAAATTGAAGCTGTTGTCCTGGGCCCAGTTCATGCAAAAACCATCAGTGTCCCTGAGTGATAAATTATACAAATATAGAAACAGCAACTCATCTCTTTGAGCAGCTACTCAAAACAAGCCTCCCCAGCCATCTTTTTCTGCTGTATATATGATGCAACACTTTAAATGGTTTATTTACAATAAATAAACAGTATGTTTGATGGGCATAGTCCAAATTCTTGCTTTGGAAGTATCACTAAAAGTGACTCCATGTATGTGACATGAAGCAGCCAGATAGTTAACAAGAATTGTCAGTGATCTTAGGTGTTATTCACTGTGCAAGAAAAAGATTTCCTCAGAGTCTAAGGCTTACATGCACAAGGTCTTTGACAGTGAGCTCAATTCACTCCCACTCCTTGTCCTTTGTCCACAGACGTCTCCTCTGTGAAACCTGACCGCGGGGACAATCATCATTCCTCAGCTATTAGCACCAAATCTTTGAATGTGAGGAGACGTGTTGTCAGCTGACTGGCTCTGGTTTCTGCACAGATGAGTGGAGTGAGGGGTCAGTGACGCTTGTCAGCGACCCCTAACGGCCTCTGGTTTCCTGTCCAGGGACCACTCAATGGCCCCTATTACATGTCATTGAAGAAACCAGAAAGTGGTCACTGCTCTTGGTATTCACCACAAGGATCTTTATCTTGCTAGCTGCTAAGATGAAACTCAAGAGTTTCCATAATGAATGTGCTTTCATAGCAAACCATGAGCAGTTGAAGATATAGCTAAGATATGCATGCACAGATATAGGTAAATTACTCTGAAAGAAAATAAGGTTCTTTCTCTGTCCAGTTTTAAAGATTACTTATCTTTTCAATGGTCTGTTTTTCTCTGAGCAGATGATTTGGATAGAGTTGTGTAACTAGAGGAAGGATTTGAACTTTTTGCCAAGAGGCAAAAAGTAGGAATTGTTACTCTGAAAGTGAACAGAGGAAGAAAACTCATAAATGTGCAGCGATCCAGCTGTCTGAGCAAACCGTACTGTGTTTTGCTGTGTTATCCTGCTCAGTGCTGTCAGTCTAAGAACTATTATCATCTGAGCCAAAGAAAATTCATCCTGTCTGAACGCGGGAACCAAAAGTAACATCCAATTTAGCTAGTCAGTTGAAAGCCTAAAATGTTAAAGTGCACTTAGCAGAATGGAGACTTGGCAGCCCTAATGAACATGGAAGAAGAGCTGCTCTATGAACAGCAGAAAAGCAGCCGTCCAGGAGTCTTTCAGCCTCGGCGCTCATCTTGATCTTCTGGACGTCTGTTTTCAAGCCAGCTCATGTCAAGTTATTGGGTCAGTAACTTCTGACCTATGCCTTTTGCCTCTTTTTGAGTAAATCACTGATATTAACCAGAGCTCAGAGAGAAAATAACAGCTCTGTACTTGGAAACAGCCAGAGCTGAGTTTTTCCTTTTTTCCTCTAAAGAATTTCATGATTACTCATCACAAGACTGGGGTTAAAATTGTCCATTTCCTGAACTGATTGATAACTAAAAACATAAAACCATTAATGTGCATCCTAACTAAATAAAACCGTTATTGTGTTTGATCCGGTTCTGCTATAATATGCAAAAGCAGTAACAAAGACTTCAGTCTGGAAATCAGGGAGACTTTTTTTTCCTTTGCTTTTAAACTAGTTCAAAGCCTCTTGTCTGTCAATTAGACCAATGCACATTGCTGAAGGCTACAGAAGGTAACGACTGTAACTGGCTGACCTTACAAAGAAGGCTAGTGCTGTCATCAGATAAAGAAACATTTATTTAGTGCTGGAAGTTAAAGAAAATCAATTTCTGAATTGTTAATGTCATCATTTCACATGCTATATATATATATATATATATATATATATATATATATATATATATATATATATATATATATATATATATATATATATATATATATATATATATAATTTTTTTTTTTTTTCTACAAAAATAAGGTAGCACCCAGAAGTTATAAGCTTCAGGTTGAAACAGAGTGCTTGGAATAGGAATAGAAAAAATATGTATTTTAGATATGCTGCCTTTACTAACAAAAGTATAAAGCCACACACTAAGCAAACATTAAAATTTCCTATCCGATTTGCACTTGGAAAGAGGTTTGCAGCAAATAAAACCAGTGGAAGAGTTTTCCAGATCACAATAAATAGGTAAGCACAATGTTTGCCTACCATTTTTCTTTGTGGAGACCATCCATCCATTTTCTTCTGCTTATCCGGGGTTGGGTGGCTGGGGCAGCAGCCTAAGCAGGGAGACCCAGACTTCCCTCTTCCCAGCCACTTGGGTCAGCTCCTCTGAGGGAATCCCAAGGCATTCTCAGGCCAGCCGAGAAACATTGTCCCTCCAGAGTATCCTGGGTCTCCTCCCGGTAAGATGTGCCTGGAACACCTCACCAGGGAGGTGTTCCAGGCAACTGGCTCCTCTTGACGTGAAGAAGCAGCAGTACTACTCTGAGCCCCTCTTAAATGATTGAGCTTCTCACCCTATCCTATCTCTAAGGGGGAGCCCAGACACCCCACAGAAGAAACTCATTTCGGCTGCTTGTATCCATGATCTCATTTTTTCGGTCATGACCCAAAGCTCATGACCACAGATGAGGGTAGGAACGTAGATCGACCAGTAAATCGAGAGCTTCTCTTTTTGACTCAGCTCTCTCTTCACCACGACAGACTGGTACAGCGCCTACATCACTGCCAACGCAGCACCAATCCGTCTATCAATCTCCCACTCCATTTTCCCCTCATTCATGAAGACCCTGAGTTACTTGAACTCCTCTACTTGAGGCAGGACCCCCCCCCCTCTTTGGAGACCATCTGATTATGATATTTACATCACATGAACCCAACCAACTGGCGATCTGTCCAGGGTGTACCCCGCCTCTTGCCCAATGACCGCTGGAGATGGGTATCAGCCATTTTGCGAGGATAAGCGGGTATAGACGATGGATGGATGAACCCAACTACCCAACCCCCTGTGAGACTTCATTCACTACTTTTCCTGGTGAAAACTGCATAACATCACATGCCGAAGTGCACGCTGTCTGCCGCTAATAATCCAAGTGTCTGAGACTCTCTTTAAATACACTCCGAGACTAAGCAGATTACTGCTCAGTGGTAAGATCAATGGGTCAGGACATGAACAACTGACCCAGTTACTCTGAGCAGCATGTACACAACTGATTATGTATCCTCTCTTCCTGGATAGCTTTACATTGAAAAATGAGCTAAAGTGGTGGCAGATAGGCAAACATCGCCACACATTCATATCTCCATCCACTTATCTGTCTGCACTCCCAGACCATAGCCCAAACAGTTGGAGTGAAATTGGAAATGAAACCACATCCTGTCTGATTGAATTTGAGGACCTGCTGAGGCTCTGGGTGGCTGTGCAAACAAACAGAGCTGAATCATGACAGACCGGCTCCTAAACACACCTACACACCTCAAGCTTAGGTAAAGGGGGATGAAATACAACGCCTTTATCTCATCTCCTTATCTGTACCTGCAGCCAATAAGCCCCACACACACACACACACACACACACACACACACACACACACACACACACACACACACACACACTTTTACAGCGTTTTACTGTACATATTTGCTGAAGGTGAAACAGAACAGTAGGGCAATGTGTTTGTTGGCAAATGATCAGCTAAGCGTCGTTGCCAGAAAGTTGATGGAAAGTATTTGTTATTCTAATCGCCTGTGTCAGAACCTGCGAGGGACATCAAGCGTTATAAGGAAATAAAATGGATCATGGCAGCTGCTTTTTGGAGCCAGATGAACAACCTTTGATAGTCATGTCTATTAAGATGCAAAACACACCTCTATCGTGTGTTACTCCTTTTACTATTGCAGTGATAGCTCTGATTTTTGAGTGCTTTTGGGGATTGATGCAGACATATTTAATTCTTTTATTCATCTTGGTTTTTCACAAATTATGCCCTATCTGTTGCCATAACTAAATTGTATGCCTTTAATCATGTCCAAGTCACATCCAGATGTTGATCTGAGATTAAGTTAAAGATAGTCCTCCTTCCTCATCCTACCTGTACCACTGAGAGTATAACAGCCCCAGGACATCATCCTACCTACCACCACCAACTGGAATGGTGTTTTGGGGTTTGAGAGCTTTCTTCATGTAGACATACTTCTCGTCATGTCTCATCTGACCATAAAACCTTTCTCCAGAAGGCATTTAGTTTGTCCATGTGGACTGGTGGAAATTTCAGTTCAGCCTCAAGGTGTTGATTTTGTTTTCCAAAAGCAAGCTAGCACCCAGCAACACTACAGCACTAAACATTTTTAAGCTGGTGCTCTCTCTCTTAATTACGCCCACACAGTGTTCCAGTATCCGATTACGGCTAGCTAAGGCCATGTCAGTCCAAATTCAAGATCACAAGATAGAAAACATGTGGCACCTAAAAGGACACCTTGATCAAATCCTGAAGAGCAACTTCTTTATCTTCATTTTATGGTCAATTGCAGACACCTTTGGAGACTCCATTTGTAAAGCAATCCTTGAGGCAAACTCAAACAACTTTGTGCCAGGTTTCTCCAGCCTGTCAGCTGCAGAGATGGAGGAAAGGTGTCAAGTACACATATGATTCTAGTAGAGGAGACTGACATGGTCCACTACCAGATGTGAGATCCCATGTTATCGGCCGTGAGGGATGGCACGTGTCCAGCGAGAGGCAACTGATGCAACTCTTTCTCCTTCCTTCTTTCTCGACTCTGATCCTGTTTATTTTTGGTCATAGATAGAAATTAGAGGAAAAAAAATATACTTTATTTGTGTTATGTGCAAATATTTGAACAAGTTGTGCCAGCTTGTTACACAACCAAGGAGGGAATCTGCACTCAGAGCTTTATAAGCTCTGCAATCAGAAGCTTCAGCAGATAACAGGAATCCATCCATCCATCTGCTGATCCAAGATCAGGTCACTGTGGTTACAGGAGGAAAACCAAAACAATCAAAATTTCTCACCTGCAGCAATCTTCAGCTCCTTCTAGGGGATCCCAAGGCCCTCTTCTGACTGCTGGGCATGCTCTGACAACAAGTAGGAATATTTAAAGCCAAGTAACTATATGGAGAGACTGTTTTTATAGTTGTTTACACTAACTGTAGCAGCTAACTATGCTAACACTGCTAATCTACCGTGAAAGGAAACAATGCTCAATTTTTGTTCTTACTGTGTAGTTAAAAAAATAGCTAATTTAAGTTCTTGCAGGATATGTACAATCATTTAACAGCAGTAACTGCCAATAAAAGCTGTTAAAACTGTTTAGAAAGTGCCAGCACCCACCAAGCATTAAACTTTGTTTTTAAGCTGTTTGATATTCTCTCTCTTAATTACGCCCACACACAGCGTTCCAGTATCTGATTACGGCTAGCTAAGGCCATGTCAGTCCAAACTCAAGATGTCGAGATAGAAAATATGTGGCACCTAAAAGGACTCCTTGATCAAATCCTGAAGAGCAACTTCTTTATCTTCATTTTATGGTCAATTGCAGACACCTTTGGAGACTCCATTTGTAAAGCAATCCTTGAGGCAAACTCAAACAACTTTGTGCCAGGTTTCTCCAGCCTGTCAGCTGCAGAGACGGAGGAAAGGTGTCAAGTACACATATGATTCTAGTACAAGGAACTGACATGGTCCACTACCAGATGTGAGATCCCATGTTATTGGCTGTGAGGGATGGCACGTGTCCAGTGAGAGGCAACTGATGCAGCTCTTTCTCCTTTCTCGACTGATCCTGTTTATTTTTAGTCATAGTTAGAAATTAAAGAAAAAAAACAAGAAACTTTATTTCCATAGATCAGATATCAAATACTATCAGGTATTTCAAAGAGGAACTCTTTCTCTCTCTCTGGATTAGACAAACAAAAAATTCAAAATTTTGGACCCAGTTCTTGTTTTTTTTTTTTTTGTTTTTTTTTTTTACCATTTCTGTTTTATGCTGTATTTCTACCAGAAAGAGTTGTTCCAATAAAACATAAAACAGACCCAAATTAGGAAAATATCCATAACCAAAATGAGAGTATCTAAACTTGTGACTGCAACTCTATCTCTGCTTTGGCAAGAACAGTTCTACTCCAAACACTCAGCATAAAGTAAAAATAGCTGGTATACAAATGCGCCTGTGGGTTAAATCTTTCCAGATGCTTCAAGCTCTGATGCCCAAAGTATTTGGGGGTGGATGAGGAGAGATCTAAAATGCTATCATTTGAAAGGAAGAGATATAATTACAACTGCTTTTACTTTGCTTGATTCTGACAATCAACCAATGCTGGTTTTGTGCAGACAAGAGCTATTATTTAGAAAAAGCTAGTATGATTCTAAAATTCACAACAGCCATCAAGTGACAGTGGCTTGGCCTTATACGACGTAGAAAATTGATAGGAAGTGCGGTAAGCCTGAATAAGACACCATTCAGAAAAATGTAGGCTACATTCAACCATGTTGTTTTCAAGACTCATACAAAGAGACACCATTATTACCATTTGTCCATAAAATTACGTATGCAACGTCTTGCTACTAGCCATTCATGCCAAAAGCATCATTCATTGAGTATGTTTTGGCATTCCCTTTTTCTCTCAGTTGGTGCTGACACAGGAAGCCAGACTAAACAGGCCGTGCTGCTTTAGATGCATCTGGAAACCCAGACTTTCTTCCATTGTGAAGTTTCCTCAGCAAGATTGTAGCACGTTTCCGAATTCTTGGTTCACTGACATTTTTCCCATGTGATGTCATGTCAGAACAAAGTTAATCAAAAAGACACTATTATTATTGTCATATGGTATCATTGGTGTGTGGCGTCAGTGTGGTGCAGGCTTTATTTCCACGATAAGATAACGTTGCTACTAAAGTTACAGGACTTGCATCTATCCGATGGAACATAAGAACCGTTCTACAGCCATAATCGGATACTGTGGCGTTCATAAAAGTGAAGACCTTCCTGAAATTTCATACTCTGTTCGATTTCAGAAACCCAGGTTTCCCCTATGAATTTTGACCTGGAAGCTGCTCCACTGTGACTTTGTATGTGTCCGTGGGAAAGTGTTGTTGCTGATAAAAAGCTAGGAAGATGAGTCAAATGAATCAGAGCAATGTCTGTGTGGCAGCATATCTTGTTTGGACAGCAGTTTCCTCAGTTGTAGAGCGAAAGGTGGACAGGTTAACTGCTGCTGCCCTCATCAGCAGACGAGAGGATGTTTGTCTTTTTTTTTTTTACTTAGAGTCACTCAGTTGAACCTGACTGTTCTGAGGGATTATTTTCAGTTTAGTGCAGCATATTTCAGCTGAGTTTCCTATGTGTAGGCACTAAAAGTAGGCAAAAGGAAAACAGATAAGCTTTCACACTTCATCTCATCCCAAAATATGCAAAGCTAGTCAGAAGCAGCGAGTTATGAGTCATTTTTTACAGTTGTATTTTATTTTCGCTGGTGTTGGGATGAGCAGATCCACCTTCAGCCTTGGACCTTTATAGTGTTGTCATTTTTGGACATGATGTTGGGCTGAAGCCACAAAACAATACAGAAATCTAGAGTCTCAGCACAGCTTCAGGTCAGATTTTAGATGATTTTACTCTAGTTTTTTAAGCTTGATGTCAAAGGTTGTTTGCTACAGAAGTTCACCGCTCACCATGGCTTTCTTTGGAGACATTTTTGTGATTAAAGGGAGAAAATACAAGAAACTTTATTTGTTATGTTTATGTCATATGCAAATATTTGAACAAGTTGTGCCAGCTTGTTACACAACCAAGGAGAGAATCTGCACTCAGAGCTTTATAAGCTCTGCAATCAGAAGCTTCAGCAGATAACAGGAATCCATCCATCCATCCATCCATCCATCCATCTGCTGATCCAAGATCAGGTCACTGTGGTTACAGGAGGAAAACCAAAACAATCAAAATTTCTCACCTGCAGCAATCTTCAGCTCCTTCTAGGGGATCCCAAGGCCCTCTTCTGACTGCTGGGCATGCTCTGACAACAAGTAGGAATATTTAAAGCCAAGTAACTATATGGAGAGACTGTTTTTATAGTTGTTTACACTAACTGTAGCAGCTAACTATGCTAACACTGCTAATCTACCGTGAAAGGAAACATTGCACAAGTTTTGTTCTTACTGTGGTCACATCTAGTTAAAAAAAACTAATTTAAATTCTTGCAGGATATGTACAATCATTTAACAGCAGTAATTGCCAATAAAAGCTGTTAAAACTGTTTAGAAAGTACCAGCACCAAGCAACACTAAAACACTAAACTTGTTTTTAAGCTGCTTGGTGTTCTGGCTCTTAATTACGCCCACACACAATGTTCTGGTGTCTGATTATGGCTAAAAAAATAACCATTTATCTTCTTTGGAGATATTATTGTGCTAACCATCATCCTGTACCAGCTAAGTGTGCTAATATGGCTAATTGCTGATGAATGTTATTTAAAACTGTTTTTAAAAAAGGCTACATTTGTATTTACTAAACCTTTTCACTAAAATAGCGTTGTGCTTTCTTTTCACTCTGCCACATTCTCCTACTATTCTCCAATTCTGCATTATTTGCAATCTGTTATTTCAGCTTTTAACTTTGTGTTCTCTGGTTTTCCCTCTTCATAGAAACTACACCTGGCCTGGTCTGTTTAGTTGTGACACTTTCCTGGAAGGGGGCATCGGATGAGCTACTGCTCACAACAACTTAATGTTCTCCTTCTATAGACGATCCACTTGACCCCATCATTCAGTGTTTAACCATGTCTCTCTCCTAGACAAAGCTATTGGCTGAGCTTTTGCTGCAACTAACTGTATGTACTCTCTTTCATCCTACAGATTTGCAAACTGGCTCAGAGCTTATATGTTTAGCTGTGTTTCTCTCCTTGATGAAGCCACTATAGCAGCTAATGCTGCCATTATTTATTTTTTACTCTAACATAGAAAATTCTCCTACATCAGTTCTTCTGTTTCTTTTTGTGTGTCTGCTCTGTTTTCTCAAACCTCCAGACAGTTGTGACAGATGGCTGCTAACACTTAGCCAGGTTCTGCTGGAGGTTTCTTCCTGTTAAAGTGGAGTTTTCCTTTCTACTGTCACTACATGCATGCAGAGAATAAGGGATTGTTGCAAAGTCAGTGAGACAAATCAAGTGACATGCTACATGCTCATCCAGGAGGAGTGCATGCTACAGGTTAATTTCGCTATGCCATCTGCTGGATTTCTGGAGATAGAAAACTTTGTAACCAATTTAAATAAACTGAACTTGACAACACTGTTTTATAACTAGGATGAATTGGAATGCATGGTCTTGACTTGTAATTTGCCTGTATGATTACACTGAATTGACTTCGCTAGCAACCCCTGCTTACCAACCTGTCGGGTAGAAACACAAAGAACATGGATTGAGGCATCCTTGATATTAGAAATCTGTCTAAGTTGACATATTGCGTGTTCAGATTTCAGCTACTTGCCGAAGTTTCTTGTTGCTAATATTTTTTTGATTGAAGACTACAAGAATCTAGCTTGTTATCTTCCAAGATTGAGGCTTTGGTTTGACTGGTGATGTTGTGTTTTTCTACATCAAGTGAAAGAGTGAACAAAACAGTATAGGATGATAAAGATATTAAACCCCTGCAAAAGCAACGAAGAAGTATTTAACAGTTAAATAACTGGAAGTTAGGTTTTGTTCCTGTCTGCTGCTTCCTCTTCCCCTCCCTTTCTCTGCAGGTTGGCCACATCAGTTTGCTTCAGATTTGTTTTGTGACAAACAGAAGCCCAACGATGGCATTTCATCTGCTGTCTGCATCATTCAGCACTACACTGAAGTCATCCTGGCTACCGTGGAAAAATACACACTTAGCGTCTGTAGATTGTGTGTGTGTATTTGCGTAATGAAAGTGATTTAACAGATGATGACTGTGCTCTCGATGCAGCTTTATCTGTTTGCAAGCAAACCGAGTTTGAGTTCATGGGGATTCCTCTCACCAGGTAGGCCCATTCATCACTGATGGCAGTGTGTATGCACTGGGCTTACCGTCATCCACAGCTCCCACTCTCAGAGAGTTTGGAGAACTGCTCCCCCTCCCCCCGCCAGCCCCTCCACCCCAACGATTTCTGTGTGCTCTCTTCTCTTCTCTTCTTTTCTTCTTTCCTTGAGGTTTCACCACAGACCATCTCCTTTTAGCAGAGATCAGCTGCCTGCACAACAGTTGAAAACACACACACTCACACACGCTCACATGCCCAGCCCACCCAGCGACAACTGTGGGCAGATTGATGAAATATGCAAATATACAGTGGCTTCATCCAGATCTGCCCTCCCTACTGTGTCTCATTCACACGAATAAGATCCATTAAGATGAGTGTTAACAGGCCTGAACAGTATGCACCATTTAAATGGTAATGCTTCAGAAAAAGAAGCATTGTTCCCCTGTTGCAGGAGATGGGAGTTCCTGGGAGGGGGGTCCATCAGTGAAGAAAGCCTGTAACAGTTAGAAAATGTTAATGAACTCGGGACGCTTCGCACTGAACCCGGACAATAAAGTCCCCCTGACCATGAAATGGGACGATGGGTTTCATGCTGAACTCCCTTTATATGCTTCATCCTCCCTGGACCTTAGTCAGATGTCCTGACCCGGGGAGGGGAGAGTTTGGTGGACGCAGTTTTGTGTCCCCATCAGAATACGACCGGCTGGACTCAACGGTGAGCAGCTGAGATGGCTTGCAGATGTGCAGCTGTTAGTTTCTCTGTTAACTCTGCAGAGTGGGAAGCGCTGGGTATAACGGGGGAGGTCAGGAGAACCGGCCAGACCTCAAGGATGTGTGGATGTCTTTGTCCACGCCTGGTCATCTTTTACTGAACGAGACCGTTTTTAATGATGTAATGATGAGGCTTTGAGTTGGCTCTCCCAATAAAGAACCATTTAAGAACCAAGAACAACCTTGATGGAAAGACCCTATAATTGATCAGGCATGGGGCCTGTTTGTCAGAAAAGCCAGTGTTCAGTGGTTATTTGGTACCACAGGACATTTATTTTTAATGAGCCTCCTAGTTATGGAGAGCAATAAGATGATTGGTCTGTTTTTTTACACCCACCACTGAGAGAGAAACACATGATGCACATAATTTCATAGATTTATAAGTAAACTCCTATTCTGTGTTTGCTTAGGTGTTTTTTTCCTCTGGTTTGAAGCACTCAGCAGTCATATAATAGATGTTGCTATCAGGATCCCCATGATTAGTTGTTCTGTTTTGCGTCTTAATGCAATTCCAAGGCGGAAAGACATCAGCATTGACCTCAGTGAAGCAATTGTTGCTGCTCATGAATCTTGGAAGCATTGTAAAGCCATATCCAATCTATTTATCCACAATTCTTCATGTGAAATGTAAGTTAACGAAACCACATTTGGAAAAAGAAAAACAGTTATGAGACGGAAGATTTCCAGAAGAAAGCATCATGGCTACATGTTAAGTTTGCAATGTCGCATCAGAAAGAGCTGAAAGTTCAGACGATGCCCCATGAACGTTGCCTTGAACGTTTGGTAAACATTTGCAGCCAATATTCACCAAACGTTAAACTGAAACACCATAAAATGTCCTGCGGATGGTTAATGATGTTTAATTTTGTCGTTTGCCAAACGTCATAATGACCTGTATACTAATGACATTAAAGATTACCAAGGTACAAGTAATGGCAAAATAACACTTTATTCTATTATACATGTACATAAGAGACATTATCAGTAAAACTTTTATTAGAAAAATGTAAGAGGTACAGAGCATCAATTTTAATGCAATGAATTTGGAATAAGACATTCGCAATAAAATTCGGGGGGGAAAAAGAATCAAGGAAAACATCAGCCTTTTAAAACATCCAGAGCTTAGAAAAATACCTGAGGATCAGAGTTGTAGAGTACCCAAAAATTGCACTCAAGTAAGACAACAATGTCTTTTAATCAGATGAGACCAGACCAGATTGTCAAGCACGGTGGTGGAGGGGTAATTATTTGGGCTTGTTTTGCAGCCACGGGACCTGGGGGGCCTTGCAGTCTTTGATTCCATCATGAACTCCTCTGTAGACCAATTTGAAGCTGACAGTTGAAGCTTTGCCCAAATTGGGTCATCAACAGGGCAATAATCCAAAAACTTCAGCAGAATAGCTGAAAAGCAAAGAATCAATGAGTTATAACAACAAAATGACTTTAATTTATTGCTGCTAAAAGATCTACATGCTGTTAATCATGGGAGGTATCATTCTCATTTCCTGTCTAAAATATCATCCAACCAAAGTTACAATTTCATGACATATTTCTGAGTTAAATAGGGAAAAGGAGTGGATGAACTGAAGGATCTATAAAAAAGATGTTGAACATCTAGTCTTTATGTCTGCTGTGAAAACTGACCAACTGGCTGAATATTACCCCCCGCTAGCAAGCGAATATTAGTCAAACGTCTTAATGTTCACTCTGAATATTTAATCATCATGGAAGATATGTTTTTGCTGTGATTTTATTCAATCGGTTTTACATCTTTTAGCCCTTTATTGTAGTTACTATTAGCTGGAAAAATGTAACTATAACACTTGGAACATGTAAGCCAAGAATAAATGCCCTCCAAACAGTCCTTTGCGATATGAATACTGCACTGCACTGCAAAAACATAAAATCTAAGCAAGTATTTTTGGTCGAGTTTCTTGTAAAAATATCTTGAATACATTTGAAATAAGACAAAACTAACTTACAAGTAATATAGGAGCTTGTTTTAAGTCACTAATTCCTTAACATTGATGAAAAAGTTGTAGTCATAAGTGAAATAATCTGCCAGGGGGACAAGACATTTTAACTTATATCTTGGGAAAAATATCTTGATCCACTGACAGATTATTTCACTTATAACTAGAACTTTTTCATCAGTATTAAGGAATTATTAGACTTAAAACAAGCTCCAATATCTGCTGGAAAGTAACTTGTATGTTAGTTATTTCAAATGTGTTCAAGATATTTGCACTAGAAACTAGATCAAAAATACTTGGTAAGGTTTTGTCTTTTTGCAGTGTGTTATTGCAGTTACTATATATTTGCGATATATTGTACAGCGGAAATACAAAAATTCAGCAAGTTAATTCAATCCACAGAAAAACAAATTCAAACCAAACAACTGAAAGCCTCAACTCAGTGCTGCTGTTTGTTTTTCTAAAGACATCTTTTGATCCTGTGGGACTTCTTTATTTTTTTATTTTTTCAAATCATGAACTCCCACTTCAGTATTAAGCAATATTCAGTGTTTTCCAATCTAATGATGTGTTCTCCGCTGCGAGCAGTCTAGCTCAGATGCTTTTCTTTTTAACTACACAAAAAGCTACTTTCCCACAGGGGATTTAGACTGTCAGCACTCAGATTACAGCGTTGGCTCACTTTTAACATTAACCACACTCACACAGCATACAAATGTTGCACCTTAATCGGTGTGTACCAGTGGTAACTCACAAACCTCCACTGTTCCAACAGGCCTAATAATTCCCACATAGGCAGCGTTTGGATTGAGGGAATGCTGGTTTTCTCTAAACAAGATGCCAAACCTGTGTGCATGTGCCAAGATGCTGGTATGCCGCATGCACACGTATACACTTACACACACACACACACACACTTTTCAACACAGATCTAATCAGCAGCTCGAACTTTTATGCATTTGCCCCACTCCCTCCCCGAGTAAAAACACATGGAGTTGCTTTTTCCGTCTGTCTGTTCACCAATCTCTTTCTTCCCCTCACAACATATGTATAAGAATATGTTTGTTTTTAGGGGAGAGAAAGGCCTTGGTGACATTAAACACGACTGACGGAAAGCGGGTAGAATAAACAAGGTCGCCAATAGAAAAGCTGCCCTTCAAACACTCAGTACTTTGAGCATCGGCCAGGGATCAACTGTGTTTATCAAGTCCCGGGGCTATAGAGGAACTCAGACAAAGAGGACGACAAAGAGGGAGAAATGTGGACAAGAATGGAGGATGAAGTAGAGCATCCATGTATCCCAGTGGTGGATAGCATTAACCAGCAGCAGGTTGTTTGTATAAACAGTCTGTTTTAACAGATAAATTCCCAGTGAAACATGTTGAAATGTTACAAACTGTGGAAAAACTTCAAAGGTTACCAGTCTTTTGCTGCAGTCTGGCAACAGTCTCTATAACCTGCCCAAACAGTCTACAATTCAACCACTCCAGGTAGTCACACCCTGCGACTAAAGAGTTATTGCACAATGAAGCAGTCATGGCATAAAACCAACTCTGCTCTGTTGGCTGCTCAGAAACATAGCAGCAAAATGTTCACTTCAACCCCCAACCGCCCTCCATCCAAACACAGGAAAACAGCATGGCAGAAACGATGGACCAACCTAAAAGAGGCCACGATGAAAATTATACCACCATAATAGCAGTATATTAGCACTGGCATTATGAAACCTTGTAGTTCTGCTATAATGGGGCTAGTGCGTTTCAAATGGTAACACATTTATATAGGAAACTTCCAGCAGCAGGTTGTAAACATGCAGAGGAAGAGACTGAGTAGCAGATGATCACAAATCCAAGAAGAATCCTGTAACATGGTGCAGCTATACAACCAAGACGGGTTTTGTTAGTGTGAGTACAAGTAAATGTTTACTGTCTGTATTTTATATCCCATCTTGCTGCTTCTTTTGTTTGTAAGCCAGTGTGTCTGTTTGAGTTTTATTCATCATTCATGGTCTCCACCCTCAGGCCAAAAAGTGCATGCCTGTGCAGCGAGTGTTACAGGGTGGCTGTGCATTTATGTGCTTATGAATGAGATATGCCGCATGTGCTATGGGTTTGTGTATGATTCTCTGTTCAGTTTTGATTCTCATCTCACCTCCCTGTCAGAAAAGTGGCCCTCCACTGAACCAGGAAATTGTGTGGGAGTCTGAAGTTTATGGCCTAAGCTTCAGATCAAAGAGAAAGACCAGAAGAAACTGACCAAACCTGTACGTTTATGAGAGTAGAATCCACCTCAAACCATACATCTCTACATCTCTCAGTACTCCTAATACTGCCAGACTACAAAAGAAATCTGTGAATCCAAAGTTGGCTTAAGGAGGGGGTGTGCTAGACACCAGTATTAAAACCCTGAGAGATTGAAAGAACCTGTTTTGGTGCTTTCAGGTCAGCCATTCAGCAGCTAAAGGGCATTTTAGCAACAAGACAAGACGAATACAGAAATAGTTTAATTTAAGTTGGGTTTGACTGAACTTGTTTTGATTGAATGAATACTTTAAAATAACCTTTGTCTGGTTTAGGGTGACCTGTGCAAACCTTTCCAGCAAAACAGAATAGTATTAGTCTGAACTTAGAGTTCTTCTATGATTACCGTTGTTGTGCACCACCCCCAGCAGGAAATGCTTTAGTATAAATGCTCCGCAGCTAGTTACTAACTTTGGCTGATAAAGGCTATTGTTGGTACAGTTTGGGAGGTGTACAAAAACTTTTTAAATGAAAACAGCTGCCAGTTGTCTGGAAGAAAACGACCCAACAGCTCCAAGGGACTCCCTGAGTACATGCCTTAGAGAACCAACAAGGCCAGCCAGCAGAAAGTACTGCATTGAGTTGTTGCTGAAAGGCTTCACTTTTAAAAGTTCTTTTGGAGGTGAAGCTGTTGTTTACATGGTCCATATTACACAGTTTTTAAAATTGTTATTTCCAAAAATACATTTGCATTTGTAATAAATTTTAAACCTTTATGTCTGAAAGTTGCGAATATTACGCCATGACAATATTGGGCCTGCTCAAAGTTTAAAAATGTCTAGATTCTTGTAGAGGGTTATGTGGACACTTGTTTATTAAATGGTAAAGGGTGTTGACTTGTTTTATCTCTATGCTTTTTTCTTTCCTCTACGTCTGTCTCCTTCTTTCCCTTTAAACCTTTTCTCCATCTTTCTCTCTTTCCTTTCCCCTTTGTTTTTGTCTTTGTGTCCATATATATATATATATATATATATATATATATATATATATATATATATATATATATATATATATATATATATATATATATATATATATATATATATACACCAAGGGGAATATCATGGCGAAAGCTGGAATGCTCCGCTTGGGAAAGCAAATCTGTTGGGCCTTACCTTACGAATAGCTGAAATCCGTGAATACTTGAGACCCCATCTAAAACAGCTTATAACTGCCCATTATAATATTTCGAACACTAAATATACCTTAATATGCATTAATACTCACAGTGGCAACCATCTTAGCACTACCACAGAAGCTGACATTTACATCTTCCGCTCTTTGAGGTACAGCCAATCAGCTGCAAGGAAAATGAATGGTGCTTCTGGATTGACACACTATTGGCTGGCTTTGAAAATGCCAGCCAATAGTGTGATAAGCATCATTGCATCTAGGTATTCCAGCTTCCCAAGCTGCATTTTCTTTAATATTTTAAATATGCGCTACAAAAAAAAAAAAAGAAAAACTGAATAGGTGGGTTTTCCACAAACAAATTGGATTTAAATTCCACAGAAAAATCTGACAATATTGAACCACAAATAGGTGGGTGTCCACTGTACACACCTAATGGTCACATATCAATAGCGTGTATCACAGCGATTATTTGGTGTAAAATGGAGTTCGAGAAAGGAGAAAGGATTCAGCTTTGTATCCTTGGCTGTGGTTCAGAGGTGGACTACCCACTGTCACCAGTTGATCCCACACATGTTGAACAGGATGCAGGGTATCATTCATCTAGTGAGAGATTATTAACCCCAGAGTTGATCTGAAGTCATGCCCTATGTTTACATCAAAAGAGTAACACCGGCATGTCTCTCTACAACTTTGATAGGATTGGTCCACTACTCTTGGTGGAGCCATGCAAACACATTCATGGTAAAACAACTGAACATGATACAACATACAACATTACTTGCCATTTATCTTCCAGTTTTAGTCCCAGGTACTCCACCAAGCACAACCATTTCTGATCTGTTGGCAACCTGTTCAACGGCAAAATGTTTTACTTCTTTCAAAGAGCTCCGGGTCCTGATCCGATGAAGTATTCCTGACATCTGATTGGAGGAATAACATGATAATAGCATTTCTAAGTGATTAAATGAGGTTTCAGATTGTGACAGCGGAGCGAAAATCCCCTCTAAATAATTCATTTTATGGTGATTGATATAAAATATATATTAGATTATAAATTAATGCATGCTGTCATCTTAAATACACTGTACAAACTAAAAATTATATAGAAATGTAAGATAAACACTAAAAAACTCAATTACATCCTGTTATTTTCAATTAAACAGAAAAAAGATGGTTATGGTTGACTCTGGACATTCACCTGCAAAATTACCGGCAGCTTTCAGCAGATCGTATTTTTTCTGTTCAAGCTGCGTAAAGTAAACTGCTCTGGTTGTTCTGAATGGAAAGCAGTTTTCTCAAACTGTAATTTACATGAGGCTTCTCCAAAATTGCATAATAAGTAAGTTAAATGATGTCCAACTGTGCAGCGAAATGCAATTTGCTCAATGCCACTATTTTAGGAGGATATCTGTGTTACATCGAGGTCCATAAATTTGTTTCAGAAATGTGTACATTTGTGCTCTGACTGTCATTTTTGCTTGTGTTCTCGCAACACTTTTGCATTACTTTGAAATAGGTTTCAAAGGTACAGTCGGACTTCTTTTTCCAGAATCCAGTAAAGATTGTTGAAAAGTTGCAAAACGTTGAAATTATGTCACACACAGGTACTCAAATGAAGGGCTGTTGAGACTTGTTTTCAGTTTCCATTTCTTCCTCGTTCCTTGCACACGTCTTGCCTTTATCTTTTCCCTTATTTCTTTACCGCTCTCCTACCTCTCATCTCTCCATGGTCTTCGGTAATCTAATAGTTAATCATAATCCCCAGACACTACAGACATACAAGCCCTCTTTGTTTCAGTGAAAAGGAAAAGACTGAGTGGAGAAAAAAAAAAATGTAAAGTCACGTTTGTGGTCAATTAAGCTTCAAAAATATTGAGAATGTTCTGTACTGAAACAAGACCTCTTCACTTCAAATAAAAAAAAATCATCAGAAAGCTTAGCGCCAGACTAATCTGCAAAGGTCTGCTTGTGTTTTTGTGTGTGTAGTTGTGCCAGAGCCTGAAGCTTAACCAGTTATGAAGAAAGTTAGTCAAAGATGCCGACTGTGAAAGTTTCTGGCCCGGCTCCAAGCTAAGCACATGAACTGTGTCGTGGATTTGTGGCCGGTTAACGGTGGCAGCAACGGTGCACGAAATTCACCCTGTGCTGTGAGTGCGTAAGTGGAATGAGTCCATTAGGATGGCACAATCACTTTTCACATCTAGTCACATCAGGGTGAGATGGATGAGCATGTGCCAACAGGTCCGGTCTGTAACTGTGGCGCATGTTGTTCACAAACAACAAACTGAAAACCGGCTGTTATCATTAAGACAGCAGTAAGGCATGTTGCAGCCTGAATCCACATTAAAAAAGCAGACCTTGTTTTTGTTGAGGTGTTAACACTTTGTGACATCTGTGATTTTACCTGAGGGCATCACTCTGAAACAAGTTTGACATCTACAGGTTAATTTTGTGTCAGCTTGCTTGCCAAAACCTTGGATCCAAGTAGGACAATGTCAGTCATAATGTTAGTTATTATCTTTATTTGGTAGATGGGATTTTCCTTAACAAATTCTTCCAAAAACAGGTTTATTTGATTTGTCTTGTTGATCAGATTCAACAGGTAGAAGTTGTAAATTTCTTTTTTAATTTGTCCACAAAAGATAAAAGAAATTCTTGCTCAAAACTGTACTAAAATCCAGCATAAATAGAATAATTTAGAACACTGAAGGTCACTAAAACTGGTTCAAAGGCATATATAACAGTCCACTCCAACAAAACGAGCAATAAAAAAATTCCATCCAGATGTTTGAGTATTTACAATGTTTAACTCACTGCTTTCATAGCTCTTTCAAATGTAGTTGATTTTGGAGATGATCCCTACAGTCAGGAATATTTCCATGCTTTCTCCATCTTAGTACAAGTCCTCATACTTGATACCCAGATGGTTTGATCTTTTTCCAACAAACAGGCATTCCAGCACAAAAATACAACGTATAATGATGAGTCAATTTTAAACGTTTGGGAAGAATCTCACAGCTCCACAGTAGAGAAGCATTAATATAGAAGTTTGCAACCTGTGGCTCCGAGAAGTTAATACTGTAACTTTAGCTAAATATGATAAAGAACCAACTAATGCTTTTTTTATGTAGACATAATAACAAATGCAAGTTTTCAATGTTTTGTAATGAATATTGATTTGAATTTCCACCACAGTACCAGAAGTATTTTTTTAAAAACTATTTTTCATCTGTCATTAGATTGGTAACTGTCGTTTTTCTTTTTTACGTCATTTTACACAAATATCAACATAGAAGAGAATGAATCTACCTTTATTTTAGCGAAAGCTTTATGTTTTCCTTTATTTTAAAACCTAAAAATAGAAATAAAATGGTGGTTTATCAAAAATGACAAGGTTTTTTTTTTGTTGTTTTTTTTCAAAAGCTCATGTAACATTTGCAGGTCTAAACAAATTTAACTGGCTGGACTAACAGGTATAAATAGCTGTGTTTTCATTACAAAGGTTCGCTAATCTTTGTCAATTTTCTGCTAATGTCAAAAAACCACAATTTCGCAATTGCAGTGGTTCAGTTAAATTAGAAATTAAATTAAAATCCCACATTAATAAGTCCTTAAAAAACATGCTGCCCTATGATCCTCCAACTACTTCCTGTTGTCATACATTCATTGTTTTGCACCAGTGGCAACATCCGGTTGTTAATCATGTAACTCATGTGATGCAAAAAAGTGTTTTCATTGCAGTTTTGCAAAATAAACCAATTTTGATACGATCAAAAAACCACCTCATCCTAGTGCCAAAACTTTTTCTACAAAAATAACAATAGCGAATTTCAAGGTTAATGACTCTTTGGATTGGAAAGACTGTGGACCCCTGGTATAACCTAGTCTCAAAAATGCTAGGACCCAATTCTGAAGCAGAAACTGAGTCCTTTTCCACAGGATTCATATTGATTCATAGAATAATGTGAGTTTTGTTTTAAGTATTAAAGAACACTAACAAACAAAAAAACCCTTTTCATTGTTTCATTATGGTATAGTTTGTTTAGTATCCATGGTGTGTCTAATTGTCCCTTTGTTGCCAACTATCAGTTAAGAAATAGGGCGTGTGTTTGTGCTGGCAGTTTAGTACATAGGACTGGCAGCACTGCTTGGTAAACAAGAAACTGTTTCTTTGAATAGAGTTTGAAAAAGTTGCCTTGGCTACAACCTCTCGGTTCAGTCATCTTTGTGTTATGAGGACTTCAATAGTAAGCTAGATAACATTACTGTACCTGAACTATGGCAAAAATAACTCCGTTTCGGTCAAAGAAATCTGTAAGAAGTTGTTAAACTCTAAATTATTATACAGGTGGTAGGAAAAGAAGAAGTCAAGCCAAAATAACATCACTGTTGGACAATATCTCCCACACCATTCATGAACCTGTTGCTGAACTGGAGAGCTCCTGGACTGCTGCATCCTAGGTGCACAAAGGAGCGGTACTGCAGGTCCTTCCTTCCAGCAGCTGTTAGAGACTTTATAACCATCACTGCTGCCAACAAACTCAAAACTCATTAAGGTTTTACATCACTGCCGATATTTGCACAGTTTCTAACTTATGTTAACAAATAACATTCCTGCTGTTCACAAATTAGTTTTAAAAAATGTTTTGTGAATAGTCTGTTGCTGATTTCTATGCATAAATAGACACATCTTGTCCATTTTTTAAAATTACCCCACTCAGTTGCACATGTTTTTTATACCCGAGCATGCTTTTTTTTTTAAAATTGCTGTAAAGTATTATTTTTCTTGTGATGTTACTGCACAGTCTCTTATTCAGTTTCCCCACTGTGGGACAATAAAGGATAGTTCTATTCTAATTACATTTTTTTTTTTTTTGTTAATTTTTGAACTCCACTTGAACACTTTTGGTGAAAGTTGTGAGAAGATGTAAAAGAAATTTGTTTGAAGTATTTTATTCCTGTTCTGTGTCTCAGCTTGTTCAGGGCTTATTCCTCAGTGTTCACCAGGAAATTGCTTCATCCTGTAAAAAGATTGTTCAACCTCCTTACCAAGTCATCAAGCATTACATGCTCACCAACCCACACAAACTGTGAAAAAACAAAACAAAATCACACACACTTAGGCACGCAGATATGTCCTCACTCATGACTGCTTAAGAAAGTAAATATACCCTTAGGGTTTTGCTTGCATTGTTCTTTGTGCGCTGAAGCTTTGGGAGGTCTGATGATGAACTTTGAGGTACAGCTACTTGCTTCCTGTTTATCCTCCTCTACACAATTACCAACCAGCTGACTCATTGTGTGTGCATACTGTACTCATCTTGTTATGTGTCTTGGCCTGTTTGTCTGTTATCTAGTCTATATTCCATCAGGATAATTCAGAGAGGAAATATTGTTTTTCCGAGGACGATGGTGAAGTATATGGAAGAGGTTTTGTTTTTGCTGGAACCAAACTGGTTCATGTGGAACGATAATAGTTGCTGGTGAAATAATATTTTATTTTTCTAGAGATCAGCAGAAAAATACACAGGAGTGATATTACTGTCAAATTGCGTTAGAGTTAAAGCTGGTTAATCAGTTTCAAAAATATCAGCTGCTCGGAACCAAAAAATAAAGTAAGAGTGCAGTTTGATGTCAAGGTTGTAAGAGGGTCAGACAATGAAGTGTCTTTAAGCAAGAACCGGAGCACCAAATTGTTCCCGATGTTTGTTAGCCAAAAACACAGCTTATACTAAGAAAGGCAACATGTACACCGAACAGTCACTTTATTAGCTGCGTCAGACTCAGCTAATCACAATCAAAACTACGTATTTAGACATCTAGAGGGACAGAAGACGACTTGCTGAAGTTCATACCAAGCATCAAAATAACGTTTCAAAGGGGGTTTAAGTGACTCTGATGTGGAATGGAGTGTTGGTGTCAGATGGAGTGGTCTGCTGGGGGTTTGATCTGAAATAGTTTGAACTGAGAAAGGCAACAGTAGCTCAAACCACCACTTTTTAGAACCAAAGTATGTGGAATACCGTCACTGAACAAACCACATGTTGAACCTTGAAGTAGATTGGCTACGACGACTGGGTGAAAGTTATTAGTTTGTAGTCTTTTTTTAGGAAGGAACAGGAAATTAAGACAGAGTCACCAATATTGGACAGTAGCAGGCTGGGAAAAACTCTCCTTGGTCCGATGAACCTCAATTTTAGCTGCAACATTTAGATACTGGGGTCAGAAATTGACATAAAAAGCTTAAAACTATCCCATTCAGGCTCCTGGTGGTGGTATAATGGTGGGGAGGGGGATAGTTTCCTATTTGGTGATGGATGTTTCCAACAAGATAATGTACCAAGTCACAAAATTCAAATCATCCCAAACTCTTGAACATGACAAGAGAGTTCACTGTACTCCAATGGCACCCACAGTCCCAGATCTTAATCCAGTAGAGTACCTTGTGGTGGTGCAGCTGACAAATCTGCAGCAACGGTGTGATACAAACACATCAGTATACTATAGCAGAATCTCATGAATGTTTCTGGTACCTTGCTGAATCTGTACAACAGAATTAAGGCAGTTCTGAAGATGAAAGAGGGTCCAAACCTGGTACTAGCAAGATGTACCTAAATAGGCTGACCGATGAGTGTATTTCCTTGAGTAAAAAACGACTTGCAAAGTGCTGTTTTTTGTCACTTACAGTTCTAGGACGGTCATCGTAGTTGGATATCGGGTTTGCAGACATCTTGGGGTGATTTATTTGTACCTATTTATTTGTATTATGTGTTTTCCAGGCACACAATGCCATTTTATAGTGCAATCAAGTAACTGTTACCTTCAGCTGTAAAAAAAAAAAAAAAAAAAAAAAAAAAAAAAAAAAAAAAAAAAAAAAAAAAAGGGTATGTATCAAATATGACTTAAAAGAAATTTGACTTCATAATTTAACACCTTGAAACTGGGCCTCTGTCTCTTCATAACAACAGTGCTCCTCTATTAACCCCTTTAACAACATTTTTATCAGTGTTTCACTGAGATGTAGTTCATAGAATGAGCTCAGCAGATACGCAGTTCTATCTGGTGTTTGCTAATTGCTGTTGGCTAGTTTGAAAGAGCTGAGTGGGGAAGTCGTGGGGGAGGGGTGCTCTATGAGGCGGAAGATTAGAAACTGCAGCTCTGAGGAGGAGCTGCACCTCAGTCAAATTTATTTGTTTAGCGCATTTCAGGAGCAAGGCAGTTCAAAGTGCTTCACATCATGAAAACATTACTCAAATATACAGCCAAATCATCAAAATCATCAAGCAAATACACATGAAAATCATCAAAATCATTGAGGAAATATCAGTGCATCAAAATCATAAGGATCGTCAAGCAAATATAGTTCAATGTTCTACTTACTCCTAATCAATCGGTCAATACTACCGATACTAATCAAAACTACTTCGGTTGCGACCGAAGCGTTTTGCACAGCTGAATGGTTGCCACGGGAGGTTGAAGGATTTCTGAAACATGCATGAAAGAATCAAAACAAAACACTTCAGGTAAGTTTTTGATGAGGGAACAACATTATAACATGATGTAAAGCTCAAAATAGTCGATTTGACAATACTACCTCTATAAACTCTAAATCATTGACGTTTCTTGACTGCCACTTGACATCTTGAAGCTTTAGGTCACTCACAGATTTTCTTTTAACGATTGAAGACTCATTTTGTCTGGTTACTCCATGACCATAATTGGACTCTTTAGCCACTCCTTTGTTGCCATACCCCCAACATATCTTGGGGGTATGTTTTTCTCAGGGGTGAATCCTGCCTCTCAGAGTTAGGCCTTCCCAAACAACCTGACATTTTAACATGATTTGTAGAATCAACATGAAAAACAAATGGAGGACATGACTAAGCATTAATGCAACACAAGTGAATGTGCTGTAAACAGCATGTTAGCAATCCAGTTCAACCTCAGTAGAATAATGATAGTACCAGAAACATAAAACATTATCTGTTCTAAGCTAATTGTGGCCTGAAAGCAAGATGCCCAGAGCTGGAGGAGCGAGTCCACAGTTGGGTACATGAAGAATGTGCTTCCGGTGTTCCTATAATCTGTGCTATCTCGTCAGATTGTCCTATCGTAGCGCGTCTAGATAGCTATGTCTTTCTGTCAGTGCTACCTTCAGAAACTGCTGGAACACCTGTTGAGGCTTGTGAATGGTGGAGTTAAGTCTCCACGCCCTGGTAGTTGTCAAGGAGATGAATATTTTGCAGGCAGGCCTTCTTGGTGTTACCACTTCATACAATGCAACCGCCTCTCTTATCACCTTGGATTTACTGCGTGCATCTCCGCTCTGCTCCGCTGCACACTTTGCTGGCAGAGTAGAGACGTTCCTGACCCCGCTGATTTAGATCACAGACATTGATGCGTCAGAAACTGCCAGCAGACTTCAGCAGGCAAAGTTGACAGTTTCCATGAGTTTTTTGAAAAGCAACTGAACACAAAGTGTCACCAGATCATATCATTAACATGGACAAGAACTCTTTAACATTACTAATTTCTAAATAAATGCGACTTGTACTCTGAAGTGACTTATATATGTTATTTTCCTCTTCATGTTGTATTTTTTGACTGATGCAACTTATACTCCAGAGCGACGTATAGTCCGGAAGATACAGTATTTCACTCAATGGCATGCAAAACTTTTTTTTTTTGTTAACTTATATTAAATACATTCTCTCTGGATTTGTGGTTGATAAGCCTGTAAAGAGATTGTGTTTGACACCAACTTGGATATATGGAATGAGTCAGTGTGAGAAGCTCATATCTGACACAGCAAATTTTTCAACATACTGGGCATTACTAAACACTTTACTATGTCTTGATCTACTTTTTTGAACAATGGGCCCAATATTTTTGCCAATTTTATTTTCCACTTGGCCTGTCTGCTTGTAAATCACAAAATGCATCTGGAGGATGAATCTTTTTGTCTTTCTGTTTACCTTTGTTTAAGATGAGTCATTACCGGAATAATAAATCAGATGAGTGTTGATTCTCAGGAAACATGTTCTGCCTTGACTCATGAATTGCTTTTCTCCTTCTCTGCACCTATCTTTTCCTTTCCTTTCCTTTCACATTTCTTCCTCTTGAAATTAAATCATACTTCACTTTGATTCCATAAAACAAGGACTTAGTTTATGGAGGCCCATCGAAAGTCCGTCTGGAAGAAATCCATACCTTGTCCCAACAATCTGTCAAAAATGTCTTTGTAATGTCAAAGCAAAACAGGAGAAGGAAAAAAGAAATCATGGAATGAAAAGCAGTTGAGTTCATGCATCGTCTGACAGGTGACACAGTTAAGCAATTCCTCAGTGGATATCCGGAACTTTTAGACAACGGTATAGGTAATAAAGTCTGGAAATACAAATATTTTTTAAACTCTCTATACCTGAAAGTTGCTCAAATCAAATTTGAGACTTTTCCAATCTACACAGGAACTCTCAAGAAAAGCAAACATGAGTTTTGAATGAAGTGTTAAGTGCGGTCGAATGTTGACGTCAAGGAGACCCTAAAATGACAATCAAGATGATGGAAACATCTCACCTCTTCTTCTATTTATTGTTTCACATTAGCTACCCCAATTAATCACCCAACTGTACTTGCACTTACAAACACCCACACCTTTTATCTGGTCCCCTTTTTGTAGTCAGCTTGTTTTCTTTCCTGGAATTTGAAGAATAATTTTAATTTGTCCTCTCATTTTCACAAAATGAGAATTAAGTCTGAATGATGATCTTCCAAAGTAATACGCAGCACATTGTTGTAGGTCTGCATCAGGGGTACAAGTGTTGAACGTAGCTCAAGTGCACACTTGTAAGGCGCGGTTGGTCCAAGAAAAACAGCTGAGCAGGTTTTGATTTCAGACCTGCTGCAGCCTTTAATGGCTAAGTCAACATCAAGTCAACAGCAGATTATTGCATCTGCAGAATGCTGGGAGCTGCTGCCAAAGACAGAGTTGTTGCCCTTTTACACATTAAACATGTTGAGTTCGAGTGAGTGTGATTGTTATAGCTTGTATATAAAAGAAAATGTTTTAATGATGTTTAAAATCACAGGTTATATTCTAGATCGAAGCAAGACAGATAAACTTCCACCATGCTTGCTTGCTTTGTTAAAGTAATATATCATCGCATTGTTTATGCAGATAACATCAGTAAATCACATTCTTTCCAATTTTTTTTTTTCCCAAAGCGAGACAGTCATTTTAAAAAGGACTGATTTCTCTTCACCCACCAAAAACACTCTCTGCTAAAACACTTTCTGCTAGACTTTTTGTTCCAGAATTATTCACCTTTTCAAATTTTTGATTTAAGGGAAAGAAAAACCCAAACGCAGCATATGGCCTGGCTAATACTGAAAGCATGAGCAGGAACTAAACAGATCACAGAAGCAGCCACAGCTCTTATTTGTGAGAATATAGTTGAGCAATAAAGAAAATGCTTTCTTTTACAGTTTTTTACTTTTTATGCATTTTCTCTCAGTAAAAAAAATTCTGCTGATGTCAAAAGACCACGTTAAATCGGTAAGCACTTTCTCCAAACAATTCTTCTGTATGTTTAGCCATGGTAATTAGCTTAATCTGTGACTGTTCTTTTCTTAGTGTCTGAGCCAAAGAGTGTTTAACTGCACCTGAAGTCAGGTTGTATATCAGTATTTTCAAAGCCAAATAAAATGTTTTAGGAAAACTAACTCTAGATAGACAGAGTTTGAATCGCATAACACTCAATGGTGCTGCCAGAAAAAACGTTTCCACAACTATCTAGTATATTTTAACTCACGAAATAAAGCACACAGGTTACGTGAAGAAAGGTGAGACTTGCACATCCACTGCATGGGTTTCTGATATAAGTACCCTAATCCAGTAAGTTCCTGGCACAAACGTAGTAATGCTATGCCTGCATACATCAGAGGAGGAATGCTAGTCAGAATTGGAGCAAATATTGCAACATCTATTTGAGTTCTGTCAGAATCTTTATTTTCAGTGACTGTTTTGTCTCTGAAGTAGTCATTCATCAATCACTGTGGTGAATTACAGACTAAATGGACTCAGAACGCTTTTAAATCTCAATATAATGTCACAAAAAGGAGTGGTGGTTCTGGAGGACCCAAATGCATCCAAAAACATAAACTGAAGATCATGAAACTATTTAAATCCAAAAACAAACCAGGGACATGGAGGAAAGACAACGGAGGGCAGAATAATATGGGACAGACTAGAGCAGGATTAAGCAAATGAACCATCAGTGAGTAAAGAACCAAAGAGTAAAATATACTGAGGAGAACCAATGAGTAGCACAAGAAACAGCTGAGACTAATGGAAACAGCTGAGAGTGTAATCAGAGAACAGAGAGAAAAGAAAATGAATAGCAGAACAGGAAGTAAACACAGACCAGAAACTAACAAGCAGCACACAAACAGAACACAATTAGATATAAGAAAGACTCAGAACCAACCAACTGAGAAACTCAGAGACCGTGAAGAAACAGGAAGTAAAGAGAACACAAAACAGAAAGGGCCAGACTAACCAAAATAAAATATGATCTCTAACTATAATAAACTTAGCTACCTATCCATAATAAACAAAGTCCAACTCATGACACAAAGGTATTGTTAGGTATCAGATCCCCAAGCTACTGCTTTCATAACTCATGACTTTGTCCTCCTCACTGAAGAAATCAGCCTAAAATTTTTAAGCTAATAAACTCAACTGGAGACATGTTTGTTTTGGGCGGTCATACATTGAAGAGTTTGGCTTTACAAATGTAACATCCTCCGTCTTCAGCAGAGATCCTCACCCTGGTACTCAGCTGTCTGCTGCTCTTTTTTTATGTATTTTAATTTATTTCTCAGAGTGGAAAATAATAGAACCATTGTGATCTACAAGCCTAAAAACAACTGGAAATAAAAGCAAGTCAAGATTGACACCGTATGCCCTTAAAGCTTTTCACTGTCAAAAGCTCTGTGTGTTCTCCATTCATAAGAAAAACCTGTTTAGACTTTGCTCAATTGCTAATATTCCAAAGGTGTGAATGTTGCAAGTCAGAACTTGAAGCCTCAAGATGCAACTTTTCACCCGGAGGCTAAAAGTGTATTTTGAGTCATGTCCCACAACTTGGCCTGATTCCCACCCTTGAAGCTATCATACATTTTAATAAATAGTCTACTTGTAAACTGATCGATATCTCCAGGCTGTTGCAAACAGGTTTGAGGAGGTGAAGCCTCTCCAGGAAACAATAAAAAAGACATTTTCAACTGTTCTTTGGTGCTTGCTCTCTTGGCCTTGCTGTCACTTGTCAATATATCACAGACAGTTGAAATCTTGATTCCTTCAACTATTTTGAAGCAGTTCTGCCTTTGACTAAATTTATTTCATTTTCGACAGCCACAGCTTTTATTTGTGAGAATATAGTTGAGCAATAAAAAATAAAAAAAACTGGTTGCAAGCTTTTCTATACACCAAAGCAGCACTGTTTCCAATCCTGCCATGTATTATGGCGTATTTTAAAACATGTGATGCAAGTCTAAATGTGAGGAAATAGCAGGGATATTGAGGAATAAATTTTGTGTCGCATTTGATGCCCTCCCATTTCAAATAGTGCATGCATATTGGGATCAAAGTTGTGGAAATCAGCGTTCCTTTTGTCGCTTCACATGGTGAGAAGATGGGGAACTTTGGTCAACCTGAGTAGTGTGTTTATTCTGTGTCGCCTGACATAAAGTACCACTAAAGGC
This sequence comes from Anableps anableps, assembly GCA_014839685.1. Taxonomy (NCBI): domain Eukaryota; kingdom Metazoa; phylum Chordata; class Actinopteri; order Cyprinodontiformes; family Anablepidae; genus Anableps; species Anableps anableps. The sequence goes on along the minus strand of CM026076.1, from coordinate 7,208,839 downwards.
AACTACCACCAGCAGAGTGGCAGTTCAGCTCTATCAAGAACAAGTACTAGGCTCAATTCATACAGTTAGAACTGATTTAATTACTAGGTCAGCTCCTAAATATGAACTAATTCATTAACAATTATTCTTTTCATGAATTAATACATATAATTACTAATAGATCATGATGTCAAAAGCATATTGATTGTGTTATCTAACATTTGGATCTGGCCAGTGCCAGCTTACTTACACATAATGTCTTTGCTTAAAAACGTTAGCATCATGTGGATGTACTCTCAAAAACTTTGCTGGCATTCTCAGATGGGTGGATGGTGCAGTTTGGCCACTTATGGAAACAAATTTTATAGTTACAGTGAAGAGAAAGGTCTTTTGGTGAAGTTTAAAGCAACGATAATGGTGGATGTTATCCTTAACATGTGGCCACTTAAACAGATGTGTGTGTGTGTAGCACCCTTAACCATGCACACACTCACACACACATGAAAACACAACAGTCACCAAGCTCTTACCTTTAGGAGTGAATGTAATGACTTTTCTCTGCATAAAGAAGCTAAAGGCTGTGCTAAATGTTTCTCAGTTTGCATCTTTTGTTCACATGGAGAGGTGAGCAGAACTGGAGTTTAATATACCAAAACTGTTAAGTTCGAAGTTCTCCAAAAGGTTGCCGCCACAAATAAATGCATTTATTCCAGTTTGTTTGTGCACCAGTTGCACTCTTATCACAGTTTGAGAACCATGAAGTTACATTACACTAATGCACTCACACTGAGTGACAATATTTAATAGCTGTGACGAGTTTTGTTTTCTCTGTCATGTACTGCACTGCCACAACAAGCTTAACCACAGTTCACACCTCAGACACTCATGTGCTGTCAGTCATCGCTGGCTGACTTTCTGCTGTTTACAGCAAACAAACGAACTCCACTCTATTCCTTAATTATTGAAAGTGTTGAAAGCTATGTTGATGCTGTTTGATTTGCATTTAGCTCATACTTTGTAAATAGCTCCACGCTTTACAGCACGTATTCATCTGTCATCAAATACTTGGCACACAGCCTCACTAATACCGTATAGAAGCTGTTGCAAATATTCACCAACCAGAGGCACTGTTGAAAGAGCATTTTTAACTGTCATATTTGTGCTACATAATGCCAATTCAGGCAGTTTAATATATGGTGTTTATAGCACAGTAAGGGCCATGGAGAGGTCTACTGCTTCTTGCGTGTTTCTAACAAAGAGGCTATTATTGATAGTTGGACTGAATGATGTTTGTGCACCATGTACCTGGATAAAAAAGAGAAATAGAGCAAAGCCATGGTCGTATAAAATTTACACACACACACACTCAAGACCTTCGGGGGGAAAAAAACAAAAAAAAAAAATAACCCAGAAAGCAAGTAGAAGACCAACAGTGAAGGAAATAACTCTGAAAAGATTGTTCCAGCTTAACATATCAAACTATATTTCTGGATGTAGTTAGTTTTGCATGTCTGTTTGAAAGGCAGAGCTGCGTGATGGGGAGACGAGGCCACAGCTGGTTGTGTTTAGACTGTTTGTCAAGGGCGTCACTGCGGTCTATGAAGGCCGAACGACAGACAGGAGACGCACAGAAAGGCAGGTAAATATACCTTCAGCATATTTATTAGCGTATCATATAACTTTTAAAACTGTATATGAAGCAGTCTTAAGATGGTGCCGCTTAATGGCGGTAAACAACGACACTGTAACTTAACAAATGTTCCAACATGTTTGTGTTTACTTCTTCCTAGTGATCATATTTCACATCTAGTGTTTCTTGTAGATGTTCTTTCCCGCAGTTAAACCGTTCTCAAATGTTTTTGTGCAAATGTAACACTCCAATAAGCCTGACAGCTGTGCAGGAAGAGACAGCCAGTTGTTTGGCCCCGCTCCACCTACGCACAAGAGGGACTTCATGGGCTTTAATTTTTAAGCTTACATACAACTGTTCAATATCCAGCATTCTCTGTGATTTTTGTAACCCCCAATAAAGATCAGTAAAAACCATTAATAATAAATGCATCTTTTATTGCAGCGCCACAATGTCACACCGAGAGAGAGAGAGAGAGAAAAAAAAAAAAAAAAGATAAAAATCCAATTTCCAAATTGCAAACATTTGTTAACATCAAAACATGTTAACAAAATCACTGGAAACCAAAACTGTTGGCACCAATAAGAATTTCTATAAAATTAACATAATTGAATCATTCTACTTTTTAACGATGTTCAAAGACTCAAGTCAAGTCAAGTCAAGTTTATTTGTATAACACATTTCAGCAGCAAGGCAGTTCAAAGTGCTTCACATCATGAAAACATCAATTAAGTTTACAGCAAAATCATCAAAACCATCCAGCAAATATCAGTGCATCAAAATCATAAATATCACGCAAATATAATTTGAAAATGCTAATGAATGTTACTACTAATCAAAGGCAGCTCTAAACAGGCGGGTTTTTAGCCTGGATTTAAAGGAACTCAGTGTTTCGGCTGTTTTGCAGTTTTCTGGAAGTTTGTTCCAGATTAGCAGAGCATAAAAACTGAAAGCTGCTTCTCCATGTTTGGTTCTGGTTCTGGGGATGCAGAGCAGACCAGAACCAGAAGACCTGATTGGTCTGGAAGGTTGATCCAACGACTACAGGTCTTTAATGTATTTTGGTGCTGAGCTGTTCAGTGATTTATAAACTAACAGAAGTATTTTAAAGTCTATTCTCTGAGCTGCAGGGAGGCAGTGGAAGGACTTTAGAACTTTAATAAGCAATACTTGAGTTCTGAGTCTGAATATAATGTGTTACACAGACCCATTTTTCTGTATGCAAAAAGTTACCTCCTCTGTAGCCTCTTCAAAATGGAAAATACACCAGGACATACCATTCAGGTAAGGCAGGGGTGTGATGGTCTTCATAAGTAAGAAAAATGGCTACAAGGAAATGGATACTTGCCCAAACTTGAACATATTGTCAAATAGATAAATAATTAAAAAGTCTGAAACAACGGAAACAAAACCAGTCCAGAACAGTGAGAAGGATGATAAAAGAGGTAAACATGTCTGCAAAGCTTTATGTTAGCTACAACAAAGCGTTGTAGCTTGGGTTTACCAATCTCCACAACAACCTATCTATATGCACATACGAAGTTGAGGTTTTTTGTCCCCAAACGTAAATTAAGTAATTACCTTTGTCCGAGCCCTGAAGCCAGGAAGGATCTGCTGACACAGCTAAAAAAAAAAAAAAAAAAAAAAGCCTGAGTGGCCTCTACCTCTACCGGCACTAAGGATTGTGCCGTTGTGGAGTTCAAATAAGTGGGGGCTTTGTGAGTGCTCAAAACCGCGAAATGTTCAGTGAGATTAGTAGTGTAGCTAATCATTAAAAACTATATAAATAATGTCTGACTTCACAAAATTCAACATCAGCACACAAACAATAAACATTTGAACCTTCTTTCACTGCAATAAAACGCCTAACAGCAAAAACTCCACACGCCATTTTAGGCCCACATGATAAACTGCTGTAGAGAGATTTTGAAGTGAGTGACATGACATTGGACAATTTACAGTTACCACTGTATGTACAATGAGCTTTAAAAATCAATCAAAACAAACATCTGGCTACAGAGAAAACCCTGACAGCATGCTGCTTTTCACCAGGGAGGATTACAAACAGGATTCTGTTTAAACAAAAATAAGTCCTATCTTTAGGGGAGTCACGACAGTTTAATGAGCAGTCCTTCAGTGTTTCTTAGGACATATTGGGTGCACGATTACTAAATTAATAAAAATGGAAGTATTCCAGACCACCACTGCAAGTTGTCTGAGAAAAAAACATTCTGAAAGCATTTTCATACTAAATTTAATATTGTCGAGATGTGTTTGGAAGAGAAAACAGCCCACAATACCACAGATCTTTCATCATACTTAACAGTGCACTGCAAAAACACAAAATCTTACCAAGTATTTTCGGTCTAGTTTCCATGGCAAATATCTTGAAAACACTTGAAATAAGACAAAACTAACTTAGAAGTAACTTTTCAGCACAATATAGGAGCTTGTTTTAATCCTTAATATTGACAAAAAAAATACTAATTATAAGTGAAGTAATCTGTCAATGGGACAACTCATTTTTCCATATTATAAGTTAAAATATTAAAGTTAAAACAAGCTCCTATATCTGCTGAAAAGTTACTTGTAAGTTTGTTTTGTCTTATTTCAAGTGTTTTCAAGATATTTGCCATGGAAACTAGACCAAAAATATTTGGTAAGATTTTGTGTTTTTGCAGTGCGCTGTTAAGTATGATGAAAGATTTGTGATATTGTGAGGTGTTTTCCCATTTCTGATGTATTTTACCTTAAACTTAGCGTTTTGTTCCAGAACTTCAGGAAAGCTAGCCTATCTATGTTTGCGGTACGCGAAATCTACCTGAATGGCCTTTACAATCCATTGATCCTTTTTGTATCCGTTCTTTTCAGAAGCATGAACACTTTTGATCATACCATCTACGGCAGTAGTCTAGTTTTCTGTTCTCACTTTACCAAGATGTCTCCAATGTATGACCATCTTGATGCACCGCAGTACTCCTTTACTCTTTTTGAAAAGAACATTCTCATAAATATTTGCTGTCTTCAGTCATTACTTCAGTCTTTTCTTCTTTGCAGTTTGATGCTTCACATTCAGCCAGAAAGAAAGCAGTCAGACTGGGCAGTAACTGGCTAAAGAGGCAGACAGGAAGGTCAGATTCCTGGGGAAGAGAAATGTATTCTCTATTCCCCCCACAAACAAACCAGTACAGAATGTCCCTGGCTGATGGCCAGTGGCTGTATGAAGAGACCATCTCCCTCTGTATCTCTCTGTGTCTGACTCTCTGTGTACATCTCTCACCGCACTCCTCCTTACTCCCTCGGATCCAAGAGACGAATGGCTGACAGAGGAATGGAGAAAATAAGCAGCAACCAGAGATTTCTCAGCTCATGTAACACTATTGTAACCAGTGTAAGGATGTCACTTTGACAAGGTCGCGATAGCAAAAGGTAGCAGTTGGCAGTATGCATGAATTTCTCCTTTAATACTGTATTTTTGGTGTGAGCTCACCTCTGGCATCCCTCTCTCCGTCCCTTTGTCGTGCTTTTGCATCCGACCTCTCTTGGCCTACTTCACTCTCTTTTGCTGTTTATTTGTGCAGGTATATGTCTAATTAGCCTGCTGTTTTTTCTCATGACTGGCTGTAATGTTGAACTCCCGCAGGTCAACAGTATAGATCTTTATGCTTCTGACTATGTGTGTTTGCATCCTGCAGTTGATGAGTGTATGCACCCATGGATTCTTCCAATTTACTGCCACTGGAGCCAAACTTGTGGCGTTCAAACACGCACAGACGTATGTGACATGCACATGCTCACTGATTGATGACCCAGTTAATGGTGCTGTGTGAAATAGAGGAGACCCGGGCAGGTCATTGCCTTCTGACATCCATCTATCAGCATTTCTCACTAGGGGACCGTTCAAGCCGCTATGCTAAACATACACTCTACTGTTAATGTGGGTGTGTATGTGAGATAATCACTAAAACCTGTCGTGGTCTGGGAAGATAAAAAAAGTTTTGGAAAAGCGCCACATAATCCTGTGAGGATGTGGTCCAGGTGAGGTGATATAGATGAAAAAATATAATAAAATAGGAGCCCAAATAAAACCAGACAGGAGGTGTACATCCACTGACTCATTTGTAAACTGGGTTATTTAGAAAAACCTTGTTGCATACAATATATGATCTGTACCTTTAACTTGAATATATAGACAGGCTGATACTACATGTCTAAACAAACAGTTAAGCTAACGGATCTAGCTAATCTGTAGTTTTTCAGCTAATGGTTTGCTAGCCAACAGCTAGAAAACTAAAAGGGGATTTAGAGCAAGCTAACACCTAGTTAGAGCTGTGAGCTCTAACTTCCCCAAGCCATTACTTAGATAGCAATATTTCACAGTAACTATTCTGACATTTTCTCTGACAGTTGGCATTAGCTTTTAAGCTAATAGTTAGAGCTACTACTGGCTCTAACTAGATGTTAGGTTTTTTTCAGCTAACAGGTAATGGCTCTTACTGGATTATACTTTTCTAGATAACAGTCTAATGGCACTTGCAACCCTGACTGAGTTTTACTAATTTGCGCTAGCTATTAGTAGGCTAACTGTTAGATTTCAAGTTAACAGTTAGCTAGAAACCTAAAGGCTAGTTGGAGCCAGCAATAGCAAGTTTATTAGCTAACCTGTTACTAAGCCTTTTTTTTTTACAGTAACTAATTCAATATTTCTCTGGTAACAGCTCTACTATCATTTGGCAATAGCTAGCAAACCTAACTATGCATTGCTTTTTTTTGGCTGGCCTTCCTTTTCCTTTTGCATCTTAATAAATTAGACTACATTCCAAAAGTTAATTTAGCTCAGTAATTTGATTCAAAGGTGAAACAAAAATCAATTTCTCAGAAAGTATGACTATTACACAAGACTAATAAAAATTTATTTTTATTTCATAAATCTCATTCTGCTGAACAGCATGTTTAATATATACATTTAATTCTTGGTTGAGGCTCCTTTTGCATGAGTTACTGTATCAATGCAGCATGACATGGAGCTGATCAGCCTGCGGCTCTGCTGAGATGTTAATAAAGCCTAGGTTGTTTTAAAAGCAGCCTTCAGCTCATTTGAATTACTGTATCAGTACTGTATTTTTCTCTTTAGCTCTCTAAGACACTTATGGTGTTGTCACTGCCTCAGGAGTGTCTTAACAAGGAATGGGACAGTTTTTTAGCCGATATCCTGGATATGTCTGTGTGAGGCGGCTCTTGAAGCTCTGATACCAGCTGCAATTCATGCCTTGTATGTGTCCCCAAACTCTTGAACAGACTTTGCTTTATTATCATCCTAATAACCAAACACACTTTTTCCTTCCACTCAACTTTCCATAAATGCTTTGATACACCACTCTAAACAGCCACCTTTCGCAGTGATCTTTGCGGCATAAATGACTGTCTTCTGAACAACCTAAAATAAAAATATTTATCTAAAACAATCTTCATTTATTGGTCTTATAAATGATATTGCAATTTCAGGTTTTTATTAGCTGTAAGCCATAATCATCAAAATTAAATAAATGCTTGAAATATATCATTATGTGTGGTTCATCTATATATGTTTCAAATTTTAAACTTTTCTTGAAAAAAATCCTGCTGAAAAAAAGTTGAACCACACTTGCATACTCAGCTAACACTTAGAAAATTCACAGACTGTGTCGTAGTCATGAATCATGAGTGGAGAATAACAGAAAATGAAGGAATCTGTCGCTGAACCTCCTGCTCAACAATGAGCAAAAAAAGATCAGTCTGAGAATCTCTGCTTGGAGGAGTCTTTGAACATCACTTCCACAGAACACTAGGGGCTTTTGAGCCACCGCAGACATGATCTTTCCATCTTTCACCATCCACACAATCACACATATGCTCCTGCTTCCCCAAGCACTTGTTGTTCTCTCCGAATTCAGCTGACTAGACACATAAAGTGTGGGAAAACTCCCAGAGTCAAGGACAAGAGGACTTGTAGAGTCATTATCACCTCCACATCTGCTTAGTTCACTCAAGGCAAAAGATTTCCCCAGCACTAATACCTGTTGGAGAAGCAGAGGGGAAAAGGTGACGAACGTAGCACCACTAGGGGGCAGGCTAATACAAAGAGAGTGGCGAGCAGTAGGAAAGATTCAAGGAAAAACGAGTGAAAGGAGGAATTTTACCCATATGGAGAGCACAGTTGCTTACCTTTTTAACCTTGTGGCTCAGCTTTTAGTTCACAGATAATGATTACTTTGTAACTTAACCACCCAAGCAGCATTTAACACTCATAGATGGCTATTTTTGTGTAAATCTTGTTCACTTCCTTACAAATAAAGAAGGAAAAAAAGACAGCTTTATCCTGATTCCTCATTTTTCTGCTCAACATTCTCCACTCAGCGTCTCTTCACGGTTACATAAACAGTATCTGAGCTGGCCAGCCACATCCTCCCCATTGAATTCCATTAAATCTGCTCATAATGGCTGTGGCGTGGCTGTTCTGCTCTGGGGTGGAGGTCCCACTCTCTCTATCTCTCTCTTTCTGTTTGTCTTTTCTCTGAGTTGGTGAGACTGCACTGAAGGGTCTGCTTAGCAGGGAAGCCGGCTTTCCTTCAAGTGGCTGCAGAGGAATGAGAGTCTCCACCACAGCAGAAGGACCTGCTTCAGCGAGCTGTAATAAGAGTCAGAAAACAACACCAGACACCTCCAGCCATACTCAGTCATTGTGTGTGTTCTCTGAGTTTGCAATCATGTGATTTCATCTACTTTTTTTTGCTGGTACCAACCAGTGTTGAATAGTTTTACATATTATACCAGTAAGTATTAGATACACTTGGTGTGCAGCCTTCTCATACGATAAGCTCAATGCATCTGAGGTTTCGTTATTCTCTTGGTGTACAAATTGCTACTATCCCTTGAGATTTTCCACATATTGACATGTTAGAGCTACAAACTTCTGTGTGTTTTATTAGGATTTTATGTGATAAATTAACAGTAAGTTTTGTATACACTTCAAAAACACAAAGTTTTACCAAGTATTTTAGTTTCTAGTTCAAATATCTTCAGTACACTTGAAATAAGACAAAACTATCATACAAGTACATTTTCAGCAGATACAGGAGCTTGTTTTAAGTCAATAATTCCTTAATATTGATGAAAAAGTTCTAGTTATAAGTGAAATAATCTGCCAGTGGAACAAGACATATAACTAGAACTTTTCCATCAATATTAAGGAATTATTGACTTAAAACAAGCTCCTATATCGAAAAGCTTTGATATGTAAAGTTCCTCGTAAGTTAGTTTTGTCTTGTTTCAAGTGTAGTCTCGGTATTTGCACAAGAAACAAAAATACTTGGTAAGATTTTGTGACTTGAAGTCACTAGAAGTGTGACTTGATACTGATACAGTTACAGCTACAAGCCCTTTAGGCTATGTCTCTACCAGCTTTGGATATTTAAAGCCTGAAACTTTTGCTGATTCGGTTTTTTAAAAATAGATCAGGCTCAGTGAGACTGGATGGAGAGCACTTGAATTTTAGGTCTGGGTTTTGACTAATTCTAATACATGAAAATGCTGATGATCTAAAGTTCTGCCCATGTTTAGGATCATTGTCTGCTTGACGGTGAACTTTCACCCCAGTCTTCAGTCTTCTGCAGCCTTTTCTTCCAGGATTGCTCCATCAATCTTTCTTGTCACTGCTGAAGAAAAGTATCTCAGGGGAGTATGCGGTACTATTTAGGGATATAAAATGAAAATCAAGGACTCATTCCACTTTACAGGTATGAACGCAACTTTATGTTGGTTATGTCCCAATAAGATGCAAAAATATATATAAAAACTCAAGAAATATGCATACTTTTCTAAAGCACTTCATGTATATATGCTTTTTACTGGTGGGTTAATAAGATGCAACTGGTAATTTTGTCAAAAAACAGGCTGGTATCATACTAACCATCACTGGTTATAATAATATTAAACATATTAATATTAAACATATTAGATTTTAAAATACGGTCTCATCATGTAAAGTCCCACAGGGTTCTATTTCAGAATCAGTTTTATTGGGACAGTGTTTTAGAAAAATAATTCCGAGTTGTACTGCTCATTTAAAGAATCTGAGGTACATACTTTACTTTATTAGAAAAATAAAGTCCATCTAGTGCCCCCGGGGCTGAGTCAGGGTCTCCTGCTAGTAGTGACTTCCTGGAAAACAAGATAATCATTCTAACCTTCTCAGATTCAGACTTATTTAAAACAGGGATGATGGATATTCATGAAAAATACATGGTGTTTGTTGATATACCAATAACATACAGTATGTACAAAAGGGACTAAACATATCTAGGATACATATAAAAGTGCAAACATAAAACAATGAAACACAAGGAGAAATAGAGTATTAAAGAATAAGTAAAGCCCAGAATAAAAGAAAATTGCCTACATTAAATAAAATAAATGGATGTTTATTATTATATTGTTCAATTCAGTTAAAACATACATTAGTCCAGGTAACACTTCTGAAATTGTCTCTGGTTCAGGGAGAATTTCAGAAGTGGTTCAACTGTCAAGTTGCCAGGCTGCTCCATGATTGTGTCGCTCATAACAAGAACAATCATTTCTCTATTCAGTTCAATTCAGTTCAATTCAGTAATCCTATGTTTATTCCAAAGGGAAATTAAATGTTGTTATAACTCATATCTTCAGAGTCACTGTGGATGGTGATGCTGCGGGCAGGAAGGATTTCTGGTAGCAGTCAGTCTTGCTGAAGAGGCCTCTGACTGAAGTCTGTTGCTGTATGGCAGTCTCATGACTGTCATGATATGCTAATAGCTCAATATCCGAGCAGCAGAGACGATATTCCACAGTCATATTCCAAACTAACATGTCCTGCCTGACACCATCAATTGTTGGCAAATACTGCTAATCTACCTCATTTGCTTTTGCCGCTTCTCTTTAAATTACTGTCTGGCAGTATGGTTAGAAATCTGGGCAAAGAGATGTTGGAGTAGGGGATATGATCTTTCTCCATTATGATCAGTGGAAGAGATGGTTTCAACTTCCTCCTTCTCTCTCTGTGATCTTTGGTCTTACTTTTCATCCATGTCAGACGTTATTTGAGCTTTTGATTTGGTAATCAGTTGCTCTCAGTTGTAAAAAAAAAAAAAACAAAAAAACCCCCAAAAAACAATACCTTGTTGCCACGGTTACGCATCACAACAACTGTCCAAAAGTAAAACCAAAAATCGTTCCAGCTGCACAGGATCCAAAAACAGAGAGAATAATTGTCCAAATATGCAACACCTCAAACAAAACATGAACAAAAGTCAACAAAAGAACAAATCAGAGCTAACAGATACGCAACAGACCTGCTCCAACATGCAGCCACCAGTTCCAGGACATTGTGCAATAGGTATGAACAAAACTATTGTACGTGCCAAGCAAAATTGATACACCCATGTCCAAAAGGACATTGCCAAAATAAAACATTTGTTTAAAGACTGTTGTCTGAATTGTTTGGGGGGTATTTTCACTTTCAAAGTAAAAAGACCAATGTCAAATCATATAATTAAAACAACTTGCCCTGCTTTAATTTTCTGTAGTTTAGATTATCAAAGCACACATTTTACTCATGTTTAATCTCTCCTGGATATACAAACTTTACTTTTTCACTTACTTACTTACTTAAATTCATTCAATTTGGAAATTTTTGTAAAGTGATTGAATTCATCTGCAGAAAGGTTCGGGTTTTCGAAGTCTGACCATCGTTATAGGCTGGGAGAGAAAGAAGTTGACACTAAGGATTAAATACCTGCAGAATAATTTCACAGTGTAACCATTTATGCCAGCGGTAAGATAAATATAAATATTTATATAATTGATCTCTGTGACTGTTAGGAAAGGCTTACAACAGCTTAGAACATTGGTAGACAGAAGCAACTAGTCATGATTTTCAGGTATGCCTGTGTATTTACTGTACCTTCCTGCAGGAGTAATGTTAGATGTTCTGATTGTTCTTTAAATGTTTACTGTCATGAATGATTTTGTAGACACTCAGCAATCAGCGACTGTAGAGGTACAATTTGTACAATGTTGAGTAACTGGTAGTTGATTCTTTTTTTCACATTACTCTGTAGTCGTAGGAATAACTTGATTCACTCTGGCTTATTCCAGAGAATATAAGAGTGAAAGTAAGAGCTCGATGAATCAAATCTTCTTGGTTTACTGAGCATCAGCAGGTCTGATCACCTCTATAAAAACAGGAGTTTAGCAGCTTGCTGACCTGGTGGAGGTGTGTGTTGACATTATTCAAAGGGAGGGAAGACACCAGCAATGACCTTAGAGAAGCAATTGTTTCTAAAATAGCTCCATCCATCCATCCAACCATGATGCCTATCTCCAGCAGTGTTTGGGCAAGAGACAGGATACACCCTGGACAAGCCACCAGTCTGTCACAGGGACAAACAAGAACCACTGTACATGCACCCTGAAAGACAATTTAATGGGACAAATTATCCTAAGCTCATTTTTCAACTGTGGTAGGAAGCCAGAGTACCCAGAGAGACCTTATGCATGGACAGGGAGATCATGCAAACTCCATGCAAAAAGAATTAGATCCCAGGACCTTCTTGCTGCAAGGCAACCTGGGCAAATTTAAGTCATCAAAATGATCTTGAACTCGCCTTGAACTTCTTTATACCAAAGTATTCTAGAGTCAGACTTGAGGCCATCTGTTTGACACCTCCAGCTTAGCCTAAACTGTTATTAACAGTACAATGATCCCAAACATGGCAGCCAATCTACAAAACAATGGCTGAAAAGTAAAAGAATCACAGTGTTGCTGTGGCCCAGTCCATATTCAGACATTAACCTCATTGAATGCGGCAATACCACCTTAAAACAGCTGTGCAGAAACGAATGTCTGCAAACCTCAATGGACTGAAGTGATGTCCTGAAGAAGAGTGGACCAAATTCCTCCACAGGGATGGGTAAAACTGAAAGTCGATTTTTTTTTTTTTTTTTTTTTTTTTTTTTTTTAAAATTAAAGGCGACCTATTGCGCTTTCTTGAACAGGGTAGGTTAGGTCTTTGGGCTACACAGAACATGCTCATTACATTTTTTGCACATAATCATTCTTAGATAACTCGATTTCAGTCTGGTCATTTCTGCCCATTTTGAGCTCCTTTCAGATTGAGCCGTTTTAGAGCCTCTTGTTACTTTTAATCCAAATAAGCTGCTGCTGGCCACGACCCCCAACTCAACGTTTACACTGGCACATGAAAATGGCTGCAAACAGATGCACAGTTATACAACTGTACATCTTTGAAAAGCAGAAGCAAAGCCTCTTGCACAACCAACAAGAATGTGACAAGTTGTTACAGAATGAAAAGTCAACAACAAAACACTTTTCTTTTACAGCAGCCATTGTACAGCGAATACAGTGGTAAAACCAGCTGACCAATTGTGCTGGAGCTCCACTTGGGTTGCTCGGTAAGGAGTTTGGCTGGAGTTAATGGCGCAGTGTGACATAACAATCAAGAGGTTTTTAAAAGAGGTCGTTTTCCAGACACCAAAAAACCCTCCAAAACATTAACTTAACATTAACACTCTGGGCTATTTTTAGAAGCAGTTTAGACCCAAATGGAAGAACTAAGATGTGCAAAATGTGAATTTTGCATAATAGGTCCCCTTTAAAAGAAAGTGTTTTCATTAGAAGGTTGTCTGGGACTGTATTTGTTACCTCAAAAATATGTATGGTGTATGATTATTAGAAGACATAGGTGAACCTGTGGGGTATCTACCAGGAATTAATGAACCCAAATAGACACCCAACCAGTTTAAATAAGTTCCTGTCCCAGTTAATACCGGACAGAGCAGTGGGATGCTACGGTTGTATTAAAAGTTTGAGTACCAAATGTAAACCCTGCACAGAAATGGATGGTTAGAGCTGCACATCTGTACCTTGAGATAACATCCTATAAAACTATAGAGGGAATCCATCCATCAGTTCATCCAGATTCCCTTTTATCTTTGTCTCCTCTGGAAAGCACATCAACAATACGTGTAAAACTGGCACAAATCTTAGCCTGAAAGCCCATGTCCAAGGAAGCATAGTGTTACTGCAGTGAAGAAATGGAAATGTAACTGACTCCATGTAACCTCTGTGCCCCCCACTCACTGCGTTGTTTTGAAACTGTAGCTCCCTATCTGTAGTCGTAAAGTGAGCTTTTAAAGAACTCTGGTAATCATTAATTTACTAGGACATGGTAGAGGGGCAGAAACAAAGAAAAAAAAAGGGAGGGTACTTTTAACAAGTTTCCCTTCTTCTCAGAGATATATCTGGGGGAGTTTGCTTGGTGTGGAAGCCCACTGCTCTCTTATTTTACAGGAGGGAATTCAATACCTGTAGACATGTAACTTCTAGACTAGATCACTGACTGGTACTTGGTTCTTTCCACTCATCCTTGGTGTTTCCATTGGAAAAGTAGAAGCCAGGTGCTGCTAATCAAATAGAGTTGATTAATTTCCCTTTTGCTGAACTGGAGAACTTCTTCAGTGACAGACTGCTGCATCCTAGGTGCACAAAAGGAGCGTTATCACAGATCATTCCTCCCAGAAGCTGACAGCACAAACATCTCATACCCAGAGGTGGGTAGAGTAGCCAAAAAAATGTACTTAAAGCTGCAGATGGAACTTTTATGAAAAATGCTTTTCACATATTTGTTGAAATTATCATTGTGTTGTGACAGTATCATATGAGACACACAATCTGTGAAAAAAACAAGCTCCTCTGCCTTCTCCCAGTGCTCCCAGTACTAACTGCAGAAATACACCACTCAGTCAGAAACAACCAATCAGGGCCAGGAGTCTTAGCGCTGTCAATCACCCTCATGTATGCGCCGCTCACACAAATGATGTCTTCAGACAAAAATATAGTTATCTGCTAATTCTGGTATTTTTATGAAGAAATGAAAAAAATAAACACAATAGAAATTAAATTTAGGCAAAAGAAATACTTTTCCAAATCAGTTTTTTCAATATAAAACTTATGAAACTAATACAGGGTAAAGCAATTCCAGTGACAATATATAGTGTTTAATGCAACTTCTTGATCTACAAATGGCACAAAAGGCTCTGTAGATAGAAAACAACATTAGAAAAACAAATCTTGTGCACAAACAAGAAGTCACACTTAAACATAAACTGTAGGTGTGTATCTGCATCTGGTGCATTGTTAGTCAAAAGATGCTTGTTCTTCATTCAGTGAAGATACTCGCAGTGGGTAGAGTAGGCAGAAATTTTACTCAAGTAAGTAATGATATTACTCAAGTGAAAACAAAAAGCACAATGAAGTAAAACTACTCCTAAAATCTGGAACAAACTTCCAGAAAACTGCAAAACACCTGAAACACGGAGTTCCTTTAAATCAAGGCTAAAAATCCGTCTGTTTAGAGTTGCTTTTGACCCATAATAACAGAAACATTGACCAACATATTTGATGCGTATTGATGTTTTTAATGATGGCACTTGATAAAATGTAATGTTTGTTACTGGTTTCACAACTGGTGACCGTTTGAACTGCCTTGTGGCTGAAATGTGCTATGCAAATAAACTTGACATGACCGGACTTAAAAGTAAATTTTTTCCAAAATGTTTCATAAATAAATGTAACTAGTGAGTAACTACTAATGCTCATACCCACTGTCAAGCATAGAGGTTGGACTTATCGCAGTCATTGAGCCGACCATGAACTCCTCTATACAAAGAAGAGTAAAATGTGAGGTCATCTGAACAATGGTCCCTTAAAAAAGCAGCAGATCTGCAACAAATAAAAATATCAAGATGTTGGAAAGGTAATATCAAGGTGTTTTTTTCCAAAAACTCCATGCACTGTCATGCAAACTATTATGCAGACTTAATGCACTGTGTCAAATCCGATCATCATTTGCAGCTGCTACTTTTACAGAGCTCTGTGACTCAGTAGTTTATTAGGCCACAGTAGAGGGCTGAAATGAGAAAAAGTTTCTTGAAAATCAGGGATGTAAGTGAAGGATCTTTTCCAGAGTCCAAGACGAGACCATTGCCGTCTTTTTCTACAGTGGGACAATTAGTTTGGAAAGTCCCTCAAGTCACCTGCTCTTGTACCCTTTCAACCCCAAGACATTCCTGCAGTCTGCTTCCTTCCTTTATCCCCATCAACAGGCCTGTGTGTTTGGGAAAGGCAGGACAAGGTGTTTGTGATAAAACACACCTGGTCAAGACCAGCTCCACCTTCCACTCTCAGCGTACAATTACTGCAATCAATACAGAGGTAATAGTAGCAGCTGGGGCTGCTGTGTGTGTGTGTGTGTGTGTGTGTGTGTGTGTGTGTGTGTACTTGTTTTTGTTACCACAGAGGGTCCGAACGAAGGGAGCCCACCAACACAGAGGGGCCCTGTGTCTTTTCGGGGCCCAAAATCGTGGACCCCGCATGGGAAACCACTCTAAAGCGGCTTAGGATGCTCTCCTAACATGCCTCGTGCTTTTTTTTCACTTGGCCCACTCGGTAGCAATGATTGGAAAAGTGTGTGTGAAGTGTGCGTGCTCAGTAGAGACCCCTTGTCTGTGGGTGGTGGTACTGCAACTATACACAGTACAGGAAGTGTGTTTCATTTAACCAATCAGGGCCCCTTCTGACAATACGTTATTTCCTAAAGTTTCAGGAAGTGATTTTTTGTGTAATTCATGTTATAAAACATTATAACAGCTATAGGTAAGCTTATTTAATTTACATTTTATTTAAATAGTTTGATAATGTTGTTGTCATTGTACTTTGCACACGACTGTATTACAACCAAATTAAAGATTTAAACCAGGTAATTATTATTTTAGTAACCATAGTAACTAAAATAATAGTGTAAAAATGTGCATAAGCCCATGTAATAATTCACTGTCATTTTAATTATTAAAATTCCTACATTACAATTGTAATTAATCTACATGTTATTTAATGTTCATTATACTTTTATGTTTTATAAAAATACACTCATACTTTTAGGCTTATTTTGAAAAAAAAAATCATTTTTTTTTATGTTCTGAACATAAGAAAAATAAAGGTATAAATAAATAGTCACTTAATATTTTCAGTCAGTTTACTTAGTTTAATCTGCATCTATTGCATGCATGTTAGCTTCATGCTGCTAAAAACGCCGGCTTTACGGCACTTAATACGTTTACAACATTTTACGGCACTTTGTAACGTGTGACGGTGCCAGGCTGAAACTGTTCCACGTGAGGAGGAGACGCTGTCAACGAAGAGAAAACACCACTCAGAACAAGACACAGCATACGTGGTGAGTAAATTAAAAGCATGTTAATACTAAATACAAGAAACTGATGTGGAAATGTTTTTTATCCAGAACCGAGGGGTTTGTACGCAATGATTTAGGCTTCGCATTCGGTATATTGTCATTCGGGTGGCGTAATGTTTTCCCTTAGAAAATCCGGCTTTTTAACTTGTCATTCATCCTTGCTTGCAGTGGTTTTAAACACGATGGTGTAAAAGGGAACAACAGAATGTATAATTGCTCCATGTTACATTCGGGGTGATTTCGATTTGCTAATGTTTCATAACTGCTGAGTCCAGAACCTGACTCTGGCCATAGTTGCTCGCCGAAACTTCTTCAAAACTCGCCAAACACTTGTTAAAGTTCAGTGTTATGATGTCGGTGTGTCTCTGTATGTTTCAATAGAGTTTCCCCCCCTTTTTTCATGTGGAAGAATGCTGCAATTAAATAAAACAAGCATTTTGACGCGAGTAAAGCTATCAAGAAGGCTAGCGCTAATCAGCTCTGCTACATAAAAATACGTTCACGTTTGAAACAGATGCATAATAAAAATGAGTTGGTAGCTCCTCAAAATTATAACGAGTTATATTGGTAAAGCTATTGAAATAACATTACTTAGGCTGTTGATATTGACATAACGTTATTTAAGCTGTTAAGCCGTTGACATATATTCAGACATTTAAATCAGTAGCGACGTGACGTCATACGTTAGTGTAAGACAAATTGTCACCTTACAAACAAAGTAAAACAACAAACCAGATAAAAACATCAAATGTAACGTTGGATTTACAAGGAGTAAGCAGTCTTGATTAGATGGGTTTTAAGTATGGATTTAAACAGGGAAAGAGTCTCAGTGTTGCTGATATTTGTGGCCCTGTCCACATGAAACCAGGTTTGGTAGTATCAGTTTTCTTGGTCGGGTATACATCTCTATCATCTATGACTTTATGTAGACATGGCCTGAAGGTTTCAGAGCTTGGGAGCAGAGCTGGAGAAAGCTCTGCTCCCCATGGTGCTGAGGTGAGAAGAGCAAGCACTGAGGTGCATCGAATAGGAGGATCTGAGGAGGTGACAACTTGAATCAGATTGGATAAGTAAGGGAGTGAGGTTGTGGATGACTTTGTTTCCAAACAGAAGAATTCTGAATTCCATTCTGAATTTGTATGAAGCTGCAGTAGAACTGGTGTGATGTGATGAAATAAAGATGTTCCGGTGATGATCTGAGCAGCGGAGTTATGGTGGAGCTCGTAGCTGCCCCTTCACCACTGCTGCTTCAAGTGTAGATGCAGCACTGTTGCTGCGCTGGTCTGTGTTGGACATGGTTTTAAAAGTAGCTAGTTATAGTTACAAGTTATTCTCATATAAAGTAATTGAGTTACTATCTAGTTACTGCATTATAAAAGTAATGATATATGTGCCGACTAAGCTGGATTTTGCAATATGTTTTTCTGTGCGCTGACAGGAGTGTGTGTTTACCTGCCTGCATGCGCACATGACTCAGCAGCATGTCAGCGTTGTTCACATGGCGTATGAAGTGCGTGTTTTCGTCCAGCTTTTGTAAAGTTTTGGGTTTTCATCCAGCTTTTGTCAAGTTTTGGATTTCGTAAGAATTGAGTTTATTTATATAGCACCAGTTCACAACACATATTGTCTCAAGGAAGAGCTGAAAGTAGAGGAGTGACTCTGTAGGGACAGAAATAGCTCAGGACATGATCTGCTGTTATTTAGATAATAATTTAACTGTGAACATGTACAATTACAACATGTTCTTCGGGGGGAGGGGGGGAGTTTGCCTTGTTGGTGGGGTGGAGCACCCTCCTTGGATATTGGTAGGGGAGATGCCGCTTTTGTACCGTTTAGTGTCTGCACATCTAGTTTTCAGTCTATGTGTATCCTACACACCTACCCACTTAATTAAAGGGCTGTTTCAGTCCTTTTTTGGATCTGCTAGGAACTGTAACTGGTTAAAAGTAACTAAGCTCAGCTTCACACTGGCAAACATTTTCATTAATATAGCATCATTTTAAACAGATTATAGGAAAATATCCTTTCTTTCTTTAGTCACTCTTGTTCTCTTGGTTCTCCATCTGGCCATGCTTATTCCTTCAGACTCCATACAGTGCATGATTACAAATATTTTTTAAATTAATATATAGTGCTTATCAAAGTTGTCTGTGCCATGTTTTGAATTATTTTTTATAGCCAAAAATGTTCAGAAGGAAGGCAAGAAAAAAGCCTGCTGATGAAGCAGCCTTTTATATTCAGTCTTCAAAGGACAAACCAGGATTAATGGAAAGATTTATTGATGATCACAAAGGTAATAAACTAATTTTTGGACCATTTATCCTGAATATTTATTTATTTGTTTTATAAAATGATTGATTATTATTGGTTGTATATTTAGTATTAACATCAGATAATACTACATTTATTTGGTTAATGGATTATCTAAAAATGGGGAAAAAAATAATTTCTCTTAACCAATGTGTTTATATAAAATATCCTTGCAGGAAGAGGCGTGTTTGCTACCCAGCCCTTTGAACAAGGAGAGTTTGTCTTAGAATACAGGGGTCAACTTATATCAGCAGATAAATGCCAAACAAGAAAGTATTCTGAAAAGGAGAGTACATTTCTCTTTGAGTTTGAATGGCAGAATCGTCACTGGTGGTATGTATGTCCAAATACCTTCTATAGAAGAGTTATGAACTTTTAAAGAGAGAGTGGAATTCAAGATGTTAAGTCAGTGATAGATTCACTCAATCAATATTTCAATAACACATCAGAATTGTGACTGGGAAAAATTATTTATTTGGTGTTATGACTATCAAAAAGACATTTAGTCTGCCTCACAAATTTGTCTTTTGAAATGTTACAGGTTTTTATTTCTGAAAACTAACTTTTATTTTACTCAAAGACTAATATTGTACAAAATGTTTGATTTCTTTTATTTCTTTTCTAGTATTGATGCGTCAATAGAGGATGGCTCTCTTGGAAGATTAGTGAATGACAACCACAAGTCTCCAAACTGCACCATGAAAAAAATAATAGTAAATGATCAGCCCCATTTGTGCCTGTTTGCCATCAAACAAATAGAAATAGGAATTGAAATTGATTACAACTACGGTGATTCCAAATGGCCATGGCGCGAAAAAGTAAGTTAATAAGATCAAGGATCCAAGTTGGAATGTTAATTTGGTATACAAAAGCTTAATTTTGCCTCTTTGACTTGAATGGCTCTCAGGCTCCTGCTGCTGTAGTTGAGCCAGCCAGAACCTTCTGTGATTATTCCCCTGATGACAGCATCAAACAGGATTCCAGCCTACAGGTAACATTCAGTTGGATTTTGTTGTGAGAAATAAACTTTGAAGACCAGTTCTTGTTCTGTTAGTTTACATGCGTGTCCATGTAGTTTACCTTTAGTTGGAAAGCTGTTATTTAGTCAGAAAATACCTTAAACCGCATTCAACCTATTACGTGATCATACACGTTTTTAATCTTTCTCTTCATGGAACCCAACAAACCAGTGACCTACACACCTACAGATGGATTGTTGAAACATACTTCCATGTGGGGTCCAACCAAACTAGTCACTTAAACTCACATAATAATGGATATCTGAAATGTGCCTCCTTGTGGGGCCCTCCCGTATGGATCTAAGGTTTTGTTGTTTTTTTAGATCATAGTTGTAGTACCTGGCATTATGGAAGCACATCATATTACCGCTATAGTTCCACACATCTTCAACAGCTAAACGGCTACACTGTCATGTTGAAGGATGTGCCACTACATCCATAGAGATGCTGTTGTAGGACCTGATGAGACATCTAGAACTGACTGGAACACTTGAAGTTAGGAGTGCTCTTTTGGTTTTAGGGTCTAACTTCACATGATTTACCTTTACAGCTCTTGAGTCTGTCATTTCTGTTGTCTGTATGATGATGGTAAGTTATTTATGGTTTTAATTTCAGGTGATAGGCTCTCAGGCTCCTGCTGCTGTAGTTGAGCCAGCCAGAACCTTCTGTGACTCTTCCCCTGATGACAGCATCAAAGAGGATGCCAGCCCACAGGTAACATTCAATTCAGTCAGTGGCATACACATCTATAGATGGATTGTTGAAACGTACTTCCATGTGGGGTCCAACCAAACTAGTCACTTAAACTCACATAATAATGGATTTCTGAAATGTGCCTCCTTGTGGGGCCCTCCCGTATGGATCTAAGGTTTTGTTGTTTTTTTAGATCATAGTTGTAGTACCTGGCATTATGGAAGCACATCATATTACCGCTATAGTTCCACTCATCTTCAACAGCTAAACGGCTACACTGTCATGTTGAAGGATGTGCCACTACATCCATAGAGATGCTGTTGTAGGACCTGATGAGACATCTAGAACTGACTGGAACACTTGAAGTTAGGAGTGCTCTTTTGGTTTTAGGGTCTAACTTCACATGATTTACCTTTACAGCTCTTGAGTCTGTCATTTCTGTTGTCTGTATGATGATGGTAAGTTATTTGTGGTTTTAATTTCAGGTGATAGGCTCTCAGGCTCCTGCTGCTGTAGTTGAGCCAGCCAGAACCTTCTGTTACTCTTCCCCTGATGACAGCATCAAAGAGGATGCCAGCCCACAGGTAACATTCAATTCAGTCAGTGGCATACACATCTGTAGATGGATTGTTGAAACATACTTCCATGTGGGGTCCAACCAAACTAGTCACTTAAACTCACATAATAATGGATTTCTGAAATGTGCCTCCTTGTGGGGCCCTCCCGTATGGATCTAAGGTTTTGTTGTTTTTTTAGATCATAGTTGTAGTACCTGGCATTATGGAAGCACATCATATTACCGCTATAGTTCCACACATCTTCAACAGCTAAATGTCTACACTGTCATGTTGAAGGATGTGCCACTACATCCATAGAGATGCTGTTGTAGGACCTGATGAGACATCTAGAACTGACTGGAACACTTGAAGTTAAGAGTGCTCTTTTGGTTTTAGGGTCTAACTTCACATGATTTACCTTTACAACTCTTGAGTCTGTCATTTCTGTTGTCTGTATGATGATGGTAAGTTATTTGTGGTTTTAATTTCAGGTGATAGGCTCTCAGGCTCCTGCTGCTGTAGTTGAGCCAGCCAGAACCTTCTGTGACTCTTCCCCTGATGACAGCATCAAACAAGATGCCAGCCCACAGGTAACATTCAATTCAGTCAGTGGCATACACATCTATAGATGGATTGTTGACACGTACTTCCATGTGGGGTCCAACCAAACTAGTCACTTAAACTCACATAATAATGGACTTCTGAAATGTGCCTCCTTGTGGGGCCCTCCCGTATGGATCTAAGGTTTTGTTATTTTTTTAGATCATAGTTGTAGTACCTGGCATTATGGAAGCACATCATATTACCGCTATAGTTCCACACATCTTCAACAGCTAAACGGCTACACTGTCATGTTGAAGGATGTGCCACTACATCCATAGAGATGCTGTTATAGGACCTGATGAAACATCTAGAACTGACTGGAACACTTGAAGTTAGGAGTGCTCTTTTGGACTTAGGGTCTAACTTCACATGATTTACCTTTACAGCTCTTGAGTCTGTCATTTCTGTTGTCTGTATGATGATGGTAAGTTATTTGTGGTTTTAATTTCAGGTGATAGGCTCTCAGGGTCCTGCTGCTGTAGTTGAGCCAGCCAGAACCTTCTGTGACTCTTCCACTGATGACAGCATCAAACAAGATGCCAGCCCACAGGTAACATTCAATTCAGTCACTGGCCTACACATCTATAGATGGATGGTTGAAACGTACTTCCATGTGGGGTCCAACCAAACTAGTCACTTAAACTCACTTAATAATGGATTTCTGAAATGTGCCTCCTTGTGGGGCCCTCCCGTATGGATCTAAAGTTTTGTTGTTTTTTTAGATCATAGTTGTAGTACCTGGCATTATGGAAGCACATCATATTACCGCTATAGTTCCACACATCTTCAACAGCTAAACGGCTACACTGTCATGTTGAAGGATGTGCCACTACATCCATAGAGATGCTGTTATAGGACCTGATGAGACATCTAGAACTGACTGGAACACGTGAAGTTAGGAGTGCTCTTTTGGTTTTAGGGTCTAACTTCACATGATTTACCTTTACAGCTCTTGAGTCTGTCATTTCTGTTGTCTGTATGATGATGGTAAGTTATTTGTGGTTTTAATTTCAGGTGATAGGCTCTCAGGCTCCTGCTGCTGTAGTTGAGCCAGCCAGAACCTTCTGTGACTCTTCCCCTGATGACAGCATCAAAGAGGATGCCAGCCCACAGGTAACATTCAATTCAGTCAGTGGCATACACATCTATAGATGGATTGTTGAAACGTACTTCCATGTGGGGTCCAACCAAACTAGTCACTTAAACTCACATGATATTTTTTTAGATCATAGTTGTAGTACCTGGCATTATGAAAGCACATCATATTACCGCTATAGTTCCACACATCTTCAACAGCTAAACGGCTACACTGTCATGTTGAAGGATGTGCCACTACATCCATAGAGATGCTGTTGTAGGACCTGATGAGACATCTAGAACTGACTGGAACACTTGAAGTTAGGAGTGCTCTTTTGGTTTTAGGGTCTAACTTCACATGATTTACCTTTACAGCTCTTGAGTCTGTCATTTCTGTTGTCTGTATGATGATGGTAAGTTATTTGTGGTTTTAATTTCAGGTGATAGGCTCTCAGGCTCCTGCTGCTGTAGTTGAGCCAGCCAGAACCTTCTGTGACTCTTCCCCTGATGACAGCATCAAAGAGGATGCCAGCCCACAGGTAACATTCAATTCAGTCAGTGGCATACACATCTATAGATGGATTGTTGAAACGTACTTCCATGTGGGGTCCAACCAAACTAGTCACTTAAACTCACATAATAATGGATTTCTGAAATGTGCCTCCTTGTGGGGCCCTCCCGTATGGATCTAAGGTTTTGTTGTTTTTTTAGATCATAGTTGTAGTACCTGGCATTATGGAAGCACATCATATTACCGCTATAGTTCCACACATCTTCAACAGCTAAACGGCTACACTGTCATGTTGAAGGATGTGCCACTACATCCATAGAGATGCTGTTGTAGGACCTGATGAGACATCTAGAACTGACTGGAACACTTGAAGTTAGGAGTGCTCTTTTGGTTTTAGGGTCTAACTTCACATGATTTACCTTTACAGCTCTTGAGTCTGTCATTTCTGTTGTCTGTATGATGATGGTAAGTTATTTGTGGTTTTAATTTCAGGTGATAGGCTCTCAGGCTCCTGCTGCTATAGTTGAGCCAGCCAGAACCTTCTGTGACTCTTCCCCTGATGACAGCATCAAAGAGGATGCCAGCCCACAGGTAACATTCAATTCAGTCAGTGGCATACACATCTATAGATGGATTGTTGAAACGTACTTCCATGTGGGGTCCAACCAAACTAGTCACTTAAACTCACATAATAATGGATTTCTGAAATGTGCCTCCTTGTGGGGCCCTCCCGTATGGATCTAAGGTTTTGTTGTTTTTTTAGATCATAGTTGTAGTACCTGGCATTATGGAAGCACATCATATTACCGCTATAGTTCCACACATCTTCAACAGCTAAACGGCTACACTGTCATGTTGAAGGATGTGCCACTACATCCATAGAGATGCTGTTGTAGGACCTGATGAGACATCTAGAACTGACTGGAACACTTGAAGTTAGGAGTGCTCTTTTGGTTTTAGGGTCTAACTTCACATGATTTACCTTTACAGCTCTTGAGTCTGTCATTTCTGTTGTCTGTATGATGATGGTAAGTTATTTGTGGTTTTAATTTCAGGTGATAGGCTCTCAGGCTCCTGCTGCTGTAGTTGAGCCAAGCCAGAACCTTCTGTGACTCTTCCCCTGATGACAGCATCAAAGAGGATGCCAGCCCACAGGTAACATTCAATTCAGTCAGTGGCATACACATCTATAGATGGATTGTTGAAACGTACTTCCATGTGGGGTCCAACCAAACTAGTCACTTAAACTCACATGATATTTTTTTAGATCATAGTTGTAGTACCTGGCATTATGAAAGCACATCATATTACCGCTATAGTTCCACACATCTTCAACAGCTAAACGGCTACACTGTCATGTTGAAGGATGTGCCACTACATC
Source organism: Anableps anableps (assembly GCA_014839685.1). Classification (NCBI taxonomy): domain Eukaryota; kingdom Metazoa; phylum Chordata; class Actinopteri; order Cyprinodontiformes; family Anablepidae; genus Anableps; species Anableps anableps. Next base: position 7,183,735 of record CM026076.1, on the reverse strand, counting down.
CATAGAGATGCTGTTGTAGGACCTGATGAGACATCTAGAACTGACTGGAACACTTGAAGTTAGGAGTGCTCTTTTGGTTTTAGGGTCTAACTTCACATGATTTACCTTTACAGCTCTTGAGTCTGTCATTTCTGTTGTCTGTATGATGATGGTAAGTTATTTGTGGTTTTAATTTCAGGTGATAGGCTCTCAGGCTCCTGCTGCTGTAGTTGAGCCAGCCAGAACCTTCTGTGACTCTTCCCCTGATGACAGCATCAAAGAGGATGCCAGCCCACAGGTAACATTCAATTCAGTCAGTGGCATACACATCTATAGATGGATTGTTGAAACGTACTTCCATGTGGGGTCCAACCAAACTAGTCACTTAAACTCACATAATAATGGATTTCTGAAATGTGCCTCCTTGTGGGGCCCTCCCGTATGGATCTAAGGTTTTGTTGTTTTTTTAGATCATAGTTGTAGTACCTGGCATTATGGAAGCACATCATATTACCGCTATAGTTCCACACATCTTCAACAGCTAAACGGCTACACTGTCATGTTGAAGGATGTGCCACTACATCCATAGAGATGCTGTTGTAGGACCTGATGAGACATCTAGAACTGACTGGAACACTTGAAGTTAGGAGTGCTCTTTTGGTTTTAGGGTCTAACTTCACATGATTTACCTTTACAGCTCTTGAGTCTGTCATTTCTGTTGTCTGTATGATGATGGTAAGTTATTTGTGGTTTTAATTTCAGGTGATAGGCTCTCAGGCTCCTGCTGCTGTAGTTGAGCCAGCCAGAACCTTCTGTGACTCTTCCCCTGATGACAGCATCAAAGAGGATGCCAGCCCACAGGTAACATTCAATTCAGTCAGTGGCATACACATCTATAGATGGATTGTTGAAACGTACTTCCATGTGGGGTCCAACCAAACTAGTCACTTAAACTCACATGATATTTTTTTAGATCATAGTTGTAGTACCTGGCATTATGAAAGCACATCATATTACCGCTATAGTTCCACACATCTTCAACAGCTAAACGGCTACACTGTCATGTTGAAGGATGTGCCACTACATCCATAGAGATGCTGTTGTAGGACCTGATGAGACATCTAGAACTGACTGGAACACTTGAAGTTAGGAGTGCTCTTTTGGTTTTAGGGTCTAACTTCACATGATTTACCTTTACAGCTCTTGAGTCTGTCATTTCTGTTGTCTGTATGATGATGGTAAGTTATTTGTGGTTTTAATTTCAGGTGATAGGCTCTCAGGCTCCTGCTGCTGTAGTTGAGCCAGCCAGAACCTTCTGTGACTCTTCCCCTGATGACAGCATCAAAGAGGATGCCAGCCCACAGGTAACATTCAATTCAGTCAGTGGCATACACATCTATAGATGGATTGTTGAAACGTACTTCCATGTGGGGTCCAACCAAACTAGTCACTTAAACTCACATAATAATGGATTTCTGAAATGTGCCTCCTTGTGGGGCCCTCCCGTATGGATCTAAGGTTTTGTTGTTTTTTTAGATCATAGTTGTAGTACCTGGCATTATGGAAGCACATCATATTACCGCTATAGTTCCACACATCTTCAACAGCTAAACGGCTACACTGTCATGTTGAAGGATGTGCCACTACATCCATAGAGATGCTGTTGTAGGACCTGATGAGACATCTAGAACTGACTGGAACACTTGAAGTTAGGAGTGCTCTTTTGGTTTTAGGGTCTAACTTCACATGATTTACCTTTACAGCTCTTGAGTCTGTCATTTCTGTTGTCTGTATGATGATGGTAAGTTATTTGTGGTTTTAATTTCAGGTGATAGGCTCTCAGGCTCCTGCTGCTGTAGTTGAGCCAGCCAGAACCTTCTGTGACTCTTCCCCTGATGACAGCATCAAAGAGGATGCCAGCCCACAGGTAACATTCAATTCAGTCAGTGGCATACACATCTATAGATGGATTGTTGAAACGTACTTCCATGTGGGGTCCAACCAAACTAGTCACTTAAACTCACATGATATTTTTTTAGATCATAGTTGTAGTACCTGGCATTATGAAAGCACATCATATTACCGCTATAGTTCCACACATCTTCAACAGCTAAACGGCTACATTGTCATGTTGAAGGATGTGCCACTACATCCATAGAGATGCTGTTGTAGGACCTGATGAGACATCTAGAACTGACTGGAACACTTGAAGTTAGGAGTGCTCTTTTGGTTTTAGGGTCTAACTTCACATGATTTACCTTTACAGCTCTTGAGTCTGTCATTTCTGTTGTCTGTATGATGATGGTAAGTTATTTGTGGTTTTAATTTCAGGTGATAGGCTCTCAGGCTCCTGCTGCTGTAGTTGAGCCAACCAGAACCTTCTGTGACTCTTCCCCTGATGACAGCATCAAAGAGGATGCCAGCCCACAGGTAACATTCAATTCAGTCAGTGGCATACACATCTATAGATGGATTGTTGAAACGTACTTCCATGTGGGGTCCAACCAAACTAGTCACTTAAACTCACATAATAATGGATTTCTGAAATGTGCCTCCTTGTGGGGCCCTCCCGTATGGATCTAAGGTTTTGTTGTTTTTTTAGATCATAGTTGTAGTACCTGGCATTATGGAAGCACATCATATTACCGCTATAGTTCCACACATCTTCAACAGCTAAACGGCTACACTGTCATGTTGAAGGATGTGCCACTACATCCATAGAGATGCTGTTATAGGACCTGATGAGACATCTAGAACTGACTGGAACACTTGAAGTTAGGAGTGCTCTTTTGGTTTTAGGGTCTAACTTCACATGATTTACCTTTACAAGCTCTTGAGTCTGTCATTTCTGTTGTCTGTATGATGATGGTAAGTTATTTGTGGTTTTAATTTCAGGTGATAGGCTCTCAGGCTCCTGCTGCTGTAGTTGAGCCAGCCAGAACCTTCTGTGACTCTTCCCCTGATGACAGCATCAAAGAGGATGCCAGCCCACAGGTAACATTCAATTCAGTCAGTGGCATACACATCTATAGATGGATTGTTGAAACGTACTTCCATGTGGGGTCCAACCAAACTAGTCACTTAAACTCACATAATAATGGATTTCTGAAATGTGCCTCCTTGTGGGGCCCTCCCGTATGGATCTAAGGTTTTGTTGTTTTTTTAGATCATAGTTGTAGTACCTGGCATTATGGAAGCACATCATATTACCGCTATAGTTCCACACATCTTCAACAGCTAAACGGCTACACTGTCATGTTGAAGGATGTGCCACTACATCCATAGAGATGCTGTTATACGGACCTGATGAGACATCTAGAACTGACTGGAACACTTGAAGTTAGGAGTGCTCTTTTGGTTTTAGGGTCTAACTTCACATGATTTACCTTTACAGCTCTTGAGTCTGTCATTTCTGTTGTCTGTATGATGATGGTAAGTTATTTGTGGTTTTAATTTCAGGTGATAGGCTCTCAGGCTCCTGCTGCTGTAGTTGAGCCAGCCAGAACCTTCTGTGACTCTTCCCCTGATGACAGCATCAAAGAGGATGCCAGCCCACAGGTAACATTCAATTCAGTCAGTGGCATACACATCTATAGATGGATTGTTGAAACGTACTTCCATGTGGGGTCCAACCAAACTAGTCACTTAAACTCACATAATAATGGATTTCTGAAATGTGCCTCCTTGTGGGGCCCTCCCGTATGGATCTAAGGTTTTGTTGTTTTTTTAGATCATAGTTGTAGTACCTGGCATTATGGAAGCACATCATATTACCGCTATAGTTCCACACATCTTCAACAGCTAAACGGCTACACTGTCATGTTGAAGGATGTGCCACTACATCCATAGAGATGCTGTTGTAGGACCTGATGAGACATCTAGAACTGACTGGAACACTTGAAGTTAGGAGTGCTCTTTTGGTTTTAGGGTCTAACTTCACATGATTTACCTTTACAGCTCTTGAGTCTGTCATTTCTGTTGTCTGTATGATGATGGTAAGTTATTTGTGGTTTTAATTTCAGGTGATAGGCTCTCAGGCTCCTGCTGCTGTAGTTGAGCCAGCCAGAACCTTCTGTGACTCTTCCCCTGATGACAGCATCAAAGAGGATGCCAGCCCACAGGTAACATTCAATTCAGTCAGTGGCATACACATCTATAGATGGATTGTTGAAACGTACTTCCATGTGGGGTCCAACCAAACTAGTCACTTAAACTCACATAATAATGGATTTCTGAAATGTGCCTCCTTGTGGGGCCCTCCCGTATGGATCTAAGGTTTTGTTGTTTTTTTAGATCATAGTTGTAGTACCTGGCATTATGGAAGCACATCATATTACCGCTATAGTTCCACACATCTTCAACAGCTAAACGGCTACACTGTCATGTTGAAGGATGTGCCACTACATCCATAGAGATGCTGTTATACGACCTGATGAGACATCTAGAACTGACTGGAACACTTGAAGTTAGGAGTGCTCTTTTGGTTTTAGGGTCTAACTTCACATGATTTACCTTTACAGCTCTTGAGTCTGTCATTTCTGTTGTCTGTATGATGATGGTAAGTTATTTGTGGTTTTAATTTCAGGTGATAGGCTCTCAGGCTCCTGCTGCTGTAGTTGAGCCAGCCAGAACCTTCTGTGACTCTTCCCCTGATGACAGCATCAAAGAGGATGCCAGCCCACAGGTAACATTCAATTCAGTCAGTGGCATACACATCTATAGATGGATTGTTGAAACGTACTTCCATGTGGGGTCCAACCAAACTAGTCACTTAAACTCACATGATATTTTTTTAGATCATAGTTGTAGTACCTGGCATTATGAAAGCACATCATATTACCGCTATAGTTCCACACATCTTCAACAGCTAAACGGCTACACTGTCATGTTGAAGGATGTGCCACTACATCCATAGAGATGCTGTTGTAGGACCTGATGAGACATCTAGAACTGACTGGAACACTTGAAGTTAGGAGTGCTCTTTTGGTTTTAGGGTCTAACTTCACATGATTTACCTTTACAAGCTCTTGAGTCTGTCATTTCTGTTGTCTGTATGATGATGGTAAGTTATTTGTGGTTTTAATTTCAGGTGATAGGCTCTCAGGCTCCTGCTGCTGTAGTTGAGCCAGCCAGAACCTTCTGTGACTCTTCCCCTGATGACAGCATCAAAGAGGATGCCAGCCCACAGGTAACATTCAATTCAGTCAGTGGCATACACACCTATGGATGCATTGTGGAACCGTACTTCCACGCGGGGTCCAACCAAGCCAGTCACTTACACACACATAATGATGGATTTCTGAAATGTGCCTCCATGTGGGGCCCTCCCGTATGGATCTAAGGTTTTGTTGTTTTTTTAGATCATAGTTGTAGTACCTGGCATTATGGAAGCACATCATATTACCGCTATAGTTCCACACATCTTCAACAGCTAAACGGCTACACTGTCATGTTGAAGGATGTGCCACTACATCCATAGAGATGCTGTTATAGGACCTGATGAGACATCTAGAACTGACTGGAACACTTGAAGTTAGGAGTGCTCTTTTGGTTTTAGGGTCTAACTTCACATGATTTACCTTTACAGCTCTTGAGTCTGTCATTTCTGTTGTCTGTATGATGATGGTAAGTTATTTGTGGTTTTAATTTCAGGTGATAGGCTCTCAGGCTCCTGCTGCTGTAGTTGAGCCAGCCAGAACCTTCTGTGACTCTTCCCCTGATGACAGCATCAAAGAGGATGCCAGCCCACAGGTAACATTCAATTCAGTCAGTGGCATACACATCTATAGATGGATTGTTGAAACGTACTTCCATGTGGGGTCCAACCAAACTAGTCACTTAAACTCACATAATAATGGATTTCTGAAATGTGCCTCCTTGTGGGGCCCTCCCGTATGGATCTAAGGTTTTGTTGTTTTTTTAGATCATAGTTGTAGTACCTGGCATTATGGAAGCACATCATATTACCGCTATAGTTCCACACATCTTCAACAGCTAAACGGCTACACTGTCATGTTGAAGGATGTGCCACTACATCCATAGAGATGCTGTTATAGGACCTGATGAGACATCTAGAACTGACTGGAACACTTGAAGTTAGGAGTGCTCTTTTGGTTTTAGGGTCTAACTTCACATGATTTACCTTTACAGCTCTTGAGTCTGTCATTTCTGTTGTCTGTATGATGATGGTAAGTTATTTGTGGTTTTAATTTCAGGTGATAGGCTCTCAGGCTCCTGCTGCTGTAGTTGAGCCAGCCAGAACCTTCTGTGACTCTTCCCCTGATGACAGCATCAAAGAGGATGCCAGCCCACAGGTAACATTCAATTCAGTCAGTGGCATACACATCTATAGATGGATTGTTGAAACGTACTTCCATGTGGGGTCCAACCAAACTAGTCACTTAAACTCACATAATAATGGATTTCTGAAATGTGCCTCCTTGTGGGGCCCTCCCGTATGGATCTAAGGTTTTGTTGTTTTTTAGATCATAGTTGTAGTACCTGGCATTATGGAAGCACATCATATTACCGCTATAGTTCCACACATCTTCAACAGCTAAACGGCTACACTGTCATGTTGAAGGATGTGCCACTACATCCATAGAGATGCTGTTATAGGACCTGATGAGACATCTAGAACTGACTGGAACACTTGAAGTTAGGAGTGCTCTTTTGGTTTTAGGGTCTAACTTCACATGATTTACCTTTACAGCTCTTGAGTCTGTCATTTCTGTTGTCTGTATGATGATGGTAAGTTATTTGTGGTTTTAATTTCAGGTGATAGGCTCTCAGGCTCCTGCTGCTGTAGTTGAGCCAGCCAGAACCTTCTGTGACTCTTCCCCTGATGACAGCATCAAAGAGGATGCCAGCCCACAGGTGACATTCAATTCAGTCAGTGGCATACACATCTATAGATGGATTGTTGAAACGTACTTCCATGTGGGGTCCAACCAAACTAGTCACTTAAACTCACATAATAATGGATTTCTGAAATGTGCCTCCTTGTGGGGCCCTCCCGTATGGATCTAAGGTTTTGTTGTTTTTTTAGATCATAGTTGTAGTACCTGGCATTATGGAAGCACATCATATTACCGCTATAGTTCCACACATCTTCAACAGCTAAACGGCTACACTGTCATGTTGAAGGATGTGCCACTACATCCATAGAGATGCTGTTATACGACCTGATGAGACATCTAGAACTGACTGGAACACTTGAAGTTAGGAGTGCTCTCCCTCCCATATGGATCTAAGGTTTTGTTATTTTTATAGATTATAGTTGTAGTACCTGATATTATGGAAGCACATTAAATCACCAGTTTTGCTTCATTTGTTAAACTGATGTCAAAGGAAGAAATTTCACAGCCATGATTGTTGTTTACCCCTTTTGCTGATTCTGATCTCAGGTACATTAAACAGCATTCAACCAGTCTTTGTTGAAGGAAGTAAATTTTTTAGCCTTCTTCTCCGTCTCTCCGTAACAATTTTCTGTGCATTGTTTGTCTCCCTGTAGGAACCCCCTAAATTGATCTAAGGTTTTCCATATTTTCGATCATATTTGCAGCACCAGTCATTTACCAGTTAAGACAGTGGACAGAAATTTCAGTTATTTACAGCAAAGAAATTCCAGTGTTTTACACTTATACTGTATATCAGATTAGCTTACAATAACTGTAACAACACATTTGTGTTCATCCCCGCCATATAGCTATCAATTGTCAAAGGAGTTTCTCTCGTGGACTACTCAGACAGTGATGATACTGACGATGATTCCCAAAAAGAGTTCTCTGCACCTCTACAAAAGAATATAAAAGAAAAACCAATAATGGTAAGGAAGTACAATTATTTTTGAAATATTCTCTAAAAAGTCATAAGAAATTAATTAATCTTTTAAAAATAATAACTCTCTCTCTGCAAGTACAATCACAGGATTTGAATAATTATAGCTTGATGTAATCTTTTAACAGATGAATAAAGTTACAAGTTTGTCTGATGCTATCTACTATCCAAGTAATGACTGTGTGGAAGACCCTTCAGCCTCATTGGCGATGGATTCACAAAGGCCTAAAAGAGGATCTTACTTCTCTGTAAGCCTCATGATTCAGTGTCATTTAAAAGAGTAATGCCAGAGTAGACTTTTGATTCGATTACTTATAATGAAGGGCTAGTGTTCATTGCTAAAGTATGCTTTACAAATTCATTTAACACTGTCTTGTTCAGTTGACACATTTTTTTTAAATTGGCCTAAATTTTTCCATATATATTTTTTCTCTTCTTAGAATTAGATATTCTCCTTAACATTGCATTTTACTGTATCTGTTTGGATCTAAATTTACTCAAAACAAGAGTATATTAAATTTAACCAAGCACTCTCATACAGGTGCATCTAAAAATAGTAAGAATATTGCTTAAAAGTGCAATATTTCTTGCCAGTCATTTCAAAAAGTGAAATAATTGTTTTATAGATTTATAGCACATTGAGTAGAATATTCAAGGTTTGATTTCTTGTAATTTAGACGATTATGGCTTACAGGTAAAGAAAGCCCAAAATTTAGTGTTTCAGAATAATAGAATATCACATTAGATCAATCAAAAAAGGATGTTTTAAGCCCTAATGTCAGGCTTCTCAACAGTATGCCCATTTCTATGTACCCAGAACCTGGTTGGGCTCTTCTTGCATGAATTACTGCATCAGTGCGCCATGACATAGAGGCCATCAGCCTGTGGTTTTGCATAGGTGTAATGGAGGCCCCAGATTGCTTTGATAGCTGCCTTCAGGTCACCTGCCTTGTTGGGTCTCATGTCTCTCATTTTCCGCTTAACAACAGCACATAGATTTTCTATGGGGTTCAGATCAGGGGAGTTTGCTGGTCAATCAAAAACAGGAACACCATGGTCATTGGACCAGATTCTGGTACTTTTGGCAGTGTGGACAGGTGCCAAGTACTCCTGGAAAATAAACTCAGCATCTCCATATAGCTTGTCAGCAGAGGGACGCTTGAAGTGCTCTAGAACTTCCTGCTAGATGGCTGCATTGACTATGGACTTCAGACCCAGTGGACCAGAACCAGCAGATGACATGGCACCCCAAACCATCACTGACTGTGGAAGGGTCACACTGAACTTCAAGCAACATGGATTCTGTGCCTCTCCACTCTTCTTCCAGACTCTGGGACCTTGATTTCTAAATGAAAACAGGACTGTGGACCATTGTGCAACAGTCCAGTTCCTTTTTTCCTTAGCTCAGGGGAGATGACTGTGTCTCTGGTTCAGGAATGGCTTGACACCAGCAATGCGACATTTGTAGCCCATGTCTAATATTTATTTGTGTGGTGGTTCTTGATGCACCGACTCCAGCCTCAGTCCACCACTCATTGTCAAGCTCCACCAAATTCTTTAATGGATTTCGCTTGACAACCCTCTCAAGACTGCTGTTCTTCCCGTTACTTTTGCACCTTTTACCAAACTTCTTTTTTTCATGCTCAATTTTCTGCTACTGTGCTTGGATCAAGAACTCTCTGCACAATCAGCTTCTTCAGCAATGACCTTTTGTGGCTTCCCCTCCTTGTGAAGGGTGTAGATTTCTGTCTTCTGCCCATCTGTGAAGTCAGCAGTCTTCCCCATGATTGTGTCTCTACTGACCCACAGTGAAAGACCGTTTGAAGGCTCAGGACACCTTTGCAGGTGTTTGGAGTTAATTAGCTGATTAAGGTGTGAGACCATGAGTTTCCAATAATGAATTTCATTACAGTGTTCTAATTGTCTTTGACACTGAATTTGGGGTTTTCTGAGATGACTCGGTCTGAGATGACTGTCAAAAAATATTTCACTTATATGCAATTTTCTTATTTTTGAGATGTATCTGTTGAGTTAACATCTTTGTTTTTAAGGTGGACTTTAAATTAAGGCCTGATTTTTTAAAATTAATTTCTGATAGAGGAAGAAATACTAACTTCTTCCTTCTCTTCTTTCTCCAAATGATTTAGAGGAGCTTTGCAGGGTTAGATGAGGCAAGTGAAAATAGTGAAGAAGAATATATTCCAGAAACCAGAGGAGAAAGCACAGACAGTGAAGCCAGCGTGGAATTATCTCTGGAAAAAGGTCCAAAGACTGAAGCTATGTCATTTAGTCAAAACAGAAGCAAGTTTTGCAGCCAGGGCAAGGGTGAGTCCAGTCAGAGTAGAAGCTTTGAAAGTCATGATTCCAGAGCCACTATACGTAAAGATGAAAGGGTACCCCTGGAGGAAGCATCTGTTTATGTTGCTCCTGTTTTGAAGAAGGAAGATGGATCCAGAACATATAACAAGAAACACCACTGTGTGTATTGTGGTGTACTTGTTCAAAAAATGTCAAGACATCTGCTGCGCAAACACATGGATAAAGTAGAGGTTGCAAAAGCATATAGTTTGCCAAAAAACTCAAAACAAAGACGACTCCAGTTGGATTATTTACGAAATAAGGGAAACTTTGAGCACAACACTGAAGTTTTGGAACGTAACCAAGGCAAGCTCATTGCATGGAAACAACCAAAGGAGAAAACAGAAGGAGAAATATTCAAACATTGTTTGTACTGCTATGGACTGTTCAAAAAACGGGCAATGTGGCGACATTTCCGGTCCTGCAAATTCAAGCCTCAAGATAAGTCTTCCAAAAAGGGGAAAACAAGAGTTCAAGCATTGTGTGCATTTGCTGAACCAGTTCCACCAGAGTTCAGTGATTCATACTGGAAGTTCTTAAGTCAGATGCATCAAGATGAGATTACAGTTGCATGTAAGAAGGATCAATGCCTACTAGAGTTTGGATACAGATTGTTCCACAAGAACGAGAAGGTTGTCAGCCAGCACCAGTACGTCCGTCAAAAGCTGAGACAGCTTGGCAGACTACTACTTGAAGCAAGAAATATTGCTCCTGTAAAGAGTATTAAAGATCTCATAAAGCCTGAAAAGTATGTTCAAGTTGTTGCTGCTTCAAGACGTCTAGCTGGATTCAATGAAGAAAGTGGCAAATATCAACGACCATCTCTCGCTCGAAAAGTTGGTCACGACATGCATTCTTTAGCCATGTTTATTAAGACCGAAGGACTGAAGATGAAGGATAAGCAAGTTGTCCAAAATGCAGAGGAGTTTGCACAACTATATCAAGAAAGTTGGAAGTATGACATTGCAAGCCAAGCTTTAACCCAGCTTGAACAGAAAAAGTGGAATGCTCCTCTACTGTTACCGTTCACACATGATGTCCAGATTCTTCACAACCAGTTGTTAGAGAGACAGCAGGAATGTTTACGTGCCTTGAAAGAAGAGGCCTCACAGTCCAGCTGGAAGGATCTTGCTAAAGTGACTCTGGCACAAGTAATCCTTTTCAACCGCCGGCGAGCTGGGGAGGTTTCCAGGATGCATTTGTCAGTTTACTTATCAAAGGACACATCAGAAACACATGAGGATGTCAGTCTGGCCCTCACAGCACTTGAACAAAAGCTTTGCAACTACTTTGTCCGGATAACCATAGTGGGAAAAAGAGGAAGAAAAGTTCCTGTTCTACTGAGTCCACTGATGAAGGAATCACTTGATGCTCTTACTGAAAAGCGAGAAGAATGTGGAGTCCTAAAAGAAAATCAATACCTGTTTGCATTGCCGAATTCTGTCCATTACCTCAGGGGTTCCGACTGTATAAGGCAGTTTGTGAGTGAGTGCAGTGGGCTCAAAAACCCTACAGCACTCACCTCAACAAAGCTCAGGAAACACATTGCTACATTGTCAACAGTTTTGAACCTCAAGACCACAGAACTTGACCAGTTGGCAGATTTCCTTGGGCATAACATTGCAGTTCACAGAAAGCACTATCGCCTTCCAGCTGGTACCCTGCAGTTAGCAAAAGTAAGCAAAGTTCTCCTTGCATTGGAACAAGGACGCCTTGGAGAGTATAAAGGGAAGAGTCTGGATGAAATCCACCTTGATGTCAATGGTACTAACATTTAACACTTTCATGCAAGGGAAATTGAAGCTACTAGCCTTGGTATTTAAGAATAGATTTATGAAATTGTGATATTTATGAAGAGGGTATGTCTTATTGTTAAGGATGAACAAACAGCATATTAGTTAATCTCTTCAAATTTATCTCATTATGATTTTAGAGACCCTTGACATGGATAGGACTTCGCAAGAGAAAGGTATGAATTTTTTTTTTTTGTCTAAGCAGGAATGATCTCAGTAGTTTTAAACATACTCGATGACTGCATGTTAATGTTTTAATTAAAGATTTCAATAAATTGAAAATGTTCAAGATAGGACTGATGGAGGAAAATTTCAAGCCATAATTTTATTTAAGATCTGTCATTTAAAAAAAAAATAAAAATAGTACAAATATTAACTTTTGTATCTATAGGTACATTCAAAACTTTCAGATGTAGTGAAATGTATTTAAAAAGTTCAGTATTTTTGGTTATTCATTACAGAAATTGAAACTCAGATATTAGGTATTCATTACACAGTGAAATATTTCAACCCTGTATTTTTTGCAATTTCATGATTATGGATTACAGATAATTAAAAAAACCCAAAATTCAGTGTTTCAAAAAATTAGAATATTAAATTACACCAATTAAAAACAATATTTTGTAATGTATAATGGGAGCCCAGGTGACTTCTATAGTCAGCTAGGCATAGTTGGTTTTGGCTCTAACACTGGTGTATAGTTGTATTATAAAAGGAATTACTTTTTTTTTTTACCAGTTAAGGTTGAAAAACTTAACTGCTTTAATTACTTCTTTGTAAGCCACATATTAAGAAGAGCATATTAAAATCAACGTTAGATGGAATTACCTTTTTACTTTGAATTAACAAAATAGTGGCCTGCTTTGATAAAACTCTTAATTTATGGCCTCTTACTGTTAGAATTTGGTCAGTCACAATAAATCATTAATTAAATAATTAATGAGTAATTAAGAGTTAATAGTCCACAAATACGTAGCCTACTAATTGACAGCTAAGGGTTAGTTTGTGTTCCATAAAATAAAATGTTACTGAAAACATTTATAGGAAAATACAATTTCTTAGTAATACTGCCAGCTAACATTTTTTAATTATATCACTATGTCTTATTCAGCTCAGTGACAAGTGGCTCATTCACACAAGTCTATTTACCATATACACTATGAAGAGCACTGATATCCCTGGTAAACCTATATTACTCCTGATTTCCAGTCAATTTGGATGACCTAAGATATGGATGCAAGCAATAGTTAATTTTACTTTTTTTTTTTTTTTTTTTTTTTTTTTTTTTTTAATTCTGACTTTTGAAAACAATTTTTCTTCCATGTATATAGATGATATGCCTCAGGGGACTGAGGATGACTCCATATTATCCTCACAAGAAGGTAAAATGTTCACATAATAAAGAAAACAGTTGAACAGAAAAAGGCCACTTTTCTCTGAGTTAGACATATTTTACAACCTGACTTCTATAGACATGAAATGTTAAAATAATGTCACTGTAGATCATTTTAAGTTTAAACAGTTTTTTTCTGTTCCTAAAATCAATATTTTAGAAGAGCAGATGCCAGAAGCTTCTGAAGAGACGCCTTGTACCCCCACATCCAGTGGCTCAAGTCAGGCAAACTTGGCCAAAAAGAAAGGTGATTTTGTAAAACTGCAGTTTGGGGTCAATACTTTTTTTAATATTGATTTTTATTTATTTATTTTTATAATACCACCACTTTTAAATAATTTAAATATTACAAGTCCATTACATTTATATCTGCTACTGTCTGGTATTTACCAAATTCTAAATTTGGTTCAAACAAGATTGGTTCTACAGGACATGATCGTAATAAATACCTCCTTATGAGCACAAGTGTAGAAGGAAAGTTTTTTTTTTTTTGTTTGTTTGTTTTTTTTTTCTTTAGTTTGCTGTTTGCTGAAATCTATACCCTTGATCAGTGTGTTTGCTGTCCTAATAAGATGAGTTTAACCTGTTCTTTTCTGTACTTAAAAATAATCATTTCAGATGGGCTGATGCCAGAAGTCATCGAAGTGACCTCTTGTACCCCCACATGCAGTGGCCAAAGTAATGAAAAGTCTGCCAAAAAGAGAGGTGAGTCTGGAGTAATCCTTTTCAGTATATAACTTTAACATGGTTGCTTTTAATTGGTCCAATTATTACTACTGTATCCATATCTAATTATCCTCACATCTACTGCTTACTAAGATTTAGATGATCCAAGCAAGATATATTAAACACCACTTGACTTTGTTTCCTTAGACATGTCAGGTCTAAACTTTTGAATTTTGTTGTAAAATGCAAATTAACCCATCCCTTCTCATGTGAGTTTCAGGTCATTGTTAACTTTGGTTATATGTGAGAAGTTTGTTTCCATCTATTTTTAAATAGGGGTAATGTACACATTACACAGGACACATCTACCTCAAAAGAGAAAAACTGTTTGCATCAAATTTACCTATTAGTGAATTTGCATGTCGACACACCAATGCAGATAACATTCTTATACAGCTTGCATTTGTTAATTACATGCTATATATTTCCAAATTTATTTGTCATCTTTGTCTGTGTAGCACTTTATCATCAAAGCAAATTCCTCATACATGTAACACATTACCTGAAAATAAAGCTTTTTCTGATTTTTCTGATTCTGTAAGCGCACAATGTAATGTCACGTGAGCTCAGAGTAAACCTGCTCTCTTATGTTAAAAAAAAAAACAAAACAGGACCCCTGTGCTGTGTGATGTCTGGCACTTCTCTGTTGAGCTTAAATGTGTTGGACCTACTAGAAAATGTTGGGTCCTCAAGAACTTCTTGTATAATCTGTTCTTAATGGTTTTGTCAGAGAAATGGTGCATCCCGATGTGCTGTCCTGGTGGAGTTTGACTGCCTGTGCAACCTCTGTAGGATCCAGGAATTGCCTCATGCTACCAGCAGTGACACTGACCCTGGTCAAATGCAAAACTGCTTAAAAGTAGTCAAGAAAATGGGAGAAACCTCTCTTTCCCCCACCTCCAAAACTGGGGTCATCCGAATGTTGCCCTTTTGTGCATCTGTTTTTAATTTTGTTAATGTCGAAACAGCTGACACCGAAGACCACCTAGCAACTTAACTGACCGGATTAATATCCCAGACATTAACTGATTTACTTATCTGTTTACTGTGGGCTCATCACCATTGACAAAGATAGTTGAGTTATTCAAATGTCTAATTTAAATGATACTGAATTGTAGGATTATTGTACATAAAGTAAATGTATCCTCTACGCAGTTTTGTTCTAATGAAGTTGTAAACTAAAAAGTGCTCTTTTTATGCCCTTAGGTAAAGAAAAAGTTGTGAAAAGAAGCTGGACCCCAGAGGAATGTGCTGCAGTAAATAAACATTTAAGGAAGTACATATTAACAAATCAAGTTCCTGGTAAGCTTGACTGTGAGAGATGCATTGCTGCAGAACCACAAGCACTGAGTAAAAGAGACTGGAAAGCAGTTAAGTACTTTATCAAAAACAGAATAACCACCATGAGGAGAAAATATGAGTGAAATAGCTTCCCTGAACAGAGGTAGAAACACATGGCTGGTCCTGTTTCACCAATTGTTTAGTATTTGTAATTGTACAATTTTTATGCGCCACTTCTACTGTTCATAAATGTTAGATGTGGACAAAGTTCAAAATATATTTCAGTTCATTGATAAATGTTCTGAGAAAGAAAGATGGGCAAATGTTTAAATGGCACATTAAGTGTTAAAATTTTGAAATAAAATATGTGCAGCCCAAACTAAAGTTCCTTTATTCATCAGCTACATTTGTAATGTGTCCATTTTAAATTTTGACTCAAAAAGTTAATGATTACTGGTAAGTCCTGTGTACTTTATAGTTAGCTAAAATGAAGAATTTAAATTTTATATTAAAATGTACCAGGGTAACTGAACAAATGGAAGAATATTAAGACTGTGACCAGGGAAAATGAACCAGTATCTGAATAAAGACAGATGTACTTTAGAATGCACATTTCAATGTATACCTAGTTTATTTAGCCAGATGAAAGGATTAATAACACTAACAAAATTTTTAGGTTTTCTCCTATTAAATGATCAAGTCCAGACAAATGCATGTTTGGGTTAAATTAGGGTTGGGGTTGAACTTGATAGATCCTCATTTAAAGATAAAGGCAGACCTAATAAGAATTAAATGTTAAAAGCAAGCCCCATAACTGGCTAAAAAAATGTGTGTCAAGATGGACCTCTTAACGTTAGAATATTAAAAGCAAGCCCCATAACTGACTAAAAATCTCATGTGTGTAAAGGTGGACCCTGCAAAGCATAAATGTTAGAAACAGGTCCCACAAGTGAGTGAAAAACGAACATGTAAAATAAAGTTTCAAATTGTGTTTATTGAAAGTGATTTTTAGTATCAAGATTTTTGGGGGGACTTGCCTGATTTTTTTCATCGTTCTAGGACCACTAGAAAGGGTGGACCCCACAATCCAGTAAACTACTTTCGGTCCTGCAGTGGGAGGTTAACAAGGATGTGTGTGTGTGTGTGTGTGTGTGTGTGTGTGTGTGTACACACATGTTCCCAGGAAGTAACTTTCAGCAAATGGTGTGAAGGAATCCAACTCCAGTGGCGGTGACCCTTCAGATTTTCTCCCCCTTCCCTACCTCCTCTCCCTCTCCCTCTCCCCTCTTCATCATATCAGCCTTACACCTCCTGCCCAGAGAGACAGCTGCAGAAGACATTATGTGTGTCAATGTTTGACAGAAAGAAAACGAGAGAAAGATGAAAAGAAAACAGGACGACAATTTCAAAAGGAGAAAAAATGTGATAAATGGAAAGAGGGAGGGATTGGACGCAGTGGAAGTCAAGTGGACAACATGAACATAAGAAGCGTTTGGATCTACTCTGAAAACAACCCATATGTAGCCTTCTTTAACATATGTCCTCCAGATTTACATCACTTCAGCGTGTGTGAGGAGTGAAGAACACAGCAGGGGGTGCTTCCTTTGTGTTCATTCATAAAAGGTCCGTCATATGCATTTAACCGTCTAACTGCTCGTTTACTTCCTGGACATTGAGCAGTGAGGGTGGAATTAGCCCTTATGTTTTCCTTTATGGTTGTTTCACCACAATATGAGGGGCTATTTCAACCACAAATTCAAAATTACCTACTCATCATAGATGAAACACATTTCTTAAAATGAAAAAATGTCCCAGGGTATGAAGCATTCAGGAGTTGTCTTTCTAAGCCACAGTTAAAGCAGTTTTCTCCAGTTATGTGTCATGGGTTTACACGTCAAGTATCTGGGTTTCGATTGTTGTGAAAGCCAAACTTGGTACATCCAGTGCTTGAAGTGGGTAAAAATATGTTCCTTAAAACTAACCCAATCAGAAGCAGCGTAGAGTAACCTGTATTCTCCATGGTTATGATTACATTTAATTACCTTTGGGTATGTTTATTTTACATCAGAATCAGTGCAGAGTTGGGGAAAAACAGTGGACTTAAAGTTGCTGGTACTATGTATGAGTGAGTACTGGCCCACTTTGAGAACTGGTTACAAGGGCTGTAATGATGAGACATTGGAAAGACAAGATTTTAGTAGTATATTATTAGAAAACAAGACCAGAGATGAGCAACTGCAGTCTAGATTAAAAACTGTGAAAAAGCCATTTAGATAAGCGCTGTTATAAGGCTACAAAGCAGATGCTAACTTTAGCATTATTAGCTGTTCGTATTCTGTCTGTCACTCTGTAACAGTTTGTTTTTACCTACTGCGTACCCAAAATGCTGCCAAAAATGACTCAAAAATGTTGCCGTTTTGTCAGTTCTTATACAACTGAGCCACGCTGCCAAGAAGGGGAGTCTTGGGTTTGTGCTACTTCATATCCAGACTTACAGAAAAAGCTTAGACTTCACCAAACAACATCATGCAGCTAGATCATTAGCACTTCATGAGATGAATTTAGCTTTGACGAGAAATAACATGGTGACCTATTATTCTTCCTTGAACAGGTTAGGATAGGTATTTGGGCGATCGAAAACATATTCATTACATTTTTTGCACATAATCGTTCTAAGATAAAGAGATTTTAGTCTGGTTTGTTGTGCCTATTTTGAGCCCCTTTCAGAATGAGCTGTTTTAGGGCCTCTTGTCACTTTAAATCCAAATATGCTGCTGCCCATGCCCCCCCCAACTCAACCTTGACACTCGCACGTGAAAATGGCTGCAAACAGATGTACAATTATGCAACCGTTCATCTTTGACCCTCAATCAGACCCAAAGAAGAAGCAGAAGTAGAGCCTCCTCCACAACCAACAAAAATGCAGGAAGTGGTTTCTGGATGGTAAATCAACAACAAAACACTTATCTTTTCCAGCAGCCATTGCACAGTGCATGCAGCGGTAAAATCAGCTGACCAATGCTGCTCGAGCTCTGCTTGAGTTGCTTGGTAAGGGGCTGAGGTTGCTCGGTAACTGCGCAGTGTGACGTAACAATCAGGAGGTTTTTTTGAAACAGCTTGTTTTCCATACACCATAAAACATAACTTACTGCCAAAAAATGGCTTTTTTTTAAAGCACTTGGGCTGTTTTTAGAAGCAGTTGAGACTGAAATGTAGGTATAAAAAAGTGCAAAATGTGAATTTTGCAAAATAGGTCCCCTTTAATACGACGAGATATTGTGTCACCTGAACTTGTTACCTCGTAACTGGCTACGCAACGTAACTCCAAATTATTCACAGAAAATCCACCTGCTTGAGGATTTTTTTTGTAGAGCATTTCTAAAACATTTAAAAGAGTCTGCAGTTTGGGAAACTGAAATACCAAGGCCCAGTGGTACTTGACATGCTAATGGCTACAATGCAGCTGATGAGGAAGCATCATTCATTTTCCTTGCTGTTGATTGGCTGTACCTCTAAGAGTGCTGATCGACTGGATGTTAGCTTCTGTGCTAGTGCCAAGACGGTTTCCACTGTGTGAATTAATGAATGTCAGGGTATGTTTTGTGTTTAAACTACTAAAATAGGTCATTATAAGTGTTTTTTAGAGGAAGTCTCAAGGATTCCTGGATTTCAGCTATTTGTGGGTGATTGTGGTCCCAAACCCCCTGCAAATATTGGGGGCCCAATGTAGAAATACATAAAGTGTTCCTGTTTAACTGTCAGTCAGATAATCCATCCGTCCACTTTCTACACTTGCTTAGTCCATGCAGAGAGGGGGGTACACCCTGGACAGGTTATCCTTCCATCACAATATCAACATAGTGACATATAGGATGACCCTAACCCAGTTAACCTAACATGGATATGTGCATTTTGGACAGTGTTGTGTTGTTTAAGTGGCAGCAGAATAATTAACTAACTTGTACTTCTTATAAAGTAACTGTAGTAAAGCACACCAGCTTTATTCTCTCTTCTTCTCTACATATCTATCTCAGCATATCTCTTTACTCATGCCAGCTGGTGGCAACATAGTGAACGTAACAGATAGTGGAAGAAATCTCTACAAAGACAGGCCTCCACCCTGGGTTCTAAACCAAGTCTTGCAGGAAGGTAACAGTGCTAAAAACTGCCCTGAGCCAATCATAACTTTCCTTTGGTTTTTATACAGATAGAAACCCAGTTTATTTATAATCACTTAATTCAGTTGCAGTGAGCCCATTTCTAACCTACTTGGCTGCGTTCAGTTTGTTTGGTGAGCATATTTTATCTTAATCAACTGAAGAAAAAGCTAAGATGATTGATGCATGAATGAATGTCCCTTCTGTCTCCACCGTATCTCTATATGTGTTCATGTCAATGAGTGTCCAGTTAGCTGCAGTATTATCCCAGAGTATTTGAGGAGTGTTAATCATTGTATGAGTCATTGTGTAGTGTGTTGCTCCTTAATTAAAATGTTAACCAGGCTGCGAGACAATGGATGCACTGTTTGCTATACTGTCCACTTCATACTGGACTGTTTCTCTTTCTGTTTCTTCCCCATCTCTCTCTCTCTCTCTCTCTCGGTTTCCCTTCTTGTACTTATGGCCCACTTTGCTCTCTCTCATTTGAAACATACATTGGCTTTGACTGTTGTTAAAACCACAAACCCACATATACAGGCTCCTTTTTTAAAATCTTAGTTTCACCTTCCGTCTCTTTTGCCCCTTTGTGTCACTTTTTTTTTCTGTTCTGCGGTTTCTTTGTCAGGCGTCTTTAGTTTCACACTGAACACATTGCAACTTTTTCTGAACCACACAAGTCATAAATCTGGTTATGCTCAGGCATGCTAACGTTCCTGAATTGCCTTGACATGACTGTGTATGTGAGTGTCCATTGGTCTTTACTCAGAAAATAGGCCTTGATGTTAAGGGTTATTGATGCAGAAGCAATGAACACCACAAGATAGGCTCAGTTTAATGGTGTTAACAGGGTTAACTATATTTTAGTGGATGTAACCTGATTTCCAAATGTATTTTTAAGCTATTTTCACGAATTTTATGAAAATGTCACCAAGGCAGAAAGTTCTGCAACGTCCTTGGAGAAGCAATTGTTGCTGCCCATCAATCTAGGAAGGGTTATGAGGCTATTTACAAACAATTAATTGTTAAAAAGCACAAGAAAAAACTTTAAGGCAGCTACCAATCTTCCAAGGAGCAGAAATCCCAGCAAATTCATGGAAAGGTTAGATCATACAACTCTCAGTTGCAAAAATCAATCTCAATCTCTGACTCTAAAAGCTAGCAGTTAGCAATTGTTAGCAAATGTAACATTTCCTGACAGATCAATCAAGGCAAGGCAAGTTTGTACAATTCATAAACAAGATGATCCTAAGTTCTTTATACAAAATCAAAGAAAAAACATGATAATAAACTGTTATGCTTTGAAAAGCAATGCATAAACTGAAAAAAACCCCAAAATGCTAATTTAATCTTGAATCTCACGCATCAATCACACAGTAGTGAGTTCATTAGTGAGACGCTTTAATTAAAACCTGCAGTAAACTGTGATGTTTTCAGTATTAATTTCAAGGAGCCAAAAGTTTTTGCACATTTCAGGTTTTCTAAGAGTTTGTTCAAGAGCAGCATATAAACCAAACCTGGATTTACACTGCATGCGTCTCCGTTCCCCTGCGAATTGCAGAGGTGCTCTGAGAAGCATGTGTATGTCTGGAGAAAGTCTGACCTTAACCACAAGATATCTGGAACAATGTCCATGGGCAGATGAGATCAAAAGTAGAGATGTTTGACCATGTTGCACAAAACCATATCAGTACAAACGCCTTATTCCAACTATCCAGCATGTTGGTGGATGACAGATGATTTGGGCTTGTTTTGCATCCACATAGCCTGGCCTCCCTGCAGTCATTAATTTTACCATGAAACCCACTTTATATCAAAGCTGTTAGAGTGCTAAAGCTTGGTCATAAACAACACAGTGATCCCAAAATCTACAACTTAATGAATCAGGGGGTTGCAATGGCCCAGTCAAAGTCACACATATGAAACTAGATTCTTCAAGAGCATATTTACCAAAACGTTTTACTAATACTGAGAGTATGCTTTAAAAAAAACTCATATGGAGCTAAATAGTTACACAATATGCAGAGCTGAGTTGGTTTATATCAGTACAGTCCCACTCTGAAAAGGCCTGGTTTCTGGCTCATCTGTCCCTGAGGATCAGCACTTGTTTTGGGGTAGAGATGAGGAGTAGGAGGGGGTCGTCTGGAGTTAAGACTGTGTGAAGAGGCAGGGATAGGATTCTCACTCTAGGGAATGGTCTTCCTCCTTGTACAGGCGTAACAAGGATCAAAGCATCATTGACACCCATGGATCCTGTGAGCCATGTATAGCCCAGGCCTCAAACGCTCCTGTGACACCATGATATCCTTCAGTCTCCCAAGCATCAAAGCTATTGAATGCAACAGAACAACAGGTGTTGGAACCTGTGTATGAGCATGTGTGTGTGTGTGTGTGTGTGTGTGTGTGTCGGGCTAAATATCTATTAGCGCTGCAGCTGGACACCTATCGTCAGGCTGCCAATGGAAATGAGGAGACACTTCCTCTTTTGTAATCATTGTTTCCTCTCAGAGAAAAGACCACTTTTACCACTTCTGCAACTAAAACATTTTGAATTACACACAGATAAGCACACTCTTTGTTATTGGGCATCTGAAGGACATGGCACTTGGAAAGATGTTTTTTTTTTTCCTTTAATCTGCTACAGATGACCTTAGCCTACAGAGACACAGTTATGGCTCAAATCTTGGACTGTAAACATTTATATAAACATAATATCAGCAGCTCATGCTGGAGGATACCTTCAACTTAATGAGTGAAGGATATAGAGAAGATTTAACCAAAAAATACCAAATGTATCAAACCAATACATTTTTTTTTAAGTTGTCTTTTCATGGCATTTCAGGCATACAGTATAGAGAAGTTGGTTGCCTGGATGTGCCAGGGCAGATTTCCTTTATAAAAACGATATCTGAGGAGGATATCCTAACTGAGTGATTGACTTTATTAAAGGGGGGTATTATGTATTTTTAAGGCACATAGTGCCATTTTATAACACAATCAAGTAACTATGTTACCTTCAGTTGTCTGAAAAATGACTTAAAAGAAATTTGACTTCATAATTTAACACCTTGAAATTGGGCCTCTGTCTCTTTAAGAAAATCCTGCTCTTTCCAACACTCCATCTTCAGGAAGTCATGACAACGTTGCTCCTCTATTAACCTTTAACAATGTTTTTATCAGCATTTCTCTGAGAGGCAGCTTGTATAATGAGCTCAGTAGATGTGCAGTTCCACCAGGTGTTTGCTAATTGTTACTGCCTTGTCTGAAGGAGCTGAGTGAGGAAGTCACATGGGAGAGGCGCTCTGTGAAGCAGAAGCTCAGAAGCTTGGAAACTGCAGCTCTGAGGAGGAGCAGCACACTGAAGGTGGAGCTAGGTCCATCCAGGCGTTTTCCACAGCTGAATAGTTGCCACAAGAGATTAAAGGATTTCTCAAACATACATAAAAGAATTAAAGCAACTCTCCAGGTATGTCAAAAAAGTCAATTTTACATAATACTTCCCCTTTAAATAGAGACTGGATCCAGCATCAACATAGATGGGCCACATAATTGTAATAGCAACCTATGTTTGTATGACCTTCTGCTGTTTGGATTATTTCTTTATCGGTGCATGGGTGAGTGAGCATATAATGTTGAAATAATTGTGTTTCTGTTGAGTGGGTGAATGTCAGCGAGTTTGTTAAATGGAGGTGCACAGTCATTAGAGTGGTAAGAACGGGAGAAAGCCTCAGTTCCAGAGGGCCACAGAAGCCCCAGGCAGGCGGACACAAGGCACAGCCCCAAGGCAGCTATACGCCCTGCACAGAGGTAGGCTGTCAGGGAAGAGGGGTAGGGTGAGATGCAGGGCACCGAGCCCCCCTGACCCTTCCACACTGCCATCTCCTGCTGGGTAGTCAAGACCCAAGGCCTGCACCAAGGTCAGGCAGCAAGACCACCAAGCAGTGGAAACCCCCCAGAACTCCCACCAGCCACACGCGGCAGTCGTAACTTGGAGGAACCAAGGTAGGGAGGGCACATTACAAATTCCACCTGGTGAGCTGGCCCCTGGGGGGTCAAGAAAGATGGATGTCTACGTCCAGCATAGTCCCCAACGGTAGCCCCCGACTCTGGGTTGTGGCTCAAGCACCCACTCAAAGGGACTAGCCCTTGACCGCCGAAATTAATATCGATACATTTTTCATGCAAATACAGTGGTGAAAATGTGCAAATAGATTGTGGTACTTCAAGTATCAAGATATATTATATTAGTCAGTGCATAAATTTTTTTGTGGATTTCATGATTTATTTGAATTAAAAATACCAAAATAAAAACAGCAATATGTTTATAATTTAATTTAAAATTGAATGTTATGGAAACATTTGAATTTGATCAGAATTTGACATCCTGTGATGGACTGGCGACCTGTCCAGTGACTGCTGGAGAAAGGCACCAGCCCCCCCAACAACTCTGCTAGGACAAGTGGATATAGATGATGGATGAATGGATGGATGAATAGTAATTGACATGAGTGAATCTAAAAATGTAGCAATATAGATATGAAGAGATATTTTGTTAAAAGCGTCTAATAAACAGGTCAGTTTTTATAAAAATGCATTTTCTGACTATTATTTTTGTATCAAGCTTTACAAGATTAAAGAACGAAATCCTGTAACTGATGTCATAGTTACAGAAAGATAGAAGGTAAAACAAGGAAGAGATAAAGTTGTATTTAAGATCCATGTGTATATTTAGCATGTCTGCCATGGCCTAACATAGCTCAAACAAACATATATTCCTCAGTCACCTACATTTCCACTTTGCAAATTACAGCCTGACTTACGGTCCTCACCAATCATCACAGTTATCCGTCACCAGCCCGCCAATCACGGGTCTCCAGGGCGCTTGTCGCCATCCAGGGCGGTCGAGGCCGTCTCAAGGTGGTCATTTTCTGCCACAGCCTATAGTTAAAGTCCATGGGAACAGAAGGCTGGCCATCTTGGTGCCCTGCAGACCCTTGCGTGTTGAATGGGGATTGTAAGGTTTTAAAAAGTGAATACTAAATCTTGTTTTCATCATGAAACTGCACACTGCACTTTACCATCTTATTTTGGTATTTTTCAGTGAGACTTGTTGTCCTGTAGAGACAAGACATATATCACTGTCTAACTTTAAAGCAACATATGGTCTAAAAATTTCTGTAATCAGATGTAATTTGAAAGGGAATTGCTACAGATATAGTTTTAGAAAGCTGCGGAGAGTCATGTACAGTGCTAAAGACTGCAAAGTAAGAGCTGCCATGAAACTAAAAAACAGCAACACTAGTATTTAAAATACACTCAACAGGCTCTTTATAAGGTGCAGCTTGCTGGCAGCAGGTTGGACCCTGTTTTACTGTGCATGGCATGGATTCAACAAGGGATTGGAAACATTTTCCATAGATTTTGCTCCATTATGACATAATAGCATCACACACTTGCTGCAGATTTATTTGCTGAACATCCACAAGGCAAATCTGCCTTTCCAGATGCCCCATTGGACTGAAATCTGGTGGAATTAGTCAACAGAAGATGGGTATACTGTGGTTATAAAGGGATGGATATGGTCTACAAAAACATGTAGGTTGGTGATTAAATTGTACTTAACTGGTACTAAGAGCCTTTACCGTTAATACCAGGCAGGATGAATCCATGCTTTGATTACTCCAAACTCTGACCCTACTACTTGAAATCAAGACTCGATGGACCAGGCAACATTTTTCCAACATGTTGTTATCTAATTTTGGTGATCCTGTGTGAACTGCCGGCTCATTTTTCCTGTTCTTAGCCAACAGAAGTGGCACCAGTGTGGTCTTCTGCTGCCCACAAAAGTTAAATTATATTGTATTTAGAGTTATATACATTCTGCAAACCTTGGTAGTATTGGGCACTTGTTCGAGCAACACTGTTGTTTTTCCTCCTGCAGGGACAACATACAGCCAGAGCTACAATCTAGTGGCTTAGATCAAAGTAGAGCTGGGTAATACCACGATATAAACTTTTCATGTAAGTTGATATCCATAATTTTTGATTAGTTTTTTGGTTTCAAATATGCAAAATACCACATGACGTGACCTTTGCGCTTTTATCCACAATTTTCTCTTGAGCTGTACTCATTTCCTCCTTTCACTCCTCCCCCATCTTTTTCATTTTTGAGCACTTATAGGTCGAGGTGGCCAAACATTAAGAACTGCTCCAACATACTCAGGCGTACTGTGTGTACTCTGTGAATATCGCACTGTCCACGGACGGTTGGGATTTCATAATCAAGCGTACCGATTGCCTACATTTCTCATGACAAATTCTTTCATTTCCCACAAACCGAATGGACACTAAGAGGTTTAATGAGCTAGTTGGGGGCCTAGCCCCGTTTCTTCTCCACCAGGGCAGCCACCGCACACCTGTCAGTGCAGCAGAGAGCAGCAGTCACACTACGCATTCTTGCAACTGGTTGCGCTGACTCCCAACATTATCAGCTCAATGCTGCATACAAAACAGTTTGATGTGAACGCTGTTTCCTGCTGAGCACCACCAACCTTTCTTAGCTGGGCCCTGAGAGGTTGAGCAGCTAAAGCCTTTCCTCTGCCTACATCCCCCAGAATGCTGTGCGGTTCTGGATCGGACTTCAGTGACATTATCAAAATTCTATCAGATGTATTTTCTACTGATATTAATCACATGGCTATTGTGACAGATATCATTATTGTTTTATCGCCCAACCCTAAATCAAAGCATATCAGTGTGTCAGAATGGCCTAGTCAAAGTCCAGACATAGATCCAATTGGAAATTTTCTGACTTGATTTGACAATTGATGTTCACTGATGCTCTCCATCCGAACTGGTCCAGCTAAGCTATTTTGTAAAGATTAATGGACAAAAGTTTAAACCTCTAAAGCTGGTGGAAACATACTCCCAAAATTACCCTAAAAGGTTGTCCTTTAGTGGCTCAGGCCAGATGAATACATATGCACGCCACACTTTTCAGATTTTCATTTGTAACAAAAAAAATAAAAACTATGTATCATTTTCCTTCCACTTCATATAGAAATGTAGTGTCACAGAAAATCTACAGAAATGTAGAAATGTTCAGGAGATTTTAATGTGTTTGGAAGTTAGAGTAAATATTCCTGAATCAATTTTCAGTTGTTGTTTTTCTCTTGGACCTTATGTGCTTCATCTGTATCCAGTGTTAAGAATCTGCGTCCTGGCTGCAAACAGCCAACGATTTTTATCTTTTATTTTGACTTTGAAAGGATATAAAATATGACAGACTAGTGATCTGATTGCCTCAGCACTTTGGCAGTACAGGGTAATTCCTCAAATTCTCTCTTGATATTTTACTTGAACTTGACATCATAAAAACATCTGTATACAGCATGTAAACAGTTTTGTGTAACAAGGATATTCCGGTGTAAATTATAGCATTTTTTGGGAATGAGACTCACATTCCCAATTTAGGTCCAACTCTGCTAAGCTGGAGTTTGTGACGCAGCTGGTCAGGAATGAGCATGTTGGGATAAGGAGCCCTGTGGCGGGATGAGCCATCCTTCATCGGGACTTGGCTCACAAGCTCGGAAATTAGAGAGCAACCAGAGACGTGTCATTTCACGGTGCGAGTGTAAAAACAAGTGTGTGTTTTCAGCGTGTGCTGTGCTTTGTTTCTGTTTGTGCAAGCATGTGCATATAAGCACAGCAAATGGCTGGTTTAGTGATTCGTGCAGATCGGCGTAAGTGTTGGCCGGGATTTGGTGTCTGCTGTGGTGCTGTGTGTGATTCAGTGTGTTTTAGTGCTTAGAGATTTCCTCCTAATCACAGTCTTTCAGGCTGTGTGATCACAGGCCTTCACAAGTAAACTTAACCAAACTATTGAATGACAGAAACATACAAACACAGACCACCATTCAGTGAAAAACAGTACTTCCTGACACATCTTCTGACAGTCTGCTCATTATTTGGTAAGTTTAACTTTTTCCATTCTCCTTTATGAAATTTGTTCTCCTATGATTATTCTTCATGGTTGTTGTTTTGGCACTGCAGAGACAAACAAATGTACACATAAACATTTACAGAAGCTCCATATAGTACAGTGCAAAGTGGTTGCAGCACTATTGTTTGTCACTGAGAGTCATATTTACCAAGATTAGTAACCTTTAAGTAAGGCAAATTAGAGAGTGTTCTGTAGCTGCTGCTGAAAAATGATTTTCTGTGAGAGTCAATGACAGAGTAGGATCGTCTTGGGTGTCTTCGAGGACCATGAGTACCATGAGTTCAGCTGCTGCTGTTTTTGAAGCAAAGCTTAAAGTAACAAGCCTAAGCTGCTGTCACACTGTTCCTTGTCCCATGTGTGTTGGCCAAAATAAAAATGTATCTTATGTGAGTCTAGAGAAGAAGAAAGTTCTGGCATTCAACAGTTTCCCTTGGTGTTCGAACCAGTGTAGCATAAAATCACAGTCACAAAAGGGAAGATTATTGAATATCCTGATGTGAAGAGGACATATTTTTGGCTTCAACCATGTTGTAATATGATTTAAGTAATGCAGAATTGGGATAGAAAGAAAGCACACCCGTTTTTGTGCAATAAATAAAAAAACACTGTTCAGCTACATCCCGTGTTTTACAGAGAAGATGCAAGGAGCTTAACCACCAACAGCTTGGCTAACTCGATTATACAATCTAGAAATTAGTGATCAGGCCCGAAATCTGGGTGTAGTGATGGACTCAGACCTGAACCTTCAGAGACACATGATGATAATTACAAAGTCAGCCTTCTATCACCTGAAGAATAGTTCCAGGATTACACTGCAAAAACATAAAATCTTACCAAGTATTTTTGGTATAGTTTCTAGTGCAAATATCTTGAATACTCTTGAAATAAGACAAAACTAACTTACAAGTAACTTTTCAGCACGATATAGGAGCTTTTTAAGTCAATAATTCCTTAATATTGATGAAAATGTTCTAGTTATAAGTGAAATTATCTGCCAGTGGAACAAGAATTTTTTCCAATATTGTAAATTAAAATTTTTAGGGTTGTTTTTGTCTTATTTCAAGTGTATAATGATTGCACTAGAAACGAGACCACAAATACTGGGTACGACTTTGTGTTTTTGCAGTGTAATCTTGGAAATGTTCTTCAGGCGATAGAAGGCTGACTTTGTAATTATCATCATGTGTCTCTTAAGGTTCAGGTCTGAGTCCATCACTACACCCAGATTTCGGGCCTGATCACTAATTTCTAGATTGTATAATCGAGTTAGCCAAGCTGTTGGTGGTTAAGCTCTTCGTATCTTCTCTGTAAAACACTGAATGTAGCTGCACAGTGTTTTTTTATTTATTGCACAAAAACGGGTGTGCTTTCTTTCTATCCCAATTCTGCATTACTTAAATCATATTACAACATGGTTGAAGCCAAAAATATGTCCTCTTCACATCAGGATATTCAATAATCTTCCTGTTTCTGCCTTTGTTTATAGTTTTCTGTGACACTGGTTTGAACATTAAGGGACACTGTTGAAGAGAAGAATGTCTGGGGTAAACTAAGAGGACAGGCCATGACGTCTCGCCACTTTCAGCCACATATGGTTCTTATGATGGTGTACATCTTGAAAAGTCATCACCTCTAGGCTTTTGTTTTTTAAAAGAGAGATGTATGGAATGTGTATTCCCACATGTAAACAAAAGAGAACATGGTAGGTAGTGTGATGCTTAGGTTCCTCTATAGATTACATAATTAAAGGTGATTTTTTTTTTTTTTTCACTAAACAGATGCATAAATGTATGTGCTAAATATTCCTTGCAATACTTGTGCTTTCAGCAGTATTTCTGTAAAATTAAGAGGCAACATGTCTTTTGTTCTTTTCTTTCAATGTAGTACTCTTTAAATGTGGTAAGTATGTATATACCTGCATATAAAAACTCAGAAAGTACTTAATTTAATTGACAGAATTTAACAAATATATTTAGCTGCGTCGCTCTTTTTGGTTCAGATCATGGAAGAACTAGAGGATCCACAGAGAACGGTCCTGGTGTGGGTCTGAGGTCAAGGGTGAAGCCTTCAAGTGTTTGCTGTTGGGGAGGTTTGGACCGGGTCAAAGGGTGAAGCTCAGGGTAAAGGGAGTGAGCTTAGTCAATACAGGGTGTTGTTTGAAGATTTGTTTTAGGGGGGCTCAGTGGGCTGACTTAAGTTAGTGAGTTTGACTTTTGGCTTGTCAGTCTCTTCAAAGACAGATGTTTTGTTGTATAACATAAGTAGGAACCAATTGAGGAGAGCATACACCTTTAAGGGACTATGACTTTATTAGAGGTTTTCCATCAACACTGGTGCAAGAGCCAGTTTTTAAACTGGTTCCATTGGGAAGCTTTCTCCCTGACTCATACTGATGTGACAAATAACTGGCTTTCAGTTTGTTCTGAAGGTTTCTCCATAGAACACGCTCCAGGGAGGCATCTTAATGTTATCATAGTAAATATATAAAAGCTGTTTTAAACTTTTTTTTACAAAAAAAAAAAAAAAAAGCTCACCTACAGCATTTGAGATTTCTGTTTTAGACTACACTGCGAAGAGGACTTACACCAGCTGTTTCAAACAAAATTTATAAAGACTGTTTAAAAGGCCTGACAGCGTTTATAAACCAATCACCAATGCTATTTATTAGGGGTATATTATATACACATTCGACCGAAAATATCCTGAGCGATACACATGTGTACTGAACAGATACAGCGCTGCTTTATGGCTGAAAACATTCAGAATGTCTCTGTGTGGAACTAAGAACAAAGTACAACATTCTGTAGGGAAATTTTAAAAAGTGACACCGTAACAAAACAGAGAGGACTCCCAGCTATCACTAACGCTGCTATCTGGGAACATCAAGGTTTCTAACGCAGCTCCAGTAAAGAAAGAAAGGTGGACCAAACCAGAACTTCACATCAGCGTACGCATCTTTCAACAGCAATAAGGTCTGCGCTGAACTGAATTACTTACTGGAAACAACATCAAGCTGAATGTAAACTAAAGATTCTGGAGAAAAATCAGCTGATGTCCAAATGGCTTTCTGTAGTATCCAATCAGCCCAAACTTTGTACATTATCTAAAAGCTGGGACACTAGGTTGCCTAAATATCAGAACAACAAGTGATTTAAGCATGTTATATGCTCAAATATGGGGGCAGTCTCATTTAAAAAATGTTAAACATTGACTGCTTTCAAGTAGTTGTACTGTTGTATAATCTACCTGTGCAGGCTGCTTACTCTACTTTATTTATTGAGAGAAACCAAACCAAATCTTCAGTTCCATACTTTCCACTTTATTTTAAGTTTTAGAACATGATTAAATCAAATTAATTTCTGAAACAGATTCTGTTTACTTCTGTATTAAGTGAAAAAAAAGTCATATATTTGTATTAATTTTTCTTGACAGAAGCAAACTTAAACTATGACTTTATAGCTTGAATCAAACAAAGATTTTTGTGTACCATTACACCCCCTGTATTAACTAATTTGTTTTATTTTGAAGTTGCTACCAAAACTTTATCATAATCTGTTTGGCTGCTATAAGAATTGCAGGAAAAAAGAAAAAATTACTGTTTGCAAAATATCTGGACTAGTGAAGCCAAACCCTTAAACTACTGCGTAATTTCTTTGCTCATCTTTGCCGTGCTGCAGGTTCTAACCTACGGTCCCCAGATGACTAAATGTAACTTTTTGTGCAGATCCAACTTGGCTTAGTCTTTAGTTTTTGATGGTTAGGAAATGAGCTACAGTTTCTGTCATTAAGTTGAATAAAAGAAGGTGCAAATGTCATTATCAGTTTTGCACATAGATCTATCTGCATTGCTCAGAGTTCAGAAACTCAGAAAGTTTGTTCAAAAACAATGACTTTTGTCATAAGTTGTATTGAACCATTTGCTTACGAGACAATGGGACAAACATCATGGTTTGTATGGTTAAACTGTCTCCCTGCACTGCTGTCCTAATATTGGTCATTTGAAGTTATAGTTACTGACAACGCTGCAAACAGGAGTTACCTATTTCAGGCAGATTTTATAAACACTGATTACCTTAAAACTAAGTTATAAATGGTCGTTATTAATCCGGTCTAAAACAGCCATGAAGGAAGCAGCCCTAAGTGGCGTGTAGACGCACTTCCTCCACGATGGCCAGCAACAAATCAAACAGATGAGAAAAAATGAGCTCGCGGCTCCCAAGCAATGAAGGTGATTATCATTCTTCCATCTTTAGCCAATTTAATTACCTTTTTTAAAGCCCTAAACATGAACAAAAACAGGTGAAGTTTTGCACACATGCCAAAAAGCAGTGAATTTTACAGATTTATGAAAGAGATGTGAAATTTTTCTTAGCAATGCCATCTGAAGAACAGCCCCTTAAATAGTTTAAGTCATTGATTTGCAAATTGGCAGCCATTTACCAGCCCCTGCCGACAGGAAAACCCTCTTGCTGTTTTGATGTTTACACATTATATTTGAACACTCATCCTACAACCTTTGAGTTATGAACTTCAAATTTGAATTTGAATTTCTGGAGGCCCTTAAATTTGAACAGCTTGGTGTTGCGAGGTTTTGAAAACTATCATATGTCTATTCACACCAGGAAGATCCTTTGGACTTTATATGTATTGTTTATTTATTTTATGTTTGGTGCGGTTTTCTTTGTCATTGTGCTTTTTGCAACTGAACTATCCCTTGTAAACCAAGCCACGCGGGTGACGATCAGACAGAAATAATGAGGGTGGGACAAAGCACAGACCTGGAAAGAAAGCAAACATGGAAGTCCTGCGTGCTGCATTTCTGCTCTGCACATTTATGATGTTATTACGACTGCGATGCCATTTTGAATGTCAGGAGCAGCTCATTCAGTGCAGGTTTGGCGATGTGATATTTTGAATTTTGGAATGACGTCAGCAAGTGAGTGCTGCAAGCTGAATGAGACGAGATGCTTTGCGTCCCCTGACTCACAACGTGCTGGCAGCAGAGTAGCTAAGCAGAAAACGGCGGATCAGGTGCGATTTCAGCACAATCAGTACATGCAGCAGTAGCGTTAGCAACACTGAAGGGCTCATTTTGACCATAATGCCCAGCAACGGTGGCCCATGAAGTCCAAAAAAGCATATGTTTTCTGCAGCTGGTTCGTATCAAGGTAGGTTTGTATTCACGCCAGAAGCGAACCGCACCAGTTTGTTTAGAAGCGGACCGAGACCACCTCAAAAAGTGGGTCTTGATCCGGTTGTTTGGTCGCACCGGGGTTCACTTCGGTGTATTCACACCTGCACAAAAGGTCCGGACCAGTGGGGGAAATGAATTCTGGCTCGTTAAAAGTGGACCAAATGTTGCAGGTGAGAAAGCACCCGTGTTTTTCCACTCCAAGGCATGTTTCTTGCAATACCTCTCCGTGTCACTAAATGTTCCTGTAAATCGGACATGTTTTACCCAGTCTGCCTTAAATTAGCATATTTTTTCAACTCCGAAGTAGTTTCTGTCCACATTTTATGTGGGCATTGGCAAATGATTTCAAGCATTCAGCTTGTTTTTGGGTTCAGAAATAAAAACGTGAGTGTCTGGAGTCAAGAAGCTGGATAGTTTGCTCCAGCCTTCCTCATGAAGCTCATTAAAGACTGCTGTAAAAGTCGAACCTCAGACTGAGGAGTGGTAAACAGTAAAAACAGGATATTGGGGACCAGTGCTGGTGTTTTATCTCTGTGTTGCATGTACAGCCATCCAAACAGACTGAGTGGGGGAAACACATGAGGTGTGGAGTGTTTCAGGGGGTCTGATGCTGTTAGCAGGTCAGCAAGATAACCACTCGCCTCCAATCAGATCCTGACAAGCGACCGATCTGTCAGTCCAACCTGCACGTCCCATCGTCTCCTATCAGCACCACAGACTGAGTGTTGAACAGCCAAACATCTGGGTAAACTCACGCTATCTCACACTTCACTGAGGGGAATGTCCTGATTGGGCTCATATTCATTTACTGCATAAATATTCTTCCCTCCATCTCAGCCCAAATTTAACTAAGAGCGCTTTACCTGCTGCTCCTGATATAACATCCAGATATGGTTAAATGTCATCTCCCATTCCAAGTCTTTATCCACTTCAGCTGACTTTGATTAGATCCTCTCCCTGTCAGCGGAGTTTCATTCAAACACACAGTCACACCTTGGAGAAGCCCTCAACGGAGAGCTTCTAATCTAATCTACAGTAAGATAATCTCTGATCTTTTAACCTTGGGTTTCCACTAATATAATTCCCTCTGTCCGTCGTATCATACCCTTCTCTCCACCACGATGTGTTTTTTTTTAATCAGATTTAGTGCTCTTCCTTGACGTCAGCGCGGCTGCTTCCCTGCTCAGCTGTTTATTTTCCTCCAGATCCCAGTGTGATGGGAGTTTAGATGACTGGGATGTGGAACAAATGACAGCTGAGGAGTTAAACAGGCCTGTGGAAGGAAGCAGAGGTTAAGAGGCCTCCAGATACCTGCTGTTAAATGTTTTCATCCCAAACTCCAGCGAAACAGATGCATCAAAGTTCAGCCTGTTGAAGGTTTCGGTGTTATTCTTTCTTTTGGTTTAACTATTTTTTTAAAAAGTCCCCTTCTGATTGCACAATGCCGAGTCGGAAAGATAACAGCAATGGCTGTCGGGAAGCGACCGTTGCTGCCAGTCAATCTGTCAATGGTTATAAGACCATTTCCAAACAACCTGGAGGGCGTAGTTCTGCAGTGGGGCAGATTATTCACACGTGGAGAACATGTAAGAGCGCTGCTATCCTTCCCAGCATATTTAGCCCAGTGCTCAGAGAAATTAGAAAGACCGAGAGCTTCATCTCAGACTCTACAGGTTTCAGTTCGTGCGTTAAAGTCCAAAACAGGACAAGAAGAAGACTGGAAAAGTGTTGCTTGTTTGGAAGGGTCACAGGAAAAGGGTTTCTTCTCAATAAAAGGGATATCTCCATATCCTTTAGACCAAGGGAGTTCAAAGTGGAGACGGATTTTGTGCGACCACAATTCAAGAATACATGAAATACAGTAGGACAACACTACAACTTTTAAATTAGAATCTGCTTACAAAAATGTCAGATGCAACACAAAGTGGTCATCTTTTCCTGGCTCTCTGCTTTATTTCTATTTTCATGGGTACTAGAACCACATTTACTCACTGACTTACACTCTAAAGTACACCTTGGTGCACTCTATGCATGTTTTGGTGTCGATCCGATACCAAGTAAATTCAGCACCAGTATCGCTGATACCAGTTCTGATACTGACCCTTTTTATTCAGGTTTGATGTATCACCAAACTTCTGACCTTTAGGTGTTTTTGTGGTTTTTCCTTAAAACATGTTGTTAAAACCGAGTACAGAATTTGGATAAAGTTAATAGGTGTCTGCAAAAATACTTTAATAACACATTAACATCATAAACAGAAACAATAGAAAAACAAAACATATTTGTGTGCATCTTTTCCTGCAACAAAGCGGAAAAATGCTCATTTGAGAACAAATCAAAACAAAATCTTTTTTGAGGTAGAGTTCAGAAACTACAATACCAAAAATGAAATAACATTTCAAGAGGGAATCTAAAACTAAAGTATTGATCTAACCATGCTAGGGTCAATGAGATGCCAAAATGGTATCGATATTATCGATATTTTGGATCAATCCACCCACCTCTAGTGCAGCAAAATATGCTTTTAGTTGCTGTATTAAAACTTGGCTGAATACAGCAAGTGTTTGCAAATGAAGACTGACCTAGATCCTGTTTTTATTGCTAAGAACAGACCAAATATTGTTTCAGATTTCTTCAATCGAGCCCAAAATAGAAAGCAAACTGGAGGCCTTTCATTTAATACGGAAAACATGCAAAAACCATTTGAAGTTTCAGATCTACGATCCTGTTTCTACAAAAAAAAAAAAAGAGTCAGATTACTGTATTTGTTTAATTAAAATAGTTCATGCTTAGTTTATTGTTGAGCAGGCAAAAAAAAATTCAACGTTTTTGGTGATTTTAGTTATTAAAAATGAAGTTTCTTTGACAAATGAACACTTTTGAGCTGATTATTTTGGCCCACGTGACAAAAAGTTTGGACAACCCTGCTTTAGACTGAGGAGACTACAGAAGAGATTTTTATCTTATTTAATATTTCATTGCTTAATGAATTAAATGAGCCAAAGAGCCACTTGTAGCTCCAGAGCTGCAGGTTGCAGAGCCCTGATCCTGCAGATGAAAACTGTGATTCTATCTCAATATGGCTGAAGCTAAAAGTGCAACACCTTCAATTTTAATCCGTTGTTAAAGTAAAACTGTGAAGGTAAAAAAGGAAATTGGTCCAAGTGACCAATTAGTTGCAGTTTCTGTGCCAGCTCATATCATCATAAGAGACTGATTTAGGATTATCTCTTCAGAATAGAGGCCAGGAGTTGTTCTGCAAAGGCACTGGCCCCCGTTGGCCCCTGTCTAGAATCGCTCATGACAGTATTTCACAATGATGGGAGAGACTGACAGAAAAGTTATTGTTGCTGACGCTGGTTCTTGATTAACTTTTAACATTTTTTCCTTGACAGTAAGCTTGTTGCTTAAACTACATGATTATTTTTGAAAAATGTAGTTCCTCCATCAATTCAGTGAGACTTCCAAGTTGTTTTCTGTTTCAAAGCTCAAAAGTACCGGGCTGACATCTTTGATTTAATATCTCGGTTTCTTTACGTGCAGTTAAAGCGTGGCCCTTTCGCAATTATTTTGGGCGGTTCTGATGATGCTGTGGGGTTAAACAGTGTAAAGCAATGTTTTTGTAGCCTGTTATATTATTATTGTGAAGAAATTTCTCCTAACTCATTGGGGAAAAAAAGAGTTGTCCCTCCCATAAAGCTATGGCTCAATATGCTGTAATACAATATACTCTTTTTGACAGACTCTCTTATTTTAGTAAAATTATAGCTGGGACTGGGGCTGTGTTGTATTCTGCTGTGATTTGCTCAATAAGTGTATCTTAACAAATTAGACTTTCCAGCCTGAGAGCACGGTGTGCTTGTTGTTGTGTTTTTTGTTTTTTGTTTTTTGATGCCAACTTATTCTTGAATTCACAGATTGTTCTTGTAGGTACTTGCTTCTAAATAGAGCTATTGTCATATTCTGATGGGTACAACATGTCTCGGTTATTTGCTTAAAATGCAAACATCTAGCTTGTATCCCTTTTTTATCAGCTATGCATTTTATTAAAGGAAGATTCTGGGTTTTTTTTCTGCTGCACGTGCTGCTGTATTCTGCTTAAAAGAAGTAGTCAGTGAGTGCAGAAATGGAAGTAATTTCTAGCCAGATAACAGAAGTAAAATGTCATCCTACACATATAATTAATACATAAACAGCTGTGTCTGTTATTTATCAAATATCACGATGACATTTAGAGATATTGTTATGTAGTTTTTAGAGATTAGTAAAGGGCACCACTCTTTCACTTCCCATTTTAACCCCATGGGAGGATGGGAAGCTCGAGAGGTGAAAAGTGTTTGGAAAATTTCATCACAAAAAGCCTCAGGTGTATTTCAAGGCTTTTTGACCTGCTTTGTTTACGTGCCACCTTGTGATCCTGCTGCACAACATTGCCGTTGTCAGCAGTCATGTATGCAAACTATCATTTTTATGCTCACAGAGCTGTTAGTTTATCCACAGCTTTGACTAAGCAAATGAGAGACTGCTTGGTGTAACCACTATAACCAAGGTACAGAGACACACACAAGCATATTGACATAAACCAAACATGTAAATGTTCATCTGAGCTTTTTTCTCTCATTGCAAGGATCCTTATCCTCATAGGCCATGGTGAGTCAATCAGCCCCAGGGTTGTAGTGATTGATGACTCCGTCCAGGGTTGGGGTTCGCCACAGACACACAAACACACATAACTCACACTAAAGATAAGCAAATGCTCTGCAAGCTGCCAATGGCCCTAAGTGCTCTGCAAACACAGGTAACACTGGGCTCATTTCAGGAGTGTTATTGCCTAACCGCGACTGGCTACCTCGATTGCCCAGAAAAAGTGTATAAAGAAACAGAAAGATAAAGAGGAAAGAAGTCAGCCTGCTTTCATCTGTGGCAACAACTCAGGCAAAGGCACGAAGAATCAGCTGCCCAGCACAAAAATGGATCAAATAGAGATGAGAAGTATGCAGGTACAGCTCAATGAGTTACAATATGTCTTCCAATAAAGCTCATTTGTCAGATTAAAGGCATCTTTTGAAACTAACTTTTAAGCAGGTATTAAATACACTTTTCATTAAACCCACATTTCTGTATTAATATGTTTTCATTATTGGTCAGATGTCGAGTTCTAATATTAAATGCCGTGCTTTCATTTAAAAGAAAGAGGCCTGAAAACAGCTGTCTGTGTGTAATTAATCTATATATATTATGTGTCACTAAGTGAACTGAGCTACAGAAATAAATAAACATTTCAGTAATATTAAAATGTTTTAAGTTGCACCTGTAGCAGCAAACAAGTTTGTTGACATTCCTGGTAAAGATGTAAATTCATCTTTTATTGCTGTAGCAAAATGTCAAACTAAAAAAAGAAACCATTAAACTTTTGTTATTCAAAAGAGCCTATATATATATATATATATATGTATATATATATATATATATATATATATATATATATATATATATATATATATATATATATATATATATACATATATATACATTAATCACCAGTTGTACAGTTATTGGCAGATCTCAGCAGGCCCACAGCATCATAGAAAAAATTAAAAAAAAACCTCTGTCAGTTCTTTATACATCCCTTATTGCCAATTGGACAGAACTTAGCATTCTCCCAGAGAACTGCACAGGTTGGCACATGTTTAAATCTTTTTTTAACCATAATTAAAAACCCAAACTCTTATTATTGTGTATTCTTTTCTTCTTACCTGCTCAGCAATAAATCAAACATGATTTTTTTTTTTTTTTTTTTTTTTAAATCAAAGTAGAAAAGAAGATATTTTCTGCCATCAGGGGCCACACAAAATTATTCCAAGGGCTGAAAATGTCTCACTGGCTGCATTTTGGACACCCTTGTGCTAGATCGTCAAGAGTCCCTGGACCTGTCATATGCTTTTCTCTCTCTCTCTCTCTCTCTTAGGGTCACCCCACACAATGCAAAAACACAAAATTTTACCAAGTGTTTTTGGTCTAGTTTCATGTGCAAACATCTTGAATACACTTAAAATAACATACAACATACAAGTAATTTTTCAGCACCATATAGGGGCTTGTTTTCAGTCAATAATTCCTTAATATTGATTAAAAAGTTCTAGTTATAAGTGAAATAATCTGCCAGTGGAACATTTTTCCCATATTCTAAGTTAAAATGTCTTGTTCCACTGGCAGATTGTTTCACTCATAACTAGTACTTTTTAAAAAATCAATACTCAGGAATTATTGACTTACAACTAGCTCATATTGTGTTGAAAAGTTACTTGTACATTAGTTTTGTCTTATTTCAACAGTATTCAAGATATTTGCTCTAGAAGCTAGGCCAGAAATACTTAGTAAGATTTTGTGTTTTTGTAGTGTAGGTCTCCAACAGGATTCATGTCTGTGGATCAGGACTATTATCCTGCTGAAAGACCTAATGATGCCCCATTTTAAGTTCTCTTACTTTAAATGTCGGGGTATTTCAAAGACTTCATGAAGACAAGAACCATAATCAGGGTTCCAGAACATTCGGAAGGGATTCCAGCCCACAGTTTCAGATATCCTCCATCATGCATAGCATGAGGTTATTCCCCATGTAGCCATTCTTTGACGCAAAGTTTCTATTCAGGTCTTAAAGTAGTCCCAGTAGAGTTTAGAAAACTCCATATGTTTATGTTTGTGATGGTAGGGGAGAAAATGCTTATTTAGCAAATAGATGGTATCTAATGGCTGCTATGGAAACTTGTTGGTTCACTGAGGTATTGCTCTTTAATGCAGAGTTTTATCCGCTTCATTCGTCATCATGCTCAGTGTTCCTGGTTGCAGTAAAAAGTTTTTTTGCAGCCGTTTATGAGGATCAACACACATCTGCCCTACCTGATTAACACGTTCTCTCATATTTCAACATGTTTTCTCTTTCTTTTTTGATGAGTGGCCAAGCTAATTTAGCTAATCTTAAAGAAACCGTTCAGTGTAACAATAATTGTGCCACTGTGGATTTTTCCAGTGTGAGAAACAATAAAGGTTACATTGATTTTAAAGCTTTTTGTCAACATCTTTCTCTGCAACTGAAATATATTATGAAAAACATGATGATCTGCTTAAAAAACAAACAAAAAATGAGGAAATTAATTACAAACTGTGGCTCTCTAGTACTTTATAAGTTCAAGCAAATCACTGCACCGATCAAAAAATAAAGAAAGACATGATGCTGCAACATGTTGCATCAGACTGCACTGGTTTCCCTAAATACCTCCAATAAACTGAGTATAAAGTGAGTGAAGCACTCAGGCCTGCAGTGTGTTGCTCAGCACCCACTGATAAGCACTGCTTCATCTTCTTTACCCACTTCTTGTGCAAAAGACTGAAGCAGGGAGATGAAAGGAGCATCCACAGCAGGCCCCAGCTCCAGCCTGAATGCCCCCACCACCTCCATCCATCACAATCAACACCAGCAGCTGGCCCAATTAGGCCCCCGGAACACTCAGGGCCACAGCTTGATTGTTAGCACTGTGAAAACAACGAGAGAAGTGGGGTGGATGCGGGAAGATGATGGGATACTGAGGACTGAGGTTGGGGGAGGGAGGCCTGAAAGCTGGCGGCCCCATTTCATCTCTAATGGGCTCCAAACGAGGGAACATGAGGGAATGTGGCCCTGCAACTCAGGTGACCTGGAGAAGAGATGGGGGCAGCCACACCTACCAGAAAAAACTAACACACACACACTCAGAGTTCATTAACTGGGAGAAATGGTTAGCGATGCATGATCATAATTATGAATGCAAGCCTTGCATTCATAATTATGGACACACCATGGAAAACTATAAACATAAATTGTCGGCTTAAGTTTGCCAAGGAAAAGGTCAAGTTTGAACATGAACATGTAAGACACACAGAAACCTGTAGCGTCATTTCCAGGCAACACTATTACAACCGTCTGCCCTTTCAGCCAACATTACTCATTGATTTCTATCACTCAACACTTGGCTGCTCTGCTCAGTAAGACTTCAGGCTTCAGAGGATCTAACTGGGGTTCAGGAACCAGTTACATCATATGTAAGAGAAGTTCATTCTGAGCATAACATACAAACGGAAGTAAGGAAGTACGACACGACTGTTAGAGAAGTAAATCTACAGTACATACAGCTTATCCACAATCGATTGAAACGGTGCCAATGACTGAGAAAAAAAGGCTTTAAAAAAAGCAACAAAACAAGGAACTTTTAATAAAAATCCATGAACCCCTGTTTCCCTGGGGTGTAAATATGCTGTGATGTGGAGAACTAATTCTTTTGGCCACTCTTTAAAACTGGAAAGACAAGAGAACATCCCATTCAGTAAAACAGAAGCAATGTGATTGTCATAGGTCAGGAAATGGCTAACAGAAAGCAGAGGTTAGTGGAGTACCAAAAAACTTGTGCTCAAGTAACAGTAGCACTGCTTCAACATATTTTGACTCAAGTAAAAGTAAAAAGTAATCACCCACGAAATAACTCAAGTAAGAGTCA
The DNA here is from genome assembly GCA_014839685.1 of Anableps anableps. Taxonomy (NCBI): domain Eukaryota; kingdom Metazoa; phylum Chordata; class Actinopteri; order Cyprinodontiformes; family Anablepidae; genus Anableps; species Anableps anableps. The sequence continues at coordinate 7,142,482 of CM026076.1, read as the reverse complement.
GAAAGTATTTGTTAAAAAGGCTACTCAAGTACTGAGAAACTGATCCTAATGTCTGATTGAACTATTTAAAATGAAGTCATCAGACAAACAAAAACATAAAGTTGTCTGCAAATTCTGGTACCTTAAAGACTGAAATGAGAAAAATAAATGATAAAAATAAACATCCTACTTACAAAATACAAAAACACTTTTCCAAAAAAACAAAACAAAACAAAAAAACATTTTCGATATAGAATTTCTGAAACTAATACTTACAGTAGGTAATATTTACATGTTAGAACATTCCTGAGACAAACTTCCAGAGTCTGTTTACTGTATCTTCTTGGTCTCAAAATGTCACAACTGGCTCAGCAGATAGAAAATAAAATTAGAACAAAACCTTTGTAAATACAGGAAGTCTTACTTTAACTTAAACTGTAGATGTGTGTCTGTGTGTGTCTGTGTTTGGTGCACTTTTGGTTAAAACATGTTTGTTCTTCATGTAGTGACGTTACTCATGGTGGGTAGAGTACCCAGATCCTACCTTAAAAAGTCTTAAACAGCTGAAATAGTGAGAAACGAGGCTGGATAAGAACCCAAGTTCATCTTGTTCCTGCACACAGCGAGGAGGCACCTTAATATTGATGAAAAAGTACTGGTTATAAGTGAAATATTATAAGTGAAACAACATGCCAGTGGAAAAAGACATTTTAACTTATAATATGGGGAAAATGTTTTGTTCCACTGGCAGATTGTTTCACTCACAACTAGTACTTTTTAAAAAAAAAAAAAATCAATATTCAGGAATTATTGACTTACAACTAGCTCATATTGTGCTGAAAAGTTACTTGTACATTAATTTTGTCTTATTTCAAGTGTATTCAAGATATTTGCACTAGAAACTAGACCGAAAATACTTTGTAAGATTTTGTGTTTTTGCAGTATTGCGTCACATATTAAGTACAGGCAAACAAGTTATTTTGGAGATCTGTGTTGGCATGGGAAAATTAATGCATCAACATAGCAAACATAAATTGTGGAGCTTTTGGAACAAGTGTGTGGCACATAGGCCATGCTAACATAATAGCTTAGGTGAATTTATGCTGTTCGGTGTGTTCTGTTTTCTTTATCTGTTATATTTTTGGTGTTGGAGCACAAAGATCTGTTGATTTTGGTTTAAATAAAATGTAGGATATCTGTTTATTCATCACTAGTCACTGTACGTAATTCGCCAGTAGGGGTCAGTATCGCTCCACCAATGAAGAAGAGATCGCGGGAGAAACGGAGATCTCGGGGAAATATCGCGTTATCAGACAGGTGATGACATCAGAGATGTCCTTTTCTAAGATGGATGTGTATGAGCGTTGTGTACCTCTAAACCGAGCGATTTTATGTTGCAGGTAAGCTGGTGATGTTAAGGAGGTACTTTGTGTTATAATATTTAGTTCTGTGAAATGTAAAGTATCATATTGAGTTTTGTGTTAGCGTGATTGTTAGTTATCAGCTACTTTTTCTTTGTGCAACGCCGCCATTTTTGTTTGTAGCGCGGGAGAGTAACAAACAGTCGTGTGTGTGTGTGTGTGTGTGTGTGTGTGTGTGTGTGTGTGTGTGTGTAAAGAATCCCACCTCCCATCTGAATTGAACTGTAATGATCAGGCATATTGAAGTTCCAGTAAAATAGAGGGAATATGTGTTATGTTTTTTTTTTTTTTCTATTGTGGTACACGTTATCAGCCAGATAGTGAGATGACGCTTTGAACATGGGTGTGTATGAGCGCTGTGTAGCGACTGTACCTCTAAACTGAGTTATTTTATGTTACTGATCTTTAATTATATGTTGCTGCACCAACAGCCCAATTCATCTTCATTGTCTGCACCATAACAAGTGCAGTCATGCTTTGGTCTGATAAGAGTAAGGCAGCACTTTTTCAGCCAGTCTGGTGAAAAGCAAATATTAAATACATGGTAAAGCTCCTCATTTGCATTGTTAAGTATGGTGGAGGATTTGTGAGGCTGTGGGCTTGTTTGTCTTCTAAAGGTCTTGAGAGCTGTGTTCTACTGGATAAAATCATACACTTTGTGAAGTGCTAGAAAAGTTCAACTACACATCTGCGGTCCTCTGTTAGAATATTGTAAATGAGTCATCATTGGGTCTTTCAACAGGATAATAACTGTCCCACATCAACACAGAAATGGTTCCAACAGAAATAAAATCTTACTCCTTCATGGCCATCCAGACCTAGCCTGGCCATTGCCTTCCAATGCAATTCCAATTCCCATCTCCCTTCAGTGCTCCATCTGGGATTGTCCCAATAAGCTCAATTTCTAAGGATGGATTTCATCCTGGCCAATTTATCGAACAGAAGGAGAAACTGTGAATGATAATATTGACTTTTTTTTTTGTGCTGTTTTAGAATTATCTGCCTATAGTAGTTTGGCAATGGCAGCAGCGGAAGTGAACAAAAACATTCAGTCCATGTTGGCCATGCTTCCAAATATTAACCACTTAAAGTCAGAGCAAGCGGAATGTTTAAGACATTTTATTGCTGGCAAAGATGGATCGTTGTTTACAGTGGACGCAATTTCCGGTAAGCTTCATAGTGTAGCTTCCTTCACGATCGATCTGGTGCACTTCATATGTCACGGCCAAATGTTAGTGATTGTGTAAAATCAAATCCAATTGGTTAAAACTTCAACAGAGTCCACATCTCCAGCAAGCAATAGCCGAGGTTCCAGACCCTCTAAACAAAGCAAAGTGTAGAACAAGGGTCTGGTTTTTACAAGGCTGATCCAGATCAAATTCCATAGAAAAACCTGTGGAGTGAGCTTAAGAGAAGATGATCTAGAGAGATTCTGCAAAGAGGAATGGTCAAAGATCTCTCACCCTGTAAAGGGGGGGCAGTACAAAATGTTCGCTCTGAGGACTAGATTCGATATTAAAATATTCAGTGTTAAAAATAGTCAGTGTTGGACCATGTGGACGCTGAGCGGTCTGCTGTTATACACTGTATTATGAGACCATTTTATCAGAAGCTGGAGAGCACCTTAAGTGACAGACTGCTGCATCCTCGGTGCACAAAGGAGCGTTATAGGAGATCCTTCCTCCCCACAGCTGTACGACTCTATAATCATCACTGCACTCTTTATGCTGTTTATATATATATATATATATATATATATATATATATATATATATATATATATATATATATATATATATATATATATATATATATATTACTACGTAGGTGATATATATATATATATATATATATCACTGAAGAGATAAAGACCATGGATGTTAAAACTCGGAAACTACTAACCATGCATGGAGGGTTCCACCCTAAATCCAGCATCCTGAGACTATACGCGAGCCGTAAGGATGGAGGCAGAGGACTAGTGAGTGTGAGAGCCACTGTCCAGGATGAAACATCCAAGATCCATAAATACATCAAGGTCAAAGCCTCAACCGACGATGTGCTCAGCGAATGTCTCAAACAATGGGGACCAGAGGATGAGGTGCTGGAGGAACCATCATGGGAGGATAAGCCCCTACATGGGATGTACCACCGACAAATAACTGAAGTGGCTGATATCAGGAAATCCTACCAATGGCTGGAAAAAGCTGGACTCAAGGACAGCACAGAGGCACTCATCCTGGCTGCACAGGAACAGGCCCTAAACACCAGAGCAATAGAGGCTCAGATCTACCACACCAGACAAGATCCAAGGTGTAGATTGTGCAAGGAGGCCCCTGAGACAGTCCAACACATAACAGCAGGGTGCAAGATGCTGGCAGGGAAAGCGTACATGGAACGTCATAACCAAGTGGCGGGCATAGTGTACAGAAACATCTGTGCAGGATATGGACTGGAAGCCCCTAGATCTAAGTGGGGCACACCCCCAAAGGTGGTGGAGAATGACCGAGCTAAGATCCTGTGGGACTTCCAGATCCAGACAGACAAAATGGTAATGGCGAACCAACCGGACATCGTGGTGGTGGATAAACAACAGAGGAAAGCCGTTGTGGTGGATGTAGCAATACCAAGCGATTGCAACATCAGGAAAAAGGAACACGAGAAACTGGAGAAATACCAGGGCCTCAGAGAGGAACTGGAGAAGGCCTGGAAGGTGAAGACCACAGTGGTGCCTGTGGTCATCGGGGCCCTCGGGGCAGTCACCCCCAAGCTGGAGCAGTGGCTAAAACAGATCCCAGGAACAACATCAGACATCTCAGTCCAGAAATGCGCAGTTCTCGGCATAGCCAAGATACTACGCAGAACCCTCAAGCTCCCAGGCCTCTGGTAGAGGACCCGAGCTCAGAGGTTGGGAAAGACCACCCGTGGAGGGTGAGAAGGGAATTTTTATATATATATATATATATATATATATATATATATATATATATATACTTTGTGTGAGTCTGTTTGCTGTTATTGCCTGTCACTTTGCTGCTGTTACTCAGAAATTTCCCCATCGTGGGACAATAAAGGATATTTCTATTCTAACCAGCAATAAGTTCTTCATCGTTTGATAGGATAGGACCATACAGGCCAGCCTTCACTCCACCAATGCACCAGTCAGCATGTTGTCTTGAACCACCTCTGATAGCTTCTAGCTTCTGTAGAACAGTCGAGGCCCCCATATAGACCTCTGTCCACAGCTAAAAGAGCCAAAAATAGACATCAAGAAGGAAGATGGTGGCTCTGTCCGATGAACTGGCACAAGGATGCACTATGGGGAAACCTTGAGTTTCCCAACAGATCCCATCCAAATGGATGTAACTCACCACCTACGTAAGCATTGTTGCAGAACATATACAAGGCATCCCCTCATGGCTGTGGCCTCTTCCAGCAGAATAATGTTTCCTGCCACAAAGCTCAAAAGGTCCAGAGGTGGTTTCAGGAGGAGAAACTTTGAGGTTTTAAACAGGCCTCCAAATTATCCATGTGGCTGACAAGTACAATCCATGGAGATCCCACCTCACAACTTATAGGACTTAAAGGATCTGCTGTTAACATCTTGATGCCAGACACCACAGCACCTCCAGGGGTCTCATGGATCCACGCTTTGATTGGACTAATGCTGTTTTATGCAGGTGGTCATAATGTCATGCCTGAATGGTATATATGCGCTCATGTGTGCGTTGGGTTCAGCATCTGTAACTCCTGAGCCATAGATACACTTAGTATTCTGGTAGATTCTGATGAAACGGGATGTATGAGTGGTGACACACTGCTCTCTGCTTAGCTCATTGACTGAGTCAAGGTCTGTTTTGCATCTTTTTTCTCTCACGTACCGGCTCAAAGTGCCAAGGCTCTGAACAAAACCTCCTGTTCCTACGAGATCTGGTAATTTAACCACACTTCATTTGGATTAGTGAGAAGGACCAACTGAGCACTGCCTCTTTTCTCTGTTTTTGTTGGGTGTGGGTGGATGGAAGCTGGCAGCTTTATGTATCTAATATGTCTGTATATGAATAAACACATCAGGTGGTCAACAAACTGAAGACGGTCTGGATGTGTTTATTTAGATTTTCCTGCCTGCATGTGTGTGAGTCATGTGTAATGCCAAACAGATGTCCTATTTTTAGCAGAGCTAGTAAAGTGTATTTGTGGGTAATTATGTTCCCTACTGGTGAAACTTAAGTTATCCCCCATCATGATGCACCCCCACCTCTTCCTCTGGAGCTCAGTTTTGTTTTTGTTTTTGTCTCTCGCCTGAAAGGAGGGAATCAGAGCTGACAGGGGGGAAGCCTGCTTGACGTGACGGATGAGAGAACCTGTTTGGTGGAACGGAGGCTGGATGTGCAGGAGCAGCTTTTACCCCTATCTTCTGCACAATGCGGCGCAGCCGTCTCCGGCTCGGCCCGTATCCGCAGACAGCCGTGTCTGACGGGCCTGACAACAACAGAAAAGGTGTGGAATTGGAATTGTGAGGGGCGATTCTTCCACGGCTTCATGGTGTCTGTGCACAAGTCAGAGGGTGGCATGGGTGTGTGTGACTTTGGAAAGCGTGCAAGAAAGATTGCGCGTCTCCACGCATGTTTTACTACAGAAGCTGCTCTCCCACTGAGCTCGAGTGAATACAGACGACGTGTAGTGGCCTATTTGGCCACTTTCCATGCTGTTATGGGGAAACCCCTTTCACTTATAAAGCACACACACACACAGAGGATGTGCAGCCTCCTTGCAGAAGCACTGACATGTCACGCTGAGGCATTAAACGGGGAAATAGTGATTTGCAATCAGACCAATTGTAGGGTTTTACGGACAGAGTTCCCTGAGAGACTCCAGTCTTTGCTCTGGTTTTTATATTTCTGTTTGTCCTTGAATTCCTTCACATTCCAGAGGATCAGTGTTAGGAAGCTGTGTGTCCTGCCAGCTGTGGGTAGATTAAATGCATCTGCCACTGACTTCTCTAATACCTTCACACCGACTATAGCTGCTCCACTTGTAAACATCAAGTCAGTTAGATATCAGGCAGATAGAAGTCTGTTCATTCATTCTTTGACCAATCCATTCTATCTCTGGCTTAATGTTTGAGGTCGTTGTTCTGCTGAATCTCCTCCCCAGTCTCAACTCCTTCGCAGCCTCTAACAAGTTGTCTTCCGGGATTGTTTAGATGTTTAGCTCCATCCATTAACGTCCCTATCCTGCTGAAGAAAAGCATGCCTAAAAGTCTAACACGGTGCTGGTAGCATCATGCTTTAAGGATGCTGTTTTTAAAGTTTTCAGGATAATGCGTCGAGTTAGTTTTCTGCCACTCACACCAACATGCATGTAGGAAATGATGAATAAACAAACTTTGGTTTCATCTGACTGGAGCATCACCTCTCACCTCCCCTCTTTCTTCCATATGGACCAGATTAGACTAATAGTTGTGATATAAACAGTTGCACCATACTCTTTTCATCTTTTCAGATGATGGATTGAGCAAATATATTTAAAGTTTGGCATATTATAACCTAACCCTGGTTCACACTTGTTGCCATCTTTACCTCTGACCTGTTCATTGATCTTCATGATGCAGTTTGTTCTCTAACAACCAAGGCCTTCACCCAACGACTGGGCTTATTGATCAAATTACTAATTAGGTGAGTGGGGAAGGCATTGTAAAACATTTGAAGGTGGTTTAACTTGAAAATGAAGGTTCACCTGTTGCCTTGAAAATGCAAATAAAGTCAACCAGAAAATTGTTTTGGTTTTAACTCAAAGTAAAGTTCATCAAGTTGATTTAACAACAAAAGACAAGTTGTCTAAAGAAAGCTTTTTTTTTAGTTCTGATAACTCATTAATCTTGAATTGTGGGTTGTTATAATTTAAACCAAATAATTATATCACATCGTGCAAGAAAACTGTCCTCACCTAGTTGAACATTCACATTATCAGGTAAAAATAACTACAATTTTTAAGTTGAAGTAATTAAAATTTTTGATTCAATTTGCTTGATTTACCTGAATAATCTAATAATACAGTTCAGGAAACATCACACTGAAATCTGCTAGTAAACATTTACTTATAACTGAGCTTACGCTATAGGAGAAGACATTAACGTCGATGATTTCAAAGTAGCAGTTAAATTAAATATGAACATTTGCTTTATAAACATCAAGAGGCAAGTAAATGTAATACTCTTCCATTTCACTCATGGTGCAACACAAGATACAAAATCCTGCTGCTAAGCACCCTACGAAATAGTCCCCACTTCCTCCTTGTTCTTCTTTTAAGTGCGAAACCCTCATTTACTCAACTCAAGCTAACGCAACTTACTTCTGTAAGTTTATTTTTCATAAACTCACACATTTAGGTTTAAAATCTAAAACTTGCAAGATTTCTGACCTAAAGAGTAGAAGTAAGTTGACACAACTAAATGTGGCTCAAATGTTTTACAGCGTGGATTTTATCCTATTGTTGAATAAAGAAGGGGTGAATACATTTGTATGCTACATTTGTCACATTTAAGAAAAACTTCCTTCTCAAAACTACAAACTACTTTGTGTTCGTCTATCACACAAAATCAAAAACAAGTAGAAGTTTTGGGTCTAATGTGGAAATATGTAAAATAAATAAGCCTTATAAATGCTTTTGGAAGGAACGTCCCTCCAGCTTGCAGTTTTAACAGTAAAACTAAATCCTTGAAAGAATAATGATGTAGTTAATGATTATTGGAGGAGGGAAAAACACTCCACCACAACACTCACCTGAGGTGTGAATGCCCTCCTCTGTGAAAGTGAAAAAGTGAGTGGCGCAGTAATTATGGGTTTTGGATTTGGATAATTGAAGTGTGGCAATTTGTGGCCAGAAAACCCTCACCAGCGGGGCTGATTTCTTCTAGAGGAGAGCTGCTCCGCAAGTACTCCAGCAGGGGAAATCCACCCTATAAAAGGAACTGCGTGCTCCTGCCAGCACTCCAGCAGGTTTTTACTGCTGCAACCAGAAATATAAGATAAAAAACAGTTCAAAAGAAAGGTAACACTATTGGTGTTGTAAACCGCAAATCATAGTGCTTTTGGGCATTTTCCTCACTGCACTGTTATTGGTTGCAAGTTAAAACTCACGACAAAACGAATGTAACAGTATGTACCTGAGAAATCCTCTAGCCTGGCTAAAAGGGCCAAATAAGCAGCTTGAATGTGATCCACCTTCAGCTGAACCTCTCATATGAAAAACTGACTTTCCCACTGATGCAAAGTTGTTTTTGGAGCAAAACGACCGGTTCTGAATGCCTCTCGTGGCTCTCGAAGAAAATTTAAGAAAGTCTCCCAGCAGTCGAAAACCTCATGAATTTCCGGAAACATTTTGAAACTCTGCCGTCTGTCTGTTACAGATTTTTCTGCTCCCAAAATATTCTAAATTAAACAAAACAACAACCTTAGCACAACCTTAACCCTTGACCGAAAGACTGAACCGGTCCAAGAATCCTAATCAGTAAATATGTACATGGGGACTGGAATATTTCACTTTATGCTGGAGGGACTGGGAGCTAACCTTTCACCTTTGTGTCCTGGTTGAAGCTGATGCTGTCTCTGGGGGTCTGCATAGAACTTTGGAAATAGATCCAGTTCAGACCAGAAGAGTTAATTGTTTTCAGGTTTTCACATTCAAAATTCAAGGAAATGAGCAGAACGTCAAATCACATCCAAGTTCACCGTTCTACAGTAAAATTGATGATCCCTAAGTGACAAACATACAAAAGGACTGGCTTTCCAAGCAAATTCACCATAATGTTGCACCATGTGAACAGGAAATCTTAGCACAGTGGCTGTGGTTCTGGAAGAAAGGTCACTCATAGGCCTTTTCCACCAACGCGGTTCAAAGTCCGTTCCAGTTCCTTGTCATGTTTTTGAACCGGTGTTGTGTGTTTACGCAGAAAAAAAAAACAGGTTCCATTGTCCGAACTGTGGTTCAACTCGGGCACCACAGGATAGCTGGGTTTTTTGCGCGAACCGTGATGTCACCCGTGGGCCATTCAACAGCTGGAGAAAACCAACTAAACAAAGAAACAACAAACAAGCATGGAGGCGAAGAATGTACAGCAGTCTGTTGAAGAAACCCAGCAGCTGACTGGAACGTTGGAAAGCAGAGTCATGGCATCTCCACTATTGCCTGGTAAGCACGCCAACGTACGAAGTTATCAACTTCTGTGTTGTTTTATGACATTAGTATCTCTGTGCGAGTGAGTGAACACTGTATTGGTGATCAGCTTAAAGGTCTGTAGATTAAGTTAAAAGAAGATATGTAAACAAAGAAGTGAGGCACACAGCTCGGCCAGTACCACCATCTTAATACTACGCTCTCTTACCGCGTTGTGTAACACCCATCGTTGATGATGCATGATTCCCCAAACTAGTGGAAACGAGCGATGAAGTTTGAAGGCACCTGAACCGAACCAGTTCAAGAACGAGAGTTCTTTCGTTGGAGACACGCTATCAGAGACTGGAAGGCTGTTAGTTCTGTTTCAGGTCCTTGGATGGTCTTGCCGGTTCCTCACTTTGGATTTGAAACTTTGTGATACAAAAGAAAAAAACAAAAGTCTTGTGGGAAACAAAATTAGACAAACATAGCAAACCATACAAACAAAACTATTTATTGTAACTGAATGTTGTTGATTTAGTTGGAGCAAGGTTCTGGTTCTGTTTCTGAGTGTTTCTTCATTCCCAAAACTCATCTGCCTCAGAAGCCCAGCAGATTGCAGGGGAAGGAGTTGTCATGAGGGCCTAATCAGTCAATCAGAGGCAGACTTCAGGAAAACTGATGTCAAGCTCGACAGCCAAAATAAACAATGAATGCTACAATTTTTTTCAACCACGTTGTCAGAAGGAGACGAAGACCATCTAAAAAGCTCAACCTTGTAGTCAAAATAACCTCCTTGCTAAAGCTGTTCCCCTATTTAAGGTTTACAACATGTTTTCATTAGATTAAAGAGACTGTCCATGCAGAGTTTAACAGTCTTATCAACATTTAGGGTGATTAATTATCGATTATTGTAAAGGTTCATAAATTAGCAAAAGAAAATCATTTAAAGCTGCAGTAAGTAACTTTTAAGAAAATGTGTTTTTTTTTTTTTACATATTTGTTAAAATTATCATTATGTCATGACAGTATAATATAAGACAGATGATCTGTAAAAAAAAAAATCAAGCTTCTCTGCCTTCTCCCAGTGCTCCCAGTACTAACTGCAGAAATACACAGCTCAGTCAGAAACAACCAATCAGAGGCAGGAGGAGGGTCTTAGCCCTGTCAATCACCCTCATGTATGCACTGCTCACACACTCCCCCTCACTCTCTGCTATGCTAGAGCTGGATCATAACAACAGAGCCTGCTGCTAATGCTAAGGCTAGTTAGCATGGCCACCAATGACGGCGGATAAACAGTTTTCCTGGAACGGTAAGTTGTTTCTCCACCATTAGCACATTTAGTGGCGCGTACATGAGGGTGATTGACAGCGCTAAGCCCCTCCCCCTAGCTCTGATTGGTTGGTTCTTGGTCGTGAGAGGTGCATTTCTTTAGATGGCAATAGTAAAAGTTACATACTGCAGGTTTAATCATCTAGGAGATATTTCGTCATATATTCACAGGCATTCAGAGAACACTTGGGATCATGAAAACTTTCGTAAAGATTCATAAAAGGTTGTGCCTGATTCTGAAAGGTAAAACACAGACATTGTGAAGGGACTTGGTGAATAAATAAAAGTTGATTGGAATTCAAACTGGTGTGCTGTGATACTGTCCTCATAGAAGATAGAAAATAAACCCAAGATTTATGAACCCATTTCAGGCTCTACAGGCCTCAGTTAACCTCTAAGATGTTGACATTCAAAACAGGACCATAAGAAAAAGACTAAACTAGTTTTTCTTTAAAAAGGTATAAGGAGAGAACCTTTTTCTTTGTGAAAAAAAAAAAACATGACAGCAGAACTTTTAAATATAACGTTGCATCTGAATGAACTACTTTCTGGAACGATGCCCTTTAGACAAATGACAAAAGTAGAGAAGTTAGGCCACAAAACACAGAACTATAACAAAGAGAGCTAGCCTCATACAGCTTTTTCAAAATGCATCTAAAAAACTGGTTTATTGACAGTGTACAAGTCCTTGTCAAAAAAGGAAACCCATTCTGTTATGCTGTGTTTGCCTTTATAGAATATATCAGCACAAACAGCTCATCAGATGTGAAGCTCAGTGGTGAAAAGTTTATGATCTGGGCTCATTTGTCAGATCTAGGAACCTTGTAGTCATTAAGTTGACCATAAACATGTCTGTATGCCAAGATATTCTGGACTCAAATCTGAGACTGAAATCTCTCTGACAGCTGAAATTTGGACTTACCTCAGGCTACGTTCACACAGCAGGCAAATGCAACTTTTCCACGGCAGTCTGAACGGCCCAATTCCAATATTTTCTTACCTCTCCCTCCCCCCAAAAAACCCACTTCCATATCTGGTACTAAATTGGTTATGTATCCGAAAGTTTTCAAAGTGTCTGCAGCCTGAACAGTCATCTCGCATGTTATTCGATTTTTATGTCATCGGTGATGAGCATTCTGTTGAGTCTTAAGGAGAGGCGCTGACAGACTGAGTCAAAGGTGTTCCTCGAAATTATGAAAGAAGTCTGTGTCAGTGCAGCGCATCACATCACAATCCCACCACTCCTGGTTCCGACTACTCATCCAAACAGACTTCTTTACAGAAGTCGCAGTCAAGTCTCCACAAAAGGCCGTTGCTATTAGTTGTGCTTTCTTTTTCTTTAGCTTCCTTTGTCTTATGATCTTGTAATGATACTGTCGGCTCCTTTAACAGCTTTAAAATCAATGCATAGATGGCAGCATCCGTTATTACTTCAGTAATCAGTGCGCTGCTGTGTGACGTCAACGTTCTTCTGCGAATGCGGGTCGCTTTGGGAATGTAAACTGCTCACACAGAAGTCTGATTGTGGTCACATTTAATTTGTAGTATGAACAATTAAAAAAAAATAAATAAAAATAGTAATTTCAGCTAAAAATCAGAATTGAGGATCAAGACCTGCTTTTATCAACGGAACTATTCCAAACATGGAATCAAATCTATCACAGAACAGCTGTAAAAGAAGATTAAAAAAGGGATCAAAGACCTCAACCTGACTGAAATGCTGCGGTGGGACATTTGGAGACCTTTCAGAAACAAATGCCTGCAACCCCAACCAACTGATGTAATGTTGTAGAGAGGAGTTGGCTAAAATTCCTCCGCAATGAAGTGAGAAACCGATAAAGTCAACAAGTTGGACCTAGAAGCTATTTAATCACCGGGTGTGCATGACGAACTTTACAGAAGAATTTCCAACAAATTAAAATGCATCATTTGTCTGCAAGCCTTTTACAAATCACCCTATGAGCTGCAAATGTCGCAAACACAGTCCTTACTTTCCACCCACTGGAAACAGCCAACAGTATCCTTCCGATTCATTCCTGTGTGTTTCCTGTCCAGAACAAGTAGTATTTCTAGGAAAATGAGAGGCGAACACACAGCAGCGTGTCTTGCATAAATCATTTGGTTCAGTATTCCCCTCTAAACCTAAAAGTAAATTACATTATTCAGTAGGAAATTATACATTAGTGGGGAAAATTTCATTTGGTCAACGAAAGACACTGATGTCAACGTGAACAACTGTGCTGGCTGTTGTAACCCAGTGTCGATGGAAGGGAACAGCGGGAGGGGGGTGAGTTGGGAGAAGAGTCAGCCCCATGTACAGCCTCTTTGTCTGGAAGGGACCGCAGCGATGCAAGGACTGGCCTGGTTCTGGGATCTGGAGGTCAGCCAGAGCTTGAGAGGGAGCCAAGAGTAAAGAAGTGGCCACTCGGTCCCATGTCTGACGCACAAAGAGGCCTTTCTATGCTCCACAGGTCTACGGCGGCGCAGTGTCACACATAAACTGTTAGCGCACGTATGCTTTGAAACAAACGGTAATTACTGACATGCAGCCGGGAGCATCTAGAGTTTATCTCGTGTTTACTGTATTTCTAAAGCTCTTTACAGATCCACATGTTAACTTTCTTTTATTTAATAGAGAATCGTCTGAATAAAGCCGAAGGTTTTCTATTGTTTCCTCAACCCAATGAGCAGAACCCCAAACGTCACGTCTCTTCATGATGTAAAAGGGGGAGCGAGGTCTGGCCCGGGTTAAGCTGTCCCTGCTCCTCTGGCTGGTTAATGAACCCTAATTACCTTGATTAAAGCCCAATTAGGAACCGAGGGTAAGTGGAGACCAGTCCTTGTACTGATGACCTTTCACCTTTGAGCTTTAGCCCTTCTTCCCTTTAGATCAGCGTAACATAGGAAGAGGCACTAAATGAGCCAGGCGGCTGCATGTGTATGTCTGTGTGTATAAATAGGTGGTGATGGTGTCCCGTTGACACAGAGCAGCACAGGCCTCCCTGCTGTTTTACCTCCGCTGCACGCCTACACACAGCTACGCTCACACATGAAACTCTCCGTTTCATAAAAGAACCATTAAAGGATCGCGCCTCATCAAAGAGTTTCCATCTGTTAATAATCCGGCAATCAGTTTTTCTGGCTGATCAAACAACCATCACCAAAGTTTTGGGTCAAGACAGTTTTGCATGCTGGCATGTTTGCCTCCCAGAACATCGACATATAAGAGGTGGTTTTAAACTCAAAATTACTCTCTCCAAGCACGTGAAACAGCCAGATGACCACAGCACATTCAGTGGTCAGACATTTATTCATGCTCATCTTGGACATGGCTTTATTTGAGCCTTTCCAGAATGAAACAGTTGCACATTATTGGCCTGCAGATTACATCTGGAGCCAAAAACAAAAAATTACACATGCATGTTCAAATATACAGTGAAAAAGTATTGCCCTCTCACCTAGAAATGAGAGTAAACATAGAGGAGAAAATGCTTCTGCTGTAGCAGACCCCAAATTGTGAAAAATATCCCTATTCAGATTAGACAGGCGTCTTCTTTGGCTGCATTTAAATCCCTTCTGCAAGCTCATCTTTTCAACAAGGCCTCTGACACCTTGTGGGATGTTGGTTTTAGCTCATTCTTTACATTAGTTGTTTCTGTTATACTACTTTTATATTGTTTTAATATAGGACTGTTACTTGTTTATGGTGTGTTTCTTATGTTGTTATTTTAATGAATATTGTCACATTTTTTGTTTGTTTTTAACTTATTTCACTGCAAAGCAGCAAGATCTAGAAAAACTCATCCATGCGTTTATCTTTGGTCGCATTGATTACTGCAACAGTGTCTTAACAGGTCTCCCTAAAAAGTCAGACAGCTGCAGCTGATCCAGAACGCTGCTGCTTCTCACTAAAACTAGAAAAATTGAGCACATCAGCCCTGTTCTAAAGTCATTACACTGGCTCCCTGTATCTTTTTCTGGTTCAGTTTTATTCTGCATCCCTAGAGTCAGAACCAAACATGGAGAAGCAGCATCCAGTTTTTATGCACCAATAATCTGGAACAAACGTCCAGAAAACTGCAAAACAGCCGAAACACCGAATTCCTTTAAATCAAGGCTGAAAACCCACTTGTTCAGAGTTGTCTTTATTAATAATAACTGGAATACTGATTAATTCTAGCCTAGATTACAGCTTTTCATTACTTCAATTCAATTTAGGGTAGGGTTGTACAGGATAACTTAAAGCAGTGGTTCTTAACCTGGGTTCGATCGAACCCCAGGGGTTCAGCGAGTCGGTCTCAGGGGTTCGGCGGAGCCTCTGCAGTGGAGGTAAAGACACACTTGTGTAAAGTCGTGATGACACACCCCGCTTGGCCCTGCAGCAAGTGATGGCTGCAGAGTCATCCTCTACGGTGCAGAGGATCACGTGATTGGCTGCAGCACTGATTGGTCAATCAGTGCTGCGGGGAATTTAGTGCGTGCAGTAGTCAATGGCTGTCGTAGTTGTACGTCGTGTGGTTTTTTCCTTAATATTTTAATACACTAAATATGTCGAGCAAAAAAAGAAGGTGGTTGGACGAATATGTACAACATGGATTCACGTGTGTCACGGAACGGGATGGGAGTCAGCGTCCTCTCTGCATATGCAACGCCAAGTTGAGCAACTCTAGTCTCGCACCGGCAAAACTAAAGGAACACTTCATGAAGCTGCATGGAGACGGGGAATACAAGAACACAATGCTTGCTAAATTCAAGGTGAAACGAGCCAGATTCGATGAAAGGGCCACTCTGCCTGCTCTTGGATTTGTACCCGTTAGCAAACCGATCCTCACAGCATCGTACGAAGTTGCTTACTTGATAGCACAGCAGGGTAAGCCACACGCCATTGGTGAAACACTCATAAAACCAGCTGCGTTAAAGATGGCAAATCTGCTACTTGGAATTTGGAATTTGTTAAAAAAAAAATCATATTTTATTTATTACCTAAGAAGGGTTCAGTGAGTGGGCATATGAAACTGGTGGGTTCAGTAGCTCAAAAAAGGTTAAGAACCACTGTCCTAAAGGGAAATTAAATGTTGATGTAACTCATTTAATCAGGGAGTTATTATTGATGGTGATGGCTGTGGGCAGGAAAGATTTCCTGTAGCGGTCCGTTTTACAACCAGACTGAAGAAGCCTCTGACTGAAGAGACTCTGTTTTCCAATGACAGTCTCATGAAGAGGACGGTCAGGTTTGTCCATAATTTGCTTCTTTGCATCATCAAGTCCAGAGGTTCCAGTCATCCCCTGAACAGAACCAGCCTTCTTTATCAGGTTGTTGAGCCTCTTTAGGTCCCTGGCTCTGATGCTGCTGCCCCAACAGATGATGGCAGAGGAGATGACGCTCTCAACAACAGACTTATAGAAGATCTGCAACATCTTGCTACAGACCTTGAAGGATCTTAGCTTCCTCAAGAAGTCCAGTCTGCTCTGTCCCTTCTTGTAGACGCTTCACTGTTGAGTCTCCAGTCGGTTGTCCAGATGAACACCAAGGTATTTATGTTCCTCAACAATCTCCACTTCTTGTCCCATGATGGAAATAGGGTTTGATCTGACCCTGTTTCTCCTGAAATCATCAATCAATCATCTCCTTTGTTTTGTTCTCATTCAAGATGAGATGATTGTTTCCACACCATGACACAAAGTGTTTTGTAATGTTTCTATTTGTTTGTTAATTGTATGATGTTTTTATTATGTAAAGCTTTGAGCTGCCTCATAGCTGAAATGTGCTATGAAAATAAACCCTACTTGATTTCAACTTATCAAAAAGTATCTTGATCTTGCGAGGAAAGAGTTTTTGCAAAATTAAGGGTTGTACAGCTTTTTATGTTAAGATTTGATACAAAGAAGCTGAAGGAGCATGCTGTTATAATCGATGATGCTCTAGTAGGTGTGTTTGTTTCATTCAGGAGGAGGAGGTCAGACAAACCCCAGAGGTGATGTCTTGTGAATCACTCCACGTGGTGTTTGCGGGTTTGAATGAGTGCATGCTTTATAGCCTGTGAAATACAGACGGGGTTAGGGAGAAGGAAGGGGACGGGGTCATGACATAATCAAGCACTGATTTAACTCAAACTGCCAACACACGTACACTGCCTCCCTTGGGCCTGAGATAACCAAGTCAAGAGCCCAGGGGTCAGAGGTCAGGGCCCTGGCTCATAGGGAACACATGGAAGGGATAAAAAGACTCTGGATTCCATGAAGTATGAGCAGTGACTAACTTATTTATGAATTCACGGAAAACATGGCAGGTCAGCTCCATCCTGCTATGCCTCACACACGTAGAGAGAAAGATACGGATGAGAGAGTAAAAAGTAAATATGTCTTAAACTTTATGGTTCTCATTGAAGAACTTTCATCGCAAAACAAAAACAAAGCCAGTTTGTTGTGTTGTGATGGGCATTGCTTTCATTTTACACCACAGAAGCTGTTCCCTAAAAGAGACATGGCCCAATAGGTGTTGTACAACCACTAGGCAACTGGTCTGAAGGAATTAATAGACTGTTTCTAAATGCAATATTTACCACAATCGTCATTTGAAATTAATGTGATAGTTAAAAATTTTTTTGAAGTAGGGTTCTGTGGATAGACTTTGAGCAGTTATCTGATATGCAGTAGTAGATAACCCCTTTAATGACCTCAGTTTGGACAAAGATATGAAGGTTTGTACCACATGGGTTCTAAATTGTTATAACCTTTAATCAAATCCTTTTTTATAAACCCTGACACCATCCTCACCTTCAAATTCAGTGTTAATGTTAGTGAAAGAGGACATAGTATTTCAGGTCAAACATCTGTCACAAAATGCATTGTTTAGGTGTAACTGGGAAGAATAACTTAATTGAAGAGGGTTTTTTTTTTTTTTTTTTTTTTTTTTTTTTTTTTTTTGTTTTGGTTTTTTTTTTCAAAAGACCCAATGATTCAATAACTTTTAGAACCAAGTTTAGCAGCAATATCTCTCTGCAGTTGTTTTATGTCTTACTTTATCAGTCTATCATCGTTAATCAAGACATTGCTTCGTTTTCTTGAGGTTTTCACAATTTCTGCACACCTGGTTGGGTTCCCAACTTCAGAATTTCAGTCAGGTTGAGGTCTGGACTTTGACTGGTCCTGTGGCTGCAACACAAGCCCAAATCATCACCACTCTACCACTGTGCCTAAAAGTTGGTATGAGTTATTGGTGCTGGAACTCTTGTGTTTGGTTTTTTCAGTCATGGTAATGTGTGAGGTGAGTCAGCACAGTGGCACAGTTGGCAGCACTGTTGCCTTGCAGCAAGAAGGTTCTGAGTTCAAATCCCAACCTGGGGAGACCATCCAAACTCTATGCAGAAGGTCTTTCTGCATAGAGTTAATATGTTCAGGCACTTTCTTGGCACTCAGGGTTCCTCCCACAGTCCAAGAACATAACTGGTTTTTCTAAATTGCCATGTCCAGGGTTTAACCCTCCTCTTGCCAAATGACTTCTGGAGATTGGCACCAGTTCCCAATGACCGGCACCAGTTCCCAATGACCAGCACAGATAAGCGGGTATGGATGGTAATGTGCATTGCATTGCTTTTTGAGGAGTTGGTGTCTTCAAACCATGACCTTCAGAATACACTGAAGCGTGAAATGACTGACATGAGAGACACCTTCTTTACGTTTGAGGCTAAGGTGGATTGCTCCTTCCCTTCAGGGGAGCAATCCCTTTGTATGTTGGTGTCTTGTTCATAAGTTCTAGAAAGTTGTAGCAGGAGATGGGTGGGTGTGTTTGGCCCTTGTCTTTTGTAATGTTGGCCCTGCACTGGTCTATTGTGGTAAAGAAAGAGTTTAGCCAAAAAGCAAAGCTCTCAATTTACCAGGCTGTCCATGTTCCAACAACTGCTTAACACAGGGTTAAGCAGTTGAGCTTCTGCTCCATCCAAAATAGTGACACACTTCTTTAAAATTGAAAGCCTTTGGCTGCATCTCCCAGCTCTGGAAAGTCATGACTATTGTTTCTTGGAGGCGTAAAAGAATGCCTCAAGCGAAGTGCACATGCATGCACATTCCTCTCAGAAGTTTAGAAAAAACAAGTGATTTTTACCCTTCAACACTGGATTTTTTTGAGATTGTGCACATTTGGTCTGATGGGACTATTGCTGTTCACACATTACAGGATGACCCTGTAGATGAACTAAGACGTCATGCAATGAGTATGCTGTGGAAATGTGTTTTGTACACATCTGCACAAGCTGAAAATAACAGAAGAGACTTCTTGTTCTCGTGACTGTTTTGGTGTTTTTATTGATACCACATGTGTTTGATGAGAAAATGTAAAACAATCAACTCATCATCAAAACAGAGTATAAAGCACGTGTCTATTCAGTGTGCCTTATTCTATAAATCAATCAGTTGTCCAGAGAAGGCTTACAGCCAAGTCTCCTGATTAATTTAAGGTCCTAAGGTCATGTTTGTGGCTGCCCACGCTCCTTTCAGTTTTGGTATGATTATCTTCCTCAAGTGGAGGAGATCAGGTATCTTGAAGTCCTGTCCTGGCCCAATGACTCCTGGAAATAAACCTGCAAGAATGTGTGGCTTTGACAATAGATGGACATTCATGGGTGAATGCAAGACACAATTCAACATGGATTGACAGACTGAAGCTTCATTTTCACCATCTGGACCAGAGGTTGCACTAAACTGTTTTGTTGTCCGTCATTTTTACAGACAGTGTAAAAAAAAAAATCCGTCATAATTTATTTTAACCCATCATTTAAAAAAAATAATTAAAATAATGACATAAGTTGTATTTCATTTTCATTCAGTTTAATTTACATTCAACAAGCTGAACAGAGAATCCACATTGTGCCATCACTATCATCAAGCAGATAAATACAAGCAACTTTTTCTCAGCAGCGACAAAAAACACTGACTGTGGCCCCAGTAAATACATATACAATTAAATCAAACTGCAAGGGGTTTTCTTGTCCTGCAAGGCCTCACTTCAGCGAGAGGAAATCCTTCAGTATGAGCTCCTGCGCCAGATGTGCTCCAAAGCGTCCTATCCATAACTCTCCAACACACTGTCAGTTCCTGGATATTGTGATGCATTTAGTTCAGTGTCCAGGTCAGAGAAGATAATCAGATGGAAATTTTTTTTATTGATTGATTTTAGTTAGTTACCTCGGTGATGTACTCTGTGCGCAAAGTTGAAAATGTCTGCATGCGTTTACAATTTACTCATGTGACCAAGTGGTCACATGAGTAAATTGTAATCTGTCAAAATGACGAAAGGCCTTCAGATTTTTCCATCACCGTAAAAATAAAACCTGTCAAAGATGGAAAATGTTACATTAACACGTCCCCTGATGGAGTTGTTGTGACAAGGGAAATGAACTGAAGGAAATATATCTTAATTTACTGGCACACCAATGTTCCAACCCTCACCTAATGACTTAAAGAACAAGATCCCAGATGCAAGCAACAGAGATGATCTTCCTCCGTGGGGCAGATAGACTCACTACTAAAACATTGACAGTCTTGGAGTTCACACCATCAGACTGGTTTCAGCAAATATTTATTTCCAGAAATATTGGGGATGATACATTTAACAATTGCGCCTTCTGAGGATTTATCCAACTAATTTAAGCCAGCTGAATCCATCAAACTCATGAAGCAACCGTTTAAGGAGAACATAAACATACCAGTAGGTGTCAGATAAACTCAGGCTCGGCAGGACTATGTTTCCATTCCATTCCCCTCCTAAAATAAGAGCAATGCCATTTAAAATACTTTAAGCTGATCCCACAACACTACTACGTGTCTCACTTCTCAGGTGTATCTGGTGAGGGAACCGCATGCAGACGGAGGGGGTGATGAAGATAAAAATGTTGTTTAATGGTAAAATTGTTTTATGCCAAAAACAGGAGTCCAGAACAGCAACAAAATCTAATAGTGGTGTAAGGAGTGAGACTAAAGGGGGGGCAAACATAAAGGAGTCAACAGGTAAGAAGGCAGGGTGACTAATGTTGAGCTCATCACCTTAGGACCCTCAGACAATAGCGATGAGATAATGAAGACGGAAGCCAGCGACAGAGGCTTGTGGAGAACAATGAACAAAGCAGTAATGGCTCCGACACATTGAGAGGAGTTTGAAAAGCTTCCTTCCTGTCCTTATTTATCAATTGAGATCTTTCAAGGTCCTTTCATCTGTTCCAGTCCTTAAAATTTGGTGTTTTACCTTTATATTCTGATAAAGCCTCAGTGTTAAACTAATTTCTCAGCCTCTCTAACCTACATGGTGTCTCTCACAACTTCAGACTAATGTCGTTAATTAAGGATTATCCTCTGTTTTAATCAACATTCTGTTAAACACATTAAATAACAGTGTTTATTTTCCCCCTTGTACTATCCTCCCATCCTGTCTCCTTCAACAGCTCTCCCCTACATGTTTTGTGTTTTCTAAGGGGAAGTTGGACAACTCTTTAACATATGACTCTGTATGCTCATCATGTCTGCATTGTTTTTCTGTGTTCACCCTATGTCTCCTATTTCAAAGCAGTCTGATGGCAGAGGAGTCTAAAGGAGGAAGGCCTGTCTGGGGTTACCATATTTACCCTCCTATCTGTGCTGTTTTTACCCAAGACTGACTCTGTGTGTGTGATTCTTGGAAGAGGACATGATTGTTGTCATTACACCCTCTGGAGAAACTGAGGGTAAGGAGTTGAAACCTTCAGGATGTTATGTTTGCAAAAGACAACCAGTTCTGACTGGGAGACGGGGGAGGGAAAACTCAGCAGACTGTGGGTGGTGGTAGGAGGATTCTTCCTGTCTTTTTCCTTTACTGCGTTCATTGTTCCTCTACAGGTTTCAAATAACGGATATATCTATAGGAGATTGAGGGTTCTGTGCAGGATCATCTCTTCTAGACAGAGATCTGAGGTTGCTCTTGGCGTCTACTAAGTTAGGTTTATTTGTATAGCACATTTCAGCAGCAAGGCAGTTCAAAGTGCTTTACATCATAAAAACATCAAGTAAATATCCACATAAAATCATCAAGCAAATATACATCAAAAACATTGATCAATGTTCCACTTACTACTAATCAAAGGCAGCTCTAAACAGGTGGGTTTTTTGCATTGATTTAAAGCAACTCAATGATTCATATTTTTTTCAGTTTTCTGGAAGTTTGTTCCAGATTAGTGGAGCATAAAAACTGAAAGCTGCTTCTCCGTGTTTGGTTCTGGTTCTGGGGATGCAGAGCAGACCAGACCCAGAAGACCTCAGTGGTCTGGAGGGTTGATACAACGACAACAGGTCTTTAATGTATTTTGTTGCTAAGCCATTCAGTGATTATGAATTAACAGAAGTATTTTAAAGTCTATTCTCTGAGCTACAGGGAGCCAGTGGAAGGACTTTAGAACTGGGGAGATGTGCTCTATTTTCCTGGTTTTAGTGAGAACAAAAGCAGCAGCGTTCTGGACCAGCCGCAGGCAGCTGTCTGATTGATTTTTTTTTTTTTTTTATTTATTTTTTTTGTTTGTTTGGGCAGACCTGTAAAGACATTGTTAGCCACTCCCAGAGTTTGGGAGTTTAGCCTCAAGCTCAGCCATGACCACTTGAACCACTGAAGATTCTCCCACAACTCCTCTGTTTCCTCTCTGAAGCCTTTGTGTATCAAGACTTCTTGTGTTCCTTCTTCTTGATGTTGCTGTCGCTTGGGATTGCTACATCTATCACTACTGCACACTTTCCTGCTTCGTCCACCACCTAAATGTCTGGTTGGTTAGGCATCATTTGTTTATAGGTCTAGATGACATAAATATCATGCTAACTGGCAATAAATCAATTTGTGTCTGGAAGGTAGATGATGCAGAAAAGTTGTTAATGTCACATATCTGAAAAGTCCAGCTCTTCTTCCTAGTAAAAGGCTGGTACCCCTTATTCCAGTGCTTTAAGTGGGCCGGTACAGACCGGTAAGCAGTACCACCACCTCTAAATTTTACTCATCAGTGTACCGGGACTTATTTTCAGCGTTCAGTGCGTACCAGTACTTCCCTGTGTTGTAACAGATGTTACGTCAGTCCACGTTTCCCCATCAATTTTCCCTCAAAGATCTGCGGCAGCGAAAAGAAAACAACCACGCACGCTCGCTCTCAGTCTACAACTTGCATGCTCTGCTCGCACACAGAGGAACTACAGCAGCCCATCAACTTTCATTAAGAGACAGAAGTAGAACCGTTGTGCAGACAGCCGTTGATGAGAAGCGTCGATGAGAAATTTAATAAGCAAAACTTACGAAACTCAGGGACAGGAAAAACAGGACATGAAAGGGAACAAAACTATGTGAATCAGGGCACGAAGACAAAAGAACCTGGCACTGAAGCGTGAAAAATCAAGAGTTTGAGTGGCAGATCGGGTAAAACACATTAGGATGATGAGGCAGCGCGCAGGTAAATGACATGAGTGAAGGATACTGGTGAGCATGATTACAATAGAAACGGGAGGCAGACTAATAACATGAGAAGCTAAAGAGGACAAAACAATCAACCAAAGAAAGGTTCAAACTAATCTAAGAAAACTAAATAGAAATGCACAAAGAACAAAATGCAAGAATAAGAAGCTAAATACAAAAGGAAAAAACGAATGGCAAGATCTTTTGATCAATAATTAATAGAAGAAACTGAACAAAACATGGCAAGACCATAACTGAAATAAAAACACAGCAGATCATGATAGGAAAAAATACTCAGGAACACAACAATAAACTTTGAAACTCGACCTCAAGATAAGAACTAATAAAGAAGAAACTATGAAGCATGAATTATCCACAAGTAGAGATGGGTAGAGTACCCAAAAATTATACTCAAGAATAGCACTTCAAACGTATCCATCAAAAAAAAAAAAAAAAAAAAAAAAAAAAAAAATATTATAAGAATTAAAAAGTATTTGGTAAAATGGCTACTCAAATACTGAGTAACTGATCACAATGTCTGATTTAATATTTAAAAGTGATATCATCAGACAAAAACATAAAGTTATGTGTAAAGTTTGACTAAAATAAAAACTGTTTTTTCAATGTTATTTTTCATCTCTACGTTAATGGCATGAGGCTTGAAGTTAATAAAAGTGGCTTCAAAACACATTGAATTTGACACACTAGCAATTCGGCTTTGATCTTTGTACTTTCTGTACAATAAAACTGCTGAGTTATAGATTGATAGACAGATCTATATAAAAATTTCATATTTGTATGACATTAGGTAGAGACCAGCACTTATTTGTTTCCACTTAAAGCACTGCCTTATTCTGAAACTTCCCCCACAGCACCTGGACTTTGGCTGATACTGTGCTTACTTGGATGTTTTTTCTTCAAATAGTTTGAATGTGACTCACAGCTGAACCTTTTTCTAACCACAGTACCCTGTGAACATACATCTCCAGCTCTGATGATTGCGGGTAGAACATAAACCACAAACCGTTCGGGTTCTTTCCTTCATCCACTGAGTCACGGAGGTGCATGTAAACACCCTAATGAAGCAGGGGATAGATGGATGGACAGGAGGTTATGGGGCTGCCAGTCGTGCATGTAGTTTGCGGGGACATTGTTATAAGACAAAGGAATTCTTTCTCTCAGTTCCTTTCTTCACTTTTGCTCATTCCAGCGTGTTGATTGATGGCAGGAAAACTGATTTGGTTAAAGTGTAAGCAATCAGGCAGAGTTTCAACTGGTCTCATCATGGGTGAAACACTCAGATGTGAACACGGACACATCGTGGGCTAATCCCTTTAGCATCTCCATGGAGACTTTAGTGCGATGGCTCTGTGGGGGCTTACCGGTGGCCTTTCCTCTAACCACTGAGGCTGGGACTGTGGGGGGGAAAACAAGGCGCTGGGCCATGAAAGCATGGCATATCTGTATCTGTGCCTGCCTGCATGCCCTTTTTCCATTTTCATGGAGTTAATCCTGGCTCGCCCAGGCGAGTCTGGTTGTGCATAACTAATCACTTTAGGAGAAGTTCAAACAGCACCAGTATGCATGACCCTGAATCTCCTTGACACCAGCAGCCAGGATGGCAGGCCTCGGCACCGGCGTCTTTCTCTGGACCAGCACACGGTTGCTATGCTGCTGCTGTTTCCCCTCGAGAAGATGTGAGAATTAGAAGGTAGACTAAGACAAAGATTCGAGGCATTTTACCGAATTTACAAAGAATCTCAAAGTGCTTTTTAATGTATTCATTTACAAAGCTTTAAAGACTCAAACAGTATAGGACATGTATACTCACAAAGCGACTATAAACAATGTACACAACTGTGGTAAAATATGAGATCTTGGTGATATAAAACAACTACTTCATACTCTCAGGAAGTTATCTATTATATCACTTGGTTTGACATCAGCTATTTAGACACCAGTGTTAGTGAAACCAAAGAGTTGTGCCTTGGAAGGAGGACGGTACAACAGGGACTGTATTTAGGCCAATCTTGATGAAAAGACCAAAAAGTAAATCTAAGCACAGGAGATTTTCTTTTGAGAAAACGGAGAAGCTTTAATGCCAATAAACAGATGCTGATTGTGGATTCAGTCAATGATTCTTGGTCATTGACTGAGAATGTTCTTAACTAATGTCTTGGCACAATAACCTTTCCATTAAACAGTAGTTAACCTAAATTAGGTGATCACTGTAAGCTCATTGGTTCAAAGCCACTCGGGTCGACAATGCCTCCTCTCGTTCTTTTTGCTCATTGTTTCAGTTTGACTATACCATTTGACTGAAGATCTGAAGTACCATTAGAAGAAATAATTTCTAAAAAAATATTTTTTTCCATGTGATGCACTGATTTTTAATAAGAAAAGACTTGGAAGGATGTTTTATTTTCAGCCAATTTATTGAGGAATGTGTCATAATGTGTCTGATCAAGGCAGAGTCACGGCACGGATAGCCGCTTGTATGGTGAGTTTTGAAGATTTATTGATCAAAAAATGAAAACTTATAGAACTTCAAACGATGTGCACATGACATGGAGTATGGTCAGGATACCAGCAAGAAGAAAGGAGGAAACCGGCAAAGAAAAATGAAAAATCAGATGCTTAAATACTGAGGCAGAGTAGTAAAAGGACAAGAGAGCCAGGTGAGCTAATCAGAGGAAATGTGGTATAGCTGTGGCAAGGAGAAGGCAGGAAAACTGAGGGAGGAGGCTAAATAACACAACGGGAGCTGAACTATGACTCAAGGATCTGGAAAACAAAAGGGAAAAAGGCCTGACAATAATCTAAGAGAAATAAATTTAAATTTATAAGGAACAGGGCACCACACTAAACTATGAAACTAAACAAAGAAAAGAACTGATATAGCAACACCTTAGAAACAGTGATAAACACAGAGATGAACAGAATATAACAAGACAAATTAAACAAATAACTCTCTTTTTTTAATATGAATGGACCTGCGTGAGCACAGATATATAGGATATGTACTTGATATGCGTGTGAAGGTACTTCTTTTGGGGCCTTGCTTATTTCACAATGGCCTCTTTTCTAGCTAGAAATGGACTAAAATATTGTATCTTGATTATCCTGTACAACTGAAATAAACAAATCTGTCAGGGAGAAAATACTGAAGTAAAAAAAACTGCAATAATCCGGTTCCATACGTATGCACACCATTAATCTAATAGTTTGGATATATTTTGACTTGTTTTCTGTCAGATTTAGATAACTATTTGAATAGATCTTTCTCTGTTGAAGTATTCTGTTGATTTAAATGTCTGTTTGTCCTCTCTGTGATGCTGAATCAGCTTTCTCACAGACAGCATCTGCGGGGATTTGAGTCATTCTGACAAAAACTCAGACAAAAACTCTGGTTTGATGTGAAAAGAAGTAACCCCCACAGCACACTGCCAGGTTTCACTGTGGATATAAAGTTCTTTTGGTGATGCTTAGTGTGGTTTTTGTGCCAAAAATACACCTTATTCTAGACATGGAGAACACAGGAGATTCTTTGTCACATGTTGAACAAAACCAGTACTCGGAATCACAAATCCCAAGTGACCATAACATCAAGAAGAAGTAGGACTAAAAGCTCAAGAAACACTGAGGACTTATAGTGCGTTCAGACCGAATACGATTTGAGCATTAGGGGTGTCTGGACACGCATCAAACACTCGACACCCCCTGGACGCACGTCCACATAGACTTTGCATGTAAACCAAACACGCCAGAGTTGGAAAATCTGAACTGAATGCGGCACGTCAACCAATCAGAGAGACTCTGCTGATAGTACCGCATTTTCCGACAGGACGGAAGGACCAAGAGTCCAGGAAGTCGCATCACACAAAGACGACAACGAAGGAAAAACTCATCATCGTTGTTTGTGCCCGCCCTACTATCTAGGACCAGTCGAGCAGGTCTTCAAACTGGGCTTGGGTGGGACAAAAATAGTGCTGAAAGCGACCCTCATCAGCACGCAGCTCCTGGAGTCGGTGGTGAAACTCACCAAACTCAGAACGCCTCTGAATCGTCTGGTGGATCCAGATGCAGCGCAGACGTGCCCGATGACGACGTTCTCTTGCTTTCAGTAAATAAAGCCGAGCAACTCCCTTAATTTAATCCGTCATTGTACAAAGAGGCCGATAGAGGAAAACAACCAAAAATTAAGAGGCTCCTCCCGACGCGCGTGTTTCCACGTTTTGCTCAGACGCACGTCAAGAGCGATTTTGATGCTCGATATCAAACATCTGACTTCAAAGTGCACAAGCGTCCAACTTGAGGCGTTGGACGCCTTCTTGACCAGTGAATGGTTTCAGTCTGAACACCGCATTACAGAGGAAATAGAGAACTTGTGTGGAGTGAAGGTCTCAGTGGTACCAGTGGTTATCGGTCCATTTAGTGGCTACATGTAAGTGGGTTATTCCAGATTTGTTTGTTCTTTTAATTGAACCACTCTGGATATAAGTTACACTGAAGGCATAATAACCTGGTATATTAACAGGAGTGAATAAAGTTTTGTAATCCTTAAGGAACAAAATATAAAGAATTAAAACTATTAAATGGGAGAAAAACAAGAAGGGAGATAAAAAGCAGGGTGGACAAAAAACAGGAAGGAGAAAGAGATTTAGGGCTCAGAGAACGATACAACCCCATGGCCTCTGTTCTCAATATTGGCTGCTGGTTCGCTCCAGTGATCTAAGCTCGACTCCCCCAGCTTGATCCCAATTTTCTCTTCATGAGTCAAATTAGTTCCAATACCAAGAGCTTAGTTGGGCTTGAAGAAACAGCTGGCTCTGTGTGGGGCCTTATGGATCCAAAATGGCTGACTGATAACAGTAAAGCTTATGTTACCCTATACATTCCTCTCCCACAGGCTTCAGGTCAGTGAGGCCTAAAGTGGGATATTCAAAATGTAAACATAGGGAGGCTTTTTTCTTTGTTGGTAGCTAAAGCTGTTTCTCAATGTGTTTGAGGGAATAATAGTTATAATTTATTTTTATTTTTTTTACATATACTTTGCAGTTGCAAGAAATCCTTGCTGTTCATGATGATAAAACCAGGAAAACAAGAATAATTTCTCAACACTTTTAAGACTAGACTTAAAACTTTCCTTTTTGATGAAGCTTGTTGTTAGACTGGCTTAGGTTATCCTGAGCTATTTCTGTAGTTATGCTGTCATAGGCTAAGGCTACTAGAGGACAAACTGACCACTTTTTTCCTCACTTTCTTCTTCCACTACTCTCCAATTTGCATTATTTGCTATTATTTCAACTGTTAACTTTTTGTTTTCTCTGTTATTTTCTCTCCATCGAAGCTACACCTGGTCTGGCGTTCTGTTTGGCTGTGATGCCTTCCTGGAGGAGGGCTTCAGCTGAGATAATGCACGAGGGTTATCTCTAGCATGTTGAGCTGCAAGCATGTTGACACTACCAGTAGAATATGGGTTATTACCAGCATGTTTTCTAACATTGAGTTACTCTATTTATTATATCAAGCAAATATATAAAAATTAGCTAAAATGCTAATGTTACAGGATATTTAGTAGCCATACCTATTACAATTAACAGAAATTAACCCCTAAAATAAATCCATCTGTATATAATGAATCCATATATTTTAGTTTCAGTTTTAGAATTGAATGACTAAATTAAATTACCTTTTTTATGATATCGTGATTTATTTGGATGCAAATTCTCATTATGCTTAACGGTGACCTATTATTCTTCATTGACCAGGTTAAGATAGATCCTTGGGCTATACATAGCATGTTCATTACATTTTTTGCACAAAATCATTCTTAGATCATGAGATCTCAGCCTGGTTAGTTCTGCCTATTGAGTTTAATTCTACCAACAAGAATACCTAAAGTCATTTCTGAATGGTAAGTCAACAACTAAACACTTGTCTTTTACAGCAGCCAAAGTACAGCACATACAGTGGTCAAACCAGCTGACCAAATGTGCCGGATCTCCGTTTGGGTTGCTAGGTGAGGGGCCGGGCTCAGCTGAGGTTGTTAGGTAATGGCGCAGTGCCCATCAATTGAGACTTAATAACTGGGATGTTTTTGAAACAGCTCATTTTCCAGACACTAAAAACATTAACTTATTGCCAAAAAAATGGCTGGGTGTTTTTTTGTTTTTTTTTTTAAGTGCTTTAGAAGCAATTGAGACCCAAATGGAAATATAGAAAGGTGCAAAATATGAATTTTCCATAATATGTCCCCTTTAAGTATTCCTCCAAACCCAAAACTGAACTCAACTTCTCTTATAAACGCTCACATTTCCCCACATTTTGTTTCAGATTTTACAATGAAACACTCTTTGGATCCCCTGCCAGACCCATCTGTGCCAACCAATGCTCTGCTTTTTGTCCAAGTGAGTAGTAACACTCTCGATGTCCATTTTGAGTTGCATGACTTGTAATGTTGTATAAGTCTGGGATTTAACTTTTGATGGCTCATAGCATTTTCTGGTAATCCCCTCAGGTTGTTAAGAAATTAACTCAATTTGCTGCTGACTGTTTTGAACAAAAACAAACATTGTTTCCCAATGGAGGATTCGGTTTTATGTGCACTGGCTGGAATCAGGGAAAAGCAAGGTCTGTGAAATGATGGAAAGCATACAAAAAAGGCCCTGCTGGGAGGTAGGAGGGATTTTTACTGGTAGGCAGATGAGAAGAAAACAGATGAAGAGAAGGAAAACACAGGAAAGAGACAGGAAAATGGAAGAAGTTGGGGAGCATTTGCTGCTGTCAGTCTGTTCTTTAATCTCCCAGGATTTTTCCTGCCTCTCTTTCCCACGTTCTCAGTGTTAATTGATAAACTCAGGGAGAGAACAAGACCCATGACTAATCACTCTGGCGCTGCTGTTTTGCTGCTGCTGGTGTGGAAGTGTGTGTGTGTGTGTGTGTACAGGTCATTGAAGTGTGTGTTGGCCCCCACTAACCTGGCACAGCTATAAAACTGGCAGCATCACCAGTCTGCTGCTGTTTCATGCCAGCACCTTGTTGTTGGATTTTCCCCTTGAAAGAGAAACCACTCAAACTTTAAATCCTTGGCCAAATTACAGCTCGCTGCATGACTCAGTAAAATACTATATGCCATGACTATAAAACAAGCAATGAATGGTGTAAGTGTTCCTTTGTATTCCTCTGCATCTGAGTATTTAACAGAATCTGTTTTCTTTTAGGACCACAGCAGACAGATGAAAAAAACACTTTCCTGTTTTTACTGCTTTCGCTCAAACTCGTTCATATTAAAGGTCCAAAACAAGGAAACAGGATAATTATGTTTATTTAAACCTCTCACCAGAACTGACTCATTTTTCTCAGAAGTTTCTTTGGGGTTCCTGCTTTATGGGACATGTTTTTCTGTGTCCATCTATTGAGAGATTTAGACCAAAGTCCTTTTTAAAGTTTGCTACAACTTTTTCCACATTTACTGGCACCCATGTTAAAGATCTGTAAAAATCCCTCAAGGAATAAACTTTTATTGCAGTGGCACAATTTCACACTGAAATAGTAGAATAATCCAACCTGTAATATGAGGACATTTATTCAGTGAGAAAAAATATCCAGAAATAATTGTACTTAACAAAATCACTAATGCCTTATATTTGGGCCCCTAACATCCATCCATCCATTGCAGGGTCGGGGGGTGGGGGTTGTACCCCCATCCCAGGGCAACACAGAGACACACAGGACAAGCAGCCATGCACAGTTGACCCAAAGGACAATTTAGAGACCAAGTAACCTGACAGCTGGAGTACTGTGGACCTCCAGTACTCGTAGGGGTTTGGGATTCTGGATTGGCTGTTTTGCAGCCAACAGTGTATCAAGTAGCATTGTATTTGGTTATTCCAGCTTCCCAAGCTGCATTTCCTTTTGAATATTTTAGATATGCGCTATGGAAGAATCCACGAATAGGTGAACTTTCTGCGAATAATTTGAAGTTACACTCCACAGAAAAATCAAATCAAGACAGAATCTACACATATGGGGAGAACATGCAAACGCCATGCAGAAAGACCCCAGGCTGGGATTCAAACCCAGGACCTTCTTGCTGCAAGGTGCTACCAACTGAGCCACTCTCCAGCCCGCTCACCTAACAGTTATTAGAAAATAAGTATAACTAAAAACAAAAAGTTCACAGAAAACAGAGTCCAAGGTAAAAATCCAAATCCAAAACTTGAGTGGAAAAAACTGAAGGTGAAAAAAGAGGGGGGGGAGAAAACCTGATACTGGACCACAGAGATTATAAAAGACAACAGAGGACCCAGGAGTGAATGAGAAGAATAGGAGAATAATTAGTGGAACAAGAAACAGGTGAGACTGATTAGGTGGAGTGGAAACAGCTGGGAGAGAACTACCAGGCTGAACTAATGAGAGTAAATGGCTGAACAAAACAAACACTGCAGAGAACCACAGGGGGCCATGACTAAACAATCACTAATCATGAAGACTTGAATGAGGGAAAAACACACATAAACACATCATAACAAATTTAACTATCCAAAATTTGGATTTAAAACCAAACTAAAAGTCCAACATCACAACAATACTTTTAGATTGATCTAAGTATATTTCAGTATTCAATTAATAATCCATGACTTACAATTGTCCTGTGGTATAAATTAACACAGTGGCCCCTTTCTCTTAGTCAATACTCAAAAAGGGAAAACCAGAGAACATGTGATTCAAGTAAGATTGTTTGATCTTCATAACCAAAGGATATGGCTACAAGAATCCTCACCTATACTTGCCAGAATAAGAGTGACAGATAGAGAGTTTAAAAGAGCTGGAATTGTTAAAACAAGACTGGTTGAGAACTTAACTTTCCATCACGCAGAGTGAGGTTAAGAATACAGATGTCATGATCATGGTATGTTTGTATTTGTTTGTCTTCTCCTCCTTCTTCTCACTTATCCTGATGTGCTGCAGATGCACCTAAAGTTGAGTCCCATCCAGCTGCTCAACTCCCTGTCTACTCTCATCCTTCCATTACTGAGAATAGAAAACCGAACCTTACCTGCACCGTTGTCCGACTAACATACATGAAGATCAAAAGCTCCTCGCCCCCAAGGGCTGGTAACCTACCAGGAAAATCAAATTAGTTTCTAGAACAGTTTAAGTTCAGGTCTCTCCCCTGAGATCAGCTCTTGGAAAGCTTCTGTGCTTATCAACTCAATATACAATGAATCACCTTTCATTTTACTCCTTTGCTCTTGGAGTATTTTTTGCATTTGGGTCTCATTACTGACCAAAACAAAATTACAAATCTCCAAAGCTCACAGTTGGAGAACTGCAGCAAAGAGCAGCATGTTTGGGTCACCAAGTCTACAAGATATAAATGATATCTCCACATATTCGCGGTTCAGTATTCGTAGATTTTTCCTTTAAAATATACGAAAAGAAAATGCAGCTTGGGAAGCCGAGAGACATGGGGTTAATGCTACTTAACATACTATTGACTGCGTTTGCAAAGGAGCCAATCCTGGAGTGCTATACATTTTCCTTGGCACTGATTGGTTGTACCCCAAGAGTGGGGATTAGGAAGACTGCAGATGTTAGCTTCTGTTGTTGTGCTAAAATGATTTCCACTATGCGTATTAATGCATTTTAAGGTGAATTTGGTGTTTGAATTATTAAATCAAGCAGTTATAAGCGTTTTCAGAGTGTTTCATGAATTCGTAGATTTTAGCTATTCGCTATCTGTGGTTGCTAACCCCCACGAATACCAGGGATCCACTGTATGTGCAAGCTGATTATTTTGGACATATACCAGCAAAGAGCCTTTTTTTTTTTTTTTTTTTTTTTTTTTTTCTACCATCACAAATGTAAACATGTGGAGATGGCTAAACTCTACTTGGAGCTGTGTTCTTTGGTTAGATGGGACTAAGATTGAACAAACACTCCAAGAAGACTTGTTGAAAAGCACCTCATGCACATTGTTGGTGTGTGGTGGAGAATATGTGATGCTGCAGGCCTGTTTCTTGTCCCGAAGCTCTGGGAACTTCATTGTAGAGCATCGCATCAAGATTTTAAACAAAAATCATTTGGCCTCTGCCAGTGATTCAGAAATGATTCACCAGACACAAAATCATCTTTCTTCCATGGCCATCCTGGTCACGAGGAATAAATTAAATGGAGATGAGCTGAAGAGGAAGGAGAGAACCCAGGATTCTGGAGCATCTAGAGAAAGTGTGCAAAGAGGAACTGTAAGCAATTGCTCTGTATGAGGATCGCTTTCAATTCTTGTTTTCACTCTGAAAAATATCATTTTGAGGCCCTTAAGACATTATTTCCATGTACAAGGCACCATAGTACTGTTCAAAACACCCCCCTGTCCTACACATGCATACCCTGTGGCTTGACTGGACCACAGAGCTCACACCCACTCACACTACTCCCACTCACAGACACCCACACACAAGCACAGAGAGTGACTCACTTACAGACACCCACAGTCACGATAGCAAGATAAGTGATTCACTCACATTCCTTGTTTGCTTACTCATAACCAGGATATCAGCAGACTTGTCAGTATCAAATGATTTGACTGGGTTTTTTTTAAATGGTTTAGCTATAAAAGTTTAAAAAAGCTTCCACAACAGTTGGTTTCTTTTCTCTGAATCTCGAGTGTACAGACGTCCACTGGCCTACTTCAACCTAAAGAAACCTCCAAATGCAAAAGAATGCTTGATGCCATTATGTTAATTTAAATTTGTTCCATTGTGACTTGGGGAAACATAACTGACGTAGTTTGTTTTGAAGTTTGAAAGCGTAGCCAGTAGTTGTGTAATGGGATCTAAGGAGCTGACCTACTAGCGCAGCACAGATGTTTTGGGCAGACATTAAACCTGGATTTATGATCCTCTCTGTGGAAAATGGACAGACGGAGAGAATCAAAAGCAAGAATAAAGTATGGAAAAGAAAGAAAGAAAAAGGCAAGCAGACTAAGAGCTTTGAAAGCATTTTTAGCAGTCAGGATTCTGTTTTTAGCTGTGTTGCATCTAAAATTTTGGAGATAGCTAAATCTTCTTCTAACTCAGATCATTTTTCAAAGATCCTCAAAATTGCAGAGGTCAAATCTTTTTTAAAGGAATTATTATAAGGAGAGGCCCATATTTGACATCACATTTAGGCAAAGATCCTTGAAGAAGTTAATCCACCAATTAATTCCTTTTTGACAAAAAATATCTCTTCAGTACTGTCCCACTAGCTTTCCAACCACACCACAGCACTGAGTGCATTGGTAAGCATCTTAAAAGGCATATATCTAAACAGGAATGCATCTAAAACATCTGATAGCTTGCTTTAGATCTTAGTTGGCAGACCGGAACTACATGGTGTCATTTGGCAATTGTAAATCTGACTGTCCTACATTATCAGCTCGGTGTTGCATACAGAACAGTTTGATGGGAACACCGTTTCCCGCCCAGCAGTTTACTATGCGAGTCAGCGTGTCACCATCCACGGTCGTACAAATGTACCTTTGTGTGGACGTTCGCTTAGAGTCCGC
The DNA here is from genome assembly GCA_014839685.1 of Anableps anableps. NCBI lineage: Eukaryota > Metazoa > Chordata > Actinopteri > Cyprinodontiformes > Anablepidae > Anableps > Anableps anableps. The sequence goes on along the minus strand of CM026076.1, from coordinate 7,107,585 downwards.
ATTGTTCCGCGTTGAGTACGCGCAGTACTCCGCAGAGTGAAGTAGGCCGAGTATGTTGAGGGCAACATGAAACTGCTAAGGCCCCCATACACTCAGGCATACTTCACTCTGCGGAGAACTCGAGGCGGACTCAACGCGGACGTCCGCACAAAGGTCAATTTTTACGACTTCATACGCGTACTTGGTGTTGCACAGTAAACTGCTCGGTGGGAAACAGTGTTCACATCAAACAGCTTTGTATGCGACACCGAGCTGATAAGGCTGAGAGTCAGCACAACCAGTCGTGAGGATGCTCAGCATGACTGCCGCTCTCTGTGCAGCACTGACAGCTCTGCAATGGTTGCCCTGAAAGTGAAATGGGGCTAGGTGCACAGGAAGCTCATCGAACTTGTTAGTATCCATTTGGATTGTTGGAAATGAAGGAATCTGCCACGAGAAATGTAAGCAATCGGTACGCTTGACTATGAAATTCCAACCGTCTGCGGACAGTGTGCGGTCCACAGGATACACACAGTACGCCTGAGTATGTGGGAGCCTTTACACAACAGGTTGTTGCTAGGTAACCAGAGAGTGAGTGAATTAGTTGATACCAACAATCTTTCTTAGTTGGACCATCAGAGGTTGGGCGGCTAAAGCGCTTCCTGCGCCTACATCCCCCAGAATGCTGTGCGGCTCTGGATCAGAGTTCAGTGAAATTATCAAAATTCTATCAGACATGTTTTGTATTGAAATTGATCACGTGTCTATCGTGATAGATATCATTATTGTTTTATCACCCAGCCCTAATGAGAACCGATTTCGGTACGTCAGACCAACCATGTAAAGCCTCAACATCTGAGCTGTCGATATGGAGCTGAATTTTGACAAACCTAATGGTAAATGAACTGAATTTATGTAGTGCTTTCCATTCACACTGACCACTCAAAGTGCTTTACGTCACATTCACCCATTCCCACTTACAAACACACATTTATCCGATAGTTATCCAATTCAATGTAAAGCCGCTGCTTCTCCACGTTAAAAGGAGTTAGTTGAGGTGGTTCTGGTATCTGATCAGGATGCTCCCTGTCCACTTCCCTTTGGAGGCTTTCCAGACACGTCTCACTGGGAGGAGACCCCGGGGGAAGACCCAGAACTTGCTGGAGGGACTATGTATCACCTTGGGATCCCCCAGAATGAACCGGAGGATGTCACTGGGGAGAGGGACGTCTCTGGTTCCCTCCAGGACCTGTTCACCCCGTGATCCGATCTCAGTTCAGTGGAAGACAAAGGACTGGGGGAGAAATGAACCACGTCGACCCCTCAGGTTATCAGAGACCTGTTCACTGAGTGTTCCCAGCAGCAGAACCAAACAACAGGAGGCAACATTTTGTTTCTATGCCCCTCAGCTCCAGAACAAACTCCCTGAAAACCTGAGGTATGCAGAAACTGCTGAGTCCTTTAAATCAAAACTGAAAAAGTAGATATTTTTACTACAGTTTTCCCATATAGAACAAATATTACAAAGATTTTAGAAAATACCTTTTTTTTTTTTTTTTTTTTTTTAACCTGAAAAAATGTGTTTACTTCGCCTCTTGCATTTGAAGTTACACTTCTTTGAAGCTCACGGTTCATTTTCACCCTGCTGGAACATAGGGAGGGTTTTGAGATAAGGATGAAGCTCTCCTCTATTTTCAAGGTTTCAGAGGTCTTGTCAACATCCTAAGAGTTACGATGCAGCTGATCTGAGACAGAAAGGTTGGCTCCCAGACTCCTTGTGAAAAAACTGAAGTATAAGAAGGTAGCGACTCTGTATACTTAGAGCACATCAGATGAAACAGACACTGAGCTTGTCACATTATGTCTCCTTGCTGTTCTCTTTCATGCAGGAATGAATGAAGTGCTGTTTGAGTAAAAATCACAGATCTCTGCTTGGTAACTAAGAGTAAGTAACTAAGTTCTAGTTATAAGTGAAATAATCTGCCAGTTGAACAAGACATTTTATCTTATAATATGGGAAAAATGTCTTGTTCCACTGGCAGATTATTTCACTTATAACTAGAACTTTCTCATCAATATTAAGGAATTATTGACTTCAAACAAGCTCCTATATCTGCCGAAAAGTTATTTGTAATTAGTTTTGTCTTATTCCATGCGTATTCAAGATATTTGCACGAGAAACTGGACCAAAAATACTTGGTAAGATTTTGTGTTTTTGCAGTGTTTACCTCACTTTCCTGTAAATGTTTTCCAGCACTTTTTAACTGCATTTGTTCCTTCACCAATCAGGATGCTACTGAAGGAGTGACTGAGAGAAGAAAAGACTGGTCAGTAGCATTGGATTGTTTCTGTGTTGCTTTACAGTTAATTGCTGCAATCATAATAAAAAAGTCAGTAATTGCCGGCCATTAGCCAGTTAAGGACAGGAAACAGAGCTGTGCTTTAATGCTGTTTATCCTTAGAGCTGCTTATACCTGCAGCTAAATGTCTGCACAAGCACAAGTACACACAGTTATTTTCGCCCAGATTTCCTCTCTTGCCTGTTTGGGTTGCATTAGCGTGAGCTATTTTTAGGTGGCAATGTGCTTTTTTTTTTTTTATTACTACAGGGTAAACAGTGCTGCAAAAAAAAAAAAAGAAGTAAGGATTTCTACCCAGGGAGTTTTGGAAAGCACGAGGTAGCTGTTGACTCCATATTAAAATTGTCTGCAGGGGTTGGAGCGAGCCCCTGCAGTCTGGAGCCATCTCTGTGGGCTGTGTTTAGATGGTCGCTGTGCTTCGGCCATGTCTGTGGTCCCTTTCTTTGGGTTTCTCTGCCTCCTCAGCTTGCCTCATCATTCCTCTACTTTAAGAAGAATTTCCCCCATTCTTATGCTATGGTTGGTGCCCCTGAATGGGCCTGATTAGGATGGGGGTTTAGGGTGAAGGTTGTGTATGTGTGTGTGAGTGTGTGATCGGAGGGGGAGGGGGGGCAGTAATGGCCCAATGAAAGACTCTTTTGTAAGGCTGCTGCTGTTTGACAGTGGGGCTATCCAGCCAGGAATCATCTTCAGCCCTGCCACACCCATTCAGCTTTTCATATGGTAAGGCCTCCTGATGGCTTTAACGCTGCAGAACTCCCAGGCAACAAACGAGCCCCCCCATCAACCACCAAGCAAAATTCACCTCCCCTTCCCTTGGTGACCATCCAGTGCCCTGGCAACTGCTTCCGCCCCACTGATCCTGCGCTAGCAACTGGTTTTGACTCTCAATCAGTTCAGGTTCATTTCTGGCTCTCTTTCAGAAGGGGCTGGGAGGTGGGAACAGATAAAGGCAATGCAGGCTGAGCTTCTTTGGGGGCAAAACTCCCTGAAGCATGTGCATACAGATGCAAACCAGTACTCAGCAGAGGTGGGTAAGCATAGTTTTACTTCAAAATAATTAGGGCCAAGACTTTAATGTGTAAATTTCCATTAATTAATTCCACAAATTTTAATGTGTTAAAAACTTTTAACACAATTAATCACTTTTTTCTTTTTTTTTTTTTACATACCAAAGTCCTTTTGTATTTGCCTGTTTCTGGTACGCCCTTAAATCTGATGCACAAGCGACATCTGAAAACAACAGCGATGGGCGACAAAGCCGCTTCTCTTGGCCCACTGGGGGTTAACTTTTGCTTCAAAAACGATCTAATAGGAAGCTGGAAAATACTATTGTTTTGTTCAAGTTGTGCTAAAAGGAGTCGACCTATCAGCGAAGCTATTCAAGCCTAAAATAGCATCTCAATGCTAAACATGGAGCAGCACAGATGTCCCCAATGTCAGTGTCCACATTTCTAAAGAAGTATTTTTTTTTCAAAGAAGTTCCATGAATGATCAGGAGTTCCTGAAACACTTGAAAGCTGAAAGCGTATAACAGCACTTTGCACCAATCTAATGATTGAATAACCTGAATAAAAGATTAAAATCAATAAATATCTTTGTTGTTGAGCTCATGTGTCTATTTATTCAATAATTTAGCAGCAAAAAGGGTTTTTGAATTGAAAATGTTTATTTTGTTAATATAAAGTTTTCGATTAAAATTCGATTAGTAATTACAAACCATGCAATTAACTCGATTAAAAATTTGAATCAAATCCCATCACTAAAAATAACACTACTCAAGTAAAAGTAAAAAGCATGGTACTGCTACATCAAGTAAATATAACTAGTTACTGCTCAACTCTGTTACAAAACTATGTGGATGCAAAACATGGACAGCTCACATATGGAAACTGAGTGAGAAGAAGAAGGTGTAGCATACATTTAGCCTTTAATCCCGCCGCTTGTGCAGAATTTGCATTTGAATCTTACTGTGACTGCATGGACTTATGCATTTGTCATTGATGCCCAGCTGAGTGTTTTGTTGTGCACAACTTTGTACACTTCTATCGGATTCTCACGATATGACAGTTTCACAAAAAAAAAAAAAATCAGTTTCACTGTATTGCTTTTTTTTTTAAAAACAGAAAAGCACCAAGTATTCCTACTTATGGTGTATACATATTGTATCCGGCTTACACCTATTTCTTCTATTTTCTATTAGTTTTTTTTTTTTTGTTCTACACAAATTCCTTCTGCATTTTTACACACGTGATCCTAATTTCACACAATTTTCACTATCAAAAGGACAACTTCTGGGAATATTTTTTTGTGCTGTTCATATGGTCCATTTTGGAAAGATTTTGGTTGTCCTGTAAGAGACTCTAAGGAAAAACAAAACAAAAACATCTGAATAAAACAAGGTTCTGATTTTTAAAATTAAGGAGCTCAAAAATGCATTCCTTGAATCCACTTTGTAATCAATGTCATGTTTCCTGCTGAATGCGTGTTTCCAAGGTTACAAAATTATCGTAATAAAAGCCCCTGTGCTGTGCTTTGACATTTTATAATTCCCTAAATGTTCTCCACCCTGACATAGTTTTCTGGATTGTTTTTTTAATGTCCCACCTGAACACCACAGTGTGGGCCTATTTTGCTGTCTGCCAACCCACTGACACCAGAAGGCATGGTTCCTCTGACACTATCCTTGTGTTCGATAAGAAGGGAAATTCTAAAACCTGAAATACAGATGCAGTTTAGTGCAGAGGCAGCATCATTTTCCACTGCTGTCCCCAGTTTCAACAGAACTAGACACACACTTTCTTTGACTGGTTCTGATGAACCAAACACCTTCACAGTCTCCCAGGATTGTTATTTACGTCTCTCCCATGTTTGGAATTAGAGATATTTATACCCGACCCAAACACACACACACACACACACACACACACACACACACACACACAGTAAAAGCACAACGTTCCCCAGAATCCAGTGCAGTTCTGGCTTGGAGTTCAGTAAAGTTGATTATTCTATCTGATGCAAACGCTAATAAAATTTTCAGATGTTTATTGTGATATATATTGTTATTGATTTATTGTCCAGCCTTACTTAAATAATTTCCAAAAATGCCAGTATGTGTATATTTATGAGGGGTACCCCTCCCTCCTTTTTTACTAGTTGGTTTGTTCCTGGAACTTCCTGCACCCATGCACCCCCTTCCCTCACTGTGCCGTTGCTGCTCACTGACAGTAACGCAAGTAACTTCAGAAAGCATGATGTCAAAACGTCCCTAGTTGTCTGGAGCCCAAGGAAGAAAGAACGAAGAGGAAAAACGTGACAGAAGCAGAGGAACAGTAAAACTAATGTGACGAAATTTCCTGTTACCTTAGTTATTTAGCAGTGTGTAGTGTAGCAGCTAGGCTAGCAAACCAGACATGGAACTAATCAGTAAATAGTCCATCCAGTTTTTCATGATTGCTTTCATTTGTCTGTCAACTCAAACTCCACATTTTCATGACATACAGGCCTAGCACTTATGGTCAAAATGATACATTTTGTTTGCATTAGGCTGTAACTGTGCCAAAATATTTAAAATACGAAATAAAAGCAAATATTGCTTTAAAAAAACACAACTTGCAAATAACGGATATCAAAATATCGCACTCAGTGCACCCTTGCTTTTCATTGTTGTTACGCCAGGCAAAATCTCGCCTTGGGTACCAAAGTGGCTTGGGCCGTTCTGAACGGCCTAGTCAAAGCCCAAAGTATTGACTCAGGGAGGCTGAATACAAAAACATGCCACTCTTTTGAGACTTTAAAACATTTAGAATCCCAGTTTGTTTGACTTTCTCTGGGTAATATGTCCAACATCAACTGTGACAAACAGCATCCATTCAGTTTCGGTCCCGACCTTAATCCTGTTCAGAGTTTCCTGGGGGCTGGTGCCTCCATCTCTAACAGTGATTGGGTAAGACGTGGGGTACAGTCCAAAACAGAAACACTCAACAAAATAAAACACAATTTATGTAGTATTTCCTTGATGCTGCAAGAATGGCTGTCATATTTATCGTGAATGCCCGTAAAATGCACATTGGTTCCAGTTATTAAGCTCCATCCTTGTTAGCAGACTCCGTGTGATGTCAGTTACCCATTAGAGAAGAAGGCATGGATATTCCAACAATAGACGGACTTTTCCTTTGTACAAATTCGAATGGATGAGGCCCAAAAGATACGATGGACCAGTGATTGATCAGAAGACTCCACAGAAATATTAAGGAGAAAACAAATATTGTAGGAAAATTTAGAAACTAATTGAGTTCACATTTATTCCTCGGCCAAAACAGCCCATTGAGGGCAAAAATTCCCCCCTTATCTCCCCACTTTGACTGATTGACAAGGGGCTTTGCAGCATGAATATTCAGAGCCACAGTCTCACTAAGCTTTCTCACAACTAGAAGAAAAGTAAACTTTGCAGGGGAGAGAAGATCGCTGCTGGCTGCTCACTTCATGTGGAAATGTGGGCCTTCTATTCAGCTCCCTACAGAGATTTCTAAAAAGAAGAATAAAAAGAGGGAGGATGGTGGGCGGTGGGTGGCAGTGTCTTGAGCGAAAGTTGACAAGATTTGAGGATTTAAACTGGCTTAAGATTTTATCTCTGCTTCCATGCTTAGTGAATAAACTTGTGTTCATGCAAATAAGCAATCAGAAAACTGAAAACAGAGAATATTAAAAGGAGCGATGAGAACATACCGGGGCAAACACCAGCTCATGAAGGGAAAAGAAGAAACCAATCTTCCTGAGATTGATGCGCCGAGGTGGTGGGTGACAGCTGAAACCATGGGAATGGATAGTGGGTGAGGGTCCAGTGAGTGGGGTGATGAGGAGCTAACAGAGGCCTCTGAGTAGTAAATACCGCTGTGTGTAATCGCTTTTAATTGGAATGTATGGAAGACAAGGCTTTCCGAGGGGATCAGTTGGCCTTAAACCAGCTTAATTATATGGGATCATGTTAGACGGTTGGGTTTGGGCTGAAAATACCAACGAACGGGTGAGGCAACACTAGAGCAGAAACAGAAGGAGGGGGCTCTTGGGGGCCAATGAATGTTGGCATGACATGTTTCCTATTAGGAAAAGCCATAATGTTCACATTGGGGCTCAGAGATTGTCTGTAAAATGGCAGAAATCCAGATGTACTTTAGAGTAGCTTTTTATTTTCAGTTAAGTCATCGTTCCCAGCATCCTGCAGTCAGTGATACTTCAACATACTTTATTAGGTTGACATCATTTCCTTTATCCAAATTCTTAGCAGCCAAATGGACCTCTTCATTCCTCAGTGATGTACCATGTATGCAGCATATCTAAGGTATATGCAGAGCTCAGTTTACAGCTTTTTGCAAAAGTATTCAAACTCCTTAAGCATTTCCATGTCTTGTCACAAGCTTTGATGTATTTCACTCTGAGACAAAGCACTGCATGTTTTAGAAGTGGGAGAAAACTGATGTATTGTTTTCAAATAATTTTTTAGTTAAAAATCTTAAAAGTATGTATTTGTGTTTTTGTAGAACCAGAACTGAAGTCTTTTGGGGGAACCTCTCTACCAACTTTGTACATCTGAAGACATCTAAAAAAAAATGTGGAATCAATCTTTTTTTCACAAAATAGCTCAAGCTCTGTCAGATTAGATGGAAATAATCTGATCATCAATTTTATAGTCTTGCCACAGACTCAGTTGGATTTAGGACTGGATTTTGACTAGGCCATTCTGTCACACGAGTATACTTTGATCTAAGCGATGGGTGTCCAGCTCCCGTCCACGAGGGCCAGTGTCCTGCCAGTTCTTTTGGGTTTTTTATGTGTCCTGTCCAGCTGAATTGAAATTGCTTTGGGTTTATTTCAAATGGAATGGACACAAAGATGGAAAAAAAGGGAAAAGGAAAGACAGAAAGATGGAGGAAAGGTTTAAAGAGAAAAAAAGGAGATAGAAATAGAGGAGAGAAAAAAGCATAGAGATAAAACAAGTCAACACCCTTGAAGTCTGCCTCGAGACCTGTGGAAAGAGAAGACAAAGCTGAGAAACCACAACAACAAACAACATATGCATATATAATAATAACAGTTATAACTTCAACGGAAAGTACAGGTCCAACCCTCTGCAGCAGCAGAGTAGCCCATCGGCCAGGACAGGAGCCGGGCACTACCCGAACAACCTGGGCCCAGACGCCTGCCCTAACCCCATCCAGAGACGAGTCAGGAACTGCCAGTTTTACATGAGTCTCTGCTCCATCACAGAGATCCAGCCACTCATTTACATGAGACCAGTGACCGGAGTCTCTCACACTGGCACTTTTTTAATCCAGGTCTCTGTAACACCCCTGCAGAGGTTTGAAGTACTCCGCAGAGGTGAAAGTACAAATGAACAAACGGCTGCAGGGTTTATTCTATGCATGCACAGGTAGATAACAACAAAAGCAACAAGAGCACTTCATTCATTGGAGACGGAGACGGGTTACTGTTTACTATTTGAGGTGGAAGCTAAGGGTCAAAGGCACATGTGCGTTCAGTGACATGCTAAAATCACAGCGCCATATAGTGGCCTGGCATGACAACTACAGCTGACTCAAAGTGTCTCGGTCGTGCCGTCTAAACATGGAACTTTTCCCCAATCAGCTTCCGAAAATACAAACAGTTTCATGTAAACATAGCCTTAGTTTTGTGCATGTAGATCAAAAAAAGTTTCTTTTGGTCTTATTTCTTTGTGTCAATAGGCAACTTCTCATCGGAGTGGACAAAAGTCACATGGAGTACCCCAAGGTTCAATCCTCGGACTCCTATTTAATATCTACATGCTCCCATTTGCTCCAGTTATAGCAATAAGATTAGCTACCATAACTATGCAGATGATAGTTATGGTAGCGCTACCCAGTTCGTAGATGTGTCATTACTATCTTCACTGAACAGAAATAAAATTTAAATCATCTTTGGACCTAAAAAGGAACGATCAAGAGTCAGCACACAGCTTCAGTTATTACAACTAGAAACAAGTGATCAGGCCCAAAATCTGGGTGTAGTTATGGATTCAGACCTGAACCTTCAGAAACACATAAAGACAGTTACAAAGTCAGCCTTCTATCACCTGGAGAACATTTCCAGGATTAAAGGACTAATGTCTCAACAAGATATAGAGAAACTCATCCATATGTTTATCTTTAGTCACTTTGATTACTGCAACAGTGTCTTCACAGGTCTGCCTAGAAAATTAATCAGACAGCTGCAGCTGATCCAGAACGCTGCTGCTCATGTTCTCACTAAAACCAAGAAGATAGAGCACATCACCCCAGTTCTAAAGTCCTTCCACTGGCTCCCTGTAGCTCAGAGAATAGACTTTAAAATACTTCTGTTAGTTTATAAATCACTGAACGGCTTAGCACCAAAATACATTAAAGACCTGTTGTCACTGTATCAACCTTCCAGACCACTGAGGTCCTCTGGTTCTGGTCCTCTGTTACCATGGGCCTCTTGGCTCATATCTGACGCATCCTCTCAGTTTATATGGATGGCCGTGTCTTGGTATTTTTGTACTTTTTCCATTTTCTGATAATGGACTGAACAGAGCTCTGCACAGTAAGTGACTTTGACTTAACTGTTGCCCCTGTGATGGACTGGTGACCTGTCCTGGGTGTATCCTGCCTCTCTCCTCTTGAAAGATTGCTTGAGCTGGTATATGTCAGTTCCTGGCATAATTAGACTGAATTTAACATTTTACTTTTCAGTCATTTGCCAACACTTAAGTAGTTGTAGGCCATTTTGATTCAGTTTCAGCATTCAGTCTTCATGGATTCATAAATCTCATCAGGTACAGTGAATACATCCTGCCTAACCTGATCTGACCTCACCTCATTTGCACCCTTTAGATAAAACCATATGGGACAACAGTAACGTTACAAACACTGGACATTTGAGCTTGAATTGTCTGGGAAGCTGCCACAAAACAGTGAAGATCATCAACAAAAACCAAAACTAACTTTCAAGTAACTTTTCAGCAGATATAGGAGCTTGTTTTAAGTCAATAATTCCTTAATATTGATGGAAAAGTTCTAGTTCTAGCTGAAATAATCTGCCAGTGGAACAAGACATTTAACTTAATGTAATAATAATATGGGAAAAATGTCTTGTCTCACTGGCAGATTATTTCACTTATAACTACAACTTTTTCATCAATATTAAGAAATTGTTGACTTTAAACAAGCTCCTATATCTGCTGAAAAGTTACTTGTAAGTTAGTTTTGTCTTATTTCAAGTGTATTCATGATATTTGCTCTAGAAACTAGACCAAAAATACTTGGTAAGATTTTGTGTTTTTGCAGTGAAAAAAAACTGCTTTCATATTGCAAACTAAAGGATCTCTATCAGTTTACCACACAACATGCAGGTTTGTGCTTTTCCTTTAATATCTTAACTACTTGCTTAGATAAAAGGGAACTAATGAAAGAGGACCTCGTCCTGCTCGTTTCCGTCTTTGCCCTTCCTTGTTTTGTTCCGTGCAGTGATCCACGCTTCAGTTTTCCATTTCCAACATTCTCCCTTCAATGGGATGAGCACTGCAGCTTGAGGCCCCTCGCTTCCTGCTCCTCATTGTCTTGATGCTTGTGGTTTCTATTGTGCCTCATGGTTGCTCAACGCTAGAGATGCTTGGCCGACATGGCGACGAGGTGGAGGCTGGTGTTGGTGGAGGCCGGCGACTGTGGCTAGAACCATTTTCCAAAGGGCAGGCATCTCTGGTCAGCAGACCTTGGGTTTTAGAAAAGAGCCGGACCAAAGGGAGGGTTGGGGTGATGGTCGATGGGCTCTGGCTTTATAATCTCTCCCCTGGCCCCCCGACATAATGATCCTCTGCGGCAGGGTGACCCATTTCTGCCTTCCAGAGTTTCAGAACTGAGGCTGGGCCACAGCGAGACACACCAACCACTTTCCCATAGACCCGGCGCTTCCAGACCCATCATTATCATTTAATATCCTATAATATAACCCCCTCTCGCCTTCCACTCATCTGCAAAACAGCCTCCAGTGGGCGATAGAAGGGGGGAGTGGGCTACCCACACCGCAAATAAGCAAGGATACCCAATATCCCCCTCTTTTATTTGGATCTAACCAGTGCATAGCTGCACAACAGTTCCCATCATTACACACAGGCCACTAAGTAGGGGCTACTGTGAATTGGATAAATAAGCATCCGTGCATTATATGCAACAGGGTCAGGAAATCAGAACTTGTGTCAGCGTTATTCAATGTCAGGAAGTAAGGATCCAGGGTGTTGTTTGCCTCCATGAATCAATATTATGACATCGTGGTCCGTGGCATGACTGCTCGCTGGGCTTGAACCATTGAATTTACATTTTAATCACGACTCTGCAACTCAGGCCTCCAAGCAGTTCAACATCCATGTCTTCCAAAACAAATAAATCCAGTAAGTTGTTGTTTTCAGTTAAAAGGCCAAAGATCTGAAATGACTTTACTCAGCCTAAACAGATCTGTGAATCTGTTTAGATTGCGCTCCATCAGCTGAGGCTGGTGGAGCGCAAGTCTTTCCACTAGCAGAGCAGGGCAAGCATGAAGGGGTGGATGGGGCTGGTAGGTTACTGATGGCTTCCCTGGAGTCAGTGAATTTTGAAGTTTCAGACAAGTTCTAAAGAATTTGTTTGTTTTTAAACTGAATAATTAAAAGTCGGATTTAAAATGGTTCGTGCAAAAACGGTACCTTATAACCCTGCTGTTTTGATCTAATTAAATACACGGCATTGTGTGTGTAGTGGACATTAAATAACCCCAGTAAAAGTACAATCACTTCCCAGGGCCTTACATAAAGGTTAAACCGGCCCACAGCATCACAGATCCTCCACTGTGTTAAGAAGGAGGCGGGGATTAATTTATTTTTTAATAAATCCTTTATCTCCTGCCAGACCCACCAGAAGTGTTTCTAAGCCACTGCTTTTTTTTTTTTTTACACACTTTAAACACTGTGATGTGGCTAATATATGGATTTTTACCAATGGCTTTCAAAAGGCTGGACTGCTGTGTGATGAAGAGGACAGTTCAAGCTCAAGAGCAAATTTGCCACAAGACAAAAGTGACATTTAGAACAACAACACAAGACAGACTGAGGAAGTGGGTGTAAGGCTGTTCAATTCCAGCACTGAAAAAGACGACTTTAGTGATTTTAGTGCACAGGAGGAAGATGAGGATAACAATCAATGACTTTTCCTGGTACACTGCAAAAACATAGAATCTTACCAAGTATTTTTGGTCTAGTTTCTCGTGCAAATATCTTGAATACACTTGAAATAAGACAAAACTAACTTACAAGTAACTTTTCAGCAGATTTAGGAGCATGTTTTTAAGTCAATAATTCCTTAATATTGATGAAAAAGTTGTAGTTATAAGTGAAATAATCTACTAGTGGGACAAGATATTTTTCCTGTATTACAAGTTAAAACGTCTTGTACCACTGGCAGATTATTTCATGTATAACTAGTAGTTTTTCATCAATATTAAGGAATTATTTACTTCAAACAAGCTCCTGTATCATGCTGAAAAAACTAACAAGTAACTTGTCTTGTTTCAAATGTATTCAAGATATTTGCTCTAGAACGTAGACCAAAACTACTTGGTAAGATTTTCTATTTTTGTAGTGTGGTAGCACAGTTGGCTTTCAGCAAGAAGGTCCTGGGTTTGAATCCCAGTCTGGGGTCTTTCAGAGTGCAGTTTGCATGTTCTCCCCATGCATATGTGGGTTCTCTCCAGGTAAAGTCCAAAAACATGACTGTTAGGTTGGTGGTCTCTCCAAATTGCCCTTAGGTGTGTGTGTGTGTGTGTGTGTGTGGTGTGTGTGTGTGTGTGTGTGTGTGTGCACCCTGTGATGGAAGGGTGACCTGTCCAGGGTGAGCTCGGTTTCCAGATTAATGGGCTTCCATGTGTCATATTTTTTACCCTGGGGATACAATAAGACAAAGATTGCTCGTTTAAAGCGTCCAGACACTTTTAAGTTTAACTTAAAAATAGTTTTGTTACATTTATTTTATAAAAATTGTTTATGGTGCCGATAAGATTTTGCTCAAATAATTATTTCATCATTTTGGATTTTTGCTCCTCCACATAAATTAAAATGTAAAATATTTTTTACAGAGATTATGCTGCTGCAACAAAAATTAATTTATTCTTAGGCTTTTTACTGATCTTTATCAATGAGTAGATCCTATATTTGCAAAATCCTGTTTGTCGTGAAAACTTGGGGCACCCGTGTGACCTTTGGCACCCTCCAATCCAGTCTATCTTCCACACTGGAAACAACAGGCCCAGGAGATGTAGAACAACACAAGGCAAGCTTTCTATAATGTCTCTTTGGGCTCTTTAAAGCAAAGATCTATTTTGATAAGAGACTCTTTCAAAAAAAATGCTGGAATTTGAGGAGATGGTCAGCGGCCATCATATCTGCACCATTACATCCACTGATGAGTATTTCCATCCCCACATTCACTGCTCTTATTTGTAGTGGAAATGAAGCCTACATGTGTGTACGTGTGCGCGCACATGCAGTGGGGATTCAAAGATAGCTTTGGAGGCGTATTGAGTATCGAAGGGCGAGGAGCTCCTCTGAAGAGCTTCATTCACAGAGGCAGGATACTGATAAGGAGCAAAGCAGAGCCACCATGAATCCACCCTCTGTTCGGGCTCCCTGGCTCCTCTCCCTGCTCTGTCTGTCCCCCTCTCCCAGTCTCCTCCAGGCCTTTGTGCTCTCTGTGAGAAAGTTGTGGAGACGGTGAGCTCCGCGGACTCTCAAAGTTTAATTAGGAGGATCAGAATCAAAAAGTAGAGAGGGCAAAGAGAAATGAGACACAAACATGTCCACAAGCAGCTGTCCGATGTTTTCGCCACACTGAAGGCTGAATGCTTTCTGAAGAAGCAAGAATAAATGCAAGCAGGACTCATGTTTATGCTGATCAATACTTCAGATGGGTGGTGGGTGACAGGTTTAATGAAAGTGGGCACATGAATCATGACGAGCTACAAAAGCAGCCACCAAACAGCGGTCGTTGGTTAAAGCAGCCACAGCTATTCTTCTGTGATTATTTGTCAGGCATAGCAAGGGGCAGCCAATGTAATGTTTATATGGCTGACCTGTCCCACGGAGGGGTCCTGAGGATAAAGAGCAAAGGGGAATCCCAATGACCCAAGCTAAACCAAGCCAGTCTGACCTCTGACCTCTCACTGTGGGTAAATCGCCACAGATAGACTTCTTCTGCACACAGTTTGTGTTTCTTTGTCTAAGTCTTCTCAGTATTCAGACATTGCAAATGCACCCAGTTTGGAAAAATTCTTTAACGCCTTGATTTACAATTTTGATTTGTATTTCAAACACATTTGTCATTCAACTCTGACATTTTCACTTTAACTTAACATGTCACTTGCTTTTTAAATACTTTTATATGCCTACTTTATTTCAGATAACATTTTTACTGGCTACTTATGTTAGGTTAATGTATAAGTAATATGCTCTTTTAAATAGGAGCCCCAGTAAGATAATAAAGTCATGTCTGAGATTATCAAGACAGTTTAGTTTGGACTTTTTCCAAAGTTGCAGGAAGAGCAGGGGGATTACTAAAGTATATATCTGTTCATGCATGGAAAGTACCATTGTACAATTACTGTCAGAAGTTTGCCTACAGTCATAAATGATATGAATATCATGTTAATGTCATGTTTAGTGGCACTGAGGCACCCAACCGCAGCCAGGAGGCAGGCAGAATCATGTTGAAGAGGTAGCTTTATGACTGTGTGTTGAATGATTTTGAGGAGACAGTAAATTTTCACTGTTATACAAGCTCTGCACTGACTGAGCTGTTTCAGTGTTGTCCCATGAAAAGACGTAATAAAATATACTAAAATTTGAAGGGTTTTCTGCATGCTGTAAAACTGCTTTCACCCAACTGAGAAGCTTGTTTCTGATCGGAAACTAGACAGACATCCACTAAAATGTTTGTTTTGTTTTAAAAAAAAAAAAAAAAAACAGTATTTTTAAAAGTATGTTTTGAAAAAATTATCTGTTTTTATTAAAGGAGCAGTATTATGTAAAATCAACATGTTTGAGCTCTACATCCTGTTATAATGTAATTCCTTCATCAAAAACATACCTGGAGTGCTGCTTTGATTCTTTCATGCATGTTTGAGGAATCCTTTAATCTCCTGTGGCAACCATTCAGCTGTTCGAAGTACAGCTCCTCCTTGGAGCTGCAGTTTCCAAGCTTCAGAGTTTCTGCCTCACAGAGCACCCCTCTCCTTCCCCACTGAGCTCCTTCAGACTAGCCAGCAGCAATTAGCAAACACCTGGTGGAAATGCGCATCTGCTGAGCTCATTATACGAGCTATTTCTCAGTGAAATGCTGATAAAAACGTTGGTGAAAGGTTAACAGAGGAGACCTTTTGTGATGACTTCCTGAAGGCAGAGTTTCAGAAAAAGCAAGAGTTTTCAAGGAGACAGAGACCCAAATTCAAGGCATTAAATTACGAAGTCTTATAAATCATATTTCATATATACAGCATTTTTGTAACAACTGAGGGTAATATAGTCACTTCATTCTGCTATAAAATGATTCTATGTGGCTGGAAAATACAAAATACTGTCCCTTTAACAGTTATTTATAAAATAGTTTGTCAAAGCTTTGTTTTTACCTTTCTCAATAATCACTGGAAAAATCAAAACGTCCTTATAATTGTGATCCATCCATCCATCCATCAAGAAATCAGACTGATTAACTGACAACTGATAATCATTTCTATTATATGTGTGTGTATTTCCTCATTAATGCACCATCATTACTGGTTGTTTCAACTGTTCTTGATTGATATTTTGAGAGTTGTACTCAGATTTTGCATTTCTTTCACAGTTCATCTTACTCTGTTTCTAAAAATGAAATACACAAATCTTTAGTTTTTTGTTTTTCATTAGTTTTTCAAGTTTGTGGGTCTGTTTTAATGCTCCTGCATACATTCTACCTTAAAAACTCAGATTCTGTGTTATTGTCAGGTATAACTGAGAGTACAGAGGCATAAAGTGACTGACGCTTTGCCTCTATGATTATAATTACACCATGAAGAGTTTCAAAATCCCCATTGGGACTTTTACGACTACATTTCTTTGGTCATAGAGCAGCTGTTGAAATACTTTGTCACGAATACTTCTCTGACAATATTTTGTCATCTGAGGTATCTATGGCAACAAGGAAATCATCGTCTCAGCTCCTGAGTCATGGAAATCCTCGCATCCAAGTCTCGGTTTGGCTCCGACGGGCCAGAATGACTGTGTTGTCTCTGTTTTTGGAGGCATGCAAGATCTGGTGCGAGCAAATGTGTGAGTGTCAGCGTGTGGACACCATTGTCCAGCACATCGCTCTGTCCTGCACCTGCACCGAAGATGTCCCTATAAACTTAAAAAGGCCCCATGAGCCACGAAGCATGAACCTAATTCTACTCTCATTCAAACACCACATAAAAGTAGCTGTGACTTCAATCTAGTCGCCTCCTGTCACTGAAGGAGCAGAAGTCCCCCATAGGCAGCAAAGATGAGGTCAAGCTGAATCATACAGGAGGTCACAGCTGCTAAAACACACAACAAACAGAGTTAGTCCTGTTTGTTTTTGAGGAAAGCCCATAGCATCTAAAGTCAAGTAAACTTCACTCAGTCTGCACCGTTCAACCCCCCCCCAGACTTATACTCACCCCACAGCCTTGGTCAGTGCATCCTACCCCATGTTGAGGCATTTTCAGGCCTGGACTGCGTCAGTTCTGCTTCTATCCTTACATAACCTCGATGAAAACCCCCAACTGGAGCATTCTCAGCCCTGCCTTCATCCCCGTTGTTGCCTAAATCATCATATGCTAAACTCTGGTAGGGTGACGGCATGGCATAGGTGACTCCTTGATGCTGCCTGATTAACTTACAGTTTAGCTGAAATCAGTTCAGTTTATTTAAATAGTGCAAATGTTTTTTTTAGTGCAAAGTTTTTATTCTTTATTCTGTTTTTACTTATATATTTTACATTCTGTTTTTGTGTGGGACTATTTGCTGTTATTGTCTGTCACTGTCACTTTGCTGCTGTTGCACAGAAATTTCCCCATTGTAGGACAATAAAGGATATTTCTGTTCTATTCTAAATTCACAACAAATGTCATTCTAATCTGCTTCAGAAATCAAACAGATCTAGAAATATATAATCAGATCAAACTAGTCTAATCCAAGCAGGTAAACAAATGGTGCTCCTGGACTGACAGATTTGCAAACAACAGCCAATAGTGTGTCAAGTAGCATTTGGCCTAGGTATTTCAGCTTCCCAATTTTCTTTTGAATATTTAAGATTCACTTTATGTAAAAATCCGCAGAGAGGCACATTTTCCACTAATTATTTTAAGTTACATTCCACAGAAAGATCAGCAGATACTGAACAAATACATTTACTGTTACAGCCAAGAAAATTAGCTGGAAAATATTCAGCAAGAACAAATTACAGGAAGCATGACTGATATTTTTGGTTTTATATACAAGGCAGCCATATTGGATTTGGAGGTTGGGTTGGTGATAAAGCCTTGATGTTCTCACTTAAAATTCTGACTTAAAGCTGGAGTATGTAACTTTTACTATGGCCATCTAAAGAAATGCACCTCTCACGACCTAAAACAACCAATCAGAGCCAGGAGGAGGGGCTTAGTGCTGTCAATCACCCTCGTGCTGCTAAATGTGCTACTGGTGGAGAAACAACTCACCGTTCCAGGAAAACTGTTTATCTGCCGTCATCGGTGGCCGTGCTAACTAGCATTAGCATTAGCAGCAGGCTATGTTGTGGTGAACCAGCTGTAGCGTAGCAGAGAGCAAGGGGGAGTGTGTGAGCCATGCGTACATGAGGGTGATTGACAGCGCTAAGACCCTCCTCCTGGCTCTGATTGGTTGTTTCTGACTGACTGGTGTATTTCTGTAGTTAGTACTGGGAGTAAGAGGTATGAATGTGTCTTTAATCCCTCGTCATGTGTCACAAATGCTCAGTCTTGGTTGTTTCTCACTGAGTGGTGTATTTCTGTAGTTAGTACTGGGAGCACTGGGAGAAGGCAGAGAAGCTTGATATTTTCACAGATTATCTGTCTTATACTGTCACGACATAATGATAATTTTAACAAATATGTAAAAAACAAAACAAAACAAAAAAAAACATTTTCATAAAAGTTACATACTGCTGCTTTAAAAGGGATCTTTCTGTTTTTATAAATTAAAATGGGGAAATTTTTAGCTCCTGGGTAAAAATGGAAAAACATACCAACATGTCATAGTATTAAACTGTCTGTCAAAATGGTTGTGTTTGGAAAACTTGATATTTACTGTTTGAGAACACCTAATCCCAACCAAACCCTTGTGTTGTCTACTTTTACCAGAAAGTATGTTACATTGCTGCAGGACTGACAGGTATTTAAAGTGCAGAGAGCCCACACACAGCTTCCCATCTGCTGTTACAATTCTTCTGAATCCCCTCCTTAGAAACTAAAAGCTATTTTTAACATGTCATAACTCCAACATAAAACACTGCAGACATAAAATTTACTGCAGCATTTAGAGATTTGTTGTTTTTTTTTATTATTATTATTATTATTATTTTTTTTTTTTTTAAAACAGGGCTCAGTACAAAACGTGTCCAGGGAAAAAAAATATATATATATTGTTTTTGCTGCTACCTGTCTGACGAGAAGACTTGTGAGCACCCAACCCCGCCGCTTAGAAAAGCTGTGGAATCGCCATAGCAACCAGTGACTCAGCATTTTTTGAGTGTCTGGTTCTTAAATTCCACAGCTGGTTCTTTCGCTCCTTTTTCCCCCCGTCACCCGATCCATTGCATCTTAAAACGAGGACCAAGAAAAAGGGGCCTTTAAAAACAAGCGTCTCCTGTTTCAAAAAATCTTAAAGGACAAACAGGAGGTGTGTTAATTAACACTTATTGTAAGACTTAGGTTGCACATTCCCAAATGGGAATCATAGAACATAGGTCATATGTTTATATATATGTTAGATTTGTAGGCAATAACTCAAAATGCACCTATAAAATCATTTAATTTAGGTTCTAAAATTAGATTCTGGCTTGTTTAGTGGTGGTTGGATGCAGAAGGCACATTTTGGCTCTTTTGGTGCTCTTCTTGCTCTACCAGCTTGTCTCTGACTCAACTATACTGGAGCAATATTTTAACCAGCTGTCTGACAGATTGTTTGACAGGCTGTGACCTCCTCACAGAGCCTCATTTAGTCTCATTAGTGCCAAGCCTCTGGCTCCCAGACAGGGACCGCGATGCAGCTCTTTGGGAAGTGTGGGTCCGTGTGTGTAGGGGTGTGTAAGTATGTGTGTGGGAGTCTCTGGCACACAGTGTGTCTTGTCTGTCACTGAAGCACAGATGTCCATTGGATTACATCACAGTGACCGCACCCTGATCTCCCTCAAGTCTCTTATCCGCTGAGCCCCCACTCCCACCCTCCTCCCACTGGCCGGCTCTCAACCCTCGCCACCCCTTCACACACTCATTCTTTGGCATCGACAATGACCTTTGATTTATGACTTCCACTGCTGCTTTCCCATCAGCCCCCTCATCCTCACGTCTTCATCGTCCTTCACACCTCGCCTCTTCTTCAATAATGCTGAGAGACCAGTCGAAACGCACTACAAGGCATTTTGAACACAAAATATTTGCTCCCCCACAGATTTCTTCCGTTTTTGATTTTTTTTTTTTGTCACACGTTTTTCAGAATACACAGAAAATGGTGATACCAGACCTGGTTCAAATGATTGCAGCATTCCTAGCATGTCTCCAGTTTCTCCAGAAGCCCGTCGATGACCATTTAAGCCAGGTGAGGGAAACACCTAAAAATCCAGGACAGTGGGCCCTGAAGACCAGGGTTGGAGACATCTGCTTTAGAGCATTATCCTGTTAAATAACCCATAAGAGCTTGAGCTTAAGGTCACTCTCAAACATAATACTACCACCACCGTGCTTGACTGTAGGTGTGATGTTTCTCTGAAATGTAGTGTTGGTGGGCTGCAGTTACTCACATACAATGGGCCATGTTTAATTGGTTGTGTCTGTTAAAGGGGACCTATCATGCAAAATACACATTTTGCACATCTTAGTTCTCCATTTGGGTCTCAACTGCTTCTTAAAACAGTCCAAGCGCTTAAAAAAAACCACACAGCTGTTTTTAACGAAAAGTTAATGTTTCTTTGTGTCTGGAAAACAAGCCATTTCAAAAACCTTCTGAATGCAACGTCACACTGCACCATTACCTAGCACCCTGTTTTGTTGTTGACTCACCATTCAGAAACGACTTTCTGCTTTCTTGTTTGTTGTGCAGCAGGCTCTACTTCTGTTTTTTGAAGATGTACAGTTGTATAATTGTGCATCTGTTTGCAGCTATTTTCATAAGCAAGTGTAAACATTGAGTTGGGGGACGTGGCCAGCAGAAGTTTATTTGGATTTAAAGTGACAGGAGACCCTGAAACAGCTCATTCTGAAAGGAGCTCAAAATAAGTAGAACTGACCAGACTGAAATCTCATTATCTAAGAATGATTTTGTCCAAAAAATGTAATGGACGTGATTTGTATAGCCCAAATATCCATCCTATCCTGACCTATTCAAGGAAGCATAATAGGTCACCTTAAATAGATGAATTCACCATAAGTTACATTTTTTTAATCATCTGAGAAACAAAGTTAACAAAATCTATGTCAGCAAACCTGCTTGTCAAACCACAAGTAAAATTCTAAAAGAGTTCATGAAAAATACAAAATAACTTTATTTATGTCTCTGACAGAGCAATTTTTTTTAATGGAAAGGTCCAGCACCGATTTAGTTTCATATCACAAAACTGGAATTATCTTTATGTTAGTCCTCTTCTATAAGAATGTGGATCGGTATCAGTGGTGGTTTTTTTGATATGAGTGATACGGCTTACCACCCAGGGTGACATTATGTTGGAGATTGATAAACCACTCAAAGGGTTATCTGTTAGTTGCAGCCCAAACACATTTTTGCTACAGTGTATTTGTATGTCCTGTCAACGGAGTGTGAATGCTGCCATGCAGTGTAAGATACGGTGGCTATGCAGTTGACCCCTCCTATTCACGGTTCAGTATTCGCAGAATTTTCTGTGGAATGTAACTCCAAACTGTTTGTGGAAAATTTGCCTATTCATGGATATTTTCATAGAGCATATCTAAAATATTTTAAATAAAATGCAACTTAGGAAGCTGAAATACCTAAACCCAATGCTACTTAACACACTATTGGGTGGTGTTTGCAAAGCATTCAGTCCAGGAGTGCCATTCATTTTCCTTGGCGCTGATTTTCTGTAACCCCAAGAGCGTAGATTAGATCAGGATGAATGTAGATGTTAGCTTCTGTGGTAGTGCTAAGACGGTTACTATTGTGTGTATTAATGCATATTAAGGTGTTTGGTGTTTGATCTATTAAAAAAAGGCAATTATAAGCGTTTTTAAAGGGGGTCTCAAGTATTCGCAGATTTAAGCTATTCAGCTATGGTCCCTTAGCCCTGCACATACCAGGGATTGACTGTATAACACATCTTGCTAATGATGCTGAAGTTGTTTTTGGATTCACAGATTATAATTCAGCAGATTATAACTCAGCAGTAACTATTTTTCAGGGTTTGACAGTGGTTCTACTACAAAATGTAAAGTTTATACTGATTAAATCTGAACGGGAATGACCTACACTGAGAAAAGGATTCTTTAAATTAGGGGTGTCAAACTCATTTTCATTTCGGGCCACATCAAGATCATTAAAGGACCGGCTGAGGCAAAAGGTTTTAATAAACTTAAACGATTAAAGCATTCTAGCTTTCTCTGTATTCAATGAGTACTTCCTAAAATTAAATATTTGTAATTTGGCACTGTACAAATACAAAGCTGATTTGATTTGACTAATAATATTTAAGCACACTTGATGTGGCTCTCTGGAGTCTTGAGGCCACAGAAATAGCAGT
The DNA here is from genome assembly GCA_014839685.1 of Anableps anableps. NCBI lineage: Eukaryota > Metazoa > Chordata > Actinopteri > Cyprinodontiformes > Anablepidae > Anableps > Anableps anableps. Next base: position 7,085,186 of record CM026076.1, on the reverse strand, counting down.
GGCAGGCTGGATTTGGCCTGCGGGCTTTGAGTTTGACATATGCTTTAAATCATAGTTTAAAATTTATGAAACCCTTATTCTTATTTGTGAAAACACAAAATAAGAACATTTCCAACTCGATTTTTTTTTCTTTTTGCACCAGGAACACTTTAGATTGAAAGAACCATAAAATTTGTATTGTTTAAACCATTCAAAACATTGATAGCGGCTTCTCACATATTTTAATAGCGAAACTTGGGAAAACATTAAAAAAAAGGGGCGTCTTAGTTCCACCACCACCTTCATCCGTGACTGGGGTGTCTCAAGAGACCCAGGAGGAAAGGGGGGGGGGTGTCTTGAACTTTGATAGGGAAGAGGAGAAAGAGGCCATGTGCCTCACTGATGGTCCCGAAGCTCAGGGGTCATCCGTTAACATCTTGCTTTGTTTGTTGTTGTGTTGTGAGGTGAAGTCATGATCAAGTGTCAAGAAGCTGGAATGAATGCTTTAGGAAATATTGAGATTTTCCTGTGGGGTTTTAAGAACTTTGTGGAGCCAGGATTCTGGCATTCATGAAAACAAGCTGGTTTCCTTTTCCTCCAGAGCTATCCATTTAATGAAAATACATGTGTACACATAGTTAAATGTGTATCCTGGAGGGATGTCACTGACCAGAGCAAAAAGTCGTATCAGTAAACAGAGCCACTGAAGTGTCTTCCTGTTGGACAGTGCTGTCTTGTTTGAGCAAGCCGCAACTTCCATCCTCACAACCAAAGTCATTGTACTGTAATCTGTTGGGTTCTGTTTGGCGACTTCCTTCCCCGACCGGCTGAAGTGACATCTGGAGATGGCATTTTCCAGGGCATTGATGAACACATTAAGTCACAGCTCTTTTCATTTGAATATAACCAAAAATACAAAAAAGCTGAGAAAAGTAAAAGTATGAATTGCCATGAAAGGAGGGCTCCTTTTTTCTATTTACGAAGTTAATGTATGATTAACTGATGTTGGCTTTAGAAGAAGCAATTTTCCCATGACTTATAATGTGAAATATGTTTCAGCCTACAATGGGTGACTAATTGGTGTTCCTTTGACCACTTGTATCAATTGCCTGGAGGGTCTGAATGTCCTGCAATGGACATAGAGGCCTAAAGTTGGTCGGACGTCCCCATTCCTCCACACTGACCCCAGGCCACTCTCTGCCTTTCAGTTGACTCTATGCTTCTTCTATCATCTCTGCATTTTAACACAATACGGTCACGTCCGGCCGATGAATCGATGGCTCTGTCTGGGGCATGAATGGACGATAGCGACAGAGGGGGGAAATAGATCATTGAGGAGAATGGGATTAGTTTATGTGCAGGGAGTTGGTGCAGAATTGAAATAAATGGCTTTGATGGACTTGTTCGGATGGAAGACGGAGGAGGTCAGGGAGAGTTGGACAGAGAGATGGAGACAATAACTGCATTGCACCCCTCGGGGGGTTCTGGGAGGATGTCAGAGGTTACTCTGCTTGGGTGAGATTCATATCTGAGACTGTGTTGGCCCTTAGACTCTGAATGCTGGTACCAGCCTTCATTGTGCCAGATACCCTCAACCATAACCCCCTGCATTTCCTCTGTCTTTTTCATTATATTCCATATATTCTGAAAGATATGTCTGACCAATTAAATGCACATCACAAGTAAGATTTAGACATAATTAGGTAAGGGTGTGTACAGAATGTGCTTTCTGTAAAAATATGTGAGTGCTCTGTTATTTCTCCCCATCTGCACTGGGTTTATATTGCCAGTGCAACCAGAGCCCATCAAACACAAGACCCATGTCTACCATGTTCCAGTCAGGCGGAACAGGGAAGTAAACTGTTACCAACCAATGGGGGGACGGGAGACTCTTGGCTGTGGGGACATGCCATATAACAAACACACAAGGGGGCCTTTTGAATTACAGCCTCAGTGTTTTGGCAAAGGTCTGCACTGCGTTAAATTTCTGTGGGCAGGCAGGTCTGAAAAGGGCCATAAAATGTAAGAATGATCATTTAAACGGCCTAGATTCCTTTTTTAAGAGATTTAAATTACTTTAATCATGAGTCTCATAAAGATACAAGGTTTTTTCATTATGGCATTACAGTGAGAGAGAGAGAGCACAACACTTTTTTCTCGTAATTCATTAAGGATTGAAAGGATCTGTAAATCATTAAAGATTTGTTTTAGTCTGTTTGTCGTCAAATAAAAGCAAATTAAACATTGTCTAAGACAGAAAATAGTCTTGATATAGTAGGGAAAATAGTCTCTGATGTGGCTCAAAACGGTCTCGGTTCGGTTGAAGTGAACTCTGGTGCAGTTCGAACGCATATGTGAACGCCAAGCAGACCAGAGACAGCTCCAAAAGCAGGAAGTGGACTAAGTGCAGGGCATTCTGGGTAAATACAACCAAAACAATTGTGCGTGTCTGGCGCCAGCGGGAGAAACAGGTCATGGTCTTTTCCCAAAGACAAAAGAAAAATCCTACAACCTCTAAAATCTGATGCCACTCCATTTTTAAGTTACATTTTGTGAAGAAGGAAGTGGCGCTCAGTGTCTTGTTCAGAGGTTTTCGTGTCGTTTCCTTCAGTAGTTCTTGGTGCAGCGCCCCCACAGGCAAGGTTGGAACACGTTGTTCAAAGGGTTTGATTCCTTTGACACGGTCCAGTATAAAAGCTGAAAATGAAACAAATGTTGCAATTTTGGTCCCCAGTAGAACCGTGTCTACTGGACTATCAAATGTGAAAACACCCTTAATCTACAAAACTCCTCAGTTTACAAATATATATATATATTTTTTGCTTATTTGTTAAAACTGTCACCATGTCGTGACTGTATGGCGTGAAAAAAACCAGTCTCTTCCACGTCACCCCAGAGCTACTGTTGCTGTCTGCAGAAATGCACCACTCCTGACCAAAAACAACCAGTTAGAGCAGGGAGGAAATTTTTAGTTCTGTCAGTCACCCTCATGTATTTGCTGCAAAATATGCTAATGGTGAAAAAACAACTTACCGTTACACCATCATTGGTGGCCATGCTAACTAGTCTTAGCATTCACTACAGTCTCAGTGAGCTGCAGCTTAGCAGAGAGCAATGGGGGAGGGAGGATGAACAGCACCACAGGCATGGTGATTGAGAGTGCTATGACCCTCATCCTAGCTCTGATAGCACTGGGAGAACTGGGAGAAGGCAGAGGAGCTCTATTTTTTTCCATAGATTATCTGTTTCATACCATTCTGTCACAACAAACGTAAAAAAAAAAAAAAAAAAAAAAAAAAAAATATATATATATATATATATATATATATATATATATATATATATATATATATATATATATATATATATATATATATATTTTTATAAAAGTTACATACTGCAGCTTTAAATGAGATGTGTCCTGCTTCATGACTTGTGTCAGGTGTAACAGGAAGATGCTTGAGCACCTGGACTCCAACTCCATATGGCTTTGGTGTGTTTCGTGTCCCTTTTGAGACCCATCCATGATATGTGTGATGGATTTCATTGCAAACCCCCCCCCCCTTTGTTTTGAACCAGGAAGGTTATGCCCAAAATATGCATGACTTCTGATATGCAGAAAGTGGGCTTTGCCCCAGGTGACATCCTGAACCCAAATTACCAGTCACAGGTGACAAGAGAATGCTCATACACCTCACGGCAAAAACCTGTAGGAAGGTGATGTGCCAAGTACCCCTTTAGGGTGTTATTTGATAGCCCATAATACAGAGCATAAGCAAGCAGTCTACCTGATGAAGATGAAGTTGCTCAAGAGAATGCTTGGATTGATGGAGTTGGTCCATGCCGACACAGAAAAAATGTGTAAGGTTGCTCCCATTGTGGAAAAATGCGGCACACATGTTTTCGATGGTGCAGCCCTGTTATATGCAACAGCAAGGATTCTTTTGCAACAACACCTTTTCATTTTAATCCAGGTGTGCCATCCCCAGCCGTCGACCAAAGAAACGCCAGATGGAGAGGTGGGCTTTGCCCCTGCCTTTGATGATCCAAAATCCTATGTAACAGGATCAATTTTACATAGAGTTAGAGCATCTGTACACAATGAATACATTTTAGTTGTGTACCCTACAGGTTTATCTGTGTTTTGTCCCTGAAACAATGATAATTCTAATTTCTCGGGTACCTAACCTACAACACATTTTTTCTTTTAAACTTTTGAACCAGAAAACAAATTTAGCCTTCAAGTGCAAGGGTTACATTCATTAGATGTTCTACATATGGACTTTGACCTGAGTAAAATGTTTACATATCAAAACATGCAATCACATGGTCCAATTGCTCCAACTATACTTTTTAAATTGTCGTATTTAACCTGACAAAAGTTTTATTGTATAAGCTTGTAAAAGTTCTATAATGACTCCCAGACACCAAAAAAAGAGAAACACATTAACAAATCACTGCAGAGTAGCTACTCTTCCAAAATATCTTTGAGGATGCCAAGTCCAAAAGCCTGTTAGCTTCTCGAAAGAAATCATTATGGACTGCAGCTGCTGGCTTGTCTGTGCCAACATAGGAAGGCTTTGTTTGACATCACTGATTGGACTGAGCAGCACTCTCATCACAGATCTGAGGATCATAAATTTACACAAGTCAGAACAGCATCTTGGAGCCATTTCTGAACAACCGAAGTGTCCAGCTCATCGTTTGGTGTGAGAGGACACTTCCAGCAACTTGGTGATGAAGAAGCATCTTGTTAAAGAATTTGTAATGACAGCATTTCCAGAACTGACACATTTAAGGTGGAAAAAATTTGAGTCTAGCAACATGTAGAAGGGTAAACTCTTTTGGACGTGATTCAGCCTGCTGGATGTAGTTTCTCTCCAACAGATGCTCACATCTGACATGGAGGACATTTTCCATTGTCCTAAAGTGAGGGATGGTAGGGATGGTAGAGATTTCTCAGTCCAATTTCCTAATATTGTTCCATCATAGTCTCATAGTCTTAGGTTTCTGTTCTCTAGGATTACAGCCTGAATCAACATGATCAGACAAAACATGGAGGGAAATACCTTCATCTGAACATTTTCTGAGACTTGTTTTTCTAAAAGATTATGTTATTTTACTGAAATTGTATCAAACCCTGGCACAACTCTTTCAGATTGCTTCAGTATTCAGAGGATAATGTGTATGGCATGCCATTAGGGCCAAAATTAAGACTATTTTGCACCCAGCGGTAGCTACATCCTTGTCTCAGGAGGCTAAATCCAAATTCCAAAACAAGCTACTGATCTGATTATTGATAGGCTGGCACCTGTAGTTGAGTAGCCAGTACTGGCAAATAAGGAGACTATTCACTTGTGTTAGCACTGGAGAGGCTAGTGACTAGCATGTCTAGGCTGGTTACCTACTGAACTGCCTAGTCCCTCTGCTGTTTATTAGCAGGGATAAGCTGGGTTTAGCATTGAAGAGGCTGGTCACCAACTAGAAGAGAACTTTCTTTCTTTCTTTCTTTCTTTCTTTCTTTCTTTCTTTCTTTCTTTCTTTCTTTCTTTCTTTCTTTCTTTCTTTCTTTCTTTCTTTCTTTCTTTCAACAAGGCATGTTAGTCACTCACCTCTCCACCGCTAACACAAGTAAGGACTCTCCTTCTCATTTGTCAGCACCGGCTACTCAGTTACTGGTGTTGGTCTATCATTAACCAGATCAGTAGCTGCCTTCAGTGTGGATATAGCCTCATGCGATGAGGAAGTAGCCACCTCTGGGTGTGCAATAGTCTTAATTTTGGCCCTAATAGCGCTCCATACATGGTAGTCTTATGGAGGAAGTATCATGTCTAAGGGCCGGCTTTAAATTTATGATAATCAAACCACCCTGGTGCTCCGAGAAGGCTGCATCTCATGGATATGCTGCCTCGGACATCACCATGCTCCACTGTGGTGCCCAATAAGCTCCTGTCACAACCTGCCTGAAGTTATACTCAATAATCACAATGTCACATTCTGTAATGCACAATAGGATCCATTTATATGCCGCTGAGAACTTCACCAAGAACTTTACCTTCTTCCTTTCCAGATTATTTCTTTTAATGGCAGGCGCGCTTTTATCCACTGTCAGCACTGTGAATTCAGCTCAGTGCAGTTAATTTAAACATTTTTTCATAGCAGATCCCATCTTAAGGCAGTTACCAGTAGAAACAGGTCCAGTATCCTTGAGATAATACCCAGTTGGACTTGAAATAATATCCAATTGTCTCAAGTCCAAATTATTTCATCCATTGTTCTCTTTTCTGTGCCCGCTTAATCTTTCCAGGATGTTCAGTCGTTATTGGGGATCCATCCATCCATTCATACCTACTTATCCTTCCACAAGCCTTGGAGCGAGAGGTGAGGTACAGCCTGGACAGGTCACCAGTCCATCAAAGGGCAACACAAAGACACACAACCATCCACACACATCTACGGAAACTGTAGAGAAACCAATTAACCTAACAGTCATGTGTTTTGACTGTTGGAGGAAGCTGGAGTACCCGGATAGAACCTACACTTGCACAGGGAGAACATGCTAACTCCATGCAGAAAGACCCCAGGGCCTTCTTGCTGCAGGGCAACAGTGCTACCTGCTGTTTGTGCTACTGTGAAGCCATATTGGAGATTCAGATACATTCAATTGAAATTGAATTACATACTGTCAAACTCCAGTTCTATTAAAACACCGTCAGATTCAACAGATACTAAAATGGCAATTACTCAGTAGTTGTCTCACTAAATAACTAACATCAATTCTGACTTGACAAAAGTTACTGTGGTTACCACTGGGCACCTTTCCCCCCTTAACTCCTGGTCTTATTACAATGACAAAATGATTTGTGCAATGTGCAAAAATGTGGTGCTTGGTTTTTAGTAGAACCTAAATGAGCATAATGCCTGTGTGTCAATGGGAAATTCTTTGAAGCAGAACATATAGGTCGGCGAGAGAGAATCTGACTGAAGTTAAAGGTCACAGTGAACTCCTGATCTCCATGACCCAGACGTGAACATCAGGGTTTGGGTGAGGTGTATCAGTGGTTGTAACTGAGCCAGAGTGGCAGCTGCTGTCTGCCAACCCACGCTCTGTCATCAGTTCTGGACCAACACAAAGTGTCTACTGAGCAATGGCCTCCTGGATGTGTGCATAGGATATCTGAAGAGGATGTGGAAAAGGAGAGGAAAAAGGTGCTTTCAGGTTCTAGAAATCCATTAAATACAATGGTTACAATGCACAAAGCATGCCATGTATGTGCACAGAGATTCTGTGAAGTATAGTGTAGAACAAGTGTCAAGACAGGTGGTAGGTAGACAGCATCAGCAGACATTTTGAGCTTTATCTTGGTGGATTTTACTGACACACATCCTCATTTTTACTAATTTTGTTAATAAGGAAAACGATGCATCATTGTCTCACAACTTTCTGTCTTAAGCGCCAAGTTGCCAAAATCTCACTGATTTTATCCTGGACTGAAACACATCTGGACCTCATCAGCCTGCACCTTTAGAAAATGCGCTTAAGCAAAACTAAATAAACCAAACAAAGAAACAGGAATAAGAAAGTGAATTTAATTTACAAATTCATCTACATGGTTGAATGGTTTACAATGGTTTTACAAAATATACGCATCATACAGTGCAGCTAAAGACATTACTTTAAAGAGAATAAATAATACTATACAGAAAAGAAAACCCTTTAATTGGTTGTACCTAGTGATGTAATCAGTGACATCATGAACCCATATAAACAGGAAGTGCTTCACTGTCTCCTCCCATACAGATGTCCTGGATGTAAGATCTAAACAAAGAATTTAACAGAAGGTAAATTTAAATCAAAATTATTCAATGGTGTTTAAAAACATATGCCTGGATGTAAACAGTAACATAAAGCTACTACAACTACTAACAAACCTTGGATAGTTTGTGAAGCAAAATTACAACAGCAATGTTGAACTAAAACATCACAAATAACTGTAAATTAAGAAGTAATAAGTTATGGATATGTTTTAATGGTCGGAAATAAATACAATCACAACCACTTTGTCACAGATTCCTTTAACTTTTCCACATTTGTTTCATGGTACAACCACAAACAGTGTATTTTATTGGGATTATGTAATAGACCAACTCAAAGTTGTGCTTGACTGTGAAGGATAAGGATGCGTGGTTTTCTAAATACTCCGCAAATATGAAACTGGTTTAACACTTTAGTAGAACTACTTTTTGCTGCAAGGCGTTTCAGGTGTGTGAAAAATCTGAAATTTTTGACCTTTTTTTTTTTTTTTTTTTGCAAAATAGCAAAATCAAGCTCATTCAAGAGAAAACTGTTTATCCACCGTCATCAGTGGCCAAGCTAACTAGCCTTAGCATCAACGGCAGGCTATGTTGTGGTGAACCAGCTGTGGCGTAGCAGAGAGCAGGGGGAGAGTGTGAGCGGCGTGTACATGACAGTGATTGACAGCACTAAGACCCTCCTCCTGGCTCTGATTGGTTGTTTCTAACTGAGTGATGCATTTCTGCAGTTAGCACTGGGAGCAAGAGGTATGAACATGTCTTTAATCCCTCTTCATGTGTCACAAATGCCCAGTCTATACTTAAACCTGAGTGCTTTGGTAGTGCAAAGGTCAGCTGGCATGTGAACTATCTATGTGGTTTCATTACTATATACCACAGCAGGTTGTGACTGACCAGACAAGCTGTGAACCAAACCAGAAAACCAGTTCAAACCATAAACTGGACACTGGTGGATGTATGGGGAGGTAAAACTATAGTAACAACCCTCAATATAATGTATTACAGTTCAACTCCACTGCTGTCTACAAAAGGAATGCCATTCAAAAGAAGATAGATATTGCTGCTTTAGATTTAACATTCAGATTCGGAATAAGCAACCGGCAAATATTTGTACTTCTATATTATTCTATGATGCAGAAGAAGCTTTCTTATGTAATTAATTAAACAGGGGGAATAATTAAAATATTTGGATGGAACAAGATATAAACTTGAGGCTCTCTTTCGTCTTCAACATCACTTAAATGGCCTTTAGATGGGTTTGCGAGGTCAGGAGCACTAGAGTTGTGGGAGTATCTGTTTCCACACACAAACCTCTCAGTCTGCTCTAATCCCCATGTCGCCTCTCCCCTCCGCACACAACTCCATCCTTGTCCTCTTGTCGGGGCACAGAGAAGACCCCCCCCCGGAGGTCAGGGTTTAAGGGTCAGGGCAGCTTCTCGAGTCGGACAATAGCTAAAGTGCCACCTGGAGTAAATCTGGGGCTAGCTCAGGCTATTGGCTGTGACAACCATCATTCTTGAAGCCAAATAAACAGAGTAAGGAAAGATTTGTGAGTAGAATGTAGGGGGCACATGTGTTCACAAAAGTTTGGTAGGGTTCACCCTGCAAACTGTCTGAGGATCTCACCCCCAACCCACCTCCACAAACCTTATGTGAGTGATTAAATGTTGGAAGTGGAGAAGGTGAAGGGCCTGGTGAGAGCGTATGTCTCAGAAGGGGATACCACTGAGGTGTGTTAGTTGAGCTTGTGGGAGGGTAGTGAAGGGACAGCTTTGTTTTGGAGCTCATATTTCATAGAGGAGCCCTTGTGTATATTGGTTTAAATCCACTCTATTTCCTGATGTGACGAAAATGAAGGTCGAGCTTAAAATACTAAAAACGAAAGGCCAGTTTCTGGTGAGATGTCAGTCAGTAATGATAAGTAAGAAGGGAAAAAAATGAAGCAAGGGGAATGTTTAAGAAATATTCTCTGTAAAAGCTTTCTTAAATGGACTGGAGCAGACTGCGTTTAATGCAAAAACTAAAACAGCCTGGCTTTCTCTAATGTCTAAGACAAGTAAGGGTGCATTCAACCAGCCCTGTTTAGTCTGCTTTAATCAAACTCTACTTTGTTTGCCTCGAAAGTCCGGTTCGTTTGGGGAGGTGTTAATGTGTAATCGAACTCTGATGTGGACCAAAAAAGCAAACTCTGGTCCGCCAAAAAACCTAGGTCTCAGTTCAGTTGACGTGAACTCTGATGTGGTTCGAATGCGTATGTGAATGCAAGTGGACCAGAGACTGCTCCAAAAGCAGGATGCAGACTACAGAGCAGGGCATTCTGGGTAAATATAACCAAAACAAATATGCGAGTCTAGTGCTTGTGGGAGAAATGGCTCGTGGTCTTTTGGCAAAGACAAAAGAGAAACCCTACAACCACTAAAATCTGATGCCACTCCATTTTTGTTTTCATTTCATGAAGGAAGTGGCGCTCAGTGTCTTGTTCAGAAGTTTTCGTGTTGTTTCCTTCAGTGGTTCTTGGTGCAGCAGCACCACAGGCGAGGGGGTGAACTGGTTAATCAAAGGGTTTGGTTCATTTGACACAGTGCAAAGTGAAAGCGAACCGCACCAGCTGAAAATATAAGAAATGCTGTAATTTTGGTCCCCAGTCGAATCAAGGCTACCAGATTATCTGGTGTGGAAACACCCTAAGACTATCTCAGACTGTATTAGATTAATTAAATACAGAAACACCTCATAATTTTTGTCAGGATTTGATTAAATGGCTTTGTTTGCACCACTCCTGCCTGATGCCTCACTCCCCTCGGCATGTGGGATGCTTGAATCTGAAAATAAAACATAGGAATTGTCTTACTGTCTGATTAATTCCACTAATAAATACTTGACCACTTGGGGATGGGCATGGACTTAGTTCTTAGGCTGCTCAACACTGTAAATCCCAAACAACTGATCTTAACCTGTCTCCTGCATACAGCATGAACGAATCCTAACAGAACTCCATCAAAAGTGATAATTTAGAGACATCACAGGAGTTTATGTGAAACAAAATCTCCTTCATTTCTTCACCTATAGACCCATATAAGGTGTTTGTCAGGACACTGTCTTACATAACAATAGTCACTAAGAAAAAAAAAAAACAATCAATGGCCGCTAAGTTTAGAATCACCATTGCATGTTTTTAGACCATGGAAGGAAGCGGGAGTTCCTACCTGGAGAAAAGCAAACTCAACCATCCATGTGAGATTTAGAAAGAGCCTTGTAAATTTTCTCTTGAAATGACAAAGATAATCTTGGTCATTCTTCTCACTGTTTAGTCATCTCTAACAAATTATCATTTGCTTTAGAATCACTCTTTATGTTGGGTCTTGTTTGCCCAGATTCCAGTGCTTATTGATGCAAAAGCGTCTATTCTTGTTTTCCTATATATCTGTGGCTTTGCATGGCAACACCACAGTTTTATGTGTCTCATGTGGGCAAGGAACCAGAGAGTTCCCAGCATACAGAGGGGATAAGAGGGTGGTTGGTGGTGGGGGGGATGAATGGTAATAGTGGGGAATCTACTAAAGCTGTTTTCTGGATGATGGTCGGAGGTTTCAGCAGCCCACCTCCCCTCCTTGCTCCCCCAGCCCTCAGCACACCCTGTCATTAGGGTGACAGTCAGGTCCTGTTTGGCCCCAATTGGCCATGTTAATAACAGTTTTAATAACCCGGGCTCAAGTAATATTTCATTGCTGTTTGGATCGCCATGTCATGCTAAGAACCCAGTGATGGAAAAACAGCTTCATGACCTCAAGAGTGAAATGACTAAAGAGAATCTGTGTGGATGTGGAGTTTCTCCGTGTATTTGCACATGACACACTGAGCATAATATAAATGTTCTTCAGCTATGAACCATTTGTCAACATGTCTTTTCTGTGTTTGATGTGCATCTATGATCCATTAAACAAATGGTCGTCTGTGTCAGTTTAGCATATATTTGTTTAAATGTTTTTATGCTAAGATGTTAGACTGCATTTAACTGCACAGTAATGTTTTATTGTGTGTAACAGCTTGTATGCCTCGTAGTGACAACGAGCAGCAGCTGCTGGCTCAAACGAGAGTATAAATTAGCGCACCTTTATGGTCAGTGTCGTCTGAGTGGTTACATCAGAGATGAATCGGCTGTAGTCGCAACTCAATCAAGCAGACGAGGAAAAAAGTGTTTTCACATGACACAGGCAGTCATAGTATGTGTCTCACATAGTTGTGGAGGAATGTTGCTCCAGTTCATTGAGGTTTGCAGACTTTTGCTTCTCCACAGCGCTCTTAACAGTGGCATTTCAGTTAGGCTGAGGTAAGGACTTAGACTGCACCATTGCAACTTGATCCTTTTCTTTTCAGCCGTTAGGGTTAAGGTTGGCTCATTGCCCTGTTGATGACCCAGTTTGGTCCAAACTTCAGCTGAAAGATAGGCTTTCAGGTGACTATAATCTATACACAGCCAAAAAAAGACAAAAACTACTTTTCAATTTTTTAAAACACCGAAAATACCGACATGGGCAAAATAACATCAGTCATTTTGCCCATGTCGGGCAAATTTCGGTTAATTTTCGGTTTATTGCCTTGACATAATATATCTTATGAAAAGAGCAATGAAAAGAGTAGTTATAAACAGTTTCCCCCCCCCATTTTGTCTTCAATATACAATTACAAGTTGGAATCTGCTGTGGGTTTTGTATAGTTGACATTAGATTGAATCAATTATAATGTGGTAAATTTTCAATAATTCAATGTTTTTTCACAGCCTTTAATTTTCCATATCTGTATCAGATTATTTATGTCACATGAGCATTGTCTGAAAAATGGAAGGTAAGCTCCTTTAAAGAGTTCAGTAAAGTGTTTTGTGAGTTTTGTTACCAAACAGTCTCCCCTAACCTAAATGTAAAATGCCAAGATGAAGAACTGGCTACAGAAACACCTTCAACCCCTTCAACTGAGGCAGGCTGTAACCTAACCTACTCTGGCAGTTACTCAACCTCAGCCAAAGCTGTGAAAGATAAAGACTCAGAGGGGAAACTGGGGATAGGAATTCAGCCAGCGTCTGCTTTCGCTGGGCAGCCCACATCACAGAGGGGACCTTGAAGCAGGTCCTAGCCCACCAGCACGAGTTGGAGACAGGGGCCCAGAGTGAAAGTCGGCTCAGCTGCGACTGGGGACCATCAGGGATAAAACAGGCAGGGAAGTCTTTCATTCTATGCCAGGCAGGAGACTGTTTCCAAATGGACCTAAAGACAAGACACAACCTCATAAAAGAAACAGACAAACTCAGTTACCCAGAGAAATCTGATGCCAAACTTTATGGGGTCAACAAAACGCAGCTTTTATAGGAACATGTTCGAAGCTTTGCAGCATGTAACCTAGCTATCGTAAAGATTTAGACCTCATTTTACATCGCTCTGAGCAATCTACTATGCTTATTTAATCCTATAACATAAACTGAAGCACATAAATGCTTGTCAAACATAAATACAAATTTAATTAGATTATGAACAAAAGATATAATCAGCTGAAACAGCAAAAGAAAAAATGTTGACATTTTAAAGTTCATTTAGTGCTTGTTTTAATGTTTTATTACATAATAAAATTAGAGTAGTGGATATTTGCATTTACATCTTGTTTTAAATGTGCTCTTGTTCACTTCACTTCACAGTTTTCATCTCCAGTTTCATGGCTAAAAACATCAGATGTTATTTGTCAGGCAAAGAGCTAATGTTAACTTTCCCACAGGTCAGTCAAGGTTTAAAATGCAAATACAAGACAAGGGCCTCTGTCAACAAACACAACACGTTCCACATGAAAAACATCATAGCATCTCTGAATGTGGGATGTTGTGGTTCTAGTTGGCTTTCTGTTGCTTTTACCAACGTAAACAGGAAGAGGTGGAGTTCATCTTTCAGCTGTTGCAACCGGTTTCACAAGCTTCTTCGACTGCTTCATTAGAGTTCACTTAAACACCAGCACTGAATCCGACTCTGATGGTGGTAATGAGACTAAAGGCAAAGCCTTTATAAATGTGCAAATTATTGATGTTGATATTAAGACCCATGTTTACTAGGATTTGCAGGAGACAGTTGACCATTGTTTGTGGTGTTCTTGCTTGCAGTACAAAGCACATATGAAAGCATATAGCTTGACATTGGTGTAAGTTCAAAAGGTGCTTCAGGAGGGAGCTATTGGAGATATAACCTGTACCTGTCCCTCTCACCCCTGAGACTTGATTTGGACTATCTCCTTAAAGACGTGAGACCTGACTTGTACTTTCTACTTACTATGTGAGACTTGACTGGTACTTCTCCTCAAAGACTTGAGAATTGAATTAGACAATCCCCTTAAAGACTTGAAACCTGACTTGGACTTTCTGCTCATGACTTGAGACTTATATTAAACTCGCCCCTCAGAGACTTGAGACTTAACTTGGACTTGGCCCTCACACTCCTTGATTTGGACTATCCTCTTAAAGACTTGAGACCTGACTTGTACTTTCTACTTATTACGTGAGACTTGACTTGAATTTGCCACTCAAAGACCAGAAACTTTTTTTTGGATTTACCCCTCAAAGACTTGAGACCTGACTTGTACTTTCTGCTTATTATGTGAGACTTGACTTGGACTTGCTACTCAAAGACTTGAGAGTTGATTTGGACTTTCTGCTTATTATGTGAGACTTGACTTGTATTTGCCCCTCAAAGACTTGAGACTTGAATTAGACAATCCCCTCAAAAACTTGAAACCTGACTTGGACTTTCTGCTCATGACTTGAGACTTATGTTAAACTTGCCCCTCAAAGACTTGAGACTTAACTTGGACTTGGCCCTCAATGACTCGAGTCTTGAACGGGACTTCGTCAGCACTGAAACCTCCGTTCGCAAGGATTCCTGCGTTTAGTTGCGTGAGCATATCTCAGTGCTAACTGGCTGATGTAGAGCAGGGGTTTGGTAGGTGCAGCTGCTTGTCAGAGAGCGTTCTGTCGTTGTTGTTGTCGAGAAAGCAGAGTTCGGACACTGTTGTCATGGCAAGCAGGCTCACGAGAGTGTTTCAATGTTTCTTAGTGGAATTTGAGCTTGATGGGATCGTAGCTTAGGAACGAAGTCGACGTGGTCAGACCTGCTTAAAATTTTCTGTGACCATTCAACAGCACTGGCCCAACGTCATGGATTACCACTAATACCTCCACTCAGAGCTCTCTGTCACACATACACACACACCCAGACACACACACACATACACACACCTGTCACTACGTTGTAGCCCCCGCAGATCTGCAGATCTTGTTCATGGGAATTTGGTGGATGTTAATTTTTACATCCCTTCACGACGCATAAGGAGTCCAATAGGCTCTTAATACCTGCCCACAAAACTTTAATAACACCCAACAAAGACCATCCTTATTTTAATTTCAAACCTCTTTTGTGAGTTCAAGCTAAAGTGACTAACCAAGACTGCTTTTTCTTATTGGAAACACACCTGCAGCTAATAGATTAGAGGACAGAGGTCCAAGGCCTGAGCCCTCCAGATTAAGTGGGCCAGTCCACTCAGATATCATTCAGCAACACACACACACAACTCCATTGCTTCTCACAAAATGCACATCAATCTTTTCATGCACACTCAACTCCTCTATGAGCGCTTTTCTTTTCTAATACTGGAGGAACACTTTGTTCAGTTTGCATTATGCAACACAACATTAGAGGCCAAGAATTCCTCGTCAACATGTCCTCAGCTGGTGTTCTCCAGCCTTATTTCAAACCAGCAGACATGGGAGAGGGCGAGTTTAGATCCACCCTCTGGTATGTGCAGTGTTTTCCACTCTCCATGTGCTGTAGATTAGTCTCTTTGTTCTCTGTGGTGCTGCCATAACACTTGCTCATTAATCACACTATTACAGTAGTCTCTCAAACCCTTCATCTGTCACCCCCTCCCTCTGTGGATGCCAGCTATTCCCGGGGTGTGAACCCTCGGTACTTCTGAACAGCCAGCAGACTGAGGGAGAAAGTGGGTCAGCAAAAATCAGACTGGAACCACCTGAAAGTACACAAAACCACTTTGTACTCCTCTGGATACATTTGTGCGTGTTCGGGCTAAGAATACACCATTAGATTTAAATCCTAAACAGATTTTTTTTCAGTTCTATAGACATAATTTATCTTTTATCTTTATGACACTAAGTTGAAACTGAGAATTTAAATATTTGATTAAAGACATGCTTTGGTAGAAGAAAGGAGAAAGAAGCTAGAATTTATTATAAATACTTGGTTTTATCAGGATGGAGGTTTTCAGACAATTTGTGCGTACCATGAAGAATAAACAAGCCTAGCATTAATGACTGCAACGAAACAAAGTTTAATATGTTTAGTACATCTTGGGTGTCAAAAGTTAGAGATTATTTGTTTTGAAAATGAAAGCCTGAGAGTAGAAGCAGGCCTACTGAAACTAGGGCATTCTCACCTCAAAAGTTTAGAAACGGCTAATTGCGCTGAAGTTTTCAATTTCCAGAGAGGATGTACCTTTCCCTGTGCTTCAGTGTTTAGCTGTTTCTTTCCTGGACAAAGGCATTGATTGAGCTATTGCTCCCAATAATTTTGCTCATCCCCTTTCTCATTTTTCACACAAAGTACATCTAGTTCAGTGTTTCTATGTTTAGCTGTGTCTCTTTTATAGTAGTAGATATCAATCACTTTGCAGACTTGTTGGGTTTTTTTTTTTTTTTTTTTTTACATAAGAAGTACTCCTGGTTCATTGCTCCTGTGTTTAGAATGCTAAGGAGGTAATCCAGCCATTTGATTCAGGAGTGTTGGACCAGCATCTAAATGTTGCAGGACGTTGGCCCTTGGAGACTGGAGCTTCACAGCCCTGCATGTCTTTCTGTTTTAAACTGAATTTGACTATATTGTATTATAATTTTGTTCTAATTGGATCAACCTTAATGGATCGGAATCTGATTGCATGATTGAATTGGGTTAAATTTCGCCCTGCAGCGAGAAGGTCCTGGGTTCTTACCACATGGAGTTCGCACATTCTCCCTGTCCAGGCATGGGTTCTCTCTGGGTACTCCCGTCTTCCTCTCACAATCCAAAAACATGACTGTTAGGTTAATTGGTCTCTCTAAAGTGCCCTTAGTTATGAGTGTGTGTGCATGGTTGTGTGTCTCTGTGTTGCCCTCTGATGACCTGTCCAGGGTGTACCCTGCCTCTCACCCAATGACAGCTGGAGATGGGCCCCAGACCCCCACGATCCTGCAAAGATAAGCAGGTATAGATGATAGATGGATACAAAATGACTGGATTGGAGAAGGATTACAAAGGCCCTTGAGATGAAGTTTATATGAACTGGCGTTACATAAATGAAATGAATTAAACTGAGTTGAAACTACAAACTTTTCAGAACAGATAAAATCTTTGATCCATAATTGAAATCATTCAGATATTATTAGTAATAATGATGTTATTCGGTGAAGGTAGTTGAAGTTCGAGGTTCACCATGGAGGTCTGCGCCCCTCTTAGATGCTGCCTGCTTTAGAGGATAGTTTGATCTATTTTTGTATTTATATCGCTTTCCAACTGGCTCTGGATTAAATCCATCACCAGCTCCCAGACTTTAAATGAGACCAGCATGCAGCCAGGGGTTTAGTTTCTCTACGCAGGAGGCCCGTAGTCCGAGGCTCCGTTCGCTGCCTTTGTTTCCAGCTCTCTGTTGTGCCCACAACCACACACACACACACACACACACACACACACAAACACACACATATGCACACACACACACATGCATTCAGCCCCGATCCCAAAATATCCCTCACACGCTACTCCCTCTGCCTTTAGTTCCACCTCCACCCCCTACTTCTCTGTTGTCGCCTCCTCTATTGCCCCCCCATCGCCACCACCCTTTTCCGAGCCAACGGTGAATTAGCATTTTTCCACAGCTTTACTTTTGTCTTACTAAACCCTCCCTACCAAACACTACACACACACACATACACACACACACCCTTTGCTATCCATTGGTATGTGGTCCATCATTAATGTGCAGCACAGCCCAGAGTGACCCTCAAAAACCAGCTCACAGGGGCCACTGCTGGGAAAAGGGGGGTTGCTTTACTTCTCATTAAGAGCCAATAGATGCCCCCAACTCATCTCTCCCTTCCTCTCCCCTCCCCGTTAATCGCATGTGCTCATTAGCATGGCGCCCCTATTTGGGTCCTGCCATGCATTATCGGGTCAACCAGGGAAACGGACGCTTCTCTTTTTGTCAGAGCTGGCTTTTAGAGATGCAAAATACAGTACAGGACTCATTCAGTCCCCTCACCGACCTCTGTTGCCCTTTCAGTGCCTCCCACCCCTCCTCCGCTTTTCACCACCATCAGTGAGTCCTGCTATGAAGCTGTTTCCATCCTTCCACCAGCAGTGGTGTAAGAAAATCCATCCCTGATCCAGTACTCTGTGCCAAGTCTGAGCGAGCCCCAAACATTGTTCCTCACCTCTCCATCAGGAGGGTGCAGTAGATGAGACTTGAAGCCGTCCAAGCTCAAGTCACAAGGCTCTCAGCTGAGTCCGTCTCAGTCCTCGGTCTACCACCCAGACTGTGGTGGACTCAGCCTCACACCTAACAAAGCCAGCCCAGCTTCACTTCTCAGCAATTTTTTTAAAGGTTTAACCGAACTCATGATAATCACCAAAGGATGAGGCATGGGGAAAAACCTGCTGATGATGGTAGCACATGTTAAAACACACGAGGATAAACTTAATGCACAACAACACAAGTGAAACATGATGCAAGCAAAACAGTGGCTCATAATTATGTTCTGTAATTTTCCAATGATGCCCTGGATTGGACGGTAAATCCCCTGTCATAGTACGGAAAGTGTGATTGGACAGCTCAGCTGAAGCTTGTATTATTTCATAGTGTCAAAAAATAACATCTAACACACACTTAGAACTGCAGAACTTCTAGAAAAATATGTTTTTTCCATATTTGTTAAACCTGTCACCATGTTGTAGCAGTATGGTATGAGACATAATATGTGAAAAGATGGCGCTCTTCCACCTCCTCCCTGAACCGTTACTGCCGTCTAAAGAAACGCATCGCTCCGGACCTAAAACAACCAATCAGAGCCAGGAGGAGGGGCTTAGTGCTGTCAGTCACCCTCGCGTACGCGCTAATAAATGTGCTAATGGTGGAGCAACAACTCACCGTTCCAGGAAAACTGTTTATCCGCTGTCATCGGTGGCCATGCTAACTAGCCTTAGCATTCCCAGCAGGCTATGTTGTGGTGAACCAGCTGTAGCGTAGCAGAGAGCAAGGGGGAGTGTGTGAGCAGCGTGTACATGAGGGTGATTGGCAGCGCTAAGACCCTCCTCCTGTCTCTGATTGGTTGCTTCTGACTGAGTGACTGCAGTTAGAACTGGGAGTACTGGGAGAAGGCAGAGGAGCTGGATTTTTTCACAGATTATCTATATTATACTGTCACAACATAATTGATAATTTTAACAAATATGTAAAAAGCATGTTTTTCATAAAAGTTACATACAGCAGCTTTAATACCACAAAAGTCATGGAAAGCCAAGATACCAGCTGAAATCTATCAGTAATCAGAGAGCCATCCTGCCCCTTGTCAGTGCAAATGAATATCAGATGGTTCAAACTGATGGCCTAAAAAAAGGTGTGTCATTACCAGGGTGTCACACAAGGAAGATCTCAGCAAAGAACTCTCTCAAGATCTTCGCAACCTTATTGTTGCAAAACATTCGTTATAGAAGGATTTCTAAACTTCTGAACATTCCAGTGAGCACTGTTGGGGCCATAATCCGGAAGTGGAAAGAACATCATTTGACCATTAACTGGCCACAGCCAGGTGCTCCTCGCAAGATTTCTGACTGAGGAATGAAAATAATTATTATAAGACTTGTCCAAGAGCTAGAACACTTGTGGAGAGCTTCTGAAAGACCTGGACTTACCAGGTACAATTGTTTCAAAGGAAACAATAAGCGATGAACTCAACGGCCACTGCACAAGACTCCATTTCTGAAGAAAAAGTTTGTTGAATCTTGTTTAAACTTTGCTGTACATTTGGATAAGTCTGTAAAATACTGGGAGAACACAGTCTGGTCAGATGAGAGCAAAACTGGACTCTTTGGATGCCACAACACACACCATGTTTGGAGGACAAATCGTGCATCACCCCAAAAACCCTATACTGACAATGAAGTTTGGAGGCGGGAACATCATGGTGTGGGGCTGTTTTTCTCCATATGGTGGCAAACTTCATACATTTAAAGGGAGGATGAATTGAAAAATGTACCGAGACATTCTTGAGTAAAATCTGCTGCTATCTACCAGAATGATGACGATGAAATGAGGGTGGACATTTCAGCAAGACAATGATCCCAAACAAAGTGCCACGGAAACTCTCAACAGGCTTCAGAGAAAGAAAATTAAGTTGCTAGAATGACCCACCCAATCACCTGACTGGAATCCAATTAAAAATCTATGGAAAGAACTAAAAATCAAAGTTCATAGAAGAGGCCCATGAAACCTTCAAGATTTAAAGACTGATTGTGTGGAAGATGGGCCAAAATCACTCCTGAGCAATGCATGTGACAAGTTCTCCGTACAGGAAGCGTCTTGAAGCTGTCATTACCAACAAAGGCTTTTGTACAAAGCATTAAATGAGTATCAGTGAGTTCAGTACTATTTCCCTCTGTTATTTCACATTATTACACATAATCTTTGAACTTGTTTGTTTGGTTTCTTTCTATGCATGGATTACTTAGGTTGTTACCAACACCTGGTGAAAATTTCATGTCCATAGAAATATGTTTACTATAAAAAATTATGATGTGTTCGATACTTACTTTACCCACCGTATATTTCTTGACTTCAAGCAGGAAAATAAGGAAAGCTATTGTAGCCAGGAGGCTGAAAGTACTTAAAGAGGAAAAGTGTTAAAAATGATGACATATCCTCTGTCAAGTTTGCACATTAAACAGATGCAAAGCTGCATTATCTTTCCTTTGGTGTCATATTTTTATTGTTTGTTTTCCACCAATTTCCAGGAGACGTCCAAAAGTCAGTCACTTCAGCTTCTGAGGATTTCCAAACTTTTTCAGTAAAAGTGGAACTGATGAGTTCAGTGAGACCCGGACCCAGTGAAGTAATGGTTAGTTAAACCACAACAATGAGTTGAAAGGCAACAAGGCACAACCACATTAACATTGTGGAACAGCACAGTTTGGGCATAACATCCCATTTGCTTTGCTAACATGAGCCTTTGTGTATCAGAAACTTGACTCTCGGATGAAGGTAAGGTCAGACCTTTCCCAACGGCTCTTTCAGAACGTCTCTAGGTGCAGCTGATAATGCTCAGTACTGAGAAGGTTCAGCGCCCACATGTGTGTGCTTGTAATTCTGTAGGAACAAAGAAATTTGGTTTATTAGTAAAGAGTTTTCTACCTTTGAAGTTGAAGAGATGCAGGAGACATCGTGGAGCATATTTTAAAACTGACCTGTAAATTCCTTTAAACTTTGCATAGATCTTGCTTAAACTGCAGGGATGGGCCTTCATGTAAGTTACTGCAGTACTCTTAAATAGTAAATAAACTGAACTTGTATGGCATTTTTCTAATCAAAAGTACATATTCCCATCCACACGCATACTGCGGATAGGAAGGCAAATCAAGGTTCGGCATCTTACCCAAGATACTTAGACATGCAGTGGGGAAAGCTGGAATCAAACTCACAACCTTCCAAATGGCTGTAAAGCCCATCATGTCCAACCATCGCTCTGACTTTAAATAAAAGGATTTATTTTATTTTTTTTTTACCACACTTTAACTGTGCTATTAACTGCAACAACCAATCCACAAACCACTTACCAATGGTTATCACTCCACACTGATAGGAAGCTGGATCGTGTATTCTCAATGCTTTAGAAGGGCGAGCAGCCAAAAAGAACACACAACTCCAAACTGTGCCCAAGCTGTGCTGGTTGCTGGGAGACCAAAGAAAAGAGTGAGGTTTTTTTTTTTTTTTTTTTTTTTTTTTTTTTTTTTTAGATATTGCTCAAATGTCTTGTGTAAAATCAGCTGAATGAGAACTTTGATGACATTATAAACCCCAATGAGACGCTGGTTTAACTTTCTCCTGCTTCTCGTCCTCATGTCAGTTTTTCTTTGACAATCTGAGAGTGATTGAACAACTTCTTCTATGCACACTTCAGATGGTGTGAAGTAGAAAGTGATGGACTGTTTTGATTTTTGAGTCACAGCTTTATTTTATATATGAGCATTAGAGTAAAGGGGGCCAAATACAAATGCAAACCACATTTTGTATATTTGTATTTGCAAAAATCTTTGAACACCTTTCCATTTTACAATTAAATATTTTTTTTATATTGGTCCATTGCATAAAATACAGATAAAATGCATGGCTTTAATATGCCAAAATGTGAAAGTTCAGAGGGCATCAATACCTTTGTTTGGCACAGTAAGGCTTTTCTGGAAACAAATAAACAAATTTCAGATTTTTAAAGATGTTAAAAAATGTTGTGGATGCTTTTTATTCACAATTATGGACCCTGTATGCTTTTAAAAATATTGTACAAATTAGTTTTCTATTTTATTTGTTTTTATCTTATTGTTACCATTATTTATGTTCACTTGCACTTTGTTATTAACTGCTGAATACCTTCCATACAAACGGCTCCCCGGGAACATCATATTTCAAAACAATTGTCATCCACAAAAGGATGTCCCCCCCCACCACCACCACCCAGTGAAAACCCAACACTGGTTCTCAGAAAACTGTGACAAACCACTCATTCATTTCTGGCTTCTTTGCCATGCATCTTTTCTCTTCAGGTGTCAGGGAGACCTATTGTCTGAACCCAAACAACTCTTAAACACCACCCACTCCTGCCCAGAGCTGACATGGCTGACCTTGGTGTCAACCCCCTGCACCCCCCCCCCACCCTACTGCCCCTTCAGTGACGCTGTGGGGTTGGACTCACAATATGAAACAGCTTGTGTTTGTGTGTGTATAAGAGCATTATTCTGCCTTAAACACCTGTATAGTTTTACTTCAACACATGTTTTTGTTGATACTTTTACTTTATTGCTGCTTTTAGTTACGCCCCTGGAGGGGGGTGGGGGGTAGGGCTGTGTCACAACTCCAATCAGTGATGTAAAGCAGAACTACTGTGAGGGGGGGCAGGGAGAAAGGGGGGCTCTCTGATTAATGCAACTGAGTGTTTGTCTGAGAGATGAAAGAGGAAAGAAGGGGGGGGGGGCAATGGAGCTGGTGTGGAAAAGGGAAAAGGAGAAGTATCTGGGGCATGAGAAGGTTCTCAACGCACACGAGAGTCTGTTCAGTGTCCAGTCGAGGAGATTTGGGGAGAAATATTTCACAGCTGACAGGTGTGTGATGTGTGTGTGTTTGTGTGAGGATAGGTCGGGGTGGGGGTGGGGAGTGTGGATGAGGGGCAAGCACTGATGAAGTGTTGCAGGAGTGAGTGTGTGTCCATGTGTGTCAATGGGGGAGTGTTGGAAATATGTTATGTAACCTCCTCTCTGGGGGAAGAAGAGAGTCATGGGTCAGAGCAAGGAGGGAGAAGAGAAGAGGAATTTCATGATTAGGGGGGGAAATGATAACTTTCCTTATTAACTTTTCTGAAGTCAGAGGTAATATTCAGCATATCTGCATTCCAAAGACCTAAAGTGCCTTCAAGAAGTAGTGATACTACTTTTTCACAGTTTTTCACATTTCAAACAGAAGCTTCTGTGTACTTAATTGAGATTTTATGTGGTAGACCAACACAAAGTAGAACCTAATTTTCCTAGCTTTTGTGAGAACACGAGCAGCAGTGTTCTGGATCAGCTGCAGAGGTCTGATTGACTTTTTAGGCAGACCTGTGAAGACACTGTTGCAATAATCAATGCGGCTAAAGATAAACACATGGATGAGTTTCTCTAGATCTTGTTGAGACATTAATCCTTTAATCCTGGAAATGTTCTTCAGGTGATAGAAGGCTGACTTTGTAACCGTCTTTATGTGTCTCTGAAGGTTCAGGTCTGAGTCCATCACTACACCCAGATTTCAGGCCTGATCACTAGTTCCTAGTTGTATTAACTGAAACTGCATGCTGACGATCGTTCCTCTTTATGTGCAAAGATAATAACTTCAGTTTAGTTTCTGTTCAGCTGAAGAAACTTGTGGCACATCCACGCATTGATTTGTTCTAAGCATTTGCTCAGTGCTCCAATAGGTTTGAGTCACCTGGTGACATTGTAATGTAGAGCTGTGAATCATTTGCATAGTTATGGTAACTTATCACTTGTTTTAATCTGAGCTAGCAGGAGCATGTAGATATTAAATAAGATGGGCCACAAGATGGAACCTTGGGGTACCCCGCATGTTATTTTTGTCCACTCCAATGAAAAGTCACTTGTTGACTCAAAGAACTCCCTGTTCTTTAGGTAAGACTCAAACCAGTCCAGAGGGTCTGACCCAGTTCTCCAGTCGCTTCAATAATATATCATGGTTGACAGTATTAATTACTGTGGTGGAGTCTAACAGAACCAACGCTGTGGTTCTTCCACAATCTAAAGATTATTTATTTTCAGTTCACCTTTTTACATTGTTCTTCATGCAGCTTTTACTGTATGTGTGGATGCTTATGCAAATCAGTGACTATTGCTAATCTCCAGCAAAACAGATTTGTCTGCAGATGGCTGGCACCATCTGAAATTAAAGAGTGTTTCACATGGTGCTCAGTGTGACACTGACCTCGAGATGCTGAAAGTATTCAAATTCATATGCAAAAGACATAATACTAGTAGAACTGTTCATAAGCCAAATCCCACAAGGGCAACATACGTAAATAAAATGCAGTGTTTTGAAAGTCCATGAATTAAACCGACTGTTTCTTCTTCAGTTTTGTGTCTTCATTTTCAGTAAAAGTTACAGTTAGAATAAGTCACTGTGGTGTTTCAGTTCAGAGATGAATTACTCAGCCCCTAGAAAAAAAGAAAAAAAACTGTTTCATATGAAGAGCCTTCAACTGAATCCAGATTCTTGAATGGATCACTGCAGGCATTAAAAAAAAAAAAAAAAAAAAAAAAAAAAATCTCCATATCTGTTCTGTAAATATGACATGACAACATTTGAAAAACAAACCCGATCTCAACCTGGGCCTCGTAAACTCTGAGCATATGAGTTTCTGTGAAGAAAGTGAGGCACGCTTGGCCCCTCTGCTTCACACCTCCTGCCCAAAGCGGCTCACTGTGAGTTTCGTGTAACTCGGCTGTGATGTAAACGTGCAGAGAATATACGAAGCAAACTCCAGGGATCGAAGTGCGGTCTGACTGTTGGCTACAGTTAGACCGCAGGTTGTTGCCCGAATTGAAATGGAGTTTTGTGTTGAGTAACTGTTCTTGGGTGGTGTCGCATTAGTAAGGGATGTGTAATGTAACGTCTCATCCCCCAAGGTCGAAGGAACAGTGAACAGCAATAACGAAACCACATGATGTCATTTTGGTTTTATTATACGAACTCTTATTTTATCCCTTTTGGATTCGACGACTTTATTCTTTTGAAATCTTTTGACGTTTTTCCCAAAACTGAGCAGAAAACTGAGCACTGTGGTATGAGTTACACAAACATCATAGTACATCATTCATGAACCTTTACAGATAATAAATTCATATTTCCCTTTTATTTTCCTTTACTGTCAACTAATAACTAATGCCAGAAACATGTGCATCGCGTTACGGTTAAAAAAGAAAGTACACCCTCATTCAATTTATGAGGACATACTACTCTGGTCTTAGCCAGTTTCTAATATGATTCATATCTAACTTTAAAGCACAAAAGCACACAACAGATTCCAGATTGTTATTATTTATTAGACAAAGATGAAACTGAGTTGGACCAACTTTGTCCATGCATGATTCAGCAGCTTCTTGAACCCCCTTCAGTAAAATCTCAGAAGATTTTCTTTGTCTAAGTCTTTCACATAGCTTTGGAAGAATTTTGATGCATATTTGTTTCTCTAGAGCTCCTTTAAGGTCCCTTGGCAGCATTTCAGTCAGGTTGAGGTCTGGGTCGTCGCAACATCGAGTTGTTATTCTTCTTCAGCCAGGCTATTGTAGATTTCCTGCTGTGCGTTTGGGATGATTCTTCTGTTGATGATTAAATTTGGGCCAAGCTTGAGCTTTCAAACAGATGGCCTCCTTATTTGACTCTTGAATGTGTTGGTATAGAGAAGAGTTGAGGGTCAAAGGTGCGAAACAGACCCAAATCATCAGGCCTCCACCACCGTGCTTGACAGTTGGTGTTAGAGCTATTTAGTGATATTACACAGCAGCATGTTTGGAGGAAACCAAACACAGGATTTCAGCACAAACACCTACTTCGGTTTTCTCTCTTCAGGCACTGCAAAAACACGAAATCTTACCGAGTATTTTATTGGTCTAGTTTCTGGTGCAGATATTTTGAATACACTTGAAATAACACAAAACTGGCTTACAAGTTACTCTTCAGCAGATATAGGAGCTTGTTTTAAGTTGATAATTCCTTAATATTGACAAAAAACTACTAGTCATAAGTGAAATAATCTGCCAGTGGAACAAGACATTTTAACTTATAATACGGGAGAAATGCCCACTGGTCGATTATTTCACTTATAACCAGTACTTTTTTTCAATATTAAGGAATTTTTAACTTAAAACAAGCTCCTATTTCGTGCTGAAAAGTTACTTATTAGTTTTGTTTTATTTCAAGTGTATTCAAGATATTTGCACTTGAAACTAGACCAAAACTACTTGGTAAGAGTTTGTGTTTTTGCAGTGAAGGGGATTGTTCCAGAGGTCCTGTGGTGCAGCTTTTCTGGGATAATTGGCAGCTAAGATAAATGTTTTCCACTAGTTCTTAGTAGAATGGCGTATTTTAGATTGTTTGGAAATAACCATATATGTTATGATCCTTTGGTGTTTGAGTTTTGAGTTGCAATCGTGTTTGTGCTTTGAACACTTCCTTGCTGTTTATTTATATTCTTTAGGTTTTGCCATATTCTGTTCATTCATCTGTGTTCATTATTGGTTTAAAGGTCTTGTTAATTTCTTTGTGGCCAGTTTCTTTATTTATTCCTGTGTTTTGTTCCTTGTACTTTTGTATTTAGATTATTGTCGGGCCTTTTCCCACTGTTTTGCAGTTCTGCAGGTCTTTCTCAGCCCCTTTAATGTTAATTATTTACCTTTCCTGAGCCTGCCACTTTGTCCCCTTCCAAAGCTTTTCCTAATAACCTGATTTTCCTCATTTGCAACCTATGTCTGTATCGTGCTCTACTATTTCCTCAGTGTATATAATAGGATACTTTCGTCATCATGCCCATTAGCTCCTTCTGTGCTCTGTTTCTGTGCCTCATTGTAAGTTTTTCCCTTTTGTTATTATTATTAAATACACTTTGCTTCACCTTCTGCCTGTGGTTTTCCCTGCATTTGGGTCCGGCTAAAATCCAGCATGATATTCTGACCTTTGCCAGATTGATGGGCAGCCACAGTTGCTTCTGAGAGGTCATTGCTGATGTCAGTTTCTCCTTGGCGTTGTGTTAACACACACACTTTCCAATCAAATAGCTAAACATCCTGCTTTTATAGAAGTGGTCGCACTTGCTGATGATTACTTAACTAGCTGCTTCTTTTCCTCATAAACTCTGTCGAGCACTCGGGTGTACTTAGTTTTTCCATTATGGTTTCATCTTAGTGACACACTGTTGTGTCTGGGTACATTTAAAGTTTGATTTAAAATCATGTGTAATTATCTCCTGATACTAAAAACCCAAGAAGTGACTGAAGGTGTACTTTCTATTTACCGTAACTGAATGATACAAGCTGATGCCACCTGTTACTGTTGGCGAACCATTAAGGAAAAAAGTAGTTTAAAACAATTTTGCCAGATCATTAAGCAAAGTTTAAAATTAATGTCTAGAGAGAAACTGCAGTTTGGTACAAATTTAGAGACTCAACACATCAGGCCTGCTCAGGTTGTGAAGATGAGGAGGGTAAATGAAGGGGAGGAGAGTCACACAAGAGCCACTAAGATCTAAAATCCACTCGTGAAGATTGAAGCGACAGGATGAAATAAGAAGAAAACACCTCCAATTTCCTGTTCTCTTACAGACACCATCAACCTGCCTTCCCCCAAGTCCTCAGCTTGGCTTTATTAAAAGAGCCAGAACAGAAACGAAGCATGGAGGCTTGAGGGAGAGAGGAGGAGGAGGAGAAGCTGGGTCTCTTCAGCCTCATCAGCGTGTTTATGCTGTAACGGGAGGGGGGGGGTTTGGAGGGGAATGTAGAGGTTGGACTTTATCAGGCTCAGAGCTGTGCTCCGCGGCCCATAATTAATGATCTCTGAAGGAGGTGGGGCCGGACAATGGGAGCCTTTCAGCAGGGCTGTGGGACCCTCATTCAGGACCCGTCCTGGCCCGTCATGCAGGCACATCGTTGCCCGCCGCAACTTCTGCCAGCTGGGGAGAGAGGGGAGCTTCAAGATAGCCGAGGACAGAGACACTGTGCCCCAGGATCCTCCTGGTGTTTATTTGAACAATTGTTCACAGACTGCTGCTTCTAATTAAAATACACAACAGAGTTAAAGGGAATAAACCAAGAGTGGAGAAGCAAAAAAAAACAAAAAACAAAACTGAGAGCATAAATTAGATTCTCCAAATATTTATCATTTAAAAGAAACGTTTTCAACACTTTACTCCAGATAAAACATCATCAGCTCAATAATAGGAGATAAGATATTTTTAAAAAGATGAATTAGCTTTGCTCCTGGCAGAGCTCAACATTCATGATCCTTTCTACGGTTTTTGTATTATTAGTTGCAACACTGGGGGTCAGTGTTTCTCCGAGTAACATGAGAAGCTCCACCACTTCTTATCTAAGTCAGACAAGCTTTCTGTTTGTCGCTGTGGGCCGAAACCTCCAATCATGGCCTGGAAACAGGGCCTTTCCTCCTGCGGTGCTTAATGTACCCTGACTTTTAATGTCCATTTTCAAAACATCACTCTCGTTTTATCTTTTTACCTTTTATGTCAACATAATTTTAATCTGAACAATTAAAAAACAAACAAATACCTCAACTCATCAGATTTTTTTCACTAATCCTCCAGCCTCAGCAGTTATTAATTGTTGCTATGCATAAAGGAAGGTACACACATATCTGTCTCTGGGTGTGTTTTTGGACACAAGTGTACATTTAATCCTGGACAAGCAAGTCCATGCATGCCTGTTTGTGTGTAACAATAACTGCACCCTCTGTGGGCCCATCTATATTTAGACTGACCAATTTATGACATCCATCGAGGCTTAATCGCACCCTGGCTGCTTCACTGTCAAATGTCAAGGATGCAGGTTAAGTGCTGCTAGAGCTAAGAGTTTCTTTAACTTCTAAGACCATGTCTAAATCAAAATTTATGTTGTGTTACAGCATCATAGCTCACTTTTTATAGCCTTTAAAAAGGAAATGCAGATCATCAGAAAGTGTGATTTCCACCAGAAAGGCAGAATTTTGCTGCTCTCGAGCATACAAAGGTGTCTCAACACAACCACAGGAAAGCAAGACATCAGCAATTACCTTACATAAGGAATGTTCTAGCTAGCTTGTCAATCTGGGAAGGGTTTTAAGAGAATTTCTAAATTATTTATAGTCCATCATTCTACTGTGGAAAACAAATAAGACAGCAGTCAAGCTTCTCTAGAATGAATGTCCAAGCAGATACCCCCAAAAGGTCAGACAATGCTCAGAGAAGTTTAAAAACCCATGAGCTTCAAACAAGACTCTCCAGACCTCAGTCAGCGTGTTAAACAATAACGTTTCTGACAACCAAAAGACTATGGCTTGTCTGGAAAGGTTACCTTCCCTCTGACAGGAAATGAACCAAAGAGATGCTGGAATATGTCCATTTGGACAGTTGAGACCAAAGTACAGAAGTTTGCCTACCATGTTCACCAGAAACCAAACACAGCATATCAGCACTGAACACCTCCTACTAACTAGCAAGCACGGTAGTGGATGGTTGATGATGTGGACTTGTTTTGCAACCATTTGCAACCTCTTCATTTGTCAGAGAGCAGAAGCTTGGCCCATAGTAGGTAATCAACGGTACAATTATCCCAAACACAGCTGCAAATCTACAACAGAAGAGTCAAGGTGCATCTCTGGCCCAGTCAAAGTTTAGATCTCAACTTGAGTAAAATGATGTGGCGCTATCTTCATTGTGGAAGAAGAGTTTTCAGGTACTGGCCTGGGCTGGTGGGGGGAAAGGGTACAGTTGGACCGGGTTCCTTGGATAAGAACCATCACCTTTAGATGATCTCTCAACCAGTCAAATCACAGACAAAGATTCTGAAACAGAAAGTGGACTGTGTACCGTTGCACACCTTATTAACATGTTTGCAGGAACTATGGAGCAAATTAGCAGCTGTCAAAATAAAAGACAATGAAAAATGCATTTTATATAAACCTACACAAGGTTTTACAAAAATATGTGAAGTTACATCACATAATGTTGGACATTTTCTACAGAAATGGAAATATATAACACTGTTATATGTGACTATCATGTCTAGGCATCCCCTTTGGGAAACCCTTTTGCACAGACTGAGAATATTCCCATCCTGCCATCATTAATCTATTCGGATCCAGCGGATGGGAAGTACCAAAACTGGCAAGGGGAACAAGGTGGGACCTGGAGCCCCTTAATCTGTCTTTAGGAAGCTCTAATCCCATTACCGAGTTAGGGAGCAGGAGCCCCAGGACGCTGTAGCTCACTGCCCTCAGCCTGGCAACAAAACTCTGATGCCTTTTGAAGCTGCAGTTGACCTGAGGAGACCCGTGTCTGATTTCCTGCAGGCGTAACAGCAACGGTAGCAGCTGCATTTATAGATCAGCAGTTATCTTAGTGTAAGGAGACGGGATACAGATCTTTGGTGACATTCCCAGCACTTCAAATTACAAAACTCTCAAGTGGTCTCACATCTGGCAAAATGACATTTTTTTTTAAACTAAACATTTATTATGAAAAAGAATTGTCAGTTTTAAACTACTAGAATATACTATGTTATCCTGTGACATCCCAAAGCAGTACTATGTTACCCTTTGTTGTGCTATGCAATCCTAAATTATTACTAGCTCTACTGTACTTTGTTATCGTATTCTATACAACAGTATATGATGATATGCTATACTGTACTGTACTATACTACATTATGATACACTATACTATATAACATTACACTATACTATGCTCCACCATGATATACTATCCTACAATACACACTATAATGTACTGCACTGTAATATACTATGCACCACTGTAGGATACTATGCTACACCACACACTATGCTTTGCTATACAATGCTATACTATGTTATACTCTACTATGCTATGCTACACTATGATATACTATACTATACTATACTGTATTATATTTTGATCCACTATTGTATGCTGTGCTACACTACACACTATACTATACCACACTGCACTATGCTGTACTGTACTTTACAACACTGCACCATGATATGCTCCACTATTGTATACTATGCAACACTACACCACATTACACACTACACTGTGCTGTATTATAGTATACTATACAACAGACAATATACTATGCTCCACTAGTACACACTAAGCTACACTACACACTACATAATATAATATACTATACTACACCATACTATACCATGCAATACAACACTATAGTATGCTATACTGTACTGTACTATATTATACTATACTATACTATAGAATAATAATAAAAATAATAATAATATAGAAATATCCTATAATTGTCCCTTAGTGGGGAAATTCAGGTGTAACAGCAGCAAAGTGACAGGACATCAAGACATGTAGGTTCACACAAAGATAAACGTATTAGAATATTTAAAAAAAATAATAATAATTAAAAAATTAAGAAAAATATACAGCAGGGGCAAAATTACAACAAAATACTGTGCACTTATCAAAAATAGCATACTCTGATCCAAAGGAATGTGCAACTGAGCTGAATAAGTAAAAAAAAAACAAAAAAAAAACAGAAGATGTGCATTTGTATTTGTGCTGTAATGACAACAGACTATTTAAAATATATGAAAATAAAACTGTGCAAGCAACAGAGATGTGCAATTAAAAATTATTTGATTATTTAATTATTTAAAAAAAATGTTCATACTATAATATACTAGTATGTGAAACCAAATGAAACAGCATAACCTTTAGTCATTTTACTATTAGATCAGCTCTTTTACCAAGCCTTTCTTTTCCATTGGAGGTGTTCATTCTTGCCAAAATGGCTGGTTGTTTTTATAGGAAATAATAGTTTCAACATATCCTGTATGCAGCCCATTGTAGACTGGTGTTTCTGTTTCCACTTTCATTTACCCGGTACCCACACCAACATTTGAGTTTCCTGTGCTGTGGTATAAGTGTGTAAAATAAATTTTGTTGTCTTGCTTTTTTTGAAATAATACCTAATTCAAGATATGTCTCTGAAAACTTTCCAGTTGTTTCCAGCAGTTTCTTAGTTTCCTCTTCTTCTCCGCTGTCCCATTTTAAATTCCTGGATGGGCCCATGAACTTTAATGCGTGCTGACGTGCAGCAGCCTGTCAGTCCGTGATGCACCGAGAAGCATTTGCGGTCGCACCGTATGTGTGGCTGCATGCCTGTCTGCTGGTATATCCTTACTGTAAGTGAGTGCCAGCACACAAGTCTGTTTACGTGAGGATGATCTGTCAAGGAGGACGGAAGGCTGTCTTGTGGGTAACAAGTCTGAACCCATCTATGTGTGTGTTTGTGTGGGTGCATGACCAGTGACTGTATCTGGCAGTTCAGCTGCCTCTCAGGGAACTGTGGGAACAAATGTTCAGACTTGTGTTGTTTGGATTAATGGGTTCAGCATGTATAGAGTCGCTGTATCTACATTAACGTTTGTATATTCATTCAGAGTGTGTCAGCTAACTCGGGGGCAAATGAGGGTAAAACAGTGATATAATTTTAATTATGTCCCACTTCAAACTCATAATGACCCCTCGTACTACTGCGTTACAACTCTTCACCCACAATCTTATGCATTCCCCTCCCTCCTCCTCCAGCTGAAGGATGGCATCACACCCCGCTCTTGTATGAATGCATGCGGCTAAATCTATCTGCGTGTAGGGTTACAGAAAGAGCTCTGGCTTTCTCGATTCTAACTTTAGAGTGTTGTGTACATGTGTTGCTTGTGTTTTGCGACCACAGATGCACAGGCTGGCATTCTTTGGTTCCAGTCCAGGCGAACGGGAGCGAAAAGAGACGGAGCGACACACGTCGTGCCTGCATTCATTTTGGAAAAGGGATGCATAATTTGCGGTGAGGTGGACTTGGATTCATGCAAGGTCATTCACTTCTGTTTACACACTCAGTTAGGGGTTTTTATTTTCATGGCCTCCACTTCCCCACCTAGTATTACATAATCTGCCAAGTAGGTCAGACTTTCGAAACGAAAGGGGGGGCTAGGTTTGGAGGAGGGATAATATCCAACAGAGGATTTATATTTCCTTTCCTACTTGCAGTAACCTAACAGATATCAGTAATATTTAAAATATTTCATCCTTGTCAGGTAAACATACTGACTCAGGCAACTATGAATTGCTTACATCCAGGTCACAGTCTTGTGGTCCTGCAGAGAAAAAGCATTTCATGTGGGTTACTGACTCTGAAACTTTGTTTACGCTTGTCTAATCGATGAGTTGATCTCTGAAGCACTTACCAAGCACTTCTTAAGTACACCTTAATAGTACTGTAGGTTGGACCTTGTTTTACCTTCATAAGTGCCATAATTCTTCATGGTATAGATTTAACAGGGTGTTAGAAACATTACACAGATATTCTGGTCCATATTCACATGATATCATCACAGCTGCTGAAGATTTGTCAGCTGCACATACAAGATGCGAACCTCTTAAAGGTGCAGTGATTGATAAAGATCTGGTGTCTGTGGAGGCCATACAGTGAACTATAATTGTCATGTTCAAGAAACCAGTTTGAGATGATTTAAAGGGGACCTATGGGTGATACAAAACATGTTTATTAAATTTTTGTTCAAAATCATTCAAAGATAATGAGATTTCACCTCAGTTCTGCCTATTTTCAGCTCCTTTCAGAATGAGCTGTTTTAGATCCTCTTGTCACTTTAAATCCAAGCAAACTTCTGCTGGCCACGCCCCCCAACTCAACGTTTACACTCACAACTTTATACAGATTAAAATGGCTGCAAACAGATGAGCAACTGTACAACAGCACATCTTTGACCCTTAGTCAGACCCAGAAGCAAAAGGAGTAAAGCCTTCTGCACAGCCATCACGGATCCAGCAGCGGTTTCTGAACGGTGAGCCAGCAACAAAACACTCGTCTTTTCCAACCGCCATTGTACAGCGTATACAGCGGTAAAACCAGCTGACCAAATGTGCTCGAGCTCTGCTTGGGTTGCTAGGTGACGGGATGGGCTTGGCTGGGGTTGCTAGGTGAGGGGCAGTGCCTGCTGATTCGGAAGGATTTTGAAAAAGCTCGCTTTCTAGACACCAAAAAACATTACCTCATTGCAAGAAAACACCTGGGCAATATTTTTAGGCACGTGGACTGTTTTTAGAAGCAATAGAGACCCAAATGGAAGTACAAAATTATTCAAAAAGTGATTTTTGCATAATAGATCCCCTTTAAGGTTTGTGAGATTGTGGATTATCCTCCTTAAAGTAACCATCAGAAAATGGATCCACTGTGGTTATAAAGAGATGGAGATGGTCAGCGACAATACTGTGGTAGGCTGTGGCTCAAGTGGTTCAAACAGGCTGAGAAGGTGCTAAGTATCCCCCACACCATCACATCACCACCACCAACCTGAACCGTCGATGCAAGGCATGGTTCCATGTTGGGTACGACAGTTTCTCACCTTAACATCTGAAACTGAAGTTTAGAGGAGCAAGAAATATTTTTCCAATATGTTATTGTCCTGTTTCGGTGAGTTTGTGTGAACTGTAGCCTCGAGTTCTTGTTATTAATGGGCTACACTGCTGTAGTGCTGAGAGTTTGTATTCTGCACACCTTGATTACAGTGAGTGGTTCTTTGTGCTGCTGTTGCATTTCAGTCATCTTGAACCTGTCTGCCCGTTCTTCTCTGACACCAACAAGGTATTTTTGTCCACATTTCCCCATATTTACCATTTTCTGTAAACCAGAGAGATGGTTGTATGTGAAAACTCTAGTAGGTCAGAAGTTTCTAAAATGCTCAGACCAGCCTGTCTGATGCTCAGCATCAACCGCGACAAGTCGTCTTTGCTACCTTTGGATGCCTAAAAGCATCAAGTTGCATCCATGTTGTGTTAATAAGAAACTGAACAGGTGTACTTAATGTGGCAGCTGATTGTGTATTTTAGTTAGAAAGCAAAAGTAGTTCTCATGTTAACAAAACGAGGTGGGAAATCGGTTAAATCTTTCTGCGAAAGGGTTACTTTTCTCGTTTTTTTTGGCTGTGGGTCCGTGCGTCCTTTCTCAGGCTCGTGCACACTCCCATGCGATTTGTGCTCGATTCTAATTGTCTGTCCTGTCCGTCCATATTAGTGGCCTGTTTGTTCCACAGAGCCTGATGTTTGTCCTGGGCCCCAAAAAAGAGCTGGGGTTAGGATATGGGAGGGGCAGACAAAGCAAGGTTAGAGGTGGGGGTGAAAGTGTGTGTGTATGTAGGGGGGGTCTTGCCATGGTGCCTGGGTCCTAATGGGATCAGAGGCAAGCAGCGGCATGAGGGGACAAGGTCAAGCTGAGGTGCTGCCAACTCCGGTTAAGTACGAGTGAACCCAATTCCTGTGGGACAGGTGGTCTCTCACGCCATCGCTCCCAGTTTCCCGTTACCAAACTTTCTCTGCCCCCCCTGCACTATTGTCTTTCATTTTTCCTTTCATTTATTCTCACCTTTCAGGTCAACATCACGCATCAGCATTAAAACCAGGTTTTATTGCCAAGACACCTGTTTCACAGACAAGGACTCTTCTTTGGTAACTGGTGTAGAAACGACAAACATAAAGCAAATAATTATATTTTTTCCATATATTTAAAGGGGCAGTATTATGTAAAATCGACTTTTTTGAGCTTTACATCATGTTATAATGTTATTTCCTCACCAAAAACATACCTAGAGTGTTGCTTTGATTCTTGTTTGAGAAACCCTTTAATCTCCTGTGGCAACCATTAGCTGTGCAAAATGCAGAACTAATAAAGGGATACAGCTCCTCCTCGGAGCTGCAGTTGCCCAGCTTCTGAGCTACTGCCTCACAGAGCACCCCTCCCCTGCGACTTCCCCACTCAGCTCCTTCAGACTAGCCAGCAGCACCTGGTGCAACTGCGCATCTGCTCAGGTCATTATACAAGCTACTTCTCAGTGAAACGCTGGTAAAAACATTAAGGGATTTAATAGAGTAGCGATTTGTGACGACTTCCTGAAGGCGGAGTTTCTTTAAGAGCAGGAGCTTCTTAAAGAGACACACTCCAATTTAAAGGAGTCAAATTGCGAAGTAAAATTTCTTTTAAGTCAGATTTGATATATACAGCATTTTTGTTACAAGGTAACATAGTTACTTGATTGTGCTATAAAATGGCAGTTGGTGCCTGGAAAATACATAATACTGCCCCTTTAAGCATGGGGCTGCATGCTGTTACCTTGCAGCAAGAAGTCCCTGGGTTCAAACCCAGGTCTGCGGTCTTTCTGCATGGAGCTTGCATGCTCTCCCAGTGCATGCTTGGGTTCTCTTCAGGTACTCTGGCTTCCTGCCACAGTCCAAAACCATGACTGTTAGGTTAATTGGTCACCCTAAATTGCCCTTGGGTATGAGTATGAGCATGCTCATGCGTGGTTGTGTGTCTCTGTGTTGCCTTGTGATGGATTGCTGACCCGTCCTGAGTGTACCCCGCCTCTCTCCAGGTGATCGCTGGAGATAAAAACCAGAGATGCTGCACATGCAAGGGGGTAAAAGACAATGGATGGATGTCTCTGACATCTTTCATTTGCATACAAACAACAATAATTTTATCTGATTACATGTTTGTTTAACTTTTTTTGTGGGATAAGGCAGCACTTATACCAAGATGAAAAAATTTGATTAATTTTGTCCTTGATGAATTTTATTCAACAATTTGTGTTGCTGCGATACACCTGTTAATAAAAATCTGACATGATCTCTTGATCTTGATTCGAAAACAACATTGCAAAGTTTTCCTACAATGTTATCTTTGAAACACTGGTTTTTCTTTTCAGTCTTAGGCCACAGGTGTTATGCAATATTTTCACCACGTCAGAAGAGGTTATCTTTCACAGAGAAGCGGTGCAGCACGTAGAATTGACCTCATTATCAATCAGTGCAAAAATCTAAACTTATCTGCAGAGTAAAAAGTCCTGCTTCCACAAAATAAATTAGATGAGTAACCTGAGTATATTTAAGACAGCTGTCTGTCATTGACATTGGTTTAGTCCTTTGCATGATTGAGTTGCAGTATAGAGTTTCCCATGTCAGAAAGCAGTGCAATGCGGGCTGTTATGTAACAGGATTCCTGACATGTATCTTAGTCTTTGTGCGTGTTTTTACTTCCTGGAGTTCGTCGGTGTGCTTGTCAGTGTGTGCACACAGCCTCTGTGTTGGTGTGTGAAGGCAAGAAAAGCAGAGCATTTTCTCCCAAACCCCTCAGGTCTGCACTCAGACAGGAAGGATTGGCACAAGAATCCAAGATCCACAGCTCCCAAGCACAACACTTTTCAGGTCGCAGAGTTTTCAGCTTCACAGCCGTGAAAAAAAAAGGGAGTAGAGGTATAAGAGGTAGAGACAAAGTGTTTTTTTTATGCTAAGGAGGAAGCCACAGTGGGGAGATAAACAGCTCTCATGCAAGCATACTGCAGGGCGAGCTGAGAAACCACAGCGCACGTAAGTCGGCACACAGGTATGCAGGCTGAGTGTACTGAAGTGAGGGAGATGAGAGGCTTTGATTAGCACACCAGCTGGTTCATACACACAGTCACATGCCATCACACCCGAGTATCAGCTCTACTCAGAAACACAACTTTATATGAAAGCGTGACTCCAGCAGCTCGCAGAGCAGGATGCACAATACGTGCAAAAAATGTTGAGTTTAGTTCATTTTTAGAAGCTCAAGCGCCACAAATACACTTAGCAGCCACTTTATTAGGGACACCTGTTAAGTTGCTTGATAAGACAAACAGTGAATTAACCAATCACAGGGCAGCAATGCATTTAGGCAAACAGACATATAAATAGCCAAACATATGGACAAATACACATATTTATAAAAACATGGTTAAACTAATATATAAGACCGGTAAACTAATAAATAAAAAATTATTACATATGAGACATTGTTCTTTATTTAATCAGAATGAGTCATGGCCATCTTTATAAGCAGTGATTTTTAAGTCACCTGGACATAACTTCGTGCTGACATCATGTCTTTGAGAGTAACATCAAATGGTTCTGCTTCATTGCTGCGAGATAGCTTGCAGTGGTGCAACATACCTAAAATACTTCTTATAAATAATGATTGTCGTGAGGAGCAGAGATGAATAAATACCACAGGGTGTTTTTAGTTGGAAGGTGCCACAGCGTCGACCAAGTTAAATTCTGGGGGTTGGTGTATTCGTGCTCATCCATCATGTTTTAAACATTAATTCAGTTAAATTCAAAAATACTTTATTGTTCCCAAAGTGAAATTAAATGTTGTTGTAGCTCATATTAATTCAAGGGTCTTCAAAGAGTTGTTGTGGAGGCTGATGGCTGTGGACAGGAAGGATCTCCTGTAGCAGTTTGTACTACAGCAAATTTGAAGAAGCCTTTGACTGAAGACACTGTTTTTCTATGACAGTCCCATGAAGAGGATGCTGAGGGTTGCCTGTGATGTGATTTGATGGAGAATCCTTCTTTGCACCATCATCTCCAGAGGTTCCACAGTCGTCCCCAGAACAGAACCAGCCTTTATCAGGTTGCTGAGATGACGGCAGATCAGATTAGATTAGTTGAGTATTCTTGCCAAAGTAACCTATTTAAAGAACTCCACGCCAAAACAGTGCTAGGATGGTTGATAATGATAACAGGCATAATGTTAAAGACCCACCTTTTTGTTTTTAATCAGTACAGTTCAGGTTTCTCAATGATGCGATAACAGTGGAAAGGATGTGGTGAATGTTAGGTAAGCCCAATCACCATAAATCAACACACTTATGGAAAGCTATTTATGTATTTATTTTTAATCTTACTAGTTTGCCACTTGCCATACACAATTTTCCAGATTTTAATAAAAACCTATTAAATATGAAATTTTTTAATGAAACAAGACTTTTTTAAAGGGGGGTGGGGGTTATAATACAAAATCAATTTTGTTTTAGCTTTATATCCTGTTATAATGTTATTTCCTCATCAAAAACATGCACAGCGTGTTGCTTTGACTCATTAATGCATGTCTGAGAAATCCTTGAAAAGTGTCACCTATTTACCCAAAGCTCTGCCTTGGAGCTTCAGTCCCCAGCCAAGCTTCTGCCCCACAGACTAGCGGCAGCAGCAATTAGCAAACATCTGGTGTAACTGCATGTCTGCTAAACTCATCAATGGGTGGCATGGAGAAGACCCTCCCCCCCCCATTTTGCTTATCAGTAGGGCACTGTTTAATTAAAACTGAATCAAAAACTTATAATGTTTCTCACTTTAGAGGTAATTTACCTGGCTGATTGTAGGAAGCTGTGCTTCTTTTCTACTTTCTTCCTGTCTTAAAGAAGTGAAAATCATCTTAGCACTGAGTTCTGCAATTGCTTCTTTTTGTGAATGCACCACATCTGCACAGCGTCTGCTTGCTTCTGTGTATCTGTGCATGTTTTTCTTTTGATTGGACAGAAGCAGATCATTGTTTTTAGTTGCAGCTTGTCAGAACTCTGCGAATCCCACAGTCGTCACGCCTTTGATTCAGTGGGCCATATCTTATCTGGACACTCTGTGCAGCGGTTATCTCAACAGTCGGACAGCGTGTCCTAACTGACATCTGCGCCTTACTTAAAAATCTGATGCAGCAGCAGCTGAATATACACAACAAGACCTCCCACAAATGATGCATGCATTTGACCATTCACAATCATAAACAAACACTGTACGCATAACCCAGCAAAGTGACACAGGAAAATGACACAGAGAAAACCACGAACAGGAAGTAAGAAAACACCTGGGTGCAGGCTGTGCACAAACCACTTAACTCAAGTGATCTTTCTGTACCACAGTTACCAGTACAGGTGGAGAGAAGTAGTGTTTTACGCTAACAAGTGTCACAGCTTGCCCACTCTGTATTTTTTTTCCCTTCTCATTTCCAGCTGAGCACGTTTGCAGCAGCGTTTTGTGCAGCGGTGTTTGTGAGCTTTCTCTCCGCCTCGTCACATACTGAGGCATTGTGTGTTTCTGAGTATGTGTGTGTACACATGTAAGTATGTGTGTGTTTGTAATGCGGTTTGAACCATGCAGCATCACGGATGTTTCCAGTCATTCTGCTCAGCAACAGATATAGGAACTCTGTGTTCTGATCTTATCGTAAGCTGTTTTCCTCGGTTTCTGTTTCCTTGTTTGCTTTCTGTTTCTTTAAAAAAAGAATCACTACCATTTTTATTTAGTTCTAATATAGAAAATAAACTTCTTCAGCACTAAAATTGGGTTTGCGTACTACCAAACTTTTCTCTTTTTAGCTTTGGGGTTCTTTTAAAGCTTTAATTGGATGCAGAAAGTGAGGTGATTTTTTTCAATTTCTCTTCATCTCTCGGTTTCTTTTTCCGTTATCTGCACACCTCTCCCACTACCTGTGTTTTGCAAACAGCAGAGCATCCTGCAGAGCCACTGCTGCCACCGCTGCTGCAGTGAAACCGAACCAACTTTGTGAGGAGGTTTCCTCCACTGATGCGCAGACAAACACCGCAGGTGATCGGCACGAGTTGTAGGGGGAAGTTAACTGGAGAGCACATGACTTACAGACACTTCTTTTTTCTTTTTTTTTTTGGTTCTTATTTTCACATAAACACCCCCTTTTTGATGTTAATAAAGGTGCTCCTACCAGACTTGTGGGAAAACCACAATTTAAATATCTCCTACACGGTGAAAAATCGACTCCCTCGCTTACAGTAATTCATCGTTTGAAAGAGCTTTTTGACTCAGTCTCCATTGGGAACTTGTCAGTTTTTATCTAAAATATTAAAAACACCTTCTGGGTATTAGCATTTCTGGTGTTTCCAGATGGACTTAAATAAACTCAAGCAGATAGACGTTTATCTTGAAGCAGCATTTTTTTTGTTTTGTTTGTTTTTCATCTCTATGAAACTATTTATCAAATTTGTTGTTGTCCTGTTTAAACCAGCCTAAAACCAAAATGTATGATTTTATTTAAGCAAGTAGGATTCTGTGAAGAAGTGATGCGCGGTGAGTATTCTCCTTAGTTTGAATAAATAGAAAGAAGTGGGGAGGTAACAGAAAACTGTGCAGGAACCCTGCTTTCAGAACATTGAAACGTTTTTTAAATGAATAGGATAAGTGCGGGAAAAAAAGAGCAAAGGAGGAAAAGAAGAAGGGCCGCCACAAAAAGAGGTGAGCGTGGGGTCCTGAGACGGAGGACGTTTCCCTCGTCCCCCCCAAGCAAGGCTGTTTCTCCTTCACTCCGGCTTTGATGTGCAGCGGTGGACCGGGATTCGGTCGAGTGTGTACGAGTGTGTTCGTCTGCTTTTAGTCCCGGCGTGGACAGCCTCAGTTTGAATAAATAGAAAGACGTGGGTAGTTAACAGCCAGACCAAAGCAAATTTCTACAATCTTAAAAAAATCTCCAGTGTCAAAAATTTCCACAGCATGTCATCTAAATTCAACTTTTTTCACCATTATGTTTGTTACAGTGTTGTTTCTGTGGAAGTCTGTTGTTATTTTCAACAGAGGCCATGTTGAGTCAGTGAAAATGACCTCCCTGTGTGAGACGTAGACTCCCACACAGGACATGCTAAGTGTTCCCAATAAGATCTGGCATAAAAAAAACAATCTCAAAGTGCCAGTCACATTTACTTTCACCCCTGGTAAAGATGTGCTATAAGTCCTAAAAATAAACTAATCTTTAATTTGAGTACATTTACTCAGCGGGTTGAACTCCACGTTATTTTCCCACCAAAGTGAATTAGAAAGTTGAAATATACGGCAAGACCAAACTGAGCAAGGATAATATCCCCGACTTCAATGTCTCTCTGCCCGGCTTTCTGACCATGCAGTCAGACAAAGATTTAAAGAGGAGCAGCAAAAGCAAATGAGGTGGATTAGCAGTGCCTGCTACAACTGATGGTGTCATCCGGGACGTGTTACTGTGGAATATCATCTCAGCCGCCCAGATATTCAGCTGTTAGCTCGTCATGACAGTTATAACACAGTCATACAACAACAGTTTTCAGTCAGAGGCCTCTTCAGATTCATTGCAAGACTGACTGCTACAGGAGATCCTTTCTGCCCACAGCATCGC
The DNA here is from genome assembly GCA_014839685.1 of Anableps anableps. Lineage (NCBI taxonomy): Eukaryota > Metazoa > Chordata > Actinopteri > Cyprinodontiformes > Anablepidae > Anableps > Anableps anableps. Next base: position 7,042,752 of record CM026076.1, on the reverse strand, counting down.
CACCTACAACAACTCTTTGAAGCTACTTGGATATTATTTAATTTCCCTTTGACATAAATAAGTTTTTAATTGAACTGAATCAAACTCACCCATTCATTTTTCCAGTTACAACTCTTCCCAATATTTATTCTCCTGGTTTGGTTTTTGCCCTACTCCTGGGTTCTTGTGCCATTTTTGCCTCATGTTGGTGCTTTTTCTGTAGCATCAGCAGAGCTGTAAGTTCCTAGGATTTTCCGTTCATTATCAAAAGCTTGCTTTACATGATACTGCCTGCTTTCTGGGCCTTTACATGGCAGTGAGGAAGTATATGCTTCCTGACAGATTTATTTTTTATTTTTGCTTTTTTAATCACACTTAAATGTTTCAGAACACCAGACAGAGATAGCGTGAGTAAATACAAGAGGCCGTCGTCAAATAATGATTTAATTTGTTTGGGGAAAAGCTATCCAAGCCAAGCTTGAACACAATAGCCTCTCTTTTTAAACGATAATTAACGCCTTCAAACAACTTTGAAATCAGGTTGAACTGGATCTGTGGTCCAACTGCCAAACAATGTACTGAAGGTGACATTTTTCAGAATTTTCCCCGATGAAATAAGAGTATTAAAGCTCTTAAAGCAAAAACTGTGGCTTAAATAATAATATTCCTGTCCTTATTTGGCAAATACAAGAGTTACAGATTAGAGCTGATCTAAGTTTGTCCAGTCTTTCCCCTCCCAACACTTGGAAGTCAGTTTCCGCTCTTGTTGTTTTATGATTTATGAACCATACAAATACTTGTATTCAAGCAGTTCAAGGCGGATATTTTGCACTCCAAGAAAACTGTGCAGGAACCCTGCTTTCAGAACATTGAAACGTTTTTTAAATGAATAGGATAAGTGGGGGTAAAAAAAAAAAAAAAAAAAAAAAAAAAGAGCAAAGGAGGAAAAGAAGAAGGGCCACAACAAAAAGAGGTGAGCGTGGGGTCCTGAGACGGAGGACGTTTCCCTCCCCCTCAGCAAGGCTGTTTCTCCTTCACTCTGGCTTTGATGTGCAGCGGTGGACCGGGATTCGGTCGAGTGTGTACGAGTGTGTTCGTCTGTTTTTAGTCCCGGCGTGGACAGGGCAGAGGGTGGGAGGGGGAGCGTGAAGAAGCAGACCTGATAGGCAGCGGAAGTGAAGATAAAAAGCGGCACAGCTGGACTGATGGGAATGATGGGAGCTCCTCTTCTTTCCAGTAACAAACACACACACAGGGGCAGAGAAAAGTTCCCATCTTTCTGAGTCTCACACACTCGGATAGATTCCTCCTTTGTCTCTTTCCCGCGCGGACACACACACACACAGACACACACACACACACATTTGGCTCCTTGCAGTTGTTGTCAGTGAGTGGGCCCCTTCGCTCAAAACCCCTTCGCTTCATTCTTCACAAATAGTCAGGTGCTTTTTTTTAATTACCCAGAGAAACCGGTCACCAGTCCCCTGCTTGTCTACTGCCTGAACGCTTTGTTTGTGCGCATGTTTTTTTTCTTTCTTTGACTACATAGCTGTAGGTACTTGACTGCAAAGCCGATAACTTCCAGAAAAGAAAGAGCTGTCAGATCCAGCATGGTTCAAAATGAGTCATTGCAGCTGAAACTGTTTTGCTTGGTGCTCATTGTTCCTAGCAGATCAAGAAACAAAAAGAATAAAAATCGTGTCAGACAAGCGCATGAGTCATCGCCTTCAGGCCACAGATTGATTAAACTTTTAACTTTTTACCAAAAAGGTGAATTTCTTGACTTTGTTCTTGGTAAAGCCATAGTAACCACTGAAAACTCAAATAAGGGCTTTTAATCTTTTGATTGATTCAGGGAAAGTAAAAACTGAACAGATTACCGAGAACCAAATGCTCACATGTAGGTCCACGTGGAGAGGTGACAATCTTGCAACTGAATATCAATTGTGTCTAACCGGTTTAAATTTTTTTTAAAAACATTTCCCTGTGGTGTTTTTGAGTGACAATTTGCATAATATCTTGGTAAGACTGTCTTTGATTTACATATCTTTTCTCCTTTTTTGACCTTTAGTAATAAAGATAATTTTAAAAAATCTGTGTTTGCAACAATAAATTCTAAGAAACATAAAACCGTTCAGACAGGGACTTGTGGTCATCTCTGCTTTTTTCTGATAGGATGGAGGTCTCAAGGGGGGTTGAAGTCGACCCACTTCATCAAGTAAGGCAATGGCATCACAGTAAAGATCAAGTAACCAGTACAGTACAGTTCATGTAGCACTGACAGATTGTTATTGAGACCAGTCAGCCACAGGACTTCAAGTGAATACAAGTGATTTATTCTTCATTATCGCCATTAACACAGCGAGTCCGAGGTAAAAAGGGATCTTTCTGCACCACAGTTACCTGCACAGGTGTTTGTAGGTCAATAACTGGTTGTGCCACCTTGGTTTGGACTTTGACTAGGATCTGCAAACTTAGTGCTTAAGTTTAGTTGTTTTTTGTGAGCCAGAGATGGACTTGCAGGTTTGCTTTGGCTCGTTGTTCTAGTGCATAACCTAAGTGTGCTGAACCTCAAAGATATGAATGTTTGGTTGGACATTCTCCATCCTGATTTTCTGAAACAGAGCAGATTTCATGGGTCTAACTGTTAAGTCATCCAGGTTCTGTAAAAGCAAAGTAGTCTGAGACCGTCACATTACCACCACCATGTTTGACTTAGGTGTGATGTTCTTTTACTGCAGAAAAGGTCCATATTTTTCTCGTTAGTCTACAGAATACTTTCCCAAAAGTCTTGGGAATGATCAAGGTGTTTTTCGGGAAATGCGAGCTGCACCTTTGTGCTTTTTGATCAGCAAGGGTTTTGGCCTGGGATCTCTTACATTCAAGGCCTTTTTGCCCAGTCTCTTTCCTATTATTGAATCACTAACACTGACCATATCTGAAACAAATGTTGGATGAAGCGCTTTAGATTTTGTTCTGGGTTCTTCTGTGACCTCCTGGATGAGTGATCTGCTCTGAGAGAAATTTTAATAGGCCCAACATTCCAGTATTGTTCACTACTCCTCAGTGTTTTCACCATATGTTGATAATGGCTTTTACTGTGGTTCCCTGAAAAAAACCTGAGCAATTTTCAGATTGATAGACATTAGTGACTTTATTTCTCATCTGTTCTTGAATTTCTTTAGATTGGGGGCATGATGTGTTGCTTTTTAATGTGTTTTTGCCTACTTCATGTTGCCATACAGGTTCTGTTTATATGATTTTAGTTTCTATAGATCATGGAGATACCAGGCTTAGGTATGGCTAGTAAAACTGAGCCGCTATTTTCAAGCAGCATTGTAGCTGAACCTGGTCATTCATGATTTAACAAAGAAGGGATTATATTTCACATAGTTGGTTTGGAAAGCTTTGCTGTAAATATTGAGGCTTGCTAAATTAAATCATCATTTAAAAACAGCTTTTTGCATTTCCCCAATTATCTTTGTTAGATATTACAATTTGATTGATGATCTAAAACATTTAAATGTGACAAATACACGTACTTTTTCACAGCGCTGTGTAGTAAAAACAACTAGTCCGAGGACCTCACCCTGTGGATTGCCAAGACCAGTGATGTTTCATGATATTTTTAAACAAACAAGAATCTCTTTGATTATTTTATTTAAATCAACATAGTTCATTAAAATTTTCCTTTCTTCTTGTGTGCTAAAACTTCTGACGTCATGAAATATAATGTCTTTAATATTACCTAAGAAAAAAATACTAAAATGTACTAGTGACTTTGAAGTTCTCGTACCATGTACTATCACTTGTTCTGATAATGAAATTAAACTGGATTACCTGTTATTTTCTAAAATATCATAATATATCCCCACTGATGGAATAATAAGGTTTATGAAATAAGAAAGAGGAAATTAAAAGGACTAATTCCAAGACAAATAAGCTTTTCAGATGGACGTTTTTGGCCTGGTCTCTAAGCTGGCATATGAACACCACCAGGTGCTCACTGCTAAGGGCCAGACAGCACTCTGCCATTCACTTTAACAGGGGGCAGTGTGAAAGCCGGATGGCACAAACACCAGCCCTTCTGTGGGCAGTCGGCCTGACTGGACAGAACCTCTTAAAAGGAGAAAGGATAAAGAGGGAGTTTAAAAAAAATGAAAGGCTGAAATTGTAAAAGTCCAATAAGAACACGGGGGGAAAGCAGAGAATCACCAAAACAAGTTCCACTCTCCAGCCTGCCAGCCCCCGACATTTACATTAGAAGAGGAGGGACACAGTAGGCCTGTGGAGGAATAGAAGGATGGGGAGGAGAGGTCCGACGTGCTACTGGGAGGCTGTAAACACTGTAAGACAGTATCTCCATGGAAGCCTGTGCACTGCTCTTAGGCATCTAATCCCCCCTGAATCCTCCTTCGTCCAGCCGTCAGCCACCCAAGTCTATCCAAAGCCAAGTATACTGACCACTGGGCCCCAAGTCGGCCCCTCGCCTCGCCTGCTGGCCTGATTGTCCGGCAGAGCAGATGTGCGCAGAGCGTTGGCCTTGGATGACTTGATCCCCTGGGCTTTACAGAAAGCGAGAGAGGAGGAGAGAGGATAAGAGTGGCCTTGGTAGAGAGGCTAGGTGACCAGGCTTTCTGTTCAGTGAACATCTCACAGTGACATTAGTATCCACATGCCATGTGTTTTTAAGAAACTTTACTTTGATACAACGAAAGTTCTTTGTACCTTAACGTAGCTTTGTTTGAAGACATCCTGTCTACTTTAAGACAAGAAGTACAACTTATTTTAATCTGAGTTATCCTGAGCTCTGGCCTTTGTCACCGATTCTGTTCATAACCTTTATGGTCAGAATTTCAAGGCACAGCCAAGGTGTTGACAGGATCCATTTTGATGGCCTCAGAATTGGGTTTGGATTGGATTTTTTCAGATTATGTGGTTCTGTTGGCTTCATCTGACTGTGATCTACAGCTTTCACTGGAGCAGTTCGTAGCCAAGTGTGATGCAGCTGGGATGAGAATCAGCACCTCCAAGTCTGAGCCAAAGAGAGTAGAGTGCCTTCTCCAGGTTGATGATGAGGTCCTGTATATCGCTGAGTTTAAGTATCTTGGTGTGTTGTTTATGAATGACAGAAAAATGGAGCAGGAGATCAATAGGCGGCTTGGTGCTGTGTCTGCAGTGATTACTGGTCTGTCGTGGTAAAGAGAGAGCTGAGAAAAAAGGCAAAACTCTCAATTTACCAAGCGATCTACGTTCCTACCCTCATCTATGGTCACAAGCTCTGGGTAATGACCGAAAGACCGAGGTTGCGGATACAAGTGACAAAAGCTTAATGACTAGTCTAAAATGCAACTGGCCCAATACCTCTGTGTTTACCTACGCTCCTTTGCTGGACACAGTCATTAACAGAGCTATTAGTACTGTGCTTCGTCCAAAGTCTTCCTTCTGTTCAGTTTTTTCTTAACAAATGTTGTCCTCATACAGTTTAACTACACAGTTATAACTCCTTTCTAGTCTAACACAGTCGCAATTAATTTATTACAGTTTAATACATTTCTGTGTCTAGAAAAGGTTTCCTGTAATGAAATTAGTAGATTGCAGATTGAATGTTTGTTTTAATACCATACATCATCCTAAACAATCACAGGGTGACAGTGAAAAGGAACAACTCCCTTTCAGCAATAAGAACCAGGTTCATTAGTCATCTGCCTCTACCAACTGGGAACAGGAAAGACCCACAAACAAACAGAAGAACTGGACCAGGTGTACTTTCTATGGCAGACTGTTCTACTTTAGGAAACCCAAGGAACTAGAGGTAAACCTGCAGTCTGGACCAAAGAGCTCTGTTGGTAGCAAAGCATCTTTTGTCCAGGACTGACCTGCATTTATTTCCATCCCGCTTCCAAAATTTGTTGCCTTAAAGCATCCCCATACCATGATGTTGCAACCAGCACGTGTCACCATGGAAATGGTGAGTTCAGAGTGAAATGCTGTCTGTTTTCTCCACACATTTTGCATTGCATCTCATCTGACGTTTTTCCACTACATGGCATGAGACAAACTTTAAACAGCACTTCCTTTAGCTTTCTTTGGACAGTTTTCATCCGTTAAGTCCGTATTTGTGGACTGCACAACAAAAAGTTGTCCTATCAACAGTCTTTTTTACACCTGAGCTCTGGATTTCTGCAGTTCCTTCCATAATCAAACAATTGTAATTTGTCCCCTCTGCTTTTTATATTTATTAAGCTCTTGAAATGGTAAGGGTGGCATGGGATTGCATGCAAGATGGGTTGATGTTCTGTGAAATAATTTCCCATTCAACACCTCAGTGTAAAGCCGTTTTACCGAAGCCCGCTTCGTTAGCCCTCCCAACTCTTGTGTTCGGCACTTCAGTCGCAGGGAGAGAGAGAGAGAGAGAGAGAGCGGGAATCAGCTGAAAGATACACATGAGAGAAGTAAAAGGGTAGCCCTGAGGAGGGGGAGAAAGGCTTTGGGGCTTTTTTTGTCAACAAAAGAGAAAGTTAGAGAGTGAGGGAGGGAGATTGAATGCTTAGAGAGAAAGGAGGGATGGTACAGGAGAAAAGCAGAGAAAGTTTGCCGAGCCAGAGCGAGCGGTGGCTGCCAGGCGCTCAGGAATTCATGGTCGATTTGTTCTTGTCCTCGGCCAGTTTGCAATAAAAAAAAAAAAAAAAAAGAAAAAGGCTGAAGGGGAGAAGAGACTTCTGTGAGTTGAGGGGTAAGCAACAGATTGCAGATGCCTCCATTGGAAAGGGCTCCTTGTGAAAAAGTAGGTCCTCCTCTTAGAGTCCAGAGCCACCCTTTAGAGAAAAGAGCCCTTCTCTACTGTAAAGGAGCGCTCGGGACATTGTGGGGCTTGTCAATGGCTCTCGGCTGGGGCGCCGGCTGAATACAAGGAGGCCCAGTGTTCGGCATCGCAACTTCTTCTATTGAGGCCAGAGCCGTAATAGGGGCCCTGGGGGCTCTACAGGGATTTCAGAGGGCCCAGTTTCAATGGAGACCAAGTCCTTTTAACTGGTACATTGTGCGGCTCTCTCTTCCTCTGTCCTGGAGATTGCGAGAGAGGGAAATTCCTCTGCATATCAAACAGAACGTCTTCATTTCTAATGAACTCTGGATGGATTAAATTTTTGGGACACAGTGTGAGACGTAAGGGGTGGGGTGGTATTGTTCGTGTCAGGAGGTGGGGGGAGGTTTCTGTATGTGTGTGTCAGGTTTTGTTACTGAAGCTGGTGGTTCTGCAGCCAGCCTGCCACAGGTGAGCTTAGAGCCAATCAGAGCCTGTTAAAGCACCTGCCAATCAACACAGCGGCCCACTAAACCCAGGGCAACCTCCAGCTGTTTTCCAGCGTGTGTGAGTCCAACTCCGCGTGCTGAGTCTGCACGATTGCCCCAGGGAACATCGGTCAGGAGCTGTTTCCACGCTGTGTTACATTTTCCCATGAAATCATTCTTTTAAAAGCATACATATTTATTCCAAATCAGGGTATAATCACTTATGGTATTGAGGCAGATACGCACAAACACAGAAAGCTGGCAGCTCACAGCGTGGTTACCCGATACTTAGAAAAGACAAACTTTACACAGTCACCATGACCGCGACAGAATGCAGGAGAAAATGTAGCTGATAAACAAAGAGCCGTCCAACAGAGCGGTCGTAGGTTTTCCCCAAACCTCACCCAGCGGTCTAAATCTGCAGTCCCGAACTGAGGCCTTTTTATATCTCTGTTTGTGTGGCTCTCCTCACAACCTGTTTGTGTTTATTCCACCCTGGCTTTATTTCTACAGTTCTGGTCACCCTTTTATTTCAGTGCCTGACCATCACCAAAGGCATATCTGACATTTTCTAAAAAGGTAGGAGAAAGTTGTGCAATTACAATGTGAGCAATGATTAAGCAAAATGTGTTCAGGGTAAACTTCAGAGATGTGCCGTCTTTAAGGTCCAGCCTTTCTGGTTCTGCTTTTCTGTCAAAGACACTCATTTATGCAAACTTTCTTTTAATTCAACAAAACCTAAAAAAGAAGAAAATGTGCTGCAGGTTCTTTGTTTGAGGCTGTAGTTGTAAATTCAACAGATAATGAAGAAACGACAAGATTATCGTAATTCATACATATCTGTAGATTTTATCTGATTTTACAAAGCTTAAAGCAAAGTTTTTTTTCTAAACAAAAGCACCATTGAGAAGGAAATGAACTTTTTCCAACTAGACATACCATAATGATGATAATAATCTGTTAACATTTAGGTTTTAATTTTAGAGTTTCATCTGTTTTCATTAATTACACACCAGAAAAAAGTGTTTGCAATAATAAAACAAATATTAACACAAATTTAAAATCAGGAAAACAACCTGAGGCATTACAACAAGCAGTTTTCAAATGATGATTTTAAAACACAAAGGCTTTTCTAAACCAAACTTACAGTAAACAAACTGTTATCATCCATGAACCTTTGAGCAGGAAGCAGGTCTTCCTGCAGAATCCCCTCATCCCACCAGCTGTGTGTGTGCCATGGATGAGTTTATGTGTTCTATCTGTGCATACAACAGAGATACAGTTGGACGGGAGAACATAACACCTCTGTCTGCCGGGTTCCTTCAATTGTTAGGCAGGAAGCTCGCTCCGGCTCTAGATAAAAGAAAACAAGAAGGAAAATACCGAAGACAGCCACGCAGAGGGAGGGGATGTGAGGAGGCAGCGATGCTCACTCACCCTGAAGAGAAAGTAGTGCAAAGGTGAGGGTCAGGGAACAACAGAGAGTCTATGAACAACAACAAGAGGAGGAGCCGTGTGGTGAGTCAGGCCTGTGGTTTTAGAGGCTGAGGTTCAGCGAGTGTACCGAGGAGAGGGACCCCAGAATGACGCACAATCGCCTGACACCTGTGCACACGTAAGCCACAACCATGAGATGAAACTGATGTCACCTCAGCAGCAGCCGTGGAAAATGGCACTTTATTTTTGTTTTGTAACTGGTGGTGTGTGTGTGTGTGTGTGTGTGTGTGTGTGTGTGTGTTGGGGGGGTATTATAATGTGTATTTTGGAAAAAACAAATAGCTTACGAAGAGAACATTTAAGAACACACTTCAGAGTCTTCAGTCAGATCTATAGCTTGTGAGCCCTTTTCTTGTTCCAAGACATGGTTTGGGTGTAGGAATCAATCACAGCGGTTTTGTTTTAACCACAGTCTTACTGCCTTAGTAATCCAAAGAAATAACAACAGCATCAAAACTGAGAGCACTGACGAGCATTTTCCCCTGGGCCCTTAAAGTTTTAGTTTAGATTCTGTGGATATTATTTATGTTCAAGCCTCCTTATGGTATGAAGCTATTAGCACGCTCACCCTCTTAAAGGAATCTCCCGTTTTATGTTTGACAGTGAAACTTTAATCACTAAACGTCTTTCTGATGAAAACCTTTGTGGGTATTTGACTCATATTTAACCCCTATCTGAGCATCTGAGAAAAATGTCTATGTTTCACCTCTTTCAGCATAAGTAATACGAGATAAGATGGTAGAAAGACAGAATATCATTTTTAGTTGTAATGAGACAGTAATAGACTATAATAATCATAACAGAGATTTTAGAGACTACATGACATTTTTGATAGTGTTGTTTGCTGATCAAAAACAATAGTGTGACTGTCTACTGAAAAGCTACACTGTCCTGAAAATTTTTATACCTTTTATCACATTTTTGTCACGTTAGTACCAGGTTGGACCCCATTTTGCCCTCAGAACTGCCTTAAAGCTTCAGTAGATAGCTTTTATAAAAATGTATCTTTTACATATTTGTTAAAACTGTCACTATGTCCTGATACTACAATAAGTTACAGATAATTTGTGAAAAAAAATCAAGCTCCTCTTGCTCCTTCCAATGGTCCATTTGGGGTAGGGTTAGGGTCCTACTTCCATCTGCAGAAATACACCGCTCTGAGTCAGAAACAACCAATCAGAGCCAGGAGGAAGGTCTTAGCACTGTCAGTCATGCGCCGCTGACATGTACCGAAGAAATCTAAAGACCGCTGAAAGACTCCTGAAACAATCTACCTCCATGGCCACGCCAAGAAATTTTGGTCATTAAAATTATGAACACAGTCAGTGACAAAAGGACAACAAAACCCATCCATCAGAAGTTGGGTCAAACTTTCACTTCAGTTTTACAGGAACAGAAAGGCCATTAGTAGGAGACCCAAAGACCCATCCCTAAGTACTCTTTATAGGAAACCATGGAGGTTACAGTCAAAGTCCTTCTCAAGTCAACTAAACTCAATAAGATTGGTCAAGCAAACCATTATCTGTGAAAAGGATAAAGAGCTATTCCACTTTTAAAGCAAAAATACTAAATTTTTTCTCCTTCCATAGAGCAATAAAGAGTAACAAATAAGGGTGTAACTAGATCGTGGGTGTCCAAAGTGTGGAATGGGGGCCATTTGCACCTCCTTGGAACTATTTTGTGTGGTCCTTTTGTGTACCTTAAGAATGGATAAAACTGGCCCTTCAACAAATGCAGCTAATAGACAGTGTTTATCATTTTTGGGGCAGTATTTTCTATGACAAATTTATCTTCAGTCTTCTTGAATGGAAAATGTTAGTTACAACACAATTTTTTTTTTTTTTTAACTTGCCACTTTTTTTTGTTATTTTTTGTTTTGCTTTTATTTTAATGTCACAACCCCGGTTTCCATCCAATTATGATGCAATGATGATGGTGAAGCTATGCATGGCCATAAAAAAACCAGATGTAGAAAGATGAAGACATATTTCCAAGTTTGGTGCCTCTTGTAAGGCACAAACCAACCAGTGGATGACAACGTACCCAGAGGTGCACGAGGCTTTTTCACTCTGTCATTTTGACCGACGTAATTTTAAAAAATCTGTCATAATCTATTTTTACCTGTCGCTTTTTAAAATTAAAATAATGACATATTCAAGTGCATTTCATTTTCATTCGGTTTAATTAATATTCAGCTGAACAGAGAATTCACATCGTGCCATCACACATCAAGCAGATGAATGCACCTAACTTTTTCTCCGTAGTGACAAAAACCACTTACTGTGGCTCCAGTAACGACATATAAACATTGAAATAAAATGATTGCTCTTAAATTATTCATTGAATATGAACATGAATTGTTCACCCATTTGTGCGCAATCAAATGTTTCAGGGTTTATATTGATCAGAGGCTGAATCCACACTCTGCTGCCGCTGTGGGGAATGAGCTCCTTCTGCACCTGACGCGCTCCAAAGCCTCCATAACTCTTCAACTCGCTGTCAGCTTTCGGACAGCAAAATGCACTTAGTTCAGTGTACAGGTCAGAGATGGGAGTCAGATGGGATTTTTAAAATTATCTTTATAGACTGATTTAGTTACCGCTGCGATATACTCTGAAAATGTCTGCGCCTCTGCACCAAGTAGTCAGGTGTGTGAACTGCCTTCACATTTTCCCATCACTGTTTTAAAAAACTGGTCAAAAAGACAGAAAATATTCCGTAAGCGCGACTCCTGGCTCCACCACTCCCAGCACCGTTTGGAGTGCCTCTCGCCAGCCACCCCATGCTGACAGTCCTCCCATCTGTGCTGGAGGCTTGGACTTTGACATTTTTACAAGTTTCGTGAACAGACCCACCATTGGATGGGAAGGTTTATGTCAGAATTTATTCAGCAAATGTGTTTCCATCTTCCCTTTTGCACATTAACACCTCTTTTGGAAAAACCAAAAACCACCACAAGCAAGCGAAAAAACTTTTTTGCGAAATTTAGGAAGTTTTCAAATTTTGACATTTCCATCGGCCTTTTCTAATGCGATACTTCAAAATGTGCATAAAAAAAACCTTGATGGAAACACAGCTACAGTACAAAGGGACAAAAACGTCCAGTGACTTATAAATCAAAAACAAAAAGGGCTGAATGTTGACTGAGACTTTTTCAAAAGCAGAAACTGAACTATCTCAGAATAACAAATGAAAACACAAAGCATGACACAAGGCACATGTACCCAATCAGCACAAGCCACTTTTTTGAGATGAGTCATGTCAGTAAACAATGAGGCAGAACAATGGAAAGTCTATCTAAGGCCTTGAGCCAGGTTTCACAGTAACTCTTGGATCACTGCCACGTGTCATCAGCAGCTGCCGTTTGTTATTTCTGCAAAACTCTAAGCCTCCACTGTGGCAAAGGTAGATTTCTGTGGGAGTCACGTATCGGTGTAAACGCAGCACATGAGCGCCTGCTTCGTAAGAGATGGAGGTGACAGCTACTTGTAGGAAGGTGTCTCAGTATGTGGGTCAGGTCCACCAGCCTCTAATCCTCTGTGATGTTGACCTGTTTGAACAGCCAGCAGGTTTCTCACCGGCGCAGTTACGTAAGCGCTCACAGGAGGCAGAGCCAAGACAAACACCGACAGAGACCAACTGAGACATCATTCCATACTCATCCTACTAAATTCACCTGAACTTCACAATTAGAACAGGATTTCTCAGAGTTTTTATTGGGGAAAGAAAGCGGGCGTGTGCTGGAATGGGTGGGTGGTGTGAATAAACAAAGATAAGGCAGCTGGTGATTCCCCCACGCTGCTGCAAAACTAACCTGTATCTCAGGTTTATCAGATGCCACATCTCAGTAAGTGGATGGAAAATAACTGGTGTTGACACCTACTATAGAAAGTGCATGTAGTTCTCTCTGTACTCGCTCAAACATGCAAAAAATGGCCTGTGTTGATGGCAATCTATGACCAAGTGACACTTCTTTATCCACGGTCTGATATTTGGTCATCACATCATCTGCAAGAATTAGTTTGGACATTTTCCCAGAGTAAAATTTGTATTTTATAACACTGGGTACCTCTTTCTCCCAGACCATCTTTCTCCATGAAGCTGATGGTTCTTTAACGTTCTCTATTAAACCTGTGAGGCCTTCACAGAACATCTGGATTTTTACCAAGATTAAATTGCAAACGTGGACTCTATTTACTAATTAGGAGACCCCTGAAAGAAACTTGTGGCACTGGATTTTATTTGGGAGTATCGACAAATAGACACCACACTTTTCAGATGTTTATTTGTGAAAACTTTTAAAAACATCATTCTCCATCCATTTCACAGTTAGTTTAGGTTTATCCCATTAAAGCCCAACATACAAAATACATGAAAGGTTGTGGTTGTACTGTGACAAAATGTGAAACTTTGCGAACCACTGTCCGGTATCTACCAAAGCCTGACCTGTACAACTGGGCGTCATATTTTAAACAAAGTAGCTGTGATTATATTGGAATCATTGTAAATGGAAACGTGTAGCTGAGTGGGTAAAATGGGTGCACCATGTAGAATATTTTAGAATAGACACAGTGGGGAAATGTAGGCGTACCAGCAGCAAGTTACAGGTAAATGGAAGCGTCCATATTCAAACTCAGGTGAAAAACACAAAAGCAGGAAAAAAAGAAATAAGAGACTTTAAAGGCAAATTCACAACAGAAGAAAAAAAGAAACAGGAAGCCAAGTAGGATAATGTTTAAAAATGTACAAGATGTGTATATTTGGGCACAGAAAACAGCAGCAGACTATTTACAAGAAATAAAAAAAGACTGCAAATTTCAGCAGGGACGCAAACAGCTTATTTAGTTGGTTGGAAGCAATGATGGTTATAGAGTCTAACAGCTGCTGGGAGGAAGGATCTGTGACAACGTTGCTTTGTGAACCAAGGATGCAGCAGTCTATCACTGAAGGAGCTCTCCAGTTCTCCAACAGCTTCATGCATGGGGTGGGAGTCTGTACTGAGGGTTCAAGTCCTCAATGCGACTGTTCTTGGTCCAACTCGGGACACCAGGACATTTACTCCATATGTTCCTCTCCTCTATCTGCCAAATAACCTGACAGCACTTGAAGAAAGCTGTCAAAGTGAATTCAGACTGTGCCTTTTTTATTGAAAAGGTACAAAAGCTATAAACAACTATAAATGTTGCAACTGCCTTGGGGCTGTTTTGACTCTCAATACATGTGCAGCGAGTGACAAAAGACACGTTGAACCAGAAAAGGATGGTACACTGCCCTTGCTGCACATCTGTCAACATGACTGTTTTCTGTTTAATAGTGAGTCACTTCACCTAAAGTACAGTATGCACTGATGGCATTTCAGTATCTTGTTTCTTGAACACTGCAAAAACACAAAATGTTACAAGGTATTTTTGGTCTAGTTTCTAGTGCAAATATAACTTACAAGTGACTTTTCAGCAGATATAGGAGCTGGTTTTAAATCATTACTTTTTATTGATGAAAAAGTACTAGTTATAAGTAAAATAATCCACGAGTGGGACAAGACATTTTTCCCATGTTGTATGTTAAAATTTCTTGTTTTTCACTTTTTATTGTGGTTTAATTTTCATTTTGATTTTCTTTGAAAAAGATTTATTAAAGGGGCAGTATTATGTAAAATCAGCTTTTTTTGAGCTTTACATCATGTTGTAATGTTATTCCCTCATGAAAAACATAACTAGAGTGTTGCTTGTGCATGCATGCATGTTTGAGAAATCCTTTAATCTCCCATGGCAACCATTCAGCTGTGCAAACGTTTCAGTGAGAACCGAGGTGCAGCTCCTCCTTGGAGCTGCAGTTTCTAAGCTTCCGAGCTTCCACCTCACAGAGCACCTCTCCCCCACAACTTCCCCACTCAGCTCCTTCAGACTAGCCAGCAGCAATCAGCAAACACCTGGTGGAACTGCGCATCTATGGAGCTCATTATACGAGCTACTTCTCAGTGAAACCCCGGGCAAAACGCTGTTAATGGGTTAGCTGTTGTGACGACTTCCTAGAGGCGGAGTTTCAGAAAGAGCAGCACTTTCTTAAAGAGACAGAGACCCAATTTCAAGGTGTTAAATTACGAATTCAAATTTCTTTTCGGTGATATTTGATATATACAGCATTTTTGTAACAACTGAAGGTAACATAGTTACTTGATTGTGCTATAAAATGATTCTATGTGCCTTGAAAACACATAATACTGTCCCTTTCATAAAATTAGGAGAAGACAGACACTTATGATAACGTCATTTGAGAAGAAAAGAATGTATTTACTCCAACTTAATGGGCCTGTGTTGGAGCAGCAGACTGAAGATGACCTGCGGGAACTCCAGTTAGGAAACAACATCTGTAGTTCACAGAAAAAAAACGGATCTGAGAGACCAACATAATGTCACTGGTGACTGAGAAAAATGGGAAACAATCAAAATACACATGAAAAATTATCATTTGATGTACAGGACTGAGACCTTGTGTCAGCCAATGATCGGGACGTCCCTAAATTAAAATCTAAAATGCTGATTAAAAACTTTCACTGACAAGCGGAAAGCATAGACATCCCATAAGTGACTTTAACCAGAGGGTGTTTTATGAACAAGCTAACTCTGTTAGCCCTGCCAAACAGCTGACACAGCTAACAGAGTTAGCTCTGAGTGGAGCAAGGTTGTCAATACTAACTCCAGCATCGATCCGTCGTACAGTAAGCCAGCTGCATGATGAGATGGATCATATCGACTGCTTTTTCATAAAGTGCACTAAACGTCAGCTCAACCCCTCAGCTCAACTTAAAATGGGTTTTACGTGTTTTTATCAGACAGCTCTGGAGACCGCTGTCAGACTCAAAAGGACGTTTTTATTTATTTAACCCTCTTCTGTGAGGATTTTGGCAATTTAAGCACATTTTTCCGAGCTGCATGAAGGGAATGTTGATACAGTGAACTTGTCAAGCCATTCTCTCCTTGAAAGCGATTTATCCTGTTAACAGGGGGGCGAGTTGGATACAAGTGTGATTTACAGCAAAGTTCACAATGTTATTTCATACATGCAGCTCTTAAGGTCATGCATAGACAGGTACATCTCAGCAACTTAAAAAACGCTAGAGAAAAAATAGTTATTTCAGCAATTCAATTTAAAACATGAAACTTGTTTATTAAATAGAATCATTACATACAAAGTGATATATTTCTGTTAACTTTGATGAATGTGGCTTGATGTGTGTCCAGCACAATATGGGCAACCCACAAGAGGTGATTGCTGGCTCCTGGCAAAAAGCTGTATCCAACAATATTAATGGAAAGCTGAGTGGAAGAAAAAAAATGTGGTAATAAAAAGTTTCAAAGCTGCAGAGATAATTGCAGTTCTGAGAGGACTATGAAGTAAAGTTCATTCATGAGGAGGAGTGAATGCTTCAGCAGCCACCAGGTACACTGCAAAAACACAAAATCGTACAAAGTATTTTTGGTCTAGTTTCGAGTGCAAATATCTTGCGATGTAAACTAACTCACAAGTAACTTTTCAGCACAATATAGGAGCTTGTTTTAAGTCAATAATTCCTTAATATTGATGAAAAAAGCTCTAGTTATAGCTGAAATAATCTGCCAGTTGGACAAGACATTTTAACTCATAATATGGGAAAAAATGTCTTGTTCCACTGGCAGATTATTTCACTTATAACTCGAACTTTTTCATCAATATTAAGGAATTATTGACTTAAAACAAGCTCCTATATCTGCTGAAAAGTTACTTGTACATTAGTTTTGTCTTATTTCAAGTGTATTCAAGATATTTGCACTAGAAACTTGACCAAAACACACACTGCCAAAAGCATCAACACCTGCTTTAATGACCATGGCATCACTGTGTTTGTCTGGCCTGCAAAATGTCCTGCTGTAAATCCTGGAAGAATCTGTGCATCATACTGCACAGATTCTTCCAGGATTTACAGCACTTTCTTAAAGAGACAGAGGCCTCTAATCTTCAAGAAAAGATGAGAGGCACTGCACATGAGCTTAAGGTCACTGTTAAAGCAACCCACTCTGCACTGGCGCAGTAATTCACGCAAACGTAGCACTTTTCGGTTTGCAAACATTACATGTAAAAAAAAAACATTTCTTGGTGTTATGTAACACCGAACTTTTCAAAGAAACCGAACTTCAGGTTTTCATTATCTGTAAGGTTAAAATCATCAAAGTTAACCACAACTAAAGATCAAAGTGTATATTTCTCTGAGAGCACAGGAAACTAGATTTATTGCTGCAGTACGACTCTTTACCATTTTTCTCTCTCTCGCTCTTACACACACACAGCTTTAGTGACATCATTGTGTACCCAGCACCGATAAGGCCATCAGTCAACGAAAGCAATGACCTGTTGCATTTAAAAAAACCTAGAGGGGCCAAGTGATTGACTGAGACAACCAGTGCACACACGCACGCACACTGACTGAACTACGGGTAGTTAATGATTACTGGTGTAATGAGACAGGCTCTGCTATTGCACCTGTCACACCAAGGATAGACTGACTCCCGCCTGTTCCTGACAAACCGTCATTGTTTTCACTGGCATGCAACACTGACCCCGAGCAGCCTGTGTGTGTGTGACTGTGTGTATCTGTGTGGGTCTTCATGCCAGCTCGGGAGTGTGATTGTGTTTAAAGTTTAGCAACTATTTACCGGGGTATGTGGAACAAGGCAGTCTGAAAGTCCACTCCGGAGGCATCATTCCAGGTTCTACTGACCTGGTTTAGAGTTTAACCCCGGGCTTTCTGTGGCACTAAAGTTATACATCAGCTCCACAACAGGATGGGCACCCAAAACATTATGTACATCACTACCAGTATCACAGATTTAGAAAAGAGTGGGGTGCTTCTATCAAGTGATGGTTCGTGCGTGAAAGGAAGTAACTCGCTCCTTTTCCCCACCACTAACTTCTTAAAATGTGGGAATAATTAGATGTGAAAAATGCACTGCAGTTCACCACAAAGCACATAGCTCAATCTCACTCCTATCTGCAGGAAGCAGGGGGCCCACTCAGTCCACTCCCCATTGACTGGACATGCATAAATGCAATAAAAAATATGTATTCAGGGCCCAAATGATGAATGCGTTTTCTTATCTTTTGTTTGTGCGCCCCCCCTTTGTAATGCTGCCCTGGGCAAATATCTATGTGGCTTCATCAAAAGCCGCTCACTCTATCAGTTATTCCACAAAGGAGTAAGGAACTGTCCTAACTCGCAAACATATGCTGAGACCCGTTTCTATATCGAATTTAAGGGCCTGTTCACACGGAGACGATCACAGTAGATTTTTGTAAACGATTAAGGAAAAAATCTACGTCCACATGACATGATGCAGCCCCACAGAAAATGATGTAGTAGGTATGCCGGGCCAATCGGTGGCGCCGTAACTCTGCTTGAAAACAACACAAGAAACACTGAATGGCACCATGTTTGCTATCTGTGAGAGTGAGGCGCATGAAGGCTGGAGCAGCTTCGACGTCATTGTTTTAAAAAAGACGCGGCTCGCATGGCCACACAGAAACAGGAAACCATGTTCTAAATTTACCCACTCTGGAGCCCGGTTCTAAAAACGATCGTTTCTGGTCTCCTTAGACACTGAATCTATGTGGCAGCCTAAACGACAAACAACTTTTGCAGTTACACCTAAAATCATCTCCCTGGGGACAGGGCCGAAAGTAACCAAAGAGAGACACTGATCAGGACAATAATTAGCAACTACAATTAAAATTATTATACACATTTAAATAATGCAACAAAGATTGTTTCTAATGTCTGATGGACCAAAAAAATATCATGAGTTTGCAAGACTGAAATAGTGGCTCAAACAGAGTTCCCAAAAAATTACACTTTTTAATACAAATCTGACTCTTTAACTGCTTGTTACAGCTGCAAACTAATAGAAGCACACAGAGTTATAGGCCTATAGTTCAAGAATTTTGGTCATTTTGATGGTTATGGCATAAAGCGAATAAAAACCCAAAATTCGGTTTTTAGGGAAATTTAATCAGATATGGCACGGAAGAACAATTTTCAGAAGGAACTTTGCTATGGAAATATGTAGGGCGAGATTCTGTCATTCATCATTAAATACTCCCTGCTTGTATTTATGAATTGCCATTGCAATACAGAGGGAGCGATGCATTGCAAAGTGACACTAATGATAGCATCTTTGCTAGAGATAGCATATTAGCTGCTGTTAGCATAGCAGATAGTATTCAGTGAAATTCACAAGCCACAACACAGAGTAGCACAGAAATGTCCACAGTAACAAGTGAGTGGGTGTTAATGTGGCTCGAGCTGACGGGGGCACAACTACGGGTTGGTGCTGAGATCAAATCAGGCTCGGTCTGCTTGCCTGAGTCAGAATTTATAATATTTTAAAAATCCAAAGCTTTTGATTACCTCAGGGCTACATCTATAGTAATGTGTCACAGCATCGCACCATAACAATGGTTTTCAAAGAAGCAGATATAAAATCTAGCTCCTTATCTAATGAGAGTACATTTGCAATCTACAGAAACAAGGTAAGGCACCATGGAAACTTTTGCTTATTTTATCATGTTACAACCATAAACTTTAATGTTTTTTATCAGGATTTTATTAAATAGATCTGAATCTGTTAATGGGACAACGATTCGTCGTCACAAATTCAGCCTAAATTGACAAAGAAAAAGGCCGCCGTTGTCAGGAGGCCAAAGGAAGTTATGAGTGAAGTTTGTCACGAGCCCTGTAGACGACGAACCTAACGCATAAAACAAAGTTTTATGGTCAGTTGAGACCTAAACAGAACTTTTTTAGCTTATATGCATAACTATTAGGGATGGGAATTGATAAGAATTTATCGATATCGATTCCAATATCAATCTCAGTTATCGAGTCAATTAAATAATCGATTAAATAATCCCTGGTTGTCAGAGGATGGCTGTCAGACAGGCACAAACACATGACAAAGTGGGTTCTTCATGTCAAGAGTGCCTGTTTCCAAAACAGCCATTGGCTCTGAAATGGGACTGAACAAAGAACGTCATACGACAAAGCCAAAGGTTTATCTATGAATTTTTAAAAACACAAAAGACAAACAACGTGAACGGAAGCTGTTATCTTAGTTTTAACCTCTCAGCTGGAGGCAGAGAGGTTAATTGTGGGGGTGGAGCTTGATATCGGTTTGAGAAGTGCCCTCAGCTGACTCACGGCTGTCTCTGTCATTCCTGTCACTGCAGAGACTGCAGAAAGGCCCAGGCCTCTTAACATGCATTAAAAAGAGGGTGAGAGGTGTAACAGTGGGAGACCATGTGTATCTTGTCATATCATATCCTGATTAATTATTATCTTAAAAAAGTAACCAGAAGCAACCTAAATTAAATTTTAAAAATTATCTACCAGGAGTTATGAGTTTCTGAGGGTTAAGGCTAGTAGTCTTGATTTATGAATACAAGTATATGAGCTGAGAGAAAAATAATGATTCTATTAATAATAACCAATGCTTGCCATTGCAATACAGAAGGAGTGATGCACTGTAAAGTGAAGCTAATGTTAGCATCTTTGATAGTGATAGCATATTAGCTGCTGTTTGCATAGCAGATAGTATTCAGTGAAATACACAAGCCACACCACCACAACAAAGGCCACAACAGAAGTAATAATAAAACTAAAATAGAAAAAAATTATTATAAAAATAAATTAACAGTACAGAAGTTGTGCATAATGTTATGCTAATACTTTAATGACGCCAAAAATGTGGGTGAATGAGAGACAACAACGGTCATGACCTTATCATCCGACTCACCACTGCAAGGCCCCAAGATCCTATCTCCCTTACAGGTTTGTGAATAATGTTACTTTCAGACATGCACAGAGGAAGATGTCTCCCACAGCAGTGGGCAGGACTTTTACTACCATTTTATTACTTCTGATCTGACTTTTGCTGTGTTGTGACTTTTGTATATCGTTGAACCGTCTGGGTAATCATAAGATAGTGTTGGTCAACATGCCATCAAGACTTTACCTAATGCTAGCATCTTAAGAAATGTTCAAACATTACCTAACTTCAGCATAATAACTAATGTTTGTCATTAATGAATAACATGCTAGTTGTAGCATTTAGCTAATGTTAACATTTTAACTAGCAATAAAATATAAGCTGCTGCTAGCATAGCAGATACAGACTGACTGCTAACATATGATTAGGAGCCTATTAGTTATTATGAGCATATGAGGTATTTTGAGTCTGATACCAAATTGCAGCATAATCCACAATGTTTGCTAGCAATAACATCATACTAGCAATAATATGTCTGCTGATGTCAGCATTTTCTTAAGTTTTCATGGTTTAATTATTACAAAGGTAGATTCTCGATTCCTGATGGGTTTTAACGCTCAAAGCTGATGCATTTTGGGCACAACCCAACAAAACCTTATAATATATGGTGCTGGGTGGTAGCACAACACTGGAATCATGTTCTTCACTGTCAAAACATATTTTGAGCAAATTGTAGCGAATCTATAACACCCATTACACATGTAAGCATGTCTAAAGTCTTGCATTGTAAAACATAGATAAATGATGCATAAAAGTATTTGTAATAAGTCAATAAGGCATCATCATGTCCAAAGAAGTCATGAGTCAGTTACTCGTATGAAGGTACATCAAAGTTTTTAAAAGTTATTGTTCCAAAATAACTAAATTTTTCCATTATTCTCAAATCTTGTTTTGTTATTATTTTTGATTTCCTAGTAGGATAAATAGTTAGATGGCTCAGTAATTAATAGCAATAGTGCTTTGTGGAAAGACCAACTTTCCCACTCCTTGAGAAAACTTGCATGTTGGAACAAATTCTGACCTGTTGCCCAAGAGCTCCTGTCAGCAGCTGCGGCTGCTGGTGGCAGCTTGCCTTAGTCCTCCGGACAATTACTGATACCATCTGCAGTGCTGCTATAATCTGTCAGAGGAGAAGGGTTCCCAGGAACACCAACATTTTTGTCAAAGAAATAGAAAGACAGCGCAAACGCCAGAGCACAACTGGACTGATCTTTACTGTACAGTGATGAAGATTAAAGACAGACGAAGAAGAAGCAATTGCAGTTTACCCTTTCTAAAAGCAAAGCATGGAAAGTTTTTACCCGCGTCCCAACTAGCTACTTTATACTATATTCACAGCACTTTTGATCGGGAGAGAGAAAGTAGCACAGAAATGTCCACAGTAACAAGTGAGTGGGTGTTAATGTGGCTCGAGCTGACGGGGGCAGAACTACGGTGCTGAGATCAAATCAGGCTCGGTCTGCTTGCCTGAGTCAGAATTTATAATATTTTAAAAATCCAAAGCTTTTGATTACCTCAGGGCTACATCTATAGTAATGTGTCACAGCATCGCACCATAACAATGGTTTTCAAAGAAGCAGATATAAAATCTAGCTCCTTATCTAATGAGAGTACATTTGCAATCTACAGAAACAAGGTAAGGCACCATGGAAACTTTTGCTTATTTTATCATGTTACAACCATAAACTTTAATGTTTTTTATCAGGATTTTATTAAATAGATCTGAATCTGTTAATGGGACAACGATTCGTCGTCACAAATTCAGCCTAAATTGACAAAGAAAAAGGCCGCCGTTGTCAGGAGGCCAAAGGAAGTTATGAGTGAAGTTTGTCACGAGCCCTGTAGACGACGAACCTAAGGCATAAAACAAAGTTTTATGGTCAGTTGAGACCTAAACAGAACTTTTTTAGCTTATATGCATAACTGTTAGGGATGGGAATTGATAAGAATTTATCGATATCGATTCCATTGTCAATTTCACTTATCGATTAGAGTCCTTATTGATTCTCATCGATTCTCACTGAGTTAGGAAATAAACTCTTTAATTCAAAACATGCACCATGTTGTATGTGATTCGAACAAAATTAAAGCTGTCTTAAAATTAAGAATCCCTCTGTCAAATTAATATTTTAACATGAAATGCAACTTTATGCAGACATATCTGCATGTTTGCCTTTTCGGGAAAGATCTTTGAAGACTTAAAGGTTGTTTTCAAGAGGTGCTTTTAATCTGACAAACGAGGCTCATCGGAACCCAAGTTCTAATTTATTGAACATGACTATAAATGTTATTGTGAGATGGATATTATTCGTACAGCATGGCGCTAACATTAACACAATAACCAGGACGTGGAGGAGTTTAACGTTACCTGGGACATTCATGGCACGAGACGCTGTGCTGGAAGCTCCGCCTCTCCAGAGTCACCGCCGTCGCTAAGCAACGTATCAAACACTTTACCTCCGTACAAATCAGTTTCATGCTGTGTGGTCAGCTGTTTAAGGATGTTGGAGGCATTTCATCCATTTATTGTTATTAAAGCGCTGCACATGTTGCAACCGGCCCTATTATCGTGTTTTTTTTCTGAAATCTAACCGTTGATTGGAGCGTTTCCGCCGCGACGCCATCTTGGATATTTTCTAAATCAAAATACGGAGGGTGTACAATACGTCATCACGCAAATACGTCAGATGTTACCGAAACCGACGAGCGAAATCAGAAGGCAGGTTAACGATTTTCCAAGGAACTGAATTACTGAGAACCGGTTCTCTTCAAGATTCTCATCCCGAATAACTATATGTGGTGGAAACATCATGCTGTTGGAATGATTTTCCTCAACAGGGACAGGAAAGATGGTTTCCTGTCTCTCCTGCAGCCTCAAGTCTCAAGGCTGCAGGAGACTTGAGAATGCAGCCAGAGCAACAATGGCAAGGTTTAGATCAAAACCATATAAATGTGTTAGAATAGCCTAGTCAAAGTCCAGACCTAAATCCAATAGAGAATAGATGTCAAGACTTCCAGTTAATGCAAAGAGATATGAACAAAGATTCCTAGTCTGGCACAGTTCAAGGAGACGTGTCACTAAAAACTTGCTGCTGTAATTTTAGCCAAAAAAGGAGGTTTCTGCAATCATATCACATCTCACTTCATAATTTTGCACTACTTTGTTTTTAACTATCAGATAACATCTCAATATGATACATTAAAGTTTGTGGTTGTAACATAAAATCTGTAAATTTTTAAAGGAGAAAAGAAAATGTTTGCTAAGGAGTAACCTGGGAAACAAAGAAAAAGTTACCCACAAGGACACTTTATCCAAGGATGTGGAAGATCTGCTGCAGCTTTTGTCAAGTTTAAAGTAAATGTTTCCAACAAGTAATTTTTTTCCCAGACTTAAAGCAAACATGATGGACTCCTGAAAGTGCAATTGCAAGTGTGGATGGCTGAAAGGCAGGTTGATGCCCAGCTGAGCATGCCCTCCTCTGCAGCATATCCTTCCAGAGCACACGGAAGGAAGAACATTTCAACATGCAGAAAATAACTGTGAACTATTTGTTTCTCGAGCAAGTGCAATGTGTGTGAAATGCAGGTCAGGTGAGTCACCTTCTCAAACCTGACAGTGCTGTCTGTTTTTTAACACCTGAATGGAAAAATACACCCTGTGTGTGTGTTTGTGTGTGTGTTCGCACAGACACACACAGGCTGATTCATACTTTTATGACTGCCCTGGCAGCGCTGTACAAAGCCATGCTGAAAGCTCCAAGGACATGCAGGAGTGTACATGCTCACACATACGCACTCATGCCTACACAGCGTTTTATCCCCTCCCAGTTTTCTCACATTGACAGAACTGCGATGGTCCCATGCATCTTCTTGTACAACTTTTTCTGTATTCTCAAATTCACTCCAGTTCCTCAATAAGCGCAGGGCAAGACTAACACAAACAAATGCACGCTGGTTGACCCGCTGAGCTATAAAAAGACAGCAGTGTTTAACCCGTCCTTGAAACTGCACAGATGACCAACGACCCACACATTCAGGCTCATAAACACACTCACACACTGTATTACACTCTGTACAGTTTATGTTTAGAAATGACAGCTCTGTCTGTCTTCTGTGTTTTAGTCAATACCGCTCCCGTATGTTTGGTGCATGGTGCATTTGGAAGGTCCTAATCTTATCTGCAACAAAGGTCGAAGGTGTTCTCCCTGCGACCCTCTCATAAAAGTTAAGCTTGTTCAGCCTCTTTCTGATTGTAAAGACATGCACTTTCATATCGTCAACAGCAAGAGCCTGCTGCAGGTCCCATGGTGACCTTTGAGGATTTTTGAAGACTTCTTTTAGCATCTTGCAGTCTATTCTCAGGACACTGCAAAAACACAAAATCTTACTAAGTATTTCTAGTCTAGTTTCTAGGGCAAATATCTTGAATACACTTGAAATAAGACAAAACTAACTTATAAGTAACTTTTCAGCAGATATAGGAGCTTGTTTTAAGTCAATAATTCCTTAATATAGATGAAAAAGTTCGAGTTATAAGTGAAATAATCTGCCAGTGGAACAAGACATTTTAACTTATAGCATGGGAAAAACGTCTTGTTCCACTGGCAGATGATTTCACTTATAACTAGAACCTTTTCATCAATATTAAGGAATTATTGATGAGCTGCTGCATCGTGCTGAAAAGTTACTTGTAAGTTAGTTTTGTCTTATTTCAAGCGTATTCAAGATATTTGCACTAGAAACTAGACCAGAAAAACTTGGTAAGATTTTGCTTATGCAGTGGATGAAGTTGCTTGGATGCTCAGATCTGGGCAATGCTGGTAGTTGTTATGAATGTCCAACACTTATAGACTGTTTTCTGTAGTGTGGACTGGCTGATTTCAATATCTTTCAAGACCTTAGACTGTCTGAAAGCCTGAGACAGCTCTTTTTGTTCTCACCATGTTGTCCTTCGCTCGTCAATAGTCAGGAACACACCAAACCATAGGGGTAAGGCTTTAAACAGGACAAATCTCCTTTAAAATGCTGAGTAATTATGTTTCTATCGTGTGCACCTGATGTAAAAGTGTAATTTATTCCTAAAATTTCTTTTTCTCTTCAAACATGTCAGCTAGTTCCAAGTGGGGACCTCAGCTCCCGGCGAGGTTCTTGTTCATACCAGAACAGCATGTGTGCACCACGTGTCCATCTGTTTTCTCCACCGTGAGGCCATTTGTTGTTTCTAGAGTCGAGCTGCACATTCACTCAGCTTTCTCCTTTTGTTTTTGTTTAGTTAGCTGCTTTCTCTCTGTCACAGACATGCACATGCAGTACACCACGAGCAGTAGCGCACCAGTAACGCAGAAGTCGCCTCACTGTGGCATCCTCGCCTGTTTCTGTCTTTTAACCTCTAACTCAGCCTCTGTTCTTCTCATCTTCACTCTCATTTTTCCACTCCTCCCCTCAGTTCTGTCGTGATGCTTTAAAAGTCATTGACCTTTGCTGGTTTTGCAGTCGGTGGCAACCCTTCAAGAAAAAGCGGGTATAAGACAATGGATGGAAGTTTCGCTAAAATGCTAAAGTATGCTTATCCCCTTATCTTTGCAGAAACAGTATGTGTGCAGAAGACATTTTAACTTATAATATTTTAACTTTTATAATATTTACTTAAAACAAGCTCCTATATCTGCTGAAAATTTACTTGTAAGTTAGTTTTGTCTTATTTCAAATGTATTCAAGATATTTGCACTAGAAACTAGACCAACAGAACTTGGTAAGATTTTGTGTTTTTCCGTATAATGCTGTCGTGGCACCATCATCATAGTGTGTTTGTGCATTGCTCTAGCAGAGACAGTGAAGGTGGTCAGAGTTGATGAGAAAATGGATGAAAGAATCTGTTGAAAGATTAAAAAAACTTGAGACTGGAGCAACAACTAGAGTTACAAAGCATGTTATGTTTTATAATGGCCCGGTCGAAGTCCAGACCTAAATCCAATTAAGAATCCGCGGCAAGATTTGAAAATCTGACTGACCAACCAAATCAAATCGGACCAATCTGACAGAGCTTGAGCTGTGAATGAGGCAGAAATTTCAGTTTCTAAATGTGCAAAGCTGGAAGAGACAAACCGCAAAAGACAAAAGACATGTATATTTGTTCATATTACTGTCAGATTTGTGTTCCTCGGTGAGTATCTTTATGTTTCGTGAGTTTGTGTCTGTATGTTGGCCAGTTTCCAACAAACTGTAAATCACCTGCAGGCATGGCTGGTCCAATCTTCTATCCAGATGGCCTCCCAGACTCCTGAGACTGCTTTACTGCAAATTTCACTCTGCTCCAAACAGAAGTGGTCATTTTTACCAACTAATGACACATTCAAGGTACAACACAACCAACCATCTCTGTTTCATGAACTTCAAAGGTGGGTTGAGCCCTTCCTAGATCAGTATCTTTGCTCCTTTGTTAGGGTGGTGCTCTTGTGTTGTTAGTGCCCAAAGTGTTATGACAGGCCACCCTTGACCACAATGCTCCACTTTGCTATAATTAGCGCATTTCTTATCTAGTGCGAGTTATAGAAGAAGAGTGGAAGTTAAGAGGCTCAAAAACATCAGCAAATCATTGTTGTGGCTTTGTCTCTTGCCACGAAAAAAGGTAGAAGAAGCAGGAGCAAAATAACTAATAGAGGAAATTGATAAAAATATGGAAAGTTGATGAAAAGGGGAGCACATGGGACAAAATTTAAGATGAAGTTTGGCTCTAAATCAGAGATAAACATCAAATCTGGCTTTCATGAGTCAGGCTCTCAGCATCTGTCATCTCCTTCAACTTTTTTGCTCGTAGACTGCAGGAGACGTGTAGCTGCTAACACACGATGACAGCCCGTCCACATGGATACACCAAGTTCTGACAGAATATCCTGGAGCAGACATAGCTCTGCGAGCACAAACTGACAGAACTGAAAATGCAATCTGTCTTCAACCTCACAATCCAGAAAAACTCATCAAAATGTGAAGAATAGTGACTGGAAAATGGAGAAAATGGATAAATCTTTAAAAACATAACGTATATTCGTATGTGTTCCAGTCCACTGTTTGTCCTTCATGACAGGATATGACTGATATGGAAAGACTGTCTGCCCCTGCTGCAGTGCATATGCACACATGCACAGATTGGTCAGGTTGCCTCTGCGATCAGATGTCCATGTCTTCCATGTAAATGTCACTTCACATCTGGTCATTTTTTTCCACGGAAAATTTTAGAAAAGAAAATCTTCCAGTCCTCACGGAGTGTGTCTTCATATCTATTAATACGCTCCTTTTTATCCCCACACAGCCGTCACATTTTGGTCTTTTTGTCATTCGAAGGCTGATTCATGTTCACAGAGTGGTGTTGCTTAGATACCGGATACCAGTTCAGATGTTTAAACTCAGTCTGATTTATTAGTTTGCTGAAATGGACGCTTTTGTTGACTCAATTATGTTTGGCTTGTGTGGGAGGATTTTATCAGACAGTGAAAACTCTGAGGTAGTAAATTGTACAAATGTGCGACTCAGATGAATAGAGATCATTTAAGCAAAGCTTTTATTAATTTGAACAAATTAGACATTAGTCAAACTTATTACACAATGCAGCAGAAACACATTTTTATGCATTAATAAGACAATGTATTCATATTTATCTTCTCTAAAGAGAGAATAATTTCTTTGCTGTTGTTGAGAAATGAACTTTATGCAACCATTGATGGGGTATCATAAGTCCCTTCTTCACGGGTGTGGCTTTAACCGGTTCTTCCCCTGTCAACCTCCGCTAGATTTTTCTCTGATTGCAGATCCTATGTGGTTCCTCCCTGTTTTTTTGAAACCACTTCAGAGGTGGTACAAGCTCGACCAAGCCGTGTATTGCGTGCAAGCATTTTGATTGGCAGCAGACTGCACTGTTGATCGGCCCATGGATTTACGTAACTGGATGAGGGAAGAGGGTACTTGCAAACTCCTCGAACGACAATATCTCAACCTCCATTTTCCATCCAAGATTAGCCCGTAGTAGTTGGCAAGATGGTGAGCTGCAAACGATATTTCCATGGTCAAACCTTGTTATTAATTGTGGTAGAATAGCATATACAGCGTCAACTGAACGGAGCAACCCACAACAAACAAATACGCCAAGAGATTTTGGAGAAACTGGCCGCCCAAGGCTACACGAGCAACATGAAATCATCGAAGTGCCGACCACAGCTCCTGCACCCTCAAGGACTGCCCACATTCCCACATTCCTGCCCATATTCACGCCCACATAGTGAGGAACACACTGCCAGTGGAGCTGCACCCAACTTGGCTAGAAGCAAACAAGACAATAACCGGCTAGAGTGAGACTTGACAGGATAGAAGGGGCTATAGTAGTGGGAACCACAAGGTCTGACTTCAGATCAACTCTGGCAAGGCTTTGGGAGATCCTAATGGTACAAATGTTTGCAGGACACATCCTGCATCCAGATCTCTTATCCCTTGTGAGACATCACTCTGCTCCAGCCTGTCAGCAATACAACTGTCTACACAAGACACACCTACCTTTGCATCATTAAGGTGTGATGCCATGACCATCCAGGTTCACCCATACTTCAGCGATCAAATATTTGTGGAATCAGTTCGGACACAAACTCTGACCCAGTTCTGTTCCACTGCACCTCAATAGCCAGCAATGATACCTGTAGCCTTGTCACAAGAGGAAATCCAAAGGCTGTATGACTCTGTTCTCCATGACATTACAGATTCTCTCCCAACTCTTAAACTTGCAAGCTAAGAGAAACTTCCTTTATTGGTTTTAAGCTAAAACTTGGCCAAACTGAAGGCCAGTAGTTCAACAGGACAAACTGCAGAGTCATGCATGGCAACTGGTTAAATTTACATTTTGTCTGTTAAGTTTTCAATCAAATTTCAATCAACAACAAAAACAAATTCAAGTCTAATGAAGAAATATGGAAATATCAGTCTCTCCAGGAAGTTGTGATCACAACTACTAACACAAATTCACTCATCATTCTCAATTTTTGCACTGACTTGCAATTTTCCCCAGTCATCGCAACTTTTCCACAAATCTGACCAAGGTCCTCTTCTATGTCCACTTTTAACATGCTTTCCGGGGCATCTGGGGAAATTTCATTAATCGATGAAAAATGTCTGGGTTTTTAATTGACTGGTGCGATGCAAGGAATAAGACAGCCTTTCTTTTATTTTGGTTGGCTTGGAGCGAACGATGGCGAAGTGCCCAGCAGGTGGGTGGAGCGGAGATGGAAGCAGATAGACTGAACACAATGGGTTGCAATGCAGCATTGCAGCTGATGTTTACAAAGTACAAATGCAGCTTTACGAACAAACTGCAAAATAAACTTCTTTCATACTGTCCCAGTCGCAACAAAAGGGTGGCTGAGTGGTGGGGGAGTTCCACCCCCCCACACACACGCCTCGGCCACTTATACACCATCAACCACCAACTCGACCGCACCACTCACTCATCTTCTCTTTCCCTAAATAAATGTAACTTTTACATACAGACATAATTCATCTGGTATAATAACTTTTTTAGGGTGCTATTTCAAGAACATACAGTAATTTCAACTTTCTTGTAAGACCATGTTATGGCAAGAACAAAGCTTAAAAAAATTTGCAACTTTGGCCGCAACTCTTTGAAAAATGAGCTGCAAAATCAGTCATTTTAGGCCATAACAATCATCAAAAAAAAAACATTGCGACATCCTGGAGGGGCTGCATTATATCTTAAGTTTAGATGAAGCAATGGCTGTAGACCAGAGGTAGGTAGCCAGTAGGAACATTGGTGAACCTGACCTGCCCAAACCCAATGCCGCCCCACCCTCTAGCTTTGAGTCTTCTTCACCAAGACTTGTTGGTTAAATTAATTTAGTTGTTGCCATGTGATTGACTGATTGATTGATTCAGGTCTACCTAATAAGGTGGCTGGTGTGCTGATCAGCTGCATGATCCTGTGCCATCTTTTGACCCCAATTATGCAATGCTTGTTTTTTTATGACAGTCCTGCCCCAACCACTCATCATGCATGACTCCTACCTACATATTAAGAGCCGTGTGCTCTGCCCATGGCGTGGTGCAGCTGTGGATTGGGACCACAGATGGTGCTGAATAGTGGATGAGATGGTGGAGCTGCATGATGGAAGCCGCCTGCACGAGGTTAAATTAGGTTAGGTTTATGGTTCATGACCCCAGTTAGCTGCCATCCTCTTCATGTGATTCATATCTGCAAAAATCTGGTTTATTACAGGCTGTATTTTCTTATCTTCCTTTTTTTAGTATGTTAAGATGGATTTACAATGAGCTACTTCTCAGTGCAACGCTGGAAAAAACGTTGTTAAAGAGTTAAAAGCGGAGTGCTGTTGTGATGACTTCCTAGAGGCGGAGTTTCAGAAAGAGCAGGACTTTCTTAAAGAGACAGAAGCCCGATTTGAAGGCGTTTCATTCCAAAGTCAAATTTCTTTTAAGTCATATTTGATATATACGGTATTTTTATAACAGAAGGAAACATAGTTACTTGATTGTGCCATAAAATGATTCTATGTTCCTGAAAAAATACATAATCCTGCCCCTTTAACATTAGACTAACTGAAACTCAAGCATATTTTTTTGTGTGCCTAAGCCTGCACTGCAAAAATACAAAAGCCTACGAAGTATTTTAGGTCTAGTTTTTAGTGCAAATATTTTGAATACACTTGAAATAAGACAAAACTAGTTATCAGTGAAATAATCTGCCAGTGGAAAAAGACATTTTCCCCAAATTGTATGTTGAAATGTCTTGTTCCACTGGCAGATTATTTCACTGATAACTACTTATTGCAACAAGCTCTTAAAGCTGCTTAAAACAAGCTCCTATATTGTGCTGAAAAGTTACTTGTAAGCTAGTTTTGTCTTATTTCAAATGCATTTAAGATATTTGCTCTAAAAACTAGACCTAAAATACTTGGTAAGGTTTTGTGTTTTTGCAGTACACTGATCTGCAAAAAAAACCCCATTAACCTGGAAGTGCAAGTAAGGTGGAATTACTGAGACATTTAACTTTTTATTCCATTGTATTTTTATCTTGGGTAACATAGCTAAATGAGTCATGATGTATTCAAATTCAAATTCAAAAATACTTTATTGATCCCAAAGGGAAATTAAATGTTGATGTAACTCATTTAATGAAGGAGTTATTTTAGACGGTGATGGCTGTGGGCAGGAAAGATCTCCTGTAGCTGTCCGTTTTACAACCAGTCTGAAGACGCCTCTGACTGAAGACACTCTGTTTTCCAATGACAGTCTCGTGAAGAGGACGGTCAGGGTTGTCCATAATTTCCTTCTTTGCATCATCAACTCCAGAGGTTCCACAGTCGTCCCCAGAACAGAACCAGCCTTCTTTATCAGGTTGTTGACCCTTTTTAGGTCAGTTCCCTACATTGTGGTGGAGAACCTGTGCTGGCTCAAGGTGAAGAGCCCTTAATGTCAGTTATAAATTAGCCCCTTCAACATGAACAAATTATGTTTAGTGGAAAGCAGCCAAAGCGAGTTGAAAAATAGCTTTCTTGTTGTACTTCTTGCTACGCAGCTCTGAATTAAACAGCATGTGAATAGTTGTGTATTGTCCCCAACTGATTAATACATCTTGGAAAAAGACAAAAGACAGTTTTCCTATTTTTTTTTTTTTTTTTTGCGCTCTTTTGGACACCGCAGGACGTGCTTGAGTGCACATTCTCAAACAATTAGGAATGAGTAAAAGTTTCCTAATACACAAATTCAAAGCATTACGTGGAAGCATGAAAGGCTGTTTGTCCTGGGAGACGCCTCATAAAGTGAGTCAGGCATGACTAGGAGGTTTGGAGCCCAGGATGCAATCACATCGGGGAGGATAAAGTTTCCACAAACAAGTTTCAGATCAGGTATGCAGCTGCAGATTTATTTTTATTTTTTTAAAGATGTGATATTTGAAGCAAGCAGACAGACAAGCAGGTAGATGTTCAGATAGACAGCTGCCCAACATATTAAATAGCATTAGCTGGAGTATTGTCTCATAACCTTTTACCCCCCAGGCCAGAGATGTTCCCTACAATGCATTATGGGTTATGAGTGGACACAGATACAGCTTTACTCAGCTGGCCTGAGGCATTCTGTCCCGCATGGATCTATGTAATAACAGGCAGTGGCACACAACAAGGAAACACAGTAAATATGTATTATGAATTATATGAAATCTGCACATCTCACAGAAATGCGCAGACATCCTGAACTTCAGGAAGTGTTGTCATCGTGTTTAAAAACAACAAGAAATGTTCCAAAAAGGTCCAAAATCCCTCACAGGCCTTCAGCTGATGCATGACTCCAGAGCTTAGCATCAAGTTTCGTCTGTTTGGTGTACAGACGTACAATGAGCATAGAATTAACAGACTTCATAGACCAATGTTTGGTCAGCAGCATATTTTAAAAAAAAGCATAAAAATGTGCCTTTCAGTCATGAAGTTTACTGCATTTTTGTTTAAGTAATCTATAAAGTTTAGATGATTTAATCTGCTAAGACACTGATGTAACTATTACTGAGAAGTTCAACCAAAAAAATAAATAAATGGAAAAGAAAACCCCCCAGAAACATCAGATTAATTTCTCAGAGCTAAAACTGCTGTCAGCTCTCTTCGGCTGTTCGCTGATCAGAGGATAGGAGATTTATCTGTTGCAGGTGATAAGTTTGGTCATAACTTTTTATAAGACAGTAGCTGGAAAACTCTGGGTTTAATGATGACCAAGCTGATGGTTTCGGCTTTGATTTCGCTGATACCTGATGAATCACTTTTCTGCTTGTCACTTGCTACATATTTAAGATCTAAATTATAAACACCTCTGACAGATTTCATCTTTCACCAAGTTTCTATTGACCAGGAAGTAATATTAATGTTTCAGAGTGGCCCAGCCGGAGTTGTGACTTGAATCTGTGGAGGAAAGTTAAACATTAGGGGAATGGCAAGGAGGGCCCTCCAGCTCTGAAGGCTCGGTGCTCATCTCTAAAGTTAAATCCTCAGAATACCAGTGGAAACATGCGTAAAGCTGGTCAGCAATTATACAAATGATTTGATTGCTGTAATGCTCAAGAAGATCTTTCCGCTGATTATTGATGAGGGTGTAGATCATTTTTGACATGACATTTTTTCAAATGAAATGTGAAAATCAGAAGTGGACTTTCTGGTGTGCTATGAATCATTAACCTGCACCCCAGCCTAGTTATGCTTGAGCTTTAAGGCCCATGAACTGATGTCTGGACCATCTCCTTCAGGATGTTCTGCCAGAGAGCGGATGTCATGGCTCCAGTCGTCCAGGTACCGAAGCAACAGATCAGACTGACTGTCAGAAACATGTTCTTTTACTCTGAAATGGTTTTAGTTTTACACCACATGTAACAGGACACGCGCCTTCCAGAAAGTTCCACTTTTGTCTCTTCAGTCTGCAAAATATTTCCCCAAAAGTCTTTGAGGAATCACCAAGTTGCTTCTGGTAAATGTGAGACAGGTCTTTGTGTTCTTTTTGGCCTCAGATGTTTGCCATTTTTGCCCAATGCCTCTTTCTTATTTTGGAATCATAAACACTAACCTCAGCTGAGGAAAGTGAGGCCTGCAGTGTTTTAGATGTTGTTTTGGATTATTTTCTGACCTCCTGGATGAGTCCTCGATGCACTCCTGGAGTGCTTTTGGTCGGCCGGTCACTCATGGAAAGGCTCCATGTTTTCATGTGGATAACACTGCTGGACGTATCGATCTGAATATCAGTACCAGAGTATTGGCATCCTACTGATACCAGTTTGATAAGATTGGTACTTTTATTTACATTTGTTTAACGCTGTTAAAGAGTTAATAGAGGAGCACTGTTGTGATGACTTCCTGAAGGCGGAGTGTCAGAAAGAGCAGGACTTTCTTAAAGAGACAGAGGCCCAATTTCAAGGTGTTAAATTACAGTCAAATTTCTTTTAAGTCATATTTGATGTGTACAGCATTCTTATAACAGAAGGTAACATAGTGACTTGATCGAGCTATAAAATGATTCTATGTGCCTGGAAATACATGTTACTGCCCCTTTAACATTAGACGACCTGAAACTCAAGCATATTTTTGTGTGCGTCTAAGTATTTTTGGTCTCGTTTCTGTTATATTTGCACTGGAAACTTGACCAGAAATACTTTTTTTTAGATTTTGTGTTTTTTTTAGATTTTGTGTATCCAAACCAACCTGAAAATATAACCACATCCCTTATTAAATCATGAATAAATTCCATTTTAATCATTTCTTTTCGGTTCAATTGTACAAGTCTGACTATTGTGTCTCTTTTAGATTCGTGAAGATAATTACAGTTACAAAAAATTACAAAACTAGACCAAAAATACTTGGTAAGATTTTGTTTTGTTTTGTTTTTTGCAGTTTAGCAGTTTTTCCCATGATAAATAAAATCAAAATTTGAAAACTGCTTTTTGTATTTACTCTGTTTATCTTTGATATTAAAATTCGTCTCATGATCTAAAACTTTTTTTTTTTTTTTTTTTTTTTGTGATGCCAAATGAAAAACCTAAGAAAAGGACAAATACTGTTTCACAGCATGGTACGTTGATGCAGATACTCTTCAAATTTATTGTAACCTCCATCCAAGCAGAAACCCCTGTCTTGATATTATCTCACCACCTTTGTTTCAAAAGTTTCTGTGAGGACAACAGGATGTTTTCTATTCGAGCAGACATCTGCAGAAGCCAGGATTATCGCTGTGCATGGTTGCGGGCGGGCATGAATAAACGAGAAGCCAGGGTCTGAGTCACACAGCGGGTTCATTAAGAGGACCGATAAGACCCAAACGGCTTGTATAACAAGAACCCTTTTCAGTTTCACCCAAATTTGAATACTGTTTCAAATAAATCCATCCAGAGTCTTCTGAGAAGAAAGATAAAAGTGTGATTCTCAGCAGAGCTGCAAACAGCATGACAGAGCTCATCCCCCAGTGGGCTAATATGAGTCAGCGCTTTGAGAGTTAAACCATCCTTTCAGTCCCCGTGGGGTTTCACATTTAAGTTTACCGTATGCAAATAAGACGTAGCTGCAATTACCAAAGGTAAGTGATGAATGTGCTGTTTTATTACGTCAGTGTGAAAACATGTACTGTCAAATGTAGGAACTGTTAGAGGTATAACTGGAGAGGGAGAAAATTTGAGCTGAGTCACTAACGAGAACATTCACACAACCCGATGACGGTGGTTCAGTTGTTTTTTTTTTCACAACAGACGAGCGGGGGCCCAGGGGGAAAGGAAAGTACCCCTCGTTCAGTTCCAGGTTTTACGTATCAGACAAGCATTATCAGGTTCTAAAAATGGTTAGACTGACATTAGATTAGCCATGAAAAAGGACAAAATGTTGTCATTATTTATGATGCGAAGATGAAGCAGAACTAGAAAAGTGGTGTGTGGAGAAACTAAAAGCCTGTCGAACCACCTTTAGAACCTTTTCCTGTCAGCCTCTCGCATCGTGATGGAGGGCATTCAGTCATTTACCTCGTCGATTCAGTTCTTTGTGGTCTGCAGATATTTGTTTCACCTCTGCATCTCATTCAGCTTGAGGTCTGGACTTTGATTAGGCCATTGGGACAGCTTGATTATTTTCCTTCTCAGCCGCTGTGCTGTAGATTTGCTGGTGACCTTCATGACCTGGTTTGGCTCACATGGCCTCACGTTTGACTCTGGAATACTTTTGCTTACAGGGAGTTCATAAATAACTTAAAGACGGGTCCTGTGGCTGCAACACAAGCCCCAATCACCAGCCCTCCACTACCGTGCTGGACAGATGCTACTTAGCAAACCTGAGTCAACGCGTTCTATCTGTTACCCATCCAAATACGCTTATAAAATAAACCCTTCCTCACTGTTTAGTAAGTTTCTAATTGAGGCCCAAAGTTGATTTAGAGGAATTAAGAAATCCGGAGGTTCCTACACACACCGGGAATTTCTGGAATTTGGTTTCAAAATTTTCCAGGTCTGGATAAGTAAGGAAAGAGAAATAAGAGCATTCAAAAAATATTTGTATTTCCAGACTTTATTCCCTTTTCCATTGTCCTTCCCTCCATCCTTCCTCTTTTTTGTGCCCTTACTTTCTTCCTTGTGTCCTTCCTTATTCAGGTTCCTTTTCCCTTTCTCGCCTACATCCTTCTTCCCTTCTTTTCTTCCTTCCGTCTCCTGACCTTTTTCTCTCCTGTTTTTCTTCCTTCCTTCTTTGTTCTTCATTCCTTCCTTCTTTCCTTCCTTAGATGCTTCCTTCTT
Organism: Anableps anableps; assembly: GCA_014839685.1. Classification (NCBI taxonomy): domain Eukaryota; kingdom Metazoa; phylum Chordata; class Actinopteri; order Cyprinodontiformes; family Anablepidae; genus Anableps; species Anableps anableps. The sequence continues at coordinate 7,005,816 of CM026076.1, read as the reverse complement.
TCTTTCCATTATTCCTTCCATGGATACTTCCTTCTGCATTTCCTTCTTTCTTTCTTCCTTTTTTCCTACCTCCTTCTTCCCTATTGTCCTTCCTTCTTTCTTTCCTTTTTCTCCTTTGTGTCTTCCCTTCTTTCTTTCTTGCGTCCTTACTTGTCTCTTTCCTTACGCGTGTTCTTGTTTCCTTCCCATCTGCATTTTTCTTTCCTTGAGTCCATGTGTCCTTTTCTTCCTTTCTTTTCTTTCTTGTTTCCTCCCTTCCTTGGATACTCATTTTATTCCTCCCTTGTGTTGTGCGATCCTTCCTTCCTTGCATCCTACATCCCTTAATGGTGTTCTTCCTGCCTTGTGTCCTTCCATCCTTCCTTCATTCCGTTCAGTTTCCTCTTTTTGCTTCTTCCATGTGTAAATCCTATATTGACAGCCCCTGAATTCATTGTTAACGTCAGTATTTTATATCTTTCAGGACGTAAAGGACTGAAAACTCTGGAAAGTTTAGTCTGGGAAACTCTGGACATTTAATGAACCCTGAAAGAAAGACTTTAGGACACAGAGACTAAATGAAAGACGTGCACTTTCTCCTACTTTCTTCCTGCTCACCTTCACGTCGCATTCACATCCTCGCTGTAATGCACCTCCTGATGGAGGAGCACACACCGAGGGGAGATGAGAGGACACACAAAGTGGCCTTGACGTCAGACTTGTCAAAGGTTGCCATGTCGACAGCGGCCTGCAAAGTCAAGAGAGAAAGCGGTGGTGTGATGTTTCTCATTGAACCTGTACGTGTGTGTGTGTGTGTGTGTGTGTGTGTGTGTGTGTGGAGATCATGTGGCTGTGTTTTTACAGTGCACTGATCCGGTCATATGATGGTCAACACCTCAGCAGCACACATCGCCTACCTGGGTACGTGCCGTCTCTTTGCAGCACAGATTGTGAAAACAGAAGCTGACATCCAAGCCGTCAAACCAGAAATAAAAACCTCCAACGCTCTTCGGTGCGATACGTCCTCAACCGTGTGTGTGTGTGTGTGTGTGTGTGTGTGTGTGTGTGTGTGTGCTTTTGCTAAATTTGACAGTACTCGACTGTGACTGTCCTGGTTTGGGTGCACTCCACCCATCTGCTCTCCGCACACGTTAAAACAAACATTACAGTTCGCAAACAGCCTGACCCACTTCCACGCCGCCATGCCATGCATGTGACAAAGTCCTGGACCGCTGGACCGCTGGGCCGCGCAACATCTGACTTTAGTGTCTTCATTATGTCAAGGTTGAGCTCAGTGTGTGAGTGAAGGATAATTACCATGTGCTGGGAACAGCTGTAGGACCTGAGGCCTGCAGGGAGCATTCCTCTGGTCAGCCGACCCTGATTGTCCTGTTCGTCACAGTCTCCCTACTAATTTCTCTGTGTCTCAGACTCAAGACGCTCGCAGTGAACTCAGTCACCCCATCACATCATGGAGTCCCAAACACAGGGCAACATACATTTACACGCAGGCTGTCATTACGTTCTGGGCTGAACAGCTACAGAAATACGTCGGATCATATGGTGCAGGCTGGGCTGCAGCTTTCCATGGGGCGCCGAGCTTTATTTAGCAGACGGTTTTTTGATATTTAGCTTACCTTATTCACATTTAGCGCACTTTCATCACATTTAAAATGGAAAACTCTAAAAAACTGTCATATATTTCCATGTTTACATTTCACAAAATTTTAGCAAATCTAATAGTTAAATCTAAATATTAAATATAAATTTAAATATTAAATATAAATGTTAAATCTAAATCTAAATATTAAACATTAATTTAAATCTTAAATCTAAATCTTAAATTTCTGTCTGAATGCTAAATCTAAATGTTAAATCTAAATATAAATCCTAAATATTATAGTTATATGTTAAATCTAAATGTAAGCCTAAATGTTAAATCTAAATCCTAAATAATAAATTTAAATGTAAAATCTAAATATAAATTATAAATATTATATCTATATATTAAATTTCTATCTAAATGTTAAATCTAAATGTAAAATCTAAATATGAATCCTAAATATTATAGTTATATGTTAAATTTAAATGTAAGTCTAAATGTTAACTCTAAATCCTAAATAAAAAATCTAAATGTTAAATCTAAATATAAATCCTAAATATTATACCTATATGTTAAATGTAAATCTAAATATTAAGTCTTTTAGATAAAAACATCTGGACCATATGCAAATTAACCCCGCCCCTCAAACCTCTATCGCTATTTGTGGCCACGCCTACAAGCTTTCGACCTGAACGCTGGCTGCTACATTTTTTACATTCAAATTTTCCACTTGGCACCCCGTAGCTTTCTGACCTGCATGCTGCAGCAACGATAAGTAGCAGCTTCAGTGGACTTTAGTTTGAATATATGCCAATAAACTCATAGGTTATGACTGATGCATCAGCAGCTCAGTCTCAGGTGAAGCATGTTGGTGGGACTGAGGAAAGCAGCTGTGTAAACAGTAAAGTTTGGTTCAGTGTTCCTGGTGACAGCTCCTGAAGCTCCTGAAGCCTAAATGTTAAAAGTTTCACTGTGACTGTAAATAGAAAGGACACCCTCTGTTGATTATAGGCTTTCAGGACATCATAAATAGCAACGCTGTGTGCAGTTCTGCATTTCCAGGGATTTGTTTCTGCACAGCTCTCTTCAGGTCCCACTGCAGAAATCCAGCAATTTTAGCCTCTCTAGAGCAGGCTGGGAATCAAACCCAGGACCTTCTCACTGCTAGGCAACGGTGCTACCGACTCCTCCACCGTGCAGCCAAGCTCAAGTTTATGTTTATGAAAAATGAGGAAAAGCATGAAGTTTGCACCCAAATACAGTGAGTTTCTATGCAGGTGTTGAAACAAAACACATAAAAAACTGGTACCTGTCCGGTTTTTTAAAAATATATTAAAAAAAAAAAAAAAAAACCTGCTTAGTTTTACATAATGGTTGACCAAAATTACTAGAAGCTGCTGTGGAGGGCCCAAAGAGCCACATGGAGCTCAGGAGCTGAAGTTGCAGACACCAGGTCTAGACTTTGACTGGACCGCGGCGACACCTTGACTTTTGCCTTTGACAGCCTTTCTGTTGAGGATTTGCTGCAGTGTTTGGGATAATTCTCCGGCTGATGACCCAGTTTGGGCCCAGCTTCAGCTCTCCGACAGAAATTCTCTTATAAGAGTCAGGAATGCTTCAGTTTACAGAGGAGTTGATGGTTGAAGTCCAGTGGCTTTAAAGAAAACGTCGGCATCGTCACGCCGCCGCCTCTGTGGTTCACAGCTGGGGCGAGGCGTTTGTGTTGACGTGCTGTGTTTAGTTTTCTCCAAACATGGTGCCGTGCTCTATGGCCAAACATCTCTGCTTTGGCCTCGTCTGCCCTGAAGGATGTTGCTTAATCAGTCTCCATTCAGACGCAACTTTTCACACCCGTGCTGTACCACCATAAAGCAGAGGCTTTCTTGCTCTTATCTGGATAACCAGCCATACCTGTTCTGTCTGTTCTACTGTTGCAGTCAGAAACCTTAACATTTAGCATGCTAGCTTCGGCCTGCAGAGCCTGAGGTGAAGCATGGCAATCATCTTTCTTGCTGTAGAATGATCAGATTGTTGTTTTGTGTCCTTGTTTTTATTTCTATTGTAAATCACTTTGGTTCAAAATTGTGCCTCATAAATAAAGTTGGACTGGTTTGGAAACAGCCTTATAAGCCCTGACAGACTGATTAGCAGTCACAGTTGCTCCTCTAAGATCCTTGCCGTCTGCTTTTATAGAGCAGGTCAAGCTGATGATGATGCGTTTGATCAGCTGCTACTTTCCCTTCAAAATTCAGCGGACGCCGGAAGAGTTTTCTTAGGTTCTCACACTCATTTTTCGTATTTTGACTTCATCTTTGTTTAATAAATAATGGAAATGTGTCATCTGTTGTGTGTTTTTGTTAAATGATGATGATAAGATGTGATGAATGTAAATATTTAGATTTCATAAATGCTTCAGTTTCTTCAGAAAGCTTTGAAAAGCAAATGTTTATGATTAAGTAAATCCCAGCTCACCTATCAACTTTCCTGGAAGCTGTTTTCCTGTCATCAGGTGGAGTTGTCCCATATAATGATTCCAGCAAGCTGGGACTCAAACCCAGGACCAAGATTTCACACCAATCAAATATACGAAAGAATACTAAACCAATAGCTTTTATGCTGCTAACTTTGATGAGGTTTTAAAAAATAAAAATCTGGGCTTTTTTGAAGTGTTTTCAAAGATTTCACTACAGTAAGGACAATAGTCCATGTCCAGTTAGCCGCATCACTTGGAAACAGATGCTGCATTTCTCATTTGCTGACTGGTCAAGTGAAAACAAACGTTTTAAGAATCATATTGAAGGAAACCAAGTGATTCTACTGAGCTAGGGTGTTTTGGAAGCTCTAAAAGAATCAGATCAACGCAGGTTTATAAGGGGTAGTTATGAGCAGTAAGTACCTTACCTGCAGTAGACAGTGGTCTGAGGGATCTACGTGCAAAAAATCAAGGAAAAGTTAAGTGAAAACATTTCTGTGAGCACATGCAATATTGCAGACGTTCATGTACATGGATCAAATTAGTGAAAATTTATCAAAATTTCATTTTAGGTAGTGAAAATAAACCAGACCGATTTAAGAGTGTAAGTAGCTGTTAGCTTGATTACCTCATGAAAACTTCCATCCATCCACCTACTGTTTTCTGTTTGTCTGAGATCAGGTCACGGGGTCAACAGGTCCAGGATGGAACCGCACAACACGAGGACAAAAACAACAAAGTAACTGTGGACATTTAGCCATCTTTACCAGCCCACTCATTCATCCAGCCACCAGTGGCGCTCGAACAAAAGTGCTAGCTGTGCATGGCTGTAGTGGAGCTGTCTACCTTTTAGATCCCAAAACTGGATGAAAACTTGATATGGAGTTAGCAAATTCAGCATTTTGTTGCTTGACATTCTGGTTGCTTGGATCTTTTTGCTGAGGGTTGTTAATTTTACCACTAGGATCTGCTTTTAGGTCCTGTTTTGTCTATTTTACCACTCCGGTGATCGTGGAACAGAACTCCATAGTGGAGTTTGCTTATTTTTGAGAAGTTTGTGTATAAAACTACTAAACATCCTGAAATAGGACTACTGATTATTTTCGGTTAATGTTTTAAGGGTGCTTAACAATTCGGCTAAACTGCCATTGACCCATTTACTTATTTTTATGGTGTTTTTGACACCTTTAGAAATGCTAGTGCCTGTGGTTAGTGAAATGCCTTTGATGCCTAGGCTTATTTTCACTTTGTTATAAGTATTGAATTTATTTTTATTGAATAACTTGATGTTTGCTGCGCAACATATGCAGTTGTTTCTGTTATTAGTATAATTTTGTCTGTATGTAATTGTACGATGTAAATGTATTAATTAATTAATTTAATAAATTTTTGCAATTTAAATCAAGCTTATTGTTTTGTCTGTTCATTCACCACAAGCTCTTATAACGAATTCTAGAGCAGATTCATGCTTTCACGGCCCAACATCAGTGAAAACATGTATGAATAGAACATCAAGTATAGGAACAATGAAGGATGACGCTTTAACAATGAATCTTTAGGTTTGATGGCAATAAAACCTCGTTTTCACCGTAAGAGCTGCGGATGTGTACACAGGAAAGATGGAGTGTAAAGTAAAATCTATACTGTTACAACCATTAATGTTTTCCACTTAAAATAACGTTTACAACTTGAAATAACTTCAGCTTTGCCATATAATTTAAAAAATGCACTGTTTTAGTCACACAGAATATTTAAAACATGTACTGACTTACATCATAAACATACCTTGTGCCTCTGTGAAGTAGGCTGCTAATAACGATGTACTTTAGTTAAACAGAAAATGGTCCCTTCAAAATAAAAACATTAAAACTCAAACAGGAAGTTAATCAAAGCTGATCGTAAATAAATGCATAAGCTCCAAAATAAGATACAAGCAAATAAAGAAATGTATTTAGGGTTATTTACATTTCAGTAATACCCCCATCAACTCTTTACCGTGGTTTTTACCCTTAAAACTCACATGTAACCATGTTTATAGCTTTACCTTTTCAATTGTGTTCAGCTTCGTAGCTCATGACAGCTTTATTCGTTTCTATGAATGAGATCTTAAAACGCAGAAAAAAGCATAAAGAAAAAAAAAAATCAAGGACAAAAAAAAGCCAAAAACGCAGCCGAAATTTGCAGAGGGGTGAAGACGTTAGGTCTGGGAAGGGAAAAGCACCAAGGTTTCAAACTTCTCTCACCTCGGGGAACTCCAACATCTCAGAGCTCAGCCTGGAGCTTGTTGGTATCTCCAAACACACGGTTTACTCCACAGCTGGCACGAAACAGTCCAGGAAAGAAAAATCTGTCCCAATAAGTTGCTTTATTTCAGTTCAGGACATGTGCATCATTTGGTTCTGAGTATGTGTTGAACCTGCTGAACCGCAGCAGCCAGATTAGTTTAACTTTTGTTCAATCTGCTGTGATGTCGGTAAGAAACCAGTAGATAAAACTGTTAACATGTGCAAGGACTGTGCAACGTGGATTGTTCTTGCTCGCAGAAACATGTACGTGTTGACTGATCAGCGGAGAAATTACCCAAGGAGGAGGGAGTCAGGTGGGAAAGAGAAACTTCCATTTCTTTTAAATAGCCTCTCTTGGTGGAGAGGGGGTGAAAACAAAAACGAAAGAAATGTTAGAGATATCTTTCTGTTGGGCCAGATTTAAGGTTAAAACTTTTTTGGAAGAACCACAGCGACTGTAAAGCTGATAAATGTAACCTTTAGATTTGTGGCCCTGAAACTATTAAGCAATTTTTGCTCCTACTGTCCACAGACTCCACCTTGTTTACCCTGTTCACATTAGCTCAGCTGTATCATATGTTTTCTTACCTCTCCTGAGGGAAAAGCAAGAATAACCGCACACTAATTAAGAGCACTTTGCTGTGTCAACTTACACTTATTTCAGGCTCAAGCATGTACATATAAACGACACAATTGCTCATGCACCAACAGGCTCGGGCACCCTTGTTTCCAGTCGCTCATGAGGCTGTTGGGTTAGATTAGCAGCTGTCATGATGAAAAACTCAGAGCCTGCAACAGCCGCATAGCTAAACACCAGCATGAAAGAATCTAGACAGCAACCCGCTGACCTTTTAGACCTCTAACACACATGCACAAACACACCAGGCCTCTTTCCCACCTGCTCGAGTGACAGTCTATGTCACCTCACTGACCCAAAACCTGCTTGAAGTTCTGCCTTGCCTCTTCAGGCTTTAGCCTAACCACTAAAGTATGGTGCTGTCCTGGAATATATCCCTCTCCTGACCTTAAAGACTAATTATATGTGCTCTCTGGTTTGAATATGCTGTCAGACAACAATACAGCAGCTTAAATAACATCATTGGTCGCCCTTCTACCAGTCTAACCCTTAAATAGTAGAGGCTTAAACGTGGTTATGATGTATGCTTACAGTGTAGGTGAAGGTGTGTAAAAAGTACGAGGGCTGACAGGTGCAAACGGGCAGCAAACTGTGAAACGCACCGCAAACACATGCTAACTCCAAAAATACCCAAACACAAAAATAGCCAAATGTAACAGAAAAACGCTGCAAATGAAAAATGCTGCAATCAGACAAAATGCTACAGAAAAATGCCATAGATAGCAAAAACAACAGGAAGTTTGAAACGCTATAGCCCGGCCATTGGCTTCCTACGCAGTTCCGCTAGATTCTCATCTCCCTTCAGTGCTCCGTCTGGGATTTCTCCCATCGAGCAAAACAGAAGGAAGGGTTGTGAACGATGACGTCAATTTCCTGCGCTATATTAGAATTATATTCTGACTTTGGTTGTAGTTTGACAATGGCAGCGGAGGAAGTGAACGAAGCCATTCAGTCCAAATATTGAGCAATTAGAGTCATAGCAAGAGGAATGTTTAAGACATTTTATTGCAAGCAAAGATGTCGTTCAGCTCGGCACTTCTCTCTTCGCAGACGGGGATGGTTGTTCACAGCATACGCAATTTCCCGTAAGCCCCATACCAAAGCTGGTGCATTACATACATCACGGCCAAACGTTATCGATTGGGTAAAATCAGATCCAGTCATTTAAAACTTCAACATAGTCCACACCTCCAGCAGGCAATCGTTTCTCAATAGTTGAGGGTCCAGATGCTCTGTACGGAGCAAAGCGTAGAACAAGAGGCTGGTTTTTACCAGACTAGAAATGCTACAAACTCGCTCCCCAACACGGACCATATCGGACCAGACCCTCAGTAAAGACATAATGTCACAATTTAACGGAATGTCCAGAAAAAATGTGGAGGAATGGTGCGTTATACTTCCTGTCTTTTTCAAACACACAGTCCTTTACATTATAGAACAGCAACATCTTTATATAGCTAATATTACCCAGACTCCGCCTAGTGGCCTGGAGCACTTCCGTTTTGTGGAGCGAGTTTGCAGTTTTTCATACTTGCTGTTATTTTTGTTATTTGCAGCATTTTCCCTTTTGCTTCTGTTTCCTGTCATTGCAGCATTTTCCTTTGCAGTATTTTTCTGTTACATTAGTTTTTTTCTGTTTTGGAGTTTGCATCGTTCATGTTTGTCATTTGCTGCGCGTTTGCACTTGTCGGCCCCCGTTAAAAAAGACTTAAATTCGATTTTTACTGCAGTAGCAAAATACTATGCTGTAAAATGTAGAAAAACACAACCTTTCGGTTTAAGTACACATATTTACTGGTAAAAACCCTAAATTAAGATATACAGTGGACCCCTGATGTTTGCCTAGGTTAGGGACCACAGCCGCCTGCTAATAGCTGAAATCCCTGAATACTTGAGACCTTCTCTTAAAACACCTATAACTGCCTATTTTAATAGTTCAAACACCAAATATACCTTAAAATGTCTTAATACGCACAGTGGAAACTGTTTTGGCAGAACTACAGAAGCTAATATCCATGATCTTGCTTATCTCCACTCATGGAGCTATAGCCAATCAGCGCCAAGGAAATAATGCTCTTGGATTGGCTGGTTTGCAAACAGCAGCCTATAGCATGTCGATTACAATTAAGGTATTTCAGCTTCCCAAGCTGCCTTTTCTTCAGAACATTTTAGATATGCTCAATGAAACAATCTGCAAACAGGCGTTTTTTTACGTTCCACAGAAAAATCTGTTAATACTGAACTGCAAATAGGTGGGGGTACTTTTTTTTACAAACAATAATTGGACTAGGAAGATGAACAATCACCAAAAGATAAATGTTACTAGTTGGGCCAAAAGAGACAAAATGTTGGTTCAACTGTCTATCTGAGGTCACTGAGGTGGAGGTTACTTCAGCTTTAGATTTCAGGCTGAAGTCAAACATAAAAAAGTGTCAAAAACATACATTTTTCCTCTAAAAACAAAAGCAAAGCAAAATTATTAGTCTGTAAACATTCTTTTTGGCACTAGTTGCCTTTATTGAGTACTTATTTGACAGGAGAGCGGGTGCGGGGAAGGTAAGACATCATCGGGAATCAATCCAGGACAACTGCGGTGAAGACTATCACATGGTGCACCTGCTCCACCAGCTGAGCCACCCAGCACTCCAAGCCATCTTCAATATCATAACACAAGCTTAAAGAAAATTTATTTATACTCCTCTCAAAAAAAAAAAATCAATGAAAAAACTCTTTGATGACTGGCTTTTTCGCTTATTTCCAGTCCTTTAGGCCTCCTATCCATCACCCTAATCTTTAACAGGTATCATCAAATTCAAGTCGGGACTCTGGCTGGGCCACTCCATGACTGGAGACATTTTCATAAAATGAAAAGAAAACAACATAGTCAACATCACTGCCAGGTCGTCTGACCTCCCTAAATCTGATTTCCCTCTGCGCTGAAGATAAATTGCTCTCACACGCTGAAAGTCTGCCACCGCCGGGCCTGCTGGAATGATAGTGAAAGAAGCAGCGGCAAGCTCTCCGCAGCCCGAGGAAAACCACAGAAAGCAAACAGACGGTCTCTCTGGCTCACACGCAAACACTCAACCAAAACCAACAAAAACAATCCAAACGTCATGTACCCTGAAACACGTTTGGACGCACATCTCGTCCAGAAATGGGGCGGCAGGAGCTTGAAGTCTGTCTTTTTGGCTTAAACACGCTGTAAGTCATGTCTAATAATATTTTTTTTTAAAAAAAAGGTTTTTAGCTGTTGTTTAAAAGTTTTCTCTGGGTGCAGGGACAGAGTGAGGGAGAGAAATCGAGAGTGGGAAACACGATCGAGAGAGGACACGGCGCTATGAGGAACGCCATGTGTTCCCCGAACCGATGATGTACTGATAAAGGCTGAATGGAAGTGGTGTTGTTTTCACCGAGAAGTTGAATACACACTGATGTGACTAAGCTGCAAGAGGGATAGACTGTGTGAAGCAGCATGTGATGCTTGGAGACCGACCTATTTCCCAAGATACCTCAGTGAAAAACAGCAGACTGACGTCAAATTTCACTCTGAAGCACCGTTTTGTCAAAACGGGAACAACAGCACCTCTGTTGAGACAAATATTTCTACATATTTTTACTTTGAAAAGTCTTTACAAGCAATTTAATCAGTGGTGAAGAATTCAGATCTAAACGTATACTCAGTGTAATCAGCCAGGGTATTTTTACGCCAATGTCGTCCTTCAGCTAAAACAAATCAGCTGTTAGCTGGTGCTAGAAAAGAGAAGCGATATGGCTTTGAATAAGATGATGCTTTGTTGTGTATTTTCTGTTTATTTGCATATTTTTTGTGTATTTGAAATATGGCTGTAATAGTCTTCTGACTTTAAAAGCTAATATTCTGTGCGTGGGTAGGGGGCAGATATAAATTTATATTTCTTTCTGCTTATTTTTTTTCATGGTTTCTTTTGGTTGTTACATTAACTATTCATGTTTATTACTGAGTGAATGAAACAGAAAATAAAATGGAAAAAATGGAAATAACTAATTTGACTGAAGCCACGTGATCGGGTCATTAGGAACGTCTCTTCGCAATAAGTGATATAGCAGATGGTTGTTACTGATAGCGCCATGCAGCGACTGAGAGCATAGCTTTAGCCGCTAGCGCCAGAAAACACTATCATGGTAAAAGAAAACAAATTACTTTCACCAAAGTGGGAGAGAAATGTCAGGCGTGCAGCCTGTAAGTGCTTGCGGGACTAAAAAACCCGTCGTTCAGAGTCTTGCTGACTTCTGATCACTTCACTTGGAGAAACGATCCCTGATTTCAAGCCTTTGGCTGAAGTGGCGTTGGTAATTCTAGGGTGTTTTCACACCTGATGGTCCAGTAGACTCAGTTCGATTTCAGACCAAAATTGCAACATTTGTTCCATTTTCAGCTGGTGCGGTTCGCTTTCACGCTGCACGGTGTCAAACGAACCAGACCCTTTGAGCAACCTGTTCCCCTCCTCGCCTGTGGGGGCGCTGCACCAAGAACCACTGAAGGAAACGACATGAAAACCTCTGAAGACAACCGAGCGCAACTTCCTTCTTCACGAAATGTAAACAAAAACGGAGTGGCGTCAGATTTTAGCGGTTGCAGGATTTCTCTTTTGTCTTTAACAAAAGACCACAATTCGTTTCTCCCGTTACCGCTAGACGCGCGTGTTTGTTTTGGTTGTATTTACCCAGAATGCCCTGCGCCGCAGTCCGCTTCCTGCTTTTGAAGCGGTCTCCGGTCCGCTTGGCGTTCACATTATGCATTCGAACCGCGCCAGGGTTCATTTCAACCGAACCGAGACCGTTTGACGCAGTGTGAAAGCAAACAGCAGCAGCTGAAAACACCCTTAATGTCTGCAAAGCTTCATTTATAAATGTAGCATAAAAGTTCAACAGTCCCGACCAGGTGTCTGGTCTGTGTTTAAGTACAGCAGCGTCACCCTCTCGCAGCTATTTCAACAGAAACTCTTCTTTCAAGCTTTGATCGTTCAGAAACCACGTGATGAGCTTTATCTTTAGCCTTAGAAAAACATGTGGCTCTGTGTCACTGAAGATGAATTCAGTCTGATCCAGCTGATTAATACCGAGCCAATTCTGAAGCAAACTAAACTTTCCCCGTTCGTTACAGAGAGTGAATATTTAACCTCCTGAGCTCCAGCATCAGAAAGCAACACCACAACCTTTGTAGGCATTTATTCCTGTTTCCCACTGAGCTGAACCCGCCAGCTGGGAGCATGGCCTCATTCCCAGGAGAAACCAGTCACACTCCAGCTGATAACAGTATCAGGAGGCTGGAGGGGAGGGGGGACCAAAGGAAGATTTACTCTTCTGAAGCGATCAGAACTTACCACTGGAGTCATACACTCTTGAGTCCATCCTAAAATAAATGGTGCTCTGCCTACATGTTCAGGATTGTTATCCTGATGATCCGTTTTTGGTTTTCAAGCAGAGGCCACCAGATTTTTCTTAAAAATATCATGGCAGTTCAAGAGCCAAACAGACACACAGCATCACACATCCTCCATCGTACCCAACAGTGGCGATGAGGGCTTTTCCACAGATTCATCCTCAAAGTTCCAGTAGATTTTAGCAAACGCTACATGTTTACATTTGTGATGGTAGGACAGACAAAGGCTTTTTCATGTCTCATACAGTAGCTAAGGTCTAAACGGCTCTAATAGAGACTTATGAGCCCAAAATACTGAAGTTCTGATTTTTTTTTTTTTTTAATTTTTTTACCTCCATCTGTGTGAGGACTAGGCTGGGTCCCAGTCGAGCCGGGTTTGTCGCAGTTCTGGTTTTTACTTTTCAACTATTGCTCTGACTGAGGATATGGATAAGTGAAGGCCAGCAGTTCTTTTCCTGTAGCTATTTACGGGACACAAATCTGCACTAGATGCCAACCATCTTCTGATCTTTTCCATTTTGAAGAGTGGCTAAGAGAAAAGGCCTTTTTTAAACCTCAGGAAAGGTTTCTAGAAACATTGGTGAATTTAATGGAAAGGTATGATTCCAGCATCGCTTGACTTGAATTACTTTACAGGAATAGTTAGGGGTGCTAATAATTGTGGCATTGGTGATTTATCTTTTATTTATTGTGATTCTTTCCAAACGTGGATCTTTTTTTCCACAGAATAAATGTGCAGTGGACCCCTGCCTAGAGCTGATCGATTTATCAAATTGTAGTTTATAAAGACTTAATTTTCTGGAAAATGTGGATTTTTTTTCTCCAGTACTTTCCTCGGGTGCATATCCTGCATGTTTCATAGCGTGTAGTTTGGTCAACTCTGAATTCAGGTCAACTCCAAGAGGGGGTGACTATAGTAAAAGCAAGTTTTTCAAAATATTTTCCGTCATTTTTAACTTTTTTTTTTTTTTTTTTTTTTTTTTTTAAGAAAGGAAAGGAAGAAAAAAAAAATCAATAAAAACCAGAAATCAGATTTGGTATGAAAAAAAATCTGAGATTTTATTTTCAAGCCATATCGCCCAGCCGAACCCCCACCAAACGTGGTACAGTATAGGACTGAAATGATTAATTGGATTAAGGGTGATGAATAGGTTATTGAAATAATTGTCAACTAATTTAAAAATTGATCAATCGTGAACCAGAGTATACAGACTTTAAAAAGGCCTTTTACTGAACGAACAACACACAGAGCAGTAGTTAAACCAAAACTGTCAAAAAAATATATATACATTTTCATTTAAGATTAAAAAAAAAAAAAAAAACAAACTTCTTTGTCTGTAAATGTTTGACCCAGAACTCAAGTGACACAGTTTTAGCTTCACCTGGTTCAAATTCTGTTTTAAAATCTCCTATTAAGCACCTTTTGCTATCAAATTATTAATCAGTTTTTAGAAGAAATAATCACCAGATCAGCCCGACACTGCATTGATGCTGAGTCGAGCAGGAAGGGCTGAGCTTTTCTCATGCTGATGTTAGAAGTATTGCTTTAGCTGCAGATGCATCCTTTGCTACAAATGATCAAGTGTTCACTAAAGGAATGCTACGTTGTTGCATCTTCGGCAATAAAATATATATATATATTTTTTTTATTTACAAAACGAACTTGAATTATTTGTTTATTTGCATATTTTTACTGTATTTCTAACACACAGTGGAAACCATCTTAGCGCTACCGCAGAAGCTAACACCTCCGGTCTTTTCTTATCCACTCTTGGGGGTTCAGCCAATCAGCATTGAGACAGATTAATGCTGATTCCGGATTGGCTGGTTTGCAAACGCCAGCCAATAGCACGTCAGGTAGCATTGTGTCTCTGTATTTCAGCTTCCCAAGCTGCAGTTTCTTTTGAATGTTTTAGATGTGCTAAAAAAAAAAAAAATAAAAAAAAATCCGTGAATGAATTAATGCATTTTTAGGTATATTTGGTGTTTGAACTATTAAAACAGACATCTAGAAGCGTTTTTAGGGGAGGTCTCAAGTATTTGTTGATTTTAGCAACCAGCTTCGAGCTGCTGCAATAAAAAAAAAAAAAAAAAGTTAATTTGTTTTAAGACTGTTCCCACATCTTTACCGCTGCAGGTTGGCAGACACAGACACACAGACGGGGTAAAAACAGTGGCTGTGGGTTTGACGCTCCTGACAGATGCTGCAGCTCGGTTCCAGATGTTCCCCTCTGTGCTCCTCAGGTAATTTAATGACACACACTCACATGCCTCGGCGAAACATCATCCACTCATGACTCACCAGATTTATGTGCACACAGACACAGCAGTAATTCAGCTGGTAGGGGTGGAGGGTGGCGGGGATGTTTACCATTTGGAGGAATTTACAGTATTTGGGAACGTGAAAGGAAGCCCTCAGAACCCAGTAGATGCACAAACTATACTCTGTTTTATTGGACCAATAGATTTCTTCCAGGGCCTGGAGAGAGGATCATCAACGCTTTAACATACCAGTGAGGCACAGAAGCTGTTTAACTCCATTTACTGTCATTTCTCATATTAGTTTGTGCTGTTTCCAGGTCACACGAGAACTCTGTGTACAGTTTCTGTTTGCAGATTAAGGGCTTCCAGGCATTACTGCATCAATACAGCACACAGAGCGTTACAGCGCTGTGCTCGGACTGCGGTCACACCGGAGCTGAGGGAGAGCGGCAGCGTGACCACCTGTGACACCTTATCATGTCACACAAGAGCCTGAGGGCACACAAAGTCATCTTTAACGTGAAAAATGTGGGTCAGTGTTGCCACCAGACCCTGAGTAGGATTCAGATGCGTGACTCAGCAGATGAATGAAAGACAAGCCGTCTGCTGAGCGGGTTACAGCCTGCGCCGTTACAAATTGGACTAGTGAAGTTTTGGTGATTTTTTTATTCCCTATTGGTCCCGTCTTCGTCTCTGTTTTTCTCATCCCCATCAAAAGGACCTTTTCATAGATCAAACCTATAAGTATTACAGCTTGAGAGGATTGTTCTTTTTTAATTAAATATGTGAGGTGTGGGAGATATTGATCCTGTCATGATTGCTGAAGCTGCACCTGGTCTGGCGTTCTGTTTAGCTGCGGTACCTTCCTGGAGGAGGGCATCAGCTGAGATGATTAACATAGAAAGTACTCCTGGATCAGTTCTTCTGTTTCTTTTTGTGTATCTGCTCTGTCTTTTCAATCCCCCAGTTGGTCGTGGCAGATGGCCGCTCGTACTGAGCCCCGTTCTGGTTCTGCTGGAGGTTTCTTCCTGTTAAAGGGGAGTTTTTCCTCTCCACTATCACTGCATGCATGCTCGGTATGCTGGATTGCTGTAAAGTCAACGACACAACGCAAGCGATTTTCTGCTGTTTCTACATTCTAGTCCAGAAGGAGCGATCGCTGCAGGTCATTAGCTGACCATAAAGTTGCACAAATCGGAATTTACGAAAATAAATTTGCTTAATGGAAACCCGTCAATTTTGAAAAAAAACTCACGTTTTTCAGTCAAACATTTTTGCGTAGGTTTTCAGCCATATCGAAAATTTCCTAAAACTGTAATGGAAACACGGCTTATTGTGTGAACAAACATATTCAGGTGTGATTTTAATTGCATTTCTTATTTAATGGAAACACCGCCATTGCAAAATTGTGGGAGGTGGGGGGTTGACATTAGCAGAAGAAAAAGTTTTTCCACACATCTGAAATGGAAATGCAGCTAATGACTCGATGCAGTCTTCTTGGTTTCCTTAGAAAACCTTTTAAACTCATTTGAATAATGAGCTGAACTAAATGCACTGTTTGATAAGATCAACTGGAATGGATGTATGATTGGATTAAATTGACTGTTTTTGCAAAAATGTGTTGTGAATTGGTGCAATGAAAACAAACTGAATTGAATTAATGAAAAAAAAACACCACCTTGTACTGTTAGTGCTATTCTGTTGTAGAGATATTAAGGAAAATACATTAAAACCTGCTAAAATCAGCTTTATTTTACTTTTATACTTTTATGTTGCTCAATTCTATACAAATTCTCCACCAATTATCTTGAAAACTGTGCCTTTGTTGCACACTTTTCTCCAAAACTCCTCCGTTACGTTCATTGTTCACCACTCGACGGGGGTCAAGGGTCGCTTGTGACAGAAGAACAGCTGAGAAGATGATAGAGAACGTTCACAGGATGGCTGTGAGACCTGCTATAATGTTTGGTTTGGAGCTCATGGCCCAGACAGGAAGCAGAGCTGAAGATGTTCAGGTGTTAATTGGATGTGATCTCATTATGTAGAGAGTTGGTGTGACAAAACATGGCGACCAATAAAGGGTGCGGTCAATCGAAAAAGGGGGAAACATCTTCATGCACGAACCTGCAGAGGCTTAAATGGTAACGAAGTGTTAAATTAAGCTGTGAGACCATAAAAAAAGAGCCATTGTAAGAAGGGTTAACTCATAACAGAAGGTTTGTTTTTTCACCAGTAAAGCCAGATATATTTGGTGACATCTGGGTTTAGGGTTTTATCTTCCTCCTTGTCTTTATTTTGCTTAAATCGCTTATAAAAATGCTGATAGAGGCCTTGTGGACAAACCATCATGGTTACAAAATGCTGCTTTGATAAAAAAACAAACAAAAAAAAAACCCACTAAACTAAGAGCAATTTTAAAAAAACAAAATGTAAGCAGGGCCTTTAAAATGTCGAGCTAAGGCCTCTGGAGACAACACATTTGCACACGGTTGCATTAAATTATTAAAATTAAGCAAAATGTAATCTATCGTCTCTGCAGTGAATAATCAGGAAAGCTGATAAAGGGTTTGAACTTATCTTTTGAGTATTATCTGGCATGAAATAGTAAGCAAATAGTTTGGCTCCCTCGGTGAACTGCACAATCTTTCCTTCTGTCAAAACTATTTTTGTCACATTAAGTCTTTGCACTTTTCTGTGCCTGACATCATAAATCTGTCCTGGGACGATTATTATGAGTGAAACAGCAAAAACACGCTGTGCAAGTCGGTATAATTTCGTATCAGAGGTGGATACTACTCCTGTAAATATGAGTTACCGTAACGAAGAACCGCCGAAACTCTCTGTTAATGAATGACTTCATAGATTTCTGCAGCGAAGGAAAAAAGGTGCTGTTTGCTTAATGCTGTTCTAACTTATTGCTGAGGAAAAGGACCAAAGCTGGAAGTGGGGAGTCTTGGCAACAGCTCAGGAGCAGCAGAAAGTGCTGCTGTGTCAGAAAGTTCCTCTGAAATGCGATGGGGGGGGGGGGCTTGGGATTTCTCTGGATGGTGTGATGAGCTCCCTTCTCGCGATTATTTGACTTGTTTAAGATTCTAAATGCTTCACGCTTTAATCAGCTGTTCACTCACTTTACTCCAACATCTGAATAGAAAAACAAATTTGAACTGGGCTTTTGGTGAGAGGGTGGGGGAGGGGGGGTTGCTGACATTTTAAAAAGCCATCTATAATAAGAAGCGGCACAGTGGTTGTTTGTACATTAGAAATAAATGCATTTTCAAAAATAAGTTGCTCCAGCATGTGTGGTTTCATGGAAGAGATCCATACAACGGTTCCTTTAAAACCAATTATAATTGAACTTCTGGAAAGTTTGCATATCAGTGACTCTTTCACACTTATGGTTCTATAAAAATCTCCATTTTCTTTAGTGTTTGAATATTTACTCAGTCAACATTTTCACATGGGGATCATATGCTTGGGAAATATGTTTCAAAAAGACCCCAAATGGGGTTACCCTTAGGTTATATATTGGTCTAAATTAATAGATAAAACCTGCATAAGGTTGACTTAAACAAATATTAGTGAGCGTCTTCAGAAAGGTTTCATATTTAAACATGACATGAAAAAACTAATTAAAAAGGTTCAAACTGTTCTGTGTTCAAAAGCAAAGTTTTGTCCATTAAAAGAAACCATAACACCAGTTAACCCCAATTCCAAGTGGGCTCTTTCTTCTCCTCAGGCCAGTTCAATCTGACATAAAGGGCACATTGTGTTAGATCATCTTGTTTCTACTACAAACTTCTTAATGTTGTGTGCAGGAAGAGGAAGCCTCTAAGGCTTAGACACAGCGGGGTAAAGGACTGAGCAAACATAAATCGTGTTAGAAAACTTAACTCTAACTTTGAGACTCATTTAGTTCTTTTTATTGGACACTTGTGCCTGAATACTTGCGTCTTCTTTCTCAGTAAAGAAGGTTAAAAAAAATCCAGTACTTCTTAGAAAATAACACAGCAAGAGCAATGGAGCAACAAGAGCAATTACTCAGAATCAGCATAATTCATAAGGTCTGTGCACATAAACAAGGAACTTGACTTCAGTTCCACTTTTCTCTCAGTGTATACGGATTTTAAAAATAAATATATTCTTAAAAACTGGTGGGAAATAATAATGATAATGTAAATAAATAATAATGTATGTGCATACAGACATTGTTTTTACAAAATGTTGGCTCAAGCCTCGCTGCTTCACTCTGAACGAGAGATGCAGATTAGGATTTAGGGTAAACGGATGACCATGTGTTACTACCATCACTGTTGCTATTGGATACCATTATAACATGCAAAATTCGCTGGTAATTAAGTGTTTCTGGTTTGGGGGCTAAATTAAAGTTAACTTGAACAAATATATATTTTTGCAGGTTTTAAAGCTGCAGTATGTAACTTTTACCAAAGTATGTTTTTTGCATATTTGTTAGAACTACAACAACATTTATTTTTTTTTTATCTCAAATGCATTTTACATAACTTGAAAAAAAAATACATTCCATCAGTCTGAGGTGGGAGCTGAACTAAGAACTGGTAGAATCCCTCAGTAGAGGTTGGTCTGATAGTACACAATCTATATTCCACTTCTGCTCTTCAGTGCTATTTCCAGTGGCAGTTTGCTATGAGACAGATAATCCGTGAATAGATCGAGCTCCTCCACCTCCTGCCTGAGCCATTATCGCTGAAATGCTCCGCTCACGACCTGAAACAACCAATCAGAGCCAGGGGGAGGGGCTTAGCGCTGTCAATCACCCTCGTGTTCGCGCTGCTAAATGTGCTAATGGTCGAGAAACAACTCACCGTTCCAGGAAAACTGTTTATCCGCCGCAATCGGTGGCCATGCTAACTAGCATTAGCATTAGCAGCAGGCCATGTTGTGGTGAACCAGCTGCAGCGTAGCAGAGAGCAGGGGGAGTGTGTGAGCAGCACGTACAATGAGGGTGATTGATAGCACTAAGACCCGCCTCCTGGCTCTGATTGGTTGTTTCTGACTGGGTGGTGTATTTCTGCAGTTAGTACTGGGAGCACTGGGAGAAAGAAGAGGAGCTTGATTGTTTTCACAGATTATCTGTCTTATATTAAACTGTCACGACATAAAGATAATTTAAACAAATATGTGAGAAACATATTTTTCATAAAAGTTACATACTGCAGCTTTAACAAATGAATAAATGATTAACGGCTCTTACATGAAAGGAATTGATTTTTTTATATTTTTTTAAATAGCATCAATTTTATTGTTTTGACTCAGGCTGATTCAAGGCCACCCAAAACAGTTAAAATCACTCAGATAGGACCTTTCCACTTTGCAGTTGAAGACTAATTTAGTTAGACTGGCTTTTAACTAGTTTTATGCTGCATGATGTTGTATGGATTCTGTTTTTAAAACGTATTTTCTGTGTTTTTTCTGTTTTGTTGTTGGGTTTTTTTGTAAAGCACTTTGTGGTTTTTGACCTGTGAAAGCTGCTTTATTAATAAAATTTACTTGCTATTTACATGTGTGTGGGAGTGTGTATGTGTGTGTTTGAGCTGTTTATTCAACCTAAATAACTGTGTTCCAGCCCACATAATCCAGAAATGGTGCAGAAATGCAGAGATGGTTATGACTCGTTTCCTGTTTAAAGCCATGTCTTCATTCATAATAAGGGAAACGTATCAATGAGAACCCAGAAAAATGCTGTTTTCTGGTGCTAATGTAAGGCACAAACACATGTGCAACCAGACATAACTCAAATTAAACTAGTTATGAAATGAAATCAATCTATATTTACTGTAAATAAAGGTATGTGTGCAGAGTTGTAGATGAAAAAGAGACACAGATATGAATTGTGATAAAATGAGTGCAGGAGATGTGTTTTCTTGCTCCCCAATGGTGTTTAAGTTAGTACACACACAAACACAGGCTTTTCTCACTGTGTGTGTAACTGCAGATAGTTTTCCCCCCTCTGGAGTATGAATGAGAGTCCTAAGAGTGCTAGATAAAGGTGGTCTGTCCTGCTGCACTGCTCTGCTGATTCTTAAAAGGGAGTCATTGATGGGAGAACTGGTCTTGCAGGACTCTGCAACCCCAGGACTTTCAGCCACGCAGGGAAACGGTGAATCGTGAAAGTGACAGGTGCACAACAGCAGAGCAATCTCAGAAATCGGTTCAGGTAAACTTCAAGAAGTTTGGAATGCTAGCATGTTAGCTTAAAGTAGCTAACACCATTTGTAACACTAACAGAATATTACGTGCCAAAGTAAACAAAAATGTTATAATCAGCTAGCATGCTAGCACTAGCATGCTAGCTACCAATAGCAAATATAGACACGAGCAGACTTCAAGAGTACAGCAATTGTGTAGCCATATTAAGAGTGACATTTTTTGTTGAAACATAGTCAAGCTGTGACTTTGTTGTCTGTTGTGATAGTGACCAAATAAATGAAAAAATAAGATATTTAATTCACAACCGAATACAAAACATATCGTTGGTCATGTTTATAGACAGTGTTGTATTTTAAAATTTCTTCTGCTTTTTGTGTCAATCAATTTTTCAGATCATCAAACAAATCTTAAAAACAAACCAAAAATAAATAACCTATGTAAATCCATAATACAGATGATTGGTGAAAACCAAGCTGGTCTTATGTAAATCTGGCTAAATGATGTATGTGCTGTCAAGGGTGTAACTTTGGGTGTAACATTGGGGGGTTGGGGGGTGTACTTATACATTTACTGAATCATTTATGTTTGTAAAAGGATTCTGGACTTTTTGGCATTCCTGTATTAGAAACTGTAATGCTTTGTATTTATGTTCAACAATTCAGTTCTACAATTAATAAAAGCCTCACTTTTTTCACCTTTTTTCCAACAGTATTAAATACTTTACATTTTTATGATGTATTTAATGATATGCATACATTTTTAATTTTCTAAGTATTTACATAGTTCATTTTATATATATATATATATATTGGTTAGGAGAAATTACAAGTCATAATTTCACAAATACAGCCATTAGTAATAAAGAAAATCAACAAGTTACTCATGCAAGATATTTTTGTAAATCTGAATGATGTGATTTTATTGAGGGGGGGGGGGTATACTGATTGGATCAGATTATTGCAAATTACGCTCTTGTGTACTGCAGTTCACTACATTTTTTGGAGAGTTCAATTTCGAACCACGAGCCACACCCAGGCCTGATTACTGCCAGAGCTGCATAGCCAAGAAATCACTTAAATTGGACGTAGGAGCTCAAAAAGCCCGACCTCATGCCCGAAAAAAAGAAAATCAACAACAGATGAGAAGAAAGTACTAATATGTTAGCCATGGCTAACATGCTTCTAATAGCATGTAAGCAATAGCTCTGAGTTGGTATCAGTTCACACTGGTATTTTGAGAAATTTGAAACAAACCAGTGTGGGTTTTCTCAGCATTGTCGTCTGAAAGCAAACAGACTAAACACAATATGTTGCCATTGATCATCTGTGACATTTTGTAATGACTTTTAAAATGAAACTGCTGATAAATGGTATTAAGTCACAATAACAGTCCTACTCAGTGATCTGAACAGATTCATAACAAATACAGCCTTCAGGATTTGATCTGGAAGAGTTGTGCATTTTCATCATCACGGGAGTTTGGGGAAAATTTCTCAACAGATGAAAAGATGTGTGGGCATGCCGAGAAATGAAATTGTGAAAAAAAAAACAGGACTGCATTAGAAAGAGAAACAGAAACATCATTAGTGAGCCCACAAACAGTCATTTCCTCTGGCTAGCCAGAAGATTGTATCAACATTCAGCTTTTGTTTGAAAGACGCAGATATGAAATATGGACGTGAGTTAGAGCACTGCAACTGGGCCAAAAAGAATTGATTCGTGCATAAGAGGGAAACATGGGTCTTCTCCACAACCACATTTGAGACTTTAACAACCTTAGCCCCATTTAACTTGCTGCCAGATGCTGGTCACACCTTAAAGGGACCCTGAACCTCGTTCTTTGTATTTCATGTCCCCTACCCAGAACGCAATCTGCTCTAAGAATAAACATTTCAGTATTTCTTAAAGCATAAAGAACACTTTAAACTTAGAAAATATAGATATCTGACCAGAAACATCTGAAGACGTAAAAGAACCCAAAGCTGTTTAAAATAAACTGTCCTTTCAACCAAAGAATGTTAATGTAGAATTTTGGTTTTGACAAGTATTTGGGCCTGACTCGTGCAAAACTGTTGTAAGCTTGAAAAGTCCACATATGGTTCAATAAATTTTCTGTGGTTTGAGTTGTTTTTACTCTTCAGCTTTGTCTGCTCTCAAAGCTGGTCAGTTTGACATATTTATCTGTAAAACTACAGGATTCCCCAAACAGAAACCACAGTGACCACTGCCAGTCCGAGGAAAATGACAGATCACATCCTAAGTGGCAGTAATGAAATGGTGATTGGAACATAATTTGGTATGATAATCCTATGATTAGATTAAAATTATCACGTAAGCACATAGTATTACCATGGCTCTGAAAAGTAGTTATACCCCTTGAAATTATACCTGCATTTGGTCACAATACAACAACAAACTACATGTTTAAGTAGGAGTATAGGTGGCAGACCAATACAAAGAACTGCAATATTGTGAAGTGAAATGAAAAAGATTTCAGAGAAAATATCTGAAAAGTGTGCATATACATTACCTTAGAAAAAACTTTTAATTCCCCCAAGAACGCTTTTATATTTTATGTTACAACAAGAACCAAGTTAAAGGGAAGGTATTATTTACTATTTTCCAGCCACATAGTGCCATTTTATAGCACAATCATGTTACCTTCAGTTGTTATAAAAATGTTGTCTATATCAAATATAATTTAAAGAGGATCTATTATGCAAATTTCACATTTTGCATATGTTTGTACTTCCATTTGGGTCTAAACTGATTCTAAATACACTCACCGGTTTTTTCGGCAATAAGTGAATGTTTTTTTTTGGGTCTGGAAAATGAGCCATTTCAAAATCCTCCTGATTGTTAAGTCACAATCCAAGGACACTGCGCTGTTACCTAGCAACCCCAGCTGAGCCCAGCCCCTCACCTAGCAACCCAAGCGGAGCTCCACCATGATTGGTCGAGTGGTTTTACCACTGTATGCATTGCACAATGGCTGCTGGAAAACATAAGTGTTTTGTTGTTGACTCAGTATTCAGAAACTACTTGCTGCATTCTTGTTTCTTGTGCAGGAGGCTCTACTTCTACTTTTCAAAGAAGTACGGTTGTAAAACTGTGCATCTGTTTGCAGCCATTTTCATGTGTGAGTGTAAACGTTGAGTTGGGGGTGCGTGACCAGCAGCAGCTTATTTGGATTTAAAGTGACAAGAGGTCTTAAAACAGCTCATCCTGAAAGGAGGACAAAATAAGTAGAACTGACCAGACTGAAATCTCATTAAGAATGATTTTGTGCAAAAAATGTAATGAACATGTTTTGTATAGTCCAGAGACCTATCCTAACCTGTTCCAGGTGTGTTTCTGATCAGGGAATAACAGTAAAACATGATATGAAACTCAAAAAAGTAAACTTTACTTAATACCCCCCTAAAGTATTTTTCTATCACCCAAAGGAAGTACCAATAGGAAGATGGATATTGCTGAATACAGGACAATCCTGGAAGAAAACTTATTACAGACGGCAAATAACTTGAAACTGGTGCAAGGGTTCACCTTCCAGCAGGATTAATTATCTGATTCAGGTGAACTGAATCAGATACACATCGAAAAGCTGCAGGTGAAGCGCTCTCCAGGACTGGGATTTGAGACCCTTTGTTTACATCAAAAGCATGTTCATGTGTTAAAATGGCCCAGTCAAAGTCCAGACCCAACTCTTACAGAAACTCTGCAGCAACGCTTGAAATTGCTGTTCACAGATGCTGTCCATTCAAACTGACCAAGTTTTCGCTGATTTTTATTTGTAAAAAAATTGAAAAAAAACAAAACAAATATATATCTTGTCCCTTCACAGGTATGCACTACTAGTGTTGCTCTATCTGTAATTGCCCATAAAATAAAATGAGGTGTGAATATTTGTGCAAGGATTTGCAGAATAAAAATGTGACGAAGTCAGCTGGAAAAGACTGTTCTGATGTTAAAGTTTATCCAGACCGTTTTTAGACACTGTAGTAAATGTAAACCACATTATAAACTATGTCTTTATGACATTGTACAGCATATGATACAGTGCAGGATAGTTATGGTGGTCATAAAAGGGTAAAAACAGGCCTCTATCTCGCTGCATGACAGTCTGAGCCTGGCCTGGAGCCTGGGTAATCACAGAGGGGCCCGTCTCATTCATAACGCCAGCTACCCCCACCCCTTACAGCCACTCACTCAGCATACTTTAGCTATTTGTACAGTAAAAACATTTTGGGTGATTATAGGTAATTATATGTTGCAGCTCGGACATCCATGGGTGGACTCATAGTAACCTGAACACACTGACCTCAGGGGCTCTTCACCATTTCCAAGCTGAAAAGTGTTTACTGAGTAATATGGGAGCCATGAAAGAAGTTAGGGGTGTGGTCTCTGAGAAGATTGTCTCCAAATAAACAACTCTGTTAGGTGTTTTTTCTCGATATTCTCCCCACTCACGGTGATGCGGATTCATTCGCCACACGTCGCTCTCGTTTCTCTTCGGTTTAACACCAGTGGTCAGAAAGCGTGGCTCCTAAAATGTCAACACATACTCCCAAGATTCACTTCCCCACCAGGTCGCACCCTCATCATGCCTCACGCATGCTTCCTTATCGCCCTCCGAGCCCGGCTGTTGGTCACGTGCGGTGAGCCCACGCCTGGTCTAAGTAAAGCCCCTTACACAGCTAGATAGGACATGTTACATTTTACAGCTGCATCTCTCAAACACACAGCGCTGAAACTTACACGCCTGCCGTCTGTCTCTTCCCTTTTAACTCACCGAAGTCTTACATTGCTATCATGCTGGGCTGCAGAAGCTGACTGACACACAAAGATAAAGAGATACAGATTGCTGGGTGGTGTTGTAGATAAGATATCCATCGTTGTTAAAGAAAGTTTTGTGGACAGGACACGTTAAAAAAGGAGAAAAAGGAAAAAGAAAAAAGAGAACTGCACTAGAAGACCAGTGAGCAGAGGCGTCATTGTAAAATGGATCAGTGTTGCTCCCTATCATTGTCATCTGACATCGACTTGAAGTGATGGAGGAAAATATGATACATTTTATGAAAGGTTTTGAAAATGTATAGTTAATGTGTGTAAACACACATGAACTGCATTGGTAACACCAATAGAGCACTGTAATAAATAAGATAACACAATAAAAAAGATAACAGAACACTGAAATAAAAGGTGACAAACCTTTCTCAAGTATCCATCTATTCCACCAAATATGATGATGTTGTACCTTGGAAATAAAAGACAAAAGGGCAATGAGTAGTCACTCCCAAGAAATAGATAAATATGTAAATAGATGTCTTACCATATCAGCTTTTGGTTTGTGTCCACATGGACTAATGACAAAGGCCCCTGCACAAAGCAGGTCCTCCTCACTATGCACCCCAGCTGTGTCATCCTGGACCATCAACTCTGTGCATGGACTCCCAGATGCGATCCCACTGAACTCTACGCCCATCAGCTTGCAGACAACCTTTCACCATTCTGTATCCTGCAACTGGGATCCTGCTTTTTATTGACCGTACAGCATCATCCAGTCCACTATCAGATAAGTTGTTGGATGTAAATCTTGTGGCTAATCCAAATTCACGCCTACGCCGGAAAATTGTGCTTTGGCTGACACCCAACAGATTTGTGATGCAAGACACCAGTAAGGGGATGTTGATGAGCTGGGACAGAAGCTCCTCAGAAAAAAGGAACTTTGGTCTGCCTTGTCCTCCAGCGCTAACAAAAGCACACAAACTCTCTTGGGAAACAGCTGCGTCGATCTTACTTTGCAGGGATAAAAGACACTCCGCAATTTCAGCTGGAATGTTTAAAGTATTAGAGGCAGCTGTTAGACAAGTATGGTTGACTTAACACGTCGGTAATCCTTGATTTCAGACGGTCCAGTAATTGAGTAGCCACTGGTCCCTGTCAACAACAACATAAAATTTTGATGCATTAGACACCACTGTTAATGTAGTCGGTAAACAACATACAGTACTCTATCAATTTCACATAATATGACGTTAGGCTGGGCAGATATTCAAAATATTTTTTTGCAAAACGTATTATTTTTTAGCAACTTAGCCAATCATCAGTTTGCAAGATAAAACAGTTACACGGCTCTGTTGAATGCTGTCAATCACGGCACTCTATGGTCTGTTATTTATGTTGCTAGGGACACCGGCGCCCCTAGCAACGGTGCTTCGCTGATCGATCAGAGGACGGCAGAGGAGAAGAGGTTCAAGGAGTAAATATCCAAGAGGAGAAGAGGGGAAGAAAAAGGAGAGAAAAAGAAAAAAAAAGAAAAAAAGAAAGTTTTGCAGTGTAAACACATTTACACTGCAAAAACACAAAATCTTACCAAGTATTGTTGTCTAGTTTCTAGTGTAAATATCTTAGTACACTTGAAATAAGACAAAACTATCTTAAAAGTAACTTTTCAGCAAGATAAACAAGCTTGCTCTATAATTCAATAATTCTTATATATATATATATATATATATATATATATATATATATATATATATATATATATATATATATATATATATATATATATATATATATAAAGTTACTTTTAAGTTCTTTTTGGCTTAATTCAACAGTTCTAAAACATTTGCACTAGAAACAAGATAATCATTCTTGGCAAAATTTTGTGTTTTTGCAGTGTAAAATTAGAATATGTAAAACCAATAGAATAAAACATTTTTAATACAAAAATGTGGGCTGTGTTATTTTCCAAAGGTACTTTTAATCTGACAAATGAGCCTCATTGGACTGAATATTCTAATTTCTTGAAAATGACTGTATACAGGTGGATCTCAGTCAATTAGAATATTATTGAAAAGTTAATTTATTTCAGTAACTCAGTTCAAAAAGTAAGACTTATACATGGTATAGATTAATTACACACAGGCCCCAGGGCAGCTGTGGCTACTATCCAGTAGCTTGCCATCATCAGTGTGTGAATGTGTGCGTGAATGGGTGAATGACTGAAGTGCTTTGGGGTCCTCTGGACTTGTTAAAGCACTACACAAATTCAGGCCATTTATACATTTTGAGAGTTTATTTCTGTTAATTTTTGATAATTAGGCCATACATCTGGCAAAATCCCCAAAATTACATTTCTCAGAAAATGGGAATATTACATAAGACCAATAAGAAAGGCTCTTTTTTTAAAATACAAAAATGTCAGCCCACTAAAAGTACGTCTATGTACTGTAGAGTGTATATACCTGATACATGGTCACGGTTCTTTTCGTATGAATTGACATGCCAAATTTACTTTCATCAGTAAAAGATCTTTGGACCATTGAGTAACATTCTTGTCTCTTATCTCCTTGACCCAGGTAAGACACTGCTGACATTGCCTCTGGTCCAGGATTGGTTTAACACAGCGGTTCGCAACCTTTACAATCCAAAGAGCCATTTTTGCCCCTAGTCCAGCTAAATAAAACTCATTTAGAGCCACAAATGTTACATAAACCTTAGGAAAAAAAGACAACCTATAATTTTTTTTAAAGATTTACGATACAAATGTTTTTTTCTTTTCAGGGAATCACCATGCTAACTATGCCTGAAGATACATTTACACTCTGAATTTGAAATTTATGGGTTGCAAGTTAGAAAAGTCAACTTAAAAGAGCCATAATGTTTAAGCACCTGTTTGAAAAGTCAGACATTCCTCCACATTTCTTAAATTAAAATCCCAAAGGTAATGAATTTTGGTGTGTTGTTCCCGAGTGATGGTAGGATGGAACAAGAGACGGTTAGATTTATTGTATTCTGATCTCAAGTGATTAAATCTGGTCCACTTTGGCGTGGTGAACAAAACGCTAAAGCAAAAAACAAAGATCTCCTACTTATGGGTGGCTGGACTCAGCCATAAAGACTGACTGAGGAGTTCTGTCATCTAGGGTGAACAGCTACTCCTTTGCATGAAAAGGAGTCCTTTTAGATGGTTTGGTACCTGATTCGGATTCAGTTCAATTCAAACAAGACTATTTATCCCAAAAGGAAATTAAATGTTGTCATAATTCATATCATCCAAAAGGCCTCTGACTTAAGACCGTTGCTGTATGACATGCTAACGGCTCAATACCACCGCAGCAGAGATTATATTCCACAGTTACATGTCCTGTTGGCAAGCTCTGCTAATCTATCTCATTAGCTTTTGCTGCTGCTCTTTAAATATCTGTATGGTTAGAAAGCTGAGCAGATGCTGGAGTGTGGATATGATCCTTGCCCATTATGATCGATGGAAAAGATGGTTTGAACTTCATCCTTCTCGCTCTGCTCAGTGGTCATAGTTCAGGTAATATTTGAGCTTTTGAGATGGTAATAAGCTAAAACCAGCCCCTTGATCAACCCTTTACTTCGCACAGAGGGTCTGGGCTCTCAGCTATTGAGAAACAATTGCTTCCTGGAGGTGTGGGCTCTGTTGAAGTTTTAAACGATTGGATATGATTTTACCCAATCGCTAACATTTGGCTGTGATGTATGTAGTGCGCCAGCTCAATTGTGAATGAAGCTAAGAAGCTTACCGAAAATTACGTGCATTGGAAATTAACCATCCCTCACTGCGAAGGAAGAAGTGCCGAGCCGAACGAGATGGCTGTTAATGTTAGTTAAATATTTGGAAGTGTGGCCAACACGGACTGAGTGGCTTCATTCACTTCCTCCGCTGCCATCGCTAAAACTACAGGCTGACTACAATTATAAAACAGTGCAGAAAATTGACTTCATTGTTCACAACTCCTCCTCCTGTTGGCCCGTTTGAAATTCTATTGGAGAAAACCATGTCAATGGGAGAAAGCCCAGACTGAGCTGTGAAGTGAGATTTGAATCTCGCGGAATAGTGCAGGAAGGCAATGGCCAGGCTAGCAATAAGCTGCTCCCAGTTGTAAAACAAAACCTTGTTGCCATGGTTGCGTTTCATAGCAACTGTCCAAAAGTAAAAAAATAAAAAAGGTAAGAGCAAAACACCTTCCAGCTGCACAGCAAAACAAGAGGGAATAATTGTCCAAAAATGCAACGCCTCAACCAAAAGAAATGACGTACAAAAGTCCAGAAAAAGAACAAATCAGAATTAAAGTAACAGAGCTGCTCCAACATGCTGCACAATTCTAGAATAATTGCCTCCTGGGAATTTGTTTGTTTAGGTTTACTGGGAACATCCAACTGGTAGGAATACACAAGTATTATATATCCCTTCTGGCCTGGAAAGCCTTGGAATCCCCCAGAACGAGCTCGAGAGTGTCTCCAGGGACGGAGATGTCTGTGGTCGCCCTGGACTCAATTTGAGAGAAGCTGAAGACAATGGATGGATGGACAGATGGATGGACAGACGGATGGATAGATGGATGGGTGGATGGATGGATTGCCTCTCAGCTCTGTGTTGGTGGTCACTGTTGATTCATTGAGGGGGGGCTTGGAGAAGTAGTCCCAACAAGATCCAGGAGCTCATACTCAGACTGGAAAGACGAAGGGAAGTACCTCATAACTCCCACATAAACACGCCTCGACTACACGGATCCAGGATACGTCTCTTCTGCATCGCTTGTACACAGCACACTGTCAAAGTGGAGCCACAAGCATAAAGAGTAAACACTGGGTTCTCTCATAAGATGCTCTGTAAATATTTAAAGCTCGGCATGCTTTAAAGGGAGAGGAATATGATGGCTCCGGAACAGCAACGGCCGAGCATGGCCACCCCTAGCCGAGTCCCTCCACTCACCCTGCCATGGCGAACAACATTACCTTATTCAGCATCCGTTGACTGCGGCTTTTTCTGGCTCACCTTGCAGCTACGGGGGAGGGGACCCTAGCTGAGCAAGGGGCTGGAGACTACTTCCTGAAAATAAGGTGATGATTGTGTATTTACTTTCTTACAGTTTGAGGCCGAATGAAAGCACATGAATACTACGTCCTTCGGTCAAGTCAGTGGTTTTACTCTGCAAATGATCATAACATCATCCCAGGATAGCTTCCTGCACTGCAAAAACACAGATCTTACCAAGTATTTTTGGTCTAGTTTCAAGTGCAAATATATTGAATATACTTGAAATAAGACAAAACTAACTTTCAAGTAACTTTTCAGCAGATATAGGAGCTTGTTTTAAGTAAATAATTCCTTAATATTGATGAAAAAGTTCTAGTTAGAAGTGAAATAATCTGCCAGTGGAACAAGACATTTTTCCCATATTATAAGTTAAAACATTTTGTCCCACTGGCAGATTATTTCACATATAAGTACAACTTTTTCATCAATATTAAGGAATTATTGACTTAAAACAAGCTCCTATATCGTGCTTTTGTATTTGTGCAGTGTGTAACACATTTTATAGCTGTCACCTTATGAGTAAATTTAGATGATCAAGGCTGTTTTCCTACATTTTCCAAGTAAAAGAGAGAGAAAAAAAAAGTTACATTCCATTTTACTCAACCTGCCAAATTTGTCAACATACTAACATGAAACGTGTTGTATCATTTTAACTGGCCATACATAGGAGTTTAGAAAACAAAGGGACTATATTAAGTTTCAGGTTCTGACAGAAAGTTGCCTTTTAAAGGACTTAAAACTGAGCATAGACACCAAAAATATGTCAATTTAACAGCTCTGCTCCATTTCCTTTCCCGTTAAGCTTTTTGTGTTACATAGGTAGGAAATACTCTGTCAGAAGACCCATTGTGTTGCACTGCTTTAAAAATATCCACCACCTCTTTTCCAAGTAAAACCATACAGATATAGAGGACTGAAACTGACATAATTAAAAATAAAAGCAGAAATATCTATCTATCTATCTATCTATCTATAAATAGTTTTTGCTTTTCCTTACACATGCGTTTTCGTCAAGAAATGCATATATTTTATTTTGTCTTTTACTAATACAAGTGTTTGTTCTTTCCACATTTCCTCGTCTCCTCTTTTTACTTTACTGTATGCAGATCCTTTGCTATTGGTGAATAAACAGGAAGGAGCAGGATCCATGTGCAGATCGGTTGTGCATGCCTGCGCCTTTGGCTTCAGTTTAGCAACCGAAGCATTTCTTTTATTTCTTCACGAAAACGCCATGCATAAGGAAAACGAAAACCAAAATATATACATTTCTTGACGAAACGCATGTATAAAGAAAAGGAAAAAGAAAATATATACATTTCTGCTTTTATTTTTAATTATGTAAGTTTCAGTCCTCCATGTACAGGAACAATCTGAAGGAGCAATGTCTAATTCACTGATAGAGCATTTTTTTTTTGTCATAAACTAGAAGTAATTTTGTGTTTAGCTCCAATCAAGCTGTTACACGATAGCCATCAGGAAACCTTTTACTGCTAGCAGCATATACTGGATTTTCCTATAAAATTTTATTTTTAAAGCTATAAATTACAGTTGTGCTCATCTTTAGCATGAATTTATTTCTTGTTTTTGGGCTTTAAATGATGGATTTGAACCAAAACTGTACATACAGTGTCAAATATAAATATAGTTACATCTTAACCATGAGCTGTTTGAAGCCGTCAACAAACCCCTGGCATTGTTCTGGCATGACATTTGACCGTCGAGCATTCTTCTTGGCAGTATTGTAAGGGTGAATTTAAACTTGTTGGCTTTTCTGGCACAGACTCAGTTTTAAACCAAAGTATACCAATCTTTAACTAGGTTGAGGCTTTAGAGAAGCTATTCCAGAACCTTAATGTCAGCCTTCTTTATCCATAACAAAACCAGTCCTGATGTGTGTTTGGCATCATTGTCCAGTTGGAACACCTTGTTGTGTCCAGATTACAACCATCTGTGTACTGATTTTTGAGGAAGTTGTAGAATTTGGAGGTAGCCTTTTTTTCTATCATTCCCTCCACTTCATCACCGTTCTTGACAGTAGGTACAGTTTGAAAACTTCACTTCTTCTGCTCCGAACATGCTTCCTGTACTTGAGGCCAAGCAACTCTTTGTTTGTCTTGTCTCACCATAAAAGTTTGCTTCAGAGGACATTTGACTTATCCTTGTGTGCAGCTGCAAATTTCAGTCAAGGTTGAAGTTGTTAGTTTCACAGGAAAGGGTTTACTCTTGTAGGGGATGCTAGTGCCTATCTCTTGGGTGGGTAAGTGGGATAGTGTGAGTCTTCTTCCAGACATTGAAGAAGTGGTGACACATCTGAATAACTTGGAAAACACAGTTGTTGAACAGATGAGCTTGGATTCTGTAGATGTTTAGAAATGTCTGCAAGATTTCCCAAGTTGTGTAAATCTACTGTTCTTAGATCTTCCCTGAGTTCCCAGGACTTTCCCAGGGTTCTGAGTAAAAGTCAATCCAACAAGTGCTGTCAAATACAGCAGACACCCCTCCAATGTGTGGTTTAGTATTCCCAGAATCACCTATTTTTGGCTTTTTCTGTGAAACGTAACTCCAAATTACTCGCAGAAAGTCCACCTATTCACTGATTTTTTTTTTTTCATAGAGTGTGTCTAAAATATTCAAAAGAAAATGCAGCTTGAGAATACCTAGGTCCTAGGTGCAATACTACTTGATGCCCTTTTGGCTGGCACCACTAATTTTCCTTGACGGTGATTGGCTACTCCTAATAGTGGAAATAAGGAAGACTGTAGATGTTAGCACTAGATGTAGTACTAAGACGGTTTCCACTGTGCGTATTATTGCATATTAAGGTGTATTTAGTGTGTGAACTATTAAAATAGGCAGTTAAGCGTTTGTAGAGGGGCTTTCAAGTATTGCCGAATTTTAGCTATTAGCGGGTAGCCTTAAGTTTTAGCCTAAAACACAGTTAATATAATATTCACTGCAAGTTTGGTGTAATGACGTAAACCAATAAGGGCAAAGATGCTAAAATGTTATGTATCTAACAAGCTAGCTGACAGTGCTGCTTTGGTTCGAAACTAAAGTGAGTAGTTGCGGCCCAGGGGAACCCCCCTGGTCCTGGCAGGCACGTTCCCTGGTGACAAATAATGTGCTGATATGTCATTAACTGGCGATGATGTTTCAGATGTTTCTTTGTGTCAAGCCAGTGAGCTAACATTAGCAACACAAAGATACGAGTCGCTTCAGATCCTTCAGTCCTTCAAATTTGAAGGACTGTGCAGTTTCCATTGCAGCTTCCTTGGTATTCATCTTTTTAAGTGAACATCATAGACTGAAACTCCAGTTGTGTGTACGTTTCAGGCTCTCTGCACACACAAAGACGCATGTCTGCATTGTTTCTTTGCCAGAATGGGGTCATGCAAAGTTAACAGACACGCAGGTACACACAGAAGGGACTTTTAAGGGTTGATTTACAACTGCTGGGTGACTCAGAGCTTTGGTGCCAGGAGGACTTTCAGGGACTCTCCCCTGCTAAAAGGAGAACTTAAACTTTCACTTTAGTTATTGCAAGCGGTAATAGCTCATTAAACAGAGGAAGTTTTTGCTTCAATATTTAACTTTTATAAGTGAATCAAGTGGCTCTGCAGCTGCAGGGAAAACCTGATCAAATGGAGAGTTTGGACCTTGTCAGTATCTAATTTGGCAGGAGGGGAGGCAGTTTTCCTCCTTTTGGCTAGCCTCCACCCATACGGTACACATATTCAGTGCTGAACATTTTTTGTCACATTGTAGCTACCAGCTTTAGTGTTTTTTATTGGGATTTTATATAACAGATCAAACACTAAGTAGTGCATGATTTGGATTTAAAAGGAAAAGGGTACCTTGTTTTTGAAATCTTTTAGCAATAGAAAAAAAAACCCAGACCTACCTTTCACCGTATTTACCGCTGCAGGTCATTTGGTGTATGTCTCTGCAAGCGTTGCACATCTACAGACTGAAATTTTTGTCAATTTTTCTTTGAAAAATAGCTCCTAAAGCTTGCCACAGACATTTAATTGGATTTGGGTCTAGCTAAACCATTTACAGGGATGATAAACCATAATCTAAGCCACTGCGCTGAAGGTTTAGGGGGTTATTATTCGACTGGAAGGTGAAACTCCATCCCAGTCTGGATTCTTCTGCTGGCTCTTCTACAAGTATTGCCCTGTACTTAGCTCCATAAATCTACACACCAACTCAAACCAGCTTCCCTGTCTCTGCTGAAGAAACACATGATGCTGCCACCACCATGTATGACTGCAAACAGGACCACATTTGTGGAGTGCACAACTAAACACCCTGTCAGCAGATTTTCCCCACCTGAGCGGTTTATCTCTGCAGCTCCTCTGGAGTCACCGCTCGCCTTTAGGCTGCTTCTTGAATCATTACTCTACTTGGCAGCTCAGTTTCGGTGGACAGCCATGTCACTGTTGGTCTAGTTGCACTATGATGGACTGAACAGAGATCGGTGAGGTCAAGTTTAAAGCTTTATAATCTAACTCTGACGTGCTCCTTGGTCTTCATGATGCTGTCTGTTCTCTGATGTTCTCCAACAAACCTCTAAAGCCTTCACCCAACACCCAGGCTACGTTCACACAGCAGGTCTGGACGCTCAATTCCGACTTTTTTCTTAAATCCGATTTTATGTTTTTGCATGGTCGTTCATAATACCAACTAAATGCATCCGCAATCGGACCTCCACAACCCCAAAGCGACACGCAGTCGTAGAAGAAGAAGAACATAGACGTCACACAGCAGCGCGACCTTTGCGGAAGTAATAATGGAAACTGCTGATCGATTTTTGAGTTTATTCAGCAATGGGAGCCGACAGGATTGTCACAAAATCATGACAGAAAGAAAAATAAAGCACAACTAATAGCAATGATGTGATGCTCTTCACTGATGCAGACTTCTTTCATAAGATCATAATCCTGATTTTCAGACACTTCAGATTTAGCGCGTCTGGCTTCTTCTGGCGCAGAATTATGACGCACGTCTTACGTCAGTGTCGTAAAAGTTCGATTAAACGCGAGATGGCTGTTCAGATTGGAGACGCTTTGAAAACCATCGGATCCGTGTCCGATTTGGTTCCACATATGGAAGTAGCACAGATCGGATTTTATTTTTGGGTGAAAAGATCGGAGCAGACTTCCGCGACAAAGTCGGACTTTGGTCGCCTTGTTTTCACAGAATGTTATTTAGGAGTTTCAGAGTAAAGAAACAATTCAGATTTTTATGTATTTATTTTTCAAAAATTAAAACATGTATCTATCCCCCCCATTTCGTAGTTACTCACTACCCTGTGTTAGCCCATCACATAAAACCCCAGCAAGACACATTGAAGTTTGCGGTTGCGGCGTGATAAAATGTGGAAAAGTTCAAGGACAGCAAAAACTTTTTTTTAAGGCACCAAATACGAACAAATTGTAAAGTATTAAATGCCATCAGCTCTTGACCCCCAGGTCTGGGCTGTGAATGCCAAAACAATACCAGGACGAGCGCTGGACTTCCCAGTGGAACACAAATAGCAACTTCTAGAAGCCGTCAGCCGCGACTACAGAGGGGGAGGAAAAACAGCGGGACCGAAGAAGAGGTGGAAATGGGTGGTGGCCAGGAAGCACGACTCTTCCTGCCCTAATCACAACTCAGAGAGTGTTTCCTCTCATTGTAGCGGCTCCAGGCACCATTAACCAGCCAGCGCGCTGTATGCACTGATACACGAACACCTCGACGTGCAGCCTCCATATTACACACACACACAAAAAAAAAAATAAAATAAATAAATAAATAAATAAAAAAAAAATAATAATAATAATTTTTTTCAACTTCAACAAGCTCAGACATTAAATGTAGATTTTTTTTTTTTTTTTTGGATTTTTTTTTTTTTTTTTTTGGATGAGGCACATACAGTCATGTTCCCACACACACACACACACACACACACACACACTCTGAGTCACAGGTACGTCTATCCTTCTTGGCAGAGACTCGGTTCATTGTGCGGCCCTGCGGCTCTGCTCTGATAAACACTTCATTATGAAATCCTGAGGACACAGTAAATATTTGCCAAGGCCCTTATCAGGCCGCCTTATCTTGGCGTGAACTCCAGGCACCGCATGACTCCCGGGGCCTTTATTTTCTTAATGCCTTTGCTCCTGACGATAACTGGGCGAGAATGGCCCCATAGAAGAAGAAAGACGGAAGAAAAAAAAACAAAACAAAACAAAACACGGCTCTTCTTTCAAAGGCTCCTGGAAATCCAGGCAGGACAACAACAACAAGCCCAGCCCAGGCCTTTCAGCTGGTCCAGCTCAGGTGACTGATGGCTGAAACACATTTACAGCTGCAGAGTTAATCAGTGATGAGCCGGTGACTGGCGTACATGCGTTCATCCCTGACCCGGTTCACAGCGCCGGCGGATCACGAACGGGTCAAATATCATCCAGGGTCATATAAATCTAATTGTGGCGGTCTGAACAAACAGCTACATGTTGATTATCAGTTCTCAGTCACTGCGGCT
Organism: Anableps anableps; assembly: GCA_014839685.1. Taxonomy (NCBI): domain Eukaryota; kingdom Metazoa; phylum Chordata; class Actinopteri; order Cyprinodontiformes; family Anablepidae; genus Anableps; species Anableps anableps. Next base: position 6,968,579 of record CM026076.1, on the reverse strand, counting down.
GTGATTTTTTTTACTGCTGTTACCTTGTTTTACTCCCCCACAAATCAAAGCTGACCTTCACTCATGCTGAAATGTAAGTACACCCCTTTAAATCTTGTGCTTCACACATTCAGTACTTAATACTGACCTCAGATGCACAAACAACACACGACTCTCATCATTTCCTAAACAAAAACGGAGACGAAACGGAGAAGCCGCATGTGGAAAAACTAAGTACACCCTTGCTGTTTGGTGGAGGTGGGTAGAGTTACCAAAAATTGTACTCGAGTAAGAGTACCACTACTTCAACATATTTTTACTCAAGTAAATAGTAGCTTTCCAAGAAATTCCTCAAGTAAGAGTGAAAAAGTATTTGGTAAAAAGGCGACTTAATTACTGAGTAACTGATCATAAAATACAAAGTTTTATGATTTATATGTGCTAAACTTCTCATAAAATCCATACTTACAGTAGGTAATGTGTATGTGTGAGAACAGGAACAATATATCGTGTTTACTGTGTCGTATTGATCTCCAATGGCACAGCAGGCTCAGCAGATAGAAAATAACGTGAAACAACAAAGCTGGTGTAGAAACAAGAGGCCTCACTTTGACACAAATTGTAGGCGTGTCTGTGTCTCAAACATTTTTTCTTCACTGCAGCTATTTATATTGGAGCAATAATTCATAATAAAATCAGTCAAGTAATAGTAAACAGCACATTCCAGTAAAGATACTCCTGAGAGTACATTTTTTTTCTAAAAAGTTACTCAAGTAAATGTAACTAGTTACTACTGATCTCTGCTGTTTGGTGAGGATTAAGGTGGTAAAATAACAGCCAGAATCTGCTGATCAAACTCACTTAATTAATTGATAACCATTAATGTGAACCCCTCTATAAAGGAAGGATTTTTAGTAGATTGCTGCTCTGGAGCATGTAGGTCTATATTAACACAACGCCAGGATGGAAAAACATCAGCAATGACGCGACTGATCCTGAACCCATCAACCTCAGGAGCGCTATAAGCCCATTTCTAAACTATAAGCCCATCATTCACTGCAAAAACACAAAATCTTAAAAGTATTTTAAGTCTAGTTTCTGGTGAAAATATCTTGAATACACTTGAAATAAGACAAAACTAACTTACAAGTGACTTTTCAGCAGATATAGGAGCTTGTTTTAAGTCAATAATTCCTTAATATTGATGAAAAAGTTCTAGTTAGAAATGAAATAATCAGCCAGTGGAACAAGATATTTTTCCTATATTATGACTTAAAATGTCTTGTCCCACTGGCAGATTATTTCATTTCTAACTAGAACTTTTTCATCAATATTAAGGAATTATTGACTTAAAACAAGCTCCTATATCTGCTGAAAAGTCACTTGTAAGTTAGTTTTGTCTTATTTCAAGTGTATTCAAGATATTTTCACCAGAAATTAGACTTAAAATACTTTTAAGATTTTGTGTTTTTTCAGTGTTCCACAGAGAGAAAGATTATTCACCAGTGGAAAATATCTGAGACGCTTGTTAACCTTCCCAGGAGGTGACTGTAGGACTCAAATATAACCAGGTCAGAACATGACACAGCTGAAGGGGCGTGGCCAAAGTTTGGCCTTAACCTAGATTTCCTCATAGGGCAAAAATGAAACACAAGATATGAGCACAAACATGAGTCTGAAGTCTTGGTGGTGGAGGGGTGATGATATGGGCTTGTGCGACAGCGAAAGGTCTGGGTTGATGACCCAGATCGACAGCAGATCTACAGTCAAAGGTTCAAAGCTCAGCCCCACTGAAAGCTTGTGGTAAGATGTTAGAAGAACTGTGCTTAAATAACCCAGAAGGAACTGAAGCAGCGGTGAGAAGAAGAGTGGTCGGTCTGACATTTCTCTCCGGCGATGCACGAGACTGATAAAGTCTGACAGAAAACAAAAACCGAGCGCTGCTGCTGCTAAGCGTGATTCTACAAGCTGTTAAACCATGGTGGCACAGTGGTGGAGGGGTAATGATCTGGGCTCGTTGCGCAGCCATGGGACCATTTATGGCCCTTTTCCACTAACACCTGGCAGCGCGGCTCGACTCCACACAGTTTGGGCAGATTTCCATGACAGCTGAGCAGAAGACTCGGCTTAAAGCTGTCCTTTAGGTTATCCTGAGCTGTCGCTGTAGCTGTGCTGCCGCAGCTACTGGAGGACAAACTGAACACTTGTTCTCACCTTTTTTCTTCTACTGCTCTCCAGTTTGCATTATTTGCTGTTATTTCAATATTTTTTTTTTAACTATATCTGCTTGAAGATATTTGTTTGATGATGCCTGATTTTGATGCACTCATATTTTCCTGGTGATTTTGATGATTTTCATGTGTATTTGCTTGATGTTTTTGATGATTTTGCTCAATGATTTTCATGTTTTTGATGATTTTGCTGTATACTTGATTGATGTTTTTATGATGTGAAGCACTTTTAATTGCCTTGCTGCTGAAAGGTGCTGTACAAACAAACTTTACCTATTTCAACTGCTAACTTTTTGTTTTCTCTCAGTTTCTTTTCTCCCCATAGAAGCTACACCTGGTCTGGCATCCTGTTTGGCTGTGCTGCCTTCCTGGAGGAGGGCTTCAGCTGAGACAATGCTGCTATCGACTAATCGTTCTCCTTCTCCTTCTGTTAACTTTTTACTTTCATGAACATCGCAAATCATCCTACATCAGTTCATCTGTTTTTCTTGTGCATTCTGCTCTGCCTTCTCAAACCCCCAGTCGGTCGTGGCAGATGGCCGCTTGTACTGAGCCCAGTTCTGGTTCTGCTGGAAGTTTCTTCCTGTTAAAGGGGAGTTTTTCCTCTCCACTGTCGCTACACGCATGCTCAGTATGAGGGATTGCTGTAAAGTCAACGACTCAACGCCATGCGGTCGCTACGCTGCAAGTCATTGACTCGATGCTCTGCTGGGTTTCCTTAGAAACTTTTTGAACTGCTTTGAATAATTAATTCAGCTGCTGAACTGATAACCAGGATCAGTTGAAATGTAAGTATGATTGAACTGATTTTTTTTTTTCTTGTAAAGTGCCTTGAGACGACATTTGTTGCGAATTGGCGCTATATTAATAAACTGAATTGAATTAAAAACACAAACTCAGGGGAGCCTAAGACCCATCCTTGAGGGCTACCACCCTGCATCCTTGAATCAAACATCTGCATTCCCTCACCAGCAGCCATTCAGCTCTACAGAGGCCTGCTAAGTAGTCAGTAATTTGATTCAGGTGTGTTGGAGAAGGGATGCATCTAAAAGTTGCAGGATGGTAGCTCTTGACGGGACCTGGGCATCGCTGACGTAACTAATACAGACCCATTCAGTAAATTAGAATATTATTGAAAAGCCCATTTATTTTAGGAACTTTACCACCAAGTGAAACACATTATTTAGATTAATATAAAAAGGCTCAACAATCTGGTAAACAAGACTGCTTCTATTGTGGGACGACTCTGGAAACCCTGACCATCCTCTTCATCAGCCTGTCAGTGGAAAACAGTGTCTTCAGTCAGAGGCTTCTTCAAATTCACTGTAATACAGACCGCTACAGGAGATCCTTCCTGCCCACAGCTTTATAATAACTCTTTAATTAAATGAGTTACAACAACATTTAATTTCCCTTTGGGATCAATAAAGTATTTTTGAACTGAATTACACACAGATGGATGTTTGAAAGCCTTTATTTCTGTTAATTGTGATGATTTTGGACTTAAAAAACCCTATTTTTTAATACAGAAATGTGGACTTAGTGAAAAGTATGTCTGTTTAAAGGTTGTTATTTTCAAAAGGAACTTTTAATCTGACAAAAGAGACTCATCTGGACGTATATTCTTATTTGCTGACTATGACTGCATACAAGGAGTCTCCAAATCCAGTCCTAGAGGGACAATGTCTGGCAACTTTTAGGCGCGTCTCTGCTTCGACAGCCCTGAGTCAGATAATCAGGTCATTAGCAGGACTCTGGAGAACTTGACGGCACACTGGGGAGGTGATTCAGGTGTGCTAGACCAGGGATGCATCTAAAAGTTGCAGGACAGCGGACCTCAAGGCCTGGATTTGAAGACCCCTGCTGCAGACGACAGTGTTTAGAGTTAACTGGTCTTAAAAGCTGCTGAACACCAGACTGTTTTTGCCAACATATAAACTGTTGCAGTTTTTTTATTGTCACTAATTGTAAATAGTCTCTCTTTTAATGCTCAAAGAGACATGCACATTTCTCCAGTCCTCTGGATTGGAGTATTTTTTTATAAACTACATGGAGTTTATGTTAAAATTTCAGCTTTACTGTACAGTATTTTTATTCTTTATTCTGTTTTTGTATACGTTTTCTCTTTGTGAGTCGATTTGCTGCTGTTGCACCGAAATTTACCGATTGTGGGACAATAAAGGATGTTTTTATTCTATTCTAAAATCCCTTAAACAGGGGCTTGTTTTTAATTTGAAGGTCCTCATGCATTTTATAAACACAAATCACAACCCAACTTTTCCAAAATGATTTTTATTGGGAGAACTACAAAAAAAAACAAAAAAAAAAAACAAAAAAAAAACAAATGTACAGTACAAAGTTAACAGTCTCACACTCAATTTGTAGTGAACTGACTCCCCAAAAAGAAACATCACAACTCTCGTTGTCTTTTTGTCCGTTTTTGTTACATTCAAAAAGCTTTACTTCTAATAAAGTAGTCAAAAGTACATAGTGCGCATCCCCCTGTACCTACTATGTACAAACCAAAATGTGTTCGTCCACTTCCCTCTGCAGCAAACTCTCAAGACTAGATTTCAATATATATTTATATAAAAAAAAAAAGAAAGAGGAATAGGGACTCGGAGAAAGGTTACGGTTGCTTCTGTCAGAGAGGCTGAGTGGTGACAACCTGAAAAGTTGCAGAATCCAACACTACATTCAGCTCAACGTGTATATATAAAAAAAAAAAAAAAAAAAAAAAAAAAAAAAAAAAAAAAAATGCCATGTAGGAAAAATACTTTATTTGGTTATTTTTAAGGCATGTAAAAAGATGGTGAACCCCATAGGCACTACAACAATAATAATACTGGGGCAAAAAGGGATTGCTACATTCTTTAGCACGCGGCTGGAATCACAGTGTGACCTCGTGCAAAAAACAGGAGAGAAAAAAAAACAAATACTTTTTGGTTAATTTATTGACTCGGGTTCTTTTCTCACTGACGTCTAAACTAGATCGACGAAAAGAAGCAAGGTTTGGACGGTCTGTACAACCTCTGTTTATACATTCTACAGAACATCTAAAGTAGGGATCCTCCTGGGGGGGAGGCGGGGGGAGGAAAAAACAAAACAAAACAAAAAAAAAAAAAAAAAAAAAAAGAGACCTTCGACAGCACTGACAGCCTCAGGAGCAAACAGCAATCACACAAACTTTTTGTTTTAATAAACGTAAACAAGGAAACAAAATTAATGAAATAAATATCACATACGTTCTCTTAAATTAAGATTTTTTTTTTTTTTTTTTTTTACTAAAAAAAAATAACAAATTTAATTTAAAAAACGTAAAAAAAAAAAAAAAAAAAAAAAAAAAAAAAAAAAAAAAAAAAAAAAAAAACAAAAAAAAAAAAGGAGAAAAACAATATATATATTACTGTGAAAAGAACATACACTCCACTTTATGCAGATTAATAATGGCGATCATAATTTAAACATAAAAGAATATAGATCTATTGCTTCATCATACTTGATAAATACAGTATGGACACAAATTACCAATGTAGCCTATACTTTTTTTTTTTTTTTCACAAGATAATAAATAAGTTAAATAGTCCATAGCAAGTTATGCACCGCTATGCAAATCACTCAAAAGAAAAAAAACAAAAAAAAAAAAAACAAAACAAAACAAAAAAAAAAGCTAAAAAAATAGATATATATATATATATATATATATATATATATTCAACCATCAGCAGTGATTTCCCCAAACAAGCCCAACTCAAGAGTGCTTTTTAACCAAGCAACAAACTACTGCAGACTAACCAAACCAACCACTGGGTGGCGCTAGGAGAAGGCAGATCTGGAATGGAAGTTGAAGAAAAAAAAAAGAAAAAGAAGAAAAGTGTTACTTTAAGTTAAGGCATATTCTTGGCAGGATGGGAGGAAATCTGAAACCGCTTAAAGTCTTTTTTTTTTTTTTTCCTTTCTTGTCAAGTCATGTTACACACATCTAATCCCAGGAAAAGTGTGGCTTGCCTGATAGAGCGATAAGAGAGAGAGAGAGAGAGAGAGAGAGAGGGAGGGCTGCCAGGAGCCCCATGGGCAAGGCACTATTGGAATGCCTTCTGTTTGCTATCTAAGTTTTTAATACAGCTATAATACATACAAGAACAAACACTATTACACTAATGCCTGGTCAAGGATACTTGAAAATGAAGCTTAACTGATCCTCGGGGAACCAGAGATGCACCGATCGGACGCACCGCAGCTCGGAATCAGACGATTTTCCTTGTGATCAGCAGAAGATATGACGCGAAATCTATTTTTTTATTTTCAACCCCCCCCTCTAATGACACCCAACGCTTTCGTTCCAAACACTAAATGCATCAAACAGCATGTAATTTTAAGTTTGGTAAGAACCAGATAAAAGAAAAGGTTCGGGATGCCTCCTTCATTTTCTGTTGGATTCGCACCGACCACCTCTATCAAGGAACCTGCAGCACACGTTTTCCTTATAGGCGCTTACTCCTTAGTGGGGAGAACAACAAAAACAGTAGGGGTAGCTCAGAGCACAAGGAAAATCGGTAATCTGTATCGGCTGGGTAAAAAGCCTAATCGGTGCATTTCTAGTGGAAACTGGTCTCTTGTCCCCCCCCCCCCCCCCCAGGGAGGTCTGGGCAGGGTCTGCACCCCTGCAGCTGGTGGGAAATCAAAGTCTTGCTTAAAGGCACGTCAGCAGGGTGGCTGCTGCTGAAATGAGGACCGGGAGGGTGAGGGGAGCCAAACTTTGATATCCTCTGCTTAAAGGACAGTCTCAGTCTCCGGCACCTCCCGACTCCTCGCTCAAATCAACCATAATCCGAGCAGGAAGGCATCATCTAGTCATCTGAAATCGACAGCCTGCTGAAGATCGGCAAACGCCTTCCAGCGTCAAGAATCGGGGACTCGGAGCCGCTGAGGCTCCCGGAAGAGCTGAGGGACCCGCTCGCGTAGCTCTCCCGGTCTGAGAGCGAGTCCGGCGGGCTGGGCGGGGGCTCGAACACCGGCGACTCGCTGAGGCGGCGCAGCGCCTGCAGGCTCACGTTGCTCGGCGCGTTTCCGTAGAAGGCGCCGCCGGAGTGGTTGTTGGCGTAGCCGCCGGGGGTGTGCACGGCCAGCGGGGCCAGTAAGGCTTTCAGGTCCTGCCCGGGGAAGGAGAAGGCGCTGTTGATGCAGGGCATGGAGCTGGGCGACAGCACCTCGTCGTAGAAGCTGGAGGCGGAGGTGCAGGACGACGCGGAGGTGGCGGGCGGAGGGGTCCGGGACGTGGGGCTGTCGAGCAGCGGGGATTCGAGTCCGTGGTGGGTGGAGAAGCCCGAGAAGCTGAGGCTGTGGTGGAGCTTTGGTCTGTCCCGCTGGGTGTAGGAGAGCTGCTGCGGCTGGCTGTAGCCGCGGGGCTCCGCCGCCTGCACGTTGGCGTTGGCCGGCGGGGCGGGCCGCCGCTCGTCCGCGTTGTGGATGAAGTGACACCGGGGGCCGTAGGGGCAGAAGCCGATGGTGTGGAAGGTGCGACACGGCTCCGTTTTGTACTTCGGGTGGCGCGTCAGGCTCCGCAGCTCGTGGTAGCCGTGGGCGAACTGACACTTCTCCCCGTATTTGCACGACCCGTTCTCCTCGAAGGGCCGGCACAGCTCGGTCTTGTAGCGGGTGGAGTTGATCTGCGAGGCGGGCTTCTGCTGCAGCACGCCCCGGTCGCCGCTCTCGCTGTAGGCGCGGTCGCGGAACTTGTTCTCCTTGTTCATGAGGGCCGTGACGCCGCCGCCGCCGCCGCCCGGGTTGTTCTCCTTCATGCTGCTGTAGGAGCCCAGAGAGTACTTGTTGCCGTTGCTCATCGCCTCCAGGTTGCTGGTTGAGTTTCTGCGGAAAAATCCCGGCGTGAAGGAGCCTCCGGAGCCCAGCGCAGCGACCGGAGCGCCCACCGCCTTCTTATCCAGCATGCTGTTGATGTGGAGGGCGTTCATGTTCATGCTTTTCTCCTGCTGGTGACAACAAGACATTAAGCTGCTGGTTCTGTTCAACATGTTTGCGACTCGGTCTGCAACAAGTTGCAGCCAAACACGCAGATTAGCAAAAAAAAAAAAGCTGGATTTATTTATTTATTTTTACCTTGTAAAGCATGTCCATGTCGTAGAAAGTGGACAGGACCGTCGCTGACATGTCTCTTCCCCAAATCTGCTGCCGCACTCCGTCTTTCATGGAGGACCGAGCGGGATCCTTCACTGCGACGAGGTGTTGTTTGTGCCACGACTGGTGTTTAGTTGGAAAGTTTTGGTTGTGGAAAAGTTTTAAAAAGTTGCCCAAAATGTTTTTATTTGTTTTATTTGCGTGCCGTTTAAGTCCGGAAGAAATAATAATAATAATAATATAATAATAATAATAAAAAATAAAAATAAAAGAGGAGTAGAACCAGAAGAGGTTAGTATTGTGGAGCTGTGAAGGGTGGCTGTTATCTCCTCCTCTCTAGAAGCGCTGAACCAGAGTGCCTCACTGTCGAGCACCCAGCGTATAAATGCAGCGGCCGGGAGGGGCGAGCCGAGTTCGGGCAAACTTTTCGCCAAGAGTCGCCTCCTACCGTCGCTGCCCCACCTTCATCCACTCTCCGGTTGGCTGCCTGTTCGGTCACCACGCCTTGAAATCCAACCCCTGGCACCCACTCCCTCCTTCCACTCCACACACCCCCGAAAACTTCTGGAAGTGGGTTAAAACTCTTGCCGAGGCAGAATTTGGTTCATAGGCGACACCAAGGGGGGGCCCAGAGGGGGCAAGGGCACTTTTAACTTGCATGATTTAACAGAGGAAAGGACAAGTCTATAAGTAACATTTATTTATTTAATTTTAAATTAGCCAAACTCACTTTAGATATAGTTTGCCACCTACAGAACATCACAGCATTATCAGTTTTTTCCTCTTTTATTGTAATTCCCGATTTAATCAAGATAAAATCTATTCTTAAAAAAAATAAATAAATTAAAAAAAAAAAAAAAAAAAAAAAGGAGCTTCCACTCACCCATGCATCTGGTGACATCACATAAGGCATGGGGTACTAACTTTCTGTCATCTGGAAAAGTGTTATTTAGCTTTTCTTTGGTCGATATATCTATTATGTCCAGGTTCAAAATCTGTAATAAGTATATAGTGACAAATAATCTAAGGTTTCTGGAAATTTGACTCTGGAAAAGTTTGGAATTTCAAATTCAAGAACGTCTAAGAAGCCTGGAGTTCAGTTCTTTTCAGTAAATTCATTTGATTTTTCCCATTTGTATATGCATGATTTTTTTATATATATATATATATATATATATATATATATATAGCAAATTCCTGGTTAAGAGACGTTTACTTGTGCTGTGTATGGCTGCAGCAACACTTTGAAGCTACATGTTGAGAAACCCACATGCTTTCAGGAATTTTTGACAATGATTAACCAAACGGAAGTGTTCTTAACGAAGCCCAGCCCACTGAAATGACCAAAATCTAAGATCAAAGCGGAGTCAAACATGTTAAAAGTTGCTCGTTTTGCTCGTATGCCTCTTGTGATGTCATCAAGCCAAAAACAACACAAATCGAAATTAGCATTTTGTTTACTCAGTGTACTTTAAGTAATAATAATAAAACGTATTCAGCAAAAATCCTGCTGTCAGAATCCACACCTTTTAATTGTTTTTCTTTTTTTACCAAGCCGCCGGGGAGTACCTTTAATTAATATGGACGCCCATCACAGCTGTATTTCAAGTTCACTCCGTGCTGCGGAAGGTGTGAACTAACACAGCAGCTCACAGTAGTTGACCTGTCACATTCGTTGTTTAGCGTCAGCTTAAAAAAAAAAATCATTGCAGTGTCACTTTGTGGCCTTGCAGTTCGTTTTGACAGTGAACTTCCACACTATTAGGTTGTTTATACAAATCAAAAGAAGAAGAAACAGAAAAAAAAAAAAAAAATTTTCGTTGGACTCCTGTTCTTTGCGCCATCCGACCACTATCTTGCTGAACTTTCCGGAGGCGCCCCTGCAGGGAGTTCTCTCAATGCAAAGTGTTCTTGTGTTACGTTGAATTGCATCTTTTCCATGAGGTCCCGGTGCGAAGGTAAGAGCTCAACGGTTGCATTTGAAATGACAGAGAGGAGAAAAGTCCTGGAGATTTGAACCTTCCCCCTCTTTTAGCCTCTGGCTGGAGCTGACACATGTTTCTGTGATGGAAGGAAACCGTGCCTCCCCCCTTCCCCTCTCTCCCTGTGGATGGGGTGAGACCACAAATATGAGCCAGGAAGAGTCCAGACAAGAGTGCGGGACAATTTTTAGAATCCACTGATTGCATAATCAGCTTCCCTACTGCAGGAAAACCATGTCAGAGCGAAACCTCGAGTTGTTTTTCAGTTGAAATAAAGTAAAACATGCAGGATTTGCTTCAGTGTGACTATTTTTTTTTTTTCTTCAATTCCTCTCTTGTTTATTTTCTTCCTCTGTCTCAGAGCCCAGACTGCAGGAATGTGGTTTTCATTTGGAACAGCAGAGCAACACTGCCCCCCAGCGGGCATAGCGGGTACTGCAAGTAAAACCGCCAGCGCGCCCTCTGGTGAGCAGGCATGAAGCGAGATTTTAAAGCTGCAGTCGGTTTTTGTCTCCTTGCAGCTGCACATGTACATACAAAAAAAGCATGCGTTTAAACAAAAACTAGAATGATCTCATTATTTCCAGATTATAAAATAGAAATGGGTCAACATTTGATGAGATTTGCAAAAAAAAAAAAAAAAACACCTCATCCATCTTGTGCAAAAACTCAAGTGACAGAAATTAATATAGTTAACAGAGGACATGTGGGAGCAGTGTAATCTTACCCACCCATTAACCTGCAGAAGTATCAACATTTTGTCCCCTTACAACTGCAAACTTCTGTGGATTTTACTGGGATTTCATATCATAAACACAGTTCAAACTTCATTAAAATGGAAAATCTGAAAAGTGCGGTGTACCTTTGTCTTTAGCCCCCCTCCCTTGAGTCAATATTTTAGAGCACCACCTTTCATTGCAATTACGGAAGCAAGTCTTTTGGAGAACATCTCCAAAAGACTTGCTCTACAGACTGAAACGTCTCCCCGTTGAGCTCAAGTTCGGTCCGGTTGGATGGGGAGCGTATATCTCGTCGTATTTCAAGCCTTGCCGCAAATACTCAGTTTTATTTAGGTCTGGGCTTTGGGTTTTTAGTCACGTCCCTGTTCCAAAAAAACTTGAATTACGTCCTCGGATCTTACGAGAGCACACGTCTGAAAATAGTTCCGGTGGCCCTCGAGCACTGGAACTATTTTTAGAGCAGCTCTGGCTGCATGTTTAGGGCGGTTCTGCTGGAAGGTGAGCCTCTGCTCCGGTCTCAAGAAGGGCCGGGCAACCAATCGATTTGATCACTTAATCGAAGTTTTGGTTTTTGAAGGTTAAATATTTGGAAAATTGGGATCCCCCCCGCCCCCAACCAATGCTCTGCTTGTGTTTCCATAGTTCAGAGTGATGTCAGCGCTCCCAGGGCGGCCATCTTATTTGACAAACGTGTTGTGCAGTTTCCATTTATTTGGAAGCAAACAGTCTATTTTCAAGAAAGACTGAGCTTCTCATGTTAGACCTTAATAACTCCAGAAGCTTTTTTGATTAAAACGACTTTTTTCCTGCAATTTTATGACATTCTTCTTGGAAAAGTGCGTCTTTATTTTGCTCATTTTTATGACTGTATTCTTATAGCCTGCCCTAATACTCCGTCGTACAACTCAGAAAGGATGATTAAAATAAAAGTCACTTTTTGAAAACATTTTCTGTCTTTTTTTTTTAGAAATGAGGCAACATAAAAATAAAAAAAAATCGATTAGAATCAGACCAGGTATGAAAAAAATCGTGAGATTTTATTTTTAAGCCATATCTCCCAGCCTTCATCTCAAGTCTTCTGCAGCCTCCAGTGGGCTTTCTTCTGTATTTAACTCCAGCCATCTTCCCTGCCATTATGTTGCAGGCTGAGGATGTTCAGGGTGATGCACACTGTTAGTTTTATGTCTAATTTTTCTTGTATGTTTTGCAAGAAAAAAAAAAAAAAAAAAAAAGTCTCATCTGACCAGAGCACCTTCTTTCACATGCTCCCCGTCTCCCTTACATGCGGACTGATCTACACACAGGTGGAATCTGTTTACTAATTAGATCCTGGATCTTTCTTTTGCAGGTATCAGAGTAAATGGGGCTCAGTACATGTGCCTACCACACTTTTCAGATTTTTATTTGTAATAGTCAAAAACCATGCATAATTCTCCTACTACTCCACTATTATGCACCACTTTGTTTCAGTCTATCTCATTTTCTGCTAAACTGTCAAATCTAACATAATTAACCTCTTCAGAAGCACATTAAAGGATAATTTTCTTGTGAAAGTATGATCTCCCTTCACCTTCTACCTTCTGCTACTTTCCACCATGTCTTTTTTAAAGCTGGAAAAGTCCAGGCTCAACAGATGGCTTTCACAGCTTCAGAGATCCTTTCATTATTTGTCACAAACTGAATTCGCTTACTGTAAGATGACAGTATTAACCCATGTCTAGAGTGAATAGAAGTATTTTTATTTCATTTTTTTGTCGTGATGAAAATGTATCTTGGAAATATTTAGCATGTAGTATTTTTCTTATCTAAATTATTTAAATCTGCAGTAACTTTTACAAAAATATGTGTTTTGCATATTTGTTAAAACTGTCTGCATGTCGTGGCAGTTTGGTATGAGACAGATAATCTGAGAAAAGATGGCGCTCCTCCACCTCCTCTAAAGAAATGCGCCGCTCCCGACCTGAACCAACCAATCAGAGCCAGGAGGCGGGGCTTAGCGTTGTCAGTCACCCACTGCACCATTAGCACATTTAGGCGCTGCAAAATGTGCTAATGGTGGAAAAACAACTCACCGTTCCAGGAAAACTGTTTATCCACCGTCACTGATGGCCATGCTAACTAGCATTAGCATTAGCATTAGGCTATGTTGTGGTGAACCAGCTGTAGCGTAGCAGGGGGGGGGGGGGTGAGCGGCGCGTACATGAGGGTGATTGACAGCGCTAAGATCCTGGCTCTGATTGGTTGTTTCTGACTGGTGTATTTCTGGAATTCGTACTGGGAGAACTGTGAGAAGGCAGAGGAGCTTGATTATCTGTCTTATTTTATACTGTCGCAACGTAATGATAATTTAAACAAATATGTAAAAAAACACATTTTTCATAAAAGAAACTGCAGCTTTAATAAAGGGCTGTTAAAATTGAGAATTTTAGTAATTGCAGGGCATTACAGGTATATTTTTTCTTGTTCTTAACATTTCATGAAAATGTCAAACTTCTAAGTCTTCTCTTGGAGTTGTGTCAAGTAAAAAAACAAAAAAAAAACAAACCTACAGTGGAAAAACTGCAGAGCTGGCAGCAGAGGATGGGGCTCTAAAAGGCAGATATTTCAGTCAGGAGGCCATAAAAAAATAACCCAGTGCCACACATATCACCAGAAATTGCTGGTTTTTGCAACACATATATTGTCATAAGTCAAGAAGTGGTTATACGATATTTCTTTTTACGACAGGACTGAAAATACGCTCAAGTACTGAATGGCTTGGTTAAAAAAAAAGCTAAAAAAAAAAAAAAAAAAAAAAAAAAAAAAAAAAAACTTTAAAAAAAAAGGGGAAAATAGCAACAAGGGGAAAAAACAAGTGACATAAGAGGCTGGAATCTACTACTACCAACCCTAAAATTAGTCGGAGGGTTGCCCCGGGACTATTTGCGCCGTGCAAAGTTGCGGACAATAGTTTAATGTGGAGGACAGAAATCCCTCGAACATGTCCTCTGCAGAAACCGCTCGGCCAGTCTCACGGCTCGGTTTTTATTGAGGGGGAACGTCGGCCGGCTCCAAAACATGACATCAGCTGCGCTGCAGCAGGGAACACGGATACCAGGGACCAGAGCAGGGCAACCTGCGTCCAAGAGAGGGAGAGGACAGGCGTCCATTGTGCCTGCCTCTTAATTACACAAGCAGCAGAACTAGAGGGAAGCTTAAAAACGCAGGCCGATGGGAAGAGTCCTGCCGTAAATTAAACCTCCCAGCGAAATAACACCTCGTGTAAACACATGTTGGGGGAGCAGGCGAGCGCTGAAATGCAGCTCTGGTGACGTGTCAGCGCAAACGCTCGCTCTCACAGGCCCACGGAGCTCGGCGTCAGGCGCCGGATTGTTTTGGTCCAAACTGGAAGACGTGGGTGTGTGTGTGTGTCACTTGGATTGCTCCTACGGCTTCAATAAGCTGGCAACATGCTGGAGCAGCTCTGATATTAGCTCTGATTTGATCTTTTTCGAGACTTTTTAATTTGTTTCTGGTTCGGGCGACGCATGTTTGCTCTTACTTTTACACTTTCAGACAGTTGCTATGACGAGTAACCATGGCAACAAGGGTTTTTGTTTGTTTGTTTGTTTGACAACTGGGAGCAGTTGATTCAATTAAATTCAAATTCAATTTAAAAAATATTATTATAGACGGTGATGGCTGTGGGCAGGAAACATCTCCTGTAGCAGTCCGTTTTACAACCAGTCTGAAGAAGCCTCTGACTGAAGAGACTCTGTTTCACAATGAGTCTCATGAAGAGGACGGTCAGGGTTGTCCATAATTTGCTTCTTTGCATAATCATCTCCAGAGGCTCCACAGTCATCCCCAGAACAGAACCAGAACAGAACCAGCCTTCTTTATCAGGTTGTTGAGCCTCTTTAGGTCCCTGGCTCTGATGCTGCTGCCCCAACAGATGATGGCAGAGGAGCTGACGCTCTCAACAACAGACTTATAGAAGATCTGCAACATCTTGCCGCAAACCTTGAAGGATCTTAGCTTCCACAAGGAGTCCAGTCTGCTCGGTCCTTTCTTGTAGACGCTTCACTGGCATCTGAAAAGATCAAATTATATGAACTATGACTCCCCAAATCCCAGAGGAGTTGAAAAGGAGGCTTCATGGACAGAAAAATCTTACAAATGCAAATTATAGCACAGTAATGGGTAGTCCTATATATCAGGAGGTAGGAATTGATGCATGGTAGGCTTAATACGTCCCTTAGCCAATAACTCTATGTTGTTTCCACAGAAATCTACTATAACTTCCTAATTTTCAAATATTTGAATATTGTTTATATTCATAAAAATTCCAAAACTATTTATACAACTCACCTAATTTAGGCCTATGAGTTTTCTACGAAGTGCAATATTTACAAAACACGCGTTCATAAAAAAAGAGAGAAAATATAAACTTCAGGAAGCACCCTTCCCTACCCCCCCCAAAAAAAACGGGGCTCTGGGCTACTGCCCCTTTAAGCCCTTTCTAAAGTCTGGCCCAGTTCATGGATGCAGAGCAGGGCCAAAGAGCAGAGCGAGAAGGAGGAAGTTCAAACCACCTCTTCTATCGATCATAACGGACAGCGATCATATCCCCAACTCCAGCGTCTCTCTGCTCGGCTTTCTAACCGTACGGCCAGACAGAGATCTAAAGTGGAGCGGCAAAAGCAAAGGAGGTGGATTAGCAGTGCTTGCAACGGATGGTGTCATCCAGGACGTGTTACTGTGGGATATCGTCTCTGCTGTCTGGAAATTGAGCTGTTAGCTTGTCTTGACAGTCAAGAAAGTCTCATACAGCAGCATTCTTCAGTCAGAGGTCTTTTAAGATTACATGCAAGACTGACTGCTGCTGGAGATCCTTCCATCACCATCTACAGCAACTCTTTTAAGATACTTAGATGATACAAGTCATGACAGCATTTCTTTCCCCTTGGGATAAACGAAGTATTTTTGAACTGAATTAAAAAGTATTCACACCTCTCGAACATGTTTTTTTACATTCTACATCATAACCACGAAAACACTGACGTGTTTTAATGGGATTTACTTAAAATAATGGAAGGAAAACGATTTGTTTTCAAATAAAAATGTAAAAACATGTTTTGTATTCAAGTCCCTTCACCTATGCTTGACTGCTCCACACCACATTCTCCTCGTATGCTGCCACCACCGTGTTTCACCATGGGGGATCAGGGTGAAACCTCTTATGGGACAGCCATGCAGGATGGATTGAAGAGAGCTCTGTTTCACAACCTAACTCTAACCTTTCTGCTGTCTTCATGATGCCATTTGTTCTCCAACAAGCCTCTGAGGCCTTCACAGAACTCTACTAATGAGGAGACGTCTGAAGGCAATTGGTTGTGCTGGATTTTATTCAAGGGTATCAGATTAAAAGGGGGCTGAAAACACATGCATGGTACACTTTTAATTATTTTATTTAAAAATCAAACAATTACGCACTGTTATTTTTTTGTTGATCACCTAAAATCTTAATAAAAGACTAAGTAGAGAAGAGAGTGATCCAGTTTCATCGCAGAAAAAAGGAATAAATGAATTTAAAAAAAGAGTTTTAATAAGGTGAAGCCAAAAATAAAACACCTTCATTGATGAAATAAATCATAAATCCACGTTAAAAAATTTACAAACATGAACTGACAGACTTGAACCTGTCGAGCACATCCAGAGCCAGCTCTGCCCTGCGGTGCCGCAGCGTCAGCCGAGCGTGCTCCATGGTGCAGGAGAACTGCGGCAGCGCAGGCAGGCGGTTCAGAGCCTGCTGGGAGACGAGGACTTTGGTCCGGGCCTGGGTCCGGAGCTGACGGACCTGCTCAGAATCCACGGCCCCTGCGCCCTGGTTCTGCCCCAAGCTGACGACGAGGGAGCAAAGGTGCCTGTGAAGCAGCTTCACCCACTGCAGCGGCTCGGCCCAGAGGTTCAGCTCGCCCTTCTCAAACAGGAAGTCGTCTTCGTCCTGATCACAGCAGGAGGGACTCAAGTTAACCGGACTGGACTTCAAAGCTGATTATATATTTAATTCACCGCCTTGTTTAAGGCTGAGTCAGTTTAACTACGACAGCGTATACAGCCACGCTAAGAAAAAAAACAAATTACAAGAGTAAAGTCATAATATTACAAGAAAAAAATTGTACGATAATGAAGTCATAATACTACGACAATAAAGTAGTAATAATATGAGAATAAAGTCGCAATATTACCAGAATAAAGTCGGAATAATATGTGAAAAAATGTAATAATACGAGAATAAAGTATTAATACAAGAAAAAGTTGTAATAATATAATAGTCATAACAGAATAAAGACGTAATAATGCACAAAAAAAATCGTAATATTACCAGAATTAAGTCATAATATGTGGAAAAATGCAGAGCAGACCAGAACCAGAAGACCTGAGTTGGTCTAGAAGGTTGAAGCAACCACAGCAGGTCTTTAATGTATTTTGGTGCGAAGCCGTTCAGTGATTTATAAACTAACAGAAGTATTTTAAAGCCTATTCTCTGAGCTGCAGGGAGCCAGTGGAAGGACTTTAGAGCTGGGATGATGTGCTCTATTTTCCAGCAGTGTTCTGGATCAGCTGCAGCTGTCTGATTGACTTTTTAGGCAGACCTGTGAAGACACTGTTGCAGTAATGAATGCGACTAAAAATAAACGCATGGATGAGTTTCTCTAGATCTTGTTGAGACTTTAGTCCTTTAATCCTGGAAATGTTCTTCAGGTGGTCACACGGATGACGATCAGTTAATCTGGCTGCCCTCTTAAATGGAAGCAGCAGGGATGTACTTATTTTTTATTTCATTATAGTTTAGTAAATGTTAACAGCGTAGAAACTTTAGGTTAAAATTAGATTTTAGAACCTTGAGCAGATAATTTTGATTTTGTCCTGATACATAAAACCCTAAAATGGAAACAGGGTGTACTTTCTTTTCATGATTGTACATTTAAGAATTCACGACCTTGGTTTATATCTTTGTAAAGAGCCCAAATAAGCAGCGGTTTAGTGTTCGTCCAGCGGGGAGCCTGACTCTGTGGGTGGAGAGCAGAAACCTTGGTGTCTAACAACACTCGGGTGTTTTGTCTGCTAATCTGAGCAGAACGTAACAAGAGCAACAAAGTAGAAAACTTTCTTTTTTTCCCTCCTTTTTAAAGACATTAAACCAGCAAGCTTAATTTCACGACAACCGGCTATTATGGATAACCATAATGAGATAAAAACGTGACTTTTCCATCGATGAAGACGAACTTTTCTCATCAGAAGATAAGGAAGATCACCATCAAACAAAAGACTCACCAAACAGGAAGCTTCATCTGCCTCCTCCTCGTCGCTGCGGTCCTCCTCTCCCATCAGCCACTGGGTGAGAGCAAGAACCCCCGCTCCCTGCTGCCCCCACAGCTCAAACATCCCACACAGGAGCTCCACACTCAGGTCCAAGGCTGCTGGAGGACACACGGACACACCTGCAACATCTGAGGACAAAACAAACGTATTTACAGCACCTCAAATCTTCTTGTAAAAAAAATGTCGTTTGCTTCAGTGAAATCTTGCATGTTTTAGTTTATTATTTGAGCAGATAAAATAATAATAAACGCCACATGATAATAAAAAAGGTCTGCAAGAGTTTTCAACTTGACTATTTTGGCCCTCAGGACAAAAAGTTTGGACACCACTGCTTTAAGTCCTGGAAATTGCAAGGTGGGTTCTCCATGGATTGTACGGCACAAATGCTCAGCCAGATTGAGATCTGGTGAGTTTGGAGGCAAAGTCAACACCTAGAAGTTGTTGTTTTGCTCCTAAAACCCATTCCTGAACCATCTTAGCTGCTGATAATGTGAAAACAAAAGAGGCAAGACCCAAAGTTTCCCAGCAGAACATTGCCCCAAGCATTCCCCAAGAGGGTATTGGGTGTTCTCCGGGTAAGAGACGGACACAGATGAGAAGTCTTCTTTCACTGCTCTGTGGTCCAGTTCTGACACCTGCATACCCATTGTTAGCACGTCTGGTAATGGACAGGGTTAAGCATCCTGGTCTGCAGCGAAGCAGCCCCAAACCTTAGTGCATGTTGAGTTCTGACACCCTCCCACCAGAATCACTACTAACATCTTCAGGAGTTTAACGCCTGGTTCACAAGGCAGGATTTTAAAACTGTTAGCCGATTTTCAAAACCTGACAGCTCCCCACACATGACGATTAAAAGTCTTGGGTATAACAGGTTTGGTCGTACAGTCACACGGCAGGAGCAGCACACCACACAAACCAATTTCACTCACCGACATTCAGATGTCAGATGGGAAAACCTCTCGAGAGAGTTAACGACTCAATAGTAGCAACGGAGATAGTTTGTGGGCTATATTTAACAGAGGAAAAACAAAACAAAAAGACGTCTCTGACGTCCAGCGGACTTTCTGGGGCGCCACGTCAGTTGTTCTGTCTTCAGTATTTTGGATTCCCCTCCATGTTTCCATCACCTCGCTTCCTGATTGCCTAAACGTCACATTCAACAGGCTGCGTTATTGTTTGTCCTCAGGGAACACCGCATTGCTCCGACATCGTGCCAAGACAATCCAACACACATCCCCAGTTTTAGGTCGGAGCGGTCCTGACATCCGTCTGAGCAAACCAGATCACTCTTAACACACCACACACGGCAGGAATATCTCTCGAGATTATCTTAAGAGTCTTCCTGATAATCGGGGCATCCTTAGGATCGTAGGAAGGGGAAAATCGGGACAAAAATTGGCAGAGAAATCTTTCAGTGTGAACTAGGCATTACCTACTGCAGCTCCTCTATTGAATGGGACCTTCTCAACGTTCCTTCCACAGACCACTTTTGATACCGACAGCCGAAGACGACCGAGAGGAGCTGTGGTTTTAGAGACGCTCTGACCAGGTCGTCCACCCGTGAGGCTCATTTTAAATCTGCTTCGATCTGGCCTGGCCATTGCCTGCCTGCGCTATTCGGCTAGATTCAGATCTTGCTCAGAGCTTAGTCTGGGCTTTCTCCCATTCACTTGGGTTTTCCGGTAGAATTTGAACCGGGCCAATCAGCGAACAGAAGGAGAAGTTGTGAACGATGACGTCGTGTTTTAAAATTGTAGTCAGCCTGTAGTTTTAGCAATGGCAGCGGAGGAAGTGAACGAAGCCACTCAGTCCGTGTTGGCCACGCTTTCAGATGTTCAGTTCACATCAGCAGCCATCTCGTCCAGCCCGGCACGTCTCTCTTCACAGTGGGGGGTGGTTGTTTCCAGCGCAGGCAACTTCAGGTAAGCTTCATAGCGTCCAACTGGCGCTTTACATACGTCACAGACAAACACTAGCGACTGGGTAAAATTTAAAACCTCAACAGATCCCACGCCTCCAGGAAACAGTCGTTTCTCGATAGCTGAGAGGGCAGACCCTCTGTACGAAGCAAAGTGCAGAACAAGGGGCTGTTTTTTACCAGGCTAGCTTAGATACAAACAATGGCTTTTTCCTGTTTCAAGAACAAAATGTTTGCTTGCTCTCACTCTGTCCCACCCACGAACAGGTGACATGATGGAGAGAGAATCAGTGTTTCACCTGTTAGCAGTCATAATTGCTGCCTTTGGCTACTTCATGTCGGTCGAACAACAGCAGCGTTTGTCTTCTACCTTCATTTCACGATCTTTGGTTTCCATTTCCATTACCACCGGAAAGCTCAGACATACTTTTTCCTCTGTGTACTATTCTACTTTTACCACCAAACTTATTCAGTTTAGTGTGTGGTCGTGTGGCTCAATCAAATGATTGAATAAAGACCTCAGCAGGCCATCAAGTTCAGCAGCTTGTTAATGATCCATTCATATAAATCAGACATGTCTTAAGTGGAGAAACATGCAAAACATGCAGGGCAGTGGGTTCCAAAAACCAGGATTTAGAAATCCTGTTCTAATGTTTGCTGGTTAATAAATAAACTGTAACGAGAGAACTTCTAGAGGACCTTGACAGAAACCTGATGGGAAGCAGGAAAACACAAAGAGCAGCCAGCATAATGAGTCCAATCTGCACCTAAACTGGTTGCAGCAGAGGCTCCACGTGTTTCTGCAAGGAAACCATTACACTACATTACACTGCTCCATCCCAACATTACATGTTGGGATGGAGCAGAAGAAGTTTAGGCATAAAATTTGGACTTGTTCTCACTGTAAGAAATGCAGGGCTGACGCCGCGATCCAAACTTGGTGTTAATGTGCATGTGTGTTTCCTTTAGGGCTTGGACGGCCTTCCGAGAAACAAAACTATAACTCATATAACCAGCCATCATGAGGGGTGTGTATGAGAGGATTCAACAATACACCACAAGCCGCTGCAACAGCGTGCAGATATGAACTCATCTCTGAGGGCTGCTCTTCAGGCTTCGCTTACATGTTGGTGAAGATGCTTCCTTACAGATTTCTACCAATTTGTCACAAATGTTTCAGATGCTCAAACAAATTTTAATGTTAGACAAAGCTATCCTGAGTAAATACCAAAAGCAGTTTTTAAAATTATAATTTAATTAATACAGGAAAAAAGTTTCCCCAACCAACCTTGCCCTAAATGTCTAGTTGCATCACCCTTCTACCATCAAACATTTGCAGTAACAGGGAATGAGTCTTGTGGCCCACTCTTCTTCACCGAATTGTTTTATTTCAGTCACATTTGAGCATTTTTGAGCATATCAAACCTGACAGTCCGGTAAACTCGATTTGACTGGGGACCAAAGTTGCAACATTTGTTGCATTTTCAGCTGGTGTGGTTCACTTTCACACTGCACTGTGTCAAATGAACCAAACCCTTTGAAAAACCTGTTCACGTCCTCGCCTGTGGGGGCGCTGCACCAAGAACCATTGAAGGAAACGACATGAAAACCTCTGAAGAAGACACTGAGCGCAACTTCCTTCTTCACAACATGTAAACAAAAAATGGAGTGGCGTCAGATTTTAGAGGTTGAAGGATTTCTCTTTTGTCTTTGGTAAAAGACCACGAGCCATTTCTCCTGCTAGCGCTAGACTCGTATGTTTGTTTTGGTTATATTTACCCAGAATGACCTGCGCTTTAGTTACTTACTGCTTTTAGAGTGGTCTCCAGTCAGGTTGTGATTCATATTATGCGTTCGAACCGCACCAGAGTTCACTTCAACAGAACCAAGGCCTAGGTTTGTAGGCGGATCAGAGTTCGCGTTTTTGGTCCGCATCAGAGTTCGAGTACGCGTTCACACCTCCCCAAACGAACCGGACTTTCTGGGCAAGCGAACTGGAGTTTGATTAAAGCCAAACAGGGCTGGTGGAAATGTACCCGTAGACGTTGTCCTCGTTGCTCTTGTGACCTCTTGGATGAGTTGTTAATGCGCTCTTGGGGTAATCAGGCTTGGCCTGCCAACTCTGTTCCTTGTCTTGCCAAAGGTGTCCTGACACCCTTTGCGTTCACAGTGTCTGTAGTTCCCTTGTGGCACGAGCACAACATGCTGGTTATGAGCACTAAACAAGCGCGGGCGTTTTGTGCTGCGTGGGTGGTGTGGGGAAACACAAATTGACCTAACACCTGAAAAGTGCACGGTGGCGCAGACACACCTGCAGAGACGTTCCTCCAGCTCTGGCCATCTAGCTTTCAGCCCACGTTCAGCTTTCCTCGTGACTGCAAACGGTAATGTTTAATCCTTGGTTTATGTCTGTCAGTATGACTTAACATTTAATGCATCAGTGAAAAAAATGCGTCATGAAGAGGGAAAAAAAAACATATACAAGTCGCTCTGGACTATAAGATGCAGGACTAGCCAAACTATGAAAAAAACTGCAACGTATAGTCCGGAAAATACAGTAGATACTAAGTAACTAAAAGAATGTGGTTAATCATGGTGAATTAATAATAAGACTATTCTTCAGATGTTACCACATGAAATGTTTGATGAATCATTTAATATTTCCAAAATGTGTCAAATACGAAGCGTTTTAGAGGCTGAATGGTGACATGGCAAAAAATATATATATTTAAAGATGGGAGCAAAAGGAGAGGAAACAGAAGCAAGCAGAGAAACAAAGCAGCTAGCTCATACAACACGTGTGTGTGTGTTGTTCTCCCACCATGGCCTTTCTTACCACAGCTGTCAACCTGATAACACCACAGACTTCAAAAGGCTTTGAGAGCCACTAGCCAAAACACTACCACTGTGGGAATTAGAGGAAGGAACAAGGTGAAGGTGTACAACCCTCCGCCCTCAGCACCGGCACACTAATAGTTGAAAACACACAAACAGGTCTGGCACGGAGCAGAGCCTGAAGTCTGAGCATGGAGGTAAAGCCGCTCTACGGCCTGTTGACTGTAGTGTATTAGAGGAGATTTAAGAGTTTAGGAGCCTGAGTGACAAATTCCTTTCTTTACCAAGAAGCCCTGCCTCTGAAGTTCGGCCTCAACGCTCCACATATCCCCGCCTTCCCGAACATTCAGGGATAGAATAGGAAATTTTAGCTGCATGCAGTTTATCATCTTCCCGACAAAGGTTTCACACATCGCTTGACTTGATTTTCCCTCCTTGAGCTTTTGCAGCCAAACACCTCCTTTCTCAAGGGGATAGTCTTTCCCTCGGTTGCCAAAGTGTGTGTTGGGTGGGAGGGTGAGTGTGTGCGTCCATTTGCTGCTGAAAGACTGGCAGAGAATCTGCTTCCACAATATCAGTTGTTGAATGAATGGAGAGAGCCTGGGTGTGTGTGATGTGGAGTCATCGACTGCTGGCTTGTGCTACCTGACGAAGGAGCCTCATAATAACGGCTTTATAAACTTCGTAAATTTTTTATTTCCTTAATGCTGACCTCCAGGTGCTTTGCTGATCGATGTGTCCATGTTTAGAAGATGTATAGCGTGGATTATATTTAATGCTGGATTATAATCAGATAAAGTTATTAAACAGAGCCACAGATGATAATATTCTCAGATGAATTGCTCCATATTTCAAAGTATTAATATCAAAATTGAACATGAACGGATGGACGGATGGATGGATGGACGGATGGGTGGATAGATAGACCAACAGACAGATAGATGGATGATTAATAGATAAATGGATAATACATGAATGAATGGATGGATGGATGGATGGATGGATGGGTAGATGGATGGTTGGACGTTGGATGGATGGTTGGATGGGCCAACAGACAGATAGATGGATGATTAACAGATAAATGGATAATGCGTGAATGAATAGATGGATGGATGGATGGTTGGATGGACGGATCGTTTTTGATCGTTGTCATGACTCCCTGCTCTTCTACAAACTCCGCCTCCCTTTGAGCAAACCGGACTCACCGTTAAACCCAAAGGGAGAACGGCCCAGGTTGATGTGTGCCGACCTGGACCGTTTCTCCAGCCCTATTTCTCCTCTAACTCACTTGTTTAGAGCTTTCCCCAAATTACACAACCTCCTTACTGGTTGCTTTAGTGCTAAACACACCATGTTGAGTTGTGCCCCAAAAGTCCATGTTCATGTCATCAGACTGCAACTCATCCTGCCACTGAGACACAGAACCGAACTGGTACCAGTTGGGAACTCCTGCAGCTCTTTCAGTGTTGCTGTGTTACAGTTTCCATTTTGTTTTTTTCATCAATTTTGACGAAACATGTCTTATATTTTCTCTATTTCGGCTGCTATACCTTTATCCTACCAGGGCAGCTGAACTTTAAATGAAGTCAGGTTTATTTGTAGCGCACATTTCAGCAGCAAGGCAGTTCAAAGTGATTTACATCATAAAAACATCAATCAAGTATACAGCAGAATCATCAAAACATCAAAATCATTGAGCAAAATCATCAAAATTATCTTGCAAATAGACATGAAAATCATCAAAATCATCGGCAAAAACGTTGATCCATGATCCTTTTACTTTATTTAACTGATTTACACAAACTTCCACCCTTTGGAAAACAAAGCTCATCTCACCCGGATTTGTTTGCAGATTTATGGTCCAGACTGCGAATCAAAGGCAGCTCTAAATAGGTGGGTTTCCAACCTCGATTTGAAGGAACTCAGTGTTTCCGCTGTTTTGCAGTTTTCTGGAAGTTTGTTCCAGATTAGCGGTGCATAAAACCTGAAGGTGGCTTCTCCATGTTTGGAGGGTAATTAACTCTAACTGATGAGGTGTGAACTCACATACACCTGCCATCCTAATACTAACGTTTATGGTGATTAAATGTGGAAATATCAATTATTGTAGGCTTCAAAGAAAGCAAAACCGCAATGGAACAAACAGATCAACAGCTCATATCACGCAATATTGCACAGAAAACAAGTAATCTGATCAAGTGTTGTATCAATTCGTTTCCTTCCTGGTGCAAACCCAGCTTTTCTCAGTTGGGATAAACACCAAACATTCCAAGAACTAAGGAGAAAATGCACAACTAAATGGGTCAAAAGTGGATGTTTGGTGACTGTGAGCATAGAAATAATAATAATTTTCTATGAATTAGCGAAGCCACATTGTTTCTCGTTACTCGTCATACCATTAGAGACATCTGAGTAAATTAAAAAGGATCTTTGCTGTTCAGTTATCCAGACTGAGTCTCTGCAGCTGGACGGGGTGTCAGGTGTCCCATTGGGAGCAGGATATGGGGCACTGGAGGGTTTACTGGTGGCATGTCAGGACAGTGAAATCAGAGAAACACTTCCAGCTCCACACTTTTCCATGAGGCAGTTAGGAAGTTCATTCCTTCAGCTGCGTTCTTGCTCAAAACCATCATCTAGATCTCTGTAGGTCTGTACAATAGTGGTGACAAGGAGCTACAGCAGCTTAAAAGGTATCCATGCAACATTCTGTCATGATGCAAACTCAAACTTCATTTATTTCATTGTGATATTAGGTGATAAACCAGGAGTCAGCGACTCCAGTCCTCGAGTGCAGCTTACCTGCAACTTTTAGATGCATCCCTGCTGCAACACACCTGAGTCAAAACGCTGAATTACCTCCTAAGTCCTGGTCATTAACCATTCATTAGATTCAGAGGTGTTGGGGCAGGGATGTACTGCAAAAACACAAACTCTTACCAAGCTTTTTTGGTCTAATTTCTTGTACAAATATCTTGAAAACGCTTGAAATAAGACAAAACTAACTTAAAAGTAACTTTTCAGCAGCTATAGGAGCTTGTTTAAAGTCAACAATTCCTTAATATTGATGAAAAAGTTCTAGTTATAAGTGATGCCCATGCCATCTTTTCCCACATTCTGATGTTATTTTCCATGTCTCGATGCCTAAATACGTTGAGATCCTTCGGTGTGATCGGCTGAGTCATCATTTCTTTTGCTTGTTCCTGTTTTTCTCCCCAACCCAATTGAGATTTGATGTGTTTTCAAAATGTTCCATTATTTTTTTTATTTGTTTATTTATTAATTAAAGTATTTTGCAAAGACTGTAGAGTCAAAGAAAGAAGGTAAATGCTGCACTGCAAAAACACAAAATCTTACCAAGTATTTCTGCTCTAGTTTCTGGTGCAAATATCTTCAGTACGCTTGAAATAAGACAAAACTAACTTACAAGTAACTTTTTAGGAGCTTGTTTTAAATCAATAATCCCTTAATATTGATGAAAAGTTCTAGTTATAAGTGAAATAATCTGCCAGTGGAACAAGACATTTTTCCCATATTATATGTTAAAATAGTCCAAAAATACTTGATAAGATTTTGGTTTTTTGTATCGTTGATCCCAAAGTTGCATGACAGCATATAAAACTGAAAAGTGTGTTGTGCTTTTGTATTCAGCCCCCTCCCACTGCGTTGATGCTCTTTTTTTTTTTTTTTTAAAAGGATTTTTGTGGCTCTAGTGGCCTTTATTTGATGGTGGAGTGACACGAAAGTGGGTTATGAGAGAGGGAGAAGACATTTGGTAAAGGTCAACAGGCCAGGACTCCAACCTGTGATTCTATTCTATTCTAAGTTTATCGCTGTAACAATACAAAATGTGTAAAAATTCACGGATTATCCTTTTTTTTTTTTTTTTTTTAAATGCGAGAGTCTGTGCAAAACTGACTTGCATTCTTCAGGCTGCATAAAATTCCTTTCGCCTATCAACACAAAAACACAACACCAGCAATGAGAGGAGCAGTCTTTCTTCTTCAAACGAGCCGTCGGATCCTCAGCGTACGCTGCAGACTCTGAGCTGGAGCCGAGACTGAAGGAAGCAGAGGTGTGAGATAGAGAAAGAGGTGTGAAATAAAAACACACACTTTACAACCCCCGACTTCCTCTGGTAGGTGATTGAGAGGCGGGGGGCAAAGACCAAGAGCAACAACAGGAAACATGACAACACAAAGTGCTAAAGCTGGAGGAGAGGTGAGCATTAGCATAAAAGTGACGGTCTGGGAATATCTGGAAGCTCCTGATTTTGCAGCGTTTAGTCATCAATCTCGGTCTGAGGTTGGCTGAGTGAAGGGATCAAATGCTAGTAAAAGGCTGCCTCAGCAGGAGGCCGACAGCCTCCGAACCATCTCCTCAGGAAAAAACTCACCATGATCTGCAGTCGTAGAGAGGATTTACACATCAAGGATCTGAAGTGGGCTTATAAAGAGGGCACGAGACCTTCGGTTACATTTTCTATGTGGAGTCAGAAGCTTAAACCGAATAAATGATGGAAGGAAATAGTTGAAAAAAAAAAAAAAAAAATCACTGAATTAAATGATATTTGTACCATAAGGTAGTTTAAGTCCTTCTTTTTGACAGGATAGTGGGAATGTTCTTTATTTTTACCAGCAATATTGTTACACCAACACAAAGTAATGCATAAATGAAAAGGTTTTAATTTTTTTACAAATAGAAATCTTTAAAAAAAAATTGTATTTAGTTCCTCTGAGTTGAATATTTTGTAAAAAAAAAAAAAAAAATTAATTCAATCACAGTTGCAAATCCTTTTGGGGTGCGTTTCTACCGTCTCTGAACATCTAAAGACTGAAAACTTTGACCGCTGGATTAGGTGAAGCTCAGTCAGGTTGGATGGAGAGCATCTGGGAGCAACAATGTTACGGTTTTGGTTCAGATTCTTAATTGGGTTTAGGTCTGGACTTGGATATGCTTCTAAACCTTTCCATTGTAGCTCTGACTGTATGTTTTGGTTGGTTTTCCTGCTGGAAGGTAAATCTCAACCCCAGTTTTCCAGGATTTAGCTCCATTTAGCTCCATCCATCTTCCCATCCACTCTGACCAGCTTCCCTGTCCCTGCTGAAGAAACGCATCGCCACAGTATGGTCGTCACCACCTGGAGGCAAAAACGTTCTGGTCTCATCCGACCAAACACCTTCCACCTGAGCTGCAGCTCCTCCAGAGTTACCAGGGGCCTTTGGCTGCCTCTCTCAGGCAGTCATGTTGGGTTTATAGCTATTTAATATGGACTACCTCAGGTCTGGAAGAAACACAATTCCAACTTATGCAGATTTTTCTTTGTATTAATACAAGTACATTGGGCCGTATTTCAAATCCTAAATGAATAAAGATTTTAAATGTAAAATAGTTTAATTTCTCCTAACTCTGATATTCAGAAACTTCTGAGCAAATTTTTATAAAGATGAGTTGTTGCTAACACAACGACATATCTGGAGCTTCAAGATCTACCCACCCTAATAACCCGTCTTTCCTCTGGTCAGAGGTGCAGACCCAAACAGCATGTTCGTAGGTGCGTGATACATAGTACCAGACAAAAAAGAAGTAAATTAGCAAAACTGCTAACCATTAACCTAAAAATGTGGCTCACTACGCACCAAAACAAACACTCTGCTGGCAGCCGCTGCTATCGTACCAGCAGTAACTACCATAAATATTAACTCAGAAGAACCGACCAGGAACAAACAAGGTGGGTACCTGGTGTTCTTGGGAGCCCTGTGATGGCTGGCCGGCCCGAAGCAGCAGTTTGTTTGCTTAACGGGGCAGCATTATGTATTTTCCAGGCACAAAGTGCCATTTTAAAGCACAATCAAGTAGCTATGTAACCTTGTTGTTATGAAAATGCTGTATATTACAAATATGACTGAAAAGAAATTTCATTTTGTAATTTAACGCCTTAAAATTGGACCTTGTTCTCTTTAAGAAAGTCCTGCTCTTTCTGAAACTCTGCCTTCAGGAAGACATCACAACATCGCTCCTCTATTAACCCTTTAACAACGTTTTTATCAGTGTTTCACTGAGAAGTAGCTCGTATAATGAGCTCAGCAGATGCGCAGTTCCACCCATTGTTTGCTAATTGATGCCAGCTAGTCCGAAGGAGCTGAGTGGGGAAGTCGTGGGTGAGGGGTGCTCTGTGAGGTGGAAGCTTGGAAGCTTAGAAACTGCAGCTCCGAGGAGGAGCTGCATCTCAAAGGTGGAGCAGGGTCAATCCAAGCGTTAAGGCACCCCAGAATGTTTTCCATGGGAGATTAAAGGATTTCTCAAACATGCATGAAAGAATCAAGGCAACACTCCAGGTATATTTTTGGTGAGGAAATAACATTATGACATGATGTAAAGTTAAAAAAAGTCAATTTTAAATAATATTGCCCCTTTAAGCCTGAGACCAGCTCTGAATCACTGAACAAAGTATTGATATATTCGTCTAAATCAAGCCATAAACTGATAACTTTTTTCTATAAGCTTTTCAAATACTGGGTAGCGCAGCCAAAAATTGTGACTTGAGAATAAATCGAAGAAACACATCAACGAGAAATAATAAACTCATGACAAAACGACTATAAATCTGCAGTTGCACCTTCAAACACCTGCTGCAAACACACGTCTCATAAGGTTACAAGAAAACAATCTCCACCCTTGTTACACTTTCACGGTCCACACTGCAACAGACCAGCCATTACTCCAGGCACGTGACTTTATTTCAGCTGAGAAATGAAAACCTCGATAGCTTTAATGTGGGAAACATGGTGAGAGCTGCAGAAACACCACGTCTATGTGTCTGAGATTCCAGTAGATTTGGTCCAAATGTAAGACCTGAGGCTACAAATCTTTGCTTTCTGTGTTGTTTCTTATAACTCTGCTGAAATGACACAAACTGTAGTTTAGCGGCTGAGAGCGCATTGTGTTAATACAGGACTGGCTCTGTTTAATGAGTGCCCCTCAGTTGTGTCAAGTTAATAATCTGTGTCATCAAGATGAACTGAATGTTGCCTGGAAAAAAAAAAAAAAAAAAAAAAAAAAAAAAAACATGAATGGCACTTTGTGTTGCACTGTTACGGTAATCAAAGTAGGTCACTTTGAGGGTTTGTTTGTTCATGGTTCACTGAAGCTGGTTTGTCAGCACAATGCATGAACACCAGAGCTGAACTATGTTTGAATGTCATGTAAACCGTACAGTAATGATTCCAGGGAAAAACGATGGCCTAATAGCTGAACAGTAAACTACTGGCTCCAGAGTGGGAACATAAATCCACCCCTCAGTGATCAGACATTTTTACTACTTCTCCTGTTAGTCCTATTGCTGTTCAGCAATAAAACTGCAATACTTAACGTAACAAAAGTCTAGAAAAAGCCTATTTAATAAATGGTTACTTCCTCTTTGCTTTGTTTTCGCAGCTCATTATATGCAGATTCACCCATTTGTGGATTGTTTTAGAACATATCTAAAATATTTGAAAGGAATTTCAGCTTGGGAGGCTGAAAGACACAACGCTACTTGATACGATAATGACTGATGGTAGCAAACCCGCCAAGCCAGGAGCGCCATTTATTTTCCTTGGTGCTGATTGGCTGTTCTTCCAAGAGTGGAGATACGGAAGACCGTAGATGTTAGCTTCTGTGGAAGTACCAAGACACCGTGTGCATTCATGCGTATTAAGGTATATTTGGTGTATTATAATAGGAAGTTACAAGTGTTTTAGAAGGAGTCTCAAGTTTTCACAGCAGGTGTGTGCAGTCCCAGTCATAAAGCTTGCGGCTGAAAATAGGGGACTTTATAACCATTTCCATATCGTTTAGCTTTTTTTCTGTATTTTCTGAGCGTGCTTGTGGATGAATTCATGCTGCTTAAAAGGGTTTTATTAACCATGACTTCCCAGTCAAAGGAACAGGGTTTGCCACCTCCATCTGAAGCAGCTAACGCCTCGGATACTTGACTCAGCAACATAAAACCGACAAACACACACATAGACACACACACATACACTGCTTCCATGTAAAACAAAGCTGGCTCGCCTGAGGGGAACAGAAAAGACACGGAATGAGCTTTAAACAACCTCAGTGTCACAGTCATAAAACATAACAATGCCATTTTTACCACTAGCTCTTCACTGTAGAGCTCCAAGGTGGAACAGTACAATTAGCTGTTCTTTGCTCTGAGAGCAAATGCAAAAGCCAAGATTGTGACCGAGAATGAAGGCTCAATATTTGTGCAATGTTTTGAAACAAAGAAGTCTACCACTCAATTTTTAAATACGAACGACAGCTTTTGAAATCCATTATGAAGGCCGGGGACAATCTTAGCAGTCGGAAAAGGTTTCAGAGAAGGAGAGGAAATGTAGATTATGTTTTCTTCCTCTTAATGTTAAGTGAAACTTTGCTTCCCACAAAGAAATAAAAGTGGTCTCCAAAGGAGCCGTGAATATGAATGGATAGAGGAGGATGACCCGCTCACTTTTCTACACACACAGAGGAGACCCCCTCTGTAATTATGTCCATTGTGTTCTCTTCCTGTCGTAGAGAAAGAAAGCCTTTCCATCTCAGTCATGGTGTTGACCTCAGTTTCTATCTGATTTTCAGCTGATAGCTTATCTTGACCCTGTCTGGCCTTATGTACATAAACACATATAGAGCACACACTATGCACAATGCTCTAAGGTAAATAAAGGTATAAAAACAACTTTAACCCTTTTTTCAAATATGATATTTTATTTAGTAAGATTTTACTGCTTTCGCTCTTAGACCATAATTTGAGTAAGCAGTGTAACTCTTCCTGTTATTCGCTTTTGTTTAACATTTTCCAGCTCCATTTTGTCGCTTGTTATAACGTCAGGGTGAGTCAAGTGCAAATCATCTGGGATGAATGACTGATAGGAGCGGCGCAGGGCGGGGCTGCTTGCGCATTTATTGTGCAGTGTGCTGCACTTGTTACAGTCTAATGAACTTCTGCACCTTACTTTCTTTCTATCCTCAACAGGGTAAGCTGCTGACTCCTCTATTTAGACTATAATAAGTAGATTAACACATTTCTCTGTGCTGTATGTATTATAGACTTATGAACACTTCACAGAAGCTCGACTCGACCATCAAGCAAATAATTTCAGCCTGACCCAGAACGAATTTTGGTTTGGGTCGAGCTCGGGCTGTAAATCTTAACTCTAGTCAGCTCCTGGATAGCGAGTGTCCAAGTCAAAGATGATGCTCTGATGGGAAGTTTCTTCACTGATTGATTTAGTTACCTCTGCGATGTACTCTTTGCACAAAGTTTAAAATGTCTGCATCAAGTGGTCAGGCGTGTGAATTGTAATCTGTCAAAATGACAGATGGCCTTCTGACTTTTCTGTCCCAAGCATGGAATACGTCAATGAAAAAAACAACAAATTTTTGTAGAAAACAGATATAAATAGATCAGAAGAATCAAAAAAAATATCTCAAACTTTAGCCTTTTTAGAAGAAAGGCAAATAATTTCAGAAATTTTGGCGACAACTGTCATGGGCTTTTCTCAACAATAAGAACAGGATGCGGGTCAGTCCAGCTTCAAGATTGCTTGCTGCAAATCAACTGTCTGTGCAGGTTGGTCAAATTTGTAACATTCTTGAATTGCAGTCAGAGGCCGCATAAAATCATTATGAGGGTCACAAATGGTTCCCGAACCACAATTTGGAACACCCTGATCTACTGCAACTGAGAGACTATACATTACTAGGATGCAAAGAGAAAATTCATGACACTTTGAGTGCAACTGGCCACAACTATTGCATTCTTAACAGTCTTTTGTGATCATATATTTATGTTATACTGTGCAACTCTACACTTATTACTTATTTATGTTTCATGCCATGCTAAGTGATAACATCCAGTGGTAAAAAGACTCAAAGAGGGTGTGATTCTGCAGGAGAAAGCAGCCAAATGAGGACAGGAAGCAGCACGAGGGCTGTTTATGAGTCTGACAGCAGTCAAGGTGTCAGTCTCCTCATGTAGCATCTGTGAGGCTAAAACTGGCATTAATGTGTCTGTCAGCAAGCTCCACTGGGTAACATTATACAGTTCTGCAGTAAACAGGCCTCAGACGTTCCAAAAACAATGACACATAACCACACAAACACACTTCACTCTCACATCCAAACTGCTAAACCAGAATTAGCACCCTTCCTTCCAGGAATGCACTCCAACCCTGAGCAGGAAATGATGTAAAACTTTCTAACACCAAGATGTATTTATGTCTGTTTATACAAATGAGTCTGATTTTATTTTGGAGCCTCTGGGTTATTGTTGTTGTCTTCCGATTGTTGGGATGGAATTAGCTCACAGTTCTTCTTGCTAACTACCAACGCAGTTTCAACGTGATGATAGGAGCAGTGATGTGCAGGTTTACGCTCCACCAGAACAGGGTTCCTACATATTTTTATGGCACAACTCAAAACATTTCCTGAGCTTAAAGCTCTTCTTCAGATAAAATCCTTTGAAAATGCTCAATGGCTGGTTGGGTGAATGCACGAACAGTTGGGTGGTTGGATGAATAGACAAGTGAGTAGGTGGAGGAACAGACATGTGGGTGTTTGGATAGACGAGTAGGTCGACGTTGGATGAGTGGTTGAGTGAACAGAAGGGCGGTTGGATGAACAGATGGGTGGTTGGACGAAAAGACAGGTGGGTGGATGAATAAATGGGTGGTTGGATGAATAGACGGGTGGTTGGATGAATAAATGGGCGGTTGGATGAATAAATGGGCGGTTGGATGAATGGATGGGCAGTTGGACGAACAGTTGGGCGGTTGGATGAATAGATGGGTGGCTGGTTGTACGTGTGTATGAATGAAAACATGAACAGATGAGGTGACTGGATGAACGAATTGACAGACATTCAGGCGGATGGATAGCGGGTTTGTCTGTTTCCACGTTCTCATTGATCATATAAACAGTATTTAAGAATATTGAAAATCTTCTTCCATAAACCGTATTTTTAGTCGGCAGAATGCAAAAAGTACTTTTCTGATCCTTAGAAATAACTTAATTTTTTTTTTATTTCACTGTTTATACAATTAAATCTCTTGAAACGCGTGTTTTTTTTTTTCTCAGTTGGGACCAGTTAGCTGACATGCTAGCACAAGTGTTTACCTTTACTGAGCAGGTGAGCCGGCACACTGGAGGTGAAGTCTGAAGCAGAGTCTCTGACATCCTGGTCTTCATCCTGCAGCAGCATGAACAGACTCCTCCACAGCGACACGGTAGCAGGAAAACCTAACAGCAGAACATAAAACCCAAACACTGTGAGGTTCTGAACCTGAAATGAAGAACTGGGTTCTCTCAGGCTGCTGCTTTGACACAGACTCACCCAGTGGCAGCTGAGGGTTGGTCATCAGAGTGGATGAGCAGGTGACCAGCACCTTGGCAACCATCAGCTTCACCTCCACAGGCTGCTCCTCACCAGAGCATGAGCACACCAGGGCCCCCCACTGAGCTAAACACGCCACTGCACCTGGATCCTACATGAATTGGAAAAATACATGATTTTAGTCACAGATAAATATGCTGTATGTTAAGTGTTTGTGTTTAGGAAGCACATCTCTGTGGTGAATTCAGGTTTTTACCTGATGACCAGAGCTCACCAGCTCCACCACCAGCTGGGAGGCCAGCATCACCACAGCAGAGAGGAGCTCCGCGCTGAAACAGAATATCAAACATCTCTCATCAGCATTAAATCTCAACTCAGCTGCTTTAGTTTTTTTTTTTATTTTACTAATTTTAATCAGATACTTTAATATATACAGAGAAATTGGACTTCTTACATTAGTGGTGTCCAACGTTTTGGACACGTGGGGATAAATTTGCCAAGTTTAAAATGCTTTCGGACCACAGTTTTGTTTTTTCCCCCAATAAAAAACACTAAAATAAGTTTTGGATTTTTATTTATTTTTTTAAGTTTAGCTGCTCAGCAGTAAAGTTAAACATGCAACATTTTAATGAAACAGACAATGAAGAAAAATTATCTGTGAGGGCTCCAAACATAAAAAGAAAAGCATGTGTTTTCCCAGCTTTTTTAAAAAAAGTTTTGTTTATTCTCATCAACTAGAATGAATTAGGAAGTCTTTGTTCAAAAAAATTTTACTAAATGTTGCTGGATGGTTGTGGTCCTACTTTCCATTAACTTTAAATAAAATCAAAAATAATAAGAAAATATGACTTTAAAAAAAAAGACAAAAACTGTTGTACCTAACATTTTCTGATTTAAGGAAATTTAAAAAATCTCAGCAAACCCCCCCCCTCCCCCACTCAATGACTGATGAAAGAAATTCTTTGACAAGAACCTGAATCAATTACTCAACATCAGTTTGAAGTAACATTAAAGACAATAACGTCCATAAATGTACCTTTTTGACTCTTAGAAACGATATAAGGAAGTTCCACCTCGGAGCTCATCACTGCACAGAAACCTCAACATAGAGTGAGAAATGAGTTCCACAGGGTTTTGTACTCGTTACCTTTTTCTTTTTATTTAATTTCACTCCATAAAACCTTTAAAATGAATGGAATAAATTTCTGTTGTTGTGCTGATGATAATCTGATGTAATCAACTATTGAGCCTAAATTACTGAATTAGGTAACAGACTACAAGGCATGTCATAGCGAAGCAAGATTTAGTAAATTGTTTTCTCTAAATGAGATCGTAATATTAACAGGCAGACCTGATACGAAATGCCTAAAGGTTTAATACTAATTCCAACATGATGGTCCTCTAGCTGATGGACTCAGTGACTTCAAACAATAACTCGAAAAATGCTTTGACTAGACTCTGATTCTATTACTTGAGATCAGTTTGAAGTAATAGTAAAGAAAATAACAAATGAAGGTTATAGGGTTCAATTAGAACTTCCCTACCATCCTTTGCACACTAATAACTCCACTTTCTTGCCTTACTGTACACAAAAGAAGTGTGCTGGTACTCACCACGACATTTTGAGTCACAATACCCCCAGTGCCATTTAATCACATGACAAGGACAACCAGCAACCCAATCCCATCCCTCCTGGACTCTAATCATAACCCTGGGGCCGCACTGAAGGGAAAGTAGATCCTTGTGTGCAGAGATTGTGGCCAGGAAAAGGCTTCACAAGGCTTTGTAATCCAATCCTTATTCAAGCCTGTATTCTCTTGTCAGGGGTGAGAAAAGTACAGCCGTGGCTTGTCAAGAAAAGGTGTGTGCGTGTGTGTGTCTGCCAGTGGATGTCCAAGGGCTTACCGTCTGAGCGCAGACACACAAACTGGAACACCAAGTGCCAAATGAGTTTGCGGTAAAAGACAGAGGACTCATGACTCACGACTCTTTCATAAACTGACAAAAACACTACCTCATGCAGGGCAGGTGTGATTAATCTTACAGAGGGATAATGGTGCAGATGAAGGCCTATGAGCGCATGAATATCAGCTTTCATCCATAGAAACACTTCCACGCCTTTGATTTTATTTTAAAAATGCCCCCTCTGTGGCTGGAGGGACAGTAGGGTAAACCACAGAGCTGCTGCCAAGCACAAAAACACCACAGAGAGAAGAGACGGGGTGCCCAGGTGCAGCCAATGACCCTGTGTGTCCCCTCCTGCATGGATTCTTACACTAAATGGAAACCTGATGGCCAACAGGTAACAGCAGCAGTACCAGCAGATATAGGTCTGTGATCCATCAGAGCTAAAAGCTGAGAGGGGACAGCTTTGATGCTGTTTGGACAGTAAGTCACACTTAAATGAGAAATGGACCTGCTGTGTCCCATGTTTCTCTTCAGTCCTGCAGCCAAGCTGTCACCACAATAACAGAGCCCTGTTGAGCCATGAATTCTTTTAACTCTCCATAGTGGTGACACCATGAGTAGTAGAAAGTCAGAGGTCTTATTTCTTAACCAATAGCTATTTTATATCTGATGGATATTTAAATAATGTAGCTCTATCTAATCTTTGATAATCCTTAAAGAAATGATATGAGAAGTTCCACCTCGGAGCTCATCACTGCACAGAGACTTCAACAGAGAAAGTTACTAATGCTGTTCTCAAGGCTTCATATATACTAGACTGGTGTTGAATTTGTCCTGTTCGATCTCAGGGCT
The DNA here is from genome assembly GCA_014839685.1 of Anableps anableps. NCBI lineage: Eukaryota > Metazoa > Chordata > Actinopteri > Cyprinodontiformes > Anablepidae > Anableps > Anableps anableps. Next base: position 6,931,260 of record CM026076.1, on the reverse strand, counting down.
GTGTTTCATACTGTCAGTGAAAAGAATCTGAAGAGTAAGAAATGGAGTTTCACAGGGTTCTGTACTTGTTACCCTTTTTTAATTTTTATGTAATTTGACTCCGTAAAACTTTATAAAGGCGTGGAATAAATTTCTGTTATGTTGATGATAATCTGATACAGGGTTGAAAAAATTAATCGGATTAATCGTGATGTGTCATTACTGAAACAACTAACTTAGTAATCGAATAATCGTTAACTGGAGTATATAGACTCAAAAAAGGTAATTTGCTGAAATAACATATTCAGAGCAGTAATTGAGCCAAAATTGTACAAATATATATTGCATTTAAGATGAAAAAAAAAAAAAAAAACCCTCAAAGGCGAAAGTTACAAATGATACTCTCTTTGCCTCATCTAACACGGTTGTGTTATATTTGTTACATCTCAGGGCTGCATTTGATACTGAACATGACAAGATTTTAGAAAGTGAATTAGGGAGTTCCATAGGGTTATGTACTTGTTACGCTTTTTTCTTTTACTTTTTATGTAACTCCATTTCATAAAACCTTTAGAAGACATGGTATAAATTTCAGTTGTTATGCTGATCATACTCTGATTTATTTATCCACTAAATTATTGAATCAGCTAGCAGACTACAAGCATGTCATAACAACCCACTATCCAGTGAATTTTTCTCTCTCAGTGTCTTCATTTTAACGTCAAGTATCAGAGTGAAGAACCTTCGACTTATTTCTATTCACAACATGTCCTCTAACTCACCGATAAGTGTAAATTAGCCCTTTTTTCATATCGACAATATTTTTGAACAATTTGTTCCTATTCTGAGCACTTTTTCACAAAAAAGAGAAAAACGCAGCAAATTTTCTTCTATTTACTGTTCTTTCAAAAGCCCAAACATTTAAAAGAAATTTGAAGTTGGACTTCGAATCTGATGTCATAAGCTTCATGTTTCTCTGTTTACTTGCAGGTCATATTGTTTACACTGCAGCGATTTATTAAAATCTATTTTCTCAAAGGACTCCACGGCTTGTTCTACGAGACCTTTAAGAGATCAAAGGGATAAACGTAGGTAAATGTGCATTCTCCGTTTGACAGATCAATGTTTTAAGCTACTGAATTTAGTAGATGAGTAATGAACTTTGGATCATAATAGAACAAAGACAAAGAATTCAGGCATTCTTATGGCCAGAATAGAGGATCACATACATTTTGTGTGGTTTTACCAACCTGTGACTAAAGTTCTCAGCCAGAGTAAGGAGATGCTTTAGGACCTCCTTCTGGGACAAAGCACCATCCTTCCACAAGAGCTCACTGCTGGAGCTCAACACACTCAACACCTGCAGGACCTTAGAGGAGAAGAGGGAGGAAGAGAAAGAGGAGTAAGCTCGGTGTCCTTTTTTCCAGCTCCTGCTCTTTTAGTATGCCTTTTCTTCTGAGCTGATGTTCCTCTTGCAAATACTTATCATATTTGGGTTTCAACCTGTCTCTGGAGCTTAAAAAGACACAAACAGCAAATGTTTGTATGACTGTTTTTGTTAATAGCACCAAGTAAAAGGGAATGAATGACTATGTTTTTGCATTTAGACCCCGTTTACACCTGGCACTAACATGGATAATATGAAAGTTCAAACTCTGAAGTTCTCTCTAGCTGCATTTCCACTGACCATAAAATTGGAATTACACAAATAAATTCGCTTAATGGAAATACGGTAATTTAAAAAAAAACAAAAAAAAAAAACAGTTCTTTTGATTAAAAGTTTTTGCGCTAGGATGAGGTGGTTTTTCAGCTGTATCAAAGTTGGTGTATTTCATAAAACTTCAATGGAAACACTTTTTTTTAGTCATGCTGAGGAGGTAATTTAGCCATTTAAATCAGCTGTGTTGGAACAAGGACACATCTAAAACCTGTAGGACACCGGCCCATAAGGACTGGAGTTGGTCAAGAAAAACGTTTTTGTATATTCTCAACAACAATGGGATAAGGGTCACTCTTCTTTTGAACACGTTTGCTGTATTTGGTCAAGATTTATTTACTATGCAACTGCGTCAAAGTAAAAAATGTTGCTAATATAAGATTAAGACTTGCGCTGTATCAGACATTTTTCATCTTAAGAGGATGTTAATTCATCTGCATCTCATTTGAAATGCCTTTTATTAGTAAAAATCTCATTCAAAAATTTGTTTTAGAGCAGGGGTCTGCAACTCCAGTCACCGAGTGCAATGTTCTGTACCTTTTGGATGCATCCCTGCTCCAACACACCTGAATCCCAAGAATAAATGATCTCCTTGGCATGTCAGCAGGTTTTATAAAGGCCTGGTCATCAACCATTCATTTGATTCAGGTCCTTGGAGCCTGAAGCACAATTAACAATACACAAATGGATAATTAAGAACATAAACCCATGTGCAGCGGCTGACAAACTGACATAAGAAGGGTTAACAACAGGATTAAAAGAGCAGGTCCATTGGGAGCTTGTTCCTGATTTATGAACCCAACCTTCAGTCCCAAACTAGACTAAAGACTGGACTTTGGTTTCTAAAAACTGGAGTGGAGGACCTGTGAAGAGTGGGCACAGGTTACCTCCCAGTGGCTGTATTTGCAGGTCATTTCCCCCTCCTCATATTACAATCTTACACATAGCTAAAAAGCAACCCTACAAACAGACCCACAACAAACAGATGAAACCTCCTCCAGTGCTTTTGTGTGAATGTGTGTGGTCTCACCTTTGCCAAACACTGGTGGTGTCTCTCATGAATAGCCATGTTGGTTAGGTCAGACACGGTGGTCTCGTCGAGCCACAGAGGGCTCCTCTTGATTCCCTCCTCCTCCTCCTCATGCAGCTTCCTCAGGATGCCCTCCAAAGCTAGCTCCCTCACCTCATAATGCGGGCTACGCAGCAGACTGTCCAGAAGCTGCTTTCTTAGCTCAAAGCCGCTCCACAGATCAGGAAAGTCTACGCTTGCACTGAGGCCCACCTGGGCGAGGCTGAGGAGGTACTGCGTGGTGCCGGGGCCAAGGGGAGCCGAGGAAGAGTCGGACGTGATCAGTTCTGAGGCCATGAGAATGGAAAGTGCCGTCTGACGAAGAGCGCTGGCCTCTGAATCTGAGAACCACATAAAGGTCAAAATTAGCTGACAATGAAGGTGACACTTCTGGAGTAAATTCAAAGCAGTAGGTAAAATGTACTTGTGACAAGAATTGAGGAAGGTAAAACACATCACAGTTTTAGACAAGCTTGATAGTGGTATGAAAGCAGAAGGATTTACTTGATCCTTTGAGGACTTAGTTTAAGGTTTTTCTCTGAAGTGCGTCCTCGAGCAGCTACACCAGCATCTATAGGCAACTGCTGGAGAACGCGAAAATAAATGTTTCCTCAATCTCCATTTGCTTTTGTTACCATCCATTAAAGAATCATTTGCGATTAACAGTGTTCTCTTTGTTCTTTGATACTGGAAAGCGTACACCTGACCCAGGATTTATATTAGTGTCTTTGAATTTGCATACTATATTTGTATGTTTGTTTGATTTTTTGAAAGACCACCCGGCTCAGTGCTTCTTTTTTCAGTTGGGTCTCTTTCCTGGACATAGCCATTTATGGTGTTACTGTTGGTATTATCTTTGAGAACTCTTCATAGTTTGTTTCCATAGAAAGTACACCAGGCTTAGTGCTTCTTTTTTCAGGTGCATCACTTTTATGGACATAGCCATTTACAGTTTTACTGATGGTTTTATTTTCATGAGTTCTTGTTTTTTTACTATCGAAAGTCCACCAGGCTCAGTCCTTTTTCCCCCCCAAACGCATCACTTTTACGGACATAGCCATTTATAGTTTTACTGATGGTTTTAGGGAGTTCTTGTTTTTGCCATAGAAAGAACACCTGGCTGAGTATTTCTTTTTTAGTCAGGTCTCTTTTAAGGACAGTCATTTATGGTGTTATTACTCGTATCATCTTTGTGAACTCTCATGTTATTTTCTTTTACCATGGAAAGTGCCTCTAACGCACTGCTTATGTTTTTAACCATGTGTCTTTCCTAGGCAGAGTCACAGACAAAGATATTGCTGCCATTAATTTAGTTTATTCCTTTTTTTCCCATCCATCCACCGTCAAATTTTGAAATTATACATTAAAAATAGAACAAAGCGTTGAAAATTTGCACCAGGACATTTCTTTCATTGGTTTTACACATAAATGGGATTTATTTAAACTGGGTCAAATATTTTGACCAATGAAAACAACAAAAACACAAAGTAACACAAATTTGTGAGGCAAGGCACATGTAAACCACAGAACAACTTAAGAGAGTCCAGAGTCGTCTTCTTGTTTCTTTTTGTTTATAGGAAAGGCCCAGAGTTGTTCCCACCCAGGCACCTGTGATCACACACTCAAGATGTCCACACACACTTGAGTACGCACTTCTACTAAGTATATTCCAGTGGCAAGCCAGCTAAAGAGTAACTTAATGCCTTACTAAAGCTTCACCCCCCCCTGCAGAATGTCTTCAGGACTGCACAGAGACCTGGGTTTAAGAGCCAACTCAATTAGTTTAAATACACACACACACACACACACACACACACACACACACACACACACACGGCTTATGAAATCCAGTGCAACTCCATCTGGCTTTGCAGCCCCTCTCAAAATGAGACCCTGACAAAAGAGCGGGAAAAAATGCCGCATTCCGTCGGAGATGTTCTGCGTTACCGTGGAGACAGGCTGAGTTACTGCAGAACCTGATCCTCAAATGGGGTTTTGGGGCCAAATAAGCGTAGCCTAATGATTATAATAGAGGTTTAAGTGCACGGTAATGGCAGCCGCAATGAAGGGAGAATGATGACTGAGGGATAGGTGTGTCAAAGAGAAACCAGCTGTCTGTCACAGCGCAGAAAGACGCTAAGAGGCTATACTAGCAACAGGCTGCTGTTAGCTTGACACAACTGTGAGGCTTATGTCTCTATTCTTACCTTGACATCATTCAGCTGCAGCCAAAAAATTCAATACTAATAAAATTTCTTCTACTCGACTTATTAATAATTGGTAATTAAGCTGAAGATGGATTAGTATACAAAAGAAAAGTTCCTCAGACTTAGAGACTAATAATAATAATAATAAAAAAAAGTTTCGTCACTGGTTGCTATGGCGATTCCCGCTTTTTTTGAGGGAGGCTCAGCAGCAATTTTCAGACTGGAAAAGACAAATTTAAGTCACTGTGCTATTAATATATATCTGAACAGTTCATGGAAAACCTTCTGGTGGTCACATTAGTATGTTTTTAAAACATCACCTGGAACAAACTTCCAGAAAACTGCAAAACTGCCGAAACACTAAATTCCTTTAAATCAAGGCTGAAAACCCACCTGTTTAGAGCTGCCTTTGATTAGTAATCTGGACCACAAATCTGCAAACAAATCCGGGTGAAATAAGCTTGGTTCTCCAAAGGGTGGAAGTTTGAGTGTAAATCAGTTAAATAAAGTAAGTGAATCAATGTGATCAATGTTTTTGCCAACAATTTTGACGGCTTTCATGTGTATTTGCTAGATAATTTTGATGATTTTGCACAATGATTTTGATGTTTTGATGATTCTGCTGTATACTTGATTGATGTTTTTATGAAGTAAAGCACTTTGAACTGCCTTGATGCTGAAATGTGCTATACAAATAAACTTGACTTGGTTCTTTATAATTCTTAGCTAAAGGTATTAAGAACCATTGTTGAAGGTCCAAAGAGCCACAGGTCGCAGGCCCCTGCACTAAATTTAACATGCAGTGTTGACATCTCAAACTATTAGAAAAACTTAAACCGTGATTGTGTCCAGTAGCAGTAGACAGTACGCTGAGTGAAAGTGGACATAAATACCTAAAAACTGATGTATAAATTGTAACCGTGGAAACTACAAGCATGAAATCAGTTTCACTTGGTTAAAACCAATGTGTGTCATCATCACCCTCTGGATTGAACATGCTGAGCTGAAATCTCAAAATATTAGAAAATACTTGCTGCAATTTTGTTAAAACTGTACAAGATGCTAAAATGTGATATCAAAGTCCAATGCTTTGTGACCCGTTTAAGCTTTGAATGGTGTTTCTGCAGTAAAATAAGCCTGAGCTATGAAGTCCAAACAGGACTGGGTCTCCTCACTTATTTTACCAAAATCCCATTACAGTTTGTGTGATATTTCATAAACACTATCTCCATTTAAAGTATGAGCAAATGATAACTGATCAACATAAAACCGTTATTTGTTTTATTTTATTTTATTTTTTTATGTGTGTTGGATCAAAAACTGTGAAGACAACAAGAGCCAAACAGCTCTGGCATCCAAGACTATAAAAGGACAGTGGAGGAGGGACAAATTATTTCCTGCACTAATAAAATGTGTTTCAGTGAACTTCAGCACCATTTTTCATCCTGGTTCATATAGTCATCGCTCTTCCACAGCTGTCTCTGTTTAAATCCATCTACAGGTGAAAAACCACAGCAACTCCAAACGCTCACAAAAATAAACCAGGGCCAGTATTTGATATTTTTGGATATTCTACTGAGAACACGTGAGCAAAGCTTTGGAATGCAAAGCTATTAAATGTGACGAAGGCTCAGGTCTCTGCAGACAGTTGAGGGAACTAGTTCGGTATTAGACTTTAATACATTGCTTAAAAGAAATACATGCACACCAGCTAGGGTTCTGATCACAGGAGAGGTTGTTAGTCACTGACTTCTATTCAGACTGCAGCAACTCTACAAGTATTGGACTGATTTGCACATTTTCTCTAGATTTGGGTTTGCCATTATCAAGCAATCTAAGTGGCCTTCTGGTTTTAATACCAATGCTTTTGCTGGTAGTCATTTACAGATATACATACCCTTTCGGAGTTAAGACTGAAGGTTAAATAACTTTTTGGAAACTGAAAAAACTGGATCTCCAGCCATTTCAAAATATAATGCAAGCTGTAAAGAACCTGATGGCCTCCACTCATAAAAATGAAATAAAACTGCATAAAAGAAATAAATTTCCCAGGCACTACAGTCAGTCTGACACAGCTGTCCATCCAGCAGCACACAGCCAGCAGTCAGAGCATAGGAGACCCATTCCACTCCATGTTCACATTCAAAATAAATCACTGGGCAGGGCTGTGTGTGAGTGAGGTGGTTTTACACCCGAACGCAGAGCTGTGATGTAGTTGTAACAAGCTGCATCACTGCAACCAATAGGAAAATTCAACTGCATAGGCGCCGTTCGACCTAAGGAGGCCAGCACTGAGACAGTTTTAGGCAAAATATTGCCGAACCAAACAAATTTACACGAAAATGTCAACATTCGCACAGAAACACAAAGATAGAACCCAAAATAACCGATTTAGTTAGTTTATCAGCAAAAAAAGTTGATTTGGAGGTTAGTTACTTTAATACTGCGCCATATACCTTACAGCCAGAGTAGTCAGCTTTTTGACTGCGAAGCTAGATATGCATATTTGCATTTTTATAACCTGGCTTAAAAAAGTGAAAATTATTATGTGAATATACACATGTAGCTACATATTTGTAATTTTTACTTTTTATATCTCCTCTGTAGTTTATAGTTTCACATTTAACACCTGTACGCTGTAAGTAAAATCCCTTGCACTCAAACATGGCCAGTAAAGTTGATTCTGATAAAATCATAATTTGAACACTCACAGTTTCTGCAGGTTTCACCAACTCAAATTTAAGACTTTTAAAGACTCTTTTTTAAGACCTTTATTAATAGAATTTAAGACCTATATTTCCACAGAAATGTAAAATTTCGTCCAGCCAACTGGCAATAAATTTGCACTTACCCATGCTAGATGCAAAAAAGCTAGCAAGCTAGCAACGGTGTGTTAGCAGGTAGTTAGCGGTAGCCTCCACCGTCTCGAGTCACAGAACGCAATGAAGATGCCTGAGTGCGACTCAAACTTTTGCCTGACAAAAACAGTCTTGCAATGAAAAAAAAATAAAATACATAGAATATATGAGATTAAATAGTCCTGTCAAGACAAAATTTAAGACCTGTGAAGAACATATTTAAGGCCAACTTACATTTTTTAAAAATGAATTGAAGACATTTTAAGGCCCTGATTTTAGATACATGAATTCAAGACTTATATATTGTATTTAATGTAGTGACCTTTGTCTGATATTAATGTTTTCTTAATGATCTCACACATTTAGCTGTCAAAAAAGCTCAAGATCAAAATGGGGGCAAATACTTTTCCACAGCATTACATCCTGCATTGGCCTAAGAACACAGGGATGGCACCAGGGAGTTTTACAGCACATTCAAAGTGGATCTTAACGGATAATTGCTACATCTCAAGTGAAATACGCTTTTTGGGAAGTCTTTCTTTTTTTCCTTTTAGCTCTGCAGAAATAATGAGAACGTTTATGGAGAAACTGCTATGTAACACTTCTCCCTTGAGGAGAAACACCCAGACCGTTCTCCCCCCCCCTTTTTGTTCAACATAATCACGAAAAGACCGACGAATACATAGAATACAGCCAAGTCAACCGTTAATAACAGCCTGTGGTTATGTTGATTTCCCCTGTGTGTCTGCTTTACAGCACGAAACTCAAAGCTTGACAGAGGCAGACCGAACCTGCTGGTGTTTGTAATTCTCTGCAAATGCAAACAGAAACTTCTGCTCTCTGTTCTGACTTTGGCAGCCCAGAAAAATAACAAACACACAAATCAGACATTAAGGAAATGAAACTATTTCCCAAGAAGCACGGTTTTTCGGAAGTAGATTCATATCTTGCGAGTGCACCATGGGTCATCTTTGATGGTCTGCTCAGGCAGAGGTCAAATATTTAAACTAAATATAACCACCACATCTGGTTTAAATAAGCCTGAGCCGAGATTTTCAGCGATCTTAAGAGAGGATGGTACTCATCATCAGCTATGTTTGGATGGAGGAAAGAGAGTGGATATGCTGTGAAACCAGTTTCACCACCAAACTGTTCGAAAACGTTCATTTGAAGATGCGTCACTCTGGAACAGCTTGTTATGCAACTAAGAGTGAAAACGATGAAGGCATGAGTGAGCAAAGCGGAGGAAAAAAAACGCTGCACCACAAACCCTAATAAGTGTACGACGTCTTTATTAGTGCTGTCGACAAGCAGCAAAAAGCTGGGACACTTTGCTGTGTTGAGGTTGAACTTCTCACATGCAACCAAGCAGCTGGATTTCCCATCAGCTCCCATCGTCATCACCCGAACTGTGAAAAACAAATCCCAGACACGGCCTGCATGCATGTACGTGTGTGTCTGTGTGCGTGTGCATGAACCTGACAAACAGGAGAGTTTTACAGCGCACTAGTGAAAAACTTGATAATAAAACATTTTCTCACCATCTCACTTTGTCCTGCTACTATCCATGTATGCATTCTTTGCATTATCGCTACCACTGATATCTCTTCTCCATTAAAAGTACTACTGGTTTCATTTTTTTACTGGACATAGTTACCGCTGAAGCAATGGCAACCATTAATTTTGCGTATATACTCCTAAATACTGAGCTGTGTCCTTCCTGGATGGAGGCACTGATGGTGCTACTGCTGGAATAACACTCCTGTGGGGGGTATTATTTAATTTTAGTATGCATTTTTTTGGTTTTGCATTATGTTATAACGTTATTCCCTCATCAGACACATGCCTGGAGTGTTGCTTTGATTCTTTCATGCATGTTTGAGGAATCTTTGAATCTCCCGTAGCAACCATTCAGAGTACCTAAACGCTTGCTCCCACAAAGCTCCTCCTTGGAGATGCAGTCTCCAGCCGAGCTTCAGCCTCACAGAGCACCCCTCCCCAATTCAGCTCCTACAGACTAGTGGCAGCAGCAATTAGCAACACCTGTTGGAACTGCGCGTCTGCTCAGCTCATCATACGAACTACTTCTCAGTCCATCGTTCCTAAGAACAGTTGTAAACTGTGTCAAGGAGGAGCATTGTTGTGATGACGTGTTGAAGGCAGAATGTCTGAAAGAGCAAGAGATTCTTAAAGAGACAGATGCCCAATTTCAAGGCGTCAAATTACGAAGTCAAATTTCTTTTAAGTCATGTTTGATATATACAGCCTTTTTATAACAACTGAAGGTAACATAGTTACTTGATTGTGCTATAAAACGGCACCATGTGTCTGGAAAATACACTAATAAAACCACCCCCTTTAGCTTTTCTTTCCAACTAAAAGTACCTCTGCCCTGGTGCATCTGTTATCTTGTTATAGCTGTTATTGAATTGCGTATTCTTTGGGTTTTTTTTTTTTTTTGTTTGTTTTTTTTACTTTAAAGGGACTCCTTGTCCAGGGCTATGGTGTTTAGCTGTCTCCTTTCAAGACAGCATCATTAACAAAGCTATAGGTTCCATTAACTTTGGTAGCTCTTTGTTTGTGTTTTCATAGAAAGTAAACCTGGTCGGGTGGTAAAGTGTACACAGGCGCACAACTACACAACGACAGGTGCCTTTAACTTTGTGTACTCTTTGTTTTCCTTTTCATAGAAAAACTTCCTGGCTCATGTGTCTATGTGCAGCTGTATTTTGTTCCCTGGAGAGAATAACTGACGGTGCTTTTGCTTCAGTTTAACTTCCTCAACGCAGGTTGTGCTTTTAGTTTTTTTTTTTCCATAGAAAAGACCCCTGGTATGGGCCAGGTTTCTCAAACTGAGTCTGGTTCTTCTGGAAGTTTCTTTCTGTTGAAAGAAAGTGCTTCCTTTCCAGTTCTGGCACAAGCTTACTTAAGATTAGGGAACACTTTTTTGCCAGCTGAATGTTATAATTGGATAGAACTATATGTAACTGGATCTGCACCTGACTATATGACTGAACTGGACTGGTTTTAACTGAAGCAGGACCAAACTGGTTTCTATATATTTTTGATATGAGCCAGACCTGTTTGTCTTACAAAGTGTTGTGTTGTGAGTTATCACTGTAGACGTAAACTGAATCCCAATTAGAAAACGCTCCTCCAAAAGGGTGGAATCTGCAGACTTGGGAATCATCTCCAGAAGGGAGACGAGGAATACATTTATTCATCTTGACGCTGGATTCCAGCGGTTTGAGCGTAATCCCTCTTGAAAGAAGAAGTACATCTTAATTTGAAATGGGTGCAAGTATCCACATTTGGACCTAGATGGCTTACCAAGCTGTCAGGAAGGAACATCAATCGTATGCTCTAATGTTACTGGAAGACTAATTATGGAAAAGCAAAGTTGAAAGCCGTCTTTGGATATTTTTTCTGCAAGCCTATTTGGATAAAAGTCACAATGTTTGCACATTCACAACGACAGGAAAAGGCCTTAGGATTTCATTCAGTGTCATTACCTGATGCAGATGGAAAAGCACTGTGGGGTAATTGATTCTGGATCCCTATTCTGTAATAAATGTGGAAACAGATAACACCTTCAATCCAAGACATGGCCAGAAATATACCTTTAAGCACTGCTTTAATCTCTGAGAGTTATCTGCTTTTAGATCAGTTGTAAGAATTTAGCACCAACTGAAGAGTTTACAATGACGCAGTCTTCATCATTTATTGACTCGGTTTTGGAAAGACACATTTCAGCCAACTTGTTTGCACTTTCATATGTTTTTTTTTAACCCAGTTCTTTCCCTCTTTTCCCCTCAAAGCAAACCTTTCAGCTTATTTTACTGGTTTGCCTGGAAAGCAAAGAAAGGGTAGATTGGCAGGGATGAGGTAGAGATGAAGCAATAAACGGCAGGAGATTTTTTTTTTTTTTTTTTAATGAGTCTGCATGGATCAAAGAGCAGTGCACAGAGACCTGTGTTCAGACTCCAGAAGAACTGGCTGTTAAATGCAAAGTTCCTACTTTAACACAAGGAGCCAGTTAGAGGAGGAATAAAAAGAAGTCATATTGAAAAAGAGGATTGTTCACCTCTCTGACCTCGGTGCCAGGCACTCTAAGATCCTGCTGCTTTTATATGAACTTCACCAGCTGCTCCCAGACTCTGGAACAATCCGTCTTACATATTAAATCCCACTACGCTGCTGGTAATTTAGATTTAGGACTCACTTCTGTCAAGCTCACCTTTATCTCTTTAAACCACCTGTTCTTTCAGGTTGATGGAATTTATCTCTGTTTATAATATTTTACAATTAGTTCCAGCTGGTTTCTAAACTAAAATACAGTTCCTACAACTATTGCATTTACTGCAGTACTTGGGTTGTTGTTGATATTGTGAGCATGTCACAATAAATGACTTAATAAAGGATAACAGGAAACACTTTTAAAAAAAAAAAAAAAAAAAGATACCTACTGTTATCTGTCTAGATCACAGGCTTACAGTCATTTTCAGTTGAACCAAATAATCATTTTAGGCTTTAAGAAGGTATGTAGAAGTCAGGCGCAGGGTTATACAGCAATTTCCAAACAATTTGAAACTCCAACATTCACAGAGAGAAAGATTATTTACTAGTGCAAAATGCTAAAGACAGCTGCCAAACTTTCCAGGAGTAGATATTCATGCAAATTCACCCCAAGTTCAGATATGAAATGCTCATAGAAATTGTACAAAACCCAAGAACCTCATCGCAGACTCCACAGGCCTCAGTTAGCATGCTAATTCAATTCAATTAAAAAATTCTTCATCAATCCCAAAGGGAAATTGGATGTTGCTAAAACTCATATTATCAAAGTTTCTTCAAAGAGTTGTCCTCAATACTGATGGCTGTGGGCAGTAGTGAGCTCCTGTTGCAGTCTGTATTACAGTGGTTCTTTTGAAGCCTCTGATTGAAGACACTATTGTTGCATGACAGTCTCATTAAAGAGGATGCTAAGCGTTGTCCAGAATGTTTTCCATTTTATGAAGAACCTTTCTTTGCAGAGAAACTGCAAAGAAAGGTACTGCTCTTCACCTCTCCAGAGGTTGAAGAGCAGTACCTTTCTGGGTGTTTCCACACCTCATCGTCCGGTATATTTGGTTCGATTGGAGACCAAAATTTGCAACATTTGTTATATTTTCAGATGGTGTGGTTCACTTTCACACTGCACTGTTTCAAAACAATTTTGAAAAACTAGTTCCCTCCTCGCCTGTAGTGGCGCTGCAAGCCACGAACCACTGAAGGAAACGACATGAAAACCTCCGAAGACACTGAACACAACTTCCTTCTTCACGAAATGTAAACAAAAATGGAGTGGCGTCAGATTTTAGCAGCTGTAGGATTTCTCTTTTGTCTTAGGCAAAAGACTCCAAGCCATTTCACCCGCTAGAGCGAGATTCGTGCATTTGTTTTAGTTGTATTTTCCCAGAATGCCTTGCACTTTAGTCTGCTTCCTGCTTTTAGTGTGGTACCCGGTGTACCCGGCGTTCACATTTGCGTTTAAATAGCATTCACTTCATCCAAATAAGACCTAGGTTTGTAGGCGGACCAGAGTTCACTTCTTTGGTCTGCATCAGAGTTCGTGTACGCGTTCACAGCTCCCCAAACCAACCGGACTTTCTGGGCAAACAAACTAGAGTTTGATTAAGGCGGACTAAATAGAGCTGGTGTGAATGCACCAGCATTTCCCTCCTTTCAATGTTAAAGTTATCAGTAGGTTAATAGGAAAAAAACACTTCACATAGGACTTGTTTCAAAGGGCTGCGAAGAGAAAGCGTCTTCACTTCTACTAGCGAGACTTGTGAAATAATGTCCCTTGAGTTGAGAAGTTTATGCTTAATGTTTAGAGAAAGCCAAACACAGCACATCGGCAGAACTGTCAAACATGGTAGAAGAGGGTTGATGATTTTGGATGGTTTCACAGCTGCCGCTCCTTGGAACCAGTGTTCTAGAGTCAAATATCCGCCAAACAGTCAGAAAACTGAAGTTTGACCAAAACAAGGTAATTGGCAAGGGTGCTAAACAGCAGAAAATCTACAAACATAATAATCAAGGTGTTGCTTTGGTCTAATTAACCTGGTTTAAAAGAAATTAACGAGAGCTGTGCAGAAACAAATGTCTGCAAACCACAAACTGAAGCAAAATTTGAAAGAAGTTCCTCCACAGAATTTTAAATCTGATTTTTATTAATCTGTGAGCCTTACGAGCACAATGAGAGAAGAACAGATGAAACTAAAGACTGATTTCCAATATTTAACAGGATCACTGAATGCATCAGAGGAGTCCAGGTCTTCTTGGGTGCCTATTATGTAAGGAGGAAGAACCAAGCGAGCCAGTAAGGATTTTCATCCTCATTCCCAGAATTCCTCTCTCCTTCTACTGTCAAGACAAACGTGCTCGGCACATGGCCGACCAAAAACACGAGCGCCCCTCCCCCTCTTCTGTACCCACACAGCACTCCTCCATAAACTGGGTCATAAGCCCAAACCTGCCATCTGTCAGACGATACGCTCGCCTTTGGTTTTACATTCCTTCACAGCAGGAACCCCCAGAGATCAGCGGGTGCACACAGTCGGACACGCAGGCACAGGCGTGCAGCAACCCTGCTGACTCATCGAGGGGCTTCTCTGGATTACCCAATACGTTGGGAAGGTTTTGGTTCTTGATAAGGACGAAGCAGCAAATTCAAAGTGAAATTCAGGGCGAATGGTGAGATCACAGTATCTAAATTATCAGGTTAAGTACTGCTCTGCAACAGAATAACAAGTTCTTCTCAGTCAAACCTGGAAGAGTGGAAACTACCTTAAATCTGGATATTAAATATTGTGTTTATAAGGTGATGGATACAATGCATTTTAAACTTATAATATGGGAAAAATGTCTTCTTCCACTGGCAAATTATTTCACTTATAACTAGAACTTTTTCATCAATATTAAGGAATTGTTGACTAAAAACAAGCTCCTATCTGCTGAAAAGTTACTTGTAAGTTAGTTTGTCTTATTTCAAGTATATTCAGGATATCTGCACTAAAACTAGACCAGAAACACTTGGTAAGATTGTGTTTTTGCAGTGCAGCATTTACCGTCTTTCTTTGACTCTACAGTCTTTGCAAAAATATTTTAATTAATAAATAAACAGCTAAAAAAAAATAAAAGAACGGAACATTTTGAAAACACATCAAATCTCAATTGGGTTGAGGAGAAAAACAGGAACAAGCAAAAGAAATGATGAATCAGCCGATCACACCGAAGGATCTCAACGTATTTAGGCATCGAGACATGGAAAATAACTAAAGATTCAATCGAGCATCAGAATGTGGGGAAAAAAAAGGCATGAGCATTGCAGTATAAGTATTTCAGAAACTGCTAATGCCCAATTCACACGGCAAGATTTTTATGGCGATTTTCATCCCGATTTCCCCTTCCGACAATGTTAAGGATGCCACGGTTATCAGGAATATCTTTAAGACTAATCTTAAAAGATATTCCTGCATTGTGTGGTGTGTTAAGAGTGATCTGGTCCGCCCAGAAGACGCCATTCAACATGTTGGATTGTCTTGGTCCGATACTGCAGCGTTTGTGGTGTTCCCCCGAGGACAAACGAGATTGTAGCCTGGTGAATGTGACGTTTAGCCAATCAGAGGTGACGGAAACACAGAGGGGAGTCCAAAATACAGAAGTCAAAACAACTGAAATGGTTCACCAGAAAGTCCGGCTGACGTTAGAAATGCCTTTGTATTACTATTTTTGTTATTAAATATAGACCACAAACTATCGCCATTGCTTTTCCCCAGTCGGCTATGTTTGTTTACTCTGAACTCACATTTTTTATTGTCTCTTAGGTTTTGAAAATCAGCCGCCAATTTTAAAATCTTGTCATGTGAACTGGGTATTATTCATGACCTCAATTCCTGGAAAGGTTTCATTGCAACAGGTTCAGACAGAACAGAACCAGAATGTGTTACGTGTGGCTAGTGTGTATGTTTTTACAAAAAGAGTGACCTCTCAGGGACAACTTACCTTCCAGAAGGCTGGTCTTTGACCCACAAAGACACATCAGCACGTCTAAAAAGGCTCCTCTGGTCACCAAACAGGAATTCTGCCTGAAAATGAGACAAACACACAGCTTTGCATTTGATCTGCCAACAAAAAGTTGATGAAAATCAGCTTTCAGGGACTGAATAAATTTTTGAAAGTGTTGGGCGGAAAAACACACAAACTGTTTTGGATGAAGGATCTCTTTTATTAGGGAGAAGACTGCCTAAGTGTTCCAGACCCATTTATTGATTCAGATAGATAATAATGCAGCCTCCAGCCACGATCATCTGGTTTCCATTAAGATCACAGATGATGATTTTCCTCAGAGACAGGCTCATGTCTCATGGCCAACTACTGAACTGGGTCACTGTACATTTGCAATTCTATATATCTTTTAAATGTTGAGACTCTTGATCTTCTGGAGCCAGTGGCTTTGGTGTCTATGTTGGAAAACATAATTTATAAGCAGTGTATCATTACCTTTGAAAATTAACAGAATGTTTTCAACGGGTGATAGGTCTACTCAGCATTGTGGGTTTGCATAAGGATGGCTGATCGCATTGTACAACTACCCGGCATGTCGGGGAAACAGATGTAAAGAAATCTCAGTGGTTTTGACGCAGTAGTGACTGAGTGCCACTACTTATTCTGTTGGTTGGTCTATTATCTGTGATATTCTCAGCTGCAACCCCAGAGAAACATGAGGCAACGTCTTGCACAGCCAATCTCCAACAATCAAGGCCTAATTTTGTGTGCAAAGCTTGTAAAACTGTATTTTAGGCCATGAATGTTGTTTTGTTGATCTAACCGGACTGTATGGGCTGCTGCAGCTTTCTGATGGTGTGTCCCTATAACCGCTCTCTGTTGGGCTCACATATTCCCAGATAGTTCTGGGTGGAACTGAAAAAGTTCACAGAGAGCAGCTGAAACACTAGTCAATAAATTTTACAACATTCAAAGTAAAATACTAAATTTAGGAAGCAGGAGAACAATTTTTTTCTGTAATTTTTTTTTCACTGAGGATTACCTGGAACATGTCAGAAGTCATATTATCCAAGGGTCATATTACACTGCTAACTCTTAAAATAAGACAAAACTAACTTACAAGTAACTTTTTAGCACAATACAGGAGCTTGTTTTAAGTCAGTAATTCTTGGTTACTATTAGAAAGTACTAGTTCCACTGGCCGATTTTTTATCACTTATAAAATGGGAAAAGGCCTTGTTATAATTGAAAAATCTGTCAGTGGAACTAGTACTCTTTATCAGTATTCAACAATTACTGACTTAAAACAAGCTCCTATATCATGCTGAAAAGTTACTTGTAAGTTAGTTTTGTTTCATTTCACTTGTACTAAGATATTTGCACTAGAAACTAGACAAAAATACCTGATAAGATTTTGTGTTTTTGCAGTGTAACAAAAGAGATAAGAGATGCTAACATTAGCATTTCAACTAGCTACTCCTTTTTTTTTTTTTATTTTAATTTTAATGTGACCCGTCTGGCAGTTTGGCACATTTTAAATGTAGCGGACATAGATGAAAAAGAGGTGGGGAAAAGGTTTAACAGCAAAGGAGGTAAGAGTAGAGGAGAGAAAGAAGGATGGAGAGAATACAAGACAACACCCTAAAAGTCTGCTTCAACACCTGCAGAAAGAGAGAGAAAAAAAGAACCGAGAAACATAGCAACAAACAACATATGCATATATGATGATAATAATTTGAACTTCACTGAGAAGTACACGGTACAAGTTAATACAAGACGTATTTAGTGGCAACCGCAGCCCAAAACAGAGTGTATCTGAAAAACACCTCAATCTAAATGCCAGGCTAACGATTCCTAATGAAAACACTGGAAGCGGATGCAAAAAGAGAGTTGAAGAAAGGATGCAGCTGCATGTGTCGGGTAAGATATATGCTGAGAAACAAATAGTTTGGCTATACAGGTTTCAGATAACACACTGAGAGAACAATGTGGTAGCTTTTTAAAGGTTTTAATAAGCACACTGAGACGTGCAAAAACTCTGGTGGGACAACAGGTCTGACAGTAATCAGGCCTGAGTATTGCCGGTGAAACTGAACTTATCTTTGCAGTAAACATGATTAATTACAGTTCATTCAAGATTTAAGAGGCCACGGAGGGTCAGGTTGGTTTGGAGAGCAACTGGTCAACAATAAACTTAATTTATTCTCTTTTTTTCCACTGCCTAAAAAAGGCAAACATCAGAGTTTTATAATATTTCACAGAAAAGCAGCATCTGTTTTTCCACCTCAACCGAAAAGCGGCAGATCAGGACAGTATCTTGCTGTGATTACGAACATGGAATGGAAATAACTGACCAAAAGTATAAAGGACATCACGGTCCACAACACTGGGTGTTCTTTTCACGAACTCTCTGGGAATACCGCTACACTAGCTGTTTCCATCGCATCTTATTGCAAATTTTGAGCGAACCTTTAAAATGTTGCAAAAAAAAAAAAAAAAAAAAAGTCAATTAGGCGTGTTTCCATCTACTGGTTTGGAGCGAATCAACCAGGCCACGCAACGCTACACATGGATGTATTAAACAGGAAGTAGAGGTTGCAAACTAGCGTGGCCCACACATCTCAGAAAAATGGAGAGTCCTCCAAGGTGGAGGTTTCTCTGACCAGTGAATGGGAGCGATCCACCACTCCCATCCCAACCTGGAGTCCCTCTCATCAGCCACTCGAGGCTACAGTTCTCCCGTCTGTGTTGGAGGTTTGGACTTATTTCTGAGCTTTGTACCTCTGGTAAGGCACAGACCCACCAGTGGATCGCAACGTTCGCTACTTTTGAACTTATTCGGCAAATGTGTTTCCATCTCCCTTTTAGCGCATCAACTCTTTTTCAGAAAAGCCAAAAACCACCTCAAGACAGCATAAAAACTATTTCACAAAATTTAGGAAGTTATTTTGAATTTTCCATCAACCTTTTCGAATGTGATACTTCAAAACAGGCATAAAAAAACATCGATGGAAGCACGATTATTGCCTCATTTGGGAATCAACTCTAATCCCTTTTCGATCTCTAAATAATTAAAGAAATTAAAAGAAAGCCGTTTGAATTGACTAAGAGAAATGCCAACAAACTTCTACATTTTCCAAACATCCTCACCTGAAAAATAATAAGAAAACAGTGATAAGCTCATCTGTGGCCCCAACTTGGTGCATGTGGTCATAATCGGGTTATTTAAGTATAATGACCCAGACAATAAAGTTACTGTTGTTATTGGGTCAAAAGATTGCAGGATAAGAGACTGAAAGGGACGAAGATGTGGACTTTTAGTTCTGTTTAAACCTTAAGGGCAAAAGTGTACAAGTGTCTCATGAGATGCCCCAAGCTGATCCAGGATTAAATCCATCTTTCTTCATTGAATCACTAAATAACCACTTCACTGCAAAGCTGACCAATTTCCAGTTAAAACTAACTTAAAATCATGATGTATATTTTACTTGTTAAACTTGTGTGCACATAGTACAGAGCGCATCATCAGGAAGGAAACCACATCGCTCTGCTACAAAGAATACAGTGTGTAAGCTTGACGTCATGGTGTCGTCACCCGGATATTAATAACACAGTATCGCCCACCCATCGTCGACATGCTTCACACACACAACACGTGACAAAACAGAGAGGATGAGTCCTGTGAGGAAGATGCTCCTAAAGGTCAGACAATGTTTGGAGTATCGGCAATCAGCAACGACAAGAAGAACCAATTTTTAAGCGGTATTGGGGAGCACAGTGGTGCTGTGACGACGTGTGTAACATTGCTTATGTTTCCATCCAATTGTCATGCGAATTTTGAGCACATTTCAAAATGTTGAAAAGAAAGAAAAAAAAAAAAAGAAAATGCGAATTAGGTGTGTTTCTATCGACTGGTTTGGAGCGACTCAAACAGGCTACGCAAAGCGTGAGTTTGTCAGATGTTGACGCCATGCATGGCTGTAATAAACAGGAAGTAGAGGTTGGAAACTAGCATGCACCACACATCTCAGAAAAATGAAGAGAGGTTTTCAGGAATGTGAATCGGGCAAGTTGTAATTGTTCTGTCACGTCAACTAGTATGGGTGATGTTATATGCTGTCTGGAGATGTAGAGAAAGAAATGCAATTCTAATGATTCTAACAGAGAACAATATCAGTCATGTGAAGTAAATGCTTGCTACGTCAGAACTTATTCTGCAAATTTGTTTTCATCTTCCCTTTAGCGCATTAACTCTTTTCACCTCCAGGAAGCGTAAAAACCTTTCTGTGAAATTGAGGACGTTATTTCGCATTTTGACGTTTCCATCAACCTTTTCTAATGCAATACTTCAAAATTTGCATAAAAAACACGTTGATGGAAACAACACAAGTGGTATTCGCAGGAGTTAGGGGCCACAGCGGTCTGTAAACAGCTAAAATCTGCGAATGATTGAGACCCCCTCAAAAAACACTTATAACTGCCCATTTTAATGGTTCAAACACCAAATATACCTTAACATGCATTAATATACACAGTGGAAACCACCTTAGCGCTACAGAAAAAGCTAATTTTTACAGCCTTCTCTGCTCTTGTCGGTAGAGCCAATCAGTGCAGAGGAAAATGAATGGTGCTTCTGGATTGGCTGCTTTGTAAATGCCAACCAATAGCGTGTCAAGTAGCATTGTGTCTAGGTATTTCAGCTTTCCAAGCTGCATTTTCCCTCAAATATCTTAGACATGATCTCCAGAAAAATCCACAAATAGGAGGTGGTCTGCTTGCACTTTAAATATCTCCATTTTAACTCAGTTATAAATATCAGTGTTGACTTTGGCGGTTGAAAAACCATCATGCCTCCAGTTACCCTTTCACAATGATATATGATGAGGGTTATCTCATCAGATAAAAATCCAAACAGCAGGCTCAGATGATTTGATATGATGGTTCTGGGCCAGATGTCCACTGCTGTCACCACCGCTCCAGCACTGACAACATCCTGGAGACAGAAAAACCTCCAACCTGACTCAAGACTGAGATGGTGCGAGGCCAGAACCCAACACTGACTCAGATCAGACGAACAATGCATTCCATCCTTTCTGGAAGGCGGCCTCCTCAAATTAGTGGTGTTCTGGACGAGTTGGGAGGTTTTTCTTTTTCCAAAAACAGAGATCCTTTGACCTGTGATGTCCTCAGATCCGAGCAGCCGGCTGGTCGGTGTCGTGTGATCAAACGGACCGGCGCTTGGCGCGCTCTAGGGAGCAGGAATTCACCTCGTCATCTTAATAAAGTCTCATCAGAGTAACAAAGTGGAGCTAGCAGGGCTGACCGTGTTATCTGCTGAAGACCTGGGGCTGACCTCAGCCAGTCAGGAGATGGAGGGCAGGGCAGACCATGCCCCACATTGAGAGGCTCTTTGGTGGAGGGACAGGGAAGGGTGGGTGGGTGAAAAGGTCTGCAGTCAGGTCAGCAGGCAGTCTCTTTGAAACAGAAACCTCAGCAGGACATGAAGCAGACGCAGCCAGCCAGGGGATGTATGACAAACAAGGAGCTTTTTCTTCTCCAGAGCGCGCTGGAGGAGGGGAACGGATGCTTATCAGTGCGTCTTTTCGAACACGTGTGCATTTGTGTGTCTAGGATTACCGAGAAGCGAGCCACATGCGTTGACGGAGGGCCTCTCCAATGCCACTTCCTGCTGGCAGGGGTCTGTGTGAGTCGGTCTGGAAGGAGCGCAGCAGAAACAGCACCTGCACACACAGACAAACAGACACAGCTTCATTCATTCTTACATTCAAACATGAGGCAGGGTCACAAGAGGCGTGGTTCTGGTTTCAGAATACAGAAACTGTTGGTGGGTCATAACCCACCAAGCTGTGCCAGCTTTCTGCCACAGTCCAAACAATTCAAGCCTTAGTCAATGAGAAGCTAACTGGGTTAAAGGTTTTAATGTCCCACTGTGTTTATGTTTTACCCTTTAAAACTTTGGCTTTAACCCAAGTCATGCTTAGAAAGTTCGTGGTAACTAATCCAACTTCATGTGACACTGAAACAAACAGAAATCAACAGCAATTTTAAAGTGTAACTAACCCCAAAGACAACTTTTTTTTTTTTTGCTGATAAACTGTCTAAATAGGCTATTTAGGGTTCTATCTTTACGTTTCTGTGACATTTGTGTAAATTTGCTTCGTTCCATATTATTTTGCCAAAAAACCTCCTTAGGTTGAATGGTGCCTAAACAGTTGAATTTTCCTATTTGTTTAAAACGGTACAGCTTTTCATCACTCAGCACCGCGTCCAGGTATAAAAGCATCTCACTGAAACACACGACCCCTCTCAGTGGTGAGTCAGGAGCTGGAATTGCGATCGTGGCCGCGGCACGCATTGAATGATGGCGTTCTCAGCTTTGCAAATGTGTGATTTATTTGCTTTGCTCTGACTACTGGCGACGGTACACTGCAGAACAGGAAGTGGGAGGGGCTCACGGCAGCACTCGCTGTTTGCTCAGGACAGACAGGCTGCAGCTGAGCTGCAGAACGTTGTCGCCATAAAACTCTTCAACAACACAGAAAAAATGTCCATAGATTTGTCACTTGTTGGTTCTTTGACAAAAAGTTGCAAGAGGGATCTGGAAAGTCACTAAATATAGCAACAAAGTGCTAAGTTGGCAACAGCGCTTTGTCTCGTCCTGACCACAGCCCCGCTAAACCCCCTCTGCTCATCCCCACACTTAGCCACGCCCCCCAGTGTATCTGGGCTCCACCCACTTTGCTGAAATTTTTCAAAATTTGTCAGGTGGGGAGGGGTGGTGTTATGGTTTCACAGGGGGGTTAGTCACACTTTAACCACTGACTCAGAGATACTGTGAAAGTTCCTTCATATTTCTATGTCAAACTTCTAAGTTTTTCCAGGGAGTTTTCAGGTCATTTTCAAACTTTAAAAACTAGAGATAATATGAACATATTGGCCGATATCAATATCCAGCACTAGTACTAACTGTTTTGGCCGATAACCAATATTTACAGATTTATATATATATATATATATATATATATATATATATATATATATATATATATATATATATATATAATGTTCCCCTACACTTTCAACACTGTGAAAAGGCCACCAGTCCTGCTTTAGTTGAATACCCCATAATCCTGCATGTGCTGCATCACTATCACATGACCAACCCACCCCCCTTCCTCTGCTGAAATACAAAAGGCAAAAAGATGGAAATAAAGATCGGTCGTTAACATTGGCCCAGTTTTACTCATCAATTCATACGGATATGTAAAATAAATGAAAAACATCGACTGATGCCGATGCCAATATATTGTGCATCCCAAATAAAAACAAAAGTTCTCCATGAATTCACCGCAAATGTTTCTACACAAGTTAGGTTTTAAATATGGAAACTGCAAAAACAACCGGATGGATAAAAATGTTAAATGTCCAAAAAACATCCAAAAGTAACACCCAAGGGCCAAACTGTGAAGTTATTGAGGAAGGCACTACTTCTGCTTTCTTCAGCTAACAACATTTTAACAGGTGTTCTCTGAATTCAATCATCTTGGGTTCAAACTGAGACCTGCAGTGAGTGTTGTGCAGCTTAAGGTTACGTATAAAAGGCAACATCATTCATGCTGATGGCAGAACTGGCTTGTAAAGCGACCTACCTGAAAGTGTACCAAGCCCCCTTTTGCCAACAGGAGAATACTAGATCCCCACCCATTTGTGGAATTTTCTGTGGAACGTAACTTCAAATTTCCATGTAAAATGTAATCTACTCGCAAATTTGTTCTGAGAGCATATCTAAAATATTTAAAAGAAAATGTAGCTTGGGAGGCTGAAATACCAATGCTTCTTGACACGCTATTGGCTGGTGCTTGGAAAGCATCCAATCCAGGAGCGGCATTAATTTTTCTTTGCGCTGATTGGCTGTATCTCCAAGAGTGGAAAGATAGGAAAGACTGTAGATGTTATTTTTTGTGGTACTGCTGAGACAGTTTCCACTGTGCGTGATAAGAGCATCGTGATGAGGGAGTTGATAAGAGTCAGTATGATTTACGTAACCTAACAATTTTCTAACAAATTGATCCAATGCAGAGAGAGGGATCTCTGACCATTCCTCTTTGCACAATCTCTCTCGATCAAGGCTGGATTCTCTTTAATGCTCTCTTCTCTTCGGGTCACCCCCACAGTTTTTCTATGGGATTCCTATTTTGGGACTGAGACAGCCGTGGAAGAAGGATGACTTTTTCTCTGGTGAACCATTGCTTTGTTGATTTGGTCATATGCTGGATAATCATCTGGCTAAAAGACCCAATTGTAATATTACTTTTTTTTTTTTTTTTAAACTGGTCCTAGAACAGATACTTTCAGCGCCAAGCCAATTGCCTATAACCTCTGGTTCCAAAACCAGATTGCTAATCCCAAAGTAGTTGCATTATAGCCGTACACTGTTTTATTTAAGAGATCTGCAGAGGGAGAAACCACACATCAGACTGCATGCAAAATGCTAAATTTCTCATTTATTTACAGCACATATATAGCAGCACAAACATTTGTCCCGCCCTTTCGCGAGTGGCTGATCGGTTTACAATCTAGCAGCAAATCATAAACAGTTGTGTCTCGTAAAATTCGACACAGCGTGACATGGGAGAGTCACATTCTATTGACTTTAACATCAAAGAGATTCGGCTGACCAGCTGTTGAATCAAAGACAATGAGTGTCTGCAGCGTTACCATTTGGCTGGGGCTGAAAACCAGATATTTGTTTGAAACATCCTGCTATCTAAAGAGTTCATGACGAGACCTTTAGAAGAGAGAAAGGCCCACAGCATAATAGATCCTCCGACATTCATATTAAGTGCTTTTCCACATGTTCATCTTTTTTTTTTTTTTTTTTTTTTTACACCAGACCAAATTGGATTGTTTTTCTTGAGCCAAAATGCTAAATCTTTCTCTTGTTAGACCAGAACACAGAGTTGGTTACGTTTGTGATGGTAGGACAAGAGTGTTCCTTCCTAAACTACCAGTTGACATCAAGGTAGAGTCTAATTGTTGCTACCATCTTCTTTACTCTGCTCTCATCCAATCATGTTTTGATTATAAATTAATATTGTTAATGTGGATATTTTTCCCCTTACTGAATAAATTAACTCAAATTAAAGGTTGGATTTTTCAAAATCTTCTGCAATAAAACAATTTATTCGAGGTTTTTTTCACATCCTCACCAGGGCTGCCAACAAATTTGTCAACAAAGTCCTCTACCACGTAAGTCAGCTGTGAGATAGAAGAAGAAAACCACCTGTGCTTAAAAGGAAACGCTTCCCGCTTAAAGCCAGTGAGGCTGACGTGAAAGAGAAGCTGCGCCAGTCTGCAGCAGGTGGACCAGTGGTTGGGAGTGTTCAGGGGAAAGGACACAGGCTGGCTGGCTAGCCTGCTGGGGTGTGTATTCTGGGCCTTGGTAAGTATACTCTTTAAGCTGGGGCCACGGCCACAGACCAGTAGGAAGCCATTCATTACGCCGTGCAGGGAAGGCAACGTGGGGAAAAACCAGGCCGACCACGTAGCACCAAGCACGGCCACTGAGTCCTGGTCCGCCCCGTCCTCTCTCCTGCAGTCTCCACGCCCAGACAACACCCACTGGCTCGCACAGAACGCTTTCACACCCCCACCAGGAGACTTTTTTTTTTTTTCCTCTCACTGTCACTTAGTGACGGTTTTTCCAGCAATAAGAAGCTGCGGCTGGACTTGCTTCGAAAACCAAACACTTCTAAGCAATTCCTCTGTCAGGAAATTTAATTCAAGGTGATCTATGTGAGCAAAGACAGATATAGTCCAAGGAAAACTAAAAGAAGTTGAAGCAGTCTCTCAAAATGATCAGATTAGAGACGGAAATCATCTAAACCTCTACAAACTAATTACCAATCCTGTCTAATGCAGCATAGGTCAGGATATTTTTGAACTTTTTTAACACCAAGGATCAGTCAGGATAGAGAGCTTGTTAACGGAGGCATTCCTTCCCTGAAACCGTTTGATTCATCCTCCCGTGTCCGCACTCTCCCTCTCTTCCCTCCACAAATACACCTCATCCCCTGAGCTGGGAAGTCCCTGCATCGGAGGCTCAACCGGCTCAATCCAGCCCGGCATGGTGAAAAACGAAATATTTATAGAAAGCGATGCCTCCCTGTTCTTCCTCCTCCTCCTCCCAAGGACAGAGAAGAGAACAACACCCCATGTGGGTGGGGATGTTAGGATGAATCAAGTTGAAATAAATCAGGGACAATGAAACAGCAGCACAGAAAAATGCTACAGACTGTTTTTTGTTTGTTTTTTTTTTTTTTAAAGAAAATAATTTTTTTAGTTGCATTTCCTCTTGCTCACCATCAGCCATTAAAATTTTTTTTTTTTTTTTTTTTTTTTGCCATGAACAAATTTGTTTTGCTGTAAAACATATCCTTGAAACGGCACAACCATACAGCCCCAAGAAACTCACAGCTGCATACTAATTCCTCCAAACAAATCCTGACTTTTTCCAATACCTGCTGCTCTTCTGAAATATTTAGATCAATCTTCCTAGAACTTTAGGACTTGATTAAATTTATTTATTTTTTTGTATTTCAAATCGTAACGCATTACCAGGCTACTCACAGGTTTCTAGTACTCTCTCCTGGTCATTTGATACAAGAAGGTTTGAAGCTTGAGGATGCAGCTATAACCCCAAAATCCAACGTATATCAACCACCACTTGTTATATTCCAACTCGTTAATAATATTAACCATCTGGAACATATCTGATGATGTAGTACAGTGATATTCAATAAATCAGAATATGCGCTCCGATGAGACACATTTATCAGATTAAAAGTACCTTTTTGAAAACAATCGGTTTAGCAGGTATTGAAGATACTTTTCATTAAGTTCATATTCTGTATTAACATTTTTTTTATTGGTTTAATGTAATATTTTAATCTTAAATGTCATGTTTTTCTTATCAAAAAGCAACGTGATTAACGCAAAATAACAACTGTAAAAGGTCTGTGTGTAAAACAACAAATATGTGTTTCACTGAGTGAATTGAGTGACTGAAATAAATGAATTTATCAATTATATTCTAATTTACTGAATATGACTGCAATACAACGAAGAATAACTTGCTGAGTCATGTAAGAACCACAGATTAAGAAAATACTTAGACTCTGGTTGCTATGGTGATTCCAACTGTTGCTAAGAGAGAAGGGGGGAGGGGGGCTTCAAAGCACTCCTTTCATTAAAGAGACAGACAAGAATTTAGGTCTCAAGCAAACAACTGCTGTATTATACTGTAAAATGTCCACTATGTGAATCTGTTCAGCTCCAAAATATTAGCTTTAGCTTAGCATTCCTTCTTTATACACTCCAGCCATGCTACTTGACGCACTGTTGGCTGGAGTTTGAAAGCAGCCAATCCAGGAGAGCCATTCATTTTCCTTGGCTCTGACTGGGTAGAGATAAAGAAGACTTTCACTTTGCGTATTAATGCATATTAAATTATATTTGGTGTTTGAACTATTAAAATAGGCAGTTGAGGCGTTTTCAGAGGGGGTCTCAAGTATTCACAGACTTTAGCTACTTGTTGGTCCCTAACCCCCGCAGATACTGTGGAAGAACTACCAAAGTACTGTAGTGATATTTGGGTTTTTATTCTTATCAGGTATGCCAACGTTTCTGCATACAACAGGTTTGACAAGCATTCATATTAGAAACAAAAAAAATCCTTGAATACAATTGATTTTGAATCCAACTCAGCTAGGGATCTGAATAATTTTGGGCTTAAATGTACTCCAGCCAAATACTCATCTGCACTGTATTCAAGTCAAAACAGAAGTAAACCCTTAAAATTGTCACTCTTTGTGCAATCAATCTGAATAACGGGAGTTTCACTGTTTGAATTCAATTGAATAAACCAACATTTTGATGATATTCTTTCTTTCTTATAAAGAAAATTAAAAATTGGCTGCAAATACATGTACGAACTGTTCCTTTATCCTTATTTTATTTTCTCTAAGGTTTATACTTTGTCTGTACTCTGTGAGCACTTGAAACCAAAGTCAAATTTCTAGTTTGTACACACACTCTTGGCCAATAAAGCTGATTCTGATCCATATATATTGAGATGGATTGTTTATTAAATCAATGGACACATGTTTTTATTTAATTATTGACTGCAGCTTCTCACTGTTAATTATTATATCTTATAATAGCGAAGCACCTGCTCTCACAGCTTCGGGTTGCATCATTTTGGTGTTGAGCCGAAAACCCCAACCGCCGCAGTGCTAAATAAGACAAGAATCAAGACGTTCTGTAACGCCTTGTTTTATAACGAGGCATGTAACTACTTTTGCATGTGAGTCTTGTGTGTTGCAGCAAGCCTTCCTCTGCTTTTGGGACTGGCAAAAATAGTGGTGGTGGATGTGAGGTCCATTCAGACTCTGTTATCAGCCTGCCCTGCCGTCCCGCCCACTGCCGCAACCACAGACTGACCACACGTTGCAGCGAGAGTGCACCCTTTATACGGCACGCTCACACACAGCCAGAGCAAGTGCAAATAAATGCACTGCAATCCAGAACTCCATCCAGTAAAACACATGCACAAAGAGACGCATGAATCGGCATTCACATAAAAGCAGATACAGAGTAGGCAAAGTGCAGACGCGCCCAATTTGGCAAAAATGGATCCCAATAAAAGATGAGCTAATTATAAAGCGTCTCTTGGTGTATACAAACATATTCTGACACAAAGCTTAGTTTGTCCTCGAGACACCACGTCACACTTCGTTACGTCTGCATATGAACATGGTGTGAACTGGCGCTGCAACTAACGGTCGTTTAAGTTATCTACCGATTATTCCGACGATTAATCGAATCAAAAAATTGGCACATTCTGCCGATTTGTCATTTAAGCCATTCTTTTATACATTAGAAATACATCAAAAGATGTAAATAATTCAATTCCTTTTTAAATAAGAAGATAAACATCTTATTGCCTAAAATGCAACAACATAGCGTTTAGTGAACGCTCGATCATTTGTAGCAAAGGATGCATCTGCAGCTAAAAAATTACTTCTAACATCAACATGTGAAAAGCTCAGCGCTTTCTGATTGATTTAACATCAATACAGTGTACGGCCCATCTGATGATTATTTTTTGGATTAACCGATTAATAATTGGATAGAAAAAGGTGTTTAACAGGAGATTTTTTTATATTTTTTTTTACAGAATTTAAACCAGGTGACACTAAACCGCCACTTGAGTTTCGTGTAGAACACATTTGCAGACAAAGGTTTTTTTTAAAAAAAATCTTAAATTCAAAATGTATATATATTTTGCACAGTTTTGGCTTAATTACTGCTCTGTGTGTTTGTTCTTTTTTAGAATCTGTGTGACAGTTTAAATGTTGAAACCCCTTCTTTAAGGTACTGGACTGAACATTTCCTTTTTGCTGTATGTTATAATGTACATTTGTTTTGTTACGACCTGGTTCTGCAGGGGATTTCCCCCCTTTTCCTTGCCCTGTCGCCATGTGCTTGCTCAGGATGGGAGACTGCATTGCATAGAAAAACTAAGGCTAATTGCTGCTTTACTTGGATTAAGGGGGTCCAGAGTGCAACTTCAGTCCAGGTGAGATTACCTATTTAGAAAAAGGTTTATTCCTCCAAAATTTTAAAGACATAAAAAAAAAAAAAAAAAAAATTGTTTATTTGAGATTGTGGTGGTAATCTTGGGGAAAAATATAGATCAGGTTTCATTTTATTAATCAAGGAAAATAATAATAATAATATTCTTCTACATTTCCTTTACTTTGTTTTCACTATTTTTAGTCAAAATATTCAAAGTTATGTTATTTTTATCTTTTTTCTTTCTTTAATAAAAGCACACACACACTTTGGTGGTGGATGTATAGGCCTTGTGACATCCTGTTAGCGCCACCAGCTACGGCCAAGCACCTGTGTTAAGTCACCAATTGTCCTGTCACCATAGAAACGCAGAATTTTTGAATGTGTAACATGGAAACAAGTCTAAACTGCAACAATAAAGACTATACATTGGTTCCACTTCCACAAATATTTAAAATACTGTTCCTCCTTAAAAAAAGTTAGTCTCTTAAATTCCTTTAATACTTTTTTTTTTAACTCCAGTTTCTTTTAGATGAAGTCCACAGTTTCACAAACTCCTCTTTCTCAGCAATGTATATAAAAAAAACCCCACAATAATTATGGTTCAGATTTTTGCCCAGATTTAGAGGTGGATGCTTTATTTTGATATGGCAGCAGACACGTCTGTTTCAGCTCACGGAGAGGACGGAGAGGTCATACGCCATGAGAGGATCATTCTTCGTTTTTAACACACTCATGAATATAAAAGCAAATGTGCGCAGAGTCCTGGTAAAAACAACGCACATCTTCCTTCATTTCTGGGGTTTCCCTGAAAGCGTGAAACGACAGGCCACAGTTTTCAAACTGGTATAATTTGTAAAGCAAAAAATGAAGGCAAATCAATCATAAAAACTTTTCCATCAAAAACTCAGTTCACCCAGTAGTCAATAGTTATAGAACCACCTCTAGAACCAACACCACTGGTCCACTTTTTTTCAAAACACTGCTTCAGTTGCTGTTTGCACTGATGACTCAGTTCAACACAAGCTTCAGCTGCCTCATATTTGACACCAGAATAATCTGATACACAGAGGAAGTCGGGGTCATCTCAATGACTGCAAGGTGTCCTGTGGCTGCAAAACTCGCCCAGATCATCACACCTCCACCACCATGCTGGTATAACGGAGTTTGTACTGCCGGTGTCTTTGGTTTTTCAGTCCATTAGGAAAAAGAGCATCTCTACTTTGGTCTTGTCTGTAGAAAGGAAACCACGTTGAGGTCCATTTAGATGCTACTGAGGAATCCCATATCGACCAGTCACATCGTTTTTAGAGAGAAGAGGTTTTCTTCCCTTGGTCTTAGGAAAACAGGCCATACTTGCTCAGCATTTTCTAGTTATCCAGTCACAAACTTAATATTGAACAAGTTGAGACCTGCAGAGATTCAGATGGAGCTTAGCAAATCTCTGAGCATTGCACAGTCTGACTTCAGGGTACATTTACTGGGATGTCCAATCCAAGGCAGACTGGAAGCTACACTTGTGAATAATATTTATTACTGTGGAATGACAGGCCTTGAATACTTTGGAGTGGTTTAATTATCCTTCCCAGATTGATGGACAACAAAAACTGCTTCTCTAAAGTCACTGTTGTCTTTTTGCCTACAAATGCATGTTCTACGACAGGGGTTCCCAAACTTTTCAGCCTGTGACCCCCAAAATAACAGTGCCAGAGACTGGCACCCCCTACTGGCAACTCCCTAAAAATACAAATAATTATTCCCCAATCTTGATTTAAATGTAAATATATCGAGTCAAATAATTATACATATTTTTAAATTAATTTCTTTTATAAAAATTATTAAAAGGTATATTAATGTACATTATTTCATGAGGCATTTAATGGTACATTTTTTTTTATTTCATGATATATTTATTTATTTAATTTTGTCCCTTTTTCCCTCCATACACCTCAGTGGTCACATCGCTGTGGTCCTGAAAATCATTTCGCGACCCCCACTGTGTGAACCCTTGCTCTAGATTTCAAAAATGCCAAAACCCTTGGTGTCTGATGTGTTATGCATTGATTAAGAGCACCTGGCTGCTACTTTCCAGTTAACTCTCATGGAAGATTGTTTCTGTCTCATGACTACATTGATTGTCTTCATAAATTTAAATCTGGACGTTGGAATTGGATTAAATGCCAAAGTAAGAGGATAAAGTCATCTCTACGTGACGTTTCGTAAGTGCATTACTTATGTTTGTGAATGTAGTAAATACTACGATGTAGAAGAACCTGCAGAACTCAGGAGCCAAGGGAAACCCAGACTGCAGTTGTAGCTGTGCTGAAGCATTTTCCAGCCAATCCATAATGCATGAGTGAAAGTCAGCAGGGAGGTAAGACGAGACTCAGTAGCTGTGATAGTTCCCAGATTCCCACTTGGCCCACTAACAGTTGTTCTTTGACAATAACAGAGGAAGTCATTTCTCCCCCGAGCAAAAACATCTGCTACCTGTTCCACAAAAACACACACAGTGAACCGTGGTACGCTGCGCTAGACGGATCCCAAGGCTAAACACCGGGTCCTCATCATCTCAGGAAACACCACACGTTCATACATACATCTGGGCACATGCAGCTACACACACGCCCACTGTGGCCTAAACACCGAGCTGCCAACTCATGCAGAAGATTTCAAACACGACGTCGAAAAATGCAGGTCACTATCTGCTGGATCGGGGACTGTGTGTGTGAGATGCTCCTCTCCACACGTACTCCAGACCTCTATCTGCCTACTACTAATTTTAGACCACTTCACCAGCATGAAGCTCTGCAGCTACTTCTGGGACAGAGGTTGCATATCAAACTCAACCATCTCTCCAGTGGCTTTACCTGCAGACCTGATAGCCTGGATATGTTTCAATCGACAGATAGTGCTGTGCAAACTCATTTTCACCCTTGTGCTCGACCATTGTTTGGTATCTTTAGTCGGGTAACACTCATCAATGAATAACGCCAGGATGAAAAAGCTGCCATGCAAAGGCACACAGTGTTGTGTCTACACCGAAAACAAGTTGACTCCAAAAGACATATAAGCCACAAATATCCATGGATCATCTGGAGGTTGAGGGATCTTACTGGTTTCTTTCCAATTCCTCACAAAAATTACTTTTAGAAATAAAATACCAAACACTGATCAGATGAGACAAAGTTTGATTTATTTGGGTCGTATTAACGAGAACTATGTCTGGAAGAGTTAAAGTCAGCCTTTGAGACCCAAGAACACTGTATCAACTGGCAAGGATGGGAGTGGCAGCGTCATGCTGTGGGACAGTTTGCTTCCAGCGCATCACTGGTCCATTACAAATACTAATGCACTGGATCATGTGAACATCACCTTCACAGTAGACATGTGAATGATTTGTAGATTAGACACATTTCTACCTTTTGGGTTTTGACCAAAAATACTTTGTATTGGAAAACCAACAACAGCATGAAACATGGTGGTGGCAGCATCATGAAGTGGGGATGATTTCGTTAAACACGGACAGGGGAGCTGCTCAGAAATGATAGGAAGATGGATGGAGCTATACACAAGGATAATCCAGGAAGAAAACCTGCTACAGGCAGCAAAAGACTTGAGACTGGGGTTCTGTTTGCAGCAGGATGGTGATCCTTACAGCCAGAGGTGATCCAGAGCAGTGTCTGTCAAAGTGGGGGCCTCGGAAAGTTGGAGAAAAGATGAGGATAAAAAAAATGCAAAAATGAAAAAATTAATAAAATCTAATCTTTATCAAAAAATATAAGTTAAAATAACTTATTGAAATGTTATTTGCCATGCTCATCTTTCTGATTGGTCAAATTGATCAGGGTGCTTTGCTCCTCAAGCTAGCATAGAAACCACAAAATGGACAAGTTTCTGTGTAGAAAAAGACGAAGGAGCCGTCCAACAGCCCGGCTATGGAGGACAGCGCTGCAAAAAACCCTAAACACTCAGAGCTGACAACAATCAGAAGGTGTGAGGCAACATTTCAGCTAAATGAATGTAATAATTAATGAATAGTGAGACAACAAACCAAAGTCTAAAAGCCAGCTCCCACCACAGCATTTCAACAATGGCTCAAATCTGGCCCAGCAGCACAGCGGTTGATGAACATAAACATGTTTTTTAAGGTCAGGATTCATCGCCTTTATTCAACACAACAATAACAATACTAACACCTTCTTAAACTGGAAAATATTAGGTCCAACTCAAAGTATTTCTCTTTCATTATTGACTTTTTGTTTTGCTTTTAATTTTATAGTAAATAGAGCCTTAAACATTCAGCGGCTTTTACTCAAAAGCAGACTTGGCCACATCCTTTAATCAGACTAAATACAGCTCGAGTTTACTAAGAAAATGCAACTAGTTATCCTTTTTTGTCGTAGATTTGTCTGTGGAACATAACTACTAATTATTTGCGTAAAATTTGCCTATTTGTGGATTTTTTTGTAGAGCTTATCTAAAATATCCAAAACAAAATGTAGCCTGGGAAGCTGCAATACTGAGGCGCAATGCAACTTGATACGCTATTGGGTGGCGTTTGCAAAGCATCCAATCCAGGAGCGCCACTCATTTTCCTTGGTGCTGATTGGCTGTACCCCCAAAAGTAGAGATGAGGAAGGCTGTGGATGTTAGCTTCTGCGGTAGTGCTAAGATGGTTTCCACTGTGCATATTAAGATATATTTGGTGCTTGAGCTATTAAAAAAAGGCAGCTTTCAGTATTTTTAGAGGTGGCCCCAAGTATTCATGGATTTTAGCTATTCATGGACGGCTGTGGTCCCTAAGCCCCATGAATACTGGGGTTCACTGCGTTACATTTCATTAAAATAATGTGTGTTTAGTTTATTACTGAGAAGGGAAAAAAATCTAAATTAAATAATTGTTTGTACTCATGCAAATTCATGCGTTTCACACTTTTCAGAGTTTAATTATAAGACATTTTTGGAAATCATGCATCATTTCCCTTCCACTTTACAATTATGTGCTACTTTGTGTTGGTCTATCACACACACACACACACACACACACACACACACACAAAAAAAATCACTATAAAATACTCTGAAGTTTGTTGTGCAACCAATTCTTGCTTTTGAAAACTCATTACAACTGTATGTGGACTAATCTTCCCACATCAATATAGCCCCTCTAAGCAGAAGTGCATAAATGTGCCGTAAACTACCGTATTTTCTGCACCATAAGGCGCACCGGATTATAAGACGCAGTCTCAATTATGGCGCCCATTTCTGTACTTAACCCATACATAAGGTGCACCGGATTATAAGGCGGATGCTAAAACATATGGTCTACTAAAAAAAAAGGTCACGAAAGCAAAACAGCAAGTTTGGTTGAACTTTATTCTCCAATGTAACAATACACACATTATTATTTTTTTTTTAACATTCTTCTTCCACAAATCCATCAAAGTCCTCATTTTCAGTGTCTGAATTAAACAGCTGGGCAGTTTCGCCATCAAACATGCCGGATTCCCGCTCATCGTTGTCGGAGTCAGTCTCGTTGCCAGGTGGCTGTTCAGCAATGATGCCGGCTTTCGCGAAAAGCTCGGACAACAGTTAAAGCAGATACCTTCGCCCAGGCATCCACAACCATTTGCATATGATGGCGTAACTCACCCGGCGCTGCCTCCCTGTCTTAGTAAATGTGTGCTCACCGTCTGCCATCCATCGCTCCCACGCCGCTCGCAACTTCACTTTGAACGCCCTGTTTACGCCAACGTCCAGCGGTTGGAGTTCTTTAGTTAATCCTCCCGGAATTATGGCAAGATCCGAATCAGTTTGCTCTACTTCTTTTTTCACAGCATCGGGAAAAACTGAGAAAAACAAATGTTCTCTGATTGGTTCATCGCCGTCACCGTACATACTACGTCCCTGTGTCGGACAGATTTTGGAATTCGGTGCACACATAAGGCGCATTTGATTATAAGGCGCACTGCTGTTTTTTGTGAAAATTGAAGACTTTTAGGTGCTCCTTATAGACCGTAAAATACGGTAAGTTAACTATATGAGAGGTATAAATAACCTAGTGAGCGTTTGGTGGCAGGAAAAAGGAAATGAACGTCCACATCAGCTTCACTACATTTCAAAAGGTTATGTCCTTGTGGATGGAAAGAAGATGGATCACGGTGAATCAAATCTCTCTCTGGTATGGATGGGTGGACAAAAAGCTGACTGAAAAAGAGAGACTGCAAAGAGGGGTGCTTCAAGCTCAACGATTATTTTCACACACACAAAAAAAAAACAAAACAGGCACACAAGGTGAACCTAAATGTGTCTCATAAGTGAAACATTGTTGTAAATGTCACAATTAAATCAACGTGACAAGATAGTGGTGGTTTTAGACTCAAAGAAAAACCAGGAGGAGGAATTATCCAGATGTGTAGGATAACACTGAGCTCTCAGGAAAACCACAATTTGATTCCATTTTTTTTTGTCAAAGATAATCTCTGGAAAATTACAAGCCTCGTTTTCCGTTGGCGGTGGTTCACCTGTGCACAGCGCTCCTGTTTCATCTACTAATTAGAAAACAGGTGGCTGGTGCCATGGTTCTCTAATAACAAACCCTGAACATGGTGGAGATGAGATACAGGAAAGGACAAAGAGGCTTCCTGCTTTCTCAACTCCCATTCCAGAAGTCTATTATATCCTGGAGAGACATGATCTCTCCCTCATAAAGCATACAGAAGTGGAACTGATATGAGAAAACAGGCAAAGGAGGAGGTAGGATGTTCCCATCAGAGTCAGGAGCTGTGTTTACTGGTTGCTATGGTGATTCCCGCTTCATTACATCATATCTAAACACCATAATTTAAGCCTGAAAAAAGGCAGCAGAAGGTATTCAAATAGCAGAAAGCATCAAAAATTGTTAGATATTTTTCCTGTCAGATATGATGTACTATAACGTTAAGTTATTGAAGGAGTTTAAAACCTCCTCTCATCGTGGATGGATTTTTATTCCAGTTCAAACTCTTATGCAATCTGACACAAGAGTATGTGACTAAGAGCAGTTCTGCTGTGAGTTTGGCAATATGATTTTTTTTTTACACTTCTCCATTTGTTACACCAGCACGCAGCTTCAGTTATTACGGCTAAAAACTAGTGAATCTGGGTGTAGTGATGGACTCAGACCTGAACTTTCAAAGACATATAAAGACAGTTGCAAAGTTAGCCTTCTATCACCTGAAGAACATTTCCAGGATTAAAGGACTGACGTCCCAGCAAGATCTAGAGAAACTCATCCATGCGTTTTATCTTTAGTTGCATTGATTACTGCAGCAGTGTCTTCACAGGTCTGCCTAAAAAGTAAAAAAAAAAGTCATTTGATCCAGAATGCTGGGATGTTCTCATGTTTTTCCCATTTTGAAGATTGACTAAAGGAAATAACGCTCTGTGTCATTATATTTATACCCCAGGGAACCAGGAAGTGACAGATTACCAATCAGAAGTTCCTAACTGGGTGCCGTGTGGCTCAGTTGCAGAGCATGCTATCACATAGGGGCTACAACTCTTGAAGCAGCTATCTGGGGTTCAACTCCCAGTCGTGGGCCAACTAGTGCATGTCTTTCCCCCTTACGGTCTTTGCCTTTATTTCTACTAAGAAATAAAAGGAGAAAAAAAAAGATTTTCTTAAATAAAAGCAATAAATAAGTTAAAATAACTGTTCTATGTGGGGAAAACACACACAGAACAGTTTAAAATGGAGATGTGATTTGGCCCCTTTCCATTTTATGTAAAACACCATTCAGTATTTTCATTTCCTTTAAGGACGCAACGTTTTTAGTTAATAAATGACTTATTCTGTTCTAATGCATGAGCCCAAACCTTTAGCTCATTGCAACATGATTGTCAGTCAGTGACAATCATAGCAAAATAAACTTTTTAGTACATTTATTTTATTGTTTAATTTGTGGCAATCTGGTGATTGTGTCAGATTATGCTGCTGAACTAAAAAAAAAATAATTATTTTAGGGTTTTTTTACATCTTTTCAGGATGTACTGACAGAAATTAACAGTACTGTGTCTCTTAAGGTTGGAGAATAGGGGCGGGCAATGTAGACTTAAAGTTTTATCACGATATTTTGTGGTACTATTGTGATAGTGATGATATTGGGATGATAATGATAAATAATAAGAACTATTTATTTCTCCTTTTTTAGGTAACTGTATGGCTTTCGCTGCATGACACAGCAAGCATAACCCCACAAACACAAGTACTGCTCTGAAAAAACATACCATTTGTAATATGCTTTCTTTAGAACACCGGTCACATGAAGTTGTGATTTGTATCACGTAACTGCACACAGTAACTGCATTTAATCATATTTTAAAATTTATTGATATTTACTGATGCTCTCTTTGAGCAAACAGTGGGAAATAAATAGTAAAATTAACAATCCTGACAACATGGACAGTTTTGGGTTTTTTTAAACATCATTAATGAGAATTTACCGCGACAACAATAAATCAAAATTCTTATCATGGCAAGAAATTTATCACGGTAAATGCCCACCCCTATCGGAGAACAACAATCCAAATCCAAGTTGTGAAATAAGTAGTGGAGAAATGCAGAACAAGAAAGGAAGCAGACAGTGATGAATCAGGGTGGACTAGATCAGGAGACATCTGGGGAGCATCCACACGTGGCAGCCATGACAGCAACACAAACTAAAAACCACTCTCCCCCTGAAGTCTTGTCTAGGCTTTTATGGGGCCACCCTCCTCCACCTCCATCCATCTATCCCTCCATCCCACAGCAGACCTCCCTGGAGTCCTGACCGCTATCGAGCAATGCACTCTCCGTCTCATCCTGAACAAACCGCTCCAGTTTGCATTCTTTGCATCGACCCTTGGGTACGGATCCGTACCGCACCACGCCCACCGACCCCCATCAGTTGCGTTCAATAAAAGGCTCGGGGAAACTCCCTCTCCCCCCTTCTTCTCTGGCAGTGTTGATGTTACAGGCAGACTGTTTGGTTGCGTTTGGTCAGGGTGCAATGACAGAACTAAACACGGGTATTTACCTTGCGATAACCGCTTTGTCTGGATAAGCTCTGTGTGGATTCTGCCCCAGCACGACAGAGACAGTCTGTCTTTAAAGGGATGCCTCCGATTCCCCTTGAATTAGGTTCTGTTAAAAGGTTATAAGCAGTCAATGTCTTAGCTGGAGTAGAAAACTGTTATGATGTCTCCATTGGGTAATAATCCAGACTGGTAAAAGCAAAAGAGGGGATGAAACCCAAGTTGACTTTTATGGGTTTTTTATGATCACTTAAACGAAAATAGTCAAGTCAAAATTACTCGGGAGGCCAAAAAATATACATTTTTAAAAAAGCACAAGAATTATATAGTCTTTTTTACCTGCTAAACAATAAAACTGAGCAATATCTTAACTGAACAAAGAAAGTAGTAAATAGTTTTTTGCAAACTTAAATTTATCCAACTAGCAAGTTTCTTCTGCCTTGATTAAAAAAAATAAATAAAAAATTGACCATTCTCAGCAATAAGAACAGGATTTGGGGCACTATTTTTTCTAAAACACTTCCTGTATTTAGCCATGTTTAATAAATTAATTAAAAGCAGATTTGGGTGCACCAAGTGAAAAAAACATGCTGGATACATATGGTGGTATTAACTATGAAATTAAAACGAAAGCAAAAACCGTGGACATTAAAAGATGAATACTTTGTGTCGTAGCTACCATTTTCCACTGTAAGAAGATTTAAAATGTTCAAGTTGTAATTTTGCCCTAATTTAACATAAACGTTTCCATCGGCATCAACCACCCAATC
The DNA here is from genome assembly GCA_014839685.1 of Anableps anableps. Taxonomy (NCBI): domain Eukaryota; kingdom Metazoa; phylum Chordata; class Actinopteri; order Cyprinodontiformes; family Anablepidae; genus Anableps; species Anableps anableps. Next base: position 6,891,895 of record CM026076.1, on the reverse strand, counting down.
TTTCGGTTGGGGCAAACTTGGAACTTTCTTCAACTGAAGTTGGGGGCCGACCAAAAATCAGCCCAGGGACAGCAAACGGCCCCCGGCCCCTCATTTTGGACACCCCTGCTTTAAACCATCAACCCATTTGGGTGGTTAAATGAAGGCAGGTGTTGCTGCACCAGTGATCGAGTACGGAAAACATGAAGTGTTTGCAGTCAAAGTAACGACCTCATAGAAAAGTTAAGGCGGTGTAAAAACTCAAAACTGCGAGTAAAATTTATAAAAATGTGTTTATCAGACTTTTTTACAACTCATGACACACTGCCTCCCACCTTCACTTCCTGTGTAAATAATCATAGGCTTCTTGTAAATAACCACCCAACACAGAGGTAACAATGGTTTAAACTTAACCGTTCGTCAAGGGCTACGTTCACTCAGCAGGTCTTGATGCTCAGTTCCCATTTTTTGCTGAAATCCCACTTTTTTGTGCCCGGTCGTTCATGCTGCTAATTAAACGCGACCGCAATCAGACTTCTGTGTGAACGGTTTACGACCCCAAAGCGACACGCACGCGCAGAAGAAGAACGTAGCCGTCACACAGCAGCGCACTGTTTACTGAAGTAATAATGGATGCTGCTGTTTATGTATCGATTGTAAAGTTATTCAGCAATAAGAGCCAAAATTGATCATAAGATGAAGGAAGCTAAGAAAAAGGAAGCACCACTTTTGTGGAGCACTGACTGCAACTTCTGTAGAGAAGTCTGACTGGTTGAGTAGTCGGACCAGGAGTGGTGGGATTGTGATGTGATTCGCTTCACTGACAGATTTCTTTCATAATTTCATAATTATAAATTTCAGCCATTGTTTACATCCAGATTTACTGCGTCTGGTGCAGAATTATGACGCATGTCTCACATTAATGACATAAAAGTCGAATAAAATGCGACATGACTGTTCAGACTGCAGACACTTTGAGAACTATTGGAAACGTATCCAATTTAGTACCACATATGGAAGTGGGACAGATCTGATTTTTTGGGGGTGAAAAGATCGGAACTGGGCCGTTCAGACTGCGGTGAAAAAGTCGGATTTGGGTCGCATTTGCCTTGGATTAAAGCACCATGCCTTGTTTTGAGTCCACTTTGATCCTGGGCTATAAACCCTGGGAACAAGCTTGACTTGTGGACACAACTCTTGGTTTGGTTGTACAAGGACCTGAAAGACCTAAACCTCACAAACCCCAACAGCCACCCCAACAACGCCCTCTTTAGTGTTTGTATTTTCTGATATACCTTCACTCAGAAGTATTTCCTTGTCATGGTAAAGTAACCGAGAAAGAAATACCCCACAGGCTGAAGTTTAAGTCTCTGTGTCAGCAGTGACCTAACGCTGACTCATAAACTGTCCTGTTGAGAAACACTCAGTGTACTGACAAGCACATGATTGGAGTTTTGATTTCAGCTCAAATTGAGAACTTGTGGTGGTTTAAACAACCTATGATTACAGTGAGTGCTGTATATTCCCAGTATGAGTGAACTGGTTTGTGTTGATGTGGGTGTGTGGGAGCAGACCTGCAGCAGAGTGCCATGGATGTGGTTATGTTGGATTTCGGGTCCCGGTTTTGGAGGGAGGTCCTGCAGCAAAGACCGGACAGTGGAAGGGACCTGGGTGAGCAGCACGAAGGGGACGAGAGCCCGGGCCGCCATCTCTCGGGTGCGATACACAGCGGACCGACCGCATCTGTACAACAAACACGGTGACGTGTAACGTCATGGAAATGGATTAAAGCTGTGGAATATAGATGGATGCACTGTTGGAATAATCTTTTTGTTTTATTGCAAAAGATTTCACACTTGAGGAAAAGTTTATTGTAACTCCACTAAAGCAGTGAGGCAGTACAATATTCCTCTAATTATCAATAAATCACTAGATCTAGTTTATTCCAAACAGTATTTTTCTCTGACTGACCTGATATCCAAGACCTGTATCTTGACTTGTTGCCCAAAAGTAAAAAAAAAAAAGAAAAAAAAAGAAAAAACAATGTTTTAGCTTTGCTGCATTTGAAATATTGCAAAAAGTAAAATATTCTCCTCATTTTGGTCATTTTCCAACGGCCCTAAAAGACTGTGGTGATGAAGCCTCTTTTAAAGATGCTTAATCTGGATCTCTCAACAATAAGTAGCTACAGGCCCACATCTAACCTGACATTTACTTTTAAAAGTAGCGGTGGGACTTAATCACAATTAATTGCATTTTACTGAAAACTATATATCGACAAAAATAGCAACATTTTCAGTTCAAAAACCATTTTTGCTGCTAACTATTGAATAAATAGACATACGAGCTCAACAATAAAGACATTTTTTGTTTTTATAATTCTGTTATTTAGGTTTATTCAGCCATCAGATTGGTGCAAGTGCTGTTTATACCCATTCAGCTTGCAAGTGTTTCAGGAACTCCTGATCATTCATGGAGCTTCTATGAAAAAAAGACTTCTTTAAAAATGTGGACTGTGGACGCTGACATTATCGTTGGGGACATCTGGGCTGCTGCCAACATGTTTTGAACTGAAGTGCTATTTCAGGCTTGAATAGCTTCGCTGATCGGCCGACTCCTTTTAGCACAAGTTGAACACAACAACAGTCTTTTCCAGCGTCCCATCAGATCATTTTTTGATTTTTTTTGTCATCCATTGCTGTTGTTTGCGGATGACGCCTGTGCGTCAGATTTACGGGTGTAGCAGAAACACAATACAAAGGTTCCGGCTGGGAACGTTTGTATTGTTAAAATCTAAGTAATTCATCAATCAAAAGTAATGCGTTAAAGTCCCGGCCCTAAATAAAAGAAAATGACGTTCAGTGTTTTCCTGTCAGCATCTGAACCACGCCACAGCTGGTAAAGGTTGCGATGAATTCAAACTTTGACTGGATCTTGGTGTTGCATTAGATACAGTTCATATTGATAGACTCAGAAGGTGGGTGGGACTGTCTGTTGCTGAGGCAGATTGGGTCAGATCTTACTTAGTAGACTGGGACTAGGCATGGGCCAGTTACTGGTTTCAAGGTAACCAGCCTCCCCCCAAAGTCCACTATATGGGAATACGTCGGCTACCATAAGAAGACTGATGGCAACTTGGAGGAAGAACGTTGCCCGACCGTTGACAAAACCTGCTTTCAAAAAAGGCGACATCGAACATGATAGTGAATCTTTGGGAGCACCACCCATCACTATTTGCTAAATTCATGGTAAAGTTTATGCAGTCTTGAAATGAACGAGTTGCCTTTAGCGTCGAGCATTAGTGAAACAAATATGAACATGTTACTGCGGCTTATTGTGTTGGGGTCACAACTTGTCTGCAGGATTTTTTGGAGTTGCTGGGTTGAGTATTTGATTTTTACGTGAAAACCAAAAGTACAGATTGCCTCCGTAGCTTTACCTGAGGAGCTCTTTAGCTGGACGTGCAATTCGTAAACACACGTTCATACTTGTGATTTCTGTCTGCATACGATTAACATATATAATCTTCTTTACGTTTAACACCACCTGGGAATCTAAAACAATAAAAACTCCTGTGATGCATTACGTCAACAAAAAAGATGACTGTTGTCACACAGTATAATCTGATTTGTCTTAGCTATTAAAGCAGTGGAAACACAGTTATCCTTTTAGACATAAATTTTAATCAGTATAGCTTAATTGTATTACGTGCCAAAAATCATAAGTATGAACGCGACGGGGGAATGAAATTTCAGCGTCACACCTGTGATCTAAAAACAGCTTCCAACGACAAAGTTGACTATTACATTAGAGATTATGGTGATTGGCTAATTTGAAACTCCATTTAATTTCACACATCTGTCCTAATTGTTCTTTTAGAGCAGCGGGGGCTCTGGCAGCAAGAGGTCATGTCAAAGGGTGAAGATCAGCCCACAATTCAGCAACCATTTAAGGAGCAAATCACCCATGCAGTCACATCAAGGATGCGAAAGAAAATGCAAAATAATACATTTTAGAGCTGTAATCAGAATACTGTGATACGACGAAACCGTGATATTTTTACTTAAGGTTACCATACTAGAATTTCAGCCTTGTGTATTCATGAGAACGAAAACGCCTTTTTGAAAAAATGCTGACGTATTAGCTTAACCTCTAACTTGACCTGTAACCCCAAATGTGTCATACTTTACAACAACAGAGTTGGATTATATGTTCACCTTGTTGTTTATTAGCTTTATAAAGAATAAGCAGCTCCACTTCGTTGCCACACCACACAAAAGACTCCACTCATGCTTTGTTGCTCGCTGTTCGTGTTGCCCAAATCCTAAGTGAACAAGGAAAGCATCTGAGGTTCCTCAAGGCTCTATTCTTGTGCCAGTTTGATTCAATATCCATATGACCCAACAAGCACAGATATGCTGATAATGGGACCAAATGGCCCCAGTTTAAAGCAGTAATGAGAGGTCTTGGATGAAATTATATCATAACAGTCCTTAAAACATTGCAGTAGCCCTCTTTTTGTAAAGGATTAATAGTAAAATCGTGTTATTGGTCTATAAGGCTCTGAATGGCCTCAGAGTTGCTGGTCACGTATATTCATCTAGTTCCCTCAGGTCATCAGAGATCCCTCAGGACTTTATTGTTTTGTTCTCTAACAGCAGTACGTCACTGATAAATTCACCACTTGGAAATGACAAACATGACTTATTCGATTTGGCTTCTTTTTTTCGCTTATATCTTATGTAATCTTGCTTTTTTCACCCATCCAGCTGCACAACTTATTGCAAACTTTACAAAATAAACATCTCCTGAGCCGGCAGATGAACGACAAACCTGAATTCAAATATTTTCAACTCATTAGTTGACCAGGTAGGAAATAGTACGCAACGTTTTGTTATTGCCCACCCACATACATCTCCCTCCCACGGTCGCTTGCAGCGCTCACCGGTAATGCTGAGTATGGGCTGTCACCCTGAGAGTAAAGCTAAAATTAACCTTGTTTACAAGCTGATAGGGTTTCCTTCTCCGGTGTCATAACAGAGCCAAAGCTGACACAGGGGGGAAGGACATGACTAAAGACATGAATGAGATAAGACAGACTGGAAGGGGCAGAGTAAGAGTTACTGGAGGAAGAAGGTAATTTCAGAAAGCCATTGTTTATTCTTTAGCTAAAACAGCCATAGTTCAACTACTTGAAATAAAATAAACAATAAGCCTAATTCAGAAATGAACACAAAACAGAATTTTTTGCATATTTTCACCACTGACACAGAACTACAGTCAGGGTGAAAAGTTCTAATTCTTTAATTTTTTTATTTTTAATGCATTGCAAACGTTTTGGCTTTAGTCTTTAAGGTGAAAGTTCACATTGTTGTAATCAAACAAATATTAATTTCTAACAGACAACTAACTTCAATTCATTTCCTTTTTATCATCATAACAGCTGAAATGCAGCTGAAGTGCAGCTGAAATCAATCTCTCTGTCTAATCAGCAGATGCACTTGAAATCTTTATCTTCAGGATTTACCAACGGTAAATCCTGAAGATACGCTTCAGGATTTTGAAGAAAGCTTCAAGATACGCTTTTCTTTTCCAAAGAAAAGCGTGCAACCATCGTCCCTTTGCATCACGTGAACCTGAAAGAACAGTTTTCTGGATCATCAAGAATATTTAGGTGGGAGATCCAGCAGAAAAAGAAGAATGTCTTAGGATGTCAAAAATAGCCTCAGGAATGTCTGCTCCTGAGCACAGAGCTGAAGAATAATGTTACCACCAGTGCAGAGCTTGCTAAACACTGGTTGCAGACAGATGATCGTGGATCTGCGTGCAGTCAGAAGACGACTTTGGACAATGGCCTAGTGGCAAGAAGGGCAGCACTTGTTCTAATACACTGGAAGATTGTGACGACAGAAAAGAATCTAGTGGCAAAAAATGTGAGTTAATCATAGCCAATATTGTCATGGCAATGTTCAACAATAAAATCGTAATGTTGTGATTTCCTAATATTGTGCAGACCTACACGAAGCCAGAGTATATTTATTCCATGTTATCATACTGTGAGAATCCCATACTGACACCTCCTTGGTTTAAAGAAGTGTTTGTGAAAAACTGCCAGACAGTTGGACATTACCGACATATTTTAAGCCCCGTCCACTCGGAGATGAAGACGGAGAATTTTTGTAAACAACTCAAAAAAAAAAACCTGTGCACCCACACAACAGGATGCAGCACCGCTGAAAAACGCTGAAGCAGGTATGCTGTGCCAATCGGTGGCACTGTTTGTTATTTGTGGGAGTGAGGTACTGCAGGATAGAGAGGGCGATGGAGCCACAATATCATCGTTTAAAGATGCGGCTTGAATGGCCACACTGAAATCTGAAACTGCCATTTTGAAACTTATCCACTCTGGAACTCGGTTTCAAAAATGATCGTTTCTGGTCTTCCAAAACAGCGAATCTGTGTGGATGCACAGTCTAAACGACAAAAAACCTTTGCGGATACACCTGAAATTGCCTCAGTGTGAACGGGGCCTAATTATTGTAAAATACTGGACATTTTAACCGACCTACTTCTCCTCTAACTGTGGTTTGTTGACAGTCTGCACAGCCATTTATTGCTATGATACATAAGAGACCATCACTGATTGGCTGGCTGCTCCAGTGCATTCTTTTGAGCATTTTGATTGGTCTTGGCTACTGAAGCACTAAGGTAGCTATTTGGGTATATCAAACATGAAGTAGGCATAATTTCTTAATATTCTGAAATATTTTCAGATGTTTTCCAATGTTTTATGCTGAACTGAAGCAAAAATGAAGTTATCATCTTTGGACCTAAAGAGGAACGATCTAGAGTCAGCACGCAGCTTCAGTTATTACAGCTAGAAACTAGTGATCAGGCCCGAAATCTGGGTGTAGTGATGGACTCCGTCCTGAACCTTCAGAGACACATAAAGACAGTTACAAAGTCAGCCTTCTATTACCTGAAGAACATTTCCAGGATGAAAGGACTAATGTCTCAACAAGATTTAGAGAAACCACGCATTTATCTTTAGTCGCATTGATTACTGCAACAGCGTTTTCACAGTTCTCACCAAGTCCTGGAAAATAGAGCACATCACCCCAGTTCTAAAGTTCTTACACTGGCCCCCTCAGCTCAGAGAACAGACTTTAAAATGCATGTGGGTCTCTTTGGGGTCATAAATGGTTCACACAGAAGTCTGATTGCATTTGCCTTTAATTAGTAGTATGAATGACAATGCAAAACAAAACAACAACAACAAAAAAAAAAAATCGGAATTGAGCGACAAGACCTGCTGTGTGAATGTAGCCTAAAAGAGGTGAAGAAGGAACTTCAAGAGAGGACAACAAGGTGGGAGATTGGTTCGTTTCTGGATGCTTATCCTGTTCTGCTGTTGTATTAAAGCTAGTTGCAGAAGCCTAACTAGAAGCTTACCTCCACTGCAGAAAAACTGGACCACGAAAGTCCGATCTGCAGCTGCAGTGGCACAGCAAGATGAACCCCAAGTTCTGGTGTGAGCAATCAATCAGTACAGTTGAAGATGCATGGAAGCGTGAGAGCAAACATAAAGGCTGAGTGATGTGCTGGATGTTTGTGGTTTGAAAACAAAAAAGGACAAGGTGCATTAAAAGCTACTGTTTGTAGAAATGAGTTTGACACACCCAGAACAACTAATTTACATGTAATAATATCTTAAAATAAAAACGAACCTGACAGTAATAGACTATGGCTCAGTCCTCACTTTCCATCGCTCCCCTCCTTCTTTTGTGGCCCACATGTTAGCTATCTGTGCTAATTTGTCCCAATGAAACTGTTTTGTAAAAGGAAATGACAGTTTGGAAGGGTGTAATTTTAGAAATAGCAGCGTCCCCCATGGGATCAGTAGGCAGACTGTTGACTGGCAAGGACAAGGCTCATCTGGGCCTCATTTTGCAGAGCTGAGAGAACAATTTGCTCCACTGAAACTGCTAAACAAGCTCGGGCATCGAGGTTTTTCTGCTTTAAATAAGGGAAAAAGGAGGTGGGCCTTTAACAGCTCACACATGTAAAGAAATCCTAACTGTAACAAAACCAACAATTTACTTTACTAATAAAACTTTTTTTGTTGCATGACTTTAACTTGGGAAAAAAAACAACAATTAGTGCTCAAGAAGTTTTAAACTTTGCTAACCTGATCATGCAAAAACACAAAGTAGAGTAAAGCTCTACCAGCTTTTTACATCTGGGTAGTTCCTACCCGTTCTTCTTTGCAAATGTCACACCTGTGATGACCCATTTTTGGGTCTTTACACAGATTTCCAATTAGGTTTAGGTCTGAACTTTGACTAGGTCTTTCTAACCCCTGAATATGATTTGATCTAAACCACAGACAATGGTGGAACCTCTGGAGATGATGGTGCTAAAATCAAGAAAGTTATGGACAACCCTGACTGTTATATAACAACAGAATGTCTTCAGTCAGAGGGTTCTCCTGTCCTACTGTCAGACAGACTGCTACAGGAGATCCTTCCTGTCCCTGGCTATAAGCCTCTGCAACAACTCTTTGATTCGACTTTTCTGATCCTTTCACCTCCCACCCCCCCAAAAAAAGATCTGTGCCACTTCCATATGTGGAACTAAATCAGATATGCATCCGATTGTTTTCAGAGCATCTGCAGTCTGAACGGTGATGTCGCATTTTATCCGACTTTTATGTTATTGACGTGGGACATGCGTCATAATTCTGCACCAGAAGAAGCCAGACACTGTAAATTATAATTATGAAATTTTGAAAGAAGTCTGTATCACTGAAGCGCATCACATCACAATCCCACCACTCCTGGTTCAACTCCAAATCTAAACAGACTTCTCTACTGAAGTTCCAGTCAATGCTCCACAAAAGGCCGTTGCTATTAGCTGCGTTTTCTTTTTATTATGTGTCTTATGATCTTGTGACCATACTGTCGGCTCCTACTGTCAAATAACTTTAAAATCGATCCATAGACGCCGGCATTCATTATTACCTATGTAAGCAGTGCCTAAATTGTCCTCAGGTGCAAGTGCGTTTGTGTATCCTGCCTCTCGTCCGATGAATGCTGGAAATAAGCACCAGCCCCCCCAGCCCCTGCGATGGATGGGATCTATTTGTGTCTTCTGAAGGCGATCGGTTGCACTGGATTTTATTCAGGAGTATCAGAGTAAAGGGGGCTGAATAAAAATGGACGCCACATTTTTTAGATTTTTATTAGGAAAAAGTGTTGAAAATTGTGGATCGTTCTCCATCCACTTCACAGCGATGGACCACTTTGTGTTTCCTCGTCACATTAAGTTTCCCATAAAACACGCTGAAGTCTGGTTTCACTGGAAACAATTAGAACAATTTTCAGGGGTTTGAATACTTTCACAAGGTGCTGTATAGCTGGTGCTGGTGTGAAGTGGGCTGAGTTTCTAAACTCCAAAAAAAAAAAAAATTGGCTAAAATTTGATTTTAGGGTTATATAAATGACAGAAAAAAATTGAATTCAGCCAAATAAAACAGGCTGCAATAAATCTTAAATATCGGCGCTGGCCATATAAAACGTTGCAGATGTTGGCTACAAAGGTTTAAAATCAGTTCACTTCAGCTAAATGCCTCTCAACGCTCGGTGACAGAGCAGCTTATGGGAACACAATCCCACACCGCATATTCAGACATGAAACTCATGAGCAGAGCTTTCTGGTTGGCAGTGTTCACCGTCCTGATGGTAAGTGCAGATTTCTCTCTGCATTCGTTCACTTTCCACAAGATGAAAAGATAAACACCAGGAGCGACGTGGAGAGCGGTACATCATCACCTCCGGCGGCGGTCCCCTCGTTAAAGTCCGCGTCGGTTTCTCAGCCGCGCCGCGGCCTTTGCGAAGAAGCGCAACGTGAGATGGAGTGGGCCGAAACGGGAACGGAGCGAGCCAGGTGAGGAAATCGAAGACGGTGAATCACTATGACAACACCCGGAGACTTTCAGCAGAACACAGCAGCTGTAATAAATATGTCTGCTCCTCGTAGTCCTCCCTCTCTCTGTCGTCATGAAATGCAAAAACACCAGAACGATAGTAAATATCACGAGTGGGGACGTGAGGGGAGGCAAAAAAAAAAAAAAAAAACCCCACACGAAACCAGGAAAGATCTGATCTGTGCAGCTGGTGAATCGGTTGATAAAGGAAGGAGGAGAGGAACTGGCCTGATTAGACACGCTGGTGGAGGATGGGACGGGTGGAAGGTGAAAAAGGCCTCGAGCCAAAGAAGCTCAAGCTGAGCCATGTTTGACTTTTCAAACATGTGGGCTTCGTTTTTGGCGAGATGAGCTGCATTCCTTCTCTGACAGCTACGGACCGGGCCAAAGACTTATTTAGGTCTCCGCAGAACATGAGGCTTTAAAAAGAAATGACTCAATGACTAATTTGTTGAAAAGCGATGGCAGATTATTGCTTCTAATATAAGTGAGCGAGACAGGAAACAATGCTTTCTGGACTGCATTAGAGAAAATTTGGGTTTTAGTTCCCGTAGATCTGAATCAGCATCTTAATCCTCCACCACGGACGAGACCAAACAGCCGTCAAAGGACATTTTACTTTAATGGACCACCAGCAAGAGGCTTGTTGAGAAGGTGACAGCTGCTTTCAATTATTAGGAAACAGAAAATAATGTTAAATAGGGCTGCTACTCACGATTATTTCAGTAATCGATTATTCTATTGATTATTCTGATGATTAATTGGATAAAAAAAATTGGAACATTCTGCAGCTTTTTAATTTAACCTCTTAACCTCTTAGGGTCTTTTACAAAGTATAAAATATAAAAAATAAACAAATAATTAAATTCTTTTTTAAAAATAGAAAAACAAACATTTTATAGCCTAAAGTGCAACAATATAGCTTCCTTCTAGTGAATTTGAACCAGATGAAGCTAAAACTGCCACTTGAGGAGTTTTGGGTAGAACAGATTTACAAAGTGAATAATTAACTGAGCTCAATGTGCTGTTTGATACCTAGGATCAATTGGAATGTATGTATGATTGAATCTAATTTTTTTTTTTTTTGTAAAGTGACTCGAGACATTTTTTGTGAAATAGCACTATATAAATAAATTGAACTGAACCGGCCAAATCAGAATCGTAAGGTTGGGTTTTTTAAAGGGGCGGTATTATGTAAGATCAACTTTTTCATGCTTTACATCCTGTTATAATGTTGTTCCCTCATCAAAAACATACCTGGAGTGTTCCCTTGATTCTTTCATGCATGTTTGAGAAATCCTTTAATCTCCAGTGGCAGCCATTCAGCTGTGGAAAACGCCTGGGGGGACACAGCTCCTCCTCGGAGCTGCAGTTTCTAAGCTTCCAAGCTTCTGCCTCTTAGAGCACCCCTCCCCTGCGACTTCCCCACTCAGCTCCTTCAGATTAGTGGCAGCAGCAATTAACAAACACCTGGTGGAACTGCACATCTGCTGAGCTCATTATATGAGCTACTTCTCAGCGCAACGCTGATAAAAACATTGTTAAAGGGTTAATGAAGGAGCCCTGTTGTGATGACTTCCTGAAGGTGGAGTGTTGGAAAGAGCAGAAGGCGTCAAATCATGAAGTCAAATTTCTTTTAAGTCATATTTGACATATAGAGTATTTTTATAACTGAAGTAACTTGATTGTGCTATAAAATGATTGTATGTGCCTGGAAAATGAATAATACTGCCCCTTTAAAGATCAGTGGTCAGTCAGAAAACTGCAATCAGTGCACCCCTAGAATTAAGCAAAGTCTGTGACTACTTATGTAAATGTTTTTTGTTTTTTTATTTTAAGAAAATTTCTAAACACTTAACTTTTATCCATGCTGTGGTAATGGGGTATTTGTGTGTAGAATTTTGAGCAAAAGAGATTAACTGAATACAATCTGGAATAAGGCTGTAACATAAAATGTGGAAAAGCGCTTTGAATACTTTCCGGATGTAGTGTTTTTCAGCTGAAAATAGGGCAACATTCACTTTAATCATCTGCATGGGCAATGCAGAGGCCAGAAAGTGAAACAAGAAGTAACAATTAGGCTCCTTTCAACGCAATACAAATGTGTTTCACTCTGCAAAAGCAAATATCGTTTTTGGCTTGTTGCACGAAAAGCCAAAAACGTGAGGAAGACCATTTTTCCAGTCTTTTTATGAACGGTTGTCTATTTGCAAAGCACAACCAGCTGTTTCTAACTGGAACTGCAGATTATGTTGGAGGTAACACAAGATGCCAACCTTTCAGCTGAGCTCTTCAGGGAGACCCAATGAGACTCCACCCAAATACTTCCCAGAGGTGTTTGCCTCTATCTCCAATGCAAGGAAAAAAACAAAGACTGTGACCACAGTTTCCCCATTTGTCTGGTTGGTTTAAAACGAAAGAAAAAAACAGAACTGAACAGGTCATGGTGTCAAACAACCACAGAAGTACAAGACATCACATAAAAACAAGCCCGATTAAACAGCTGGAGAGTCTCAGCAGACAAAAACAGAATCAAAACAGAAAGCTTATCTCATTTCCACCCATAATAAACACTAAAACGTATAAAATTACAAAGATCTGCAAGATGCATCTGTCATAAAAACAAAAAAACTGAACACATTTATAGAAAAGTTGCAGTGGCACTTGTCAACACTAATATAAAGCAACTTACCCACAGTTAATGTTAAGACTTCGTGTTTTTTTTGTTTTTTTTTTTTTTTGTGATTGTGAATTGTTCCATAGGCGCTGGCGCTGCAGTTTAGATAAAGGTCATTGTGCAGCGGCGTTAGCAATAATATTTGTCAGTGATTATTGCCTAATTGCTCAGTGTCTTCATATAAACAGAGCAAGTAGGTGAAATAAGCTACAACCAACAGAGAGGACACAAGGGAGGAGCTGCAGCCTTGTTCACGTCTATTTATTACAATAATACTGCTGGGAAACAGAGCTCCACCATATGATATCAATGTGTATCATAATGCAATCCCAAGAGGGTCTCCCAGTATGAGGGGCTTAAGCAAAAATACTATCATCTGATGGCATTTAAAGTCATATGTTAAACAAATATGTGTTAAACAAATATATATAGAGTCATGGGGACATTGTGATGATGGAAAAAAGAGAAAAGAGAGGAAATAGTGTATCTTTTGTTAGGCCTGTCGCAATAAGCAATTAATCAATTAATCAATCAATTAATTGGATGATAAATTAAAATGAGCTTGATAATTTCCATTCTGATGATTACTATTTTTTGTAGGGCAATTTTATTTACAGCGACATCATAATCCATTTTATTTATGGTTTTAGTTGTGTGTGGTTTTTATTTCCATTTTATATATCGTTTCTGGTTGTCGTGTTTTATGTTAGATATTGAAAATATCTTAAAAAATTACTAAATAAATACAGAATATAGAAAAAATAGAAAAAAAGACATATGGAAATAAGTGATTAGAAAGAAAAAAAAACCCTAAATACAAAAAAATGAGAAAAGAATGATGAAATAAAGGCAACTGATAAAAAAATAAGATTTTAAATGAAATGGAAAATTAAATAAAAGTGATAATATTAAGTGTATGCAGCAAAATTAAAGTAGATTGGTCTATGAGATGGCAAACTTGCATTATTATGCCATTATCGATTTATTACTTGAAAATGGTCTCAAAACAACAAAATTATCATTTATTGCAATAATTTCTGGGACAATTTATTGTCCTGCAAAATCAGGCCTTCCAGTTGTAACCGATTTCTTCACGAAATAAATCAACAAAAACATAAAAGTTTCCTAATATCATGCAGCCTCACTGGGAAAGGATATTTTCAGTCCTCTTGCAACACGTGTACAGCAACTTTAACAGAACTAAGAAGCTAGTTTCAAACCTTGTTTGGGAAACTGGATGCTTAAAGTTCTGTCATCTTTTTAAAGATGTCTATAAACGATCAAACAGATTCGGTAAGTCTTGCTTGAAAAGTTTAGTGTCCTATTTAGTCATTTTCTAAAAGAGACCAGGATACCAGATGACCACTAACTGTATATTTTGGACATTCTCAGATATTTGCACCCTGACTGATTCAACTGGTTTTTTTTTTGTTTGTTTTGTTTTCTTTTTTTTTTTTTTATGATGGTACTCAAATATTTGAGAGAGCCAAACATTTTTGACAGGACAAGAAGCTCTGAGATGACCCACCCTAAGCAGAAGAAAAGGGTGTGAACTGGTACAAGATATGAAAATCTTGAGAAACACAAACAAGGTTTAAAACAAAACTATAGAACATAATATAATATAAAAAACAGAAAAACAACAACTATTCCTACTGCTGCTCAAGTAATATGGGTCATGATGCTCCAACCAGTCAGAGAAAACTGTGGTGAGTGACATTTTTTTCCACATCTCATTAAAACAACTTTATGCTTCTGAGATTTTTAAGACGTAACTTTAAGATCTTCAGTGTTTTAAGGTTTGGATCAGAAGTCATAAATTCAGGGCTTAAAGTTTGAAAGATTAACGTATAAAGTGAGAAGTTTGTCACCAACCACAGCCTAAAAAAAAATCCAACATGGCTGCCTTTTATGTTGGATTACAAGTAAATGCTTATTTGCACTTTGATTATTTTTAATCACATTAAATCAGTGGCACACATAGTCCAGTACAAACCCTGTAAGTTAACATGTTGCTACAGGGTTTGAATCCATAAAAACAGAGATATATTGTTACTGGTTGTATTGCTAATAATAGTTAGCCTGATCAGTTGGCGACAACATTCCCAAATCTGGGTTTCCCTTTCGAAGTAAATGGAGTGTGGTATTACTCCTACCTTATGATTAAGGGCCTGAAAGGAGCGAGTCCCAGAGGAGAAGATGATCCATCCATGGGGGAAGGGTAGAGGCGACTGAGCACCAGCAGCAGCAAGAACAGGCTGGGGTGGAGCTTCACGTGACCACTGTCACTAAACACAAACACACAAATAACCAAATATTACTAGAAACGATGCTTAGTTTTTAGCTGGCAGCTGCAAAGCATCCATATCTTACATTTTTTGGTAGGTGTCAAGAGGGCCAATTAAGCAAACGGCAGGAAATAGTTAGCATCATTTAGCTTGTCATGAGAACAAAAAATTAGAGCAAATAACTATCTTAGCTCTCTTGGATGTCAACAAACCATAACATGAATCATTTATGACTTGAAAGTCACAGAGAACAGCTAACAGCACGAGCTTCGTCACAGCTAGACAATGATGTTTGCAGATGACACTGTGGTATGTAGCAAAAGCAAACAGCAGGTGGGAGAACGTGACAAGAGATGGAATAAATTAATTATAGGAAGACAGGAGGAAGAATTCATCTGTAAAGTGTAGGAAGGTTGTTAGAGTTAGAAAGGAAAAGCATTTTCTAATCTTACAGCTTCCAGTCATTGGTTATTTTTCCAAAATGTATGTTGCTTATGAGATCAGTCAGTCCCGGGATTTAAAAGTGTAAACTGATGAAATGAACTATTTGGAGGGAAAGGGGGAGAGGTAAATCTTTTCACAAATAGAAAAACACCCTGGCAGACAATAGGATTAATGTGGGATTAAGCGATGCTCAAGTTAGTATCTGATTTGGAGCTTCTGGTTTACCCAAAAACAAAGGATTCCCAAGACTTTTGGGGAAATATTCAGTGGATTGAGTAGATTGACAAGACAAAAACATTTTTGAAGGTGTCCTTCCTGTTGCATCTGTTTTAAAACTCGCATCGCATTTCAGAAAAAAGACTAATCTATAGTCAAACATGGTGGTGGTAGTATGATGATCTGGGGCTGCTCTGCTTCTTGAGAACCTGAAGAACTTGATGTAATTGATGAAACCATTAAGTCTGTAATTTGAAAAAGGAAACTGCCCGGTCATCAGTTTGTGACCTTCAGCTCAAGCACAATTGAGAAAAGCCATGGGACAATGATCCAAAGCACACCAGGAAGTCAACCTCTGAATGGCTTAAAAAACACAAAATCAAGGTTCTGGAGAGGCATAGTCAAAGTCTGGACTTAAGCGGGCCCCTTTATGCCTGAAGCCCCCCCAATGTGTCTGAATTAAAACAATTTTGAGGAGAAGAGTGAACCAAAATTTGTTCACAGCAATTTAATAGAAGAAACCTTTAAGGACGAACATATTTTTTCACAGCACTAGACATTCTTGCAGGTTGTCAAATTCAGGTACTCTGGGGCTGGCGTGTTGGACCAGGGTCTCTAAAGTCCTGCTAATGACCTACTAATTTGATTTAGGTGTGTTGAAGCAGAGACACATTGAAAAGCTGCAGGACACCAGCCAATTGGAGTTTGTCACTTGTGCTCAAGGGTACATAAACAGAGAATATTACAAAAATGCTAGCAATGCTAAGCACCTTGACCTATAGACATCAATACTGACTTAAGAGTCCATGTCTTTCTCTTCAAGACAGTCACTACAGCTTTTTTGCTATTCCACAATCACGGAAATTCACGCAAAATCAACAGGTTCTTGCATTTTTTCGCAATAATGCATAATGGTGTTATTGCAAATTTTTTGCAAAAATGGTGAAAAACATTGGTTTTAAAAGAGTAATAACTCCCACCTGCAGGTGGCAGCATTTCTTACTTCTACTATATTGCTGCATCAGCCTCACTTGATGTCAAGTTTTAGTCCGTGATCGATGTGGGGAGTAACAAAAGCCGAGCTATTTAAGTTCTTTAAAGAATAAAAATGTCGGCGTGTCCAATCTGTCTGCTTGCTTTTTAAAATCTTTTTTCTTCTATATGTTGGTTTTGGAAGGGGTTTAATGAGGACAAAATATCGCAAAAATCCTCGCAAATATTTCTAAAGTAGCACGACAAAATCAGTGATTTTGTTTGCAAAAAAAAAAAAAAAAAAAAAAATCATAAAAGCAATCATGAAATCCTGGAGGGACTGCTTCGATCAGAGGTGTCCAAATTTTTTGCATCAAGGGCCAAAATCCCCAAGTTGAAAATACTCAAGGCCCCAAATTTTCTTTTTTTCCACAATGAAGAACACAAAAATATTACTGTGAATTCTTTCTCTTTTACCTGCACAACAATATATTAAACATGTTATATTTTGCCTTAATGTTTACAGTTATTTTACTTTTTGGGCCTTTTATTTTCTATTTTGTCTATAAAATGTTTTTAATTTATTCCTAGCAACAAAAATGAGAATTTTCTTCTAAAACTGTTCCTGTATTTAGTCCAATATAATGGATGGCTGTGCCCAAGTCTGTTTTTGAGTAAAAAGTCACTGGATGTTCGCTGGACGACTTATTGTGAAATTATTTGTATTTTACTAAACATTTTCCGTTTAAGAGCTGGTTCTGTTTCTGCGAGAGGTTTCTTCCTGTTAAAGGGGAGTTTTACTTTACACTGTTGGTGCTCAGTGAATCTCTCTTTCTTATTGGATTGGACTGACCCTTTTTTTGTGAAGTGCCTTAAGACGACATTTGATGTGAATTGGTGCTTATTACAAATAAAATGCAATGAAATAAAAACTGTGCTAATTGATTATGTCACCAATGTAACTGTCCAGCCTGGAAGAGATATTTGCAGATTTTCAGTGATGCAGGGGATGCAGGTCTTTAGAAATCATTGGTTTATTTTATTACGTAAAATTTTTTTATCAAGACAAACTTTTTATTTATGCGGAAGGTAGAAAAAAGTATTTAGCTGTTATTTATTGTTGTTAAAGCTGCAGTATGTAACTTTTATGAAAAATGGTTTTTACATATTTGTTAAAATTATCATTATGCCGTGACAGTATAATATAAGACAGATAATCTGTGAAAAATCCAGCTCTTCTGCCTTCTCCCAGTGCTCCCAGTGCTCACGGCAGAAATACACCACTCAGTCAGAAACAACCAATCAGAGCAAGGAGGAGGGTCTTAGTGCTGTCAATCACCCTCATGTACGCACCGCTCACTGCTTTCTTTGATCCCTGCTACACCACCACAACATAGCCTGCTGCTAATGCTAAGGCTAATTAGCATGGCCACTGATGTCAGCGGATAAACAGTTTTCCTGGAACAGCAAGTTGTTTCTTCACCATTTGCACATTTAGCAGCGCGTACATGGGGGTGACTGACAGCGCTAAGCCCCTCCTCCTGGCTCTGATTGGTTGTTTAAGGTCAGGAGCGAAGCAGAGTTACATACTGCAGCTTTAGAGACAATTTATAATATGCTAACGTCACAAAATCTCAGAAAAACTAGATTACAGTTTTTCTGTTGCAGTTGTTTTTATAAATTGTGATGAAAAAGCAATAACATTTCCACTTGAAAAACTTTCATCATAACTTCATAGCAAAAATGTGTACGATAAACTTTTATTACTTTGTATTTCTACAACTGGCCACATTCCAGCACGGTGATCTCCACATCCGTCCTTGGACTGAGCTTCTCATCTCCCTCTATTCAAATCTCATCCCTTCCAGCTGAATCAGAATGGAACAATTTCATCCCTGCCAAAACGTTCAAAGTTTTCATTCTGACTCACTGGTGGTTAAGGAACAGAGGGGGTAATAAAATTTTTATTTCAGAAGAGTTTCACTTCTTTTCCTGTTATGTTCAAAAATGGGGACAAAAACAACCCCCCTTTGTTTACAGATTAGGCAGCGCTCGCAGCTGTGCTTTGTGAAGGTCTGTAAATATGAACGCTTTGCTTATGCTACCAAACGTGTGTGAACACCGCGTCCTTCGAGATCCGTCACAGAGCAGACGCAGAACAAGAGACCTCCCTGCGACAACAACGTGTGCTTTTCATTATTTCATTCGGCGAAACACAAACCCAGAGCCGTCATCCGCCATTCACGCCGGCTTCATGGGAAACATAATAACAGCCAATTAGAAGCCGGTCGAATGTGTTTTTCTACGAGTTCAGTCAAGCTCAGAGGGAGAGGACGTGAGGTCACACAACCAGCACAGATGCAGGTGAAAGCAGAAACCCTCCACAGGAAGAAAAAGAAGCTTTATAGCATTTACTTCCATCCCCTCTGCTGTCTCCCCAAACTCCTTTTAACATCTCCAACAATTTCAAGACGCTTTTTTATCTGGCTTTTAGAGAGAGAAAACATTACACTGTGACCTTAAAATTCTGAAATCTTCACTTAGAAGGAAGGGACATGGTAGCAGAAACATAAACAAAAGAATATCTAAAGTAAACTGAAGCTCAAGATTTCCATTTATTTTGCCCTCAGACAAATAAATCATCAGCTCTCTTTCAAAAACTGATGGAATATGATACAGACGCTGTTTTCCTTGGAGGGGAAGGCAGCTAAAGATAAGACGGAGTACTGCAACTAATCACTTTAAAAACTCAGAGACTGACCTGAAATAGTTTCCAAGATAAAACCTGGGCACACGGAGATAAAAATGATGGCTACACTGAGATAATAAAGTCAACAAATGAATCTGACTCAACGGTTAGTCTCCTCCTGTATTTGGAGCCTCAGCTCGATGTTACATTCTTCAGGAAAATAAACATTTAGAGATTTTCAGAAATTCAATTCAACTCAGTTCAATAATAAAATACTTTATTGATCCCAAAGAGAAATTAAATTTCTCTTTGGGAAATCTTCAAACAGTCGTTGTGGATGGTGATGCTGTGGGCAGGAAGGATCTCCAGTAGCAGTCAGTCTTGCAACACATCTGAAAAGTCCTCTGACTGATGACTGTTGCTGTATGACAGTCATGTGACATTATATGCTAACAGTTCAATTTCTGGGCCGCAGAGACGATATTCCTCAGTAACATTTCCTGACCCCATCAGTTTTCAGCAAGCACTGCTGATCCACCTCATTTGCTTCTGCCGCTCCTCTTTCAATATCAGTCTGGTCGTTTGGTTAGAGAGAGAGAGAGAGACACGTCTGGGATATGATCCCTGCCCATTATGATGGGTGGAAGAGATGGTTTGAACTTCCTCCTTCTCTCTCTGCATCCATGAAGTCTATTTTTCAACTCCTCTGGGATTTGGGGTCGTAGTTCACTGCAAAAACACAAATCTTACCAAGTATAAATGGTCTAAATATTTGCACTAGAAATTAGATCAAAAATACTTGGTAAGATTTTGCGTTTTTGTAGTATTCAGGCATTATCTGAGCTTTTGAGATGTCAATCAGCTGCTCCCAGTTGTAAAAAAAACAATACTTTGTTGCCACGGTTACACATCACAACAACTGTCCGAAGGTAAAAATGTAAGAGCAAAAATCCGTCCAGCTGCACAGCATCCAAAACCAGAGGGAGTAATTGTCCAAACAACTGCATGCATACTGTCATCAAGGGAGTGCATGCAGCTTTAATTTTGGCCTTTAGCAGCATTCGACCAGCCTAAAATGCTGCACAGCAGGAGACGGGTCGACAGGATTCCCTCTGAGGAGCAGCGATAACCCAGCAGCTGAACTTTTCAGGTCCATTCTGGTACATCTTGTACACTCATTTCTCGATCCACCAAAACAACTCCAAAGTTCTTTCTGTTGATCGAAGTGTGTGTGACTTTAAAACCGAGGTATTTGGTGTTCCCTGTGACTATTTACCCTTTTAAATTGAAAAAAACGAAGAGAAAATATCCACGTCTTTGAGATGTTGCAGTAAAGGATTCAGCTTGGGTCATTTGTACATTTATGATCAAATCTGCATGACAAATCAAGCTTGTGTCATGTCGGCGCCTAGTGTAGAGGCAGACTACAGGCTATTAGGACCCGATGCAACCGTCTGGGGTTTGATTCCCGACCCTGGGCTCTTTGCTGCATGCCCGCCCCCCTTCTTTCTCTTTCTGCCCATTTCCTGTACAGCACAGAGCAGGTTTGCTTCTCTTTCAGTTTACTTCAAGTTGAAGTATATAACTTTTACAAATATGTTTTTTCCATTTTGTTAAAACTGTCACCATGTCGTGACAGAATGGTATGAGAGATAATCCGTGAAAAGATCGAGCTCCTCCACCTCCTCCCTGAGCTGCTATTGGTCTAAAGAAATGCACCGCTCCCGACCTAAAACAACCAATCAGAACCAGGAGGAAGGTCCTCCTTCCAACTTCCAACTCACCGTTCCAAGAAAACTGTTTATCCGCCGCCATCGGTGGCCATGCTAACTAGCATTAGCATCAGGCCATGTTGTGGTGAACCAGCTGTAGCGTAGCAGAGAGCAGGGGGAGTGTGTGAGCAGCGCGTACATGAGGGTGACTGACAGCGCTAAGACCCTCCTCCTGGCTCTGATTGGTTGTTTCTGACTGCGTAAATTTAAAAAACACATTTTTCATAAAAAGTGACATATTGCAGCTTTAACTGGGTTTGTGTTTTCTGGCATATTTTTTGTTGTCCGTCTGCTGCTGTTTGGGTCATAACGATGCACTACATTTTCTCTGGATTTGGATCTTTGCTTGGGCTGATTTACAAAATACTAAATGTGTGTATGTCCGCAGAAAAGACAGTCTTGTCTTCTATTTTGGGGACGTCTCATTCTGTAAGTTCAGCTGGAAACCACACAAACAGCTGCTCTGCTGCCTCCTGTGTTCCTATAGCGTGACGTGGTCGGGTCTGTTTGGGTGGCGCGGCGCGCTGAAAGCGACGAGAGAAGTCAGACGGCTGAGGTCTGGTTCCGTGGGAAATTTGCAAATGTTTTAACAAGGGTCGAAGGGAGTGTAAAAGAGCCGGCCTGAAAGAGCTTTCAATTAATTGGATCCATATTAAGATAAGGTGGCCCGGGGAGAGGCCAGACCACTCCGAGGCTTTTAAAAAAAGGGGGAGCTGACGGAGATAAGGCCAATGAACCTCAGAGGACTCAACCCTCCACTGCAAAAAAACAGAACTAAACCTAAGAAAGACATTTACTTTATTCGACCGTAAAACCCAGTGCTTTGAGCAAATAATCCGTCAAGTGAGCAAGTGATAAGGAAAAGGCTGTGAGGCACATGAGAACAAAATACAGAGCATTGGAATTTAATCTGCAGAAAATAAATAGTTCAGAGTTCGCTTTCCCCTCTGGAGAAAAAAAAAAACACCTTTACATCAGAAGTGATGAGAGACAAGCTGGTTTTTTTTACTTTAACGAGCCTCTCCGAGCACGAGTCGCCTCACCTTTCCACAGTGGCTGCAGCCTCCTCCAGCTGTCTCAGGAGGAACGGATAGAGAGCCGGAAAACGAGTGAAAAACTCCCGACCAGTCATCCTGGGGGCAGAGGTCGAGAAGGAGAGAGTTATGATTAATAATGGCATATTTGGTCATCATACTATATTATATTGTACAACCAGTCAGCGTGTTAAGCAGACATTTTAAAATGTGTGTTTAAGTCTGTGTTTGTTTATTCATGCCACCACAAAGAAACAGAAACCAAGAGAAAGAACTTACTGGAAACAACAGCCAGACTGAGCGTGACTCAAAACAAGAGTCCCTAAACAGCCAAAGAAAAACTCAAAACTCAACGACGACTAAAATCAGCTATTTATACCACTTCCTCTCTACTTTCAGTTTTGCAACAACTAAGAGTTTGAAAAGTAAAGTCTGAAATGCAGATCCAGCATTCAAGCAGATTTGGATCCTCAGAAACTGTTTCCAACATCTATGTTAGGGCAAAATTACAAAAACATCAGACCGCAGTTTTTTTTTCACAGAAAAATCGGGATCACGATTTTATCCCAGTTACCCTGCATGAAGTCGTAGCTCTTGAACAAAAAAAGTAACATAACATTTAGGTCAAATTCTGCATTCCAGTAAGGGTGGGAATCTTTTACTATCTCATGATTCTGTTCTGATTTTCAGGATCATAATTCGATTGAAAACAATTAGTCATAATGATTTCTGCTTCAATCTATAGGTTTACAAAGGATCCTCATGATCTACTCCTGCAATGCAGAATGACAAATGGAGACATTAAAGCGTTTTTTCCACTCCCTCCTACCATCCTCTGTTTTTCTTTCGCGAAACATTGAAGGAGACAACGCCATGCCTTTCTGCACAACGATGTCGCAATTTCCATCCAGGAGTTTTTAACCTTTTGGCAGTCTTTGTAGTTATTTAGCAAAGAATCATACAAATGTACGTATTTCCTCACTTTGTCGCATAAACAGTCCTCAAAAGTATTCACGTCACCTGCGGATACAAAAACGGGATAGTGGAAGCGGACTAGTTGAAGTGAAATACCACTGTTGCTATTAGCGTGCATTTCTGCAGAAAACATGGCCACAAACTTCGGACCAATCACGCAACACTTCACACAGAGCTCTGTGTGGGAGGGTTTGATGTGGCTTGCAGCCTTCCTGAAGTGCTCAGTCCTAATTTTGCGAACCATTAAAATTTATATTATTTAAAAAAAAAACCAACACCGCTGGCTGCTAAGCTGGCTACGCTGCTCTCAGGAGTGAAGGAAAACTCGAGACGACAGTCCGAAGTAGGTAACGTTAGCTGGAGATGCTCAGTGTTCTTTATTGTGATGCAGTTCCTTCAAGTTGTGAGGAATATGGAAATGATAGTGATCTGCACCGTGACACGTGTAATATTTAAATATTCCTATCATTCCTTGCGTGATATTGGTGACTGAAAGGAATCTAACACGTCCCAATTATATTAGACAAGTACACAGGCTGAAGAAGTGGAGGAGGGGAGTGAAGGAGAGGAAAGTGGAGAGGCAGGTGCAGGAGGGTGCATCTTCCTACCCAGGTGAGCATGGTGAGGCAGAAGAGAGCAGCAGGGAAGAAAACGTAAGCACAGGGAATCTGGCTGGGACCCAAAATGGACTGAAATAACCAACCACTTGCTCATAAATCATGCGATACTTAAAAATGCACGGCTGTGTTGTGTGACATCAATGGCTCTGCCCTAATCTTCCTGTACCATTGTCCTATAAACCTACAACTGAATTGGACCCAGGAATGGTGCGATACGGGTCAGATGTATGAACAGCTTTTACAATGGAAACAGACAAAACAGCGTACCGAACTGCACCAACCCGTGCAGCACTGCTCAGTGGAAGCGAGGCATATAGGGCCAAAAAAAATGTTATCCACAAGATGACACTATCACTACCAGCCTGAACTGTCATTTTCCCCTTAATGAGTTCCTGGAAAATGTTCCTGAAGAGGAAATGTGCCTTTTGGTCCAAAAATCCCCAGATAGTCTATAAAAGTGATCCCAGAAACAACATAGGGCCGGAACAATAAAACAACTTGTGCAAAACAGACAAAAACAACAAGAGGGTGGTATTTATTTTAACATAGTGCTAACATGCAGTGATAAAGGTCTTAGAACATAGCAGATATAAAAAGGGAAACAACTGGAGAACTAGGGGGCCACTGCAGCTGAGTCTACGGTCTGACGTTATGACAGGTATTTGCTCCAAATCCTGTCAAGCTAAACAAATCCAGCCTTCATCTTTGTTTACCCTCCCTCAGCCAGAAATAAACCCTCCCATTCTCGTGTGTGTGCAACACTGAACAGCACCAACTCTCACGTTTGGGCCTATGCATTTGCTCAAACACACAAGTGACTGTCAATAAAATTACAAACTTTATATTTTAGTCTGGCGGTCTTGTTGCTTCAACCACCATTCAGCCTGAGGGTCAATAAAATTCTTATTTGACTCTGTCTGTGTAAGTCAAGTCCCCCCAGGAGGGAAGAGGTTTGTTCTGCCCAGCTTTTGATCACAAGACTGAGGAGAAACTAATGCACATTCTCCCTCGTTCATGCTAACTCAGAACTGCAGGGGAAATTACACTCAGACCCATTCAGCAGGAGGAAAGCTGTTCAAAGTCCTTCTTCGGCATGGATGCAACATATCGGTAAGTGAAGGTGATCACGCATGACAACTGAATGCAGAAACTGTATAAGAAACATGAATGACTTTTTGCACGAGTGTGTGTGTGTGTGTGTGTGTGTGTGTGTGTGTGTGTGTGTGTGTTCTCCTAATGAGAGTCTATTCGCCTGACAAGTCGGTGCTCATGGAGGTCAAGGGTCACAGGCAGTGTCGGAGCACATTAGACATAGAGGGAAAAGGGTCAAACAGGAGGTCAGTAACGAGTTTACAGCCACTCATTATAGGAAGGGTTGTCATATTACTTTTAATGATCTATTTTAACTGTTCTTATGGTGAGATGATGATATAACACACAGCTGCAGTTGGGTTTTTTGTTTTAAAACATGTCCTGTCCAGAAGCATAGAAATAAGAATTGTTGTCTGAGTGTCAAGGTGAGGCCCAACAAATTTACTTTTACAAGCGAAGCATTAAGGCTTTCGCCATGATGTTCCACTTGATATATATTTGAAACTTTATCAGTAATTCCTTTGAGTTCACTTCAAATGTAATGGACACAAAGATGAAAAAGGAAGGAGATAAGACAGAGGGAAAGGTGGGGAAAGGGTTTAAAGGGAAAGAAGGAGATAAAGAGAAAGAGATAGAAGCATAGGGACAACACAAGTCAACACCCTAGAAGTCTGCCTCTAGACCTGCGGAAAGAGAAAAAACAAAACCGAGTTGCAGACATTTTTTTAAAGAAGAATTGGGAGCACAAGTTTGAATTTGTTGTGGAAACTTTAAGGATCAAAGCTGTCAGCGTGACAAAGGTTGGGCTTTTTGGCAGCAGTAAACAGCTGCGTTTCCATTGACCATAAAAGTGCGCAAATAGACACAGCTAGATGCTGCAATGATCCGAAGCACACATCAGAACTGATTTGAGAATGGATAAACCCAAATTCAGAAATGGCATTCCCAAGTCTTAATCTAACTGACAATAATTCAGTCAAGAATTAGGCTATTAGGTTTATTAATGAACCACAGACACATTCTCCTAAATCTCCTAATATATGGTGTTGAAGGTTTTCTTTTTTTTGTTTAGGATGTACGTTCTGGTTAGTGATCATGACTGATTTGGGCAGGTAGTTTCCATTTGGAAGAATAAACAGGATTTCATTGACAACATTCACTGAACTAAACAATACTTCGGCCAACGGAACAGACCGAAAACAAAGGATCTCGGGAGGAGAACTGTAGATTTGCAGAAGTTTAGAAGGTCTTTTGGTGCCATTTTTAAGCAGATTCAAGGATCATCAGTTTAAATTATTGTGCTAAAGCTATTTAGATACAACTCTGACCAAATGTCATCTTCAGATGAAAGGAGATTGGTTTGGTGTTCAGGAACATCCCAGGAACCCGCAACCACCATCAAAATTACAGTGGGAGAGAAACTACTGGAACACCAGTGTCACTGTGCACAATGAAGACAGTTTCACTTTACTAATGACTGACTGATGAATCAGATGCCAGAAACTTTAACGGTCCGATAACACTAAGACTAAGCTGTTTGGAGAGTCAACGTGAAGCTTATGCTGAAGGGAGTTTGGTTATAAACTCTGCCAAACAAAAAATGCAAATATATAGGGCAGCAACATGTGATGTGATGTTGGATATCTGTGTGTTTTTCATCTTCTGCAGAACAGGAACCTGCTGTGAAACGGCAATTATTAATCTTTTCCTGTTTAAAAAAATGTATTAAATAAATAAATTTGGAGTCTCTTCAGTCACAGGTTTCTTCAGACTGGTTGTAAAATTGACACTACAGGAGCTCTTTCCTGCCCACAGCCATCACAATCTATAACAATTCTTAATTAAATGAGTTACATCAACATTTAATTTCCCTTTTGGGATAAATAAAGTATTTTTGAATTGAACTGAACTTAAATAAAAGTGCTTGGTCCATGAGCAACTGGCTAAGGGAAAGTTGATCACATGTTGGTGGGGGTATATGTACATACTAGAGCTTGTATGTATAATTTTGAACCCCTGTGAAGTAGCAAAAATTCACAATAAATTCAAACCTGTGCACTAAAGGGCAAAAACTGTTGCCGAATAATCATTTCACTCCTGAAAACGAAGAATTCAAATAAATTCTTCAAAGTTTAAAATGAACAACATTTGGTTTGCAGTTTTAGCATTTGCTTCAGGATTAGTTTGAGATTGCGATCTTTTTAGCCTTTAATTATACTGTGGGTGGTCAGGATGCATTAAAAGGCATTTTAGACATGTATTCTTCTTGATAGGGAGTCTGTCAAATTTCCGCAAACGTATCTGTAATCCATGAAATCCGTACACACTTGCATGATCTTTTTTCCTCCGCTGAAAAGGGAGTAACCTCTCGGAGAAGCTTGGCAAAGAAACATTTACAGCAATGCTCAAAAGCCCCTCTGCAGCATAAATCTGGACATTTTTATATGGACATGTAAAGTGCAAAGTGAGGAGTTGAGGCTCAGTTGAGATAAAGCCGGCAGAGGCCTTGACTGGAATGCAGCGAGCAATCTTCGCTCTGTCAGCTTTGTTTACAGTTGCATTTATCTCCACCACATATCTCATCGACATCCAACCGTGGTCATGGAGCGTAGCGAGCCCTCGGTCGGTGCTTTAGTTGGATGATGATCCCCAAGCAAACAATATAACTGGATACAAGTTATTTCAGAAAATACACATCTGGCATTCCCACAGACAACATCAAATCAAGCTTTCCAAACACTCAAATACACATAATTGTGTTTGTGTGAGCAGGAAATGTGTTTATTCTCCAGCTTCAGTGAACCACGAGAACGCTGCACACACAGAGAGCCAAATATTAGAGTGGACAAGCTGTCACAATACGTTTTCTGCTGCCAGAGATCACAACCACAAAGTCACGGTAATAACAGAGACCAGATGCACAACAGACTGCGGAAAAGATAAACGCCAAAAGATGCAATTAGGAATAAGTTGCAACACAACTGCAGTTCTCTGATATGAAGAAAGCAAACCTGACAATTATACGACTAAAAGATAAATAAACCTGTAAAAAACAGCCGTCATTTATAAGTATATCTCATTTATCACGAAACAAATACCCTCACAAGCACATAAAAATAACCTCATGATCTAATAATAAGAAAACTAAAAGAAGCCAAGCGGAGCATTATATATCTGAAAGCTCTACAAGGTGTTGGACAGAAGACTAAAACCACATGTGAAAATGTAGAAGATAAACAGGAGCGAACTCAGCTGGGGGAACAGTGTTCAGAGGCCTTGAGCCAGTAAAAATATAACATAAGGAACCAGACAGGGGGCTGTGGAGCAGAAAGCCCTGGGAAAGTTAGGTCTGGATTATCCAAGGAGTTCAAAATCACTTCTGAGCCGAAACTCCCAATCATACAACAGACAGCCTCAAAACATCACTGACAGATCGTACACAGGTCATGCTACAACCCTTCGTTTATCTTTTTAAACGCCTAATCAGAAACCGGGACTGCAAATTAGTCTTTATCTTGATCGATCAATATTCACAAATATTTTACAAGGACAAATGCATGAGCTATGTTAACAAAAATCAACAAGGAAAAAGATTTAAGAGTATCAGCCAAGCTAACTTTCCTGTGAGGCAACATCTTTCTGCCACTTGGCATGCCAAGTCTGACAAAGAAATAAGCTAAAAATTACAGAAAAATTAATAAATCCCACTATGATGTTGTACAAACCCAATTTACAGGGTCTCTGTTACTAAATAGAAATGAGGACACAGATATATCAAAATTTCAACCAAGCTAACTTCTCTGTAAGGCCTCATTTTACCAATAGCTAGCATACAAACTGTAACAAAGCAATATGCTAAAGGTTCTATAGAAACTTAATAAAACCCACTTTGCAGTTGTACAAAGCCAATATAGAGTCTTTCTTGTTCAACAGAAATAAAAGATCAAAAATAACATCCAAACTAACTTCTTTATAAGCCTTCATTTTACCAAAAGCTAGCATGCAATGTGACAAAGCAATAAGCTAAATAATTTAAACCTAATAAAACCCTCTTTAACATTGAACAATGCCAATGTACACAGTTTGTGTTACTAAACAGCAACAAAATAACAGATCAAAAATATAAACCAAGCTCACTTCTCTTTGAGCTGCTATTTAACCAATAGCTGGCATGAGAAGTGAGGCAAAGAAATAAGCAAATTAAATAACAGATCAAAAATATCAACCAAGCTAACTTCTCTGAGCCTTTATTTTAGCAATATCTAGCATGTTATGTATGACAAAGCAAAAAAAAAAAACCAAAAAAAAACAACAAAAAGTGTGACAAAGCAATAAGCTAAACATTATACAGAAACCTAATAAAATCCACTCTAATGTTGTAGAAGGCTAATTTGTAGTGTCTCTGTTATTAAATAGAAATTAGGTAACAGTTTTAACAAAAATGAGCCAACCCAATGCTCCCTTTTACCACCAGTTAGCTAGCATGCTACGTGTTAAGACACTAATTAAGCTAATGTTAAATGTTAGCTCAACCATTCTTATTAAAGCTGCATTATGTAAGTTCTACAAAAATCTTTTTTTTCTATATTTGTTAAAACTGTCATCATGTCGTGACAGTTTGTTATGAGACAGATAATCTGTGAAAAGATGGCGCTCCTTCACCTCCTACCTGAGCTGCTACTGCCATCCAAAGAAATGCACCACTCACGACCTAAAACAACCAATCAGAGCCAGGAGGAGGGGCTTAGTGTTGTCAATCACCCTTGTGTTCGCGCTGCTAAATATGCTAATGGTGGAGAAACAACTCACCGTTCCAGGAAAATTGTTTATCCGCCGTCATCGGTGGCCGTGCTAACTAGCATTAGCATCAGGCTATGTTGTGGTGAACCAGCTGTAGCGTAGCAGAGAGCAGGGGGAGTGTGTGAGCAGCGCCTACATGAGGGTGATTGACAGCGCTAAGACCCTCCTCCTGGCTCTGACTGGTTGTTTCTGACTGGTGTATTTCTGCAGTTAGTACTGGGAGCACTGGGAGAAGGCAGAGCAGCTTGATTTTTGTCACAGATTATCTGTCTTATCTTATACTGTTACAACATAATGATAATTTTAGCAAATACATAAAAAACATATTTTTCATAAAAGTTACATACTACAGCCCTAACCTAAAGCTTAGGGATGATTAGCCTATCTTGGTATAACAAGGGTAATGCTAGCATGTTATTTAAGTAACTATCATGTTCATATGGAGATGCTTAGCAACCTTAACGCCAAACTTTAGCAATTTTACCATTATTTTAAACAGCACTCATCACATCGTTAACCCGAGAGTTATTGGTTGTAAGGTCCTTTTATCAAAATGGTTCCAATCCAAGAGCAAAACTGGTGTTACAACTGTTTTTAACAGGTCCTGTAAAAATGGAAACAACCTGATTGCATTTTCACAACCAGAGACCTAACTCAGAGCAATGTTTTTACATCCCTAAAAACATCTGTACCAACAAATGCCCAAACTGTTGTATTTTGAGCTTCTGTGGAGGATCACAGTGCAGGAACACTGTGTACCTACAACAGATTTGTCTTGGTATCCCTGCAAACACGCTTTATAAACCCTGTTTTAAACAACAGCAGGTGTTTGTAAACGCCACACATTACATTGTTCGATTACATTGACAACCTGTGTTTCTGATCTCTAATACTTACACGTCTTTATACATGTCATTCTGTGCAGGATTTATAGAAGAAAAAATTAATTAAATAATTATATATATTATAATTATATGTATTATATAATAATAAAAATGAAAAAAAAAAATCAAGCTTAAATAGCGACTGTGACTCGTTTCAATAATTTTTTTTTTAAAAAAAGCAGGAGCAATAGAAACTTTGAGCTTTTATAATTTTAGTGGCAAGCTTAATTTGAACTAATATGAAATCTCCATATTTTCCTGTTTTTTTATTTAAGGTATGGAGATTAAAACTTAAACTAACTCAGAAGTTTAAACATACCAAATGGGTATATTTAAATTTTTTGCTGGTCTCAACGAGCCCATCTCAAGCTCTTGATCAAAGCAGCTTTTCCCTTTCACCCAATTAAATGAAACCAATCTTTCTAATAATTTTTTAAAGATAAATAAAGCCCCCATCACAAGTTCCACCTTTTTAGTCGATTATTTCAGTGAGGGTTAAAAAGGTGGAGATAAAATTAGCCACAAGCTGAATCACATTGCAGCAGCTCAACTTCTCAACTACCCTGCACTTCAGTTGGACATCACAACTATAACACATACACACACACACACACACACACACGTATATATATATATATATATATATATATATATATATATATATATATATATATATATATATATATATATATATATATATATACGTGTGTGTGGGGGGGGGGAACACGAAGCCATGCCTGCTGTCTATTTCAATACGCTGTTCTGGAAACACTTGAGCTGTTGTTTGACAATGTGCTGCGAAGCAGGACTCTTCCGAAACCTTAAAAAGCAATCCACAATCTTTCAAACAATTCCCCAAAGCAGAGTCAATATGGCTTCAACCAAAACAACGAGGGTTAAACTTATAAACAAAACGACTGTTTACACAAGTCAAACTCATTTTGAGCGCGTGATGCTTGCAGATCACCATCGAAGCGTTTTAGCCACAGCCAACTGTGTCGGCTGTTGTTTTGGACGGTAAGTCTTAACATCAGCGTATGCTGGTATTTTAAAAATCTCCCTAAAGGTTTAACCTCTAAAATGATTGATGTTTCTAAAAGAAATAATAAAATAAAATAAAAACAGCGATCCTCCCACATCTTCTATAATTTCTCTAAGAGACAGTCCAAAGAATGTAATATTGAAAAATGCTGAAAAATGTGCAACAACACTGATGTATTTATCGTCGCATGCAGACTGGATGACGGTTAAAGCAACAAATGTGACCAAGTGAGGAGTGATCACCACTTGACTTCAATAACTTCAAATCACTTATAACTCATTTGCTTGTTCTGAGTGAAACTTCCCTTTCTCTGCATCTTCATTCCTGCAGCAAACCTGAAACCTGTGCAAAGGCCAAACTGCAGGCAGGCCTGGTTTTCAGTCAGGAAGGTGTTACAACAGCGCCGCTCGGTGGTGATACCATTTATGCAGCTTAACTTCGAATTAAGATCCTTTAAAAGGTTTATTTTTAAATGTATTCAACAGATTTATCACATTTTTACTATCATGGTGGTAAAGTCCTCAGAATTATTCTTCTACCTTTTTAACCACTGGATGTATGCACAAGGCTTTAAACCTAAAACTTAGCAGAGCGTTATAAAGAGAGGGAGAAGAAGCAGACCTGTTCTTTTTTGAGTGTTCATCTTTCCCTCTCTTCACGCCAAAGATTCTTGTGATCAGAGTGCTGAAGAGAAGAGTGGAAGAGTTCCTCACCTGGAAAGCAAACAGAAAAAGAAAGGTTGGGAAATAGGAATCTGGAATATTTAAAAAATGTGCATTCTTGAACTGATTAATACGACTTTAATGCTGTTTTTTTTTATAAAGTACAAGCGTCAGATTTAGACTTACCGCCCACACAGGAGAAGTGAATCCCAGCACAGCAGCCTGCATCCCATCTGAGACGAAGGGAATAACGTTTTCCCCCAAACGAGTGTCCCTGTACAAAGCTCTGAGGATGTTCAGAGCATGCACCTGTGGTGGTGGGGGTGGGGGGGGGGGGCAAACTTAGAAACAGCATCAGAAAAATGAAAACATCCTAAAACATCCTATCAATGAGTGAACTGTTCCAACCTGAGGCACGGTGGAGCCGTCGGTGTTCCTGTCAGCACACGGCGTGGCCAGAGCGATCAGCTGCCTCATGCTCGTCTTCAGCAGGCTGCAGCTGGATGACTTCGGCTCGGAGGAGAGCAGAGCCTGTGGTGAAGATAAAAACGTAACGGAGTGATCGTTTGAAAACCGGAAAACTGCAGTCTGATTCGCCAGAAATTAAGAGCTGACCTGACATTTACACCCTTCAGCCACAGTTTGCAGAGAAGTTACAAAGGATCAAAAGGAGCTCATCGTGCAAAGGATCAGCGTATCAGATACTCCTGTTCGATTGCTCGTTTCCACAAATAGCAAATCAGCCAAATACAAGGCGCTGCTCAACACCAGACCTGGCGAAGACGTCTTGATGTTGTTCAAATTCGGCTCCAGAAAGGAACAGAAATGAGGTTGTTGGTGTCAAACGACGCTGGAACGATTTTAACAGAAACATAAAATCTGACCAAGTATTTCTGGTCTGGTTTCTAGTGCTAATATCTTAAATAAGACAAAACTAACTTACAAGTAGCTTTTCAGCAGATACAGGAGCTTGTTTTAAGTCAATAATTCCTTAATATTGATGAAAAAGTTCTAGTTACAAGTGAAATAATCTGCCAGTGGAACAAGACATTTCTCCCATATTATAAATTAAAAATTAAACTGTTCCACTGGCAGATTATTTATTTCACTATGAATATAAGGAAGGATCACAGTGTGGCTAACCATATGTCCAATCCTGCAAAACAAAAGTCTTCATGAGAGGAAAACTCACTTCAAAATTAGTCCAAAACTAAATCTGCCGAGTTGCCTGAAGGAAGTTGATTACAAGAGGTAACGTCAGATATCTGGAGACCATTTTTCAAGAAAAGAGTCGACATGTTGAAAGACTTCAACCAAACGAGACTGAAACCGAAATTCAGTTAAAATCTGCGTCAACAACAGTATTAGTTTGAGGGTATGAACATTTCTGCAACCAGGTTTTGTTTTTGTTTTTTGCATGTTTCCCCCTTGACAGGGTTGGTCGTTTTTCAGTTGAATGAAATGTGAAAAAGTTATGAAATCATGAATCATTGTAATGAAAAGCAAAAGAGAGAGCTGTTTTCGATCCGTCCAGTGACAGTAGGAATGAGCTCGATGACTGAGAATCCACGCTAATGCAAAACAAGGCTGTTTGTTGCCTTTTTTATGGCTGTGATCTCAACTCCAGCTGTGCTTTATTCACATAAAGAAACAGATCCGAACTGTTTGTCAGTGCTGATAGGTTGCCTGAATTACATCATTTTTTATGTGCCAGAGATGGGAGCAGGGGGATGTGGGAGCTGCCGCATGAGCAAAGACTGATCTTACAGTGGGAGCTGATGGGAGCCAGCTGTGTCAGGGCTGGGATGCTGTTGGGAATTAAGCCTTGCAGGAAGGGATGGAGAGATGGCGCGTACAGGAAGAGGAGGAGGAGGCGGCGGCGGTGGCTCTAAGGAGCGACGTGTTCTCCTGGTTCCTGTGAACCAGTCTGGACCAGCATGAGGCAGGCACGGCAGCCAGCCCTTCCCGGATCTGACTCTTCCTCTCAGCGTAAAGGAATGCAGGAAAGCTCTGCCAAGGTATCGATTTCTGCTGACTCCCCCCGTCGTCTTATCTTTCACGTCTCAAACAGCTCCGAATCGTAAAAGCCCCGCTAAGAGCTTCTAAAAACGTGCATTTAGAAGCAAAATCTGTGGTTTTATGTCATCCTGGCTCAAAAACATAACATCATCAGAGAGCCGGTGATGTCACAGTCTCCAAAAGCCACAAGAAAGAAAAACGGTGTATGGTAAACACCCGCGATGATAAAACATCAAGTCTGTCGTGTCTAGTTTCAATATTAGTGATCAGATTATGGTTAGAGGTTGACATTTTCCCCATATTATAAGCTAAAATGAAGAAGTCCCCTGGCACGTGGAGGCAGTCAGCTTCTTCATACGGTACGCCTGAACTGCCGAGGCAGGACGCTTGACAAGAAAAGAATAAAAGAACATTAATAAATAAAATGAAAAAATATTTATATCAGTTTAGAACCTGGCAAAGTCCTGATCTTTTTTATTATGTCCTTATATGCAAAACGGCGCCAAAACGGAAAGATAGACGTACGTTCTTTTCATCATTACTTACAAAACGCTAACAAATGCCTTGTGTCAAGGCACACCAGGTCAACAGATGTTCTGTTCACAGGTTCTGAATCTCATTCAGCTCTCGAGGGGTTTATTTTTAAAGCATAAACTTATTGTAGACTCTTGAAATCCTCAGCATGACTTCAAGTCATCTCAAGCACCCTTCGGACTCTCTCGCGGCTTCTCGGATCGTCTACCTGGATGTAGAAGGGTATTCCAGCGCTTCGTCGAGTGGCACACAGTTTCGACGTCGGATCGCTGGATTTGACCTCCTGCAGAACCTCGGCGAGCCAGCGGGACGGAAGCTGCTGCAAGGCCCGACTGCCGCTCCTTAAAACACAAAAGCATTACTTGTTCATGAGAAAAAGGATCTGGAAGACTCCACTTCCTGTATTTACTTGTTTACTGTCATCATACGCAGAGAGACGCTCCATGAACTCCAGCTGCTTGAACTTCTCCACATTTTGTCACGTTCCAGCCTGAAACTTAAATGGTCACTGCAAAAACACAAAATCTTACCAAGTGTTTCTGGTCTAGTTTCTAGTGCAAATACCTTGAATATGCTTGAAATAAGACAAAACTAACTCACAAGTGACTTTTCAGCAGATATAGGAGCTTGTTTTAAGTCAATAGTTCCTTAATATTGATGAAAAAGTTCTAGTTATAGTCACATGACTGTCATTATATGCTAACAGTTCAATTTCTGGGCCGCAGAGACGATATTCCTCAGTAACATTTCCTGACCCCATCAGTTTTCAGCAAGCACTGCTGATCCACCTCATTTGCTTCTGCCGCTCCTCTTTCAATATCAGTCTGGTCGTTTGGTTAGAGAGAGAGAGAGAGACGTCTGGGATATGATCCCTGCCCATTATGATGGGTGGAAGAGATGGTTTGAACTGCAAAAACACAAATCTTACCAAGTATTGTTGGTCTAGTTTCTAGTGCAAATATCTTGAATACACTTGAACTTAGACAAAACTAACTTACAAGCAATTTTTCAGCAGATATAGGAGCTTGTTTTAGGTCAATAACTCCTTAATATTGATGAAAAAGTTCTGTTTGTAAGTGAAATAATCTGCCAGTGGGACAAAACATTTTTCCCCACATTTTAAGTTAAAATGTCTTGTTCCACTAGTAGATAATTTCACTTATATCTCAAACTCACAGCGGTGATGCGAACGCAGCTGAGCTGAGTGGCCAGTTTGCACCTATGAGCATCAAATGTTTGGTGCGCGAGTCGTTATCAAGTGAAAACAAAGTCAGCCATTTTTAAAACCGGCGTAAAAAACCAAAGTCAGAGGAAGCACGAAAACTGGAAGAGATTATATAGATCCATCTAGAAAGTTGCATCTACTGTTCATTCATTGTTTCGCCAGGCCTGCCACGACAAAAAACATTTTATTGAACAATAAATCGTCCCATTATTGCCATAAAGGATAATAGTGATGCATCAATAATGGCATAATAATGCAAGTTCGCCCTCTCAAAGACCAATAAAGTTTAATTTTGTAAAGAACACTTAATATTATCATTAACCATTTTATTTCCAGTCTTATTGTTTTATTAGTTGCTTTAATTTCATTATTTATTTTTTCTCATTTTTTTGTATTTATTTAGTTTTCTTTTTATCAACAATCACTTTTTTTCCATTATGTTTTTTTTAAATATTTTTTTCCATATTCTGTATTTATTTAGTAATTTAAGATATTTTGAAAATCAAAAACAAACAAAACGGACCCACACACAACTGAAACCATAGATTAAATGGATTATGATGTCTCTGTAAACAAGTATATTAATAATCAGAATGGAAATAATCGAGCTCATTTTAATTTATCGTGCAGTTAATAGAATAATTGCTTATTGCAACAGGCCCATCTTTCACTCAGAAGCAATGATGCTGAAAAGAGTGACAGAGACTCTAGATTGTCGCTTTTCACTTCTGACCACTGATAGCTGATAAGAATGTGAAATAAAGAAAATAAAGACATGAGGAACAAAGAGGTCTCTCTGAAAAAGTGACCGAGTTCATTTGGCTGTGGTTTGAGAGCATTTCTTACAAAACGATTTGGGAACTGCTGCAGCAAAAAGCGCACATCGAACCAGTGAATTCAGTAAAAAAAAAAAAAAATGAGAAAGTGAAGAGGAAGAGAAGAAGTGAAAGCAGCAGAAGGTTGGGAAGGACAGAGATGCAGCAGAGACGCAGCCAGGGAGTGAAAACACGGTGGAACGCACCAAAGGCAGAGCATCAAAGGCCTGTGGTCAGGAACCCCGCAATCAACACCCTGCAACCCAGCACACGGTCTGCATACCATCCACACAGAGCTCACAGCGCTAGGAGAGAAAACACACACTCCCAGCACTCCTACACAACCACCAGAATGTCGCCCCCATTACAAAACGTATACAGAGAGAGGGAGACTGGTTTCAGCAGAAGAACAAAACAAGAGAACGCTTTGCTGAGCACTGGGTGGTTCAAAGTGAACGGTGCTGCTGCGGCGGCGGCGGTGGCGGCGGCATGGTTCGTCACCTGCCGCAGAGCTGTGGACCGTTTCCACACGGCCAGTCACCGAGGGAAACAGTGCAGGAAAGCGACCATCTTTCATGTTAATAGAGGAATTATTCCTCCACACTTGTTGGCAAATGAGTAAGCAGCCTCATAATAAACTTGTTTTTATTGCAGTAGCATAATCCTCCAGTGAAAAATTTAGAGAACCACAACCTTCACTTTTAGTCCGTTTATTTAGTCGGGGAAAACCCAGCATCAAGAAAATTTTTAATTTGTACCCGACATCTTTACGTCGATCAGAGTATCAAGGAACTGTTAACTCTAATCAACAACTTCCTGTTTCCATGGGGTGTAAATATGATCAGACACAGAGGCCCATTTCTCTTAGCCACTCTTCAAAATCAGAAACACAAGAGCACACGCTATTAAAGTAAGGCATATGTACCTTCATAAGTCAGAAAATGGCTAAAAGAATAACAGCTAAACCATTCAAAGATTTTAAACTGAAACAGTGGCAAGCAAAAGTATTCACACCCCTTGAATTAGTTTACATTCTATGTAGTGGTGGGACTCGATAAAGATATTTCATCGACTTAATTGCAGGGTTGCTAATTTATTCATCGAAATTAATCGCATTTTAATCATAAAATTATATATTGATGACAAAATAAGCAACATTTTTAATTTAAAAAAAATTTCTGGTAAATTATTGAATAAATAGACATATTAGCTCAACAACAAAGATATATATTGTTTTTAATCTTTTATTCAGGTTATTCAACCATCAATTATTACACCCATTCAATTTTCAAGTGTTTCAGGAACTCCTGATAATTCATGGAGCTTCTTTGAAAATATACTTCTTTAGAAATGTGGACACTGACATTAGTGTTGTGGACATTTGTGCTGCTACATGTTTAGCATTAATATGCTATTTTAGGCGTGAATCGCTTCACTGATCGGCCGACTCCTTTTACCACAAGTTGAACAAAACAATAGTCTTTTCCAGCGTCTCATTAGATCGTTTTTTTTTTTAAGCAAATATTGACCCCCAGTGGACCAAGAGAAGCGACTTTGTTGTCCATCCCTGCTGTTTGTGTGTCAGAATTAAAGGTGTACCAGAAACATACAAATACAAAGGTTCTAGCCGGTAAAAATAAAACAAATGTGATTAGTAATTTAGTAATGAATCTAAATTAGAGTTTAGATCGGGATTAAAAAAAAATCCAACTCGACCCGAGCCCGTAGAAATTGTATCCGAGCCCAATCCAACTCCACTAATTAGCCTGATTTATAAGCCCGAGCCTGAAGTAAACCCGTAATATTATTTTAAGTAAGATTTTACTGCTTTCCATTTTAGACTATAGTTTGAGTTACCAGTTAACTTTTCCTGTTTTTAATTGTTGTTTATAATCTGCCAGCTCCATTTTGTCACTTGTTGTAACCGCAGGAAGAGTCAGGTGCAAATCATCTGGGATGTGTGACTGATAGGAATGGAGCAGGGCGGGGCTGCGTGCGCATTGTGCAGTGCGCTACGCTTGTTACAGTCTAATGAACTTCTGCGCCTTACTTTCTTTCTTTCCTCAACTGAGGGTAAACTAACTCCTCCTCTATTTAGACTATAACAAGCAGCTAAACACAACTTTATATCTCATTTGGGTTTCTCTGTGCTGGATGTATTGTAAGTTTAATCAACGCCCCACAGAAGCTTGAGCCCAACCCAGCTCGAATTTCAGGTTGGGCCATAAATCTAAACTCTAATGTGAATACAAAGGTTCTGGTTCAGGACTTTTGTATGTTAAAAAAAAACAAACAAAAAAAACAAAAAAAGATTTTTAATGCATTAAAATCTTTGTAATTAATTAATCAAAATTAACATGTTAAAGTCCCCGACCTTGTATATATACACCTTCAGGGATGTCTGGTGTTCAACAAAGGATGAGCATGAGGAAAACAACCTCACTGTTTAGAAAGGTGGAGGATGTGTGATGCTGTGGGCCTATTTCTCTTCCAAAGCCCATGGGTATACAGAGAGAGGGAGACTGGGCCCATGGGCACCTTTTTAGAGTGCTTGACATCATTGAAGATGATGAAATACCAGAATATTTAAATACAAAAATCTGGCGGTAAACTAAAAACCTGAAAAGGGCTCATCGCTGGAGATGCATGAGCACCAACGTAGACCCAAGGGTTTAAAACACGACAGTGTCAAAACCATTGAAATGTTCCTGAGGTCTTTTTTAATTAGTGACCAGAGAAATTCTCTGGCTGCTTAAAAGTCAAAGTAAAGGAGCGCTGCCCCTCCCCCACTTGTTGCAACACACTGCCTGTCAGCTGTCGCTCTTTCCACTCACCCATGAGAAGGAGAAATTCAGCTGCTTTGAAATTGGGACAATCAGACTGCAGTTAAAAAGACGGCTATGGGTCACATATGTGAACGTCGCCTTTCAGCAGGTCCAAATCAAATGGTGAAATTAACAGAAACGGTTCATCAAACAGAAAAATCAACCTCCTCCCACGGCCATCTGAGTCTTCAGACCTAAATCCAGTAGGAAACCAGTGGATTGCTGCTGTATGCATTTACTGCCGGTGTGAGGGAGGGATTATTTGGGGTTTAAAGAAGCCTCGATACATCACCTTATCTTCAAGTCTATTATTGTCTCAGATAGCAACACAAATACGCTTTTGTTTTTAAAAAATAAATTAGTAGAGATTTTGACAATGAAAGACTGGATCTCGCTTGAGCTGAGTTTTAACACCAGAAAAAATATGCTATTAATTTGATAAATGTAATATTTTGTCACGTCCGTCAGGTAAACAAGTACGATTTTAAGGAAAACTTTTCTCCTTTCATTCCCAGTCGTGCAAACTCCGTCCAGAGGTAACAAGATGATACATGAGTTCCTCCACTTCTGATGTATTTACGGTCAATTCTGCTTGAGAGCTCACCCACTCGCTAATTACAAGGCACACTGACACGCAGCGCCATGACAGAAGCTGCACTGCCCACGACTGTTCAGCAGTATTACCTTTCAGCCTCTGTCGGCCTGAATGCGAACACACACACACACACACACACACACACACCTGCAGAGCATGTCGGTGAGTCGTACAAATCCCACGTAAGCCAGTTCAAAGGCGCCTCGATGCCGGGACTGAAGGAGCTGCTGGCGGAAGTACAGGCCGACCCCCTCCACCTGTAACAGAGAGAAACGGGGATCTGGTATGAGAGGAGCAACAAACCTATTATTGTTATGGTTTCGTGACTTTTTAACTTTCTGTTTTAAAGAAATGGAACAAATGCTCCTTTTGACCTCACTTTCCTGCATGTTCTAAAGGATCCCTTGTTTCAAATGATCAAACTACTTCATGATCATATCAGCAAGTTCTGCAGAAGTCGGTTTATGACCCATTCATGAATCAGAGAGAACTTGAAAAAGCACCAGGGAGTACAGGTCTTTCGCCTCTGTCTCTGTCACAACCTTATTAGACATGAGTTAAAAGTCTCAAAAGCAAATTTTTAGGGGGAAAAAAGAATAAAAAACTTCTTTTATGTGATCCATCCACATTATTTAAACATAAAACAAATAAAATGTGTCTGAAAAAGCAATTTTCACCCTTGCAGCTTCTACAGGAGTGAGAGGAATGTGTATTCCTAATCAAATACCCACAACTTCCTGACCATCACCACATTAGCTATGTTTCCATCCAAATACTATGCAAATTTTGAGCAAACTTTTACAATTTTGCAGAAAAGAAAGAAAAAGAGAAGAGAATGTGAATTAGCCATGTTTCCATCTCATGGTTTGGAGCGAATCAACCAGGCGACGCAAAGCACAATTACGTCAGATTGAGATGTTCGCTACGTCAGAAGTGTATTCAGTAAATGTGTTTCCATCTCCGCGTTAGCGCATAACCCCTTTACGGAAAAGTCAAAAACCACCTAAAGCGAGTGTAAGAATTGTTTTTGCGAAATTGAGTAAATTATTTTGAATTTTGCCATTTCCATCAACCTTTTCCAAGACGATGCTTTAACAAGCGCATAAAATAACAATGAAGGCGGCGCTCGGTCCATCCAGGCGTTTTGCACGGCTGACTGGTTGCCATGGGAGATTGAAGGATTTCTCAAACATGCATGAAAGAATCAAGGCAACACTCCAGGTATGTTCTTGATGAGGGAATGACATTATAACATGATGTAAAGATCAAAAAAGTTGATTTTACGGTATATTTGGTGTTTGAATTTTTAAAAAGACAGTATAAGCGTTTTTAGAGGGGGTTTCAAGTATTCATGGGCGGCTGTGGTGCCAAACCCTGGAGAATACTGGTGGCCCACTGCAATCAACATCCAGACCTGTGTTGCATAAAATTGTTTAAGATAATTTAGGATCTGGCCTCCTCATCTTCTTCTCTGGCCATGTTTTCGCTCACTGGACTGTTGTCCTTAAACGTCATCATACACACAGCGACTCTTAACCTCCTATATACCCCAACTAACTGAGCAGACAGTTTACCTTTGCCTCTACTCTACTGATCTGTCAGTCAGGGTTACTAACTCTAACTCCCTCTTCTTTCTCCTTTCTGTGCCCAGACCTCAGCCTGGTCGAAATGCTGAGGTGGGACCTTTGAAAAGCTGCTCTTGAAGGAGCAGCGCTCCAAAATTCCTCCACGACGACAGAGAGACCGTTAAACTGAGACAGAAAAGTACAACTGAGAGTCATGTCTTGATAAGTGTTTTCCGTTTACCCTGACTGTACTTCAGAGGTGTCTAACCAGAACTCAAAGTGTAATTACATGTGTTTAACCCAGATACCAGAATAAAAGCTCATAAAACACAGCGCAGGCACTCGATGTGGATGTGGGTCAACTTATGACGAACAGGTGCTCCAAAAGTCGACCTCACAGAGGACTTTCTCTAAATTTCAGGAGCTTTAAACCAAACAGAATCCTGTTACGTGATCTTAACCCCCGTCATTCCACACCACCATCAATCAGAAATTCAACCTTTTCCAAGAAAGATGTGTTATCAAAGAGAAAAATCTGTTTTATAACTTTGTTGTGCCCTTAGCACATCAAGCTGTGAGAGCGGCATGTCAGTAGCGTGACAAGTGTGCTCAAATAAGGACGCTGAGACATCCGCATAATGGCCACTGTCAGTAAAACCATCCAGTTAGTAATAGTGTTACCAACGGTATTCTAACTATACACATGCAGAGACGCGCCGGGCCCCGTTTCTGTGGCAGTGTGTAAACTGGTGAGTGTGCTGCAGGTGAGGCGGCAGGGCGAGGCGGACGCAGCGCTCCGGCTCCCTGTCATTAAGGCTGTGGTATCACCACCACCAGAGCAGCGGCCAGGCCCCGGCTTAGTCAGGGGTGGCACGGAGGGCACGGGGAGGGGTGGCACTGTCCGAAGGCACAAACAAGGCAAGCATCGAACGCTGTGTGTGAAAACAGAAAAGGAAACACACACACACACACACAAAAAAAAAAAAAAAACACTCTTTTTATTCGTACGGGTTGGGAAAACACCTGAAGACGAAGGAGAACGACGTCAAATCCTCAGTAGAAAATACGTAGGGCTTAGACAGCCTTTGTCTGTTCTTTTAATCTGCCTTATGACCCGACTGACCCTGAACCGGACAGAGCGGACCACAGCAGCAATGACTTATCACGACTCCCAGGACAGGACTGACCTCACCGGGGGTAAAAATGGCAGCGAAAGTCACCGTTAGATGGCTGGCGGCCGCCGGAGCCCAGACCGCTGCGGTGCTGAGCTGGGCCGAGCCTATTTAAAGCCTTCCCCCTCCGAAGGTTCCCGTCTGTGTAACTGTTAAAAAGGGCCGTGCAGGCTTCCTGTGCAGGGCGTGGGCGGGGGGTGCATGGAGGACTTTATTTAGACATCGACTTCCTGTTTGCAAATGTTTCCCAGAAAAAAAATAAGTAAAAAAAATCCATGTGTGGAGAGGGAGAGAGAGAAAGATGCTTCCCCAAGGCTAATTACATGTACGGCTCAGATCGCTGGCAGAGACCGAAATAGCAAACTTCCTCTGTTAGACAGAAGTTTGAAGATGCTGCTGCAGAACAAAAAGTTGTAGTTCTGGTCTGTATATGGTCCAATAATAAAACAAGCTTAAGGCAACTATAACTAAAATCATTCAATTTTATAACAGGAAACATAAACTTTTTTTTTCAGTGAAATATGTAATTTTTTACTCTCTCAATGTTTCTAAAACTATGCATACAAGCAATATTTGAGAAAAATTTTAATATGTAATTAATTCATTACAGATTTTTATAAAACATTTAGTTTTTATTTTTAATTCAATATATTTTATTTCACAAAAATCTTTTAAATATATTTGCTTCTGTCTGTATCTGTTTTTATTTTTAGCAAAATATCCCATTTAATATTTATTATGCATATTTTACTAACAGCTAAAATATCATTTTATTTTACAAAATGTCAAACTGATCATTTCTTATTCATTCTGAATATTTTCACTGAAGTAGTTCCCATCTAATGTCATGAAAGGCTTAAACAATGTGAGGGATTGCTGCAAACTTAATTTTATCAACCATCCACTGTTGCGACATGCATGCTCAGGAGAAGGAATTGCTGCAAAGTCAATGGCTTGATTCAATCAACTGTCCGATGCTGCCACATGCATACTCAGGACGAGGAATTTATGCAAGGTAAATGACTTCATTCAAACAACAGTCCACCATGACCGCATGCAAGCTCCAGAGGAGGGATTGCTGCAAAGTCAATGACTCAAATTAATCAACTGTCCAATCTCACCAAATGCATGGTCAGGAAGAGGGATTGCTGCAAGGTATATGACTTGCTTCAATCAACCACCCATTGTTGCCACATGATTGCTTCAAAATAGAGAAATTGCTGTAAGGTAAATGACTCCATTCAAACAACCGTCCACTGTGGCTCCATGCATGCTTAAGAGAAGGGATTGCTGCAAGGTAAACAACTCGACTCAGTCAACCGCCCACTACTGCCAAATGCATGGTCAGGAGGAGGGATTGCTGCAAAGTCAATGACACAAATTAATCAACCGTCCAATCTCACCAAATGCATGATCAGGATGAGGTATTGCTGAAAGGTATATGACTTGATTCAATCAACCACCCATTGTCGTCTCATGCATGCTTAGAAATAGAGAGACTGCTGTAAGGTAAGGGACTTGATGACTCGAATCAATCAACTGTCCAACTACTGCCATATGAATGCTCAGGGGGAGGGATTGCTGCAA
This sequence comes from Anableps anableps, assembly GCA_014839685.1. Taxonomy (NCBI): domain Eukaryota; kingdom Metazoa; phylum Chordata; class Actinopteri; order Cyprinodontiformes; family Anablepidae; genus Anableps; species Anableps anableps. Next base: position 6,847,427 of record CM026076.1, on the reverse strand, counting down.
GATAAATGACTTCATGCAATTGGCTTGATTTCCTTAGACAGAAACCTTTTTAGCAAGCGGCATACTAAGCTGAAAGCCTAAAATCTGTCCATATGCTTGGACTGAATTACACAGTTGTATGTGTTTGTCTTGTAAACAGTCTTCAGGTGAGTTTTGTTGTGAATTGGTGCCAAATAAATGAACTGAACAGACTGATGCTTTAAAAGAAATGAATGTTTTCTTTTTCTATTAAGCTGCATAATATTTCGCAGCTCGGTGAGGAAGAGACGATCAGAAAAAAAGAGCACTACAGACTCGACAAGCTGATGGAGGTGGTGAGTGGAAAAGGGAAACTCCAAGGAGTAGAGGTACCGAAGGTGGATGAATTTAATTGTGAGGCACGAGCGAGGTGAAAAAGAGAGTGCAAGCACTGCGGAGTGGTTGAAGATGACAAGCGTGAAAGGAATGGTTTTAACCAAATAGTGTTCCTCTCCACCAAAACCATTAAACTCCAGATGAATCACTACGTTGGTGGTCTGTTGCGCACAAGGACACAGGATTCACAGATAAGCCTTCTGCAAATAATAAAACGGACTGTGCATGGATGAAAAATGTCAACAAATAAACCACAATGCTAAACTAAATAACATGTGGATCAGCCTGAAAACCAACATCTCTTTTTCTTTTAGTTTCCGCCGCTGTAGCTTTACTCCGGTCCAGAGGAGACAACTCAACAGAGAGGGCATTTTAGAAAAAGGAGACATTTTTGCCGTCATTTGAACGTCTTTTCGCTAAAGAGAAGAACAATGTGGCAAAACAGAGCTGACGTCTCTTTTGTCATGTATTTTGGCCAGTTTATTATAGCTTGAAAATTTTAAGAAAACAAGGACATGTTTGCAAAACTTTCGGGCCGGGACGTTAGAAAGTTAATTTTGATGAAGTCATTACAAAGATTTTAATGCATTAAAAAATGTAACGCTATTTTTTTTTTTTTTTTTTTTTTTTTTTTTTTTTACATACAGAGCTTCTGCTTATCTTGGCCCACTGGGGATTAATATTTGCTTCAAAAAAACAATCTCATTTTGCTCATTTTGTCAACATATAGTTTTCAATTAAAATGCAATTTTAATTAATAAAATAGCTACCTTGCAATAACTTTAGGTAATGGTGGGACTTAAAATTTTTAATCTTGTCCCACCACTACCTAAAATGTAAACAAATTAAACAGGGATAGATACTTTTGCTTGTCACTGTTTCAGTTTAAAATCTTTTAATCCCTGCACTAACTGTGGATATAGGCAAGGTTTAGCTGTTATTTATTTATTTATTTGCCATTTTCTGATTTATGAAGGCAAATATGACTTAATTGAATAGTGTGTTCTTTTGTCTAAGCCTAAAATAGCATCTCAATGCTAAGCATGTTGCGGCAGCACAGATGTCCCCAACGCTAATGTCGGCGTCCACAGTCCACATTTCTAAAGAAGCACTTTTTCAAAGAAGTTCCTGAATCACTTGAAAGCTAATTAGGTAATTGCTGCACTTTGCAACAATCTGATGGTTGGTAAAAACAACAAATATCTGTTGTGGAGCTCATATGTCTATTTATTCAATAACTTAGCCAAAAAAAAAAAAAAAAAAAAAAAAAGTGTTTTTGAATTGAAAATGTTGCTTATTCTGTCGATTGTAATATAATTAACTGTCATTAATTACTTAAAATACCCTGTAATTAACTCAATTAAAACTATTTAATCGCGTCCCACCAGTCAAAATAAAAATCAAAACATTTAAACCAATAAATCAGTGTCCATCTAGGAATGAGTTGCTCCTGTTACCATGGTTCTAATCCAATAACAAAAACGTCCAGAGGGCTGCAAACCGGGCCAGTGGTGAGGTCCAAAAGAATCCCAGCTGAGGAGGAGTGCAGGAGGTGTTCAGCTACCACATATTTTGGAAGACACACACGTTTGCCCACACTGTGGCAGGGCAGAATGAGCCCACAGAGTCCAAACTCCACTGGTGGCGTCCCATCCACACACAGAGGGCTGAACTAAGGTAAAGAGTTCAAACTTTCCTGTTGTCTGCCTGCTGTATAGCATGTGTTTGTTAAACCAGCAGCTATATAATAAGGCCCACTGGCATGGTTACTGGAGACAACATGATATCTGGGATGTCCTCAACTATTATCTCCTCAGGTTCGACCTCAGGTGTGACAGCCTGAGCCCATCTGTCCATCGGCCCGACTGGGTTCACCTGCCGTTAAAGGTCTAACTGGTGGAGTCTTGTTCATGTATGTATGATCGCGTAAAGGTGAAAAGAAAGTACATCCTCCTCTAGTTTTTTATATATCACAGCGACGGCTACAACTAATGATTATTTTAGTAATCGATTATTCGGACGATTATTCGGATAAGAAAACTGGCACATCCTGCAGATTTTTCATTTAAGCCTTTTTTCTACAATATTGTAAATACATTAAAAAGAGGCAAATAAACAAATGATTCAATTCCTTTTTTAAATAAGAAAATAAACATTTTATTTCCTAAAATTGTACAACATAGTATTCCTTCAATGAACGCTTGATCATTTGTAGCAAAGGAAGCATCTGCAGCTAAAAAAAAATGCTTCTGACATCAACATGCGGAAAGCTCAGCCCTTCCTGCTTGACTCAACATCAATACAGCGGAGGACTGATCTGTTGATTACTTTTTTAATCAATAATTGGACAGTAAAAGGAGCTTAATATGAGATTTTTTTTTCAGAATTTGAACCAGGTGAAGCTAAAACTGCCACTTGAGGAGTTCTGGGTAGAACATATTTACAGACGAAGGGTTTTTTTAATCTTAAATGCAAAATGTATAAATATATTGTACGTTTTTGGCTTAATTCATGCTCTGAGTGTGTTGTTCTTTCAACAATTGCCTTTTTTTAAATCTGTATACTCCAGTTAACAATCAATTACTAAATTAGTTGATGATTATTTCAATAATCGATTAATCATGGTTAACCGTTCCATTCATAATCATAGAGCACCCAAAACACTAAGGGCAAAGATTTGCCAAAAGCCTTAAAAACAAATATACTGTCACTGCAGGAGCATTATCTCCAAATGGAAAAATTCAGAGAAATCCAATCTTTAATTAGTTTATGTAGGGAGGAAAAAAAAAACAAAAAACAACTCATTAAGGTTTGAAAAATAATAACAACAGATGCCATTATTTACCTGATATAATCTAAATGTAACTACTTCCAGGTGATCATTTTTATAGAAATGTGTAATTGCTGTTGCGCGGCTGTTTCTCTTGCAGTAAAAATATGAAATGGCAAAGAGGCCGTTTTTTTCTCATTCAAAATGAGAAAGACAAGAGAATATGGCTTTATGTGTGGATCACATATCAAGAAGTTGCAGCAAGAACACAGCTACTCACCTAAACGTCCCCAGCGTATAGTGAGAGTAGCGCTGAAACAATTAATCGAACTGCAATGAATCAATTATTGAAATAATCATCCATTAATTCAGTCATCAATTAATCGTTAACTGGAGTACGCAGACTCAAAAAAGGCCATTTGCTGAAAAAACAACACATTCAGAGCAGTAATTAAACCAAAACTGCACAAAAATATATAAATTTTGGATTTAAGATGTCTGTAAATAGATTCTACTCAAAACTCCTCAAGTGGCCTAGTTTTAGCTTCAGCTGGTTCAAATTTACTGAAGGAATGCTGTTATTGCATTTAAGGCAATAAAATGTTTATTTTCGTATTTAAAAGAGGAATTGAACTATTGGGGGGTTTTTTGCATCTTTTAATGTATTTCTAAGATTGGATAAAAAAGTCTCGGTGGTGGTTAAAAAAAAATCTGCCATTTCTGTGATTAATCAGTATATCATCAGAATAATCGATTACTAAAATAATCAATCCTTGAAGCCCTATGTTCAGAGCGATAATCAAGTAGAGATGCACCAATGAAGCTTTTACTGGCTGGTTCCAATTGTAATTCTACCAAACCTAAAAATAAGAAGTACACCCCATTATTTGATTAATTAGCTTGTTTTTCCACTAATGGATGATTTTTTGTGTAGGTTAATAATTTTTTTTGCAGCTGATTTTGCTGATAATGAACATAAACATTTTAATTCTTCCTGTTTTCTCTGCAGATCCAAAGGAAAACACAAACATTCAGTCCTCACCCCCCACACAGACAAACACAGGCGATGTCTGGGTCCTGTGTTATTATGGACACGCACATGCTGAACCGCTCAGACAACTATTCCTGTGTGAGTCGGCACGGGCCGAGTGCGCACCCGTTGTTGTGTGCGTGTGCCGTTTGTTTTCCTGCTGGTGTTGGAAGTGATTTGGAAAGAATGCAGTGGGAAGGGAGGTGCGTCGCGGCCGTTAAACCAGCGGGGTTGCGCCCCAAATGAAAGCGCGGCACTAACGAGAGCGGATGCTAATTGAAGAGTCTCCCAGTGGGGGGCCACAAACACACACAGACACTCGGTTTCCAACGCTGTTGAGGAAGCTGCGGCTCAACAGCTGCTCCGATTTCTAAAACATTTGACCATTTTTAGATTTAAGTTTCTCTCAGCTGAAAGGAACCAATAACATCATTATTATGCTGATGAAGGGAGAAAACTCCCTCTAAATGCCTAAATTTGTATCCAATTGTCCAAAAAAGAATTATTACTGCTGTTTTTGCTGTCAATCAGATGTTAAACTAATTAAAGATGATTAATTTGAACATTGCTATTTTAGGTATGATGCTAATTGGAGCCACTAGGCACTTAAGGAATGAAACAGACTTTTCAATCCCAGTAAATTGATTATTTTATTGATTCTGCTAATACTCAAACAAGACTTTGAAACTGAGTCCAAATATATGGTTTTGAACAATCATTGCTTCTACACCATGACAGTGTTTGAAATACAGCTAAACAGCACAAAAGGTTTTACCCTGTTTTACAATAAATAAATATTGTATTAGGGAATGTACTTATGTAATTAATTATTTATTCATAGTTATTTATATATTTTTTTATGATCTAAAGAAGTCCTTTGATTCAAAGTTGCATAATTGAAATACATGCACAGTGATGTACAAGTAACACTAGATTAACAAACCCCTGTCTACTCAATTTTCTTTTTTACGCCCCCGACTCTTGATCCCTTTTCGAGGCCATGTTCAAACGCAGGTGTCTGCCAAACCTGAGATTGATTTCATTCACACACAAACTCAGTTTAACATCACTTAAAATGATTAGACCAGACCAAAGTGGAGATTTGAGAAAACTCCGTATTTATGTTTGCGTGTGTACATGGTATAACAGAGATTTGGGCCTTACAGTCTGCAGTCTACAGTCATACAACGCATTACAGTCTGCAACAAATAATGCGGCAATATATCCACATACTTGCATTGACATGAATTCCAGTCGACATCAACCTATTTTTTATTAAATTTATATTCTAATACGCTCATTAAAAGTAGTTCAACACACAAATTAACCTCCTGGTGCCATGTTTAATTCTTAACTGGAAGTCGTGGTTGTTTTGAAGCAATCTGATTGCTTGACAGGTTTTGGCTTTGTGCTACACTGCCCCCTATGGGTTTGGCATATTTAAAACAACGCTCAGGAGCATATTTGTGCAGAATCACGTGGATGAAAACTTTTCTGAAACTAATACCGTGTGTATGATGTAATTTTTAAAAACGATGTGGCAGTGATATTCGTTTTTATAAAGACCTGGCGACATGTGGACAACACCTGAGGCATAATGGAACGACCACTGAGAGGTGGGGGAGGGGGAAGTTCATCTTTTTCTAGAGAAAATACGTTATTTTTGTATTGCTTATCTCTATTAACATGCTTTACACATTTTTATTTAAATATTTTGTTTTTATGATTGCTATAACTATAAGGACTTTTCACAAGCCTGATTTTTTGGTGCGTGATGCACGTGGGCAAAGCGACAGCACTGGGGGGTATGTATATATTTGTATTTATAATTTTCATCCTATGTGGATAAGGGAAAATCTATAAATGCAAACTTGAGCTCCAAATCCTTGTTTTTAAGAATCACTATAACTGTTTGTTGTATAATTATTACAAATAACATGTCAACCTGATGAGTGAATGAAAGCTTCTAATAAATACCGCTGTGATATCAGTTACATTAAAGCCACATCTTCCATCCCTGTGCTGATGAATCTTAGCCTCTGTTGATCAGTGCTTCACAGACTGAAGTCACATGTGGAGTACCCCAAGGTTCAATCCTGGAACCCCTCCTATTTAATATCTACATACTCCCATTAGCTCAGATTATAACAAGTAATAAGATCAGTTACCACAGCTACGCAGATGATACACAGCTCTATATCACAATGTCACCAGGTGACTCTGAACCCATCCAAGCACTGAACAGATGCTTAGAACAAATCAATGCGTGGATGTGCCAAAACTTTCTCCAGCTGAACAGAAGCAAAACTGAAGTTATTATCTTTGGACCTAAAGAGGAACAAGCTAGAGTCAGCGCGCAGCTTCAGATATTACAGCTAGAAACTAGTGATCAGGCCTGAAATTTGGGTGTAGTGATGGACTCAGACTTGAACCTTCAGAGACACATAAAGACAGTTACAAAGTCAGCCTTCTATCACCTGAAGACCATTTACAGGATTAAAGGATTAATGTCTCAACAAGATCTAGAGAAACTCATAAATACGTTTATCTTTAGCCGCATTGATTACTGCAACAGTGTCTTCACAGGTCTACCTAAAAAAATCAATCAGACAGCTGCAGCTGATCCAGAACGCTGCTGCTCCTGTTCTCACTAAAACCAGGAAGATGGAGCACATCACCCCAGATCTAAAGTCCTCCACTGGCTCCCTGTAGCTCAGAGAATAGACTTTAAAATATTTTTGTTAGTTTATAAATCACTGACCAGCTTAGCACCAAAATACATTACAGACCTGTTGTCATTGTATCAGCCTTCCAGACCACTCAGGTCTTCTGAGTGAACCAGAAACAAACATGGAGAAGCAGCTTTCAGTTTTTATGCACCACAAATCTGGAGCAAACTCCCAGAAAACTGCAAAACAGCCAAAACACTAAATTCCTTAAAATCAAGGCTGAAAACCCAGCTGTTTAGAGCTTCCTTTGATCTGTAGTAAGTAGAACATTGAACTATATTTACTTGATGATATTTGCTTGATGATTTTGATAATTTTCATGTGTATTTGCTTGATGATTTTGATTATTTTGATTGATTTGCTGTATACTTGACTGATGTTTTTATGATATGAAACACTTTGAACTGCATTGCTGCTGAAATGTGCTATACAAATAAACTTAACTAACTTAACATACTTATTGGTGTTGTGCAGAGCTCCAGTGACGATAAGGTTTGCATACCTGTTCCTCTGTGATTAGCCCGGGGTGTGTCAGCTCATTTTCATTGATGTAGTGCAGAGGCAGACTCTGACAGAGCTGCCCCAGAAGCATGGCCACTTCCTTCATGCTCCGCCAGCAACATACCAGCACCATCTGAGCCGTCACCCTGTAGTCCTCTCCGTCTGGAGAGAATACACACAAACACACAGTGGGGTAAAAATAAGAGACAGATCCCAGAGGAAGACTACTCCATGGTTTAACAGTCATCTGTACTTCCAGATATGTACTTTTTGCTATTATTTACTCTTATTGTCTGCTGATAAACACAAGCATTGGATGAGTAAACTGTAAAATTACAGGAATTATGACAGCTACAAACATAAATAAATGACATAAAAAAATGAAACACTTCCCTCTTTTGGATATCCCTGGTACTGCAATAGAAAGAAACATTCAACTGACTACAATCATGGTAAACAGACAACATTCCCTGTTTAAAGTCTAACAATTTATCAGGAAATAAGAAAAATATTTATTATTTTGACTTTATTATTGACTTTTTCTCAATATTAAACAAAAAGAACAAAGTCAACACTTCCTGCTTCCTTAGGAATTAGGAAGGAAAGTAGTAGAGGTGGGCGACATGGACTTAAAGTTTTATCTAGATATTTTGTGGTACTGTTGTGATAACATTAAAAATGACAATGAGAAATATTTAATTACTTCTTTTTGAGGTAACTCTATGGTTGTGACTGTGTATCACAGCAATTATAGCCCCACAAGCACAAATACTGCTCTTGAAGAACATTCCAATTTGCAACACGCTTCTTTAGGACACCAGTAACATAAAAAAGTGTGATTTGTATCATTAACCCGCTCACGGTAACTGTATCTAATCTTATTTTCAAATTTATTGAAGCTTTCATTAAACAAACATTGGAGAAGACAGTTAAACTATCAATTTTTATTGTGACAATGATAAATAAAAATTCTTATGATGATAAGAAGTTTATCAGAGTTCAGATCGTGCAGCTATTTATGCTGTTTTCACACCAGGACTAAAAGCGGATTTTGTTTTTCCCGTTTGCTTTCTTGCAAACCAACCTTCCTTTGGAAACAAAGCCACGTGATCGTTGCTCCCATTCGACAGAAATGACGGAGGCAGGACAGAGCACAGACCCAAAAATCAAACTTTGGAAGTCCTGCTTTCTGCATTTCTGCCGTGCACATTTGTTATGTTATTACAACTGCAAAACCATCATGAATCTGAAGAGCAGCTCAGTCAACGCAGGTTTTGCAATGGGATGTTTATTTTGCAACAGCATCGGTAAATGCGTGCTGCAAGCTGAACGAGACAACATGCCCTGACCCACAACATCCTGGCAGCAGCATCATTAAACAGAAAACAGCAGATCAGGTATGAGCAGTAGAAGCGTGAGCAACACTGAAGGACTCATTTTTACCATAATGCCCAGCAACGGTGGCTCGTGAAGTCCAAGAGCTCCGACTCTAGAGGTGTCAGTTTGGTACGTTAAATGTTTAAGTTCAGGGCAGGACAACACGGAAAACACAGAGCAAGCATGACTTCTTTCAAAGGAGTCCTATTAAAAACCGCTTCTCTTAAAGCAACACGGCTTGGAAGGTTATAGAGCATCATGCTGTGGGGATGTGGGGGTGGCCTGATCTAGGCAGATTTACACATTTTCCATATTCCTTCAATTTCTCAATGGATTTAACTGAACTCCAGGGATGTTTAGAGCCTCAGAGATTTTTTTGTATCCATCCCCTGATTCTACTTCTCAATAACCTTTTCTTTGATGTGCTTGGAGTTTTCTTTTACGTTCATGCTTCAGGAACACTGACTGACCAGTGAATGAACCTTCCAGACACCGGTGATCTCCTTTCCACTCACTGTGAGACTACTAGCATTAATTGCCTGGACCTCTGTTGAGTTACGCCAGTCACTTTAAATGGGGTGAACATTTACGCAATCACTTATTTTATAGTTAACATTTCTATTTAATATTTATCATTTTGTTGATGATGATTGAATATGTTTTATACAAAGTCCTTTGGACAGAAGAGATCAGACTGGACATGTTAGGAGCCCAACGCTTCATACTGACAGTCAGTGATTGAGAACCGATTGACCAAACTACTCTAGAGTCCGATGTGAGGCCATCTCTCCAACAGACTGGATCATCAACAGAACAACGATCCCAAACAGCAGTAAATTTACAACAAAAGGACTGAAAAAGAAAAGAATATATGTGTTGCAATGGTCTAGTCAAAGTCCAGACCTCTATCTGATCGAAATGCACAGAAGGAACCTTTGGAGAGGAACATCTGTAAGGCTAAGGGTGTTTTTACACCTGATAGTCCGGTAGACTCGGTTCGATTGGAGACCAAAGTTGAAACGTTGTTACATTTTCAGCTTTTGCGGTTCACTTTCACTCAGCTCTGTGTTAAACAAACCAAACCCTTTGAACAACCTGTTCCCCTCCTCGCCTGTGGGGGCGCTGCACCAAGAACCACTGAAGGAAACAACACGAAAACCTCTGAGGAAGACACTGAGCGCAACTTCCTTCTTCACGAAATGTAAACAAAAATGGAGTGAAATTTTAGCGGTTGTAGGATTTCTCTTTTGTCTTTGGTAAAAGACCACGAGCCATTTCTCCCGCTAGCGCTAGGCTCAGGCGTTAGTTTTGGTTGTATTTACCCAGAATGCCCTGCGCCGTAGTCGGTCTCCGGTCCGCTTGGTGTTCACATATGCATTCGAACCGCACCACAGTTCACTTCAACCGAATCGAGACCGAGCTTTGTAGGCGAACCAGAGTTCGTTCTTTTGGTCGGCATCAGAGTTTGATTACGCCTTCAGACCTCCCCAAACGAACCGGACTTTTTAGGAGAACGCACCAGAGTTCAATTAAAACGGACCAAACAGAGTTACCAAAAAGAGTGGCGCTACAAGCTCTTGAGTCATGGGGTGTACTGTACTTAATTTTTTCGACACAAGTTTTTACGATTTTGGCTTTGAAAGCGGTGAATCTGCTGTGTTCTTGTCCACGCTCGACTTTTCCCGTACCTGCGTTTGGCGGTGGTGTGTGTCGGGTCGGGGGCTGAGTTCGATCATCTCCTTGGGGTGTTTCCAGCTCTCTGGCGCTGTTGAAGAAGTCGTTGGAGTCTCTGGGCTGAATCTCCTGCAGGATCCTCTGCAGACCTCCAGACGTCTCTGTGCAAACACACGTTATTACCACCCCTCCCAGGTTTGCCCCGCAGCACTCTGAAGAAGAGGGAGGCTACCAGAGTCGGTATCCATGGGGATGAGTCCCTCTGGGGAGGAGCTCTGGACCACAGCGGACACCACGTCGGACATCCTGTAGCACACAGCGATCAGCTCCGACACCAGACCTCGCCACTGCTCCGTCCGACTCAAACATCTCGAAACAGACACACGCAGATCAGCGGAAGGTCGGAGAACCAATCAGATGTTCGCACCATGCTGGGATTCTCGTGCTCACTCAGTGTTTAGATGTTGCAGGACGGCGGTGATGCAGTGCGCTCTGCCGTAGAGCGGAAACGAAGCAGCCGCCCGCAGAAGGGACGACTCGGCTCCGGACAGCTCCACCTGCAGACGGCGCAGCAGGAACCGGACCGCTGAGAGGAGAAAAACAGTCAGACGTGTGACCAGCTCTGAGATCTGCTCAGACTCCAGCTGGCGGGACTTTACCAGCCAGCGTGTTGAGCTCCGAGAGGAGAGTCTGGGACGCCTGAGCCGGCGGGGGGCAGATCTGGAGGTCCAGATCGTGATCCTGCGCACATCGCAGCAGAACCGGGATCAGCTCGGGCTGCTGGAGCAGCAGGTGGAGGAGATGGGCGGCTGTGACGCTGTCGTAGGGTTTGGTGCTGGTGCTGAGGTCCAGAGCGGCCTGGAGAACAGAGAGCATCGTCTCTGGTACCTGGAAACACAGAGACATCCGTGCTGCTGCAGCCGGTTAAACGCCAGAGAGCAGCGGCCCCCCCCGACACGGGGTTCCTGAAAAACCCAGAGTTTCCCAGTTTTATACACTGGGAGGGAGGGAGGAAGGGAGGAAGGAAGGGAGGGAGGAAGGAAGGGAGAGAGAGAAGGAAGGAGGAAGGGAGGAAGGGAGGGAGGGAAGGAGGGAGGAAGGAAGGCAATTGGAGGGGGAGGGAGAAAGGAAGGAAGGAGGAAGGAAAGGAGGAAGGGGGGGGTGAGGAAAGGGGAGGGAGGGAGGGAGGGAGGAAGGAAGGAAGGCAATTGGAGGGGGGAGGGAGGGAGGAATGAAGGAAGGAAGGGAGGGAGGGAGGGAGGGAGGGAGGAAGGAAGGAAGGAAGGCAATTGGAGGGGGGAGGGAGGGAAGAATGAAGGAAGGAAGGAAGGGAGGGAGGGAGGAAGAGAGTAAGGGAGGGAGGAAGAGAGGAAAGGAGGGAGGGAAGAAGGAAGGGAGGGAGGGAGGAAGAGAGGAAAGAAGGGAGGGATGAGGGAAGGAAGGAAGAAAAAGAAGAGAAAGAAAGAACAAAGTGTGTTTTGGTTTCACATCCACCTGCAGTCCGACGGTGGGCGGAGGAAGCCGCCTCAGCAGCGACGTGGCGAGCTGTTTCACTTCCAGGAAGTTGCTGGCCGCGCAGTGGAGGACGTTCTGAGCGTGTGCGGGGGTCACCACCTCACCGAGGGCGAGCAGGCTGGGCTCTGGGAAACACGGTGAGGAAGAGGAGGAGGCGGTCAGAGACGGCGACGCAGACGGACCCCCGTTTCAAAACATCGTTCTTCAGAGACTGAGCGGTTACCATGGTTACCAGCAGCGAAGGTGAAGAGCTGACCGAGCAGATTCAGCAGGTTGAGGGACACGAGGCATTTGGAGAAGGAGGCTCCAGGAAGCAACACCTCCAGCAGGTTCACACACAGCCAGCGCAGAAACTCCTGAAATCAACCAAATTCCCCAAACTTAGACTTTCAGTTCGGTTCAGATCATCGTCATCATCAACATGGACCCTTGGTTCACCGTGTACTGATGCAGGGAGCGCTGGTCGGTGGACCGGACCTCCTGGTCCCGATCCTGGACGAGCCTCTTCTGCAGCAGCTGGCTGCTGTCCTTCACTCTGCAGAGCAGCTGAGAAGAACAGGAGATTATCAGTGAAGGAAGGAAGGAAGGAAGGAGGGAAGGAAGGAAGAAAAAGAAGGAAGGGAAAAAGGGAAGAAAGGAAATGAAGAAAGGAAGGAAAGAAGGAAATTAAGGAAGGAAGGAAGGAAGGAAGGAAAGGAAGGAAATGAAGGATAGAAGGAAGCTAGGAAGGAAGGAAATGAAGGAAGGAATGAAGGAGGGAAGTGAAGGAAGAAAAAGAAGGAATGGAAAAAGGAAGGAAGGAAGGAAGGAAGGAAGGGAAAAAAGGAAGAAAGGAAGGGAGGAAGGAAGGAAATGAAGGAGGGAAGGAAAGAAGAAAATTAAGGAAGGAAGAAAGGAAATGAAGGAAGGAAGGAACAGGAGGGAAAAAGGATGAAAGGAAGGAAAGAAGGAAATTAAGGAAGGAAATGAAGGATAGAAGGAAGGAAGGACATGAAGGAAGGAAATGAAGGAGTTTATCAGCGCCGTGAGGAACCGGCAGCAGTGCGGTCGGGGCCTCACCTTCTTCAGCAGGCTGACGGTTTGCTGCCTGACGCCCGGTGACTGGCTGTTGAGATTGGCCGGGAGGAAATGGCGGATGAGCTCCATCTCCTGGGAGGTCACGACCTCGGTGCTGCGGTGGCTCTCGCACACCAACCCCAGAGCGTCCATCCTCACCTGCAGGAACCAGTGAGCCGCAAACCTTCATGTATGTTACTGGGATTTTTTTTTTTTTTTTTTTTTTTGGGACAGACCAACACAAAGTAGCGCATCATTGTGGAGAGAACAGGATAAATCTGATCAGTGCGGCATGTTTCTGTATTCAACACGTGAATGTGCTTCAAACTAAACCCCGGCTGCAGGTTTAGGGCTGTTCTCCTGCTGGAAGGTGAACCTCCACTCTCGTCTCGTCTCTACCATCTTCCATCAACTCTGACACACTCCCCCTTGCTCTCTGCTACGCTACAGCTGGTTCACCACAACATAGCCTGACATTGTTAGCTAATGCTAATGCTAGTTAGCATGGCCACCAATGATGGCGGATAAACAGTTTTCCTGGAACGGTGAGTTGTTTCTCCACCATTAGCACATTTAGCAGCGCGTACACGAGGGTGACTGACAGCGCTAAGCCCCTCTCCCTGGCTCTGATTGGTTGTTTTAGGTTGGGAGCGGCGCATTTCTTTAGACCAATAGCAGCTCAGGGAGGACATGGAGGAGCGCCATCTTTTCACAGATTGTCTGTCTGATAGCAAACTGTCACGACACGGTGACAGTTTTAACAAATAAGCAAGAAACATATTTTTAATTACAAAGTTACATACTGCAGCTTTAATGGCCAATTTCGACAGTTTATCTACAAAAAAAGGTTGATCTGGGGTTTAGTTACTCTTTGGTAGATCTGCAGCTGCATCTTCCTCTTTCCATCTTGTGATGACGGACTGAGCTGAGATCCGCTTTGGTTATTGTTTTATAACCTAACTCTGCTTTAAACGTCTCCTAAACCTTCTCCCTGACCTCTCTGCTGTGTTCCTTCGAGATGCTGTTTGTCCTCTGATGTTCTCCAACAAACCTCAGAGGCCTTCAAGAGAGCAGCTGGATTCAAACTGAGATTAAAGATTAAATTACACACAGGCTGTCTTTACTAATTAGGTGAATAACTGTGAGGAAAATTGCTTCTCTGGATATTTTTACAGGGATCAGAGGAAAGGGGGCTGAACACAAGTGCACACCACACTTTTCAGATTTTTATCTGTAAAAGAAATGGAAACTCGTGTTCGGGCTGGCCGATAAATACATTTTACTGATTAATCAAATATTTGGTTTTTGAAGATTTAATTTTTGAATAATTGGGATTTTTTCTTCAGCATGGTTCAGAGTGATGTCAGCGCTCCCGGGGCGGCCATCTTGTTTTACAGTTTCTATTTATTCAGACGCAAACGACGGTCTATTTCGAAGAAATAACCACACGGACGGAGCTTCTCATATTAGCCCTCGATAACTCTAGAAGCTTTTCTGATTAAGACAACTTTAAGACGTTCTTCTTGGAAAATTGCATCTTTATTCTGCTAATATTATGACTTTATTCTCGTAATCAAACAAAAATTGTTGTAGCCTGACCCTGATACTCCGGTGTACAACTTACAGAAGGGATGATTAAAATAAAAGCCACTTTTTGATCATATTTTCTGCCATTTGCAATCTCTTTTCTAGAACATATAGCGAACCATGTCACCCAGTCAGTTTGCTTCCTCTTCACAGTCATGCAGTACTTTGTGTTGGTTGAGGAAAAATGGGAGAACTCACCTGATCGTGTTTGTGGATAAGTGCTTGTCGCAGCAGGGCGAGTGGGATCAACCCCCCCCACAGACCCTCCTCTGAGGATGCGGTGACTCCCTGGGCTCTGGCTGCCCGCAGGCAGGTCATCAGGGCTCCCAGAGCTCCTCTGCTGGATGAAGAACCTGATAATACAGGAAAAAAAAGTTGGGATATTGCTGTTTTTGAGGCAGGAAAAACACCGGGAGGTCACAAACCTGTTGCTTTTGCAGCCGTCCTGCAGGGCGGCGCATCCTGCAGGGCCCGCACCATGTGCGCCAGACTGGAGGGGCTGCATCGAAGCAGCTTGGGCAGGAAGTAGTCCAGTATGTAGGTGGTCTGTTCTGGCCTGGTGTGGCACAGAACGTGCAGCAGAGGGTTCACCCACGTCCGGTGCCAGAGCTCCATCCAGTCCTCCGTCTCCTCCGAGGCCCTTTTGGCCAGCTGCGCCTTGTGGCTGACGAACAGCCTCTCCAGCAGGTCGCTGGCGTAAGGAGCCAGGGTTTGATCGCCCATCAAGTCCAGGAGACGCGACGGCAGCAGGGGCTGGATCCTCAGCAGGTGCTCCGCCCCGTAGAGCTCCACCAGGCAGCCCAGAGAGCCGTACTTCCCCCTCATGTGCCACTCCAGCTCCATCAGGCTGTGAGTGAGCTCTGCCACGTACGGGTCCTCGGCGGGGTCGCCGTCGGCCGGCTTCGTGAGCCGATGCAGGCGGAGGAGGTTGCGGAACAGGGAGCGGGTTTGGTGACGGACGCCGTCGAGGGGATGCTCCCAGTGGGAGTAGATGTGCTCCAGCAGGTGGCGCTGCAGCTCAGAGCCCCCACGGAGCGCCGCCTGGAGGCTGGGCGGACAGAGGCGCGTCTGCTCCTGCAGGCAGTCCAGGGCGGCGCCGCTCCACAGGGTCAACACGCGAGCCACCACCATCGCTGTGCTGGACTCCTTTACGCTGCAGGGAAGGAGAATGAAAAAAAAAAAAAAAAAAACATGCTTAAAGGGGCAGTACTATGTGTTTACCAGGTACACAGAATCATTTTATAGCTCAGTCAAGTAACTATGTTACCTTCAGCTGTTAGAAAAATCCTGAAGATGTCAAATATGACTTAAAAGAAATTTGACTCCATAATTTAACACCTTCAAATTCGGCCTCTGTCTCTTTAAGAAAGTCCTGCACTTTCTGAAACTCCGCCTTCACAACAGCGCTCCTCCATTAACCCTTTAACAACGTTTTTAATCAGCATTTCACTGAGAATTAGCTCGTATAATGAGCTCGGCAGATGCGCAGTTCCACCAGGCGTTTGCTAATTGCTGCTGGCTAGTCTGAAGGAGCTGAGTGGGGACGTTGAGGGGGAGGGGGGCTCTGTGAGGCAGAAGCTTAGAAACTGCAGCTCCGAGGAGGAGCTGTAAACCTCCAGACGTTTTGCACAGCTGAATGGTTGCCATGGGAGATTAAAGGATTTCTCAAACATGCATGAAAGAATCAAGGCAACACTCCAGGTATGTTTTTGATGAGGGAATAACTTTATAACATGATGTTAAGCTAAAAAAAGTCGATTTTACAGAATGCTACCCCTTTAAAATCTAACAAAACAAAACAAAAAACAAAAATCACCAGAACTTTTTAAAATCGGCAACCAGAACTTACCTGACATCCAGATCCAGCAGCATCTTTGGGACCAACAGCAGCAGCTCCTCCCACTGAGGCCCAGGCAGGGAGCCTTTCCAGCTCAACATGGCCAAAGCGCCGTGGCACAGATACAGAGAAACACCCGGGGGCCGCCCGCTCATGCACAGAGCCTCGCAGCTCCGCCGGAGCCACCGAGGGGCCGATTCCAAACCCTGAACGGAGCCACGCAGCAAACTGCACACCTGATGAAAGAAACACAAACCAGCTCCCTGAATCACAGAATCACTCAAATACTGATTAAATGTTTCTAAAGTTTCTTCAGAACGTCATAAAACTAAAAAAATAAAAAGAACATCCTGTTTCAGATCAGTTCTTGCAGTCCTGTTCTGCACTGCTCTCTTAGTCAGGCTAAGTTCTGGGCTTTGACTAGGCCATCACAATAGCTTTATTTTTTTAACGTTGTAGATTTTTTGTTCTGTTTGAGGTCATTGTCTTGTTGGTAACCCAGTTAAGTCAAAACAACCCCAAATCACCACCCTTCCACCTCCGTGCTTCACAGCGGGTATTAGGGCTGGGCGACATGGCTTAAAAATAAAATCTCAAGATTTTTTCATGCAGGATTTGATTTTAATCTTTTTTTTTTGTTTCTCGATTTATTTTCAAAAAAAGAAATCACAAATGACCAAAAATATTTTCAAAAAGAGGCTTTTACTTCAATCATCCCTTCTTTGAGTTGCACGACAGCATATTATAGCCAGTTTATGAACATTTTTGTCATATTAGCAGAACAAAGATGCAATTTCACCAGAAAAAGCTTCACTAAAGTTATCAGGATCTGACGTGAGCAGCTCAATTCATGCAGTTCTTTCTGCGAAATAGACACAGAAGTTTGCGCGATCATTTTAAAGTCCTGCTACTGATAATAATTGTGCTAAAAGATTAAGTATCTGTAAAACTTATACCAAAGTATAACTTCACAAGACGCTCCTCATTTTATGTTATGTTTCGTGTTACTATTTTATTCTCCTAATATTATGACTTTATTCTCCTAAGGGGTGCAATGGTGAAAATAATCCAGATTTTCTAAAAACTGAATCTTCAAAAACTAAAAATTCAGTTAATCGATAAAATCCTTTTATCGCCCAGCCCTAGTGGGTATAATTTTGCTGAAAAGCTGGGTTTGCTTTTCTCCTGCATTACAGGCTTTGGTGTCGTCTGTGTAAAGGACATCGTTGGTGGTTCGTTCAGCTGCAACTTAGCAAACCTAAACTGTTCTGCCACTTCCTCCTGGCAATTCCTCAAAACGGGCCATTCCTGGTTAGTGTTTTTCTGATCGTCCTGTCATGGAGTAAACCGCTCAACATGCTAAAGGAGGCCTGTGGAGTCTACGATGGATTATTAGGGTCACTGGAGATTAAAGAAAAAAATAATGTAGCTACGGAGGAGCAAGTTTACACCAAAAAACTCTGAAATTTTTAGAATAATTTAACATACTTCTAGAAAAAAGGTGGAAATTCTCTGACGTTGAAAGGTCGGAAATTTGCAAGAAAATAACAGCTCTTCATGATTAAAGATATAAATATATAAAGAATAAGATATTCTGACATTATAAAGTCAGACATTTGCAACAAAAAATGTCAGAAGTCCTGTAAGATCGAGGTGGTAAGGTTAGGAGTGAGTGTCAGCGGTCCATCTGAGCTCTTTCCCCGCATCAGAACATCTCCTGGGTCCAGACTCGCCATGAACGCCTCGAACGGGATCAGGAGGAAGAAGCTGCAACACGGCTGCTTCGACTCTGCACCCGGGAGACGTTCTGATACAGGACAAGAGCCCGAAGCCGCCACTTCCATCTGCAGAGCATCCAGATGAGCGTCTCCTAAAATTTACTCCAGTCTTAGAAAACTTCTGAGTTTTTCTAATAACCCTAAAAATGAGGGGTTTTTTCCCTTACAAATGTTTCACTTTACAAAATCGGAAAATATTATATTTTTAATATAAATTATTTGTTTCTTGGAAATTTGTGACGTTTTGACAGCAGAGAACAGTGGCGCCCCCAAAGGGGGGGGGGGGTCATGCCCCCTCCTGGCCCCCTCTTGAAAAATGCTGCCCCCTCCCCCCAGAGAATCATGTTCAGGTCGTAGAAGGGCATGCAGAGTCATCACCTTCAATCAAGACATAAATGTAAAACTCAATAAATTAATTTATACAATTAAAAATCAAATTAAAAATAATAAATAAATAAATAAACAAATAAACACATAATTTTTTATTTTTTTAGCTGTGCCCCCTTAAAATTTTTCCTGTCCACCCTTATGAAATTTTTTTTTTTTTTTTTTTTTTTGGGGGGGGGCCCGCCACTGGCAGAAAACGTTCATGTTTTTTTCTTGCAATACAAAAAAAAATTACTCTAGAAATTTGAACTTTTTTTGGCGAAAATGTACCCACATCGTTTTTTTCTTTGAATCCAGTGGCCCTGATACTCCATCCTAGGAGATGAAGCTCTGTTTGGGGTTTTTTTTTTTTTCTCTTATTCTTGGTTAAATACTGACGGCCCGGATCTGTGGTTTGTTTTTGTCCTCTTGGATTTAAATCGTTTTAAAACCTGTTATAAATCAGAATATTTGCATTTATTTCCTGATATGTGAAACTCTACCTAAAGCAGACAGAGGGTGTACTTTCTTTTAAGCCTAACTGTGAGAACAAGCCGGTCGAGAACTCACCACAGAAGCGACTTCGTCTCCAGAGCCCATGACGGACCGGAGGAGCAGCACCACAGCCATGCCTGCTGTGCTCTGAACTGCCTGAACGAACTCGTCTGCGAGCGGAGATGAACAGATGAGCCATGAGGATAAAATGTGATGTTTCCTGCTCGATTCGTGCTTCTGTGTGACTGTTTCTCACCGTCTGTGAGGATGTGCACGTAGCAGCTCAGGAGGCTGCCCGGCGTGTCCTGCTGAGCCTGCAGCACCTCACTGAGGGCGCCCTGAGATCTCTGAAGCACGAGCATGGACGTTTTCACCGCAGCCAGGCAGGACTGCATCAGCTGGGCCTGAGCGATGTGGCGCCCTGCAAGACCTCTGGGAAACCAGCAGGGGGCAACAGACACATGCAAATGAAAGCACTGACGGTTTGGATGAACTGTTCTTTTTCCAAGATGGAGTAATTTTATAAAATACCTGCAGAGATTGTTACAAAAAACAAGAACTGGCTGCAGAAGTTTTAATTTTTGAGGGTTTTCATTAATTCAAACATATATACATACATTATTCCAATTATTTTAATAAATGACTCAAAAGGTTCTAGAAACTTTTTCAAACCTGTTCCAATTTCTGATTTTATAAGATTTTGTGTTTTTGCAGTGAGGTAGTCGTCCCTTTTCATTATTAAACCCACAAGTACCAATTCCAGTGGAAGAGCCTCACGGCATAATGCTGCCACTACCATGCCTGAAAGTTGTTACAGTGTTCTTATGGCAACTGTTGACCCCGTGTGGATTACAGAAAACCAATGATAGACGCAAACTGATGCATCCAATTCATGTTTTTAAAATCCCTGCAGCTGTTTATTGAACTGCACTCTGGAAAACGATTCGTTCAGATAAATCATTCAAGGATTAAAGATAACGACGGGCATCGATCAGCTAAAACCAGATCAGATCACGTCTTCATACCTGTTCTGGTGAAGGTATTCATGTAACACCTTGCAGATGAATGTTAAAACTATAAAAAAATAAAACAAAGAGACGTGGATGAAGTTTTGTCTGCAAAGAGGAAAAACTCTTCAAACTCTTGAAAGTGAGTGGACACAAACCTTTAGGCAGCAGCTTGTTAATGCATCTCTCACCTGGGAAAAATAAGAAATGAATTCACTGCTTGTTATTCAAGTGATTCGTTAGGCAGAAGTGAGTTTCGTCTCTTATTTACCGAGCTGGAAGCCATCCAGGCAGGCAGAGACGGTGTCTATGGTGTGTGGGTGCTGTTCTGAGCATGGAGTGGACAGACAGTCGGACAAGCAGGTGGACAGACTGTCCACGGTCCGTCCCTGAAGCCACTCAGGTGCTGAACTCAAGGCACTGAGGAAGGCAACAACACACTTTGAGCTTTTATTTACATGTTTTCATATCTGCAGCTTGCAAAAGTATTTACACCCCTTTTTTCAACCCCATCGAGTCGGGACTTAGTAGAACCACCTTTTGCTGCAACAACAGCTTCAGTTGTTTCTGGGTCTATCTTACCAGCTGTCCACATCTACAGATTTAAGTTTAAGCCAGATGGAGAGCTTCTGTAAACATCAGTTTTTAAGTCTAAATCATATTTAGGTCTGGACTTTGACTAGGTCACTCTATCACATGAATATGATTTGATCTTTTGTCATCGTTCTGGTGGAAGCTGAACCTCTGCCCCACACTCTAGCTTTTTACATCCTCTGACGACGTTTATCCTGTCGCTGGTGATGAAAAGCTCCCCCACAGCATGACGCCGCCACCACCATGTTTTGACAGTGGAGATTTTGTTTGTGTTTTTATTGAATCACACATGGGATTTGTTTAATACAGGCCAGGGGTGTCCAAACTTTTTGTCACATGGGCCAAAACTGTCACGCCAAAAGTACTCGTGGGCAAAGACAACAAAATCAAGCAAATGAAGTTGTCCAATTTTTTTTTTTTTTTTTTTTTTTTGTAAGAAAGGGGTGTTACTCATCGTAGACCCAGAAACTTAGAAAGGGTTAAAAGAAAGACATCTAGTTTTTAAATTCTTTTGGGCTCGACTAAACAAATTTATTCTCAGTTATAAGAACAGGATTTGGGTCACTTTCTTTCAAAACGCTTGCTGTATTTAGCCGAGTTTAATCGATTAAATAAAAGCTGATTTGGGGGCAGAAAAGTCGGCTTTTCAGTAAAAATCTCTGGGTCGGTGTGGCTCTGCTTATAAAAGTTTGGTGATAAAAACAAGAATACTTTGTGTCATAATTAACATTTTCCATTGTAAGAAAATTATGTTGGTAATAACTTTACTCTGATTAAAATTAAAATTCTCCATCTACTTGGGCTGGCAGATATGGCTTAAAAACGAAATCTCCCGATTTTTTCATACCTGAACCGATTTCAATCAATTTTTTTTCTTGCTTTCTTTTCTAAAAAAAAAAAAAGAAATCACAGATGACAGAAAATATTTTCAGAAGGTGACTTTTATTTTAATCATCCCTTCTGGAAGTTGTATGACGGAGTACTCAGGTCGGGCTACAACAATTTATGTTTAATTACGAGAATAAAGTCATAATATTAGCAGAATAAAGAGGCAATTTTCCAAGAAGAATGTTTTAAATTTGCGAGAAAAAAGTTGTTTTAATCAAAAAAGCTTCTAGAGTTATCGATATCTAACGTGAGAAGCTCAGTCCGTTGTTTGCGTCCAGATAAATAGAAACTGTAAAACACGTTTGTCAAACAACACGGCCGCCCCGGGAGCGTAGACATCCATGGAAACACAAGGAGTGAATTGGTGAAATAAAAAAAATAAAATTTTTTTTAAAAAATCCAGATTTTCTAAAAATTAATTTTCAAAAACCAAAAACTCGATTTTGCCCAGAACTTCCATCTACATCATCCGCCTGTGCTGGACGGGCCAAATTTGTATCATTCTTGAACTGCAGTTTGGGGCTGCAAAAACTTCACATCAAAATTACCACACTTTAGAAACCGCTGATTTAGGCCAAAAAGGTCCATTTTGGCCTCATCTGATCAGAACACAAACACACAACACATTTTTCAGGTTTTGATCTCTGAAAAACGTTTTCCCTCCGCTTCAAAATCGTGCTCTGCTTTGTGTTGGTTTATTGTACAAAATCCATGAGAAGATCTGAAAAGGTTCAAGGGGTGTGAATACTTTTACGAGGCAACAAATCTGCTGCCTGTCCTGAGATATTAGAAGCAGGTTCTACCTGGCCACGGCCCGTCTCAGGGGGTTCTTTGCCTGCACAGAGATGTAGACCAGCGCTAAGGCATTCAGACAAGCGTCCAGTGCGCCACCAGCTCCCTCCTCACTCAGAGCCTCCAGCTGGGATCCTGCCTGATGGGAGCATAGACACAAACACATCACAGCCTCCTTCCATGTGAAAAAGCTCTCAAACATCGTAATTCACGCACCTTTTTAATCAGCTGGATCTGCTGCACGGGGTCAGTCACCTCTAAGCAGGTCTGCAGGGTCTGGGAAAGATGTCTGACTCCATCTGCTTCCCCATCCACAGAGAGTGACGCTTGGTGGGAGAAGAAAGGAGGACAAGTGGGCGCATGTTCGGGAAAGCTGGAGCATTATTATGGTAGAAATCTTACCTATAAGCTTGCATAACTTCTCCTCGTCCAAAGCCACCGCCTCCACTTTAGTAGTTTTCTTCTTCACCACCATGACTTAATCCCATAACATGCTGTTCCACAGTCAGATTTTCTTACGAGACATGTTATATTGTAAGAAATCACAGAACTACTTAGAAGGAATTACAAAGAGGTGGATGGAAGCACAAAAAGGGTTTAAGCTAAAATAAATAAATAAATAAATAAATAAATAAATAAATAAATAAATAAATAATCAATCCTTGTTGCTACAGTTCGCCAACTTTAACAAGCAGCTTTAAAATAACTCCACGCCAACATAAAATAGGCTTAAAACCAGCAAACAGACAAAAAAGCAACAGCTAAAGCTATAAATCCGCAACATAAAAACGGCAAAAACTTACTAAATGCGGTTTGATGACAAAATAAAAGGCTCACTTCTACACAGCATGTGGTCTGCAGCCCTGCTTCAGCCGGTGTCTGTACCGGATGAAAATAAAAACAGCATCCGGTGTATTTTCACAATAAAAGATCGTAACTTGCAGAAAAATTAAACAAACGACCGTTTTGAACAACTTCCGTTTTTAGTCTGAATACAAAAATGACGACGTGTGAAAAAAGGGGATTGAAGGTAACTGAAAAGTAAGTGTGTGAAATTTAAAACGCTTACTTCGAAGCGAAGTAAGCGTTTAATTTTAACCTTCTTTGGAAACCTCATTGACGTCAGAGAGGCTTGCGGTGGCACGTAAACACAGCCGACATATTGGGAGGGTAAACAGCAACCAGTGAATAGATTCATTTTAATTTCCTTTTCAAAAAATCAGTTCTTTTGTGAGGGCTTTCATTAGGTAAAGTTATTTATAGTCTACAGTGACCCTCTAGTTGTTCCCTAAACAACAAACTATAGTTTTAAAAATGCTTTAGGAAGTAGAGTATAAGGCTTACAGTTACATTCACAACATAAGAAGTAACATGTATTTTAAAGACTAAAATGAAAGAATTAATACATTTAAATAACACCATTACAAAATAACAAATTTTCATTACTCAAATAAATGTAACTAAGTAAGTGTAACAAGTTACCACCCATTCTTTAATGTGGGCTTTTATTATGCACTGGGTATAAAATTATTTACAATCTACAGTGACCCTCAAGTTGTTCTTTAAACAACAAACTATAAAATAACACTGCAGGAAGTGGGATCTGTGAGTGTTATGCTTCCAGTCATATTCAATAACTTAGAATATTGTAAAAAAGTTAATTTCTCAATTTATTAAGCAAAACACATTATAAAGAATATTTACACAGATAATGGTTTATTCTTGTTAGTTATGATGATTTATCGCTTACAGCTAACAAAAACACTACATTTAAGATTACCGTATTATATCACACCAATAAAAAACATGTGCTTAATGAAAAAAAGCTATGTTTAATACTTGCCTAAAGGTTGTTATTTTCAAAAGGTACTTTTAATCTGTCAATCGAGCCTAATCAGAATGTATTCTAATTTTTTTAGTATATGCATCAGTGCATCATAATTATTGAAAAGTTAATTCCTTTCAGACTTAAAAAGTAAAGCTCATATTCTTTAAACTGTTTATTCCCGTTAATTTTAATTATGTTTACAGCTAATGAAAACTCAAAGTTCATCTTTTATATGAAATTTGAATATTACATAAATAATAATAAAAAGTATTGTGATACATAACTGGCATTATTATTATTATTATTATTATTATTATTATTATTATTATTATTATTATTATTATTATTATTATTATTATTATTATAACGGTTTCCTTACAGCAAACCGGAGGCGTCACGTTTTCTCCACGTCCCTGCGCTCCATTTTGTGATTGGTGGAAGATCCATTCAGTCAGTGAGGATGTTGAAGGAAGGTGCGTTCAGAGGAACATCGGAAGTTTGAACACTAATCTTGGAAACCGTGTAACCGGTGTCAAGTTCCGACCTCGTGGGATTTACTGGCTGTGACAAAAAGTCTATTAATAACTGTAGGACAGTAAGCGTGAGGTTTATTTAGTGTGACAAGAAATGTGACAGATCAGACTTCCGGCAGCCAAAGTGGATTTTTCCGAAGGAAAACTTCCAAAAAGTGACCTTCAAATTCATTTTCCCTACTTGGAAAATGGAAAATCCGACTTCAAGGTGCTACTGTAATGTAGCATGTAGATCCCACCGCTGGGAGAAACGCCTACTGAGCTTGTGATTGGACGCATTTCATAAATGCCCCACCCTCCTTGAAAAAAAAAAAAAAAAAAAAAAAAAAAAAAAAAAATCAATCCGTGTCCAACTTTTCCCTGTGAGCTGAAATGAAAACCTCCCGGAAAAGAGAATTCCCCTTATTTTTCCCCATAACTTAATATTTTAACACGAGGCACAATATGGCTGGACTGAGCATGGCGTGAGGAAGCTCTGAAAAAGCAACCACATCAGTCTTATAACAGGTAAGAAGGGGAAATTAGATGGAAATGACTGTTTTTATTACAACGGAAACGTGGGTTTTAGTTTTAGCTCTATTTTTATACCAACTTAATGCTTCCATATTTACCTAAGGGAATACTGAAAGTTTTTTTTCAAAGGGACTGTCTGGTTATTTAACATTTTTATGTATGGGGTAAACCACCTTTAAATCTAATTAAGTTAATAATAGAATGTATTCAATAATCAGTCTGAGTGAGTCAATTATGGTGGGTTTTTACACTTAAAATGGGATTATTCCAGATCAGACGAAACTTAAAGGGGTTAAAAGTTTTCCAGCCTCATCCTCACATTGTCATGGAAGCACAGAGTTAATATATTCTTTTAATTGGTGACCGCAATTATTATTCCTGTTGGAAACTGAGGAGCACATCTGAAGAAAATGGGTTTATTTTCACTGGCTTGCTGAAGTATTCATCCCTCTTGAACGTTTTCACATTTTGTCACGTTACCCAAAGTCAGTGTAATTTATTGGGTTTTATGTAAAAAACCATCACAACATAGTGTTGAATTGAGAAGTTGATGTTTGTTTTTAACAATTAAAAATCCAAAAAAAGTGGCGTACATGTGTTTTCCAGCCCTTCTAAGTTAGTAGGCCTACTTCGTCTTGTTGCAGCAGTTCCAGCTGCAAGTCTTCTGGGATATGTCTATCAGCTTTGCACATTCATTTCAACTCGAATAAAAACACTTTATTTATCCCAAAGGGAAGTAAGATGTTGTCATAACTCATATCACTAAAGTATCTTTAAAGAATCATTGTGGATGGTGATGCTATGAGCAGGAAGGGTCTCTGGTAGCAGTCAGCAACAAATCTGAAGAGGCTTCTGACTGTATGGGTGTTTTCACACCTGATAGTCTGGTAGACTTGGTTCGATTGGGAACCAAAATTGTAACATTGTTACATTTTCAGCTGGTGCGGTTTGCTTTCACATTTGTAAAAGTTGTTTACCTTCTCGTCTGTGGGGGCGCTGCACCAAGAACCACTGAAGAAAACTACACAAAAACCTCTGAAGAAGACACTGAGCGCAACTTCCTTCTTCACAAAATGTACACAAAAATGGAGTGGCGTCAGATTTTAGCAGTTCTTTGATTTCTTTTTTGTCTTTGGGAAAAGCCATGAGCCATTTTTCCTGCTAGCACTAGACTCACGTGTTTGTTTTGGTTGTATTTACTCAGTGCCCTGTGCCGTAGTCCGCTTCCTACTTTTGGAGCGGTCTGCAGTCCGCTTGGTGTTCACATATGCATTCGAACCGCACCAGAGATCACTTCAACCAAACCCAGACCTAGGCAGACCACAGTTTGCTTTTTTGGTCCATATCAGAATTCGATTACTTGTTCAACCTCCCCAAATGAATCGGACTTTCTAGGAAAACGAACTAGAGTTTGATTAAAGCGGCCTAAACAGGGCTGGTGTGAATGAGCCCTATGACAGTCTCATGACTGTCATGACATGCTAACAGCTCAATTTTGAGACATTAGAGATGACAGTAAAATGTCCTGGATGACACCATCAGTTGTTGGCAAGCACTGCTAATCCACCTCATTTGCTTTTGCCGCTCCACTTTAGATCTCTGTCTGGCCGTATTGTCAGAAAGCTGGGCAGAGAGATGCTGGAGTTGGGGATATGATCGTTGGCTGTTATGATCGATGGAAGAGGTGGTTTGAACTTCCTCCTTCTCTCTGCTCTGCATCCATGAAGCAATTTAATTCTGTATGAATCAAAGAGTAAAAGGAAAACAACCAGCAGCAAAACAGCACACTTCCTGTTCAAAGGCTTAGTGATGTCACCAAATGCGAATGAGAATGTTATTCATGCTGATCTGTTATGACGGTCAGACTTTGAGGCTTGACCACACCCACATGCTGCGATGTAGCAAAAAGTTTTTGATAACTTTTGTCCATCAATGCTTCAAGACTCTGCTGAGTGACTGAAGTCTCCATGTTAAAAGCTGTAGAAGTAGTTCACTTAGATACAACGTGTGTAAAAGAGACAAAATGGCGCCTTTGAGCCAAAATGGCTGACTTTTGACCAGGGCTCCAAGAGACTTTTTCGTTGGTCCTGACACGACACGTGTGCCAAATCTGATGATTGTCGGTCAAAGCATGGCTTGGGGCTGATTTTTTAAAGATTCCTAGGGGGCGCTGTAGAGAGATTCGGCCACACCCATCAACTATTGAACTGCATTCTTGTTAGGGGGTGGATTAGGATCGATCATAGTGAGTTTAGTGCAGATCGGCTGAAATATGTGGGATTTAGAGCCAAAGATATGGCAACTTCTTGACATCTGACTTCGACACGCCACCACGGCCACACCCTCCACTGAAATCTCTTTTTGCTTTAAAGCAAATGAGACCAACTTGTTATCTGTCTTCTGACTCAAGATCATGTTGATTAAATCAAGGATGTCAGAGATGGAGCTTTCCAAGAAAAAAAACTTCCTGTTCTGAAGGGCTTATATGACGTCAGCATATGACCACATAGAATCGCCGGGCATCCCACATGGATGACTCATAACAAGTTTGGTGCAAATTGACCTTTTTATGTGAAAGTTATAGTGGTTCGAAATTCATGGAGAACAGGGCCAACTTTGAGGCCTGGCTCCACCCCGTTAACATGCACGGAAACTCAAGATTTTGATTACTTTTACTCCGCCATCCCTTAACTGCTTACTGACCAAAGATGAAGCTGATAGCTCGAAATCCCTTGGAGGAGCTCGTTAAAGTTTGACATGTATGACAATTCAAAAACGACCAAAACTGACCTTTTGACCCAATATGGCCGACTTCCTGTTGGGTTTAGGACATACCTCCAACAGACTTTTTTTTGTCTTGTTTTAGGGTAATCTACCTATGTACCAAGTTTCAGCTCTCTAGGATTTACCAGTTGGTCTATCTCAAGTTAGGGGGCACTGTAGAGTCGCTTGGCCACGCCCACTTTTGATTCCATTAAAATACTAAAAGTTCAGTCAGGGGATAATTTTGGGTGAAGTTTGATGAGTTTTCATATATGTTTAGGCCTCCAAATTAGCGCTTTTTGTGTGTCGAGAATCATAATAATAAGAAACGCTATGATTGGAATAGGCCTTCGCAGCGCTTAGCTGCTCGGGCCTAATTAACGTAACTTGCTGTCACTACAAGAAATGTTAAACCTTGGTCAGATTAAATAGAGAGTCTCTGAACATCAATTTTCAAGTCTTGCCGAAGATTCTCTATTAGATTCAGGTCTGAACTTTAACTAAGCCATTCTAATACATGAAGCTTTGAGTTAAGCCATTTCATTGTACCTCTGGCTGTATGTTTAGGGTTGTTGAACCTCCACCCCAGTCAGGTTCTAGGGTTGCCTTGTTTTTAGCTCTATCAATCTTCCCATCAACTTTAACCACCTTCTTTATCTCTGCTGAAGAAGAACATCCCCACACCATGATCCTGCCTCCACCGTGTTTCACTGTTAAGTTTCCCACTTCATATGATGTTCCCTAAAAGCTTAGCTTAGTCTCATCTCCAAATGTGTTTGAAAGGTACTGTAGGAGTTCATATGTGTGTGTGCACTTCATCCTGGTGAGGTATGTTGTGTTAAACTCCCTCCGCTCTGCCTGTTGTTCTTGTCAGATGACGGCTGTTTCATTTCTTGCCTCCCTCTGTGTTTACCGCAGCCAACCAGCAACAGAAATAGGCTAGTGGAAAAAGCAGCTTTATGGCCTTCATCCACACATGTTTACAATCTCTTTGAGAAGGAGCTCAAAGAGACTATGAGAGACTAATGAGAGGTTAGAGTTGGAGGAGAGAGAAAGCTATCCTCTCCGTCAGAGATCATGCATTTGATGCCTGTTTTTCCCAACAGTTTGCAGTGGAAAATGTGATGCAAGTCTGTCCTATAGGGAGGGTGTCGACTTGTTTGGGCCGTTCAAAGTGATGCAAGGCCACTGTTCACAGTGGTTCAGCTGGACACAGACCTGGAAAAAATATAACTCATTCAGTGAATTTTCCACCTGCTTTAAAAATGAGTTTTCTTGAACTCTTGCATCCTCCAGTAACAGTGGGTCCATTTTTTTGTCGGGAAATTGGATACTAAACCCAGTCACGCTACATAATGTCATTGTTCAAGTTTACCCATTTGAAAAAGCATAAATTGACCAAAGTTCTTCACAATAACATCCACAATCATAAAACAGTGATAGAAGTAAATAAAACACAGATTTAGGATTTCAAATAACTATTTAGCAACTCATAAACGGTCAGACTTGGGCAAACGCTCGATCACCTCAACGTTTTAGCTTTGATCCTGGAATATCAAGGAGAAACTGGCTGATTGACCGGAGTGCTCCCAAAGGTGTGTGGATGTCAAGGAGATCCCATGGAGAAGATGGGGCTAGCCAGTTAAAAACTTTGAAATTTTAAAACCAATGCAGAGAAAAACAGGAAGCCAGTGAGGAGATTTTAAGACTGGAGTTATATGTTTATGCTTCTTTATAGCATTTTGAACTATTTGTAAATGCTGCACGGATGATTAATCTGGAGAATTGCAATAGTTGAGACAAGAGGTAATAAAAGCATGGACAACCTTCTCAAAATCCTCAAAAGCTTTGACAAGGAGTCAGTTAAAAATGGCTTGATTTAATACCTGCACTTATCTGTTTGTCTAATTTAAGACTGCTGTCTAGAATCGCACCCATTCTCTACTTCAGAATAGGGCTGAAACAATCAGATTAATCGTGATGAATCGATTACTGAAATAATCATCAACTAATTAGATTGTCGACTTACCATCCAGAAACTACTTGCTGCATTCTTGTTGGTTGTGCAGGAGGCTCAACTTCTGCTTTTCAAAGAAGTACGGTTGTATAATTGCGCATCTGTTTGCAGCCATTTTCACATGCAAGAGTCAAGGTTGAGTTGAGGGGGCGTGGCCAGCAGCATCTTATTTGTATTTAAAGTGACAAGAGGCCCTAAAACAGCTCATTCTGAAAGGAGCTCAAAATAAGTAGAACTGACCAGACTGAAATCTCATTAAGTAAGAATGATTTTGTGCAAAAAATGTAATGAACATTTTTTGTATAGCCCAAAGACCTCTCCTAACCTGGTCAAGGAAGCATAACAGGTCAACTTTAATATATCTGAAGAGACCAGTGTCTGTACTCACAATGATTATTAGAGTCCCCTCATAGCGCTCCCACCTTAGGCTAAAAATTCCTGCCAAGGAGTCGTAGCTTAGGAGCGATTCAGTCAGCCACTGAGAGCAACTCTGAGCGAGGACTTGACAGAAATTCCCATCTTAGTGAGGAGGTGTGGTTGACCCTGTTGTTAGCTGTCTTCTATG
This sequence comes from Anableps anableps, assembly GCA_014839685.1. Taxonomy (NCBI): domain Eukaryota; kingdom Metazoa; phylum Chordata; class Actinopteri; order Cyprinodontiformes; family Anablepidae; genus Anableps; species Anableps anableps. The sequence continues at coordinate 6,816,858 of CM026076.1, read as the reverse complement.
CACTATGATTGGTTCCGCTTCTTCTTCTACTTCTGTTTAATGGAGTATTACCACCACCAGTGTGTCATGATGATGAAACTATTTAAACTTGAATTAATTACCACACAGCATCGACGTGTTTGGACACGCCTTATTTACATCCTCATCATTATTGTGATTTGTCACTGCTTTTCGCCATGCTGGTCATTTTACTATGTCATCTATTTTATTATTAATGCGTACGCTCAGCTGTCAGCAATTTCCTGTGATTGGCTGCTTGTATAAATTTGTTTTTATCTAGCGAAACAAAACATAAAATGGGAAAGTATGTGAAAACCAAACAGGACAGGGGAGCTGAGCCTGCTGTTGGCAGAGCTCTATCCATTTGACAGAGAGTTTCTCTCCCTTCTGTCGGTCTTTCCACCATTTTCCCTACTTAACTCTCCCGCGTTCACAGGAGGGGTCGATGCGCCTTAGTGCATCGTCCCGGAGGGGTCAGACTGACCCCATGTGTGCTTTTACGAGTTTTTATTTATTTATTTAATTGTTTCGTGGTTCAGGAACTGACACCTCCATCGTCTCTCGGTCATCCTACCATGACATCTGCCTCGCTCTCCCCGAGCGTCCAGCTGGCACTGCAGGAGGCTTAAAACACTCTCAGGCTCACTAAACATCCTCCTCTCTACTCCTAACATTTTGTCACATCGGGAGCTCTCTTGAGGTCTAAGATGCTTTGTGAATAACTTTTTCTTGCCGAGGTAAAATTTTGGGAAAAATCCTAGAATTCCAGAAATTCTAAGAATTTCCCTAAAATGACGTTGGTAGGCGCTACTTCTAGTCTTTGGATTCTTTGTGAACACAGGCCCTGAAGTTTCTCCATTTTCAGTAAAATGGTCAATAAGAAGTCCTTGACTAAAGGTCTAGTTTCACAGCACACACGAATATTAAAATCCCCCACAATTAAAAGTCGATCATATTTAAGTAAAAGTCTTCCCTGTAAATCAGTAAAATCTTAAAGGGGTGGTGACATCACTGTATAAACTAGTTCATGTAGTTGATATTGCTGCATATGTCAATTCTTCAAAGAATTTCATTTAAAAAAAATAATGTCACCTTTTTGTAGGGGATTGTTTTGGCAGGTCTGATTTCCCTCCTCGGTAAAAAGTTGAGTACGGTAATGATATGTGGCTCCACCTCGTTGACTTCACTCTGATTGGTTACAACCATATTAGGGAAACTCTTCAGGAAAATGTCCTGAACATCGTCTCAAACTGAGGTTATAATTGTGTGGTACTTCTCCATAAATGAACTTCAGCCACTCTTTTCTTGTTCTCTTATCCTTCGGGACTAAGTGGAAACTTCCAGCTGTTTTTAAGCTGGACATAACAGCTCCGCTTTTTAGCAGCCATCCTCTTCTCAAGTGGAGCAGCCAGACATGCTAGTGCGACTTAACTCTTAAATTATCTGGTGTATCAGCTGTGGGGGGGGCTGTTTGCTTGATGGTGTTCTCTAACTGGAGAATATGAATTACGTAGAAAGATAACCTAAGTAGAAAGATAAACTGTTCTCTGATTTGTCCGTTTTTGAGCAAAGAAACAAAGCCGACCGCCTATGAGCAGAGCTTTTGATACCGACTCTTGACATTCACATGGCCTCATCAGTGCTCAACAAGTCATATTATACCCCCAAAACCACAGAAAAATTAAATTTGTTGTCATGACCCCTTTAGTTAAAACCCTTTTTGCTCTCAGTACGGTAAATAAGACGGTAAATAAGAGCACACAGCAGAACAGAAGCTAATCCATCGTCTTTCCCCATCCTCTGAAGAGAGCCATGAAATGTCAGGCGGAATAATAAGACCGTGTTCTTATGTCTCTGTTTCTCACTGCTGCTTCTGTCTGTGTGTGTTTCTGGAAAGGTTTGGCATCATGGCGGAGGGGGAGGAGGCGATGAGCCAGGAAGACTGGAAGGAGAGGTGCACGGTTCTGGAGGCACTGCTCGTGAAGTTCAGGGTCCAGATCGTCAAGATTCGGGAGCTCACTGCAGACAAGGTCGGTCCAGGGAAAATCGATGTCTGAGAATGCGTTGATGAGACTCCTTGCAATCGTAGATGGTTCTTCCTGGAATGAATGAGGGGGTTTCCACAATTACAGAGCACTCCACACTTTTTTTCATTCCTAAGATTATTGCTTTGTACAACCTTGATTTTTTTGAGAGTTGGACATAATTAAGTCTTCCATAACATCCCCAGCGATGGAGCATCCAGACTGTTCCTGTTTGCACCCACTCTCTAGATCCTTTAGAGTCTTGGGTGTCCAAGTCCATTCCTCGAGATCTACCATCCTGCAACTTTTAGGTTCAGCTCTGCAGAGGGCTGGTAACAAGCAGTTCATTTCATTCAGACATGTTGGCACTGGGATGAATGTAAAAGTTCAGGGGCTGCTCTCCCACACACCCTACAGGTTTTCTTCAGGATTTAGTCATGGGGACTGAAGTGGGAATGAAAGAAGGTTAATTTTGTGTCTGATGAACAATTTCTGTGCCGATTTATCCTCAAGTTTTGGATCATTATCCTGCACAGAGACCCACAAAAGTGGCTGAGACCACTGGATTTTCATTTAAAATGTCTTGTTATATCAAACAGTTCATAATGCCATGCACTCTAAGAGACACAGCCCCGCAGCATCACAGGTCCTCCGCTGTACTTATTGATATTTCCTCGTTTATTTCATCCTACAGTGGATCCCCACTACTCGCGAGGGTTAGGGACCACAACCACCCACGAATAGCTAAAATTCATGAATATTTGAGACCCCCTCTATAAACACGTATATCTGCCTATTGTAATAGTTCAAATACCAAATATACCTGAATATGCATTAATACACACAGTAGAAACCACAGAAGCTAGCATCTGCAGTCTTCTTTATCTCCGCTCTTGGAGGTACAGCCAATCAGCGCCAAGGAACATGAATGCTGCTCCTGGATTGGCTGCTTTGCAAACTCCAGCCAATAACATTTCATGTATCATTGTGCTTAGATATTTCAGCTTCCCAAGCTGCACTTTCTTTCGAATATTTTAGATATGCTGTACGAAAAAATAGGTAAATCCGCAAATACTGAACCACTAATAGCTGGCGGTCCACTGTAAATCCATTTGAAGTATTTGTTCCTGAAAAGTTCAGACTTGGTCTAATCTGAGCAAATTACGCACAGATCCAGTTTAAAGTGTATCTAACCCCCAAATCACCTATTTTCGCTGATAAATTGTCTAAATAGGTTAGTTAGCGTTCTATCTTTATTTTTCTGTGCCAATTTTGACATTTTCGTGTAAATTTGTTTAGCTCTGCTTTATTTTGCCTAAAACCATCAGTGCTGGCCTCCTTAGGCTGAACGGTGCCTAAGTGGTTGAATTTTCCTATTGGATCAAACGGTACGGCTTTATTTATGCTACACGGTACAGCCCCATGTTTGTGTATAAAAGCATCTCACTCAGACACACAGCCCTGCCCGGTGGCGAATCAGGAGTTGGAATAGTGAGCGTGACTGCAGAGAGCATGGATCGACAGCGTTACTCAGCTTTACAAATGTGTGATTTATTTGCAGTGTGGGCACTGAATGGAATGGGTCTCCTCTGCTCTGACTACTGGTGGTAGTATGCTGCAGGATGGACTACTGTCAGACGAACAGCAGTGCTGAGAAAGCGGGAGGTGGCTCACGGCAGCACTTGCTGCTTGCTCATGACAGACAGGCAGCAGCTGAGCTGGAGAGCGTTGTCGTCAGAAAAGTCTCCAACAGCACAGAAAAAAGTCACTAGAGGTGTCTAAACAGTTGATAAATATAGCTTTGTTGCTATATTTATATAGCCCTGCTTAACCCCCTCTGCTCATCCTCACACTTGGCCATGTATGTTGCCCCCCCCCACACTTTGCTGGCATTTTTCAACATTTTGTCAGGGGCAGGGTTCTGCTTTCACAGGAGGGGGTTAGCTACACTTTAAGACCCAGCGGAGTTAGCCTGGCACACATGTTTGTGTTTGTGATGGTAGGGGGAATATGGGTTTTTCCTGACTTTTTTTTCCTGACTGAGGTTTGGAGTTTTTTAAACACCTTCCTTACGATATTCATCAGCGTAGTGGCAAGATAAGCTCCTCTAGTCTTGGCAGCGATATTTTCAGCTGGTTTGAAGATTTCAGCTATTGTTATAGTGTATACCAGTAGCCATTTTCTTATAGCCATTTCCTGACTTATGAAGAACAACCCTTGAGGGATGTTCTCTTGCCTTTCCCGTTTTGAACAGTAGCTGAGAAACCACAATGACACATGCAGCAATTAGACTTTTGAACACACATGGGCACTTTTTATATTTCTTTTGTACATTCATCCGGTTATACGTAGGATTTCCATTCTCCCAGCAGTCCATGCGTCGAGTAGATCCACAGATGGCTGAAGACGCGACTCCTGCAAACACCAACCGTATCGTTCGACAGATGATCTCTGGGAAGATTTGGCCACTGCACCCAAAGACGCCCTCATAAGTACAGGAAGGGATCCAAATTCGGAAAGAGGGCTCGTGGTGTGTCTGCTGGGCGCAGATCGGCCCGTCCCTCCCAGCCAGCTCTCTCTGGGCCGGCCCAAACCGCTCCGTGGCCTAGATCTGAAGCTGCTCTCTGGGGATGCTGATTAGAGCTCTAATGTAAACATCAGTCTGACCGCGGGGCTCCGCCATGCATTGCATGATGGGATTGACCCAGCTCCAGTCAATTACAGAGCCCTGCTGGTGCCCTGCTGGACAGCAAAACAAGCTCCCACAGAGAGTTGAAAAAACAGGCTTTGGTGGGTTTGTTCTGCATGTCTCTGCTTCTGCTGCAAAATTTGGGCCTGTCATCTAATATGAAGAGAGGTATTAAAACTGTGTCTTTTATGGGGGTTTTGCTCTGTGATTGTGTTTATTTCATAGCTTTAAAGAGCAACTAGTTTAAGAAAAGATGAGGTAATGTTCAGCAGAGAAATTGTAGCTCAAGAGGAAGAAAACACTTAAAGTAAGAAGATCAGTAATCCTTCAGTCTTTTCTGCAAATGGTAGATCACTGATTTAACTTCCCAGCTCTAGAGTTCAGTCAGAGTTCAGCAGACTTCAACTTAAAAAAAAAAAAAAAAAAAAACACATGGGAACCCAAGCTGGGGACCACAAACATAACAGAGCCTTGCAGGAAGATCCACACCCTTGAATTTTTGCACATTTCATCCCATTACAACCAAAAACTTCAGCGTGTTATGTTAGGATTTTATGCAACGAGGAGAACGTAGAGAAAAACAATCCTAAAATTCCAGTAAAATACTCACAGATTGTGGTTTTAATGTGGAAAAGTGTTAAAATTTTAAGGAGTACAAATATTTTGCAAGGGACTCTCATTTTATTAAAGTATTTGCTGTCAGAGTATAAATGATCATTTTAGCCCAGGTGAGTTTCAGCATATTCATCTTAATCCATAAAACACTTTAACAGATTTAGCAGTTGTACTTAAAGTTAATGGTTTAACTCGACATTTAGCTTTATTTCTGTAAAAAAAATCACCTTCCAGTTACATTTTTTGCAATAAAATAATCCACAACAAAAAGACTAGTTCATGCAAACCCCATATAATCTGCTGAGAAGGTCTTTAGAAACAAGTCAGGTGTGTGTGTGTGTGTGTGTGTGTGTGTGTGTGTGTGTGTGTCAAAAAGGCCAGGTTTGTAGGATTCGCGGTTAAAAAAGTAGAAAGAGGGAGCCTTGTGTTAAGAGTGAGCTGCCCAAGGGAGGAAATACCCGCTTTAGTAAATATTATGTGAATGTGTGTGATATACAGGAAGCGATTTTGGAGACTGAAGCACTCAGTTATTCTGGGAGCACACGTGTACGCGTGCAGGTCGGTTCATATCTAATCGCTTTTAATGAGGATTTATTTTTTTTTGCACAAGAATGAAAAACTGCGTCGCGCATGGGTGGGTTGCAGACGTTTGGGAGGGATGTTGGTTTTGGCCGACGTGGCCTACAGCAGGAGCAGAAGGCCACACATGTTTCTGCAGAGACCATGTGTTACATTCAACAGGATTTTGTTTCGTTTTGTCATTTTTAACACTATAAATCAAAGCTTTTTGAATTGTTTTTACCTCTTTTTAAGGTGCTTAAATCGGACCCTTCAATCTGAACCAGAACAACTTAATTCAGAACCTGGTTTTAATTGGATGTGTACGAACTTATTACCGTCATGTTGACAAATTTGCTCATTTTTAGACACAAAAAATTAAAAAAATACTTACCCAGGAATTAAAACTGCATTATGTAACTTTTACAAAAATCAAAAGTTTTCTGCTTATTTGTTAAAACTGTCTGAGTGTCGTGACATTTTGCTATGAGAGAGATAATCTGTGAAAAGGTCGAGCTCATCCACCTCCTCCCTGAGCTGCTATTGGTCTAAAAAAATGCACCGCTCCTGACTTAAAACAACCAATCAGAGCCAGGGGGAGGGGCTTAGCGCTGTCAGTCACCTTCATGTAGGCGCTGCTAAATGTGCTAATGGTGGAGAAACAACTCACCGTTCCAGGAAAACTGTTTATCCGCCGCCATCGGTGGCCATGCTAACTAGCATTAGCATTAGCTAACAATGTCAGGCTATGTTGTGGTGAACCAGCTGTAGCGCAGCAGAGAGCAGGGGGGAGTGTGTGAGCAGCGCGTACATGAGGGTGATTGACAGCGCTAAGACCCTCCTCCTGGCTCTGATTGGTTGTTTCTGACTGAGTGGTGTATTTCTGCAGTTAGTACTGGGAGCACTGGGAGAAGGCAGAGGAGCTGGATTTTTTTCACAGATTATCTGTTTTATAGTGTCACGACATCATGATAATTTTAGCAAATATGTAAAAAACTTATTTTTCATAAACGTTTCTTACTGCAACTTTAAGTTGTTGTTTGCTGAGTACATTGTACTCAGGAAATTTTTCATTGTTCTTATTTAAAATGACAAAATTAGCCATAGGATATGAAATATTTAAAATTAAAATTCCCAGAAGACGCAAAAATGCTGAATCATACACTAACATCTCCAGTTTCCGCTAACATCTGCTTGGATATTTTTTTGCCTGCAGCTTCCCAATCATCTCCAAACAGACACATCTGGTTAATTCACCTTTTTTTTTGGCCCTCAGCACAAACATTACGTTCCTGCAGCTGTCCTGATCGTTACTCCTTTGTTTTAGGCCATCTGAGGGAAATGAGCAATGTTTTCTCCACGGGTGTTTGTGAGCATCTGTGTCGGTGAGTGAGAACATCACCTTTACTTGGTGAATGTTCAACATGTGTAGCAGCGTGTGGGTCGCAGCCTACACAAGGAGGCTTTGTGAGCTGGCTGCTTGGCCTGCAGGGTGTAGTTCAGGGAGAGGTTGGCCACACTGTGGCAGCTGTGGAATTTCAGGAATGAAACTGGATTTTGGGTCTGAAGGGAGAATTGACTGCGTAGGTGAGCCTAGTGGAGGCGGAGGAGGAGGGAATATGTTATTTTGGGTGGATGTACAACAGCTTAATGTGTCTGAAATCCATTCAAACAACAGTTTGCTCAGTGTCAGCCTGAAGCGAAAGGTGCTTACATATAAATATCCAGAAAATAACCGTAATCCTCAGATCTGCTTGTTGCTTTTCGCATCTTTCTGTGTTGTGTGTATCCTGTGATGTGTGTGTGGACCCCAGTTGTAGTCTCCAGTACACTTGCCCTGTAATTGGTTGGCTGCTTTGGTGCCAGATGCTAAATGTGTTTCCAAGAGAGGCACATGTGGTTTGTCATTTGTGGTGGAGCAGCAGATCTAAATACAGAAGACAGAGTCTCTGTTTGTGTCTGATATTGAGTTTGTCTACTTTTATTCAAATGGTAAGGGTTTAAAATCAAATGTTTGGGGATTATGTAGTTATCGTACCGTTATGGTATATTTCCAACTTTTGTAAATACCGCTGTCTATGAGCCCCACTAGGTGTGCTACTTCCCAAGACAAATTAGCTTGACTTGAACAAGTAGAAGCCATGGCTATATCGGCAAAAACAGCGTGGAGAAACTCTCGCAGTCACTCCGTTCAATAGTCCCGTCCCTCACTTCGAACGTCTGTCATGGTGCCTCAACATGATTAGGTGACGTAGTTGCAAAGGGTCAATACAGAGGAGATCATGTTCAACTCAATGATGGCAAAGCAAGCCCTGATGACTATCCTTCCACCACTGTGCTTCACAGTTGTGATGAGGTATTTGTGTTGATATGCCGTGTTTGGGTTTCCTCAAACATCCATTATGGCCCAACATCTCTGCTTTGGTCTAATATGTTCAAAGAAGATTAGAGAAAAGGGACCTTCCCCTTCAACCCTTCCAACCAAAACCTTCTTGTTCTTGTTTTTTTATAAATGTGAATTAGCTGTCCGTTGTCTTAAAGGTTTTTGCTCTGCTGGCTAACCTTCTGCTGTCCACTTTAAATAGTTTGGAAATGGCCATATAACCCTTCCCAGGTTGATGGGCGGCAACAGTTGTTCCTGTTGCTGTTATAGAGGTGTTCGCACTGATAATGATCGCTTGCTTTAATTAGCAGGACTCAGGTGCTACCTGCCCTCTTAAATTTAACATTGTGGTTCTTCTTAGTTTCTCCCACACAGCTTTTACAGTTTGGCTTCGTCTTTGTGTAATAAATAATAAAAGCAATGAATCTGTTGTGTGTTTTTGTACATTTGAGGTTATATGGAAATAATAAGAACCTGGTAAAGAATCAGATCGTTTATGGTATGTCCTGATAGGTAAAACATTGTACTTTTTTTATTTCCATGACTGTACACTGTATGATCTTCCTGTTACGAACAGCAGAGGACTTTTCATTCATGGCGACTGGGTGGAAACCACTGGAAAGGCTGTTTTTAGCCTCAAGGTGTGTGCAGGCAGAAGAGAATGGAATGGCCGTGCTCCAGTTTTCCTTTGGCACTGCTGACTTCCAGAGACCCGATCAGGCCGGAGGCGGACACACCCAGCCAGACGTCCTCACTGTTTCCACTGCATGATGTTTAACCAGGCGTTTTACTGTTACTGATACAAACAGATGGATGTGGGATCGATGGCGACATTTGTTATTTGAAACTGTTATTACACCGGACACATTCGAAGCATGAAAAACAGGCTTGTTTTTCTGGGTGTAATCCTTATTGCGACTACAAGGAGGCAATAATACATCAGCAAGAAGAAGAAGCCATAAAATAGACCTAACTGGTCTTTTGGTGGGCTGCACAGTGGTAGCACTGGTGCCTTGCAGAGAGAAGGGAAAGGGTTCAAATGTGTGTTCTCCACGTGCATGCATGGGTTCTCTCCAGGTACTCCAGCTTCCTCCCATGGTCCAAAAACATGACTGTTAGGTAGGTTAAATGAATACTCTGAATTACCCTTAGATAGGAGTGTGTGCATAGTTGTCTGTATGTCTCTGTGTTGACTTGGTGACCTGTCAAGGGTGCACCTCACCTCTCGCCTAATGACTGCTGGAGATAATACATAGTAAGTAGCTGCACGCATCTATGGATGTTATTTTGATTTTTATGGTAACGAGAAACGTTACAATTCAATATCTGGCCTAAAAAAGAAATTTAATCCAACTTTTAAGCTATTATTTTGTTATTTCCAGCCTGCCAGCTGTGCTACTTGGCTTTGTGTCATAGAAGCAGTTCTGTTCACCCACCTCATAAACTCCTGAAAGGTTTTACTACAGTAATTTATCTTCTTGATCAGATCGCCTGAAACAGCCCATCTGCTGTACAGACGTAGCGTTTAAAGGAAAACTGAAACAGACTTTAACTGAGCTGCAGCCACAGGTTTTAAGGTATTCAAACGTGAATATGTTTAGCCTGGAGCTCTGTTATACAGTGCCTTACAAAAGTATTTAAAACCCGTCAACCATTTCAGATTTTATCACATTATTAACTTAAAAAACTTGAACTTAATTTTCCTGGATTTCGTGTGATAGACCAACAAAAAGTAGTGTGTAATTTTGAAGTTAGAGGAAAGTGATGCATGGCTTGGAAGACTGTTTACAGATGAAAAAATGAAAAATCCAATGGGGATTTGTATTTAGTCCCCTTTTACTCCGATACCCCTAATTAAAATCCAATTCAATCAATTGTAAATAGAGTCCATCTGGATGAAAGCCTCAGGTTTGCTCGAGAAGATTAGAGAACAGACAGCATCATGAGGACCACCATCAGACAACTCAGGAGGAATGTTGTGGAGAAGCTGAAAAAGGGCTTAGGTTATAAAAAAAAACATCGCAAGCTCTAAACATCTCACAAAGCTCTGTTCAATACATCATCTAAAAATGGAAAGAATGTGGCAAACCTACCAAGAAATGGCCATCCACCTAAACTGACAGACCACAACTCGGGTGGGGAAATCTGTTAACAGGAAAACCAGTAGTGTCACACTGCACAAATGTGCCCCTAACCACAAGAAGTGCCACAAGCCATACAGAGGACACAGTCAACATATGGAAGAAGGTCCTCTGGTCAGATCAGGCCAAAAATGTACTTTTTGGTCCACTTGAAAAACGCTACAAGTGGGAGAAAACCCAGGGAGCACCGGGACATATCCTGGTGGCCTGGCCCACTCGGCAATCGCTTAGGGGCCAAAGGTTCGGCTTAATAAAAAACAGTCCATGCCATTCGTGCAGCTCACTCGGGTATCTGCCTTGCTGACTGCAGTTGCGATAGGGAAAAGACACACACACCCGCTCACCCCCGTCCTGTCATTGTCTGTGGCCATCTGTCAAAGCAGTGCAGTTACACACCAGGTTGCGCACAGGTGTTATGCTGAAGAGTTCATGCCTTCTGAGATCTGCACACTCTTTCTTTTCAACCCCAGAATTGTTCTTCTGATTTGAAACTTGCACCAGAAAACACGTGTGATTGTGTAAAACATGGACATCCATAAGTCTGCAGTCCTTGGAGGTACCTTCCCCATTATTTGATGTTATACGTACAATATGTAACAACATAGGGTGAGAAAGCTAAAATTATTTTTAAAAAAATCACTTTACTAAAATCGAACTCTAAGTACTATGCTTTGGTCAGAAAACATTCATGCTATTGTGAACTTTTAGCTGCACAAATACAAAAACTAGATGCATGTCACAGGAAGACTGTCAGTTGGTGGGTTCTTGAGATAGTTTTGGCGGTACCGCCTATTGCAGCTGTCACAGAATCGGAACGTGACCGCACTGAAACGGTCAAATTTCTAAATTTGTAAAATGTTCTCAAATCTATATGTAATCTTAATAAATTGAATGATGTGAAACATTTCTGTTTGTTTCAATGACTTTGATTAAATTTAACCCAGTCTTGGGGATTTGTGTTTATCCTGTGGTGGTGGCCAGGGATGGTATCAGATTCCTGGCCTGGATTATTGTTCCGGTCTGCCCCTGGAGAAAACTAACGCTGCATATTCCCAATTTGAAACATGGTGGTGGCAGCACCATGCTGTGGGAATTCTTTTCCCCTGCAGGGACACCAATAAAACATTCATTTATAATCATATTATGACAAAACATGGAAAAGTTAAAGGGGTTTGATGAGTCTGGTTTGGATTTGATTCAAGACTTTTTGTATTTTGTGGTTTCTGAAATTACTTTTCTGGGTTCTGTTTAATCTCCTGTTGTGTTGGAGCTCTGACCTTATTACCTGCTCTTTGTTCATCCGGTTGGTCCATTCCTCACTGCCCAGCCTAGGGCATGAGCCGAGTGGGTGTGAGGGAGAGCGGTGAGAGAGTTTACTGCCAGGAGGAGCTTTCACCTTGAATCAGGGGTGCCAAAAGCTACGGTCCTGAGACTTTTGGATGCATCCCTTCTTCAGCACACCTGAATCAGACCTCTGCAGAGCTGATGAGGGAATTCAGACATTGGGTTCAGGTGTGTTGCAGAAAGGATCCAAAAGCTGCAGGACAGTAGCCCATGACCTGGGGACTCCTGCCTTAAATCACGTGTAAAATTCCCCTGAAATCTCTTCTGAATTCATGTATATTTACAAACCATGAACCATGAAAATGTCCTTACACATTCCTGCATTTTCCACCCCTTCATTAAGCTGCTGAGGTTTCGGGAATCTCCCATTAGAGGACACTGCAAAGACCCTGTTGCTTCCGCCGCTTTGAGCCGAGGGACGTCAGAGAAACGTCACGCGTGTATCATAACTCCCGAGCCATCATCCACTCCCAGTCAGTTCCTTCTGGGCAGCCCTGAATGGGTCTGTGTGTAGGAGCTGAGTGAGCTTTTGGTGTTCCTCCAACTTCCAACGCTTCAACTCTGATCTTAGCTCACAAAGAGGTGGTTTCAGCTCCAGGAGTGTGGCACCTCATCATCATTATGTAACACTGCAGCTCAAAAGCTGGACACCAGCCCTGCTTGTTGGCCTTTCAAAGGCATTTAAATTAATGGTTAGTGGCCAGGCCTTTGCAGAACTTGCTGACATGCCAAAGGAGGTAATTCAGCATTTTCAGGTGTGTTGGAGCAGGGATGGATCCAAAAGTTGCAGGACAGTTGGCATAGGTCCTGAGTTTTACGCATAGTCCAAACTAGGGCTGCAACTAACGATTATTTTAGTAATCAATTATCCTATTGATTATTCTGACAATCGGATAAAAAAATTGGCACATTCTGCATATTTTTCATTTAACCGCTTAAACTTATTTGATACAATATTAGAAATACATTAAAAGATGCTAATTTATTGCTTAAAATGCAACAACAGCATTCCTTTAGTGAACGTTTGATCATTTGTAGCAAAGGATGCATCTGCAGCTAAAAAATACTTCTAACATCAACATGAGAAAAGCTCAGTCCTTCCTGCTTGACTGGACGTCAATATAGTAGGACTGATCGGTTGACCGATTAATAATTGGACAGCAAAAAATTGAACAAGGTAAAGTCAAATCTATGCCACTTCAGGATTTTTGGTTAGAACATAATTACAGACAAAGAAGTTTTTAATATATATATATATATATATATATATATATATATATATATATATATATATATATATATATATAAATAAATATTTTTTGTACAGTTTTGGCTTCATTAGTGCTCTGAATATGTTGTTCTTTCAGCAAATGGCCTTTTTTTGAGTCTCTATACTCCAGTTAACGATTAACCAATTACGAAATTAGTTAACGATCATTTCAATAATCAATTTGTCACAATTAATCGTTTCAGCCATTGTTTAAACAATGTCCAGTGAGGTTGTGTGCAGGGCTTTGAGAAGACTGTTCCAGCAGCTTCATCCAGTCCAGAAAGGGTCTCTGGAAAAGCCGAGCCGGGTCCAGGTTTCAACCGTGTAGCTGCTGATTTGAAGTGAAGTTAAAGAACTCGGTGGTATATCGTCCATTTTCTCAGATCCATCTACTTTGTGCAAAGCACCATTAAAATAACCCCACAGCATGATGCTGCCACCTCCATGGTTGAGAGTATTGTTAGGTTTAAAAGCTTCATCTTGGCTCCTCTAAACGTTATTGCTGTCATTATGACCAAACTGCTCAATCTGAAAAGTGTTTTCCAGATAAAATTTCACATGTTGATGCCAACAGAGAACAAAGGGGGTATTTTAAATCCCAACTTAAAACTGGCTTCACCGCAGATGGAGACACTGGTGTCCCAGCAGCGTTGCTGGTTTCTGGGTTGCTCTTGAACGTTTCCTACCATCTGAGGGTGACTGCTTAGGTTTTCGGTCAAACTTTGGCAAAGTGGTGACACATCTGTAAAATGCAGATCTTGAATTATCCGCAGTTCTTATGTTACTGGCTCCAAAGGACGTCTCTAACTGGTGTAAACTCTCCTTTTTCAGATCTTCACTGAGCTCCCTCCGACACTCCCATTGTTCTGTGTGTCAGACCAACAGATCAGTCTAAATGATGACAAAGAGAAACATCTTCTAATTGAAACATCAAATTCTTTGTGCTTTCTTTTTAACAGTTTAACTTCAAACCCATTCAAGAGCAAAACAATCCAGTAAAGACATTGAGAGAGAAAAATGTTTGAAACTTCGCTTATAAGGAAGAAAAACTGGGAATTTCTGCATAAAAAGCATTTCCAGTTCGTTTATTTTCATTAAATTACTTTCAGATAAGAAGTTTGATTAATTATAGAAGTATCACATGAATATCATCAGGGAGAAAGAGGATTAAAGTCCCGCTCTAATGTTTTGTAGATCCAGCAGCTGGAGACGCAGGTGATCGATGCCGAGAAGCGAGCGTTTGCTGCAAACCAGCAGGTGAGGTTAAAAAACTTCTGCCCGGCAGCGTCCGTGGAGAAAGCTGTGCAGCTTCACATGCGGTTATGTGCTGTGATCCCAGCTGAAGTGGATGGAGGAGAAGCTGAAGGCACCAGACGGCCAGCTTGGAGACTCTGAGATGCGTTTGTTTCAGCAGTGCCAGGAGCTGCAGGCCTCGGTGCAGGAGAAGGAGGAGGTGATCGCCCAGCTGGAGCAGCAGCTGGAGGACCAGGTACATCATTCCCAGATCTTCGTCTGAAAACTCCCAGACTGTTGGGAAGCTGTTCATGTTCATCCTCAGAGAACTGCTCTGTGTTCATTTCGACAGAAACAGACTCGACTCCAGGACGCCAAGACGGTGGAGGAGAAAGCAGCTAAGATCAAGGAGTGGGTGATGCTCAGGCTGTCAGAGGTAAGAATGAGATCAAGTATTATTACCACATTATGCTTCAGAGCCAATCATTTGTTTTACTTTAGTTTGAGGTGGAGAACGCAGGATTAAGAGAAACCAACATGAAGCAGGACGCACAGATCTTGGAGCTGCAGAAACAAGTGCAAGGTGAGGTGCAGCAACTCCTCGTTGCCACTGCATGTCTGCCTGCAGGAAGTTTCCCTCCTCTCATGTGTGTTTGTGCTTGCAGCCTTTGAGCAGAGGTACATCGACGATCAAGGAGTCCCGTGCAACCCTGGTGAGGCGCAGCGTCTCAGCAGCCTCACATTTGGATGCTTTCAGGTGAGGGGTAAAAACCCCCAAGTCCTTACCGGGCCGGCGCCATCTCAGCGGACCCTCAGCACACAGGAAGAGATGGACACACTCAGAGACACAACTCGTAAGTCTTCACATAGTAGAAAACGTATTTTTTTAACTAAACCAAACAAGCAGGGAGAAGTAACATTTATATGCATGCTACATTGATGTTTTAATTTAATTAACAAGCTAAAGGGACCTGAAACCCTTCGAACAGAACTGTGTGGCACAACATGTTGCATATGTCTGCACAGAAAAATGCCACTCACAACATGGCCGCACAACTGACACGCTCGGACTGTCACGCGCAGCCCGTTCTTCTATCTCTATGCTGCTTGAGACATTTTCAGGATTTTCTTTTGAATTTTGATGCAGTTAATAGGAGCTTTGGTGGGGTGACATTCAAGTGCACTGCCATAGATTAGAAAATCATCAAAAAGGTCATTTACTGTAATACTTAAAAAAAAAAAAAAAACAGTGAAAGTCATAGATTACATACTGGTAAAATAGGTAAAATAAAAGTGAGGTGTAAGGCTCTGGGAGGACAGTAGGAACATTATGGGGGGGGCTATTTGTGAAATTACACAATAAAGAATTAACAGCAATAATCTGGGTTATTTAGCCTGTCATAAGAGAAAAAATGGGAGTTCATTTTTCAAAATCATATTTTCACCATGTTATTCATTTATTTATAAATGTTAGTTTTACAACTAAATATTTAGTTAACAAGCTAAATATTTAGCTTCCTACTAGATATGAAGCTAAATGTTTAGCTAAGCAAGCTAAATATCCATCCATCCATCCATCCATTCTGCTTCAAACCAAACATTTAAGTCGCAGTCTAAATATTTAGCTCACAAACGAAATGTTTTGTTTGAATCTAAATATTTAGCTTGGAAACTAAATGTTTACCTTCAAACCAATCAGTTTGAAACCAAATATTTAGTTGGCATGTTAAATATTTAGTTTGCTAACCAAATATTTTGATTGAAAACTAAATCTTCAGCTTGAAGCTAAATATATAGATTGCTAACAAAATATTTAGTTTTAATCTAAATATTTAGTTGCAATGGGCCCAAATCTGCTTTTAGTTAATCTTTTTCTGCAAAATTTTGCAAATTCACTCAGCACTAGGACTGCTTTCTCAGGGAAAAGGTTATTTCTCAAGTGTTACATTACTTTTCAGTGATGTGTTTCTGTTTGTTTTGGCAGAGAGGGGTGTTAAACACGCAGCTTCCTCAGACAGAGGTGGTGACGTCCACAGACAGAACCAAAGTGGGCTTGTGATTTCTCCACAGGAGGACAGCAGTGCACCAAAGAAAAGCCCTGAAAATGTGTGCGGACCTGAGTCCCATGGAAGCTCACGTCAGCCCTCCATTGCTGCTCCAGAGGGGGAAGAAGTGTCTGAGGGCAGAGGGGAGCTCTCCGGGTTCAGCCGACCCTGCAGTGAGAACTACCTGACGGCTTCGGATGACAGCAGCTCCTTGTTTGACGATGACATGCAGCGTGCTGAGCGACCCATTTTCGGCCTGGTCCAGTTGTCAGACGTAGCGCCAATGGGGGGTTTGAGCGGGGGGGAGGAAGGGAGCAAGGCTAAGCTGGAGGACTGTGCCTCCGAGGAGCTCAACCAACGATTTCAGTCTCAGAGACTTGACTCCTCATCGTCTTCCAGCGAGCCGACCACACCCAGCCCCATCCTCACACCAGCCCTGACGCCGAAACGCCCCAACGCCCCCCGGGACCCAACGGACAACCCAGCTTCCCCTAAACAGCCTCGTCTGAGGCACACAGCGTGCGGGTTGCTAAACGCCCCTCTGGTGAAGAAACATCTGAGCCAGCCTCCAGTCGGCAGCGAGGCCCCACAAGGACAAACACGCAACGCGCTAAGCATGCTCCGCCCCGTCCGGCCGCAGGAAACTGTCCTGGACCAGCACCTGGAGGATAGCATGGAGACAGGAAGGGATACGCCTCCGGAAATCCCTCCTGCCTCACCAACATCCTACCAAACGCCATCCGAGTCCAGTTCTGAGAAGAATGATTGTGACGCCTCAGGGCCCTGCAAACCCCCCACTCCTCCTTTACACAGACTCCCCTCCTGGGTACGACTGCTGTAAAAAACTAGTCCTTCATGAAGCCACACTGCAAAAACACAAAATCTTACCAAGTATTTTTGGTCTAGTTTCTAGTGCAAATATCTTGAATTAACTTGAAATAAGACAAAACTAACTTTCAAGCAACTTTTCAGCAGATATAAGAGCTTGTTTAAGTCAATAATTCCTTAAAGCTGCAGTATATAACTTTTACTATCGCTGTTTAAAGAAATGCCCCGTTCCCAACCTAAAACAACCAATCAGAGCCTGGAGGAGGGTCTCAGAGCTGTCAATCACCTTCATGTACACGCTGCTAAATGTGCTAATGGTGGAGAAACAACTCACTGTTCCAGGAAAACTGTTTATCCGCCGTCATCGGAGGCCATGCTAACTAGCATTAGCATCAGGCTATGTTGTGGTGAACCAGTTGTAGCGTAGCAGAGAGCAGGGGGAGTGTGTGAGCGTGAGGGTGATTGACAGCGCTAAGACCCTCCTCCTAGCTCTGATTGGTTGTTTCTGACTGAGTGGTGTATTTCTGTAGTTAGTACTGGGAGCACTGGGAAGAGGGCAGAGGTTGCTTGATTTTTTTCACAGATTATCTGTCTTATACTGTCACAACATAATTATAATTTTAACAAATATGTAAAAAAACATTTTTCATAAAAGTTACATACTATAGCTTTAATATTGATAAAAGGTTCTAATTATAAATTAAATAATCTGCCAGTAAAATGAGACATTTTTCCTATATAATAGATTAAAATATGTTGTTCCACTGGCAGATTATTTCACTTATAACTAGAATTTTTTCATTTATACTAAGGAATTATTGATTTCAAACAAGCTCCTATATTGTACTGAAAATTTACTTTTAAGTTAGTTTTGTCTTATTTCAAGTGTATTCAAGATATTTGCCCTAGAAACTGGACCAAAAATACGTGGTAAGATTTGCAGTGTGCCACTTGTTGACATTTTATGATCTAAAAGTTGCTTGTGTGCATCACAGGAAAGTCGTATCTATGCTGTTGCTAAGTCAGGGATCAGACTATCTGACACATCCTGTTCGGGTCATCCCAGCCGAGGTAGGACCCTTTGGAGGAGTCAGTTTCTTTCTTTGCTGTGTTTTCTTGCCTAAATAATGCGTTATCCCTTCAGATCCGTCTCTGCAGGCCTCCTACCCTGCCTTTGTGATGTACACGTCGCTCATCTATAAAAACATGACGACCCCCGTTTACACGACGTTGAAGGGGGTGAGTGCAGCAGGTTGTCTCACCTGATGGGATGTCCAAGCGGAGCTGACTATGACCTGCAGGGTTGTTCTGCAGAAAGCCACTCTGCTGAGCAGCAGTCCGTTCTCCGACGAGTCCTCCAGCTCTGAGGAGTCCTCCAGTTCCGGAGAGGAGGACGGCTCCGTCTGCAGCTCCCACGCCTCCTCGGGCTCCAGGAAGGACAGCAGCCCGGGAAGTCCACGCTCCCTCAAAAGAGGTACAGGTGGTGTCGGCTGGAGGTTTCCTCAGAGTTGGCAGGAGTTCAAAGTTGACTGAACCACAGCAGGAGGGGGGGTGGAGCAGGTTTACTGGGTTCCAATGGAAGTGTGGAAAAGTCTGGAAAATGTGGAATTTGATATGTAGGTCTGGATATGTGTGGAAATCGTCTGTCTGAAAGTAGCATCCATCCATCCATCCATCTGTATGTTCATCCATCCATCCATCCATCTGTATGTTCATCCATCCATCTATATGTTTATCCTTCCATCCATCCATCCATCTGTATGTTCATCCATCCATCTATATGTTTATCCTTCCATCCATCCATCCATCCATATGTTTATCCATCCATCCATCCATCCATCTGTATGTTCATCCATCCATCTATATGTTTATCCTTCCATCCATCCATCCATCCATCTATATGTTCATCCATCCATATGTTTATCCATCCTTCCATTCATCCATCCATCCATCCATCCATATGTTTATCCTTCCATCCATCCATCCATCCATCCATCCATCCATATGTTTATCCTTCCATCCATCCATCCATCCATCCATATGTTTATCCTTCCATCCATCCATCCATCCATCCATCCATCCATCCATCCATCCATCTGTATGTTTATCCTTCCTTCCATCCATCCATCCATCCATCCATCCATCCATCTGTATGTTCATCCATCCATCCATATGTTTATCCATCCATCCATCCATCCATCCATCCATCCATCCATCCATCCATATGTTTATCCTTCCATCCATCCATCCATCCATATGTTTATCCTTCCATCCATCCATCCATCCATCCATCCATCCATCCATCCATCTGTATGTTTATCCTTCCTTCCATCCATCCATCCATCCATCCATCCATCTGTATGTTCATCCATCCATCTATATGTTTATCCACCCATCCATCCATCCATACATCCATATGTTTATCCATCCATCCATCCATCCATCCATCCATATGTTTATCCTTCCATCCATCCATCCATCCATCCATCCATCCATCCATCCTTGATTTTTGCAGGTTCCAGCTTTGACCACTAAAAAAATATCTGACACGAAACATCAGGAATTTCCATTCAAGGACTCAGAACTTGAGTTTAAAACAATTATCCCAAACATTACAAATGAAACTCTTCATTTTCTGTTTATCCGTTTGTTCGTTGCTGCTCCACCTGTAATGTCTCTGAATGTCCTGCAGCCGTGTCTGTGGCGTCCATGACATCAGAGAGTGACTACGCCATCCCTCCGGATGCCTATTCCACGGACACAGAGTGCTCTGAACCCGAACAGAAGCTCCCCAAGACCTGCAGTTCGGCCAGCGACAACGGCAAGAGTGTGAGCCACACGTTCCAGCATTGAGCAAATCGTTGTCAAGCCTTAATCTGTATTCAGAGGAGGAAGATTTTACTACACAATCTAATGCTGAATTCTCGTTGATCAATATGAGTTTCTTCAGATGTATTTTTTCAGAATACAGTTGTTTAAACTGCAGTGTGTTTCAGGAACCAATGGAGAAGTCAGGCTATCTGCTGAAAATGGTTAAAACTTGGAAGAAAACCTGGAAGAGACGCTGGTTTGTCCTCAAAGATGGAGAGCTGCTCTACTATAAGTCACCAGTATGTTTTATCTATTTATAAAACCTTAATTTTAGTATTTTTGAAACATATCTTCCATTGCTAGATGCTTTGAATCAACTCATTTAACAAAGAATACACAAGAAATTCCCTTTTTATTTTTTAATTTTTACTCAAGACGGGAAAAGCAAGAGAACATCCTAACGGGATGAACATCAAAGAAAAGTAACTGAAACAGAAATGTTTAAAAGCAGCAAATGTTTCTCGTAAATTAGATTTGAGCCCTTCTTTATCCTAAATCACGGGTCTGGTGAAAACGCTGAAAAAAAGCAGGAAAATCTCAGAAGAAAGCTGCTGTTTGAACATCCAACATACAGTGGACCCCTGGCTATTTGCGATTCAGTATTCGTGGATTTTTCTGTAGAGCATGTCTAAAATATTCTAAAGGAAATGTAGCTTGGGAAGCTGAATTACCGGGTACAATGCTACTTGACAGGCTGTTGGCTGGTGTCTCCAAAGCAGCCAATCCAGGAGCGGCATTCGTTTTCCTCGTCCCTGATTGGCTGCCGATATAGGAAAGACTGGATGCTAGCTTCTGTGATAGAGCTAAGACGGTTTCCACAAGGGCTGGGCATATCAATCTAAAAATTGATACTATTGATACCAAGGTGAGTATTGGTATTGGATCGATGCTAGCGTGAAAAGATCAATACTTTTGTTTATGGTTTCTTTTCCATATGTCCAGCAAATTAATTGATTTTCCTCACCAAGGTCTTGCCTATATGCAGGAATTAAAATCCCAGAGCTTACATTTTTAATTTGACAGCAGGATTTCGTAGCTTTATGTTTGCACTCAAAACATCTGCTTTCATTCCCCCGTAAGCACCAGTTTACACAAACATTTAAAAGCAGTTCACCATAGAGAGCTCTGAGCTGCAAAAAAAAGTTGAGGAGGGAGGAGATCCCCTGACCCCGACCCCCGACACAGAGACAGAGGTCTCTGGCAGAGGCTTTTCAGCCAAAAAATCAGGAATATCCAGGTAATCTCCATCATAAATCTATGCTTTTCACAGTGTAATCTGTGATCAGAAATGCAATTTTATCAGACTGGTTATTATTATTTTCTATTCAGACAGCTGAAAAAAATCTCACTGGAACTCAAAAACATACACTTATGTAAAGATATAGACCTCAAACCTGAAATTAATATGATAACGCTTTGGTTTTTTAAATTTATTATTATTATTATTAATATTATTATTATTATTATTAATGTTATTTATTATTATTGTTTATGGCGACACTAACCCTGTATTTAGTACTTTGTATTGGATATCAAAAATTCCTTGTATCACACATCCCTTGTTTCCACTGTGCGTATTAATGCATATTAAGGTATATTTGGTGTTTGAACTATTAAAATATGTGGTTATTAGCATTTTTAGAGGGGGTATTCTCATGTATTTTAGTAATTCACAGGTGTTTGTGGTCCCTAACCCCTGTGAATACCAGGTTTCAATCTCCTAAGCCCATTTGGAAGTGTGTAATTGTGTATTAATGTGTAATAAAAGCTAGACTTTTATTTTGAAGCAGATCTATGAGCTTTATTTTGAAAGCCGAAGGTAAATCCTGTCTCCTGTTTAAAGTAATCTCTTACTTAATTTACAATCTATTATGTTTTATTAGTTTATGGTTGAAGGCCAACCTGCTGAATTTTAGCAACCAGAGACCAAGGAAAGGTTTTGTCACTGGTTGCTATGGTGATTCCCGCTTTTGGAGGGAAGGCCAGAAGCCCGTAGCACTGCTCTTCATCGGACAGACAAGCAACAATTTCAGACTTAAACAAACAGTCAGCGAGTAACAACTATAAGTAATAGCGGAAAAAATTCTTAACTCTTAAGAGGCAGAAGCTTCTGAGTGCCAGGCAGAGACACTTTTATGTGTCTACCTTGTTTTATACTGAAGATATGACAAGTTAAGGAGACGCTTCACTTCAAGGTTTGAGATTCAGAGAAGAATTATAATGGCTGTAAATGGGAGGGTTTGTGTGCAGTCTCTGAACTCAGAGGTCACGTGACGGAAAACCTGAAGTCTTATATCACTGTGAAGCACACTGTGTGAAAGTCAACGAAAATATCCACATTATGATGTATAAGTTATATATGTGTCGAAAAGAGTGTGGGCATGAAAAGAGTTTAGGTTAAAAAGGTTTTGAGTATTTTTTAGGGTTGAACTCCAGAGTGTGTGACACCATTGCCCTAAGGGGAATATTCTGTGGTAAAATCTAGAAATATTATGAAACTTAAACTCTGATTGTGTAAAAACTAAAAAAGGTATCAACGTGTAAATTCGGTGAGACGAAGTTTGACGATTGGTGAGCCACATAAACTCTGATTAGTGTTTCTGCTGTACCGTATGGCTGACATATGGAGCTTCAAAGAGTCCTGTGTTCTCTGACTTCTTTTGGCAAAATCCCATTACAGTCTATGAAAATATTTCATGTGTTACTTTAGCTAATATGTTCTTACCAAGATTCTTCAACCATGGATCTATTTAGGGTTGATCAAGGAAGGAAAAAGTCACCAGGAATTCAGTTTGAGAAACATCTTATTATTTTTATTACCTTGAAACTCTAAAGTTGACTCTTTCTCCGACAGAGCGACGTGATCCGAAAACCTCAGGGCCAGATCGAAGTGAACGCGAGCAGCAGCATCACCCGTGGAGACGGCAAACAAGTTCTTCAGGTGTTTCAGCTCAAACAAAAGCTGTTAACTTCAGATCTGTCACCTCATTTATTAATGCTTTTATGTTTGTTTGTTTGGTTTTTTTTTTTTTTTTTTTTTTTTTTTTTTTTTTTAGATCATGACAGGGAAGCATGTTTATTATCTGAAAGCGGACTCTCCTAACCTGCTGGAGGAGTGGCTGCGCGTCCTGCAGAGCGTCCTGAGGGTGAAAGCTGCCAGTCCTCTGTTCACTCAGCCAGATATCCGGCCCATCATGAAGGGACTGCTCATCAAGGTCCGCAACAATTTACTCGTGTACTTTAACACGCCGCATGGATTAAACAAATGATTACACCTCCTTGTACAAGATTTTATAGCCTTTTAACTTTATCTTCAGTTCATCGCATTACAATCACAAACTTTACTAACAAAGCATTTTAGAGGAGTTTTATTTGAGCAACACTAAATAGTGAATAATTGTAAAATGCAAAGATTTTTTGTTTTTGGGTTAGCCCCCCATTAGTCAGTACTTTGTAGATACGTCTTCCACTGCAAGGTGGATGTGTTTACCAGCTTTGCACGTCCATCCCTTGTTTCCTGTTAGCGGTACGGGACGGGTCGCTGCGGTTCGGTATGCTACTTTATGAACCTGAGGCTCTTTTGACCTTCTGCAATGGCTCTTAATCAGGTTTTTTGTATTAATTCCTTATTTGTCATGGAATAATTGCACTGAATTTCCACCAAAAAAAAAAAAAAAAAAAAAAAAAAAAAAAATCCATAACAGAAGATGATTTTTAGATTTTTTTTGTTTTTAGGTTGGAAACACTAAATATGCCTACCCTATTTTTTTTTTTTTTTTTTTTTTTTTTTTTTTTTTTACAAAGTTTCTTGTTTTTCTTCATTTCAAAACCTTAAATTGGAAATAAAACAGTGGTTCTTTAAAAATGACAACAAAATTCATATAGTAGATAGTTATGTTTTTTCTAAAAGCTCATGTAACATTTGTGCATCAACTTGAAAAGATGTTAAATAATATTTAATTTTAAGAATTACTCATCAAATGTAGAGAAAGCTGTAATATTTTAACAGTTTGTTGGTAGTTGTATCAGTACATTAGTCCACAACTGGCTGTTTGAGGACAGTCATGATCTTGATGAATGAAACTCAATGAAAATGAGTTTGACACCCTGATCTAGACGCTGAAAATTCAGCCCGTTCTTATATGAAAACCAGCTCAAACTCAGTCAGATTCGATGAGGAGCATCTGCAAACCTCAACTTTTAACTCTTGCCACAAATTCTCAATTGATTTTAGTCTCGGCTTTAAAGCACTGCGATTTAAAGGAGCAGTATTATGTAAAATCGACTTTTTTGAGCTTTACATCATGTTATAATGTTATTCCCTCATCAAAAACGTACCTGGAGTGTTGCCTTGATTCTTTCATGCATGTTTGAGAAATCCTTGAATCTCCCATGGCAACCATTCAGCCGTGCAAAAACGCCTGGGTGGATCCAGCTCCACCTTCAGGGTGCAGCTTCTCCTCAGAGCTGCAGTTTCTAAGCTTCTGAGCTGTCCTCCACCTCAGTCTCAAGTCCTTTGCAGCCTCACACATGTTTTTCTTCAGGGATCACCGTGTGTTTATCTCCATCCATCTTCCCATTAACTCTAACCAGTTTCTCCGTCCCTGTTGCAGAAAAGTAGGCCCACAGCATGATGCTACAGCCACCATGTTTCATCATGGGGAAACAGAACTTCTTATAGCTTTCTTTCTAATGGTTGTCTTGTTGACAGATTTTCTCTCTTTGGCTGTAGATCTCTGGAGCATTACCCCGGGCCTTTTCGCCACCTTTCTGATTAATGCTCTCTTTACCGGGGCTGCCAGTTTAGATAGAAGATACTGAACAATATATTTTAAAACAAACCCTTCTTTAAGCTTCACAACCTCCTCCTGCATTCATTGGTCTTCATGTTTCGTCACTAATGTTCTCCAGGAAACCCTGAGGCCTTCACAGAACAGCTGGATTTATACTGAGGTTAATTTACACACAGCTGGACACTATTTGCTATTCATGTGAATAAAAGAGGCAATTTGTTGCACTGGATATTATTTAGAGGTGTCATAGTAATGGGGGCTGAATAATAAAGCACACCACACTTTTTAGATTTTTTTAATTTTTTATTTTACAGTATCCACAGTTGTCATTCAGCTTCACAGTTATGCAATACTTTATAAACTACATAAAAGTCACCAAAAATATATTAAAGTTTGTGGCTGTAATGTGACAAAATGGGAAAAGTTCATGGGATTTTGATACTAATTTGCAAACAAACTTACGTATTTACCAAATTATTTTTTTTATGTTATGTTTGGACTTAAATCGCTGCAGCTCTTGAACCTCGTAGCTCTTCTGTTCTAGGTAAAGCATGGCTATTCAAAGCGGGTCTGGTGCGCTCTGATCGGCAAAACTTTGTACTACTTCCGCAGCCAAGAGGACAAGGTTTGCTTCTCTGTCACTCAAGACATACAAACATGAAAATGTAAGGTTGCCGTCTGGTGGTCAAACCCAGAACTGCCTCTGCTTACAGTTCCCTCTGGGTCAGATTAAGCTGTGGGAGGCCCGGGTCGAAGAGGTGGACGGGTCAAAAGAGTCAGATGATGAACTGAAAGCATGTGAGCGGAGCTTAGAGGCAGCTCCCTTTACTGTCGCCGTCCACCCTCAGGAGCAAAGCCCGACCTACTTGCTAATTGAGTCCCGCCATGAAAAGGTCAGTGTCTGAAACGCCTCACAAAAAAAAAAAAAAAATAACAAAGAAAAAGTATTTAAGTTTGGAATAATGTGAGAGGTGTTGGGGGGTTTCTTATGATGTTGATATGTGTGACGTTTTAGGATTCGTGGCTGTACCATCTGTCTGTGGCAGCAGGTACGACGGTGGGCAAAGTTGGCACTGAGTTCGAACAACTGGTGGGAAAACTCTTCCAAGTGGACGGAGATGCAAGTGAGCAATTTTACTCAAGGAATTTCAAGTGCAAACGCAACGGCTGCAACATCCACTCATCATAGGCCTGATTTTATTTTCATTGTGGACTTTTATTTATTTTAAACTGTTCGTTTTTGTATGGGGGAATGATTATACCACAAACAGCTTTACTGATCTTTAAAAACAGGAATTGGATGCTTAAGTTTGCATGTATGGTGGATTTCTCTTTGATCCTCACACAGTCAGTCAGTTTTTATAATTTGGGGCATATAGACAGGTTCCCAAAAAATTAACTTATCCCTCAGTTTTTTTTTTTTACTTTACATGTGCAGTCCATCAGGTGTAAGCACACCCCACTCAATGCTTAGAAAAGGGAGACATTTTTATGTACAGCGCTGTGTAAGGGCCAAAATTAAGACTATTACGCACTTAGCGGTGGGTGCTTCCTGGTCGAAGGAGGCTATATTCATCCCAAAACCAGCAGCTGATCTGATTATTGGTAGGCCGACTCCGGTAACCGAACAGCCGATCCTGGCTAACTAGAAGGAGACTACACATTTGCGTTAGCATTGGAGAGGCTAGTGACTAGCATGCCTAGCCTGATCGCACACTGGTGTTCGTTTGAGAGAATTTACTGTAATCCAACATGACATCAAGGATAAATATTAAACATAAAACATATATACACAATTAGCATTTACAATAATATTGTATACATATATTTTATGTTTATTATTTATGCATGATGTCATGTTAGTAAATTCTGTCAAAAGAACAGTGTTTGACCAGTCCAGGCATGCTAGTCATTAGCCTCTCTAATGCTAACGCAAGTGAGTAGCCTCCTCCTCATTTGCCAGCGCCGGCAATTAGTTACGTCTCCCAGCCTCCCAATAATCAGATCAGTATCTGGTTTTGAAATGGATACAGCCTCCTGAGACAAGGAAGCAGCCACCGCTGGGTGCACAATAGTCTTAATTTTGGCACTAATACTGCACCATATTTATGTGCTTTGTGTAAAACAAAGCACATAAAATATTATCCTACACCAGAATTTTTAATAATTTCCTGCATTTCAATTGGTATTTTACACATTTTTTTTTTTATTTTATAAAAAAATATATATATTTTTTTATTAAATGCAGATTAAAATCCATTTCTTGTTTGAGATGTAAAGTTGAATAAAAAGCCTTTTTTGGATTTTATCAACTTGAACTACATATAAAAAGATGTTTTCATGGGGGAAGAGAACAGTTCATCAGATTCTCTGGTTGTTTTTCAGATTCTCAGATCTGGAAACATCCCACGCTGTGTTTCAGGAAGGAGGCTCTCTCTTCTCCTCTCACCACTCTGCCCTCACAGGCCCTGCAGACAGAGGCTGTCAAACTCTTTAAGGTACACTCACAAAAAAAGGAAAAGAATGCATTTTTACCGAGAGGTGTGCACAAATACTTGAAAGTTAATTGTTCATGCTTTATTGTGCAAGCTTCACCAGTAAGAAAACACTGTTTTCCAACATCTCTTTTGTCCCCAGACCTGTCAGCTTTTCATTAATGTTGCAATCGACGCTCCGGCCATCGACTACCACGTCTCTCTGGCTCAGAGTGCTTTGCAGGTGTGTCTGGCCCACCCGGAGCTTCAGAACGAGTTCTTCTGCCAGCTCATGAAGCAGACCCGCATGAAGCAGCCGCAAAGCCATGCTGGACCTCTGCAGGTTGGTGCTTTCACCACAAGATGGCGCCAATAGTGCATTAAATCTGGTACTTGAAGCAAGAGGGAGATAAAGGAAGCAAATTAAAGCTTTTCACTTGTCTATCTAATGCTGCTGAGTCGAACTAAGGAAGAGTTTAACTTTTTTACGGCAAATGTTGACGTTAATAGTTTTTTTTTTTTTTTTTTTTTTTTTTTTTTTTTTTAGCAATAGGAAGTGCCTGGCTCATTTCCAACCCTAGTGAGCCTCTTATCAGTCACACCAGCAGGGTGCAGAAGTCAGTGAAACCTTCGGTGTGTTTCAGATTAGATTCCAAAGTATGACTGTGTGTCACCAAACTGAACAATAAAAACTCACAAACAGAATGAGTCATCCCAGCGTCCTCCTTTGTGTCCATGAAGAACGGGTTAGGTCACACCTGCAATCAGAGTTTTGGTCAGATGTTTTGTTGTTATTTCACTAACAAATCCTACAACTCGGTCATGTGACCCAGCTGAAAGTATAAGGCATCTGTGTTTGCGTGTCCTCCTGCAGGGTTGGCAGTTTCTGGCTCTCTGTGTCGGATTATTTCTGCCTCGCCATCCTTTCCTCTGGCTGCTTCAGGTTCACCTGAAGACACATGGAGACTCCAGGTGGGAAAACACTGAAGATCCCAACTCTGATGCACAGGCGGGAAAATACAAACAGAAGGCTGAATCAAAAATGTTTGTCAGAGTTTAAAATTATTGATCATTTTCTTCATTATTAAACATCTTTGTGGGGTTTCTATGATCCTCTCAGTCTCAAAAATACACTATAATTTAGTTAAATATCCCAGCAAGTTGCCTCTCAGCCCACACTTCCTGTAGCTTTCAAGTAGCTTCCTGTATAACTCTGGATGGAAATCTGACCACTTTTCCTGGACAAATTGGTAAAAACTCTTGAAAATGCTTGAAATCAGACAAAACTAACTCACAAGTAACTTTTCAGCACAATATAGGAGCTTGTTTTAAGTCAATAATTCCTTAATATTGATGAAAAAGTTCTAGTTATAAGTGAAATAATCTGCCAGTGGAACAAGACATTTTAACTTATAATATAGGAAAAATATCTTGTTCCACTGGCAGATTATTTCACTTATAACTAGAACTTTTTCCATCAATATTAAGGAATTATTGATTGAAGACAAGCTCCTATATCTTGCTGAAAAGTGACTTGTATGTTAGTTTTGTCTTATTTCAAGTGTATTCAAGATATTTGCGCTAGAAACTAGAGCAGAAATACTTGGTTAGATTTTGTTTTTGCAGCACAGGTTGATGAACCAGATTTGATTTGTGTTTGGGTTTACTGTCCTTCAGTGTTATTCCATCCAGATTGTGTAATGCACCAGTACCACTGGCAATAAAAAAAAAAAAAAAAAAAAGGCCCACAGCATGATGGTGCCGATTTCATCTTCCATACCTTACCAACGT
The DNA here is from genome assembly GCA_014839685.1 of Anableps anableps. Classification (NCBI taxonomy): domain Eukaryota; kingdom Metazoa; phylum Chordata; class Actinopteri; order Cyprinodontiformes; family Anablepidae; genus Anableps; species Anableps anableps. Next base: position 6,787,799 of record CM026076.1, on the reverse strand, counting down.
GATGACACATCTGAATGACTTGTACCTGCAGTATGTTCAGTTGTTTGAATGAGTTGATGGTCTTGGAATCTGCAGACGCTTTGAAATAGCTCCAAAAGACTTCCCCAACTTGTTTAATTCTCCTTAGAGCTTCACTAAGTTCAGTGGCCTTTATCAGTGAGTTCTGGTCAAACCAATAACTGCTATCAAACAAGCCATTTTTATGGTTCCAGAGAGAAACTAGCAGCTTTAGTCAATCATGATTATCAACCAGAAGCTAAAAGACCCCAAATTCCTCAACCCAAAAACATTTTTAAGCCCTCAGTGCCATTCTTTAAAATATTTTGCTGAATATACGTTTACTTTTGAGCCTGTTTTTATAATTTTGATCAATTCTAATTTCTGGCCCCAATTATTACAGATGCGTGTTGTATACAGACAGATTCAATAAATAAGAATATTCTTCAAAAGTCCATTTATTTTAGGAACTTTGTCACAAAGTGAAACACATTGTATATATTAAATACAGAGATGGATGTTTGAAAACTTATGTTTCTGTTAATTATGATGGTTTTCCACTTACAGCTAATGAAACATGACATTTAAGGTGAAAATATTACATCAGACCAATAAAAAAAAAAAACAAACTATTTTTGTATAAACAGAAATGTGGGCTTAGTAAAAAGTATGTTTAATACCTGCTTAAAGGTTTTTTTTCAAGAGATGCTTTTAATCTGACAAACGACACTCATCGGGCCATATATTATAATTTATTGAATATGACCATAAGCATTGCTTCTGGAAACAGAACCCGTTCAAATGTACATGTTCAAATATAGTATAAAAATGGTGAGGAAGTTACATATTGACGGGAAGTTCCTCATGAAGTCAAACATTATAGTGAAGTTGTACTCCTGTCACAATTTCTAGCTGTGCTTGGCTTCCCTTTCTGTTACACTTCCTTTTAATGGTTGACTAGCAATGATTGGTTTTTAAATGTTACGTTTGGATTCTTCACAAACTACTCATTCACTGAGATATCCTTTTAGTCTGATCTTCTGTTTGGACTCCTTTCCCATTCAGAATATCTGCAAAACATCTCAAAAGGCAAAATGTTTGCTTGTTTCATTTATTATTTAGGCTTCCTCTATCAAGCCACTTTAGTTTTCCATCAACCAGTTCAACTTACAATAAGCAAACCAGCCCCAGATCATAGAATAGCATATAATATCCTTTATTGTCCCTCTGTGGGGAAATTCAGGTGTAACAGCAGCGAATAACATTCAACCAGAAGCATGGTGAGTTACACAAATTTAAAAACAAAAAAAAAATAAGGATAAGAGACTGTTCAGTGAGGTCAAATTTACAACATATAAAATAAGGGCTGCAGTTAACGATTATTTTAATAATTGAGAATTTTTTGACAATTAATCGAGTAGTCGGATAAAAAAAAAAATTGGCAAATTTAGATATTTCGTTTGACCACTTTAGCCTGTTTTGTAAAAAATAAAAATGCAACAAATAATTCAATTGATTTTTTTTTTAATAAGAAAGCAAATATTTTATTTCCTTCAGTGTATGTTTGATCATTTGTAGCAAAGGATGCATCTGCAGCTAAAAAGTACTTTTCACATCAACATGTGAAAAGCTCAGCTCTTTCTGCTTGACGTAACATCAATACAGCATAGGGCTGATCTGGTGATTAATTTTTGGATTAACTGATTAATAACTGGATAGCTAAAGGTGCTTAATAGGAGACTTTTTTAAAGAATTTGAATCAGGTGAAGCTAAAACTAGGCCACTTTAGGAGTCTAAAGAAAGGAATATTGAAAGACAAAGAAGGTTTTTTTTTTTCCGTCTTAAATGCAAAATGTGTATGTTTTTGTACAGTTTTGGCTTAATTACTGCTCCGAGGGTGTTGCGCTTTCAGCAAATGGCATATTTCAGAGTCTGTATACTCCAATTAAAGATTAATCGATTACTAAATTAGTTGATGATTATTTCAATAATCAATTCATCACAGTTAATCCGATTGTTTCAACCCTATAAAAAAAATACATTCATTAAAAATAGCATACTTAAATTTAGAGAAATGTGTAAGCTAGGAAGGTAATTAAAGAAAATTTACAACATATCCATGGATATTAGTGCATAAAAAAAACCCCAAAAGACTATTTACAAGAAGTGGAAAAACTGCTGGGAGGAAGGATCTGCGGTAGCGCTCCTTTGTGCACCATGGATCCATCAGTCTGTCACTGAAGGAGTTCTCCAGTTCCGCTTCATGCATGGGGTGGGAGACTTTGTCCAACATTGATGTTATTTTTGCTTTAGTCCTTCTGTCTCCCACCACCTGCACTGAGTTGAGGAGACATCCTGGCACAGAGCTGGACTTCCTGATGAGCTGATCACACATCTAACCGCTTCGTTTCAGCTGTAGATTAGCTACCCATACAGTGCCTCACATTTAGGAAGGTACTTGCAACCTAAAAAGTAAACAAAGAGTTTGTTTATATGTGGTCTGTGCAAATTTCAAGTTTTCTCTTTAACAGAGGAAACAACAAAGGAAGACTCTTCTTTTAACTGAGTGCATCTATCTGGATCTTTGAAGTCTTCACTTTTCCTAAAATTGTGTTTTTGTCAGAGAGATCTCTAAGTCATAAAACCAGGGGGGCAACTGCTTATTATAAAAGCTTTGGTCTATGAAGGATTTACCTTTTTGTTCCCTTTCCCAGGACCGAGGTGGGAAAGTATGCCATCTACTGCCAGCGCTCTTTAGAGCGGACCCAGCAGAAGGGCGAGAGGCACGCCCGACCATCCCGTATGGAGATTCTGTCGATCCTGCTGAGGAATCCGTATCACCACTCTCTCCCCTTCAGTGTCCCCGTACACTTCCTCAACAACACGTATCAGGTGAGAGGACCAGAACCTTGTTTTTCATTTTCTGGGTTCCACCACTCTGCCCGGCAACAAGCGGAGCAAATCAAGATTTCACTTGAATGTGTGTAGGTTTATCGCTCACTGCAGCCTTCCTGAGTGCACAAAAACCTGTTTGACTTCAGCTGTCCTGCACTGCAGCAATTAAGTCGATAATGGTGATAAAACTTACAGACATGGGAAAAATAAATTCAATAAGAAAGTTTTACATATAGTGAAACATATTTACAACATTTCAATGCAAAAATACACAACAGACTCCAAAAAAAAAAAAAAAAAAAAAAAAAAAAAAAAAAAAAAAAAAAAAAAAAAAAAAAAAGCAAAACAGGAAAAATGGTGTGTGGGAAAATTACGTAGACCATCGCCGTTTCAATAGGATTGAAAAGAGAAGGTTACAGCCAGGTAAGTGAACGCCTCTGTAAAGACAGGAGTTTTGGCTGTTTGTTGTTCTGTAGCACACAGGTGTGTATGCTAACGCCAGGGTGGAAACACAGCAGCAATAACTTGGGAGAACCAGCTGTCAGTGCCAATCAATGAAGGAAGAATTTCAATGTCATGGAGAAAGAAGGCAGCTACCGATCTTCACCAAAGAAAGGACATCCCAGCAAATTCACACCCATTTCAGAGTGTGCAATACTCAGACTCTACAGGGCCACAGTTGGCATGTTAAAAGTGGCTAAAAAGACTGAACAAGTCGTGCTTATTTTGAATGATTGAAGGAGAAAGGCATCTCTCTTACAGCTGACTGAATAGCAACGCTTCTGCAGCAGTGTGCTTTGGATGACACAAAGATTTAAATGAAAAAAAATAACAAAAACTTCCAAAAATACTGAAGATCACAGGAAGCCAGAGCGAAACAAAACATGAATCCACAGAGCAAATGAGGAGCAGAACAGGGAAGGACTCAGGCGAGGAGTCAGGTACAATAACAGGGAGATAGCAGGAGGAACCAGCAGAGAGTGGCTGAAAGAGAGGAGCTTAAATACTGGGAAGGTGAATGCTGGAACAAAGGCTGGGGCTGATGAACTAATTGTTTGGGGGTGTGGGCAATTAACTAGAGGGGAGCTGAGGACAGGGAGAGAATGGCAACAGGGAAGCAAGGAAAGAATCTAAATGTAACTGAGAATAACTGGACACAGGGAAATGTTAATAAATATAAGAAACACAGGATGCCAAGACACAAGGAGATAACTGGAACAAGAAGAGACTCAGCTAAAGTATTAACGAAAACAAAATGCAGGACAATAAACGTAATCTACAATAAACTGAAATACTCAGCCTAAGAACTGATCAGAGAAACAAAACCCAAAAAGTGCCAGTCGGTGTATCAGGGTCCGCCTCAAAGCCCCCACATATTCTGGCGTACTTCACTCCTCGGAGCTCCGCGTGTACTCAAGGCGGACTCAAAGCGGACGTCCGCCGGACACGACCGCGCAAAGGTTCAGTTTGCGTACTCTGTGTCACACCGTGAACTGCTCACCGGGAAACAGTGTTCAGATCGAACTGCTGTGCATGCGACGCTGAGCTGAAAAGGTTGAGAGTCCACGCAAACAGCTAAAAGCAGCACCTGTTGGTGCGGCTCTCTGAGAAGTTCAGTAAGAAGGTGTTGTATTCAATAAGAAGGCCCTCTGAGCCGCACCAACAGGTGAGCGGTGGCTGCCCTGGTGGAGAACAAACAGGGCTGGGTGCCCAACGAGCTCATCGAACTTGTTAGCATCCATTCGGATTGTGGGAAATGAAGAAATTTGTCACGAGACATTTAGGCAATCGGTACGCTCGACTATGAAATCTTCGCGTACATAGTACGCACAGTACGCCCGAGTATGTGGGAGCCTTTACAGTGGTTTTCTTCATGTCTTGCTAAACACTAAAACAACACTTTTGATTTAGTGTGCCTGCGTCAGATTATAGGTTATCTTCATTATGGTGTCCCCCAGGGTTCTGTTTTCGGGCCCTTGTTATTTCTGGTTTTCATGCTCCCTCTTCAGCACATTTAAAGATCACATTCAGTCATACTTTAATGAGTCAACTGAAGGTTTTACAGGAGTGTTTAGGTGGTGTAAGAAGTCAGATGGCTAAACATTTTCTCCAAATGAATTAAGAAACAAATGAAATCCTTGTTTGTGCTCTAGAAAAGCAAACATGACTGAAAAATGAAAGAAAATCAAGGTGTTGCAAAGACCCAATGTCATACTGTGCAATGCTCACTCAGACCTCTGCCTGATTAATATTTTGTGGCTGGAACCTTATGATTCTTTTTTTAACAGCCGTCTTGTGTCATTCATCTGCCTTCTCCTCTGTCTGTGCAGGTGGTGAGCTTCGACGCTTCAACGACTGTGGACGAGTTCCAGAGTCGCCTCAACCAGGACACGGGGATGAGGAAAACCGGCGTTTCCGGCTTCAGCCTGTACACAGACGATCCCACCGGACGAGAACTGGAGCACTGTTTGTCAGGAGGCATCAAGGTGCGTCTTTCGTTCTCATGACGAGTCTTTGCCTGGCTTCCCACATGCTGCATGCTAAACACGGGGCTGTCTCTCATGTTTCTTGGCAGATTTGTGATATTCTCTCCAAATGGGAGCAGGCGTCTAAAGAGCAGCACTCTGGGAAGTCTGAAAACACCAGAACCGTCCGCCTTACCTACAAGAACAGGTCGACTTTTGTGCTGCTTTGTTTCCATGTTTTATTCCTCAGTTATTCTTTAAAGAGTTGGATTCAATAACAATGTCAAGATTATTGTGATGCGTGAAAAAGGAGATAAATATATGAGACAAAAAGCAACACTGTTTGTGTGAAAACCCTTCTGCATTGTCCATCCCCAGGCTGTACTTCTCTCACCAGATGAGAGGGGAGTCGGAGAGGGAGAGGTTGCTGCTAGCTTACCAGACTAATGACGCCATCGTAGCCGGACACTTTCCCGTCAACAAGGAACTGGCTCTGGAAATGGCAGCGCTGCTCGCCCAGGTCCGAGGACACGCTCTCTCACCGGGTTAAAACTAAGGGCTCTAGCATATCTCCCACAGCATCACAGGTCTTCCACTGTGCAAAAAAAAAAAAAAAAAAAATTTGACAAAAAAAAAAGTGTTTCTAATGGTTGCTATGGTGACTTTGTGTGTGGCGGCTTGATAAACTCCCTCATCCAGGCTTATCTGGCACATACCCAGATGTTCTCAGGTGTAAATACGGTTCAGTCTGGGAGAGTAGCTCTTTTCCCGACTTAAGAAGATCAACGTACACGTCTCTCTTATTGGAATAGCAAGTTGTCTTGTTTTTCCCATTTTGAAGAGTGAGACATGTAGGGCTGAAACAGGTCATTGTGATGACTCAGTTATTAAAATAATCGCCAACTAATTTAGGAATCAGTTAATAGTTAACTGGAGAAAAAGACCATTTGCTGAAAGAAAAACACCCTGAGAGCAGTAATTAAGCCAAAACTGTACAAAAAATATATAGATTTTGCATTTAAGATAAAAAAAAAAAAACAACAAAAAAAAAAACTGTCTGTTCTTCACAGAACTCCTCAAGTGGAACAGTTTTAGCTTCACCTGATTCAAATTCTGTGAAAGAAATCTCCTATTAAGCACCTTTTGCTGTCCAGTTATCAGTTGGTTAATCCAAAAATGAATCACCAGATCAGCCCAACACTGTACTGATGTCAAGTCAAGCAGAAACTGAGCTTTTCACATGTTGTTAGAAGTTTAGCTGCAGATGCATCTTTTGCTACAAATGATCAAGCGTTCACTAAAGGAATGCTACGTTGTTGTATTTCAGGCAATAAAATGTTCATTTTCTTCTTTTAAACAAAAGGAATTGAATTATTTATTTCCATTTTAAATGTATTTATATTGTATAAAATAAGCTTAAGTGGTTAAATGAAAAATCTGCAGAATGTGGCAGTTTTTAAAAATCCGATTAATCGAAAAATCAATAGAATCTTGGTCCGCCCCCCATTGCTTTTGTTTATTTTGTAGGAATTGTAATTGGTGCCAAAAATTGTGTAAAAGTTACTTTGTAAAAGACAAATTGTTTCTTTATTTTAAATAAGTGTAGTTGAATAAAAGGTTTAAATTAAAAGATTTATTTTACGTTTAGGTTTTTTACTCCTGTTGATCAGCGAGGCCAATGAGGGTTTGAAGGTGTAAAAACCTGCGGTGTTCGTTCTCCTTTTCAGGTGGAGTTTGGAGATTTTGAACGGTCCTTGTTTGCCTCTGGATCAGCCCAGAGTAAGTCCAATCAGACCCTAAAACAAGTGCTGGACAGATTCTACCCTAAACACTACCGCAGGACCTCATCTGAGGAGCAACAAAGGTAAAAACACAAAAACACTTTTTACTCTGGAAGCTTTTCTTCCTTACATAAGCTCTCTTATGATAGTACATGTGCTGTTTCCTCACCTCCAGACAACTGATGCAGCGCCTGTCTGCCCGCTGGGCCTCCCTGAAGGGGCGCGGTTCATCCGAGTGTGTAAGGATCTACCTGACTGTCGCCAGGAAATGGCCGTTTTTTGGTGCTAAGCTGTTCCAGGCAGAGGTGAGGGAAGGTTGGCACAGCGACTGTCTGAGAGCTCTTAACTGGGGCTGTATGAAGTGCAAACACGGCTTTACCCAGTTTGGGCAAAGATTCAGCTGTCAGGACTCGTGTTTGGCTCTAGAATACAAGCTATCCAGGTCCTGAGGCTGTAAAACGAGCCCATATCATCACCCCTCCTCCACTGTGGTTGACAGCTGGTATGAGGTGTTTGTGCTGACACGCTGTGGTTGGTTTTCTTCAACATGGCGCTGAGCATTATGTCTGTGCTGCAGTCTCATCTGCTTGAAGGATGTTGTTTCTGAAGTTTTGTGGTGCATTCAGATCTTTTTATGTAAAGGAGGCAGTTTTAGGCAAGTCATACGTGTTCAGTTCTTTTCTAGCTGTCCTGTCATGAACGTTTAACATGGGATCTATGGCGTCTGACATGGAGTGATGGAGTTTTTACCATTTTCCCAAACATTTTTGACATTGGGGTGAATCTTCTGTATTAAATGTGTCCCACTTGCAAATATTCCTTCTTTCTGTAAAATAACAGACTTCAAATATTTTGAGAAACCCTTCTTAGGCTACGTTCACACAGCAGGCGAATGCAACCCAAATCCCCCTTTTTTTTTTTTTTTTTTTTGCACAAATCTGACCCATCTCCAACTTTTGCACCGCAGTCTAAACGGCCCAATTCCGATCTTTTCACAAAAAAAAAATAAAAATAAATAAATAAAAATCAGATTTGTGCCACTTCCCAATGTGATACTAAATGGGATATAGATCCGATAGTTTTCAAAGCGGCTGCAGTCTGAACGATCATGTTGCATTTTGTCCGACTTTTACGTCACTGACGTGAGACATGCGTCATAATTCTGCACAAGAAGAAGCCAGACGTAGTAAATCTGGACATAAACAATGGCTGAAAATAATTAATTATAATTATGAAAGAAGTCCTTGTCACTGAAGCGCATCACATCACAGTCCCACCACTTCTGGCTCCGACTACGCATCCAAACAGACTTCTCTACAGAAATTGCAGTCAGTGCTCCACAAAAGGCCGTTGATATTAGTTGTGCTTTCTTCTTATTAGCTTGCTTCATCTTGCCACGATCTTGTGACGATGCTGTCGGCTCCCGTTGCTGAATAACTTTAAAATTGATCCATAGACGGCGGCGTCCATTATTACCTCTGTAAACAGTACGCTGCTGTGTGACATCAACGTTCTTCTTCTGCGCATGCGGGTCGCAAACCGTTCACACAAAAGTCTCATTGCGGTCGGGTTTAATTAGTAATATGAACGACCGTGCAGAAAAAAAATGGATTTCAGCAAAAAAAAAAAAATCGAAACTGAGCATCAAAACCTGCCGTGAGAACTGATGGGTAATTACAATTGCTCCTCTAAAGTCATTGCTGATGTTTTCCTACCCTGGCATTGTGTTAAAAAGCAATCTGTATGCTCCAAACCAACAAACCGCCAAAACCCCTGCTTTCATATAGCTGGTCAGCCTAATAATTATTGGATTGTTTGCAGTTATCTGACATTTTCTTATTAAATCCTGTGGGAGCAACCAGGCTGCATGTAGTTCTCAAACACAGCTTTCGATTTTATGGGACAAATTACGACAGAGGAGGAATTTTCCAGCGTGGAGACAACAGAAATAGCACAAAGAGCAAACATGAACCACAAACGTCATAATAAATCTGTAAAGCTTTAAGGTTTTCTATTTCTATGTGTTTTCTGACCCAAAATCTGAAAATAAATTGTGGAAAACTGACACATCATCGCTATATTAGCTATCTTAAATCTTTTTTTCTTACTTCTGACACATTTAGCTGCTAATTCTAATTGTATTCTAAATGCTCACAGCCTTACATGGAAATAAGTTTGTAATTATTCCTGTTTCCTGTCTTTCTTCAGACTACTACTCCCTCCCCAGAGTCGGGTCAGAGTGTTTGGCTGGCGGTCCATGAAGATGGGATCAGCGTCCTGGAGCACAACTCGATTGTAAGGTGCTCCTCTGGAACAGACATGGAGTCATAAATGCTTTGGTTTACAGCCTGTTCATTGCCTCCATATACTGTCATTAAAAAAATAAAACCTTTATGTGCTCTGGAGTCCAATCAGTGACCGATGTACGTTACGGTTTAACCTGTGTGTCAGAAACTGCTGGTGACCCACCCCTACAAGAACCTGATGACGTTCGGAGGCTGCAAGGAGGACTTCATGCTGGTGGTGGGCCACGGTGTCGGTACGAACGCCGGCAAGGACAAACCTACAGAGAAGCATCTGTTTGCGATGGACGCCTCCAAAGTGAGTAATGATTTATTGGAATGATTTTAGCACACGCAACTGCAGGGATCTCCAAATTATTTCTGGAAAATTTGCCTGTCAGCAGATTTTTTTCTAAAATATTTGTAAGAAAAAGCAGCTTGGGAAGCTGAAAGACTTTGGCACAGTGCTATTTGCCCTTTGCAATGCAGCCAAACCAGGAGTGCCATTTATTCTCCTTGCTGCTGATTAGCTGGAACTACTAGAGCAGAGATAAGGAAGACTGTAGATATTAGCATCTACAGTCGTGCTAAGATGGTTTCCACTGTGGGTACTAATGCATATTAAGATATATTTGGTGCTTAAACTATTAAACTAGGCAGAAGAAGATTTTGATCGGCAAGTTGCGTCGAACGGTGTGAAATACTGAGGAACTCTGTGGAAAATTCACAAAGGAGAATTGTAGTTTTACACAAGGTAGGAAAGTCTTCTGAAGGTACTTCTAAATAACTTCAGATTTCAAGATCAACAAGAGTTTAGGTTAAGCAGATTTGTTACTACTGTGCTATTTCTGGAAGAAAACCCAAACTGTTTGGGTCAAATAAAATGAAACCACAAAGGCCCTAGCCTGCAATAAAATGAAAACTGGCAGAAAACAAGTGATAAATTAAAATATTGTTGTTTTGAGACCAGTTTCAAGTAATATATTGATAATGGCATAATGATGCAAGTTCTCCCTCAAAGACCAATAAATTTTAATTTTGCAAAGAACACTTAACATTATCACTATTTTAATTTTCCTATTTATTTCCAATCTTATTGTTTTAATAGTTGCCTTTACTTCATTATTTATTTTCTCATTTTTTTGTATTTTAGCAATTTTTTTATTTACCACCACTTTTTTCATTATATATTTTTCCATATTCTTTATTTACTTTGTGATTTTTAAGGTATTTTAAATATCCAAAATAAAACACGACAACCAAAAACAATAAATACCACAGAAATAAAATCCACACGCAACCAAAACCATGAATAAAATGGATTATGATGCTCTTAAAAAAAATGCCCTTCAAAAAATATTAATCATCAGAATGAAAATTATCAAGCTAATTTTAATTTATCATATGATTAAATTGATTAATTGCTTATTGCGACAGGCCTAAGTGCATGTAAACTTTTGCTTGTTACTGCAGTCTGAAATGTTGCGTTTGGTGTAGGTGGAGCCAAAATGGCAATCAGAGGAAGCCAGATGTGTCAGATTTTAGCTATGTGCACATTTACTTTGCTTGTGTTTGTGTGTGTCATGCTTCGTGGCTCAGATCAGGGAGATCACCCTCCTCATCTCCAGTTACATCAACAGCGCTCACCAGCAGAAGGCCGCCGCCCACCACCTGTCTGCCCCGGCTCTGATGGTGGCCCAGCCCGTCAGCCTGAAGAGCAAAGAGCTGAGGAGCAAATCCCCGCCGGCGCTCGGACGCCCGAGCAAGGCCCCCACGCTGCTCTGATGGGCGCCGAGTTTTAGCTCCAAAAGCGAGCTTCTCTCGCAGCTCCGAATCCATTCTTCTCAGTTATTTCTGCAAATAGAAGGTCGCTTCAGTTCCTGTTGAAAAAGTGATCTGTTTAGTATATTTTAATGTTAAAAAGTGAAAACCAGACTTTTCGTTAATGAATAAAAAGTGTCCATAAGAGGTTTTATCATCTATTCTAAATACATGTTTGTTTGTGATAGAGGAAAGTAATGCTATTTATTAACATACTAAACCTCTTATCAGTCTCTGTGGTTTGGTTAATTTCCTTTAGTTACATTTTATTTAATGTCTGTTTTTGCTTTTTTTAAAAATTTATGTTTTAAATACAGGTAAGAAAAAGTGTAACAATTGTAACCTACTGAAGTTAAATCTCATCTGTCTCATTAATACACTTGATCAGTTTCATGTCAGTCAATAAAAATGTAATTATCTTTCTTATCCAGGGAGTTTTTATTGTATTCTCTAGAGACGAAAAAATAAGAACGTTAACACTTTATCTGCAAGAATTTCTAGAATTGCGGCGCACATGGTGGAAACATGTTGGAGTAGCTCTTTTACGCTGCGTAACCGTGGCAACAAGGTATTGTTTAGACTCCCAAAAGCTCAAATAATGCCTGAACTTTGACGCCAAATCCCAGAGGAGTTGAAAAGGAGGCTTCACGGATGCAGAGCTGAGAGAGGAGGGGGAAGCTCAAACCATCTGTTCCATTGATTATACTGGGCAAGCATCGTATCCCCTACTCCAACATCTCTCTCTGCCCGGATTTCTAACCATACGGCCAGACAGAGATTTAAACAGGCGCGGCAAAACCAAATGAGGTGGATTAGCAGTGCTTCCAACAAATGATGGTGTCATCCAGGACCTCTTACTGTCGAATATTGTCTCTGCATATTCAGCATTTCATGACAGTCATGAGACTCTTATACAGCAACAGTCTTCAGTCAGAGGCCTCTTCAGATTTGTTGCAAGACAGACTGCTTCCTGCTAATTCCCTCCTGCCCTCAGCATCACCATCTACAACTCTTTAAAGATACTTGGATGATATGAGTTACGACAGCATTTAATTTCCTTTTGGTTTAAGTAAAGCATTTCTGAACTGAACTGAAGAACAGAGACTTTAGTTTTTTTACTCCAGGCTGAAAGAACAAGAGCGAGGTTCTTCCTGGGAGGACATTTTATACTTCCCAAGAGCTCGACTTCAGAACAACTAAAACGGTTCTGCGCAGAATATTTGTCAAGAACAACGGCGTGGTCATTTTGTTAAGCGTTAGAACACATTTCTCTTTCTTCTTGCAGACTATGTTTTGCCATTAACTTTTGGTCTGGGTCTTGTTGTGTCGCCCCGTTCAGACAAGCTGGACTGGGTCCCTGGACCTGTGGTTCTGACTGTTCCACTATCTAGTGCTGGTGTTGGATGTTTGGCTGGTTCCTCCCTTTGAATTTGTGACTCAAGTTGTCAAAAACAAAACGTCGTTTTGCAGAGCTGGACTTCATATCTACTGCAAGAATGTGAAAGAAAACGCTTGGTTGAACCTTTAAAGTGTTGAAAACAAAACTCCACGTTGAAGAAAAAAATTAATCTTAAACGCGCTGACACACACACACACACACGGGAAGGATGTAAAAAAAAACGTGAAAGCCACAAAGCTTTTGATCTGAGCTGCAGAGCTTGATTTCTTACAGGGTGCAAGAAATCGAGAGAAAGTGAAATCAAACGAAAGCAGAGGGAAATAAAATGTAGACAACTTGTTCAGCATAGGCAGTGTGTGCCTGTTTTCTGAGCTATAAGAGATACAGATTTGCTGAGCTGGTTGTTGCATTGTGTGCTTCTAGTTACTGAACAGCCAGGAGAGCAGTAAACTTTAATCTCCTCCTTTCAGGCCTTTCTGTGAAAGAGAACAACTGGAATCAGTTCTGACAGCAAGACTGTGTGGAGAAGTCTTGTAGGCGAGTCTTAATATTGTCTTAAGGTTTCACAAATAATGAGATATAAAGCTGGAATTAGCTTCCAGTTTTTCAAAGCGAGCTCATACTATATAATCTGTAAGGAATGGATTACTCTTGACAAAATACGTGTTCTTTAATCCAGAACACCAAACGTAGGGCTTTGTTTGCCATTGTAGACAGTTAAAATACCACAGGTCCACTTTAAGATGAATTCAAAGTTGTTCTACAGACAGTAAAAAGGTACTTTCTGATTTATTTCAAAAAAACCAAACTACTAATCCGTGAAATATTAGAATCAGTTTGTGATGTGTTAAATATTTTAGTGACAACTCATGATTTGGTAGGATTTAATAGTGTCAAAACAACATGCCCTTTGTTTTGTTAACATCTGCCACTGATTTCAGCCTGGACAGCAGGGATGGAGGTCTCCAGCTGTTTTTTTTCCCCGGTCTTGGACTCGGTCTTGAGTGCTTTCTCAGCACCGCTGCTAGTCTGACAGTAGTCGGTCCTGCAGCACACCGCCACCAGCAGTCAGAGCAGAGGAGACCCGCTCCACTCCGCGCCCACGCTGCAAACAAATCACACATTTGTAAAGCTGAGAAATGCTGTCGATCAAGCTAAGGAGGCCAGCGCTGAGATGGTTTTAGGCAACATAACGCGGAGCTAAACAAATTTACACAAAAATGTCAAAACTCACACAGAAACATAAAGATAGAACCATAAATAACATATTTAGACGGTTTATCAGAAAAAAAAAAAAAAAAAAAAAAAAAAAAAAAAAAAAAAAAAAAAAAAAAAAAAAAAAAATGATTTGGGGGTGAGATACACTTTAAAGAGATAGAGGCCCAATTTCTTAGGCATATGTGATAAATGCAGCATTTTACTGAAGCTAACAGTTACTTGATTGTGCTATGAAATGGCTCTTTGTGCCTGGAAAACGCATAATTCCCTCCCCCCCCTTTAAAACTTGCCATCATCTCAGGTGTTCAAGCTATAGCGGTTTATAAAGCGTTCTGCTGCAAACACGTAACTGGTTTCTGTAAATGCGAGTCACATAATGCTTATGGAAAGCCACCTTAATCCACAGAAACCATAACATTCACTCCTTTCCCTGCCTCCACCTCCTTGGCGCAGAGCGGAAATGTCGTGCCGATACCTGCAACAGGTGCCGGCAGCGACAGACACGCCCTCATTCCTGTAACAGAGAGAAAGGTGAGGGGGAGGGGGCGAGATATACGACACCGTAACCTGTCTGAACTGGTTAGGAGACCTGCTTTTGTGGCCTTGTTGCTATGGAGACAAGGATCTCAGAAGGGGACAAACTGGGCGAGGCAGGAGGCATCTGAAGAGCGGTAAACAACTGATGCCTCGTTCCTTTGTAAAAGCTTGCCTTTGTTGGGAAGTTTCATGAAAAGTTTTACACCTGCCGCCTCGGAGCCCTTCGTTTCACGACTCCGGAGTTTGAATCCCCCCCCCCCCCATTTCCTTCATATAGACACGCTGGGCACGTTTTAACTTTACCACAGGTTCAACATGCAAAGCCCTTCTGTGGATAAGACAAGGAATTCCCAGTAAATGGTTTACTGGGAAAAGTAAACAAATATCTGTTCCTAAATTCATTAATGACAAAGCTTTAGGAAAAGCAAAGGAATATGGCTTCCTTCAGCAGCCAAGCCACATCAGGGATGGTAAACAAAGCCTCCAGAGGTGCCACACCCAGGTAACCCTCACCTGAGCTGAAGACTTGCAATGAAACTGCAGCAAATGTGAAGCGGCTTATGTTACAGGAAGAAATATCAAAGAAGCTACAATACAAAAGAAACATTTGAACCAGAGAATACATTTTTAAAAAGTTTTATTAAAAAGTCAGCAACATTATAAGAAACTGTACAATCTATGATAAAGAATTTCCATTGAACAGATTCTAACATTAAAATGCATTTCATCAACCATAGCTTGAAAACAAAAAATAAAGTCATGATTGGATACATGTTGTGCCAAGAGTTTCCACATGATATAAATAAAACAGGCAACCAGCAGAAGGAAAAAAAAAAAAAAAAAAAAAAAAAAAAAAAAAAAAATTTTCTGGGAACAAATTTCAATTTCTCAAATAACAGACTAAAAACAAGATGGCACTCTCCCTCTCAAGTCCAAGATGGCTCTTCATAGACTTCCTGCTGCTTTACATGTTGGGCATCTCCCTTTGCTGGATTTTTAAAGAGAAAAACAAAAACAAAACAGGTTGTTAATCAGCAAAATCCACAGCACAGCAGCTGGTTTCACCGCGAAAGTGCGCAGGAAGTCGCCTTTACCTGAGTCTTTTGGTACCGCTGCTTCCGACGCCGATTAACGAAGAACTGCAAGCAGAAAGAAAAAGTTCGATTAGAGATCCATGCAGGAGATTCAGCTGTCTTCACCTTAGCGACGTGCGCACTCACCAAGGCCAGAAAGCCGATGACCACAATCAGCACCACCACCACGATGAGGGCAATGATCCCCCCAGACAGGTTCTTCATGGTGAAAGTTGGAGCCTTCTCGTCCACATAGTACACCACGATCTTATCCATCTCCAGGTTCTGGCTGCCCACTTTGAGAGAGGCTGGGTCCTGACTTGTGAACAGAGGGAGGACCTTCAGCTGCAAGAGAAGAGAACGTCAGTGGGGGTCCCATTAGAGCAACTCTAGGTTTATTAAACCTGCATCTGAAACATTTAGAAACTTACATCTTTCTCCATGTAGTAGGCCATGTTGCCAAGGTTAATGTCACGGTTTCCTATGGTCTTCTTCACATCCGCCACAATGAAGCGACCATCAGGGTCATACTAAAATAAAAAAAATTTAAAAAAAAAATGGTTTTATAAGTCACATTTTGAAACAAGGTGAACACTTCTCCAGTCACGGGCTAAAAGGTCTCACCTGAACGTCTGCAACCAAATCCTTGCTGAAACCATAACGGGTTTCAAGAAGGTCACCGAAGGCCCTGTTGGAGACAAAGGTTTCCATTAGCAAGTTTAGTCATAAACAATGTCTGATTAAGAGTGGAGACATTACATAAACTTACGCTTTCAGACCAGCTGAATCCACCTTACTGCTAACCTCTTTGTGTTTCAGCTCAAGACGAATCCAGCTGGAGAGAGAAAAAAAAAAAAAAAAAAGAAATTAAAATCCTCAGCTTCTGTAACATTTACTCTGGAGCCAGAACGGCAGGGGTTTCACTCACTGGGTCTCCACCAGCTCCTCGCAGTTGATGTTCTTGTCGCCCTTGTCGGACCTGCGAACACCTGCGCTGTTGACGCACCAGCACTCCTCCGTTTTGTTGCACTGCTTGGCCTTGAATTTGCCGTCGGCCTCACATTCCGGGTCGTAGATCCCGTCGTTGTCCACAAAGGCGGTCTCGACTGGCTTTCCTGTGATGCTGCCACGGACGGAGAGGTTATGCCTGGCTCTGTACGTCTCAGCCTTCATCAAGAAGCACTTTGGGACCACTAGAGGTGGAAGAGAGAAGACCGTGAGGAAACAACCAAACACATGCAGCATGCATGAGTCAAGTCATATGTAGGTATACTTACACTTCTCACAGTCAATGGTTTGCTTGACACCCTCATCAATCAAGAGTGTACATACACATGTGTTTCCACCCTCACAGGTGGCCCATTTCATTGTTTTACATGTGCTGCCTGAGCAAACAAAACAAAAACGCATTTAATCAAAAGGTGAACACCACAACCCCAATAGCTGTAATAACCATTTTCCCTTCAGAGGAGACTAAAAGTTTAGGTGAAACAAAGCGGCTAAAAATAGTTCACAGCACTTCTTGCACCCCTGCTGTATGGAAAACAACTAGTCGGAAGCGCCAACAGCTTGACTGGCAGGTTTGTTTAACACCTGGGCGTTGGTTTCCTCAACCAAGAGTCCCCAGAACAAGGTGGAGCTCCCAACCCCCACCGTTACCGACCTGGATGTTGTTTTCGACAACAATACCGTTTCCACACATTGAAAGTCTTAAATCTTAAAGTGCGACTGAAATTTTTTTTTTTTTTAAAGATGCGAAAAATATAGATTTAATCAGCTTTTAATCAGCTCCTTATACTAAGTGCTATTAAATCATCAGTTCGCGGTACTTACAGGACTCAACAGTCACCATAGCTGCAAAAACAGCCAGGACCAGAAGGATGAAACCTTTCATCGTGATCGTTTCCAAAAGTTTCTTCTTCTTTCAAAAGAGTCTCTCTAGGCGTCCGTCGCTCGCAAAGGTCACACGAAGAATGAAGCAGGCGCTCAACAATGCTTCTTTTTACCTCCTCACGCAGGTGTGTCTGCCGGCCGGGCAAACCTGTTTGGAGAGAAACGTCACAGGGAGCGCGCACGCACCAAGCGCAGAATCACGAGCACGGCTCAGGTGGATGGCGACGAGCAAAAATTCCTGTTGATTGTAATCCGCTTCGTTTGTTGTCGCCCTCAACTGACAAAACACCTGGTTATGCAGTAGATTTATAAGACAACCCGCGCCCCAAACGTCATCTAATTTGCATACGCGGTGAGGAGGGGGGGGGGCGGTGGGGGATGACGCTCACCAGGTTCCGGTGTGACCATATTTGTTTTCTGTTTCGGTCTTTCTGTCTCTGTTGACATATTTTCTTTTTGCTTTCGGCTGGTAAACACTCCTAAAATCTTATTTTCCATCGGCTTCACTTCTGTCTCTATGGATGTTAGCAACACTTTGTAAAAGAGGTTTATATCAAAACATGTAATTTAATAAAAAAAAAAAAAAAAAAAAAAGCACCAAAAACGTTTCAGATTATGTAGGTGATATGTGGGCCAGAAGGCTACAAACCAGTTTTGGTGCCCTACCCACGCAAGTTTCTTTCACACACGAAAATTTAAATTAATTATTATTACTATTTTTTAAGACTTTCAACAGAGCCGGCTCAAGACATAAGTGAACAGACCATAGAGCTAGAATGTTAACATTTGTGTTTTGAGAGTGAGTGTACTATTAAAATTTTATTTAATGATTTCATCTTAGATAAACTAAAATATTCTAAATTATTTAACATTTAAATTTAAGATTTATTTGAGTAGTTCATGTTGTAAAAGTGCAAAAGATTAATGTTCACAGTTTGATTGTTGTGTTACCATAGCTACAATCTGACCATATGAGTTTAATCTTTGTGTTTGAGCTCAGTTATACGCCACTAATCTGGAACAAACTTCCAGAAAACTGCAAAACAGTCGAAACACAGAGTTCCTATAAGTCAAGGCTAAAACCCATCTTTTTAGAGCTGCTTTTAATCCATAATAACTATAACATTGATCAATACATTTGATGTATATTTGCTTAATGTTTTTGATGATGGCTTTTGACAAAATGTAATGTTTACTGCTGTTTGATAATTGGTTATTTTAGTGTGTTTTTTTGGCGTAAAGCACTTTGAACTGCCTCGTTTCTGAAATGTGATATACAAGCATACAGCATGATGCCACCACCACCATGTTTTACTATAGTGTTGGTATGTTTAGGGCGATGTGCAAAAAAAAGTGCTATGTTGGTCTCATCTGACTCCAGAGCACCTACCTGCACGTGTTCACTGTGTCCTCTGCTTTAGTGGCAATTTTAGATACCGGCGGTATAGCTCATCACCCAGGGCGGCATGGCCTAGGGGGCGTTATGAATACTCAGAAAAGTCTCCAGCTGCTGAAGCAATTCTTTATTTCATATTTGCATGTCCATTCAGTATAGAGTGGGCCACCTGGTGTGTTTTGCACAGCATAAGCACTGTAAAAAATACTTTGCATCTTCAAATGCAGTGCTAAATTAAAGTTATTTTTATTATATTGGATGCTATTGCAAGTTGCACGGTTGCACAGTTAGTAGCACTGCTGCCTTGCAGCAAGAAGGATCTGGGTTTCCCTGTCTTTATGCTTGGCGTTTGCATGTTCCTTCCCATGCTTGGGTGGGTTCTCTCCAGGTACGCTGGCTTCCTCCCACAATCCGTTGGTGTGAGTGTGTGCATGGTTGTTTCTCCTGTGTGTCTCTGTTGTCCTGTGATGGACTGGCGACCTGTCCAGGGTGTCCTCTCACCTAGTGACTGCAGGAGAGATAGGCACCAGCCTCTGCTGATGAGCAACAAAATGCGCTTATCTTTGCAGACCCTGCAAAGATACGAGGGAATAAACGATGGATGGGTGGAATCTGCTGCATTTGATCATCTCCAGTTGTCAAACTTCAAATAATTTGTTCTACACTGAACAGAGATTATTAAAAATATAATTGCATACCATGATTATTGTAATGATTTAACTATTTTAGTTGGCTAATTTAGTTAAAAGAAATTAATTGCCTAATTAAAATAAAATTATTTTTAAATATAGGCTTTGTCAGGGGGAAGGAAGGGGGACGTAAGGAGGGGCTCGCCAAGAGAACCATTGAGGCTTTTTATGCCTTAAATGCCTGTTGTAGAGTATGTGACCAAAAATGGTTCCAACCATGCTTCATTTTCCTTCTACTTTACAATTATGTACTGTTTTGTGATGGTCCATAATGTAAAATACATTAAAATATGTGGTTGTGATGGAATAAAATGTGAGAAAGGGTCTGATGTAAATAACTACACCAGCTGTGATTCGGCTTTTCTGTGCTGTAAAACTGCTTCTTATTCAGTCGTCCTACTTTCTAGAAACCTTTGTACTGTAATAGTCACCATAACAGCCCTGCTAGTGTCTCCATTATATCACACACCTGCAGCATTTGTGTACGGCATCACAAGTTAAACCAGTTAAATTTGTTCGTCAAACTGAATGTCAGCTCAATAAACAGAGTTCTGTTTGTTATGTATCTCTTTGTGTTGGAGCAAATATTACAACGTACATTTATTCCCTCTACTGTGTGTAAGAACAACTATTATTCAGTTTTCTGATGATATTTAATCTTATTGTGATCTCATGTGTTCACTTGTATGATAAACAGCTTATAGCAGACCCAAAACTCTCATTTCAGATGAGCTAAAACCACTCTCCTGTGTGATTCTCTTTTATCGCCTTTATCGTTTCATTCTCTGTGACATGATAACATTATCTGTGCAGGTAGGTATTTGCCACAACTGAAACTGCAGGCTGAGAGGGGAAAAAAAAATGGAAAAACTCGGTTACTGTGAGTCACGATTTGACAGCGGAGATGGTTGAGTCACAGCCTTGGGTCTTGTTCCAGAAGAAGGAACGTTCTCAGGAGTTTTTTGCCAGGTATCTCTGGGCTGACTCATAAGGTTTTGTCATTACTTCAGCAGAGAGAACATGTTTGAGATATACTAAACTGATTAGAAATGGTATGAAGCAACTGAAGCACAAGTTTAAATAACCAGCTTCCTTGAGTGGAGTTGAGAAAAAAAAGCGGATGGACATTTCTACCTGGCTGTATTCAGGTGGTGCTTAAACACTTAAACTGAGACTGAGACTCCTACAGGAAACTGTCACATCACTGATTCCTTGTGTAAACAGATATGACCTAATATGCCCACAGGGTGTTTTGTCAACTGTAATCAGTCCTGCAGCGTGCGTTCCTGCAAATTATTTTCATTTCTACATAAAACACCTGTGACTTTTTGGCCCATACTCCTCAGACAGGGCCAGGACTCAATAATCTCAGCTGGGCCCGTTCCCACAGTATTCTATAACTAGTAGAAAATTAATTCATTTTTACCATTTAAAGTTTTATTCTGTCTCCTTCCACCTTCTACCTTGCTTTCCTATTCCCTTCTCCTCCCTCCTGTCTGCTCCATACTTGTAATTATTTTAGTTTTCCTCCTTAAAAACAGCCTCTAGATAATATTCCTTCTATAGAAAGCTAATAGTGACGTAAATCCCAAAAACTTTTATTCTTAATAAAATATCCTTTCAATATATTTTAAAAGTCTCAGTTTATTACATAATAAAGTAATTAAATTAGGGAATCTAATTAAAATTTTAATGTAATATATATTTAAAAAACATACAGAATTTTTTAGCTTTATTTTGTTTACATTTTCAGCAATCAGCGGTAGCCAATCCAGAACGCTGCTGCTTTTGTTCTCACTAAAACCAGGAAGATAGAGCTCATCACCCCAGTTCTAAAGTCCTTCCACTGCCTCCCTGTAGCTCAGATAATAGACTTTAAAATACTTCTGTTAGTTTATAAATCACTGAATGGCTTCGCACCAAAATACATTAAAGACCTGTTGTCGTTGGATCAACCTTCCAGACCACTCAGGTCTTCTGGTTCTGGTCTACTCTGCATCCCCAGAACCAGAACCAATCATGAAGAAGCAGCTTTCAGTTTTTATGCTCTGCTGATCTGGAACAAGCATCCAGAAAACTGCAAAACAGCCGAAAGACTGAGTTCCTTTAAATCAAAGCTGAAAACCCATCTGTTTAGAGCTGCCTTTGATTGGTAGTAAGTGGAACATTTAACAATATAATTAATGTATATTTCCTTTATGATTTTGATGATGGAATTTGACAAAATGTAATGTTTATTACTGTTTAATAATTGGTTCTGATATTATGTTTTTATGGCGTAAAGCTCTTTGAACTGCCTTGTTGCTGAAATGTGCTATATAAAAAAAACTTGACTTGAATGGAAGAAATAAATTTATATCTATCTATATATATATATATATATATATATATATATATATATATATATATATATATATATATATATAGATAGATATAAATTTATTTCTTCCATTTCAACCTCTCTACCACCATGGGCCAAGTGAAGTCAAATATATGGTAAATATGCCACAAACATTTAGAGGAAACTTCCCGGTCTCATGATGCCACCTCTCTGGGTTCACTCCTTCAGCAAACATTTCCTAAAGAGAGGGAAGCAGCTGTACTGATGAACTGACAGGGGAGGAATTGGTTTTGCAAGCTTTGGATTCCTCCAAGCCTTTTGTTGGACCACCAATTAATTTTTGCCAGCCTCATTCAAGGTTTATCAACAGGGTGAAGTAAAAAAGAAATGACTTACATTTCATATTAAAAGCATGTAAATAAAGCCAGATAAAAACATGAAACAACTACACAGTTTCACCCGCCCATAATGCTATAGATGATTTCCTGACCCATTAAATTAGCAAAGTATTGTATCTATATAATACTCCTGCTGTTAGAACCATTGCTTTTTTGTTGCCTAACTGCCTAACTAATAGTTTCCAGTAACCCTAAAACCTGCTTGGCCTGTTCTCGTTTATCCCAGAAGTCTTCAACGCTAAGCCAAGACATTAATAAAACCTATGAGAGCAGGGATTTTCCTGAACAAGTCACATGTGGTTGGAAGTTAACGTTTCCCATTTTTCAAAAAAGCCTTTAATTATTACTTTGACAAAATATTCAACCTTAAGTAGATCCTGTTTGTCAATGTGGGACATGTTACCGACGCTGAAAGGTAATAGTCAATTGCTTTTACCAGAAATGCGCTAGTTATGGTTCCCTGCATTTTTTGTAGGTTTCCACAAATATTTTCATAAGTTATTTTGCTGTAAATATCATTTTGCTGCAGCTTTTACAGCTGGGTGTACATAACTAAGACAAAAACAGGAACTTGGCTGAAGTGTTTACAGATATCAAACCCAGCCTGAGAGTAATCTCTTTAAGTAATGCAAGGCAAGCTTATTTATAATTATTATTATTATATTAATAATAATAATTATAATAATTCAAGGTGGTTTTAATAATGAAAAACATAAAACAACTAACAAGCAACAAACATTATGATTTCTTAAATGTCATAATCAAAATAGTCAAAAATCATCATCATAAAATATTGAAATAAAGACTAAAATGTATCTATGTCATGTTATTATTAATCAAAGGCAGCTTTTAGCAGGTAAACTGTTTCAGCAGTTTTGTAGTTTTCTGGAAGTTTGTTCCAGATTAGTGGATCATAAAAACTGAATCTTGCTTCTCCATGTTTGGTTCTGATTCTGGAGACAGAGTAAACTAGAACCAGAAGACCTGGGTGGTCTGGAAGGTTGATGCAATGACAACAGATCTTTAATGTATTAATGTAATGGGTCTTTAATGGGGCTAAATCATTCAGTGATTTATAAACTAACAGAAGTATTTTAAAATCTATTCTCTGAGCTACAGGGAGCCAGTGGAAGGATTTTATAACTGGGGTGATGTGCTCTATCCTCCTGGTCTTAGTGAGAACACGAGCAGCAGTGTTCTGGATCAGCTGCAGCTGTCTGATTGATTTTTTTAGGCAGACCTGTGAAGACACTGTTGCAGTAATCAATGCGACTAAAGATAAACGCATAGTTGAGTTTCTCTAGATCTTGTTGAGACATTAGTCCTTTGATCCTGGAACTGTTCTTCGGGTGATAGAAGACTGACTTTGTAACTGTCTTTATGTGTCTCTGAAGGTTCAGGTCCGAGTCCATCACTACACCCAGATTTTGGGCCTGATCACTAGTTTCTAGCTTAGTAACTGAAGCTGCGTGCTGAGACCTCCATCATATTTAACCATCTGCACGAAGTGTTGTCCTGCATTTTGTTTCAATCTGCAAAAAAGTGCAATCCTAGTCTCATCTCAACATGTTTACATTTGTGATGGAAGGACAGAAAAGTACTTTTTTCTAGACATGCCTCCCAAACAGCCAGATGGCATGTAGGTGAGTGTAATAGGATCAATTGAGACTCTGTGAAGCCCACGATGCCACTGTTTGCTGCAGTTCTCTACCAGTGAGATTTTTAACGCCCCTTAACACCCTGTTCACTGTGCGTGGGGAAAAAATTAAATTTCAGGTCACCGCCAGCCTTGTTTGATATCATTCCAGTTCTGCTTAAATTATTCCTCTGACTAACCACAGATGATACACAAGTTCACATGAGTAAAAGATCAACATACATCTGCATTACTGGAAGGGATTGTTATCTTGTCTTTCCTGTCCTGAAAGGTGTCCGAGATGAATGGGCTTCTGTGTCACTTCTTCCTTAAATCCCAAGGAATCATAAAGCATGGAATATTAATTAAAAGCTTGTAAAAAGTATCCAGTGTGATATCATGCGACTGCAATTAAAAATTGACTAATTTCAAAGCTTTCTGCACTTCTTTACCAGGGAACCAAATGAATATGCTGTGAGAATAGCCTCTCTGTTTGGTAATCTGACAGCAACACTCCTTTGTTGCTAGTTTATGATCAAGTTGGTGCACAAAGTTGGTGTGTTATATGGCTTTTGTGGGAGGAGGACTTTGATTAGATAAGAAAATACACAAGCTGGTACATGCATTAACTTCTTCTGGATCAGTTTTTCTGGTTTTGATGTTTTTGCTTCAAGAGAACTCAACTGTATAACCAAATGCAAAAAGTGTTGAAGATACTAAATAACAGCTTTTAGGGAAAGAATGCAACTTCCTCGTAGCTTCACCACGAATGTTCAAAGAAAACATTTCACACTATGGTTTTACAGTTGTCTGCATGTATTGCTTCAACTGTAATTTAAATTTTTCTTTTGTGAGTCAGTGCCTGTTTAAAACGCTGGACTACATTGCTGCAAATTATACATTCATTTTACAAGACACTGAGCACCCATTACTTTCTGTGCACCATTTATATATCTCATGACATAGTTTTCAAACAAAATGACTCAATCTTGTGTTTGTAGCTATGAAAACATCAAACACTTTAAGTCTTTGCCACAGATTTTAAACTATGAGATTAAAGTTGCATGGAGACGTCACATTATCCCATAAACACCATCGTTTGGGAGACTGAAGGACTATGTGTCTAGCCAGGTGGTGAGCAGCACAGGAGCACCACAGGGAACTGTACTTTCACCATTCCTTTTCACTATGTACACTTCAAACTTCCGGCACAAGTCAGACTCCTGTCATCTGCAGAAATACTCAGATGACTCTGCAGTGGCTGGGTGGATCAGAGATGGACAAGAAGCTGAGTACAGAGAGCTGGTGGACCGCTTTGTGTCAAGGTGTGGAAACACTCATCTCATTTTTAATGTGAACAAAACAAAGGAGATGATTGATTGATGATTTCAGGAGAAACAGGGTCAGATCAAACCCTATTTCCATCATGGGACAAGAAGTGGAGATTGTTGAGGAACATAAATACCTCGGTGTTCATCTGGACAACCGACTGGACTGGAGACTCAACAGTGAAGCATCTATAAGAAGGGACAGAGCAGACTGGACTTCTTGAGGAAGCTAAGATCCTTCAAGGTTTGCAGCAAGATGTTGCAGATCTTCTATAAGTCTGTTGTTGAGCACGTCATCTCCTCTGCTTCATCTGTTGGGGCAGCAGCATCAGAGCCAGAGACCTAAAGAGGCTCAACAACCTGATAAAGAAGGCTGGTTCTGTTCTGGGGATGACTGGAACCTCAGGAGTTGATGATGCAAAGAAGCAAATTATGGACAACCCTGACTGTCCTCTTCATGAGACTGTCATTGGAAAACAGAGTCTCTTCCGTCAGAGGCTTCTTCAGACTGGTTGTAAAACGGACCGCTACAGGAGATCTTTCCTGCCCACAGCCATCACCATCAATAATAACTCCCTGATTAAATGAGTTACATCAACACTTAAGGATAAACAAAGTATTTTTGAATTTAATTGAACTGAAAAATACTAATGAGGACTCCAGTCTGCAGGGACAATTTTAGGAAACGGCTTCACAAATTTGATCCTGAAACAGCCGATTTTAGCACATTAACGCAGTATAATCATAGATGTTCTAAAAATTTATGCAGCAAGTCACCCTGAGTACAAACAGGTATGTTAATCAAAACTATGTCTTCTTCCATGAGCCTCTTCAACATTTCAGTGACTCCTCAGTGAAATTAATGACCTCCATACCTTCTCCAAACCCTTGCCACAATTATGCGAGAGGATCTTTTTCCTTAATCCTTTCACTTTTTGCAGAATTGCCCTATAGAATATATACATGGGAAGTTTCTCCACCTGTGCCATCAGTTTCAGTCTTACTGTAGAGCAGGAAACACCACCAGGGTTTCCATCAGCAGCATGACAGGATTAAGGGGAAGAGGTTTTCTGTGCAGAACCAGGAAAAGCTTTCTTTGTGGATATTGTAGCAGGAGCAGCCAGAAATAATGAA
Organism: Anableps anableps; assembly: GCA_014839685.1. Taxonomy (NCBI): domain Eukaryota; kingdom Metazoa; phylum Chordata; class Actinopteri; order Cyprinodontiformes; family Anablepidae; genus Anableps; species Anableps anableps. The sequence goes on along the minus strand of CM026076.1, from coordinate 6,761,516 downwards.
CACAAAATCCAAAATGTGGGTTTTTTTTTTTTTTTTTTTACTGATTACTGTGAGTTGATCACACCAAGACTCTGAAACCTGAAGATTTTCAAGAGTCATGCTGCAACTTGTGGCTTCTTTTACCTCTTCCCTTTTCTTTTAAGTCAGAATAGAGGACTTAAATATGAGACACCAACTCTGCGGCTGAAACGCTTGACACAGGGACACGAAGACAGCCAGGCAAGGGGAAGCTGCACTGGGTGAGGTATAGATAGACAAACAAACAAAGGAACACAATGAGACACAGGTGAATAACAATAAGGTGTGGCAGAGGCTGATTATGGGTGAAATTTCATGTCTGAAATGTGACGGGAGATTAGTGCACAAAATGAAACATGAATTTTAAAAGGAAAACAAAATCAGGACACTATTTGTAACTTCACTCTGGCTATCTCATGAGTTTCCACTGATAGTTAAAAGACAAGTAGGCTAGAGGTGAGAGTGACTGTTTATGGTTTGTCTGTTTTGTGGTGAGCTGCTGACCTGCGCTGGATGTATCCAGCCTCTCAATTCAGTTTTTACTTCTAGTGAGGAAATGTTTCTAAACTTCTGGTTTTGAAGACATTAATAAATAAATCTGACATTTTCTCTCTCTCATTATTGTGACATTTAGCAAATAGAAATAATTTTGGTGATTCTGACTGACCTAAAACAAGAGAAGTTTGGTCTGATTTAACTTCAGACAGTGAGAAAGAAAGGCATCTTTTTATTTGGTGTGTGTAAACATCTCGTTTCAACCGTAAATGTCCCTGCAGTTGCACTTAAAATAAAACATAAAGGGTTTTTTCCCCCCCTTTTTTGGATAGATATATACCTTTGCTATTTTCATTAATTTTGGCTCATAAATTTAACAGCATTAACTTTACTCTCATAGTCTACAACAGCCTCACTTTATTTGCACCAAGGAATTAGCTCTGCTTTTCAAGCTGTGGAAGAAGTAAATAGCTCTTTTATCAATTCAGAGGCAGCTTCTAGGAATTTATTAGTGTCAGATATGACATAGGTCTGATAAGATAGCTAAATACTGATATGATAACTTGCCAGCGTTCAGAAATATTTATCACTTTTTGCAAAGATGCGTCAAACAGCATTTATTTACTTAAGAAATAAAAAAACATGATGATAAATGGGCTAATAATGCAATCTGGATTAATTGCCTGTACACAATTAATGGGTGTGCAACTTATTAATCCACTAATGTGTGTTAAACATTACAGATTCCCAGGACATTTGCGTCTAATATCCTGGCAGAGGCTGAGATCATACACCCATCCGCCTTCATACAAACCCACAATGTGACAATCAGCAAAAACTAAATAATGCTGAAGATGAAGTGAGGATGCTACTTTGGATAAACAACATGATCACAACCTAAGAGGGTCATATGCTTCTGGTAGTTTCCTTGCCTGTCATCTGCAAGAAAAAAAAATGTTTTAACTTGACCTGTGGTTCGACGAGGACATTTTAAAGAGACCTGCAGAAAATAAGTTAAAGTAGTCTTAAAGGGACAGCTACATAGAATCCTTTTTATAGCACAATAAAGTACTATGTTACCTTCAGCTGTTATAAAAATGCTGTATATATGAAGTATGACTTAAAAGAAATTTGACTTTGTAATTTAACTCCTTGAAATTGGGCCTATGTCTCTTTAAAAACTCCTGCTCTTTCTGAAACTCCACCTTCAGGGAGTCATCACAACATCGCTCCTCTATTAACCCTTTAACAACATTTTTATTAGCGTTTCACTGAGAAGTAGCTCGTATAATGAGCTCAGCAGATGCACAGTTCCACTAGGAGTTTGCTAATTGCTGCTGGCTAGTCTGAAGGAGCTGAGTGAGGAAGTAGTGGGGAGTCCGGGGGGCTGTGTCAGGTGGAAGCTTAGAAACTGCAGCTTTGAGGAGGAGCTGCGCCTCGAAGGTGAAGCTGTATTCATCCAGGCGGTTTGCACAGCTGAATGGTTGCCACAGGAAATTAAAGGATTTCTCAAACATGCATGAAAGAATCATGGCAACACTCCAGGTATGTTTTTGATGAGGGAATAACTTTATAACATCATGTAAAGCTCAAAAAAGTTTTATTTTACATAATATCCTTATCTTTTAAGATAAAATCAGAGGCTTTAACCAAGGCATCCTGGATTGTGTTACATCTCATTCCCCAATGGTTGAGAAATAGTTTGGCCTTCTAATGCAGCTGCTGATTTCTTTAGATCTGTTTATGTTAAATTTTAAACATCCGGTGGGAGCCGGTCATATGTCTACTTAGATTACCCTGAAATTTCTTCCAGAAAAATTGAATTGTAGAGGAACTGAAACCCTTCTCCCCCATAATGAACAGAGGAATAAAAGTTATTTGGCTACAGTAAAGAGGTACAGTATAGAGGACAAATGGTGGCCTCAGGTTCCTGGAACATTTATTGTGTACGAGTTGACACATAACCAGAGGAACATGGGTGTTCCTCTTCCCAGAGGTTTAAGATGTCAGGGGCTGAGCGTGCTGTGGCGCAGAGGGGCATTGTCCCAGGTAGGGTGGAGGAATCAAAAAATAAAAAGCAGAAGAAGCTCCTTGAGGACAAAGCTCTACAGGAAAAGGTGAGGAGAAGAACAGAAAACACTAGAAGCTGAGCTTTCTCTGTCATGGCAGACAAAAACAGAACCATCAGAGAGGGCAATATGAGGTAAGTTAAAATCTCTGTTTTCTCTCTTTTTTAGGTTATTGTGAGTTGGGTTGACAACACAGTGATTAATCCAGCTTTTTATGTGCCGTAGAGGCAAACATTTTTTTTTTTATCTGTTTATGTTTGACATTTTGAGAGAAGAAAAATAGTTAATTTCTTGGCGTACATATAAATTTGTGTCATAAGTAGTGACTTTTCTGTTCTGCTAAATTTACTCAGGAGTTGTAGTGAGGGCCTGACCAATGAGGTATTTAGAAGAGCTGTATATTCAGAAGAAAATAATATTTTAAAAGGTAAACTGGACAAAAGAAAACAGTTTATTAATATATGAAATGACTGAAGCCAGCATGGAACTGAAAAGAATAGACAACATAAAGAAGGAAGCAGAAAAAAATAAGTAATTCAAAAAATATAAATGATATATTTTACAATATATATTCATACAGCATCTGAAATTGCAGACAGTATGTTATACATTGCACTTAGTACTTGTCTGAATCCAGACTTGTAAATCTGGATTTTCTCAGCCAAGTTGTTTTGAGTTCCTGTAAACTAAAGTTACAGAATATCTCAACTATTTTAAGCCAAGTTTAAATTTTAAACACCTGCACACCAAAACCCAACTCTGTCTCACAGTAACACCTCATAAAAGGTTTTACTTTGCAGAAGATTATTAATTCAGTATAACCATTAAGTTTTCATTCATTTCTGTCAGTTATTAGTTTTTTAGCACAAACCACTCAGTGAATCCAGAGCTGGGATTTGGGACTAATGTCAAATTCAACATTAATGTTGATGTTCAGTCATTTTTAGTTGAGGTTCTGTAGAAAGATTCTCACCATTTACCAACTTTTCAATGCAATAATCATAACATCAGCCAATATTATTTTTCCTTAATGTTTTAATATTTGTTAGGGATAGTAAAAAACATGGAGTTGGATTTTTTTTTTTTTTTTTTTTTTTAGAAATTTTCACACACAGGTAGACAACATAAGTTCAGACTTTAAGTGAATAAATGGCTGAAATCTTCACTTCGAACAAATAAACAGGACATGTTGTAAGTAGAAAAAGAGAAAAATCTAAAATAAGACTGTAGAATTAATGTAATTAACAATATTGTCAGGCTTCTTAACTGAGGATAAACAATATGTAAAAAAGTACAACAGCAATGAAACTCACCCATTTCCTGTTCAAAAAGGTGGAGGAGAGAGCAAATGCTCTCCCACCCCTATTTAACCTATCCTGGATGTAGATCAACCTATAACCTATCTACTCTATCTTTATATACAGTATAAATACTGCAATTTGTCAGTCATATCATAGTTTATACCGCTATATATCCTTTTTAACATTTTGGTGCTGATATCCCACCTTACTTTGAAATATGTTTGACAAACAAACAAAAAATAATAATATATCACACTGAGTGAAAACCGGAAGATAATGTAAAACACTGACATACTTTGACATTTTCTAATTTTAAAAGAATTAACTTGTGTCTGAACTCATGTTCATACATTTTCTGTCATCCCTCCCACATTCACCTACCTTACTGTTGAACTGTGTGTTTCAACTCTGAACATTGCAACAAATACAGCATGTTTATGGCACAGAATAACAAGGAAATGTTCAGTTATTGCTAAACTCTGTGATAAACAAATCTTTACAAAATCTGCCAAACAAGGCTCCCGCTTAAATATGTATGTATATGTCATTTTCTTTGATTCCTAAAAAAATATCTTAGCATTCTCAGCATCATTAAATATTCTATCCAAGTCCTTCCTTTTCTAAAAAGAAGTCACAAACACCAAAATTAGCATTACAGTCAGTTTATTATAAAATTAGCCACATCACCCTATCTTAAGATGTGTTATTCCCTATGGTGTACTTCAAATACAAACATTTACTGCTGTTAAAGTATTTTCAAGAAAAATGTTGTCACAGCAACAGTCAAAGTTTTAGCCAAAATATAGCCAGTGATGCATGCTTTCTTAAAAGACAATTAATTGAAATTTCCCTTCAACAGTAAAATCAACACTTAAAAACAAAATATCTAAATAGTCCTGAGTTGTTCATTCATGTTTTTATTGTTTTTGGTTGGACAGCAGGTCAGTTCACATGCAAGTGCACCATCCATGCCTATATGTGTAGAAGAAAACAACTTTTGTAGCTGTAAACTGTAGTGACTATCATGCATGAAAGGGGGAATTTGCCTACAGTAATTAACTCTTTAACTATCTTTCTTTAAGACAAATTCAAGGTAGCAATTGCTGAGGTCAAAGCTAACGGCTGGTCCGGGTGTAGCTATCGGTCGGCAGCTATTCACACAACAAAACTCCATGTAAATAACTACTCAATGGAAGTGTGAAGGCACTTCAAAAGTAAAACATATATTCTTTCCTGAACTACTATAACAGTTTTGAAGCAATTTTTTTTTGGAGAGGTTAGACGCTCTGAAACTGGGTCACCACAAACCAGCCATTAGATTTAGCCCAATTAGCCACATAGCTTTAGTCTGGATTCATACTAAACAATGATGCTCAGTGAGTCATCAACTGTAGGTAATTTATAAACTGTTTATAACGATCACTGTTGTCTTCATGCAGTGTGGTAAAAAACTCTTACAGCTAACTGTTTTGCTCAGTGACCATGCTAACCACTACTGGCACCACAACCTAATTTCAATGTTTTTCACTGTATTTAAAGCATTTACACTCCTTGGCAATATGTTCACTAATAGGTGTACATTACTATTTATGCCAATGAATTAATGAGATAAAAACTGTTAGAAATGCAGCAGTTTATCATTGCAGCTAACATTATTTTATACATGTGGCAACCATATTGGATTTAGATGACATTTAGTGAAACTCCAATTTTTTGTGGCATTCGAGTTGATTTTTCTGACCAGAAAATTCAATTGCATAAATTGAATGCATTACATATTAGACACCATGAGTACTTGACTGAAGAGACAAAACAACCATCAACAGGTGTGGGTGTGTTGGAAAAACAGAAAGAAACAACTGGGATACAAAACATAAAGCAAGACTGAGATCATTTAAACAGATAAAACGTACAAATAACTTGAATCTAAAACACAAGATGAAAATCCATGAACCATATCTGATACAAACAGACTTAATATCATGCTAAGTACCTTCAGGTTTAATAAGTTAACCATTTTCTGCATATTTAAACATGAGGGACAATCAATTTACTTTCTCTTTAGCAGCCATGTCCCTCGTCTTTTCATATGAAAACAAACTTAAACTTAACTCAAAGCGAAATAGCAATTAATCATTTAACCAATCAGCATAATGTGGAAGGTTTTGAAAATGTTTGGATTGGTTGTTGAAACTCTTACAAGCTGAAAATCACTGTGTATAAGGTAAAATTTAGGTAAATATTGATTTTGATACTCTGAACATGGTGCTACCAATTTCTTTAAGAATAAACGTACATATAAATATTTTTTTTAGCCTTAAGCCACAATAAAACCATTAAATGGTAAAATAAAATACAGAAAAAAATCAAATAAAAAGATTAAAATGCTGCTTAAAGTGTATCAACTGTGATGTATTGATGCTCTAACGGTAAATTTTACTTGTAACACTCATTACTGTCCTAGTTGCAGAACCTCAGGGGTGGTAAGTGTTTCTGCATATATGTAACTGGAGTCTTTCCTGCCATCCATCCAAAGCCTCCATCAAAGGCAGACAATAGCCCTATGTGTCTTGAGGGGACTATTAACATTTAGACTGTAACCTAATAAGAACAAACAGGAGATTATTTTCGTTACTGTTCAGATTTTTGGCAATTGCTTCTTTGAGTCAATTCCTGTAAAAGTACTTTGAAGAGTGGTAAAGCTTTCTTGCACATCTTGGAATATTTACATAAATTTTACTTGAATATGTTTGGAAACAGCTTGGATGAATCCTTTTAGCTGTTGAAACTCAACATGTATTAATTTTTACAATGATCAAGGTCAAGACTGCAACTAGTATTTTCAAAACATAAAAGCCAAACATCCAGAAACAGGACAGCCAATGATGCATTATTTGAGTCTTAAGATTGCTTTTCGTGAATAAAGTGAAATGTCTCTTATGCATATCTATATATGACTTTTTTGTTTGTTTTCCTTTTAGGCTTTCTATCTTGTGGCTGTTAACTGTCTTTGCCCTGGTGGTGTGCTGTTTTGCAGGTTTGTTGAGTGAATGATATTTTTTTTTAAAATTCTAATAATTTGTTGGCAATGTTTTTCAAACTTTTGTTTTTCTTTTTTTAGTTGTCGTCGACAAAAGTGAATGTGAGGCAGAAGGCATTAAGTGCCACGCTCAGGCTGACTGCATGAAGATTAGAAACAACTTCACCTGTGTGTGCCGCGTGGGCTACCAGGGTGATGGTCTCCAGTGCAGCGACATCGATGAGTGTCTGAGTGGCATGCACAGTTGTCACTCAAAGGCCAGCTGCACCAACTCTCAAGGCAGCTATGCTTGCATCTGTCTCGATGGATATGTTGGTGATGGTAAAACCTGCCAGGACATCAATGAGTGTCAAACGAACAATGGGGGCTGCCACCCTACTGCGGTCTGTACTAATTTGGATGGTGGGCGAAGATGTCAATGTAGTACAGGGTTCACAGGAGATGGCTTCCAGTGCACAGACATCGATGAATGCACAAACAATCGAATCTGCCATTGGAATGCCACCTGCACCAATAACCCCGGTTCTTTTGTGTGCACTTGTAATGCGGGCTATAAGGGAAACGGAATCTACTTGTGCATGGACATAGATGAGTGTTCAGAGAATCGTGTGTGTTCTTCTTTATTAGGTTTCAAAGGTTGCATAAATACACCTGGGTCCTACCATTGTACGTGCAACAGTGGCTTTCAAGCCACTGGACGGAACTGTATTGACATCGATGAGTGTGCAAACAACATCTGTAGTCCTAATGCAGTTTGCAAAAACTCTATTGGATCATACCAGTGTACCTGCAAAAGTGGGTTTGTAGGAGATGGGGTGACATGTGCTGATATAAATGAATGCATTGCAGGCAACGAATGTGACTCCAAGGCTATTTGCATCAACAGGTTGGGCAGTTATGAGTGTGTGTGTCTAGAAGGTTTTGTTGAAGATGGCCGACGCTGTGAAGATGTTAATGAGTGTGCAAAGCCAGACATTTGCCCATCTTTCACTACCTGTGTGAACAATCCTGGGTCGTATAAATGTGACTGTGGCAGTGGCTTAATATTCAATGACTCCAAGTGCAATGACATTGATGAATGCAAAGCAGGGCGCTGCAGCCCTTTTGCAAAGTGCACTAATTCACCTGGTTCTTTTTCTTGTCAGTGCTTATCAGGCTATATGGGAGATGGTTTTACCTGTGAGGATATAAACGAATGCTCTTTGGATTCAAAGTGCCACTCTAAGGCTCTTTGCAGAAACTTACCTGGCTCTTACAACTGTACATGTCTGACTGGCTACTCCGGGGATGGGGTTCTTCAGTGCAATGACATCAACGAGTGCCTGGTGAATAATGGAGGTTGTAAAAACAAAGCAACATGTGTCAATAACCAAGGTTCTTTTGCTTGCCAGTGCCAATCAGGTTTCAACTTGATTAATAAGACAATTTGCCAAGATATCAATGAGTGCAAGGAAAAGAGCAATCCATGTGGAGTGAACGAAGAGTGCAAAAACACTGATGGGTCCTATGAGTGCCCTTGCCGGGCTGGGTACATCCGCCCTGCCAGTAACATGGCCTGCGTCGATAGGGACGAGTGTCAAGACAAACCATGCCACATCAATGCCACATGCCTCAATACCATCGGCTCATACACCTGCACCTGTAAGAGAGGCTTTACAGGGAATGGCTCCCATTGCTTGGACAAAGATGAGTGTGCTGTAGAGCGTGTATGCCACCCAAGGGCCACATGCACTAACGTTATAGGGGACTTTTTCTGCTCTTGTCAACAAGGTTTCACAGGTGATGGATTTTCTTGTGAGGATGTGAACGAGTGTTCCCTCTCCAACATCGCCTGCCCTGCTTTCTCACAATGTGTCAACTCTCCTGGTTCTTTTGTTTGCTCATGTTTGAATGGTACAGTGGCCTCTAATGACACCTGTGTGCCACCAGTTTTACTGTGTGATCCTCCCTGCCATAGTAAAGGTCTGTGCCACCTTTCACCATCCGGATATCAGTGTGTTTGTGACATCGGCTTTGTTGGCAATGGAGTGACCTGCACTGACATCAATGAATGCCAGATGGATGATGTTTGTCCTGACAATGAAACTGAGTGTTTGAATACCCCTGGATCTTTTTCTTGTGTCTGCAAACAAGGCTACACTCTGAACAGCACTCAGTGTGTTGGTAATGAAAACTACTTTATTTTTCATTTGTCATTAAAACAATGTCTAAATTCAGCCGAAATATTTGGTTATTATAAAATGGAAAGACAGAATACATACAGAGGTGAAAAGTAAGTCCCCCCCTTATCCAAACCAATATGACCCTATGCAAAAATTAACCACCTCTTAGTTAAATCATAAATATATTTTTGTTGCCGTTTTTCCAGCTACACCCAGACACGATTACTGCCAGAACTTTAGAAACAAAAATCTCTTAGAAAGAACCTGATTTAACAAAATCTATGAGCAGAGGAGCAACAAGTTTTTAGTAGCTATCAAACTGGGAAAGGTTTACAAAGTCATTTTTAAGCCTTTGGTTCTGAAGCAAACACAGTGACAGCTATAATCTAGAAAGATAGAAAACATGGAGCAAAAACATGGAGAAGGTGGTGAACCTTCTCAGGAGTGACCGGTTAGCCTTCCAAAATTACTTTAACAGCACATCAGTGATTAGCATTGTAAGGAGATCACACAAATAACCCAGAAAAACATCTAAAGCACTGCAGCCTTCACTTGGATCAGTTAAGGCCAGTGTTCATGATTCAACAATGAGAAAGTCAAGTCAAGTCAAGTCAAGTTTATTTGTATAGCACATTTCAGCAGTAAGGCAGTTCAAAGTGCTTTACATCATAAAAACATCGATCAAGTATACAGTAAAATCATCAAAACATCAAAATTATCAAGCAAAATCATCAAAATTATCTAGCAAATATACATGAAAATAATCAAAGTAAAAAACACTGATCAATATCAATGAAAGAGAAACAGAAACCGTGCAAAACAACTTCCATGTAAGAGCTCCAAAACAACTTTGCTGACTGAGAAAGAATACAAAGGTCTGCTTCACAATTGCCAAATATACTTTTAGAACTTTTGGGAAGACATTTTGTGGTAGGACGGGATAAAACTTTTTGGAAGGTATGCATGCCCTTACATCTAAAACTAAGACAGCCTTTCACAAAAACTGTCTGTCACGAAAAGAACATCATACCTACAATCAAATATTATCATGTTAGTGTGATGTCTGGGCCAGCTTTGCTACTTCAGAAAACCCTAAATGAGAATGCCTCATGACCTGAGGCATTATCATACTTCTCCAAAGTGCACCATCAACCTCTGAATGGCTAAGAAAAAACAAGATGAAAGTTTTACAGTGGCATTGGAAAATGCCTAAAATAAAATTGAAATGCGATGACTGTACCTTAAACAGGCTGTTACTTCTGGAAAAGCAATAATATTCTGCAAAAAAGAGAGTCCCTAATTTCTCCACATAAATGTAAAAGACTCATTTCTGGTTAATGAAAATGCTTGATCGAAGTTGTTGCCACCAAGGGATGAAAAATTAGTTATTTCGGTTGGGAGCAGTTAAAATTTTGTATTGGGTGTGTTTGGTTAGGATTGTTTTTTTTCAGTTAATAAATTAAATCTGAAGAAAAGAAAACAATTTTTGTATTGACTCAGGTTATCTTTTTCTGGCATAAAATTCTCTTTGAGGATTAGGAACATATAAGTCCAGCAAAAAAAAGAAACATGCAAGGGGGAAATATTTTTTGATAACTCTTTATGTACTGATCAGGCATAACATTATGAACAGTGACGTGAAAAGCACTGAATAGCTTCATCATGGAACCAGATTGGGATATATTAAGGAGCAAGAAAACATTTTCGCCTCAATGTTGATATGTTAGAATCAGTAAAAAGAACAGCCAAGTGGAAGGGAGTTTGACAAGAGCCAAATTGTGATGCTTAGGCCATTTGGTCAGATGATCTCCAAGACTGCAACTCTTGTGGTTTGTTCCCTGGTCTGCAGTGCTCAGGATCTATCACAATTGGTCCACAGAAGGAATAATAGTGACTCTGCAGACAGGATCATGGGCAGGCAAAGGTTACTGATATACACTGGGAGTAAACACCTCGACAAGATACTCAAACTGCTGAAGAACGTATTGGTGGTTCTGATAATAAAAAGGTGTCAGATTACACAGTGAATCACAATTTGGAGTATTTAAGGCTGCATGGGGACACATAAATCAGTGCCCTTCTTTTGGTCATAATGTTATGCCTGATTGGTGTTTGTTTTGTTTTATCAAAAATTTGATTTCTCTACTTGAACTTGATCTCTGCTTTTAGCTTATAAATGTCTGATTCACAGTGTACATTCTTTAGATAGCTAACCTATTTACCTTTCACTGCTTCTGTCTTCTCACACTGTTTGTTCATGACCTTTCCAGATGTGAATGAATGTGATACGGGGCAGCAGGAGTGCAGTGAGTTTGCCCAGTGCAACAACACAGTGGGCAGCTATTCCTGCTTTTGTCGAAGTGGTTACACTGGAGACGGGAAGAATTGTTCTGGTATGTATCAATTTCTTGCCATGTACTAGCTGTTGTTCTTGCTTCTGTAAGTGGACTCTTTTGTGAGGTTTCTTGTAGCACATTTTGGGACTGTTTCCCTGACACTGTCCCATTTTGGATAAATTATAGACATTGATGAATGCCAAGACCAAAACGGAGGATGCTACCCAGTTGCCAACTGCACTAACATGCCCGGATCTTTCTCCTGTGTCTGCCCGTTGGGCATGGAGGGGGATGGCTTTTACTGCCAGGATGTGGATGAATGTGAGCAGAACGCTACCCTGCCAAACAACTGCAGCTCGCAGGCTTTGTGCCTCAACACCAATGGTTCATACCTCTGCCAATGCAACGATGGGTACCAAGGGGATGGCTTTGTTTGTAATGATGTCGATGAATGTGCGTTGGCCATAGCTTGCAGCAAGAATATGATGTGCACCAACGTTCCTGGCTCCTACAGCTGTTCTTGTATATTGGGAAATATATACAATGAGGGAACATGCATAAGTGAAGATACCTGCCTAAATGCTACTTATGGCTGTCACCCGCTTGCCAAGTGTAACACATACGAGGGTTCTTTCTACTGTCAATGCACCGAGGGATATCAAGGAAGTGGCACTGACTGCTGGGATGTAAATGAATGTGACCAGTTACGAGATGAAGTCTGCCCTCCCTTCTCTTACTGCCGAAACACAAATGGTTCTTACATCTGTGACTGTTGGGAAGGTTTTCAAGACAATGGGACACACTGTCAGGACATAGATGAATGTGAGATGGGAAACTTCACCTGCTCTGACAACAGTATGTGTAATAACACAGAGGGGGGCTATAACTGCACCTGTGACCCAGGATTCTCAGGCAATGATTCTTTGTGTTTGGACATTGACGAGTGCTCCCTTGGCCTGATCCAGTGTCCTAATTTTTCCAACTGCCTTAACACGATTGGATCTTACATCTGTGAGTGTTGGGAAGGTTTTCAAGACAATGGGACACACTGTCAGGACATAGATGAATGTGAGATGGGAAACTTCACCTGCCCTGATAACAGTACCTGTAATAACACACAGGGGAGCTACAACTGCACTTGTGACCCAGGATTCTCAGGCAATGATTCTTTGTGTTTTGACATTGACGAGTGCTCCCTTGGCCTGATCCAGTGTCCTAATTTTTCCATCTGCCTTAACACAATTGGATATCACATCTGCGAGTGCTGGGAAGGCTACCAAAGCAACGGCACTGAATGTGAGGATGTTGATGAATGTCTGGACAACTCCACCTGCCCTGATCATAGCACATGTGTGAACACCAAGGGAAGCTACCAGTGTCTTTGTGAGACTGGGTTTTCCAACAGCACTGACCTATGTGTGGACATTGATGAATGCAGTGAAAACAACGAGGGCGATCTTTGCACAAATGGGATGTGCATGAATGCTCTTGGTTCTTATTACTGTGATTGTTTCAAAGGATTCTTGAGCAATGGTACAGAGTGTTTGGATGTGGATGAATGCTCAGAGCTTCTCAACTCCTCAGTGTGCCAGCCTTTCTCCACATGTGTTAACACTCTAGGTTCATACCTCTGTCCCTGTAATGAAGGCTTCATTTTGAATGGTACCGACTGTCTGGATGTGGATGAATGTCTTGACCCAGATGGTACCCCATGTCCAGAAAACTCTTTATGTAACAATACAGAAGGGTCTTTCCTCTGTCACTGCTCCCCTGGATATAAACCCATTGACTCTGGCTGTGAGGATATCAATGAATGCAAAAACAACAACACCTGTCGCTCTGATCAGGTGTGCACAAACCTGCCGGGAGCATACAATTGCTCTTGCCCACTGGGTTATCATGAGGAGAGTGAGGCATGTGTCGACAGCAATGAATGTGAAAATTCCCCGTGCCATCCCTTGGCACGCTGTTGGAATACACCAGGCTCCTTCTCCTGTCACTGTCACAGAGGGTTCACTGGGAATGGCTCCTGGTGTGAAGATGTAGATGAATGTGTTGCCTTGACCAGTCCGTGTCATTCCCTCTCTCAGTGTCACAACACTCCAGGGTCATTTGTTTGTGCTTGTAAGCCAGGCTTCCTCAGTATTGGGCCCCTATGTGTGGACATTAATGAATGCCTGCAGGGAAATGGGCAGTGTCACTCTGCTGCTGCCTGCATCAACCATGTCGGAGGATTCAAATGCTCATGCAACCAAGGCTGGGAAGCTACCAAGGATAATGGTCTTGGAAAAGAAGGATGTGTAGACTTGAATGAGTGTGTGTCCCCCAACAAGTGTCCTCAGAAATCATCCTGCACCAACCTACCAGGGAGCTACACCTGTTCCTGTCCAGAAAACAACCCAGTTTGCAATATCTTAACTAGGATAGGTTAGCTATGCATTTGTTATTTACCACATTTTGATAACAAATTCCTTATGCTGCACACTTATCTAAACATTTTAATCCAGGTTATCCAATTTAAAAGAGAGCTAACAACCCAATCGACAAAAAAGACAACTCAACTCTTTCTAAGATGCTGCATTTGAAGATGTCGATATTAAAACAACTGATACACCAACAGCGGCTGTCATCTCTTCCAAAGCTAGCTGCTGTTCTGAACAGTCACAAACTAGTGATGCATACTAGTCTATTTCTGATGCACACTGCAACAACTACTAAAAGTTAGAACACCAGGGACTGAAAAACCAGCTAATGCTTGCATCGCTCTGGTCAAGTATCCAATACTCAAATTACTTCCTATGTCAGGCAGTCTAGGTAAATGTACTTAAACTTTTCAGATAGAGTAGTAGTAATTGTTCCCGATTTTCAAAAAGCATTTTAACAACCCAATATTCAGAATAGTTTCAATAGGAAACAAGTGTAGAAAACAACATGAGTGAAGTCTGTAGCTTTGTGTGTTAGCGTCTTTATGTTCCATGATATCTGTCCAACTGTAGATGTAGCTTGAATGTTCCATCAAGTGGATTGCCAGTCTTGGCATGCTGATTGCTAATTGTTGGCCTTCAAGAAACAGTTTACAGTTTTTAAGCTATGTTTTGTTGACAGAATATGACCAGTTAGTGTCTTGCTCACAGTGAACTACTCTAGCATCTATGACTTTATCAGACAGAGATTATTGTGTGTATGATTAGTTTTGAATTTGGTAACTGATGTTACAAATTAGAGCACATTCTAGTTACAAGTCAGAAAACAGGTTGGATTTGATATTTCTTGTAATGCTAAATACCATTAGCAATACAAGCCATTACAATGGATTTCTCTCTGAAATATGTGTTCAAGCACAAAAAGAACATGTTCACAGATATTATAGCACCATGTGTGCCACTGGTTTAATTTAACATTTCATGGACGTAACCATTGCCTATCAGCTTATATCCCTCTTGGTCATTTAGAATTTTAATAAATTGAGGAGATAAGTAACCATAAAAAGGTAAATGACTGTACTTGTACAGTGCTTTTTCAAGTCTGAGCAGTCCAAAACACCTCACACTACAATCATTCACTGATGATGGTAAGCTACGTTGCAGCCACAGCTGCCCTGGGGCAGGCTGACAGAAATGAGGTTGCCATTCAATCGCTGCCACCACACCCTCTGACCACCACCAGCAAGCAGGTGAAGTGTCTTGCCCAACGACACAAGGTCAAAATGACTGAGACAGAGTGGGGATTCGGACTCACCAGTTTCAGGACAAACCCCTACCTAAATTCAAGAATGCAAAAATCTGATGTAACCTATACATGTAACAGTATATTATTTTATGAAGACTTCGTATTACACCTAATTTTCACTACTTACATTTCTGATCCCCAATTTGGCCAATTGACTCACACAAAACGTGATGGAATAAAATCCCTGATCAAAGAAAATATATACAAACAACCAGTGGTGAGTCCATATTATTAATTGGAGACATACATCCACATTTCCTAATGGTACATGCAGAGGAGGTTATGGAAAATTACTTTAATTCATCATTTGTGTATGAAGTGGGTATCACAAGTCCTCATAGCAGCAATGAATTGACACATTGTCGGTACCAAATATCCCATCAGGGATCTAGTTTATTACAAGAAAAAAGTCAGATCAGAAATGGTCAAAAAAGAAATAGTAAAAAATGGGGAAAAATAACCAGTGCATATAATAGTCCATGAGAATCACATTTATACATTAACACTCACTGCAACCACATTTGTTTTTTTATTATGTACTTCACATAGAAATGTTATGGTTATAGATCACTAACCAACACAGCTTAGAGTGCAAATAAACATTAAATTTAAATAGTTTAAAGTTTCATTAAGACATTATTAACATGAACCGCTATGATACTTTGAAAGATAAACTTGTTTAACTTTTGTCTCTGCATCACTCTCACTGGCTGTTAGCTGAGAAACTAAGTTCAAAGTGAACTATAAGAAACTAATCTACTTCCAGTCTTGTATGTAGTTAATCTAAAACTTATTCATACACCTGGCGGATTTAAGTTAAAAAATATGTTCATTTAACCAAGATGTTAATATCTGAAACAGGCATTTCTAAAAAGATAATAGAGCTATGTAAAAGGAGTATAAGTTAATATTTATAATTTAGCTGTTTAGATAAAATTTTATTTAAATGCACTTCATTTCCTGCTGAATAATGAATGGGAAAATATTTTTTTTGGAATTACAGCAATCAAATCGTTCTTTTAATCGCTGAACAGCGTTTTTTGTGTTCTCTCTGGTGTTTTGAACAATTGTCTTTGGTGATGAGCTCCAAGTCTTAGAAGGTGAGAAGGCCTCCTTACCATTACCCTAATCTTTAGCTTCCTTCAAAGGTTCTCTATCAAATTTAAGTCAGGGCTCTGGCTGGACCAGTCCAGAGCATCAATATTACATAGGTGGTATTTTAAGATCCCACTGTCAGGTACCAGTGCTGTCTTTTACAAAAAAACAAACACAAAAAAAAAACCACCCCCCCCCCCCCAAAAAAAAAAAAAAAAACATCTAATTTTTATCTCTTTAATACGACAGTGCTGTTGCAAGAAAACTAAGTGGTATTTGCTAGCACTATTTACAACTATCTGTATCTTGAAAAATGATGAAACTATAAAAGTGAAACGTTACTAGTTTAAAATAATAAAAACAAGCTAAAACGTATAATTAAGTTAATTCTTAACTATGTCTCTTTAACAAAGAGGGCAGAGATAACATTGCTAACAAATACAAAGAAAACTAGGATATGAGTAGTTAAAATCTTTAGTTAATATATTGATAGAAAATAAAATAATATTCTTTGACAACTAAAAAAACAAACTTGACTAACTGCCTGCTCCCAACACAGAGAGCCCTCTGTACCCATATGGAGCAGAGGCTGGAGATAAAGAAGTGAAAATGGAAACAGAAGATGGAAATTCTCCCTACATCGCACCACCAGCAGGGTTTCCTTTCATGGGGAAACTGTACGACAGAGTATACGTGAGTCTAACCTTTCCTTCTTGCACATGCTCTCTGTTCCTCAGCTCATCTCACAGGTTTTCTATAGGATTTAGGTTTGGGAACTGAGATCACCACGAAAAAAGGCTGATTTTGTGCCTAGTGAACCATTTCTGTGTGGATTTGACTATACGTTTTGAAACAGTATCCTTCTAAAGAACCCACTGATGATCCATTTTCAGTTTTCTGGGAAAGTGCAGTAGATTTTCATTTGAACGGTCGTGTTCAAGTGTTCAAGATGCCATGCACTCTGACATGGTTCCCAAGCTCTTTGGTGGAGAAATAGGCCCACAGCATCATACATCTCTGTTATACTTGACATGAGGAGCTTTTCATCCTTTCTGTCACACCTGATCCCCCAGTTACCAAAAGCCATCTTAATCTCATTTGACCAAAGCAAACGGCTCCAGTTAAGGTTCTAGCTGGATTTAACAAACCGCACGTTTATTTTTCTGACGGTAGGACTGACGAGGCGTTTTCCTGTCATGTCCCCCAAACAGAGTCAGCACAAGGTTGTAGCCAGAGGTCTACAACCTGCAACCCTGGAGCCACTACTGGCTCTTTGGCCCTTCCACAATGGCTCTTAAAAACTTTGACTAAAAAGAATGAAGAAAAAAAACAGAAGTTTTAAAAACAGATATAATAACAAATGCAGGTTTTATTTAATTTTCACAACAGAATGACACTAAAAGTACCAGTCTTTTTTTTTTTCCGATCTATTTTTCTTGTTATTAAGCAGGAAACTATGTGTAGATATCAATATCCCATTTGAGAAAATGTAGCCATCATCATCAAAAATATAATAGAGGGACTCAGTTTAGACCATTTCATTACCTCTGCTGCTCAATATGTAGATTCATGAAAAAAATCTATTTGAATGACCATCAGTGGGGACCCATTTGGGCCGAGTGTCCTACTTCTGCAGTGTATGTGTACCTTTTAAACTTTGAAGGCGCGAATAGAAGTGATCTGGCAGTTTTTATGGAAAATAGCATGCTATTAGCATCAACACTGGAGAAAATATTGATGATAAGAAATGAAAAAATTGAGTCCTGGGGTCACCAGAGGCTTAAAATAATAAAGAAAACTATGAATTACTGGTGTATTTCAAAGAAATTGTAATTCTCACTGTATTTTTTTCTCCACTGAATAATTTTAATCAATAGAAAGGTTGTTTTCTTCAAAAATTTTCCTATTTGAGATTATTCTGCTGCAACAGATGAATTTATCTCATGCACAGCTTCACCAGGAGCGCCAATAGAGGGCGCTGTATAACAAAAAATATAACCAAAGTAACATCCTTGTGAATCCAGTAGAGTTTTTCCCAGCAGAAGAAAAACAAAACGTTATGAAATGAGCTTTTTTTCAGGACTAACAATGTTCAGGCAGACTGTTGTATGTGAGACTATAATATTCACATCAAAGTATTTGATTATTCATAATTTATTGGTGGAATCACACACATTTGTGGGATAATATAGCTACAGACTAGAGATAATAGACTCTGACGGCTGAACATTGTATTTTTTGCGATATACTTTGAGTTAAGACTCTGTCTGTATTTCCTTTTCTCAGTTTTCTGATAATGGCCTGGTCCAGTTTCAGTCGTTGGCTGAGAACGAACAATACCTGCTCCCATCTCCCTCTGCTGATGGTTTCCCTGACAACATGAAAGTCCCGCTACTGGCTGTCTTTTGGGATGATGGTGACCTCACCCAAGGCAACGGGAAGCTGCACTATCAGGTTAGATGTAAACAAAGATCAGCCATTGGAGAAATCTGTTTTTTTCTGTTGGTTAAATTAAATAAATTGCTTCAACCTAGAGTCAACTTTGCAATAATTGCATCTTTGTCGTTTGCTTCTTTTAGGAATATTCGAAGCTGAATGTGTCAGATGTTTACTCCCAGATGGTGTTCAACCGCACAGCAGATGAGGTGACAAAGTTTGAGGGCCTGAAACAGAGGCCTTCGTTTTCCCCTGCATGGATCCTGAAGATCACATGGGAAAACGTGATCCCCGTCTCCTATCAGAAGGTCAACTTTTCAGAGGTCTGGTTACCTTTCTACATTTATAACCCTGGCACATAGTGTGACAGTAAGAACAAATAACATGAAATAAATGAAGTTCCCCAATAAATAAGAATAAAATACATTCAGGATAGTGAGCATTTAAGCTGTGTTTTTTTTAAAAACTCATTGCCTCTATTTTGATTTAAAAAGATGTGAGGGAGCAGGAAGTGTTATTGTTTGGTTGTCCTACTTTCAATGTTATTGTGTAATTTGAGATTTTTAAGGTGTAGGTTGGGAGAAAGAAGTTAGTCATGGTTTCCAAACAGACTTCCTGTTTGGTCTACGTTCTGGTGCCACCTTGTGGCCTTTTAGGGGTTTTTTGCCTTTTGTTCTATTGCATCATGAGTCTGTGAAGTTTTGCCTGTTCTATTGCAGTTATTTTTTTGTATTTGATGAAATTAAAAAAAGTTGCTAACCTTTGTAGCATTTGCTGAGTACAAAGGATTTTTCCTTTGCAGACCAACACCTTCCAGTGTATCTTGACAACGGATGGAGAACGTTCCTTTGCCCTCCTGCGATACGGGGAGATGAAATGGGGACCTGGGTTGAGGAAGCACCATGATGCTCTTATTGGCTACACAGATGGAAAAACCACTTTCAAGAAGACCACCAAACCCCCAGAAAACCTCTTTGGGCCTGCAGGCAGATATAGACCTAATGAAGTTACAGGAACTCTGGGGAATCTCGGCCAGCTGGTGTATGATTTGACTGGGCCACAAGTGTCGGATGTTGATGCCCGGATCAAATGTCAGGCATGGTCGAAGAAGGAGCCTGACCCCGCCGTGTGGGCAGTGGGGCTGTCTTCCTGTCCCTGCACCGTCATGCAGGCTCAGCAGGACCTGGCTTTCTTACAGGATCTCACTGATCTGGGTGAGGCAGTTCAGAAGCTGAGGGCTCAACGGTGGGGAGGTGCCTCGGGACAAGTCTTCAGGTCGCTCCTGTCCAACCAATATGGCGCTGGGAAGAGGTGTGTGTATGAACTAGAGGATGCCTTGCTGGCTGGGTACAACGAACGCTACTTCCACGGACACAGCACACAGAAACATATCGGTGAGACTCTTGCTTTGTTTAAGTTTTGAATCCTAGCCTGGAGTCTTTCTGTGTGGACTTTGCATGTTTTCCCTGGGCATCCCTAAGTTCTCTCTTGGTACTCTGGCTTCCTCCCACAGTTCAAAAACATGACTGTAAGGTTAATTGGTGTCTTTAAAATACCCTTAGAGTTGAGTGTGTGCTTGTATGCGGTGATGTCAGGGGTATGCAGGGTCTTAAGACTCCTTGAAAACAGCCCTGTTATGTGAGCTCTCATGTTGAGGTGCGAGGCCAGGAGCGCGCACCTGTCCCATCCTCCCTCCGCGCCCATCCGTGTTGGCCTTGCGCGCGCTGCTGTCTGATCTGAAGCTTTGCACCCCGGTGCGGATCGCGCGAGCCACCTTTCACGCGTAAGATCAATGTAAACCCCAAATATGACTTAACATACAGTTGCGCTTTTAGAGGTGCGCACTGAGCAAGCAGTGAGAGTGATATATCTTTGAAAACAACGAATAATGTGAGGCGTGTGCGTTTACATCTCTCACACGCTCACTTAACATGTGTTCTGGCTCTGTGTCTGCGCTGCAACTGGATAAAGTGAATGTAAAAGAAACACACCAGCAATCCATCACCGACTGGTGTTTTTAATCCAGAGTACTCCTTGCAAATCTTGCATTGGCTTGGATAAATGACAACCAACCACTGCCAACAAATCAAAAATACTGCACCAAGCAGCAGTTATTAATAAACACAGAACAAGAAATACTTAAATTTTGCACCCCAAGTATATTTAGCTAAGCATATGGATACTTATCATTGTAAATTTTTTAGGTAATAATTTTTAACATTTATTTTACTTTTAAATGTGACCAGAGCTGGCTCAAGATTTTTTCATGGGGCTTTAAGCAGAAAATAATTTAGCAAAATAAAATAAAAGAAAATACATAGCTTAAAAACAAGTTTTACATAGCTTGTTTTAAGACAAAGCCAATAGCTGATTACTTAATTAGGATTTAACTGAAGTGCAAAAAATTTTTATAATTTATATTATTTTTTGTGACTGCTTTTTTTTTTTTTTTAAAAGACTCTATGGTTGTGTTTAAGTATTGTCAATAATGTCTTCCAATAACATACATTTCATAATCTGGGAACAGAAAATCCACCATAGCTATAATAGTATTATTTGTTGCATCAAAACTTTTTTGGACTCCCATATAAAAACTCAAGAACCCCCCAACACACACACTCATAATTCTCTGGAGCCGCCACTGCTTGTATGGTAGTGTGTCGGAAAGACAAGTGAGTAGATAATGATTTGTTCCCCTGGTAAATATTCACCTTAAAACAAATTAATCTTTCATTGCAGGAACATAATCGAACACAGAATTGTAATCTTTAATAATTCAGCACATTCAATGAGTGGGGGAAAATCCCACGTTAAAGGGGACCTTGAGACCCATTCAGTGTTTGTAAACAAAGACGGATGCGCGCGCATTGTGGCAACGGAAGTATGGCGGTTAGTAGCGGGTGGTCAAGCTATGCTAGCTCATTATCTGCGAAGTACCCTGAAGACTGCTTTTAAAAAAAAATTACTTTAACATATGTCTTGTAGATAAATGTTTGCACTACATCTGCTTTTTCTACAGCGCAGTATTTCAAAGCTAGCACCAATGCATATTAAATATTATGGCAATGTAACAGAGGAAAACCACAAAGAGAAGCCAAGGGTAAGGCTACGTTCGAGTTGTCCTCGGAACTGGGAAATTCTGACTTCCCAGTCGTAAAACTCAACTGAAACGCCCTCCGAAATGGGATTTTCCTCTGGGAAACTGGGACTTGTACGGCCGACGTCGCATTTCAATATTGCCGTTCCTCGCATCAATGGTAGGAATATGGGGTGGGAATATCTTTATTTTACAAGATACACATATAAGAGTGCGTCTAAAAACAATGGTACTTGTAGCGCCTGCAACTCTAAACGGAAAAAAAAAAAAAAAATTAAAAGTGGTGTTTGCTTATGAGCAGTAAAGCTTAAAACTATGTAAGAAGTACTGCGAACAATGTCTATGTGGATCGCCATGTTGAAATTCCGACTTCTTAACCAGAACGCCATTACTTCGGGTCTGACCTCAAACCCACTCAGAGTTATGACTTCCCAGGTAAATCAAAGGCAGCATAATTATCTAAACCTTTCCATCTTTGCCTCAGTTCTCTGAATTTGTTTAGTGTACACAAACAAAAAAGGCACGAAATCAGCATTTTGCCACTCTAGCGACTCATCCCCTGTAAATAAAGCACACGCATATGAGTCTTTTTATTAGCAACCACCCAGCGTTGCATGTCCATATTTAACAGCAGTAAGTTGTGGGTCTACGCTTTACAAACAATTGTTGATGACAACCAGATTTTCTAGAAATAAAGGTGTAGACACATAACCTTACCTGATATGAAATGGGCAACACAGACCCGTGCATTTTTTTTATAGTTTCCTCCATCCAATTTATAGCCTGAAGCCACAACCGCCTTCAATGGCTCTGAATTATAGGGCGTATATATAATAGGGTGTAACACACAAACCCATTTCTCTTAGCCTCTCTTCAAAATCGGAAAAACAAAAGAACGTCATTTAAGTCAGGCAGATGTGTGTTTATTAAGTCAAGAAACAGCTACACGAATATAAATACCAACTTCAGCCTGCCCATATCTGGAGTCAGAGCTATAAATAAAGCAAAGAATGGCATCCTGAGGTTGCCAGGTCTCCATAGCAACAATTAGATAGCAGGGGAAAACCCTCCAACCATCACAAATGTAATCATGTGGAGTCTGCTAAATGCTACCCATTGCAATCATGTGCTCTGAGACCAAAATTGAGCTTTGATGCAAATAGCACTTCAGGGAAACAAAGAGATGAATATGTGGAAAAATAGCCTCATTCCCTCTGTATGATGGAGGACCTGTAATGCTGTGGGCCCATTTTCCTTCTCAAAGCCTTTGAAACAGCTTTAAATACATAAAACAAAAAACAAAAAAAAAAACCTGGTGGCCTCTGCCAGAAAACTGAGAAACGGTTCATTTGCGGCTCATTCCACAGGACAATGAACTAGAACATATCTCTAAATCAGCACCGATTTGGTTTACCAGAAGAAAAAAAAAATCAATCTTCTTTCATGCCCAATTCAGTCCTCAGACTTAAATCCTGTAGAAAACCTGTGGGGTGAGCTGAAGAGAGCACAAGACCCAGGATCGTTTCACCAGAAGTGCTAATAGCAGTGTAGCTTTTAAAGAAGCAAATACTAAACATTATTATTTCCTCGTGGCTGATTTTTTCCCTGCTGTTTAAAAGTAAACTGAATTATAAGTGTTTTTAACTGGGTTTTATTACTGAAAGTTTGGATGGCGTTATAACCATCTTACCTGAAAAAAACCCCCAAAAAATACAAAAACAGATGTATGCTTGGTTGGTTTAAATCTGCAGTGCTTTAATAGCTAGATGTCTGGTCTGATCATCCAGCTAATGCCTTGCATCTTTAAGTGACAGGATTTCACCAAATGTTTCTCTGCAGATGAGGATCTTCTCCCATTTCAGTGGTGTTGCATCGACTCTCCCCTGTGCCATCTCTACCTCAGTAAGAGACCCTTGGATCGCTGTCAAGGTTATAGCTTGAGCATTCGCAGTGGCTCTTCGCTGTCCAATGGGGCAACACGAGGCACCGGTGAGGGATCAACCCCATGTAGACGGGGGAAAAGTGTAAAACAGGCAAAGTATCTGCTTTTTAATTGCATTTTAAAAGTGAAAAGCAATATTTCCTTACAGCGATGGTGTACGGCTGTCTCCATTTCATCACCTTTGATGGGACAGAGTACTCGTTTAAGGCCCTGGGGGAGTTTGTGATATTACGTCTCTCATCTGCAAGCGGCTCTAATATCTTCACCCTGCAAGGACAGATTGAAAAGCTGCAGACAGTCGCAAGGGGGATCATTGATGTCCCAGTGGTGGTGCGCATGGCTGCGTTCTATCAAGGCATCGGCAAGGTCAGGATGGGAACTACAGCAATAGTCACAGTTTGGAAAAGTCTGTATAACCTCTGAAGATGATCCTTTTAGCTCAGATGTAATCGATTTTTGAGTCGTCTGATTATTCATTCTCCTTGGAATTTTTCGTGTTTTGTTATGTTACAACTGCAAAGTTTTATGCATTTTGTTGGGATGTATGTGATAAACCAACACAAAGCAAGGCATAATTGAAAAGTGGAGTAAAAATCATATATGATTTTCACAAAATTTGTGCTAATAAAATGTGAAAGTGTTGTATGCAGTTGCGTTCATCCACCACCTTTCACTGAACTTACGTGTGCCTGCAACATCTAGAGAGTGAAATTCTTGGTAATTCTTTGTAGAACAGCTCAGGGTCAGTCAGACTGGATGGAGAAAGTCTGTGAATATCAATTTTCATATCTTGCCATTCGATTCTTGATTTAATTTTAGCCATTTAAGTCATTCAAACACATGAGTATACTTTAATAGAACTATTTCCTACCCTTGGGATGATTTTGTGCAGCTCAATGGTACAAATATGGCCCGCCAACACAGGCAATTGATAAAGATGTCATTTTTTTATTTTTTGAGAGTGAGTTTCTCTCACACAGATTAAAATCTTCTTAAAATGTAAAATGTTAGGTACACTACAAAGTATTCATCTTATTTTTTAACTATATTTTTAGTTTTCAGTTTAATTTCATACTACTTAGGGCCACAAACATCCAGTCACTTTTGCTCAAAAGCAGGCTTGGTTTCACCAATTCATTAAATTTGGTGAAATACATTAAGAAATAGTTGTTTCTATGCATAAATTGAGAAAAAAAAATTATCAAAAAAACAAAACAAAACAATAGATCCCTGAAAATTTATGATACTGCATGTCTTTCTTTATTATGATCTACAATGGTTTACCCATCCCTTTTCTACAAAAATCTGACTTTAAGTTTATAGTGAAGCAGGTAAAAATAATAATAAAAAAAAAAAACATTTTAGAGAAATTATTTTACTATTCTTATTTCTAAAAATATTCTTTTTTTTTTTTTTTTTTTTTTTTTTTGGCCCGAGAGAACTTCCAGGTTGGAGATTTGAACTCATTTGGGTTTTTTTTTTTTTTTACCAAATGAGTTAAAATCTCCAAATGGAAAAAGAAAATGGATGGATGGGTTCTTGCAGAAATGGTGCCCTGGGCAAGCCTCTCCTTTTGCCCAACAACTGACAGATAAGATACATTTTATTTTCTAGTTCTTAGACGCTCCCCCCATTCGTAATGCTGCCCTGGGCAACTGCCTATATAGCCCATATCAAAAGCTACCTTTGGGACTTCTGATCGAAATTGGTTACACTGGATTATATTTAGGGGTATCAGATAAAAAGGGGCTGAATACAAATGAAAGCCACAATTTTTAGATAATTTTCCCTCCACTTGACAAATATGCACCGTTTGTGTGATGGACTGGCACATAACCTCCAAAGTAAAATACAGTACAGTTTGTTGTGGTAACATTATAAAATGTGAAAAAAATTCTTATGTAAGACACGATACTCCATGTTTGGATCTACGGTTACATCTTCATTCTCGGTATCTAAATTAGAAAATGTGGAAACAACCAGATTTTGATTTTTGTTCACAACACAGCCTGAATTTATACTTGATGTGTTTTTCACTGTGAGGTGGATTGCGGGGTCAGTATCCAAGTCTATATTAGGAAATACAGTATTCCCCCATTTTCTCCCTTTATACTACATTTAGTAAAGTAAAACAAACTTGCACATGACCTTCATCTCTAACTAGCTTTAATCTTTATCCGTTATTATCAGATTGAGTGGAGGTGCTCGGACAAAGACAGCGGACTACAGATTTTTGTGGATGATGTTCAAGTCACAGTCAGAATCGGTAATACCCATCATAAACATTTGATGTACATGAATAAAATATATTTTATAGGTCTTCAAGAGAACATCTTGTGTCCTAACTGTTGGAAATACTCTCTCCGTGTCCTTCCAGGTGTTGTGTACGAGGACAAGCAGGACCTTGCGGTGCGTTGTCTCTCGGTGAGACGCTGTGCAGCAGTCTATGCCGGTGGTCTCAGGGTGGTCGTCTGGCAAAGCGAAGGCTACCGTCAGCTGATGGCCATGGTGGAGGTCCCTGAGAACTTCTACAGACGCACTGTGGGTCTCCTGGGTCTCTGGAGCTCCAACCGGTCTGATGATTTCCTCATGTCAGATGGCAAGGTCCTCCCCTCCGAGGATCTCAACCCCCCAGAGGACGAGAGGCTGAAGCTCTTTTGCTTGTCCTGTGAGTGAACCATGGAGACATGCACGATTTTTATGGCTTAGCAAACGAAGAGAAAAGAAATAACTTCAGTGTGCAACAAGAAAAAAAAATCTGTTAAATAGCAGGAACCTGCAGAGTAATTTATGAACCAGAGAAACATTCTCGACCGCTGGTTGCTATGATGATCCCCACGTTTTTCAGGGAGAGGGAGTCAGACAAAAACACACAAAGAAAAATTCATGCCATAAAAACTATGTCATATCGAGAAAGTTTTTAATTTGTGAATATCAGAACCTTCTAAAGGTTAAACGTAAACATTTTTATGCGTCGACTATGTTTTATGTAGCAGATATGACAGGTTAAAAAGGCCCTTAACCTCCAGTTTTGAGGCTTTCTGGTGGTTTTACTGGCAACAGTAACTCTGATATCTGTGGTAATCACACTGGGTGAAAGTAAACAAAAATACCTAAGTTTTGATGTATATATTTTAATAATGGAGAAGAAACTATGAGTCTAAAAGCGGATTAAATAAAAAGAAGTTTCTTTGCTTTTCACAGAGTACATGAATAAGCGAACATGTTGCAGTGAAATCTCAGAAAATCATAAAACTTAAACTGTGATTGTGTAAAAACCATAAAAGATATTAAAGTGCAAATTCAGTCAGATGAGGTCCAAGGCCTGACGATCTATTTAAACTTTGAATGGTGTTTCTACTCCAAAGTATCACTGAGCCATGGCGCCCCAAATAGAGCTGGGTTTTCTTGCTCCTGTAAGGAAAATTCCAGTATTTTCGAAATCTTTTGGAAAGTCGGTACATTATTTATAGATCCACAGGTCTTAGCCACATTTCATGTTTTTTCCGCATGGGGTTTTTCACTGTAGTGGGAGAAATAGTGAACTAGAAACTGTGACAGAAATGAAAGAACAGGAAGAATAAACCTAGGAAATAGTGTTAAACCCTGACTTCCTGAACTCATTCAGAGTTATATTTATATAAAAAAGGGTTACTGCGACACATCCCTTGGTTATGTGGTGGTTTGAGGCAAATTTGCAGCAGTAGTCTAAAAGTGCTTATATGTATTTCCACCCATAGTTATTATTCTACTGAACTTATCTGAGATTATAATAACCTAAAAACAGCCTTTCTATGCTTTTTATGAGGTAAAGTTGTTAATGTCAATGTTTCAATTTGCTTTCATCCTAATTATTTACTCCAGTAGAGGATTTAGGGCCACTGGAATTAATTTTTTTTATCAAAATTCTTAGAAAAAATTCAGACTTCTGAGATTGAAGTCCAAATTCTGAGAAAAAAAATTTGAATTCTGACACTTTTTCAGTGTCCTAATCCTCTTCTGTAATTTACAGACATATCTGGCACCAGTTTACAAGAAGAACCCTTTTATAAGCATCACTTCAAACTATTTTCCAAGCGCTAAATAGCAGAAATCAGACCTAAGTTATGTCTAGCATAGCCAGCAAGTAGCCTGTGGACCCATATAGCAAGATCTCTTCTAGATCTGCAGATCCAGAGAGGAAAACCGATCAAAGTTAAAGCTGCATTTCCATTAACTTTGAAATTATGCAATTTGAAATAACGTTAATAAATTTGCTTAATAGAAACGCACCATTTTCGCAAAAATTCTCCTTTTTTGAGAAAAAGTTTTCACGCTAGGATGAGGTGGTTTTTCGGCCATACTGAAATTGGTTTATTTCGCAAAACTACGATGGAAACACTTTTTGATCAACAACCGGATGTTACCACTGGTGCAAACCACGAAGAAGATGACAACAGGAAGTATTTGGAGGTTCATGGCTCAGCATCTTTTTAATAGCTTATCACGTGAACAAGGTTATCAATGTGTGATTTTAATTTCATTTATTTAATTGGAACACCACAATTGCAAAACTGTGTTTTTTCAACATTAGCAGAAAATCGACAGAGATTTGCGCACCTTTGTAATGGAAACGCAGCTCAAGAGGGCATGGCGTTTCATCTGGTGATCTGAAACTTCAGATCGATGCTAAGTTTTGACCACAGGTTCCTCAACATCAAAGCTGACATGTTTAATGGTGTTAATTTGCCATGCCAAAACACCAAACGGCAAAGATTGCACCTTTATCCCAAGGTATTCACAGCCATTGAGCTAGATTTAATTTTCTGACAAAGTTCCAGTTCCAATTTGAATGAATTTACCAACACAGTTATTGAGTTGCAGTGTCTGTGCTCACATCTCACTCATTTTGCAGGGGCAGTACCAGGCCCTGAAAGCCTGCTGTTCTCTTCGTCTCAAAACGTTCCCCTGGCTTTAGACTCCACCACACTCCTGCTGGAACGCTTCAGTCCTGCCGAGCGAGAAACGCAGATGCGACTTTGCAAAGGCAGCATGCAGTGTGCACAGGACAGCCTAGCATCCGGCATCCCTGACCTGGGTCAAAAGACTCTGGAGGCCCAGACACAGTTCAGGGACCTAGCTCTCATTCATGGTACATTCATCTATAATTTCTAGAACTTTAAGTGCTTATATTTTTACCTGAGCCTAACGTCCTGCGACATGTTTGTCATCCTGCAGGCAACATGCCACCCATAGTGACAGAGCCCACCGTGATACACAGTAAGGTCAACTCTAGGGTCAGCATTCAAATTGTTGCTCAGGATCCAAACAGTGACCCCATCACCTACTCATTGCTATTCCCCTGGCCTCCAGGGGCTTATGTTGGCAGTGGTGAGACACACACACACACACACACACACACACACACACACGCAAAAACATGTCCCCACTTCCTCCATCTATCTCTGTTACTGATGACATGACTGTTGACATTTGTTAGTGGGATGGAGAGGCCACTACTGTTGAGTCAGGAGATGGGTCATGCAGATAGAGAGCCTCTTTCTACTATGACAACTGCGATGCGTAATTGGTATGTGTGTACTTTCCTTCTTCCCTTCCAGGGAGCGGCTACCTGACATGGACACCCCTCAGCACTCAGCCTGTCCAGCTGACTGTCAAGGTCAGTGACAAACGGACAAGCTCCTTGTTCACCCCCGTCCTGCGTGTCTGCAACTGTCTTAATGGAGGAACCTGCCTGTTTGACAGCGTTGCTGAAAATCATCTGCAGGGAAAGTTTCAGGTACTGCATTTTTAGATTTAAGCTGTTTTTTCTTTTCTTTAACACCCCCAAGGCAGAAAGGGAGGCAGTGGAGCTGTTGACCCCTTTGCAACTCAGGAATCCGATTTTTTTTTTTTTTTTTCACGTGGTCGTTCACATTTCCAAATATATGCGACTTGTATGTGATCTCCTGTGTGAACTGCAAACAGCCTGAAAATGTCGCGCAAGCGCAGTAGAGTATAACGTCACACGTAGCGAGCATGCTCAGTGTTTGCGGAAATAAATATAGAGCATATCTTGCGATTTTAAAGTTGTTGTCCAACCGGAGCCAGCGCATTAACAACTCTCTCCACATTATCGTCCGCCACGGTTGTTGTTTTACTTCCTGTTTCTGCGTATCAGGACGCAGAATAGTGCCGCTTGTCGAGTATAAATGACGTACAGGTCGGATGAATGCGACCTGGCCGTACAGACGCAGGTCACATGTGAAAAAATCAGATGCATATCGGGTTTAGGAGCACATATCCAAGTGGCCTGGGTCGCATTTGTAAAAGTCGGATCTGTGTTGCTCAGACTGTCATGAAAAGATCAGATACAGGTCGCATAAGGGCAAAAGAAATGGATTTGGGTCACTTTAGGCTGCAGTGTGAACGTAGCCTAAGTCAACTAATCATGTTGAAGCACCAGGATGGATGTCGGAGGTAAGGGACGAAAGTATTGAACGGAGCGGCTGCGATTGTTTTCCAAGTTGTTTTTCCCAGTATAGCCATGGCTTCTACTTGTTCAAGTTGAGCTAATTTGTCTGTGGAAGTAGGACTCATAGGCGGCAGTATTTACAAAAATTGGAAATAGTTAGCTTAGAAACCGACCCAAACCTACTCCCTCCTGACATGTTTGTTGATTTGATCAAATCTCAGACTTTGGCTGAATTCATGCCACATGATTTATACCTCTATGTCATAAACAGCGTTTCCCCTTACACCGGATCAAACTTTTATTTAAAGTGCTTTAGAAATAAAATTGGATTGGATTGGAAAAGCATACCAAAGTCTAGATGCTCACCAGTTTTTTTTCATACATGGTAGGCTGCATTTTCTCTATGGTTACTAATGGTTAGATCTGTACCTACTCTATATTACAATATTTGATTGCATCTTACTAAGCTTACTTACTTATGTAGTATATGAATGTTAATCTTCTTACCTTGTAAAAAGTGTTCGTTGCAAATACACAGTGGGCTGCCAGTTCTTACGATTGATGGCTGCTATCCATCGTCGTCTTCTGTCCTCATCTAAAGGTTTACAATAGAATGACAAGTTTGGTTTTCATCCTTGTCTGTTTATGCAACCGATCGCATGGCTCCCTATGACCATTTGTACAGTGAAACCAACTAAATAAAAGCAATATTAGGCTACCAGCTGTTTTTTGATAAGCTTAACGGGAGTTAACATGGGCATAGGTTGTTTTTACATCTGTCATGGTGTATGGGCCACTTTCTGAAGACCCTGACGTCACATGCAAAGGGTCAATAGCATGAAAATCCAACACTGATTAGCTTCCCAACTTTAGCCTTTAGAATGCTAAAAATCTGCTGTTGCTTTGGTGATTCCCACCTTTTTTTGTGGAGTATGAAGGAGCGGAAGCACAATGGGTGTGTCCAAATTTATGGGCTGCATCCTTTGCAGGACCTGGTCCAGATAGGCCGGGTGTGATCGCCGATCACCGGAAGTGATCGGCTGTAAAGCTGGATGGTCCAAGCCTTTTAGATTTAATTACTGTTTACATTTTGTGAAGAAGGAAGTAGCGCTCAGTGTCTTGTTCAGAGGCTTTCATGTCGTTTTCTTCAGTAGTTCTCGGTGCAGTGCCATCACAGGCGAGGGGGGGAACAGGTTTTTCTACGAGTTTGGTTTGGTTCGTTGCAGTGAGCTGCAGCAGCTGAAAATGTAACAAATGTTGCAACTTTGGTCCCCAGTCGTATCAAATCTACCGGAGTATCAGGTATGAAAATACCCTTAATCATTTTGTCATTGTTGAGGATGATACTACCACCAGTTTAAGCTTGGAAGTGTCAAAGTTTCTTTATTTGGAATAAAAACCATTCCTTAACTCTAAGTACCTTTGAAGGGGTATATAAAAAAAAAAGTCTATTTTTAAAAATTGTCATATTTGAATCTTTTTCTTTTTCACCCATATTTAATTCATAGGTAGTCGGGTGCTTGTGCCCGAAGGGATACAGCGGGAAGTTCTGTGGAAACACAACAGATGTATGTCGAGGCAAACCATGTTTCAGGGGGGTGCAGTGCAACCTAACGCCAGTCTCCGGCCAGTTTAGCTGTGGAGAGTGTCCTGATAATACTGTTTCCAATGGCAAAGAGGGATACAAATGCTTTGATTATGGTCTGTAGTACAAGAGATATCATTTTTAAATATACTATTACATTTTCATCTTACAATCTCAAACCCAATACCTGTTCTTAACCTTGTTTCCCGGTGTTCCTCCTCAGACATGTGCAGCCCTCCTTTTCCCTTCCCTTGCCACAAGGATGCAGAATGCCTGGCCACGAAACTCAGTTACTCCTGCACATGCAAACCTGGCTTCAATGGAGACGGATACAACTGCACAGGTGCTAAATGTTGACCTATTGTAGAAGTATTTATACCCCTGTTTACTTTATTTTATTACAACTGCTAAGCTTTCTTTGTGGTGTGATAGATCAACACTAGCTGCGTTTCCATTACAAAGGTGCTCAAATCTCTGTCGATATTCTGCTAATGTCGAGAAGACACAAGTTCGCAATTGCGGTGTTTCCATTAGACAAGAAATTAAATTAAAATCACGCATCAATAAGCTTGTTCACACAATAAGTCATTAAAAACATGCCGTGCCAGGATCCTCCATCTACTTCCTGTTGTCATCTTTTTCGTGGTTTGGCAACATCTGGTTGTTCTTCTTTCACATATTTGCTGTGTCTCTTATATGGCTTGTAGCAAATTGTAAACAGGACTTCACAAACTCCACACCATATGAAACCTGGCATAATAGAATAATAATAGCATAATAGAATGATGAACACAGGAGTACCGCAGGGTTGCATGCTCAGCCCACCCCTGTTTACCCTCGGATGTAAATTTCCAAAGGAAACCACTGTGTCATCAGTAACAAAAAGGAGGTACCACATCTGCTGAGTGGTGTTAGCTTTGTCTTCAACACCTCAAAAAAGGGGTGGTTGTTGTGGACTTTAGCGAACCCAGAGAGCCCATGCAATCCCTACTGATGTAGAAAGAGCTTGTTCCACCAAATTCCTTAGGACCTACATAAAAGAGGTCTTCACTTGGACTTTGAACACGTCCAGTCTGATAAAGAGAGCTCAGGAGTGAGTGGTCTTCCTGAGGAAACTTAAACAGACTGGCCTATCCCCAGATGTGCCTAAATGTTTTGCAGATCTGCAGTCGAGGGCGTCATCTGCTAGTCTGCACTGTAGACAATAAAACTGTCCTCTTCCAGGTAATTAAAACTGACCAGAAGTTAGTAGGAGTTCCACTCTCTACCCATGACATTATATATGCCATGCCAAACACCTGCAGAGGAAGAGCACTTTGAACAGTTTGAATCAACCCCCAACCCAGGTAACTCTTTGTTTCCACTTTTCAGGGAAAATGTACAGAACCTTGGAATATTAACTGAGAGCATAAGGAACAATTTTTTTTCTGAGAGTTGTGGTTTTCCTCATTCCACTCCCAGAAAACATCAACACTTGACAGTTACCACAAGGTGCGATACAGAAAAATGACAAACTAAGGCCACTATATATAGCCTTCTTTCTGCTGGCCTGTTTGAACTCTAATTTTAATTTTTTTCATTTTGACTGTCTACTCTTATGCTATTTTATTTATAACTTTTATTTTATCTTCAGCTTCTACTTTCATTTTGAGATACCAAAATAAATTTTACTATATGTGTTAATAAACTTCCTTTGAATTATTAAATTATGGCTTTCTTTCAACAATGGCTCTCATCTTGCTACTCTTCCATAAAGTACAGAGATGAAATGTTCAGTGCTTAAAATATAGTCTTATTCAATTCAAAAATACTTTATTATTCCTAAAGGGAAATTAAATGTTTTAATTCATATTATGCAATTTTTTTTAAAGAGTTGTTGTAGATGCTGATGGCTGTTGGCAGGGAGGATCACCTGTAGACGTCTGTATTACAGCGAATCTGAAGAAGCCTCTGACTGCAGACACTGTTGTTGTGTAACAGTTTCATGAATAGGATGCTCAGTGTTGCTCATTTAATGAAGAATACTTCTTGAAAGAATTTCTTCTTGTGATCTAAACCCTGCTTTAAACATCTCTACAACCTTCTCCCTGGCCTGTCTGCTGTCTTCCTTGGTCATCAGGATGCTGTTTGTTCACCATTGTTTTTTAACAAACCTCTCAGGCCTCCACAGAACACCTGCATTTATTCTGAAATTAAATTACGTACAGTTGGACTATATTTACTTACAAGGCAACTTCTGAAGGTGATTGTTTACACTGGACTTTATTTAGGGTGGTCAGAGTAAAGGGGGCTGACTCGATCAACAACTCATTGGTATTCTCAAGTGGGTGTTTAAGATTTTCATTTCTAAAAAGCTTTGTCTTAATTTCCTGATTTACCACATAAACGAACATAAACGAACATAATACACGAATGTCCACTCTAAAACATCTGAGCCGCATTTAGTTGTGTCTACTAACTTTTACTCTTTAAGTCCATGAAATCTTGCAAGTTTTAGATTTTGAACTTAAATGTGTGAGTTTGTGAAAGAACACTTACAGGAGTAAGTTTGCTTAACTTTTTATTAATTTTGTCAGATTTCCAAGAGTTGAGTAAATTAGGGTTTTTAAGTTAGCATTTTAAAAAAGCTGAAAGAAGAACAAAGGTGGGAATGGGAAATATTTCCCACAGTGCTTAGCAGCAGGTTTTTGTATCTTGTGTTGCACCGTGACTGAGATGGAAGTGTGTTAAATTCACCTGCCTTTTGTGCATCATAAAGCAAAACGTTTGTTTTAGTTTAACTGTTGTTTTATAATTACTTTCTATTGTTCAAACTCAGACAAAAATGAGTATTTTTGAGTAGAATTTAGTATGATGTTTAATAAAAAATATAAAATATTTAGATCAGGTAAGTTCCATCACAAATTAAAATTCTTGGAACTTAAAACAATTATTTTAACTTGATAATGTGACTGAAAAATGTACAGAAATGTGTCTAAATTCAACGAGGTGGAGACAGTTGTCTTTCATGATGTGTAATATCTAGTTAAAATTACAGTATGAAGTTAAACCTGCAATATGTAACTTGTACAAAAAATGTGTTTTTTCATATTTGCTAAAACTGTCACTATGTTGTGACAGTTTGGTCTGAGACAGATAATCTGTGAAAAGGTGAAGCTTCTCCACCTCCTCCCTGAGCTGCTATTGCCATCTAAAGAAACAACCAACCGAAAACAACCAATCAGAGCCAGGAGGAGGGGCTTAGCGCTGCCAATCACCCTCATGTACGCGCTAATAAATGTGCTAATGGAGAAGAAACAACTCACTGTTCCAGGAAAACTGTTTATCTGCCATCATTGGTGGCCATGCTAACTAGCATTAGCATTAGCAGCAGGCTATGTTGTGGTGAACCAGCTGTAGCGCAGCAGAGAGCAAGGGGGAGTGTGTGAGCGGCTTGTACAATGAGGGTGATTGATAGCGCTAAGACCCTCCTCCTGGCTCTGATTGGTTGTTTCTGACTGAGTGGTGGATTTCTGCAGTTAGTACTGGGAGCACTGGGAGAAAGAAAAGGAGCTTGATTTTTTTTTTTCACAGATTATCCGTCTTATACTGTCACGACATAATATTTTTAACAAATATGTAAAAAACATCTTTGTCATAAAAGTTACATAGTGCAGCTTTAAAACAACTCAGTTCCAGATTAATGAGCTGTCAACAACTTGTCTCTTGTTTTTGAATCAACTTGATGAACTTTAATTTCTGAATTAAAACCAAAACAGTTTTCTAGTCGACTTTACTTGTGTTTTCAAGGTGAGCCTTTGTTTTCAAGTCAAACCACCTTCAAATGTTTTATAGTGTGTAGCTGTAATGTGATTAAAAACTGAAAACATTCCAGATGTGTTAACGTTTCTGCAAGGTATAATAATTACATGCAATGGCTGAATTTTTTGAGTCATTTTTGTTTTGCAGATGTGGATGAGTGTGCAGAGCTCATGGCATGTGAGAATGCCAAGTATGAGTGTCTGAACAAGCGTGGATCTTTTGAATGCCTCTGCAGGTATAAAGACTCCAAGAATGCTGACGGATGTGGTACGTACACAGATATTTATTCAGTAATATTTAGCATACAATTCAAGGGGAAATCGTTCACAATTGGAACTTTGATTTTTTTTTGTTTGTTTGTTTGTTTTCTTCTTTTTTGCAGGTAATTCTCCAAATCCTCCAGGTTTGGGCTCCTATCAGCAGTTTCATTTTTGGCTTCATTGCTGTCGCTCTATCTTATTTGATAGTCAGAGACGTTTATAAGTTTCTCTACATTTATATCTTGCCAGGGTACAACATGTTCAACATCTCCATGGGCTGGAGAAATGAAAGAACGAATGGACTCAAACAGGTGTGTGATTAGGGTGTGTGCGCTCATTGCAAACGTCGCACAGTAATAGTGATGGTTTTATATGTTCCTCAGCTGGATGACATTCTGGGCAAAGGTTTCACCAACAAATTCTACAACATTAGTAAGAAAGACGCATCCAAACCTGGCGTGGAAGAGTACCGAGTGGCCGTGTCCAGTGACACGCCCCACTGGTACATCCGGGACTATCTGGCCAGAGTCAGCACCTACTACAACATAACCTCTGTGGAAGTTGGTGGTAAAATACTTTTGTGTCTGTTTGTATAGCTCACAACATGGTAAACAACTGATCCGAGGGAGCGCATATGTCTTAAAAAACAAAACAAAGTTGTGTTTCTGATCTGCCCCACCTCGATTCTGTAAACAGATTTAGATGAGTGTAAGGCCAAAGAGGCGGTGTGTGTCTTCCCTGCTGTGTGCATCAACACCTATGGAGGCTACAGGTGTGTTTGCAATGGCACAGCTGATGTGGATGGAAGCCAGTCCTGTATAATTGGTGAGTATACCTAGAAGACATCTCAGTCAGAATATCACTGAAAAGTTAGTTTATTTCAGTAATTCAACTCAAACTGGGAAATTCTTGTAATGTAGACTCATTGGATGTAGATATATTTCTGCACATTTTGATGATTATGGCTTACAGTTGATGAAAACCCAAATTTACTTCCTCATAAACTGAATATCATATCAGACCTGGGCTAATAATTCAGCACAACTGCTGTGGTGAAATTATTTAACACAATAATTGTGTTCCTTTACGTAGTTATTGTGTTAAATAATTGTAACACAACAGTTGTGTTGAATTATTAGCACAGTAAATGTGTCGAATTGAACACAAAATGTATCGTCCTTATATAGACACATTGTGTTAAAACGTGTGTTAATCAATGTAATTTGGTTAAATGGAACTTCTCTTGTATAAAAAACATTTATTTTATAATTTTAACATTACTGTTGACAAAAAAATATAATTAATTTGTGGTCAATTTGTTTAACCAAAAATTAATAGATCTTTAAACTGTTTTACAACAGTTTAAAATTTATTTTGCTCTTAGTACAAAATTCATCTTTTTCACTTGTTTTTCCAAACAATACTGATTTATTACAGGTCACAAAATACATTTAAAGCATAAACTACAAAATCCATTTAAAGGGATGAACAATCAAATTTATTTGTTTTAATATATCACAATAATGGTTTATTAAAGCTACATTTTAGAGCATGTGTTAAACGATTTTGTACCTGAGATTCCAGTGCAGTCTGTCTCCTTAAAAACATGACAACAGGCTTAATAGTCTGACATCGGCAACCATTTCATAGACATCAGTTCTGGACACCACGTAGGCAAACTCCAGACGTCCGAGAAGTGACGTGATTAGTCGATGGTGTAACACATCTTCTGTGTGTCCAGTTGTTTAAATAGAACAACACAAAGTGTAGAAAACAACACTAGATGTGTTTACTTGATGGTAACACGGAAAATGTGTCAAAAAACAACACATTTCTTTTAAGAGTGAATAAAAGTTGTGGATTGGAGTTAAATTTTTAATATAGAAATTCAATCATGGGGAAGACCTTCCAGCAGACAGTCATTAACAGTCTCCACAGTGAGTGTAACCCACAACCAGTCACTGGTAAAGAAAATGGCTGTTAAGAGTGCTGTATCTAAGTATATTAATGGAAAGTTAAGTGGAAGGAAAAGTGCAGCAGAAAATGGTGATGATTATGATGCAAACGTCATTAAAGAGTTTTGAGGAGACTCCCAAAGCATGGACTGCAGCTGGAGTCAGACCTTAAAGAGCCACCACACTGTTATTCCCTCATTAAAAACTTACCTGGAGTGTTGCTTTCATTCTTTTATGCATGTTTGAGGAATCCTCACACAGCGTCGTCTGCTTCCACAAAGCTCCTCCTCTGAGCTGCAGTCTCCACCCGAGCTTCTGCCTCACAGAGCACCCCTCCCCCACTCATCTTCACCAGACTAGCGGCAGCAGCAATTACCAAACACCTGGTGGAAGTGCGCACCTGCTGAGCTCATCCTATTAACTACTTCTTAGTCCAGTGCTCCCGAAATTGTGAAGGAGATAATAGAGAAACATTGTTGTGATGACGTGCTGAAGGCGGAGTGTTGGAAAGAGCTGGAGCTTCTTAAAGAGACAGAGTCCAATTTAAAGGCATCAGTTTGTGAAATCAAATTTGTTTTAAGTTATGGTTGATATATACAGCAATTTTATAACAACTGAAGATAATATAGTTACTTGATTGTGCTATAAAATGGCACTACGTACCTGGAAAATACATAACACCCCCTTTTAAATAGAACCTAATTCATGCAAAAGGAGCCCTGACCAAATATTAGGGTGAAACGTCAACATGTCTGTTTTAAAAACCTTTTCTTATTGGGCTCATGTAATATTCAAATTTTGTAAGAAACTGAATTTTGTGTTGTCATTAGCTGCAAACCAAAATCAACAAAGTAAGGATTTTATATAGTATATGAGTTTGAATTAAATTAACTTTGCAATGCAGTTTTAATTTATTAAGCTGCACATGCATTTTACAGCTGAAAGAGCATTTTTTGGATGTGTTTAAAATAACAACCGCATGGTTTTAGCAGGTTAAAATCGGATAATGACACGTTGGTGTTTTTTTTCTACTTTCTCTCCTAATGAAACCTTGCCAACCAGCCGAGAGATCGGAGGAGTCTGACTCGAACGTGGACCTTATTCTGGGTTTGGTTCTGGGCATCGGCATACCTCTGCTCCTGCTGCTGCTTCTAGCTGCACTGGCCTGCTTCTGCTGCCAGAAGAAGACTGTTACTGGAGAGTGAGTAGCATTAGCTGGACATAGACGTTACAGTTTATAATGAGGACACAGCATTCAAAGCAAAATGCAAAATTTTGAATGGTTGCTGAAGTGTTTTTAATGATTATATAGATAAAACAAGGTTAGTTTGACTCTAGTTTCTGGGAATCTAAATCTGCAACAATAGCTGTATTGTTCTTATTTGTTCTTTATGCAAACAATGAAAGCAACACATCAAACTTCAGGTGGTTTAGTCTGTAATTAGCTGAGCCGCATCAAAACCTGCATACCGGCAAAGATCCTACAGCCTGATTGGCCTAGAAAGCAAGCAGTAATGGAGCACTGAAAGTCAAGTGACTGGATATAAAACATAGTTTTAGGTGGGTCAGCAGATCCTTTGGGCAGGGGAAGATGAGGTTCACGCAGGGCGTCAGAGGATAAACTGCTATAAAGACACACAAATTCATAACTGTATTTCAAGGTACAGTAGTCAAATTGGCCTGGCTAGAAACAGTCCTTTGCAGAAACCTGAAGACTGTAAATCTTGTCTGCTGTTCTGCTGCTGCTGCTGCAGCTCCATCCTCCTCCTATTTAATTTCTCAGTTGGAGGACAAACTGCCCACTCTATTACTATATTAAACAAAACACTTCCTACTAACAGCCTTTGTGTGAGTTATGAAACTTTACTTTTATACCACACAAGATTATTTGTGGATGCATTACTTGGTAAACCAGTGTAATAAAAAGGGACGGATGGATGGAAACTTTGTTTTCTTTCAAGCTGAGAAAAATAAAACCACAAATGTATTTACATTTAAAAATAGCAAAAGCAGTTTAATTTATCCTATTTTAGCTTAGTTGAAATGTTTAGCTTAGCTTTAGCTTGGTTTAGTTTAGCTTGATTTAGTTCATTTTAGTTTATTCTAGCTTGTTTAGCTTATTTTGGCTTAGCTAAACCTGTCTTATTTTCTTATCTGACTTCCGTTTATTTTGTCTTAGCTGAACTCTCTATTACATCTTAGTCTGATTATTTCTATAGCATTTTAGCTTAGCTAAACTTAGTTTAGGTCAGTAGCCTATAGAAAATATCCCCTGTAATAACAGAGCTTAATTATCTTATCTTTAACTGGTTTTCTTTGGTTATGACTTATTTAGCTTACATGGTTTGTTTAAACGGCTCTTATTTTGTTTTAGCTTAATTTAGCTTAGCTTAGTTTAGCTTAGCTAAACCTAATTTAAGTCGGTTTTGAGAATATTTTATTGCTTGGCTAGCATACAATGTCATAGCTTAGTTTTTAGTAAACTCAATTTCATTTTCTTCCTAAGAAAAACCTTTCTTAATTACTTTATCTTGACTTAAATTACCAAAACCTCTCATTTTTGTGTTATAGATTCTGTTTTATCTCATCTTAGCTTGTTCCTTTTATTTGGTTTCTTTGGTTTAGTTGACGTATCTTGGCTAAACAATCTTAGTTTATCTTAGTTTAGTTTAACCCCTTTAGATTATCATTGGCGTTATAATTGGTTAGTTTAGTAAAAACATAATACTTATTAGCATAGCTTAGTTCACATTTTTTAACTTAGCTTAACTAATCTAACCTACATTTATCTTAGCCTACGTTGTTATATTTTATTTTGTTTATCTATGCCTATCTTAATTTATCTTAGGATCCACTTAACTTTTAACTCATATGCCTAAATAAAGCTAAATCTGTCTACCAATATACGTGAGGAAACTTTTTTAGATCATCATTAGACCCAAATTATAAGATGATGCATAGTGGTTGTGATTATTATGAATAGTTTACCTTCGTCAGATTAAAAATCACTTTGACTTTGAGTTTTTACCACATTTTGCTGCACAGACCATAATAACCACACCAGGGATTTAATACCTAGCTGATGAACACTCTGTTGGAAAGCCCCCCCCTATTTTTTCCAGATGCACATAACATTGTGTTTTATAATGCGCATGTGTGCTTAGCCGCAAAGTGTGCTCTTGTATGTGTGCAGATGTATGGCATCTGGACCAGGTGTTAGAGGGCCATAGAGACACCTAATCCCCTTGATGACTGGCCTCCTTTTTCTGCTTTCACTCAACCAGACTATGAGTCTAACAATGCTGTCTACGTCAGCGTTGTCGGATCATGTTAGATTAGTGGGGAACAAACAAAATCCACTGAAATATTAATTCTGTTTTTCTTTAAACGTGGAAAAACCCAGATTCTTGGATTATGTGTTCTGTGGTAAAATTACCTGAATCCTAGAGCTATTTGCTACAAGCAGATACGATTTAAATGAGCATTTACTGAGCTTCTATTAGGGTTTCCTCAGTCCTGCCATCATTTTCAGAGAAAGCTGTGACTAAACACGTAACAAACAATCTGATGGTGTTTCTGCCAACATCGTAAGAAATCAGTTCACAAGTTGTCTTCTCATTGTTTTTAGTTTCTTATCGTGGGAAAATTAAGCAACACATTGGACAGTCTGACTGTGCCTCATTATCCAGAGGGATATACTGTACATATTTACAAAGAGAGCAGTGGTTATAATATACATAGCTATGCATTTTAACTGCAAATGAGAAGCATTCAGATGTGAGCGCCATGTTTTTAATCAGCTTTAGCCCCAGATTTCAGTATCTTTCAACTCTCTGGGTATCTAGGCAAGAAGGGGCATTAATATGCATGAGTCACTGTTGCTCATCCAAACATTTCCATAAACCATCCTAATAATATTGTCTGTTATATGAGAAATGTAGACAGCAATAAACACAACCAGGAGATACCAGCTTCATGGAAATATAAGCCTTTTTTTTTTTTTTTTACTTTTTTAGCCCAAATTACAGTCATTTTTTCATTAAATTATTGCAAAATGTAAAGCATCCTGAACTGAACACTGCTACAGTGGCTCACAGAAAGGTGCACACTACCTTTAAAATGCCATGTTTTTGTAATTTAAAGGAAATTAGACTATCATAAATCAATTAAAAATATTTCCACCTTTAATTTTTCCTGCACAATTCAACTGACTCAACACACAAATCAGTTCAGGATAAAAATGTAAGAAAAACAAAAAAGATTCAAGAACTTGCATAAATGTGCATACCCTTAAAGTAATACATAGAGATCGTTTTGATTCAATTACTGGTTTCATTCTTCTTGAGTTCCCACTTGCCAAAGGTTGCAGTTAATCTGATTCACCAGAAACAAAGGTTAGCTCTCATTTTAAGCTGCAGTTTAAAGTCTTACATCCTTCAGCTGAAGCCATAATTTTCAGAGAGGTTACAAAGAATGAAGTTGTTCAGCGTATCAGTCAGGAAAAGGGTACAAAAAAAATGCGCACAGCATTTTATTTAAACATAACTGAAATCTCCCAAAACTTTGTAGGAGAATGGGTTATAGTCCACTGAAACCAAACTTCCAAAATGTAGGTTATGACAAAAACAACACCTAGTATCACCGAGAGAGCCCCATACCCACAGTGAAACCGGGTAGTGGCTGCATCATGCTGTGGGGTTACTTTTGCTTAGATGGAACTTTGTTTCAGTTAAGGTGGAGAAAATTGGGAACAAAACATTGTTTTAATGATATTTACACTTATGCAACTAGACTTTTACAGCTTTTTGTTTACATCTTTCCCCCTGTTTGTAATTTAGTTAAATTGTGCAGGATAAATGTCACGTTAAAGGTGGAAAAGGTTTTGAAATGATTTCTCATGGTGTCATTTTTTTTTAATTATTATATAACAGAGGTTTGTAGACTTTTGATATCCATTATTTAGGTCATAATGTTTTACTCCTGGTTTCTGATGTATTCTCTTGCAGCCTCCCTCACTTGATGCCAGACCACATCCAGCAGCAGTACAACCCCCCACCCTTCAACTACGCTGACCCGGCCCTGCAGTACATGAGTCACTGCAGCCCTCGGGTCTTAGACAACGTCACGCCCCGGCAGCGGCTAAAATAGCGCCGCCGTACGAGACTCGCAGCTTAATAAAGACAACGCAAGCACTTTTCCAGATATAGTATGAGATAATAACGCTGGGGTGATGTTATTTATATTTACTTGAACAAGTAATTCAAGATGGTGAAACGTCAAAGCCACCCAGTTGAATCTGCAAAGCTGAATCATGACAAGTTTATTAGTTCATTTTTATTTTAACAGTTTTCAATCTGTCTGACCCAGCAGAAGTCAACTGTGCCTTGGCAGGAAATGTTGATGAAAAAGTAAAACACTGCAGTGCTCTTTATCTTCCAGTTAATATCTAGCCAGCTGTGGCATTTCTTAGAGTATCAGGTGTCAGATTCCTGTCTAGCCTCACAAAGGACAGATTATTTAATCTACTGGGATTATTGTTCCAACACATCGGTCTATAAAAAGGTGCCACCGTTTTCTGAAAACCATCTATATAAAGTTGAATTTCAGACTCTTGAATTTTTCTTCATTGCTAAATTTCATCCTAGTTCATTTCCCACATCAGAGTGTTTGTACCCTGCAGTAAAAAAAAAAAAAAAAAAAAAAAAAGTAAATATCTTGTAAAATAGTACAAATGTCCCATTCAAGAAAATTTAACTGTGAAAATCATTTTCAAGAACAAACTGCTGACGGAGCGTTGAATGAATGTTGAAAATTATTGAAACAGTCGTCAAATCTGGATAATACTGGGAGAAAAGTTTCTTCCTGGAAGCTGATGAGCATCAAGGATGTCATGCTAAATATTTATCCTCTTAGTCTTGATTTTAGCGGGGTTAATAATCTTCTCTCATGCTTTCAAATCGACGAGGCAAACGTAAAGAAAAGTTTTTTTCACATTAAAAGTGGAAAACATAAAACTAACAAATATTTATTTCATCCAAAGCTTGTACAGAAACGAGAGGGTGGTGTTAGCTTATTATATTATATATATTATATTATATACGTGCACCTACCATGGTCTTCATAGCTATTGGTACCCTCTATGTAAAAATGTAAGAAAAGCCTTAAAATAAATTCATTTTTTATTGCAGTAGTACAATCTCAGTTATCTGTTGTCAACACTTTGTGAACTTTGAGAGCCATAAGTCTTCTCCAAAACGTCTCAGAAGGCTGGAGAAAACAAACAGAGGGATCACTAACCATTCTGTCTTAGACAATCTCTCTAAACAGGCTGTCTGCGCAGCCTTAAAAAGTCTTAAATTCATGTTTCTAAAATTAAAAATTCAAAACAGAGTAAGAGCCTTCACTTTTCTGGATAATGTGGGCTGTTAGATATAAGCGGAAAAGGCCAAGGATAGCTTTTTAAATGAGGATACGCCAGTGGTTTAATCTTGTAAACTATCCGACAGCAGAGAACAACATACTATGACGAGTCAAACTGTCAAGGTTTTTGATAAATCCCAAGGCTCAGTGGTAGACTGTCAAGAGAATTTAAGCACTTTGACGGAGCATTCAGATAAATCATGTCTCTGTAGTCAAGCAAGTAGAAA
This sequence comes from Anableps anableps, assembly GCA_014839685.1. NCBI lineage: Eukaryota > Metazoa > Chordata > Actinopteri > Cyprinodontiformes > Anablepidae > Anableps > Anableps anableps. The sequence continues at coordinate 6,717,094 of CM026076.1, read as the reverse complement.
CCTTTTCTTAGTCTGGAAAGAAACATTTTTTTCCTGGGATGACTCCAAAATAACCACCTGGTGATTGTTGACAATCAGTTTTGGATACTTTTTTTTTTTTTAACCTCCATGCCTCTCATCTGAACTGTACATGGTCACAAGATAAACCTGTTTTTCTCTTCCAGCCTTGTTTTCAAGACTCCCATCTGTGTTAAACTTTTTCACTGTTACTATGACTGTCGATATGGACAAGTTTATGTAAAAAGTTGATTTCTTGTAGCCATTTTCTGACTTTAGAATGAAATCAAGCACACACCTGCCTTGGTTTTCTTGTCTTACCCATTTTGAAGCTTGAGCAGGAGAAACAAGCCTCTGTGTCATGTCATATTTGCACCCCAACACTGCAAAAACACAAGAATTTACCAAGTATTTTTGGTCTAGTTTTGGTCTAAAAAACTACCTTACAAGTATAGTATACAATATAGGAGCTTGTTTTAAGTCAATAATTCCTTAATATTGATGAAAAAGTGCTAGTTATAAGTGAAATAATCTGCCAGTGGAGCAAGACATTTTAACCTATAATATGGGAAAAATGTCTTGTTTCACTGGCAGATTATTTCACTTATAACTAGACCTATTTCATCAATATTAAGGAATTGTTGACTTAAAACAAGCTCCTATATCTGCTGAAAAGTTACTTGTAAGTTAGTTTTATCTTATTTCAAGGGTATTCAAGATATTTGCAGTAGAAACCAGACCTAAAGTATTCTATAAGATTTTGTGTTTTTGCAGTGAGGTCAATAGGAAGTCATAGATTACTAGTTGCTAGACTGATCAACCTAAAAAAATATAAAATATATGACTAAAAATTGTCTGCAGAAATTATTTAGCTTGCTAACTGTAACTGGTAAACTGCTCGTCATGTACACATTTTGCTTGAACTGAGAGAGTATTACTTGTTGCAATAAATGGCTTCTTTTTTTCCCCTCAACACCACTCTTTTCAGGGCTGCTCCATCTCCCTGCAGTTCCTCGTCTTGTCAGCAGGTGTCACAGCTGAGGCTTGCTCTTGAGGGAGATCAATTAGGCTTGTTTATGAGTGGGGTTTCAGCAGAGACGCAGCACTCTTGCAGCCTCTGGCCCACGAGCGTGCGCACACATCTAACAAGGCACCTGCTCTGCAGCCTTGATCTGAAGTGGCCACAGCATGCGGCGAGCCTGCTGACCCCTGCAGAATGAGATCATCTGAGAGGGGCGCGGAGAGCGAGGCGGCCCTGCAGGTCCCTGCCTCTGCAGAGACAGACCTGGCATGCACGCTCCAGCTGAGGTCAAGGACAGGAGAGCTGGAGCTATCTTTTCTTTACTGTTGCTTACTAATTTGGCATTTTGCACACAAGTAGCATGACCCTTTCTGTACTTCTGTTGCTCTAGTTAGGGGCTGTTTAGGGGCAACACTAAGTTCTTGGAAACCAAAAAGTATCCCTAGCAAACTGATCTGGTGACACCTGTGAGTCCTCCAGTGTTCAGCGAGGATGAAATCACCATCAGATTTCTGGAAGCTTCCAAGAAGCAGATGAAGGCTGCAGTGTTTGAACTCCTGCTCCACACTGACTGCAGCAGGCAAGCTGGAGGCAAGCCAATGAGGGGAAGAGAGAGCAGGCAAGAAGGACAGTGTTAGATAGTTAGAGAGTGAGGATGGGAGAAGTGAAAAGAGGGAAAGCAAAGAGCAACAGCAGGGACTCTGTTTTTTCAGACAGAAATAATAGAGACATGTGCAGGTTTAGCAACACTTCTGGCAGACCCAGCAAACAGAAACACGTTTGTCAGAAAGGAATGCTCAACAGTCTATCCATTTCAGCATAACATGATTGAAAAGGGCAGGGAACTGGAGACCCGACGAAATCCTCTTATCTGATTTAAAGCCGTTAATCTTTTCTTAATTTTGGAATTCAAGTATTTTCTCAGGGACAGGTAGGCAAGCCATTATTGCACGGCTGTAAAAAAAAAAAAAAAAACCCTTCCTGCTGACTGGGAATCGTTTTCTGCAGGTCATAAACTTTTTCCATTGGCCAGGAAGTAATGCTGCTTGTTCTGAACTCTTATCATAATCTGGTCAGAGGTTGAGCAAGGAAATAAGAATTAAAACACCTTGTTTTCTCAGTAAATAGAACGTAATCTACACATACAAACAAGTAAAAAGATAATTAGTACAGACTTTAAGTGTTGTGAAATAAAGTGGAGCAGCACAGGGAATGATTGCACTGCAAAAACAAAATCTTACCAAGAATTTTGGTCCAGAATTTTGACAAGATATTTTAATTTATGGGAAAAATGTGTTGTTCCACTGGCAGATTATTTCACTTATAACTGGAACTTTTTCATTTATATTAAGGAATTATTGATTTCAAACAGGCTCCTATATTGTACTGAAAATTTACTTGTAACTTAGTTTTGTCTTATTTCAAGTGTATTCAAGATATTTGCCCTAGAAACTAGACCAAAATATTTGGTAAGATTTTGTGTTTTTGCAGTGTAATGAACACATTTCTGGAAATGTGCTCAATACTTGGTTGTGAAGAAAACTTCAATACACCCATTATATCAGATCGGTCAGATATGATTCTGACCCATTCTTTCACAAACGGTGTTTTCAAATCTTGAAAGCTTTGGGATTTCTTCAAACCACTCTGATCCTTACCTATTTTCTCTTAAATTGGATTCAGTCAGGGTGATTGCCTGGGCTAAGAGTCTGCAACTCCAGTCCTTGAGTGCCACTGTCCTGCAACCTTTGGATGCATCCATGCCCCAACACACCTGAATCAAATGAATAGTTAATGACCAGACCGTTGCTAAACTTGCTAACATGCAAAGGAGGTAATTCAGCCTTTTAATTCTGGTGTATTGGAGCAGGGATGCATCCAAAAGTTGCTGGAGTGGAACTCGAGGACTAAATTTGCCTTTCTCTGAAACAAGATGAGATTTTCCTTGAGATTAGCCTCTGGTCAGTTATATGAAGTCTGCTAGTTGAATGATGCTCCCACCACCAAACTTCACTGTTGGTTAGTGTGCAGTTCAATTTTTATTCTATGGTGGTCTCATATAACCTGACTATTCTCTCAGTATCTAATTGGCTTATCCAAATGTTCTTCGGGACACTTTAAACATGTTAAAACATGCCTTTCCATCATCAGTGGAGTCTTGTGCAATGACTGTACATGTAGAGGCCATTGTGTTTGACTGCAGTGACTCAATGTTTTCATGAAAGAACTGTTCCTGTGAATTACAGGTCTCTGCAAGTGGTCCTTGGGTCTTTGTGAAGTCTTCTGATAAATTTTTTGACTTCTCTGTGAGAAATTTTGTGAGGAACACCTGTTCATTCATGATTGGTTTATGCTGAAATGACACTATTTTCCACTTCTGAATCATGGTTGAAACAGTGCTCAATAGTGTTTAAAAATAAATCTGTAATTAATGCCATCAGTATGTTAGCATTACCATCCAGACCTGGTTTTTGTGCCACACCTAGAACCTTCTTATAGATCTTAAGTTAGGCCTAGACTAGCTGAGATTATTTGGCACCAACGGGGATCAGGATTTCTTTTTAAATACAGATTTCAGCTAGTTTATTACCTTTCAGTGCAGTTCATTTTCTTCATGTTTTCAAGTTTTGTTTACTGTGTCATTACACTTTACCCAACAGGATTTATATTTATAGAGGAATTTTTTTTTATTTGTTTCTAAGCAGGGATTACCTTGGTTCATGTCACCATCCTGATTAGAAGCATATTTACTGGACAAAGCAATGACGTATTCAATACCTATTTTTATGTGGATCAGCACAGCTCCTTCCTCTAGGCCGATGAGATCAATCAAACATGCCCTGGAAAGCAAACACATGCAGGACTCCATGTGCACTCTGAAACAATGCAAAGGTCTATTCACTTCCAGCTTGACATGTCCAGGGAAACAGGCAATAGCCATTGTCTACCTTGAAAACCGATCCCCTCACTAGGCAGGCATCCGGCAGGTGCATTACACACCCCTCATTCATTTATAATGCTGACTCTGCATTTCAGTTACACAGGTAAACATCTTCTCATATTTGTCACCAGCACTTAATCTCTCAAGGTCCTCACATGCCACTTAGGCACACAAATGGGGCCCCTTTACTTTTTTTTTTTTTTTTTTTTTTTTTTTTTTTTTTTTGAAGCTGCTTTATTTCCATTTGAGATTGTGGATTAGCATTACAATGTGCAGTGTTGCCACATCTCATCTGCTGTTTGCTTTTCTGTGAAAGAAACAACACTAACTGCAGTATTGTCATTCTAAAAGGAGTCATTCCTTCCCACTGTTGCCACGTGCTTGCTTAGAAGGAGAGGTTGCTGCAAAGTTAATTACTCAATGGAAGTGTTTCAGCTTACTTAAATAATTTTGCACCATTTACATGCTGAGTTTGACTGCATTTTATTATAACTAGGATTGAATTGGAATGTATTCAACTGAATATGATTCTGCCTATGTGATTGTTATGATTTTACAATAAATTTCTGCATATGAATTGCCTTGAGATGATAGTTCCTGTGAATTGGCACCCTGTCGTTGAATTGAATTAAACCAGTGGGAACCGAGGAAGTAACTTCAACCTCACCTCTGCTAAACTAAAGTGACCTTTGAACCCTGCGGTGCAGAAATTAGAATTGGCTATTATAAATGCAGTCTGGGTTGGGCGCAGCCTGATAAGGTTGTATGATGTGGGACAGCTAATATTCACAGAGCTGATAAGAAAAACATGGCAGTAACAGATTGAAAGCTCAGCAGTGTATGCTCTCAAACAGAAATCAATGCAAGTATAAATCATTACATTAGGATAAAAATGACACCAAACATTAATAATACAAATACGACAATGTAATTAATGCTGTACTGGAGCTTACATAATAGATATTGGGTTTTAGTTTTATTGACAATTATGTAATGACTCATAGGTTTCCCTTTGGACAAATTTATATTGACCTCCATTGCCCAGCCATGGTAAAACACCCTCTTTCAAGTTCATGGATGTCATAAAAATGATGTATTTTTTTTTTTTACCAGGATCTAAAAATGTTTCAATCTTTAAAAACAAAAACAAATTAAATGCTGTTTTTGTCTGGTTTAATGGGGAAATTTGCATTCAGATGCAGCTGTTCTCTTGCACTTGATTAAACGATTGATTGATACCACCTCTTTAAAAGTGAAGGGAAATCTGGGAAGTTTGCTTTTCTGGAGCATCCAGATGTGAGTTAACACGATGCTAAGGTGGAAATAAATCAACAGTGAAGCAATTATTTCCACCCATCAATCTGGAAAGGGTTATAAAACCATTTTCATCTATTTGAAAGATTACTAAAAAGAGGAAACCTCACCCCTAAGTCTGATTGTGCAGCAGCCAGAGAAATAATAAATAAATAAAAAAAACAGCATCTCATTTTAGACTACAGACCTCAGTTAGCATTAATTATTAAAGTTCATGACAGCGCAGTTAGAAGAGCAAACATGTTAGCATTGCTTGGAGGGGGTTCCAGGAGAACTTGTATCTAAAGAGAAAAGACAAGACAAGGGCTTGAATGAACCAAAAGACACCTGGAACAACTTACTTTGGACAGATAAGACCAAACACCTCATACCAACTGTCAAGCACGGTGGTGGAGGGGTTGTGATCTGGGGTTGTTTTGAAGCCATGTGACATTAGCAACATGCATTCATTAAATTGACCATAAACTGCCCAATATGGGTTTTCTAAGACTAAACGGCTCCAAAAGAAAAGAATAAAAGTGTCACAATGGCCTAGTCAAAGTCCAGGCCTCAACCTGATTGAAATGCTGTGGCAGTCCTCAGTACTGAAAAGTGGACCAAAATTCCTCCACAACAATGTGATAGACAGAAATATGTGGATTAACTGTTGCAGATCTGTTGCAAAACTTGCTTATCTGGTCCTTGTGACAGATTTAGGCTTTTGTCCAGCCACCTTAGGAATTACATAAGTTGTGTACTGACATAAATCCCTGCAGCATGAAAGCAAATTTAAAAGAAAATCAGGAATCTAATTTGCTCCAGATTCTGACAGAAACAGGAACCACTTTGGATAATCGGTTTTCATATCTGTGCATAAACTATTGAGCTTTTCCACATGTTCTGCTCCCTGCATTTGATTTAAAATAAGACACAGACACTTTGGCACATTCTCACTGTGAATCGTTATATCCCTCTGCATCTGTCCTAGGGTAGAGACAGGTGGAGCCATCAGGATATCAGATCCCATCCACACCAAGCAGCACAATTAGAACCAAGAATCTGCAGCAATACCTGCAACAAGTTGCCATTACTCATAAGAAATCATACACAAGCAATCAAATACTGCTGTCCATTGCATCCAAACTATTCAGCTCTGACACTGCATAAGTTCAGAAGTGATGAAAAAGTTTTTTTCAGAACTCTGTCACCTTCTTGTAACTTTATCATAAATATCAACACAACACAAACAGAGCAGGTAAAATTAGAAAACTGTAATAGATGACAATTAAAAGTAGAAAAAGAAAGGTACTGGTGGCTAACAACGTGAAAATCTTCCTGAGGCTGGAGAAACTGTGCAACAAGCTTGTCTGGTGCGCCTGTATAGCACCGGCTGGATGTCTGTAGACAAGATGCAGCGGCAGCGCAGACCATGGGAGTGACGCATTGCAGGTACAAACAGACCAATCAGAGAGCGCGATTTCTTTCCGCTACGTGTTGTGCCTAACCACTCAGTAGCAGAAAGTATTCATGCGTCGGCATTTAGTCCACCGCCGAAACGCACAGTGACTTGGTGTGTCTATATAAATGCTACTCCAAAAACAGTAGTTTTATAATTAAGGTGTGTTTTCGTTTACTTTCGTATAAAACACTGTAACAAAATGCGATTTTCTAATAACCGAGCAACCGAAGATAGAGGAAGTTGGCGGAGTGATATTAAGGAGAAGGAGGGGTTTAGGACAGCCGTTAAAGGCGAGTCCAGTAGTCTCCTTCTCAGTGTGCTCGCAGGGTTTCTTGGTTCTAGTAACAGCGGGTCGCGTTGATTTTTTTGGGGTTTTTTTTTTAAGTGGAGTTTGTGGTGAAGTCGTTGCTGCACCGACGCTGAGATGGTAAGAACAATGATTTTATGTATTTAATTTTCATTGTAGCACTTATAACACGAATGTAACCAAGTTAAACTGAAACGTAGCGCTATTTCTGTATTTTACTTCCACACGTCTTCCCTATTACAGGTGTGCAGTGCTGTTAAACAAGTAGTTAGATATAACTAGCTTTATTAGCCGGTCTTTATAATGTAAGCTTATAATGTCTGAGCATCATGGGCGTTGTTTGCCTCTCAATGCTGCTCTAAGTCTGCTCTGAAGCTCTGATTCAGTTCATTTTAAAGACTTGGTGGGGAAATGAATCATCCGCCCTTCTGCTTCTATTCAGGCTCCTTTGCATGAATTTAATATTGTTTTTCGTCGTTTGAAACAGACCTGAGGCTGAGCCGGCACATAATGGTTGCTAGCCTGTTTTAGCTCTTCCTAGCTAGCATTTGCCGCCAAATAATTACCCGTTTATTGTCTGGCATGAATGAATTGTCAACATCTGGGGTAATGTGCCGAGCAACGTTTCCCATTAGTGCCGCTTCCTGTTATATAATTATCGAAAAGAATGAAGGGGAGAACCGCTTCCCTTTTGAGCAGTTTTTGTTACGGCAGCCTGCGTAGCGAGCTACACCCACCATATTTAGAGCTTTATAGGATGTTATTAGCATCACTGTGGTTTTAAATGTTGAATTACATATTTAAACGGGGAAACTCGGCATGGTTTCGACTCTAGTCAGCACTAGTTAGATTTCATCAGTCCTGGTTAAAACTGTAAGGTGCTTATACTGATAAATATTGAGTTCTGAAATATACCGATTTAGTTTGGTTCTTAAGCAAGAGCCAGTTAATGTACTGTAAATGACAAATGCATTAGAATTTCTTTATTTTTTTATTTATGTATTTTTTTATTTATTTTTTTTTTTTTACAATTGAATAATAATAATAACTTTATAAACTAAACTATATTTTTGTGCTTGAGATTCAGACAAGGGGCCCATCTAGGGTGGTCCAAACAACCAAAAAGGCATTTTAAATGCTGTTTTGGCAAAATACATTTTCACACTAAGTTTTTAACTATTCTAAGGTGGCTTAAATGGCAGAAAATCCCTCTTCTGTTTTTTTAAAAAATGCATGAATCTTAACTATTTTGATATGTTAGCTGCTATATAATGTAATTTGGGTTATCTTGTGTAGCACTAAAAGTGGCATTAGCAGTTTTGTTTTTAAATAAATGATTCACCTATCTAAGTAATTTAGATTTTGCTCTTAAGTTGTTTAGAGGCAGGCTGTAAATCCTGAGAGCTAAAAAGGCCTTTTCTCATTGTTTTTATGGTTCAGCTAGTTGAGATTCTAATAATCTCATTTCTGTTTTTCTAGGCTGATCAACTTACAGAAGAGCAAATTGCTGGTAAGACATGGCCTCATTGACATCCTCTTAACCTGCCACACTGGCCTCCGTTAAGGACTCGTCTCGTGCAGTGGATTTACACTTTTGCCTTTTAAGGCATTCCACAAGGCAGCCTGCTGGTCATAAAACTGGAATGAAAGAAACTGCTGTTGCTTGCTGTCTGTGGATTGCTCAAGGACTCCCTCGCTGAGAACTTTGCATTTTCATGGCTGCTGCGTTATGTATGATGTAATCTGGAGGAGCTCTCAGGTGTTGGCACTCACCACTTTACATGCTGGGTACTTTACCCTGGGCGTGCTGTCCTTATGAATGCGGTAGCAGCTAGGGTTTATTGTGTGTGATATGCTGAGCTGGGACTCTGATGTTGTAAACTATATGAGCAGGACGTTTAGCTGCGAACTGTTTGCCTTTTATTCGTTGAGTCATGGTTATTTCAGGTGAGCTGGGTGTAACTGCAGTCTCTCTCGGATGGATCGCATAAAGATCAGATGAGCATTTCGCTAACATTCATGGTATTAGTAGTTGTAACCAGCAGCAGTCATTTGAAGCTCCCTGTTATTGGTAAATGTGAGTCCTTTAACTTCAGTGTGACTCTCTGATCATTACAGGACATCCTTTTTATTGCTTCGCCCCAGGAATGGCTTGATGGGTTGTAGTTTCTGACTCAACCATCTGCAGCATGCCACCATTTATCACCCGTCGGCCTCATCTTTAAGTGTGTCGTTGTTTCTCGTCCCTCATGGCTCAGAGCTGTCAGTCATTGCGGTGATATCCTGCTGGTACCCTGATGCGTGGTCTCAGTCGCTGTTTTAACCAGAAACTCCTCCAGTTGGAAATATAAACAGTGGTGCTGTGGTGTCCTGATTGTCAGTCCTACAGCTGGGTTGATAATCGAGCTTAGAAATCAGATAAAATGATGACCTCACAGCATTCAAACGTAGAAATGTCTTGTCCATCAGAATCACTGCTATTGTAAGGAAAGGATTCTCTCACCGAAGGCGTTTACTTTTCTGTCCTCAGAGTTCAAAGAGGCCTTCTCGCTCTTTGACAAGGACGGCGATGGCACCATCACCACCAAAGAGCTGGGCACCGTCATGCGCTCTCTGGGCCAGAACCCCACAGAGGCAGAGCTGCAGGACATGATCAACGAAGTGGATGCTGACGGTGAGAATCACGGTTCAAAAGTTTCCAGCCGGCATCAGCAGTTCCTATTCTGGGTGTAACTTCCTGTCTTGGTTCTCCAGGAAATGGAACGATAGACTTCCCAGAATTCCTTACCATGATGGCCAGGAAGATGAAGGACACAGACAGCGAGGAGGAGATCCGAGAAGCATTCCGTGTCTTCGACAAGGTAAGTGCGACTTGAACATGCGTCTGTATGGCATGGTTGGGGTTTGTTTTTTTGTCTTTTTCTTCTTTTTTAAAAAAACAGCCCCCGACGCACTCTCTAATTGACCTGTTTTCCAGGATGGAAATGGGTACATCAGTGCTGCTGAGCTGCGCCATGTGATGACGAACCTTGGCGAGAAACTGACTGACGAGGAAGTGGACGAGATGATCAGAGAAGCAGACATCGACGGAGACGGACAGGTCAACTATGAAGGTTGGTAGCTGCGACGTAAACGGTCTGAAAAAGTGTCTTCCAGTGAAATGGCGTGACGCGCTACAACTGTTCTCTTCCTCCTGCAGAGTTCGTACAAATGATGACGGCGAAGTGAAGGCCTTGTACAGATTTCTATATAAATTTGCCTTTTTTTCTTTGTGTAATTTATCTGTAAAATCTTAATAGCCCCCATTCGTCCCCGCCCCTTCTGCTGTCCAAAGGAACTGCATGTAAACTGCATAGGCTCTTGTCCCCATGTCCCTTTCTTTTGCTGTCATGGTGTTTGAGTGACGGAACGGCCATACAACCAGGAGGCCTCTGGGAGCCGGAGAACTTAGGATCTTCTGTCAAGTGTGCTCGGGGCCCCTCCATACCTGGCGACGTTGGAAACCTGTCATCTGGTTGTCACTTGGCAACACTGTTGGCATGGAAGCAATGTAGAGAAGTAAACTCTGCATGGACTATGGACAAAGTATATAAGGAAATCTCTCAGCATTGCACTACTGCAAATAAATGACACGGGTGTATCTCCTTGGTACTCGTACAAACTCTTTTTGTATCTGCTGTTCTATATTGGAAAATGACTAATCTTAACATGCTTTTTAATGTTTTACTCACTACTTTTACTTTCTTTTTTTTTTTTTTTTTTTTTTTTGTTTTGTTTTGTTTTGTTTTGTTTTCCTTCTTTATGTATGACTGCTGGTCATGCTTCAAACAATCCATTCCAAGTTGTATATTTTTGTTTTCCAATAAAATTTACAATCTACCCATATTTGAAACCTGTCTTGTTTTTGCAGTTTAAAATGAAGCATTGAGTTTGTTTACCCTGCAACTGCTGTTTTTGTATGAGGACAGAACACTCCAGTTCATAAGATTTTAATTATTTTGTTTAATGTTTAAACCCTCCCCTGTTTAAAAAGCACTTAGGAGCATCAGCCAATGCCTCTTAATGTCTTGAGCTCGACTCGGATTTGTTTAGAAATTTCAGGAGCTGAGTGTACGCTCGGTGCAAACTGGTGTGGTCACCAGTCGGCCAGCCTCGCACCGCCCCTGCTCCCTCCTGGAGCTGACGTGACGCTGTGCAAGAGCTGGCTGGCTGGCGTGACGTTTGCCCCAGTTTGAGGTGTGGGTGAGCGCACATCAGAAGCCGATGTAAATAGAGCTGTTCCTGTTGGCTTTCTTTTTCTTTTTTCTTTTTTTTTTTCTGAGTTTGTTACAGTAGCTTGCAGAGATACTGAAGTTGTTTTGAATGAAATAAAGCTCTATTGTAGACCTCTCTCCTGTCTGGTTTTCTCTTCTGTTTATGAACTGTCACTGTAGCGCAGGGAGGAAAGATTCTTAGCATTGTAATTTAAAATGAGGGTTTCACTTGTCTTCAGCAGTGCCTTTTTATCTAGATAGTCTGAGGACATGCAGCAAAAACTGTTAAATTGCAGACACCTTCAAGAAACTAAATTGTCAATTCAGATTTTTCTAATTCTGAGCTATGTGCACCTAAAAGTTAAGTTATGGGAATCAGTGGCTCTTGTCAACTTTCTAAAGCTTCAGTCTGAATCGAGATTCTCTGATTTTGCAGGCCGCATGTTCCCATGGATTCAGTTACTCGTCAAACCAAAATGTGATACGTGTGCTGCAAAAAAAAAAAAACTAGTTTCTGGTGCAAATATCTTAGTTCTCTGGAAATGAGAGGTTTTTCACTTACAAGACATTTTTCCTGTTTTAAGTGAAATAATCTGCCAGTGGAACTAGTTTTTTTTTTTTTTTTTTTAAATCTATATTCAAGAATTATTGGCTTAAAGCTGCAGAATGTAACTGACAATGGGTTTTTTTGTTTGTTTGGTTTTTTTTGGGGGGGGGTATTAAAACTGTCAGCGTTTCGAGACAGTTTGGTATGAGACTGAAAAGATTGAGCTCCTCCCTGAATTACTAAAGAAATGCGCCGCTCCCGACCTAAAACAACCAATCAGAGCCAGGAGGAGGGGCTTAGCGCTGTCAATCACCCTCTTGTACGCGCTGCTAAATGTGCTACTGGTGGAAAAACAACTTAGTGTTCCAGGAAAACTGTTTATCCATGGCCGTGCTAACTAGCATTAGCAGCAGGCTATGTTGTCGTGAACCAGCTGTAGCGTAGCAGAGAGCAGGGGGAGTGTGTGAGCGGCGCGTACATGAGGGTGATTGACAGCACTAAGACCCTCTTCTTGGTTCTGATTGGTTATTTCTGACTGAGTGGTGTATTTCTGCAGTTAGTACTGGGAGCACTGGGAGAAGGCATAGGAGCTTGATTTTTTCCCCCCACAGATTATGTCTTATATACTGTCATGACATAATGATATTTTTAACAAGTATTTAAAAAAAAAAACATTTTTCATAAAAGTTACATAGTGCAGCTTTAAGCTTTATCTTGCTGACAAGTAACTTAAGTTTGTTTTATTTCAAGTGTATTAAAATATTTAAACTAGACAAAAACACTTGATAAGATTTTGTGTTTTTTGCAGTGTAGTTGCAAAGATGGTTTCATTTTTATTTGGGAAGGCTGTATTTGAGGTGTTTTTCTTGATAATTATACAGTTTAATGAAGGTTGGAGGTTTCATCAGCTCTGACCTTAAAATGTAAATGACTGCATGTTTGAAACATAGTGATGGAGTAATGTTGGCCTTTTTTGAACGTTGCTGCTTTTTTGTTCTCTAAAATGAAATCAAAAATAAATGCTTCCTGTTTTAGGTAAACTGCATGACTTGGGTCAAACATTTCTGGTATCGATCCACAAGGTGTGTTCGAATTTTGGCCCATTCCTCCCGAGAAAGTTGGTGTAACTGAATCAGGCTCAAATTTTCTGTGGGGACCCCTCCAAAATATTGAGTTTGTTGTCCTTAAGCCACTTTGTGACTAATTTGGCTGGGTGACTGTCTATTTGGAAGACTGATTCAGACTCAGTCTTACTCCCTGGATGATGTCTTGAGATTATGGGTCAATGTTTTCTCGTATTTCATCATGCTGTTTATTTTGGGAAGTGCACCAGTCCCTCCAAAACACCCACACATTACAATGCCGCCCCCGTACGTCACAGTTGGGACAATCTGAAGCTCTAAAGCTTCCCTTTTCCTCCAAGCACTTCAGTTTTAGTTTTATCAGATCACAGAGTATGTCCCCCAAAAAATTAAAGTCTTCCCAGAAGTTAAAATATTGTTGAGATTAGTTTGAAATAATGTTTTACACCGAAGAACAGATTTGTCTTCAAAATATCTCACTGTTTCTCCAGGTTTCCCATGAGGTCGTTCTGACAGTGAAGACGAAGTGACTCCTACTGACAGTGTACCTTAGTGCTGGCCTCCTATTGTGTCTTAGTCTAAGTTAAAACAGTCAAGGAGTCTAAATTTAGCCCTGCACCAGGCTAGCTTGTTGAAAAATTAATCTACGGCTGAGCTGCTGCTATAGTAACAGTCTCAGTCATAATGGTGGTCAGGTATCACTGGATTTCCTCTTAAAGCAAATAGTGGATGTGACTGCATGATCCCTAAAGAAAATAGTTTGTCTGAACTCAGTATGAGTTAATGACATGAGGGAGTGGTAAGAGCCGATAGGTGAAGGGTCTGAGCTTGGTTAAGTAGGAATACCTGCGAAATGTGTAATATCCACATTTTTTACAAGCCATAGTCATGTTTTTGCTTGTCATGCTTATATGCAGGGTGACGAGGTGGATCGAGCAGTACCACGTTGCAGAAGCTTCATGCCAAACCTACTTGGAGTGTTTGCTTCGTCAACAAACACTCAGAGTGAGTCTGTGTAAAATAAAGGATGAAGGTGTGGAAAAGCTCCCCGCGCCCATTAAGTATTGTTGAAGATCTGTGTTGATGTGAGCCCATTTCTGTTCCAAAGGCTTTGTTACAGCGCATGGCATCTTTAAGTCAAGTCAAGTTTATTTGTATCGCACATTTCAGCAACAAGGCATTTCAAAGAGCTTTATATCATAAAAACATCATGCAGTCACCAATTATGAAACAAGCAATAAACATTACATTTTGTCAAATACCATCATCAAAATCATCAAGCAAATATAGAGCAGCTCTGAACAGGTGGGTTTTTAACCTCGATTTAAAGGAACTCAGTGTTTCGGCTGTTTTGGAGTTTCTGGAAGTTTGTTCCAGATTTGTGGTGCATAAAAACTGAAAGCTGCTTCTGCCTATTATTAAGAATCAGTGATGCCGTGGGCCTGTTTTTCTTCAAAAAGGTTATTGGAACCTTATTTTGGTTGAATGTTGCGGCCTCTGCCAGAAAACTGAAAATGGATTGTCATCAGGTCTTTTGAAAGCAATAAATGTCCAAAACGAATATGGTCAAATCTACACAGAAATAGTTAATCAGAGACAAAATCAACTTTCTTCTATGGCCATCGGAGTCCTCAGACCTAAATCATGTTGTAAAACTTGTGGAGTGGATTGAAGAGAAGAGAGAATAACAGTGTCGAGGACTTGGCAAGATCTAGAGAGATTGTGCTTTGAAATTTGGTGGAATATCTTCCTGTCTGTATGTTCCCACCTTGTGAAATGAGTTGTAAGTAGACGTCATCAAGTAGCTTACTCCTTTTTATTAAAGGACCTCATGTTAAGGGTTAAAGCCGGTAGTCTAGAACAGAAATGTCCTTTATTGTCCCACAGTGGGGAAATTCTGATGCAACAGCTGTAAAGTGACAGGGAAGCGAAGCAAGTAGATTCACACAAAAATAAGAATATAAAATACATAAAAACAGAACAATAAAATAAAATACATACACTAAAGGCAAAATTTCAACATAGATACTTTGCATTTATTAAAAATAGCATACTCTGTTGCAAAAGAATGTGTGACTGAGTAGGTTAATTGAAAAAAATGTACAAAATGTGCATGCTGATTTGAGCATTAAAGAACAACAGACTATTTACAATAAGTGACAATAAAAACTGCAACAGAGATGAGCAAATACCAGCTGAGATGTTATTTAAAATTATTAAAACTGCAAATACCAGCATGTATGTAAACACTTATTGAGTTTGTTGGGAGCAGTGATGATTATAGAGTCTGACAGCTGCTGGGAGGAAGGACCTGTGATAGCGCTCCTTTGTGCACTTGGGATGTACATAAGTGTTGTACAAAAGCAGTCCTCGAGGGCCGGTATCCTGAATGTTTTAGCTAATTCGCTGATTCAATACACCTCAATCAAATGATGGTTCATCAGCAGGTCTGCACACTGCAAAAACACAAAATCTTACCAAGTATTTTTGATCTAGTTTCTGGAGCAAATATCTTGAATACACTTGAAATGAGACAAAACTAACTTTAAAAAATAACTTTTCAGCAGATATAGGAGCTTGTTTTAAGTCTATAATTCCTTAATATTGATGAAAAGGTGCTAATTATAAATGAAATAATCTGTCAGTGGAACAAGATGTTTTAACTTATTATACAGGAAAAATGTCTTGTCCCATTGGAAGATCATTTCACTTATAACTAAAACTTATTTATTGACTTAAAACAAGCTCCTATATCAATATTTGCACTAGAAACTAGAGCAAAAATACTTGGTAAGATTTCGTCCTTTTGCAGTGCAGAGCTTTATGACCTGCTAAAGAGGTAGTTGGAGCTTTTGAATCAGCTGTGCTGGAGCAGAAACTCATCTAAAACTAGCAGGACCTGGACACCCATGGCATACAGCACATCCAGTTTGGTTCCTGTTCGCCTATATTCTCAGTCTAACATCAATAATATTAGTTTGCATGTTGTTGTTTTTCTTCAGCTGCAGTATTTAGCAACCATCAGCTCTTAGCTACAGAAACTGCTGTCCAAAATGGGAAGCGGCAGTTCCCGTAAGAACCCTGGATGTTCTGGAAACGGAAGCCCGGCGTTGTAACGCCACAGCCAAAACAAAAACGGCGCATGCTGAGGCTGTCATATATACACATCAAAACACTTGTTTATCTTTGTTCCTTGTGCCAGCACATCAACACTTCACCGTGTGACTGCGCTGTGACAGCAAAAGCTGCGGTGAAGGTTCCCAGCAAGTAAAGTCTCTCTTCAAGTCTCAGCTCAGTGAGGAGCCGACAGCTCATGAATCATCGCTTGATCGCTGAATCCTTCCCTCTCATCTCCTCGCAGCTCCAACATGGGGGAGTAATCACCAACCTGCTCTCTTTCTTGAGCTTTTCCTTTCTTCTGACAGCCAACCCTGCTCAACTCTCTGCCCTCTTCGTACACCGGCCTGATGTTTCGGTCGACTGTGCAGCAGATCAGCTTTCTCCCGTTACAGTATCTGGTCACCAAGTTCGGTTATTAAGACCATTCAGTCTTTCCATCGCTCAGAAAAAGCCTTCATTACAATCTACTTTCAATAGGTTTTGATTACAACCTATGACCTAACGTGGATCTGCCATGCATTCGAGCAGGTTATGACAACCGCAGGGGTCAGAGAAAACCGATCCTACAGGCTGTCTGATTGTATCACTTGCCCACTTGAGGGCCTATTATGGCGCTGTGCTGGTTGACCAGTCAGCTTTGGCTCATATTGCAGAGTGTTGCAGCCTTAGTCTGGTGTCTATGCTGGTAGCCGATGGATATCTGAGCTGCGCTGACAGCTGCTGAGTGTTGAGAGAGAGGGAAGGGTGCTAAGAAACCCCGTGGGTGCTATTACTGTAAAACTGAGAGCAGTTTTCTCTTTAGCTGTGTCGTTGCGACATGAGGGATTTTTTTTTTTTTTTTTTTTTTGTCAAAGGTCAAGCAGCTAAACAAATCCCACAGCGTAGTTAAGTGAAAGTGCTGATAATTGACACGTCGACCTGATGGAAACGGCTCACATTGAGAGGACAAAGTTAAGGGGTTTTAATGGTTTCTGCTCAGAAAGGTAACCTTCAGGTCCTCACATAGGTGAAAATCTGATTTAATTTTAAAGGTACAAAAATCATTTATGGGTAATAATCTCATAGTAATTAAAATACAAATTCCCAGCAGATTCGGAATAGATTAGTTTGTTATTCTAGTTTTGTATAACTTTGGTTGTGTATGAAAATTGCATAAAATTTTGGCAAAAGTTTGTATTTTGGGGGGAATTTTCATTTCTCATAATTTTCCCTTCAAGTCTCTTAAATAGAGCAGTCTGTGTCCCTTTGGACCACCACTGAAAAATCCATTTTCAAAATGTGCTATTATCGTTTTTGCCTTTTTCCATGGTGTTAAAATTCCCTCAATATTTCATGCTTTTTTCCACTATTTGAAGATATTTTTACATGTACTTACAACAGGAAGCAATAAATAAAAAATCTACTCTGTGAGTATTTTTTAAAAAATTAATCTGAATCATTATTGCTGCCACTTTTTGAAATGAAAAATGAATAAATACACTCTAACAACTAAAATCAGTGTTTAAAAGATAAAAAGTAGGTTAACTTATTAACATTCATAAAAAAAATTTAAAAAAATACATCAATACATCATATATTTGGGTGACAGTGGATCAGTGGTAGAGTAGTTGTTTTGCACCTGGAAGGTTGTAGGTTTGATTCCACATTCCTGCTTCACCCTAAGTTGCCTGCTGATCTGTGTCGGTTGTGAGTGCGACTGGGCGAATGTGGCTCGAGTGTAAAGCACTTTGAGGGTTTGGTACTTTGAGAAAAGTGTGATATGAATCCAGTTCATTTAATAATAGCTGTATAATATAATCTGTACAATAGCATATTTTGGTCACAGGAATTTATTTACAAATGACTTTACACATAAAAATAAAAACTGATCTGAATCAGTGTTGCTGCTAATTTATCCCCCTCCCAGACTTCAATAATAGAGACGGAGGTCTGGGTTTTTTTGCAATTCTTTGACTGTTCTCTGAATTTGGTGTGAAATTGTTGGAACGTCCGCTAAGATAGGCAGCTGTCTTAAATGTTTTTTACTTGTGAACAGTCTTTCTCTCTGCAGAGCAATGGACCTCAAATAGCTTGGAAATAACCCTATAACCTTTCACAGATTGATGGTTCATTAGAATTGCTTCTCTAAGGTTATTGCTGATGTCCCTCCATTTTGGCATTGCTTTAAAACACAATTGTATGGTTCAGAGCAACAAACTGTCACCTTGATGCTGATCAATTAATCAAGGGCTTTAATTAGAGGCACCTTTCCCTCTAAAATCAAATGGAAGCAGCAAGAGTGTACTTAGTTTTACAGAACCAGTGAAGATGTTCTGTGTGTTTTTGTACTCTTGCGGTAAAATTTAAGTAGTTTTAGAACCTAGTAAAGGCCAGATCAATCAAGTTATACCCTGATAGGTAAACCCCTAGACTTGAAAAGGGGTGTACTTTTTTAAAACCTCGACTGTATTTGGTTTGTTAAGACCAAATTTTGCTTTATTTATTGATAATTAGCTACTTTAGCATGCTGATAAGCTACCTTAGCATTCTGATAATTTGCTACTTTAGCATGCTGATAATTAGATACTTTACCATCCTGATAAGCTACTTTAACATGTTGATAATTAGCTACCTTAGCATGCTGATAATTAGATACTATAGCATTCTGATAAGCCACTTTAGCATGCTGATAGTTAGCTACCTTAGCATGCTGATAATTAGATACTATAGCATTCTGATAAGCCACTTTAGCATGCTGATAGTTAGCTACCTTAGCATGCTGATAATTAGATACTATAGCATTTTGATAAGCTTAAGTGAAATGTGAAAATGTCTGAACATTCGTTAATTACATGTTACTGTTGTCTAAGCTAAAAACCAAGGCCCTAACAGCTGTAACAAAATACAGGTCAAAGTTTAAAAGACTCAGACAGTCAGAGCATGTTCCAGTTACCCATGACACTCAGAAGAACATTTCCACATGCCGTGCCACAATGGAAAAGTAGGCCAAGTGCTTTGGCTTGAGCACACTTTCACAGAAGCACAAGGATTTTACGACCAACTTCCTCGAAGCACACCTGCAATATCACTGGTGGGAGTATTGGTCAGGTGTGTGGTTCCTGGCAGGAGCTGGGATCAAATGTCACGTAGCGGTACCAGTCGTCCCTCTGAGCAACAGCGCAGAGGAAAACACACCGTCCTGTCTCTTTCGGTTAAAGTCAGAGAACGACTGAAAATGAAAAGCTGGTCCTGTGTTCAGGGACAGCGGAGGAGGGCGGAGGAGGGGCAGTGCTATTTCTGCATGGCCCACCGCTGGTGATGACCAGTATGTGTGTTAGTGGGTAAGAGGAAAGGAGAACTGAAAGACAAAGAGTGAGAGATGGAGAGAGAGAGTGACTTTTGAAAGGCAACACACTGGCTAGTGAAGCACTGAAACAGAAGCTTAAAACGTATAAATACAACTTTTATATTGTATGTCATTCACAGTGAGACAGTACTGAATTTGTACGGCTGCCCGTCATGAGCAAGTAAAGTTTCTGCCTTAGAAAAACTAAGGATACCCCAACAGCTTGTAGAACCACCTTTACTCTCAATAGTTGTTCTTTCTCTGACTTTTTGTTCAGGAGCTGAATCTCGCTTCAGTTCATTTAGGTTTGCAGACATTAGTTACCAGTTTCGTTTCTGTTTCTTTGTTTCAGATTTGCTGTTGTGTTTGGGATCATGGTCCTGCTGATGACCCATTTTCAGCTTCAGCTATTGGGCAGACAGCCTCATATTTATCTCGAGAATGTTTTGGTATACAGAAGAGTTCCTGGTGGACTCAATGACTGCATGGTGCCCAGGTCCTGAGCCCAAATTATTACCCCTCCACCATCATGCTTGATAGTTAGTATGAGGTGTTCACAGTGGACCCCCACCTATTCGCAATTCAGTGTTCATGGATCTTTCTGCAGACTGTAACTTCAAATTATTTGCGGAAAATTGGCAGAACATTTGTCTTTTTTCCTTTTTTGTAAAGCAAATCTAAGATATTTGAAAGAAAAGCAGCTTGGGAAGCTGAAATACCGAGGCACAATGCTACTTTACATGCTGTTGCTTAGCATTTACAAAGCAGCCAGCCATTCATTTTCCTGTGCTAACTAGCTCTACCTCCAAAGCGGAAATAAGGAAGACTGTAGATGTTAGCTTCTGCGGTAGTGCCAAAACAGTTTCCATTGTACACATTAATGCCTATTAAGGTATGTTTGGTGTTTGAACTATTAAAATAGGCAGTTATAAGCATTTTTAGAGGCGGTCTCAAGTACTTGCGGCTTTAGCTATTCACAGGTGGTTGTGGTCCTTAGTAAAGTACTATGTCTTAAAGCCAGACGTCTCTAGTTTGGACTAATATATCCAAAGGCACGTTGTTCCAGAAGGCTTGTAGTTCTTTCAGGTGCAACTTTAAAGGAACTGTTTCATCGTGGAATCAAGGACCTTCTGCCTTGGCATTGTGTAAACACAGACCGTTATGCTCCAGAGAATTGTATTAGCAGCACTTCACCTCAACTTTCCCCCCTTAAATTGTTTTCTACTGCCATGTTTCAGCATGCTGGTTAAAAATGTTATGTACTTCCTGTAGAGTACATATAAAAATGCAGTACAACTGCAATGTTTGCAAACTGAAGTCTTCAGTGAGGTGAAATTCTGAGGTGGAAAAGCTAAAGCTATACTTGGTCAACAGGTCATATCTTATCTACAAAGTACCTCCACCTCCTGGAGCCTGCCCCGCTTTATCCAAGTGGTGCTTCAGCCTACAAAGTGATCCTCATGTTCTGCTACCCTCATGATTTGCAGACACGTTGCTGTATTTTAAGTTTAAATTATGACAAAGAGAACAAGCCTCTTAACATAAACTAAAACTGTAGGATTCTAATACTATTATTTCCTGGTTCAAATAAGTCCAGTTCAATGGTCAAATCTTGTCTGACATTAAATAATCTTTAATGAAGGACTTTGGTGCAACTTGTTTGTATTTTTTGTAAAATAGTTTATAAAAAGCAAATAACAAATATCAATATCAAGTCAATAATTCCTTAATATTGATGAAAAAGTTTTAGTTATAACTGAAATAATCTGACAGTGGAACAAAATATTTTACTTTACAATATGGGAAAAATGTTTTGTTCCACTGGCAGATTATTTCACTTATAACTAGAACTTTTTCATCAATATTAAGGAATTATTGACTTAAAACAAGCTCCTATATCTGCTGAAAAGTTACTTGGAAATTAGTTTTGTCTTATTTCAAGTGTATTTAAGATATTTGCACTGGAAACTAGAGCAGAAATACTTGATAAGATTTTGTATTTTTGCAGTGAACCTGTTAGAGGCTGCAAAAGTCTGAGGCTTTGGCGGGTGTCTTTCATTCAGCAGGAAACGACGCTAATCTTATCATCAAAGCTACAATGAAAAGGTTCATATCAAAGCTAATTAATGTGTTAAAATGGCCCAGTCAAAGTTCTGACCTAAATCCAAGTGAGAATCTTTGACAAGACTTGAAAGTTACTGGTCAGAGATGCCTTCCTTCCAGTCGGACCAGTTTCCATCAGCTCTGACTGGTTTCCATCCAATCAGACTGGATCATTTTTAGTTTGTTCACGTACAAAGCTGTAACACAGGCTGGCCGAATATCATGCATTTCACAATTTTCACATTTTTATTTCTCCAGAATTTAAAAACTCATCTGTCATTTACATGTCACAACTGTGCACTACTTTGTGTTAGTCAGTCATCAAAAATCCTATTGAAATATATTGAAGTTTGTGGTTGTAACATGAGTTCAGGGATAGCAAGGCACTGTAAGTAGATGGAGATGAAATGGAAGGACGAAAAGTACATTTGATGAAGGGACGAATTGACCCGAAGCTTTTTCCTGCACTGCAAAAACACAAAGGGGTGGTATTATGCATTTTCCAGGCACATTGAATCATTTTATAGTAATCAAGTAACTATGTTACCTTCAGTTGTTACAAAAATGCTGTATATAACAAAAATAACAAAAATTTTCACTGAAAAGTAGCTGATATAATGAGCTCAGCAGATATGCAGTTCCACCAGGTGTTTCCTAATTTTTGCTGGCTAGTCTAAAGGAACTGAGTGGGGAAGTCGCACAATATAGGATCTTTTCAGCACAATATAGGATCTTGTTTTCAGTCAAAAATTTCTTAATATTAATTTTAAAAGTAGTAGGTCCACATACAGATTTTTTCACTTAGAACAAGACATTTTTCCCATGTTATAACTGAAATCTGCCAGTGGAACTAGAATGTTTTTATTGATATTAAGGAATTATTGACTTAAAACAAGGTCCTATTTTGTGCTGAAGAGTTACTTTTTAGTTAGTTTTGTCTTATTTCAGGTGTATTCAAGATATTTGCACTAGAAACTAGACAAAAAACACCTTCTTAATGCTTTCCCTGTGTGTTTGGCAGGATGACTGGTAGCCAAACCATCCTGGAAGGCAATGATCCCACCCTGTAGTCTGCTTTCACACAACATTTCAGACTGTAATCCCAGCTCACCAGCTCTATTCATGCACCCTGTCAGCTAACTGAATGTATAAAAGAGGGAAGAGTCTTTTATTACTCTGTCCAGGGTTTATCAGCATGCTTGAGAGGGATTTTGTGGTTTGCCACCAACATAATCAGCTGCATTCGTTGTGCACAAATTGCTTCAGTGATGCCAGCCAGGGAAGCAGAAGGATCTTATCTGCAACAAAGGGTACTTCATTCCACTTAACTGCATGTTCTTGGTAATACTCCCTTCCCTCACCTTTCCTCTTTTCTTGCTCCCAGTCGTCTTTCCCTTTTTGTTGGCGCTCAGGCTGCTCTGCCTTCCTACTATCTCAGCCCTGCTATGCACTCAGGAGGAAGAATGCTGTTCAGCCATGCGTCACATGCACATAGCTTAGCGCGGCATGCTGCTGCACCCTCAGATAACACATTCAGTGTGAGGGGGGCCAAGGCAGTGGCACACAATAAAACAGCTATTCTTATCGCTACCTACTTCACATGCCTAGCACTTTCTGGTGATGAGACAAAACGAGAGCAGACAATAATGCCGGGAAGAAGAGATTGGAATCACAGCCGTGTGCATCACCATACAATCAAGAACAAGGGCAGCAACACATGAAGCATTTCCTGTCATTTGAATCATGCATTTATTCAGTGAGCAGGGCCCACTTCATCCTCACAGCTCGGAAACTGATGCCCAAGAGCAGAAGAATTTTGTGCCGTGGCCAATTTGACAGTTGTTGAGGGAGTGGAGGGTTATATTCATCCCTTCTCTGTCCACCCGGACTATCAGATCGTATCCAAGGATTAAAGCCCACTCCATCAGGCTTTACTTGAGTGCTTTATTGATTATAGAGGATAAAACAATAACGCCTCTGGTAATAAAGCAATGGCTTTTTTTAAAAATGGTATTAACAGATAAGGGGTTCTGCAACAGAAAATGAGTGGCAGGCCTCATTTAGATTTTGTTGTGGCATGAACATTGCAGCTGCAGTTATTATTTTAATGTTGATAAGATTAAAGCAGGGGTATTATGTAAAATCAACTTTTTTTTCAGCTTTATATCATGTTATAATTTTATTCCCTCATCAAAACATTCCTGTAGTGTTGCTTCGATTCTTTCATGCATGTTTGAGAAACCCTTGAATCTCCCTCGGCAGCCATTCGGGGGTGCCTTGTGTTTACATACAACTAAATGAAAGACCTTTTGCTGAAATGTTCTTTTTATATTTATACTGTGTGTCTTGGTCAGTGAACAAATGGTTCACGCCAGGTTTGTTGTAATATCATCTGAAAATCTGGTGTAATCGGAAAATATTGGATTTTCACAAAAAAATTGCCCTCAACTGCCGAGTGACCATCTGTGAAAGTGCAAAACAACCGCCCAAGTGGATTAAATTTGTTCTTTGGTGAGAGGCAGCAAACATAATTAGGATTTTTCCTTCATTGTTTGCTGTATGACGTTGTCAACTTGAAACTATTTTAGCTGTGTGTGAAGAGAGGTTTTTCCTAAATGGGGGAAACAGTTGCGTGTATTTCAGTTCCCTTTTCTTAATTTTTGTAATTGCAGACATTTTGAAGCTAGAAAAGGTTCAACATTTGCGCTGTCATTATTCTGGAGACAAGACAATGTCCCCCTCCAAACAGACACTCACAGGGTTGGATCCCGGCGTGCAGGAAGACGCTGTGAAAGAGATTTAGACGTCAGTTTGTGGTTGTGATGAAAGCAAAAAGCCCACAGTAAGCTAAGTGTGCCTCAGTCAGTGCTCCTATTCCCTTCACAGCCCAGCACTCATCTCGGATAGATTCCTCATACCGAGGACTTAACACCACTCCCCTCTCCTCGAGCCGACTCCAGCTCTCTTGTTCTCAATTAAACTCCCTTTTGTAGGCGCACATGGTTTCAAATATCCATGCATCTCTGCCACAAATAGATGTTTTTGATTAAAAACTCATGTCTTGCAAATGGATGAACTAATCCTTCATAGGTAGTGAGTGTCTGACTGAAGGGTGACGTTTCTCCTTCTTTGCCAGCATTGTTCATTAAGAGTGGTGGGAGCTATTTTCATTTAAAAATCAGGTCAACATCTGTTGTCAGGGAAGTTTGTTCATGGTTTCCAATAAATCCACTCGACCATCAACAAAGAGCGACAGGGCACTGGCGAACCCAGAATAAGCGTGTCTTCTTGGTAGCTGCTGTGCTAGCTTCAGGGAAGTCACATTAACAGCTAATTCTGGACGGCATGCTGAGATAATGTGCAAAGGCTCCACAGAGATCACAAACGCAGAGCGTTGGAATTTCCCACAGCTTTTGTAGTAGCTTAAACACCCCCCTTCAGTCAAGGGGCTCCTAGCGTCCTTTCAGGGTTAAACAGCAAGGCCAGTCAGAGGCTGATTCTGGTTCATGCTCTAACCTTTAACCAAAGCAATTACCTTGATGCAACTGAGGCTTTTTAAAGACCAATGCAATTTAAAGAAAGTAGTTTGAACATTCAGGAACAACCCAACTAAAATTTGTGATCAACTGTAAAATGCTGAAATGGATTTTTTTTAAAGGAGGGTATTATGTAAAATCAACTTTTTTGAGCTTTATATCATGTAATAATGTTATTCCCTCATCAAAAACATACCTGGAGTGTTGCTTTGATTCTTCCATGCATGTTTGAGGAATCCTTGAATCTCCCATGGCAGCTATTCAAGGTGCCTAAACACCTGCACCTGGAATACGCCGCCTATTTCCCCAAAGCTCCTCCTTGGAGCTTCAGTCCCCAGATGAGCTTCTGCTTCACAGAGCAACCCTTGCCCATGCATTCTTCCACACAGCTCCTCCAGACTAGAGGCAGCAGCAATTAGCAAACACCTGGTGGAACTGCGTGTCTGCTGAGCTACTAAAAACGGATGTAAATGGCATCATGGAGAAACAATGTGATGAGGGTAGGAGCTTCTTAAGATCTACATATTTCTTTGATTTCCAACAACTTTTATATGAAGGCTAAAATAGCTCTGTCCACACCTAACAAAAACACTTTTAGGACTTCAAATGTCAAATTATAGGGACCCTTTGGCTCTGTTCTCTAACACAACAGAAAACTACAGAAGCAAATTTATCAAAAAAACAAACTTCAAGGCAAACATTCAATGTCTTCTGGCGTGCATCCACAAGCAACTATGGTAAACAGGGCTTGGCTAGCACCTCCATCAATCTCTCCAGGCTCACCTGATAGCCCTCCAGCTTTCTTGGTTTCCATCCACACACACACTGCAGTGGTGCCAGCACCATTAGCCACCCAGACAATGACCCTCTTGTTCGCTAACAGGCGCCTTTGGAGCTGATTAAACTTTTAAATGTCATTTATTAGAAGTGGAATGTTGTTCCAGTGGGTCTGTCGTCGGCTGGAGGTAGGAGGAGTAAAAAGATACCTAGTTACCCTGCTAGCCTCTCACTTCACAAGGCTGCTAAACTCCCCGGTCAGCAAGTCATCACCCACAGTGTGGTCTGGATGAGCAGCAAAGGTTTTCAAGCCATCTCAGGTTCTGGATTGAAGCTTTAATACAGATAAACTGACATCACAAACTCACCAAGATGCATCACAAGAATTGAAAACATCAAAAAGGTTTTGACACAGTACTTACCAATACTAGTTGTCTTGGCAGAATGTGAAGTTAATTTAAATATTTCAAAACAGTTCAAACATTTTCTATTGGGATGATGCAGATGCTTTTCGAAACCAGAAACTGGTCAGAAGAGCAAGCCAATCTGGATGTGTTCAGGATTATTGTCCTGTCGGAACAACCAGCTGTATCCACTGTTTTCAATCACCTCACTGCTGATTTGAAGTTGAAGAATTTCGAGGTTGTCATCCCTCTTCATAACCATAGCATAATGCTACCACCACCATGCTTTTAAGTTTGAAAGCATCACCTGGACTCCTCTGATCATACTTCCTGCCGCTGTGGCCAAAAACCAGAAGGCATTTGGTTTGTCGATGTGGGCAGCTGCAAATTTCAGCTGAATTTGGCGTTTTTGCCATTTTATAACTCAATTAAGTAATGTTGTTACCTTTAGTTGTTATAAAAATGCTGCATATATCAAAATAACTTAAAATTAATTTGATTTTGCATCATAGCCATGTCTGACATACAGAAGCGTTTAACTGCCAGAGGAGTGGTATCTTGTTATAACGAGAAATTCTTATGTTTTAACGGGATATAAAAATACGCTCCTTTGATAAATTACAACTTGTTAAAAAGGCATAAAGGGGCTCGCTATGACTCTCCTTCTTCTTACCTTGTTTCCTCTAGACAACATCTAAAATTCCCAAGAGGTGTTGCTGTTTTTCTGTTACGACCTTTTTTAATTTTATTTTAAAGAGAGTATTTTGAATATTTTGGTTTTAATGAGATATAAATCTTGTTATGACAAGATACTGCTCCTGAATTTATTTCCAAGCTCTGGCAGGTAAACGCTTCCGTACTGATACCTTGAAGTTGTCTGGCGTCTCTTTAAAATCTGGGCTGCATTTCACAGCATCTGGCGGGTTTTTGGAAAATGTTCATAAGAAATTTCTATCGAAATAGTTGTCATTGTGTGGCAGAAAAGCACAAATCTTGTACATTTTAATGAAATGCTCTGTCCTTGCACTAATTTATTAGTTCATTTATTTTGAAATGTCTAGAGTCTGTTAAACATGGCATCATCAATGATTAATAGTTATTGGTAAATCAAGTATTACTATGTAGTCGTGTAGAAAAATAGAAATCCCAGTGCAAGTTTAGGATTGAAAAGGACATAGCACCACAAAATAACACAAGTCTCGTGTTCCGAGAGTCAAGTCCTTTGCAGTCCCAATGGCAACTGGTTCTGGTTGGAATATAACAAAGGACAACCAAAAATGTCATAAATTGAGGATTGCAATGTAAATCGCTTGGGACATATCTATACATGCAGCTGATGACCTGATGGATTGTTTAATTTGTTTCAGTTTCTGCTGAACACCTGAGTCTGAAACCCTGTCAAGAAGGTTTCGGATGATGTGTGGAAACTGTATGCTGGTGTGAAACTCCCCCCAGCACTGTATTAATGCTGGGGGATACAATACAATACACTCTTAGGACAATGCATGCTCTTAGGTTTTATGGACAGGCCTCCTTTAGGAGCGAAACCTGTTTTTCTTCTCCCAGTTCTTCACATGCTAACAAGATCAGTGACGGAAATACTGTACTGAAAGAATTATGAACACATATAGGAACATGCATGAATATCTATGTGAACATTTTTGGCAGGGAATTACAATGTGGCAATGTTGCAATCATCACAACCTCATTCACCTTGGGAATAAACTATGCATGTGCCTGCTCTCATTTCATTTCTAAATGAGATTACAGGACACATTTGATCCTCATAACCTCTCCCACACCCCTCACCCATCTATGACTCCATGGCAGCGTTTTGATATCACAGCGATGGTTTAGTATTTCTTTCTTGGCGTCCTGCACCTGATTTAACCTGCCTATGCCCTCTGTGTCCCCCCTTCCTAGAGGGTTCTGTTTGTAAAGTTACACAGAGCAAAAATTAACAGCAAAATCTAGTTTATTTAGCTGTCATACAGAAAAAAAATGGGTGTTCATTTTTCAAAATCATATTTTCACCATGCTATTCATACATTTATAAATGGTATAGTTCCAAACTAAATATTTGAGTCACAATATTTAGTTTGCTAACAAAATATTTAGTTCCAAACTAAATATTTATTTTTCAAACTTTATCTAGCTTGGACCTAAATATTTACTTTGCTAACTAAATATTTAACCAGCAAGCTAAATATTTTGTTAGCAGGCGAGGCTAACATGCTAACTAAATAGCATGTTAGCAAGCTAGCGTGCAAACAAAATGTTTAGTTTGCAAACTAAATATTCAGCTTATTTACTAAGTATGTAATTTGCAAGCGAAATATTTAGTTTGTAAACTAAATATTTAGCCTTTTAATTAAATATTTTGTTTGGAAGTATGACTTTTTAAAATGTAGAATAACATGGTGAAAATATGACTCTGAAAAATTATCCCCCATTTTTTTCCCCTCTATGACAGGCTAAATAAACCAAAATATTGTTGTTGGTATTTTACTGTAACAATTTACAAACGGCACCCCATACCTTTCCCATCCAAGTGTAGGCATTATCAAAGGGGCACAAATGGCAAGGCACCTATGACCATAAATCAAAGATCCTGGGCCACTTATTGCTAAAAATAAACCCAACTGTGACCTCCTGTAAGTTTGGATGTGCAGCCATGTGAACAAATCGGAGCACTCCATTAAAAGCTCAGTTATTTCTGAAGAAATATTCACATATTTATGTCTGATACTTTTTTTATTTACTAGTCGAAAAACTTACCATATTTTTTTACAAAAGATATATAAAAAAAAATGTGCATTTTATTCTATTCTATTCAAAGTTGGTTTCAGGATCTTTTCCTGGAATGGTGTATTTTATTTGCGCCAACCATTTCCTCTTTTCTGGTATAGAGATAACTCAATCTTCTACACAAAAAAACATTATTTCATATTTCAAAAGTTCTGATCTTTGTCTACGTTTTCCATGGCAAACTTTAGTCTAGCCTTTATTTGTGCTTTTACACCTGATAGTCCGATAGAGTTGACTCGATTTCAGACCAAAATTGTAACATTTGTCACATTTTCAGCTTCTGCTGTTCACATTCACTCTGCGCTATGTTAAATGAACCAAACCCTTTGTAAAACCTGTTCACCTCCTCGCCTGTGGTGGCGCTGCACCAAGAACCATTGAAGGAAACGACACGAAAACCTCCGAGGAAGACACTGAGCGCAACATCCTCCTTCACAAAATATAAACAAAAATGGAGTGGCGTCAGATTTTAGTGGTTGTAGGATTTCTCTTTTGTCGTTGGCAAAAGACCATAAGCCATTTCTCCCATTAGCGCTCCAGTTAGCACTAGACACACGTTTGTTTTGGTTGCATTTACCCAGAATGCCCTGCACTGTCGTCCGCTTCCTGCTTTTGGAGCGGTCTCCGGTCCGCTTGGCGTTCACATGTGCATTCGAACCGTGCCAGAGTTCACTTCAACCCAACCGAGACCTCGGTTTTTAAGACGGAGCTGAGTTAGATGACGCATTCATAGCTCCCCAAACGAACCAGAGTTTCTGGGCAAACGAACTAGAGTTTGATTAAAACGGACTAAACAGGGCTGGTGTGAATGCACCCTCAAAAGCAAAGGTTTCTTCCGTGCAGGCCTCCTATGGAGCTTAACTTGGTGCAGTCTCTTTCTGATTGTACACGTATGTTATAGCAACAGTAGCTTTAGATCCCCTCATGACCTTTTGAGGTTTTTGGAGACTTTTTTTTTAGCATCTTACTTTTTGCTTTGATGATCAGACCTGAACATGTTAGCAGCTCTTTGAACAGCCTCCAGTTGTTGACTATTTCCCATATAGTGGACTGACTGATTTCAGTCTTTTGAGACCTCTTTAAATCCTTTACGTTCTTCTCTCCAGAGGCTTCAGACAGCACTTTCAGTCTCATCCTGCTGTTCACGCTTACTTCAGCTGTCAGGAGCACCAAACTATGTGTTTAAGATTTAAACAGGAGAAACCTGCTGGAAAAAGTTGAGTAACAATGTCCTTATCAGGTGCATCTGACGTGATGCGCCTGGGCCTGTTCTAATCTCATCACCAGAAATAGCATACATACATACATAGCATACATTTTCCTGAAAATGTAAAGGTTTTTTTCTTCAGTTTTTAGTTTTTATATCCATATTACCTTAATTTTTTCAGCGTTTAAAAAGTGATACCTACACGTCCAAACATGTTAGAAAACACACAGACTGTAGGCGGTGTGAGTCTGTGGGGGTTCATACATTCAGCATTTGAACATTTATACACATTGTGTTGTCTAAGAACAGAAAAAAGCAGAGAAATGTCTGAATGCTCTGACATCACAATGACGCAAACACAAAGAGTACAGTCTGAAGCATGTAAGCGCGCCCGTAGATAAAGCTTCATCTGCAGGCTGTCAGTCTGAGCCGCTTCCCCAGTTAATCTGCATTTAAGTGTGAGCAGAATGTGTTGAATGGTGCTGTAATGTAGCCTGTTTTAACCCTTTCTAGGTACCAGAAAGCACGTTTAAAAAGTGTCTGTACCAAAGGATCTGTTACATATTGACACGAGATAAACTACAGGGTTTGTTTTTTTTTGTTTTTTTTTTTTTTGCAATTAGACCAAATTAAACATGGGGTACAGTGTCTTATCAAAGGACACAGATTTACAACACCTTGTAAAAAAAGATACAGTGACTAACCAATTCTGAATTACATTGAATGAGATGCTTTACTTTGTGTTCAGAAAATGACATAAAACAATTTTATTTGGCAATTTAACAACAAAAAAAGCATCCTTCTTCCAGTCACCTCTCAGCAGCTTCCCCTTTCCTGCTGAAGAAAAGCGCATCCCTACAGCATGATGCTGCCACCTATATGTTGCTTGTGAGCCAAAAAGTAACATTTTTGTTCCACGTCTGACCAAAACACCTTCTTCCACACTTTGTCCCCTTCATGGCAAACTACAAACTGGTCTTCTTGTGGCTGTTTTGCAACAATGGCTTTCTTCTTGACACTCTCATGAAGGGCAGATTTGTGGAATAAACAATTAAATTACTGAATTTAACAGTTCTAAGCGAAAAGTTCAGCTCTTTAGACATCTCATAACCTAACTGCTTTAAACCTCTCCACAGCTTGTTCCTTGGTCTTTATGATGCTGAACGACTGTAGCTGACTCGACCTGCCGAGGGGGCTGAGGTCTTTTGGAGTGCAGGGGGCGCGCCTGAAGAGCTTTAATGACTCTGTAGTAGCATGTTGGAGCTCATCAGGAAGGCCAGCTCTGTGCTGGGATGCCCCCTCGACCCAGTGCAGGTGGAGAGAGACAGAAATACTCTGGTTAAAATAACATCTCCCACCCCATGCATGAAGCTGGAGAGCACCTTCAGAGACAGACTGCTGCATCCTCGGTGCACAAAGGAGCGTTACCACAGATCCTTTCTCATTTCAAACAACATCCCTGCTGCTATTTGCACATCTCTGTTGTTTGGATATTTTTTCCTCACCTCTTGTAAACAGAGTATTTTTAAGCAAAAATATCCATGCACATGTAAATTTTTACTCAGCCGCACATTTCTTTTGATCTAAGTCCATCTACACACAAAATTTTTGCAAGCAATTAAGCAATCGATCGGAGCACAGTGTTTCTGAGAGCTGCACGGTATTTTTATGTTGTAATCTTGTCCTTGAAGTATACTATATTATTCTTAATCTTCAATTTATTTTCAACATTTTTTGATCTTTGTGTGAACCTCCATAGCTTGATGCTGCTGCTACACCTGAATTTCCCGACTGTGGGAGAATGAAGGCTATTTCTACTCTATTCTGGTTGTTGTGGTAGCCAACTGGTTGCACTGGAGTTTATTTTTAGATGTTATTAGGGTAAAGAGGGTCAAATCCAAATGCACGCCACATTTTTATTTGTAATCTTATATAGTATTTATTCTACTTTACAGTTATGCACTACATTAACTACAACAATGCATTTTTACAGGAATGTTTTAGAAATCCAGAATATTCAGCCATTGCATGAAAAACCTTCAAGTCAAATCTGTGGTTCTCTTTTTCTGCTGCAAACTACGACGAGTGTTTCCAAATTTGTTACCAGGGGGTTGCAGGACTGGGCCTTGGCTGCCCCCTTCTCTGTCACTGTGTGTATATTTGTGCACGTGTGAGCACACAGTGTAATATTTCACTCTCTCCCCTCCGGGATTAGACCATTCATCTCTTGAAGCCCCTGCGTAGGTGTCTCACATAGTGCTAATGAGGAGAGGATGGAACAAGAGCGAGCCAGTGAGTCAGGAGGGAAAGAAGTAAAAATAGATTTTCTCTCTCTCTTCGGACAGCAGAAACTGCAATCAGTTACAAAAATAAGTATTGATGGATGAGGAAGTTTTATTCCTAGAGTGATGGGACTCGAGCCTTTATTTTTCTCTTTGATTTACACCAGACATTAATTACAGCCGGCTCATACCTCACATTGCAACAGCCGACATCAAACAGACCCAGTCAAGTCTGCAGAGATGCACGACGGGGGCATTATTGGCCTTCTCTGCCTGTGAGAGCGTCTGCTGTGCCTGTATGTGTGTTGTTCAGCAGAGCAGATATCTCCCTGCCTTCTCCAGTTACTCAAACAAGAGGATGGCTGCTAGGCAACCAAGCCACATCACATCACATCAGGCGGAGAGAGCGAGAGACGCAGACCAACAACGAGGAGGAGAGAGAGAGAGGGAAGGCGGAGGCAGAAGATTGTGCTTGCAGGATTACATAAGTCAGCAGCCCAAGTCGCATCGCTCGCATTAATGTGGGGAGGCACTGGAAAGCGATGTCTATTAGCTGCAAGTGACGAGGCAGGTGAAAACGCAGCGTCCCGCAGTGACTGTTTTGTTTTTTTAAAACAGGACTTGTTTACAACTGAGAGCATCATGGACAGATAAGTCAAAATGAGGGAGAAAACTCAAAAAAAACGAACAAGCTGAGACACACAGAGGAGTCATTTAAAAGGTTTACTGGATACTCAGGCTCACACAGATACATCGGATCATGGGATCATAAAATTTGACGTGGATGTCATTTCTCTAAATTACA
Organism: Anableps anableps; assembly: GCA_014839685.1. Classification (NCBI taxonomy): domain Eukaryota; kingdom Metazoa; phylum Chordata; class Actinopteri; order Cyprinodontiformes; family Anablepidae; genus Anableps; species Anableps anableps. Next base: position 6,683,827 of record CM026076.1, on the reverse strand, counting down.
GTGCCAGCAGAAAGTATTTACACCCCTTCACTTTTTCCACATTTTGTGACTTTGCAGACATATTCTGAAGCAGATTTAAATGTCATTTTTAATTTTTATGAAGCTTCACAAATAGCTCGAAATCATAAAATGAAATCATGTTTTTTTTTAGACATTTGTTCATTTACTGAAACATAAGTTATTTATATAGACTGTTTGAAAAGACAACCTTTTCGTCTGAGACTGAATCAGACTAAACCTCTCAAATCTCAGGTCCGGTAGAATTACAAAACAAAACAAAAAAAAAAAAAACAAAAAAAAAACATGTTTTCTAAATGCTAGAATATCATAACAGAATTTTCTTTAAATTCAGAAGTTTACCTGTCCAGATTTTGTCCAGATGTGGATGTGTTTTAAGTTTTTACCTCAAACACCCTGCTTCCTTCTGTGACACCATGAAAAAAAAAAAAATCAAATGAGGTAAGCCAAAAATAATTAGCAAGATAAACTTTTTCACTGGATAGAGTTTCCAGATACCTAAAGGTCCAAGTATCACACCATTCAGGTTCTGAAAAAGGGAAAAGGGAAAAAAGTCATGTGGTCTGAAAGGCCGCTCAGAGAGGAAGAAGCCATGACCTCTGATTTATTTATTTATATTTTTATTCTGTTGTTTTTAATTTCTGTTACTCTTGTTCTGTCCCACTTTCTGCTGTGGCAGCTTAAATGTCCCCACTTGTGGGACTAATAAAGGATTATCTTGTCTTAATGCCTCATAAAAAGGTTGCTGAATGGAAGAACGGCTAAATTCTCATTATCATGAGTTTCAGCAAATGCAAGGCTACATTCACGCAGCAGGTATTGATGCTCAATTCAGACTTTTTGCTGAAATCCGATTGTTTTTGTGTCATCGTTCATACTACTAATTAAATGTACCGCAATCAGGCTTCTGTGTGAACGGTTTACCCCAAAGCACAGAAGAAGAACTTTATTGTCAAACAGCAGCGCATTTTTCATGGACATAATGAAGGATGCTGCCGTCTGTGGATCAATTTTAAAGTTTATTCAGCAATGGAGCCAAAAGGATCGTCACAAGATCATAACAAGACGAAGGAAGCTAATAAAAAGAAAGCACAACTTTTTACACCAGAAGTGCCACAATGGCCTTTTGTGGCGCATTTACTGCAACTTATGTAGTCCAGTCTGTTTGGATGTGTAGACGGAACTGGGAGTGGTGGGATTGTGCTGCGATGCCTTTCAGTGACACAAACTTAAACTTAATTTCATAATTATAATTTTCAGCCATTGTTTCTCATGCCAATGACGTCAAAGTCAGATAAAATGCGTCATGACCGTCCTGACTGCAGACGCTTTGAAAGCAAAAGGAGACATATCCGATTTAGTACCACATATGGAAGTGACACAAATAAGATTTTTTTTGGGGGGGGGAGGGTGAAAAGATCAGAATAGGGCCGTTCAGGTTATGTTGAAAAAGTCAGATGTGGGTCGCATTTGGGGGAAAAAAAAAAAAAAAAAAAAAAAAAAAAAAAAAAAATTGGATTTGGGTCTCATTCGCCTGCTGTTTGAACGCAGCCTAAAGGACCCTGCATGGTCGAGTCAAACTGCCGAAATCAGTTCTCATTGTCGCAGGTGCGTGACGAAAATTTTATTTCATTTTATTCTCAGCTTCGTGTCGTTCCCCCCTCTCCATGCGAACTATTGTGTGATTGGTCTGAATTTCGTGAGTGGGTACTTACGTGGAAAACAGCCCCAACTGCTCAACTTCCAGAAGCCGGTTTTTCAACTACAGAGCAGGATAGATAGTTTTGAGGCGCAATTGTCCGCAGCCGTGAGGAAGTACATACTGAAACATTAAAATAAATAAATAATAATAATAAAACCCTGCTTGGTTCTGGTCCAATGCAGAAGGAGAACGTCCCATCGAAGCCTTCCGTTGTTTTTTTTTTTTTTTTAATGACATGGAAAATAAAACTCTAAAATAAAAGATTCTCCATCATTACTAATCACCCGAACTGGTGAACTGGTGTTAGGGATCTCTGCCATGATCGCTGTGTTTCCTGTACTGTTGTAAACCACGCACACGGCAAAACACCACGACTTTACACTGAAGCGGGAGGGGTCTCACTGGAGCTCGGCTCGGTGGGTCTTGTGGACCGTGAAGAGTCTGTGCGAAAACGGACATCTGAAAACCAAGTGACCGCGCGTCGACAGTTCGGCTTCAACTCGACCCTGCAGGGCCCTTAAGTCATTTTGGTCATCCTGTCTGACCTAAATGGAAAAAGTTCAGTTTGTTTTATCTAAGGTGAGGAAAAAAGGTAACGTTTAGTTATTTATTTATTTTGCACAGTGTTTGTAAAATACCTAGTTTTATCTGTAAGTATTTAAACCTATGGCTTAATATTTTGTTATTGCACCTCCGCCAGCAATGACAGACTCAAGGTTTCTTGGATAAGTCTACAAGCAGGCACACCTGTTTTTAGGTCTTAGTTTTTCTACATTTACAACTTCATAAGTTTACATAAAACGGCTGAAAGAAACTGCTTCTTCATGAAAGAGATCAGAAAAAAATCAGTGTTCAAGGGCAGGTATCAAAGTCATAACGAAAAAGCAAATGTTCACATAAGGATCAACAGGAACCCTGCGCAACATTTTCTTTATGAAGCTGTTTTAAATATAATGCTTATTATTTGTCACAAACTGCAACAGAAATATGATCTGTTTAGAGAGAACTCTGTAGGAGATGCATGCAAAACAGTTGCATGAGAACATTAATTTCTTTGAGGTCCTTTATTTGCATAAATACCCCCTTGTCACACGTTTTACAAATAACCAACATTGTAAAACATTGAAACATTGTCAAACATTGTTTTTAAAAAAAAAAAAAAAAAAAAAAAAGATTCATTTCTTTTAATAATTTATCATAAAAAGTGCAAAGAATGCTCAGAGGTTGATTTGGAAAAAAAGAAAATCGAAGTAAAAGAAAATGACAATGACTCTCATTAACTCTTTTTAGACATCAGTAGCTTCTTCCAAAGAGGGGTGCTAGTTCGTTTGTTCCTTTAACACCGCATGCAGTTGTAGTTTTGGTCTCTTTGCCCCAAGATTTTGTGTAAAGGACGAGGAGCTTCCTGTCATAAGCTTTCTACATGGTTTACAAGTCAGTGCTTTACAAGAATCTGCTGAAATCTGCTGGCTCAAAAAATAATATTTAATAGCAGTAGGTCGATCATTTTTATTTTAGTATGATCTGCTATATTTATATAGTCTTATATCCCTCCACACTTACCATATATTTTTAAAAGAATAATGAAAGATTTATTGTATTTGTATTTGCTGCCAAACAAAAAAAAAAACAGGCATATATTTTTTATTTTCTCAAAAATCTTGCTAAAATATGGCTTTGTCTGGTCTTGTGAGCTCAAGTGTTGTTTCACCCCCAGTAATAAATACATGTCTGAAAAGGATTACTTAAATTGAAAATGATATTGCTGAATGTAGGAACATAATTTAATTTTGTTTGTTAAACCAACAAATCATATTAAGTCATATGAAGCTACACCCGGCTGAAAGTTAGCTTAGTTTAGCTCAGTTTGTCTTAGTTTAGCTTAGCTTAACATGATGCTAGAGAAGAAAAACTTCCTTGTTTCATGTCTGAAACTTACTATTCTTATTATTTGATTGAACAATCCATAATAAAGCTGATGTGTAGATACTTTGAGTTTTGCAGGTTTTATATGTTACGCTAAGCAAGCTAACTACATAGAGATGATAGCTTGTTTTCAGGATATGTGCAATAAATACAAGCAAAGCTCAGAGTTTTCCATATTTTGCTCTGCTGGAGCAAACAAACTTATCCAAAACAAACTTAGAATTTAAAGCAGGAGGACATCTCTTATTCAGTATTATATAAGTTAACAAAAGGCCAGATATGTTGCCCACAACCAACCCTAGCTCTTCAGAGCTCTCTGGGTATGATGGTGAAGGGCCTGATGGGGCAGGACGCCTCCAGTTCCAGGGCCGTCAAGAAGCAGTCTGGAGCCTGGCTGGAGTCCCGAGCCTGCAGAGCTTCGCCCAGGCCGCTCCACGCCTCGTGGGAGGTGCTGTGGACCTGAACCGCATCACGCAGCACCTTCTCACCCAGGTGGACACGACCAGTTTTTACCAGCAGGCGACCCTGAACAGACAGAGATGAGATGCGGAAAATATAACGTTCACTCACAAGCAACTCCTACTTACAGTCATTAACAAACAGGACACCGGATTAAATAATGAGTTCTTTCTTTATGTAGAAATGTTCACTTATTATTGGTAAATCTAATTTTATTCATCTTTGGAAAGAAAATAAACTAAAACTGAATTGCACCTGAACAAAAATTAACCTTGTTTTACTTTAATAGATATTTAAAAAATAGTTTTCTAGCTGAGAACGACACATCATAGAATTGAGGGTGCACTCCGTGATGGCGAACTGTCCAGGTCCTGCTTCGGCAAAGCATCACCTAACAAAGACACTTCCAGCTCCATGCTTCACAGCTGGTCTGAGCATCTTTTCCTGGAATGGTGTATTTGGTTTGTGCAGTGTCAAAACAATTCAATTTCAGACCAATCTGTCCAAAAAAAACCCCCATTATTCTAGAAGTTCTGCTTTCGTCTTCCTGTTTAGTAAAACATACTAATGGCAATAGTTACAGCATTTCTAAACATCTGAATGTCCCACTGAGCACCATTGGAGTCAAAATTTGGACGCTGAAAGAACATCATTTCATCATAAACCAGCAACACCCATTTGACCCTTATAAGATTTCTGATGTTATTATGGGAATTAAAGAGTTTTCAAATGATTTGTCCAACATCAAAGGAGAGCTTACAGAGCTTACACTTAAGAAAATCTTTAAATCACACGTTAAGCTTTTCCCAGTGTTAAGAAATGGACTCAACCACAAAGACTTCTATGTACACTTATTGCACAAGACTCCACTATTGAAGAAAAAGCATGTTAAACCACATTTAAAGTGTGCTGCAGAAGATTTGCACAAGCCAGTGAAATACTGGAAGAATTTAGTCTGGTCCGATGTTATTGCACACACCATATTTGGAGGAAGAATGGTTCTGCACATCAACCAAAAACACCATGCAAACTGAAGTTTTCAGGTGGGAACCTCATGGTGTGAGCTGTCTTGTAGCATATGGTACCGGCAGGTTTCTTGTTGAATTGAACGAAGGTTAATAAGATTCTGAAGAAATGACGAATGATCGTGGTTTCGATGTAAGAAAATACTGTAGACCCAAACACACAGTGTGTGCAACACCGTACGTATTCCCCGTGTCATTTCAATTATTTACCCATAACTTAATTTGCTGGGATTTCTTTGCATCTGTTGATTACTTCAATAGTTGACGATATCTGGTGTGACTTTTATCCCACTGATTACTTTAGAAACCTGAGAAAAATCATGTCTTCAGTAAATATTTTACTTCCTGTTTATGTGATTTTAGGCATTTTAAGTTGGAATAAACCTGGACTTGACTTAATCCATTCCTCACCAGAAGTCACATTTTTTACTCTACATTTTAACAGAAAGTTTTAAGTTGCTTGCTTCAGTTTTAATTCTTTTGCAACCATAATTTTTACGTATTAAAAATTGAAATGTAAAAAATGTGTTCGAAAAACACACAAGCTCCTGTGGGTTGTCATATTTTCTGAGATGGCTATATATATATATATATATATATATATATATATATATATATATATATATATATATATATATATATATCAATTAAACAAATAGTAAGAGACAAAAGCAGAGCCTAATACTGAAAGTACAATGTTGAGCTATGCCCTGGTTTAATTCTCAGAACTCAACAGTGAGCATCACTTTACCACCTAGCCTCTAATATATTTCTATTCCAAATATCTGTCATTAAAACATTTTTATCGCATAAAAACCTCAAGTCAGCAGATGGTGGCTTTTTAAAATAAAAAAAAAAATGAATCGGAAATCTTGGATTATGATGTTGCTGTTCTGTAGAGTTGAGTTGTTCAGGACGAAAAAAAAATGAAAACAAAAACTAAGCAGCTGTAACAAGAGTCACATTCAGCTGGGACTGACCAACCAAAGGGAGAAAATCCACAAATGATGAGATTAAGAGAAAACCTTAGCAGAGACAATGCACATCGTCAGATAAACACAAACACACATTAGTGTTGCACGCGGGTTCAGGTTCAGGGAGGATACTGCTGCAAAATAGGTTCTGAACCAGAGCGCTGTAAGTGATTTAGTAAGTACAAAATAATCTTTACCATCTGACCCGAGTAATTATCTGTTTTCTAACACACTGCTGTTATGGACGTGCACAGCATCTTTCCACTGTGGAAGGAAATCCATGAAGGTACGAATTAAAACCTTTACCTAACCTACTCAGGGTGTTAAAACATGTTTGGATTGCAGTAAACTTAGAATCCCAACTTGACCGCTTTTATGTGGAGATCTGCAAAGCTTTATTTCAGACCCTGTGATGCGTTCTTTATACAGTTACTGACCACTTTATTGGGTGTACCTGTTCAATTGCTTGCTAACACAAATTGCAAATTAGCCAATGCCTTAGTGATGTCAGGGGTCAGAGGAGACTAGTTTAAGATGACGGAAAGATGACAGAAGCTCAAATAATCACTTGTTACAATCAAGACATGTACACAAGACATCAAACCTTAAAGCAGATTGGGATACCGCTAGCGTTGCAAATAAAGATTATTTTAGTAATCTTAAACTTATTTTATACAATATTAGAAATACATTAAAAATACAAATAATTAAATTCCTTTTTTTAATAAGAAAATAAACATGTTAATGTCTAAAATGCATAGCATTCCTTTAGTGAACGCTTGATCATTTGTCGTAAAGGAAACATCTGCAGCTAAAAAAAATACTTTAAACATCAGCATGTGGAAAGCTCAGCCCTTTCTGCTTGACTGAACATCAATACAGCGTCGGGCTGATCTGATAACTATTTTTTTGATTGATGGGTGCTTAATAGGAGATTTTCCATACAGAATTTGAACAAGGTGGAGCTAAAACTATGCCACTTGAGGAGTTCTGAGTTGAACATATTTTCAGATAAAGAAGGTTTTTTTCGTCTTAAATGCAAAATATATATAGTGTTTTCACAGTTTAACTTAATTTGAGTGTGTTGTTCTTTCAGCAGATGACCTTTTTTTGAGTCTCTATAACACAGTTAGTGATTAACTGATGACTAAATTAGTTGACAATTATTTCAATAATTGATTCATCACAATTAATCTGATTAATCACCCGAGATACAGCCGCAGAAGACCACATCAACTGACACTCCCTCCAGCAAAGAACAGAAAAGCCAGGCTTCAATTTATAAGTTCCCTCAAATTGCACAATGAAAGATCAGAAAAACACTGTCTGGGTCAAACATTCTTGATTTCAGCTGCAGTATTCAAATATCACAGTCAGAATTTGGCATTAGAAACATAAAACAAGACATTTTAACTTATATTATTGTCCCACTGGCAGATTATTTCACTTATAACTAGAACTTTTTCATCAATATTAAGGAATTATTGACTTAAAACAAGCTCCTATATCTGCTGAAAAGCTACTTGTAAGTTAGTTTTGTCTCATTTCAAGTGAATTCAAGATATTTGCACTAGAAACTAGACCAAAAATACTTGGTAAGATTTTGTGTTTTTGCAGTGTGCTGTGCATGTTGCAACAACAAATGCCAGTCTTTGCCCTGAAATGACTCAGACGGTGTAAGAAGTCAAGAACACCCTTAAAAGATCCTGTCACAGGAGCTTGACGCTACCTCAATGATGCCAGTAGTCATCCCTGCCTTAAATTCCTGACAACCGAGCCACATTGGTGTGTGTAGGCCACAGGTCATGGATATGCAGCCACAGCTGCGACCATGCTCCACTCTGGACATTTAAATGCAACTAGAAGCCTGGACATTAGCATACAGAGATCCAAGGGTGCCCATATGTAAGGATATCCCTCTTGACCTTACAAGAAGGGCCTGAAGTCAGAACCAGGAGATCTTATACCTGTAGGAGCTGCTAGAAAAAGACAAAATATGTCGTTCCAACCACTGATATATATTACTGGATTGGACATCACATGACTATGGTGTGTCACACAGTTGGTTTACACTGTAAGACTTTAGTGTAAAGAGTTCGTTTGCCCAAACAGGAATGACAAGTACGCAACTAAGCTTGTAACTAAACAGAGAGAATATAAACTTGTATAAACTATACACTGTGCATTTTATGGTCAGTATTTGTGTGCAAACAAAGAGAATATATTTGAAATGAAAAATACTCCAATGTCTGCTGTCACCCTCCGAAAGGTCAGGAGTGTTTTGGTGTTTTGTGCGCAGCTTGTCTCAGCGACAAAAATGTTCAACGATCTCTCGTATAGATGTGTTGTATGCACATAGAGGATGACAACAGGCAGCTGCTCCTTCATAATATCACCCCCTTTAATTTGACCACACACACACACACACACACACACACACACACACACACACACATACACACAGACACACAGACAAGCACACTCTGAGCTGGCTTGAGGTCAGACAGACAAGTCTCGCTATGCAGTCTCTGCTCACAAGTCCCAGATTAATTGGGCTGAACTTCACATAGCTGTCTGCAGGCTCTAATGCAGCTTTCAATAAGAGCACACACACACACACACACACACACATGCATGCACTATCTTCCTCTTTCCTTGCTGATGCTGTGAGGAAAACACAGGAACGACAAAACTCCGGCGTGAAAAGGATATTCATTTACAAGTTCCTGTATGGGCCTGCAGCCATTAGTGAGTGCATTCATCAAGCATTCCTGCTGGTTTGGCGGGATTCTTCCACATCTTGCAGCCTGTTCACATTTGGCGTGGATGTGTCTTAATGTGTCAGTTATGGGTTTACAGAATAATTAGCATTTAGGCCTCAGTTCACCCACTCCAGATACTTTTTAAACAGAAATTTGTTCTTCAGTTTTTTATCTGCATCTAAACTCTGTGGGACTCCAGTCAAAGATGCTGAAATACCTATGCTGCTCAAGCAGGTGGCGATACTTCACATAGGCCACATGAGCATTCAAAAGAAAAAGATCAATTTGAGAAGACAATAAAATTGAGTTTATTGCTGTTGTTGGTTTTAGGTAGTGGTGGGACTTGATTAAAATTTTTAATCGAGTTAGTTACAGGGTTAATTAATTAATCACAATTAATCGTATTTTAATCAAAAACAATGTTTCAACAGAATAAGCAATATTTTCAATTCAAAAACACTTTTTCTGCAAAATTATTGAATACATAGACATATGACTTAAACAACAAAGATATTTATCGTTTTTGATCTGTTATTTAGGTTATTCAACCATCAGACTGATGCAAAGTGTTTCAGGAACTCCTGATCATTTCTGTAACTTCTGAAAGAAAATACGTCTTTAGAAATGTGGGCTGCAGATGCTGACATTAGCGTTGGTGACGTCTGTGCTGCTGCTACACGTTTAGCATTGAGATGCTATTTTAGGATTGAACAGCTTCGCTGATCGTCCGACTCCTTTTAGCACAGCTTGCACACAACAATAGTATTTTCCAGCGTCCCATCAGATCGTTTTTTGAAGCAAAAATGAACCCCCAGTGGGCCAAGAAAAGCGGCTTCATCTTCCATCGCTGTTGTTTGCAGATGTTGCTTGTGCATCAGATTTATGGGTGTACCAGAAACCCAAATACAAAGGTACCAGCTTGGGACTTTTGTATGTAAAAGAATTGCTATTAATTGCGTTAAAATTTTTCATGCATTACAATCTATGCAATTAATTAATCGAAAGTAAAATGTTAAAGTCCCAGCCCCAGGCGAGATGCAGGAGGACTTATTAGTATTAATGTTTTTATTCATAGTTGAATGATAAACAAGCCTCCAGTTACTAGATGGCAGCAGTGGTCTAACTAATTATCAAGCTGCCTGTTCAACAGAGTAGAGAAAGCAGCCCACACAGGCACACCGGTGTACAGAGATGACAGAGAAGGAGAGATGGAGAAGTTAGCGCCAATGAAAAGAAAAATGACGGCGCTGACGCCAGATGCAAGTAAAGCAACTGATGGTAGCTGTCAGAAAAAGACCAGGAAATGCAAAGAAGCCTACAAAGCCCTTGAGTTTACTGCGAATGCAAAATGTTATGTACTTTTTATCTCTTCTGATAGGCTACAATATAAGCAATATTGCTGCAAATTTGCACAAAGAATGTTAAAAGGTTGTATACCTTTTTAAAAAGGAATAAGCTGCTGGAACTGACAAGTAATGTTTACGGTTTAAAAAAAGTTTTGGATGTTACTGAGTTTAGTCTAAAAATGGACATTCCAGTGAATCATTTGCACTTTTTCTCTGAGAATCACACAGACTGAGCAGTCTTGATTAAATCTTAAAAGATGAGTTAATAAACTGAACTTGGAAATTGTTTTAAGACTTAAAACAGCAAAATGAGCTGCAACAACTTAAAACTTAGATTGTTGCACCTCATTTTATTATTATTTTTTTGATAATCAGGTGATCATATGCAGAATGCTGGTGCCAGTGGTTTGTACAGATAAATAATACAATATTATCAGGTTCTAAATAGTATTTCTGTTCAGGTGGGGTGTGTGAATTTTCTGTGGTACGTAATGCCAAATTATTAAACTGAGATATCTAGCCTACTGGCTGGTGTTTACAAAGCAGCCAATCCAAGTGCACCATTGGCTGTAACCTGAAGAGGAGAGATGAGGAAGACTGTAGATGCTCGCTGTTGTAGTAGTGCTAAGACGGTTTCCACTGTGCTCATTAATGAATATCAAGGTATATTTGGTGTTTGGACTATACCGGGTCTCAACTGTTGTATAAAGCAAAAGTATTAAATCCTAAAGGTCAAAGTTGGAGCTACGACACCAGCTTTTCAGCTCCAACTTGTTGTGGCTTAGCAAGAACTAGCACCAGCCAAGCACTGGGACTAATTTGGTAGAAACCCCCTCAAGCTGTTTGCTCTGATGTCCACTTCATCTGCTGCAGTAATTTTTACATTACCTTTCAACATGTGCAGTTTCCTTTCATTTCTTCATCTCCTTTCTCTTGATTTCAACTTTTACCAGTGAATGTATAAAGTGTAATTAAAAATAGTGGAACGGCATCTTCAGTTTCCTTCATGTAGTCCAACCATCTGTCTCACGTTTTTACCTTAACTGACCCTAGGCAGCTTGGCCCTGCAGTTTTTATCTCGCCTTGTGGGCAGTGGTGCATTCAAGCCAAAATTAGACAAACCCCAGAGAAACTTCAAACAGTCCAAAATATCTAATTAAGCAAGAGAAGTCAGGATCAAAGAGATCGCCCCTCCAAAAAAGGAGAAAGAACCCTTCAAACGTCCCCAGCATAAACCTGATTATGGCATTCAGATTAGGGATGTTTGGTGCCAGCTGATGTTGTTTATGTGATTTAGTGCAACAACTAAAACACCAAGTTAGAGCTGCCACTGAAGGGGTTTATTTACAGGAACCAGATTAATTTAATAACTTCCACTCTGATAAAACGATTTTCCGCCACAACTAAATGCTGAACAAGTAAGGATGCATTAAAAGCCTTAAATTAATAAACTTTTACCCATCATGGATTTATGGATTACTTTTCATAAAATGATGTTAATTATTTTATAGAAAGTAATTCTTGGATTACTAATTAGTTCCAAGAAAATCGACTTAAAAAGCAGTTGCATAACTAAAAAACTGGGGAATGAATTGACCTTAAGAGAAGGTTGATTTTGTGTCTAGTGAATCATTTCTGAGTTTATTTGGCCAAATGTTTGAATTATTATGTGACTAATAAAACACAGTAATGACCCACTTTTAATTTCCAGGGAGACGCCACCAGCTGCCAGCGACATGCGGGTCGCTTTGGGGCCATAAACCATTCTGATTGCGGTGACATCATTCAGTAATATGAACGACCACGCAAAATAAAATTGGATTTCAGCAAAAAATTGGAAATGAACATCAAGACCTGCTGTGAGAGCGCAGCCTTAGAGACGGAGATGGCAATGCCAAGTAACATGAGAGAGTTGTCAAGAAAGCACGTTTTTTTAGATACCAGGTTAGAGAAACAGAATATTTTCCTTTATTCATTGTCGACCCCCGAATAAAACTTTGCCCATCCTCTGACCACCCCTTGAATAAAAGTCTAGTTCTGCTACTGCTCAGTAGGATTCCTCCTGGATGCTTCCCGTTGGAGGCTCTCTGGTCTTGACTCATTTGGAGGAGACCCCGGGACTGACCCAGAACCAAACTCAAATATAACTTCACCACCTACCTACCAAGAAGCCTCGAACAGCGAAGGCATCAAACTCCACTTGACCCCTGAAGGTGTGTAAATCTATCTGCCACCAAGATGTTTGCAGTGGATCCTTCAAATTCTGTAAGATGAGAAATCAGGATTCCAGGGATTCAACTTCTCAAACACATTTCTATACTTTTCAAACCATTCCAGAACCATTTTTGCTTGGTAGCAGGATGCATTATCCTATTTAAAGAGGCACCATGACCTGTCTGCAGCTATAGTCCTGTTTAAAAAAACTGTCATCCATTCTGTATAGATGGATTATCAGTCGACGTCACTGTACTGCGCATTTAGCCTGCAGAAAAAAAGCAAGAATTTATTATTCTAACTATTTACACTATTTACAGTTAGGAAAATATAACTGTTTACAACTCGCAGCCAGTGCAGATCACCTCTTTTCACTTGGCACAACCCCTGCATGTCAGCTTTGCGTCATCTGCTGCAGATGTCAGAGGTTTTATTTTTAGAACAGCGTCTCTGCAACTGGCACTGCCTCCCGTTCAGCCTGCTGCACTTTTGATTTCTGACGGCTAAGTTTACCACCTGCCTTGATGGCTGCAGCTCCATGTTCATTTTTCATGTGGTAGCCACATGGTTTTGACAAGCGATTCTCGTATGTGAACTTCATGGGATTTTTCTGTAAGGGTGACCAACTAACTAGCTAAACGAGCTTCCATTTTTATTTTGCCCAGCCAGTAAAAATGAACTAGAACAGCGTGAAACTCCCTGCAGTCAAAATGACCGCTAATTATGATCAAAATAAGAAGAAATGATTGTATTTTAATTTGTCCTTCACACGCTAAATATAAATTTCATTTTTATTCATATTTACAGTTTTAGGAAAACCCTATTAGGCTGCCTTTTCTCATCATGGATATGTTTGTCTTATTTAGAAGGACTTGTTGTATCTCACTGAGAGCAGATGATCTTATCGTGAACAAAATTGCTTTAATATTCCTAGTAAATATTGGGCTACTTTTTCTCATCATTAATCCACTCACCTGCGTGCAACACATATGGGTCAATAAGACGGATCCCATTCACTAACATCAATTTTATCACTTATTTTATCACTCGGCGATAAACAGTTGTAGTACGCAGACAACATGCTAGCTAATGTTAAAACAGCAAGATAACATCGGGTAACCATGGCAACCGGTGAGTTTAAAGCCAGGTTTGCTCTCTCTGCAGTCAGGTTGTGTTTGCATCCGCCGTGTTTACAAACATATAATCCCTCTATTCTTATATCTTTTTCTCAGAACTAGCATAAACCTCAGCAGTTTAAGCTACATTAGCTTGTCTGCTGGACTGGACATTGCACCAATGAGTCGAGCCAACCAGTTCATCGCTGTTCCTTTCGTGGACCACTTGAGGTAGATACTGACCACTGCAGATCTAGTCATCTAGGTTTGGATCCAGGGAAAAGGAAGGGAGAACCACAGAAAAGGTTCGGGGATGGAAAGAACGAAGAAATGCAGTGCTTTGGTGTGACAGGATAGGGGGAGACTAAAGTTGTGAAAGGAGAGGTTAAGAATCAACCTGGCTTAGGAATACACTCACCTACAGAGACAGAGAAGAGGAGACTGAATGAATGAAGGAGGGGCTCAAAAGGAGGAAGGCACTGAAAGGAAGAATGAAGGAGGTAAACTGGGAACAATGAAAAGAAAGAGGAAGATGGAGAGACAAAAAAACAGACAAAAATTAAGAAATAAGTGAGCTTAGTGGAGCCAAACATAGCAACAGAGGCACCAGCCAACTCCCAGTTGTTTCCTTGTTTGCCCCCCTCCAGTTTTTCCGTCTCCTCCTGTCTTCCTCAGCCTTCTTCCCTCCCTCTGTCTATTCATGGTTATCAGAGGTTTTGCTCAATAGAATATATTTCCCTGGTTGCTAAGCAATTCCATAAAGCGGTGAGAGCAACCAAAGTGTTATAAATAATGTATTTGCATTATCTAATCAGCTGACAACCGCCCCCACCCACACAGCCAGGGAGAGAGAGAGACGGAGAGAGATGGGTGAGCATTTGATAATTGGAACGCGATTAATTCAATGAGCACAAGTCCTCGTCCTGAGAGCGTTCGTGCATATGTGAGGCCACGTGTGAATATGCCTCTGTTGGACAGGATTGAAAGTGGAAGCGCGTGTGCCCGTGAGTCCGACTGACTCACAGCCGACTCCACTACAGAGGAAACGGGATGAGATGTGGAAGATGCAGGGAGTGGGTCGGATTAATTGCATACCACCGCCGGAAGCACGGCTGGGGCCACGGTTCAGGATCGGCTACACGCCAACATGTTTGGTACCACGTACCACAGGCTCAGATGGGTAAATGTGTAGGAACCACTTAAAACCATCTAATTACTCACTGCAATCAAATCAATTTTAAAAGTCATTGTTTATTCTCATTTTACAACATCTACTATATTGCTAAAAGTATTTACTCACCCATCCAAATATTTGTAGTCAGGCGATCCTGTTACTTCAGTGGCCACAGGTGTGTAAAATCCAGCACCTTGGCATACAGACTTCTTCTACAAGCACTTGTCAAAGAATGGTTGAATGTTAGTGGCATCGTAATAAAGTTGAAGTGATTAGAGTCAACAGCAACTCAGTCATGAAGTAAGGTAAAATCAGAGTTGGGTTCAGGGGATTCTAAGAATCAGGGTGCACTGAAGTCACTAAAGCCCCGTCTCCATCGTCAAGTCTCACTATAGCCGGTTAATGTCCAGTTCGGTTCCAGCCAAGCTGGGTGTGTCTCCATTGGCAGTATGCTCGTCACTAAGTGGGCGTGAATACAGGGAGGAATGTGGGTGGGAATGTGAGAACGTGGGTGGGCCGTGAGCATGCAGGAGCTGTGGTTGATGCTCCAAAGTTGTCATTTTGGCATGTGTACCCTCGGGCAGCCAGTTTCTCTCAGTATAGTTGTTTGTTGTGGGTTGCCCTGTCCAGTTGATGCTGTATGCGCTTTTCTGCAAGTACCGCCTTCGCTCATCCAGTGATGTAAATCCATGGGCCAATCAACGCATGCAGTCTGCTTCCAAACACATCTTTTGCCCGCAATACCCAGCTTGTACCACACCTGATCGGTTCGACCTGTTCCCCACCTTGCCTGTGGTGGCACTGCACCACGAACCACTGAAGGAAACGACATGAAAATCTCTGAACAAGACATTGAGTGCTACTTCCTTCTTCACAAAATGTAAACAAAATGGAGTGGCATCAGATTTTCTTTTGTCTTTGGCAAGTGTGCCTAAGAAACACTCTTCAATGATGGGCTCAACATGAATGGAAGATGAGGAAGAAGACCATGGAGAATGTAGTTTTTCACACACTGAGACAGCTTTGTATTCGCCATCGTCCACTTCCTGCTTGACATTTGCATATGCATTAAAAACGCACCAGAGTCCACCTCAACTGAGCCGAGACTTAGATTTTTAGGCGGACCAGAGTTCAGTTTTTTGGTCCACATCAGAAATCGAACCGGACTTTCTAGGCAAGCGAACTAGAGTTGGATTGAAGCGGACTAAACAGGACTGGTGTGAATGCATCCTTAACCCTTCAAACTAACAGTATGAAACGGGACATACCTCAAGTTCATGTGTTCAAGTGAGCCAATACTTAGGGTGTATAGGTACATGACATAAGTGACAATGTGACTGCAGCTTTAGGTTCAGGGACCCAAAGGTTGGGTCATAGATCTAGCAAATTTCATAATGAAAATCTGAAAAACTGGATGAAAATAAGAGGACATTCCTGTCATGTTCATGCAGGAGGGCGTCTTTCATTTGTTGCCAAGTCAATAAAAGCTTGAAAGCATCTAAAAGACAGTCACTCACAGTACAGTATGTACTTTTGCAGAATAATAGCTCAAGAGTAAAAATATCAACCAAGAATATCATCAGAATTCCCCTTAAGGCAGAGCAGAATAAATGGGCCACTGGCACACAATGTGTCCACAGCAGATCCAGTATAAAAATAAATCCCTCAGCCATCGGGTAGCAGGGACTGTAGGTTGTAATCTAGAAGTCTAATGCATGACACAATATGGGCAGTCTTTCAAATCAAATGTCCCACACAGTGTTTTCCCCTCTCTGTGTCTCCTATTAGCTCCTCTAATGTAGTCCTGTCCCACGACTTTTGGTGTTTAATGCTGAATTTTCGTATGTGGGTCAATTACCTCTTCTCAAAATAAGCGCCCAAATTCAATTGCATACATTTAATTCGCTCAAAAAAAAAAAAAAAAGGCCTAAAAAGTTAACATTTGCACCAAATCCATGGAGGAATGCTGGCATGCATAAACAAACACAACACACACACACACACACACTCAAGCTGAGAGCACATCTGTCCTGTAAGAGACCCAGAGTGGGACTCGGCCAGCTGGCTTTGCTTCAACTTTTCACCCGCTGGGATTGTTTCTCCCACAGGCCAAATAAGGAAGAGATGCGAACCTTCGTCCACCTCTGGGACTGCGCTTCCATGCAGATGCACAAATCCATCCAAAAGAGCACAGTAGGAGCAAACCGATTAGCCTTATGTGGTCACAAGATGGCAAGAGCTGAAGTCAAAATATCAAGCAGCACATCTACTGTAACCATGGAAACCAAAGCGGAAACAGTGAATGCGTGTGAGCATGCGTCTTTGTGTGACCGTCTTGGGTTTTTTTTTTTTGTTTTGTTTTTTTTTAGGGATATCCCTCTCTAAGATCCCTTCACCATGACAACAGAGTAAGTTCAGAGGTCAGTGTAGCTGTGGATAATCCAGTGGATCATCTGGAAGATAGACTGGCAGAGAGACTGAGCAACAGGAGTGGGAGGAAGTGGAGAACGAAAGACCTTCACAGTGTGACGGAGAGAGAGAAAATAGCTGCTGGGATGAAACAGAGAGCCAAACAGATAGACTTCAAGCACTGTCTTTCAATTATGGGTTACAATTAGTTGAATTTGTCTCTATTTCCTGAAATCCTCCGTTAACATCTCATATTATGAAATAATTAGGATCATATGAGTATGAAACAAGACTGGTAACGATCTAAAACAAATCAGCCATAAGATCAAGTTGAAATATTAATATCAATATAATAGTTGAAAACTCCTGAGACTTTCTTCAACTATGTAAATTTTAAGGAAAAAAGCTCCAACACCTTCCAACCCCCGTAAAAGGTACTTTCCCTCAGTGGCAAGATCTGGTTTCATTCTACGGGCGTAAAACGTTGAGCGTAACCTCACTAACAGCCTTCAGGTGTTCATCAACAGATGCTACAGAAACATCTTCAACGCCAGCTTGTGGATGAAACTCAACCAGAAGTCAGTAAACATGGAGGTGAAGATGTGAAAGTGGGCCTGGGCAGGACACACCTTGTGTAAACTAACAGAGAATATCTTCAAACAAGCGCTGGGGTGGGCCCCGAGGAGAGGGAAGGTGGACGAAAACAAATAACTGAGTGCTCTGCCTGTTAGGACCTCAGTCTGCTTGGTGCTCATGGATGTTTTATGGATAGTCAGAGACTTCATCCAAGAGAACAGCAGATCCCTGGCAGTCTGTGAAGAGCAGTGATGAGTTTGACATGATTCTTTTTTATCTCAGGGATTATTTTTTTCATGTCTTAATCATCCGTGAGCTCCAATATTACGACGTGTTACGTCACCTAAATCTGACAGCAGAAATACTTTGCAGCAAAAGAAAGTGGGTTGCAAGGAAGTAGTAGTAATGTTAAATTTATTCTGCATATGACTGTATGTAAAGCTCTAATTAATGAGCCTTCCTCCAGCATATGAGTCAGTGTCATTTATAACAACCTGACACCCTCCACTCTTATGCCACCCCTAATAAAGGTGTGTAAAAAGGCTTAAAATAAAATTATTTTCTATTATATCTTTTCAGTTTTTAAACATCTGTTCAGCAGAGAAAAAAAAAATCCCATGAAACAATTGTTTTTTTTTTTTTTTTAATTACCAGTTAGTTATTGCCACCCGTAAGAATTTACTTAAAATAAAATATATAATAATTAAGTATACATTTTTAAATGTAACTTTTACTTTTCACAAATAATTCTTGTAATCCATGACTTGCTGCTTCCCTGGAGCTTAAAATGATACCACACAGATGTCCATTTCCGCTAATCACTCTTCAAAATGGGAAAAACAACATTTCTACCGTGAGTTTCCCGTAAGGCAGACGTGTGTTGATCTTAGTAAGTCAGGAAATAGCAACAAGAAAATGGCAACTCAACAAACTTTCCACACCTGAAGTAAAAGCAATAAATTATACGTTTTTATGAGTAAAAGCAACTGGAACTGTGAGTGAGAAAGTAATTTTCTGCCATCAATATACGGTGAGGAGAATGTTGACAGACGTAAAAAAGTATCTGTGAAGGTCTGTTAAAGAACTGCAACAAAGAGAGTCACCAAATTTACACAGCAACCATTAGATACAATCTGCTGTTCATTAGGGTGACCATATTTTGATTTCCAAAAAAAAAAAAAAAAAAAAAAAAAGGACTTTTCCCCCTGTCCTGAAACACTTATATTATTCTATTTAAACTGCGCCTTCTCTATGTGGTTAAATAGTTAAATAACAAACTTCAGATAGGATTTCACAAGTCAACAAGTACAAAAATGACTTTAAAATCTCTGCAAATAAATAATAATAGAAATAATTACTAGGGATGCATGATATATCGGTATCAACATCGGTATCGCCAGATGTTAGTCGTTTTTTAACATAACGTATCGGTCTGATAATTAAAACTGGGCCGATATGAACAACCGCTGTTTATGCCACCTTGTTACTGTTTGTGTTTTAGGAGAGGGAGGGGAGGAGGCTGGCTACGTGGTATTTGCTCAGTCACATCACAGTGATAGTGATGCGGGGTTATGAAATGAAACAATGTCGGTGGTGTTACACCAGTATTAATATCAGATATCAATATCAGCCCAAGTTTTCATATTGGTTTACCCGAACAATAACTCTTCTGTAGCTTAGAAAATTAACCTGTAACAAGAACAACTCACTTTTTAAGTAAAGACGGACAAAAATAACACAGAAATCTGAAATTATATTCAATGTAAAAACAAAAATAAAAAGTAGCAGTCTCACAAGAACACTTTAAAAACAAATATGGATACTCTAGTGTTTAGTTTTTGTCTTCAGCCTCTTCAGTCACTTTAAAGAGGCAGTATTATGTGTTTTCCAGGCACATAGGGCCATTTTATAGGACAATCAAGTAACTATGTTACCTTCAGTTGTTATAAAAATGCTGTATATATTAAATATGACTTCATAATTTAATGCCTTGCAATTGGGCCTCTGTCTCTAAAAATTCCTGCTCTTTCTGAAATTTCACCTTCAGCCAGCATCATTCCTTTATTAACCCATTAACAACATTTTTATCAGTGTTTCACTGAGAAGTAGCTCACATAATGAGCTCAGCAGATGCGCAGTTCCACCAGGTGTTTGCTAATTGCTAATCTGAAGGAGCTGAGTGGGAAAGTCACGGGAGAATTGTGCTCTGTAAGGCAGAAGCTTGGCTTAGAAACTGCAGCTCTGAGGAGGAGCTGCACCCCGAAGGTGGGACTGTATCCACCCAGCTGTTTTGCACAGATAAATGGCTTCCACGGGAGATTAAAGGATTTCTCAAACATGCATGAAAGAAACAAGGCAACACTCCAGGTATGTTTTTGATGAGGGAATAACATTGTAACATGATGTAAAGCCCAAAAATGGCACAGAAACACGTCAGCTATGTGCAGAGTACAAGTCCCCCCGGATAGGATGTGAAAAGGGGAGATGTTGGGGATAGGGGAGACATTTGGTAACCCTGCTGTACATTTTATTGGGTTGTTTGAGAGGCATGTCAGAAAAAAAAACCTTTATTCTCCTACCAACACAAATAAAACATAAAGTTTGCTTAACTCTACTGGGACTGTAACTGCCACTGTGTACTTTGGTCGGATGAGACCAAGATCGAGCTCTTTGGCAACAAACACTCACGTCATGCTCACTGTTAAGAACGTTGGAGGACCTGTGATGCTGTGGGCATGTTTTCCTTGTTTAAGTGGCGTCTGAAATACCAGACACAAAATCTCAACCTTTAGGCTGAGCTGAAGAGAAAAGAGCATAAAAGGACTCTCGAGAAATTATCTAACCTGGAATGGTCAAAGACACCCCCCCACTCTGTGTGCAAAACGTTACAGGAGAAAATAAAATGCTGTTATACTGGAAAATAGGGCGTTGTATAAAGTATTAATAGCCACGGTGCCTGTAATTGTGACATCAGAGATCAGGTTAAAAAATTATTTGTTGATGTGGGAGTGTACTGAACAGATGGATGTGTTTTTTCTGTATTTACGTACACTGTTAACACAACATGTCATATTTAATTTAATAGTCCTGAATAAAGCACTCAATCTATTAGTGTATTCAAGCATGTTGCCTGAGTAACTCTGCATGTTCACGCTCACTACTGTGTTTATGTGTAAGACACAAAACAGAGCAGCGTTACATAAGTTTTAATTCAGTTTTAAAGCCTCTAAATCCTCTCCCATCACTCACCATTTGCACCAGTATGCGCTCTCCTGTGGGATGGATGGCCAGGGCTTCGTCATACAGGGCTTTGGCTTCCTCCAGCTGGCCCCTGAGCTCGGCCAGGCGGCCCCGCTGCAGGAGCACCGAGTGGGAGTTAGGGAAGAGTGAGCTGGCCTCCGCTATGCAGAACTGGGCCTCCTTAAGCCGGCCGTCCGCCATGAACAGCTCCCCTGCAGGAAAGAGAGGTGGGATGGAAGTCAGAGAGAGACGGGTGAGAGCTTGACTGAGGAAGAAAATGAAGAGAGAGATGTGGAAGAGGAGGTAAAGAGAGAGCTTTTCTGCTATCTTTAAAGTGTCACACTATATATTCATGATGGATGGACGGATGGGTGGCTGGGCGGATGGATGGACAAACGGATGGATGGATGGATGAATGGACGGACAGACGGATGGATGGACAAACGGACGGATGGATGGATGGATGAATGGATGGACGGACAAACGGATGGATGGATGGATGGATGGATGAACGGATGGATGGAGGGATGGATGGATTTATGGATGGATGGACAAATGGACGGACGGATGGATGGATGGATGGACAAATGGATGGATGGAGAAACAGATGGATGGATGGATTTATGGATGGATGGACAAATGGACAGATAGATGGATGGGTAGATGGAGAAACAGATAGATGGATGGACGACGGATGGATGGACAGATGGATGGACGGACAGACGGATAGATGGACGGACGGACGGACGGATAGATGGACGGACGGACGGACGGATAGATGGACGGACGGACGGATAGATGGACGGACGGACGGACGGATGGAAAGGGAAATGTTTTTCCAAACCTGGCCAAAGCTAATTTCTCCAGCGTTTTCCAGGCTGTGGGAGCCGTGGGAGCAGCTGGAGGGTTGGTCGAAGACTAAAGACAGGAGAATATTCAGTTGTTTTGGTCCCTTTAGGACAGAGATGAACTGCCAGATCAGAGTGGAAAACCTGCAGGTCTCAGACACTCAGATGGACACAAACTCACTGTTTCAGAGAATGAAACCGAGACCGGGTGCAGCGTAGTGCCTAGGATGACATGAAGCTCCTGCCTAAATATGGCCATCAAATATGAAAGCTGAGGGCCTCCTTTCCCTGCTGCTGGGAAGATGAGGACAAACCCCAGACACAAAACACTTACTCACACAACGAATCACGCCCACCAGCACTTCACTCGCCAATGAGACGTTGAGGAAAGAGCCCAGCAGAGGACCTGCCCCTGAGGACGACGCGGGCCAACTGCAGGGCAGGAAGCCGGAGCGCTGACTGTCAGTCATTTGTGTGAGTGGACAAGGGGTCCACACCCAGAGGAACCCTCATGTGGAAGTGGGAGAGGGAAACTGGGAGAGCTGTGTTGAGTAAATACTGAAAGCGCCACCTGAGAGCTTAGAGCCCGTGTGTGTGTTATGGTGTGTGTGATAGAGGATGCTTTGTTTGTTTACCTGTGCCTCACAGATGCACAGATGGGAAACACTTAAAGCATGCTATCTCTGTGGGATGTCGGCTCCCAGCCTCGGGGTTCCTGTGCATAGCTTCAGGATGAACAGAGTCGGATCTGGTTATGTAAGGTATTTTCCCGCTCCTCACCTGAGCTCTTGAAATTAAAAAAAAAAAACAAAAAAAAACTAGTAGATCAGTGCTTGCATAAGCATTTTTGTTCCCAATGTGTTTCATATGGAGATCATTTTGAGCTAAAACTGGCATCACTTTGGACAGTGACGTCGGTTTTCCAGTCCATGCTCGGCTTGAGTCTTGATGGTTCCTGGGTTTGGGTAAAATGACTGAAACCTTTGATAAACACTGCAAAAAAACAAAATCTTACCAAGTATTTTTGGTCTAGTTTCTGGTGCAAATATCTTGAACACATTTGAAATGAGACAAAACTAACTTACAAGTAACTTTTCAGCACCATATATGAGTTTAAGTCTATAATTCCTTAATATTGATGAAAAAGTTTGAGTTATAAGTGAAACAATCTGCTGGTGAAACAAGACATTTTAACTTATGGGAAAAATTATACTGGCTGATTATTTTACCTATAGCTAGAACTTTTTTCTTCAATATTAAGGAATCATTGACTTAAAACAAAAAGAAAAGTTACTTGTAAGTTAGTTTTGTCTTATTTCAAGTGTATTCAAGATATTTGCCCTAGAAACTGGACCAAAAATACTTGGTAAGATTTTGTGTTTTTGCAGTGAAGGCTTTCCAACTGGACATTGATGGGTGAACAAATGGATGGATGAATGGATTAATGGATGGATAGATGGACAAATGGATGGATGAATAGATGGATGGATGGACTGTAACTTTAACTTTTCAGAGCTGCAGAAACCCCTGGCATTGATAAACTGCATGCAGGACGTCAGAAAGCGCTTGATGCATTAAACGGATATATCTATGCAGGCCCTGCAGAGACTTCCCTGCATGGCACAGCTGCACTGAAACAAGGCCAAAAACCATCAGTTTGTTTGCGACACAGATGCTAAAGTAAACGATTCTAGTAATCCCATTAAATTATAAAATCATTTATATCATTACAAAGTTACATAATGTCAAATATAAACTAGATTACACCTAGTTTAATCCTTGGATGGACCCAGTAATGTTCTCTGGCTCTTTTCAAAAACAAACAAGCAGTCGGAGTGAATTTTTGATGCTGCAGTGCTCACAGCAACAAAAAAGTGTGCTCACGTTGCATCAAGTGCATAAACAATGTCCTACTCCCCTGAGAGGCTGAAATTAAATTGAGCATATAAACAGGTCAGTAAGTTGTGTAAGACTCTGAGGCTGCACAGCTTTCACTGCTACGGCTGCACAGTTTGCTTTTAATTTGAGTGAAAATAGAAATTCTAGACGGTTTGAGACGTACAGAAGGTTTTCTGGCGCCTAACACCATGAGATCTCCGATTTCTAGCTTACTTGTTATAAATACAGGCATATGGGATCTGATACAAAAAACATAATCAAATGGAGGGGTTTTATCAGTAGAGAGCAAATGGAAGAACACATTACAAAGGCGGAAAGATATCAGTAATGACGTTAGAAAAGCAATTGTTGCCAGCCATCAATCTGGGAGGGTTATTATGCCATTTCCAAACAATCTGAAGCCCAACACACAGTCAGGCTGTACAGTTCTCTGTTAGCATGTTAAAGGTTAAAGTTCATGAAACTACAGTTAGAAAAAGACTGAGTAAGTGTGGCTTGTTTTCAAAGTTGCATCTGAATGAACAACAAGATAGTAGTAGTAATGTTTTTTAGGGTTCATTCACACCAGCCCTGTTTAGGCCGATTTAATCGAACTCCAGTTCGTTTGCCCAGAAAGTCCGGTTCGTTTGGGGAGGTGTGAACGCGTAATCAAACTCTGATGCAGACCAAAAAAAGCGAACTCTGGTCCGCCTACAAACCTAGGCCTCGGTTCTGTTGACGTGAACTCTGATGTGGTTTGAATGCATAATGTGAACGCCAAGCGAACCAGAGACCGCTCCAAAAGCAGGAAGCGGACTACAGCGCAGGGCATTCTGGGTAAATATAACTAAAACAAATGTGTGTTTAGTGTTAGCAGGATAAATGGCTTGTGGTCTTTTACCAAAGACAAAAGAGAAATCCTACAACGGCTAAAATCTGATGCCACTCCATCTTTGTTTACATTTCGTGAAGAAGGATGTTGCGCTCAGTGTCTTCAGAGGTTTTCGTGTCATTTCCTTCAATGGTTCATGGTGCAGCGCCACCACAGGTGAGGAGGGGAACTGGTTTTCTAAAGGTTTGGTTCATTTGATACAGTGCAGTGTGAAAGCGAACCACATCAGCTGAAAATGTAACAAATGATGCAGTTTGGTCTCCAATTGAACCGAGTCTCCCAGACTATCAGGTGTGAAAACACCTGAAGGCAGATGAGACCATAGCAGAGATGTTTAATCATAATGTTTGACAAAGCGTAATCAATCCAAACACCTCAAACCACTTCTCGGTGGTGGAAGGACAATGATTTGGGCTTGGTTTGCAGTCACAGAGTGGACCATGAACTCCTCCACGTATTAAAGTATTTTTGATGCGTCCGATTGTGGAAACCAAAATGCAACCAGCTCAACAACAGGACAACGTAATCAACCTGTGATGGCGGACAGCGAGCCATGGCGTGTTTCACTATGAAGGAGTTTCTAACAGGGAAAAAAAAATCATCAGTGTCTTTGCACTGTCCCTAAACCCTTTACGGCACTCATACCTTTTAAGAGTAAATGCCAAATGCAGGCACATCTCAGTAAATCTGAATATTATTCTGTGCTTTTTAATTCTTCCTCCAATCTGAGAAATTCATTCCCAAATTAAATGCAGAATTTACATTTATCTGAAAAAAGGACTTTGGACCACTGCGCAACAATCCGGTCATTTTTCTCCTTTCCTAGTTTATGACCATGACCCAGCTGTAATCAACTGTAAATATATGTGAAAGTATGGGACTCCTTCCCTTTTATAGAGCGACCTTTGGGCCTTCCCTCGTCAGTGGAGCTGGGAAAGGGAACAGTGAGAACCACAGGTCAAGACACCCAGCCCGGTTCATTGGGAAGTGGTACAACATGACCCAGGCCAAAGTAAGGCATCTGATTTTAAGTTCTGTCCAGACCAAGAAGCTGACAGGAACCAAAAGGTTTCCCTGTTTCCTTTCTGCATTCTGAAGCTTTCCTTTAAAGTTAGACCAGGATGTTAGCAACACAAACTAAAGCGAGGAAACTCTGGGTTAACACTTTAGGAAAAAGAGAGATGTTGATTGAATATTGATTAACTTAGATAACCTAAAACTCCTCTGAACGTTCATTCTCAGTTCCATTCTGAATTTCCATTTCAGTAATTGTCTATTTTTTATTTATTTGTTTCTAATTTCTTTTGTTTCTTTACTTAATGATTAAAATATATTAGTAAGATTACTATGACAATAATTGATTATATCACTAGTTCCAATATAATTACTCAAGTTCAGTTGCACTGATTCTAGGAATAAATATATATTTTATAATAGGAACAGATTAAACTTTTAGAAATCTTTAATTTATATAAAAGTATGGAATGGGATGGTTCATTATTTAGGCCAAAAAACCCAACAGATTTATTATTGATATATTTGAGAATTTTAAGGAAGAAATGATTAATTAGAGGAAAACATTTTTAAAAAATATATAAAGACATTAACTATTATACATTATGAATACAAATAAACATAATGGTCCACCGGTTGATGTAAGTTATAATTTACCAATACAGTTTTTCCTTGGACTTAACTTTCCATTATTATGCAAGAGCACCCTGAGAACAGCCAGCAACAATGACCTTTGGTGGCTTATCCTCCTTGTGGACGATGTCTGTGACGGTTGGCTGGATAATGTTCCCAATCACTGTGTAGGCCATATCATAATCGCAACATTTCTGGATTAAAAATCCTTTTTTTCAATGTATTATTCAAATGATCCAAGAAGCTGAGTTTCGGGTAAACTGTAAGCCATCCATCTATCCATTCATTGTCTATACCAGGTAGCTTTGCCCTGTGATTGTCAGCGGTACCGGATTGTCTCCAGGGGCGCATCAATATGTGGGAGGAGGAAGCTGGAATCGAACCCACAACTTCCAGGTTTCGTACTAGTACTCCCACTGAGCCACAGTAATTCGTCACAACACAGAAACACACAGGATAAAATCAACAAACCAGTCATATCAAAGCACAACTTTATAGAACAGTAAGGTTTTTTAGCAGTGGGGGGCACACTTCCGTTAATCCGCTAATGTGCTAAGTTTTCGTTTAGCACGTTAGCTTTTTTGCTACCTTTGAAAATGTTTAGCACACTGAGCTTCCCCTAAATTAATGATTCTAAACCTTTAATTTGCTTGGCTGTTTTGTAAACTTTCAGTTGAATAAAGTTCGACGTCCGTGTTGAAGTTGGGGTTATCGACAGTTAAGAACTCTTCAAGTAGTTAGACGTTTATAGCTTCGGCTAAACACCATGTTAGCGTTAGCGGAACTAATGTTTATGATTAGTGCTTTAGGGTTAGCGCAGCTAGCTGTTGAGTTAGCAGTGCCCACCGCTGTTTTTTGGCTTTGGGGGGGAAGCCTTGTAGAGAACCCACGCATGCACAAGGAGAACATGCAAACAACATGTGAGCCCAGGAAGTTATTCAAACCCAGGACCTTCTTACTGCAAGGCAGCAGTGCTACCAACTGCAACACCGTGGAGCAAATAACTACTGAAAAATAACCAGTTGAGACATGTAACTCTGTTTAATAGATCTACATAATATATGAGTCACACTTTTTGAAATTAATCACTGAAATAAACTTTTTTTCAATTATTCTTATTTATTTAGAACTACCTGTATTTAATTTGCTGATATAATAATGTTATTATGGTTACCATAGATGGAAAAAAATGGAATCTAATTGCTAAGAGTCCTTATTTAAATCAACTCTTAAAAATCCATTTATTCTTAACTTATTGGTATTTTGGTTCACCAGCAATTAAGCTCACATGCTTTCTGAATGAGTTATGGGGTGGAATGGGGTGTGTTCTTCTCGGAAATTTGAAAATCAAATTTTCCACAAAAGGACCTAAAAACAACATTACAAGTCATGTGACGTCCTACCAGCCTGCAGCCAAATACGCTCCAGAGTGGCCCAGATGTAAGTGGGTCCTTGGCGGCGGGTGGAGCTCAGGTCTGATACCTCCGACAGCGCCGCTTCCAGACGGGACACTGCCATCGAAGGAGGGCTGAGGGATCCTAATAGAGGAGGGAGAAGGCAAGAAAAAACAACGTTTACCTCTGAGGATAATACTTTGAGCAAAGTAAGAAAATTTAACACAGCCATACCGACTGGTAGAAGTATGACTGATTAAATCAATCCAAAGCACTTAAGTACAGTTAAAGATGGGTTCTTGTCACTGTTATTGAAATATGTCAGCAAGTCTTCTAATTTTCAAAACATTAACAGATTTCCTGTTTGAACAAGATCCTGTGAGACACACAGGTGCAGAGGTTGGTCTCATAACTGGTATTTAAACAGCACATCTGCTCCCCTGAACTGCAAACAGCGTTTTAATCTAGAAAGGTTAAATATGGGAACATTCAGCCCGACCTGCAAACTAACCCACAGTCAAAAAGGAGAGGGATGTGTTTAATTCAGGATTTTAAAATAGGTTTTGAGCTCCAAATATGCACAGTTGAGAAGATCTGAAGCATGAAGAAAGCAGACCTGTGGAGGCGTCCTGGAAGTCAGGGAGGTTGAGGTGGATGGAGGGTTTCCTGACAACAGGGCTGACCTCCGACCTCTCAGCCATCGGTATACTGCTGCTGTCATCCGTCTCACTGTAAAACGGAACGAACAAGTTTGAATTAAAAGGAGGCCCAACATAAAAACATCCAAACAACTGGTTGCTAATTCTAGCCAAATAGTAACATTATCAACAACAAATATTATACAACATTAAAGCTGCAGTATGTAACTTTTATGAAAAATACGTTGTTTTTTTTTTTTTTTACATATTTGTTCAAATTATCATGTCGTGACAGTATAATATAAGACAGATAATCTGTGAAAAAAAATCCAGCTCCTCTATCTTCTCCCAGTGCTCCCAGTACTCACTGCAGAAATACACCAGTCAGTCAGAAACAACCAATCAGAGCAAAGAGGAGGATCTTAGCGCTGTCAATCACCCTCATGTACGCGCCGCTCACACACTCCCCCTTGCTCTCTACTACGCTACAGCTGGTTCACCACAACATAGCCTGCTGCTAATGCTAATGCTAATGCTAGTTAGCATGGCCACCAATGACAGTGGATAAACAGTTTTCCTGGAACGGTAAGTTGTTTCTCCACCATTAGCACATTTAGCAGCGCATACATGAAGGTGATTGACAGCGCTAAGCCCCTCCTCCTGGCTCTGATTGGCTGTTTCAGGTCAGGAGCGGGTCATTTTTTTAGACGACAATAGTAGCTCAGGGAGGAGGTGGAGGAGCGCCATCTTTTCACAGATTATTGGTCTCATACTAACTGTAACGACATGGTGACAGTTTTAACAAATAACAAAAAATACATTTTTTGGAAAAGTTACATACTGCAGCTTTAAGTACTGAACATGTATTAAACTATTAAAGTCATCGAAAGATAAATAAATAAAAAAGTGGCACCTTTTTTATGAGAAACTCCCAAAAAAATGACTCATCATCCTCTTATCATCACACCAAGTGAATAACGGAGTGAGCAGCACAGTAACACTGATGATCTAATATCAGTGGGGTGTGGGACATGCTCAGGGCAACAAGGACACTTTAGACTTACAATTCAATAAAGCTAATTTAGGAAAACTACTTGGAAATTACAAACTGTAGCATCCAGGAGCTGCTAAACAGAACTGCAAAAATGTTGTGATTATGATTAACTTGTACAAAAGTGTAGTGAGACAACAGCCATTATATTTAGGTCCAAACTGTTGCTGGAGACTCTTCAGTGGCTCTTGGATATGGGGAGAGTCACATCGCTTTGCCCTTTGCACAAGAACACTTGAGCGTTGTGTGATAAGCAAAGCAGCAGAGACTCATATCTGTCATGTGGACATTTACCTGGAGCGACTGACATCATACTGACTCTGCCAGCGTTGCAGCATCTCCTCGCAGGTCTGCAGGGCCACAGCGGGTCCGAACATGGCCTCTTCGAGCTTCACCTTTGTCAACAGCAAACTAGACCACAACATATATGTAAATTAGTCATTTAGCTTGAATTAAAACTAATGTTTTTATGTTTTATTCACACATTGTGTCCCCCAAGTAGCATGGAAGTACTTTACCCTGTTCCAACACATACACACACAGTAAGTACTGGTTTCATAAGTTCTATATTGAAAAAAAATAACATGAAAATGTGGTTTTTCTCTGCCTAATTTTATTTTGTAATAATGTTATATTAAAAAATATTTGGGGGTTTTTTCCCCAGAATTTGCTCATAACTTTATATTTTTTTTCCTGTATACATCATCTTTAAATAGTAAATCAGATGTTATCATTAGCTACTCAGCACTTGAATCGCTTTTTTACAAAATACTTTTCTAATCTAATTTGAATGATTTCTTGGATGACTACTTTTTACTCTTTGGTCAAGATATTTTGGAGTAGTGCGACTCTTACTTGAGCACAGTTTTTGCCCATTTGTGGATGAATATGGTCAGTTGAGACTAAAACAGAACTTTGTGGCCTCCGTGCTAAACGCTACATCAGGCAGAAAGCTAACTCGTCACGGCACCCTGAACACACCGCCCCCACCTCTAAACATGGTGGTGGCAGCATCATGCTTTGGGGATGCTTGAAACTGACAAAATGAATGATGACTTTGTGAGACTTAATCAATAAAAATTAGACATTGCTTTTAAAATGTGACAGAATCAGAGCCATTTAAAAAAAAAAAAAAAAAATAAACTAATGAAACAGGTCTGGGCAACAATGATGGTACCTTCTTTTGGCAGGGACAGAGAAGCGAGTCAAGGTTGACAGGAAAATAAAAGAAACTTAATTCAAGACAGTACTGGAATAAAATGACAAAAGGCTCGAGACTGAGGTGGAGGGTCATCTTCCCGCAGCACAACGACCCCACACTTAAGAGCGACAATGGATGGTTTAGATCAAAGCTTATTCATCTGTTAGGATGGCCTAGTCAAAGTCAAGGCTGTTTTCCTTTCCTATCACAATTATGCACTACTCTGTGTTGATCTATCACGTACAAGTGAAACCACAAATGATGTAGTTCAAAGCCACGTTTTGAAGTAAAACAAGTCAAACCTGTTCTTCAAAAGACTTGAGGGAAAAGCAGAGAAGGAAGAAGATGGATTTCCAAGAAATGGGGATTGTTGTCTCATGAAACACGTTTAGGTCCACTGAACCACTGCAATCATGGCGTCAAAAGCTCTGGCCGCATTAAAGCCGACTGATATTTGGATCAATGGAACCAGACGGAAGAGAAAGCTGGTCGACGACGAGCTCTGAAAGGGTTTGTGACGTGTGTGTGTGTGTTGAGAAGCTGAAGAGCAGAAGCCATAGAGTGTTTCTGCTTTGCCCTTTTAGCTGAAGACAACCGGTTAAGTGATGTGGGAGTCTCTGATGTGAACACAAGTGTGTGTGTGTGTGTGTGTGTGTGTGTGTGTGTGTGTGTGTGTGTGTGTGTGTGTGTGTGTGATTGCCAGAAGGGGCTCTCAGAGGATGCAGTCTGTCATGGACATCAATCATCCATAAGAGTGAGGAAAGATAGAAAGATGGAGGGACGAGCTGCTGCTCTGTCGGTGGTGAGGATCAGTGATGGAGGGAGGCAGGCTCATGTCAGGCGAGAAAACTTGTGCTGAAACGGGTCTTGTTACCAACTCAAGGGTTGGTGAAAAAAAAACGGGATGAAAAGATGGAGGGATTTTTTTGTGCAGAAAAGGTGGAAAGTGTGTGATGGTGTGTGTGTGGGAGGAAGGAGGTTGGATTTACTGGCACACAGATGACAAGTGCGGCAGAGGGAGGCTGTGTTAAGGATACGGCTGCCAGCAGGAGTTCACCGGAGAGGGTGTCTGTGTGATGGTGGGTGTCTCGGTGTGACAGAGCTTTTAGCAGCTAGGGGATGGTGTAAGCTCATCCAGGTGACAGGAGGTATGAATGCAGCTGCATATCCTGCGCACAATGAAATTGATTCTGTCTTTGTCACCTCAGCGTACGACATGGAGAAATCCTTCTAAGCTGATTAGTTGGTTAAAAAAAAAAAAAAGAAAGAAAGAAAGAAAGAAAGAAAGAAAGCAAGAATATAGATCGTGCTTGAGTCTCAAGTAAGATGGAGTCAGTGAAAACTTTCGTCATTTAATGATGGGTCTGTGATGCACTTTCTCCAGGGGTACAGAATTTGGTGCGAGAGTTTGAAAGAAATGATGTCTCTAACACATGCAGGGTCAAAAATATGCATATGGAGTCAAAATCACAAGTCATTTAACTACAGCTTCTTTCAATTGAAAGCAATCAGCAGTGTGTCTGATTTAGATGTGGTGCTGTTTGTAAAATTACAGTCAAAAATTGACAGCAGGGTTGTTTAGCCTGTTATAAGAGGAAAAAATGGGGTTCATTTTTTTAAAGTCATATTTTCACCATGTTACTCATTTGTTTACAAATGTCAGTTTCAAGCTAAATATTTCGCTACAAACTAAATATTTAGCTTGCTAACAAAATATTTAGCGACAAACAAAATATTTAGCTAGCAAGCTAAATATTTTGCTCGTTAGCTAAATATTTAGCCTGATTTGATCGTTATTTAGCTACAAACTGAAAATTTAACTTGCAAACTACATATTTAACTACAAACGAAATATTTAACTTGCTAATGACATATTTAGTTACAAACTAAATATTTAACTTGCTAACTAAATATTTAGCTACAAACGAAATATTTAGCTTGCTAGCTAAATATTTTGCTTGTTAGCTAAATATTTAGCCTGTTAACAACATATTTAGTTTAAAACTGTGACATTTATGAATGAATGCAAATACACATGAAAATATGACTTTAAAAAATTAACCCCCAATTTTTTTTTTTTTATTTAAGGAATCATTTATTACTTTAGTTATAATCATCATAATCATAGTTTCATGTAGGCACCTTTTGCGATGGGGCTTTCAGTCTTACTCAATTACTCATAGTACTAATACTTTATTCTTTCATTACTTTATGCATGGAAATAACAGGAATGATCTCATCTATTCTTGACAAAAATATATACATACACCCTCACTAATATTTACAAGCTGGCAGAGGAGCTTCATACCTTCTATCAACAAGTTTCTGGCAAAATTATGGTTGAATATTTCATCACTAAGTTTGCCAGATTAGTACAGTTTGCTCCAACTGGATGGTTTTCATAGTCCAGAGATTGCCAATAGATTGGGCTGAAAGCAGCCTTCCCAGAAGCCTAATATTAGCCACCTTTATCCAATTTCAAAACCAGTTGTCATTGTATGGAAAATAATTAATACAGGTGCTCAAATAACAAAGAAATTTAAAATTATTGTTAGTTTTTATAAACTAAAATTTCCACAAGTTGTAGAAGCTTCAGAATAACGGCTTCCCAGAAAGGAGAAACATTTTTAACCCTTTGCACAGCTGCAAGAGCTTTCATGACCTTTCATGGAGAGCAGTTTTAAATACCATCAGGACAATGGAAGGAGAAGGAAGCAGCTGTGGAATCTTGCAGGAAGGCCTGATTTGCAGAAATAAACGAAACAACTTAGGCTGCATGGTGGTGCAGTTGTAGCAGTGTTTCCTTGCAGCAACGAGGTCCTGGGTTTGAATCCCAGCCAAAGGTCTTTCTGCATGGAGTCTGGATGCTCTCCATGTGCATGCGAGGGTTCTCTCCAGGTACTCTGGCTCCCCTCCACAGTCCAAAAGCATGACTGCTAGGTTAATTGATTTCTACAAATTGTCCTTGGGTGTGAGTGTTTGTGTGTGCGTGGTTGTTTATAATGTGTGTCTCTGTGTTGCCCTGTGACGAACTGACAACCTGCGACTCCGCAAGGATAGGCGGGAATAGACAAAGGATGGATGGATTCAACAATTTGAAATCAAGGCTCTAAGATGCGTTTATTCAGAAAATTACCTATTTTCTATGAAATGACTCATAATAGATGTCCGATCAGCTTGCGGCTAGGACAGAAACTATTCTACCTTGCTCCTCTGTGCCTCGGTACAATCTGTGTTTTCCCAGGCAGCGTCAGAAAAATAGATTTCACCAAAATTACAACACTTGAAACTACACAGCGGATTACACAGCCTGTCATTTTCCTCCCTCCTGGGACTGAGCCGGTCGTGTGCAGAGCGTAGTGTTTGAGAAGTGAAGTCAGCGAGCGGTGCAGCTCTGAGTAAACGCTCGGTGTCGGAGTGCTGAGTGGTGAGTGCCAGCGTAAACTCCACACATAAAAATAGCTAATGATGTTCCCTCCTGAAAAAAGTAGTACATCTACTGTATTACTCATTCCGCACTCCCACAGATCAGAGAGTGTAGTCTCTGGAAGCACATGAGGCGTGAACACAAAATTGCAGATTTACGACAAGGATAAATATATGCACACGCACATGAACGCACACGTGCATATATAACACACACCAGCCTGTGCAGATATGCTTTCAGTTTGCAGCTTGATGGACAGTAAGCCAGCCATGCAGAAGCAGGCGCATGCTAAGAGACGTTTGCACACATTCAGATCTGCTGCAACATCCTGTTAGATGAATGCTGAATCAAAGGCTGGGATTAATTATTCTCTTTAATACAAACTGTGAGACCACAGTCACCCCTCACCCCCAAAAAACACTCACACATACACACACACACTACCCTACAAGCCCTTTCCTCTCTTCCTTCAGCTCCAACAATCCTGTTTTACACTGAAATGCATCCCTGCTTACTCTGTGATCATAATTTCAAAGAAAAGGAAGAAATTAAAAGAGAGAGAGAGAGACAGAGATATAAAGTGCAGGTTTGGAAAGAAAAAGGAGGGTGAGAAAAAAAAAGCAGAGCGATAGGATGCAACGGAGACAGAAGAAGGCAGAAGCCGGGGGTTGAGGATGTGGGAGAAAACGAGGAAGCAGAAATTTGGTATGCTACAGCGAGCTGACAGTTCGCTGTGGTGCAGAGAGCCAGTGGCTAACAAGAGTCACACACATCCATGTGCACAAAAAAAAAAAAAAAAAGCCCAACACACACACACATACATACGACTTGCATGTGCAAAGACTGGACAAATGTTCGCGTCCTTGCACCCCCACAACACACAAGTGCAAGTATGCACATATTAAACACACAGAATGCCCGGCACTGTGCTCAATGTGAGCTTTGATCTCTGATGCTCGCTCACACATCCAAAGCCAGTGATATTCTATGGGCCTCCTGCTGAGAAAACACCTCCTTTCATCGTCTCTCTCTGTCTCTGTTGGGAGTCTTGTATTCTGACTTTGAGCTCTGCAGCCGGGCCTCAGCTCAGCAGGGCCTCAGTGGCAAGGTTTGAGTATGAAATCAAAATGCTTTACTGAATAGATGCTCAATGTTTCATCATTCTAATTTAAACAGTGCACTGGTTTGGTAGCTTAAATATTTTCTTCAGGTAGACCACTGTCTTTTCAAAGCCTGGCACAGATTCTCAACTGGACTTAAGCCTTGACTTTAACTTCTAATTAAGGTCTTCGATCAACTTTTTACTTTTCATTAACATTAAAAGTACTTCACATTGGTTCATCTGTTTCTTTTTGTGTATCTGTTCTCAAAACCACCAGTAACAGACCATAAATTATCTAAAATGAATTTTGAAATCATGTGGATTGTTTATAGATGTTTGTCTGTTTTGATTTACACCAATGGGTTGTTGAAAAATGTTTTTGTTTTGATTTAATGGTATTTGAAGTTTTCGATTAGTTTTTTTTTGTTTGTTTGTTTTGTTAATTTTGCACCTCACAGGGTGCCATAGCCAGGAAGGGCTGGCCTTATAAAAGCTGGCAGTAATCAGTCTACCAGAGAATGGCTGGGAAACAACTATTAGCAGGATTTCAAATGTTTGCTTGCTTCCTTAAAGAAACGAAGATCCCTTGCATTGCATACAGTGAAAGCAGTGAGGCACAGTTCTGTTGATTTCATTTGTATTTTGAGCCCATGTTCTTTTATCTTAATGTTTGTATACATGCTTTTTAGTTTTTATTGTGACTATGGTGATGTTGATAGAAGATAAAATAAAAAAAACCCTGACAATCACCCGTTGTGGCTGTGCTGAACTTTTACCAAGAGCTGGGGGGCCGCTACACCCCCAGTCGGTCGTGGGTGATGGCCACTCCTACTGAGCCAGGTTCTGGTTCTGCTGGAGGTTTTTTCCTGTTAAAGGGGAGTTTTTCCTCTACACTGTCGCTACATGCACGTATGGTATGAAGGATTGCAGTAAAGTCAATGACTCAACGCAAGCGATCGTCTCCTGTCGTTACGTGCTCATCCAGGAGGAGTAAACGTTGAAAGACAATGACTTGATGTAATCTGCTGGGTTTCCTTCGATGGAAAACTTCTTAAACTAATTAGAATAAGTGCCTTGAGATGACAGTTGTTGTGAACTGGCACTGTATAAATAAACTGAAATGAACTGAGGTAGTTTTCTGTAGGATTGATCTGTATT
Organism: Anableps anableps; assembly: GCA_014839685.1. Taxonomy (NCBI): domain Eukaryota; kingdom Metazoa; phylum Chordata; class Actinopteri; order Cyprinodontiformes; family Anablepidae; genus Anableps; species Anableps anableps. The sequence goes on along the minus strand of CM026076.1, from coordinate 6,647,651 downwards.
TCGCACCCTCTTCCCATCAGCTCTGACCATGTTTCCCGTCCTTGCTGAACAAAACCATTCCCACAGCATGATGCTGTCACCACCATGTTTCACAATGGGGGCAGTGTGCTCAGGGTGAGTATTACTTCTCCTCAACACATAGTATATTGCATGCAGGCAGGTATTATAGCAGGAATTGTTTCACTGATTTATTAAAATAAAAACTGTCAGAAGGGCAAACAAATAGTTTGCTGCAGAGGATGTTATTCATATGGGTGCAACCATCTTAGAGCTGGAGGTGAGGGTTGATGAGAAACTTCTGCAATTCCTAGACTCTACTAGTGGGGCGGTTCAGACGGTTGCACTGGGTTTTATTTGGAGGCGTCAGAATAAAAGGAGATTAATACAAATCTAAGCCAAATTTGCCAAAAATGTAAAACAATTAATTATTCTCCATCCACTCCACAGCTGGTCTGTCACATAAATCTCCAATAAGACACACTGCTATGATGCAACTAAATGCACCTGAAGAAAAAATGCAGGAAGGTTATACTGCTTCTACTGCAGGCCTGCAGGTTGTAACTTGTCAGCTAACAACCTTTTGGTATATACAGTTGAAATACACTGAATAAAAAGACACATACACATTTTTTCTCACTGTCTGAAGTTAAATCAGACCAAACTTATCTTGTTTTAGGTCAGTCAGAATCACCAAAATTATTTCTATTTGTTAAATGCCTGAAAACTTAGTGAGAACATTTTCTAGAGATATTTTTGTGACTTTCTTTAAATTGATGAGTTTACATACATTTGGTCAGTATCAGGGATAATTGTCTTTTAAACTTTATGACTTGGGTCAAACGTTTTGGGTTTCTTTCCACAGTCCTCTGATAGGTTAACTGAGACATCTGAGTTAATTGGAGGCTCACCTGTGGATGTAATTTAAAGCCACAGCTGGAACAAACTGCTTTCTGGTTTGACACGATTGGAAAGTCAAAAGAAATCAGCCAAGATATCAGGAAAGAGATTTATGGAGCAGCACCTGTCTGACTCATCCTTGGGAACAATTTCCAGATGCTTGAAGGTGCTGCATTCATCTGTTCAAACAATTATACACAAGTATAGACATGATGGGAATGTTCAACCATCATGACGCTCAGAAAGGAGACGGGTTCTGTGCTGCAGAGATCAACAGATTTTGGTCCAAAATGTGTCAATAGACCCCAGAACAAAAGCCAAAGGTCTTGTGAAGATGCTGCTGAAACCGGTAAGACAGTCCCATTTTCCACAGTGAAATGTGTCCTGTATTGACATGGGCTGAAAAGCCACTCAGCGAGGAAGAAACCTTTACCTCAACAGAAACAAACAGTCAGATTGAAGTTTGCAAATGCACAAAGACCTTCATGTTTGGAGACGTGTCCTCTGGTCTGATGAAACTAAAATGGAACTGTTGGGCCTTCACGACCATCGTTACATTTGGAGGAACAATGGGGACGCTTGTACCATCCTAACCTTGAAGTATGGGGGTGGCAGCATCATGCTGCAGGGGGAACTGGTGAATCTGTTGGCTTCATGAGGAAAGAACATTATGTGGAAATATCGAAGCAACATCTAAAGACGTCAGACAGGAAGTTAAAGCTCAGGTGCAGACTGGTCTTCAAATGGACGACAACTCCAAGCATGAAGCCAACGTGGTTAAAAAGTGGCTTAAGGACAACAAAAGTCAATGTTTTGGCGTGGCCATCACAAAGCCCTGATCTCAGTCCTACAGAGAATTTGCAGGCAGATCTGAAAAGGTGTATAAGAGCGAGGCGGCCTACAAATCTGACCCAGTTCCACCAGTTCTGTCAGGACGAATGGACCAGAACTCCAGCAAACTAGTATGAGAAGCTTGAGGAAGGAAACCCAAAACATCTGACCCAAGTCACACAGTTTAAAAGACAATTATCCCTGATTATGACCAAATGCATGTAAACTTCTAATTTCGACGAAACTTACAAAAAAAAATCTCTAAAAAATGTTCTCATGGCATTTAGAAAATAGAAATAATTTTTGTGATTCTAAATGACCTAAAACATAAGAAGTTTGATCCACTAATGAATCAGCAGTTATGAGTCACACTGATTGTAACTCACAGACAGATATTTATATTAATACTACTTATCTGTGTTCACTGAATAAGCATTTATTGTCCTTTTGACTGTCTTTGGGGATGTGCACCAGTCTCAAGGTAAGTACCAGTCTGGCTTACAGGACCAGGTAGCTGCTAATGTTGGGTATCAACCACACTGTAGTCAAGTTCCACTTCCTTGTTGGTAAAACAATTAGATTTGCAGCTGTTCAGTGACCTGATACAATCATCAGTTATCGGATAAAAACAGATTTGCCATATTGGATTCAATGAGAAACTTCAGATACTACAAGTTTTGACTTTGGGGTGGAGTAATTGTAGTATTGGGGTATGGTCAGTTCATTTACATACTTTGAAAGCAAGTACAACACATCAACACATCATCTTTGTTGGGCATAGTGACCAGGCTAACTACTATTAGCGACATAAACATTTCATGCAGTCTCACACGTCAGCAGCAGGTTTACTAACAGAGCTAGAAGAGCAATATTAGTTAGAATAATTTAATGAGGTCCAAAATTTTAGGTGTGCAAAGAGTTTGTTATTGGAGATATCAGGACATTTTAGATACATGACAGCCATATTTGATTTTGAGGTGGAGTTTGATGAAAAATCCCCAACTAAGTTGCAATTATGGCTACGTTCACACAGCAGGTCTTGATGCTCAATTCCGACTTTTTTGCTGAAATCCGACTTTTTTGCACGGTTGTTCAAACGACCGAATGATGTGACCGCAATCAGACTTCTGTGTGAACAGTTTGCGACCCGCATGTGCAGAAGAAGAACGTAGATGTCACACAGCTGCACACTGTTTACGGAAGTAATAATGGACGCCGCCGTCTATGGATCAATTTTAAAATTATTCAGCAACGGGAGCCGACAACATCGTCACAAAATCATAACAAGATGAAAGAAGCTAATAAAAAGAAAGCACAACTAATAGCAATGCCCTTTTGTGGCGCATTGACTGCTACTTCTGTAGAGAAGTTCTTAATTATAATTTTCAGGCGTTGTTTACGTCTGGATTTACCGCATCTGGCTTCTTCTGGTGCAGAATTATGACGCGTCTCATGTCAATCACATAAAAGTCGGATAAAATGCGACATCCCCGTTCAAACTGCGGACGCTTTGAAAACTATTGGACACGTAATCGATTTCGTACCATATATGGAAGTGAAAGGATCGAAATCAGACTGCCATTAAGAAGTCGGATTTGCCTGCTGTGAGAACGTAAACTATGACTTCAGGGGCCATTTTAGTTGATTCTTCTCACTTCGATCCTTCTCTGTAAACCCAGGAGATGGTTGAAGGTGGAAATCCAAATAAATTGCTTCTCTTCTCTGTACTGATGATGGTTTCCAACTTCAGCAAACTGTCCTTCACACATCTAGTTGTCTAAATACTGATCTTAATGGCTATTTGCATAAAGCAGTTGATCAGGTTTATCTAACGTGGGGTATAAGGCGTCCTCTTCCTGCTAACATGAATATTATGAAAACATTGATGCAGCAGAAAAGATAAGGCATATTTTTTTGTACTCTTTGAACAATGTTTATGATTTTTGTTCTAAATTTCATGCCTTTTTTTGCAGGTTTTGGTGACGTGTAATTTATAACAAGTTTAGACGTAAAGCAAGTCACAGAGGTGATGATACGGTGGATAAAACAAAACACTGCAACTCAGACTTTGACTACAAACTCAGTTATGTCACTATCCCTGCTTCCCTCTGACTCAACATCTTTTTTTTTTTTTTTTTTGCAGAACCATAACAACGGTTTGACATGACAACCGCTGCCTGGCTCTACCCGTGTGACCTCACGGTTACCGGGGCAATGGGGGATTCCTGGCGCAGGGGGCGACGTGATTGGCCGAGCCCGGCAAAGAGCTCTTAAATGGGTCAAAGCAGTCAAGTGTCTCCACCGAGGAGGTGTAAAATGTGTCTCCAAGTGTGTGACTGTGCATCCAGGCAGACGGGGAACAGACTTCATCATCCGACTGTACGTGCAGCAAAAGATCGGCTTGTGCAGTTATAAAAGCGCCCACCCACTCCCTTCCTCTCCAATGCTTCCTGTCAGGCTCTGATGTCCTTCGTTATTTCATCAATTTTCTTGTTTTTCTGCCCCCACTTCCTCTCTCCCACTTGCATGTTTGACAATCACCCATCTGTTTGTACTGGGACTGTGGAGGCCAACACTGACCCCAAATGGCTGTAATATGAAATGCTTTTCAGAGCTCTGAAAGCACATCAGAGGAATGATGCAACATGCTGCCATATTAGTGTGAAAGGATCGGCCTTGGCAGGTTTTATTGCACATGTCTGACAGAACAGGCCATCCTCCTCAAGTAATGAGCACATTCCTGGTGTTGCTGCAGGTCTGTGAAACACTAGTGAGCCAGATACTATAATAATGTTGAAATATTTATGACATTTATTGAGAAACGCCTTCAGATTTGATCATTTTACCTATTAAATCACTTATAGTTGCAAATAGCTGCAATAAACTGAGCATATCAGTGGTTTCCTGCTAAATCCTGCTTCCCAAAAAGAAATGTCAGTGTTACTTCTGAGCACAGCATAGCTGCACGGAAGCGCAAGGCAACACGTTCGTCCGCCAGTCCCACAAAAGTAGCTCTAGGATTGTTGTCAAAGCTGCAGTGGTGAAAGGGTGAGGGTGCATGAGGCGCATAGGTACTGCAGTGCAGGCTTCCCACTCTGGCACGTCTAAATAAGGCGTCAAGACGGTGCCTGCGTTTGTGCAGCTTGGCTTCCACCATAGTGCAGCCAAGACACCCTATCCCCACGGAGAGGGCTGGTGTAAGGACAGCACCTCGCTGCTGCAACACCCTCCGAAGCTGCTTCCCATCGCAAACACTCGTAAAAAACAGTTTCAAAGAGTCTCCTCTATAGTTTTCCAATAATATTTTCTGTTTGATGTGTGAGCTGCTGGGTGAAGTTGTTTGTTTTACTTGAAGTTGTCCGGATGCTGGCTGAGGGCCAGGGTGAGGGTGTCCAGGGCGTGGCGGTGATGTTTCTGGGAACTCAGCAGCAGGGTCAGCAGGTGGAGGGAGAGCAAGTCATCAGCACGCAGTGATAAGGCCGTTTGTAGAGGCTCCATGGCTGCAGACACCTGAAAAAGCAGCCGGTTTTCAGGCAAAACCTCAGACACAGTTTGACTTTACTTGAAGGTTTGTTTGTACCTGGCGTACAAGGGCCAGCTGGAGAGCCAGGTACATGGAAATCTGAGCATCCTGGGGGTCTAATGAATTAGCTCTGTGGAGGAAAGACAGAGTTTCTATATTCTGAGAAAACATAAAGATCAGCTCCTAAAAACCATCCCTCCCCCTGCAATGCCGTGCAAAGGTATTTCAACTATTTTGCCAGATTACAACCAGAGAAACCAACACAAAGTAGCACATAATTGTGAAGCAAAATAAAAATATACACAATATTCAAAAGTTGGTGCTTAAAATCTGAAAAGTGGGGCATGTAATTCATTCTCAGAACGGTTTAGTTTAAAACCCCTAAATAAAATTGTTCTCTAGAATAGCGCTGTATACTCTCTGGTTGTGGATGCTGTGCAGCTGGAAGGATTTTAACTCTTATTTTTTTACTTTCGGACAGTTGTTATGATGTGTAACCGTGGCAACAAGGTATCGTTTTTACCACTGGGAGCAGGTGATTAGCATCTCATCTCTCAAAGAAGTTGAAAAGGAGGCTTCATGAATGCAGAGAGAGAAGGAGAAAGTTCAAACCATCTCTTCATCTATCATAATGGGCAAAGATCATATCCCCTACTCCAACGTCTCTGCCCGGTTTTCTAACCATACGGCCAAACAGAGATTAAAAGGAGCAGCAAAAGCAAAGGAGGTGGATCAGCAGTGCTTGGCAACAACTGATGGTGTCATCCAGGACAGGTTACTGTGAAATATTGTCTCTGCAGCCCAGACATTGAGCTGCTAGCATTTCATGACATACAGCAGCAGTCTTCAGTCAGAGGCTTCTTCAGATTCATTGCAAGACTGATTGCTACCCGTCCTGCCCGTAGCATCACTATCTACAACGACTCTTTGAAGTTGGAAGATGGATGGAAGATGCATCCATCTTCCATCCATTTTCCAACTTCAAAGAGTTGGAAGATGGACTCTTACGACATTTAATGAGTTACGACATTTAATTTCGCTTTGGTACAAATAAACTGAATTGAATTCAGAAGTGTAATTAAGTCAAACTAATTAGCAAATAGAGTCCAAAACGGTTGTAATTTAATCTAAAAAAAAATGCAGCTGTTGTGTGGAGGCCTAGCGTGGTAGAAAGAAATCTTCTGTTTAAAGAAAGCCATTAAACATTTTGCTAGCATCATCATGCTGTGAGGACGCTTCCCCCCCAGTAGAGATGGTGGAGCTCATCAGAATTGCCAGGAAGATGGGTGGAGCTAAATTCAGGGCAGTATTGTAAAGCATATTCATGCGTTTGAACGGCCACGATGGCTGAAGGTTTTAGTTTTAGAGACACAACCCCAAAAACACCCACAGCCCTTTCCTCCCACTACTTTGTGTTGGTCTGTCGCCTAAAAAGTTTGTGGTTATAATGGAACTAAATGATTAAAAAAAAAAGGGGGGGTGTGAAAACTTTTGGAACACACTGTGTAGAGCTGCTGGTGAGCATCTCTGCCTCAGTAACACATACTTGTTTAATGCCTGTAGGGCTTTTTTGTTGAACTCATTCCGATCAGCTGACAGAGCGGCTTGAGACGAAAAATAAAGCAAAAAAAAAAAAAAAAATCAGGGTTAGCGAGTCATATAAAAGGGAGGAATCTCTAAATCCAAACATATATTCATACAGATTCACAATCATGTGGACTGACAGGCTTTCTGAGCTGCCACAAGAGGAGAGATGAGGTCTGACTTTACCCTCAGAGGCCTGAAGACTGAAGCTGAGTCCCAGAGCCAGGTAGGCCCTGGGGAGGAACTCCCTCGCTTCCTCTCCCATCGATGCCACGCTCTTGGACAGATTCTCCGCCTCCTTGAACTTAACATGAACACACAGATACACTCCCTTAGTCTTTGCTGGATAAACTTTCAAAACGGCTTGTGCAAAAAGTAAAATAAGGACGAACTCTTTGCAAACTTGCGTAACTGTTCCACAGAGTACTGTTTTGTGTGTGTAGGTCTTTCTAGAAACTTTAGAGAGCTAGCCATGGTTTTGCTGTTGTTTATTCTCGTCATACCCTGAGGTGTTTGGACTTTTAGTTTGTTATTTTCTGTCTAGATAATAACCTTATTGTTTATTTGCTGTTATCTTGCCATTTTAGTTCATTCCTTGTGTTAATGTATTTCCATTGTTAGTGTTTTGGATGTTTCTTCAGATTCGTCTTTCTTTTTGTTTACTGTTTATATTAGTTTCAGGGATTTTTTTCCTTTAGGTTCTCTCTGTTTTATCTTTCACTTTACTCTCAGCCTGCCATTCTACTCCCCCTCCCAGCTGTTTGTCATTTCCTCATTTGCATCTACCTGCTCCCTTCCCCAGCTGCATCCACTCACCTGTAATTAGCTCTTCAGGTCCCTTTTGTCATTTAAACGTCTCCCTCAGTATTTAAGCTCCTCTCACTTCTACATTCGCTGGATCTTTCCATTTGCTTTATGCTTCCCAGTTTCAGTTTTGCTCACTTGCACGCTGACTTTCTGTGTTTTGACATCCTCATTGTAGGTTGTTTTTCAGTTTCTTTGTCAAATATCCATTGTTATGATCCAGTCTGTATTTTGGTCCTTCCTCAGACTCGCATAACATAACTCTTGGGGTTTTTTTTTAAGTAACACCAAACTGGATCCATAGTTTTGTGATCAGGACTCAGTGGGCCCCATGCGGTCGACTAAAGTTCCTTTTGTTGACCGGTTAAAATATTGAAATAGCCAGTTTAGTCTTTAGTAGTTGTAGTATTAAAAACAAATTCCATGGGCAGCAGAAAAGATAAAAACATAATACTTTTAAATCAGTTGTATGTTTTAATGTGTCTCAATTTCTGTCTTAACCATGTTTCAGATCATTATTCTGCTGAAACACGAATGATGGCACATGCGGGGTTCCTCAAGGCTCCATTCTCATTCCGCTTTTATTCAGCAGCTGCATGCTCCTTCTAGTTTTGAATACATCTGTGGTTATATACTGATGACACAACTTATTTTCCTATCTCCGTGTGACCACAGTCCCTTTAAATCACTGAGTGACTGTGCCCATCATATCAGTGAAAGGGTGGGCCAGATCCTTTTTTTTTGTTTTGTTTTGTTTTGTTTTTTTTTTTGTTTGTTTAAACCAGCCTAATGTGGAAAAGATAGATGTAATAGTTTCTGGTTCAAAAAAATACAAAGTGCCAAGGATAACGAATCCAAAAACTACATAACAAACTACAAACCTACATGTGGTTATTGTTTTGGAGCTAAAATTTAAGAACCACACAAAGTCTGTTGCTAAATCTATCTACTATCACCTTAAAGCAGTGTTTCTTAATTAAACGGCATGCAGAGGAGGTCAGTAAATCATTTGAATCAGGTGTGCTGGATCAGAGACACATCTAAAACATGCAGGGCAGTGGTCCCTGAGGAGGACTGGGATGGAGAAACACTGCCTTAAAGCAGGATCCAGAAACCCCAAGCAAGCTTTTTTCCAGTAGATTATATGGAGAAAGTTTTAATGGTGTGATGGAGCTGCTGTTTCCAGAGTCCAACGACAGGAATTAAATTAATTAAAATACATGCACTGGTTCCATGCTTAGAAAATGAACAATTTCAAATGTGTTCTGAGTCTTTTAGGCACTAAATAGTCCATCCATCTTCCACTTAACCCGGGGTTGGGTTGCGGAGGCAGCAGCCTAAGCAGGGAGGCCCAGACTTCCCTCTCCCCAGCCACTTGGGCCAGCTCCTCTGGGGGAATCCCAAGGTGTTCCCAAGTCAGCCAAGAAATATGGTCCCTCCAGCGTGTCCTGGGTCTTCCTCTGGGTCTCCTCCTGGTGGGATGTGCCCAGAACACCTCACCAGGGAGGCGTCCAGGAGGCATCCTAACCAGACCCCTCAACCAGGCTCCTCTCGATGTGGAGAAGCAGCAGCTCTGCTCTGAGCCCCTCCCAGATGGCCGAGCTTCTCACCCCATCTCTAAGGGGGAGCCCAGATACCCTGCGGAGGAAACTCATTTCAGTCGCTTGTATCAATGATCTTGTTCTTTCGGTCACGACCCAAAGCTCATGATCATAAATGAGGGGAGGAACGTAGATCGGAGTAAATCAAGACTTCTGACTTTTTGCTCAACTCTCTCTTCAACACATCGGACCGGTACAGCGCTTGCCTCACTGCCGATGGCGCTCCAGCTTCATTTTTTCCTCATTCGTGAACAAAACCCAGAGATACTTAAACTCCTCCACTTGGGCCAGGATCTCTTCCCTGACCCAGATAAGGCACTCTACCCTTTTCCGGCTCAAGACCATGGTCTTGAGCCTCGGATTTGGAGGCGCTGATCCTCATTGCGGCTGCTTCACACTGGGCTGCGAACTGATGACTCCCTCAGATCATATGAGGCATGTTTACTTAAAGCTCCCAAGACCAGAACTCAACGAAGAACCTGGAAAAGCTTTCCTGAAGTCTAAGTTTATTGTATCAATTCTTAACAATTGAGCCTCTTTTTAAGTAATGCATGCAATTTAATTCATACAATGCAATTTGAAGGACTTTGGATCACCTTGGTGCAACACAAATGAACAGCCTCCGCCTTGAGCTGTGCAGCAAATGGTGCAGCAGGGAATGAAGTATTGATGGGCTGGGCCTGCTGGGAGTTTAGTGTGAGGATAGTCTGAACAGATTCATCTGAAGGACAGCACAGAGTTTGTTGAAGGACACACACACACACACACACACACACACACACACACACACACACACAGGCAGCAGCAGACTGCAGGCGGTGCGTGGCTCAACCGAGCCGAGGAAAAAAAGTGTGCCACATGGTGTGAGCTACGACTGGTGGCGGAATAGGCAGGTGGGGAAGGTGGGTGTAAGGGGGTAATGCCTTTGACAGGAAGCAAACTGCTCTGACGTTCTCCCCTTGGTTTCTCTGAATCCTGCCTCTGCTCGTTTGACGATAGCCAGCATTTTAATGCACAGCCTGTCCACAAACATCTTAGGAGGATTATGCTGCTGTTGTTTTGTTTTTTTTTTTTTTTTTCCCCTCTCTCTTCCCTTGAACGATGTGAAGATCTGCAGAGCTGCTCTTCAGGAATTTAGAAAAGCAGCTTTACTCCCAGATCATCAATCCTGCTGCTGGTGCAGATATCATGGGTTTATGGCTTCTTGTTGGACCTATAGCAGTTCTGGAGAAACCTCAGAGATGTTCAGAAAGCTTCACGTGGGCTGGCATAAGGAGCATAATGTAGCTGGACAGATTACAGTCTAGACTGTCCGGTGGAGCTGACGGTGGATAATGGTGGCCCATTTCTGTAATGCTGCTCTGCACTATGGCCATAGTGTCCCATTGTGATTAAAACTGTAAGCTCCTTAGTGTCTCTGGCCTGCCATGATCTCCAGCCACTAACAGATGCGCTGTCTCCACTCGCCTGTTGGTTCCTCTGTTCTAATCTGGCCTCCCTTTCTCTTTCTGACTCACCCTCACTCATTTTATCTCTGTCTCCATTGATCCCACTCTTTTTTTTTTTTTTTTTTTTGACGGCAGAGTTTTAGGTAGAATGGAGAGGAAGCTCACTGATTTGGATGAGAAGCAACCTGGACTGTATCAAGATCTCAGGCCTCAGAGAAGATCTCAACTCTTCTGTTCCGGAAAAATGATTTTAATCAACTTTCCACCACTAATCTGCTGTCCATCTCTGCTCTGGGATGTTTTCGTCCAAATGAACTTTTAAAATGACGCAAAAAAGAAAATGCGAATTAGGCATGTTTCCATCTATCGGTTTGGAGCGAATTAACCAGGCTAGGCTAAGTGTAATTTTGTCCTATATTGACGTCACGCATGGCTGTAATAAACAGGAAGTAAATGTTGCAAATTAGCGTGGACCAAACATGTCAGAAAACTGAAGAGAGGTTTTCAGGAATGTTGTAATTGTTCCGTCATGTCAACGAGTACTGGCGATGTTGCACGCTGTCTGGAGCTGCAGAGAAAGAAATGCAATGCTAATGATTCTAACAGCTAACTAAACAGCTAACTGGTCATGTGAGGTAAATGTTCGCTATTTCATAACTTATTCAGCAAATGCATTTCCATCTTCTCATTAGCGCATTAACTCTTTTTCGGAAAAGCCAAAAACCACCTCAAACAAGCGTAAAAACGTTTTTGCAAGGTTCAGGAAGTTAATTAAAATGTTGCCGTTTCTATCAACCTTTTCTAATGCGGTACTTCAAAATGTGAATTAAAAAAACGTGGATGGAAACAGTTTTTGATTAGTGCAGATGCAAAAATACTCACCTGCTGCAAATGTTGGACAAGCTCTCTACAGTGGCAGCAAAATGATTCTTTCACAACCTCCTCAGGGTGATTAATGAGCAAGGTTATGGATAAAGTTATGAGGAAGTTTCAAGCAGGGTTATAAAACAGCATCCCAAGTTCTGAACATCTCAAAGAGCTCTGTTCAATCCATCTTCTGAACATGGAAAGAGGACAGGACAACTATGAAACTACTGACAAATGGCTGCCCACCTAAAAGAGAATATTCATTAAAGATCCACGACTCAGGTGGGAGAGTCTGCTTTCAGGACAATATAAGTTGTGCGCTCCACAAATCTGGAGTTAGTGGAAGATTGGCAAGATCCAGTGACGTGCGGTCAGGATTGCAGCAATCCTGACAAGTAAAATATGTACATGAGAAATAAAATAGATGCTAACAATGAGAGAAAATCTATTTTTCTCCTTAATTTTCTCTAAATCCATTTTTTATTGGTATTATTAACATTTTTATGAATTTATGCATTGCGTGTTCAAACACATGGAAGAAGTCCGGGGGTGAGGCAGTGCAGTTCTCTGCCTCGCCTCTGGTGGCGCTAATGGTGTCACACTGTAAATGAAGCCGGCAGATGGTGCATGCACATTGCTGTCTCTATACTTGTTTAATTACACATGTTCTACATATTTTGACGTTGCACAGTGTGTCTAATATATTTATTGAATGTGAGTGACAAATTTATTCTTTCTGATCGGCCATAAATGCGAAGTGAAAATGCGCAGGGTGAGGCAGAAAGTACCGTGCCTCACTGATAGAGGGCAGTGCTGAGCCCCATAGGCACTACAGGCCACAGGTGCTCTTCTTCTACACATTGAAAAGATTGAAGACAGTCGGAAAGCTGTAAAAAAGTTCACACAGGGGCAAAAACCTCAGTTTTTGGAGACATGTCCTGTTGTCTAATGAAACAGTGGAACTGTTTGGCCATGATGACCATTGTTACATATAGAGGAAAAATGGTGACTTTTGTGCCATCCTAAAGGCTCCAAACATACTTCATTCAAAGCCGGTCCGTCGACGCGAGGTCACGTGGTTTCGGGACGTTCATAAATGCACACACCTTTCATACAATGGCGTAGACCACCTGCGGGACGGCCCTCCCGATTCATATACGTCATGCCCCTACCTGCCGGAGTTCCTACTCCCGCTCTGAATCCCCTATTTTGCTTTTATGAAGCGGTCACAGAGCTAGCGCCACACTTTTCTGCAGACAGCCTCCTCCGCGGACAATGACGTTGCAATTTCCATCCAGGAGGCTTTAGCCATATGATAGACTTACTATTATAGCAGTTATTTAGTGAAGAATCATACAGATGTACATAATTTCTCACCATGTCTGATAAACGTTCCTTAAAAAGTGTCCATGCCTCCGGCAGATACCAAAACCGGATAGTGGAAGGCAAGCGGACAAGTTGAAGGGAAATATCAACACTGGTGTCCAAGCGCATTTCAACACAGCCCCCTTAGGGGACATGGGGGATTATCTTTTTCTTTTGCGGTACCTTGCAAAAGTATTGCGTTCCCTCACAATTACTTATCAGTTCATGCAGCATCCTGAATACTGAGTCTTTCTGTCAGTTTTACTTCTTTTTGTTTAGGATATAAATGCACCACAAACTTAAGTCCAAAATGCAAAAACAAAACAGGTCAAACATGGGCTTTCCAACCCCTCTCCTCTCTAAGACATAAACAGAAATGTTCTGTAAGAAGGAAAGGAAGAAAATAAAAATATATCCAAATTATAAGTTGGACAATTTTTGAGTTATTTTCACAGGGTAATAAAGTGATCTGACAGTTTTGTGTATTTTTTTGTATTGGAGGTATGAATTGGTGGTTAATAAAGGGCCGTTTTCATTTGTCGTCCCACCTCCACCGTACATAAGGCTTTAAAGGTGTATATATGTGCAATTTGAAATTGACATATGTTTCACTGTAACTGTATGCAAAATAGATCAGGATGTATTTGCTCATTTATTGCAAGGGAATGCCAACTTATTGTGAGGGAGTGCAAAAGAAAAACAATCCCAACACCCCCAGGGGGATCCGTACATTTCTGGACAAAACACGGCAACAAACTTCTGACCAATCAGACAACACTTCACACAGAGCTGTGCCGAAACAGTTTGACCCAGGCCTGGTGTCGAGTTTAGCAAGCTCTCGCTTATCTTTATATCCGTTTATCTCGTGCGTTTATCTTTAGCCACATTGATTACTGCAACAGTGTCTTCACAGGTCTGCCTAACAAGTCAATCAGACAGCTGCTGCTCATCCAGAATGCTGCTGTTCATGTTCCCACTAAAACCAGGAAGATAGAGCTCATCACCCCAGTTCTAAAGTTCTTCCACTGCCTCCCTGTAGCTCAGAGAATAGACTTTAAAATATTTCTGTTAGTTTATAAATCACTGAACAGCTCAGCACCAAAATATATTAAAGACCTGTTGTCGTTGTATCAGCCTTCCAGACCACTCAGGTCTTCTGGTTCTGGTCTGCTCTGCATCCCCAGAACCAGAACCAAACATGGAGAAGCAGCTTTCAGTTTTTATGCACCGCTAATCTGGAACAAACTCCCAGAAAACTGAAAAACAGCCGAAATAACACCGAGTCCCTTTAAATCAAGGCTTAAAACCCACCTGTTCAGAGCTGCCTTTGATCAGTAGTAAGTAGAACATTGATCAATATATTTGGTGTATATTTGCTAAATGATTTTGATGATGGCATTTGACAAAATGTAATGCTTATTGCTTGCTTTACAAGTGGCTAGTGTATTATGTTTTTATGGTGTAAAGCACTTTAAGCTGCCTTGTTGCTGAAATGTGCTACACAAATAAGCTTGACTTAAAGAAGAGAAGTTTGGTCTTATTTAACTTCAGATAGTGAGAAAAAAAGGCATCTTTTTATGTGATGTATGTAAACGTCTGGTTTCAACTGTATTTTCAAGCTTTTGGTTTTTATGTGACAAAATGTGAAAAAGTTAAGGGAATATGAGTACTTTTAAGGAAGGATGCTCAGCTGAATGCATGCATTTCATTCTGGGTTTATGTGCTAAGATGCAGGCATTAGCGTCCATTCACCCAGTGCAGTTGACCGATGCAGATTTTAGCAGCCAGCAGGGGCAACGAGGGGTCATCTGGTCTCATCCTGGCGCATTCTTTAAACACAGACACAGCACCGACCCACTGCAAAACACACAGACACGAGAAGGAATGACAAACAGCCAAACTGTGAACATTAAATGCACATCAGCTGTCCTTACGCAGCCCTAATAGACCCTTTTAGACACACAGTCACTTAATACATGTAGGTCGATCATTAATGGACCTCATGCACACACACACACACACACACACACACACACACACACACACACACACACACACACACACACACACACACACACACACAGAGAGAGAGAGAGAGCAGGGCAAGTCCTGGATAAAAGCGGATCTGACGACACCGAGGCGGCCCCCCTCTCCTTTTAGGGGGCAGACTATTTCTAGAGATCCCCATTGATCAGAGGTGTCGGTTTATCGCACAGCACAGATCAATTTTTCTGCTACACAAAGATACAAAAACACAACAACAGAGAGAGAGATGTGGGGGGGGGTAACTGGAGTTATTCCAATAACAGCATTGTAATGTTTTAGATTTCATTCATGCAGCGTAAAATGTACGCTAAGCTATTTGCTACACGGTGTAGGACATGGGGGGGGCGTACTTCTGTGGATAGTAGGACGGAAGGCAAATGTCTCGTTTGGGAGAGTGTTGATATATAAGGAGAAATGAGCTCACCTTTCCGGCCGCCATGAGTGACAGGCCCAGCTGGTGCCAAAGGTGGAACTCGTTGTATGAAAACTTCATGGCTCGCTCCAGACACTACGAGCAGACACACAAACATGTTGCAGCTTTCAGAACGTAGGATGTTCAGGAAGAGGCTTGAGCGCAGAGAGTATTCAGAGTCCTCTAAAAGGTTCAGCTACGTCATGTTTCTCCTGAAGTAAATTAGCTTGAAAGTGCTTGTCATTCAGCACTCAGCGCCCACTCTGTGCTGCTTCACTGCACAATGATGTGATTGACATGTGTGGGGTTTCGCTCAGTCAGAGGTTGTCAGTCAAGCAGGAAATGAGGTCCGCCTGATGTTATGATTAAATATTATGCTCTAAATGGAAAAGACAGGCCCCTGCCCCCTCCCCCACCTAATTCTGATATCCATTTAAAGTGTGAGGTCCATGTTTACCCCAATCCACACACTGCAAAAACACAAAAACCTTACCAAGTATTTTTAGGTCTAGTTTCTACTGCAAATATCTTGAATACGCTTGAAATGAGACAAAACTAGCTTACAAGTAATTTTCAGCAGATATAGGAGCTTGTTTTAAGTGAACAATTCCTTAATATTGATGAAAAAGTTCTAGTTATAAGTGAAATAATCTGCCAGTGGAACAAGACATTTTTCCCATTTCATAAGTTAAAACGTCTTGATCCACTGGCAGATTATCTCACTTACAACTAGAACATTTTCATCAATATTAAAGCCGTAATATATAACTTTGCACCGCTCCCAACCTAAAACAACCAATCAGAGCCAGGAGGAGGGGCTTAGCGCTGTCAATCAGCCTCATGTACGAACTGCTAAATGTGCTAATTGTGGAGAAACAACTCACCATTCCAGGAAAACTGTTTAATCACCGTCATCGGTGGCCATGCTAACTAGCATTAGCATTAGCATCAGGCTATGTTGTGGTGAACCAGCTGTAAGGTAGCAGAGAGCAGGGGGAGTGTGTGAGCGGGTGACTGACAGCGCTAAGACCCTCCTCCTGGCTCTAATTGGTTGTTTCTGACTGAGTGGCGTATTTCTGCATTTAGTACTGGGCGCACTGGGAGAAGGCAGAGGAGCTGGATTTTTTTTTTGTTTTGTTTTGTTTTTTCACAGATTATCTGTCTTATACTGTCACAACATAATTTTAACAAATATGTAAAAAAAATTATTTTTCATAAAAGTTACATACTGCAGCTTTAAGGAATTATTGACTTAAAACAAGCTCCTATATCTGCTGAAAAGTTACTTGTAAGTTTGTTTTCTTATTTCAAGTGTATTCAAGATATTTGAACTAGAAACTAGATTTTAGAAGCCCTTAGCAAACTTCTGGTGGATATTTGCCTGCTCCTTAAACTTCCTTCTTAAACTTTTAATTACAGTCTGCACATTTTCAGTGGGGTTGAGAAAGCAACCATAGGAAGATCATTCCAGAAGCCCAACGTTAGCCTGCTTTATCCTTTCCAAAGCCAGTTTTGATGTCTGTCTGGGATCATTTTTACTGTTGATTTGACGTTAAGTTAAAGAATGTGGAAGTAGTCCTCTTTCTTTAATATTCCTGCCAGTTTGAGAAATGCGCCATGAGAAGTTGCAGAAAAATGGCCCCACAGCATGATGCTACCACCGCTTCGCTTGATATTTGGTATACTGTTACTGGGCTAGAAAACCTGACATTGCTACCTCCAAACATACTTCTTGTGATTGTGGTGAAACAGCTCAAATTTTCTCTCATCTGATCATCTGACTTGGTTTCTGAGTTGTTCTTGAACTTCACAACCAGTTTGGTTTATTCTGACCCGACAGTTTGTGTCAGGGGATCGAAACTTGGAAATAGCTAATCTCATTAACAGAAACGCTCATCCTTATAGGGATGCTTAGCTTGTTATATCCACTGTATATCTTGCTTTTGTTGTCTGTGTGTTGTCTTTATTTTTCTGGATTTGCAGAAATGCTGCTCCTGGAAAAGATGATGTCAGAAATAAACGATCGATGCTTCCATCAATCGGCCTTGCCAGGGGCAAGCCCATGCAAAAACAGAGCCTGGGTTTTGCTCTCATTTTTGGAGACAAAAATGAGAGCAGGGCAGTATTTTTTGTTTCATGCAACATACAACAACCTGCATGGACATGTTGAAGAACTGGAGTACTGATCCATCTGACAGCGATCTGTGGTCCCCAAAGAGGGATAGACGGTCAGGTCACAGTGCAGAGAAATCAATGCTGCCTCTGGATAAAGTTATGAGTTACATGATGTTTCTTGAATGCTATTTTATGTACATCTTCAACATTTTATTTAAGAAATCATGATTTTATGCATAAAATTACTTCTGTTTTAACTTTTAGTATACTTTGCAGGTACTATGTGTAATGTAATGTAAATTGGTGTGAAAACTTCAACTATTTTAGATTTATGCTGCCTAAAACAAAGAGAATATGGATTTTCCTGCTTGATATCAGAACTTGTAGCCAAACACGTCAGAGATTCATTATTGCTACGCTGAAAATGCAAATTATCCATGATTTTGTTTTCCACAACTTAAACAAATTAGTAGGCAAACCTAATCTGAGGATTTCTCTGTGGTGGGATTATGAAGGAAAGGTAGATTCAGAGCACAAGAATCTGAAAACAGAAATCTCTGACCACCACACAGTGTATGCACCTCAGAGAGCATGGCGTACTGCCCCCTCCTGGCCATGCCGATGCTTAGCAGGTCATAGATGGAGGTGGCATCCCGCAGGCTGGCCTGGCGAGCCTCGGCCTGGTCTGGCAGGCGGCTGATTACCGCTTCCCCGCTCGTCTGTTGGGACGGAGACACAGAACGAAGGAGGGAGAAAGAGATTGTTGGACACTCGGTCCCTGCTGCTGTAGCTGGGCTATGCTATGAAGGATAGTAGGAGTGTGTGTGTGTGTGTGTGTGTGTGTGTGTGTGTGTGTGTGTGTGTGTGTGTGTGTGTGTGTCTCACCATTGACTCTGTGATGAGCAGCAGCAACACAGCCTCCTCCACCACGTCCTGTGGACAGAAGCAGCTGCCAAGACAGGACAGAAAAACAGGAAAAGCTCCAAAACAGGAAGTTTATCGCTCACACAAAAACAAACAAAGACGGAACGACAGCGGATTACCGAGTGTCTGCTTTCTGTCTCACCTGTGGGGCCGTAACACAATACGGACCACCGCGGATGTATCCCTGCACAGCATCATCTCAGATGTCACATACATACAAACACACACACATACATACACATCCCATCCATGTACTATTGGAGGACACAATCTGCAGACATCATCGCAGCCTTTTATGAAACAACTACGTGACGATAAAAGCAATCAACACTGACACATAGCTATTCCTCAGGGGGGAATTCTGCTCCTCCACTCCTGCTAATCTCAGACATGGATTTAGATCTTCCCTTATGATAGTGTGGGCAGGATTAGTCATGTGGTGGTGACTAAGTATGGCTCACGGGGGCCTGAGCAATGTTTGCAGGATCCCTGCAATGAGTGAAACACAGAAATGAAACAACAATAAGGTGACGCAGTTTGATGTCCGGATCGGATGACAAACTCATGTTTTTAAGATTGAGAAAGTGGGGGGGTTCCGATATATTGCATAGACTTCATTATGTTGTCATGTCATGGCTATGCATGGTTCAGTTACTGGTTTCAAGGTATACGGCAGTATGAAAAAGTCAGTTTTCAAAACCACTAAAATTTCCCGTCATACCGTTCCTGTGGTATAAGCGTTTATGTCTGGTCAGAGATAAATTGCAGATCAAATCCCACCGGTCGTGTGTAGCTGCAGAATCACGACCCAACTCTGCAAATCCAGGCAAGTCTGAACCTTCACAGACACATAAAGACAATTACAAAGTCGGTCTTCTATCACCTCAAGAACATTTCCAGAATTAAAGGACTAATGTCCCAGCAAGATCTAGAGAAACTCGTCCGTGCATTTATCTTTAGTCGCATTGATTATTGCAACAGTGTTTTCACAGATCTAGAACACTGCTGCTCCTGTTCTCACTAAGACCAGGAAGATAGAGCTCATCACCCCAGTTCTAAAGTCCTTCCACTGGCTCCCTGTAGCTCAGAGAATAGACTTTAAAATACTTCTGTTCGTTTATAAATCACTGAACAGCTTAGCACCAAAATACATTGAAGACCTGTAGTCGTTGTGTCAACCTTCCAGGCCACTCAGGTCTTCTGGTTCTGGTCTACTCTGCATCCCCAGAACCAGAAACAAATATAGAGAAGCAGCTTTCAGTTTTTATGCACCTCTAATCTGGAACAAACTCCCAGAAAACTGAAAAACAGCCGAAATAACACCGAGTCCCTTTAAATCAAGGCTTAAAACCCAAATGTTTAGCGCTGCCTTTGATCAGTAGTAAGTGGAACATTTAACAATATATTTGGTGTGTATTGATGTTTTTGATGTTGGCATTTGACAAAATGCAATGCTTGTTTCCCAGTTGGTGACTTTATGATGTTTTTATGATGTAAAGCACTTTGAACTGCCTTGTTGCTGAAATGCACTACACAAATAAACTTGAAACTTGAAAGTCCCCCTAAAGGGGGGCCACAAGTGGGTGTTAGGGGGCCCCAGAAAGTTGGAGGGAAAATGAAAAAAAAAATGCAAAAATACAAAACATGAATATAATACTTTTTTTAATCATAAATTTTCAACTATGATTGTTTTATCATAAAATCTAATCTATTTTTAAATCTTTATTATAAAATATAAATGAAATTAACTTATTGAAATGTTCTTTGCCATCTTTCTGATTGGCGTTCACTTCACCCGAACCAAAATCTATGTTTGTAAGCGGACCAGAGTTTGCTTTTTTGGTCCCAAACGAACCAGACTTTCTAAACAAACGAACAAGAGTTCAATTAAAGTGGACTAAATAAAAGTGGTGTGAATGAACCCTCAAAGTGAGAAAAAAAACATATGAAAAGTCAATGTTTCTTTAAATATTTTGTTGCATTGTCTGTGGGTTTGCAAAGGGGGGTCCCCGTCCTGAAGCTAATGCTGTTTGGGGGCCCATGGCATGGAAAAGTACGGGAACCCCTGATCCAGAAGACTTGTAGCTGCAGCGAAAGGTGATCTAAAAAGTGTGGCCTCAGAGGGGATGAGTATAAATGCACAGCAAACTTTTCAGATTTTTATTTGTAAGAAGGCAAAATGTTGAAAACATTAATGTCAAAAAAGCAAAACTGATTCATAAAACTGACTTCAGACACAGCTTCTTGACTCATCAGTAAAGTATTATGGAACCCAGATACTGAAGCCTCTCTAGGTACTCAGGCTAGTGGCCTGATGAGCAAACAGACTGGAGGAGAGTCATAATAAGATTCAGACGGAAACAAGAACTGTCCTG
Organism: Anableps anableps; assembly: GCA_014839685.1. NCBI lineage: Eukaryota > Metazoa > Chordata > Actinopteri > Cyprinodontiformes > Anablepidae > Anableps > Anableps anableps. Next base: position 6,626,859 of record CM026076.1, on the reverse strand, counting down.
GAAAACAAAGATGACACGTACCAGTCTGTGCCGTAACGCTGAGGCGGTTTAACGGTGGGGTACATGGCGTCTTTGGAGGCGGCGGCTCCCTCTCTCTGGAGCCAGACTGCGGGTGGGGGGCCCAGCGGGGGCCAGTAGCTGTCCTCACTCACAGAGCTCAGCAGCACCTGAGCTAGCTTCATGGCCGCACACTGGGATGCAAGAGCAAACGCAAATCTAGCATCACTGCACCAACAGAACATTAACTCAGCATCAAATTCAGTCAGAAATCACATCAAATGTTTCTTTTGAACTTTTTTCACTTGAACGATTCCAGTATGAGATGTTTGTGCATGCATGGCGACTCCCTCACCTTCCTGAAGCTCTGAGACCCTCGCGACTCCACCACCCTGAGCACCCTACGCAGCTGGTGGGCACCCTGTGCAAGATGACTAACACACACACACACACACACACACACACACACACACACACACACACACACACACACACACTTAGGTTGGTGTGATACACTGGTTTTAAAGAGTGAAAATAAATGAACACATGACAGTATTTGGACAGATAACATGAAACAGCAGCTAGGTAATTTCCATTTCCATACACATAACAATGGGTGGACCTGGAGAATAAAGGTTTGCCATCCAATCATATTAAAACTGTTGACAGTCAATCCTAAACACCAGGCCTTCATTAGCCAGAAATTATAGTTGTTTCTGTTTTTAAAGGAACACTGACACCTACTGGTTCAAAACCAGGGTCACATTATTTTCTCTCTTCATCCTCTTCAAGTTTAAAGTCAACACAGAGGGACCAGTTCACCCAGCTGCATGTAAACGCAGCTCCCAAAGGTCGAAAAAACCCCAGTAATAAAAAATTAAGACCATGATAAATACTTTCTCTCCTTCAATCTGACATATTTCCTGTACAGAAACAAACAAAATTCAGGTATGAGCGAAAATACATGTAAGCATGTATACCAACTTGCACTCCTTTAAGCTAATACTTAAAATACTGAAATTGAATAACAAAAAAGGTTCAACGGCCTGCTTTAATTCACACTAGGGCTGAAACAATTAATCGGATTAATCGTGATGAATCAATCACTGAAATAATCGTCAACTCACTGAATTAGTAACTGATTAATTGTTAACTGCGGTACACAGACTAAAAAAAGGCCATTTTCTGGAAGAAGAACACACTCAGAGCAGTAATTAAGCCAAAACTGTACAAAAAAATACAAACATTTTGCATTTAAGATAAAAACCTTCTTTGTCTGTAAAAATGTTCTCCCCAAAACTCCCCAGGTGGCAGTTTTAGCTTCACCGGGTTCAAATTCTATTAAAAAAAATCTCCTATTAAACACCTTTTGCTCTCCAATTATTAATCGTTAAATCACAAAAATAATCACCAGATCAGCCCGACACTGCGATGATGTTCAGTCGAGCAGGAAGGGCTGAGCTTTTCTCATGTTGATGTTAGCAGGATTTTCTTTTCTTTTTTTTTTTGCTGCAGATGCATCCGTTGCTACAAATGATCAAGCGTTCACTAAAGGAATGTTAAATCACTGCATTTTAGGCAATAACATGTTTGTTTTCTTATTTAAAAATGGAATTTTATTATTTGTTTATTTGCCTGTTTTATGTATTTCTACTGCATAAAATAAGATGAAGGGATTAAATTAAAAATCTGCAGAATGTGTCAATTTTTTTTATCTGATTAACTGATTAATTGTTGGAATAATCGATAAAGTAATTGAATACTAAAAATAATCATTAGTTGCAGCCTGAATTCACACCTTTTATAAATTATAGTGAATCTAATTCAAGTTCAACTGTCCAAGTAGGATTTTTCTGATATCTGCTTATTTGCATCCGCTGAGCTGAAGCCATGGGTTGCCAACGTCAAAATAGTTGCAAAAAGATATCAGTAAGTACTAGGGCTCAAAAGGAGTTCAGAAGCAATATATGTATATATGTATGTACTGTATACACACATATATATATTAGTACAGTGACTATTCAACAAAAGCTGGACTACAGTGTCACAAACTTAACGTTTTTCCGAAGCTCATAAAGAGATGAGATGGAAACTGGACAGGGAGGCTAGCAGGTAACGGTTGTGCTCCACATGTGAAAACTATCCGCTGTATTCTCCATATGTCTGGGTTAAGGAGTGAGGCTGCAAGACAAAGGGTTGTTCTTCCAAAGAAAACACCCAAGCAAGGCTAAAGTGTCCTCTGTGTGGCAGATTTTGTTGTTTTCTGATGAAACCAAATGTGAACTTTTGAGTCATAATTCCAAAAGATAAGTTTGGCAAAAAGGCAACCCCGGGCATCACCAAAGAAGCACAATGCCCAATGTGAAACAGGGTGGTGGTAGCATCATGCTGTGGGGTTACTACTGTTATTCAGATGGACCTGGAGTTTTTATCAAGGTGGTGACGTTATAAACAGTCCCTTTTGACCCAAAAACTTCAGGTGTCTGCTAGAAAGCTGATGATGAAGAGGAACTTCATTTTTAGTAAAAAAAAAAAAAAAAAAAAAAAGCATCCAAAACAATGTTTTCCCAGGAAAATATACATTTTGGAAACTAGAGTCCAGATCTAAATCTGATAGAAAATCTGTGGTGTCACCTGAAGAGCTCCTCAGTCACATTTTTGCAAGGCTGAATGAGCAAATATTACCAAGTCAAGCTCCGGGACTGAACACTGAATTAAATCAAAAGGTGCAGTCACTTCTGCAGTCAGGCTACTGCAGTTTTTTATTCCCCCTCGAACAGATTTCACTTGACTATCAGTTGAATTGTGCGCAATAAACGTCACATAATAGCTGGAAAGGATTCTAATTATTATTTATCCTGGTCTCGATTTTTAAGTCTCAAAAACCTGGGATTTCACCGGGGATGTGTGGACGTTTGGACTCCACTGCACATTCAGTCCAACAATAAACTGTGAAACAGCTGAGAGCAGTAAACAACGGCGTTCTTTTCCTCAAACAGTTTCAAGTTTTAGCAGCAGAAATCGTTTAATTAAATGTCTTTTAATTCAACCAAGAATGTTTCTTGTTTTCCTGGAGGAATGCTAGTATCGTTGCCTGTCTGATGATGTTTCAACAACCTGCCTAACAACAGAAGTTATATTTGGCGAGTGAGTGAAAATGTGTAGGGGTATGGAAGTGCTCCATGCCTGTGTTTCATCCTGGGTGTTAATATTACTGAGTCTGCCTCTGCTCAAAGCAGAGGTCGCGCTAGACTTCGTCCTTTCCTGTCATTTTGACTGGCAGCGTCAAAAAAATCCTGTCATAATCAATTTTTATCAGTCAGTTTAATTAATATTCACCAAGCTGAACAGAAAATCCACATTGTGCCATCACACATCAAGCAGATGGATACATGTAGCTTCTTCTCTGCAGTGACAAAAACTACTGACTGTGGCCCCAGAACCTACATATAAACAATGAAATTTAGAAATTTATTAATTTATTTGACCGGGACAATGCACATTAATTAACCTTTCTGTAAATATGCCAGAATTAGCCAAATGGCTATTTTTCATCTGTTGTCCCTGGACAATGAGAAATTTGTCTAACTAAAAACAAAGGTTACAAATTTTGTCAAATATGATAACTACACTTAATACAAAACAGTAAAATTAAACGATTGCACTTAAATTATTACTAATTCACCTGCTGTGGCCTGAACGTAGTCTCACAACCTCCACCTGTTTTGCATGGACCTAAATTGCGCACCCGCTTTGTGTTCTGCTGCCACACTCGGGACTGGAGTTACGAACGCCACTTTAACCAAAGTTTTGAAATCAGGGAACATTTTTCGAACTAAAGTGATCAGAAGTCGGCAAGACTCTCTGAACGAAGAGTTTCCTGGTCCTGCAAGCTACTCACTTCAACGGGAGGAAATCTGGTAGCATGAGCTCCTGCACTTGACGCGCTCCAAAGCGAGATGAGTTCAGGTCAGAAAGGATACGCAGATGCTCAGATGGGAATTTTTTTGATTGATTTAGTTACCTCTGTTGAAACTGTGCGAGCATCTGCACCAGGTGGTCAGGTGTGTGACGAGACCCCTGTCTCAAAGTATGATGAGCGCTCCATGAAACCGCTGTTTTATTCAGTTTTCATTCATTGTTTGGCTCCTGAACCACTGGTCCAGTTTAAAACCCTGGTCTAAAAAAAAAAAGCTAAAATCAAGACGTAACTTACATCTGTAAAACTATAAAAAACAAATTTTATACTTTTCCAGACACTGTAGGAAGAGTGTATTGAATTTTTGCTGAACTCACCCCCTCTGCAACAGGCAGAGGTAAGCACTCTGCAGGGCTGCCTGCAGGAAGTAGCCCAGGTCAACGTCAACAGCCGAAGAAAAGAGGCTCCCTTTGCTCATTTTGGCGTGAGGAGTAGTTACCATCTGAAAATATAAACATGTACTCTTATATAAACATGCATGCGCATCATGCGTACCGTGCATGTGTGAAGGCCCACCTTATCGAGCTCCTGCAGGTAGGATAGCGCCGCGTCACACGCCTTCAGGAAGCAGGAAAGACTCTCCTCCTCTCTCTCTGAAAGACGAACTCGAGACACCGCAGACAGTGTCTGGTGGTCCAGAGACAGACCTGAAATGTATGGAGAGACCACGGTCGGGGGGTTGATCAAGAAGTTAGAGGAACTGTGATGCACAGCAAGGGATAATTTTTCAGAAAATGTTAAGTTGGAAACATCTTTTTCTCTTCAGAGATCATCATAGCCCAGAGGTCCGCAACCTTTACAGCCTAAAGGGCCATTTTGCTTTCAGGACAGCCAAATAAAGCCTGTTTAGAGCTGCAAATGTCACAAAGACAACTTTTTAGACAAATATCTACTTTAGGAAACTTGTTATTTTTAAAGAACCACCATTCCATTTCTATTTTTAGGATTTAAAATAAAGATAAACATAAAAGAGGATGGATATTTTTTTAAAGACCTAATGACAAGGAGAACTGATCTAAAAACATATTACTGGTACTTTTAGTGTAATTCTTTGTGGTAATTCAGTGCAAATATTGCAGGAAAAAAATGAAAAACAGTTAAAAACCTGCATTTGTTATTATATCTGTATTGAAAAGCAATAACTGGTTCCTTTTAATTTTTAGACAAAGTTGCTAGGAGTCATTGTTGAAGGTCCAAAGAGCCACTTAAGGTCTGGAGCTGCAGGCTGCAGACCCCTGTCACAGCCACCCTCTGCATAACCTCCACTCCAACCTTAAACCCAACCTATAAACCTCTTCATTCTTTTCTCTTTTTACACTTTTATGGACAAAAAGTAATCAAAAAAATCACATCCCCAGTAACCAACGCACACAGTTCTGTTCTGTTTCTCTGATTGTTTGGGTTTTAGCTTTTAGAGCATTTGAATTTTGGCTCCATATTCCTTCCTGTTTTCCTTTCAGATATTTCTGTCGTTTGGATGCATCAGAAAACGAAAACAAATATTTCTCTATTTGGATTTCCTCAACTCAAAAGTCAAGGCAAGAACTGACAGGCATGGAAAACAGAAAGTACACGATCTTTCAACTCTCGTGTTTCATTTTAGATCTCAATAAATAATATCTTGTCTTTGCCCTGTTCTAAATGAATTGACTCCCAGCTTCAGGTGCCGATACTCAAGAGGGGCAACCAGCCCCCAGACTCAGGAGATGAACCCCTTCACTGTGATCACCTATATTATAGAGTGTAAAGAGTATAAAACCAGGCAGAAAGACACCAGAAATTACCCTTGAGAAGCAATTACTGCTGCCCATCAATCTGGGAAGGCTTATAATTTCCAAACACTGAAGAAAGATTATTTTCAAGTGCAAAAGTTTAAAGATGGCTTCCGATCTTTGTGGACGTCCTGACAAATTCAGTCAGAATTCAGACGAGTCAATGCTCAGAGAAACTGCATAAATATAAAGGTATGACAGTAACTAATGAGGTTATTAGGCAGCAACAACCTCTTCCTCCTCTCTGATGCTAATTTACTTTTAAACTTTCATTATTTCCTCTGTGTGTGTGTGTTTACAGACCTTCAGACAGTGGATACACAAACAAAGCGGAAATGGAAACCAGTTCCCTGGAAGACCAGATGCTCAAACTGAACCTATCATGACAAAAATTCAAGGAGTTCAAGAACTTTCCAAGACGGGAAAGGGCCAGGGGCGCCGAGCAGCCTGGGGCTCAACGCCAGGCCAAATCAAATAAGCAGACAGCTGCCAGCCGTCAGACATCATCCATGTCTGACTTGATTCCCACAGCAACAAGCTTCATACCCCACAGAGAGGCCTGAGAAGGAGCTCCTGCTGCGTCCGACAGTAAATATCATTCAGGGGGAATCAAAACAAGCAGAGGAAATCTAAATCTGACAGTTATTGCTGTAATATTCCTTAATGTTTCATGAACATGAGGTCATGTCCGACTATCAGGAAACGGAGAGGGGGGAGTAACGACATAATGATGATGAGTGAAACTAGATTACGCCGAGGCCGGGTGTTGTGTTCTGTGAATGTGATCTATGGCCTTCATTGATGCCGGCGTTCAGAGCGTCGCATCGGATCGGACCTGCCTGGAAGAACACCAAACTCCTTCTCCACTTTACTCTCTGACGCGTCTTCGGGGGAGGCAGTGAGCAAAAACAAAAATGATTCTTTCACGTCCACAAGCTCAGGTTAGGACTCAGCTCTTGGAAAAACACCGAGCGCTCCTTGACCCGACTATCTTCCCGATCAAGCTGATGGTTTCCAGCCGTGTCCCATCTGCCTCGTAAAAGACTCCCTCGACAGCCCGTCCACCTCAGATCCACATACAAGGTCAATTTGGTTTTATTCCTCCCACAACTACCCGAAAAGGAGCCAGAAGTTTGGTTTGGCTTGTTCTTTTTTAATCGCTTGGCCTCACAACTTGATTGATGAAGGCTACAGCAGGGTAAAACTCACAGGCTTCCTTCATTTGTACTTATTTATACATTTTTTTTATAGATTCATCACACAGAATCAAATATTTCAAGCATTATTTTCTGTTAAGTTTAATAATGATGGCTTACAGCAAATGCAAAAGGCAAAATTTGGTGAAAAGATTGCATAAGACCAACAAAAAGAGAAATCATAAGGTCTGCACAATCACTGCAGAAGACGTCTGACTTGACAGATGTCCAGAAGACGGTTGCTGACGCTCATCACAAGGAGAGGAAGCTACAAAAGCAAGGCAAACTGTTCACAGCATGTTAAATCCAAGCATGTTAAAGGGATGGTATTATCGATTTTCCAGGCACATAGTGCCCTTTTATAGCACAGGGGTCTGCAATGTGGCTGCATGTGGCTCTTAAGGGCCTCCATAGTGGCTCTTAATAACTTTGGCCAAAATAATAACAAACTGAGGTATGTTTTTAAATATAGAGCGAAAGAAAATGATTTGCTTTGGCAGTTTTTTGTGTGTTTTTAGAGAGTTTCTATACACTGTTGCTACAACAGTACGAAACTAGTGATGAAATTAACATATTTGTAGTCAGAAATTCATCTTTTTTATTTTTCATAAATATAAAATTCAAGAAAATGCATTTAGTCTCTTTGCAAAGACTATATTTTAAAATATAAAAGAAGAATTTTTAGCTGTTTCTTGCTTTAATCATAGAACAAACAGTCTTTGGTAAGTATTTAAACAATTTTTTTTGACATTTTTGAAATGGCGGTGTAACTTTATGGCTCTGGACAAAATGCATTTGGCAAGACACAAGGCAGGAATGGCTCTTAGGATGGTAAAGGCTGCTGTCCCCTGCTTTAGCACAATCAAGTAACTATGTTACCTTCAGTTGTTATAAAAATTCTGTACATATAAAAAAAAAACTTTAAAAAATTTGACTTCACAATTTGACGCCTTGAAATTAGACTCTGTCTCTTTAAGAAGCTCGTGCTTTTTCAGACACTCCACCTTCAATGTCATCACAACAACGTTTCTCCATTATGCCCTTTACAACCGTTCTTAGGAGCGTTGGACTGAGAAGTAGTTTGTATGAAGAGCTCAGCAAACCTGCAGTTCCACCAGGTGTTTGCTAATTGCGGCTGCCGCTAGTCTGGTGGAGCTGAGTGGGGGAGGGGTGCTCTGTGAAGCGGAAGCTTTGCTGGGAAATGAAGCTCCAAGGAGGAGCTTTGTGGAAATAGGCAGTGCTCTGTGAGTGCAGGGGTTTAGGCACCTCTGAATGGTTGCCATGGAAGATTCAAGGATCCTTAAACATGCATCAAAGAGTCAAAGCAACATTCCAGGTATGCTTTTGTTGAGGGAATGACATTATAGCATGATGTAAAGTTAAAGTAAGTCAATTTTACATTGTACCCCCTCTTTAATAGAACGTTAAGCGGAAGGAAAAATGTTAGAAGAGAAAAATGGCCAAGCAACAGGAATAATTGCAGCATTGGGAGGATTGTGAAGCAAACCCATTCAAGAATTTGGAGGAGATTCATAAGGCATTGAGTCAGAGCTTCAAGAACCACCGCACACAGAGGTCTTCAAGGGTAGTATTATGTAAAATTGATGTAAAATTTCAGTTTTACATCATGTTATAATGTCATTCCCTCATCAAAAACATACCTGGAGTGTTTCCTTGATTCTTTCATACATGTTTGAGAAATCCTTTAATCTTCCATGGCAACCATTCAGCTGTGCAAAACGCCTGGATGGGCTGAGCACCACCTTCAAGACCCCGCTCCTCCTCGGAACTGCAGGTTCTAAGCTTACAAGTTTCTGCCTCACAAAACATCCCTCCCCCACGGCTTCCCCACTCAGCTCCTTCAGACTAGCCAGCAGCAATTAGTAAACACCTGGTGGAACTAGAATAGAATAGAATAGAAATATTATTTATTGTCCCACGATGGTGAAATTTCTGTGCAACAGCCGCAAAGTGGCAGTGACAGGCAATAACAGAAAACAGACTCACTCAAAGAATATAAAATATACCTAAAAACAGAATAAGCAATAAAACAAACTGTACAATAAGGCAAAATTTCAACATGAATACTGTGTAGTTGTAAAAAATACTCCAGTGTAGAGGAATGTGCAACTGAGTTGGTTAATTAAAAATGTACAAGATGTGCATGTCCCAAAGCATTAAAAACACAAGCTATTTACAGTTAGTGACAATAGAAAAACAGTAGAGTTGTACAGACACCAGCATGGATATAAACACTTAATGATTTTATTGGGAGCAGTGATAGTTATAGAGTCTAACAGCTGCTGGGAGGAAGGATCTCCTATAACGCCCCTTAGTGCACCTAGGATGCAGCAGTGTGTCACTGAAGGAGCACTCCACCTCAGCAACAGCTTCATGCATGGGGTGGGAGAGCTGCGCATCTGCTGAGCTAATTATACGAGCTATTTAACAATGAAACGCTGGTAAGAACATAGTTGAAGGGTTAATAGCGGAGCGATGTTGTGATTCAGAAAGAGAGATGGAGTTTTTAAAGACAGAGGTCCAATTTCAAGCCGATAAATTACGAAGTCAAATTTCTTTTAAGTCATATTTGATATACACAGCATTTTCATAACTAAAGGTAACATGGTTACTTGATTGCGCTATAAAACAGCACTATGTGCCTGGAAAACATTTAATACTGCCTGTTTAACAGTGGCATCATGAAAGCGCTAAACAACAAACCAGTTAATTGTGAAGTACCTTTAATGACAAACGCTTCGGCCAATAGGCGAAAGTGGTAGACAGGTTGGTCGTCCTGGGTCAGCTCCTCCAGACCCACCCTGGCACACATTCCCTGGGCGTCCCAGTACCGGCCCTGAACATAGTGCACTTTGGCCATCAGCAGTAGAGCCTCATTCAAGTACCTGGGCTGAACAAGAAATACATAGTTACACAAACGATGGCATGAATGCGACGAAATTACTGGCAAAATACTTCCAGTTAATTATTTCCAAATGACTGGACCCAGAAAAAGACCTGAAGATGAGACTGACTGTGAGGCGGCCTCGGCTCAGGATGGTGTTGAGGTAGCCTTTGGCCTTGGAGAGTCTGGCCTGAGTCTTCTCCATTAAAGGTGTGGAGCTACGTAAAAGATCCATGTTTTCCAGCAGGCACTCCTCCAGCAGGGCCTCGGCCATCAGCAGCGTGCCGTAATCATCTGCAGCGTGGGATTGAAGAACGTTAAAAGCAACAGAACGAGCCTGAACTCAGGGTCAGAGATCATCCGTTTCTGTAGCCAAAGCAAACCTTCTCTCAGTTTATCAAAACTAGAACTCAAAGAGCAGAACAAACATGCCTGAAACAGGGTTTCTGTTCCATAGCTACAGTTTCCATTTGAATCCTGCACATACAGTAAGACAGTGGTGTCCAAACTTTTTGCACCAAAGACCAAAATCCCCAAGCTGAAAGTCCTCAGGGGCCAAAATTTTATTTTTCTCCCCAATTAAAAATTCAGATATAATATTATTGTGAATTCTTTCTTCTTTACCTGCACAACAATAAATTAAACAAATAATATTTTACTGAAATGAACATTAGTATGACATTTGCCTTTTTGGGCCAATTATTTTTTATTTTGATAGTCTATTAAATGTATTTAGTTCATTTCTAGCAACAAAAATGAGAATTTTCTTTTAAAACCTTCGCTGTGTTTCTCAGAAAAAAGTTGTTGGATATCTGTGCCATAACATTTTATGAAATAAAAGCAAATGAAAGAAAAAATATTTGTGTTGTACGTGACATTTTTAAGAAGATATAAACGTGCCATGGAAATCTCATTCTAAAATAATTACAAAACATGCCCATCTGCATCGATTCCATATGCCACAGAAATGTCTACCATTCTTGAAGTGCAGTCGGGGGTCACACAAAATTATTCCAAGGGCCACAAATGGCCCCTGGGCCTCACCTTGGACACCCCTGCAGTAAGAACTCCTCTAACTCATTGTATTAAGGTTTACACAGAAGCAAAAACAACTGTTCTCTGATTCAAACTCTGTATCTGTGTAAACACACACCAACATACTCGAGTAAAAATTTCCTGTTTAGCTCCTCCGGCCCGGGTGTGTTCTGATGCCAACTCTTTGAGTTTTGTTTATGCTCAGATATACTTGACATTTTTGCAGGTTTGTTTATCACCGCAGCCAAGGAGAAACGTATCTCTGAGGAGAAAGTGGGGGATAAACACCAGGACACGTTTTCCTCCAAAACCACAGCGAGAGACACTGAATTCAACTGAATTTGTTGCTTGCTTGTTGTTACAGGCTTCAGAGGGTAACGACTATCGCTGCCAGACGTTAGTTTTCAGCCTTTAGTTTGTGTTTCTCATGTTTTCCTCTCAAATTCCAATTTCCACATTGCTAGGTTGGCTAAGCTGTTTTTTTTGTTTTTTTTTTTTTTTTTGTTGTTGTTGTTTTTTACATAAATGCTGCAAACACTAACATGGGATCAAGAAAAGCAAGGGAAAAAAACAATTTTTTTTTTGTTTTTCTAATGTGTTTAAGGCCTAAAAATGGTACGGTCTGATTTTGTCTCTGAGGAGCATGTGTGCATCTGAGGTTTCTCAGTCAGTTTTATCAGCTGATAACAAACACCTAAAACATTAGGTTCAAAGCTTGGTAGCAAAATGTTGGCATTATGGCAGTGACTGAGCTTTTCCAGTTCTTAACTCGTTAAAAAAAAAAACAGAGCAAAGAAGCAGTTTTCCAAAGCTACAGAGCCAAAAATATATCTTCTTGTAAATGTTTCACCCTATGTCTGTTACAATATGAGCTTCTGTCAAAGATCTCTGTGCACAAATGTGTCACACACCTGTGTTTTTGTCTTGTATTCCTACCAAACAGGTGTCTAAACATCACCACTCAAATGAATAAATGCTGATTTGAACAACAGGTTGTGTTTCTGATGACCTTTCCAATCCCCGAGCCAATCTTGGGAGAAATTTCCAGTCACTCCATGTTTAAAATCATAATTTTTTTAAAACCTTGGCATACCTTGATGCCAGAAACCAGCCAATGCCAACTGGAAACCATTTAAATGGATATTTATGTGTTCCACAGTAGTGTTGCTATAGTTGTTGCTTTAAATGACATAAATCATAGTTTTTAGAGCCATAAAACTTAAAAATCTTGAAAATCTTGAAAGTGTTAAGCATAAATAAATCACAATTAACCTTCCCATTCTTCAAAACACACAAGTAATTTAAAAATGCACTTTTCTCTTAAAAGGGGCTTTTGATTTACACCTACGAAATCACAAAGGCAATATCATATGTGGATGGTGACGGGTTGTCTGCAACCCTTCTTCGTTGGAAAAATTTCACGGTGACTGTACAACCGATTGTTTTCTTGACAAAAAAAGAGATAAATGTGTCAAATGGATGCAGAAAAAGATGGACTGAGCCCTTTAACTACCAATACCATCAACGCAGGAAATGTCCGTGAGCTCAACTGAAGTAAACTGGGAAGAAACACTGAATCCTTCTTGACCACCAAAAAACAGCCTGTCTATTGGAGACACCTTTCCCATAGGTTTATATGACAATAAAGCAATGACCAACCTAAAACTGAGAGATGAGGACACAACGCCGTTTATGTCACGGCTATTACCGATAGCTCGCACAGGGAGTCAACAGTCAGACCACTGGGTCAACCAAACTTGTTGTTTGTGAGCATAAAGTTTATCAGGCAAGAAAATACTCTCTTTCATGGATAATTGCTGCAGCAGCATCGTTTGTTATCGGTTTGACAGAAAATTTGTCTGCAGAGTATTTGAACCTCCCTTTCATTCTGCGCATCACTCAGTATTAGTTTGAAGTAGCGTTCTAGGAGTTAACGATGTGTTGTAAGGAAACTAACTGTGGACAGAGTTACAGAGTTTTAGGAGTGTGACAAAGGGGGAGCTGAGGATTTACATTTGGTTGGTGTTGTACAGTTTAACCCACAGGAGTAAATCACTTAGTGATTATGTGGAAAAAAGTGAGACTTGCATCGCTCTCTATTATTAGGTATCAGTGACAATGCTGGTCAGAAGTGGAGCAAAACTTATAACATCTCCCTAAAAGTTGCTATAATTTCAATATTTTGAAAGTCTCACACAAGTGTCACAAGTGGAAATTTAGCACAGTGGTAAATTACTGGCAGACTGGGCTCACCACAGAGTGCTTTTAAACCCCCCTGTAGGGTGCTGGTTTGTTAGATCTGCAAGCTACTGTACACATACAACAATTTTCCTGACCTCCTCCTGACTGGATAAATCACCTTATAATTACTCACTTTATGAATTTCAATTCATCGTAGGAAACTTTTTACTATTTTTTCTTCTTCCTTTCATGCAAATATTTCTCAATTTTGGACATTAATATAATTACTGTGAGCTAAAAAGCCTGAAAAGAAAAAGTTGTAAAAATGGCAACATATCCAGTACTTAAATACTGTTAATAACCAGCATGGTAATAGTTCTCCCGTTAAAAGTAATCTATTGCCAAAATCAAATTTCCAGTCACTCCAGTCACTCCAGTATTTTCTCTGGCTCTTCAGTAAGGGGACTTTAAACCATAGGAGTGCTATGATAAAAACAAACGATTCTGAAAACATAACCTTATAAGGCAGTGGTATACCTTGAGACCAGGAACCGATCCAAACCCAGCAAACATAACATGGCTGCTTTTTATTGCTGACAGAGTCGGGCGAAGGTTTAATATATGACTACCTTAACTACCATGAAGTTCCTCTATCTGCAACCAGCTCCTCTTGATGCACCTTGCACACTCGCTGCGAGATCAGCTAATGTGAACCATGCAGGCGCACAGTAATACCACATTAATTTAACACTTGAGTGCACGATCAGTCAGTTGTAAGCACAACAACAGACGGCTGTAGTCAGGACACTCGAACCCATATTTACTCTGCGTAGGTGAGGGGTGGAGGCAGGTGCATTAGTGAAATGCCTCAGTCATGCTTTATGAGGTGCAGAAGGAAAGTGTTTGCTTGTCTTTTGTGGAATGATTTCGAGTGTAAAGGCAGAAAATTATAAGACTGATTTATAAATCTGGCTTAACATTAAAGTGAGCGACCGAGAGTTTTGATCAAGATGTGCTTAAATGTCAAACAAACTCTTATCGTATTTACTGTAAACTTCCAGGGAGATGTTTTCTTGTAAATGGGCAGGTTGTGATAAATACTTTTCATTGGTTTTATCTGTATTATTTGGCAAAGTTTGGGAGACCTTCGACTAACGTAAGCCACTCTATCTTGTTTGGAGTCCAAGGTCCAACTGGTTTACAATGTGATAGTATGCTCACTGCAAAAAAAAAAAACAAAAAAACAAAAAAAAAAAAACAAAAAAAAAACAAACAAAAAAAAAAAAAAAAAAAGACAAAACATATGTACCCAAATAGTAGGAATTCCTTAAGATTTTTGTTTTCTTTGAAAAATTTGTTATTTTACGACTGATCCTCCAAGTTCCAGCTTTAATTTGTAGATTTCAGTGGCGTTAAAATTAAAGTCTGTTTCATCTGGAAAGAATGTCCAGAAACTTCCAATAACATTCCAACTTCAGGAGCCTCCTGGATCAGCTTAAATATGGATGAAAACCAGGTTACTTTCCCACATTTAACGTTTAACAGTGTGCAGATCATAGATGTGTTAGTAAGTTCATCAGAGCAACCAGGAAGTGACGGGACATGCGTGCACCCGCTTCCCAGCCTCCAGGTGCAACCGGCGGTCACTCACCGTCCTCGTGGATCCGCGCAGCGTGCATCTGCTCCACCAGCGCCAGGATCTTGCCCCACTGGCACTCGGCCCGGTAGCGCTCCAGCTCCGCTTCCAGCCGGACCTGCGTGAAGGAGACCCGGGACGCCATCGCCGCTCTGTCCCGGTGGTGGTGACCGTACTCCCCGGACACGATGGGAGTAACTGCGGACTAACCAGGGCAAATAAACGGGAGATGTTTGAGTGGGCAGGGTTGGGTGGGGTGAGGTGTGGGTCATTACTGTACGGGCGCAGGAAACGGCAAACTAAATCCAGATGATTATGTTTTATTTATATGTTTTTAATGTAAACTTGTTGAAGCAAAACAGAAAAAAAAAATCCACTTCAATAAATCAGAACATAGATGGAAATCAATTTAAAAAGTGAAACTCATTTAGTTTATAGATTGAAATACTCCAGCCCCCTTTTTTCATTTGAAAGATTTTGTCTTACAGTTAATGAAAACCCGAAATTCAAAGAAAATGTTGATATTGCATTAAAACAATTAAAAAAAATTACAAAAAAAAAAAAAAAAAATACAAAAAATGATTCTAGTCAGTCATTGAAAGACTGCTGAGTTGATATTCATGCTCCACAAGGAGGGTGAGACACACAAGTGTTAAATGCTAAGGAAGGCTGTTCACAAAGGGCTGTAGTATTGTAATGGACAGTTTAGTGGAAGGAAAAAGTGTGGTGGAGAAAGGTGCACAAGATACAGGAATGGCTGCAGCTGTGATGGAATAATAAAGCAAAGTCGGTTCAAGGTTTTGGGGATTGTTACTTTTTGAAAGACAGGCCAACCTAAACTGCTCACATACTGCAGATTCCAAAGCATGTTTTGTTTTTTGTTTTTTTGAAGTGGAGTTCATTAAATATGAGTCAGCTTTTAAATTTGCCACCTGTTTTCCATATAAAAAAATGTATTATTCATTTATTTATTATTTACAATTAAAATAATGAAGCTTTTAAATTGAAATATTTTAAACTGTTAAATTATATTCTAACAATGTAAATAATAAATAATAATTTACAGGTTTCCTGTAAACATGCTGAGTAGTTTTGTCTAGTTTGATAATTATGTTAATAGGGCTATAAGCTTTGCATGTCTTTATTATTATTATTATTATTATTATTATTATTATTATTATGTGTACTTTCTCATTTTACTATTGCTAATTTATTTTATTAGGTGTTATTTTTACTTTTTAAAGTTTATTTATATTATTGCTATTTTATTTAAATTGATGTATTTTATTAGTATTAATTAATTAAATGTATTTTAATTTTTCTACAGTCATAAATTTTTTTCTTTTATTCGGGTCAAATTAGACTTCCAGAATACCTATTTACAAATAAATCTCAACAAGTAATTTAACTTTTTAATTTTTCACGTGCTTGTTGACAACACAACCAGTAGACTTGGCTCTTCCTTCTACTGTACTGACTGTATGGAAACACTGTACACTGGACAGGATTGCAAGAGCAGCTGAGTAACCCAATCTCTGTCATTTATTTACATTTTTAAAATAAATAGTACAAGCTGGCTGAGATTACTGTCACACAGGCAATTTAGGGGATTCATTGCTGCCTAACTCTTAAAACATATGATCTTTAATGCATAATGTAGAAGGAATTAATATGGGCGGGTGAGCAAATCAAATTCTGGTTGGGGCTTCATTAAACTTTGTCCAACCCTGCCTGAGAGACTTTGATTTGTAGCAGTATGAAGGCGGGCTGCTCATAAAAGCCAAGTCTCTAATCTTTTTCCGTTAACACTTTAACTGGATCAGGCAGGGCTTAAGAAACAGCAAAGCAAAACTGTGGCTGGACACAAACAACAGGATGCATAGCCTGTAATATGATGCCATGTTTATAAAACAATATTGGTTATTGGTGGGGGGAAAAAAACGTAAATACAAATACTTGGCTCGCTCCCTGATCTGGGTTCTGCATCACTGGCAGGCTGACACCAGCTTACCTCCCTTGGCTCAGATACAAATGAATACATCTGTTCGTCTCTGCTCCATGACATGTACTTGAACTTTATGAAACACTAGAAAGTGCCACCCAGTTAACACTGTTGGTGTATTTTTATACCATTAAAAACTAATAATACAAGGGAGAACTCCGTGGGTAAATTGAAGGGAAATAATGTCTACCAGCAGCTTGAATAAAATGAACCACGACACAGGGGTAAACACAAGGGAGAATGGTTATTCACTACAGAGTCTAAGTCAGCTACTCCGAGACATTAAGAGAAACCTCAAGCATCTTGAAGAGAGATTTGGCAGCGTCATTTTCTCTTGGGAAAGTTGACATTTGGGTGACATGAAAAGCGCCTGTGCGTCTCCTCAGAGGGCGTCCAACCACACAGCATGCCCCTGTCTGATTAATCTGGGTCTGAGCATTCAGCGGCGGATTTGCTCCCCCTGCTGACTGGAAAGTGTCACTGCTCCCTCAAAGCTTTCCATCTGGCAAAGATGGTTCACTACCCACAGGAAAGGAAGTCATTTGTAGGCTTTCCTGATATAGCCAGGAGTCATTAAGGCACTTATACTACACTAGTTAGAGATATAATCACACAAATTACAAGTAGCACTTTTTGACAACTGCTGGTACTTTATTCCAGCTAATTAGAGAGGAAATATAACTGGTCAAATAAACTGCTTTACTTTGAGAAAACAGGTCCTAATAAGTAGGCTTTTACGGTGGCCCAGAAGGGTCAACAAAATGCAGACCACAATGCAACAGCAAAAGCCACAACGCTACAACAAGAACCACAACACAACAGCCAAAAAGCCTCAATGCAACAACAAAAGCCACATTGAAACAGCAAAAGCCACAACACAACAGCTAAATAGCTACAACCCAACAACAAAAACCACAACTCAACAGCAAAAGCCTCAACATAACAGGAAATACCACAAGGGAAGTTATGCTACAACTGTGGAGTTTCAAATGTGCCAAAAATATTTGTGTATGTTAACGCATTGTACATGTTCACTAACCATGAGTTACCATTTGGGTATGTCTATATAACTGGCGGCAGAGCTTTGGGCTGGTCCTCTAGATTAGACTAAACTAGTAGATTAATGTATACCAGTTATCAAATTCTGCCTGCTGATTTACTCAAGACCCATAATGTGTGAAGTAATTGACTAGTGTATGTACAAACCTGACTAATCAGCTAATGAAACGTAACACTAGCTAACTAGCTTAGCATTAGCTAACAAGATAAAGCTTTTTTGACCTTCGTACTTTCCTACTGCTACTAGAAAATGGGAACTTGTTAACTTATGCAAGCGAAATGTTTACTAGTTGACTGAAGCAGTTCAAAATGTTGAACTGTGCTAAGTAAACTTGTGACACTCAAAATTTTCCTTAGTTGTTTTCTGCCAACTAGTTATTACCATGCAAACTTTACTAACTACTTTACTAGTAACCCTAAAATGTATAAACTAGATGGCCAGTGCAAAGTACAAATTTTACAAGTCAACAAGTGAGTGTTTATACGTATTTTGGTTCACAAGCTAAACTGTTTTTGACCTTCCCAGTTTACTACTGCAACTAAGCAATGCAACAATGCTAGCAAGTTCATTTGTGCAACCAAAGTATTTTTGTTTTTAACCAATGTGCCTCAAAATGTTTACAAGTTGGCTTTTTCATGTGAAATATCTGGAAAACACACCCCTGGATTTTAAGAATTTATACCTGACAAATTTGTACTTAGCTCTATTTTTTGTACATTCATAAATATAATCTATATTTCTTCTTATATATTTCTCCTTAATATCATCATAGTTTGAATAAAATTAATTTTCTAGATTTATTAATCTTATCTTGCTGATAATAATATTATACTGTATATATGTTAGTGACTGTTAAAAGTAATATGCTTTAATACCACGAAGTTGATATGAAAAATAAAAAACAACTGGGAGTTTCTGTTGATTGTCTTCAATATATTATATTCTTGTTATGGATTATTTCAATAATTGATGAAGAAAAATTAGGGATGCACGATGTATCTGCATTAGCATTGGTATTGGTCGATTTTAGTCATTTCTTATCAATGTCGGTTGAATAAGTAAATTTGGGCTGATATTAATAGCCCATTTCATCTTGTTACTGTTTCTGTGTGTGTTCACGAGGGGTGAGGGTTGGAAATGTCAGATTTGTTTGGGCAAGTGATAGTGATGCAGTGCAGGATTGCAAGATGTTTACCTGAAGTAGAAAAGCAATGGCCATAAAAGTTCTACAGCAGAAAAGCAATGTCAGGGGTTTGGTTGTTTTTTTTCTGTGTTGAAAGGGTAGGGAAATATATAGTATATATAAAATTGTTGAAAATATCGGTTGTTGGCCATAACAGCAATATTAATATTGTATGTAGATATTCCTAGAAGACCTGGACATAGAAAAACATGAAATAAAGAGAAATTTCTACCTTTGTACGAGTACTGTGGAAATTAAAATATGTTTTCAGATGTTTTGTTGTTTTTGTAAGGTTCTATGAAAATGTTTTATTAAATATTATTTTAAAAAATGCTCTGTTTTGTATTTTGCACAGGTGTTGCACAAACATTAGATATGTACACATGTTCTAGACATTGTAATGATCACATTAACAATTTGAAAAGATATTTTACATTCTTACTGTTTAATTAATCTGGTACGGTAAATCACAGAGATATTCACAGAGCTCTTGCCCAGCCAAGGTTTTTCAAGCTGTGGTAGTTTGTGACCCTCTGAGGGGGAGCTGATATACAAATTTCATATTCAATAGCATTCCAAGACTGAACAATAGGGTTCAATCTCTAAGTCTGGGGAAAAAACAGAAAAAAGGTAAACATTTGTATATAACTTAAGTTTTAAATAGAGTTCTTATAAGCCCCTACACTGAAAGAGCCTCCTTGTTTACATCTTAATTATGTTTTGTTTATTTGTTTGTTTATTAGCTTAACAGTCAAGCTAAGAAAAACTTACACTAAAGAACAAAGATAAAAATGTTCTACTGTAAAATCTTTTTTTGTGAAATGTTTGGTCTAAACCCCATTTAACAGCGTTAAAAAACGGAACTCTCCTGTTCGCTTTGAATCGTTTCCATAACAACGGTCTCCCCTTCCAATATGGCGTGGGCGTTGATGTGTCTTTCAGACGGTTATTTAGCAATTCTAACGTTTAACGTTAAAACAGAAATATAATGTCTGTTAATATAGATGTCAGGGCAGTCACGAATTTATGTGGCTTTATTTGATTCATTAAATGATTCAAACCTCTTTGGTGAAATATTTTCTGGTACATTTAAGTTTTTAAAGTTTGAAATGTTGCAAGAGTTGAACGTTGGAGGAGGGATGTCTCTCGCTTCCGTTGTGAAAGCTTTGATCGTGTTGACCAATCAAAATGAGCTGTCGTGTCCATAACACGCTACGGGAAGTTGCTTGGTCCATAAAAGTTCAAAGCGCTTACCGTCGCCAACAGAAAAACGAGAAAATAACACCTTAACGGTTTGCAGCGGAGACACCGATTACTTGAAAGTGAGGATTCGAGTTGGGTGTTTTTGTTTACTGTGGCTGAGTAAATGTTGATTTCGTTTACTTCTGTAGCGGATTTTTGGTCTGGAAATTTGGGAAGTTATTTGGGAAGCAGATGTGTGTTGGCTAACGATAATATTTGTTTACCCTTCTCTTCTTTAGGGCATTTTACTGGAACCATATGTACACAGGACAGAGCTCTTCAGGGTGAACAGCTGTTACTAATATTAGTCTATATTGATGACATGTGTTTCAGTAGAATTGGTTTAGTTGCATGGATTTACAGAGGAGTATATGTAAAAAGGATGGTATCTAAATGAAGTTATTGTTTCTCTCTCCCCTTCAGAATGAGGCGTCGTGCAGCGTGGGGGGGTTTATTCCTCTTCCTGTCCTGCTCTTTCCTGTGTGCTCACTCTGAGTTGTCTCCACACCAGCAGCAGCCCCCTCCTGTAGTAGGAGACTCAGCTCATATAAATCGCCTTGACAGAAACATGGTGCAAGACAAAGAGTGAGCAACACCTCTGAAGTCCAGGCACATCATCCAGGTCACTGTTCACTCTTGAGTCTAACCCAAGACCTCTCTGTGGTGTTTCTTTCTCCTCTATTCTCAGCCACATCATGGAGCACTTGGAGGGGGTCATCGACAAACCTGAGAAAGACATGACGCCTCAGGAGCTTCAGCTGCATTATTTTAAGATGCACGACTACGATGGAAACAACCTGCTGGATGGTCTGGAGTTGGCCACGGCGATTACACATGTACACAAAGAGGTAGGTACAGTGTGTGCTGCAACCACAGCCAGGGGAGAAAAGAAAATACTCCCCCAAAACAATTAGGGGCTCCCAATGAGCTGAACAAAACTACCAACATTTTCTTTAAGAACTCTTGAATGCACTCTCACTGTTTTGAGCTACATTTGAGGGACTAGCGCTGTGGCTGTATGAGTTCATGTGCAGAAGCCATGTTGCATTAAAGCTGCAGTATGTAACTTTTACAAAAACTTTTTTTTTTTTTCCCCCGTATTTGTTAAAACTGTCACCATGACAGTTTGGTATGAGACAGATAATTTGTGAAAAGATGGAGCTCCTCCACTTCCTCCCTGAGCCGCTATTGCCGTCTAAAGCAGGTGTGTCAAACTCCAGTCCTCGAGGGCCAGTTTCCTGCATCTTTTAGATGTGTCTCAAGTCCAAAGCGACTGAATCAAATGGTTGCGTCACCTTCTCATGCACTCAAGTTCTACAGAGTCCTGCTAATGACCTAATTATGGGATTCAGGTGTGGTGTTGCAGAAACAACTCTAAAAGTATCAGGACACTGGCCCTCAAGGCCTGGAGTTTGACACCTGTGGTCTAAAGAAGTGCACCCCCCACCCTAAAACAACCAATCAGAGCCAGGAGGAGGGGCTTAGCGCTGTCAGTCAGCCTCCTGTATCCACTGCTACTGGTGGAGAAACAACTCACCGTTCCAGTAAAACTGTTTATCCACCGTCATCGGTGGCCATGCTAACTAGTCTTAGCATTAGCAGCAGGCTATGTTGTAGTGAACCAGCAGAGAGCAGGGGGAGTGTGTGAGACCCTCCTCCTGGCTCTGATTGGTTGTTTCTGACTGAGTGGTGTATTTCTGCAGTTAGTACTGGGAGAAAGAAGGGGAGCTTGGTGTTTTGTTTTTTTTTTTTTTTTTCTCCCCAGATTATCTCTTCTATTGTCACAACATGATTTTTAACAAATATGTTAAAAACATACTTTTCATAAAAGTTACATCCTGCGGCTTTCAGATGTGTAGATTATGTTGATAAAGGATTACGAGTTAAATCACACAAACTAATATCTATTACATGCAGTTAATACATTGAAGTCATTTTAAAGTTACAGTGTGCATTATTACATTTTAAACAAAGGATTTAGTAAAAACATAGTTTTTACTTTCAACTGCAGTTTGTTTTTATTTCCAGTTGAGTCTCACTATATGTGGTATTCAGCATATATCTCTCTATCTCTGGGAAGTTCTGTAAATCCTTTTTTAACTATTTGAAGTCCAAAATTTTACAGAGGGATTATTCCCCAGTGTTCAAGACAGCATATTTGGGAGAAAATTAAATAGTTGACATCTGAATAAAGCAGAAAACATCTGCAACAATGTCTGTTGGATTGATGAGACCAAAGTAAGGACTTTTGGCGATAACGGGGTGTTCCTGCATCCTTAAAAAGTCTTACATTCATAAAAAAAAAAATATAAGTTGGTCTTAAATACGTTAATCACAGATCTTAAATTTTGTTGTGTTCAAACAATAGTTTTGTTAAACTCCTTGTGAATTACAGGAGAAAGGGGAGCACAGCCAGCCAATGAAGGAGGAGGAGCTCATCGCGCTAATCGACGACGTCCTGAGGGACGACGACAAAAACAACGATGGCTACATCGATTACGCAGAATTCGCCAAATCGCTGGAGTAGATCATCTTGCTGTCTCTTCGTTTCCGCAGGAATCGACGGAGAATCCCGAATGAGGGGAGGGACGGCAAGTTTGCGTAGTCTGAGCCAAACTTGCTTCGTCTTTCACGGACAGTTAATCAGGGGTTCTTGTAATTTACAAAGCTTGTGACAGTTCTTTCATACCAGATGGTCGGAGCACAGCTCCCTGTAATTTCACAAAAACAATAGACTTTGTACCCTGTTTTTGTAGATTTCACCATTTTAAAGGGTCAGTTTAACCAAATTATTTTTTTATTCAGCCTTTAAGGGCCTTGGAGACCTCTATACGTTGTGTTTTCTACCGAAGTACACCAGCCAACCACTGTACTGAGCGATACGTCATGTTTGGTGAAGAGCTCAGCAGCAGAGCTCCTAAAGCGGTAAACAAACCGATGAAGTAGTTTGGTTGAACTGACTCTTCACTTTTCAGCAGCATTTAGTACGACGGACTAGTTAATTTCAAACTCATACGCACGGTTTTTGAACTAAATATCGCATACCAGCTGTTTGAGTCTCTACATTTAGGACCAAATGATTCCTTGTGATGATAATTGGGCAAATATGGCAACAGATAGGGGGCCTTGATTAGATCAGCGTCAATCATCAGAGGAAGTTAAACCTCGTTTAACTGATGATCAAGTTTTACCAGACAGCGCGGCGCCTCAAAACGAGCCAAACAACGTTCCCTTCTGGTCAGCCGGAGGATGCACGGCTCTAATCAGTCACAACGGGAATGTAAAGCAGAGCTGCATCAGATTCTGCAACACTGAATAAGCTAGACTGAAAGCACACTGGCAGACTCTTCTGCAGGCTGGAGTTTCAGAAAAGCACTTGAATGCAACACATTTGCTTCAGATGTTAGCTGCCTTTTTTAAAACGCATACAGTTCAAATTCATCAGGTCAAGTTTGTTGATTCCATCTGCATTTGCCTCTGATGTATACTTTTTCATATAGATGAACTCTATTTTTGTTGCCAAGCAGTGTTGATTCTTCAACCAGCTCTGACTGTAAACTAAAATGATGTAAAGATGAGGAACTGTAACTCTGGAATGTGAAAAGAAAACTGTTCTGTTACTTTTAAGGTAAATTATCTTTGGTTCTGGCAGATTAAACTCATGAAATCGTTATTCTCTGATCTATCTGTTTGGTTTTTATAAATCAAATTTCTAGGCAGTGGAGTAAAAGTAAGAAAGCCACCCAGAATTTATACATTTTGAAAAGTCTTCACTGAAATCACAAAATCTTACCAAGTATTTTTGGTCTAGTGCAAATATCTTGAATACACTTGAAATAAAACAAAACGAACTTACAAGTAACTCGTCAGAAGATGCAGGAGCTTGTTTTAAGTCAATAATTCCTTAATATTGATGAAAAAATTCTAGTTATAAGTGAAATAATCTGCCAGTGGAACAAGATATTTTAACCTATAATATGGGAAAATGTCTTGTTCCACTGGTATTATAACTATAACTTTTTCATCAATATTAAGGAATTGTTGACTCCTATAGCTGCTGAAAAGTATTCAAGACTATAATCTAGACCAAAAATACTTGGTAAGATTTTGTGTTTTTGCAGTGTTGGCGTATTCTCATGACTGCTGTAGGAAGGACATAGTGGCTCATTATTGATCCACCACACATGGACCGTGCGTACCGGCATGGATCAGAGCATTTAAACCTGGACTGGCCATGCTGAGCTCATACCAATGCTACAACCTTATCACAGTCACACCAGCCTTGCATATTTCTGAGTTATTCTTTATAATGCTTTGGTTACTGCAACTGCTGGATATGGACTTCAGCAAAAAGAATCCAAATTACCCAAACTAATAAATGCTCTGCTGTGCTCTGGACCCCCATGGACTTCCTGTGGAAAACGAGTGTGCACACACCTCCAAATTGCTCATAGGCTGAGCTGTGCTGATTGCTATTTAACTGCAACATTTATCTACCAAAGGAAAGCTCTTGCACATTTCGGGATGAGGATGAAAAGAGTGCAAGAGGTCGCTCAAAAGGGTTTATAACACAATTTTAAAGAAATTGCAGCACAACTCTTAAAAAAACCTTCATATTTCAGATCTAATGTGTCATTGGCTTGTAGGGATCAGTGAAAACAAAGATTTCAAATTAATGTGTAATTCCTGCTAATAAACAGATGTAAAGGCTGATGGCGATTCCTCCTCAAGAGGGCTGAAACTGATGGTGGATATGCAGAAACCTCCCATACTTCAGTTCCACAGACTAAGTCAACATCTCAGAGGTGACGATGCTGGGTTGTGACGGCTGGGCAAAGGAAAAAGAAAAACTGAACCAAAATGAGGTTAACCAACTTTTCCTCCTCGATCAAGTCACTGTACATTCAAACTGTCTTGCAAAGTCTTGGGCAGTCTTGATGTGTAGCTAATATGCTATGTATTAATGTGTTGACATTATTAAAACTCTTGTTTTAAATAAAAATAAAAATCCAGTCAGGTTATTTGTGCACCAGTTTAAAACAGGAGTCATTTCAAGAAACTTTATGAAAAGAGGCCCACTTCATAACCTAATACTTTGAATGTAATTCATTCTAATATCATTCAAGCAAACACGGGGCAGAGGAACCACTTTACTGCTAATGGGCAGAAACCAGAATATTAAGGAACAGATATCTGCCTTGATTGCCTGAGGTTGAGCGCAACAGGAAGAGATGCAGGCAAACACAGAAGCACTGGGCCAGGAATACTTTCAATCTAAAGAAAAACTGGGAGAATACAAAGCACCGATAAATTGGCAGGCCAATAAATCGACCCAATTTCCTTACTTTTGGGAGATCAGTGATAGGTCAATACTTACATGTGAAACCGTTCTTATCCATCGATCTTATCTACCACCACAAGGGTCTGAAAATCAGCCACTGTCCCATTTTGCTTTGCCGTGAGAGAGGGCTGACTGACAGACCCGACCCCTGCTTCAAACAGATCATTTGGCCGTAAATGCAAAAAAATGTACCTTTGATTTCACCCTAAATCAGCAGCGTGGTTAAAAAAAAAAAAAAAAAAAAAAAAAAAAAAAAAAAAAAAAAAAAAGTATGTACTATTTTGAGTATTTAAAGCTTTTTATTAATAGGATATCAATATTGGTACAACTTTTAAAGTGAAAAAGCTCTTTTTTTGCCTGCTAAGATGTTTCTTCTGCATGGAGGAATGGCAATTTACTGCTACAAGGGGAACGTTGAAGCTATACCAGCAGCTGTTCAAAAGCAAAAAATGACATGCTGAAATGAAATAGTTGAAATTGCTGATGAAGATGATGAAAGTCCATATTTTAGATCATGCAGATCTTAAAACGACCGCTAGAGGGCAGTAGCTTCCCCATACGTTTAGCACATACTGCAACTGCTTCAGTGGGGACTTACAAATCAGAAAATCTTGCTTTCAAATAAAGATGTATTTATAGTTTTTATTGTGGCTTTATTTAGGAAGAACTGACATGTACAACTGGCACAACTAGGGGGGCTACACTGAGTTTCCCTTTTTCTTCCTAGCTCCAGGGGGAAGCTGTCTCCATAGGCTGCATGGAGCCCAGGGGGAACATGGGTGAGGCAAGGTTGGTTCTCAGCGAGCCATACCAGTCATCGTGCTGGCGCTGAGGGGCTGGCTGTGGGGGGCTGCTGGGACACGGGCAACGGCTGACTTGGCTTTGGTGGCGGGAGTACGCACCGGGTGGTAGCATGGAGGACAGATGAGGGATGTGGGCCAATGGCTGGGGGTAGTACTGTCGAGACAAGCCCCCCATCAGTGCCCTGTGGCCTGTCACCACACCCACAGGGAACACTTTCTGGGAAGCCCGCTCATGTTTGCGCTGTTTGGCTCTTCTGTTCTGGAACCACACCTGCTGAGACAAGATAACAGTGACAGCAACTATGGTCAGCTATCAAAAAGCTTCTGGCATAACTCTGGCTGAAACACTGACTGCTCTTATTGGCAGAATTGGTAGAGTTTATGTAAATTAGTTGGTTCCAGAAGTCAAGAGTGTGGGATGCCATTCCAGAATCTCAATGTCTTCTTTATTCATTCAGGATCAGTTCTGATGTGTTTTCAGGACCCAAACTGTCGGCCTCAGATGAAAGGAAATTAGGCTACATTCACACAGCAGGCAAATGTGACACAAATTCAATTTTTTTTGCCCATATGCAACCCAAATCCGACTTCTTCACAGCAGTCTCAATGGCCCAGTTCTGCTTTTTTTACCCTCCAAAAAAAATCGGATTTGTGCCATTTCCATATGTGGTACTAAATCGTACACATATCTGACAGCAAAGCGCCTGCTATCAGAATGGTCATGTGGCATTTTATCCGAGTTTTACATCATTGATGTGAGACGTGGAATACTTCTGCACCAGAAGAAGCCAGACATGGTAAACCAGACATAAACAATGGCTGAAGGAAGCTTCCTTCGTCTTGATATGATCTTGAGACAATACTGTTGGCTTCCATTGTTCAACAACTTTAAAATCGATCCATAGACGGCGGCATCCATTATTACTTCCATAAGCAGTGCCCTGCTGTGTGACCTCTACGTTCTTCTTATGCACATGCGGGTCGCTTTGGGTTAAACTGTTAACACAGACGTCTGATATTGACTGATTTTAAAATGAAGATTATTTCAAAATAAAAGCCTCATTGCGCTTTAGCAACTCTCTACATAATAAGTTGAAAAAAGAGTACAGTGGGATGTTGGCTTAGGACGAAGGATCCATGTGTGTGATAGCACACATTCTAATGGTAGCATTTAAGCTAACATTAGCATTTTAGGTCATTTTCGTGTAAAAACATAATCTTTACATACTAAATGAAGTAAGTAAATGTTAGTGAACATGCTGGTGATAACTCACATTGTAATGGTAGTGTCAACATGCTAGTAGGTCAACATGCTAGTGATAGCCCACAGACTAATGGTGGCATTTAAGCTAACATGAGCATTTTGCTAATTTTTATGTAAAAGCATAATCTTTACATACTAAATGAAGTAATGTTAGTGAACATGCTGGTGATAACCCACATTCTACTGGTAGTGTCAACATGCTTGTCACTCAGCATGGAAGATGGCGCCCCTGGACGTGCTGACATTACTCTGAACTATGGAAACCCAAGGAGTGTATTGGTGAAAAAAAAAAAAAATCCAGATTTTCCAAGAATTAAATCTTCAAAAACCAAAAATGTGATTAATCGATGAAATCACCAGCTACAGGTGCAAATTTCTAAGGACCGAACAATCCTGCACCCATTTCTTGTTAATAAAAATCAGAGATGAATTTGTCATTCCACCCTGGCAAAACAATAGTTCAAATGAATCAATAAGAGCCCAAAATGAATTCAGGCCCACGTCTGAACGTACTCTCCCTGTGTCCCACCTGTATGCGAGCTTCGTTGAGTTTGGTGACGCGAGCCAGCTCCTCCCTGCTGTAGATGTCAGGGTACTGATTCTGCTGAAAAGCCACCTCCAGCTGTTCCAGCTGCTTGTGGCTGAAGGTGGTGCGGTGGCGTCTCCTGGCAGGGGACGGGTATGCTTTGCTCCCCCTGTTGAGGCTGACGGTCACAGAGGTCTCTGACGTCGTTCCTTTCCTCCCGGGTTCACCTATATCTGCTTTCAGAAGCAAAAAAACAGAAGAAGGGACTGAGGCTTTGCCTGAAAAAGACCTTCATTTTCAGTAGAGACAATTCTCCAGCTCCTATTTCTTGACATCCTTGGCATAGAAGGAACAAAAAACAACAACCTTCACTTGTATGAGTGTAAATCACCAAAAAGGAGGGATTAGACTGAACCAGTGGTTCCCACTGCCAGCAGCAACCTGAGAGCCAGAGAGCTTTGGTTGCCTAAAGACAAGCTCGTGAGAAAGAGATACCAGAAACTGGAGGATTTGACCAAGATTATGTCCACAATCACTGATGAAGGGGGCAATCTGTGGAAATGGGGGTGTGAGATGTCCGTTCACATCACTGCTTTTGTTATTCAGTCTAATGTTTAGTTTTTAATTACAGTGCTGCAGAAAACAACTGGTAACACTAAAATTAAGTTGTATTTCTGGAAAAAAGTGGCAATAAATTGCAATATTTCTCTTAAAGTAACTGCAATTAAAGCTACACCAGCAACTGACAGCATTATGACCTGATATGACTAAAAACATTGCAAATTTCTACAAATAAAGAAGTCACACCCAACGGTTCATGCTCTAATTTAACTGTACGCTTACAAACGAATCAGTTATTTGCATAAAGTGGTCACAGTGAACCAGGACCTTTACATTTAGGGTCAAATCAGTCGTTGTTCATACATTTATTTGCTTTGTCGACCAACCTGCGCTGGAGCTGACTGTAGCCATGTCAGAGTAAAGTTCTGTAAAGTCCTGATGGCTCCTTGGCGTTCCACCTGCTGCCTTTACCTGGGCCATCTCTGTAGCTCTGCATCCCAGCACAGACGCGCAGGCAAGCATAAAGTCCTCCGTCCCTCCCATCTCATTTCCTTTACTTGGTCTGTGGGAGCCAATGGGACGCATTCTCCAACTGGAAACCACACATTTGTGATTGCTTTGCATCATGGAAGGGTAGTAACTAGTTGCAATTACTTGTGGTACTTTCTGAGTTTAAAAAAAGCCTTTCTGGGAGTAGTTTTACTGCATAGTACTTTTCTGCTGGAGGAATATTAGTCTGAGGTAACATTACGAGTTACTTCACTGAATGAAGATCAGAGAAGCTTCAACCAACAGAAGCACAATTTATGTCAAAGTGAGACTTCTTGTTTGTACTCAAGCTTTATAGTATTTTTTTATATAGTTTGCTTTGTTATTTGAAGCTCAACTGAATATACAGGAAACAGTATATGTTGTCACTGGAAGTACTTTGCATTGTTACAACATACAAATAACAGTAAGCATTGGCTTCAAAGGCTTCATGTTGTGTAAAAACTAGATTAGGAAATATGTGTTTTTATTCTGCCTCAATTTATTATTTCATAACGATGCAACTTATTTTGCAACAAATACCAGAATTTGGTCACGCTTTTATATTTTTGTTAGTTTGATCAATTTTTTCTTTTTCTTTTTTACAAATTAAATCAGACGTTATGATCAAACACTCGGCGCTTTTTTGGATGGTGATTCTTGGGAAACGTAGCGCTACTTTCCACTTCTATGCTGATGACGCCCAGATTTATGTGCAGCTAAATCAGCAAAATGCAACCATCTGTTGAAGTGCATTGCAGAAACGAAGGCTTGCATGTCTTGTAGTTTTTTGCATTTTAACGACATAAAGATTGAGGTTATGTTGTTTGGGGCCTAAGCTTCATGTTGACCTGGGCTCACTAAGTATTGCAGCCTTGAGTTTAATGCATAGGTTAGCTCAGCTTCTTTTATTTGAGACAACTCGCCAAAGTAGAGCCTTTTCTTTCTTTGCATCACTTGAGACATCAATTTTTATCACAATTTGTTTACACCATTGTAATGCACTTCATGTCGCCCTCAGTCAGAAGTCGCTTTCTAGGCTCTAGTTGGTTTTAAAGCTGCTGCTTGGCTTTTAACTGCCACAAAAAAGCGAGAGCACATTACTCCTTTTTTTAGCATCCCTTCCCAGGCTTCCAGTTCATTTTAGGATAAATTTTGAAGTTCCTCTGTTTGTTTTCAAGTGTCTTCATGGCCTCGCCCCACAGTATCTGTCAGATCTGCTTCCCTCGCTCTCTCTCACGTCAGCAGATCAGTTGATAGGTGACCGTTCATTCTCAGCTGCTGCCCGGAAACTGTGGAATGATTTCCTCTTAGGCCACATATCAGACAAACTGAGTCTCTTCATGTTTGGTCTGTATCTTTTTTTAATGTTCAATACACATGCACATTATGTACATTCTTGGAAAAAGTGATTCGACTCAGTTGCACGGCCCTAGAATCGTGAGACTGATATGCCTATTTCTGAAAACTGCACAGTATTTTCTGCAAGAGTCTTGAACAGTATAGTATTATTATTAATCTTATTTTTTAAAATTTGTTTTTTTTTTACACTTTAAGAACTTTGTGTGAAACTTTATATCTGTTGCTGCTGTTACACCTTAGTTTCCCCTTTGTGGGACAATAAAGGCTGTTTCTATTCTATTTTAAGTCTTCTCTTAAAGCTTAATTTTTCTTATTGGCTTTTAACTCTGAAGTGTTTTGTGGTTATGGTGTACAGCACTTTGGCCAACTATGTTGTTTTTAAAGTGCTTTATATATAAAGGTAGAATGGATTGAGTAGTTTTATTTCTATTCCTATTCGAAATTGTTCTTTCTTGAGAACAATTTTAGGCTTCTCTGCCCATTAGTCATGCTTTTTTTTTTTTTTTTTTTTTTTTTTGCGACATCTTTTCTATATGCATACATATTATACATCACTGGAAAGCTAAGATTCTTGAAATTTTAAAGATGTATGTCAATCAAAGACACAGTCATATCTGTAGACGCTTTAGCATTAGCAGAGCTAGATTCTTGTTTAGCGAATTAGTGGTTAGTGAACCTAACTTTTTCATTAGCTGTGCCCACTGGCAACAACTACTGCTGATATATTCCCCATTACAACTATGGTGGCCATTTTGAAAAAAGTCCACAAGAAAAAGGAAACACAAGATCAAGAAAATATGTATAATTTCTATGGTTCAAAACATGTTCGGGTATAATTTGACACTAAATCCATTCATCTAGTTGATGATTTTAGTGCAAAAATTAGTTTTCCATGACAACCATAGTGGCCATCTTGAAAAAAAAATACAGTCAATATGATTTCTATAGGTCCAATTGTGTCTGATTTGACACCAAAAGTATTCATCTGGGATAAACACTGGCAAATTTAGTGCAAAAATACATTTTCCTTGATTATCATGGCAGCCATCTTGAAAAATGGTGGCCATCTTGAATTTTTCAGTGACTAATGTATTTCTTCAAATAAGCAAGCCCCTGGGAACATCTGTGCCAAGTTAGGTTCTTGTATCCATATGTAAAAGATTTTCCAGGGGGAAAATTACATTTCCGTACAGAGAGAAGGATCCTTAACAAATACAAATTGTTTAAGACAATTCCTGATCTTCTGACGACTGGATGTCCCTGCAATCTTATCTTAAATTCAGATCGTACGATGCTCAGAGAAACACCAAAAGGAAAAAAAAAAAGAAAAAAACTCAAGAGCTCCTGAATTGTACAGGCTTCAGTTAGGTTGTGAACTAGTAGAGTTCATGAAAGGACAACTAGAGAAACACCTTGTTGTTACTGAGTCAGCGGAAAACTCCTCTAAAAATGTGAGACCGTCTGTCCAACACCTAAAGTCATCAACAGGACAACGAGACAGAATCAAGGTTCTGCAGTGGTCCAGTCAAAGTCCAGACATCACCCTGACTGAAATCCTTCTGGCCAAAAGCAAAACATCTGCAAACTTCAATGAACTGAAGCAACACTGCAAAAAAAAAAAAAAGAGTGGAACAAAACTCCCCCACAGGGATGCAAGGCAATGATGAAGTTGAATAAAAATTTGATATCTTTTTGCTGCTCCAGGTGGTTCTAGAAAGCAGACGGATCACTGTCTTTGTTTCATAGCGTTAGATCTGTCGTGTTTTCTACACTTGAGGATAGAATTAATTAGTTTTAGAACCTGATAAAGACAGGTTTATTTTTACCTCGACTGCTCCTACTGTAGGTAAATTAATCCCTTGGTGTGAAATCTTAGTAAAGCCCAAATACAAAAAGCCCAAACTATCCCTTTAAACTGAACATTATGATATTATGAGTATATGGGCATCTTTTTTAGGAACTCAAACTATTTTTACCATTTGTTTTAAAGATAATTCAGATTCTTACATTTGGTATCTGGAACTACACTTTTGCGTCCTCTTTATCCAGTCCTGGAAAGTTCAAAAGTCATGTTTTTGGAGTTTTATTTTTATTTTTGTGTTGCTGTCAAACAGACCGGAGGCTGAGCTGAAGATGGCAGACTTGAAGATGCTGAGGTAGAGAGAATACACTGAAAGGAGGATGATGGAGACGGAGGTGCTCTGAAGACCTCAGAGAAGATTCGTGGACACTGTGTGACCACTAGGTGGCACTGTTTTGTCAGCTTGTGGCAGTTGCATGAAAAGGCACATCTGGGAAATGTGGTTGGAGAAATCTTCACTACCAAGGATGGATCAATTCACATGAACTCTTACCTAATCTCCCAGGAAGCCAGCTGCTCTCTGCAGTTCCCATGATGATAGACTGAGAGCTGTGCAGGTGGAACGAGTCTTCTAATGTTAATGAAATATAAACACACAGTGAGTCATGACATGGCTGCAAGGCGGCTCAGAGTGAAACATTTCATAATGCAATGCACTTGCAGCACACACCTTTCCACGTGTGTGTTGCTTTAAATTGTTTTTGCTTTCCAGTCACTGAAATGTTCCATATCAAATAAACTGAATAGCAAAGATAACCTGAGCAAATACAGGAAGTATTTTTCACATTATGATTATATTAATTAAGCAGGGAAAAAAAGAGGAAAAGCTGATTGAAATTTCACTACCCACACCTTGTTTGATTATAATTAAGAAGTCACTTAAACAGAACCTGTCTGACAACACGAAGTAGGCTAAAAGTTCTCAAAAAACATTACATCATACGCATATTCAAGGAAAAATGAGAACCCAACTCACTGACATGTATGGCTCTGAAAAGGATTACAAAGCTATGGAACAGTGGTGAACCTTCTCAGGAGAGCCCAGCCAAACAAAATTATTCCAAGAGTGCATCAACAGCTCATCAAAGAGGTCACAGGAGAACCCTCAACATCATCTAAAGCTCTGCAGGCCTCCTTTTTGCCGGCAAAAGCAAAATCACCAAAAATGCCTGAAAAAGCATACCCAAATTAAATCAGCTGTTGTACTTTAAAGGTGACCTATTATGCTTCCTTGAACAGGTTAGGATAGGTCTTTAAGCTATATGAAACATGTTTATTGCATTTTTTTTTTTTTTTTTTTTTTTTTTTTTTTGCACAAAATGATTCTTAGATAACGAGATTTCAGTCTGGTCAGTTCTACATATTTTGAGCTCCTTTCAGAATGCACTGTTTGAGGGCCTCTTGTCACTTTAAATCCAAATTTGCTGCTGCTGGCCACACCCCCCAACTCAGCGTTGACAATCGCATGTGAAAATGGCCGCAAACAGATGCGCAATTATATGACCGTACATCTT
The DNA here is from genome assembly GCA_014839685.1 of Anableps anableps. Lineage (NCBI taxonomy): Eukaryota > Metazoa > Chordata > Actinopteri > Cyprinodontiformes > Anablepidae > Anableps > Anableps anableps. The sequence continues at coordinate 6,592,911 of CM026076.1, read as the reverse complement.
TGACTCTGAATCAGACCCAAAAGCAGAAGTAGAGCCTCCTGCACAACCAACAAGAATGCAGCAAGCAGTTTCTGAATGGCAAGTCAACAACAAAACACTTGTCTTTTACAGAGGTCGTTGTGCAGTGCATACAGCGGTAAAACTAGCTGACCAATCATGCTTGGGCTCCACTGGGGTTGCGAGGTAACAGTGCAGTGCCCGTGGATTGTGACGTAACAATCAGGAGGTTTTTGAAATGGCTTGTTTTCCAGACACCAACATACATAAACTTATTGCCAAAAAATGTCTGGGTGTTTTTTGTTTTTTTGTTTCTTAATGTTTACATTTATTTAACTTTTTGGGCCAGTTATTTTTTATTTATTTCCAGCAACAAAAATGATAATTTTCTTTAAAACGTTCGCTTTGTTTAGCCCAAGTGTGTTTCTGAGTAAAAGGTTGCTGGATGTCTGTGGCACGACTTTCTATGAAATGAAAATAAATGCAAAAAAAAGGCTAATAAAAGAAAAAATATTTGTTTTGTACTTAACATTTTAAAGAAGATAAACTTGCCATGAAAATCTCAGCCTAAAACCATTACAAAAAGTGTCCATCTGCGTCTGCTCCATATGCCAAAGGACGTTCTGCCATTCTTGAACTGCAGTCAGGGGCCACACAAAATTATTTTAAGGGTCACAAATGGCCCCCGGGCATCCCTTTGAACACCCCTGACTTTGGGGGACCTAAAACCTTTAAGTGTGATGAATCAAAAGTAAAAAACTGAAGACACTTTTAAAGGGGCCAAATACTTTTTCACAGCTAGAAGCAGTAACGTGAAGAGGTTACAGTCCTCCTGGGATGCATTTAAGCTCTTGCGTTCCCCTTCATCTTCTCGCACTGCATCGTCTGACCCCAGAGATCTGTGTGACTCACTGGGAGCAGCAATCAGACTCGAAAAGCAGACAGGAAACGTGTCAGACAGCAGATTGTGGCTCTCCCTCGGAGCAGAAGCCTCGCCAGGAAAGTGAAACAGACAATACTCAGCGACTGAATGACTTATTGAGGTAGTGGGCCCGCAGGAACGCCTGTTACATATTAATTCTCTGGTTGAAACGACAAATGACCCTTGAGACTGAACAAATGTTCGACGACTTGAGAAAGTCCCTGCCTTGTTTTTTGGTTCTTTGCGGGCGAACATCTAATTTGATTCCTTGTGACAGCCTGTGAGGGCCAAGTCCTGTGTGTGTGTCGTCAAAGAGCCTCCATCCTGCCTGTACTGTGAGTAATTGTGTGCACGCTGCTGCCAAGCTCTCTACACGTCTTATATTCTGCTCACATGTTTCCTGTCCCAGACAACAACTTGACCACAATCCCCAAAACCCCTAAGACAACAAAAAACCCAAGAAAAACTGTGTGTCTACGGGTCTGTTTAGACTCAAAGCCTTCTGGGTGACGTCTGTAAAAAACATGCACATAAGAAAAAAAGCTGTGAAGGTAGAAGGTGTAAAGGAAAAGAAAATCATACATGATTTTCATCTTTACACACTAAAATCCAAAATGTGTGGTGTGTAAATATAATAAGCCCCCTGATGCCCCTAAATAAACTAGAACCCTTTAAAAGTCACCTCGTCTGTTAAGGTTATAGCTGTTTGTTTGTTTGTTTGTTTGTTTGTTTGTTTGTTTGTTTGTTTGTTTGTTTTTTTGATGAACAAACATCTTCATGAAAACCAAGGAACACAGCAGAAAGGTCAGCGAGGAAAGTTAGGGATTTAAGTGGGGTCATTAAACAATATTAAATTTAATTTTTGTCAAATTTAAAAATACTTTATTCATCCCAAACAGAAATTAATGTTGTAACTCATATCATCCAAGTATCTTCAAAGAGTTGTAGATGGTGATGCTGTGGGCAGGAAGTATCTCCAGTAGCAGTCAGCCTTAAAACAAATCTGTAGAGGCCTCTAACTGAAGATTGTAGTTTTATAAATGATTTTCCACAGCAACATGTCCTGGACAACACCGTCAGTTGTTGGGAAACTCTGCTAATCCACCTCATTTGCTTTTGCTGCTCCTCTTTAAATCTCTATCTGGCCGTTTGGTTAGAAAGCAGGGAGATGTTGGAGTAGGGGATATGATCCTTTCCTATGGAAGAGATGATTTGAACTTCCCCCTACTCTCTCTGCTCTGCTTCCACGAAGCCTCTTTTTCAACTCCTCTGGGATTTGGTGTTGTAATCCAGGTATTATTTGAGTTTATGAGATGCTAATCAGCCGCTCTCAGTTATAAACACAAAACCTTTTTGCCACGGTTACACATCATAACAACTGTTCGAAAGTAAAAAGGTAAGAGGGAGTGGAGAGAAGAAAGCCATTGTTGAAAGAAACCCATCAGAAGTCCTGTTTGCTGCAACAGAACAGACCTGTGGAAGAAGGCGCTCTGGTCAGAAATCAAACTTCTTGGTCAACACTCAAAACACTATATGTGGAAAAAAGTTACATTGCCCATTAAGCATTTCTTTTAGAAGGGTCAAGAAAGTTGGTCAGAGTTTCTAGGAAAATGGATGGAGCAGGACACCAATCCTAAACATCCAGCTACAGACGCTTTAGTTTAGATCTGCAACTTTTAGCTGTGCCTCTGCTTCAACATCATGAGCAGGACTCTGGAGAACTTGACTGCATACTGAGGAGGTGATTCAGCCATTTCAGTCAGGTGTGTTGGACCAGGGACACATCTAAAAGTGGCAGGACACTGGACCTGGAAGCCTGGATTTGAGGACCCCTGGTTTCGATCAAGGGCTAACTCCAATCCTTAAGAGCGGGGTGTCCCTGCTCCAACAAGTCAAGTCAAGTTTATTTGTATCGCACATTTCAGCAGCCTGGCAGTTCAAAGTGCTTTACATCATCAAAACATCAATCACTGAGCAAAATCATCAAAATTATCTAGCAAATACACATGAAAATCATCAAAATCATCAGCAAAAACATTGATCAATGAGCCACTTACTTTATTTAACTGATTTACACTCAAACTTCCATCCTTTGGAAAACCAAGCTTCTCTTACCCAGATTTGTTTGCAGGTTTGTGGTCCAGACTGTGAATCAAAGGCAGCTCTAAACAGCTGGGTTTTCAGCCTTGATTTAAAGGAACTCAGTGTTTCGGCTGTTTTGCAGTTTTCTGGAAGTTAGCTCCAGATTTGTGGTGCATAAAAACTGAAAGCTGCTCCATGTTTGGTTCTGGTTCTGGGGATGCAAAGCAGACCAGAACCAGAAGACCTGAGTGGTCTGGAAGGTTGATGCAACCACAGCAGGTCTTTAATGTATTTTGGTGCGAAGCCGTTCAGTGAACAGAATACAGAAGTATTTTAAAGTCTATTCTCTGAGCTCCAGGGAACCAGTGGAAGGACTTTAGAACTGGGGTGAACACAGCTGAATTAGTGGCTGAATTACTTCCTCAGCATGTCAGCAAGTTCTGCAGATGCCTCCTAATTTATTTGAATCAGGTGTGTCAAACCAGAGGAACATGGAAACCATGCAGGATACTATGGAGAGAAATTTATTCCAACATTATTGCAAGCAAAGAACACATTTCAAAAATTGGGGGGGAAAAAAAAGCACATTTCAAAAATGAAACTATGAAAAATTCTCAATAAAAATATGTTTTGAGAGTAATTAACAGTGTGTATACAATAGTTTATGCAGTCTGTTATTTTTTTTTTCATATTTTATTTTTTTCAAATTATTTTTTTCTAATTTTTTTCAAATTATTTTTTTCAAAGTATTTGTTCAGGTTTAATTTTTTCAAAATTTTTTTTTTTCAAATTTTATTTTTTTCTCATTTTTATTTTTTTTTTCAAAAAATTTTTCAGACCTAGTTTTACGAATTGCATTCTTCTCAAATCGCGTTTTACACACTGGGGACTTCCTCCAAACGGTGGCGGGAAGACGCATTTGTATTGGTCAGTGTGCGTTTCAACACATCTTTCATCTGTCTGTGCTGCAGATCCACCTGAGTCCTCAAAGATGGTGTTCGGATGAAATATTCTAGATGCTTCTGTAAAACAGGACATTCTGACCCAGATCAGTTCTGCCCTACTCTAAAACATCATGTCTTTAGGTCCTAAACTATCCATACACCGGTCAGATTTCTGACTGGAACTAATATTAATGTTTTGGAGTGTTCAGTTTTATTCCCAACTTGAATCTGATTGAGATGAGGGTGATAGCGAGGAGGTATTCCAACCTCAAAGACCTGAACTTTGATGAAGATAATTAATCAAAATACCAGTTAAATCATGGGTAAAAAAAAAAAAAAAGCTGGTCAATGATTATAAATACAGATTTGGTTGCTGTAATAAAGATTAATAAAGTTATTGATAAAGGTAAAATAAACATAACTGATACTCCTTTCAAATTGTCTTATTAACCTTCAATAGATGCCTGTTTCACTTCCTGTCAGAAACAAACTTCTTAGTTGAATGAAAATAATTTTAAATCAAAATCTGCCTGGAGTATGAATAATTTTAAACTTAAAGGGGCGGTATTATGTATTTTCCAGGCACATAGTGCCTTTTCATAGCAGAATCAATTAACTATGTTACATTCAATTAATATAAAAATGCTGCATGTATCAAACAAAACTTAAAAGAAATTTGACGCCTTGAAATTGAGTCTCTGTCTCTTTAAGAAGCTCCTGCTCTTTCTGACACTCCACCTTCAGGAAGTCATCACGACAATGTTCGTCTATTAAGCATTTTACAACTGTGTTTAGGAGACAATCCCTGCAGACAATACGTCAGTGAGTGGGTTTGTTGGAGCCTGAGCGCCTTGGGGTGGGGGTTGGGGGTCTGGGCACCAGAAGATGTATTCACCCAGGGCTGCGGTCATGCTAAAAGCGCCTCTGGTCAGCAGCGATGTCCGTTAGGAAAGAGGAATAAACACGCTGTGACACGCTTTCAGTCTTTGTGACGATTCAGCCACATGTGTGTCACACTGAGCTGGCTCTCAGCGACTTCCTGTCATACTATGAAACCAGTAAAATAAGAGAGATTTGACTCAGTACGCATGCGTACACACATAAACCCCGTGCAGAACCCAACGCCTGTTACAGTGTAAGGAAATAACATGCAAGTCATTTTATACTGGGTGCTCAGTTTCAAGTGTCATGCACGCACACGTGCCCCCGGTGCATACAGGCCTCTGCCTCTGAGTGGCTCTGGCTGGGCCCAGTATGGACACAGAGGAAACTCTTCCCTCCCATTTTCCTGGGACTGAACTAGGAGTGACCTGGTTGGCAGACAGACAGCCCCAATGGAAGGAATGTAACCCAACTCCCCCCACCATCTCACCCTCCACATCCCATCCAGCCAGTAAGCTGGCCCAGCTGTGAGAGAAACATCCAACCTATTGTGGGCTGAAGAGAGGTTCTTGCATCAGGGTTAGATCAAAATTAATTTCTTTTAGGAGGTGTGGGGGGGACCTGTCTGTGTTGGATGTTTGCCATCAGATTTCAAGGCACACTGAAGAGCCCATGATGTTACAAAAACAGTAAAAGAACAGAAAAGAGTAACTGATTCTGAGGTTGGAGAAACGTAAAAGATGAGAAAATGTTTGACGACAGTTTGAAGTTTGCTGGTTTTCTCCAGGAGCTTCGGCAACCTCACTCAGTCCAAAGGCAGACATGTAGCGCCTGTGTTCACTCCGTGTTGGACCTGTGACCCATTTCTGACGTACTCTACCACAGGACGTACTTACTGGTACCTCTGGTTAAAGGTGTTAAACAGAGCAAAGGCTGCGAGTTTCAGAAATCAAACTCCTATCTGCACCTTAAACACAAGACACAAAAGTCACAAATAAAATAAAATCAAGTCTGGGGTTGAATTCACTTGTTTTTCTGCGACATGACTCGCTCTCAAATATATATTTTAATCCATTCGACACGACCAGGTCTGCAGTGATTTAACACTTGCCACAGGAAAACAGTTCATATCTCCATCATCCATCAGAGATCTGATTGTTCCAGATGTTCCTAGCAGAGCACTTCGCTCTCAGACTGCAGGTTTACTGCTGGTTCTTGGAGTTTCTAAAAGTAGAATGGGAGGCAGATCCTTTAGTTAGCAGGCTTTAGTCCATGAGGCAGACACCCTGTCTACTTTTAAGACTATGCTTAAAACTTTCCTTTATGATAAAGCTTATACTTAAATTGGCTTAGGTTATCCTGAGCTATTTCTGTAGCTATGCTGCCAAAGGCTTAAGATACTGGAGGACAAACTGACCACTTTTTCTCACTTTCTTCTCCTACTGCTCTCCAATTTGCATTATTTGCTGTTATTTCAACTGTTAACTTTTTGTTTTCTCTCAGTTATTTTCTCTCCATCGAAGCTACACCTGGTCTGGCGTCCTGTTTGGCTGTGATGCCTTCCTGGAGGAGGGCTTCAGCTGAGACAATGCTGCTATCGACTAATCGTTCTCCTTCTCCTGCTGTTAACTTTTTACTTTCATGAACATCGCAAATCATCCTACATCAGTTCATCTGTTTCTTCTTGTGCATTCTGCTCTGTCTTCTCAAACCCCCAGTCGGTCGTAGCCGCTTGTGCTGAGCCTGGTTCTGGTTCTGCTGGAGGTTTCTTCCTGTTAAAGGGGAGTTTTCCTCCCCACTGTCGCTACACGCATGCTCGGTATGAGGGATTGCTGTAAAGTCAACGACACAACGCAAGCGAATATCTGCTAAGGATACGTCCAGGAGGAGTGAATGCTGCAATCTGCTGGGTCTCCTTAGATACAAAACTTTTTATACTTCTTTGAATAAGTAATTGAGCTACTGTACTCTTTGATAACTAGGATCAGTTGGAATGTATGTACGACTGAACTGAAATAATTTTTTTGTAAAGTCGAGATGTTGTTTGTTGTGAACTGGAGCTGTATAAATAAACTGAATTGAATTGAATCCGGTTTCATTCTAAAATGAAGCAAAATTTCCAGAAGGTAAATCAGCTTTAAATACTGTGTTTTATGCATTTTTAAGATATCTAGCCTTTTAATTTATAAAGGGGGGAAAAACACGAATTTCCACTGTGAATATGAGTAGCCACATGTGAAACCACATCTATAACTGTTGGAGCACTTTTTGACTCATACCCATGACTCAAAGCGCTCTGACAAAGCTGAACCACAGCCGGTTTATGTAATAATTCTGTTAATATGAGGCAATCTTCTCTGTATAAAGAAGCATTTGACCCCCTGATCCTTCTTCAGCAACCTTTGATGAAACCATGTGCATAACACAAAATGGACTGCAAAACTTTCTTCAAATTTAAATTCTTGCTCTGCCCCATCGCTGTCCTTTGTTGGACGATTTGTTTTAAGCAGGAAAATGTAGTTTAATATGAAAAGCCACAACTTCCTTTAGTTTTTGCTTTTATGTGATTTTCTAAGAAGAAAAAAAAATCACCAAAATTTTTTTTGGGAAAATGCAGATGTGAAAGATTTTTTTTGGGGGGGGGCTACAGTGGCTCGGGTGATTGGCCCAAAGGCTCCTGGTTCAAATCCTGTTCCTTCCTGGAGATAATCAGGGGGGTTGCATCAGGAAGGGCTTCCGGTGTAACACATCTGCCAAGTCTGTGCGCACGCAGCCGTGGGCCGTGACAACTCCATCGAGGGTGGAGCCAAAAGGACAACAACACGAATGAAAGTTTTCACATTTTGTGTAAGAAAAACACGTGGAAATCGTTTCCCGTTTCACATGTGAAAATTATGCTGGACAGTTACATTGGAAGTAATATGTGACACACATGGGAAATATTCCACATGTAAAATGTCGTCTAGCATATTTGATGTGAAAATTTTATTACAGAGCAACATGTGAATAGAAATGTTTCACATGTGACAGATAGATCATGTGGAAACATGAATACCTGAATACCTGAATACCTTTCACGTGTAAAAAATTTTAAACAAAAGTGGGAAAACAATTCACACATGGACCGTTGTGTTTCACATGTGGAATCTATATCGTGTGGTAACATGGGAGGCACATATAGGAAAACCTTCCAGTTGTTTCTCGAGTGGAAATTATTTATTGCCCCACCATGTGAAACATATGTGGAAATTATATTGTGTATAATTATATTGTGTGATAAGTGGGAAGTAGATGTAATCAACCCCCTTTGGGGGTTAGGGTCTGCAGCTGCCCGTGAATCGCTAAAATCCATAAAAACTTGAGACACCCATTAAAATGCCTTTAACTGTCTATTTTATTTGTTCAAATGCCAAATATACCTTATTATGCATTAATACACACAATGGAAACCGTGTTAGCACTTGAAGCTAGCATCCACAGTCCTTCTCTTGGCACTTGGGGGGGTTCAACCAATGAGGACCAAGGAAAATTAATGGCTCTCCTGGATTGGCAGCCAATAGTGTGCCAAGTAGTATTGCGCCTCGATTTCAGCTTCCCAAGATGCATTTTCTTTCAAATACTGCAGATATGCTCTACGAAAACATCAAAACAAACACGGCGGACTTTCCACGAATGATTTAGTCACGTTCCACAGAAAAAAACCCATCTAGTTTTCACAAATTGTGTAAGAAAAACACATGGAAAACTTTCCCTGACCTTTTTCACATCTGAAAATTATACCGTGTAGTAGCATGTGAAACATGTTTCTCATGTGGAAATTAAATTGGAAAATTATATTGTATAGTGAAACACGTGGGATATATGCCAAATATTTCCCAACATATTCCACATGAAAATTATATCATTTAGCAACGTGAACAGACACGTTCCACGTTTCCTATATATCATGTGGCAACATGGGAAATGCATGGTGAACACCTTGTACATGTTGAACAAAATTTCCACATGTAAAACATGTGTTTCACATGCAGAAATTAATGTAAAAGGGCATAAAACATGTAAAAAGGCATAAAAAGAACTCTGTGTACATCATTTTCAGTTTACAGATTTTGCTTTTCGAAGTAATCATATGTGGAAAATATCAACTTCTTGTTGATTTCTTTTCTCATGAGGGAAACTTTGGAACGGACCAGAAATCTGTATTTTTACTTTTAAGTTTAATTTAGCATCATGTATCTGTCCTGTTTTCATGTCAATCCAGGCTTTAAAAGTTTTATTTCGACATTTTCGTCGCTTTTCTTGCTTGATTTGCTGCGAACTGATTCACACCTTGTCACCCTTGTAAAAGGCAACCTGCTGCTCAGGTGTATTAGGGTCGTACTCTCACAACCTTAATCTTTGTGAATTGGGCCATTTCTTGCTATAAGCAAATTAGGCAACTGCTTAGGGCCTCCTAGCCACCAGGGGGCCCCAAAGCTGCATGTTCAGCCTCATCTCAGGAAAATTAAAATGTCTTATCTTCATCTGTGGTTATCTCGTCTATTTATTACATCTTTTAAGTTTAAAAATAAAGAAATAAACTACAAAGATTTTTTTACTTTGATTGTTTGTTTTTTGTGCGCTCATTAGATCATATTTGTTGAAAGAATTTTAGTGGCTCAGAAAAACGTAAGAAAAGACAACATAGGAAGAAAAACGATCAAAGGATAAAGGTGACGAATTTGTTGATGATGTGGGCTGGATAAGTAGAGGTGTGACGTCTTTTTCTTTTGTTAGCAAGTTTTTTGCCTTGCTAGCTAGCCTTGGATAACTGTTATTTAGCTTGCTATAATTTTGTGATGCCTTCGTGAAAATGTCACATGTGAATGAAATCTGTTGCCATGGGAACGACTGACCCCAGACCTGCTTATTCAGATTCTCGTGGGGAGTTTTTATAAACACTCAAAATCTGTCTTTTTTTATTGTCAGATAGAAGATTATTGTTTGTATTATAGTTTTTTTTTTTTTTTTTGTTTTTTTTTTTTTTTTAATTATTAGTTTAATTCATCTTAAAGCTGCAGTATGTAACTTTTATGAAAAATATGTTTCTCACATATTTGTTAAAATTGTCATTATGTCGTGACACTATAAGACAGATAATCTGTGAAAAAAATCAAGCTCCTCTGCCTTCTTCCAGTGCTCCCAGTACTAACTGCAGAAATACACCACTCAGTCAGAAACAACCAATCAGAGCCAGGAGGCGGGTCTTAGCGCTGTCAATCACCCTCATGTACACGCCGCTCACACACTCCCCCTGCTCTCTGCTACGCTCCAGCTGGTTCACCACAACATGGCCTGCTGCTAATGCTAATGCTAGTTAGCACGGCCATGGATAAACAGTTTTCCTGGAGCAGTGAGTTGTTTCTCCACCATTAGCAGATTTAGCAGCGCGTACATGAGGGTGATTGACAGCTCTAAGCCCTTTCTCCTGGCTCTGATTGGTTGCTTAAAGTGGGGGAGCGGTGCATTTCTTTAGCAGTAGAGCTCGATCTTTTCACAGATTATCTGTCTCACACTAAACTATCACGACATGGTGACAGTTTTAACAAATATGCAAAAAAAACATATGTTTGTAATAGTTACATAGTACAGCTTTAATACGTGTAATTTTAACTGTTGTCTCTTTTGCTTGTAATGTGTCACAGAGTGTGGCATCTTATGGACCATCTAAAGAGTTAAGAATCTCTTCATTGTAGTTTGATAAACTAGGGGCATCTCACTTAGAGCCCCCACAAAGCTAGAAATGGCCCTGATTGTTGAAAATGCTCCGTCTATCCCATAGACCTTTGGGCTGGTAAGCTGGATGAAGTGGGAACCATTGATCCCAACATGGCTCAGTTGCATGCAACACCGCCCTGCATGGTACTCTGTGTTCTTTTCTGATGAAATTCAACGCATCTTGAATGTGATATTACCCCGCACCCTGGGAATCTCATCTTTCCCAGCTAAAGATATAAAGCCAAGACAGACAGGCTTGAACTGGACAAGTTGTCCCGGGTGCTGCAAGGATGTCAGGTCATGAAAGTTATACATACAAAGGTGATAAAAATAAAGCCCTAAAATGCACCACTGCTTTGTGTGTTCCACTTTAATTTAAGCGTGTCAGCTGTTATTGAGTGATTGAGATCACGGTGGCGTGTGGAAGCCTGCCCTGAGATTTCACTGTCTGGCAAGGCAGATTTCTCAGAGCTGCCGTCCTTCTCCTCCAGACTCCCTTCGGTGGTGTCCGCTTTCCCCCTCGACAGCATTTCGCTGGCACAGCTGAACTCCTGTGGTCCTTAAGGGCACTCCTAGACATTACCAACAGCTACCCTTACGAGACCATTATCCGCTGTTACAGGAGGGGACGGCCTGGAGGAGCCAGGGAGCAAAGCAAAGGTATAATTATCATCTTTCTACATCTCTCTCCACACCTTGGTTTCCTAACTACAACTCTCATGATCCTTGCGTGACTCTACCATGCAACCCAAGCAGGGTTGAAGTGCTGAACATTGTGGTGCACTTCGTTGGAAAAGTATCCATTTCCCGTGAACTTTTCCACATTGTGTCACATTACAACCGCAGAGTTCAACGCATTTTATTGGGATTTTATACGACAGATTAACGCAAAGTAGTAAATAATTGTGAACTGCAATGAAAATGCACTGCAAAAACAAGTGTTTTGGTCTAGTTTCTAGTGCAGATATCTTGAATTCACTTGAAATAAGACAAAACTAACTTATGAGTAACTTTTCAGAAGATATAGGACCTTGATTTAGGTCGATAATTCCTTAATATTGATAAAAAGGAACTAGTTATAAGTGAAATAATCTGCCAGTGGAACAAGACATTTTTCCCATATTATAGGTTAAAATGTCTTGTCCCACTGGCAGATTATTTCACTTATAACTAGTTCCTTTTTATCAATATTAAGGAATTATTGACTTTATACAAGCTCCTATATCGTGCTGATATAGGAGATTGTCTTCTTTTATGGCTTATTTCAAGTGTGTTCAAGATATTTCCACTAGAAACTGGACCAAAAATACTTGGCAAGATTGTGTTTTTACAGTGTGATCATAGGTTTTTTCCAAAAATAAATTTTAAAAGTGTGCTATGGATTTGTATTTGGAGCAGTAGAGAGCCATCCATCCATTGTATTTACCAACGTGTCCATGCAGGGTCGCAAGGGGACAGGTCTGCAGTCTGTCCACAGGACAAACACACACTCATACCGAAGGACAACTTAGAGAGACCAATTAACCTAACAGTCATGTTTTTGGAGTGTGGGAGGAAGCCGGAGTACCCGGAAAGAACACATGCATGCACGTAGAGAACATGCAGAAAGACCCCAGGATGTGATTCAAACTCAGGGCCTTCTTGTTGAAGAGATCCACAACTATCAGTCAAGTTCTCCATAAATCTGGTGTTTATGTTAAAGCAGAAATCTACAGCTGCACTGCAAAAGCACAAAATCTTACAAAGTATTTTTGGTCTTGTTTCTGGTGCAAATATCTTGAATACATTTGAAATAAGACAAAACTAACTTACAGATATAGGAACTTGTTTTAAGTCAATAATTCCTTAATATGGATGAAAAAGTTCTAGTTATAAGTGAAATAATCTGCCAGTGGAACAAGACATTTCAATTTATAATATAGGAAAATTATCTTGTTCCACTGGCAGATTATTTCACTTATAACTAGAACTTTTTCATCAGTATTAAAGAATTATTGACATAAAACAAGCTCCTATATCTGTTGAAAAGTTACTCATAAGTTAGTTTTGTCTTATTTCAAGTGTATTTAAGGTATTTGCTCTAGAAACTAGACCAAAAATACTTGGTAAGATTTTGTGTTTTTGCAGTGTACGTTCACACAGCAGGAAAAAGCGACCCACATCTGGCATTTTCACAGCACTCTGAACGACCCAATTCTGATCTTTTCACCCTCCAAAAACGTCCAATTTGTGCTGCTTCCATTTGTGTTACTAATTCAGATCCGTATCCGATTTGTTTTCAAAGCGTCTGCAGTCAGAACAGTTATGTCACATTTTATCCGACTTTTACATCATTGATGTGAGATGCGCGTCATAATTCTGCACCAGAAGAAGCCAGATGTGGTAAATGTGGACGTAAACAATGGCTGTAGCAAGCAGTGCTGACACTTTGGATGAAGCTTTCCTTGGAAAGACAGCGAAGGACTTGATCTAATTAGCATTTGGGGTGAAAGTTTGATGAACTGAACCATTATTACTTCCATAAACGTCTAATGTGTGTGTGTCTCGGTCGCTTTGGGGTTGGGGTTGTTAACCGTACACATAGAAGTCTCATTGTGGTCGCATTTAATTAGTAGTATGAATGACCATGCAAAAAAATTGGATTTCAGCAAAAACACCGCAATTGAATGTCAAGACCTGCTGTGTGATCGTAGTAGAAGTCAAACAGCAAAATGTGGAAGAAGATGATCTTTAAGCGTTTTGGCCTACATGCAAAACACCATGTGTAGTGGAAAACTAACACTGCACATTACCCAGAGTTGATGTGAAGATGGGTATTTTTTTGGTTTGTTAGAGAATATCAGTGAACAAATAGCATTATGAGGACCAAGGAACACAAAATGACAGACTTTCTCAGGGAGAAAGTTGTGGAGGAGCAGAGATAAGTTGTAAAACAATATCCCAAACTTTCAACACCTCACAGAGCTCTGCCAAACCCTTAGTCTGTCGTGGCAGATGGCCGCTCATACTGAGCCAGGTTCTGGTTCTGCTGGAGGTTTCTTCCTGTTAAAGGGGAGTCTTTCCTCTCTACTGTCGCTACATGCATGCTCAATACGAGGGATTGCTGTAAAGTCAACGACACGATGCAGGCAATTGTCTACGGTCGCTACGTCCAGGAGGAGTGAATGGTGCAAGTCAGTGACTTGATGCAATCTGCTGGATCTCCTTAGATACAAACTTTTTAAAGTACTTTGAATAATTAACTGAGCTCAATGTGATGTTTGACAACTAGGATCAGTTGGAATGTATGTGTGATCGAACTGAAATGATTTTTTTGTTTAGCACCTCGAGACGACATTTGTTGTGAATCGGCGCAACATAAATAAACTGAACTGAACTGTTTACTCCATCATCTGAACATGGAGAAAGGATGGAGCAACTGTAAACCTCTAAAGTCAGGGGTGTGCACCTGAACCGACAGGCTGGGAAAGACAATCCGTCGGAGAAGGAATCAAAAGGTTTATGGGAACTGTGCAGGAGCTGCAGGGAGTCTGGGGAATCTGTTGACAGAACAATTACAAATCTGGGCTTTGCTCTGGCCAGAAGAAACTGAAATCTAACTTTCCGACTGACGAGCAAAATGCTCAGTGTGACAGAAAAATGACAGCGCATCACCCTGATCATGCCATCCCCGCTATAAGAACATGGTGGTGGCACTAGCATGCTGTTCTGATTTTTGTTTGGTAAATCTTAGAAAACCGTAATTTTCCTTCTGTTTCTGCTTCCTGTTGGCCGATCACATAAAACCTCCTCTAAAACACAGTTTGCTGTTGTAAAGTGGCACAATGTAGAAAAGGTTAGGCAGCATGAACCCTTTTTCAAGATAAATGTGCCACCATAAATCATGTCAATAATATTTTGGATAAAAATCAAGCAGTGGCTGAGGAGCAGAATGTCGACGCCTGTATGTTTGACCCTGTTCCTGATTCTCAGCTGCACTTGCTTTACACATCAAATCCTTAAAAAAGACTGAGATTTGTTTTTAACCTCCATATAAATAAACTCAAACAGATCTCGGTTTATAATTTAGGATTTGGAGAGGCTTACAGGCGACGTGATAGCGCCCGTCCAGCTCTGTCCTCTCTCATTGGATCCTAAAGTAAACCTCATGGAGATTTGTTCCCACTAGCTATCAAGCGTTTCCTCTTGTGCAAACGGCGTGCTTCTCAGAGACAGGGCGTGTCAGCAGCTTGCTTGTCGTAACCTTGGCGACAGCAGCGGCTTCACACAAATTGACGTGAATCAGCTGGTTTCCTTGGCGCAGACCTGGTTTCAGCTTCAAACCAAACCATCCAGCTGTTTTAAGGAAGTGTTCAGTTTCCCATCCACTTTGTGCGACGCACCAGAACCCCTGGAAGCTAAAGAAAGCCACAGCATGACGCTACCCCCGCCATGCTTTACAGGTGGTACACTGTTCTTAGAAAGGTGATACAAAAACCTCCTCCAAGAGCAACAATCCGGTTACGGTTCCGTCTTACATGGTAGTAATGATAACGCAGGGGCTCAAAGACAGGAAACTCCCCACATTTAAATCCAGATGAGCATCTGTGGCGACTTCTCAGAACAAAGTCAACAGACTGTGATCAACCTCAACCACAGAGCAGACCAGAAATCGCTCAGGATTTGGTCCAGAATGAGAAGCTTCCGCCTCACAGAGCACCCCTCCCCCACTCAGCTCCTCCAGATTAGCGGCAGCAGCAATCAGCAAACACCTGGGTGGAACTGCGCATCTGCTGCACTTATGATATGAACTATTTCTCAGTCCAATGTCCGCTTGTAAACGGCTTAACGGCGAAATGTTGTGATGACATGCTGAAGGCAGAGTGTCGGAAAGAGCAGAAACTTCTTAAAGAGACAGAGACTCAATTTCAAGGCGTTGAATTACAAAGTCAAATTTCTTTGAAGTCATATTTGATATATACAGCATTTTTATAACAACTGAAGGTAACATTGTTACTTGATTGTGCTATAAAATACATCTATGTGCCTGGAAAACACAACACTGCCGCTTTAATGTTTAGGTTTTTTGTGGCGCTAGTGGATGGTGTGAAATTATTTAATCCTAAAAATAAAATAAACAATTTAGTTTTAGGCATGTTTAGAAGTTTGATATTAGACAGGCCTTTTGGTTGTCTTCTTTTAAATCATTGATTAAAGCTTTTACAATAAGGCCTTTAATATTTTAATTTCTCCTGTATTTTTACAACTTCATTTTGTCTTTCATTTTATTGTATCTTAATTGATTTGGTATACATTTTGCATTTCTTGTATCATTTATGATGCTGTTTTATTATTATTTTTTTTTTAATGAAAAGCACTTTGTGACATTTGTTCAAAAAGGTGCGATACAAATAAAATATTCTAATTGACATGCAGCCACTCGTCTCTGTTCTGCAGCAGTAGCGGAATGAATCCAGCTTATTTTTTTGTTTATGGGGATAATCAGCTAAAAAAAAAAAAAAATCGAGGACAGAAGCACCCTGCTGTCCAGTTTTATCTCAGTTTTAAAAAGTTACCATCAGCAGATGATGAGAAGAGCAGAAAAATAACATTTTCAAAGGCTCAGCAGCTAAAATTAGCCCTGACACAAGTGAGTTGCTCTTTTACCAGAGATTTTGGGAGCCCACTGGAACTAAATCAGCATCGTATAAAAAGTTACGTCCCTCTCTCCCTGTGTGTGTGTGTGTGTGTGTGTGTGTGTGTGTGTGTGTGAGAGAGAGAGAATGGGAACAATGTGGTCATTTATGGAGTGAACACCACAGTCTTTACCAAGAGCCTTCAACACATTAACCATGTGACTGTTAACATGTAACCGAGCGGTGAATCACTGCGTGCTAAGCTCAAGTTCTCACCCTTTGACCGCATGATTTAACGTGAAATAAGTAAAAATGCAGAATATAATGTGATCAGGCCGAGTATGCGGCCTCGCAAAAGTATTCACACCCCTCGAACTTTTTCACTTTTCGTCCCGTTAGAAAGAAAACATACAAGATATAGTATCTGAATTTTACGTGACAAAATTATAGCTCAACAAAAGGTTGTGAACCCAGTGGTTAGCACTGTTGCTTTACAGAAACAAGGCCCTGGGTTCGAATCGCATTCTTCACAACAAATGCGCTTCACTTTTTACCACTCATAAATATTCATATATTTAAGTATACGTGAATTTTATGAACACTAGTGTTTGAGCTATTACTTTTTATGGTCTACTTGTACAACTCGTGCCTTGAAATTACCCCTTAAATAATTAAATAAAGTTATTGGAATTGCATTGAGTCAACACACAGAAAACCTGTAGAACCACCTTCCATTGTTGTTCTGCTGGAAGGTGAACCTCTGCCTCAGTCTTAAGTCGTTTACTGCCTCTAGGACCGCCCTGTATGTATGTCCATCGATATTCCCATCAACTCTGACCCTATTGAAGAAAAGCATCCCACAACATAATGCTGCCACCACCTTGTTTTACTGTGGGGGTGCTGTTTGTTTATTAATGTTCTCTAACAAACGTCGCCTTCATAGAACAGCTGGATGTCTACTGAGAGCTGATAGGTTTACTCTGAAAGGCAGCTGGTTGCACTTGACATAATTCAAGGGGTTTAGAGTAAAGGGGGTGTAAATACAAACATATGCTTGAGAAAAGTTGGAAAGCCATAAATCATATTCCTTTCACTTCATAAACATGCATTAATGTGGGTTAATTTATCACATAAAATACAAATAAAATTCACTAAAATTTGTTGATGGAATGTGAGAAGATGTGGCAAAAAGGTTAAGGGTGTGAATACTTTTTCAGGGCAATTCATGTGTGGTAAACAGACCCATTCAATAAATTGGATTATTCAAAAGTCCATTAATTTCTAGAACTTCATCACTAAATCAAACAGATTATATGGATGTTTGAATGACTATTTCTGATAATTATGATTTTTCGCTAACAGTTAATGAAAACATCACATTTAAGATTAGAATATTAAATCAGACTATTGAAAAAAAAAACAAAAAAAAAAACCAAAACATTTTAAACACAGAAATGTGGGCTTAATAAAAACCATGTTTAATACCTGCTTAAAGGTTATTTATTTTCAAACAGTACTTAAAAGGCTATATTATTCACACCAGCCCTGTTTAGGCCGCTTTAATCAAACTCTAGTTTGTTTTCCTTGAAAGTCCGGTTCGTTTGGGGCGGTCTGAATGAGTAAGCGAACTCTGCTCCGCCAACAAACCGAGGTCTTGGTTCGGCCGAAGTGAACTCTGGTGCGGTTCGAATGCATAACGCGAACGCCAAACGGACCGGAGACCGTTACGAAAACAGGAAGCGGACGACAGCGCAGGGCATTCTGGGTAAATACAACCAAAACAAACGCGCGTCTAAGGCTAGCAGGAGAAATGGCTCGTGGTCTTTAACCAAAGACAACAACCTCTAAAATCTGACGCCACTCCATTTTTGTTTACATTTCATGAAGAAGGAAGTTGCGCTCAGTGTGTTTGGAGGTTTTCATGTCGTTTCCTTCAGTGGTTCTTGGCGCAGCGCCCCCACAGGCGAGGAGGCGGAACCGGCTGCTCAAAGATCGAACCGAGTCTTCCGGACTATCAGGTATGAAAACACCCTTCATCTGACAAACGGGACTCACCAGAACGCATATTATATTGTAATTTATTGAATATGATCATCTATGAGTAGAAACAGTCCTGACCTCTGTCTCTGAGAGTCTGATCCGGGTCACCTTTGCCCCACCGGGCCTGTGACGTCACCCTCGGTTCAGAAAAAGCAGCGCTGGAAATAAAAAGGAGCACCAGGCGCCCGTCCAGCAGAATAATTACATGAATGAGGGAGGGAATCAGGAAATAGCTTTTTGGTTTGGGAAACTGAGGAGTTCGATGGAGCGCTGCCATGTGCTAAATGAAAACAGGATTTGGGGGGGGGGGGCGCAAAGTGTGAGAGCGCACAGACAGGCCAAAACGCGTGTTTTATAACAGGGGAGGGGGGCCGGCAGGTTAGCCAGGGTCAGCTGGGGGAACATCCCGCTCCCCATCCAGCCACCTCCTCAGCTGGCAGGCTCGCCTCCTCTTTCCCCCGCAGGTCTCATTCGGATCTTCCCAATCACGGTTTTTATTGCAGGAAATTTCTGCCACACCGCATCGCGTGAGCCGGAGGAGCGCTCCATTCTTAGCCCGGGCGCCGCCGCCGGGTGCCAGGGGTACGTGGAGCCTGGCAGTGGGAAAGTTACCCATTGAGAGGAGGGCCGGACCGCCAGCCAGCTCTCATCCAGATGGCCACGCCCTTTTTCTCTGGTGAAGAGTGAATTCAGAGGAAGAAGGGTAAAAAAGACCCTCCAAAAAAAAAAAAGACCCTCACCAACACCCAAACTTCATCTCACCCCCCTACTCCTCTCTCCTGGCTGGGCTTTTATCTGAAAATGAGGCGGGTACTTTCTGGGCTTGTGGTTTTATTGAAATAATATTTTCTGTTCTCTGCTGCTTCTCTGGCTCTGTTCTCCCTTAACAACGGGCTTTATTTTTAGCCTCTGTGTTGAGTTCGGTCATTTCCTGCAGCAAAAGGCTCGACCACAAGCAGACTCAAACACTTGGAGGCTTTCTGCTCTGCTTACCAGCCTCCCGGCCTTCCTCGTACGCCTGGCCCACGAGCCGCCCTGTCTCTTCACGCAAAAATGTAAATACTCACTTTCTTTATTTTATTTTATTTCATTTTTACTTCTAAAGTTAGAATCTACACAATCTAGATGGAGGAGTCTGTCTGGTTGAATAACACACCACAGTGTTTAAGAGAGACCCCTCAGGAAACACACAAATGCTGGACTTGAGACGATGCCGATCCCTCTGCAGACACACACCCAGGAGGCATCATGGTGGCTGCAGATCCAGAGATCTGACACCGTTTCGCCAAGTATTTCAGGCCTGCAGCGACCTGCAGAAGTATTCACACCCTTACATTTTTTTATACTTTACTGTATTTTAATGGGATTTTGCGTGAAAAACCAACACAAAATGCATATGAGTGGTGAGGAAGAATAATTAGTGCTGTCAGTCGATTAAAAATCAGATTGATCGCACTCATCACTATGCAACTTTGTAAAGATGTTTAAGAAAATGTTTAATTGTCTCAAACCAAACATCTCGATTTTCCAGGTTTTCATACATTTTGTTTCAAACGTAATTTAGAAAAGTTAGCTATAAAACTGCTTCGGTGGAAGGATAATTCGCTGTTGCACTGAGTTAGCTACATACTACCTTGCTTTTATCCAAACGTCCATCGTGGTGTTTTTTTTTTTTTTTTTTCCTAAGACACATTTTTCTGGCGCTGGTGGCCTTTATTTGACCGTAATCTAACAGGAAGAGGGCGGAGAGAAGAACTGAGGACGGGATTCGAACCCGGGACCGCCACATTGAGCGCACCAGTCTGACTCATCGCTCATCTTTTCAGCGCTGCATTTTTGAACGCAGTACAAGGTCGTGTAACGCGCTGCTTTGAACTAAGTAACCCTCCGCGGAAGAGAGGGTTTTAGGTCAAAATGGGTAATGCGATTAATCTGCTTTAATGTAATATTGTTGTAGATTAATCGCATGCGTTAACGCGTTAACAGCCCTAATAATAATAATACCAATAGATTAATTTTTTACAATGGTTTAAGAAAAACCACAAATTGGAAAAGCATGCTGTGCATCTTCTCAGGTATGTCTCCACCTGCTCTGCATATCGAGCGATGTCTGAAACTTTTGCAGTCTGTTTGCAAAATAACTCGAGCACAAAAAGTTTGGACACCACGTATCCAAACCGTTGCATGGGTGTTGTGGGTTTTTGTTCGGCTGGAAAGTGAACCTCCGCCCCCAGCCTCCAGTACGGGGTATTCAAGGTGATGTGCAGTGCATAATATTCCTTCTAGCTCACAGTTACGCTCACCTGGCCGTCGCCTTCCTACGCAATTGGGCTCGATTCTCATCTCCCTTCAGTGCTCCGTCTGGGATCGCCCTCATTGAGCTGAATTTCTCCAGTAGACTTTCGTCCGGGCCAGTCAGGGGACAGGAGAAGTTGTGAATGATGATGTCGATTTTCTGCGCAGTTTGGCAGCGGCAGCGGTGGAAGTGAACAGAGCCGTTCAGTCCTTGTTGGCCACCATTCCAAATATTCAATTAACCTTCACAGCCATCTGGCGTTTCTCTCTTCGCAGTAGAGAGATGGTTGTTTACAGTGTTTAAAACTTCAACAGAGTCTTCACTCCTCCAGCAAGCAATCGTTTCTCAATAGCTGAGAGACCAACACTGCAAAAACACAAAATCTAGCCAAGTATTTTGGTCTAGTTTCTTGTGCAATTTTCTTAGTACACTTAAAATAAGACAAAACTGACTTACAAGAAAGTTTTCAGTATTAGTTCCACTGGCAGATTCTTTCACCTGTAACATGGAAAAAATGTTGTGCTATCAGTGAAATAATCTGCTAATGGAACTAGTACTTTTAAAAAAATTAATATTCAGGAATTATTGACTTAAAACAACCTCCTATATCTGTCTGACGAGTTACTTATAAGTTAGTTTTGTCTCATTTTGAATGTACCAAGATATTTGCACTAGAAACTAGACATAAATACTTTGAAGGTTTTTTGCAGTGCAGACCCTCTGCACAAAGCAAAGCATAGAATAAGCTAGGGCTGGGTATTGTTTAGAACCCCACAATTTGATTTCAACTCTCTGGGTCACAATTCGATTTGATACCGCATTAAATGCTTTGATATCGATCTCATAATAAGAATTACACAAATAATTTATTAAAGTCCCTGTGGATAATCTTAGAATATTTATTTTCTTGCTGGTATAAACAGAAATGGCATACATTAACATCAAAATAAAATATCTGTAAATAAAACAGTACAATAACACGAGTGCTGAATATGGAGTACTGTATTAAAACTTAAGTGTATGTAAACATAAATAATTCTCCTTTTCTTGTGGACACTGAGATAATTCACATTATTTGTGGTGGTGACAGCGCACATCAAATAGCTGTTTGCCAACCAGCTATAAACGCAAGAAGACGACGACTAGTATTTGTGTGATGCTGATATAGCTGCCTAATGCGTGCCTGGAGGCAAAGAAATGGCGCCAAACCTGCCCTTTTTCATACCACTGGCAGAAAGTGTTGGAAGATTAGGAAGTGGTACGCTGGAATATGAAATCCAAATCGATGTTGAATTGGAATAAAATGAATTGATGAATCAATATTTTTACCCATACCTAAAACAAGGGGCTGCTTTTTTTGTTTTGTTTTTAACCAGAATACAGTTATGCACCAGCAGTTATGGCCTCTCTTATAAATTTTACTGAAGTTTGTGATCGTCACGTGACAAAATGTTAAAAAAAAAAAAAAAATTTAAAAAAGGTAACAGCGTAAAGGCAGTGCAAACACATAGCTTAGGCCTGTGAAGATTTGTGAAATGGGTTAGGGCTGCTCTGCGATGGACCGGTGACCTGGCCAAGTGTTTTGGCGCCAGGGTTGCCAGATCTGACTGACAGTTTCTGGCCCAAACACAACGTAAAACTCACCCAACTCCAAAAAAAACCAAACAAACAAGCAAACAAAAACTCAGCTCAAATCTTAACCTCAAATGAAACTCGTGTACAGTGCCATATATCGTCCTTTTTTATATTATGACCAGATAAGCAGAAGTAGATCCCATTGGGACTGCAAAAGACTTGACTCTTTGAACATGAGATTTATGTTTCTTGTGCTGCAATGTCCTTTTAAATCATTATGTTGCACTGGAATTTTGTTTTACAACAGTACCACACAGTGACTCTTGATTAGCAATGGCTAACCATTGACGATGGCACCTTCGACAGATTCTAGACATTCCAAAATAAAGCAACATGTGCAATACACGGCATTTTATTAAAGGTTTTGTGGTTTTCTGCCACACAGTGACAACTATTTTGAAAGAATGTTCCTCTGAACACTTTCTAAAAAGTGGCCAAATGTTGTGAAAAGCAGCCCAAACTTTAACAACCCACCCAAAGCTGGTTTTTTCCTGCCCAAAGTGTTCAAAAGCAGCCCAACTGGGCAGACACCCGCTCAGTGTGGCAACACTGTTTGGTGCCGACTAATGTCTTTCTCTTTGTGTCAAAAAAACAAAAAGGAAGATGTTCATAAATAAATATCTTACATCAATCTGTGTGTGGCTGGTTTTAAGAGATACAAACCATCACAAGTGGAAATAACTCGTTCATATCGGCCACCTTCAATACATTCATACTGGAGACCAGCTCTGACTTTTCCGGTCAGAAATCCAAATTCAGGAGCCATTTTTGCTGTATTTCTGACTTCCACATACAAAGAAGCAAACCTTAAAATCCCAGATTCTGCTGCATTCCTCCCTCTGTTATCTATAGATAATAAAGCTTTTATTTCCTTTTAGCACATTTCACCTGCATGGTAATGCACGACCGGTTAATAGCTGGGGCGCATTAAAAGTATTCTCTGTTTTATGTCTTATAGCTTAGAATATGAAGAGATCCCTCCACTTTGGAAGGTGGAAAATATTTTTTATTGCTAATTAAACAAGAAATAAGTCCAAAACCAAACAATATTATGAGCTTTCATAACTATTTGTCCAGCCTATTCTTAAATTACTTTGAAATTTTTAGGTAATACCAAAAATTATCAAGAGGAATTGAGGTCCGGGCTTTGACTGGACCATTCCAGGACATTTAACCAGTTCTCCTTGGATCACTGGTGTGTTGCTTTAACAGTGTGTTTAGAGTCGTCTGAATTTCCTCTGCAGCAGCTTTGCTCCTAATATCTGATAAGATTTCTGGTGCATTTCTGATGGCATGCATGTTTGCTGGGTTTCTGTTCAAAATGCATGATAGCTGTGCACATGCGTGTCACCGCTGGAGGGGGCTGGGTAGAGTATGAAAAGGACTTTGCATCATCGTTAGCAGGAATAAAAATTACCTGCTTGATTAAACTTTCAAGAGGAATAACTTGATTTTTACTAGTACGCAAAGCAAATTAAAAACTTACTTTTACCATCAACAGCCAAACCTCCTGAGTTTACAGCCAGTAGCAGACAAAGCAAACATTTGTGTCAGTCTCTTCTGGAAAAACTGGTTCGATAAGAGCGATGTGGCTGGGTTCAGATCAGCGGATGGCCCTGAGCTACTTCGCCAAGACTTGGCAGCTCCAGAGGAGTTACCCAACGGCCTGTGGTTTTCCTGGGCAGCTCCCATGCAGGATGTGAAGCTGAGCTTTCTTGAGAAAGGAGCAGAGAGCGCCAAGCGCTTTTTCCACTGAAACAAAGATTACAAGAAACAGCAGCTAAATTTACTCTTTGCAAAATTTCAGAAAAGTATGCATGACAGCACCGATTCTGACAAGAGCAAAGCGTGTATAAGCGCGAGGAGCGCCGTCATCCAGGATGGCTGCAGCTGAGCCGATCAAAGAGGTTATATATTGTGTTTAGGTTGGTGGTGCAGACTCTGCCAGACATAATAAAACATATGTCAGCGGCGTGTAAACAGCATATGTGGACGCGGGGAGAGGATATGCCAGGGAAAATATACAGCAACGCATTAACAAATCAAGGCAGCCTTACACAACCAGGGTGGGTCCTCCTCATATAGCTGGAGAGCAGTGGCGGGACAACAGCTGTGAGTCAGCAGGAAACTGAGAAGAAAGAGGCTGGTGTGACAGTTAACCTGAGCCCCCCCGCCCTCCCTTTCTGAATCCCAGTTATCCTGGAAGAGGCCCTGGGGCCCAGATAAAGAGGCTTCAAGCTCCTCTGTGGTCGGCCTGAGCTGATTCACTCTTCTGGGAAAGCTGAGTCAAAAGAGAAACCACAGAGGAGGCGGCCTTCCTGCGTCTTCTCTTCCCTTTGCTTCTTGTTTCACAGGCTGAGCTGGGGCGAGTCTGGTTCGATGGCGTATTAGGCCTAGACTAGGAGATTTTTATTTTTTTGAAATTATGAGAATAAAGTCATAATACTAGAACAAAAATGCAGTATTAATGGAAAAAAGTTGTAAAATGATGAGAAAAAAGCTTCAATAGAGTTAAGATCCGACATGAACGGCTTGTCGAGGCTGTGATTCTCTGTCCGAAGTAGACTCGGTCGTTTGCAGAATCGTTTCAAAGTCCCGCTACTGATAATGATTTGATGCTGATGTGCTAAAACATTAAGTTTGTCCTTATTTGTGAAACCAATACCAAAGTACACTGCAAAAACACAATCTTTCCAAGTATTTTGGTCTAGTTTTTAGTGCCAATATCTTAGAACACTTGAAATAAGACAAAACTAACATAGAAGTAACTTTTCAGCAGATATAGGAGCTCGTTTTAAGTTAATAATTCCTGAATATTGATAATAAAAAGTATAAGTTCCACTGGCAGATTTTTTTCACTTATAACAAGAAAAATGTCTTGTTACAAGTAAAAAAAAAAAAAAAAAAAAAAAAAAGTCTGCATGTGGAGCTTGTACTTTTTATTTGTTGTGCTACACAAATATAATTATCCGGCCGAAACACGTGGCGCTAAATAGTAAAACACAATTTAACGAAGCTTCGAGGCAGATAATTTGCATCGAAGACCTTTAATAATCAAGATACTCGAATCATTCGATGAATTGTTACAGCCCAAGAAGGAAGGTGAGCTCCATGTCTTCTTTAGAGGTTTTCGTGTTGGTTCCTTCAGTGGTTCTTGATGCAGCGCCCCCTACAGGCGAGGAGGTAAAAAGTTCTTTTAAAGGGTTTGGTTTGTTTGACTGCAGTGTGAAAGTGAACCACAGCAGCTGAAAATGAAACAAGTGTTGCAATTTTGGTCCCCAATCAAACCGAGTTTACTGGAGTTTATCTGGTGTGAAAACACCCAAAGTGTCATCGTTTTATTTATTTATTTTTTTTTTGGAAGCATTAAAGAAATCAAACATCTGAAGCACTTCTGTTAGAATTTAAAGAATATTAACAGATCAAATAAACAAATGTCGCAACCAATCAGGTAAAGTCTTTTGAGTTAAAAAGTGTTTTCAGCTGCTAAGCTGAGATACTGGTGATTTTTTTAACTCCTGAAACAGGTTGTCCACGCATCCTTAAAAAAATCTTAAATTCATTGATCTAAAATTCAGGCCTTAAAATGTCTTAAATTTTGTTGTGGCAGAACTATTTAATCTTGTGTCGTCTCTTTCTTCATGCAGGGATCTACTGTTATGTAAAACTTTGAGTCGCGCGCAGACATCTTCACTGCGTTCTGTGACTCGAGGCGGTTGCAGCTACCGGTAGCTAGTTGCTAATAGCTAGCAAGGGTAAAGCTAGCTAGATTTTTTACGTCAATCGTGGGTGAGTGCAAATTTATCAGCAGTTAACTGGACGATGTTCATCTTAGCCATTGGTTCACTTCTATTACCAATTTATTTATTTTTTTTGTACATTTCTGTCTTTATTCAGGTCAATTCATAATTGTTTTAAGAAGCCTTAAATTTGAGTTCATGAAACCTGCAGAAAACCTGCGCAAACGTAGCAAACTACCACAGAGAGGTGGAAATCCTTACATCGATTTTCTAGACCAGTTTAATCCTTGCAGGGTCCTCGTCTTCAGCAGCAAATGACTGAAGGCTGGGTTCCAACACAGGAACATGGCTAATTAAGCTAACATGCATGTTTTTTGGGAGGAAGCTGGAGGACCTAGAGTGAACCCATGCATGCATAGGGATGACATGCAAAAGACCCGGAGTGCGAGCAACTGTTCCACTGTGCAGCTTGTGGTGGAAACCCCTATTTCTAAATTCAATTAATTACAGAGTGACCAGTACTTCCAGCGCCAGTGACCCTGGCATTTCCCCACTGTAAGAAAATACAGCCATGCCCCAAATCCCATAGGTCTACCACAAGACCTGTGTGAACCCATCACTCGCCCGTCCTGCTGCCTCCATAATGGTGCACCAGCCACCGCAGAGGCCATGGCTCCATCTCCGGGCCCCATAACTTCTCCACCACACTGCCTCTGGCTCCACGGGGAATGAGGAATTAAATATAATGCTCTCACGTCAAGTCCACGACGCGAGCGAGGGAGCGAAGAGGAAGGAATTTGTCAGAACCCCGTAAACACATCCGTGGATCTGCCTCCCAGTCCCAGCTCCCCGAGCGACGAGGGCTGCTGGAAGGACAGGGGTGAGAGTACGCAGCCCGGGGTTTACGTAGAGGCCAGCCAAGCAGCAATGATACACTGCTCTGGAACAGGAGGATCGGCAGGAATGGGAGAGAAGAGAAGCGGTGGAAATGTATATGTAAAGAAGCGGCGGCTAAGATGTACAGCCTGAACTGGAAATGCTCAGCACTGCTGTACCTTACCAATAAGATGGGAGCTGAGGGAAGTAAGGGAGAGTAAGAAAAGACAGAGGAATTAACAAGGCATGCCCACTGAAAGTTTCCATCGGCTCTGCCAAAGAACCCCAAAAAGGAAAAAGAAAACAGGCCGCTCGCATGCGGGCCAAGTTCTTCAGAGAGGAGCATTGAAAGGGATCTCAAGAGCGGAGGGGAGTCGGAGAGAACGGGTTAACTGTGGTTCGGTTTTAATCAGATTAAACCTGGACATCATTTCGCCTGCAGATGTTGAACAACTATCCAGGAGGTCTGGGAATGTACAGAAGGAAAAGGTCAGCAGCTAAAACTACTGATGAATAGAACCTGCTCTCCAAGGCTCTGTAGTAAAAGTTTCCGTTCTGTCAAATGCAGAACAAAGTCGGTTATTCAGCACATTTAATAAATAGAAGGCAGATACAGAGTTGAAGCTGCTGCATCTTCTCCACGCCGGATGATTGGGAGTTTGGCCTCCACTTGAAAGCTCTTGGCATGTCTGATGGAAGACGAGCGGGCTCCGGGCCCGGTCCTCCTCGGCCAGATCAGCCCCTGGAAGGTGAGCCCCACAGTGGGTGTAAAATACCGCTGGGCAGATATATTTCGCCTATGAAATATGGATGCAGGCCTTGTGTGAGGCTGTGCATGTGTCTCAGTGGAAGGTTAACCAGAGGGCACGGCTTATTTCGTTACCACAGACTTGGCGGCGCTCCAGACCTGGGAAAGCAGCAGCAGCAGAGGTGTCACTGAATATGGCAACCCAATTGTGTATTTAATTAACAGCATGGCTATCAAGTCTGGTTTATTTGTAACGCACATTTCAGCAGCAAGGCAGTTCAAAGTGCTCCACGCTATAAAAACATCAATCAAGTATACAGCAAAATCATCAAAATTATCCAGCAAAAACACCTTAAAATCATCAAAATCATCAGCAAAAACATTGATCCATGATCCACTTACTTTATTTCACTGATTTACACTCAAACTTCCACCCTTTGGAAAACCAAGCTTATCTTACCTGGATTTGTTTGCAGATTTATGGTCCAGACTACTAATCAAAGGCAGCTCTAAACAGGTGGGTTTTCAGCCTTGATTTAAAGGAATTTAGTGTTTCGGCTGTTTTGCAGTTTTCTGGGAGTTTGTTCCAGATTAGCGGAGCATAAAAACTGAAGGCTCCTTCTCCATGTTTGGTTCTGGGGATGCAGAGATATCAGTTAGCATTCTTGTCAGTTTGTGACTATGCTGTACACTGATTAACTTGACATGCTTAAGTTGTGATTCTTTACTTGTATTGTTACAAATAGTGATCTTGTGGACATTTTAAGCTTTACTAGATAACTTATCACATTTTTATGTCATACTAACCCACTAATGGTCATGTTTAAGGATAACTAAACTAACTTACAAACCGTTGGTGAATTAGATCTCAGTTTGGTTCATCCACTAATGTGCAAAAAAAAAATATTTAGTTGTAAAGTTTTTGCTAGTAGTAATCACTACTAATTGGATTAATCGCACTAAATTGATTCTTGAAATCTTTAATTTAGTAATTGATTAATCACTAACTGGAGTATACAGACTCAAAAAAAAGGCCATTTGCTGAAGGAACAGCAAACCCAGGGCAGTAATTAAGCCAAAACTGTACAAAAAAAATATATACACTTTGTATTTAAGATGAAAAACATCTTTGTCAATCTGTTCTACCCAGAACTCCTCAAGTGGCCTAGTTTTAGCTTCACTTGGTTCAAATTCTGAAGAAAAAAACAAACAAACAAACAAAAAAAAAAAAACAAACCCTTATTAATTCAATTATTAATCACTTAATACCAAAAAATAATCAACACATCAGTCCCACTGTATTTGATGTCAAGGTTGTTGAATAAATACACTAACAGCATGCCATACTTGAACAGACATCCTGCCGTATCCCTCTGCCTCTTCTTCTGCCTGGTGCTGCTGCAGCTTGGGTGCAGCTGGCTTGCGAACAGACATGTGGTGTGTATCTTTGTTGAGTTGTGGGCTTAGCAGCTTGTGCTGGCGGCAGACGTGAACTCGGAGCACCAGACGTGAAGGAACTGAAAAACCCGAGTGTTTTAGAAGTGTACCAGGAGTCAGCTGAGTCTACCTGGAGCCTTCGACACTGCAGATGATCTCATGAAATGGCAATAAAAAACAGCTTTCATAGATATGATTGCTAGTTAATCAAAAGGTAAAACCCAACTCATCTCATAAATTAATCTTTTGAAACAGATTGTAGATCAAGCTTAAAGACATTCAAAGTCCTTTTCCTCTTTTGCTTCATTGCTTTAAGAAGTAGCTGCCTAGAGGTTTCACTTCAAGAGTGTTTACGTGAATGTCTCCCAACAGCGCAGTCTCATAGTAAACTATGGCATAAAGAGGTGATGCTAAACCAGGGCTGGTGTTGGAGCCAGATTTTAAAACGCGAAATTGAAATACAGATTCATGAAACACAGGGTGACATATTTTAATCATTTTTTCTGTTAGCGCAAATGATTAAAGCTTAAGGCTAAAAACCCCAAAAATTCAGTTTCTCAGAAAGTTATTTCTGACCAATAAATATGTGATTTTAATTAGGGTCGGGACTTTAACGTGTTAATTTCGACTAATTATTGAAATAGATTTTCAAATGTTAAAAACTTTATTGCAATTAATCGCATTTATTTGCGTGTTTCTGGTAAGGCCTTAAATCTGACGCACAAGCGACATCCGCAAACAACAGCGATGGACGACGAAGCTGCTTCTCTCGGCCCACTGGGGGTTAATTTTACTTCAGAAATGATCTGATGGGGCGCTGGAAGAGACCGTTATTGTGTTCAAGTTGTGCTAAGAGGGACTGAACAATCAGAGGAGCCGAAATAGCATCTCAGTGCTAAACATTTAGCAGCAGCAAAGATGTCCGCAACGCTAATGTCAGCGCCAACGTTTCACATTTCTAAAGGATCTTTTCAAAGACGTTCCACGAATGATCAGAGGTTCCTGAAACACTTGAAAGCTAAATGGGTTTAATAGCACAAATAACAGATTAAAAACAATAAATATCTTTGTTGTTGAGCTCATATGTCTATTTATTCAATAATTTAACAGCATATAGGGGTTTTGAATTGAAAATGTTGCTTATTTTGTCAATATGTAGTTTCTGATTATAATATGATCAATTAATTACAGACCCTGGAATTACCTCAATGAAAAAAAATTAAAATCGAGCCGCACCACTAATTTTAATACATAAAAAGCCATGAGCATGTTATGGTCTACACACAATCATGAGGAAGACTGCTGCTAGTGACCAATGCCCTCCAGAAGGATAAATCATAAACAGGCATTACTTGAGAACAAGGCTTGCTGCTGTACGCAAACATATTAAAGCAAAATTGAGTGGAAGGAAAAAGTGTGGTACTTAAAGGTACCCAAGCAACAGAGATAACTGTAACCCAGGTTTGGTTTAGATTTACTGATGTGTGAACTGTGACTGGATTGAGTTCACATACCGTAGGCCGACATTGATGGACTTAAACTCCTTTTGTTTATTGGTCTAATGTAATATTCAAATCTGAAAAAACTAAATGTAGGGTTTTTATTAAGTGAGGTTTATTTAACACTTGAAAGATGTCAGCCTGAGTGCAATAAATCAAATTTTGAATTGAATTTTTTTAAAATCAAATTTTCAATGATATTCTGAGTTACTGAGACACCTGTACAGTTTGAACTGAAAGGGACTGAGAATATTACTCTATGTTAACTGTAGTACAGAGAAAGAAGCACAGCGTCTTTCAATTTCTCCCACTTTACAGAGGAGTTCATGATCAACTCGATGTCGGCAAGGTGCTCAAGTCCTGTTGCCGCAAAACAAAACCAAATCATCAACCCTCCGCCGCCGTGCATCACGGTGGAAGTGAGGTGTTTGCGCTGATCTCATCCTTCTGTCTCACCGTTCTCTGACTGCTGAGCACCAACAACTTTATCTTTGGGTCCTTTCTGATGTTCATCTGCCTTGAAATTGTTAATTCACAACCTGTAGCTCCAGAGCTGCAAATTCAAAAGCTCCTGCATTTATGGAGGTGGTCACAACACCTAATGATAGCGTTTAAAGGTGACCTACTATGCTTCCTTGAACAGGTCAGGATAGGTGTCTGGGTGGTTCAAAACATTTAATTACATTTTTTGCACAAAATCATTCTTAATGAGATTTCAGTCTGGTCAGTTCTACTTATTTTGAGCTCCTTTCAGAATGAGTCGTTTTAGGGCCTCTTGTCACTTTAAATCCACGTGAAAATGCGCATTTATACAACCTTACGTTTTTGAAAGGCCGAAGTAGAGCCTCCTGCACAACCGAAAGAAAGCAGAAAGTAGTTTCTGAACGGTGAGTCAACAACAAAACGCTCGTCTTTTCTAGCAGCCATTGTGCAGCGCATACAGCGGTAAAACCAGCTGACCAATCGTGCTGGAGCTCTGCTTGGGTTGCTAGGTGACGGGCCGAGCTTGGCTGGGGTTGCAAGGTAACAGCGCAGTGTGATGTTATATTCGGAGGGTTTTTGAAATGGCTTATTTTCCAGACACCATAAAACATCAACTTACTACTAAAACACAGCTGGGTGGCTTTTTTAAGCACTTGGGTTGCTTTTAGAAGTAGTTGAGACCCAAATGGAAGAACCAAGATGTGCAAAATGTGAATTTTGTATAATAGTTCCCCTTTAATAATTTAGGCTACTCGAGGGTCGGTTTTGTTCGTTTTTTTTTAAAGACATCTACTTATTTACAAAAGACTAAGATGAGAAGGAGTGTGTACTTTCTCTTTACATCACAGTCAAATCTGCAATAAATCTTATACGATGGTTCTTACCCTTGGTTTTTGTCTTGATGTTGCTGCCAACAGCAGGGAAGTGCAGCTTAAACTCAAGATCAAGCAGTGGAGATGAAATCTGAAAGCTTCGACCTGCTGATAATCGAGCCCTTCATCATTTGCACTTTGATGCTCATCCTCCTCTCACCAGTGACCCGCATCCAGCTCTGCCGTCTGTAAGTTCTTGCTGGAGACTCACTGCTTGGTTGCCATTTTGGATGTGGTTTGAACTGTGTGGAAGCTCTGAGTTGGGAAATTTCTGCTCCGTATGGTAGCGTGCCCTGACCATCTCTCTCCTTCCGGGGGTGAACATTCATTATTCACAAGCCCTGGGTAGCAAACTTGAAACCGATAACCCACATGCTATTTATACTTCATTTCAAATAAACAAATAGTTAACGGTGAAGTTCCAGGCAGCTCCGTCACGTCTGTCTGCATAGCTGCTGGCGGGCACAGGCTGGGAGACGGACTGGGAGGGTGAGGGGTTAGAAGAGGGGAACCATCGGATGAGTCCACGCTGGAGAACTTAGAGGTTTTAGGGTTTTCAGAAATCCACCGTTATTTTTAATACAGAGGTCTTTTAGGATGTTTTCACACCTGGTAGACTCTGTTTGATTCTGGACCAAAATTGCAACATTTGTTGCATTTTCAGCTTTTGCTGTTCACTTTCACACTGCTCTGTTTCACACCAACTAAACCCTTTGAAAAACCTGTTTTCCCCCCCCTCGCCTGTGGGGGCGCCGCAACAAGAACCACTGAAGGAAACGACATGAAAACCTCTGAAGAAGACACTGAGCGCAACTTCCTTCTTCACGAAATGTAAACAAAGATGGAGTGGCTTCAGATTTTAGTGGTTGTAGGATTCTTGTGTTTGGTTCAAGACCACGAGCCATTGTTCCTGCTAGCGCTAGACTCACGCGTTTGTTTTGGTTGTGTTTACCCAGAATGCTCTGCGCTGTAGTCCGCTTCCTGCTTTTGGAGCGGTCTCCGGTCCGCTTGGTTTTGACATGCATTCGAACCGCGCCAGAGTTCACTTCCACCGAACCGAGACCTCGGTTTGCAGGCGGACCAGAGTTCGCTTTTTTGGTCCGCATCAGAGTTCGATCACGCGTTCACACCTCCCCAAATGAACCGGACTTTCTAATATTCTCTTCTGTCTTCTGCTCTCATCTCCTCCTTTCCCTTTTGAAGGGGCAGTATCATGGAAAATCGACTTTTTTGAGCTTTACATAATGTTATTCCATCATCAAAAACATACCTGGAGTGTTGCCTTGATTCTTTCCTGCATGTTTGAGAAATCCTTTAATCTCCCGTGGAAAACGTTCAGCTGTGCAAAACGCCTGTATGGATACAGCTCCACCTTCAAGGTGCAGCTCCTCCTCGGAGCTGCATTTTCTAAGCTTCCGAGCTTCCACCTCACAGAGAACCCCTCCCCCGCCACTTCCCCACTCAGTTCCTTCAGACGAGCCAGCAGCAATTAGCAAACATCTGGTGGAAATGCGCAATTGCTGAGCTCATTATACGAGTTACTTCTCAGTGAAATGCTGATAAAAATGCTGTTAAAGGGGGCTAATAGAGGAGTGATGTGATGAAGGCATTAAATTATTTAGTCAAATTTCTTTTAAGTCATATTTGATATATACAGCATTTTTGTAACAACTGAAGGTAACATAGTTACTTGATTGTGCTATAAAATGGCACTATGTGCCTGGAAAATACATAATACTGTCCCTTTAAGTTTTTGACTAAACGCTCACCCTTTCTTTTTTCTCTCCCTTTTCCATCTCTGTGTTCATTCCATTTGAAATAAACCCAAAGTAACTTCCAATAATATTGTAAAATATATATCTCAAGTGGAGCATAATAGTGAAAACTGTAATGCTCCACTTGTGAAAGTAAATCTGTCGGGGGTTCTCCTTCGAACTCGAACAATTCTGAGCGCCACACTGCTAGACAAGACGTATAAAAAACAAAAACAAAACAGAAAATGTCTATTTTCTAAAAACACTGACCTATAACCTCAAATGCATCATACATGTCAACAATGGCAGATTGCATGTTCGCCATCTTGTAGTTTTATAATCCAGTGTGAGACAGAAGCTTGACTTCATTGTCATTCCACGCAAAAGACCCAGTTCGTGGTTTATTGTTCATTATCCTTGATTTCTTCTTGTGTCTACCACTAACATCGCGTGGAGGCTTTATACGCATGTCCTGCACTCCATGTTTAGCGCCACTTACAGGTCTGGAGGAGTAAAAACAGCGTCTTGGGCCGTTCTCGGTGTTTCCGTGTGGATAAAAACATTTCTGGAAATGTTCCAGTGTGGGCGCAGGTGTTTTTGAAACAGTTTAGGCACTTTTCGTGTGGACTGGACCTAAATAACAAAGCCCAATTCTTTTAGTTCCTTGCCTCTCAGCTGGACAATCATCCAAGCAAATTAGCAAGCCTTTTCACATCAACACTGATCATTATGTTTTGATTCATTCACCACATAAAGCCTGTATTTTAGTGCTAAAGGCATCTTGTCTTTTTGTTATAAAATAAAACTCAGACATGTACAGCTTTATACTTACTAGAAGAGGTCGCTGCTGAACAATCATAGTCAAAGAAAGTTAAGTGGAAGGAAAAAGTACAGCAGAAAAAGGTGCTCCATCAACAGGGATAGCTGCAGTCTTCAGAGGATTGGACTAGAGTAAATTGAGGGATCAAGAGCCACCAGGCAGACAAAACCTATTCTGAACCAGAGACAATGTCAGAACCGTCTTACCTGAGCTAAGAAGAGCAGGGCCTGGACTATTGCTCAGGGGTCCAGATGGAGTTAAATTCTGCATCTCATTTGGAAATCAAGTTCCCCAAGTCAGGACAAAGAGCGGAGAGGCGCAGAATCCATGTTGCTTGAAGTTTCAGAGTGACGTTTCCACAGTCGGTGATGATCTGGGGTGCCATGTCATCTACTGGTTCTGGTCCACTGATCCATTTAGAAAAAGACGACTGATAATTCTGATCAACATCTACTACAGAAAATGTGTTGACAATCTTAAAGAACCACTATTAATTTCAAGTTTTTTGGGCTTTAAAATAAAGAAAAGCATAAAACATTTGCATAAGGAGGACGAATAGATTTTCTTCAATGGGATGTTGTGGATATTTTGAGGAAAATGTTAAAAACCAGTTTCCAACCAAATGACAAGAAAAACAAACTTAAAAAACAAAGAAACAAAAAAAAAAAAAAAACATGTTGCTGGTGTCATTCTGTTTAATCTGAAACGCAAAGCAATTACGAATTATCCCATGACAAAAACCTGCATTTGTTATTATGTCTACATTTAAAAATATTAGCTGCCGCTTTATTATTTTTACCCATGGGAGCCATTGTGGAAGGCTGTTATCAAAGCAACCTGGGCTTCCTGAACACCTCAGCAGAACCACAGGATGAGCTCCTGCAGGCCGCAGGTGCAGTGCTGCCCGCAAAAGAAGCTCCGACCAAGTACTGACTGGATATAAGGGACAGAACCTGTGGGTGCTGTTCAGTAGGCTCACATTCCTGATTTCATACAGTTTAAATGGAAACTCCTTAAAGAGTTAGCCTCATGTATATGATGAGGGATTCACTTCTGATTCAAATTAATGATGCTGTCATTTACTCCAATCTACTCACGCGTGAATTTCAGTTCATCCCAATGTAATAAATTGCGTTCTTTATATCTGCACAGAAACTCAAAATTAGACAACCCAACTTCTTACACTGCAAAACTAAAATCTTACAAGCATTTTTGATTTAGTTTCTAGTTGAAATATCTTGAAAACACTTGAAATAAAACAAAACTAACTTACAAGTAACTTTTCAGCAGATATAGGAGCTTGTTTTCAATTAATCATTCCTTAATATTGATTAAAAAAAAAAGTTCTGGTAATAAGTGAAATAATCTGCCAGTGGAACAAGACATTTTTCCCATATTATAGGTTAAAACGTCTTGCTCCACTGGCAGATTATTTCGCTTATAACTACAACTTTTTCATCAATAATAAGGAATTATTGCCTTAAAACAAGCCCCTACATCTGCTGAAAAGTTACTTATAAGTTAGTTTTCAAGTGTATTCAAGATATTTGCTCCAGAAATACTTGGTAAGATTTTGTGTTTTTGCGGTGCACCAGAACGATGTGAACATTTTTGTTTATATCAATAGAAAAATTGTTAGAAATATAACCTAAAGACCAGAAGTTTTGTCTGAATCCCCAGTTAATAAACAATAAATGCATAATGACACAAAAACACACAGAGATGTTTATCTCTTGGGCCAGTGTGGATTACACTTAACAGTTTTATTTGGAATATTAAGACAATGAAGCATAAGCCAAGCACCAAGAGTGACAGCTACAAGTGTCGCTTCGTACGGCTCTTATTAAAAATGAACAGGTTATACTCGAAAACAACGGGTTTTTTTTGTTTTTTTTTTTTTTTTTTTGTTTTGTTTAAACTTGTCTTGACTGGTTAAGCGGATACACAGAACGGACACCGAAATATGAAACTAATAATGCCATTTACACGCTCCACATCCTATCGGACAGCAGAAGAAGAAGAGAGAAAAAAACAAAACAAAAAGGAAATAAAACGGTGAGGAAAGAGCAGAAGAAACGAGAGCGGTGATATTCCTCAGATTTACCCCCCCCCCCCTGTTGTGTTTGAATGAACAAGTGACGACCATTAGCTTCCCATCACTGTCAAGTCCCACATCTCCACACTGCAACTACTGTGCACATACAGCATTAAAGTGACAGAGGATTGCAAACATTGTTAAACTCCACTCCATTGCATATTAGGGAGAACGACAATAACTCTTTCATACTTTTTCTTCTGTTTGCATATAGCATGTAACCCAGCTGTTTTTATTTTCTACTATATATCTTTATATCTGTGGGAAAATAAAAAAAAAAAACAACAAAAAAAACAAAACGTACTGTGGCCAGTGGCTATAGGAGCGCTACATCCGGGGGGGGGGGGGGGGGGAGGGTATTGCTGTTGCTTTCAAGCTCTAATAGTGAAAATGTGGGAAAAACGGATAAAATTCATTGAGTTTTGCAGTGAAATTATATATATATATATATATATATATATATATATATATATATATATATATATATAATAAAAATACACAAGGAGCTTTATTTTTGTTGCACAGAAAGGTGGTGCTGGTTCTACACGCTTCATCCGGCCGGGTCGTGTGTGAAAAGACAAGCGGGTGAGAATAAACTCCTTTCCTTAAAAACGGGATAATTTTTTAAAAACTTTCTCCTAAATCTCCAGGCGAAATGGCAAACGTGTGCTCATGTTAACGTCGGATATTTCCCATGGGGAAAAGCGGGACGCCCCGTGGCCTGAGGGGGACAGCGGGGGAGCAGAGGGGTCCCGGTGGTCACCCCTCGCCGGCTCCGTCCGTGCGCCATCACTCTCCCGACACACCGACAGCCCCGCCCCCGTGAAGCGCTTCTGGGACCCCTGCCTGTTTTCTCAGTCCAACATCTCGAGCCGCGCACTCGCGTCTGTGTCGGCGGGACGTTTTCAGCGCTCCGCTTTTTCTCTGCGGGATATCTAGCGATCCTGGAAACTGAACATAAAACGCCTGAGAGACGACGGGGAAATTTTTCAGATGAGTTCAGCTCAGGATTTCTATTTCGAGTCCAATGTTCTGGAGAGGAGGGCAAACGAGCGCCAAATATCACTGACCGAACACCTTCAGACACAAATACGCGATTAAAGTGCTATTTACTTGAAGGAGCCTCTTGCCTTCTCTGCAGCCCCCATATAACTCCACAATACTACAGACTTTGTTGCTTTTTGACTGAGTTTTAGGAAGCAAATGCACCCCCCCCCCGCCCACAAATAAACTAATTTAGGTAAAATCATGCCAAAGTACCAACAGGATGTCAAAGCCTGCAGAACAAAGAGGCCCCTTGACATCAGTCACCTCTGCAGACGGGCGGAGAGCGGAGCGAAACGAAAGCCTCTCTCTTCCAGTTACCCGGGAAGTTCAGCTCCACACGAAGACCGCTCTCTTTTAATTATGAGAATAATAATGAGAATAACATTACCAGGATAAAGCTGTAAAATTACAAGAAAAAAGTCGTTTTTCTGAGAAAAAAAGGTTTTCATAGCGATCAAATTTTGACTGATAATAATTGAAATTTGGAAAAAAAAAAAAAAATCGATACCAAGGTATATTCACAAGATGCAGAACATTCCTCATTTTAACGCGGTGGGAAGACTGCCTTTGCATGTAGGTCTCATAAAATCATTTATTCTGCTGATGTCACTGCTTTACTGTCGCATTCTTATGACACTCTTCGTCATACGACGACTTTATTCTTGTAATATTACAAGAACAAAGTTGTAATATTTGGACTAATTCTCGTACGCCTATTTTTTGTAATCTATTCTTGCAATTTATTCTCGCACAACTTTATTCCTGCAAATTATGACTTTATTCTCGCAATTTTACGACTATTCTCATACGACTTTATTCTTGTACAATTTTTCTCTTGCAACATTATCAATTTATTATTCTTTTAATATTACACGAATAAAGTTATATTTCGACTAATTCTTGTACAACTGTTCTTGTAATTACTTTATTCTCATACGTATTTTTATTGTGCAAATTTATTCTCGTACGACTTCAACTATTAAACTATTCGTGATATCACGACTTCACTCTCGTAAATCACAATAAATACTAAGACTTTATTCTTGTACGTCTTTATTCTCATATGACTTTATTCTTGCAATATTACAACTATTCTCGTAATATTACGACTTCCCTCTTGTAATATCGCGAGAATAAAGTCGTAATAAGATTTTATTCTCGTACGACCTTAATTATCGTAAATTATGACTTTATTCTTTAAATATTACGATTATTATTATTCTCATACATTAATCTCATACGATTTTTCTCTTGCAATATGAATTTATTCTCATACGACTATTCTTTTAATATTACGCAAATAAAGTAATATTTAGACTAATTCTCGCACGACTGTTCTTGTAATTACTTTATTCTCGTATGTATTTTTTTATTCTCGAACTTCTTCCTTTATTCTCGTACTTCAATTATTACATCTATTCTCGTAATATTACGACTTCTCTCTTGTAACAGCACGAGAATAAAGTCGTAATACTAAGATTTTAGCATGACTTCATTCTCATTTATTTAATTTAATTTCAAAAACAACTGTTTTAGTCTGGCCCCAACGCTCCGTCGTGAAAGGGAACCAGGAGTACCGTGGGAGAGGGACTGGCGGAAGTGCTTGTTCTCAGACGTGGAAAGAGACGCTACAACTTTGAACACCAGGAAGTGGGAACATGCAGCGCGGACGATTTCCAAGAAAGTGTTTAATTTCCTCAAACACAAATCTAGAGGAGGAATCAGTTCACTGTGCAGCTGAAAACTGGTTCTGTCTGGTTCCGTTTCATCCAGACTACTTCTTTGTATTGCATATTATTTATTTATTTTTTTTTAAATAAAAGCTAAACTTTTTTTAAAAAATCATGGAGGAAAAAAAAAAAAAAAAAAAGTGTTAAAAATGTTTATTCTAATTTAACTGCATGCAATTTTCTTGTTTCCATTCATTTTGGTGTTGATCCCAGTGGATGTAACGTGACAGATTCGGAGCCCGACCAAACCGACACCCAACGTGACCCGGTTGGCTTTAAAACGCAGCAATACAACAGCTTGGACAACACTAAGTTTGGTCACAGATACACCGTTTTAAACACGAGAAGGAAAACGTGTGATGCTGACTAAATCAAGACAGACGATGTTTTCCAGACTCGTTTCCAGGAAGTTTCACTTTTGCATTTTCTTGAACAATGAAGGGAACCGACACTGCCTGCCTCCACTTAATTCCTCTTACAGTCATAAAAAGCCTTTTTTATGGGAAAACCCAGGAGATTCAAACAACCCTGCTGCTGTCAGTCCTTTAATACTCGTGGGGTGTTTGATTATTCAGTTAAAAATGTGCTCACAGTCGAGGTCAAACTGCTTTTGCTATCCCAGCTGCAGACCAGAACCTGTGTTGGACAGCAGAACAGCAACCTACTGACCCATTAACAACCTAACACTGCGACGAAGTACTAATGCATGCATTAGTGAGTGAGAACAGAAACAAACAAACCTAATTTAACGATCAGCTCCTAAGTAGACGTAGCACCACTAAACTGCAATCTTTAATGTGCAAGAAAGTTAGTGAGCTTAAAGCTCGTGCACCTCTTCATGGTTATTCTTTCAGTCTCATGTGAATGGACTGTGTTAAAGCACCTATTGCTCCAGGTTTACACTATCAAGCAACAAGACCGATGGTTACTGAAAGGCACAAAGGTAACAGTTATTTACAGAAGTGACAGGGCAGCCCGCAGCCGTCTCAGTACAAGTCACACCTGAAATGTTTGAAGATATGCTAAAATCTTGAGACGTGAACACAGTTTGGACTCAAAGCTGAACAGTGATTTGCAAAAGAACGTTTTCAACATTTTACACAAAAACTTTAATGTATTTGATTTTTTTTTTTTTTTTTTTGTAGTAGAAAGAAGTGGAAAGAAGGGATGTTCAAAAAAAATATAAATGCGAAAAGTGTGGCGTGCATTTGTATTCAGCCCCTTTCTATTCTGACGCCTCTAAATAAAATCCAGTGCTTCTCTAAAAGTCAGACGTTCTGCTCTGCGAAGGCCTCAGAGGTTTGTTATCGTGCGCTGTTTTACGGTAAAGCTGGACTCTAACTGGGAAGGCGGGCTTGAACCCAAAAGCGCCTAACGTGGCACACTCGTTTGTCTCCTTATAAACCCAGGAATGGTGCGGAGCGGCTGTATGAGCCAATTTCACGACGGAAACGCACCGCAACAACCTGTGCCGTACCGCTCAGTGGAAACGAGGTGTTAGGAAACAAACAGCCGGGCTGGCGGACAGGTGATACCTTTCGATGCGGACAAGGGCGACTCTGAATCGATTAACCAACATCACAACTCAATTATCTTCGGTCATAACCTGATTTTAAGGAGGGTGGAAATCAGAAGTGCGCGCGTGCAGCATCCAGAAAGTGACCTGCGTGAAGAAAACCTGGCTCTTGAAACGTCACAAGAAAGCCGGATTTCTGACCGATCACAGCGTTGTCGTCGGACGCAGCCTGAGAAAAAGGCGATCCGTTCAGATCAAGCCCGAGAGCGAAGAAGTCTCTCGGTCGTTGCAGAGTTCGTACAGGTCTTAATTTAAAGGAGGAGCCAATGGTAACTCTGGAGGAACTGCAGAGATTCAACTGGGGAGTTCATTTTGCCAAATAAAACTTGTTCAGAGCCTCAGATGTCACAAGAGCTTTTTGAAAAAAAGACCACTTACAACTTAAGATAAAAATCTCTCGGAAATTTGTCATCATTTTTATGAAGAACCAACATTTTATCTCTGTTTTTTCTGATTTAAAATAAAGATGAACACAAAATTTTGCAAAATGAGATGGATCTTTATTTTCTGTGGAATGGAAAATGATGTAAAGAAAAAAATGGATCTAAAAACAGATTTTAGTTTCATTCTTCATAGAAATTCAACGTAAATATTGCAGGAATAAAAAAACGGAACCCCCCCCCCGCATTTCTTATTATATCTATATTTAAAAACATTAGTTAATTCTTTATAATTTCTCGCTAAAGTCATTATGGAAGGTCCAAATAGCAGGTTGCAGACCCCTGGCCTAGTCAAAGTCCAGCGCTAAACCGAAACGAGAAGCTGAGGCACCACTTAAAAGCTGCTTACAGATGTTCTCCATCAGATTTGCAATGAAGAACGGGCAAAGATTGCAGCATCATGAGATGTTTCTATAAAATATTCACTAAAGGAGGCAAATACAAGCCACACTTTTCAGATTTGTATTGGTTTAAAAAAAAAAAAAAAAAAAAAAAAAAGTACAAAAAAAAAACTTGATGCATTGTTTTCCCTCCACAACTTTGTGCTGCTTTGTGTTTGGCTATAATAAAAAAACCCCTAAAAAAATACTCTCAGGTTTGAGGTCTTAACAAGACAAAATGTGGAAAAATTCAAGGTTCATATTGTTGCGAGGCAGTGCATACATGACTAGACGCCGGTTAGCCACAGCATTAAATGCACCAGCAGAAATGGACAGGATGGTGTGAAATGGATGATTTTTACAACCCAAAGCTGCAGCGGTCAACTTCCCAGAGCCACACGCAACCAAACAACCGCAGGACACACCCTGTTTGGGGTCAAAGATGGGATGGTTTACTCTTAGAATGAAGGCGGGTCTGACACCGAGGTGTTTCTAATATTATGGCTGACTGGTGTTGCGTTAATTTGGCAATGAGTGGACGAGATTTCTGGGTCAAG
This sequence comes from Anableps anableps, assembly GCA_014839685.1. Classification (NCBI taxonomy): domain Eukaryota; kingdom Metazoa; phylum Chordata; class Actinopteri; order Cyprinodontiformes; family Anablepidae; genus Anableps; species Anableps anableps. The sequence continues at coordinate 6,550,687 of CM026076.1, read as the reverse complement.
AAAGCAGGTACGAAGGCTACGAAACAGCTCGAGATGAGAGCATAAGGTAGCAAATATAACACTGCAAAGCTGAAGACGGCAGGGTTACTGACTGTTGAACGCATACAGAGATAAACTGCTCTTGGATAATGAAGATATGACTGTAATGATGCAAAGAAATTCTGCAGATTTGTCCCAAAACATCAGGAATACGTCCGTTCACCCATCTGGATCTCTACGCTTATGTTTTAAAGTGATTCAGCTGATCTTATGCATGCAACCAGGCGGCAACGAGTGCATCGTAAATACCCAGCAGCACCTGCTGATGCCCTCTCCGCTCTGCTAAGGTGCTTCTGAAGGGAAATGGCGAAAAAGAAGTGAACTGTACAGCTTGAAATAGTAATCTGGTATGGGGGGGGGGCATGCAGGCAGGCGTACGAGCGGGGTGGTGGTGGCGGTGGTTCAGCAGACGGTCAGCAACAAAAATAGGAGAGAAGAGACACAAAGGGGCTTCTCCTCCGTGTCAAAACAACCTGTTCAGCTTAAAACGTGCTCGACAGACAGCGTTACACTGAATATAATCACGTATTCTCAGTGATGTAAGTTAATACCAAAAACAGAGATTAGAATGAACTTTATCTTGTTATACTTGATTCTATTCTCCAATAGCAAGGGAAGCCACGTCAGCGTGGCCTCCAGCATTCTGTAATCCTGCAGAGAAAAACCCGTCTTATTTCACCTTGAGCGGCGGCTCCCTCTCGAGCCAGCGGACTCGTACTTTCTGTTTATAGTGATACTCCTTGAGGAAGTCCTGCAGGGCGGGGGGCAAAGGTAAGGAGCCTATCCCGTCGTACGTGGTCCATCGGCAGATGGCGGCTCGGGCCAGGTGCTGCAGGGTGAAGGGGAAGGTCCGGTTGAGAGGCACCGTGAGCAGCGGCTCGAAGAACATGCAGGCGCTGGGGTCCTTGTAGTGCTCCAGCAGTCCGGTGACGGTGGAAGAGTGGAAGACGCACGGGTCGTGGGCGTCGAAGCTGAAGTTGTGGTTCCACTGCTCGATGCGGGCGTGCAGGGATCTGTTGTAGCGGCGGAAGCTGACGGAGAAAAGGTAGTCCTCCTGGGCCGAGTCGCGCAGCAGGAAGGTCCCCTCCGGCCGGCCGTCCAGCAGCGCCTCGGCCTCGTATCGGTCCATCACGCCCCAGTAGCAGGGCAGGGCTGTGATGTGCAGCAGGTCCGGCACCAGGCAGTGGATGTAGTCTATCTGGGTGTGAACCTTCCAGGGCCCGGGCTGCTGCCGGCCCTGGTGGCCGTCTCCAGAGGCGTGCCGCTGCTTGGGCCGCCTCGCTTGAAGACATAAGGTGGTTGAATCCTCCTCAGAATCACAGTCCTGGGATGATGCTGTAGCCCCCAACATCTGCCCACACGCCCCTGATGAGCCCGCGCCCGCAGAGCCGGACGCTCCGCCGCCGCGCGCTTCCCCGGAGGCGTCTCCGATGCCAGGAGCCATCTTTGGTCCTAGTTTGTAGAGAGAGGGACCGGGCACCGAGGCCTCCAGGGTGTGGATCTGTGCGTTGGGAGGTGGGTCGACGCCTTCCTCGATGCTGAGCCTGCGGCGCTCGCGCAGGCGCTCCTCCTCGTCCTCCGGTGACGGGTGGGCCGGGTCGAAGGCGTCCAGCAGGGCGGTGGACGAATGGGGACTGACCGGCGCCGTGTGCTGCTTGATCAGGTGCCACTTGTGCGCGAGGTCGGAGCCCGGCGGGAAGGGGCAGGTCTCCAGCATGAGCTCGGTCAGGTGAATCTTCCGTTTGGAGTTGACAGGGTTCTTCGAGTGCGAGCGTCTGCGAGCGGGCAGAGGTAAGCACAGCCCGACCGTGTCGCTCAGCCGCTGGCGCAGCGAGCGAGCGTTCAGACTCCGCCCTCCGGATCCGGAGTCGTTGATCTCCTGGATGGAGCTGATTCCGTAACGCCTGTCCCGGCGGTTCCCGCAGCCTCTCAACCGCCCGGATCGCCTGTCCGCCTCCAAAGAGCTCTGGGTTTTAGTCGAGCACGAGTGCTTCTTCTTGCCCCCCCACGGGGCGTGTCGGGAATAGGAGTCCCTCCGTGCCATGGGAACGCCCCCCGAGCTTCCTCTGGCACCCTCGGACTCCTTGTCAATGGAGATCTCTACGATCTGAGGGATGTCTGACACGCAGTTATGATGGCGGCGTCCCGTGGCGACCGCTGGCACTGGCATGAGGCTCCATGACGGGCTGGCGGCGGCGGGCGCCCGAGCCTCGACCGCGCCGCCTCCTTCACCCAGATCCACCACACACTGGACGCTTTCTACCTCAGCTCTGCTTTCAGCGGATCCCGTGCTGTGGAAGAGAGTCTGGCATCTGCTCTTCAGGCTGCTCCACATGTTGCCCTCCGTCTTCGGGAAAAGGAGCCCCTCGGACCTGAGGATGACAGGAGACGGATTAACTCGCACAAATTTCCACAGATTTAAACTCTACAGAAGATCCTGAGAGGAATCTCCTCCATTTCATTCCTCGGGCTACTGTGTGTGCGGTAATTAGCCATGGCTGGAGTGCAACAGGGCCAACACGCCGGAGAGGTGGGGGAGCTTGAGTGGTTTTAACAGCGGCAGATTTAGGAGTTGCCAGGCAGACGTGAAGAGACACAAGGCCACGGCTATAAATGAACCTGGGATCTGCTCACAGCTGATCTGCTGGTATGTACTGTATTACAGAGCCAGTCTAGACCTGACCCCAAACTTTCCCTGCAACTGCAGCGCACAGACGGGGCACAATCACATGCTTTCTCTGCATCCCCCCCCCCTCACACAATTACTGCTGATTTATGGCATTCAACACCAATAAGATTCGACGGGGATCTGGAGGGAATGAGACGAAACTTTTTGGGAGGGGTTCTTTTAACATTTTCCCCCCATAAAATGAATTTGGTTCAGAGGATTTCTTAGTAATAGGTTAGAAAACAGATTTTTTTCATTAAAAATTAATGAAAAAGTAGCAAGATTATAGGAAAAGATGTTACAAAAAAAAAAAAAAGTCATACACCTTGAAATTTTTAATGATAAATTAGTGCATAATTGTAAAGTGAAAGGAAAATAATGCATGATTTTCTAGACAGATTTACTATCAACTCAATGACAATCAAATCACAACTTATATATATATATATATATATATATATATATATATATATATATATATATATATATATATATATATATATAGACACACACTAAACACTAAACGCTATACACCATATTAAGGCTATATCGATTCATTGTTAAATTATGTTTTACCATTTACTGCGTTCTGGTCGGTTGATTATTCGTGTTGCGCAACGCTCTCACTTCCGCCAATGAGCTGTTGACGAATGCTAAGCGCTATTAGCGGCTATGGAGGGAGACGACGAGGGACAGAAAGAAGCGCTGCCCAGAAAGAGACAAAAAGTCAAGTTTATTTGTATCGCACATTTCATTCAGCAGCAAGGCAGTTCGAAGTGCTTTACATCATAAAATCATCAAGCAAATATAATTCAATATATTGATCAATGTTCCACTTACTACTAATCAAAGGCAGCTTTGAACAGGTGGGTTTTTAGCCTGGATTTAAAGGAACTCAGTGTTTCGGCTGTATTGCAGTTTTCTGGAAGTTTGTTCCAAATCTGTGGTGATTAAAACTCAATGCTGCTTCTCCAGGTCTGGTTCTGGGGATGTAGAGTCGACCAGAACCAGAAGACCTGAGTGGTCTGGAAGGCTGATACAACGACAACAGGTCTTTAATGTATTTTGGTGCTGAGCTGTTCAGTGATTTATAAACTAACAGAAGTATTTTAAAGTCTATTCTCTGAGCTACAGGGAGCCAGTGGAAGGACTGTGGCAGAAAATTAACAATACACATCAACCCAGATCAGGGATCTGCAACCTTCACAATCCAAAGAGCCATTTTTGACCTCAGTTAAACATGTTTAGACTCTATAAATCTTTTGTCCTTTTAAACAATCACAATTTCATTTCTATATTTAGATTTTAAAATACAGAACAACAATAGAAATTGCAAGTTGAGGAAGGATCATTTTATTCAATGGGATGTTGGCATGTGTGGGAAAGTAAGGGCTCTTGACTAACTTGTTGCACTGGTGCAGCTAACTTTTTTACTCAAGTGGACCCAAATTTTTGACCTCATCGTAGGCTCACTTTTTTTTTTTTTTTTTTAAAGATCCCTGTCTGAATACGACTGCACAGCAAAAAAACAAACAAAAAAAACACAACTCCACATCCTTTCTTTCCACGACACGACTTTTGTGGCAGTCTATCAAAAGAAAAAACAAATCCTAATAAAATACAAAGAAATCTGTTACAACTAAAGTGTAAAAAAACGTCCAAGTGATGTGAACGCTTCTGCAACCTTGAAATTACGTTTCATGCTTTCTTTAATAATAGCAACTAATCATGTCAGGTAAGTTGTGCTCGCTAAAAAGAGCTTTAAAAATAGGGGTGTAAAAACAAGATGATGGAATAGTGCAAGTGGATTTAATACACATGTATTTTATATAATTTTGCCCTTGCTTTATAATAATATTTAGAAATAAAGGAAGATGGGATCTTTCAGACAGTGAGGATGCCTGGGGGCCAGACCAATGAATAACTGGAAAGACTGCGTCTCCTGCGGGTTGAGGGAGAACGGGGGGAGACGGGTGGGAAAAGATCTGGTGATCTTTGCTCCCTGGAACATCTTGGACTCACACCAAAAGATAAAACTGATGGTTATAAATTAAAAACTGAATGACATTGTGGTATCTCACAGAGTTGCCACAAACACACAAAAAAAAAAAAAAAAAAAAAAAAAAAAAAAAAATCAAAACTTGAGTTTGATTCCAACAGAAATTCAAGACTTTCAAAGAAGCACTATAATAAACGTTGAAGTAAAACAAAATCCCAAAAAACAACACAGAGTCCTGCAGGAGTCTCCCACTCCATCCCTGAAAACCCACATAAACAGTAAATCCTCCAGGTTATGGTTCCGGGGTATCTACAGTTTAAGTAATTAAAGCTTTTATACATTTCAACATTGATTAAAGTTGACCAACTTATTTTTTGAACAACAATAAAATGCAACATAGCTCATTTATTCAGCCATTTTCTACATCCGCTTCATCCTTCCAGGTTGCGCTGGGGCTGGTGCCGATCCAACCAGCCAATGGACGAGAGGCATTTCAGACGGAAAATACTTTGTTTTTTTTAAACAAGAAACTTTCAATAATTAATTAGGAGCCGTGTTCAGCTTAATATTTGAGAGGGAAAAAAAAAAAAAATCTGATTTTCTACAATAATTTATTGGAACTGTGGAGGAGCGGTGCGGCTGCTGGGTCATGGGAGCTAAACCACAAAAGATCGACAGTCATGACTTCAACTGAGAGTATCTGTGACAGATGAAAAGAAATAGAGATCAACATAGATCCAGACAACTGTGTAACAGTTCATCTCTAAAGCATTTTTAAAATTCTTAGATTTGCAAATATTTTAGTTCTTTGAAACAATGACGGTGAAAAAAACAAAAACAAAAAACGCTCAATGTCCTCTTGAGCAACGGCAGTTTGTTATATTTGTGACACTTGAACAACTTGTCAGTGTTGATCTCTGGTTATCGATTTGTTCAGTTGTTTTCATTCTTGCAAGAATTACGTCCTTTTTGGGTTAATAAGTATGATTAGAATGAAAAAAGTGAAATTCAGATGACTAAAAATGGAAAAAGTGGAATTTGGAAAATAATAAAGGGGATTTCTTTGGGCTGGACAGATGAAGTGATGCACCCATCAAGCCTGGAGTCTCCTGTACAAGGCTCTGAGGGTGGTGCTAAGATCTGCGGTTGCTGCAGGTCGTCAGGCTTAGGTTTAGCAGCATCATGAGCACAAAGAACGAGGTCGGATGACTACCTGAATATACTGAATAACCAGCTCATCCCATCATTCCTTCTCCTATGGTGGCATATTCCAAGACGACGTCGCCAGGTTTCGCTGATCTCAAACTGTGCTTGAGTAGTTCAAGAGATAATTCACACGCATGCGTTGGCTACCAGACCATTAACCCCACTGAGAGTTTTTTGGATGGGTTGGAGAAGAAATCTACACAGCTGGTACAACTCCCGCATCATCTCTGCTGGACTGCGGCTAACAATTAATTCAATTCTGGATGGAAATAAACTTTCAAGAAGCTTAACGAAACGATGCTACAGCGAGTGTGTGCTTTGGTCAAAGGCATCCAGTGAAATATTAGACTGTCAAGCTGCTTTTTTGGATGAAGAGCGCAATCTCCTTGAAATTCATGATGGTTCAGTCTGTTACACCAACTATGATACGAGCCCAGTAATCAGATTATGTCAGAGTCAGACATTATTGACTGAGGAATGTTGCTAACTAAGCTAATGAACAGAATAGCATTACAGAGTTTGATGTTAGCCATGATTTTTACAATTAAATTAGCAAGATAAACTTGTATCGGAAAATGCATACCCCTCCAACAGAAAGCAGAAATAATCAAATCAAGCACAATAAATCATTGTCTGACCAAGACGTTATGATGAACTGGTTGCTGAAACAACAGCATCAAAAACACTCTAGTGTGTTTTATTACTAAACATACCATCATTGTATTGATATTAATGAACGTAGCCTAACTAATAAATAAAAACTGCAGCCCAGTTATATTAATATGGCTATATTAAAAGAATAATAAGCTTAAAAGAATAATAAACTGGAATTCACTGACAGCTTTTTCCATCTCATTAATGAAGGGGCTTAAATACAGCGGACCCCCCGCCTAGTCATGGTTCAGTATTCGGAGACTTACCTAGTCGCGGATTTTTTCGAAGAGCATATCTAAAATATTTGAAAGAAAACGCAGCTTGGGAAGCTGAAATACCGACACGCTATGCTACTTGACACATTATTGGTTGTGGTTTGCAAAGCAGCCAATCCAGGAGCAGCATTAGTTTTCCTAGCCACTGATTGGCTGTTCCCCCGAAAGTTGAGATAAGGAAGACCGTGGATGCTAGCTTGAGCAGCACCGCTAAGACGGTTTCCACTGTGTTTATTGATGGATGCAGTATATTTGGTGTTTGAACTATTACAATAGACAGTTTTCAGCGTTTTTAAAGCTCCTCAAGGTTTCACAGGTTTCAGCTATTTGCAGGTGGTTGTGGTCCCAACCCCTGCGGATACCTGGATCCACTGTACACTAAAAACAGACACTGAAGAGGCAGATGCTAGTTAAAATTCAGGAAAATATTTTCACTTGAAGCCTAAAAGATGACAAATCACCTATGCTGCAAGAACAAAAACTGTTCTGAAGGTTGGACTGGACTTAGCCCACCTTCATGGTCTGAACTTGGTTTTAAATCTCACCCCATGCTCAAAAAAACCCCACTGAAAGGTGTTCCCCCCCCCCTTCTAAACCAAATCCCAAAGTAAACTGGTTATTTGCATTTTGGATACATCAACTAATCTGCCAGAGATTGAATTTGACATATTTTCCTCTGGACTGGTAGGTTAAAATGAAAAAAGTTCTGTTATTTAAATCATCAAAAAAAAAAAAATAAAAAAATCCTTGATTTTTAAACCCTAATTACATCAAGGTATTTTTTCAGCTTAATAAAAATAAGATAAAAGTTATAGACATATGCTTTGATGCATAAACTGGGTTCACATTTTGACTCTTTCTCTGGTGCTTAAAAACATGAAATCAAAATCCCCAGGTCAGTCCTGAAAAATGTGTTTTGGGAAGGAGCAGCCTGATCGGAGCAGATCTACTTAGCAGCGGCTGTGTTGCTTGTTCAGTATCAACTCTGAGAAAGTCGAAAGAGAGAAAAAAGTGCTTTCGTCGGGAGAACGAGGTGCTTAAGATGATCAAGCTTTAAAAACTTTCACTACACTAAGAACCATTCGATTTTAACCTAAACGAGCTATAATACAGCAAAGCAAAAATGTAAAAAGGGGGCATTGTTAAGTGACTATGTAATTAAAAACTTTATTTCAAAATAAAAGTCAATAAGTGAAATTCATTTTCACACATTAAAATACTCCGGCTGCGATACAAACACATTTACCACCATTAAAAACAGATTTACGCAGATTACAAAGCGTGAGCTACAGATTTCTCTGACCGGTGGAAAAGGATGGTTTCATTCTTTAGAATTAGCGTTGGTGATTAGTTTTAAGAGGCTTTGCCAGCAACAGACCGAGGACAGCACGATGGTAACTTGGAGAAGCAGGAAGGATTTGTGATGGATGATCCAACCTGATCAAAGGTCAGAAAAACAGACCGAGCAGGCCCATTTTTCAGCATCTAAAACATCTCACATCTTCATTCTAGACGTTTAGGTGCGAAATGGATCTTGTGGTCATATGTTTAAGCTTTAAAATGTACCGATTATTCTCATCAAGGTGAGGTGTCTCATTAAGTATTTATCCAGTAGTCAGTCTAGGGCTGCAACTAATGATTATTTTAGTAAATCGATTATTCTGTCGATTAATCTGATTTTAAAAACTGGTACTTTCTACAGATTTTTCATTTAACCACTTCAGCCTTTTTATACAATATTAGCAATACATTAAAAGATGCAAATAAACAATTCAATTCCTTTTTAAAATAAACATTTTATCGCCTAAAATGCAATAACACTGCATTCCTTTAGTGAATTTGAAGTGGGTGAAGCTAAAACTATGCAACTTGAGGAGTTTTGGGTAAAACATATTTACAGACAAAAGCTGTTTTCATCTTAAATCCCAAATGTTTGTATATTTTGTGCAGTTTTGGTTTAATTACTACTCTGAATATGTTTATTTCAGCAAATGGCCTTTTTGTTAGAGTGTGCATACTCCAGTTAACGATTGATCGATTTCTAAATTAGTTGACGATTATTTCAATAATCGATTTCTCACGATTCATCCGATGAATTGTTTCAGCCCTAAGTCAGTCGTTCACCAATCAGATATGAATGAAATCGGGCCAATTAATGATTGACCATTGATAAGAAGCTCACATAAAGTCTGATTTTATTTCCTAGTCTTTAAATGCATCACATATGAAACAATCTGCTTTTTCAGTGTGTAGAAAAATCAAATAGTTGTCCGTTATTTGATTTTTTTTTTTTTTTTTTTTGATATTATGCATCAATGACTAGCTGTGTGATGCTTTTAGTGTTTGTTGAACTCATAACTCCAACCGAGGAACTCCAGCGTTGTTCAGCAGATTGCTGTGGTTAGTATCAGTCATCCTAATGGAATATAACAAACTATAAACCCCAATCGCCCTCCTCGAACAACTGTGACCATCGCCAACGATCTGGTCCACATCCATTTCGAGCCACCCTGAAACCGAACCAGGCTACTTTTGTTCCTCCAGCAGCCCAACACACCCATCCTCCTGGGAGCATGGCGATCTCAGAGAGGGCTGGTGAAAAGACGAGATTCGAGGAGAGGACGCCTTCTCTGCTCGGACCAGAGTTAATGAGAGCTCTGCAGCCGCCCGGCGTTTTGAATAGATGCGCGAGACGGAAGGAAACCACCCGGAATAAACCCCATCATTGATATCTCACCCAGCAATAGTTATTTTAATAAAAGTCATACATTCACACGTTTTATTAAAGCTTTTTAAATTGATACAAATTTTGAGGATGGAGTTCTTTCAAGTGTATTAATGTGTTAAATTTCAAGTCGCTGAAGCATTTAGACAGCCAGGAACTCAGGAAACATGTTAGAACATTTTATTCGAATTAAAATACCTTCATATTAGTAGATTATCATCGTTTCATTTGATCTAATCTCATTTGAGACATAGTTCAATGTTTTCCGAGGGTAGAATGGGAGGCAGCTCTTTCAGTTTTAACCCAACCCTCCTTACTTGAGGGAGAAACCTTCTACTTTAAAGACTAAGTTTCATGTGTTCCTTCTTTAGGCTGGTGGTGGATGTACGGACCACTTTTTCTCACTCTACTCTCTATTAAGGCATTATTAGAAAATACTGCCATTAAACAGTGCTCTGTTTGGTCATTCTTTCACAAAGAATTACACCCGGAAAAGTAAGTGCTCCTTTTGCTTCAGCAGTGTTTTGTACTTTCGCAATTTGTTTTTATCCGAGCCAATTTCTTTTGTTTTTTTATTATAAATGTTAGGATCTTTACGTAGTCTCTTCGCCAGCCAATGAGGTGTAGCAATCTACTAACATTTAACAGCTCACTATGCAGACACAGCTTGTCTTATTTCAGATATATCTGCATAATTTTGCTTGTTTGATTCCCAACAGGTTGCAGTATAAAAATAAAACAATGACTGGAAATTAAAAAAAAAAAAAAAAAAAAAAAAAAGAATATTTGAGCATAAAAATATTTCCATATAAAATGATGCACATTCTTAATTAAATGGCTATGAACAGAAAATAGGTTGACGCTAAACGGTTGGGAGGAAATAACGCTCGGAGACGGAGTTAACTAGTCTGGTTGAATCTGTTGGCGTTAAAAAGGACGATGTTCCTCTCCACTGTCGCCACGTTCTTGCACCAAAGATTAAATCTCATCACTGAAAAAACTCTTTACAAGATGCACCAAACAGGACAATAATAATTTCCTTTTTTTCCAGGTCTGGGTGGACCATTCCATGTTTTCAAGGGACAATTCCAGTCAAAAAGAGAAAAAATGTGACTTGATGGGAGGCAGCAGCCTTCAGTCAAATCAAATTACAAGCTTAGCGCCACCTACAGTAGTTATGTCCCTAAAATAAATGTTCTCTGTTTTTTAAATGGTAAAAATATCCTAAAGAAAGGAATGTCCTCTTTTGTCTCAGTAAAAGGAATATTACAAGTCAGTTAACAGATATTTAATCTAAAAATGTTTCAAGGCAATATTTAAACAATAAAATAGCGTACTTCTCCCCCCCAAAAGGTTCAACACAAACTGAGGGATTCTCAGGTTTTGAAAACATTGTAACATTTGTTTAAACATTTGTTTAAAAGTACAACTCATTTGAAAATTTTGCTTCCATGCTCATTGCTACAGATGTTCTGGTCAGGCCTTTTCTGACTGATATCAGATTTTTTCCCCCTAAGGACTATAAAAACAAAGAAGAGACAAAAATGTGTCAATGCTTCCGTAACAGCGGTAGTAGTTTTTAAATCATAAAACCAACAGAAAATGAAGTTCTTACAAGATCATTACTGGAAAGTAAATATTCTTGGTGGATGCATTAAGACACCGAATCAATGGAGTTCTTAGTTTTAATGTATTTTAATCGACAAGGAAAAAGAAAAACAGTATCTGACCTCCTGATCAAAGTCACACCAAAAACTAATTTTTTTTTGACTGGAATCCAAAAATGTTGCACCCAATCTGCCCTGATCAGTGATCAGCAACTTAAAATCCCATCTTCTGTCTGAGCATTCACATTCTGGTGTGAAAGATGCGACAACGGGATAAAAAAACCAGTTGGCCATTTTCCATTTCAGGTTCAAAACGAGAGTCAAAGGAGGCATAAAACCTATAAGATCAGGGTCTGTGGAGGTTTTAGCAAGTCAAATTTAAGACTTTTTAAGACCTTTTCAATTCAACCTTGAATGAAATTTAAGACTTAAAAAAAAAAAAAAAAAAACTAAGTACGGGCGATGGTTGGGGGGGGGTCCTGCTGTATTACACTGAAACTTTTACATTATAATGACACAAAACTCATTAAATCGAGAAAGTTTCTTGTTATAACAAGTTGAGTTTTATGTCTCGTAATAAACTTTGTTATAACGAGATATAGAAACATGTTCCTCTGACAGATTATGACTTCCTCAGACTAGACGACACTTAAACATCCCAAGCAGTGTTTCAGTTTTACTGTTACGACCCGTCTTACTTAAATGAGAAAATATTTTGCTTTTAACGAGATCTAAATCTCATACGTTTTTTTTCCCCCTTAAGAAGAAAGTTTCACATTACAACGAGAAACGGCTCCTGGATTTATTTCCTAGCTCTGGTAGTTAGACACTTCCCATTTGCAACAGAAGTGAGCCAGTGGCGAAAACGAACGTCGTCCTGGCAACTGGCGATAAATATTAAATATGAACTTACTAATTAAGACACAGCAAGCAAGTTAGCTAGCAAGGGTATATTAGCTGCTAGTTCCTGCTCGCCTCAACCGCCAACGTAATGAAGACGCCTTTTCACGCGACTCAAACTAAAAAAAAACAACATATACAACAATAAACAAGACATTTTAAGGACTTAATTTTAGATACATGAATTTAAGACTAAGATTTTATCAAGGATGCACAGACACCCTGAAGGTGGTTCGAGAAAGGAACCTTTTTCATGGAGGCTGTTCAAGAAAATCCATGTGCTTCGCCATAAACATTTTGTGCAGATGGAGCTGCAGCGATTTGTTGACATAATCAGTGAGGTTGACTATAATAATCCACCAACATCAACGTTCTTAATCGACATCAGTTTAATAAATTTAATCTTTTATTTTCTTAAAAGTTTTTTTTAAAAATTTCACTGTTTCTCAGTGGGTCGATTAGTGGTCATGCCATGTGAAGGGTTCGTTGCCAGCTTCCTCCTGAGACATGTTCAGGGCCTGATGAAATCACAGAATTTAACAAAACGCGCAATCTCACAGAATTCGCTGATTCGATAAGTCATGAGTAGTTATTTTGGCCGCTGCAGTTCCCCGTACTTGACAGCTTGGTTCTTTTCTCCACACAGACAGGAAAAATAAATAAAATGGCGTATGAATACATGCGACGGCCACTTAAAAGTCAAAAAGTCCCATCAGAAACAGGGAGAAAAGCAAGCCAGCCGGTCACGCCTGCTAACTCTTGAACATTCAACTAATCAGTGCAACCGAGGCACTGGTTTATTGGAGATTTTGTTGCTATGTGTAATCAGATATTCCTTTAGAAAAAAAAAACAGATTGCAGGTATATCTTTCTTTACAAGATGCATCTTGGTGTTGAGTTCAACTCCAATGCAGTTAAAATGTGAAACATGAGATTGTTCGGGCTGCACAAAAATCTTGTTCTTGAACAAAAAAAAAAAAAAAAAAAAAAAAAAATGACGGAAATATTTTTCAATATTTTTCAAAATCACTCATTTTTCTGCTGAACCACAGCAGTTGCGGTTCAGCTATTTGTAAAAGTTGCACAACAGTAAATGGAGAACTCCTTGGTGATTGATTTATAGAATTATTTTCCCGTCCCTTCAAAATTACACAGTTTTTAGGCCAAGAAATGTGAGGAAAATGGAAAAAGTGGAATTCAGGAGAAATTAAAATGGAAAAAAAAAAAAAAAATGAAGCAGCTGAATTTGGGAAAAAACATGTCCCTGCATGTTCATATGCCCTTGGGCAAAGCACCTAACCCCAACTTACCTACCAATCTGCGTATGTGTGTATAAATGTGTGAGGGTTTGTGAGCGTGATTGGGTGAGTGTGTTTACTAGACTAGAAAAGCGGTCCATAAATTCAGCTAATTTACATTCAACAAAAGTTTGAGTTTACTCTAAATTGCTACATGTGAAGAGAGTCCCCTGCCTGCTGTCCGCCGCAGTACCTGCGCATGTTGCACAGGTCAGCAGAGTTTGGCATCTGTCAGCGGCTGGCACTTTCTGCACCGTCGCTTTAAAACCAACATGCTACATGAAGCATCTAAATTACTTCCAAAAGAGCAAGTTTATAAAGGCTTTTTCCAACGCTTTAAAAGGAAAAATTGGCCTAAAATATGGAAGTACCTCAACTCAGAAGACAATAACCTGACGTGTGGATGTCCTCTAAGGTTTAGTTATGAACGTCAGCAGCACAAGTGCCATGCATGAACAGCTAAACACACCCCAAACTGGGGCTTCTGATGAGTTCTGTTTGTGTGTGTGAGCTATGTATGAACATGCAGAAACCCAAATCAGTTACTTAGTGTAGACTATGTTAACCACAAATTAATTACATTTAAAGCTCGCGGTCTAGTATCTGTGAATTTTTCGCAGAAAATTTGCCTCGTCAGATTTTTTTCGTACAGCATATCTAAAATATTCGAAGGAAAATGTGCTTGGGAAGCTGAAATACATACTGCTTCTTGACACGCTATTGGTTGGTGCTTGCCATGTTCATTTTCCTTAACGGTGATTGGCTGTACCCCTAAAAGCAGAAATAAGTAAGATTTTAGATGTTAACTTCTGCGGTAGCATTAAGACAGTTTCCACTGTGTGTATTAATTAATATTAAGGCATATTTGGGGTTTGAACTATTACAATAGACAGTTCTAATTGTTTTTAAAAGGTGAATCTCAGCTACTCGTAAACAGTTGTGATCCCAAGCCCTCAGGAATACCACGGGGCCCCACTTTATTTTGGAGTTACTGTCTTTAATATCACATTTCATGTAAATGAAACATTGTCCTTTTTTACTTGGAACTGTACTCACAACTGACCTAAGGCTTATTTTATTCGTAATCACTGGGCAATCTGAATGCGAAAGCTTTTTTTAATTTGTAACTACATAATGATAAAGGCTTCATTTTATGTATGTTTGTACACATAATTTGTGCTTTAAAGCACACATTTCTGGAATGCAAACATAAAAACTCTATTTTTTTTTTTTTTTTTTAGGAACAATCATTCCAATCAAACACTGGTCAATAGACAAGTTGAAGAAAACTTATTAAAACTGATACTGACAGTAGGATAAAAAAAAAAAAAAAAAAACGTCCCATAGCTAAAGAAAAATGCATTACCTGCAAACATTTGCATTTACAAGTCAGAGCTTTACAAAAAAAAAAAAAAAAAAAAAAAAAAAAAAAAAAAAAAAAAAAAAAATGGTGACTGGAAATCCCAGTCTCCTGCCAAAGTGACTGCTGCACTCTACTTTTTACTAACTGCATGAAATAACTAAAATAACTGCTGTAATCTAAATAGGACGGATCTGAATGTAAATCCAACTATACTGGATTGGAACATTTTTTTTTACAAAATTGAACAACTTAAGACTGAATTGGACTGAACAGCATGTAACTAGATATGAATTTAGGTTTGTGTGGTAAAGTACCCCGATATCACTTATGTTGTAAATTGGTGCTTCATAAATAACCCGATTGTCAGTAAAATATATATATATATATTAAAGAAAATATGCACTCATAGCGGGTGTATAGAAACTGTAGGGAGGCCTTCGGGATTCTGGAGGCCCCATTTTCCCCTTGTCACTGCCAAATTAGCGGAGCTGCTAACCCGTTAACGACCGACAGCAGTCCCAGCACACCGCTGACCGTAGCTACAGCCCTAAGATAACATTATCAGCGCTCACATTCACCAAACTAGCCTGATCGGTTCCGACAAACACATAGAAACAGTTCTGTTTAAGGCCCAAACAGGCTTTAAACTTGGCAGCTAACGGTTAGCATTTCCAGAATAGAATTTTCCTAACATTTTTGGTTAGCTTTAGCTAGCGATGTTAGCATGCTAGCTTGTGCCAATTATCGACAGAAAAATGTGTAAATAAAACCAGTCGGTGTGGAGTGGATTTAGGTTGTCAAGGAAACAAAGGTGACACTGTGGACAGGTGAGTTGCTTCTTGAATAAGTGTCTTACCCGCCTCTTTCTGGAAGCCCTACTCAACGGCTCTCTTTGTCTGTAAAAAATGGCTATGAAGAAAAGTCGGGCATATATCCCCCCAGAGGACCACGGCGTCGGACGAAAGCGCTGAACGAACACTGATTCTTGATGGTATCATCCCGAATATTTTAAAAAACATATATATATCTATATATATCTATATATATATCTATATATATATCTATATATATATCTATATATATATATATATATATATATATATATATATATATATATATATATATATATATGTATATATCCCTACAAACAACTGGTCAGAGCGATTTAACAGCTAAAGTGATCTTCAACCGCCGCGACAGCCCGTTCCTCATCATGGTGGGGCTCCTCTTCTCTGCCTGGAGCAACCAATATGACGGCTGTCTGAGCAGACACGGAGCCGGGGAGGAGGACGGGGCTCAACGTGAGGCCGCCCCGACTGACAGCGGCTCGGTCCAATGGAGCACCGCGCTATGGTAGCAACTTCCTGCGGAGCGCACGGATTGGGAATGCCCCGGCACCGGCTGGACTCTGATAGGCGTGCCCGGCCACCAATGGATGTGAGGTGGGGGGAGGAAGAGCTCCGCAGGCTCCTACTTGGAAACGTGGAGAGGTGAAGGGATGCTGGTTCTTGGATATCCAGGCCAGGCCGAGGGTGATGCCAACAGTGGCGGTTCGAGAGCAAAATTACCAAGGGGGGCCAGAGCTTTTTTTTCATGGGGGCACAGAACAAAAGAATAAAAGAAAAAAATAACACAAAACAATATTTCATTGTTTAATATTAGAGCGCCAAAGATTGCAGACCTACTGATCTAGTCAATGAATTAGAATATCATTGAAAAGTGTTTTTTTTTTTTCCCCCAGGATCTTCATCACTAAGTGAAACACATTATATACTAGTACATTAAAGCTGCAGTATGTAACGTTTACAAAAATATGTTTTTTGCTTGTTAAAACTGTCACCATGTCCTCACAGTCTGGTATGAGACAGATAATCTGTGAAAAGATCAAGCTCCTCCACGTCCTCCCTGAGCTGCTATTGGTCTAAAGAAATGCACCGCTCCCGATCAAAAACAACCAATCAGAGCCAGGAGGAGGGGCTTAGCGCTGTCAATCACCCTTGTGGTCATGCTGCTAAACGTGCTAATGAGGAAAAACCAACTTACCTTCCAGGAAAGTATTATCCCTCATCATTGGTGGTCATAGCATTAGCAGCAGGCTATGTTGTCGTGAACCAGCCATTGTGTAGCAGAGAGCAGGGGGAGTGTGTGAGCAGAGTGTACATGAGGGTGATTGACAGCGCTAAGACCCTCCTCTTGGTTCTGATTGGTTATTTCTGACTGAGTGGTGTTTGTCTGCAGTTAGTACTGGGAGCACTGGGAGAAGACAAAGGAGCTTGATTTTTTTCACAGATTATCTGTCTTATACTGTCATGACATAATGATAATTTTAACAAATGTGTAAAAAACATATTTTTCATAAAAGTTACATACTGCAGCTTTAAAGAGAATTATGTTTAATACCTACTTTTAGGATGTTATTTTCAAAAAGTACTTTTAATCTGACAAACGAGCCTCATCAGAACACGTATTCTAATTTACTGAATATTCAATTCAATTCAAAAATACTTTATTTATCCCAAAGGGAAATTAATTGTTGATGTAACTCATTTAATTAAGAAGTTATTACAGATTGTGATGGCTGTGGGGAGGAAAGACTTCCTGTAGCGGTCCGTTTTACAACCAATCTGAAGATTTATTGACTGTATCTCCAAGGGACCAGTTACGGCCTCTGTGTCAGCGCATATCATTATAAGAAATTGATTTAGTATTATCTCTTCAGTACAGGAGCCAGGGCCAGTTCTATAGGGGCAACAGGGGCCTTTTAGTTCCTCGCAGGAGGAACTAAAAGGCTTTTCATGTTTGTTTGATCGATTTATTCTTTATTTTATTACTTTGAATTTTGTTAAAATTTGTTCTTGGGGTACTTTATGTTTTGGGGTTATTTACAAGATTTATTTGTAGGTTAAAAATCAAGAGGTGGGTATAACTATTACATTTACTTTTTGAAATTTAAAAAAAAAAAAAAAAACTTTTCAAAGTATTTGTATTGCACTAAACATACAAATTGTACTTTTACTTGAATAATATTACTATGAAGTAATGCTCGTCTTACTTTAGTCAATTTTCTGGCTACTCCAACCACTGCGAGTAATTTCACTGAATGAAGAACAACCAGAAATGCACCAGATACAAACACATACACTTTATGTTAAATGAAACGTTGATGTTCTAATCTACTGAGCTATTTGGAGAGCAGAAATGTCCGTCAGTCATGGGTTTACCCTGTTCCAACATATAAACCCATGACTGCTGAAAACCATGAATGAAATGTTGATCTGTTTGTTAAAAACTAAACCTAAAGAGAGTTAGATGGATTTTACCTTTAACCTTATCCTATCTACTTCCAGCTGAACAAGAAACCCAGTAACTCTTAAAGAGGCAGTATTATGTAAAATCAATTTTTTTGAGCTTTACATCATGTTATAATGTTATTTCCTCATCAAAAACATACCTGGAGTGTTGCCTTGATCCTTTCATGAATCTCCCATGGCAACCATTCAGCTGTGCAAAACACCTGGATGGATACAGCTTCAGACCCAGCTCCTCCTCGGAGCTGCAGTTTCGAAGCTTCCGGGCTTCTGCCTCACAGAGCCCCCCTCCTCCACGGCTTCCCCACTCAGCTCCTTCAAACTAGCTAGCAGCAATTGGCAAACACCTGGTGGAACTGCGCATCTGCTAAGCTCATTATACAAGCTACTTCTCAAAGAAATGCTAATAAAAAAACTTTGTTAAAGGGTTAATAGAGGAGCGCTGGTATGGTGACATCCTGAAGGCGAAGTTTTAAAAAGAGCAGGAGTTTTTAAAGAGACAGAGGCCCAATTTCAAGGCGTTAAATTCAAGTCAAATTTCTTTTAAGTCATATTTGATATGTACAGAGTTTTTGCAACAACTGAAGGAAACATAGTTACTTGATTGTGCTATAAAATGGCACTGTGTGCCTGGAAAATACATAATACTGCCCCTTTAAGCATTAAGTGTCAGGATGAGGAAAAATGTTACTTTATTCCCTGAAATTAGATTCAAATAAGATTATTTTTAAGGGGCAACAGCAAAACTCAGACACTGTTAGCCTAAAGTTCAATTCCAGATAGCCGTTTAACTTATCATTATGTTATTTGAGAAGGCTGGAATATGAGGAAAACGTGTAAAGTTCACACAAAAAGGCCAATTTGGATTTGAAACAGGCAACAGCACTGACCTACAATACCCCTCGCATCCGAAGTACTTCACAACAGACGAAGATACGTCAAACTCTCACACCAGTTTGGTTTGAACTTCCTTTTCTCCTGAAAATATTTTTAAAAAATGCATTTTGTATTTATTTGGTTTGTCTTTGTTTGATATTTAAATGACAAAAAAAGTAAAAAAAAAAAAAAAAAAAAAAGAAATATATGAAGGCAGAAATACTTTTTCACAGCATAGTATATAGTGGTTGACTGGAGCTGAGCAGGAGAGAAGGGAAAACCTCCAGTGGTCTGAACAGATCAGCTTCTACATCTCACTAATAGTGATCTGATTTGTGCTTATGAAAGAAAAGAAAAAGGAAATTGGATTAGCACTAATTTCTCCATCAGAAGTAATTTACACTATTTTAGTCTCAATGCGGGTCTCTCTGGAAATGCTGCCATCTATCATAAAAGGATAACTCACCAGGGCGATGCAGAGGCAATGTTAGCACCATTATGGTCTCACTCTTTATCTTTTTTTAAAGCTTTAATTGAGAAATGCATCTCTAAATGTACTATCATCGAACATCTTATGCTTCCAAGACACCGTAACTGACCCTCACTGTCAGAAGGAGCAATCTAATCATCTTTAATCTATTGCAGCAAGTATCTAATCCACCTTCAAATAAATAAACTTAAAATAATTAGTGTTGTCAGCTAATATTTGTCCCTGTGTATTCACTTAGCATAAATACATCTGGATGTAGATCAGACTTGGATTAGAGAGGCCTGGGGGGGGGTTCAGTGATTCTTGTAGGATTTTTATCAATATGTCCTCATGCTTTCTTCAGGTGACTGAAAACCATTCTTTGGACAATGGCTGCTTTTTCCTTCATTTGTGGTTAGTATCAAGTCATTTTCGATCCCAATCTATGAATAATTTAGATTTAGAAGTGCAAGTGATAGACCAACAAAAGTGCCTCATATTTGTGATGTGGAGTTAAAAAAAGGCAAGGTTTTTCCAACAAAATCTGAATACTGTGGTGTGTATTTGCATTTAGCCCCCTCAGTCAATACTTTGCAAAAAAACAAAAACAAAAAAACCCCACCATCTGCTGCATTTTCAGCTGCAAGCCTCTAAGGGTTCATTTCTACCAGCTTTGCACATCCAGATACTGAAAATTTTAGCCATTGTTTGCAAAGTGGCTCAAGCTCAATCAATCTTATCACAGATTCTCAATTGGATTCAGGTTTGGACTTAGACTGGACGATGCTCTGGCTGCATGTTGAGGGTCATTGTCCTGCTGGAAGATGAACCTCAGACCCAGTCTAAAATCTTCTGCAGCTTCTAGCGGGACTTCTTCCAGGGATAACCTGTATTACGCTCCATCCATCTTCCCATCCGCTCTTATCAGCTTCCCTATCCATTGAAGAGCAGCACCCCCACACCATGATGCTGCCACAACTATGTTTACCATTGCAGGTGGTGTGTTCAGGGTAATGGTAGTTTTCTACCAAACAGCATTTATCCTGCAGGGCAAATAGTTTCATTTTGGTTTTATCAGACCACAGGACCTTCTTCCATTTTTGCCTGGCCTTTATTTGGCTTGTTGTAAACTGTAAACAGGCCTTCTTATGGCTTTATTTTTCCCCCTTCAGTGGCTTTCTTCTGCCCACTCCTCCATAAAATCATCAAACGTAACATCTTGCTATCACACCGAGTAATGAGGACGTTAAAAGGGTTTAATGTTAGAGAGCTATGGTAAAAAGTGGCATCGTAAGGTGACATAGTCTCCATAAACCGTATAAGGTGCTAGCTACATGCTAACGGATAGTTTGGAAGGAATACACAAGGAACTTGAGCTGGAAGTATGTGCTTTGGTCAAATAAAGGTGAAACTGATCTTTTCATCCAATAAAAGTCAAGATGAGTCTGGTGGAAACAAAGGATGGATACGTGGAAAAGCATTTCCTCCCTTCAGTGGGTCTTTGAGCAGGATATGGATTTCAAACATAGGGCCAAACATGGAAATGGTTCATCAGATTCAAAAATCAACCTTCTTTGTCCTCAGAGCTAAATCCTAGAGAAACCCTGTGGGTGATCTGATGAGAGGAGAACGTAAGAGAAGACCCAGTACTCTGGATGATATAGAGAGATTGTGCAAAAAAGAATGGTCAAATATACCTCTGTATGTGCTCCAACCTTGTGACATGTCATCAAAAAGACACATTTACCCAAAAATAAAAGGTTGGATTTTTCTAAAATTTTCAGTGTGAGATAATGCTTCTGTAATAAAACATGTTGTGATGCAGATATTATGTGATGCACAACATCAGTCATTTAAAACTAAAGGTGTAAACAAATCTAACACCTTCTTGTTGTTGTGTTTGTGCCCATTATTTTACATGCAGTAGGCAACTAGGGTCTATTGTTATAAATCTATGAAGAAATTATAATAAAGCAATCATGTGTAGGTGTGGGCATGAATATGACTCAAGGTGTACATTTCAATGCATATATATATATATATATATATATATATATATATATATATATATATATATATATATATATATATATGTATGTGTGTGTGTGTGTGTGTGTATATATATATGTTTATATATACGCATATATAATATATACGCATATACAGGGTTTATATATATATATATATATATATATATATATATATATATATATATATATATATATATATATATATATATAAATAAATTCCCTTCTCACCCTCCACGGGTGGTCTTTCTCAACCTCTGAGCTCGGGTCCTCTACCAGAGGCCTGGGAGCTTGAGGGTTCTGCGTAGTATCTTGGCTGTGCCGAGAACTGCGCATTTCTGGACTGAGATGTCTGATGTTGTTCCTGGGATCTGTTTTAGCCACTGCTCCAGCTTGGGGGTGACTGCCCCGAGGGCCCCGATGACCACAGGCACCACTGTGGTCTTCACCTTCCAGGCCTTCTCCAGTTCCTCTCTGAGGCCCTGGTATTTCTCCAGTTTCTCGTGTTCCTTTTTCCTGATGTTGCAATCGCTTGGTATTGCTACATCCACCACAACGGCTTTCCTCTGTTGTTTATCCACCACCACGATGTCCGGTTGGTTCGCCATTACCATTTTGTCTGTCTGGATCTGGAAGTCCCACAGGATCTTAGCTCGGTCATTCTCCACCACCTTTGGGGGTGTGCCCCACTTAGATCTCGGGGCTTCCAGTCCATATCCTGCACAGATGTTTCTGTACACTATGCCCGCCACTTGGTTATGACGTTCCATGTACGCTTTCCCTGCCAGCATCTTGCACCCTGCTGTTATGTGTTGGACTGTCTCAGGGGCCTCCTTGCACAATCTACACCTTGGATCTTGTCTGGTGTGGTAGATCTGAGCCTCTATTGCTCTGGTGTTTAGGGCCTGTTCCTGTGCAGCCAGGATGAGTGCCTCTGTGCTGTCCTTGAGTCCAGCTTTTTCCAGCCATTGGTAGGATTTCCTGATATCAGCCACTTCAGTTATTTGTCGGTGGTACATCCCATGTAGGGGCTTATCCTCCCATGATGGTTCCTCCAGCACCTCATCCTCTGGTCCCCATTGTTTGAGACATTCGCTGAGCACATCGTCGGTTGAGGCTTTGACCTTGATGTATTTATGGATCTTGGATGTTTCATCCTGGACAGTGGCTCTCACACTCACTAGTCCTCTGCCTCCATCCTTACGGCTCGCGTATAGTCTCAGGATGCTGGATTTAGGGTGGAACCCTCCATGCATGGTTAGTAGTTTCCGAGTTTTAACATCCATGGTCTTTATCTCTTCCTTTGGCCAGCTTATTATTCCTGCAGGGTATCTGATTACTGGCAAGGCATAGCTGTTTATCGCACGGATCTTGTTCTTGCCGTTGAGCTGGCTTCTCAGGACTTGCCTTACTCGTTGGAGGTATTTGGCCGTGGCTCCTTTCCTTGTGACCTCATCGAGGCTGCCATTTGCTTGTGGTATTCCCAGGTACTTGTAACTGTCCTCAATGTCTGCTATTGTTCCCTCTGGGAGTGAGACCCCTTCTGTGTGGATGACCTTCCCTCTCTGTGTAACCATCCGACCACACTTCTCTAGTCCGAATGACATCCTAATGTCAGTGCTGTAGATCCTGGTGGTGTGGATCAGTGAGTCGATGTCTCGTTTGCTCTTAGCGTACAGCTTGATGTCATCCATGTAGAGGAGGTGACTGATGGTGGCTCCGTTCTTGAGTCGGTATCCGTAGCCAGTCTTGTTGATGACTTGGCTGAGGGGGTTCAGACCTATGCAGAACAGCAGTGGGGACAGAGCGTCTCCTTGGTATATGCCACATTTGATGGACACTTGTGCAATTGGCTTGTAGTTGGCTTCAAGGGTGGTTTTCCACATCCCCATCGAGGCTGCAATGAAGGCTCTTAGAGTCCTGTTGATGTTGTACATTTCTAAGCATTCAATGATCCAAGTGTGTGGCATTGAGTCATAGGCTTTCTTGTAATCAATCCAAGCCGTGCACAGGTTGGTGTGTCGGGTTTTGCAGTCTCGGGCGACTGTTTGGTCTACCAGGAGTTGGTGTTTGGCTCCTCTGGTATTTATGCCAATGCCCTTCTGTGCTGTACTCATGTATTTATCCATGTGCCCACTTATCTTAGCTGCTATGATGCCTGACATGAGCTTCCATGTTGTAGAGAGACAGGTTATTGGCCGATAGTTGGATGGGACCGAACCCTTTGAGGGATCCTTCTGGATCAGGATTGTGCGCCCTTCAGTTAACCATTCAGGGTGAGTCCCACTTTGTAGCAGCTGGTTCATTTGAGCTGCCAGTCGCTCATGGAGGGCAGTGAGTTTCTTTAGCCAGTAGGCATGGATCATGTCAGGACCTGGTGCTGTCCAGTTTTTCATACCTGAGACTCTTTCTTGGACATCTGCCACTGTGATAGTTACTGGGGCTTGCTCAGGGAGGTTGCTGTGGTCATCTCGTAGAGAGATTAGCCACTGTGCATTGCTGTTGTGGGTCGCCTCCCTTTCCCATATGCCTTTCCAGTACTGTTGGGTCTCCAGCCTTGGTGGGTCTGCTCTGTTGTTATTACCCTGCCATTGAGAGTACACTTTAGCTGGTTGGGTGGAGAAGAGCCGGTTAATCCTCCTGGCTTCATTTTCTCTCGTGTACCTCTTTAGGCGACTGGCCAAGGCTTGGAGCCTTTGTTTGGCAGTTTCGAGCGCTTCAGGTATGGGCATCTGGCTGTACCGCTTGGGTACCGGTCTTTTGATTGCACCTCTTTGGAGCTCTGACAATTGGCTCACTTCCCTCCTTGTTACCTTGATTTTAGCCTCTAACCGTCTTTTCCATGGTGGGTATTGAATCTCATGGTTGCTCCTATAGCCGAGCATCTCAAGGATCACTGATGCTGAGTTGTACACCAGCTCATTGGTTTCCGTTATGGTGTTGGTAGGGATCGTTGTCAATGCTGCATTCACATCTTCAATGAGACTTTCTGATGGTACTTCACTCAGCCGTTGTAATTGGCATCGGGATTGCCTGGTGTTCATTCGGGCCACGATCCTACCTCTCAGGTCAGTTGCTGCCTCGTTCAGCTGTGATGGTTCGTTCATTATTGGGGCTGCATACCCAATCTCCGGGTGGGGAGTTGCAGCTAACTCCCCTCTGACCTGGCGTCCTGGCTCCCCCTTGCCGTAGCATTTGTGTTGTACCTCGTCTATCTGAAGTTGTGACAGCATTTGCCGTTTGCGGATGTTGGAACACTGAGCTACTAGTTGTTTGGCAGTTAGTGTTGAATGGGGATGTCGACGTAACCATTCCTCCCGCATTCTTTGCATGTAACCCCTCTGACTAGGGTTACTTGAGTAGTAGCATTCCAACAGATCCAAGTTTTCACCTCTCGCCCAATTCCGTCTTGTTCCAGTAACCCATTTTTCGTGAAGGTGCCCTGGTTCCCCAGCACCTGACGCAGACCTTGTTTGGCCGGGCGACGTCTGAGCCGGCATGGCGTGTATTCCTTTATCACTCATCATGAGGTAGGCAGTAGCGCGAAGGATCTTGCCTAAGGACCCACACTGGATATCTCAACCAAGCGACCCGGCCTGGATTCGAACCCCAGTCTCCCGGGTGAAGGTCGGGTGACTTACCCATTGAGCTACCCAGCCGCTCATATATATATATATATATATATATATATATATATATATATATATATATATATATATATATATATATGTGTGTGTGTGTATATATATATATATATATATATATATATATATATATATATATATATATATATATGTTTCAACTGTGTACGCATATATAAATATGCGTACACAGTTGAAACCAGATATTTACATACACAGAATAAAAAGACCGTACACATTTTTTTTCACTGTCTGAAGTTAAATAACACTGAAATTTGTCATTTTATGTTAGTTAGAATTAGCAAAATTATTTCTACTTGCTAAATGCCTGATAGCCTAGGAGACAGAGTCATTATCCATAGTGAATCGTGTTCTGTACGACATTGACTGAAAGATCTCTCAGCAAGGAGGAAGCCATTCCTCCAAAAGAAACATAAAAAAGCCAGATTGCCGTTTGCAAATCAACACAGGAACAAATATCTTTTTGGAGACATGTCCTGTGGTCTGATGAAACTACAGTGGAACTGTTTGACCATAATGAGCATCTTTACATTTGGAGGAAATAGGGGGATGCTTGTATCATCCTAACTGTGAAGTATGGGGGTGGCTGCATCATGTGCTGCAGGGGGAACTGGTGAACTTCATAAAATAGATGGCTTCATGAGGAAAAAACATTATTTAGAAATAGCCAGGAAGTTAAAGCTCAGGTGTAGATTGGTCTTCCAAATGGACAATAACTCTTTGTGGCTTAAGGACAACACAGTCAATGTTTTGGCATGGCTATCACAAAGTTCTGATCTCAATCTTAGAGAGAAGTTGTGGGTAAAGCTGAAAAGGTATGTGAGAGTGAGGCGGACTACAAACCTGACCCAGTTCCAGCGGTTCTGTCTGGAGGAATGGACCAGAACTCCAGCCAACTATTGTCAGAAGCTTGAGGAAAGAAACCCGAAAGGTTTGACCAAAGTCATAGTTTAAAAGACAATTATCTTTCCAACTGTATATAAACTTATAAATTCAAAGAAAGTTCTCTAAAAAAAAAAAAAATGTTCTCGCAAAGTTTTCTGGCATTTAGCAAATAGAAATAATTTTGCTAATTCTAACTAACTTAAAACAAGATAAGTTTGGTCCAATTAAACTTCAGACAGAGAGAAAAAAAATGTGTATGTGTCTTTTTATTCGGTGTATGCAAATGTCTGGTTTCAACTGTGTATATATTTTGTAGGGTTTAATGGGAAATGTAAATGTGTGTATAATGGCAGCTTCTGAATCTAGTCCATTCAGGTAGGACTGAAAAATTTCATGTTCCTTCTCCTTTTGGAACATGGAAAACAACTAGCAACATGTAATATGCATTTAAAGGCTGTATAATCACTTATATGTACGCATTTGGTTCTGTGTATAGGTGTAGATATTCGAAATAAAACTAAATGAAGAAAACAATAGCATAACTGTTATTAATCTTTCACAAATACAATTCGAGAGAACTTGAACTGATTCCAGACCTGTTGATGCAGCGCTTCCAGAGGTCTTCACCATTGTAGCAAAAGGTGCTGTCGCCATCTTGTGGCTCTCGGAGGAAACATTTTCAGGTATTATTTAATAGTAAAATGGGAAAAGGAAAGGAAATATATCGCAGTCAGAAGTAGAAGTGTCAAACTGGTTCTGGGACTTTATAAATCCAAAACCAGGGTGGTCTGTGGACAGAAAGCAAGAAAATAACGTGGAGCCTTGAATGAAGCCAAGCGCAGAGGCACATCTGTTAAGTTGGAGGATATTTCAGCAGCCATATTGCAAAACTACTACGGATGTTCTAATATGCTCTTTAGAGTCTACCGCATGGCCTTAGCTCCGGCCCCAGGGGATCTGAATATTTGCTCTCATCCTACAGCAGCCGTCAGGGTTATTACAAGAGTCATGAGGAACGCCTCAAGGTGCTCCGTGTGAGTTTGAGCAGAAACACTTTAGATCACACAAATTAAAAAGTGACTAAAACCAACCAGGCCCTGTGTGGAAAAGCAATTGCCTCTAAACCAAATAACCTGTTGTGCCACATTAGACATTTTTCAAGCATGAATGGCCTGTTTAAAGTCATGCCATGGAATTACAGTCTGATTTAAGTGTAGACTTTGACTAGACCACTCCAAAAGCTTCCTGTTGTTTTTTGAGCCATTCAGAGGTTAACTCAGTTGTACTGGAGTGTTGTCTTGTGCTTGAAGTTAGAAACTGACGGCCAGAAAAATACATGCATCCATCAATTACAGCAGGTTGTCCACATCCTGAAGAGCCAAAGCAGCTCCAGACCATGACACTACCACCACCATGTTCTTGTGCTGAGATGCTGTATGACAGGTTCTATTTAAGGGGTTTCTTGAACTTAAAGGTAAGGCAGTAATCAGGCCCATGGGATAAAAAAAACCTCCAGCAGAACCAGAACCAGGCTCTGAATGAGGGAGGCATCTGCTGCAACTGACTGGGGGTGAAAACAGAGCTGGTCGACGGTTGGACAGGTCCATTGGCAGAATGTGCTTGATCATGTTTGCATCCTGCATTTACCACAGCTTTAACAATACATTCCTTAAAGGGGTAGTTCAGATGTCTGATAATGGCCCGGCTTGCATTGAACGTTCAGACAATGTCCCCTCAATGATGCCACGAACGTTCAGCGAACGTTAGCAGACGACGTTTGCCGAACGTCAAAGTGCAGTGTAGAAGTTTTATAACCGCATTTTCTAAAAACGTCCCACAGACGTTCAGACAAACCCAGAGGTGGAAACTTTTTCTAACAAGACAAAAACTGAGATTTTGTGAAAAATAGTAACCACCATAAAGGTTTAAAAGATATAAAAACCAAATAAAATCACAGCAATCAGACAACGTTTGGTGAACGTCCTCTGAACATTTGCTTGCTAGCTGGGGGAGTTATTTTGGAGAGTCATGAGCAGAAAATATTTTACCTCCAGTTGATAACTTTTGTATTGTTATTATTATTAATTTTACATCAGCAAATGACATTTCCCTCAATGCTAAAACTAATTAGAGCTGGTGGCCAGAGCAAAGCAGACATCTACCATCTTAAAACAACTGAAATCTCAAAAACTATAAGGTGGTTCATGAAAACACTTTCTTACATACCACTGAACCACTGTCCTGGTTGGAACCAGCACATTTTTAACCTATCCTGGGAAATTTCAACTGCTCTTGCTACTCTTAGGCCAACAGGGGACCCTAAAGACCCTTTTCCGCTAGTACCTACTCAATGCAGTTTGACTCGGCTCTGCTCGGCTATAAGGGTTTTCCACTAGTAACAGTTGCGTGGGATCAGCCCAAACGTGGGTTCCAACTGTGCCAAGTTGGGCTGAAAATGCGACATCAGAAGACTGCTGGTCACCGGTTGTGTCACAAAAGCGTCTCCCTTACAATAATCTGAAAATGGTAAAAATGAAAAGGAGGTGCAGACGTTTTAGTGCCTGTTGCATTGTGTTGTGTCTGTGTCGCATACAGATCACATTGCGTTACTTTTCGGACTCCGGGGCCGCCCTGATATGACAACACAGCCCACATACAACTGCTACTCAGTTGTAATAGAAAACAACCCAAACCATGTGGAGTTGAGCAGACCTTAGTCAAGCCATGCTTAGTAGATGCTAGTGGAAAAGGGACATAAATAGCTGCATGTACTGCTTCTGCCTTGGGCCGGCTCTGGTTGAGAGGACAGGAGGACACAGAAAAACACTAAAGCACGGAGTGCCTTCTACTGGACAGTGATTTATACTGTTCTAAAAGTAGATTTTGACCGTTTTGCTTTTGCAAAATCATCTGAGCTCTAAATTGATGGACAATACTTTGACCATCAAACAGCATAGAAAGTAAATCTAAGGAGCTGAGAATGACCCCCTTTCTGCCTTTTAAAAATCTAAAGGGGCTAAAATGGGAGATGTTTTTTTTGGTTTTCTCCATTGCTTTTCAGCAGCCATAAATTGGACTCTTACTTCTGCATGCTACATGCAGGAATGTAGGCTCTAAAATTATACTCACAGATACTTTAACACGGTACGTGAGAGAACTGAGGTCAAAGTAATTACACTCCAAGTCATCTCCATCAACTGAGCTCCATTTATCTCATAAAGTCCACCTGTTAGGCTATTATTATCATTATTATGGTAAACGTGTAAACCTATTTAAGAGATCCTGCAAAAAAAGGAACAATGAAACTGATAGCCATCGCTAATATTTGACTCAACCAGGCTGATGATGTGCTCTTTTGAAATCTAAAAACAGGTGAGCAGCTTGAGTGTGTGGGTTGTAAAGATGGCTCCAGGACACTGAAACATTATATGCATGAGGTGATAAACGCACTCTATCACAACGTATCACCCTTCCATGTCAATGTAGGATGTGTCCAAAGTTTGAGGCAGATGGTGAAAGCAAGAATTTCGAAAGAGTGCTAACTGTTCAGTGTCAAACAGATGATGAAACTGCACTCATCATGGGGCACTTATGAACCTTAAGACCCATCCTCTTTTATATTTGAGCTGCTTAGTGGCCAGTTACCCAAACGTGCATATTTTGAACAGTAAGTGAAAACCAATGCACGCATGGACAACATGCAAACTTCACCTATGATCGGGATTTTAACATCAGGTTTCTTACTGTAAGGCACCAGTTTACTGGGCCCGCTGTCCGTTTATGAACAAGAACGCCTGTGCTTCCAGAAATCAACACAGCAAACACTTATTTTCTGCAGGAGATCGATTAATTGCAGAATGAACCTCACCCCCCCCCCCAAAACCAGATTGTTAACACAGGAAACATGTTTATTGAGAAAAGAGGGGCATCAACGGGAGAATGCATTGTTGTCTGTGGCACTTAGGTCCTTGATCCTGAGGAGAAGACGGGGGATCTTCACATGACATAAGCAAGCAAAACTGTCCGAGAGCCTGGGCCGCTCCTCTTGCAGTGATCTGTGCTGCTGGAAGGATCGTTGCACAACACAGGCTGGGACAGAGAGAAGCACCTTCAACATTAAAGCTTTAATTAATCATACTAAACAAAATAACAGTAAGAATTGGCACCTTTGAGTAAAGTCTTTAAAAATGTTAATTATAATAATAAATGCATTTTAAATAAAAGAAATAAGTTTTTGATATTTGGCTGGACAAAAAACATTCAATAGCAACCTTAAAGTTTCCACTGCACCTCAAACTGATATGTAGGCTTAAAGCCGATGCACACACCTCTAACTCCTGGAAAAATTCACATATTGTTTCTGCCTAAATTCTGTTGAATTAACTTTCAAAAATTGGATAGCACCAGCTATTCATTTAAAGCATTAGTTTTTCATTACTATTTAAAACTTGTGGGTTACAATTACACCAATAGGAAATAAAAACAGACAGCGTAGTACAACTCCTGGCAAAAACAAAATGCGATTACTGCTCTTGGTCTTCAGTCTTTTCAAATAGTTTTTCAGGTCAAGTGGAGGAAAAAAACATCAGTCAATGTTTTGTTGCACTTCCTCTGGGTTTTCTGACAACTTGAATTATTTGAAGTGTGGATTTCATTCTTCAGTAAGGTTCCAATGTTCTTTTATAGCAGCTACTAAATCAGTTTTGCAGGATGGATCTTGCCATTCACCATTTTTTCTGTCATTAATCACCTTGGAAATGTGTTTTCTTCGGGCAGTCGTCTTTCTGAGGTTCATAGTGATGGCACCAATCACCTTGGTAAATGAAAATTCAAGATTCCTCACCAAAGCCTACTTTTATCCAGTCTGCTTCTCTTTAGGCTACTGGAACCTTGGTTTCTTTCGTCCAAGAGTCAGTAATGGTTCTAGTTTAGCCCCTTTTCTATTTTCAGGGCAAAAGGGCAGTGCGTTTTAAGTCCTGACCCTTTTTGTATCTTCCATGGTATACATGGACCTGAGCTTAACAAGCTGCAACAGCACTTCTTTATGCCACTTTCATACAAAATTTGGACTGCCCTATGATGTCTAGGACGGTGTCAAGATTGAACCTTGTTGGATGGTTGCAAATTTGGAAAATGTCATTTGAGTGAGAAGGCTTGGGACATAGCATTTTTCTTGCTGCTTTCATGCCCATCCTATTTCTATGCTACCATTAAGTAAACACTGCACTTGGACAGTTCCTCATAAATGTGTCTACATATTTGGGAGGTTTCTGCTCCTCCACCATCAGTTTCAGTCTTGACGTGAAGGAGGAAAAGTTTACATACGCAATTTGGAGGTGTGGGCGCACCTCCCCAACTTGGAGAGCATACCAATTTCCATGTGCAAGGAAGGACACATGTATTGTTCGTTCAGTTGCTTCATAAGATAATTTTTCTTGGAGCAAGGGCAATGCCATGATACTATGTAAACAGAATCTCTGGTTTCAAGTGTTATGATAGTCTACTTTTACCAATTTCAGACTGGTGTGGGCATCATAAGGTTGTAGCCTTTACAAAAGCCTAGGATGGCAATTACTCCTTTAAATCCCCTTTAGACAAACGGGTGCTGCTAGCAGGCTCCTCCACACCTTACCCAGGATACAGATATGACTATACATCCCTTCTGGTCTTGGAATCGTCTTGGGATTCCACAGATTGACCAGGAGAGTGACACTGTGGAGTGAGATGTCTCGGTGATTCTGCAACCTGATCTTGGGTAAGCAGAAGACAATGGAAGGATGGCTGTAGTAATTCTAGTAGAAACTGAAGGAGACCTTAACTTGAGGTTCATTTGTATACATAGACTTGTGCAGATATTTGTTTTAGAAATGTCAATGACAATTTATTCCAAATAATTTTGCTCTATTTGATCTGAAAAAAAAGATAATTTAATTTTCTAGAGGTGTGTTTAATTTGGCTAGAATGTTCAACAAAGTAAAACAAAAGACAGACCATCCAAGAGTGGTCATTGCCTATCTTTTTTCCCAGGGGTAGAATATAAGAACAACTGTAACCTATAAAAACAACAACAAAAAAAGCATAGTTTTTCAAGGCAAAGTGCTAACCCTTATCTTTTAACATTTCTTGGTTAATTTTGTTTATGTGATACTTTGTGTTTAAATATATATTGATTTTATAAATGTATTTTAGAATGGTTCGGCATCATAACTTTGTCAGCAACATTTTAAAACAAAAGTACAGTAAATTATGCTGAGCTGGCAGCTAGCTAGCATTTTGGAGCTAGATCAGCTAACATTAGTTTTGTCGGTTGTTTCAGTTAACTAAGGCTAAACAGGAGCTAAATGCCACCAACTAATGTAAATATTTTGGCAAATACTAGTGAAGAACTGATGTCCATGGAGAAAGCTAACTAAGCAACATAATAAATGTTATTAGTATATCTAATAGAGGTTTATTAAATGTTTAAATGGTAACTTAGCTTTTAACGCAACCAAATTTGATTTTATTTTACATAGAACTGTTTTGATCAGTGTCTTCACTGAAATTACCATAATGGTGACATTTGAGAGCTACAAAGGAATTTTGCTGCAGAATTAACCTCTGATTGAGATGGTGTGCTACGCCTGCTGTGCTTGACAGAACCGTGTGCATCTTGTGTGCTTCAGACAGCTTCTTCTGCAACAATTGGTATGTTGGAAAGCATAGGGAATGTGCATTGTTGTGCTCGAAAATGGAGCAGCAGCAGCTGTGCTTCTTTGTTGTGCCATACAGTATTGGGTCATCATAGCCACATGATTTTAAAAAGGCATATATCACAGAATATTAGAGCCAGAAACCAAAAAAATCATGAAAGTATGAAACAGAAATAAATCACAATCAGCATTCCAATGTTTTCTGAAATGGATTAGTAATTTTGAAACAATTTTCTAAAACAAAAAGAAACTTTTCAGTAAGGTCAACAAAAACCGGGAGACACTACCATATAGGATGACTTAGCATTTAGGGTCGTTTATGCAGTTAACAGGTGAGCTCCGTGGACGTAAATAGGTGAAGAGAAAAGATCGCTCCTCACCCACAAAAATGGTCGTTCCACTGAAAACACTTTTCGCTCTGTGCTTAGAAATCAATTTGAATCTTAGATTTAAGGGATGGACCTGAGAGAACAACACAGTTAATGCTCTTGGCTAGGACAACTAGCTTGAGCAGGAAGTCGACAGCCAGACCATCAAGGTGGAGTAGAGATTATCATGAAAGATGATAAAATCTTGTGCAGCGGCTTCTACTTTACGTGACTTCTGCGAATGTCTACAGACCGCGTAAATCTAAGATTCCTTCTCAAAACAATCCTTCTGCATGTTTGGAAACAAGATTAGCTTCTGCTGCAATTTTTTTGTTGTCTGAGCCAAATGGACAAGAGTGTTTCACTGCAGTCGTAGTCTGATTGTATGTCAGTATTTTAACTTCTCTACCATCAACCACTGGTGTAGCATTAGCTTGAAGTGGCCCTTCATTTGCTTGAAGGGCCAAAAAACACACTGTTGAAGAGAAACTAACTGCAGAAGGGCTTATAGAGACTGAGTGGCATGACAGACAGAGTAATGACAGAGTAATGTTTTGACAGAGCGATTATGTGGAGAAAAGTGAGACTTTCCCAACCACTGCCTCGCACGGTTGTTGTGAGAAATGTACATATGCCTCCCTGTGCACAGTAACAATGCACGTCAGAACCAGAGCAGAAATGCTGTCTTTCTGAATGCTTCCAGGTTTCTTGTGTTTTCAATGAGTTATTGTCACAAGCAGTTTTGCCACTGGGATAAATTCCAGGCAGACTCGGCTTGAGACAGATCACTTTTAAATCCCTCTCCAGGTTGCCGGTTTGCTAAGTATTTCACCTATAGCTCTCAGACAACAGTTTCCCTGATTTCCTTCTCCTGACTGGATAAATCGCCATGAAATCTTCACTTGATGAACTCAAACTGGAGCTGAAGACTTTGCTAGCCCAACTATTGTCTTGCTTGGACATTGTGTTATGCTCGCCTTTATTTTATACTTTTATACACAATCCTCGAACGAGAAGTATGTAAAAGTCTTTAAAAAAAAAAAAAAAAAAGGAAAAAAAATATTAAAAAAGAAAATGTAAAAATGATGATATATGCTTTTTAATGAAAGGTGTCCATTCTTTGGAAAATATAGGAGTTAGTCTACAATTTATCTCTTTAAACTGATAAAAACATATCAAGTTACTGCATGATAACAGAAAGCTATTTATCAGCTGATAAAATATGATCTCGATGATATTTGATTTAGTGATACAATCTTATAAACTCTAGATAATATAGATTCTAAAAATGGATAAACATTTTCATTTTCCTGTGAACTCCTCAGTCTTGTTCTACCTTGGAGTATTTTGGCATGCCACACTACAAAACAACCATAAGGCATGAAACCTTCGAAATAACGTAGTTATATGGCCACCATTTGTCATTTGAACTGCACTGTACTATCACTGGTTCGATTTGTAGGTTGGATTGAGGAGTAATTTAAAGTTTTTAAATTAAAAATGCAACACTGGGCTCAGGAAAAATGTGGAACCTCTCTAATGACACACCTTCATCACTAAACATACCTGTTGTCTTCCCTCATTTTGTAGATTTGGACGTATAAACGTGATAAAGTTCTTTTCCAAAAACAATAGAGATATTCATGAATTAAGCATTCATCTTAAAGCTGTAATGTCCTTTTGTCTTTCCTGTTGTCATATGATGGCATACAGTGACAGAAACAAACAAAAAAATGATTAAAATGGTTATAAAAGAAGGTACTTTTGAGGCGAAAGTCTTGTAGAACAAGAGAATGACTGGGCTTTGAGCTCCTTTGGTAAAAACTGCATTCTCAGTTTTGAACAGCAGGAGAGACTTATGGGTTTTCAAGAGTCTTGCATCTTACAGTTCGCTCTCGTTTTGTCCGTCAATCCTCCTCGTTTTTGTCTTTGCATTTTTCCTGCCTTTTGCGTTAAGTCCGTGTTTGGTTTGTGGTCTTTTCGTCAACGGTCTCGGAGAGGGAGATGTGGGGCCGCCGCATCACGTGATCAAGCAGCAGTTGATGCAGCGGGGTCCCAGTCTTCTCTTCATGGATCCCTTCTTTCTCTTTGGAGCCAGAATGGCGATGATGGCCTCATCAAACACCGTCTTCAGGCCCTTCTGGGTCAGCGCCGAGCACTCCACGTAGCAACAGGCGCCAATCTGATTTGGAGAAGCACAGGAGAAACTGTCACCAGTATCCAAAGTTTCACCAGTTCTTAACATATCAGGGTTGACTCCACAGGTTCAACTATAATAAAGGTAACACACTCTTGTTCACGACTGTGGAAGCAACTAAGCAAGATATGAAGCAGTCAGGGGAAAATACTTCGCTTCATTTAGGAGCTTTTGAGCGTCTGACTGTCTAAATTCAAAAAAACAATTACAGACAAATAAACATCCAAAAGGTAAGAAAGCCTCATTTATGGAGACATTGTGAATCTATCCATCACCCACCCACAGAAAGAAAAGGAAAGTTAATATCTAAACCACACTTAGCTGCATTAACTAAATGCAGTCGCTTTCTGTATGACCCAAGATGATTGTGGAGGAAATCTGTCAGACTCTTCTGCTCTAACTTATAGCTCGCACCATCCAGTCTCAGCTAACATTTAGCTGTTAGACAAGCGGGCTCACATCTGACTCCAGAACACTTCGGAGCTCAGGTCCTGTGGTGACAAAAAAAAAAAAAAGCCAGAATCATCTTTCTCCGTACATCTCTGCTTTTATCTCCTCTCTGCAAAGGACTGTAATCCAGAAGTATTGTGATTCATTCACATAAATCTTTGCCATATTCTTTTTAAGGAGAAGCAGTTGGGAATCCTTTCAAACAGCCCATACGTGTTCGGTCTATTTTTCCCGTCATATAACGAGCTAACGGAGGCTTTTAGAGTCAAAAATGGACGTCTTGAGTCTTCTTCCAACTTCTCCAAGCACTGCATGGGCATTGTGTTAACTAGGAGGTGAAACAATTAATCAAATTAATCGTGATTAACATATTACTGAAATAGTCCTCAACTAATAATAATCCAATAATCGTTAACTGCAGTATACAGGCTCTAAAAATGTCCATTTGCTGAAAAAAACAACACAGTCAGAGCAGTGATTAGGCCAAAACTGTACAAAAATATAAACATTTTGCATTTAAGATATAAAAAACCTTCTTTGTCTGTAAATATGTTCCACCCAGAACTCCTCAGGTGGCATTTTTAGCTTCAGCTTTATTAGCACCATTTGCTGTCCAATAATTAATCAAAAAAATAATAAACAGATTAGCAGGCAGTATTTTTTTTTTTAGCTGCAGATGCATCCTTTGCTACAAATGATCAAAATTCACTAAAGGAATGCCATGTTGTTGCATTTTAGGTCATAAAATTTTTATTTTCTTATTTAAAAAAGGAATTAAATTATTTGTTTATTTGCATCTTATTTTAATGTATTTCTAATATTGTATAAAATAAGATCTAAATGGTTAAATGAAAAATCTGCAGAATTTTTTTAATCCAATAAATCATCAGAATAATCGATTACTAAAGTAATCGTTAGTTGCAGCCGAGTGTAAACACACACTTGTGTGCCCTCGAGCAGCGAACCAGTAAACTCCTGCCTTTATGGACGAGGTTATCGGTTCAAACTATCCGGATGCTGCTTATCCTGTTCAATCCTACGGAAGCTTTTCCTCACACAGCCTTCTCCATTTTGGCTTCATCATGTTTAAAAACGACAGCGTGGAATCTCTTTTGCAATTTTGAACACTTGAGGTATAATAGAAATTGTTTTAGAAGCCGGGAAAGACCAGATTATTGATATTATGTCCAGATGTAAAAACCCTGGACCTTAATTTTACCATGATTCCAACGCATCTTATTTTGCCCTCCTCTAAAATATGAATCCCACTTAATTTGTATCTTAGTTTGCCAAAACTGCATGGGCTCTTAAGTGAAGCCTCATAAGAATTCTTGTTTTTTTTTATTTTTAAATGTCTTTCCTATCCTTGCTCTCTTGCTGACAGGGGTAATTCTTTACAGACCACATTTGGGATTTATGTTCTGGAGCCCTGACCTCTGCTGGACATCCATATTGACCAGGAATGTATTCCCGGACTCATTTTTCAGCAAAGAATGCTAAGAAGTCCTATTCCAAGAATTTCACGGAAGAAATTACATTCTTATGGTAACATTCCTGCATCAAATCAACACACAGGAATCTAAAGCAGCCCATCAGCTCGATTCTGTGAGAGTAAAACTGAAAATAGGTGCTTCACTGTGTTTCAGCATACAAACCTCCTTGGCCAGTTTCTGTCCTTGCTCGGTGGCGATCGGCTTCTCCTTCATGTCGTTCAGTTTTGCAATGGTTTTAGGGTCATCACGAAGGTCAATCTGGAAAATATTAGCGACCCTTTGTCTGAGTGAGTCAGCACAGCAACACGGGACTAATAGTTGGTGCTTGAGCTGACACCAGTACATCTTGTGCATACAAAACACATCCGATTTCACCTTTTTATCTACAAGAGCGGACATCCTCTGGGTCAACTCAAAATTTCCTTGCCGGACTTTTTAGGTCAAGCAAAAATAACCTCTGATTTGGTGTTGGTGGAGTCCTGGAAGGTTTTTATGGGCGTGATCGCACTTCGCTCCATTAGAACTCGAGAAAGCTTTGAATAATTAGTCATGTCTTTAAATATTAATGAATGTGCTCAACCTTAAATGCAAAATTGTCCTTTATACAATGGAATGACTGCATGCTTGGAACGTCTGAAGTGATTAGAGCTAAAACAATTAATCGGGTTAATCGTGATAATTGGTCAACTAATATAATAATTGATTAATCGGTAACTGGAGCATACAGCCTCAGAAAAGGACATTTGCAGAAAGAACAACATACTCAAAGCAGTAATTAAGACAAAACTGAACTATATACATACACACACACACACACACACACACACACACACACACACACACATACATATATATATATATATATATATATATTTGCATTTAAGATAAAAAAATAAATAAATAAATTTCTCAGGAAATATGATGCACCAAGAACTCTTCAAGTGGCCTAGTTTTAGCTTCACCAAGTTTAAATTCTATAGAAAAAAATAAAAACTGCTATTAAGCACCTTTTGCTCTCCAGTTATTAATCAGTTAATCCACAAACAAGTCAACAGTTTATCCTGACACTGCACTGATGTGCAGTCAAGCAGAAAAGGTTGAGCTTTTTACATGTTGATGTTAATAATATTGTTTTAGCTGCAGATGCAGCCTTTGCTACAAATGATCAAGTGTATGCAAAAGGAATGCTATGTTAATGCATTTTAGGCAATAAAATGTTTATTTTCTTATTTAAAGGGGCAGTATTATGTGTTTTCCAGGCACATAGTGCCATTTTATAGCACAATCAAGTAACCATGTTACCTTCAGGTGTTACAAAAATGCTGTATATATCAAATATGACTTCATAATTTAACGCCTTGAAATTGGGCCTCTGTCTCTTTAAAAACTCCTGCTCTTCCTGAAACTCCACCGTCGGGACATCATCACAACAGCGCTCCTCTATTAACCCTTTAACAACATTTATTAGCTTTGCACTGAGAAGTAGCTCGTATAATGAGCTCAGCAGATACACAGTTCCACCTGGTGTTTGCTAATTGCTGCTGGCTAGTATGAAGGAGCTCAGAAACTGCAGCTCCGAGGAGGAGCTTTGTCCTTGAAGTCGGAGCTAGGTCCATCCAGGCGTTTTGCACCGCTGAATAGTTGCCACGGGAAATTCAAGGATTTCTCAAACATGCGTGAAAGAATCAAAGTAACATTCCAGGTTTGAAAATAACAGGAAATAACATAACATGGTGTAAAGCTCAAAAAAGTCAATTTTATATAATACTGCCCCTTTAAGATGTACCGTTTTAACCAGCAGGAAAATTCGGCTGCAGTAGGCACCATTCAACCCAAGGAGGGCAGCACTGTGACGGTTTTAGGCCAAATATTGCAGAATTAAACAAATGTACCCCAAAATATTACAATTTGAACAGAAACATAAAGATAGCACTGATAAGGACCAATTTAAACAGTTTATCTACAAAAAAAAAAAGTCGATTTGGGGTTTAGTTACACTTTAAATTGATCATTAGTAGGTTTAACTCTTGAAACGATCATTAACCCCTGTTTATTTTTCTAATAATCTTTAGCTGAAGTGCAGTTATCTTTGCTTTGAAATAAATGCAGTCCAGAGAAATACAACAAAGAAACATGACCTGATTTTTCTTCTTAAAAGGTGCAACAGAGATCTGTCAATGCAAATTAAAATAACTTCTCATCCAGCTTGTGAGAGTGATTGGTTTACAGCCTGAGAATAATTTAACGTAGGATACTTTTTGCTGTGTCAAACAGCTCAACTCCACAACTGAAACCGGGATTTCTCAATTTCACCCTGACTTCCTGCTTTTGTGCAACACGATTTCAAAGCCAGCCATGGGGTTCCTCACTCCGTTTTAATTCGCCGCAGAGCTCCCTTTACCTCTTCACCAGCGATAATAACCAGCTACAATCAAAGCTTTCATCTGCCTTTCTTTATTTGATCGTAAATGTTGTACAGCCTGCGCACACATCGCAGCAGCCAGCTGCAGAGCAGCAACACAGTCATGATGAGGACTGATAAAAGAGCACACAGCATCAGCTGACACAAGATAAATCAGACACCCACTCCATCCTCCTCATCACCACTGGGTCTTGGCTGCTCCGGTACTCGGTTGCCGGGGAACACTGACCAATAAGTCGACGCACAGCTTCAAGAGCGCGCCGGGTATCGACAAAGGATTTCAGTCTGTCGCTTTACTTTATAGAAACAAACAAACAAACAAACAAAAAATCAAAGATATGAATCAGATGAATATCTGGGTTTTGTGAAACGGCAAAAAAGATCAATAAAACCCAAGTTGTTGTAATTATGGCAAGACGGGAGGAAAAAAAAAAACTGCAGTCACTGTAATCTGCATTTCTGCGACACACACATGCACTTTGTGGAGGACTTCCACACAACGAGGGGCGTTTTAATGAAGTAAGGAGTTTGTCACAAACGTAAATCAGCCGCGTTCCAGCAGCAGGACTACTGCAGATATAGTTTAGTTGAAGAAAAACTTGACTTCCTGCACAAAAGGTGGAACGCTGACCTGTGTGCCAATCAGCAGGTAAGGAACACTGGGTGCGTACTCCTGCAGCTCCGGCACCCACTCCTCACGCACGTTTTGGAAGCTGGCCGGGTTGACGACAGAGAAGCAGATGAGGAAGACGTCTGTCATCGGATAGGACAAGGGCCTCAGGCGGTCGTAGTCCTCCTGCAAAGACACAGAAACGGAACGTTACCCTTCAAGGAGTAGGAACGTTGAGGTACGTCACGTCAGTTCCTGAACATCAGAGGAAGTATTATTTATCCGCTGTTAAACTATTTCAGATTTGCTGCCTCTAAAGCAGAATGCGAGGAACCCACTGTAAGCCACGCTGACGTCTTTGAGATTTGCGGGGTGAAAACGGGTAATTCACAGATGCCGGAAAGCTGTGTGTCGCATCAGATGCTCTGTGGTCCTCAATGAAAACAAACTCGTTTTGACAGCGTCTGACTTCAACACACACAAGTCATCACAATGCGCCACAAGTCTTCTGCTGATTCCACGTTGTTTGCCAGCTTGCATAAAGATAAACACAATCATCCATCCGTCCTGACGTGATTGTTTCAGCTCGACTTTTTCATCTGACCGGGGAGACTTTTGTTACTTGTTTGTGACTTCCTGTTTTCCCGGGACTCGACGGACGACATGACACAAAAGCCACTTTCAGCCACTCGGATGAACAAGTTGATCTCGTCACCATCTGCAGTGACAGTAAAACATTCTCGAGTCTTTCTCCATAAGTTTCCGAGTGGCAAGTCCAGTCTGAAGTCTGTCTCCACTAGTCCATGTCAAGCTTCAAGTCTTTCTCCACTAGTTCATTTCTAGTTTCAAGTCTTTCGTCACTCGTCCACGTGTAAATTTAGGTTTTTGTTCACAAGTCTATGTCAAGTTTCAAGTCCTTCTCCACTAGTCCTTGTCAAGTTTCAAGTGTTTCTTCACTAGTCCATGTCAAGTTTCAAGTCCTTCTCCACTAGTCCATGTCAAGTTTCAAGTGTTTCTTCACTAGTCCATGTTAAGTTTCAAGTCCTTCTCCACTAGTCCTTGTCAAGTTTCAAGTGTTTCTTCACTAGTCCATGTTAAGTTTCAAGTTTTTCTCCTCTAGTCCTTGTCAAGTTTCAAGTGTTTCTTCACTAGTCCATGTTAAGTTTCAAGTTTTTCTCCTCTAGTCCTTGTCAAGTTTCAAGTGTTTCTTCACTAGTCCATGTCAAGTTTCAAGTCCTTCTCCTCTAGTCCTTGTCAAGTTTCAAGTGTTTCTTCACTAGTCCATGTTAAGTTTCAAGTCCTTCTCCACTAGTCCTTGTCAAGTTTCAAGTGTTTCTTCACTAGTCCATGTTAAGTTTCAAGTCCTTCTCCACTAGTCCTTGTCAAGTTTCAAGTGTTTCTTCACTAGTCCTTGTCAAGTTTCAAGTGTTTCTTCACTAGTCCATGTTAAGTTTCAAGTCCTTCTCCTTTAGTCCTTGTCAAGTTTCAAGTGTTTCTTCACTAGTCCATGTTAAGTTTCAAGTCCTTCTCCACTAGTCCTTGTCAAGTTTCAAGTGTTTCTTCACTAGTCCTTGTCAAGTTTCAAGTGTTTCTTCACTAGTCCATGTTAAGTTTCAAGTTTTTCTCCTCTAGTCCTTGTCAAGTTTCAAGTGTTTCTTCACTAGTCCTTGTCAAGTTTCAAGTGTTTCTTCACTAGTCCATGTTAAGTTTCAAGTCCTTCTCCACTAGTCCTTGTCAAGTTTCAAGTGTTTCTTCACTAGTCCATGTTAAGTTTCA
This sequence comes from Anableps anableps, assembly GCA_014839685.1. Classification (NCBI taxonomy): domain Eukaryota; kingdom Metazoa; phylum Chordata; class Actinopteri; order Cyprinodontiformes; family Anablepidae; genus Anableps; species Anableps anableps. Next base: position 6,508,718 of record CM026076.1, on the reverse strand, counting down.
AGTCCTTCTCCACTAGTCCTTGTCAAGTTTCAAGTGTTTCTTCACTAGTCCTTGTCAAGTTTCAAGTGTTTCTTCACTAGTCCATGTTAAGTTTCAAGTTTTTCTCCTCTAGTCCTTGTCAAGTTTCAAGTGTTTCTTCACTAGTCCTTGTCAAGTTTCAAGTGTTTCTTCACTAGTCCATGTTAAGTTTCAAGTCCTTCTCCACTAGTCCTTGTCAAGTTTCAAGTGTTTCTTCACTAGTCCTTGTCAAGTTTCAAGTGTTTCTTCACTAGTCCATGTTAAGTTTCAAGTTTTTCTCCTTTAGTCCTTGTCAAGTTTCAAGTGTTTCTTCACTAGTCCATGTTAAGTTTCAAGTCCTTCTCCACTAGTCCTTGTCAAGTTTCAAGTGTTTCTTCACTAGTCCTTGTCAAGTTTCAAGTGTTTCTTCACTAGTCCATGTTAAGTTTCAAGTTTTTCTCCTCTAGTCCTTGTCAAGTTTCAAGTGTTTCTTCACTAGTCCTTGTCAAGTTTCAAGTGTTTCTTCACTAGTCCATGTTAAGTTTCAAGTCCTTCTCCACTAGTCCTTGTCAAGTTTCAAGTGTTTCTTCACTAGTCCATGTTAAGTTTCAAGTCCTTCTCCACTAGTCCTTGTCAAGTTTCAAGTGTTTCTTCACTAGTCCTTGTCAAGTTTCAAGTGTTTCTTCACTAGTCCATGTTAAGTTTCAAGTTTTTCTCCTCTAGTCCTTGTCAAGTTTCAAGTGTTTCTTCACTAGTCCTTGTCAAGTTTCAAGTGTTTCTTCACTAGTCCATGTTAAGTTTCAAGTCCTTCTCCACTAGTCCTTGTCAAGTTTCAAGTGTTTCTTCACTAGTCCTTGTCAAGTTTCAAGTGTTTCTTCACTAGTCCATGTTAAGTTTCAAGTCCTTCTCCTTTAGTCCTTGTCAAGTTTCAAGTGTTTCTTCACTAGTCCTTGTCAAGTTTCAAGTGTTTCTTCACTAGTCCATGTTAAGTTTCAAGTGTTTCTCCACTAGTCCTTGTCAAGTTTCAAGTGTTTCTTCACTAGTCCTTGTCAAGTTTCAAGTGTTTCTTCACTAGTCCATGTTAAGTTTCAAGTCCTTCTCCACTAGTCCTTGTCAAGTTTCAAGTGTTTCTTCACTAGTCCTTGTCAAGTTTCAAGTGTTTCTTCACTAGTCCTTGTCAAGTTTCAAGTGTTTCTTCACTAGTCCATGTTAAGTTTCAAGTCCTTCTCCTCTAGTCCTTGTCAAGTTTCAAGTGTTTCTTCACTAGTCCATGTTAAGTTTCAAGTCCTTCTCCTCTAGTCCTTGTCAAGTTTCAAGTGTTTCTTCACTAGTCCATGTTAAGTTTCAAGTTTTTCTCCTCTAGTCCTTGTCAAGTTTCAAGTGTTTCTTCACTAGTCCTTGTCAAGTTTCAAGTGTTTCTTCACTAGTCCATGTTAAGTTTCAAGTCCTTCTCCTCTAGTCCTTGTCAAGTTTCAAGTGTTTCTTCACTAGTCCTTGTCAAGTTTCAAGTGTTTCTTCACTAGTCCATGTTAAGTTTCAAGTCCTTCTCCTCTAGTCCTTGTCAAGTTTCAAGTGTTTCTTCACTAGTCCATGTTAAGTTTCAAGTCCTTCTCCTCTAGTCCTTGTCAAGTTTCAAGTGTTTCTTCACTAGTCCATGTTAAGTTTCAAGTTTTTCTCCTCTAGTCCATGTCAAATTTCAAATCCTTCTCCACTAGTCCATGTGTAAATTCAAGTTTTTCTTCACAAGTTAAGTTGACAATAATGATAAGGAAAGTAAAGGAATTTACAAAGCTTGACAGGGACTAGTGAAGAAAGACTTGAAACTTGACATGGACTAGTGGAAACTTGAAATGGACTCGTGGAGACAACTTTTAGACTTGACATGTACTCACGGAGAAAGACTTGAGACCTAACATGGACTTGTGAACACTTTCGACATGACAGAAAAAACCATGTGAACTTGTGAACATCTCTGGTTTTGGCTAGAAAGCTAAAAAAAAAAATGCCACCTGAGGGCAGAAGTGAAGGTATCCATATACATGGCATGAAGGTTCTGATGACCCAAGATGGCCGCCGACTCCTGAGGAAGGTTTTCATACTGTGACTGAAGATCTGATTGAAGGCTACAGACCCCCCCCCCCCCCCGCCGACCGACATTGCGTCTACTGTTTCCAACGGGATGGGCAGGATGTTTGTGGGCACCCCCCCACACCGCCCCTGGTGCTTCTCGGCACCCAACTGTTCAGGTTGTGCTGGAGCGGCTGATGAATTCATAATAGCACAGTTGTCCTGCCTGCTCACGCGGCCGATGAGTCAACCGCGCATCGCTGGATGGGGGGTGAGGAGATATGATTCACAGACGGAGGAGCTGCCTATCCAATTACCCCCGAATGAGAACAGCGTGAGCTTTTCGGAGAACTGGCTCAGGGAGCAGCTCCGGAGAGCTTTCAGGCTGCTCGGTGTGATGAGTGTGAGAATGAAGAGCATCAGGTGGTCGAGAACAACAGAGGAAAATATGTCCGCTTTCAGGTGTGAACACCTTTGCTTCATAGGATCTGAAACCTGTTTTACCAAACCTGGCGACTGGATCGTGCTCATAAAATCCAGCTGCTTTAACATCTACTTCGACTTAAACAGAATCATTTGAAAAGGGAACGATGACCGTAGAGACGCCGTATGGTTCGAATCAGCGCAGACTTCAGATCTTAAAGTCCGTTCCTCTTTTACAGAGAGGCGCGGCGTTTCAAAGAGATGGAATAAACCTTGGGTAAAAAGTGACGGAGTGGAGAGAAATATCAGATCCACAGTGTGTTAAATAGACTTTGCTTTCACTCTTAAAGGGGCAGTATTATGAAAAAAAACAAAACAAAACAACTGATACCATGCATATTTGCACTAATTCAACCTTCTTTTGTAAAAACTGTCTACATACATAACTACAAGAAAGAAAATACTTTATTTTTAATATATTTTATATCTTAAGTGTCTTTATTGAAAGCGAAGAAGAACCGAAGTCCAGTTCCTTGCTTGAGTGCACAAAACTTGGTAGATAAAGCCGATTCTGAACATGCGTGAAAGCTCCTGACTGGTGGTGGATGCATGGTGGTGCGGGCCTGTTTCTCTTCCAAAGGCCTTGGGAACCCCAGCAGGACGTCTTTAAGAAAAATTAGATACAATTTCATATTGTTGCATTAAAGATACGCCAATAAAAGTTGGATCGAACTACATTTGGAAGTGCTAGATAAAGCTGCTGCTGCAAAAAAACATGATTTTATTTTCAAGATTTTTACACATCTTTACCAGGAGAGCCAATAAATGTGGAATGTGTTTGTAAATAAAAGCTGCCTACTTACATTTCCTTGTTGATACCTCAAAATACGCTGAGTAAAACAAATATTAGCTACCATAAAGTCCAAACTTTTTATACTTGTCTGGTTTCTGACTGACTATCGTATTGATTTTCTTAAACTTAAAAACTTTCTGCTTACAAAACAGAAAGAAGTCCAGTTTTAAAGAAGCAATGAAACTCAACACTGAAAAACTCAGTTTAAAAAAATTAAACCGATGCGGGCGAAACAGCCAAGCTCGCCACTTTTCTAAAACCCAGTCAGCTTTTTTTCCTTCTTTGTCCAACAACACATCAGACATCTGCATTAAAGCACGCTCTCGCTGTCTCTCCATACATGGTACCTGCTGCACGGGATGACGACGAAGTGCTCCGAGTCCTTTCTTGTTCTTATCCTTTGCCTCTGAGCTGCAGACACTGTAAGCTGCTCAGCCGTTTACTGTAAACAGGACTGGAACTTGTCTGATTCGGCTCTGATTCCTCAGTAAACCTCCGACGCGTTACCAAACACAGTAAAGGCCTCCGTACCCTCCGGCTGCCCTGAGTTTAATCGGCGCCCCCCCCCCCCCCCCCCCCCCCGCCGTCCCCCTCAAGATGTGTTTACACTTCTGCCGAGGCGCTCAGGATGAAAGTTTCCACCAGAAATAAGTCGCAGAGTTTTATTAGCTCAGGGCAAGAGTTCATGCAGACATCAGTGAGACAGTGGGTGTCCGGAGTGTGCAGGAAATATGACGATCACTGGAAAAAGGAGAAAATATGGTCACACAGCATGATAAAAATATCATGCTTTTACATTAACGCTGATTTACCGCAACAATTTAAAAGATCGAATGAATAAAACTGCTGTCTACCCAGCGTGCAGTACCTCAATAAGAGCTAAAGGTGGCGCTCCTTCAGCTTCCACTCGACTATCCGTTGTCTTTGAAAATACTTCCAAACAGCTGAGTTTGTCATTCTCATATGAACACAGTAAGTGTGCCCTCTTTCAGCCAGCTGGCCTGCAGTGTGTCACCCTATCACACATCGCTTTCTCTGCCAGCTTCTTTAAAAGGAGCTTCAACTGTAGAGACGATCATCAGGTTGGAACAGAGGTGGGTCAAAAATTGTACTCAAGTACGAGTAGTATTACTTTAACATGTTTTCACTCCAGTAAAAAGTAGCCGTCCAAGAAGTTACTCAAACAAGAATAAACAAAGTATTCTGTAAAAAGGTTACTCAAGTACTGAGTACTTGATCGTAAAATCTGATTTTTTTTTTTCAGTGTCATCAGACAGACAAAAAAATGTAAAATTCTGCATAAATTCTGGTATTTTGAAGACTAAAATAAAAAAATTAATACAAATAAATATATTTTGATACATTATGTTGCTTTTTTGTTAAAATATGTCCATTTTTCATTCAGTAAAGTGACTCAGAGTGGGGAGAGTATCCAGAAATTTTACTCAAGTAAGAGTAGCGATACTTCTTAATATTACTCAAATAAAAAGTAGGGTGCAGTAAAACTACTCTTAAAAGTACATTTTCCCCCCCAAAAAAGGTACTCAAATGTAACTGAGTAAAAGTAACTAGTTACAACCCACCTCTGGGTTTGAAACACTTTAAATCGTTGGTTCATGATTTTAATAACACATTAATCTCTACGCTGCTTTTTAAATAACGGAAAAAATTATCGCACTTGTAATCAGAAGTGAATAGAGTACCCAAAAATTGTACCCAAGTAAGAGTAGTGCTACTTCAACATAGTTTTACTCAAGTAAAAGTAAAAAATAGCTGTCCAAGAAATGACTCAGCTAAGAGTAAAAAAGTATTGAGCAACTGATCAAAACATCAGTCATTTAATATTTGACAGACAGACCAAAATATAAAGTTATGTGGAAATTTTGTTATTTCAAAGACCAAAAGGAAAATAATTCATATATATATAACATAATTACAAAATAACAAACCCAGTCAAAAGAAGCATTTTTCTGGCGGTGTTCTGATCGATCGGCCACTGATCATTATTGGACGATTTCTGTATGTGATTGATGATCGCCGATCAACGTCTTTTGTTGCTGATCGCAAAACCCGATCATCTGTGCTTCTCTATGTACCCGGTTCCTTTGTTCCTGCCTTTTGTGTCCGCCTGGCTGTTTTTTAAGTTCTTGTTTTATGATCTTTTTTTTTTTTTCTCACCATCTCCTCGACGCCCCTGTCTCTCTGCCCACCATCGCCACACTGCACCTTGGCAAAAATATAATAAAGACCTGTTGTCGTCGTGTCAACCTTCCAGACCACTCGGGTCTTCTGGTTCTGGTCTGCTCTGCATCCCCAGAACCAGAACCAAACATGGAGAAGCAGCTTTCAGTTTTTATGCTCCTCTAATCTGGAACAAGCTCCCAGAAAACTGCAAAACAGCCGAAACACTGAGTTCCTTTAAACCAAGGCTGAAACCCAGCTGTTCAGAGCTGCCTTTGATTCATAACAACTGGAACATTAATTAATATATTTGAAGATGATTTTGATGATGGCATTTGACAAAATGTAATGTTTGTTGCTTGTTTCATAATTGGTTATTGTAGGACGTTTTTATGCTGTAAAGCTCTGGAGGGGCCACTGTGCATGTTTTCCATCAATCCAAAGCAGATCAGATGATGATTCTGTGGTGCATGTGGACATTTAGGATTAGAATTAAAGAAAGGTTTCATGTCAGAGCTCTATTCTGCAAAGCCAAGCCGTCGGCTCCACTCCTGGGAAGGTTCCCGGCTGTAACAAGCGTGGACGACGGCTCTCCCTGTGGTCCGCTGGAGTCCCAAAGCCTCAGAAATCACTTTGTAACTCTTTCCAGCTACTCTGTTTCCCATTTGTTGTTGGATTTCTTTAGATCTGGGTGTGATGTTAGCTTCTTAGGTATTCTAGCCTACTTCCTGTTGTCAGACAGGTGTCTGTTTCAGGTCTGGCAGTGATCAGTGGGTTCATTTGGCCGCAGTTTGGGCTTTGCTTTGTGACGATGGCATTGACTCAGTGACACACAGTGCAATGATATCAATGAGTCATTCCCTCCTCCTCCTCATCTCCTCCCCTTCCCAGCTTCTCCCACTCTCTCCTCTTCATCTTCCTCCCCCCGTTCTGCTCCTGCCGCCTCCTCGGGGCCCTATAAACCGCCTACGGTAAATCAGCAGCGTCGGAGACGCCTGCACCAACATGGCCGTCGCGTGAGAACGCAAGCCCCGACACAGACCCGGCTTCTGTTCTTCTGTTTCTTCAGTGTGCAAATCTGCACATTTTAGACAGTTGGATCAAACTGCAGGAATCAAAGCAACGCCTGGATGTGTTCTGGTGATTAATGATGAATAATTACAGCCTGGACTCTAATGCGTTCTGTCTGAGCATGCCTGGATGGTGAGAGCATCCCACCACTTCAACACGAAGACACAATTTAACTTTTAGGAGCAAGAAATGAAAGGACTGCTTATCCATAAATGTAATTTCACTCTTCACGAGCGGCACTCTGCCTGGGAAAACCGTCCGATAATCTCATCGGTGCCTCTGGAGGAGCTTCACCAAATCCCTGATGATGTCACTACGCGTTTTGTCAGATTGACGATGAAGGGAAGTTATTAAAAGATGGAGCTGGAAATTCTCTGTTTTTGCATTAATGCTGAGAAGCAGAACAGGAATATTCCTGGAGCTCGTCTGCTGTCTACAGAGACGTTAAAAACACTCAAATGTGACAGCGTTACCGACCCAGCTGGATCCAGATCTGAGCAAAACCCGTGTCAAGTCAGGACAGTTAATTAGAGGAAGAAAGACAGAGAGCTATGTCTGCGTCGTCTTGCAGCAGATAGTCTGGATTAGTGTTGGAAAGATGTGAACTGCCATGGAGGGACCCAGCAGGACTCAGTGTTTCTGGATCTGGACCAACGCTGTGTCATAAATGGGGTCAAATTTTTGCCTCTGCTGCTCAGACTTTAAGCCATCCAATGTCGCTATAACTGGGCGGAGACATCAGGCAGTCATTTATCAAACAAACATGGGAAATATCTATTAGCTTTAGCTTGCAAACTGTGGGAATGTTTCATCTTTTGGGGGGGGGACAAAGTTGAAATTCACTAAATCTTTGCAAATGTCATCTAGTTGCAGATTCATTGCATGCCACTCGCTCTGTGCTCATTTAATGCCACAGTTTGACATTTTCTCTGGGTTTGTGCTGGGACTAAATGACATTTTATGTACAGGACCAATAATCCCCTGGAGTACTTACTGGTTGCCAAGCAGCTGGTTGGTGGGAGGCTGGGTTTTTGATGTGATGGACAAGACAACAGTTTCCTCTGACTGTCACTTTCTGTGTAGCAAATTATTCGACCCATCGAAACACAGTTAGTCGCTATTACAGCAGCAGATCAGAAGGTTTGCTGCTCTGCAGTGTAAAGCTATGTGTTAACATGATGCCAAGATGAAAAGACGGCAGCAAAGGTCGGAGGGTCCAGTGCACAGAAAACGGCTCGATCTCGGCTTCTACAGGTCAGTAGAGGCTCTGTTAGCTTACAGAATGTTAAAGGGGCGGTATTATGTATTTCCCAGACACATAATGGCATTTTATAGCACAATCAAGTAACTATGTTACCTTCAGCTATGAAAATGCTGCGTTGCTGCAGCTCAGCACTGGGGTATAACACAAAGAACTGGTGCTAAGCCAACACCAGCATCAGTTTAGCACTGGAACAAGTTTGGTGCAAAGACCCCTAGTTAATTCGACCATGAGCTTCTGTGTACACCAAAGTATTCTGGTGTCTGGAGCCACATGTGAGGCGACAGCTCGGCTCAAACTAGGTCATCAAATACCTCGGTGTTCACCTGGACAACAGACTGGACTGGAGACTCAATGGTGAGGACTGGTTCTGGTCTGGGGACGACTGTGGGACGGTGGTGCGAAGAAGGATTCTTCATAAGATAAAGAACATCACGGACAACCCAGAGAATCCTCTTCAGACTATTACACAACAAGAGTGTCTTCAGTCAGAGCCTTCGTCAGATTAGCTGTCACACAGACTGCTACAGGAGATCTTACCTGCTCACAGCCATCAGCATCAAGATTCTTTGAAGAATCTTGAATAATTTGAGTTACAACAACATTTGATTTGCCTTTGGGATCGATAAAGTTTTTTTTTTTATTTGAATCGACAGGATATTGATCCCCAAACACAGCAACAAATCCACAATAGAATGTCTGAAAAAGAAGGACTCAGTGGTCTAGTCAAAGTCCAGACCTCAACCTGACTTGAAATGCTCTGGTGGGACCTTGATAGAGCTGTACAGAAACAAATGCCTGCAACCTGAATAACACAAATTCCTCCACAATGCTGCAAAAAAAAAGACCACTACGACTTACCGCTGCTAAACCATGGGGTGTACTTAGTTTTTACACACACACACACACACACACACACACACACACACACACACACACACACAACTTTTCCACTTTGGCTTCTTTGTCCCATAAATAACGAGTGTGTTTCTGCACACAATTCAAAAACACAAACTCTTACCGAGTATTTTTGGTCTAGTTTCCAGCGCAAATATCTTGAAAACACTTGAAATCAGACAAAACTCGCTGACAAGTGACTTTTCAGCAGATATAGGAGCTTGTTTTAAGTCAATAATTCTTTAGTATTGATGAAAAAGTTCTAGTTGTAAGTGAAATAATCTGCCAGTGGAACAAGACATTTTAATTTATAATGTGTCTTGTTCCCCTGGCAGATTATTTCACTTATAACTAGAACTTTTTCATCAATATTAAGGAATTATTGACCTAAAACAAGCTCCTATATCTGCTGAAAATTAACTTGTAAGTTAGTTTTGTCTCATTTCAAGTGTGTTAAAGATATTTGCACTGGAAACTAGACCAAAAATACTCGGTAAGAGTTTGTGTTTTTGCACAAACAGTTTTCAAACCTGGTAAATTCCAGAAAATGTCTACGATGCCCTAAATTTACAGTCGGATGTTGCATTGCTGTGTTTTGTGGTGTCTCATCAGCAGCTTAGTGGAGACCGGCTCCAACCTTCACCTCCATCCTGACCTGCTACCCTGCAGCCTCTGCAGGAGGATTCGAGGCTCTCTGGGCCTCGTCAGCCTGTGCAGCAGGGCTGTTTGGGGATTTGGATTAATGGGTGAAGTGAAGTGGCAAAGGTGATTACAGGATGTGCAGCTGAGTGTGAGGGCATCTGACGGGTCGAGCAAACGAGGGACAGGCCCAAAACAAAGTGTGGGTTAATAGGGCAGCGAGATCCGGGTCACAGCACCTGAGTTTCTGTCCCCGAGGCGTTTCCACGGGCACCGCAGCACTTAGCATCCACTTCCTCCTCCCTCCTGGTCCTCATCAGGCAGGCAGCGGAGCTAGACGTGGCTGAGTGCAGCAGCAGCAGGAAGGGGAACGAATGAATAAGTAAAGACTTTCCCCTCTGCTCCCCTCCTCGTATTCAGCCAAACGGGCCGTCGCTATGGAGCGGTTCAATAAGCAGGACTCTGGATCAGAACCTCTCAAAGCACAGAGAGTCCGAGCTCAGAGCCAAGCCGCGATTATGTGACGTGCAACACCGGCGTGGCGGCGTGAACTCCCACTATTCAGCTGATACCTCGTAGGACAGCAAGGCATTGTGGGAGATCTGGTCGTCTTGGGAATATAAATAGTACAAAGAGCATGAGCTGAACACGAGGGGCACCGATTCAGACGCGGGGATGATGAAGTTTTACAGCAGCTTGAACTTTTTGTCATTTCATCGCATTACAAGAACGAAGCTCATCGTATGTCGCCGGGATTCAACGAGACAGACCAACACAGAGACGGTTTTCAGCATTTTTTACAAATAAGACTCTGAAAAGTGTGGCGTGCATTTGGATTCACTCCTGAGTCAGCTCTTTGGAGAAGCAACTTTTACTGCAGTTAAGGCTGCAGCTGTGTCCAAATATTCTTTGTAAAACAACTCAACCAGTTAGATTGGACGGAGAACGTCTTAGCATCTATTTTCAAGCTTTACCACAACTTCACAATTGGATTTCGGTCTGGACTTTTACTAGGCCATTCTAACACATGAGCAGGCTTTGATTTAAACCGTTTCATCGAAGTTCTGACCGTATTTTTAGGCTTGTCGGCATCTTCCCCACAGCATGATGGTCCACCATAATGCTTCAGTCGCTGCATTTCCATTTACAAATGTGTGCAAAACTTTGTTGATATTCTCCTAATGTGAAAAAAACCACCAGTTTCGCGATTTCACTAGTGCTCATCATCAGCACTAGTGAAATCTGTGATTAAATTACACAGAGAAGACGCCTGCGTCTTAATGAGGCGTTGGCGCGAGAAGGTGTTGAGAAAACTGTAGTCGGCGATTTTTCAGAAAAGCTAAGAATTCAAAACTTTCAAATGACAAACTCAACTTCTGATGAACTGCGCGATGCCGTGAGACCTCCGGCGGAGCCAGCTGCGCATTATCCAAGGAGGCCAGTGCCTACAAAGAGGCGCGTTGCTGCTGCACACAAACTGACGCGCGTGATGCAAAAGAAGAGTTTCCATTGCAGTTTTGCAGAAACACAAATTTCTGAACGGCTGATAACCACCTCATTCCAGCACGAAAACGTAACGAAAAACATGAGGTGTTTTGAAATTGCCGTGTTTCCATTAAGCAAATTTATTTTTGTAATTCTAATTTGCACAATTTTATGTTTATTGGAAATGCAGCTGGTGTTAGTTTAGGTGCCATGCATTCAAACTGCTCACCAATAACATATCTGGTCAGTCAGATGGACTTTCACTGCCTTTTATGCCTGATATAGTTACTAGTGAGAATGATGCTGTACATCAAGGAAAAGGTTTGTAAGAAAAAGAGTGAGAAAAATGTGTAATTTGCAGATGATATCTCAATATTCTACTATGTTGCAATCCGAGGTCTAATATTCAGCCCTACTGCTGGAAGATGAAGCTCCACCCCAGTTGTTTTTCAAGACTCCAACAAGTTTTCTTCCAGTACCATCCTATCAATCCCCATTAGCTTTTCTGTCCCTGCTGCAGAAACACATACACAGAACATGATGCTGCCACCACCATGTTTCACAGCGGAGACGCCTTTTCCCAACCAATGTTCTCTGACAAACCTGTGAGGCCTTCACAACACAGCTGTATTTATACTGAGATTAAATTACACACAATTAGACTCTTTACTAATTAAGCGACTTCTGAAGTGATTGTGCTGGTTTTCATTTAGGGGGATCAGGGTAAAAGGGGGCTGAATACCCATGTATTATATCAAATATGCAAATATTTTGAAAACCTCGCATCGTTTTTCCTTAAACTTCACAATTTGTCTCACTTTGTGTCGCTCGGTCACGTAAAATCCAGATAAAATGTTTCAGGTTGTATTGTGACAAACTGCAGAAGGTATGAATACTTTTGCAAGCCATCATAAAATTTATGAGAGCAATTAAAAGAAAACTGAAACTGAAAGAGCTGAATTTAGCCACCTCAGAGTCATTCCTTCTCCAACTTCTTCTCTTCTCTTACCTCCCCCAGACCAAATCTGGTCTCTCTCTTCCTCTTTCTGCCTCCATCTCGCTTTCTTCTCCTCCTCCTCCTCCTCCTCCTCGTCTCTTTTTGGGGCACCGGGTCTTTGATCAGACTCTGAAGCTATAAACATTACCAGCTGGCCTTTCGCTCCACATGACGAGGTCAGCCGAGTTGGAGGCGGAGGACGGAGGGGGAGCGGTAACTCTACTCTCTGCAAGCGTCGGCATCCACAGCAGACATCTGGGAGAACTTCTCCATTTCAGAGACACTCTCTGATTCAGCTAAACACAAACTCCTACACACACACACACACACACACACACACACACACACACACACACACACACACACACACACACACTATGAAACGCGCCAGAGCAGACAATAAGGTGGTGTTCTGCTTTTTCCGAGCCAGTTGTAACACTTCTACCATCTGTTTTCTTGAGGAAAACAGTCAAAGCAAAGCTGCAGGTAGCAGGCTTGGAGTGCAGCATCTCGTTAACCTTCACGTCTGAATGAAAGCTGATTAATAATCTCCATCTGACGTTTTGAAGCGCAGTTTTTGTCTTTGAGACATGTTAACGGTTCACCGTTCGGCATATGCAGGTTTAGGCGGCAGGGGGAGACAGAAGGGCAAAGGTCAAACGGGCCGAGAATGCGAAGTGAAGCACTGCAGTACAGCTGAAAGGGATCTAAATGCAGGGCTGCTTCTAGTAAATCCTGCCTGCACATATTTAATGTTTCTCACCAAAACTCGCACTGCCTTTAGGCCGAAAAAAAATGCTGAATCCACTTCCTTCCTCATGCACAGTTTCAAAGTTGATTTTTTTTCTCTTTAAAAAGAAAAAAAGTAAAAGAAGTGCTGCTGCAATGACTACATCTGGCCTTCTTCTCCTTCATCTGCGTCGTTAATGGTGCATCGCTATGTTTTTTTTAGCTGGCAGCGATCGATCAGCAGGAGGAAACCCCTAAACAGCATCGAGGATGTGCATCTCAATGCCCCTTTTGCTCAAGCACGCCCTTAAACAGGCTTGAAACAAACCAATCAAGACTGAACAGCAGCCTCATCTAAAGAGAAAAAGCTGCAGATCTTTAATAAAAATAAGAAAAGAATAGAAATATCCTTTCTTGTCCATCGGTGGGGAAGTTCAGGTGTACCAGCAGCAAAGTGACAGGCGAACAGAGGCATTAAAGTAAGTTGTAAGATGATCAAACTGTCCAGTAAGAGCAACTTTACAGCACAAGATACTGTGCAGTTATCAAAAATAGCAAAGTCCAATCCAAAGAAATGTGCAACTGAGTCGAATAATTTAAAAAAAAATGTACAAGATGGGCGTGTATATTCATGCATAAAAAACAACAAACTGTTAACAAGAAGTGAAAAGAGCAGTGCAAACAACAGAGATGTGCAAATAACAGCACAAACATTATTTGAAATGAGAGGAAGTGCAAATTATAGCAACGTTATAAAGAGTTATTGGGTTGGTTGGGAGCAGTGATGGTTATGGAGTCCAACAGCAGCTGGGAGGAAGGACTTGTGATACCGCTCATTTGTGCACCAAGGATGCAGCATTTTGTCACTGAAGGAGCTCAAAGAAGCATCAAAATCTGTTTTTGTTTTTTTTTTTACTTTTAAAGTAACACCCTTAAGCTGGGCAGTGGTTAATGTGTCTCATTCCGTTTCTGTGCTCAGAAGTATAACAGTACATACAAAATTATGGTTCGGTACCAAAATCTGAATGCAAGGTTTCATTTCACATCTTTTAAACCGAAAATGATGCGAGCAGAGGGAGCTTGAAGGCAGGAGGTTTTGTCCAGCAATGCTAGATTTGTGTACTGGTACGTATATTTATTTCAGATTTGACAAAAAAAATGTAATCCAGTTTGAACTGAACAGAGCCCTATCAAGGTCTGAAGTGCAAAATCTCAAAAGTTGTGTTTTGGTGCTTAAATATTTTCCCAGCAAACCTGATTACACTTTTTGTTTCCCTTTTTAAATCCGGTTACTTTTCCATCACAACAATGAGCAATACATTTTTGTTGCTGTTGCAGACAGACTGAATCTGAGCAGGAATTCGTGTTTTCGTCCCCGACCCTGGTCCTCAGGGCCCACCGTGCTGCGTGCTTTAGCTGCGGCTGCATTCCTGGATCAAATGAATGGGTGATTAACAGGCTTCTGCAGAAATTGCAGGCATGCTTAGGAGGTAATGCCATCATCTGAATCAGTTGTGTTGGAGTGGGGAAACATTTCAGACGAACTTTCAGCATACAAACAATTTCATTTTATATTCTATTGAGATTTTTCATTCATCGAGATAAACCAACACAAAGCAGCACATATTTGTGAAGCGAAGGTAAATAGACTCGGGTTTTTTCATGGTTTTGCAATTAAAAATCAGAAAAGGTCGGCATGCATTTGTATTCAGGCATCCTGAGTCGATACTTTGTGGGAATAACAGCTGCATGTCGTTTGTGGTATGGCTCCAGCTTTGCATATAAACAGATTGAAACTTTTCCCAATTCTGATTTTCAAAATAGCCACAGCTCCATCAGATTGGCTGGAGGGCGTCCGAAAATAAGCCTGTCACAATAAGCAATTAAAATAACTGATTAATTAATCGCATGATAAATTAAAACGAGCTCAATAATTTCTATTTGCACGACTGCTTGTCCTTCTCGTCTCTCTCTCTCTTTCTGCCAACGACTGGACGACAACAGGCTTCAGTCCGGTGCGCTGGTCTCAACTAGCTCCTATTTTGAAGGACAGTTTTGTTTACGGAGACTTCAGAATCCATTTTATTTGTTGTTTCGGGTATTTTGTTGATTTATTTTGGATTGTTAAAATGTCTTCCAGTTCCAGTGTTAAATTTTCGTTTGAAATTAAAGTTTACCGAGCTTTGAGAGGGCGTACCTGCATTATTATGCCATTACCATTATACTACTTGAAAATAGTCCCAAAACAACAATACTGTTTATCACAATAACTTCTGGGATAATTTATTGTCCAGCCAAATTTATTATAGTGACCGGCCAATTTGTCAACGTCAATTTTCAATGACTGCCACCAGTTCTCAATCAGATTTGGGCTTACGACTTTGACTAGACCATTATAACACTTGAATATGCTTTCATCTAAACCCGCTGTAGCTCTGGCTGCAGATTCAGGGTCAACCTCATCCCCA
This sequence comes from Anableps anableps, assembly GCA_014839685.1. Taxonomy (NCBI): domain Eukaryota; kingdom Metazoa; phylum Chordata; class Actinopteri; order Cyprinodontiformes; family Anablepidae; genus Anableps; species Anableps anableps. Next base: position 6,493,650 of record CM026076.1, on the reverse strand, counting down.
GTCTCCAGTTTTTTTTCTGTCAGGACTGATCTGTTCCTGTCGAAGAAAAACATGCTCACAGCAAGATGCTGCCACCACCATGTTTCACCATGGGGGCAGTGTTTTGTACGTGGACCAAGAAGTTCAGCTTTGCCGACAAGTCCTCCTCACACCGGCTTGTGACAACCTCCAACTGGAACGTCTTACATCTGATGATAAAATCCAGGAGCCATTTTTATTTGACTGGCATGAACCAGCAAATACATTTTTGCCCCTTTAGTTCCAGAAATTACTGTAACTCTAATCAGTCAAATTCTCAGAGTTTTCTCAGAATTCTCCTGTTTTTCTGGTACAGAAAAGTCAACAAACAGTGCAAATGTTTCTCACCGATGCCCTGAGTCAACCGGCGCTTGTCGTGGGTTGCTGTGTGTGGACTGGCTCTGCTAGCTGAGAGGAAAACATTATTGTGCGTGGGGGTGGGGGTGTGGGGGTCTGGGTGCAGTTTTCAGTACAGTCTCAACTCCTGAACGCCCACTGAATGACACATTGTGAAGAGAAAGCCCAGGCATTAGGCAGCAAAATCTGTGACGTCACTACCGGACATAGGAGCCCTGTTCTCTGCATAATAGAACTATTGAAGCCCCCTCACTGCCAGCGCTGTCCACGGTACACCAGAATCTGGCAGTAAACCCATGTGTGAAAACCATCACCTGTTGCAGCTTAGTGTCTGGGAGCCCCGTGGGCGTTTTGGAGGCCCTCTTGGATAGCTTTTGGCCCATGCAAAAGCACATGGGAAAAGTGCTAGACAGACCGAGAGCATACAGTGCTGTGAAAAATGGTTTACCCCCTTATATATTTATGCTGTCTTCACTTTTTTGTCATTTAAATGCTTCAGATAATAAAACGACTGTCAATATCAGACAAAGATAACCAGAGTAAATACAGAAATTATTTTTTTTTATTTAGAATTTCATCTGTTAAGGGAACAAATCTATTTGTCTGTATGTGGAAAAATAATCGTCCCCATCCTTATTAAGTCATGAAGTGCAACGAGAAATTTTGGAAAGCAAGTATAGTTTTACTAGCGAAACCCGGGCCTGATAACAACCACAATAAGGTCCTGTCAGACAACATGAAGCAGGCTGACAGATCTCAAGAAGCAACACACCAAGCCTTGACTGAATCAGATTCAAGAAATCATTGACATGTATCAAACTGGAAGGGCTTATAAAGCCATTTCAAAGGATTTGGGACTTCTGAGTCATTATCCACTACAGTGGACGCCTGGTAGCCATCCGTAAACAGCTGAAATCCATGAATACTTCAGCCTCTCTCTAAAAATGCTTCTAACTGCTAATTTTATTGGTTCCAACACCAACTATAACTTCATGTGCATTAATACGCACAGCAGAAACCGTCTTGGGGCTACCACAGAAGCTAACATCTACCGTCTTCCTTATCTCCGCTCTTGGGGGTTCGGCCAATCAGTGCCAAGGGAAATGAAAGGCACTCCTGGATTGGCTGCTTTGTGACGTAACATTGCTCTGAGGTATTTCAGCTTCCTAAGCTGAATTTTCTTTTGAATATTTTAGATATGTTCTATGAAAAAAAAACTGGCAATAAGCAGATTTTCCTTGAATAATTTGAAGTTATGTTCCACAGAAAGATGTGTGAATCTGGTCCACTGCAATGCAGAAAACATGGAGCCGTGGTGAACCTTCTCAGGAGTAGCCGGTCTACCAGAATTACTCCAAGAGGGCTACCTCTGTTAAGGCCATTCAACAAGAAGAAAGAGACTGGACATAAATCACAGCTGAATAAAGAGCACAAAAACCCATCACGCATTGGCTAAAATAACATCTTGATGATCCCCAAGGCTTTAGGTGTAAAACTAACAACATTTCAGGAACATGGTGGGAGTGTCATGGTCGGGGACTGCTTTGCTCCTTCTGGACCTTGCTGGAGTTGATGGAACCATGAACTCTGCCTCAAAAAGGCGACCCTCAAGGAGAATATCAGTTTTCGCCCTTTTCCACCAACACCTGGCAACGCAGCTCGACTCGGCGCAACTCTAAACACTTTGGGTGGTTTTCCATTACAATAGAGTTGCTGGTTCGGTTCGCGTGCCTTTAAACGTCGGTGTTTTGTTGAGAACCGACGCCCATTTCCATCCGTTTTATGAACCAAGCATGCGTCATCAACATGGGGCGCTACACAACACAGAAGGACAGCGGAAGAAGAGTGTCGTAGCAAGATGGCAGACTTCTTCGCTTACAGATGTTCCTTTAAGTGCAGCAAAAGAGCCTCCAAGCTCTCTCACTGATGCTGAAAAGGGTTCTTCGTGTTCGCCGCCAGAATTGTTGTTTCCTTGCGAGCAGTTTGACCACGGTTAGCGCAGAAGAAGCAGGTATACCACGATGGCCGACTGGAACCAGATGTGACACTCGAAAGACTGGTTCAAAATCACGTTTGGAAACCAGAAAAAGCCCTATTTGTCACCTTTAGCCTTGGGTTATGCAGCAGGACAATGGTCCAAAACCCTGAATTCCAACCAGTGTGGCTGAAATTAAACCATTCTACAAAAAAAAAAAAAAAAAAAAAAAAAAAAAAAAAAAAAAAAAAAAAAAAAAAAAATGTGGGTCAAAATTCTCCTACAACGATGTAAAGGACACATTTCCAGTGATTGCAAACTCTTGAAGGGTGACAAAACCAGTTAGCAGCCTTATAGGGAGAGTCCCCAACCCCACCCCTTGACATCCTCCATTACATCATAAATTGCAAATTGTGTTTTGCATTTACTCAAGAGTCAGGGCTGCAACAAACAATTATTTTGGGAATCAATTATTCTATTGATTTTTCTGATGATTAATCAATTGATCAGATTAAAAAAAAAAAAAATTTGGCACATTCTGCAGATTTGTCATTTAACCACTTAAGCTTTTTTATACAATATTGGAAATACATAAAAAGATGCAAATAAACAGCTAATTCTATTCATTTTTTAAATAAGAAAATAAACATTTTATTTCCTAAAATGCAACAACAGAGAGTTTAGTGAACGCTTGATTATTTGTATCAAAGGATGCATCTGCAGATAAAAAAAAAAAAAAAAAAAAAAAAAGCTCAGCCCTTTCTGCTTGACTTAACCTCAATACAGCGTTGGGCTGATCTGATATGTTACATATTAACCAGTTAATAACTGGATAGCAAAAGGTGCTTAATAGGAGTTTATTTTTTCTTTTTACAGAATCTGAACAAGGTGAAACTAAATCTTTGCCACTTAAGGAGTTTTGGCTAGAACTTATTTACAGACGAAGGTTTTTTTTAATCTTAAATCCAAAATGTATTTACGTTTTGTACAGTTTTGGCTTAATTACTGCTCTGAGTCTGCCCTTCTTTCAGCAAATGGCTTTTTTTTTTTTTTTTTTTTTTTTTTTTTTTTTTTTTTTTTTGTCTGTATACTCCAGTTAATGATTAATTGACAACTAAATCAGTTGACAATTAGTTCAAAAATCGATTAATCACAATTAATCCGACTAATCGTTCCAGCCCTACACAGAGCATTTTTGATATTAATAAATATTCCTTTAATGGACCGAAACATTTAAAAGCTTGACAACAACAACAACAACAACAAAGGGGGAAAGCAGAATAAATCTGAAGGGTCCCAGAGTGAAAGTGAAAACAAAATGAGCCCTACCTGACCGGCTGTGTCATACAGTCCCAACAAGTACTGCTTCCCTCCAACGTTGACGCTCACTGCAAGACAAACGACAAGAGCGGCTGAAAGGTGAGGGTGGGGTGAGCAGACGGGGAATAAGAGGGGGTGAGGGGTGGTGGTCTCAGGGACTCCCAGCCCCTCTGAGCCAAGAAGAAGCCAAACAAGTGGTTCTGATTACAGCAACAGATGCAATGCAGTTGCAGAAAGAGTGGCAAAGAAGTCAAGGGGGGGTGGATGGCAGAGGAGGGGGGGGGGTCATCCACGCCTCTATTCCCCTCTTATTACATTTCAAGCTGGGAAATTAGAACCAAACAAAGAAAAAGGAGCAGTTCGGTGAGTCGTGATGTCATGGTTAGGGAGAAATGTAACCCCACCTGCATAATGATCAAACACCGTGGGCACATACTCCTCTGGAAAGGCGTCGTTGGCGTAGCTCATCAGGAGACACGTTTTCCCCACCGCACCGTCTCCAACCACGACGCATTTCAGCATGATAGAGCCGGTTCCGTTAGCCATGATCCCGACCGAACCACCTCCAGCATCTCCCCGACGCCCTGTTGTTCCGACCTCCTGCTGCTGCAGCTGGGTGGGGATCCCCGCACCGCGGCGGGCATCACCAGCCTCGGAGGCGGACTGCGCGGTGCGCCGTGTCGGGCTGGAGCAGCATCCCTCCTGCCCGCCGCTGGTTCCTGTCCTCCGAGATTCAACCCAGAGTTTGCCCCGCTGTTTTCACGGGATCACTCAGTGAAACGAGAAGGTTTTTTTGTTTTTGTTTTGTTTTTTTTTCCTTCTTCCTTGAAGGCGAGGAGGGATCGTGTTTTCTGATCCGGCGTGTCCGCTCCCGTCCGCGGAGTGTCCTGCTCCCTGACGCTCCCCGGCGCACTGAGCCGCTGCCGCCGCTGCTGCTGCTGCTGCTGGACAAGCTGGGCGGAGAGGCGGAGCCTGGCTTTAAAACCAAGAAAGTAGCCTGCAGTCCGCCTGCTGGGGGATTCTGAGTTACAGGACTGGGAGAAATTACATCATTAGTAACACACTGTAGGAAAAAAGAAAGAAAAACAACACAACTTGATTGTCTGGAACAATATCTGTTAATGTAGGGATGCAGAATTAAAGTCAAGTTTATTTGAAAAGCATATTTCAGCAGCAAGGCAGTGCAAAGTGCTTTACATCACGAAAACATCAATCAAGTATACAGCAGAATCATCAAAATCATCAAAATTATCTCGTTAATACACATGAAAATAATCAAAATCGTCACTGAGCAATGATTCACTTACTTTATTTAACCGATTTACACTCAGACTTCCACCCTTTGGAGAACCAAGCTCACAGTTCTGCAGCAGTGATTTATCCAAATTGTTCTTTTTTTTTAACAGTGGTTTGATAGCTGCTGTGTTTAGAGCCTGGGGGAAAACACATGACTAGAGGGAAGAGCTCACTATTTGAATCAGGTCAGGTGCGACGGCAGGCAGAACTTTCCTGAGGAAGGTTGTAGGTAGGATATCAAGACAGCAGGAAGAGGAGCTTAACTGTTTTAAAATCTCTTCTAAGTTTTCATGGTTGAGTTGGTGAAATTCAGCCATTTTCTCTGCATGTGTTATGTTTGGGCATGGCATCCTTATTGGATTTGGTTGTGCAGATTAAAGAAATACACAGAACAGAACAAGAAATGTTGATCGATGCCATATTTTTGGAACTATGTTATCAGCACCATCCAAACATCCACTGTCTGTACTCTGCTTGCAGGCTCGCTCACATGGGCGGTTTAGAGGAGCCACTTAACCGAACTCGCATGTTTTGGAACTGTGGGAGGAATTCGGAGTACCCAGAGAGAACCCACACATGCATGGGAAGCCGGACCAGACTTTAGAAAGAGGTTACAGGGGCAGGAGCCCAGGGCCCCGACTTTTTGGGGGCACCGAAGCTTTCTTTGTTTTTTTTTTGTTTTGTTTTTTTCAAACCCCTTAACTGCAAGGCTATAAATGCTACATTTTAGATCAAATCTAACTGATATAAATGCTTAGAATGTATTTATGGCAAATTTTAGTGTTTGTCTATATGATGAAATTATCATTGTTCATCTAATGGGGATTAACTGATCTTTGTTAAATCGTAAAGGTAGGGCTGCTGGTGGTTAACACCTTATTTTATGATCAGCTTTATAATACTAAGTAATTGAACTTTACCTTTATGTTTAGGTTTGTTTTTGTGTAAAGGTTTCCTGCACTTATTTGGTTGCACTGTGTCCAAGGTGCTACCAGCTGCTTCACCATGCAGCCCCTCTTTAAATTCATGTATTTATTTACAAATAAGGAAATAATTAAAAGTAAACTCTGTATCTCTCCAGGAGTCCCCTCTGTCCATAAGGTGTCCTACCTACAAGGCAGAACCAGGCCAGCCTGCTGCATCCATGGTGCACAAAGGAGCATTATCACAGATCCTTCCTCCCAGCAGCTGTTAGACTCTATAACCATCTCTGCTGCCAACATACTCAACAAGTCTTTATAACTGCTGTAATTTGCTCAGTTTTTTCACTTCTTGTAAATAGTTTGTTGCTTTTTATGGACCTCTTGTACATTTTCCTTCTCTAAATTATCCTACTCAGTTGCACATTTTTAATTTGAGTATGCTTTTAATAACTGCACAGTATTATCTTATAAAGTTGTAAATTTCTCCTTACTGTATAGTCTCTTATTGATATATATATATATATATATATATATATATATATATATATATATATATATATATATATATATATATATATATATATATATATATATATATATATATATATAACCTTTGTTTGAAAATATGCATGCTCCCATTTACCCTTAAATTGCTGCTGTGACACCCGAATTTCTCCAATTTGGGACAATAAAGGACTATTCTATTCTATTCTATTCTATTCTATTCTATTCTATTCTATTCTATTCTAGTCCAGTCTATTCTGTTCTAGTTTATTCTATTCTAGTCTCTGATCCATATCCTATTCAGATCCTATCTCATAACATTAGGAGGGAATCAGATTGTTGATGGAGCATTAAGTTCACAGCTTTTTCAGCCTCTTTTCACCAATCAGACCAATGCAAAGCCCTCGTTACAGCTCCATCCTGCTGTTACTTGGGTAAAAGTTTGTGGAGTAAGACATAAGAATGTTTAAAAATCTGTTTGTCTCCTGAACTTTGGTAACCTACTGTCTCCATTTTTTAAATAACTTTGTATTTTTGATGAATAGATGACTCACCCTCACTATGTTAGTTGTTGTTTCTGTGTGTGATGGATGGGATGTGTGGGATGGGACCAAAGAGCTGCAGATGGAGACGCCACAGGAAGAAGTGTGAGATCGTGAGATAAGGAGAAAGGAGAAAGAGATCTGACCTCTGCGGTGCACTTGGCCAAGTGTGGGCTGTCATATTAGCCCTCATTACTGTCTTAACAAAGTATGCCTGCTTACAAAGTATATATAAAAAAATAAATAAATAAATAAAAAGGAAACAGCTTGCATTTGTAGATATGCGCGCAATTTATGGCGAACGAAACTGTAACCACAAAATAATCAGCAAAGTCACAGGAAACTTCATCTTGTCGCTTGTATCTGAGTGTGAGGCCGAGTATGTGTTAAAATAAAACGAGCATAACTCAGCTGCTGAAGTGCTGAGACATTAAAACACTTGCATTAGTACACCAACTGTGTGGGTTTCTTCACAATCGTGTTATTGATGTTTTCACTCCCTCTTATACCAACGCAGCAGTGTCTCATTGTGAGGTGGATGCAAAAATAATATCTCATTTTCACACTCCTTTACAAATAAACATCTGAAAAGTGTGGCATGCATTTGTACTTAGCTCTGATACTCCTAAATAAAAGTCAGTGCAGCCAACAGAAGTCCCCTAATGAGTAAAAGGAGACCACCTGAGAACATTAGCAAACAAATAACATCATGAAGACCAAATAGGGCAGCAGACAGGTCAAGGAGGAAGATGTGGAGAAGTTTAAATACTATTTAAACTGCTATTTACTTTATCTATTTTTTGTTTTTATCTATTTTCTATTTATCTATTTACTACTATTTATATTTATTTAAAAAATAAAGAGAACCTGTTCGAGGCTGCAGAAGACTTCAGACTGGGGTGGAAGTTCACCTTGTTTTTCCAACTTAAAACGCAGAATAATTTGTGAATTTTTGTTTTTATCTGCTCAGCAGTAAATTCAACATGCAATATTATTATGAAACAAAGTGGCAATATTTATGTGTTAATAAAAGGTGAACAATTTCCTAACTTTTTTGGTAATTTTTTTCAGTTTATTTTATCCAGAAAATCTTTTTGAAGAATAAATATGCTCAGGTTTTTTTTTTTTTTTTTTTTTTTTTTTTTTGAGCAAAAGTTAACTCGATGTTTATAGCCCTACTTACTATGAAATTAAAATTAAAAGAATACTTTGTCACCAACACTTTCCTTTAAAGAAGAATAAATTTGTCATTGAAATTCTCATGCTAAAAAATGACAAAAGTGCCCACTGTTGGGCCAAATTTGTAGCATTCTTGAACTGCAGTCGGGGGTCTCACAAAATTGTTCCAAGGGCCACAAATTGCTCCCAGGCCACACTTTGGACACCCCTGGTTTAGATCAAAGCCTATTTATGTGTTAGAATGGTCTAGTCAAAGTCTAAATTGTTTAAAGATGCTCTTTCTTCCTTCTTTCTTTCCTTCCATGGGGACAAGCATTAAGTATGAAGATACTGAACATGATCACGTTTATATCCTTCCCTAATTTGCAATGCGCATCACCAGCTGGACTTTTAACAACATAAAAGAGTTTAAAAGACAGTGAAACAGCATAGCAAGATAAAATAACATTCATATCATGAGTCTTAAAATTAATGTAAACCAGTCCGCACTCCAAAATTCACACAAAATATGCTGAAGTTTGTGGTTGCAATGTGACAAAATGATGTGAAGGGGTATGAATACTTTTGCTCGTCATCATAAGAAGTGTGTGCAGGCTGACCTCCCCTGCTGTCATCGTATCTGACAGCTGCTGCAGCAGGTCACATGACCAAGCAACAATTACCTCATAGGTGTAGCTGGAATGCTGAAGGTGTCGCTGCTCCCTCTACTGGGCAGGGAAGGAAAGACAGCTGCAGGACCTTCAGCTGAAATAAGAAACATGTTCAGTTTTACTTTGCAGCAACAAAAACACAGTTTGTGAAATTCGCATTGTCTTCCTCAGAACTAATATTGCTGGAAACAATCCTTACTGTTTTTTATCTGATGCAATGGGAGATAGATTTTTAAATAATTTAATTCATGCATTCATACAGTGTTTGTGTAGCCCTCTGTTTAAAAGTAAACGTTCCTCACTGTGCTTTGTGTCAATATAAACTTTGGATAAACTTTTTTCCTCTTTTAATTAATCTGGCTAAGAATAACCAAGTTGGTATTTTCTCTTATCCATTTCGTGATTTACGAAGATCACCCAGCATCTGCCTCGTTGACTGGCATGCTCTCTTGTTTTCCCAGTATGAGGAAATGAGCTTCTGTGTCCCTTCAGATTTATTCTCCAGGGAAACAGGAGCTCACTGACTAACAATGAAAGGTGGATCATCTTGAAAAATGGATAAAATAGAAATAAATTTAATCCAAATTCTTATAATAATGCACCACTGATAGATTATTGCCACCATATCTGGCTCTGCATGCAGGTTTACCGACATTAAGATGTAAAGATTGACGATTAAACTGAGATTCTTCTTTGCTTTTTGCATGTCAATATACAATAAAATCTTCAACATTTATCTGACAGTTTCCCTCAAGTTGCTCAACTTCAGCCTGTTAAATGAGATAATGGTGTTTCCCATAAAAACGGACAGAACAGCAGGCTGCGGCTGCTGATCCTGGCTGAAACATACTGTGGTTGAAATCTGCATCATAAACACCAGCTGGACACGAATCAGAAGACAATGAAACAATGAAAGTAGGAGGATTTTTTTTTTTTTTTTTTTTTTTTTTTTTTTTTTTTTTTTTAACAGCCGGACCAAAAGCAAAACATTTTATGCACTGCAGTTAAAATAAGCGCAGGAAACCTTTACACCAAAACAGCCCAAAAACAAACCTAAACGTAAAGGCAAATTTTAGTTACTTAATGTTATAAACCTCAGGTGTTAACCACCTACGGCCCTACTCTATGATTTAATAAAGATCAGTGAACCCCATGGATTTGACCACGATTGTTTTATCATTTGCAGGCCTGAAATTTGCTATAAATATCTTTTAAGCATTTATATCAGTTGAATTTGATCTAAAATGTGAAATAAAATTACACCAAACAAACTGCAACTGAAATGAATTCAGTTCAGTTGAAACTAATCTTAATGAATTGAACTGAATTGAATGCAGCTGATTCAAACTGTATTGATATAAACTGAACTAAATTCATTTGAACTGAACTGAACTACATAGAAATTAACTGAATTGAAATGAAATGAACTAAATTTAATTGAACTGAACTCCGCTGAATTGAATGGAATTTAACTGAAATGAACTGAACTGAACTGAATTCAACTAAATGTAACTGATTCAAATTGTACTGAACTAAACTAAATTCAATTGAACTAAACTGAGCTACATTGAATGGAATTGAGCTGAACTAAAAGGAACTGAACTGAACTAAAATGAAATGAAATGAACAGAACAGAACTGAATTTAATTAAACTGAGCTGAACTGAACTGAACTCAGTTGAACTGAACTAAATTCAATTGAACTGAAATGAACTACATTGAACTGAACTAAAATTGGACTGAACTGAACTGAATTAAACTAAACTGAATTGAATTAAATTTTATTGAAATGAACTAATTGAACTGAACTAAATCAAATTGAAATGAATTGAACTGAACTGAACTGAGTTGAACAAAACCAATTTGAATTGAACTGAATTGAATGAAATTGAGATGAACTAACTGAATTGAATTGAATTAAACTGAACTGTACTGAATTGAACTAAATCAGACTGAACTGTACTGAACTGAACTAAATCAGATTGAACTGAACTGAATTGAACTGAACAAAACCAATTTGAATTGAACTGAATTGAATGAAACTGAGATCAGCTAACTCAATTGAACTGAACTGCATTGAATGAAATTGAGATGAACTAACTGAATTGAACTGAACTAAATGAAATTAAGATGAACTAACTGAATTGAACTGAACTGAATGAAATTGAGATGAACTAACTGAATTGAACTGAACTGAACTGAATGAAATTGAGATGAACTAACTGAATTGAACTGAACTGAATGAAATTGAGATGAACTAACTGAATTGAACTGAACTGAACTGAATTGAGTTGAACAAAACCAATCTGAATTGAACTGAATTGAATGAAACTGAGATGAACTAACTGAATTGAACTGAATTAAACTGAACTGTATTGAACTGAACTAAATCAAACTGAACTGAACTGAACTGAGTTGAACAAAACCAATTTGTATTGAACTGAATTGAATGAAACTGAGATGAACTAACTGAATTGAACTGAATTGAATGAAATTGAGATGAACTAATTGAATTGAACTGAACTGAATGAAATTGAGATGAACTAACTGAACTGAACTGAACTGAAGTGGCTGAGTTGTTAGCTTGGTTGTAAGAACATCCTGCGTTTCCATCCTGGGCAGGAATCCTTGTTGTCTCCATGTTTCTCCCACACTCTTGAATCCTGCATGTTTTGTTAACATGTCGCTCTCTAATTATATCTGCATGTGTGCATGAATGGTTGTTTATTAAACCCCACCCTCCCCTCCCTGGTCCTCCACAACCCTGAAAGGGAAAAATCAAGTTACTAAAACTGAGTAAAAGTGACCTTGACTGAATTGAATTCAGTTGTACTAAGTTAAACTGAGCAAAATGAGTTGAATTAATTTGAACTGAATAAAAACTAAACTAAACTGACCGAAGAGTTTAGCATAACCAGGCCATGTTTCCATCTCATGAGCCTGCCATGTCAGTTCTAACCAGCATCAGTGGACTTTACTGCTCATAAATCTTTCATTAACTTACTGATATTCTTTCTCATGTGCACGAAAACGAATATCAGCTTTCTAATTCTGTATGGAGCTCTGTTCAGAGATGAGGCTTTTGTTAGAATGAAATCGCTTGCAGAACTTTGCATACATTAGCATTTCAAACAAAAATGCAAGCAGTTAAATCGATATAATTGTGATATTATGTCGATTATCAGTGCTTTTCTAATAATCATATCAGTGGCGTAGAATGACATTCGTGTATTTACAGAGAACTTAAATCTGACCTGCTGAAACTTTGCTCTTCTATTTTAGGAAAGGCAAACAAATCCAAGAGCCTTCCCTCTCACATTTCCTATCGGTTATCCAGATGCTATCTTGCAGATCGAAATGCATGAGCGCATGCAGGAACACACACATAAACACATACTTCCTGTCTGTCATAGGCCGAGCTCAATCACAGCGTGGGAGTGCAAACCAAGGGTGAGGCTGAACACAGGGGGAAAGTGGCGCAGTGCAATCACGACGTGCTCAGATGAGCTCCTAAATTAGAGCTGCCGTGGGCTCCATGGGAGGGTTTGGTCAAATTACAGGCTGTATTTTTAGAGAGGCTTCGCCCCTGCAACTGCCAGCAGCTGAGGACCATCACTCACAGGCCCCAGTGAACAGCAAGAAACTGAAAAACTTCCCTCTTCAAAACTCAAAATCACATCTCAGGATGCAGCAGTATTGATTCAGTGCATCTCTTAGTAGGAAGCTGTTTAAGCCAATCATGCTGTCTGTCTTATTTGCTGTACAGGAAACAATGAAATTACATGTCAGCAAGACAAAGCTCCGCCGGGGTCAGTGAGTCTGTGTCAGTTCTTGATCATACAGCAGTTTCTGACTTGATTACAGTAGGACTACAGGCGAGCGGCATCAACATCCCTGCGGTTTAGGAACCAAGACTCCAACACCAGCACAACTGGCAGCAGCCTGCGCCATGTTTCCTGTTTCTGACACTACCTCCAAGTGGCAGCAACGTGCTATAACATGGAGATGTGTGACTTGCAATTGCTTTTTGAAATTGCTTTGGGATTTCAGGCATACCATATTGAGAAGACGGTTGGCCACATGTGCCAAGGCAGATTTGCTCGACAGAAAGGATATGTGAAGATGGTATTCTAACGGCACAACTGACTGATTTATGAAATCAAGACTGCATCCAGCATCAAGGTGGGCGGGCCACGTTGGTGTCGCCTGGATTATACAACTATGTGGATTATATGACTGTTGGTGTTTGTAGGTAATCCGAGCAGAAGAGGCCCCCCCCCAAAAAAAAGTCCCCAATAGCAAGGCAGGGAGGGCACATTACCACCCCACCTGTTGAGCTAGCCAAGAGGGTCCCGAACTTTTCTATGCCATGGCCCCCCAAACAGCTTTAGCTTCTGTGCGGGGACCCCGTTTACAAACCCACAGACAATGCCACAAAATATGCAAAGAAATGTCAACTTTTAGAATGTTTTTTTTCTCGCTTTTATTCACTGGTCAATAATTATTACATTTGTTTTACCATAAATGTTGCCTCATACCTTCTGATATCAGTCGGCTATGAGTTCTTAGGGGTTTTTTGCAGCAGTGTCCTCCACGTCCTGTTTAGAGCTGCCTTTGATTGGTAGTAAGTGGAACATTGATCAATATTTTCAAATTATATTTGCTTGATGGTATTTTCTTGATGATCTTTACGATTTTGATACATTGATATTTGCTCAATGATTTTGATCATTCTGCTGTATACTTGATGTTTTTACGATGTGAAGCACTTTGAACTGCCTCGCTGCTGAAATGTGCTGTACAAATAAACCTGACTTGACTTGACATCAGGGCTGCTGGATGGGTTCTTCAGTCTTTTTCTTGACAGAACTTGCCCATTTTTTGCTCGCTACGCCAGCTTGAGGAGCAAAGCACCTTGATAAACTTGACTGGCAGCCAATCAGAGAGATGAGCACGGCAAAGAACATTTCAATAAGTTCATTTCACCAATGCTTTTTTAAAATAATGATTGAAAAACAGATTAGATTTTAAGATAACAAATCTATGATTAAAATATTAACTAGACTTGTTTTTTGTTTGTTTGTTTGTTTTTTCTCATCTTTCTGAGGCCCCCTAGCGCCCCCTGGTAGCCCCCAAGGAAACCGCGACCCCCACTTTGAAAAACACTGAGCTAGCCCCTGGGAAGTTAAGCAGGCACCCACACAAACAGCATCCCACCAAACAGGGCCACCCCCACCAGACCCTTCCATCATAGACCCCCCCTTGCCATTCCCTCAACCAGCCCTGAACCATCAGAGGTGCTGGGGGTGATGGAGGGTAGATGTATCATTTATTGTCCTCATAGAGTAATTTTGTCTTGGACAACGTGCGCTAAGCAAAGCTGCCGCCATAATTAAATACTCTACAAGCAATAAAAGCACATGAAAAAAAAGCAAAAATACACGTTTCTCAATAAAAACATATATTGCACCTTCCTGCATATATTCCAAAAGGTAAACAAACCAACAAATCAGACCAGAGCATCGCAAGCAAGACAGTAAGCTATATCCCCACCTTGTTTATTGTGCTGATTGATGGGAGCAGAAGAGGACCCATCGAGCCTTCTGAGCCCGGACCCTCTCCATCCCACGGTGTTTGGATGTGTGTCTGCAGTTATAAGAAATGTCTCTTTGAATGCTGATGTCTAAGGTGCATTAAAATCGGGGTTGTGGCTTGGGTGTGTGAGACTCCAGTGCTTGCTGACAGCAGAGCCCTTTCTGTCTAAAAGTAGAGTAATTTTATAAATGAGCTTTAAATCAGCTTTCCAGCCTTACAACTGAAAGGTTCATACAATGATAGACCAGCAACTCGAATAAACAGCTACTAAACGCTCTTGACTAGAGTGAATAATTGCATCATAAACAATTAAAACATTGGATATTTTTATGGATTATTCTAACTCTATAAATCAGACTGAGAAGCAAACCTGGATCATAACGTAAATACAAGCTGCTTTGGATTTTTAGGCGGTTTCAATTCAATCTAGCATATTTTTTGAGGCCTAAACTCTTTTACGTCTTTTATTCTCCTTCATAAGATTTTTAACAAACTGTTCAACAATGATTAAAGGTGCTAAAAGAAGAGAGTGTTGAACAATATTTATCACATTTCAGCATATTTATTCTAATTCTTTAATTTCTTTCCTGATTTCCAGTGCATCCTTATCCTCCAACAGTGGAAAAAAACAATACTGACATGAAAACATGCCAGTGGATCTAAATTAGTGTTCCGTGATTTAATAGCGATTTATGGTACACAGGCTGCACAGTGGTGCGGTTGTTGGAATCTCTGCTTTGCATTGAGAATTTCCCAAGCTTGAACCCGAGCCAGATGCATTTCTGCATGGAGTTTGCATGTTCTCCACCTTCCTCCTGCAGTCCAACAACATGCATGTCTGTTTAACCGGTCTCTCTAAATTGCTCTCAGGTCTAAGTGCATGCATGTACGGTTGTGTCTCAGCGTTGCCATGTGACAGACTTGCGACCTGTCCGTCGAGTCCCCCCCCGCCCCAGCCAACAATACTGCAGGGACTAGCATGTACATAAAATAGATAGCCATATAATTATATGTTGTTTATAATTGTACGTAATACTGTGGTGAAAGGACCTCCTTGAATGGGTCAATGGGGATTGGATCTTACCTGAACGAACTGGTATTAAAGGCGATAATCACCATAGCAACTACTGACTCAGCTTCTTCTAAATCTCTGGTTTTTGCATCCCTCAGCTTATTGTTCTGTTGGTCATTAAAAAAGTTTCATCTTGTAATTATGGCTAATTAAAGGAAGCTAATATATATTACGCTGGTAGCCTTCAAAATGCACTCTAAAATTAGTTTTATCTTCTGTTTATGCCACAGAGTGTTTGAAAATGTTCTAGAATTGTGCCGCTACTGCTGGCAGCATGTTGGATTCGATCTGTTACTTTAGTTCTGATTTGTCCTTTTTGTAGATTTTTGTTCATAACTGGTTGAGCCATTTCATGTTTGGACAATTATTCTGTCTGGTTTTGGATGCTGTGCAGCTGGAAGGATTTTTGCTCTTACTTTTTTTTTTTTTACTTTTGGACAGCTGTTATGATGCGTAACCATGGCAACAAGGCATTGTTTTGTTTTTGTTTTTTGTTTTTTTTTTTGAATGAGTGCAGCTGGTTGGCATCTCAAAAGCTCAACTGAAACCTGAACTATGACCCCAAATCCCAGAGGAGTTGAAAAGGGGGCCTCATGGATGAAGAGCAGAGAGAGAAGGGGGAAGATCAAACCGTCTCTTCTACCCACCATAATGAGGAAGGATCATATCCCCTACTCCAACGTCTCTCTGCCTGGCTCTCTAACCAGACGGAGATTTAAAGAGGAGCGGCAAAAGCAAATGAGGTGGATTAGCAGTGCTTGCCAACAACTGATGGTGTCGTCCAGGACTTTTTACTGTGGAATATTGTCTCTGCTGCACAGAAATTGAGCTGTTAGCATGTCATGCAACAGAGACATTCTTCAGTCAGAAGCCTCTTCAGATTTGTTGCAAGACTGACTGCTGTCAGACATTCTTCCTGACCACAGCATCACCAACTACAACAACTCTTTGAAGACATTTGGATGAACATTTAATTACCATTTGGGATAAATACAGTATTTTTGAATTGACTTGAAATAATTTTCTTATTGATTACCCATTGTTACAACCATAATACTTACAAAATAAAACGCACTTTTGCAACTTTTGAAACCCCTAATTCTAAATGTGTTTTGGTTTGTAGGCAGCCTTGTTTAAAAATGCAGCTGTCTTAAGCTCTTTATGCATCGCATTCTGGTTGACACCTGCTGGAGACAGTCTACGACGTTTCCTCTGCTGGTCTATCTTTAGTACGTCCAACAAGCCAAAGGACCACGTCACCTCTTGTGTCTAAGCCTATTGTATGCATTGAGAAAGGAACTTGCATCAAACACTAACATAGGGGCAACACCCTTCCTCTCATCTTGAGTATGCAGGCCAGAAGTCAGAACAAGCAGCAGTAAACTTCAAGCCTAACATCCTGTTTATTTTATTTTCATGGTCCATCGGATGAGGAAACGTGCTTTATTATGTCAGGTGAAGCACAGACAAAAGGATTTAAACAGCTTTATTCTTTACTTTATGATTTAATCTGTGGAAACATCAAGAACTGCATGTTTAGACAGACAAACACACTTCTCAAGCTGAGCTCTGACCCAGATGAAAGGCAAAAACTACAGCAAGAAACACACATTTTTCAATTTACTTTGGAACAGGACGATTAAAAACTGTGTTGTCTTTCTTTGTCCATGCTCATCAAATCTTTACATATGTGTTCATTTTATTTGTTCCTGTTTGTTTATATGGGTTATGCATTTTAAAATTATGGCAGGCAGGATTACATGAAGAGGTAACTGAGGACCTCTAGTGGGATAAAGCAGGAACACAAAAGAAATCATGGCAAAAAAAAAAAAAAAAAAAAAAAAATCCTACAAGGAAAAAAAATATCAAATTGCACAAATTAAATAACATTAAAAATAATGTCTAACAGTAGTTTAGATTTTGTCTTTAGATAAAAAAAAAGAGCTTTCAGACCTTCTGCCCCACTTTAGAGATCAGTCTGCTGACGCAGCACCGTCCCAGCTCTGTTTTTTTGAAAGGCAGTCAGTCAATCCATCCACTGCTGACCGAGACAGATGAACTGCACACATGCAAACACCCTGATAATCATTTCTGATCCTGTCCATTTTGGCTTCTTAAATAAAAACTATTAAGTAGATTAAAGACCATTTCTGACAGAGGTAGAACAATTCTCTGGGAATAACAATGGCCATGCAACAGCAAACCTAGAAGCATGCACAATCCAACCCTGTTGTGCTGTTTTAGAAACACTATACCTAAGTTCTCAGGATTCTCGCTATTTTACGTGATCACACAAAGTTAAGGTATCTGGTAGCTTTCTAACCAATCCTAATTACATTCACATGAATTTTACTCAAAATCCTCTTCTCGTTTGGGAAAGAAACACAGTCTGAACATATATTGTTACAAGTGGGTAAAGTTTACCTGAACTTATCCATTTCTGTCTTTACTTGCCTGCGAATGCATCAAATCTGGAAACAATCAGAATTTGTGTCCTATTTTTGTGTGTAGCTCAAATATAACAATTTACATAACAACCTCATGCTGCACTTGTTGCAGAAACGACCTACTCCCCCCTCCCCTGCATGAAGCAGAGCTGTCAAATATCAATGACAGAGGAATTTTTTAATGGTTTTTTGCTGATAATGTATCAGAACTAAATCTTTGGTCATACATTAACACAGAAAATATTCTTGAATGAAGAAAGTAAAGCTAAGTGTCCTTTAAATTTGAACTACAAATTTTACCTTCACAAAGTGCATAAAATCATGGATGTGAAAAATATTGACTAGAATATAAATGACTAGATAAATGTATGTATTACAGGGTCAAAAAGAACTGGGAGCAGAATCACAGTTGTAATTGATTTATTATTAGTATTGAAAATGGATAATGGACATCAAACATAACAGGGTTGTGACGCTGACAACTGTGACACATTGTGACATTGTATGAGTAAAAAATTCAATGTATTGATAAATACTAATAAAATAAACTGTAAAGTGTTGTTTCTTTCCTGCCTTTGCATGAATTCTTATAAAAATATATCGGTGATTGTGCAAAAGTTTGCTGGTGCTGGCCATGCATCGAGTTATTCTGATAAGTTTGTTCTGTTTGTACTCATAAGTCAGAGTCAAAAAACTCACTCTGAGTCACAGCACCAACTCTGCAAGTCAAAAGCTCCTCTCCGGCCCTGACCTTTTATTCCTAAACAGGTGCAACACAGAAAATAGGTTGTATAAGTTGCCACAATAAACCATGTTCTTCAACAGTGTGGATGGCTGAAATAAATAGAAATAC
This sequence comes from Anableps anableps, assembly GCA_014839685.1. Taxonomy (NCBI): domain Eukaryota; kingdom Metazoa; phylum Chordata; class Actinopteri; order Cyprinodontiformes; family Anablepidae; genus Anableps; species Anableps anableps. Next base: position 6,474,920 of record CM026076.1, on the reverse strand, counting down.
ACATGTAATGTTAAACATAGCTACTTTTTTTGGTCCCTGACCACATCAGTTAGGAAATCCCACTAACTTCCTGACTTCCTACTGGACCTCGGTTGAGAGCAACACCATCAAATTGAATGCATACAGTTTCTAGCATGCTTAAAGGTGTAGTATGTAATTTTATAAACAATATGTTTTTTTCACATATTTGTTCAGACTTGTTAAAAGTTGTTTCTCCTCCATTGGCACACTGAGCAGTACATACACGAGCATGACTGATAGCAGTAAGACCTTCTCCCTGGCTCTGATTGGTTATTTCTGACTCGGAGCGGCGTATTCCTGCAGATGGCAGCAGGACAACAGGGAGAAGGCAGAAGAGCTTAGTTTTTTCACAGATTATGTCTTATACTGTCAGGACATAATGACACTTCAAACAAATGTGTAAAAAAAATACATTCTTGTAAATCCGAGTCCAGCTAACAGCTACTGCTTTTGGTCCGCTTGTTTGGTCCGGACCAAAACCAGACTTTTTTTTTTTTTTTTTTTTTTTTTTTTTTTTTTTTGGTGCAGTTTGCTTTCACATTGTGCTTTTTTTGCAAGTGAACTATAACTTGTAAACAAAGCCACACAGGTGATGATCATTAGTCCCAGTTCGACAGAAATGATGGGGGAGCTGGGACAGATCACAGACCCAGAAAAACAAACATGGAAGTCCTGTTTGCCCCTTTTGTGCTGTTATTATAACTGCAATATCATTTTGAATGTCAAGAGCAGCTCATTAAACACAGGTTTCATGATGGGATACTTTTAATTTCGGAACAGCGTAAGCGTGTTGCAAGCTGAATGAGACATCTCAGTGTCCTGACCCACAACATGCTACCAGCAGCGTTGCAAAGCAAAAAGCGGCAGATCAGGTACGATTTCATCACAATCACTACTTACAGCAGTAGCGTTAGCAATATTGAAGGAGTCGTTTTTACCATAATGCCCAGCAACGGTGGCTCTTGAAGTCCAAAAAGACGTATATATCCTGTGGTTTGCATCGAGGTCAGTTTGTATTTACACCAGAGGCAAACCGTACCAGAGTTCATTTGGAAGCGGACCAAGATCACTTCAAAAAGGGGGTCTTGGTCCGGTTGTTTGGTCTGCACCAGGATTCACGAGTGTATTCATACCTGCACAAAAGGCCCAGACCAAAGGGGAAAACGAATTCCTGTCCATTTCAAGTTCAATGTGTCAGGTGTGAATGCACCCTTACTCAGAGCTTAGCTAAGTACTGAGGCGAGTTGACAGTCACTCAGAGTGAGGAGCTACTCAGAGTCCAGCTAACATTTACTCAGAGTTTAGTGAAGTACAACACTGAGTTGTGCTGACAGCTCTTCAGAATCAAGCTAACACCCACTCAGAACCCAGCTAAATGCTACACCAAGTCAAGCTAATAGCTACGCAGAGTCAAGCTAAGTGCTACGCAGAGTCGGACCATCTAACTTAGAGTCCAATTGACAATTACTCACAGCTCATCGAACAGTTACTCAGAGTCCAGAGTCCAGCTAACTGCTACTCAGAACCCAGCTAACAGATACACTGAGTCAAGCTAATAGTTTCTCAGAATCCAAGAAATAGATGATCAGAATCCAGCTCATGGCAACTCAGAGTCAAGAAATTTGCTACTCAGAGTCATGAAAACTACTACACAGACTCAAACTAATAGTGACTCAAAGTCAAGCTAACAGTTATTCCAAGTCTGGCTAGCAGCTAGTTCGAGTCTAGCTAACAGCTACTCAGAGTTGAGTTAATGGATACTCAGAGTAAAGCTAACAGCTATTTAGAGTTGAGCTAATAGAACAGATTTTTGTCATCTAAAGCAACCTGAAGTCCAAATTCTCAAAACAATTCCAACAAATGGTATTTTGACTGTTTCTCCATACCTTTACTTTTGCCAAAGACAGCTGACAATTACATATTTTCTCAGTTACTGTGGTAACTGTGAATAGCGTGCTTCTTGAATGTTCTGCTGTAAGTCCAAAAAATACCAGAAGTAGATGGTAAGTAAGTTATTGGATGGTTAGACACTTAATAGATGTAACAGCACCTTTCCCTTGGAAAAACAAATATTGCGCGATAATAAAACTACACAAAGTTTACTTTAGATTAAAGATCAGTTATGTTCAATGACGGTGGGGCTCTGAATATTGAATGACCTCTGACCCTGACTGTCCCTGCATCAAACTACATTAACTTTAGACTTAAATAATAATCGTGGCTTTTAGTTTACATCCCGACAGAAATTCAGTTTAGAAATGAAACACCTAATATTCTCTTCCTTCAGTTTACTCGCACTTTTCTTCAGCACACGATGGAAAACAAGTCTATTAAGATACTTTTTTGTAATTTATTTGTTGTGTAAATGTCATCTCAACCATAGACTGTTTCATAGACTGACATACAATTGTTTTTGAATGACCAAAGCAAACAATGTTAAATCTTAGAAATACAGATTTATTGTTTTTTACAATCATCAGTCATGCTTTTTAAATATTGAGTAGATTAATGAATACATTAACCCAAAGCTGTAGTAATATCGTGTTAAAAAACAGGACTTTAAATTTGAAATATTCATTCATTTTCAACATAACACCAAAGTTCTTTAAAGAAATATAGAAATGTCCAAAAACTTAAAATAATATCTAAACACAGAAGCATCACAAGAAAGCAATTTTTTCTTCAGAAGTACAACCCCCCAGTCCTTCTCCTTCCAACCAGTCCTCAGTGAGCTCCTCCAGAATCTCCTGCAGGGACAGCTCAGGAAGAGGCATCTCATTCCATAAGTTTTCCAGCTGGGAGAACTGACCTCCAGATTGTGGACTGCAATCTCTGCTGGCATCCCAATATCCAGAATCAGGCGTGTCTGGAGTGTATGACTGGGAACAGCAAGAGGAGTTACTGTACATCTGCTGCCCTGGATATGAGACGGTTGATCCATTGGAGGCTGATCTGAAACTCACCATGTCTGACGTTTTGTACCACAGAGGAGGGACAGGAGAGGTCTGGGTGCCTGGCTGAGACCACATACCCCACATGAATGGACTGGACATTTGGCCCAGTTGCTGTTGAAACCCAGACATAGATGTGTATTGTCCATGAACCTCAGGAGGAGAGTAACCAGGGGGACACTGGCCATAGTATGCGCCCTTTTCCATTTCCTGATTCACAGTGGGTGGGTAGACTGGTGGAGGCTCTTGGGGTCTCAGAGGGACAGTTGACCCACTGCTCACAACTCTTGGAGGTAAAGGGATGGTATCATGGTGCGGGCTGCTAGACTGCCACAGGGCTTTTTTTGCTCCTTTACATTTCAGGGTGCGAGCTCTGCGGTTCTGGAACCACACCTGGACAGGAAATAAAAAAGAGCGAAGTTTAAACACAGATCTGATTAAACGCACACTCTGTTAATCATTGCTGGACAAACAGGCATCAGTGGAGCAGGCGCTTCAACCTCAAATAACAGGCTGATAAAACAGACTGCGCTGCATTTGAGGATGAAGAAATAAAGTGACACGCTAATTAGCGGAATCTGAAAAGTAGGATGCATTTGAAAAAAGAAACTTTCATAACAAAAGCATGAAAACAATAGTTTAAATATAATAAAGAATGCATTCGTGCCTTCAACAGCAATCTGCTTCTGAAATGAGATAGAAATTCTAAACATATGAGTATTAACCGTTTCCATGGATTTTCATAAAACGTTTAATTTAATTTATTTAATAATAATATTAGAATTATTATTAGCTTTGATACAAATAAGCAAAGTATAGGACGAAAAGTGTAAAGTAATACATTTATGCACAAGAATTTTTATAGTATATTATGAACATCCAAGTAAGTAAATAAATAAATACAAAAGTTTTTTAGCTTCTCTTGCAGTTATTACCATCTAGGCCAATAAATGTTTTCCCTTTATTCTAATATATATTAATATTTTTTTTAATTATTACATTTATTTTGTGTATTTTTATGTGCAGTTTTTAATTTTTCTATTTTTTAAGGTCTATTTTGTGGAGGCTCACATTTGTACTCTTTCTCACAGACTCTTTCACTTCTCATGCATTCTGGCGTATCTCTTTGCTGTAAGAGCAATGGAAATGTGCCATTTTAAAGGCAAATATAGGAATATTGTATTGTCCTAATTTATAGATTTCTGAGGTTTTTACCTGGATACGCGATTCTGGTAAGCCAGTGGTGTGGGACAGGCTTTCTCGGAGGCTGATGCCGGGGTATGGGTCGGTCTCGAAGGTGGCGCGCAGAAGCTCCACGTGTTCTTTGGAGAAGCTCGTCCTCTTCCTGCGGCTGGTGTTATGAGAGGAACTGCTGCTGGAGGCCACAGGCCTGACATCATCTGAGGAAAGGGGAGAGAGTTGAGCATAAATCTGGCAAGATACTGAACTCCTATTTATTTTCACATTTTTTTTTTTTTTTTTTACCAATCAAGTCTAAAAAAACAGTAAATCAGGTTTTGGGGGTGTCATGCACACAACTTCAAAACAAGAGCAAATGCAACCAATTTAATATGTTTTTTTTTTTTTTTTTTTGTTAAAACACATTTTATTAATAAAATAATGATGCACTCGTAATAACAGAAGAGCAGTAATTTGTGAGTAATAGTTTCTAGTCATATGCATATTTCTACTGACAGTTTTTCCTCTGTCTCTAAAAGTTTTGGCTGTGACTGTTTCAACATGACATACAGATTCTGACATGAGATGAAAATCTACATAAAATCGTTGATTTTTAGTTTGAAGGAAAAAAAAAAAAAAAAAAAAAAAAAGCTACATAACTTATTCTCTCTTAATCTAATATAAAATCAGCACTCTTACCATTACTGGAGTCCTCCCACATAGTAGCAGTTGAAATGAACTGGTTTCTGGATCCAGCTGCTGGGACTGAGGTCAGTTTGCCAAACTGTCAGTGTCTGTCTGTCTGCTGTATCAGAACAGCTTTTATATCGATCACCTGAGAACCCTGAAAAGACCCACCGAAACTAGTACACAGTGAAGGGGGTGGAGTCAGATTTGTTTTTCTTGAAGGAATAATGGTTGGCGGCAGTACTCTGACCCCACGACGCCCCCCACCCCTCACCACCCATCCAGCACACATCAACAGCCACTTCAAATCTGTAACAAGGTCAACAACAAATATGATATGCTGCAGTCGGATGTCGGGGAGCGAAAAAAACCCCCAAGTCATTCGGGAGTCGTCAAGAGCAACTTGTTGGCACCACTTTTCAAAAAGATGACAGGATTAGGGTTGTTTGTGTTACATGATGCTAAATATTCTGTGTAAATATGCAAGACAATCCACAATTCTGACAGAAAAACATTTCCTGCGCAGCTTTTATTTTTAAGTTTTGCTTTTCACAATTTTTTAAAAATTTTTCTGTGCATATTATTTAACCCTACACCAAATCTTCTGAAATGTGCCAAGTATATTTAAGAAAGACTAAAACTCATGTTTTAGTTCTAGTTTTGTAATGAGACCTCAGATTAACTAATATTAAGCCAAAGCAGAAGCAGGTACGCAAGCGACCATAGATTAATCAGTTTATTTTGCTCACAAACTTTTGCGAGGTGCAGATTGGGGTGTTGAACTGAAGCCTATCAGTGGCATTCATATGCAAAGCAGCTCTGTCTGATCAGAAGGGGGGAAAACAAAGGGTGGTTCATGCAGTGAGTAACTGGGCATTTACTTATTAGTTCAAAATAGCATCATTGCTGAGTGGGTGCACCAGAAACTTTGTCCTCTGCTTAAACATGTCCAGGCCTTGACCTGAGCTCTGTAGAGCTCTCGGTCTGGACTTTGAGTCAAGAGCTTAAGAGCGGGCACCCTGCAGGTTTGAAATCTGAAACATAAAGGAGACCCCATCTTGAGGACAAACTTTGGACACCACTGCTTAAATGTGATCTTAGACTCAATTGGCTTTACCCAAAATGCTGTCAGTCCGACTTATTCCCATCTTCATACTCTTGATCTTGTTCTGACATATGGCATTGAGTGTGAATAAATATCACTACTTCTGTACAACCCTGTCGTGTCTGAGCATTTTCAGTAACGTTAGTGATGTGCTCAAAGTGAAGTCCAGGGTTAGTTTCTCCACCTTTTGCGGACAGGCAACAACAGTTCTTGTTTCTGGCCTAATCAGACCAGTGCACCTTTTTGTGGCCCTTGGAATAGTTTTGTGTGGCCCCTGACTGCAGTTCAGGAATGGTAAAAATCTGGCCTTCCGTCATATGGAGCCAATGCAGATGGACTTTTTTTTTTTTTTTTTAATCATTGTTTAGGGAAGAGATTTCATTGCAAGTTTACATCTTAAATGGAAAACAACACAGAGAAATTTTCTTTAATTCTTCTTCTCCTTTTTTTTTGTTTACATATTTATTTCATAGATAATCATGCCACAAACATCCAGTGACATTTTACTCAGAAACATACTTGGGCTAAACACAGTGAAGGTTTGAAAAGAAATTTCTCATTTCTGTTGCTGGAAATGATCTAAAAACATTTTATAGACCAACAAAATAGAAAATAATTGGCCCAAAAAAATGACATAACAGTAAACATTAAGGCAAATGCCATACTAATATTGGTTTCATTAAAATGCAACTTGTTTAATTTATTGTTGTGCAGGTAAAGGAGAAAGAATTCACAATAGTATTATTTTTCACATTTTTGATTGGAGAGAAAAAGCAAATTTTGGCCCCCAAGGACTTTCTTTTCTTTTCTTTTCTTTTTTTTTTTTTTTACGTGTCCTGTCCGGCGGTGTGGCACTCAGAATTATCATCTGAATGTCAAAGGTAAGGCCCAACAGATTTACTTTCATAAGTGGAGCATTACGGCTTTCACCATGATGTTCCCCTTGGTATATATACGAAACTTTATTAAAAATTGCTTTGGGTTTGTTTCAAATGTAATGGACACAAAGATGAAAAGAAAAAAAAGGGGGGAAAGGAAAGAAAGAAAGATGGAGGAAAGGTTTAAAGAGGAAAAAAGGAGACAGAAGTAGAGGAGAGAAAAAAGCATAGAGATAAAACAAGGACTTTCAACTTGGGGATTTTGGCCCAAGGTGCAAAAAGTTTGGACACCACTGCTGTAAAACCGCTATGGCTTGTGGCAAACTATAAACAAGAATTCTTATTGCTTTCTTTCAAAAATGACTTTCTTGTCTCAGTTTTTGTTGCGCTGAATTTTAGTTAGGTGTATCAGAGTACTGGAGGCTGAATCAATGCACACCACACTTTAAAAAAAGTTTATTTGTAAATTATCTATCCCTTTCCTTCCAGTTCAGAATTATGCACCACTTTTTGTTGTTCCATATTATCCCAATGTGATAAACGTTCATAGAATAGCGATACATTGCATGCACTCTACTGACCTAGTCCCTTTAGGTTAAATTTTGGATTTCTTGGAAGCAGCTACATTTGAAATGCACTGATAATGTAAACACCAATCATCAATGGTGAACAAAGTGCAGGAGCAGATTTACAGTTTTGCAAGTATAAAAGAATACAATGCAGTCTGGAGTTATCAGAGGAGAGCACAGCAAGCGCCACTCTTTTATCTTTTATCTGCAAAAGGAGGAAAATCAATGTCTCTGTAGTGTGGACAGACTAGCTTTCTCTGTGTGTTTCACCTAAATCCTATCAGACACCCTCAGCGTTTTTACAAGCTGATGGAAACTTACCAATTTATGTAAGAACAGCTAATTTTAAATAATGCATAATACTCAAAATAATAATGAAAGAAAATAAGCATTATCTAAGATATTACTGATAAATTTCTAAAACATCCATCAGATTACTTCTTATGTTCCAGGTTTACATACAACGATCAAGTGATTAAAGATAACCAAAAACTGTTGCAGCCAACAGGGTATTCAGCTAATGTAAAATCACTATAAAGAGTTGCATTTGGTTCAGTCCTGCTTACACAGGGATATGTGCATTTTTTTTTTGTGTAAAAAGCAAACATGTAATCAACTTATTGGTTAAAACTCAAAGCTAGAATCCCACGGTGGAGGAAAACATTGATGTGGTAAATCTCTTTCAGTTTGAGCAAGGATGGATGTTGGATGTCTTAGATGCAGAGTTAATGTTTTAAATCACCATCAGGAATATAGAAAGCACATGTATTGTGTTTGGTTGCTGTCATCATAAGAAGGAAGTACAACCAAGAGGAAAACATTCAGGACAGCTGCCAATATTTCCAGGAGAGGACATTCCATCAAATTCACCACAAAAGCAGGATTGTGAACTGGTGACAAAAACACACAGGCTTCATCCCAGATCAAACAGGCCTCAGTTAGCATGTTAAATGCTAACATAGCATAGACATTGCAGTCTTTGGATCAACTATGAACTCCTCTGTATGCTTTGTAAACTATGAGGCCATCTGTCTGAGCTGAAGCTTAATCCAAACTACATCAAGAACAGGTCAGCGATCCAAAACACGGCATCAAATGCACATCAGAATGACAGAAAACCAAAGAATCGGGGCGTAGCAACGACCCAGCCAAAGTCCAGAGCTCAACATGGTGGCACCTAAAAAGAGCTGAGTGGAAACAAATGAGACTGAAGCAACGGTGTAAAGAAGAGTGGGTCAAAACCTCTCTGCTACGATGCGAGAGACTGATAAAGTTATTGCTGCTAAAGGTGTTTCAGCAAGTTTTTGGGATGTATGTAGTCTTTCCTCTGAGGCTGACAGCTTGCAACATCAAGTAGCTGTATTATTAGTCACACATGAGGGAGGCGCCATCATGAGCTCAGTTGTCATCAAAACAACAAAAGAAAACTATTTTCAAACTTGGACCAAACATTGAACACCATTTTTTAAGCTTCTGTCTAAGAAGAGCTCCACTTTCTGCATGACGATGATGATGGAGCAGCAGCCAGTAAACTGCAGTAAAAGCATACCTTGACAGATAAAAACACAATGGGTCACTATCTGTCATGGATTGGTCTCTCCAGGCGGTAGACGTCAGCATTATTGGAGCCTCAAATCATCTTGGCAAACAAAAACCCTTGGGAACAGTTCCTGCAGTGTTTTATAAGACAGAGTGCAGACCTAGGGCTGTTCAAGCTAAAATAAAAATAAAGTAGTCATGTGAAATACTGGTTTTACTACTGTACTTGTACTTATTAGAAATACATAAATTCAGTTTTGCTTTATAAATAGTATTTCTGTTTATTGCATCATCAAACATCAAGAAATATCTGCACCAATTTCCAATTTTTCCAGTGAAATAATAAAAAAAAGGCTTTGTGTGTTTTCAAAACTGCAACTCTTTTAAGATTTGTTCAATGATTGTTTTCAAAAATGAATAACATAAAACTCACTTCATGTAAATAAATCACAACCAAAATCAGACTTTTTACAGAAAAATCAAGTTCAGTTTAAATTCAATCTAATCTAATCAGAGGATGGGCACTTAGAAAAATGTTATCTATCTTAAGGAAGCCAACAGACTGCATCAAACATGCACCTCTATGCTCATTCTGTGCCTAGTGTCATGCACGGTGGTGGAAGGATGATGCTTTGCTGCCCAAAGCACCTTGCAGTTATAAAGTCTCTAGAGGAAAGAAATCTCAATAAATACTGATGCAGTGGCGACGTGTCAGGAGAAGGCTATTTAACAAATAGTTAAATAGTTAAATAACTATTTGGCCTCATGCTAGCTGAGGCCAAATATTTAATGACAGTATTTGTTAAATACTAGCATGAATGGTAAAAGGGGAGGAGAAGAAAAGTTACTCATTGGACTTGGTCCTCCAGTAGCTCAACAACTTTTTCAACAATGAATATTATGCTTAATAGAAAACAGGGTGTCCACAGGAAAGTTTCAGAAAATAGTCTAGGAACTGGTTTATAATGTTGTTTATTTAAACTCGATTACTCATGTGAAAGCAACACAGCAATCTAAAGAAGCACTGTCTAAAGTGACATTTTACAACATGAAAATGTCAGTTTCTCATACATTTCTCGACAATTCACTGCAAAAGGAACCTCTTGAAATTTTCCACCTGGTGTCACAATGCAACAACAAACCTCAGTGTATTTTATTGCAATTTAATCTGAGACACTAACTCACGCATAATTGTGAAGTGGGAGAAAATTGTACACGATTTCAATTTTTTTTTTTTTTTTTTTTTTTTTTTACAAATAAAAATATGAGGAGTGTGGCAATGAATTTACATACAGCGGCCCTTAGTCATACTGTGTAGAACCACATTTAATTACAGCTGCAAGTCTTTTGGGGTGTGTTTCTACCAGGTTGGTACATCTTTCAATGAAAATTTCTTCACGTTCTTCTTTTCAAAATGTGTCAAACTCAGTCAGGTGTGAGCATCAACTTTCAGGTATTGCCACATAATCTTAGATCTGGACTTTGAGGCATCCTTATACATGACTGCTTCCCCACAGTATCATACTGCCACCACTGTGTGCCACTCTTTAATGAAGACCAGATTAGTACATTGCATCACAGTTGAGAGATTCTCCCACCTGAGCTGTGGATCTCTCCATCTCTACCTGAGTTACTGTCAACCTCTTGGCTGCTTCTCTGAATAATGCTCTCCTTGGCCAGCTTATCAGTTTAGATAAGCGGCAACCATGTCTTGGTAGGTTCGCAGTTGTGCTACATCCTTTCCACTTTCAGATGAGGGGCTGAACAACGCCTGGTGAGATGTCAAAAGCTTGGGATATTGTTTTATAACCCAATTCTGCTTTAAACTTCTCCACAACTTGATCCTTGACCTTTCTGCTGTGTTTCTTGGTCTTCTCTCTGAAGCCTTCACAAAACATTATTTGTACTTAGTGAAATCAGTAAAGCAGACATGCCATATAATTACTACAGAATTACTATTATATAATATCGTGACAAAAAAAATAAAAACGTGAACACAACAAAAACGTCTCCTCTATGGTTGACGTTCGCGTGTTGTTTCGAGTCGGTCGTATTTGACAGCGACACCACCGTAACGTTGAACTGCAGTCATGGCCACAAGTGATTATTTTAAACGGACCAGTCTGTTTTGGATGGTCGCTGTTTCGGTGGCATTCGGATACTTTTCTGTAAGTAAATTAAACTTTCTCTGTCTGGAAAAAACCCAGGACAAATTTTCAATAATTTAAGTATTTTTTTTTTTCAGTTGGAGTTACCTAAAATATCCTCCCCGGCTCCCTTTAAATAATTTAGAAACGTGCTCCTCCTGCAGTTGAGTTCAATGTTCTCCTCTGTCGCCATTTAATATATCCTATTTAGTTCAAACCTGTCAATGCGGCTATCGTGTTGATAGCTAATCTTCAAAGTGTTAATTAAGTCCTCAGGAGGGTTAAACAGACTGTGGGTTAAAGTCCATTTTCTAAGTTAAGTTTCCATTGACTGGAGCTGCTGGACTAACACAGCAAACCGCAGCCAGTTCACATTGAAACAACACAAAGCTTGCTTATTCTCCCTCAAAACGTCCTCATTTAATATTTTTTTTTTTTTTTTTAATCATCTAATGTGTGCTGTCCTTGCAGATTAGGTAATAATACAAATGGTGGATCAGGTTGCCCTACAGTGTTAGTCGTAAATTGCCTCTACAGCAGTAGGAGATCACAAAGCTCGAAGCAATGTTCGGGCCATGTTTGTGCAGTTTTAAATGTCAGGGAATCAGATGCTTCCCTTGTTAACTTGTGATGAAACGAGCCAGATCGAATTTTAATTGCTGCAGAGGTTAAGAAACTCATCCCGACTGACTAAACTAATAAAGAGATATTCATTCAGATTCATATCCTTCTGTTTATTGAACTTCATGTGACGCAAGTTGTGCAGAATTGATTAATTAAAAACCAAACTGATTTGGTTCGTATTCTCACGAGAAGGCTACAGTTGTTGGTCAGAGTGGAAACTGACGCAAGGACTCGCTTGTTAGAGTTTAGACTTTGGCAGTGCCACTCTGCAGCTTATGGTTGAACCGGCCTCCGATGGGCTCCTGGACTTCCTGACATTCATAAATACAACCACAGAGTTGAGTTTTCTTTTTAAATGATGCAAAGCAGCAAAAGCCACCCAAGAAGAGGAAAATAAATCAATAAAACCAAAGAAACAGGGCGCTTGTAGCGTACATGAAATGAGTTCTTGACAGGCTTACACATTTATAACCTGCTTGTATTTATTTATTTATCAAAGTGAGAATGCATTCAGCTTCTTAAGATTGTGCTTTTCTTTATTATTATCCAATGTTCACTCCGTTTTTCTGCGTTTAACTACTTCTGCATACTTTAGCTGATTTTTAATAATTCATATATCAAAATGTTCAGCTTCTTCTGGAGACTTATGCTATATCTTTTGTAGGGCTGGGCAATATGGCTAAAAAACATATCACGATATAAGCATTTCATATCAGTCGATATCGATAATTATTGATTAGGTTTTATTTAGATCCAAAATGATGCCAAACTGGTGACATGACCTTTCCTCTTTTATTCACAATGTCTTCTTGAGCTGTTGCCGTCATTTTCTCCTTTCTCGCCACCCTGTTCTTTTTTTATTTTTAAGCAGTTATGGGGCACGGTGGCTAAAAGGAAATTTTCTCCACAGTGACAAAACCCACTGAATGTGGAACCAGTAATATAAACAATGGAATGAAACAATCGCACTTATTTATGAACATGGACATGAATTGCGCACCAGTTGTGCATAATCAAATGTTCTCGGGGTTCTGATGTTGATCTGCAGGCTGAATGCGAGCTCTGCTGCCGCTCTATAAACTGGAATTACAGGCGCCACTTAAGCCAAAATTTAGAAATCAGGGAATCTTTTCTCCATTTGAAGCAATCAGAAGTCGGCATAACTCTCTAAAGGAGCAGCAGCAGGAGGAAATCTCCCAGAATGCGCTCCTGCACCAGACGCGCTCCAAAGCCTCCTGGCCAGGACTCTTCAATGCGCTGTCAGCTCCCGGACTGCGAGATTCAAGGAATTTTTTAAAAAATTTTTTATTGACCTTCCAGTTCACATTTGCACGTTTATGGTGTGAAATTTTGGACTCAGGTCCCAGTTCAAGAAACCTAAAAGATAAATAAATATAAATATATAAATAAATAAAGGTTAAAAAGTGAGATGAAGCTGTATTTAGTGCATTAAATGCGGGAGATGCATTTAGTTCAATGTTCAGCTCAGAGACAATAATCGGATGGGATTTCTTCTTCTATCACTGTTTGATTTAGTTACCTACGCAATGTTTTCTGTCTGCACCATGTTGCATCTGTACCAAGTGGTCCTGTGTGAATTGTAATCCGTCACGGATGGCCTTCAAATTTTTTCCGTCACCGTTTGAAAAAAAAAACAAACAAACAAACAAAAAAAAAAAACGGTCAAAGACATTTGGAGACAGTGGTCTCCAACCGCATTCCTCGAGGGCCAGAGTCCTGCAACCTTTAGATGTTTCCCTTGCTCTACACGCTTGAACTACATGGTGAAACTGCCTCGCTAGCATGCAGTCAAACTCCACAGAGCTCTGCTAATGAGCTAATATTGGAGCCAGGTGTTCTGAAGCAGAGAGAAGTCTAAAGGTTGCAGGACTCTGGCCCTCGAGGAATGCGGTTGGAGACCACTGTCTCCAAATGTCTTTGACCGTTTTTTTTTTTTGTTTGTTTGTTTGTTTTTTTTTTCAAACGGTGACGGAAAAAATTTGAAGGCCATCCGTGACGGATTACAATTCACACAGGACCACTTGGTACAGATGCAACATGGTGCAGACAGAAAACATTGCGTAGGTAACTAAATCAAACAGTGATAGAAGAAGAAATCCCATCCGATTATTGTCTCTGAGCTGAACATTGAACTAAATGCATCTCCCGCATTTAATGCACTAAATACAGCTTCATCTCACTTTTTAACCTTTATTTATTTATATATTTATATTTATTTATCTTTTAGGTTTCTTGAACTGGGACCTGAGTCCAAAATTTCACACCATAAACGTGCAAATGTGAACTGGAAGGTCAATAAAAAATTTTTTAAAAAATTCCTTGAATCTCGCAGTCCGGGAGCTGACAGCGCATTGAAGAGTCCTGGCCAGGAGGCTTTGGAGCGCGTCTGGTGCAGGAGCGCATTCTGGGAGATTTCCTCCTGCTGCTGCTCCTTTAGAGAGTTATGCCGACTTCTGATTGCTTCAAATGGAGAAAAGATTCCCTGATTTCTAAATTTTGGCTTAAGTGGCGCCTGTAATTCCAGTTTATAGAGCGGCAGCAGAGCTCGCATTCAGCCTGCAGATCAACATCAGAACCCCGAGAACATTTGATTATGCACAACTGGTGCGCAATTCATGTCCATGTTCATAAATAAGTGCGATTGTTTCATTCCATTGTTTATATTACTGGTTCCACATTCAGTGGGTTTTGTCACTGTGGAGAAAATTTCCTTTTAGCCACCGTGCCCCATAACTGCTTAAAAATAAAAAAAGAACAGGGTGGCGAGAAAGGAGAAAATGACGGCAACAGCTCAAGAAGACATTGTGAATAAAAGAGGAAAGGTCATGTCACCAGTTTGGCATCATTTTGGATCTAAATAAAACCTAATCAATAATTATCGATATCGACTGATATGAAATGCTTATATCGTGATATGTTTTTTAGCCATATTGCCCAGCCCTACAAAAGATATAGCATAAGTCTCCAGAAGAAGCTGAACATTTTGATATATGAATTATTAAAAATCAGCTAAAGTATGCAGCTTTTGTTCAGCTTTTTTAAGCTCTCTCCAGCATCTTCTGCAGCGTTCATTCTGCAGATTTGCATTCTCACAGCTGTTTTGCAAGGAAAAGCAATTTTTCTAGTTCATTTATTTATTAAATTATTTTTTAAATATATTTAATTTTTAATGTAATTTTTAAAATGTTTTAATATTTAAATTTTTGTGGGTTTTTTTATTTTTTTTATTTTTTATAACCTTATGTGTATGATTGTGTGCTGAGGACAAGCGTGATTTAAATCTGCAGAAATATCATAGAATAAGAGGGAGGAAACAAAAACCATTAAGCTTTGGGGAAAAAAAGAGGAATGAATCATTATTTATGGTCAGTTTTACTTCATAAAATGCACAGTTGTTAGCAGCACAAACTGTCTCTGATAACATTTTGTAAATTGATAAAGAAAAAGTGGCACAAACTGTATGAATAGTTGTGGGATTTTTTTTTTTTTTTTTTTTTTTTTTTTTTTTTTTTTTTTTTTTTTTTTGATTTTATATTTAAACTTTCCACACTGTTATTTTGCAGTTCATTGTGTTTGCACCAGAAAAAATCCCATTTGATCACCTTGGTTCATTTGGGAGCTTCTGCAGATACCTGGTGGATAACCACGCTGACCTCATGTACAAAGGGTAAGTGATTTAGGTGCTGTTGCAACAACCAACAGGACTGCTGCTGAATGACGACTAAAGAAATGAAAGTTTGCAGATTTGTTTGAACTGTTCTATACAGATCTTTACTTCTACTAGACTGAAAACTGCTTTCTGTGACGTGCATAAACAACACTTATCAGCTCGATTCATATGAAAACATGGCTGTTTACGCATACTCGGGTGACTATTTCTTAATTAGTCGCTTCAAATGAGGTGCAAAGTACCCCACAGAGCTTGAATACATGGTGTAATCAACAGCTTTATTGACTTGCTAATTAGCCCTTGAAGTCACATGACTGCTGTAGTTTCTACAGAACATTAGGAGAAACTCAAGTCATGTGACATGCAGGTCAGGTGTTTTTCTTCAGGGTGACTTTAGTGATTTATCTTTTATAAAAATGGTGGAAGAAACATTCAGTTTCTATGTTGTGATTGTCTGATGGCTGTTGCTTGTTATTTTACCCCCTTTACCCTTTTGTACGTTTTTACTTTTGGTTGCTGTCTCCATTAGGATTCTTCCTTCTATGATTTACAAGCAACATTTTCAATGGATTTCTATATTCTACCTGTTATCTGCTGTAAAGAAATGAAGTTATGGGACTCCTATAAATAATAGCTATGAGGAGGTCAGAAACTGGTCCACACAGGGATTAAAACTACAATAAATGGAAATGAGGTGTATTATGAAGTTCTATAAATACAGTATAAATTTTTATATATTTAAATTAAATACATGTGAGATTTGAGCATCTTTATGGCAGTTTAGCTCCAAAATGTATCACAACTGCTTTACTTAGCTACAAAGAAAGTCAACTGATACAGGAGAGTTTTCAACTGGCTGCACAGTCGTGCAGTTGAAGGTTTTGGGTTTGAATCCCAGCAGGGGTCTTTCTGCATGGAGCTCCATGTTCTCCCTGTGCACATATGGGTTCTCCCCAGGTACTCTGGCTTCTTCCCAGAGTCCAAAAACATGACTGGTACGTTAATTGGTCTCTCTAAATTGTCTTTAGTTGTGTGTGTGTGTGTGTGTGTGTGCATGGTTGTTTGTCTCGGTGTCTCTCTGGGTTGCTTTGTAATGGACTGGTGACCTGTCCAGGGTGTACCTCACCTCTGGAAATAGCGACCATGCAAGGATAATCGGGTTTAAAAAACAAACAAACAAACAAACAAACAAACAAACAAAAAAAAAACGGTTAAAGATGGAAAATGTTCCATTAAGGCGACCCCTGCTGTGCGTCTTCTCTGAACCGCACAGACTCCGCTCGCACTGTCCGTGGACTGTTGAGATTTCACACTCAAGCGCACCGATTGCCAACATTTCTTGTGACAAATCCCTTCATTTCCCACCAACCGAACGGATACGAGCAAGTTTGATGAGCTCGTTGGGCGCCGAGCCCCGGTTCTTCTCCACCAGAGCAGCCACCGCTCACCTGTCAGTGCGGCACAGAGAGCGGCAGTCCCGCTGCGCGTCCTTATTGCGACAGTCTGTGACACGTTATCTCAGTGTCGCAGACAAAACAGTCCGATGTGAACACTGTTTCTTGCTGTGGTCGTTAATATTTACCTTTGTGCGGACGTGTCCAGTGGACGTCTACTTTGACATTGTTCCGCCTCAAGTACGTGCGGACCTCCGGGAGAAGTATGCCGGGGTACGTTGGGGGCAACACGAAACTGCCGTTGAGCATGTTACACAACTCGTTGTTGCTAGGTAACCATAGAGGGAGTTGCTAGGTAACCTTTCTTAGCTGGGCCCTGAGAGGTTGAGCGGCTAAAGCCTTTCCTCTGCCTACATCCCCCAGAATGCTGTGCAGTTCTGGATCGGAGTTCAGTGAAGTTATTGAACATTTTATCGGGGATATTTTCTGTTGATATTGATCACGTGTCTGTCGCGATAGATCTCGTTAACGTTTTATCGCCCAGCCCTAACTCTTCAAGTGTCTTATTCTACAGCCAAAAAATATGCAAAGAGAGAGAAGAGGTGCATAGTGGTTAGTTAAGGCCTTCAGGTTTAGGGACAGATTGAAAATGAAGAGACCTTTGGCTCCGCTTATCTTCTCTGCATTAGGACAGTAGTTCTCAGTCTTTTCAGGCCAAGCCCCTTCCCAGAGGGGCATCATTTACTAAGCCCTCCAAATGGGTCCAGCTTAATTTTATTCAGAAAAAAAAGAGGAGAAAATTGGTTTGACATTGATTTCTATTTTCAGATTTTCTTTGCGGGATTTTCTCTGCTGTGTAGAACCATTGTTTTTCTTTTTTTTTTTAAGCAATAAAGTGAGAACTGTCCTTTCCAAAAACTATACTACTAAAACTGCTCCTATCAGCCTTGAATAAATAAAAGTATAAACAGAACCAAAAGTTTTTGGTTTAAGAACCATTTACCCACCTATTTATCGTCCGTACCCCTCTACCTGCTTGGTCTTGCATGGGGGCTGGTGCCTATCTCCAGCAGTCATTGGGCGAGAGGCGGGGTCCACCATCACAGGACAACACTAGTTGTACTCATACTAAAGTACTCATACTAAACGGCAATTTAGACAGACCAGTCAATAATGGTCCTTTTTTTTTTTTTTTTAGACTGTTGGAGGAAACTGGAGTACCTGGGGAGAACCCATGCATGCACAGGGAGAACATTCAAACTCCATGCAGAAACACGGCAGGCCGCAGCAGTGCTACCAGCTGCTCCATTTTTATTGTGACTTATATTATTAATGCTGATGCGATATTTAACCAAATTAACCGACTCTCTGAGCACTCACAGAATGTCTTCTGCATCACTTTATATCTGCTTTTTAGTGCTTGTTTAAAACAAGTCAGTTTGGAAAGTGAGACCTTTGGTTTCAAGTCCACTGAAGCCGTTTTCATTGCAGCCTTTCTACAGTTTAAAGTAGCGACGGGCCAGTCCTAGAACCTGAGCACATGGTTCGTCACCAGGATGAAGTAGAAGAAGGTTGGAGCGAAACGGAAGACCGGCCCAACCTGAGGCCCATCTTAAGACATCCGTCTGCAGAGATAACAAAACAAATTCAGTGATTTGTGTAGATAAAGTATCTCCTTGCCCTATGGTCGTCTCCAGAAACTCAGACTACAACACGAGGGTCACACATTTACCGGAAGAGATGTTTTTAGTAATGAGGTGGCTCTCTGGCTGCCTCTGGTTAAAATGGACTCGAACACCAGTACTGGTGTAGTTCTGGATCGGTTTTGGACTCTTCAAGCTTATCATATCCTTCTCAGATTGGCCCTAAACGCACCATGTTGGCAGTAATCCATCTTTTTAGCACAGTTTTGTCACGATTCATAGTTTTAACTGGGCCAGATTACAAAAATTGTGTAAAAGCTGGAATAAGGGGTTCTCAGAGGGACCATAATTATGTTTATAGAAGTGCTCCAAAGCTCATTAAATGAGTGTTTTTGTCTGTTTCAGGTGGTGGGCAGCCATTGCTATTCATCTCTTTGAAGCAGTCTACGCTTTAAAGGTGTGCAGGTAAGACGAGAAAGAGCTTAAACGTCCATTAGGTGGCGCTAGAGTTTAGGCTAATCCTATTTAAGATCATTTCAGCATATCCACCATGAATGTTGGGAAATAATCTAAAGAGATAGTTATATATAATCATTGTGAGCAGGAATACAAGCTCAAACATAGACTAATGTTTGGATAAATGTGCTTTAATACGTTGCATTTTGCTTTTTGCAGCTTCCAAAAAGCCTCTGGTCTAATTTTGACCACTTTTCAAGTTTTACACCTGCAGCTAATGATTATTTTTGTAATCGATTATGCTATCGATGATTCTGACGATTAATTCAACAAAAATTGGTGAATTCTGCTGATTTTTCATTTAACCACTGAAGCTTATTTTATACAATATTAGAAATACATTAAAAATGCAAATAAACAAATAATTCAATTCCTTTTTTAAATAAGATAAACATTTTATTGCCTAAAATGCAACAACAGCGTTCCTTTAGTGAACATTTGATCATTTGTAGCAAAGGATGCTTTTTTTTTTTTTTTTTTGATTAAGTGATTAATAATTTGATAGCAAAAGGTAGGAGATTTTTTTATTTATTTTTATTTCCAGACTTTGAACCAGATGCTGCTAAAATTATGCCACTTCAGGGAGTTTTTGGTAGAACATATTTCCAGACAAAGAAGGTTTTTCATCTTAAACCCAAAATGTTTCTATTTTTTGCACAGTTGTGGCTAAATTACTGCTCTGAGTGTGTTTTTCTTTTAGAAAATGGCTTTTTTGAGTCTGTATACTGCAGTTAATGATTAATTGATTATTAAATGAGTTAACAGTTATTTCAGTCATTGATTCATCACAATTAATCTGATTAATCGTTTCAGCCCTAATATGGAGGTAGGTCTCCTCCATCATTCAGTCCTACCTCTGTCAACAAAAAAGCCCCACAGTATGATGCTGCCATCACCTGTACAGTTTGGTACCGTGTTCTTCAGTTTTGAAAGTCTCATTTTGACTCTGAACATATTTTTTTTTGTCATTTTGGCTAAACAGCTCCATCCTTGTCTCATAACCAGTTCTGCCAAAAAGAGCAGCCTAATATCCCAACAGAATCATACTTAACGGTGTGGTCAGCTTGCTGAAGGATAGCTAACTAAATATTGGACGGGGTGAAAGTATATATTTGAGCTAGTATAACTTTGACCCTGAGTGGATAAGAGGAACAACACAATAAATCCATGGAAGAGAAGCAGCTTAAATGTATCTATAAAGCCTGAAATGAATGACATGTCCACCATGTAACCAAATATATGGATCCACAGACACCGTGGACACAGCAGCACATTACAAACCCTCACTAACGCTTCCTTCTTGGTTCCTCTCAGCAACAAAGGCATCAGCAGCCCAACCGCTCGCTCCCTGTGGTTCTTCCAGACCTTCCTGTTCGGCTTCGCCTCCCTCGGCCTCCTCCTCAAGTACAACCCGAAGCGTCCCAAAAAGCACTGATCCCAGCAGGCGGAGCCTTCAGAGCAATACAGCTGAATCATTACGTTCCTGGTGCCTTCTCCCAAGGATTAGGGAAAACTTAAGCCTTATTTTACCATTAAGGTGTTAAACTGATGATATCAACACTAGAAATTGAATTGGTGTCTCTGTTGTAACCTTTAATTAACTGATGCATATGTTTTAACTACATTCCATTTATTTTCTATGAAAGAAGCTGGAGTAAATGTTAGAATTGATGTTAACTTCTGTCAACATTATTAATTTGTTTGATTAATCTGCCTTCAGATAGATTTTATGTGCAATACAAGAGTCCTGAATCAATTATTTTGTTCTCTGCCGATGTTTACAATCAGCCTGCAAAGTTGCAACAGATATTCCTCAACAGCTGCTCAGTTGTAACGTCAGGCACAGGTACGCTACTGTCGGCTCAAAAGAAAATAAAAAAATGGAGATATTTTCATCTTTACCTCTGTCACACTAAGGTGCTTTCTTGTCTTGTGCTGAAAGTCTTCAGTAAAGAGTAATTTTCAAACAAGTTTCTGTTTCCTTTACATTGTTTATCGGGGTGTCCTCTGAAAAATCCATCCAAAGTACACCCTCTTTCAAATTCTGGACGTAATGAAAAAACATTTGTTCATTTGTATGTTCTAAACATCTTGAAATCTAGCCTCGAAAAGCAGAAACAAACAGGGTTGCAGATATTTGTGCACAGCTCTCTGGTCCCACCTTTTAGGTCAGGTTGACGTTTGGACATTGAACGGAAAACTACTGAACCTTGATTCTTTCCTGTTTTTTCAGCCATTCTCTTGGAGATTTGCTGCTGCTGTTTAGTTGACTAAAGCTTCAGCTTCAGATCAGTGGTTTCACATATGCAGAGGAGTTCATGGTCCAGTCTGACCGCAAAACAAGCCCAAATTATCACTCCTACAGCACCGTACTTGGCAGTTGGTCTGAGATGTTTTTGCTGATTTGCCGTTTGGTTTCATTTAAACATTCTGCTGACATTGGCCTCATCCGTCTAAAGGAAAGGAAAGTGTTGCAGAAGTCTTGTGGTCTATATTCTGTGGCATATTAAGTGGCTTTTTCAAGGCAGTCCTTCCAAATAAGCCATATTTGTACTTTTTCCTAGTGTTCCTATCCTGAATTTCTCATTTTTTTAATATGCTAAATGAGTATGAGATGATGTTTTTTCACTTAATGGCTCAAGTGCAGCAAAGGTGCACTTAGTTGCTTTAAACAGCGTTTCCATTTTGATTTAATCTTTGTTTCATAAACACTGGCAGTGTAGAATCTGCTGTGTGTTTTATACTCTTGAGATTGGATTTAAATAACTCCAGATCTGTTAAAAAGCAGATCCTGTTAATTATATACTAAAATCCACAGAGTTTAACAGCAGGGAAGCCAAAAAGAAAATGGAGATGGACGTATCAATACAACCCAAGGAAATAGCAATTATCAGTTAAGCAGTGATAACGAATGCACGGGACACGGTCAAAGAACCGGTCAGAGCCGGAAACACGCTGATAGCTGTATCAGTAAAAGGGACACGGACGAGGAACGGTCTTAGCTAAAATGGCATCACAGAATGCGGTAAAAAAAACAAAAAAAAAAAACGTGTTTTCCCTCAAAGCTGAGGAAGCGTAGTGCAGCCAAAGAGTCTACAGCCACCACAGCAGTAACAACACAACAGCCTGATCCCATCTCACTTATTCTCAAGACTTTTTTTCATTTAAATGACTGAAAGCGTTCAAGTAAAGATACTTGAGATACCCTGGCTAACTAGCATCTAAGCTAGCATTTAGATCAAATTACAGCCATGGGTGATGCTAGCTTTCTTACATATTTTTTGTAGATCTTGAGAGTATTTCCAACTGCTACAACATCTCATTTCTACATGTAATGGTACGTTGTGTTTTTACTCTGTGGTTTGAATCCCACTTGTTTTTTGGTTTATAACTGTGAAGATGAGTGTGACCTATGAATCTGTGTCATTAACTTAGTCATAAACAAAAAATTTCATGCGGCCACAATATTTTGGCAACCTAGAGAGAAAAAAAACAACTCTTACCTAATGCAGACAGATTCACACCCTTCCAATATTCCAGTGTTTAATATTTGTAAAATAATTCACATAAATGCAATGTTTTATCTAGAAATAGTTTTTTTTATTGATGCTGAATGGACATAAAAATGATTCTTGAGTTTTGTTTTATGGAACTCATACCTCTGGTATTCTACTACAGTGACTCAGAAGGGATAAATACTGGACCTTCAGTTCGGTGTTATTTGGTTGGCATCTGCTGTTTATGCTTTTCGCTGTCATAAAATCCCAGCTTCAGTCGCTCTTTAAAATTAACAGAAAATCAAACAAAAAAAATCCATCTGAAATTGTTTGGATATTCGCCAGATTTTTATTTTAGCTTCGTCAGCAGGACAATGCATACCTCAGAATTTAAATGGTACCACATCTCAAAGCAACACACAGCAACAATAGAACAGGTTCACATTGCCCTCTGCTTAAAGACATTAAGAGCTTTAGCTCATTTTAAGCAGCCCAGTCACCACTAGAGCTGTCTCAGGCCATTAAATTAGCGGTGGATGATGCAGACACAACTTATCCCGGCATTCTTTGTCACTTTTACTCTTAAGAATTTACCCAACAAATGTATTTTGTGCTTATTTTCTTTCACAAAATCTGCACAGAAACATCATAAAAACAGTCGCAATAACATTTTGCTTTTGTTTTCAGAGCATTCTCTCTTAGACACTTCTATACTGTGGTGTATAAATATAGATGTATGTACAGCTTCTTAAAAATATATATATATTTTGTGAATAATATTTACTTTTATTTGTTCCCTTTGTATAATGTTAATGGGAAATTAGCCTGAAACTACCCATACATCCAACCGGCAGCTAATTCAGAGTGTAATTCTGATAAGAGTGAGATCCAGTCCACTCCTCACAGAACAACAGTGGTAGAAGTAATTCAGGTTAATAATTGCTCTATCATCTTCCAGCCCCTCTGTGTGCAAGCATTTCATGAGGTTGGTTTTTGTCATACTTAAGAATGTGTTGGGAAGCCCTTCCAGGTTTATTTACATTCCACTTTTTTCCTCTTGTCTCATGGTTTGTATGTGTGGCGTTGTTTTGATCACCGGTCCAGCCAGCATATCGAAGGGTAGCGCTCATTCAGCGTCTTGCGCAGCTGAGCGCTTTGTGTCTTATCCCTGGTTTCCACCACGCACTCCACCTGTCAACACAGCAGACACATCAGAATTAGGGCACGCAGCGAGCGTGGGCCGCCTGTTAATCATCCGAGACCTTTCACCTTCTGACGCAGCCTGTTGACAAACAACATAACAATTAGTCTGGGCCGAAGAGGCAATAATGATGATCCCAGGGATTAAGAGACTTGTTTCTAGACAGAACTAGGTAAGGCTGTTGGAGATTAGAAACCTAGTTCAGAAAAAAGTGTTATGTATGGTGCGAGTCTTTTTTTTATGGAATTCTATGTTGAAAAAAGACCAGCAATGCTATTCAGTCTACATGACTTTTTAGGACATGGCTGGATCCTGGGAAAATTGTGCATTTTCCTTCAGAAGAAAGGCAGTCACAGGATCCTGTCTTGATCTACAAAAACAAACAAAAAAAATCCATTTAATATAGAAGGCTTCTGTGCCTTCACCAACAGTTTCAGCCTTGCTGTGAAGGAAGAAACGGCCTTACCCCTGATTTACACTGCATACTGCTGTGCTCTGCTACGGAGTGGCCACCTATTGTAGTCAATGAGGGCATTTACACTGCGTCCGCATGACTGCGCTGTCGTGCACAGAGCCATCTGCCAAAATTAGAACCAATTCTGTTTTTGCCAGATGTCTGAGCAAGTGCAAATTTAAACTTCAAAGATCACACCACTCAAACAGGAAAATGCACCAGCACAGCATCCATCTTTTCAAAATAATTCACCAAGACAGACTATATTTGCTCAAAACACTAGTCATATCAATGAAAATATGGGTATATTTGTACATATATTCTGTCAGTATGTATCAGTTATTCCTCTGCATACACACAAATAATATGGATTTAATTCTGAAACTTATTAAATCATGTTCTCTAGCTCAAGTCACAACAGGAGCACCAGTCAAGGCAGATGAAGTGAGAGAGCAATGGAGGGAAAAATGTTCATTTTGGAAGTTGAGAACTACAGTATTTTATGACACCATTCTTTTTATCACTGGCTTTATCATGCAAAGTCTCATTTCCCATGCATGTGTATTGTAGTACCTCTGCGGTTCACAGCCTAGCAGAGCGGAGAAGGGACTCAAGCAGTGTAAATTGGGGCACTAGGGAATAGCTGTGGTCCGCCTACGAAGTGCACAGCGGAGCGGAGCCGGATGCAGTGTAAATTAGGGGTTAGGATTTTCCTACCCGACAAAGCCATCAATTTAATATGAATATCCAACCCAACAGCCAAAATATTTAAGTTCAGCAGTAGGTCAAGAAGTTTTCTGTGCAGTCTTGACCACATCCACCCATCTTGATGAGGGAAAAAAAGGGCTTATTGTGTTGTGTGTAAAAGCCTAATAAAGGACAACTGAACATGGTGTGGTCTTTATTGCTACATGGAGAGAGTGGATTGGTCATTGCAGCCACATGGTTGTAGGTAGTGACAATGATATAAGCCAGGGATCCTCAAATCCAGATTTCGAGGGCCAGTGTCTTCCAGCTTTTAGAAGTGTCTCTGCTTCAGCACACCTGAGTTAAATATTGAAGTCATTAGCAGGACTCTGGAGAACTTGACTGCATACTGAGGAGGT
Organism: Anableps anableps; assembly: GCA_014839685.1. Taxonomy (NCBI): domain Eukaryota; kingdom Metazoa; phylum Chordata; class Actinopteri; order Cyprinodontiformes; family Anablepidae; genus Anableps; species Anableps anableps. The sequence continues at coordinate 6,449,718 of CM026076.1, read as the reverse complement.
AATTCAAGTCAAGTTTATTTGTATGGTACATTTCAGCAGCAAGGCAGTTCAAAGTGCTTCTCATCATAAAAACATCAATCAAGTATACAGCAAATCATCAAAAACATCAAAATCATCAAGCAAGTAAGCAGCCAAATCATCAAAATCATCAAGCAAATACACATGAAAATCATCAAAATCATTGAGCTACTATCAATGCATCAAAATCATAAGGATCATCAAGCAAATATTCAGATATCAAATAAAAAGCAAATATTCAAAATCATAAGGATCATCAAGCAAATATTCAGCCATTTGATCCAGGTGTGTTGGACCAGGGACACATCTAAAAGCTGCAGGACACCGGACCTCGATGCCTGGATTTTAGGACCCCTGATATAGGCATTGATATAGGTATGAGGCCAATATGAAAGTTTTGGATCACCAAGCCATACCACACCGTGTAATGTATACACTCCCACTACACTTCAAGTAGGACCCCAATTTGCACCCAAAATTGCAGAAATTTGATGAATACTCAAAATTCCCCCTAACCTATTATTTTCTGTCACACCCACTGCAATCCTCAGACACTCTTGGAGGACTCACCAAAACCCATCAAAGACCTTCAAGGTTCCATCTGATTTTTAACAACGTAGCAATAGCGTCACTGAATGACAGAGTTGTTACTTAATGACAGGATAATGGTGAATACTAAGTGGTAAAAGCTCTTAATGTCTGCAAACTCACTCAGTTACACAGCAATTTACATTGTTTGTGGTTTTTGCTAATGTTTTAATTGACAATAAAAACTCTTAAAGGGTAACAAAACAAGCTGACCCATTTCATTTATAGTTATCCAGTCATTGTTATATAATTTATTTTGCAAAGTGAACATCACTTTGGTTGAGTACATTAGAATACAACAATTTCATCCTAAAGGCACCAGGTCCCAAGGTACTACCTCTTTGCCATGTTGCACCACCAAACCAAGCTATTCTAGAGCCTAGTCTTTTGAAATCTACCAATGTTTTTTTAACAAAAGAACACAAAAGTTAAAGGTTTTAAACTGGTTTCAGGTTCCAGCTTATACCACTAGATGTTACTATATCCTAAACACTGCACCTTTAACATTAAGCAGTGATGGGCACTGCTAACTACAAAGTTAGTTGCACTAACCCTAAAGCACTAATCATAAACATTAGTTCTGCTAATGCTAAAGTGCCATATCAACATGGTATTTAGCACAAGCTAAAGTGCTAAATTCAGCTGTGTTGATACCCACTAGTGATGTGTGGATCGATACTGAAATATCAATACCTCTGATACTAGATTTTTGCTCTAAAATTGATTCTCAAATCAAAATATTGATACTTTTGATACTTCAGTTATTTGAAGTAATGTATACCATTAATGAAAATACAGTGGAAAGAAACCAAACTATTGAGATCTTGTCTAATATTTTACAGCCAATTTTAGTTTGAGTCAACCTGTATTATTAAACAGCCACACTTCTTTTAGATTTACCAGACACATTATCTGGATTTGCATCGGTTGTATCTGTGTTGGATTGGTATTGCTGATTCAAGCCTGGATTTTACTCAGTATTTGACTGAAAAAGAATTCAGTAGTATCAAACACCACTAATACCCACTATATGTCAATGACACAACATGTTTTATAACATAGTCTGTTGCCCTCATCAAGAGTATATTTCTTGTTGCACACCAACCTTTACAATTGCGCTTCAGCAAGTGATTCTTAGGAACAGACCTTTCACTCATGGTTTCAGTTTTATACTTGCTGAGTATTGCTAACTCTGTAGCTGATTTTGCCTAATTGCCCAATTGAAATGTTGTAATTTTCCTCAAACGGTTGTTGTAGAGGCTGATGGGTGTGGGCATCTCTTGTAGCGGTCAGTATTACAGCGGGTCCAAAGACATCACTTACTGAAGACACTCAATTACTAATGAAATCACTAATGAAAAAAGTCTTTGACGGATGAGGTGAAAAGGACAAATTAGCTCCCTACCTTTGCTTTGAAGACATCTGACTTGTCACTGTGTCTGCGATGGCAGACATCCAGTAGTCTAGGAGGAGAAAGAAAATGCAGCAGGGAGTTAAAGATGGCATCTGGCATCAAAAAGGGAACAGATTAGATTAAGTCTGAAGCCGAAGGTCTGTCCGTACCTGACGTCCTCTCTGGACAGTACGTCCAGCAGTTTGGCCATGTCTCCTGGCCATTCTCCCAGCTGCACAGAGAACTTACTGACCCGGTCGTCCAACACCAAAGCTCGGTCCACACACTGCCTCACCAGGTCCGGCTCCATGTTAGCGCTACTCACCACAACAACCACCCTTCAACACAAAGAGGCAGGAAGGAAAACATGAGCTGAAACCAAAGGGGTTATGGCTGCCAACAATATTAACCCACCAGGGTGTCATCAGGGCCAAACCTCAGAGTTTAGACTTCTGTACATGTACCAAAACTGATATACACAAGCCAACAGCTGAACTATCACAACGTTAAAATATCTGACCCACTTTTTCCCTCTTAGTTCTGGTAGCTGCCCTGCCAATATGGCAGCCAGTCCCATGGCTCCCACAGTGTCCACTGTGGAGTGTTCCACCTCCTGAAATCGCAGCATTGCCACCAGAGAGTCTTCCTCACTGAGAACACAAACAAAAATCATACACTGAATTCGCCGAAGGAGGTCTTAAAGATCACATTGGTGAGAATATTCTTTATTCCATAATAATTTTGGCCATGACACAACCTCACAGCCTTGTTTGTCTCACTTCTTCAATATTAACTGATAAATGAAACCTCTTTTAGGTCTTAAGGTGTAGACATGTTGTGGAGGTGCAGTACCTGACAGGTATAACCTTGTCTATCAGTTTCTTGGACAGATGGAAGGTATTTGCACCAAGCGAAAGCTCGTTAAAATCTGAGAAGAGCAATAAGATCATAGCGTAAAGAAACTAGTAAGAAAAGAAATGTGCATTTAAGAATGTAATGTGTTCTACAGTCATGTGAAAAGAAGGACAACCATCTCATCATTATCACTATGACCACCTCTATAAATAATAGTTTAGGCAATTTTATATGGGGTGCCATTTGTAAAGTTACACCGTCAGAAATTAACAGCAATAATTTGGGCTATTTAGCCCGTTATAACAGAAAAAAAGGGGGTTCATTTAAGTCATATTTTCACCACGTTATTCGTTCATTTACAAATGTCTCAGCTTCAAACTAAATATTTAATTAGCAAACCAAATGTTCAGTTTGCAAACTAAATATTTAGCTCCAAACTAAATATTTACCTCAGAGCTAAATATTTAGATATGATAATTCACTTGCCGATAACTGGAAGTGGACTACCAAAATAAAAGCTGAGTCTTGCAAACCTTTATATATGCTCAGTCCCAACACTTGCACTACACCCTGCACCCCTCTATGAAGTGTGTACTCAGTCGAAGCGTACGTAAGGGTTTGAGTGCGCAGGTTACAAGCATGCAAAAATTGGAGAACTGGGACGGTACGAGTTTCGTCATCGACTTCTGCCTCTGTGTCGTGATTGCTGCATCCAAAATGGTGGGACCAGTGGCTGTTTTGGCGTTTGCCAATCATTTTCGGGAAAAGCATAGGTATTTTTGTTTTGCAAAGTCATTGCAGGAGATATTTTGGTCTTCAAATGTGTTTTGTTATGGCTTGTTGAATACAGAGCAAAATTTGATAGTATTCACACGTGCGCAGTAGAGTGAAACAAAAATTGTTTCAATACTTTACATTTGAAAACAGTTTTTTTGCGACAGACACGGCTTGCTCTGTGAACATTTAATGTGCCATATTTCCGCCTTTTAATTCAAAACATCACATGCAGCAATGAATTGTGGGTAATGCACTTCACTGACGTTCACTTGGATGCGGGTTTAGCTGAAGTGTGGGGACAGCGTGATGGACCACTCTGGAGAATTGGGACACACTACGCTATCGAATCCTTCAGTGGGAACGTGCATTTGTTGGACACATTTAGCTTCAAGCTAAATATTTAGTTTGGTGCTAAATATTTAGCTTGTTCGTTTAGTATTTAGTTTGAATCTGTGACATTTATAAATGAATGAAAAACATGGTGAAAATATGATTTTGAAAGATGAACACCAGTTAAATAACCCAGATAATTGCTGTTAGTTTTTCACTGTATAACTTTATGAACGGCACCCCGTAGTTTGATGGAGTTAGCATGAAGATGTCTATGTGCTAAACCACAATGCAAGAAAGGATAGGCATCAGCATTGACCTTTGAGAAGCATTTGCTGCTGTCCATCAAATTAGGAAGCGTTACAAAGCAATTTTCAAGTAATCTGAAGTCCATTTTATAGGGATAGATTAGACTTCTAGAGAAATGTAGATACACGAGACCAAAGTAATATTGTTTTGTGACAATGTACAGCTCCATGTTTACTCCAGTTACTATTAAGCACAGTGACGGAGTGTTGATAATGTGGGCTGTTTTTGCAGCCACAGGAGCTTGACGCCTTGGAATCACTGAGTCAACAATGAACTGCTCTCTATGCTAAAGTGATCTAGGGTCAAATGTTGGGCATCTGATTTAGCCCAACCTGTGTTAGCAACAGGACAATGATCCCACATGGCAGCAAATCTACAACAGAATGGCTGAAAAAGAAAGGAATAAATGTGATGCAATGAATCAAAGTCCAGATCTTAACCTGACTGAAATGCTGTGGTGGGACCTTAAGAGAGCTACGCAGAACTAAGGTCTGCAAACATCAGTGAACTGACAAAATCAGAAAGATTTGGCCAATATTTCTACACAACAATTTAGGAGATTGATAAAGTCATATAGAAAACATCTACACAGAGTTGTTCCTACTAAAGGTGGCTCCTTAAGTTATTTTATGATAGTATTGATGATCATAGAAGCTTTATTTTTTTCCCATAACTGTAAATCAACGCTCCTCTGCAAACCCTGAAAGTGTCCCACAATTCAGTCCAGGTTTTTTATTAAGCGTCCAGAGATGAAGTGAACTCACCTCCATACAGCTTCTTATTTGGGTTGCTGTGCATGTTTTTGATTGGCCCGTCTGTTTTCAGAGATTGCAGCAGCAGAGGGAAACCTTCTGGTTCAACTCCCTGTAGAAGAAAGTTCATCTGTTAATATTTAAAAGGATCCATAATGTTGCATTGTCATATGCGTATTCAGAAAGGCCGATGTTTTGTGTGGCTAAAATTGGTTAAAACGCAAACTGCAGGAATAAATTAGAAAACAATATTGGCTAATTCATATCAACCCAGAATTTTCTGGGGATGCATTTCTCTTTTGAATGGGTGGTTTTCTACGAAAGATAAAGTTTAATTTCTGTGAAAACAAACTATATTTTCTGTAAAAGTAACCTGTAACTTCCACAAAGTTCCAAAAAGTACATTGCTAATTCTGGAAAGTAGCTGTCAAGCTAAGTCAAAGCAACAGACGAGCTCTGGAAATTTACGAAAAGCAGACAGAAATTTCTGTTGGGCAAACTCTAAGTTTTATAAAGTAAATTGTAAGTTATGTAAAAGCAATTTGCAAGTTTTGTGAAATTAAGCCACTTGTTTTGTGAAAGTAACCAGTAAGTCCCGTGAACGTAATCTTGTTGTAACCTTTATCTAACTAGGAAGAGAAAAACTCATTGAGACTATCCTGGGCTATACAGCAGCAGAACGAGATAAAAACAAGACAAATTCAACCTTTAGACATTTGTAAACCATCTCCAGCTAGAGGGTCCTGCTTCCTTGTTCTTCAAGAGACCTTTTGAAACTGTTCAATGACACCATCTCTTCAATCTTTAGCTCCTCCTGTAATTAGTTCCAGTAATGAGGATCTTTTTAAAAGCTTTCTTTCCCAGTTCTGTCCTGGTCCTTGGTTCACATCGAACTTACATAAATCTGTAAGTTTATTCAAAGTATTCTCTAATTCCACAAAGTTAGTTAAAGTAAATCATCAAGTCCAGAAAAAAAAGTATGTTTAATAAAAGTAACCTGTAAAACATTCCAAAAGTAAAAGCATAGTTCTGGAACAAAATCTATCAGTTCTCTGAAATAATTCTGCAACTTCTGTAAAAGACAAATTAAGACAAAACTAACTTACAAGTGACTTTTCAGCACAATAAAGGAGTTTGTTTTAAGTCAATAATTTCTTAATATTGATGAAAAACTACTAGTTGTAAGTGAAATAATCTATCAGTGGAACAAGACATTTTAACATATAATATAGGAAAAATGTCTCGTTCCACTGGCAGATTATAACTGTAACTTTTAACTTTGGGATTCTGGCCAAAGTTGGAAAAAGTCTGGCCACCCCTGCTCTAGACAACTCTTGTGTAAATGAGAAAAAAAAAAACGTCATTTACATCATTTAGTATCATTTGCAGGTACTTACTACAACAAGAATGTGAGAGTTGAGGTATTTGATGGCTGCAGCGGTGCTGGCCAGAAGTCCATACTGTCCTGCTGCGGGAACAATCACTGCATCCACTTTGGGCACCTGCTCAAAGATCTCCATGCCCACAGTGCCCAGTCCTGCTAGGTAAGCTGCACTTTCATCTCTGGAAATAAGCACGATTTTTATTTCAGCAGAACACATTAGGTCGGTGCTGCACGTGGATGTACTCATGCTTTACCAGAATAAAACCGTCTGAAATCGGATATAAATTTTAAAATGAACATGTTGAGACTGACTCTTCCAGGTAAAGGTAGCCGTTCTCTTTGGCCAGATGGCGGGCGTGGTTCTGGGAGTCATGGCTGGCGCTGCCGTATGAGATGACCATGGCACCGTAGTCTCTGTAGGTCCGGAGACGTGGAGAAGAGCAGCTTGATGGCATGATGGCAAACACGGGAATCTTCAGCTCCACTGCATGGTGAGCCACGGCCATGGAGAAGTTACAGTCAGTGGCCACGATCACACCCTTCCTTTGCTGCTCCTGAAGGGGGGACAAACTCGCACTCATTATCATCACCCTCCCTCACAGATGTACAGGATGAAAAGCTGCAAGCAGGCCAACAGAAGAAGGCCAAGCAGTCTCCGTAAGCCTTCCTGTGGTTACCTGTGTGAGGGAGGTGAGCAGGTACAGTACTCCTCTCTCCTTCACAGAGCCTGTGTAGTGCAGATGCTCCTTCTTCAGGAAGATCTCCATCCCATACTGTTTGGACAGTCTGGAATACTGCACATAGAGAAGCAGCATCATTCATTTAATATTCCTCATTAATTTAAATTTGTTCACTAGCAGCAGTTTTCTGTTGAAATTCGACGTTTTGGTCATGCTTGGCACTTTAAACAGAGGGTTATCTCTCAGTCAAATAGTCATGGGGAAGAGGGTCCATGCAGGACTGATTCAAAAATACTTTATATATCCCAAAAAGAAATAAGATACAGCCAATGCAGTCATGAGAAAAACTAAGTACACTCTTTGATTCAACAGCTTGTAGAACCAAATTTAAGAGCAAGGACTTTCTTTACAACCTTTTTGTGGATGAATTTTGGCCCACTCTTCTTGACAGCATTGCTTTAGTTTACTGAGGTTTGCAGATATGTTTCTGCAGAGCTCTTTCAACGTTCCACCACTAAATTTCAATCAGGTTGAGATCTGGACTTTGACTGGACCTGTTGATGACTTTCAGCCAAGCTTCAGCTGTTAGACAGATAACCTCACATTTGACTCTACAACACCGTGCTATACAGAGAAGTTCATGTTTCGACTCAATTACTGCAAAAAGCCGAGATCCTGTGGCTATACAAAACAAATCCATGATATGGGGTGGTTGTGCGGATGTGCTGTGTGTGGTTTTCTCACCACATGGAGCTGTGGATTATGGCCAAATATCTCTATATTGGTTTGACCTTTCCAAGAGATATTGTTACAGAAGTCTTTTTGAGTATTTGAGAGAGGAGAGGCTTTTTTCTGGTAACAACAAGGAGCACTTATTTTCTACTTTTTCTTTCTGAATACCCTGTCATGAACTTTAACTAATTAACTGAGGTCTGTAGAGTCTGAAATTGACGTATTGATTTTCTTTGTCAATTCTCTGAGCACTGCATGATCTGATTTTTGAGTGAATTTATAGGACATCTACATTTTGAAAGATTGGCAGCTGTCTTAAAGTTTAATGTGTAACGATAGATATCAAGTGAACTGGCCTTATTGCCCTTTGCAGACTGTCGGGCACCAAGAATTGGTTCTCTAAGGTCATTGCTGATGTGTTTTCTCCTTCACATTGTGTTGACATACACCTGGATGCTCAGATTGGACAAACTTCTTGCTTTTATGGAGGCGGTCACACTGCTGATCATCTGCAACATTTCTGTTTAAAGTAAAAGTTTTTTAATTCAATGTGCACTATTTTGTACTATTTGTTTTGTGTATATTATGACCAGAACAGTTTCCATTTGAACTTCTATGATCTTCCTTGTTTTATACCAGAAGCTGGCTCCCTAACTGCGAAGCCCACACCTCTTTCTGTTTCCATCATGCCCCACTAGATAAATAGATACCATCATACCGTGCAAGGTGTCTTCTGTATCACTGACTGGATGGTGAAGGCTGCTGCACTGATGTCCTCAAAGCGGAGGTACTGAGGTGGAGGTTTAGGAATGATCCTGAACTCACTCACTCTTCTGGTTTTGGGGGGATCTATGAGCTTCATTTCAGGAGTTCCAACCACTTTGGTTTCATGAAACTGAAGATCTCCATTCAGAAGTTCCTCCTCACCAAAGTCCTTGAGACGCTCTGGTTCAATGAGAGTAGGCCGGCGGCCCACGGTGCCATTACAGACGGGTTTGTAGGACCCTCCCGGTTGACTGGGGCCAAGACGCAGTTCCTCTCTGAAATAATAAACAAAAAAAGGATAGAAAATAACTTTCAGGTCCTAATGTCCTTGTCAGAAGGTACCAAACTCATCGGACCCTCTAATAGAGATTCGTTAACAAAATCCTAACAAACCCAACTTTTAATTTTCTCAACAGGGAAAATCAATACCACAGTAAGAGATCATTGTTTTTAACTAACTTAGCAAATGTATAACTATTGGCACTCCTGTTGTTAATACTTTATACAACCCTCTTAGCACTTAGTCTTGGAACAAGAGCTCGTTGACCATTCCTGTTTGAACAATCTCCAGAGTCCTCTCTTCTCCTCAGCTCAACCTACAGGTTTTCCACAGGATTTAGGTCGGTGGAATGAGATGAACATGGAAGAATGAGGATTCTTTTGTCTTTTGAATCACTGACTTTTGATTTTTTTTTCTACACTTTTTGGATCTTTAGCTGTCTGAACAACCCAGTAATGACCAATTTCAGTTTACCGGCAGGTGGTACCAGAGTTTTATTTAAAATCTCTTTCAGTTGCAGACTTTAACAAGGTTCCTAGGGAACAGAAACAGGCCTACAGCGTAATAAATCATCCACTGTACTTACTCGTACTCATCCACTGTACTGGAGGATTCCAGTCAACCCTCCAAGTAGAGTTCAACAAACTTTTTATGCTTACATCTGTGATGGTAGGAGAGAAAAAGCTTTTCCCTAGCAATCCTCCCAAACAACCAGTTGGTACTTAGAAAACACCAAAGGTTGCTGTGGTGACCAAGACTAACTTGCGTCCTCATCCAGCCTTGCTAGTACCAGTTGTTTTAAGGTTTTCAGTTCTTTCTCTGACCGTAGATACCAACAAATTTTAGCATTTCTCATCTCCCTTTCTTTAAAAACATGTTCTCTTGTCTTTCCTATTTTGAAGAGTGGCTACATCATACTTACACCCCAGAAAAATAGCAAACCAGGGATTATTAATGACAGCTCCCTGACACTGTGATCATCTTAAGGACGTTTCTAAAATGTTCCCCTCACATTTCATCTCTAGAAACCGTGCCAGTGTTCAAGATGGCCACACATTTCTTTCTGTTTGATGCTTGTATACTTTCTTAATAAAACAGTTTTATCACATCAAGAACTTCTAACACGACAGACTCTGATATTTCCAGGTTTAGAAGAAACAGAACTGACCTCAAGAAGTGTAGAGAGGTACAATAAAATCAAGTGTTCACGTGTCGTTCTTCAAGGCTGAGCTGAACTGATTCACCTTTCACATCAAACCAGCTTTAACTGTCTGTGACTGATTACATCAATAGACCTACTTATGATTTATTGGTTAGTCTGGCTCCTCTTTTAAGGGAGATGCAAATTAAGTGGCAATTTAGGAATAAAGGCAAGAAAGTTTGATTTATAGTAGCTTGGTAAATAGACCCAGCGTGGGACAATTAATTTGAATTGTTTAATTTTGCTCCATATATGCTCTCATTTCTCAAAGGACACCAAACAAACCTGGTTTAGACTTTTTTTTTATGCATACTCTGAAGTGTAATTTATAGAGCAGGCTTTCTGCAACATAAAGGATTACCCACAGTGCATTAAGTAATGTGCTTAGGCACTAAAACAAATCAAAATGGATTTAGTGGATGTGCTTTTATTTGGGTAGATGGCCACCAGGTGGAGGTGTTCTCTCAGACAAATCTTCTGTGATACCAACACTCTGCAGACACCACCCTGCTCTATTTCTTTCACCATGATCTATTATAAGCAGGACATTCACCTTTCACATGGTCTCACAAATCCATTACAGCTCTCTGCCCCTATTTATCCATTATATTTAGCCCAGTGAAAACAGAGTGCCCTTATTATTGTGAATGAGAATAAGAGAAAAGTCCAAAGCTTCACCTCTGTTAAAGGAGCTTTGATTCAAGGGCAGTATTCAATAAAAAAAAAAACATCAAAGAAAGGAAAAGAAAAACATGGAAACCTTGAAGAACCTCTTCACAGGAGAAGATGAGGGGATGAAGTGGTAAACAAAAGCTTATTTTACTTCAAATGGTCCACAAAATAAAGACTGAGGTTGAAGTAAAAAGGGTCAAGGAGACATTTAACCCAGCAGGCTTTTATTATCATCAGCTTCTTAATGTCTTGAATACCCTAACAGGCCTCCCTGAAGGAGTTCCTTTGGATAAATGGTGAAGCATTTTCTGCGGACCCTGACTGCTGACGGTGCTTAAATGTTGAGGTTTGGCATCAGTTTTTTAATTGTATTTCTTGGCTGCTCTGAGTGCAGAACTAAAAGTAGACAACAAGGTAAGTGAGTCTTTTGCCAAAGGACTCTTAGGAGGCTCTTCCTCTCCAAGAGTCTTCAATTTCCGTCTGCACTTTTGTCAAGACATTCAAAATTAACAGGAAGTCAAAAGGAGAAACAGGATTTTGTAGGAATAGGAGAGTATGGAGTACTGGAATAGGAGGGAAACAACTGAAAGGTAGAGGAAGAAACCCAATCTATAGTTTTGAGACAGGCAGACCAAATCAAGAATTTGGAAGAGCACTGTTGCTTTTGTGGGATTCCCTTTGCAACAAAGATTTCATTGTTGCTGAATGAGTACGCTGGTAATCACAAAGGACACTGAGGACTTGGAACCATCAAACTCTAGACGTAGGTAGTAGATTTGAGGAAGTCAGGGGTCTGGGTCTCTACATGTTGCTATTTCCCACCTCTCCCAGAAGGGGTCATTCTCCTCGCTGTCTTTAATTGCAGGTCTCGGTGAGAACAAACGTTCCAGTCGTTCGCTCAGATAGCTCGAGTAGAATAACTGGGCAGCAAAGTTCATCCTGACTGAGGAAACTCCCTCTTACAATCCGAGCGTTGGAAACCGAATCCCCCTCCTGCTCCGGCTGCGGCGTGTCCGAGGGATAACAGGACACTGACTGGTGCTACTCCCCTACCCGAGCTCCCTCACTCTATCCCTGCCTCAGAGTTATTTAAGAGCGGATTACCTATGGACACATGGTGGCTGTGGAGAGTCTCTGCTGTGGCTCTATTCCTGGGCCCAGATTACTTCCCCTTTCTGTGACGTGATGCTAATCAGACAGTCTAAGGAGATAGATGTAGAATTAGGTTTATCTGGAGGCAGGTGAACTGGAAGCTCCGCCACACAGTTGAAATAACCAGGTATGGAGTAAGAAATGAAAAACTTTGGGGAAAATTCTGAAAATTCACAAGCATTCTTCCTTTTTTTTTTATTTGCTCCTGCTGCCTCAAAGGGAAATGTATTCATAAGAAACAGCTAATATCATTCAGAAAGGATGTAACAACAGGGGACTTCCCTGGTAAAACTTTAGCGACACAGAAATATAGTTTATTTAGTTTCAGAAGGAGATAGGCTGTCAGCAGTGTACCCAGGACTGAATAAAATAGATGAAACTGGCTCTTGCTAAATCACAGCAGGCAGTCCAGATCCTGTTTAACTCTGATCAGGTGTCCAATGTGATCCTCAAATCTGTATTTAGCAAACAGAGACGCCAAGAATTACTGGAAAGAGCTCCTGAAGGTAATGTGAGTGTTCCCAAATTGTTTGATATGTGAAAGGATGGCACAGACAAAGTACCCATCCCAGGGGACAAAGCCAACATCCTGGGGCGTTCTCTTGGCTCACAAAGTTTCTGAACACAACTCAATGCGTCAGCGGTGCGGCAAACTTTTTTACTATTTAAAGCTAGACTAAAAGCATACAAAACATACATTAAAGGGGACTTATTATGCTTCCTTGTAAACAAGTTAGGACAGGTCTATGGGCTATGCAAAACATGTTCATTACATTTTTTTGCACAAAATCTTTCTCATATAATGAGATTTCACCTCCTCAGTTCTGGCTATTTTGAGTTCCTTTCAGAATGAGCTTTTTTAAGGCCTCTTGTCACTTTACATCCAAATAAGCTGCTGCTGGCCATGACCCCCAACTCAATGTTTACACTCACACTTTACATGTGAAAATGGCTGCAAAGAAATGCACAGTTGTACAACGGTACATCTTTGACCCTGAGTAAGACCCGGGAGCAGATACAGTGGTAAAGCCAGCTGACCAGCTCTGCTTGAGTTGCTTGGTTAGGGGCTGGGCTCGACTGGGGTTGCTCGGTAAAAGGGCAGTGCCAGTTGATTGTGACTTAATAATCAAGATGTTTTTGAAATGACTCATTTTCCAGACACCAAAAAGCATTGACGTATTGCCAGAAAACGGCTGTGTGTTTTTAAGCACTTGGACTGTTTCCAGAAGCAGTGGATACCCAAATGAAAGCTCAAAAACATGCAAAAAGTGAATTTTGCATAATAGGCTCCCTTTAAAAAGTGCAGTTAGATGGGGAAAAGTGTGCTTTGACTTTTGGCTAAAACATTTTACACAAAAACCTGCAAAAATGTTCCCCCTAAAACTAAAAACAGACCTCTTCGGAGCTGATCCTTGCCTTAGATATTGTATTTAAAGATTACACAGGACTCAGAAAGTTGGATCGGAACTGACTGAGTAAGCATTTTAGGCATCTTTTAAATGTGAGACCCAGAACGTTTTTCCTGAAACCAATGTTCCAGGGAACTTTTATCTGTCCTGCCCATTTTGTGTGTATTTCAACAGTGAAGTCTGAAACAGGGCCATCAGCTCAGTGGATGCTAAGCTGAAACTCCTCCCACTGCAGCAGTGTCGGCTTAGGTATTGTACAAGAGTATAGCAGAAAAAGAGTTTCATTGCTGAATTAAAGCCATGATTTTTAGCGATGAAACCCTGATGATTTAGTCATACGACTACACTTTATGACATATTTGGAGTCACTACAAACTCCACAGAAAGATGTAACTGTACCAAATTTTAAAGTGTTTTCTTGGATTTCTGAGGTGAAAAAAGAGATAGAAAAAGCTCAAGTCGGAATTAAAACCCAATATAGTATCCAAATATTTTGGATCATTTCAAAACACTTCGACTGTGAAACTGTATTATAATCACTTCAAAGTCATTGGAACTTTGTAACATTCGGAGATAGTTAATAAATAAGGCCTAAGCCACCCACACAGAGCGGCAGTACCTTGACGGTAAACAGATAGGGATTCTTAATCTTTTGCTGTTAATGTTGACAAAGTATGAGCTTTAGGGGCTTATAAACTGAAACAACTAAACAATAAAGTTGAAGAAAATTAAGGAATTCAAAATCCTCAGCATTCTCCCACTGCAACACTCTACCCAAAGGTTTGTGGTTAATGAAAAAGTACTACCCTCAGGAACTACCCTGGTTCCTGGAGTAATAGAATCACAGCTTCTGAAACGATTCAAAGTTTTGACCCGGTTTTGACCCCCTTAGGACTAGCCTCTTGTCACACCGGGGTTCTTTTGGGCCTTGTCTTTTCCCTCCCCTCCTTACCAGGGGCACAAGACTAAGAACCAAATAAAATCTTGCAGTTTATAAACGCACTCACTGATTTCTCCTTGTTTTTTGGAGCTGTGTCTTTTGGTCTGATGAAACTAAAAATAAATTGCTACTTTGGAGGAAAAAGGGGAAAGCTTCCAAACCTGAGAACACCATCCCAAAACTGGCTTAGTTACACCGGTTCTGTTAAGAGGAATGGGCCAAAATTCCAGCAAGCTATTGAACAAAGCTTGTAGATCAATACCAAAAAAATACTCCAAATTTAAAAGGCAATTCTACCAAATACTATGGAGAGATTTGTTAATTTCTGAGTCTGAATGAAAAATAGTGGCTATCTTGGCACCCTTCACATTTTCTGACATTTTCTAATAAAATTGTTGTTATATATTTATTTATTGTTTAAATATTTGTGTAAAATATGGCAGTTTTCTGAATACTAAAAAAACCTTTTTAAACAGTGATTGTCAGAGATTGTCCATTGAGGTCTGCCATTCTGTTTCCCCACTTGGAGCCTTTCTCTGATGGGTTGCTGTTTGTAAAGTAACGGCGGCAAAAATTAACCAAATATTTAGCTGGCAAACTAAATATTTAGCCTGGAGCTAAATATTTAAATTGGAGCTAAATATTTAGTAGGAAAATTAAACATTTACCTTTCTTATTAAATATTTAGTTTAATTTGACATTTAAATGAATTAATAACATGGTGAAAATATGACTTTGAAATATGAACCCCCATTTTTTTCTGTTATGACAGGCAAAATAACCCAAATGATTGCTGTTCATTTTTGACTGTGTATTTTTCCAAATGGCACCCCATGTTCTCCATGGTTTAGTTAAGAGTTGTGCTGCCCAATAAAAAGCCAATGGCGCTTTTTGATTGAACTAAACTGATATGTGGTCAGTTCTATCAGGTTTTTTCCACTGGCCAGTGGCCATTATGGTCTCTCTGCCCTTGTTGTTAACAAATCAAAACAGCTAAAGCACAGTGTTGACGCAACCCCAGGAGCATCCAGGTAAATCCAAAGACAAAGGAGCTGCCATGCGGACGAAGGGATCATCTTGATCCCCACTGGCTGTAATACAAACTCAACATAGAGCATTATAGAGCTTACCTGGCAAGCTTTGGGGACTAATCACTCAGTTTTATTATTATTCTGCTATCAAGTATAACAAAAATGTGACACCTTTATAAACAGAAATTGTTTATCATGCTATTATTTTTTATGCACTTATTGTAACACTTGGGGGAGGGGGAGGGGGGTCACTGTTTTAAGGGATCTATAGGGTAAATAGTAAATGACCCTGAGGAGTAATAATTTACTACCTTCCCCCTTTATCTCTTTAGTCAAGCTGTTGATAGCCTCCGTAAGTACAGAAAAGCCACAATAGAATTAGAAGAGGACAAAGTCAAGGAAAATCAAGTGCAAGTAATGACTTCACACGCCCTGCTGCACACCCCATTCAGATTAGATTTAGCATCTTGCAAATGGCAGGAAGGCGGTACTCTGACAGGTCTTAGGTTGAATAAAAATAAGAGATATATGAACAGCAGGAAGAGGAGGGAAGGACAAGAATAGACAGTGAAAAGGTGACCAGGAATTCGTCACACCACGGATCATTGTGGCACCGGCCAAGGATGCTGTGATCCTCTGGTTTTGTGCTCTCTGAGGACCTTTTGTTCTGGCTCGTCCTGAGCCGATACTTACAAGATGACTGAAGGATCAGAAAGACAAACAAACAAAAATCTGCAACTCACTCAGATCACGATGAAATGTCCATTTTAGTTCTTTCATATCCATCATCAGCTATGTTTGATGTTGTTGAACACATTGTTCTTATTGGTCAGTTGCTCTAAAGTCTAAACCTTTACAAGAAAGTCTTACGCAGCTGCAACTGATGGTCCTTTGTTGTGCACCTCTGACTTCAAGGGTGCCTCAGGGGTCTGTACTTGGGCCTGTCTTTTTTTGACACATGGAGAGTCCCTATACCCCTATACAGTTTGAAAAAAATTGAAACATGCAAGGAACAAGTAAAAAAAACGGTCTGACACCATCAACATTCAAAATCACAGAAGAAGAACCTCAATGACAACATGAAGTGGGCAAAAAAAAACATCTAAAAATAAAACACATTGTGTGATGATCTAAAGAAATTTAAGAAACAGGCAAGAAGGACTTTGACATGTAGTGGCAGGCTTTCAGACAAAACCTTTTCAGCACGACAACCAAGCAAGATCACATGCCCCTCATATCTTAGGCTTCGTTCACACAGCAGGTCTTGATGCTCAATTTCGATTTTTTTTTTTTTGCTGAAATCCAATTTTTTAATTATTATTATTATTTATTTATTTGTGTTTGTGTGATCGTTCACACTACTAATTAAATGTGACCACAATCAGACTTCTGTGTGAATGATTACGACCCCAGCGCGTCCTGCAGAAGAAGAACGTTGACGTCACACAGCAGCGCACTGTTTACGGAAGTAATAATGGACGCCGCCGTCTTTGGATAGATTTTAAAGTTAGAACAAGAAGAAGGAAGCTAAGAAAAATGAAGCAGCACTAATAGTGATGGACTTCTGTAGAGCACTGACTGCAGCTTCTGTAAAGAAGTTTGTTTGGATGAGTAGTCAGAACCAGGAGTGGTGGGACTGTGATGTGATGACACAGATTTCTTTCATAATTTCATAATTATAATTTTCTACCATTGTTTACATCTGGATTTACCGCGTCTGGCTACTTCTGGCGCAGAATTATGATGCGTGTCTCACGTCAATGACATAAAAGTCAGATAAAATGCAACATGACCGTTCCGACTGCAGACACTCTGAAAACTAATGGATATGTGTGCACAAATCAAATTTTTCCGGCGGTGAAAAGATCAACTTTTTCAAGATGCCATGAAAAAGTCGGATATGAGTCGCAGATGACCAAAAAAATAAATAAATAAAATAAATAAATAATATATATATATATATATATATATATATATATATATATATATATATATATATATATATATATATATATATATATATATGAGGAATTACTGTCCACCACAAATAAATGTCCATATTGGACAAGTGATACCAATTTGGTTTTCAATCAACCAAGACGTTTATTGAGACAGGCATCTCTGAAAAGATATTAAAACAACGTAATTGCAGAATAAATTTCTGATAACAGAATAAATCTGTTAACTCATGTTTTATAAAACATTGCATGTTGGAAATTGTTTATAACTCTTCTCAAAAATCAACTATTGGCGTTAGAGCAATCAAACTCTTATATTTTGCTGATCAGTATGTTTTGGCTGATAGTCTGACTGTTTAACCTTGATGATGAGCTCCAAGTCTTTAAGACTGGAAGGCCTCCTTGCCATTATCCTAATCTTTAGCTCCCACTACAGACTCTCTATCCAATTCAAACAAGGACTCAGTCTGGGCGGCTCCAAAACATAAAAAGTACTTCTCGCCAGAAGAAACAACAGTAAAAGATTACTTTAAACCTAAATCTGCTGGGGGTATTAATAATTTGTTGCTTAACAGTTCATATCTGTATTTCACAGGGAAATGACATTTTGATTTGCTGAATCTCCACTATTTAAATCGTCATAACACCCACATAAAGTTTTAAAAATGAATTGCATCAGAGAGATTCCTTGTTTTAAAACCTGGGAGCATACACTGCTTTCACTTTTATGTCACTCTTCTCCGTTCCAGGGGTTTTTGAGGATGGTATTGGAGATGTGACATTTAGCCGTTTCTTATCCTGACATGTCTTTGACCTCTATCCCTCCATTTTTATCTGTTTGCAGTCAGGCATGCCTCCCAACCCTGTCCTGTCATAAAACCCCCCCTGATCCCTTCACTCGTTTGCCCCCCGGTTTTGTTTTCCACCGTTCTTAAACCGTAGATCTACTTAAGCGGCCAGACGAGTGCGCCAGAGGAGGAGGAGGAGGCTGAAGACGGTCTGGCTTAACGAAGATAACCATGTTTACGACGTAACAGTCATATCGGTCTGTGTGTGGCAAGGCGTGTGAGTCAGACACAGACAGAGAGAGCGAGACAGGTCAGTTCAGTAGGAGGTACAGGAACTAATCAATGCAATTATATATAAAAGGCGGTCAGAGCTGCAGATTTCCCCCGAAGGAGGAAAGTAGCTTTAATCCTGGTGTGTTTTTACCATGAGACATTTCAAATATTAAATCATAAATAATTAGATGGTTGTTCTGGTTTAAAAATGAGAAATATTTGATGCACTGCAGTCTAGTGATGCAAGTTGGTGTAAGACAGTACTGATTTATTTCAAGTGCTCTTTTTCCAAGATGTGGAACGATTCTAAAACTGCGAGTTTGAATTTGCTGTGAATTTTCTCTAATCTGCACCGGGTCAGAATTATACATACAGGCTCCAGCTACATCTTTCAGTAGGTGATGCTGAAAGGTTTTAAAAATGTCTTTTGACCCGACAATGAGAATACCTGCTAACGTTTGGTTCCTCTGTGGAAGCATCGGAAGGGTTTATTTGACTGAGCTCATTGGACTGACCACTTTAAGAAGTTCTTTAAGAAAGTCCAAGGAGCTCAGTGAAAAACTAAGAAGGGAATCTACAGGTTTATACAAGTCTGTAAAGTCTTCTGGAGCCATTTCACGACAGCGCCCCTGGCTGAAGCCAGTTTTACGTCGCTATGGACAGTGGAAGTGTTGACCAGGAAAGAAGTTCTGCTCCAGAATCAACACTTTCAAACTCGCCCTCAGTTTTCTGATGCCTACTGGGAAAAAGGTGGTAACACTGCAAGATCAGCTGCTGCTTTCTGGCACCTTGGAAGATAGTCTTCAAGGATTTAGAGTTTACTTTGTAGAACCTATCTAAAAGATTAGAAATGTTCCAAGACCTTTCAGGGAATGTACTACTTATTTCTTCAGGGCTCACTAGGTACTTTGAGTGGGTACGTTCCTTGAATTTAGAGGTTACTTTCTGGAACTTGCTAGAGTTTTTACCATAATGTGCAAGGAGCTTTCTCAGTTTTTTTCCAGAATGTAATGGTTATTTACTCTAAACTTGCCTGGTACTTTTCTGTAACTTGCTGCTTATTCTTTTAAACTTACCAGATACTTTCAGAGAACTTACCTGGATATGTTTCTAGAACTTAGAGCCTACTTTCCTGAGACCTTGTTTGTACTTTCAAGAACTTACCAGGTATTTTTCCAGAACTTAGAGGATAGATTTCAGAATTTAACCAGGTACTTTTCTTGAACTCTCATGTACTACAAAACATTTTATTGAGATGTTTTGCCAGAATGGTAAGAAATATATTTGGAGGAGTCAGCTAAGAGGTTACTTTGTGGAACCTACCTGGTACATTCCTGAAATTACTGAAAGGTTTCCCAGAACTTTCATGGAATATACAACTTACCTCTTCAGTACTTTGCATGAGGTACTTTCCAGGAACTTAGAGGTTACTTTCCTGAATTTGCTAAAGATATTACCAGAACGTGCAAGAAGCCTTCCTGAAACTTTTCTAGAATGTACTGGTTATTTACTCTCAACTTACCTGGTACTTTTCTGTATCGTCACTGGAACTTACTGCTTATTTACCAAAACTAATCAGATACCAGAACCTAAGTATGTTCATAGAACTTCGAGGTTACTTTCCTAGAACTTATTTGGTACTTTCAGAAACTTACAAGGTATTTTTCCAGAACTTATGGATTTTAGAAGTTAACAAAGTACTTTCCTTAAACTTTCAAGCATTGTATGTAGTACTATCAAAACGTTCTATTAAGGTATTTGGCCAGAATGACAAGGAAAAATGTTTGAAAGCCTCTCATTGACTCGTCCAAACTGAAGAATAAATATGAAGCATAGTAATGGTTGTACAAAAGGGATGAAATAAGGTTTTTTGAATGTTTTGAAATTTTTAAAAAACTTTGTGGTAGTATTATTCATGTCAGAAAATGGGAGAGAGAAAGATGGGGAGGAGGTGCTAAAGTCCTGAGGTGTGACGTTAAACCCCAGATGGCTGCTTTGCTCTCTATATATGGGGACGACTGCTCTACCAATACACCAGTCATTGAGCTGTATGATAAATAATTCTTCAAACTCTGGAAAAAGAATAGTTTAGATGAATAATTAAAAGTGTCTGATGGTGTATGACCTGAAAATTTTACGTCTTAGTGTGATATTTGGCAGATTTTTCAGCCCTCCTGATTTACATTCTGGAAGCTACCAAGAGACACCTCATCATGTCATATTCTTCTTTGAGTAAAGATGATTTTATGAATACCATAAGGAAGAACAGACACAGGATGATAAATATAACCCAGGTTTGCTGCATAGCAGTCAGTTTGCAGCTGAAGTGAGAACGGAGTCCCCTCCCCTGTACAGCCCACCCACCCCTTCCCAGATACTGAGACTTTTTGTCCTGCATTTAATGTTTTCATTAGGAAACTGGGCGCAACCGAGTTGAGAAGGAAAGGATTACATATAAAGTAAGCAAACACTCACTGGTGTCTTTGGAAATTTTTAAAACTCTGCATCTGAATCTAAAAAAAAAAAGAAAAAAAAAAAGACCCACGCTTTGCTCCTTCTGTTAATTTTTGTTCACACACTCTTCAGTCTTTATCATCAGCTGCACTCCAGGTTCGCCTCCTCACCATGACCCGTCCCTCCTACTCATCCGTTGGACTCCTGTTTCTCCTGATTGGCTACACAGCAGCAGGTAAGGGATGGGCCTGGGAATAACGTGCAGTGGGAAACACAGATTCTCCACAGATTTCTGCATATATGATTCAAACAGAGCCTGAATCCAAACACAGGAATGTGTGTTTGTTCAGACTTTTGCCAGCACATCTGTTTCTAATTTGGCTGCAGTTCTTGCTTCATTTCTTCTGATTCACTGGTAGCGTTGTTTCTAACAAACACTTCATCCGTCGTGTTCATTTACTTGCTTTTTAGCCCTTCAGTTTCTTGCTGGATTGGTTTAGGGTTATGGAAATGTGCAAAAACGAAGACATCCTGGGGAAACAACCCACCTTTACAAATACAGAAACAGCTTTTTCATCTCATTAACTGTATTTTTTAACTTACAATTGATAAATCCTAAGAAATCATGAGTCAAACTTGTCAAAATAACATGATTTTAAGCTGACTTCAAGTTGAAAACAGAAACTATGAATGCTGACAGCTGCTGAAAGGGGTCCAGCTGTCAGGGTCCACAAAGGGTTCGGTTTCACCAAAGCCCAAAACAAAGTATAATTATTGCATGATTGTGTAACTACTTGCAGTTGGAGTGCAAAGAAACCTATACTAGTGTTTTCTCACTCCTTCTGACGATAAACTATTGCAAATTATACGGTCGATATTCAGGGGGTCGATTTTTTTCTTTAGCCAGAATGGAAAAGCAAACCTGTATGATACCAGTGACTTCCTCAACCTCTTGAACTTTACCACCACAAACTTTAAGGTATTTTATTGTAGTTTTATTTGATAGGCCAAGCCTGAGTTATACAGAGTTGTAATTGAAGAAAACAGATTGTTTTGCACATAAAACTCTGAAAAGTGTGGTGTGTAATTTGTATTCAGCCCAGCTGAGTCAGCGATTACAGCTGCACATCTTTTGGGGGTTTTCTCTACCAGCTTTGACTGAAATATTTGCTTATTCTTCACAAATTCAGGCAGATCGAATTGAGAGCATTTGTTTTCTCATTTGGACTTTGACTGGGCCATTCTGACACACAAATATGCTTCAGTCTGAACCACTGTGGCTCTGGTTGTGTTTAGTGCTGTTGTCCTACTGGAGGTTGAACCTCCACCACATTCCTCAGCCTTCTGCAGCTTCTAACAGGTCTTCTTCCAGGATATTTCTATATAAAAGTAGCAGAATATTTAAATTAATACTAACTGACTGCATAACAAAGTAGAAATACACAATAAAAGAAGTCTGGAAGAAATAATAATTATAAACACTGCTAAAATGATGCTTTGTTAAGTCACCCATTCAGTGTTTTTTGTGCAGTCTATCTGCATCCTGCATCTCTACTTGCCCAGAAAACCCAGATCATGATGCCACCACCACATGTTTTTTCATAACTGCTGTAGCCCAACTCTGGAGTATTCCTCCCTTGTTTTTCTTTATGCTCTGTTGAAAATGTTGACTCCTTTAAAAAGCTAAAGACCTTTCGATTCATGCTGCAAAATTTTTGGAATGGTGCCTCGCAGATTTTTGTTTTTTCTTCGTCAGACACACGTTATCTGAAAAGGATTGAAGAGATTTTAGACAGAAAACCCTCCTGTCATGCAGACTTCTTCTTTAGTCCAGACATAAACTCATTTTTAGTTCAGTTCTGCAGCATAAATTACAGAAAACAATTTTCCAAAGTCTCATTTTTTGTGTGCACCCTTTGATTTTCCAATCTGCTGATGCTGTTTTTGTGGAAGGAAAAGGAAAAAGTGCTTGCATGAGCTGGAAGAGGAGAAAACTCCTTCCCACTTGTGATAATAAACCAGCTGAGCCACATGTAGTTTTCTCCTCGATGTGCCACTTTATCCCCACATGCAGTTTTATGGTATACACAGCCCTGGTAAGACTCACCGTATGAGACATTCATCATGAAGCTCTCGGCTGGAAACTGCAGTCGTAAAGAGGAGGTGGCGCTGCGCTGCGCTCGCTCTGGCTCTCAGGTGGGGGCACAGCTGCGGTTTGGATGGATTTAAGAACCCCTTCTCCAGTTTATTTATCTCCTTGCTGATTGGAAA
Organism: Anableps anableps; assembly: GCA_014839685.1. NCBI lineage: Eukaryota > Metazoa > Chordata > Actinopteri > Cyprinodontiformes > Anablepidae > Anableps > Anableps anableps. The sequence goes on along the minus strand of CM026076.1, from coordinate 6,426,706 downwards.
ACCAGCAGAGGGCTGTGGCTCTTGTGGACTGCAAAAGAAATAGCACCGAGACACATTTACATCCAGCAGTTTTGGTCCAGTTTTTACTGTCTTTCACGATTAATCTGTCACCTTTGAATGAACGGAGGAAAGACGGGATGCCAAGCTATCACACGCCTGAGCGAGTTCAACAAAACCTCTCGCTGTGGAGCACAGGTTAGGGCAGACAGCTGCTCTGTCCACTCTCAGTGAAAGTCCATCCTGCTGTTTATTGGCTTGCATCCTGCATGTAGTGAACTTGGCATCCCGCCGGCCGGCATCGCGCATGGAGCCTGGAAACCGTTGGAAGTTATTTGTGAAATGAAGGCAGCCACTTCATTTGGGAAGTGAGTTTTGGTGGATTCGATCATTTCTGGGGATCCATACGACTTACAGGATATGTCATATCTGAAGCAAAGCTCAGGCAGCTGCAAAGAATCAAAACTGTTTATACTTTCTGGGGGGGGTTTGAATACATATCTCCAAAGACAATGAGTAAAATGAGCAATGAAGAGGTCTGAGATCATGGAACAAATTATATCACTGTGGTTTAAAACTGAAAATCTGTCTGAAGCTAAATTTGAAAAGATGGAAAAACAAAAGAAATCCAGCTGCAAAGAGCAAACAGAGGAAGCTTTATCTGATTGGATGAAAACAGTTTCAGTAAACATGCTTTGGCTCAACAAGCATCCAAATGATCTAATTCCCAAACTACTTTCAGACCACAGCGAAGCAGAGTCGGTCAAAGCAGCGTTTCTCAACCGTGGTCCTCAGGGTCCAGGGCCCTTCGTGTCTTCGAGTTCTCCCCGCTCCAGCACACCTGATTCCCATGATTGCATTACCTGCTTCATGTCGTCAAGTGCTGCAGAAGCCGAGTAATCAGAAGGGAAGCACATAAGGCAGGACAGTGGTCTCCAAGGACCAGGGTTGAGAAACACCAAGCTTACTTGGCTTCTTTTCTGCTCGTCTCAAGCTGGAAGGTTTGTTTTGGAGTGAAAGGCCTCCATTTACAGGCGTTCCAGGCTTTAGGCAGGGCTATCGTTCTGGGAAAATAACTTAGCAGCTGGCAGAACCACCTGTCACAGCAAGAACTGGAAGTACAAATTTTCTTCATGACTTTATCGGTCTCCCTTTGGAGGAGTTTCGGTCCACTCCTCTTTACAACACAAATGTTGATTGACGTTTGTTTGATGACCCAGTTGGGGCCGAGCTCCAGCTGTTGGACAGATGGTCTCACATTTGACTCTTGGTTACTTTGGTGTGTAGAAGGAGTTCATGGTCTGCTCAGTAACTGCAAGGTGTCCAGCTCCTCTGGCTGATAAACAAGCCCAAATCATCCCCGCCTTCACCAACGTGCTTGACAGCTGGTATAAGGTGTTTCTGCTCATGTGCAGAGTTTCACTTTATCCTCTCATGGAACTTTTCATTTCTGGACACACATCTCTGTATTGGCCTCATCTATCTTAAGGACACTGTCCCAGAAGTCCTGTGAGACTTTCGTAGGCAACTTTGCAAACCTAAGTTACAAAAATGTGCTAAAAAAACATTCTTTTAAGGGCTCATTCACACCAGCCTGTTTAGTCCACTTTATTCAGACTCTAGTTTGTTTTCCTGGAAAGCTCAGTTCGTTTGGGGAGGTGTGAACGTGTAATCAAACTCTGATGTGGACCAAAAAAGTAAACTCCGGTCCGCCTACAAACCAAGGTCTCAGTTTGATTGAAGTGAACTCTGCATATAAATGCATGTGTGAATGCTAAGCAGACCGGAGACTGCTCCAAAAACAGGAAGCTGACTGCAGCGCAGGGCATTCTGGGTAAATACAACCAAAACAAACGCATGTGTCAAGCGCTAATGGGAGAAATGACTCATGGCCTTATCCCAAAGACAAAAGAGAACCTCTAAAATCTGACACCACTCCATTTTTGTTTACATTTCATGAAAAACAAAGTTGGCTCAGTGTCTTCTTCAGAGGTTGTCGTGTTGTTTCCTTCAGTGGTTCCTCCTGCAGCGCCACCACAGGCGAGGAGGGGAACAGGTTGCTCAAAGGGTTTGTTTTGTTTGACACAAAGTTAGTCAAAGTGATTCTGCAATGATTGCAGATTCTTTAAAACACAGTTTGTAATTTGTCAAACCTTTACCACATTTATCTAAACAACAAAAGGGGATTCCTATGTTTTCCCTAAGAAATGTCCACATTTTTCTCTCGTCTCATGGGCTGAATGTCTTGTTATACCTCTCTTTTTCTTCTTAATATTCTGAAACCAAATTTTGAAAAATCTTGAACAGATAAAGTCACAAAACACAACACATCTGTTGCGTTTTTTCCCATGGAAGAAGAATCAGTTGAAAGCTTTTTGTAAAAGAAGTTCCTTTGTATCCATGACAACCAGATCTCTCAGCTTTAACTGCTGTTGAACACACACACACACACACACACACACACACACACACACACACACACACACACACACACACACACACACAAATGATGATTTGTGTGTGTGTGTGTGTGTGTGTTTTAATCAAATTACACATTAAAGCATTTGTGAAAACCAAGCAGCAGAGACTTGAACTTATTTTACGTGTAAAGGAGGCTGTAACAGATCTGGCTGCTGGAGTCTGTCTGATGTAGCAAAAATAACATCCTTATCTTTTAGAGGAGCCTGGTTTCAGCCATATTTAGGCTAAAAAAGGACAACTTTAAAGGCTCCCTTTGAGAGGGAGCCTCACAGAGTATCTGCATTATGTTGCTGTAGCGTCACAATATTATCTGATTCGTCTCAAGAAGCAGGATTTTCTTTATTTGTTGTCATTACGTCTCTCAGGATGTCACACAGCAGAAAGAAGCCTGTGCTAAATGTCATGTGATCGGTTACCTGAAAACAGAGACAACACTAGCATCTTTCCTATAAAAGTCTGCTTTCAGCAACACAAAAAGACCCATTACTCAGATAACAAGATGCTGAAGGAAGCTTAAAGCAGCCCCCTCTCAGTGAAAACCCATCTTGGTATCGACAGTGCTCGGCAACAAGCTGTCAAACACATCGCGCCCTAAGATTCTCATCAGTGACAGCACCGATTGCGGTAGTGGGTGAAATAACCTGAAGTTCACACATTTAAAAAGTTCACATGCCATCACGTTTCGGTCGAGGCAGTGGAAGGTGTTGGAGAACAGAAGCAGATTCCTGTGGATGAATGCAGACTTCCTCTCTAACATCCTGGCTTCAAAGGCAAACGGATAATTGGGAGCAGAACTGTGAGGAGGAAACAGCTGGAACAATGCACGAGCCCCCACCCTGCTAGAGAGAGAGCTCACACTTTGGTTCTCACTTCACACCGCCAAGGCTGCAAGAGGAGGAAGTTTGCTAAGAGGATGATTTGACATCATACAGAACATGCGTAATGAGTAAAAAAAATGTGTGTATTTGCATTTTTATTCTTACGTACTCATTCTTTAGTCCTAAAGCTCGATTTAGAGCCATTTTGGACTGAAGAACAGGTGCAAGTCATTGCTGAGGTTCTAATTTTGCCAGCATGTGTTCCCACGAGAGGAAACAACTTACTTTATTTCAGGTGAAGTGATCGATTGAAGTACCAGCAGAGGTGAGAAGCCCTTTTTGTGTTGAATTCCAACAGGACAGTGATCCTGCACATCCAAGCTGGTTTTATAATGGTTGGAGAAGCTTCTTGAACGTCTCTGACCAAAAGCTCTATTAAAGATTTGCGGACTGTGCGTAAAAGCCAGGTCTGTGCCAGAAAACCAACAAACCAAAGGTTTTATGAGACAAAAAATCCATGGGGAGCAGGCTTTTAAACTTCAGGTCATGATACAGTAGTGGAACAAAATATTTTAACTTATAATATGGGAAAAATCTCTTGTAACAATGGCAGATTATTTCACTTTTCATCAATATTAAGGAATTATTGACGTAAATCAAGCTCCTATATCTGCTGAAAAGTTACTTGTAAGTTAGTTTTGTTTTATTTCAAGCGTCTAGAAACTAGACCAAAATACTTGGTCAAAGTTTGTGTTTTTGGACTGTGAACGACTAGAGGTGGTGCATGTATATATAAAGCCTGTATGTATAATTTTGACCCTAAGAGACAATGAAGCCAATCCATCTGCACCCTTCATTTAATCGCAGTTCTTTGTTAACGTCTGAGGCATGCTTCTGTTTTGTTTGCAGGAGCGGAGTCGGACCGGCGACCTCGGGCGGTGCAGTCGCGCATCTGTCAGGAACACACAAACCTTCACAACCGGCTGGATGTGGTGGAGAAGGTGCAACACCCAAAATAGCTTCACCTTTAGCCACCAGTGGTCGAATCCCGCATATTTTCTTGGTTACCGCTTTGTTACACCAGTTTTCCGTCGTTTTTCCCTCATGAAGGATAAACTATCTTGAAAGCTGACTCACCAGCTTCTCGTGTGTCTCTGTGCAAACTCTGGCAAATCACAATGCTCTTCTTTTTTAGGTCCCTGTTTGCATTATTCATGAGTGACGTTTCAATTATCTATAATAGAACATAATAATGTATTATTCACTTGTCAGCCACACTCACATATGATATGCCCTCTGTCTCCTGCAGAGGGTGGAGCACACAGTCATGAAGTTGGAGGGGGAGCTGGCTGCTCTAATGGAGGCCATCGAGGCACCGCAGTGGCGCCCTCTGCTGGACACCTCTGGAAAGACAGCTGTGGACATCCTGGAAGATCCGGCGCAATGAAGCAGACACCCCACGCCACGATGATACGAAGTCTCTACACAGAGAAATCTGTGCAAAAGTCTTGAGTCTTTATGTTTGGTCGTGAAAAGAAAAATCAGATGCAGCTGTTTATTACAATGCTGGTTCATTTCTTTATTTTGTGCTTAAATGATTCAAGTTGGTGTGAAATGTCTGAGTAGGAAACTATCTTTTTTTCCTCATAAAGGCCAGGTGGGTGACAACTTTAAGACAGTCTGGTGAATTCTTGATCAAGAAACACAGAGTGAGTGATTAAAATGTTTGAAACCATGATGAATCTTTTTTTTTTTTTTTTTTTTTTTTTTTTTAAATCACCTTTAATGTGACACAGATCTTGTACAATTTAACTAAAAAAGCAAAAACCATTTGTAATTTTCGCAGCAGCATCATGCTTCACTGTGGCTACGGTGTCATTTTGGTGATGCACAATGTTGTTTTAGGAATCGTGAAGAGAAAGTTCCTGTTTTTAATCAGGCCACAACCAATTCTCCCTGAGCATCTTTGGAAGTTTTAGCTGCAAGCTTGGATGTTTTCTTTGAAACAAAAGCCTTCTGTCTTGCAACTTTACTCCTCTGTTCAGACATAGGAAGAACACAGGAGCTTGTTGTCACATGCAGAGCTCAACCAGTACTTTCTGCCAGCCTGTTTGACCAGTTGTCTTTTAATCCATCTCTGAGAAATGTTCATTTTGTCTGTTTTTTTCCACCCATATTTTCTCTAATTATAAATGGCTGTCGTCACCGTAATATGGCACATAAAGCTGCCTGATACCTTTGTTAATCTCTCTGCAAAACTGCATCTTAAACCAAAGGAAGCAAATGTCAGAAAATCCTACTGGGACAGATGAAGTTTATTTCAGGTTAATCAGATCAATGATAACTGGCAGCAGGTGGAATTGAATAAAAAAATTAGCATCAGCAAAGCATTAGTTTAGTGGCATGCACACTTTATGTAACTAGGTCACTTTTTAAAAATCTTCTCAACTTTTCCTCTCTGACATGTCACAATAAAGATGGAAAAAATTATATCCACTGGGTATGAGTGTGCATCTTTAGAACAACAACATTCTCTGCATTATTTACTCTCTGTAATCCTATGGCAGCCTCATCTCGCCCCCCAGTCTGCGACTCAGCCCTAGATTCTTCTTCCTGCAGCCGGTATTGGCAAAGCGTGTGTGTACACTGCTATTTAGAGAGGAAGGGTCTCACCCCTGCGCTGCGCGGCTCTCGGATGGCTCCAGACAAATCTTTGTCGCTGTAATCCAGAGAAAGTGACACACAGACGCTGAGTCATTGGAAGAAGATTTATTTCTTTATCAAAGCAATCAAAGCAGCATCATGTTTTTGAACACAGAGCAGTTTTTAGTTGGTACAGGACTTTTTCTTTTTTTTCCACCCACTTGACAGTAGAAATCCTGAAGTACGGGAACGTTACGTGAGGGAACCGTGGATCAGGCTGTCTTCTTGGTTTTGTTTTTCTTTACGGGGCCACCGAGTTCCAGACTGAATTCACAGGGCAAAGACGAAGCACAGACCAGGATGTCTTGACAACATCACACAGAAAAGCGACTGAGTAAGAGACGTGCCGTGGCGGCCTGACGCCTGAGGTCAAAGGGCAGCCAGAACATAAAAAGCCAAAGAAACTTCCAGTTAGAAATGGTAAGCATCATGACGATGTCAGAAAAAGTTGTTTTTCATTTACGAATGATTATCAGATGATTATCAGATGTTGCTACATCTTAGCAACATGTTGAATATGCTGGAACAAAGTCTGAGAACCTTCTGCTGCACAAACCAGAACTTTTTGTGAATCACTATTAAAAATACTGCAGCAAATTCTTCATATAGATCAGGTGGAATATTCTAAATACTCCTGATCTGCTGCACTAATAAAACCTCAACAACAGATCGTCACACGCACACAGCGGCGGACCTCATGTCGCTCACCTGCAAGGCTGCATCCCTGAACGGCAAACACGAAGGCCACCTAGAGGATGCCGAGAAGTACGCCATATCACCGACGTATAACATGCTGTCCACATAACACCGGGATTATATCGTTTTTATACAATGCATGTGTTCACAAAACTCACCGCCACACAGGCCGGCTACACTCAGTCAGTAATCAGGTGAGCGGCGAGGTATGAGGGTACCAAAAACTTTTGCATGCATAAGATCAACCAGTCAGGCTCAAGCTCCAGGCTTTGGCTAAATCAGGCTTATGTTGTAAAGGTACATGCAAAAACTAAACCAAACAAAATACAGCGAAAAAAAGAAAAACAGGGTTCAAGATGACTATTCAGGTCATCACAGGCGGACTTTAAAGATGCCTTTTATTATCCCTTTACCAAAGCTCTTAAATCTAGTCGTCATGTGGGGATAAAGGGAATAATTACAGATTTTGGGAGATATTTGCCTCATTCTGGGAATGATTTCACACCAGTCTCACGTCTGCGCATCAACTCCACAGCTGAAGCTACTGAGGGTCCATTCTTAAAGGCAGCATACTGAAAATGATGAAAGGAAAAAGAAAATCTGAACTGTCGGTACCGTTCGGATCAGTGCATGCCCACAGTGAACCCTGGAAAGGAATGCTGTGTTTCAGTTTCCTCAGAATTAGAACCAGGATCTGGAAACGAAGCCAAACCCAACTGAACCGGGTTCCAGCTGAAGTTTGGTCAAGTCAGTAGGATTTGCTAACTGCTGTGCCATTGTAACTATCATTAGCATTAGCGGCCAGTTACAACAGTGAAGCCCGAAATTATTCATACCTCTTGAGGATTTAGGTCTCAAGTCTTGAATTTATCAACATGCTTATTTTGACTGAAAGTAACATCAACATGCTGGAGCGGCCCAGACAAAGTCTAGCAGTGAGTAAACACATAAATAAGTTGTATTATTAGGGGTGCGCATTTATCGTATAATTTATCGTGATAAATTTCTAATCGTGATGACAATTTTAATTTAGCGTTGTCACGATAAATTCCCATTTTTGATGTTAAAATAAAAACCTGTCCATATTGTCAGGATAATTAGTTTTAGTATTTTCTCAACCGTTTGTTCAATAAGTGTCATTACATATTATTACATTTGAAAATATGATTAAATGCTGTTACTGTGAGCAGTGTAGTTACATAAATGACACATCATGTGATTGGTGTCCTAAAGAAGAATATTACAAATGGGAATGTTTCTTAAGAGCAGTAATTGTGGTTGTGGGGCTAAGATTGCTGTGTCATGCAGTCACAGCCATACAGTTACCTAAAAAAGAAGTAAAAAATGTTCTTATCGTTACAATCAAAAGGTCTGGAATTAACTGATCGCATTTTAATCGAAAACTACATATTGACAAAATAAGCAACATTTTCAGTTCAAAAAACATTTTTGCTGCTAAATTATTGAATAAATAGACATATGAGCTCAGCAACAAATATTTATTGTTTTTAATCTGCTATTTAGCTTCTTCAACCATCAGATTGGTGCAAAGCGCTATTATACCCATTCAGCTTTCAAGTGTGTCAGGAACATGTAACATATGTAATTTCTTTCAAAAAACACTTCTTTAGAAATGTGGATATTAGCGTTGGGGACGTCTGAGCTGCGGCTACATGTTTAGCGTTGAGATGCTATTTTAGGCTTGAACAGCTTCGCCGGTCGGCCAACTGCTTTCAGCACAACTTGCACAAAACAATAGTCTTTTCCAGTCTCCCATCAGATGGTTTTTTGAAGCAAAAATTAACCCCCAGTGGGCCAAGAGAAGCGGTTCTGTTGTCTATCGCTGTTGTTTGCTTGTGCGTTAGATTTATGGGTGTACCAGAAACACGCAAATAAAAAGGTTCTGGATGGAAACTTTGTATGTAAAAAAAAAATGCAGTTAATTGCATAAAAATTTATAACACGTTAAAATCTGTCATTGATCAATCAAAATTAATATATTAAAGTCCAAGCAGATCGGAGAGATAGGAAGGAGGCCTTTCAACCTCAAGACTTGGAGCCGATCACCAAATACAAATCATCAAAATATCAGCTGGTCAGAAATTTTAAGAAGGGTTAGTTGTTGTTGTGACAATGAAGAGATTTCGCGCACACACATGTTCAAATGTCCATAATCCAGAAGGCCAAATTATTGATTTGGTTATGCCAAAGGTCATACCATGCAACCTGTGTACTCTGATGCCAGGACTAACCCTTATTTAATGAAATAAATCACACACTTTGAACACCATCCCCAGATATTGCTTTTGTAGAGGAAAAAATGCCCTGGCACACACAGGCTTCGTTTGTCTGCCTGGAACGTCGAGGCAGGAAAAAGTTTTCCGTTGATTAACTTTTGATTAAATACAACTTAAATACCAACATATATATATATATATATATATATATATATATATATATATATATATATATATATATATATATATATATATATATATATATATATATATTTTTATTTTTTTTATTTTTTTTTTTTCAATTGACATTCCTGTTACATTGTCTTATGTTATGAGAGATACCTGTCTTATTTTCTATCAGAAATAAACTTCTTGTAAGAATAATTTTGGGCTCCACTGTACCTCTCCACATTTTGTCCATTCAAACACTAAAGGGACATGCTTACCAGTATATGTTGTTTAGGACCATGTGTGTCGCTGATTTAATCAACGAGAACATCTGCGTGTCTAAAACATGCAGAAAGCTGGGGTATACTTTCTAGAAATCTGCTTCAGTCTAAGTAAGAGTTTTCCACACAGACATAAAAGTGGCGTCAATCTTTTCTATACCTAAGACACCAAAAATTGCAAGTTGTTTCACCAGAAATTTAAGACACCACTCCACCTGAAATAATCACATTACTGTCCTATAAACAATAATATCTTCACTATTTAACAGAGCAAACCTCAGGTTCTACAAAAAAGGAAATACACATACATTCAGACATTTAAAGGTCCTTAGAAACGGTTATGCAAATGGTAGAAAAGCTTTGGCATATTTTGCCTACAAGTTGTGCCTGCACACTTGGAGAGAGGAGCTGAGTGAAGCATTGGGGGTGGGGGGCGGGGCTTCACAAAGCTCTTCCCTCAGTTTACACGTCGAGTTAGCAGTCCCACATAAAACTGTGGAGAGTTTAATTATCTATACTACATGCTATTTACACTGCTTTTTATTCATGATCAGGCCCAGGGGGGGATTTTAAGGTCGTCTTTTGCTACATGTTCCCCGGCGTCCAGACCGAGACTAACGGGGCCACCTTAAATGTGTGAGCATCGCTATGAGAATCTCAGACGAGCTCATCTATACAGTCTGAAGAACCCAACAGCTACACGTTTAGGCCCCAAACTAAGCCCTACGGGCAGATGATCTTTGTCCTAACTGAGCACTTAATAGGATGATGTCTAGGAAAGCAGCTTTGAAATAGATTCTTAAAGGCTGACAATGCTGTAATCTATCCTTAGAGCTTATTCTGGCCTTTTTCCAGTCATTAGTACTGATTTCCCATGAATTAAGTTACCTTAATATCTTAAAAAGGCTTCAAACGAACTTGGATCACACTTAGAGAGAAAAACCAGACTAATATCTTATAATGCATCCGTGGGTGCAACGAGGTTAACAGATACCGATAATCATAGACAGGCACAACTTTAAATAGGTTTAAGAACATGAAATCAACCAACACTTACTGGAAACTGTGACTCGGGAAGGTGCTGCAATGGGAGGAAGGAGTTCCCAGAGGAAATCGAACACTTTTGCCCCGAATTTGAGCAACTTAACACAAAATCATGGTTAGAAAAAAGAGAGAACACCCACTTTTAAATCCTCGGCTTGCAGGGATCAGGACATAATATGTATTATCTTGTCTTTACCGGGTCCCACAGTTATTTTCATCTAATCTCAAGTCTACAAAAACATAAAAAGAATAAGAATCAAGTCAAAAAGGAAATGTTGTATGTTGAAAACTAAATGCACTCTTCATGCTTCCACATATTTTAGAGAAAAGAGCAGCCAAGGGAAAGCAGAGGTCTAGCCAGTTTGCTACCCTGGAGCATTCAGGTGCTTGGCAACACAATGCCAACATGGAAAGGTGTCAGTAATAATCTTGGAGTAGTGACTGTGGCTGCCCGTCAGCCTTTGAAGGGTTTTAAGATCATTTCCAAACAATTTGAGGTCATTCATTCTTAGGCAAGGAAGATCATTTAAAGGTAGAAAACATGTAAGACCCTAGCAATCTTCCAGGAGTGGACATCCCAGCAAATTCACCCAAATGTCAGACCATTTAATGGTTAAGAAAACTGTAAAAAAAAAAAATAAATAATAATAAAATAAACCAGCACTCCTCTATTAACTCTTTAACAATGTTTTTTATCAGTGTTTCACTGAGAAGTAGCTCGTATAATGAGCTCAGCAGATGCGCAGTTCCACCAGGTGTTTGCTAACTGCTAATCTGAAGGAGCTGAGTAGGGAAGTCGCAGGGGAGGGGTGCTCTGTGAGGTGGAAGCTCGGAAGCTTAGAAAGTGCGGCTCCGAGGAGGAGCTGCACCCCAAAGATGGAGCTGTATCCACCCAGGTGTTTTGAACAGCTGAATGGTTGCCATGGGAGATTACAGGATTTCTCAAACATGCATGAAAGAATCAACACTCCAGGTATGTTTTTGATGAGGAAATAAGATTATAAGATGATGTAAAGCTCAAAAAAGTCGATTTTACATGATACTGCCCCTTTAATATATAATGACAGGATTGAATCTGCTGCGTCTCTGTACACTTGAGGTTAGATTTAAGACCAGATCCATCCAAAAAGTTATTTTTTGCCCTCCGTCCAGCTAAACACATCCTATTTAGAGCCTAAAATATTAAATGACCTTTTGAAAAAAAGACAACTTACACTTTTTGATAATTACCTATGACCGAAAATTTGTTGTCATTTCTAAAGAAACACCACTTTACTTCTGTTTTTAGGTTTTTAATTAAAGAAAAACATAAAACCTTTGCAAAAAGAGAATGGATAGCCTCCCATAGAAGAAAATCTAGAAAAGCATATAGAGTTCTCTTGTGGAAATTCAATGGAAATATAATAATCTATATTTAAAAACATTAGTTGGGACCTTATTATTTTTATTCAGTTACTAAGAGCCATTATGGAAGATCTAAAGAGGCTCTGGAGACCCCTGTCGCTAGAACTGAAACCCTAGAACTAAAAGGGGGTGTTCTTTCTCCCCACCATGATGGTCGTAGAGGCCGAGAGGGAAGAGCGAAGCGAAAACACAGACGATAACGTGAACTGAGTGGCGTCTGAATCACTCAGCCGTCCCAATCGGATTTGGCACAGAGACTTTGAGAAGGACCAGAGGTGCCTCAACCCAACCAGCAACCCACCCTGGAATGTGGATCGCTGTTGTGCAGGATGTCATTGTGCTTGTGGGGTTCTCCGCTTATGATCAACTCCTCCTAGTAAGTGATAACCTTATTTTTCATGCTATAATGTTACATTGCATAGAAGTTAGAGCTTACTCTATGAGCACAGAGAGTCTCTGGGGATCTGCTTCATTCATGCCTTACCAGAAAGATGCTACAGAAAGTAATGGAGAAGGAACACTGGGGGAGCCATTTTGGGGTCAACCCCCCAATTCCATGTGCGTTTCCTCGGCCCCCGGCTGCAGAGCAGAGAGCCGAGGGGGAATCTATTGGCACGGCACAGACAGATCCGTCACTGTGTGAGCTAGCAGCTGCCGGGGGAGGAGCACACGGAGCCGCACATGCTCAGTTTGGAGGAGGACTCCGGCTCCGGGTCCGGTTCCTGCGCGTTGTCGTCGGTGGCCCCGGTTTCCGCCTCTCCGTCCCTGTCTGCGCTGGCGTCGTCGCCCCCAGCCTCTGATTGACCCTCCTCCTGGCGCCTTTTCAACCTTACAGGTGGGGGGGGGGGGAAAAAAACCACAGCTTTTAAAATCATATCAGTGCTTCGCCCTCTGTTAATCACTCTGCTCCATGTAGCAGCAAAAAGCAGAAACCACAGTAATGAGAGTGGAGTGTAATTACAGGACTCGACTGAATTAGACCGTGTAGGGCTCTTCACTGCTGCGCATAATTCCAGATTCATTATAAATACCAGTAGATTGTCATTAATTAGAGCAATAGGATATAATAAGACACTTGCACAGAGCGGGGGTTCAGTAGGACTGTGGTGGCAGGACTTGGTCAATAATAAATGAGGCAATAATTGAGTGCAGCACAGAACCAATACTGCTCCCTGTCCCTTGCAGAGAAGACTACCTTACTATAATTTATGCCACTTTTAGTCGATGTTCATAATCACCTCTGCATATGCTACTGACATGCAGAAAAGCTTTGAAGCACAGCTTTAGATCCTGCAGGCCTGGCGGGCAGACATGTTTGAAATACGGTCTTGCAAAAATATCCCCCTTATTTTTTTCTGTCAACAACCACCTTAGGGTTTTTAGGGGATTTGTTTGTGGTACACCCACACAGTCGTGCATGATTCTGAAGCAGAAAACAAAGGATACACGGGTCAACAAACATTTTTAAAAAGGAAAAAAATTATGATGTGTGACCTGCATTTGTATTCACCCTTTTTTACTATGATTCCCCTAAAGAAGCTCAAGTGGAACCATTTAATCTGAGCATAACTGCAGCTGTTCTGTGAAAGCCTCAGAGGTTTATTAGAGAACAAACAGCATCATGAAGACCAAAAACACAGCAGACAGGTCAGGGAGGAACGTTGTGGAGAATAAAACAACATCCCAAACTCTGAACATCACACAGAGCTCGCTCCAATCCATCACCTGAAGCAGCTGGGCACTCACATCGAGTCTGGTTCTGCTTTCTTGTCCAAACCCACAGAGGTGCCTATTAATGAGGTACAGCACATTTAACTGAGGAAGTCAATGGATAAGAGAGCAGAACCCAGGCCAAAGTGGACAAGGCCACTGCCAAAATGTCACCAAGACAGCCTCGCCCTGCATCTACACTAATGCTTGCAACATGTGCACCAACCCTCTGCCATTAGCCTCCAACGAAGCATTAGCGACACAGACCTTGAAACCAAATATGTGGGCTGATACATCACTTTTCTTATCATCATTCTCACCCCAAAAGGCAACATTTGACATGGAAATCCAAAACCAGAGTGACTCGTGGTCAACCAAGTTTCTGTTTTTTGATTGCCTTATTGATTGTAATCTGAGGCCTTGTCCACACATAGCTGGGTCTTTATGAAAACTAATAATATCCACCACATCGTTAACAAGAATTATATGGTGCACACGGGATCAGTTTCAGAAAAGTTTTCGTCCACATGAACCTGCACCAATCTGTCGTTGTTTTTAAACACGCCAAACCCATAGGGGGCAGTGTAGCGCAAAGCTATAACCTATGTCAGCCAATCAGATTGCTTCTAAACAACCATGACGTCCAGTTAGGAATTAGATATGGCGCCTTGAGGTTTATTTGTGAGAACGGATATATAGGTTGAAGTACTTTTAAGCATATTAGAATATAAAGTTAATAAAACACGCTGGGAATCATGTCAAAGCAAGTATGTGGATATATTGGCGCACTATTTGTCGCAGGCTGTAATGCGCGGGACCTTAAATCTCTGTTTTCCCATGCACACACGCAAAAAACAAATAAAGAGTTTTCTCAAGTCTCCACTTTGGTCTGAGTTTTTATGATCGTTTTTAGTGATATTAAATGGAGTTTTCTTGTAGATGAAAGGCCAAAATGCATGAAAATGTATCCATTTTTCCAGATATTCGGCTACGTGTGGACAAGACCTGAGTGAAACACGGGCACACACCCAGTCAGTAGGAGCCAGAATCAGAGCTGTATTATAGAAGATCAAATACTTGTTTCAGTCAGTGTTGTAGAAATCAATTTTCATGCAACAAGTTAAAAATTAGAGTTCAATTATTTAAAAAAAAAAAAAGACCTTCTCTGTTGCTAATGCGTTAAACCTATGTCTGTATCCTAAGTGCAGTGCACCACAGCTCTTGAGTGACAGCAGAAAAACATACTTTTAGCTCTCGTTATAGACGGTCCACTGCTTTCTCTTTCTCTTACCTCTCACGGTTGAAGATCATGAACTCTTGCTGCACCACTTCAAGGCACTCCTGTAGGTAGTCGTTCTCCTGCAGGCAGGCATACAGAGGAGACCCCGTCTTCAACTTCACGAATCAGCATCAACCTTTCCGTCGTTTCAGAAAAACAGTTCGACTCCCAGACGTATGACATGGTATTTCGTCATTTTTAACCTTCGCTGTTGCTTTTAGAACAACTCGTGAGTTGTTAGCGAGCCCTCCGCAAATTAGATGTTTAGCTTGAGACAAAAATAGAAGCTCATATTTCCAAAAGCACCCGGGGCCATGACAACGGCACGGAAAGGCTTCATAATTTAATAATCTTAGTAATAATGCAGCAGGCAGACACACACACAGCAGCTCCCATAAGACTGCTGTTGTTTGAGGCACACACCGCTTGTACATGCTGATCAACCCTGATAACAAGTGACAAAAACCCCCACGCGCACACACACAGTGATGGTAAAAACACCTTCATGAGGGCTGCTTGATGAGAACAGGCTGGTTCTTTGATACAGAGAGGATACCTCTGGTCTGTGGTTAAAAAAAAAAAAAAAAAAAACACTCCAAGACTTCATCACCCTGGTCTTGAGATGAACACTTTAGGGGGAATAAACCCAGGGATCATCTTCAATTCATTCTGCTGGTGCGTTTTGTCACTGTTATTCATCTGGACCTTAATATTCTAGTGTAATCCTTTTAATTAGAAGAAGATCTTACAGCAATAATCTTATAATGATCGCTAAATGTTAGAGGAGTAAATGCCATCAGTGCCGGCTATTCCCATAGTTGCATAATATGCTAAAAATTTTCAATTAACTGATTAATCTTTCAGAAAATGGTCCAACAACGGCTTCGGATTTGAACAATTCTGGCTAACAGATAATGGAAGAAATTAAATTGAAAATGAGAAGCGTGCACATAAAGTTAACACCTCTGAGTCCCTAATTAAAGATCATAACAAGGCTCATTGCAGAAAAGAGTTAAACAGAATGAAAAAGGATCATTTCAACAAACTAACTGATGTATTCTGATTTGTGTTTGACCAAACCAGAAGGTTCGCCAGGTAAACAAAAGAGTTTTGAGTCATATCCGTGATTTATTTTTTCCCCTTTTCTGCTGACTCCATCTTTGTTGCCTTGGGCTGCAAAACATGGATTACTGTACTGTATGGTGATGCCAGTCACAAGCAGCAGCTTCTGAGCTTTTTAGAGACAACATCTGAGCTCTCTATAGACATTCATCACTAAGCTGTCACTGCACTCGTCTGTTACTTAAAAACTGCATTTATGAATGGATGTACTTTGTTTTTCTTTCAACTGAAAGCACCCCTGGTTCAGTGCTTCTGTGCTTAGTTGTGTCTCCTACCTGGAAAAAGCCACTGGCAGAGCTTTTACTGCCATTATCCTTTGTGTTCTCTCCTTGTTTTTCCTCATAGAAAGTAATCCTAGCTCAATGTTTCTGTGTTCAACTGTGTCTCTGCCTTGCTCCAAGCCACTGACAAGACCTTTCCTATTATAATTCTTTGTGTATTTTCCTTATTTTTTCCTCATAGAAAGTACTCTGCTCAGTGTTTGTGTTAAACTGGGTATTTTGTATTGGCAGAAGCCACTGATGGAGCAATTGCTGCCATTACCCGTTGTGTACTTTCCTCATTTTTCTGTCATAGAAAGTACCCCTGGCTCAGTGCTTCTTGGACAGAGCCACAGACAGAGCTCTTTCTGCCATTATCCTTTGTGTTATAAACTTATTTTACATAGAAAGTACCTCTCGCTCAGTGATTTTGTGTTCGATTGTGTCTTTTTCTTGGTCCCAGCCAATGACAAAGCTTTTGATGTCATTATCCTATGTGTACTCTCCTTATTTTTTCCTCATAGAAAGTGATACTGGCTCAGTGTTTCTGTGTTCAGCTGTGTCTTTTTAGTGGTTGAAGCTACTGACGGAACTATTGCTGCCAATATCCTTTGAGTACTCTCCTTGTTTCCCTTTGTCATAGAAAGTACTCCGGGGTCAGTGGTTCTGTGTTGAGCTATGTTTCTTTTTTCCATGAAGTCATTGTGGATCTAATGCTACCACTGACTTTGTGGGCTCTCAGGCTGAACCTGGTTCTGCTGGAGTTCTCTTCCTGCTAAAAGGAAGGGATCTCTTCTCACTGTCGCCACAGACTTGCACTGGTTGAGGGATTTCTGCAAAACCTGAGACTCGATGGCATCAGCTCTGCTTCCTTAGCTTGATTATGATTACTGGAATTTGACTGTATTTTATTACAATTTGAACATAAAGTCTACTTCGACCTGGATCTGACTGTACGGGAAAGGACTTGATGGATTCGAACTGAATCAAAACTGAAATAGATTCTAAACTGGATCTATTTGTTTTGTAAAGTGTCTTGAAATGACGTTTGATCTGAATCGGCGCTGTAGAAATAAACTGGGCTGTTCTGAATCGTGCATTATTTTGAAAACGAACACGTAATCCAGAGTAAAAGCAGGTCAGTCATGCAGAATGCTGCACAGTGTCAGCAGGTTATGTACTTCAACAATAAGCATCTCTTCATGCTCTCTACTGGAGCACTCTTTTATTCATTTTGTTTAAAGAGCGGAGAATAGAGGCAATTCATAACAGCTGAGGGGGAAAAAAATGGAGTTTGGCTCACTGCCAAACTAAAAATATGCAGTTTTGACAGGAAGTGCCTTACAGGAGACCTGAGCTGCATTATTATTATCCCAGACAACCACAGGCTCTTGAAGTACACTATTCATTTGAGAGAGACTCCTGCAGCAGCTATTGATCCCTTACAAGCTACAAGCTGGAAATTACACAAACAAAATCTGCACAAAGATGTAATTTATACAAAATCTTATCGGTTTTAACAACAAAAAGTCGTCTTAATGTAAAAAGACAACATGAAGCAAACAATGTAGGATTTGTTTTAAGATGAAAGGGAATGAATGCCTTATAGCAGATGCAGTAACATCTTGAATCCCGTCTCCGTCCTCACAGCTCCCAAATCCTCCTACGTAACAGAACATGTTGTTATTACTGAGGTAAAAACCACCATAAAGGATCATCTCAAACATCTACTCATGAAGGATTAGACAGAACAATCAGACCGAGCGATTATCCATGGATGGACTGACATTATTAGGAGTCATTTTTAACCTAAATGTTCTTTAAAATGTTTCTTCCTTTATGTTTATGGAGACTTTTTGCTTTTTATTCCATTAATCTGGTTCTCTATTTGAAGGATTTGTTCACATTAAAGTTCTAATCTCTGTTCTTGAAAATGTGTTGCTAACAATAAAACTGAATCCAAATTCCAGATGTTGTTCCCCTACGGTGGTCCACAATCTAATCTGCTGCATTTACTATTTTCTCAAGCTAGTTTCCATTTTTGCAATGATTGATAACGTTGTGTCATCCCTTTGTTTTTCTTTCAATAGAAGGTATGCCTGACCCAGAGGTTTTGTGTTTAGTGGTATCTCTTTCCTGGATGGAGTCATTGTTGCCATTTATCCTGTATACTCTGTGTGTGTGTGTGTGTGTTCTCCTATTAAAGGTACTCCTGACTCAGTGCCTTTGTGTTTAGCCAGGTTTCCTCCCTACGCTGAGCCTTCGTTTGAGCTAATGCTGCAAACAACTTTTCGTACTTTTTGTTGGGTGTTTCTCTGTTCAGTCATGTCTCTTTCCAGGTTGACAGCAGCAATACTGACTTATTACTGTGATTAACTATATATAACAACCTTTTTCTCATAGAAAGTACCCCTGGTCAAGTGCTTCTGTGATCAGATGTGTCATTTTGCTGCATAAACCCAATCAGGTAGCTATTGCTGCCAGTATATTTGTGTAATCTCTCCATTCTTCTTTCCATAGAAAGTGGGCCTATGTTTAGCTGTGTCTCCTTTCAAGATGAAGCCACTGAAGGAGCTATTGATTCTATTAACATTTTGTCCTGTGCTTTTTTTTCCCACATAAAAAGTACTCCTAGACTAGAACTTCTGTTTTGTTTTGTTTTTTCCTTCCTATCAGCTTGATCTTAACTGGGTGCAGCAGTTTCCATTCATACTGAGCCTGGTTCTGCTGTAGTTAAAAGTTAAAAGTTAAAAGGACACGGCTCAGTTCATCTATTTCAAATGGTAAGTTATGAGAATCTGAGTTTAACTGCATTGTACCATTTGGAATTGGATCTGAATGTGACATTATTTGCAAGTATGACAATCATCAACTTGGCCTTCTCTTCTGGTTTTACTTTCCACAGAAACTTCACCTTGCTTAGTGCTTCTGTATTCAGCTGTTTCTTTCCTGGAATTAATCTTTGAAGGTGCTGTTGCTCTCATTATATATGTATGCTCCATTTCTGTAAATGTGTGAGCTGTTTCTATTGAAGGTATTCCTGTCATAATGCTTCTGTGTTTAGATGCATCTCTGTCACAATCTATGACTTGGTGCAAACATCTGATCTTCCTTGGATAATTTTTTCATCACTTGATATGTTACGATCAACTGAGTTTAAGTCTAAGAAAGAAATGTGTACACACACATACACACACACACACACACACACACACATACATATATATATATATATATATATATATATATATATATATATATATATATATATATATATATATATATATATATAGATAGATATCCACATACAGACACACCTTTCACAGTTTAGAAAATCAAAGTGCTCCCAATTGAAACAACTATTTCAACATTGTCAGTTCAATTAAAGCATGTTTTAAATTAAATCAGGAATAAAAAGACTAAATTAGGTGGAAAAAAATCTATAACAGCTGGATACAGGCATCAGCCCCCTGTGACCCTGAAAGGATAAGCAGGAATAGTCAATGGATGGATGATAAACAATAGTATTTAAAGGGATCTTATTGTATTGTAATTTTGATTAAAAAAATACAAATAAAATAAAATACATTAGGGAACCTGATTCTGACTGGACTGTATGATTAGATTGTCTAAAAATTAACAAACTGCCTGTAAATGTGAACTTGACCTACTTATCTCAGTTATCATGCATTGGCAATATATAAATGATAATATTTGTATTTGAGCCAAGCTATGACGCATGCATACGCTCACAACTTCCATCATTTTAGAATCTGTTTAGGCAAAAAATGTCACTGAGTCAAAATTTGGAAATTCTGTTTTTTTGTTTTTTGTTTTTTTAACGCTGGCTTTGATATTTCAGTAGCACCATTTTGCACCCATTGCACGACTTTGTCAGAGTAACTTGTGAGATTGCTGCGTGCAGGACTGACTGACTCACAGACTGTGAATCCTTGCTGTTGTCTCGAGAGCGGTTCTTAGCCAGCCTCTTTTTCTTCTTGTGGAGGGGACGTGACTCCAGGATCATCTCCTCCAGCTCAAAGGTGGGGTCGCAGTGGAGCCGACCTTTCTGTGGGAGGGAGACGCACACCACATAATTAGAAAGACACTGAGGTACTGCAGACACAGTACTTACACAGGAAGTAAAAGACAGGAATTTACAATAAGCGCTCACTATATAGGATGCCATAACGGAGCCGTACGCAGTTCCCTCGGCATTACTCAGTCCTTACACATCCTCGTTACAACCAGCATGCATGAAGGAGCATTTGTGTGTACTGATAATATATTCATTGCATGAAACATTGCATCTCTTAACACTAACGTTAGGAACGAATCCAGGTTCCATCTTCTTCTCGTACACGGCGTCCCAGTTGACGGCGGCGAGGTATGGAGACGTCTGCATTTCAGACAGACTGGAAAACCGATGCTCTGGGTTCACTGTCAGCAGCTGGAAGGAACGGACACACACACACACACACACACACACACACACACACACACACACACACACACACACACGCTGTCAGTAACATCACCTTGCCAGCTCAAATCTCACCTTCACAACTTCTCTCCAAACTCGCAGCCAGCCACTTCTCTCTGGGAGGTGAAATAAATTGCAGGTGTAAAATAATACTCTCCGTGGCTTCACGGAAAAAGGAAAAAAAAAAAACAAAAACCGACACATAGCTGAAGAGAACTGGTTGAGCTCACAGCTGAGGACACAACAGAAATCATTTGTTTCTAATTCTTTATGGCTTCCCTGACGACCTTTCCAAAAACAGGTAACTTTGGCATTTATGAGTTAAAAAAATAATTAATTTCAGCCTCCCAGAGAGGCTGTAATTGGTCACAGTCAGCTGATTCTCTAAAACAAAACGACAAACCAGAGCTACCTCAGCTGCTTCGCTTTTCTTACTTCAGGGATCCTTATTCGAGCAATCTAAAAGCCGCTTAATCGAAACAAAACATACAGATGAAAACAGAAATTTGCATACACTGCATATGTTTTTTTCCCCAGACATTAACTAAACTAAATCTTTCAGGTGACTTTGCAACATGAAATCAATTTCTATTTGCTGAATAATGAGAATAATGTTTTTTTTTTTTAAATTCATAACTTTACAGGTAATTCCTTAGTGTTTGGTAGAATTTCATTGTAAACTGTATGACTTGTGCAGAAGCCTCTCTCGACAGAACTGGGCTAACTGAGTCATGTTTCTAGGCCTCCTTGCTCACACACACCTTTTCAGTTCTACACAATATTTTCTGTGAGGCTGGGATCAGTGGTGCTTTTTCATGAGGGATCAGAACCAAAGAATGAAACATAACAAACAGACAAACAAAAAAAAAAAACAGGACCAACTTTCATCATTTAATATATGAAGCGAGCTACAGACCCACAGAAAAACATGCAGCTCCAGAGCCCTGATCTCGCCGATGAAAACTGTGATTCTATCGTACTTTTCGCTTCAGCTGCATTGAAACACCTTCACTTTTAATTCATTGTTAAAGTAAAACTGAACGTTAAAATGAAATTAGTTATGGTTTCCGTGTAAGCTCAAATCATCGCAACATTATCTCTTCAGTTCAGGGACCAGGACCAGTTTTACAGGGACACTGGCCGCTGTTGGCCCCCAGTCTAAAACTGCCCATGATTGCAACTGGAACAGTTGAGTTGGACGGAACGTCATTTCCAGATCAAACTTTTAAATTTCACTTAAAAGCAGGCATCAGAAAACAGCTGAGCCACTGATCCTCTCTGAAGGAAAACTGCTGTCATGGTGCCATTTGAAAAGAGTGATGCCCATTTCCCAGAGAGCCTAAAAACCAGTGTTTCTGTTTCATCTTCCACCCGGGGCTAAACGCAGGAAATGATAATGGGAAGTGGCTTTGGTTGTCATGTTAACTCTCTTCCCGTGCTTTATTTTCTTTCTTTGTTTCGCAGGATGATTCACTTGTTCTCCTGCAGGGCCGGTTAGGTCTATCTGGGTGGAATCCAGACATGGTAATCGATCAGCAGCAGAGCGGAAGAGACCGTTTCTCCGTCCAGAGCACTTCGTCATACAGACAGAGAGCACATGGACGCAGCGAAGCTCACGCTCACGCCAGAAAACATTCCCTGGAAAAGATATCAATTTGTTTTTTTTTTTAATGTATTGACTGGAAGAGTTTTATTAAAATCAGTAAAAAGATATGAATAAGTACCTGCCTGATTCGAGGTAATCGGTTTATTCTTACACAAAGGAACAATCCTGTATAAATGCCAGATTTTCAGTTATTAATATACAACTTTTCAAGCCTTAATATTAGGCTGAGTTTCCTGGTGTGGTGATTATTAACATATAGATGTATGCAGCAGAGGAAAGGGGTGACTTTTCTCTCATGCGTGTTTCTCTTCCCATCTGTCGCTTCTTTCCTTCGATGCCCCCGAGGGTCTCGTCTCTTCCTGCCTCCCTCCAGCGATATTCCCCCTCAGAACATGCATCCTCTCCTCACTCTTCACTTTCTATCTCAGTGTATCACCTCCCTGTCCACACAGATCGTCTTCCCGAGGAAGACTCGGTAACTTAGGATGAGATGAAAATTCGATTAGCATTCCTTAATACTTTAATTGATTCCCTCTTTAATAAGTAGCGTAATTAGTTAGAGCGAAAATCCATCGCTCATTAAGTTTTAGAGACACTATGCGAACATTCGGTCCCCTTGAGGTCGGAAAGTTGTTTCCCAGAGTGAGGTTTCTGTAACATCAGCGATGAAGACAACGCTCAGCTCCACAACAGTGAACCCAACAATTCAAGGTTAATTACTGACAGATGATACGCCTCGCTGCAGGGGTTTTTTTCTGAGAAGACAAAAGGTCAGCGCTGAACAAAAATAAGATGATGAAATCTCCACTGACAGTTCGATGCATCTGTGAACTCTGCTAAACTTAGTGTGAGGAAAGTTTCTTTATTTCCACCCAAACCTATAAATAATGTTCTGGAGTTTAGCTTTTTGGAATAATTTGATTCATCTAACCAACAAATCAGCCATTATTGAAAACGATTATTTGAATCTTACAACTTCTGAAATTAAACTAACTCTACCACGTAGTCACGTTCTTCTATCTGACATATGGCCACCTTCCTGTGCTGCCTTAATGTGGCAACTGCTTCTTTCCTGGAGGCCA
The DNA here is from genome assembly GCA_014839685.1 of Anableps anableps. Taxonomy (NCBI): domain Eukaryota; kingdom Metazoa; phylum Chordata; class Actinopteri; order Cyprinodontiformes; family Anablepidae; genus Anableps; species Anableps anableps. Next base: position 6,403,335 of record CM026076.1, on the reverse strand, counting down.
GAATTTACTAAACAGCTTGAAGTCCTTAATCAAATCTTTTCTGCTGAAAAGAAGAAGTGGATTAACTGAATTTGTTTGGAGGGAAGTTGATGAGCCCATACAGAAGGTGGTAGGGGGCTTTACAGGTACTCATAAAATTGTAGTTCACTGAGTGATTCTGTGAAAATGTTGGAAAAGGGATTCTAACTTCTTGCTAAACTTTAGATTCAGGTGAGGCAATGTGGCTTTCTTCCTAGCTGTGGACCAGATCTTTACCTTCGAGTCGTTCAGGGGGAATAAGAGAGTTGGGATTATTCGGTTCATGTTTTGTTGAACTGCTGAAGGTTTATGACGGTGCTGTGGGATTATAGGGTACCAGTGATGGGTGTTCATCTGCCACTGGGCTGAGGAAGTCGTAGTTCTCAAAAACCATTGTCCAGTTCCTAAAGATGGGAGCAGACAGCGTTCCCAGTAGAGTTTAGATAAACAATACAACCCAACCCAGGCCGAGTCTGTAGACACCGTGTTCCAGTCCGATCCCACCCAACTAATTAAAGTTGACTTTTTTGAGCTGTACATCATGTTATAATGTTATTCCCTCATCAAAAACATACCTGGAGTGTTGTTTTGATTCTTTCATGCATATTTGATAAATCCTTTAATCTCCCGTGGCAACCATTCAACTGTGCAAAATGTCTGGATGGACCTAGCTCGACTTTGAGACCCAGCTCCTCCTCGGAGCTGCAGTTTCTGAGCTTCCGAGCTTCTGTCTCACAGAGCGATTCCCCCACCAAGCTCCATCAGATTAGCCAGCACCAATTAGCAAACACCTGGTGGAACTGCAGATCTGCTGAGCTCATTATACGAGATACATCTCAGGGAAACGCTAGTAAAAATGTTGTTAGAGGGTTAATAGAGAAGTGCTGTTGTGGTGACATCCTGGAGGCGGAGTTTCTGAAAAAGGAGGGCTTTCTTAAAGAGACATATGCCCAATTTCAAGGCGTTAATTATGAAGTCAAATTTCTTCTAGTCATATTTGATATATACAGCATTTTTGTAACAACTGAAGGTAACATAATTACTTGATTGTGCTTAAAATGATTCTATGTGCCTGGAAAATACATAATACTGCCCCTTTAACTGTAATTAGAGGCCAGAGTCTGAGGTAAAACAGACATATTATTTTAAACTGCTAGCAAGTCTGAAATACTCCCAGACCTCTGACTTTGCTCTCTGCTGACTTAGTGGTGTAACTTCTCCCGTTTTTGGCTTTTGCTTAACATCGTCCAGCTCTATTTTGTCCATTTTGAGTCAAGTGCAAATCTTCTGGGACTTGTGATTGATAAGAGCGGATGGATGGATGGATCTCAGTCTAGCTCACCTTTCTTAAAAGCGCCACCAGGTCTTTGGGCCAGGCTGGGCTGTACTGGACACTCACTGTACTGAAGAGCTGGATCAGAGACTCCACAGAGTTACTGGCGTGGATGTCGTAGGGCCTCTGGGTTCACCAGAAACAGAGAAACAGAACAAAACCTTGAAGACCGAAAGTGAAAGCAAGCAAGTTCAAATACTGTCATCATGAAACACAAAGAAAACGACGGTTAGTCCAGTCTTACCCATCCACGCAGCACCTCAAAAGCCGTCACCCCCAACGACCACCAGTCTACTTCAAAAGCGTAGCCTGTTCCTCCACTTACAAACGACTGGAAGATCTCTGGAGCTGAAAGCAAAGCAGAAAAATCAAGTCTGCAGCAGAAAAAGCTCTTGCTTGACTGACTATAACATGCAAATGTAGAACAAACAGACAAGCTTTCCTTCCCTAAAACTTCCTTAGTTCTCAGAAAGACTGAAAAACTGAGTTTTGCACCTTCTATAATTAAGAACCCACAGTCACGGGCAAAGATTTCGGCAGTGACACGAATGTGTTTGACACTTCAACATTTTTACAGCTTTTAGTCATATAATGAAGAACAAGTTAAACATGCTGAACACCAGCTTCAGGACCAAATGCTACTGCTGGCATTTTTTTTCTATTACGAGCAATATTTCCATCAACGTTCTTTGATGAGCATTTTGAAGTATCACATCAGAAAAGGTTGATGGAAACAGCAAAATTTAAAATAATTTCCTCAGTTTGGCTAAAGAATATTTTACGCTCTCTTGAAGAGGCTTTTGACTTTTCCAAAAAAGAGCTAATGCGCTAAAGGGGAGATGGAAACACATTTTCCAAATGAGTTCTGACGTAGCGAATGTTCCCACCCAGTTGTGGGTCTGTGCCTTACCAGAGACACAAAACTCAGAAAAATATCTAAGTATAAACCTCCAGACTGGTTGATTCGCTCCAAACCAGTAGATGGAAATGCCCAATTCATTTTAAAAGTTCACTCAAAATTTGGAAACATACTGTCCATTGGAGTTTCTGGTTGAGAACTGACCACATGTTCTTCAGATCTGGGCCTTATGTTACAGCAGGTCCAAATTTTCCGTTTCAACAAGGCGAACTGTCACAGCAAAACCTGATGCTGTAAAGTTTGCGAAACACATTTGCGTCAGTGTTGAAACGCTTAATTGGAGCAGTTTATTAATGACAAACATTATAAAATCCACAAAGTTAGAAGTCTACATAAAGGCTGGGATGCCAGTGATTCAATTTAAAGAAATTTTTAATCCTGGCCATATCATTTGTAGAAAAAACAACCTGTCTGTGTTCAAACTCTGGCATTAGGCCAGTTTTCCTGTTCCTAGCCTATAAAGGTGTCTCTTTTCTTAGAGCACTGCTGTTCTTGCAGAGGAGGAGCAGCTATTTAAAGAACACAACGGCGCATAAATGTTACCCATGTAGGGCTTGGTTCCAGCCAACGCTGTGGCTCGCTCTCCGTCCTTTATTATGGTAGCTATGTTGAAGTCTGTCAGGTGAGCATGACCTGAGAAACGGAAACAAAAAACATCATCAAAATAGGGATGGGACATTTAATGTGTTAATTTCAATTAATTAATTCTATAGATTTTAACGTGTTGAAAATTTTACCGCAATAATATTTTTTTATATACAATGGTTCTGGCTGGAACCTTTGTATTCGCACATTTCCAGTACACCCGTAAATCTGACGCACACGTCCGTAAACAGCGATGGACAACAAAACCTGCATCTCTCGGCCCACTGGGGGTAAATTTTTGTTTCAAAAAACGATCTGATGGGACGCTGGAAAAGATTGTTGTGTTCAAGTCGTGCTAAAAGGAGTCGGCGGATCAGCAAAGCTATTCAAGCCTAAAACAGCATCTCAGTGCTAAACATGTTGGTATAACAGCACTTTACACCAATCTGATGGTTGAACAACCTAAATAACAGATTACAGATCATAAATATCTTTGTTGTTGAACTCATATGTCTATTTATTCAATAACTTAGCAGCAAAAAGGGTTTTTAAATTGAAAATGTTACTTATTTTGTCAATATATGGTTTTCGATTAAAATGCGATTAATTGCAATTAATTAAATACAGATCCTGAAATTAACTCGATTAAGAATTTTAATCTTCTGCCTTTTATATATCCATATAAAAGATGTCTCCACTGAGAACACAGTGGAAGTGAAATTCCTTGTTTATGTGCACAAACTTGGAGAATAAAACTGATTCAGAAACATTCAGCACCCATTGTTAATAGGAATACATAGAAAAACCGTAAATTGTTCCAGCATGTAAACAAAATAAATCAAAAGAGACATTTCAGCAAACCGGATCAGTGTGAACTCATTATTTTGGACTTCAGTGAAATCTTGCAGACTTTTTTGTATCGTCACTGCTGTGACTCATCAGTAAGAAGCACATTTGTTAAAGCAATGATGGAGTTTCAGTGTTTTCTGCAACGTCTGCAGCTGAAAATGCTTCAATTATTATGTGCTCCTTCGAATTAAAGACCAAAAGGACTGGATTATGTAACAGAATAAAAGAGGAATTGAAAACAAAACTAATATAATAGTTTGTACTTGAGTTTAAAGGCCCTTTCTACTTAGTATTTACTTAAGAGGTATTAGCCAAATGTATGAATATGCAGGGTCCTTCAGAGGAAAATACATTCAGAAGCAGAGTGTGATCCAAAAAATATAGAAGAAAAAGTTTGGAGCAAACAGACATATAAGGGTCGCCTGCGTTTATAAAATCAAGGTTTTTCACAGTTTTCACAAAAACAGTTCAGCGAGGTTTGCTGGTTAATTTATCTACATCAAGCCAGAGGTTTTGACAAAAAAGCTGTACAAATTTTTAACCCTAATGTTCAATTCGTGTTAAAAAAAAAAAAAAAAAAAAAAAAAGGTTAATTTATCAATCTTGCCAACAGGTTGTCAAAGCAGCTTCAGCAGGAAAAACTCTCATCAGCCTTTTCATGTCTCACATCATGGAGTTCCCTTTTATTCACAACGGTGCTTCAGTTCAGTTCAGCTTGCAGACATCTGTATCCGCACAGGCTGCATCGGGTTCAGATCAGGGCTTTGACTAGGCCATTACAACACCTTGACTATTTGCTTTTTCAGCCAGTCTGCTGTAGATCTGGTGCTGTGTTTGAGACCACCGTGCTGGTGATGGCCCAGTTTGGGTCAAATTGGTCTCTTATTTGAGCACAGATTTGGAAAACAGAGGAGTTCATGATTAAAACAAGAACCCAACCACAATGCTTTTCATGAGCTGGTGTGAGCTGTTTGGTTTTCTTCAAACAGCTCTACTCTAAGAGGTGTTGTGATTCATTCAGATGCAAGAATCGACTGTTCAGCAAGGCATGCTGAATCCTCACTTCAAGCCATATTTATTCAGACTTTTTCTCAGGCCAACAGAGCCTGAAAAGGAGCTCATCTGAGAACTTCCCCATCTGACTTTAGGGATTAATAAGCTGAGATGTTCCCTTCCTGAGCGGAGCAGCAGCTTTCCTAAATGTTCTCCACTTGAGAATAATCTTTCTCTTTGTAAAGTGATGGATTTCAAACAATTTGTAAATGACCTTAGACCCTTCCCAGATTAACAGGGAGCAACATTCGCTTTGTCTCAGGATGACGCTGCTGTCTTCCCAGCTCGGCATTGTGTTAGCATGCACCTGTGTGCCCCAGACCAGCAAACTGCTGCTTGTATAGAGGCGATCACACTGATGATGATCAGTGAGGCACCTCAGTACTACTCAATATTACTGAAACAGCAAGAGTATGTGCCTAAAGCGGTAGTGTCCAAACCTTTTGCCAGATTTCTGGCCAATTTTTTGCCAAAAATGTCAAGATGAAAGTACTCAGAAGACCCCAAACTTTTATGATTTTCATCTAAATGTTTTTTTTTTTAATGTTTTTTGTTTGTTTTATTTTATTCTTACTCAACAAAAACAATTTAAAAATATTTTATTGAAGCAAGACAAAATAGAAAAGAGCTTTCTCATTTCATTAAAATCTCGTTTAGTTTTTTGTTGAGCAAGAAATAAATGAAAGAAAAAAAGTAAATTACTGTAGATCTGAAACATAAATAAGCTCTCGCCGGTTTGGCCAGTAAAACAAGAAAAAAAAAAAAAGATATGATTTTATATTCCTCAGGTTTGTTATCTCTGACTAGATGTTTTTTGTGTATATTTAAAGCAACAAAAACAGAGTTTTCCCAACTCCTAATTTATGTAACCAAGTGTAATATTTATGAATATTTATGAAGTCACTGGTTTTGTGTAGCTCTGTTCACTATCAAACTCAATTAAAAGCAAAAAAGATGATAAAAGATAAACAGATTTCCCATTTTAAGTTGATTTGATCTTTCATTTAGATGCCTCGCATCAGTGAAATTTTTTAATATGAATCTGCATCAAATCACTGAGCTGGTAAAACAATTTTATGCCGTTCTTCAATTCCGTTTGAGGCCCACAAACGGCCCGTGAACCACACTTTGGACACCCCTGGCCTAAAGCATGCAAAAAGTGGGCTTTGGGTTCATAAAATGACAAGAAAATTAGTTTATAGGGAATATCAGAACATTTTCTCAATAAAAAAATAAAATTTTTGTCCAAGAATATTGATTATTGGATTATTGCAGAGCTTTAAATGTGAATTATTGCAAACTTTGAATTATTGTTAGCATAAAATGATCCATATGACTTGAGTTACATGCATTTTACAACTGCAATTTACACTCTGAAGTAGAGCAGGAAGCAACAGAAGCAGCCCAGAACTGAATCTACACCTGCAGAGAGCCACTGAGAACAAACCGTTCATTTTCTTACCTTGTTCATCTAATAGGATATTGTCCGGCTTCACATCTCTGAAAGAAAAAAAAAAAAAAAAACATAAAACAAAGACGTCATTTAATCACCTTGATGTTAAGACATAGTCAAATGAAGTTTAACTGTTCTTAAAGCCTCTTTAAAAGTACCAGCAGAGCTGTGAAGATCGGGTTTCATGTTCATTACATTAACTAAAAGTGTTTTGTCTGCTCCTCAGTTAACACATTCTGAAACCGTGCTTCAAGATGTCATCACATGTGGGAAAGCCTGGGATTAGATATATACAGTATGTGTAGATGTGAAAGTCTGTAGGAGGTGTGTTGGAGGCTGATGCATGTGTGAATTACGTGTTGGTGCAATATTGTGTCAGTAAGAGCACAAGAGGGAGGAGAGTCTTTCATTTCAAAACGCTGCCTGAGGGACTTTATGCACAAGAATCGTCAAACCTCTCTGCAGGTTTCCCCAAACAGGCTGATTACGCCGGGGCTGCACTAAACACACGACTTTTACCAGCCGCTTCAGAGTCTGCATGCTTGTGTTTAACTTCCACGTCACACTGCAGCACAAAAACACATGCAGCTTCCATGCCGACAAGGATGCTATGTTGATGCAAACACCCTCTGCCTTTTAAGCCTCGAAGGAGAGAGGAGGAGGTGGGGGTGGAGGGGAGAGTCATCCAACATACCGGTGCATCTTAATATATCAGGATATCATCAAAAATTTATTTTAGGATTTTAGGATATAGATTAACTACAGACAGGATGATGTATTTCAAGCATTTATTAAAGAGATGATGAAAACCCAAAACTGTACATTTGAATGTTACATGAGACCAATAAAAAAGGGGATTTTAACACTAAAACATCAGGCATGTACTGTTTAGTCTATGCAGTCAGTGCTAAGTCTGAGCTCCTATTGCATGAATTACTGCATCAATGCGGCGTAGCACGGCGGCGATTAGCCTGTGGTTCTGCTGAGGTGTCAATATTATTTACACCTCCAGAGGTTTGCTGGCCAATCAAGCATGGTGGTACCATGGTCATTAAGGCATGAGTATTTCCACAAAGCTCCTCCTCGAAACTACAGTCTCCAAGCTGAGCTTCCACCTCTCAGAGCATCCCTCCCCTGTGACTCCCCCACTTAGCTCCTCCAGACTAGCGACAGCACTAATTAGCAAACACAAGGAGGAATTGTGCATCTGCTGAGCTTATCATAGGATCTACATCTCAGGCCAATGCTTGTAAGAACGGTTGTAAACAGCATGATGGAGAAACACTGTTATGATGTGCTGAAGGCGGCGTGTTGGAAAGAGCAGGAGCTTCTTAAAGAGACAGAGGCCAATTTCAATGCATCACATTGCGAGGTCATATATCTTTTAAGTTATGTTTGATATATACAACATTTTTATAAGAACTGATGGTAACATAGTTAATGATTGTGCTGTAAAATGACACTATGTTCCTGGAAAATACATAACACCGCCCCTTTAAGAGATTTATAACAACTAACTTGTGACACTTGTAGCCAATGTTATCATACGTTTCTGTGTCCAGGCTCTTGAAGCACTGACTTCCATACCCTGTGAATCTCCCCTAAACTCAATGCACCTTTTTCACCACACTTTTTCCTTCCACCAAATTTTCCTTATTATGCTGGGATGTAGCAGTCAGCTTCTTTAGCAATGACCTTTTAGTTGCTTATCCTCCAGTTGAGTTCCCCACGATTGTTTACGTCATAACATTTTTATTATAACAAAAAAAATTGTACATTTTGTTCAATGTATGCTTAAAGAATGTATGTAATACAAGCTACCCAAAAAAATACATATTATTTTCGACAAACTTAAAGCAGGAGGTGATTTATAGAAATGATTGGAATAAAAGTAAAAATCAACACGAGGAATTCTCCGGTTCTTCCTTCCTTTTTCTAATAAGACTAATTTTACCTCTTTGTGACAGCTGACTGTTGCTAGGAGACCAGAGAGCCTTCTTCATTAAGTTGGTGCAACAAAAAAATGGTGTAGTGTATCCTACTGTCAGAAACTTAAACGCTGGAACAACACAGAGAAGATGCAAAGGCCACGGATACCCGGCAATGGGATTACAGCTCCTTTCCAGCAGAGAGAGGCTGTTAAACATCAAAGCGCCGCTCACTAATTATATTAACACCTACTGAATGCGCATTAGACGACAGGAAAATCAGAACGGGAATACAGAGGCTACTGGTGTGGGATTTAAGAAGAAAAAAAATTGCAGCTGTAACGTGAAAATGGGTAGAATATTTGCGACATTCACATCGCATGAACCTGCACCTACTCTGCAGGTCGTCGCCTATCAGCGAGCCAGATGATAACGGACTGCTGGGAGCTGTAGGGGTGGGTATATTTTTACAGCATATACCTCTGTCTGAGCACCTAAAAATAGCTGCAGATACACATCGGCAGGGGAGCATTCAATCATGTGTTAAGAGGCAGCAGCTCCTGAGCCTGAGTTACAGAAAAGGGGTTTATTTCTAGGATCCGTATCTAAATCTGAAATCTGGAGGATCTGACTGTAAAGAAAGGGGAGCCATGGAAGCATTATAAACTGCTCCATTTATATTATATTTTTAGTATTATTGCTATTCAAACCGGGCAGGAGTGCTGAAATTTAAACAAAACATTTGTAATGGTTTCTAACTGACCTCTTTTTACACATAAAACCCTGGTTTCAGGTAAACAAAACATCCCAACTCCCCAGCATTCAGTTACAGACGAGGAAATGCGAGACTGAAAGCTGGAGACACATTTAACAAAAAAAGGAGTCAATGGATCTGTTGTGTGAGAAGCGAAACCCACTTGACATGTGAAAAGGATGCGCGTTTCATGCTGACGGCTCTACAACCCATTAAAAGCGGGACTGGAAGAACTCCCTCTTGAGTCATGAGGAGGAGGAGAAAACAAGGAGAGATCCCGCAGAGCAGCTATTGGTTCTAAGCAGGCAAATACATTCGAGTGAAACAGATGTGAGTGAAGATTCCTGCACCTCATGTCAACCTGTCATCATTTTTCCAACACAGATTTACAGAGTTTTATTTGCTTTTCTAGAAAACCAAAAAGTATAAATGCTAAAATTTACAATTATGGCGAATATTGACAGATATTTCTAACTCCCAGTTATCACCAAACTCTGCCATCTGGGTTTCTCATGCAGCTACAGTAAACTAAATCACTCACCTTCAACAACATCAAGCTGAATGTAAACATTACTGGTAATGGAGAAAAAGCAGCTAAAGTCCAAATCCAGCTACCTGCAGCAGTCAACCGGTCCAAAACACTGCACAGCTTACAAGATGTAACAACACACTGGTACTGTTGAGGCCGTGGGGAATTCCCAACATCTGTGTTTTTATGGTGCAATCAAGGACATCTCGTGCATTGGATTGTTGAAATATCAAAACAGTTTCAAAGTGATTTAAACCATTTTTGCTCTCAAATGTCTGAACAGTCTGGTTAAAAAGTTTCTAAATGACAACACTGACCATTTACAGGTACATGCTTCATGAAAGTCCATAAAGCCACTTTTGCCTAATAGAACTCACTTCTGAAATGTTTAGCCATTACAATGCTTTCTACTTTATGGCAGCATTGAACCAAAACAGTAAAAACAAAAACACACACCCCCAAATTTGTTATAAAATTCCCCAAACATTCTTAAAGGGGATCTATTTTGTTTCCTTTTACGCAAGCTGGGATACGTCTTTTGGCTACACAAACCATGTTTATCAAATTTTTGCACAAAATCATTCTCAGAAAATAAGATTTCATCTCCTCAGTTCTGCCTCTTTTGAGCTCCTTTCAGAATGAGCTATTTTAAGGTCTCCTGTCACTTTAAATCCAAACAAGCTTCTGGTGGCCACGCCCCCCAACTGAACATTTACATTTTCACTTTATACATGTGAAAATGGCAGCAAACAGATGCACAATGGTACAAACGTACATCTTTGACCCTGAGAGAGACTCAGAAGCAGAAGAAGTGGAGGCCACTGCACAACCATCAAGGAGGCAGCAGCGGCTTCTGAATGATTAGTCAACAAAACACTGTTTTTCAGCAGCCATTCTCCAGCGCATACAGTGGTAAAACCAGCTGACCAGTTTCACTTAGGTTGCGAGGTGAGGGGCTGGGCTTGAATGGGGTTGCTAGGTAACAGGGCAGTGCCCGCCGTTTGTGACTTAATAACGGGGAGGTTTTTGAAATGACTTGAAATTCATCCAGAGAAATCAAACTCAATGGGAGAAATCTCAGACAGAGCACTGAAGGAAGATGAGAATCAAGCTGAATAGCGTAGGAAGGGAATGGCCAGATGAGTGTTTTGGTTTTTTAAAACTTTTTGTGCTGTATAGTGTTGTATATTCTTTAAGTTCAATTGGTTTAACTTTACTTTTTTTTTTTTTTTTTTTTTTTACCAACAATGTTATAGCAAAGAAGCCTGGTTTTAAAGGGGCAGTATTATGTAAAATTGACTTTTCTGAGATTTAAATCATGTTATAATATTATTCCTTCATCAAAAACATACCTGGAGTGTTGCCTTGATTCTTTCATGCATGTTTGAGAAATCCTTTAATCTCCCGTGGCAACCATCCAGCTGTGCAAAACACCTGGATGGACCTTGCACCACCTTTGAGACCCAGCTCCTCCTCGGAGCTGCAGTTTCTAAGCTTCTGCCTCACAGAGCGCCCCTCCCCAATGACTTCCCCACTCAGCTCCTTCAGACTAGCCAGCAGGAATTAGCAAACACCTGGTGAAACTGCGCATCTGCTGAGCTCATTATATGAACTGCTTCTCAGTGCAACACTGATTAAAATGTTGCTTAAAGGTTAATAGAGGAGCTGGTATGGTGACTTCCTGAAGGCGGAGTTTCAGAAAGAGCAGGAGATTTTAAAGAGACAGAGGCCCAATTTCAAGGCAGTACATTACAAAGTAAAATTTCTTTTAAGTCATATTTGATACATGCAGCATTTTAGTAACAACTAAAGTCATGTAGTTACTTGATTGTGCTCTAAAATGATTCTATGTGCCTGGAAAATACATAATACTGCCCCTTTAACTTATTACCAACAAACAGCTGGATAGTGCTCTTTAAGCGACCATGTCTCTATCTGGACCAAATAAGATTTTTTTTTTTTAATGTCCCATAATTAAATGTGTTTTCAACAAAACACGTTCATCATCGTTTTCATGATATTTGCAGGATTAACATAAAATGCCCCAAAAACAGCCTCAAACTGAACTTTCTACAGTTTGGGTTTAGCTGCAGACCCAGTTTTCAAATTGGTACAATTGTGGGTCACAGAAGTAGGGAGGACTGGGAGCATTTTTTATTTTGATAAAAAAAGCACAGAAAGTTTGTTTTGCAATTTATTGGTTTCAGTATTTCATTACCGATTTGTGGTGTTGTGTTTGCATCTTATCTTTTTTCCACATTTTCACAAAAGGACAAACCTTCACATAAACATTTCACCACAATACTTTTATCTGCAGCAGCTGCTGATGCACCGAGTCTTGTGCAGCTGGTTTTTTTCTGCAAAGTAACACCGTTTTATCCCCTCTGTTATTAGCAAGAGAACCGCAGCCTGCTTGTAAGACAGATCGAGGAGAAGCACACGTATAGATCTCTCACCATCACTTCAGAGGAAATAAAACTGAAACTCCTCACAACATTAATAATGTAGGTACACATGCGCACACGCCCCAAAGTTGTTTGAAGGTAAAAATGTGGCCCAGACAAGGTTTGCAACAGCATTCAAACAACATTTTAGCCATCTGTGGCACTAAATCAGAAGTCTGTTGGGGTCTTCGCTCTTTTACTCACCAAACTGCAGACACACTCGCTGTATTGCTGCACTCAGCATTTCTGTGCAGAATAAACTGTGCATACTGGAGGGTGCACTGATTAAAGATGATGTATGGCTGCATTTATAAAAAGAAGCCCTGTTCTTCATTTAGGAATGTAGGATCCCACAGCATGACCCACATCACTAGTTAGAAAAACTCCTTCAGCGTGAGGCGATCAAAGCTTCTATGGTCTTAACACCAACTAAATACGGTTTTCTATTTTGCACGACCTCGATACAATCTTTCTGTTCCTCTCCTCCACGCTGTACATTATAGAAGTAGTTTTCCGAGATGACAAACACAAACACCCAAAATTGTACGACACACCAGGTGACAACTGGGCAGGACTCATTTGGACCAAATCAGGCTGCGGTGGCATGCTAGAAGATCAAAAACCTCAGCCTCAGGCCTGTGTGACCTGGCTTGATTCAGATCCCACATTATGAACATCTTGCAGAAAAGCCCGATATGAACCATATCTGGTTTTTTTTTTTTTTTTTTTTTTTTTTTTTTTTTTTTTGCCAGGTTGATCTGAATAGCCTTGCTTTATTAAAAAAAAATCTGAAAGCTGCATATTAAAAATAGTTTGATTATATTAAAGAACAAGGATGAAAAACAAAAATGAGAACATATCTGTAAGGGGCAAATACTTTTTCACAGTATTTCAGCTTTGAAACACAACTGAAACATCATATTAATATCTGTAGTTTCTTGATGGATCAAGATAACAGCAATGTTTAACCAGCTTCTTAACTTGGCTTTAAAGGATTTTTAAAAAGTATGAGCTTCTCACATCTTCTTGGAATATGTTGCATTGATTAGTTGTTTTTACAAAGAAGGATGATTGCCCAGAAACAGCATGGCTGAATGGTTTGGTATTACCCTGTGGGGAGGGTTGTTTCCGGGCAGCAGAGATGATATTTTACAGTAACATGTCCTGGAGGACACCATCGGCTGTTGGCTAGCACTGCTAATCCACCTCATTTGCTTTTGCTTCTCCTCTTTGAATCTCAGAGACTTTAGAGGCTGGAATATGATCCTCGCCCGTTATGATCGATGGAAGAGATGGTTCGAACTTCTTTCTTTTCTCTTTGGTCCCGCTCTGCATCCATGAAGCCTCCTTTTCAACTCCTCTGGGATTTGGGGTCGTAGTTCAGGTATAATTTGAGCTTTTGAGATGCTAATAAGCTGCTCCCAGTTGTTAAAAAAAAAAAAAAAAACAATTCTTTGTTGTCATGGTTATGCATCATAACAACTGTTCAAAAGTTAAAAAGTTCCCATCTGCACAGTATCCAAAACCAGACATAGTCCAAACATGAAATGCATCAACCAAAAAATGATGAACAAAAAGAAACCCAAAGAAAAAAAAATCAGAACAAACAGAGCTACTCCAACATGCTTCCATCATGAGTTGTGCAATTCGCGATAGGATATCTGATAGGAGGATGCTGATTCTTCACCAGAAATACACTGCTCAAGTTGTGCAAAGTACAGTAAACGTACAGCATTCAGAAATAACACACAGAGAGCAGCATGCTGTCTTACAACAGGAAAAAGTATTGACATCTAACAGGAAGTGAGCTCAGTGTGGATCCTACCCTACAGAAATGTCTGCAACACAGCTTAGAAAGAAGATGGTTCAGATGGTTCATGGTTCAGATAAGCTAACACCAGTAAGAACAGATTAATGCTGTTTTCCCACTGAAGCATTTTATTCCAGCTGCACTCAGTCTTAAAATGTAATTCATTCTCTTTTAGCCGATGCTGGAGGAGCAAAGCAGGTGAAACATCAATAACGTTGGTGCAAACTACAGATACAAAATACTATGATACAAAACATCTTGAATGCTAACGCTACCAGATTCAACCTTAACTGTCCTTAAAAGTATTTTTTTAATGCAGGATAAAGGTCTGCAATTTCTGCTGAGGCTTCTTTGAAATTATTTAACAATCTAACCATGATGGATGGTTTAAAGTTGTATTTGGACAGCTCTCTATGTAAGTACTGAGGATGTTGGGTAACTCAGCGTGTACCCTGAAAACAAAACATCTAAAATTCATCTTATTCAAGCATCTGCCTGACAACAGATGCATGAATAAGTCACAACTTTTGTAAAAACTTAAAATCGCTTGCTTATATGAAAGTTTTCCCTTTCTGTTAAATAATGCTGCAAAAATTGCCAAAACTGGCTAAGACAGAGTGTTTTAAATGTAGACGGTAATAGAAAACAATCTCAAAACTAAGCATTTTCTAGCAAATAAAGCTCCAGGAAACCAAGACAAAAGATGAAGTTGTACCTGTGGATGATGTGCTGGCTCTGCAGGTAGTCCAGGGCCAGAGTCATCTCACAGAGGTAGAGTTTGACGGCATCTTCGCTGAACTGGACGTTCTGCTGCAGGTGGTAGCGCAGGTCTCCTCCAAGCAGGAGGTCGACCACCATGAACATGTCCTCCTCATCCTGGAAGGAGTACCTGGGAGCAAACACACCACTTAGCGGTGGGGGGAGAAAGGAAAGCAGATGGCACACAAGCAGAAGCAGAGACTGAGCACATAAACAGCAAACAGAAAGCAGGGCTTGCATGCAGAACACACACATTTAAAGCTCATAGCAAGCATCCTGATGGGTATCTGCAAAGAAGAAAGCCACAGTTGTACTGAGGACATATGAAGCTCCATTTAGAGTTTGTACACTGCAAAAACACAAAACCTTACTGAGTATTTTTGGTCTAGTTTCTCGAGCAAATATCTTGAATACACTTGAAATAAGACAAAACGAACTTACAAGTAACTTTTCAGCAGATATAGGAGCTTGTTTTAAGTCAGTAATTCCTTAACATTGAAGAAAAAGTTCTTCAATGTTAAGGAATATATAAGTGAAATAATCTGCCAGTGAACATTTTTCCCATATAATAAGTTGAAATGTCTTGTTCCACTGGCAGATTATTTCACTTATAACTGGAACCTTTTCATCAGTATTAAGGAATTACTAACTTAAAACAAGCTCCTATATCTGCTGAAAAGTTACTTGTAAGTTAGTTTTGTCTTATTTCAAGTGCATTCAAGATATTTGCACCAGAAACTAGAGCAGAAATACTTGGTAAGATTTTGTGTTTTTGCAGTGCAGAGACCCATAAAACATATGGAAGATGGTTCCTGTTGTTTCTCTGGTCAGATGAGACTAAAATTAAATTTTATGGTCTACATGCAAAACAGTGTGCGGTGGAAAACTAATTCTGCACATCACCGCCCCCCTCTTGAAACATGGTGGTGGCAGTATCATACTGCAGGGATGCTTTTCTTCAGTAGGGACATGGCAGCTGGTCAGAGTTGATGGTAAAATGGATGAAGAACATGGAAAACTTTTAGTCTTTGCGAAGCTGATAGAGATACACCCCATACAAAGCCCAGGTGATGCAAGTTTCTGACCAGAAAAAGACCAAAGGAATTGTCCTGCAGTCCTTCTGTGGACGACGCTGCTGTAGAAAACGCCGAAGAACTCATATCCAACTAAAATCAAAAAGATGTGAGTCAACATTTATGCTAAATGATGTAATACGGATTGAAAAGTGAGTAAAAGTTAGAAAAATGATTCAAGAAGTTGACGTTTCTTTGCATATTTTGTAGCATTGTCTGTGGGTTTGCAATGGGGGTGTCCACCCAGAGGCTAGTGCTGTTCTGTGGGTCATGGCGTGGAAAAATTTGGGAACCCCTGATCTAACTGACCTAAAAGAGAAAAGATTACCCTGATTTAATGTCAGAGTGAGAGAAAGAAAGGTCTGTCACTGATACAGTGTATGTAGATATCCTCTTTTAATAGTTAGCTGTCATCAGCGTAACAACAGATGTTTATCTTATTCAGTGAATAAACTGGTATGTGGTAACTATGGTAACTATTGGACATCTGTACTGCACTCAGCTGGACAAGCTCTAAAAAATCATCATCATCCTCAGCTGGAGAAAGAAGAAGCTCCCACTAGGCCTGATGCAATAAGCAATTAATCAATTAATCGCATGATAAATTAAAATGAGCTTGATCATTTCCATTCTTATGATTACTATTTTTTGAAGGCCAATTTAGTTTACAGAGACACCATAATCCATTTTATTTAAGGTTTCGGGTGTGTTTTATTTTGGATATTTAAAATATATTTTAAAAATTACTGAATAAAACAAAGAATATGGAAAAAAAATTGGAAAAAAAATGGAAAAAAGTGATGGTGAATGAAAAAAAATTACTAAATAAACACAAAAAATGAGAAAAAGTAAATAATGAAATAAAGGCAACTAATAATTGGAAATAAAATGGAAACTTAAATAATAGTGATAATGTTAATTTTTTTTTACAAAATTAAACTTTATTTGTCTTTGAGACGGTGAACTTGCATTATTATGCAATCATCAATATATCACTTGAAAATGGTCTCAAAACAACAATATTATCATTTATCGCAATAATTTCTGGAACAATTTATCGTCCAGTAAAATTATTAGAATTGTGACAGGTCCAGCTCCTGCCATGTTGTGTGGCTCTTCCCTAGAAATATTCCCTGTTCCATCACAGCTGAAAGTGAAAGCAAGTTTGCTTTACACTGAGTTTTATGCTGTACGCCATGCATCATTCAAGCTGTCGAGACATTTCTGCTGTTCATCAATAACCCCAGAGCCGACTCTGAAGCAACTCTTTCCTTGTTTCAGTGATTGATTCTGTGTTTGCATCATTCTTGGCTGCAGTTTAGAACAACGCTGCCTCTTTTGTCAGTGCAACAATAACATACCATGCTGCAGCCTGGGACGACTCCTGCAGCCGTGTTGCTGCTGATCTTATCTGGCCTCCATTTTTCCATCAGGCTGATAAGTCACAGTCAAATCTCAGCTGCAGTGTTTATTCTTTTTCATGTGCATCCAGATAAAGATTGTAACATATGAGCTGCTTTTTGTGAGCAGACAAAGGCGTGAATGATTGAATATGTTCGTTTATTATGTTCTTTGGCCTTTTGTTAAACTGTATAAATGTGCAAACTCCTATTGGCAGGCTTGAAATGTGAAACACACCCATCTAACTACCGTCAAATGCCAATTACAAGCAGAACTTCTGCTTCCTAGAGTTTCTAAAGTAGAAGTGAGATCTTTCATTGATCAGTTTTCGTTCATTAGGCAGACTCCCTGTCCACTGCTGCCATTAACTTTGTGCTCTTTTGCTTTACATAGAATCTACACCTGAACTAGCGCTCACCTTGAGACCAGTTTGAAGCTCACTGAACAGTTCTGTCAATCAGACTTATGAATCATGCAAGTCAAATTAAAACACAGCCACTCAGCGACTATTTAGATTCACTCCGAACAAAACATAAAACCACAAAAGTGAACAATTAA
This sequence comes from Anableps anableps, assembly GCA_014839685.1. Taxonomy (NCBI): domain Eukaryota; kingdom Metazoa; phylum Chordata; class Actinopteri; order Cyprinodontiformes; family Anablepidae; genus Anableps; species Anableps anableps. Next base: position 6,385,869 of record CM026076.1, on the reverse strand, counting down.
AGCAGAACAGATGCTGATTACTCAGCCAAGTAGAATAAAGACAGATTAATAACTTAATATCCCCCAGGTGGGAAAACAATCTGAGCCTCTGTGATTTCTTTCATCAAACTGGGCTTCGTGTGATTGCGGGTGAGCCAGTTCTTCATTTTCTCATCAAAGCTCTTCTACTATGGTGGTATTACTTCTATTTATAGCAGCGGGTTTCCTCTATATCCTCAAGTCTGGCCATGAACACACACAAGGACATTCTGATTGCTCGTATTTAGCAGTGATTTCCTGCCAAAGGGGTGTATGTTTGCAACGGCGCAAAGCAGAAAATAATTCTTTGGCTTCAGGAAAGAAGAAAACAATCATTTTACAGAGCAGTTTTCATATCCACCTGCAGTAAAATGAGATTTACTACATAATTGGTAGGGGGGGGGAGCTGTCTTGCAAAATCGGTTTTGGATTCTGAATATGGCTATAAAACCCACAATTCATCTTCCCTGCTGCTGCTGCATGCTGTCAGTAGGAAATGACTCTTTAGCCACCTACATCAGTCACAGCTATTCAACCTGCCCTGACCTTTTAAAGATCGGCTTCACTGTTAAAACAGCGCAGCCCCGACAGACGGCCGTTTCGCAGGACGCTGTTTGCCTTTGGCTCGGCCACCTTTTCAACAGCTCATTGTCAGACTCTGCTTTCCGGCGTCCTGCTGACAGATGAGCTCCCTCTGAGACGAACCCCTCGCTATCTCTGAGCCCAGCGAAACGAGCTTCCCGGCCCAGCTCCCGAAACGGAGACTGTGGCGTGTCTCTCTCACTCTCTGGCTGTCACTTCCTCCCTCGCTGCGTCTGAGGTGACAGGGAGATGTCGGATAACGGCCAACAACTGGAGCATATAAAAGAGCCAGCGCTGACAAGCAGTGACACTTTCAGGGCTCTTCCAGAGAAAAAGTGGAGAGAGGAAGCACAATTTAATCCCTCATCTTTGGCATCTTTTACCTTCAAATCAGCACAACGAAACTCCTAAAATGTGTCGGTTCTGAGAATGTCAGTAGCAGACTCTGCAGTTATGCAAAAAGGCGAACTTAGAAAAAGAATATGGATGAAGAAGCTTTTTTCGAAAATAGTATATAAAATATTTTCAGAAACTTCAGTCTTGCTATCACCAGGAGCAGGTTAAGGGACAGTTTATCTCTTATAGTGAAAATATTCGGGGCTGCACAGTGGAGAAGTTGGTATTGCTGTTGCCTTACAGCAAGAAGGTCCTGGGTTTGAATTCTGGCCTTGGGTCTTTCTGCATGAAGTTTGCATGTTCTCCATGTGCATGTGGTATTCTGTCTTCCTCCCACAGTCTAAAAACAAAACTGTTAGATTAATTGATTAACCAGAACCAAACATGGAGAAGCAGCTTTCAGTTTTTATGCACCACAAATCTGGAACAAACTCCCAGAAAACTGCAAAACAGCCGAAACACTGAGTTCCTTCGAATCAAGGCTAAAAACCCTCCTGTTTAGAGTTGCCTTTGATTAATAGTAAGTGGAACATTGATCAGTATTTTTGAATCATATTTGCTTGATGATCTTTATGATTTTGATGTATATTTTTATGATGTAGAGCACTTTCAACTGCCTTGCTGCTGAAATGTGCTATACAAATTAACTTGACTTGATAACTCTAAATTGTCCTTGGGTATGAGTAAGTGCATGGTTGGGTGTCTCTGTGCTGCTCTGTGATGGACTGGTGACCTGTCCAGGGTGTACCCTGTCTGTTGCCTATGCCCAGTGGAGATAGGCACCATCCTATTGGATATTTACCAAATGGATGATTATCTTCCAGTTGGCAACAAGTTATTTAACCACAACTGAAGCAATGAGAAGCTTCACATTTCCTAAACATCCATCTTGAAAGACACATCCTATCATCGCAGATGAGATGTTAGTCTGAGTCAAAGAATTGGGATCAAGATGAGAAAATATCTAAGGAGATTGCAGAAACTACTAAAATTGGCTCAAGAGTTGTACAACGGATTATTTAGAACTGAAAGGAAGGCGTCTTTGAAGAAGAAATGTGGTTGGAAAAACCCCTGAATGACCGTGATCGGTGATAACTTAAACATCAAAGAAAAACAACAGCAGAAATCTTGTTTAATAGTGAAAGTAAGAGCCTTTCCACGTGTACAGTGTGAAGGAAACTCAAGGTGTTGTGACTGAACAGCTGTGGTGGTTTTCTTAAGGCTACAATCAGTGAGGCTAACTGAAGAAAAAGGCTAAAATTTGCAAGGTTGCAATGTACACAGGTCATATGAGCTGATGAGTCCAGATTTACCCTCTTCCAGAACGATGGGCGCATCAGGGTAAGAATAGAGGCAGATTAAGTGATGCACCCATAATGCCTAGTGTCTATTGTACCATTCGGTGGGGGCAGCGCTATGATCTGGGCTCACTACAGTTGGTCTGGTCCAGGTTCAGCAACATTATGAGGTCAGCTGACTACCTGAATATACTGAATGACCAGGTTATTCCATCAATGGTTTGTTTCCTCCCTGATGACACGGGGTTATTCCCAGATGACAATGCCAGGATTCATGGGGCTCAGATTGCGAACGAGTGGTTCAGGGAGCAAGAGACGTCATTTTCACAGAGTTCAGACCAGAACCCCATTGAGAATCTCTGTGATGTTCTGGAGAAGGCTTTGCACAGAGGTCGGACTCTCCCATCATCAATACAAGATCTTGGTGAAAAATTAATGCAACACTGGATGGAAATAAATCTTGTGACATTGCAGAAGCTCATCGAAACAAAGCCACAGCAAATGGCGGTCCAACGAAACTTTAGAGTGTGGGACCTTTTTTTTTTATGCCAATTTTTTTGTCCAGGCTGTGTATATAAGGAGTTCTTAACCACTGTTAAATACAGTGGTGGATCGGGGATGCTGTGGGCCTTTTTCTCCAATAAAATACCCTGAGAACCTTGTTAGAGGGCTAAGCATCATGAACTCTTTTGAAATACTTACAGATTTAAAAAAAAAAAAAAAAATACAAAAAAAATCTGCTGAACTCTACCAGAAACTAAAAATGGGGCTATAACTAGGTCTTTCAGCAGGATCCAAAACAAATGGCCAAATCCACACAGAAATGGTTCACCAAACAAAAAAAAAGAAACCTTATTTCATGGCTGCCTCACTCCTTGGGTGCTGGATCATGTATTTATTGGGAAAGAAACAGCATAATCTGCACTTGGAACAGACTTAATCAGAATGGTGTTTCATAATGAGCACAAACGAATATGAATGAACACCTCTGTGGTCAGGGTACCTGCCCACAACCATGAGCAGAACACATGGAAAGGCCAGTACTGAACTAAGCTGGAACAGTTACTGCCACAAAGAGAGGAGGGTTACTGGCTGGAAGGAACACAAGACAGAGGCTGAAATAATCAGGCCACAATGACAAATGAGTTCTGGGAGGCAGAGAGGGAAATAGGAGGACAGCAGAAGAGGAGAAACAGTTTTAAAGGAAAAAGCCGGAGAGAAATGAGAGCTTGTGGTTCTGTTGGCTCGGGCCGTCTGCAAAGTTTCAGTGGCCTATATAAGGCTGAGGACTGGCTGCATGATTCAATCACGAGACACTTGCTTGCTCCACTGAGGATTCCTCCAACAATGATCTGACTGAGCGCTGCCTCTCCTCTCTAAAGCTCCTGAGTCACCTTAAAACACCTCCGCTGACCTGATTTCACAAAGTGAAACTTTAAGAGCTGTGTCCTACAAAATGCCCTGGTTTAAAAGGAACGCGGAGAGCCAGGACAAAGTAGTCTGAGCAGGAGTCCTTCAGGGAAGTATCCTGCCTGCATTCCTTTTTTCTCTTTAAAAACTTTTAACCACACCTCCTCCTGCAAGAATCTCAAAACCACCAAACAGAACAAGTCAGATCAAATCAAGTCTAGGAAGACGAGCAAAAAGCAACAACTATCAAATAATGAGAAGAAATTGTGAGTTTGTGGCAAGTTGCTTGAAAGAAACTGCCTGAACATCCACGCTACAATTAGTTTTTAGCTATCTGTTGACAGAACAGGAGCTTTTCTGCCTGAACGAGTCATTAGTCAGAGTTACTACAGTCTTCGGGTGGTGAGGGTCAGACTGGAACTGTTGGCCGGATTGTTGCGTTACCCAGTTACAATGAACCAATAGCATATAGCACATTTACTTTTTGTCACGTTAATAGAACAAGCTTCAAAGCATTTAGCATTTTAAAATTCTTTACAAATGCAAGTCTGTAAAGTGTTGTGTGTGTTTGTACTTAGCCCCCCTGAGTCAGTTCTTGGTGGATATACCTTTAACTTCAATTACAGCAGCAAGTCTGTTGGGAGTTTGAACATTGAAAGACTGAAGTCTTTGCCCAGTATTCTTTCATTGAGACTGGATGGGGAGCATCTGAACAACAATTTTTAAGACTAGTCACAGATTCTTGAGTCTGGATCTAGGTCTGGACTTTGACCAAACCATTTGCTCTAACATTTGCACTAACTCTGAACCATCCCAGTGCAGACATCGCTTTATGTTTAGTGTCGTCTTGTTGGAAGGTGAACTCCCACCTCAGTCGCATCTAACAAGTTGTCTTTCAGGATTGCAAAGAAGTTTAGCTCCATCCATCTTCCCATCAGGATCTTTTGACCAGCGCATCTTCATTCATGTTTTCTATGTCCCCACATGGGTTTTCGTAAATTGCAAACATGACTTTCTTCTTGCCACTTTTCCATAAAGGCCAGACTTGTGGATTGCTCGACTAATAGTTGTCCTGTCGACGGATTCTCCCACCTGAGCAGTGGATTTCTGAAGCTCCTTCAGAGTTATCATGGTCCTCTTGGCTGCTTCTCTGAAGCTTTCCTTGTCAGTTTAGATGGACCTCCATGTCTTGGTAGGTCTGCAGTTGGTCCATCCTCCTTCCATGCTGAGACGATGGATTGAACAAACCTCTGTGAGATGTTGGGTTATGTTTTATAACCTAACTTTGCTTTAAACTTCACCAGAGCTTTCTCCTGGCTATGTCAGATGTGTTTCCTGGTCTTCATAATGCTGTTTGTTATTGAAGTCTTCACACTCGTCCCTAAATTGGGTTGTTGACATCTGTACACCAACATGCAGGATACAACCTGGCTAAATGGAAGCCCACAAAGCACCCCCCTAGCGATCCATCAATGCTGTCTGATGTGCGCATGGGGCGTGCTCTGTGTCTGTGGCTTTGACTGTCACACCATTGCTCCACTCGTTATGTCACGCCAACTCCTTGCAAATAGGTCCAGCAAGTTATTTCATTAAGGTGATTTTGTTATTGAGTCAGCAAGAATCTCACTCAAGGTCATTTGCCATGACTGGAAGATGTGTGATGCATATTTCATGGATTTCATTGATCATGAGAATTAATTGTCTTCGTCCCTCTCTTTCCCCACACCCCATATCTACTCTTGTCCATAGGCTTCTCACCTCCCGCATCGACTACCTCAACTCTCTTCGCTTCAGTCTTCCTCAAAAATCCCTCCATAAGCTTCAAGCAGTACAGAATTCAGCTGCTCAGATCATTTCTAAAACCACATCTTTTTACCACATCACCCTAGTCTTACAGCAGCTCCTGTGGCCCCCTGTCAAATTCAGAACACAACTAAAAATTCTCCTGAATACATTCAAGGTAACTCTCAACCTTCCTCCTTGCTACCTTTCTGATCTCCTTCACATTTCTACGCAACCTTACATTGCTGTCCTCGACTCATTTTACTGTTCCTTCTGCTCGCTCCCGGCCTGCTCCCTAACTCTGGACATTCACAAAACTGATACTCTACCTCTGTTCAAATGCAAACTCAAAACCTATCTGTTTAAGACTGCTTACTCACTGAGATCGCCTAATCCTTGCAATTGCCAATGTGTACTGTTTTATTTTGCTTTTTGCTATTCTGCTTGATCTGCAGTGTCCTTGAGTGATCTGAAAGTCACTTCTAAATATAAATGAATTATTATTATTATTATTATTATTATTATTATTATTATTATTATTGCTAATATAATTATCTGTGTGACCAAAGATGTCTTAAAGCAACAGTACTATGTGTTTTCCAGGCACATAAAATCATTTCATAGCTTTAATCAAGTAACTATGTTACCTTCAGTTGTTACTAAAATGCTTTATATATTAAATATGACTTAAAAGAATTTTGACTTCGTAATTTATCGCCTTGAAATTGGGCCTCTGTCCCTTTAAAAACTCCTGATCTTTCTGAAACTTCGCCTTCAGGAAGTCATCACAACAGCGCACCTCTATTAACCCTTTAACAACGTTTTTACCAGTTTTTCACTGAGAAGTACCTCGTATAATGAGATCGGAGGAGCTGCGCCTCGAAGGTTGAGCTCGATCCACTCAGGTGTTTTGCACAGCTGAATGGTTGCCATGGGAGAATAAAGGATTTCCATCATGCATGAAAGAATCAAGACAACACTCCAGGTATGTTTTTGATGAGGGAATAACATTACAACATGATTTAAAGCTCAAAAAAGACGATTTGACATAATACTGCCCCTTTGAGGAGGAGATCGTCAGCCGTCCTGAAAGCTCATTCTCCATTAGTCTGTGTTTCCTCCCACCTCCATGCATCTTCTGTATCAATCTACTGTAAATATCTCCTGTGACCATCCCCACTACCCACAGCCTATTACAGGCCTTGGTAAAACCGCTGACTCAGTTGTTCCATATTCTACCCAGGCCTTGCTTCTTACAGGCTTGAAATCAATATTCTAATGGGAACAGGATGGAGCACATCCATCCTCACTATCACCCGCCCTCGTTTTCTGAATCCTCTGCAGAGGAGGAGAGATAACTGAAGGCCCAAATACACCCTCGTCCAGCTGACTTTCCTTTGTTGTAGCACTTGATTTTGTGGACTTTTTGGCAAAGGTGATGTTTAAAAGCGATGTTTTCTGAAAGGAAGTGAGGTGACGCAGAGAAAACTAATTGTTCCCCTTTTCCTACTGTTAAATTTTTACTTTTCATTAACATAGAAAGTAATCCTCCATCAGTTCTTCTGTTTCTTCTGGTGCACTCTGCTCTGTCTTCTCAAACCTCCCGTCAGTCGTGGCAAATGGTCGCTCGTACTGAGCCCAGTTTTGGTTCTGCTGGAGATTTCTTCCTGTTAAAAGGGAGTTTTTCCTCTACACTGTTGCTACATGCATGCCTGGTATGAGGGATTGCTGTTGAGTTAATGACGTTTGCTGTTGCTACGTGCTCGTCCAGGAGGAGTGAATGCTGCAACTTAATGACTCAATGCAATCTGCTGGGTTTCCTTAGACAGAAACTTTTTAATCTAATTTGATTAATGAACTGAACTAAATGTGCTGTTTGATAGCTAGGATCAATTGGAATGTATCTCTGATTGAACTGAAATGACTTGTTTGTGAAGTGCCTCGAGACAACATTTGTTGTTAATTGGTACTCAGGACCCACTGTCTTTTATGTTTTACATGTTTCTGCTCCAGCACATCTGATTCCAATGATTGCATTACTTCCTCACAATACCATCAACCACTGCAGAAGCCTGTTTATCACCTATTCATCTAATAAGTGAAGTGACCTCAGGGGAATACCTAAAACATGCAGGACAGTGGGCTCTGAAGTCCAGGATTAATTAGCTACAATATATAGGACATAGTTTAGCCTTTAGCTTGCTTATTGTTAACTTTGATCATTATATCTAGCTAATGAAAACCGAAGATTCAGTTTCTCTGAGAATTTGAATATTAATGAATGAATTACAGAACTGTTAAGGCACCAACAGCCATGGGGAAGATGAAGCAGATAGTCACTGTAAGCCGCAAGAATGCTCGCATAGTTCTGTATGCAAGCATGTAAATGGAACATTGAGTGGAAGGATAAAGTGTGCAAGTAAAAGGTTCTTGGTTCTGACATAGCATTTCTGAGAAAGTACATCACGTCCATAGTGAAACATGGTGGTGGTAGTGTTATGGTCTGGGGCTGCTTGGATAGCATTTTCCCCTTAATAAATGAAACTATTACTATTCTTTACAAATGTTATCTTTGTCAGATAACATTTATCATGTATAAAATTTGTTTCATGATCTCAAACTTTTACGGGTGACAGAAAAGCAAAAACAGAAGAAATCTGTAATAGAAGTATGAAAATCAATTAACTTTCATTGATATCATTATGAACTGAGATGCACTTTAATTGTTTTCTAAATGTAAAGATGAAAGAATGTAAAGATGACCTCTGCACTTAAGTTTTTCAAATATTATAAAGGAGAAGAAGGAATCAGTGTTTTCTCATGTGTTGCAAATCCTTTCAGGGATTTGCGAGGATTTGGTGTGCAGCAGGTGATGATTAATTTTTTTTTCCTCCTGTGAAGTAATCCATTCGGAGCACCCTCAACTCCTACACAAGGTTTCTGTGAAGTTAAGGAACAGCTGCAGCAATTACGGCGGGCTGCGGACTTAACACGGGCTTCAGGCAGCCTTCGCCCCACTGATGGGATTCACAGAGGGCTTTCACAAGGTTGCATCCAAATGCTTTTCTTCTGAAGCTGCCTCTTCAAAAGCACAGCAGCAGAACTCAGGATGACTGAATAAAAGCAGAAGCCCATTTCCAGACACAGAGTGTGCCTCTGTGTGTGCAGGTATGAGCTGCGGGATATCTTACAAATCCTCTTACTCTGCACATTTCTTTGTCGACAAAACAAATCAATGCCAAATACTTTCTCCAGACTGTCAGGCATCTCTCCTTTTTGGTTCATGATCCTCCCTTTTCAATCCATCCCTGTTATTGCGGGAATCATTACCTCGACTGACAGCAGTTTTGTGTGTTTTCCCATATATTCTGACGCTTTCAGACTGCCTCTCTAGCTCCCTCCCGGCACCGTATCAATAAAAGCACTCCTGTGAAGCTTTATCAAAGCTGCCGTTTCTCATGAGATCCTTTTTTTTATTGTTTGCTTTTGAGAATTGGCAGTTCCCAAAAACCCCAGCTGGTCTGTCGCACATCCATTAATAATGAACTGAAAGCCCAAATGCCAAGTGCCACAAATCGTACTGTTTTGTGTGAGGAGCCAAATGGATAAGGCAACTGTCAGATCTCCCTGGGTATGGAGGAAAACACACAGACACAGACACACACACAATGTGTGCCCACGCAGTGAACCAATTATTTTCTTCGTTGTTATACTGTAAGAGAGACAATAGGAGAAGGAAGCAGAGTTCTCATCGGTCCCATCTCATTACCTGCCTTGCTCGGATGCACGTCTCAAGCATCAACTAAATGGAGCAGACAGTCAATGTGATGCAAATATAACAATGCTGCTAACATAATTCATCAGAAAGCCTTCCTCCCAATGAATGCAAAAATCACATCATTTTCCAGACTTAGATTTCAGAGTCTCTCCTGATTATTTTAAGCATAAAACATGAAAGTTCAAAAGAATATGACAGAGAATTTTTCAGCAGTGGGCTGGATGTAAAATGGAACCTGGTGAAAACAGAGGATGGACTGGATGGATGGATAGACAAACGAATGGATGGATGGATGGTTGGAAATATAAATATAAACACACTTGTCCATCCTCGGATCATGCCGTTTCCATGATATGAACTCATCCATATACTGGGTTAGAAATGACAAATAGTGTCTTTACTGTGAAATCAACAAGAGTCGTTATGTAATCTCTGATAATCTGAAAATAATCTTCAAATTACTCTTTTACAAGCAGCTCTTTACTGTCTTGAGGAGGAAGAACCAGACTCCAGCTCTGTTTTTCTACCAACAGGTCTGTAAAATCTTGTTTTTTCCCCCCTCTCTGATGTCTTATGAGAGGTCTGGTGATCGCTCCATTACTGCACCAACGCAGCCTCCTGAGCTCTCACTATTGGAGGCTAAACAGCTGCGACCCAACACAACAACACAGCTGGTTTCACCTGACACCTCTCGCTTACTGCATGGTGTAAAAGTAGAAACACCATTTTGACAAGCAGCTCTTTCCATCTGCATCCCTGATGCTTTATTTGTGATACACACTGGGCAGCAGGCTTCTCTATACCTTTCACATGGACCAAGAAGCAAATGCTGTATGAGGTGTTTCGCCTCTCCACCATGCTGTGGATTATGGCTAAGCATCACGAGTTTGGTCTCATCGGGTCCAAATGACTTTTTCCCAGAAGCCTTGTGCACCATTCGGACTCCGCTTTGCATGACAACTTGATTTTTCCTAAAAACTGACTACTTGTTCAGTCTTTTTTTAATTGTGTTGTCATGAACTAACATTCGACAAGCTAACGAAGACCTGTAGTCTGGGATGAAGCTCCTGGGTTGTTTGCAATTTCTCTGAACATTCATGAGTCTGACATCAGAGTGAATTGGTTGAGAAGACAGCAATAATTGCCTCATAAACGTCATTGCTCACGTCTTTTGATTTTAAAATTGTGTACACTCCAGCAAAAGTGCAAAAACTTCTGCTTTAATTAAAACTTCTGGTTGAATTTAAATTTTACTGAAGCAGCAGGGGTGCATTTGAGTTTCCTCATAACTGTATTGACAGTAATTAGTAGAGTGAGCCACCGCCTATTCGCAGTTCAGTATCCATAGATTTTTCTGTGGAACGTAACTCCAAATTATTCATGGAAAATCGGCCTATCCACATATCTAAAATATTTGAAAGAAAATGCATCTTAGGAAGCTGAAATACCGAGTTGCAATGCTACTTGACACGCTATTGGCTAGCATTTGCAAAGCAATCAATCCAGGAGTGCCATTCATTTTCTTTGGTGCCAATTGGCTGTAGCCCCAAAAGAGGAGATAAAACAATTGATGCTAGCTTCTGCGATAATTCTAAGACGGTTTCCACTGTGTGGATCAACACATATTAAGGTATATTTGGCGTTTGAACTATTAAAACTGGCAGCTATAAGCATTTTTAGAGGGGTTTTCAAGAATTCACAGATTTTAGCTATTCACGGATAGTCATGGTTCCTAACCTCAGCAAATATCATACTTCCATGGTTTCTTTATTTTCAGTTTTTCAGTGGTCATATATAAGATAAAAATATCACAACTTGAAGAGAAGAACCACAAACCTGAGTTTCTGTAAGGGAACTCTTCACCTCTTTGTTAAGAGAGACAGGAGGCAAACATCTTCACTATCTATATCAAGTTTTAACCTTTCAAGCCAGGTTAGCCCTGCTGAAACAGAGGAAATGAGTCAACATCCTGAGTCATGCTGGCGCTATAGGAAAACAAAAGTTTCACCAATGATTTAAACAATCTAATTACCTTGGGAAAAGTTTTCTCTTTTCCTGGTGTCTCTGTTTGTTTGCTTATTTAATTGTTTTTTCAGCCCACTCAGTCAGTTCGAGCTACCTTCATCTACATTATCAACCAACAATGTTCATTTAGCCCTTTTGTTTCCTTACTCGTTGGGATAACGCTGCTTTTCTCATGTGTTTCAATTCTCTCCTTTACTGAAAGTTGTCTCAGGCCTTTTCTCGACACGCCGCCGCCCACTCCGCTCAGTCAACCAACCTTCTTCCCCTCTGCCAACATCTACTTCCATCTGACACTCAGCATCAGCCTCATCACTTTTTACCACCCACACCCCTGTTTTCCTCAATCTTTGTCCGCCTCTTGGCCCAATTTCTTTGCCAGTTTGATCAGAACTTTTTAAATAACTTCAACATTTGATGAAAAGATTTTTGTTTGGCAAGATGCAGAACATCGATTCTAGAAGTGGAATGAAAAATACAAGAACAGAGACAGCTCCTCTTAGGTCTTCTTGGTTGCCATCAGGAAGCTCTTGAGCTTCTGCTTAGAAAGATGCAACTTTTAAACCATTACTGGAACAAGGAGTTTCAAGAATTATCGTTTTAAGGCTGAAGAGCAGCATGATGAAAGTACAAGAGCAAGGTGGCTTGGTGAGTTTTTATCTTGAATTAGGTGAGGTAGTTAAAAAAAAAAAACTCAGTGGCTCTAGGGAGGCAGAAGAGGACATTATTCTTAATGATGCTGAATGTACTGGACTTTATGGAGCCATCGTGGTGGGGATACCTCTTCAGTGTCCCATGAAAGTCAGAGATATCTGTAAAGCGGCAACCTAGGGGGGTTTAGAGTTGAACATAATAAATATAATTCATATTTGGGGAACATTTGGGAAGGTCTTCTCCAGGGTGATGAGCAGGAGGCTCTAAAGGATCGTCTCAGATTATGGAGAAGCACCACAGTCTTCATGGACCAGTGGACCAGATCTTAATCCCCTCAGAGTTCATGAGATACACAAAGGTGTTTGATTGTCGACTCCAAGCGTATTCTGTGAACTCATAAAAAGAGATGAGTCCACTTTCTCAGCAGTCTTGGGCTCCACAAGGATCTCAAGGTTGTAGTCATGAAGAGGAGTCTCTCTAGTTAAGGAACCCTCAGGATCTCATCTTTGGACTTTTACAGATGGTGTTGTTCTGGTGATCTTTTTAAGTCAAGAGCCTTAGCATGAGACAGTGTTAAGTGCAAAGTTAAAACCAGATAAAATTTTGCACAAAAGTCTAAAATTGTAGGACTTTTGGTCATATTGGGTTTCCTTCCACTAACTTATCACAGTGGTTTATTGGGATTTGCCCAATTCCTCCTGACAGAACTGGTGTAACTGAGTCAGGTTGCTAACACACACACACACACACACACACACACACACACACACACACACACACACACACACACACCTATTAGCTATGTCCTCAAATGTTTTCTGGGATTGACATCAGGTCTTTGTGATGGTCGTTCCAAAACATTGAATCTTTTGTCAATAAGCCACTTTATAACTAATTTGCTGGTATGCACAAGAGTGTTGTTTATTTGTAAGACCCAGTGGTTCGTAATCTGTGTTGCTGTGCGCATTAACAAACTGTAATCTGGATTTTTATGTTGCTTTTGAATTTATGGCTTCTTCCTCACTGAGCGGCCTTTCAGCCCAAAGTATTGCAGGGCTCGTTTTCTGTGGAAAGTTACCAGCTTCAGCCAACATCTTAACAACCAAAACATGTTAATCTCTAAAACGCAGAACTTGTTTTCTTCTTTATCTGGGAATTCGACCCAATGATGAACCAGACTTGTGGAGGTCCAATTTTCCTAATATCGTGCTGATATCAATGTCACAAAAGCAAGCCTCCAGTTAAGTCAAATGTTTCTCTCTCACTGTTACAGTATTAAGGATATAGAAATGATTTTGGTAACATGACCTAAAAAAGGAAAAGTTTACCCTGATTCAGTGTCCAACAGTGAGTAAAAAAGTTTATTCTTTCTACACTCATAGAAATAACTGGTTTCCAGTGGTGGACACAGCTAACTAAAAAGTTAGTTGCGCTAACCGTAAAACGCTAATCACAAATATTGGTTCCGCTAATGCTAACGTGCTGCAGTGACATGGAATTTTGTACAGCTAATACAAAAGCACTAAATTAAAGTTAAATTATAGCTGCGCTTGAAACACCACAACTCTAGAGTACCAATTTAATTTCAACATACTTTACATGTTTTATAATGCCCTTAAATACTGTATTAATGTTTATATCTTGTTCTCTACTGCCGGGGTTTTATTTTATTCCTGTGTGTTTCTTGTTTGACAAAAAGTTATCTGGGGAAAAAGAGAGCGAATGTGAGGAGAGCAAACAGAACTGCTGCGTAAACAGCCTTCACTCACTTCAAAATAAGTGCACGAACATAAACATCTACCTACTGGAAGAACTCGTAACAGTCGATGACCCAAACTTCAACTCAGATGTCAAACTTTATTCAACTGAAAGTTTACAAAACAGCCAAGTAAATTTAGAATTTATCCGGAAAGATTTATTTAGGGGAAGCTAAGTGTGCAAAACGTTTTCAAAGTTAGCAAAAGGGCTAAATTAAAAATTAGCTAAGCTATTAGCACATTAGAGGATTAGCAGAAGTATGCTCAGCACTGTTGGTTTCAAATTCACATGTATGTGCAGGCATATATTCAAGCCAATGTCCTAAAAACCTTTCATTATGCATCTGACATAAAAATACAGAAAGAATTTAGCCAAATTTACACTTAAATGGCCATAAAAGACGTCTTAAAGCAACAGAATCTCTTTCCCCATTGTTTTTCATTTTCACATCAAATCCTCCTGTGTTATTTTAAGTGAAATGTTCTTTTTGAATGGGTATAATTAGAAAATCAGGGCTTATATATTTTTTAAACTGAAATGACATTTCTGTCACTATTTCAACACTGAAGCCAATAAACGTAGGAAATACAGACTGTGTGCTGTCAGTCTGTGTACAAATCCTGGGATAAAATTTATTTTTTTGGCTGCACTGCCAAGCGCTAAAAGGTAGCAGCTAAAGGGAAAACAAACTGCTGAGCACGGCGCCGCTGCGACTGTGGTGGGAGGGAAGCCGAGACGTGGCCACTATGTTCCCCCAGTGAGATGGACAGCGACTTTTTGGAGAGTCTCATGAGCAGGGAGAGGAGGTGTGAAACTTCTAATTCCCACATAGCTGCAAAGAAAGTGTGTTTGTCGCTAATGGGCACTCAAAATAGTGCTGGATGCAGAATATGAGAGGGAGAGTGGAGCAGCCCGGCACATTGAAAACTAGAACACAGAAGGTTCTGGCAGCCACAAACTCCTACAGGGAATTATATAAAAAAATATACACATGGAGCCACTACTGTATGCTCATTAAAATGCCCTCAGTTTCTCCAAGCAGAGGAACTTCTCGAACAGGGAAAACATCCCACAGATCAAACTTAAATCACTCAGAACTTTACAAGGCTGCAAGTCCAAAACATTAATTTGTTTGGTTCGTTGTTGCACATAATCATCACAGAATGTGTCAGATACAAAATTTACTGGCAAGGGTTGCTCTGGAACATGCAACTATTCTCCCAATTACACAGGAGTGCAGTGCTTTGTCTAATATGCTGTGAATGCCAGCTCCACAATTACATTTGGAAATGAGTCCCGCCTGAGAATGAGAGCGTTGAATAATGAAGTCAGCCTCCATTCACCCACATATCAGGCTCCAGGGACTAGTAAGGTCATTTCAAAGTGTGGTAATTATCAAATGTGCGCTTTATGGGCTCAGAGTTAAAACTAATATGCCAAAATATCTCTCCTGTGTAAATTGTTTCTCAACTTAATAGCTGTTGGTTTCGGGAGAAATAGAACTTGTTCCGAGGTTTGATTAAACAAATGCTATATGCTACACAACGAGCGCGATATCCACAGACAGCAGATCAGAGGGGGAGCATGCACGGCAGAAAATGCACAGACAGATAAAGCAAGCAACAGCAGACCACACTGAAAGTGTAAAAACATCGGATAGTCACCAGAGATTTACTAAAAATACATGTTCAATTTCCTGTAGGATCTCAAGCTCTCTAAAGACGTTTCGGACCTCATCTCTCTCTATGCACTGCTGTTTGTTCATGTACTTCATGGCGTACATCTTCTCTGTGTCCCTCTTTTGCACAATGCATACCTGCAGGTGGCAAAAACAAAGTGAGGGAAAAGGAGGGGATGGGAACGGGGGGAGAGGGAGGGAAGAAAGAAAAGAAAAAATAAACATGTTAGAAGAAGATAAACAGGTTTCATTGGTTTAAACACATCCATAGGAAAACAGCCCCCAGCATTCAGCTGTTCATTAATGCAGCGGCAGGAATGGAAATTCCCAGAGGTTCTCCACATTTTTTATGGATGGATGGAGGAAGAGATGAGTGGATGGATGGATGGATGGATGAATGGATGGATGGATGGACAGTTGGATGGAATCATTAAATCAGATTCCAAACTTCTCCTCCTGGATGAGGAAACGACTCGTCTCCCAGGAAACGCTGCCCGGCTCATCATCAGCATCAGCATCATCAGTTTCAAAGCCAGAGGTTCCAAACAAATCGCCTCATCATTTATTCATCCCAGTTGTGGTGTTTTTGTCAGGAAGTGTCTGTGAAAGGTCAGCTGCAGGACAAGACTTCAGAGAGATGAAACTCATTACAGGAACAGCGCTGTAGACAGCCATTACACTGAGCATGTGGCTGCTGCAATCACTGCCCTGCACACATAATGACTTCGGTTTTCAGGGTTGTTTGTCAGTCTTCCCTGATCCCTTGATTGCACCTCTCGCCCCTCATACGACTGCTCAATAGTATGGAGAAAATTGCTGATTCTGGCTTTTTATTCATCAGGACATGGAAATGATTTCATATTTACCTGGTTTTAATAATATTTACATAAACACACACAAAAAAAATCCACTCGTTTATAATATAATCAAGAAATACACATGATTTAAAAGGTACAATAAAACCAGTTGATTAACTGGTCATCATCAGTGGGGCCACCTGTTTAAAGGTGAGAGCCTTGTGTGGTGTGCAGATCCAACATGATGCCAAGAGAGGACGATATCTGACGATACCACGATCAATGTGGGAAGGGTTATAAGGCCATTTCCAAACAACCTGAAGTCAACGGCTTAATCCTACGCGCAAAGGATCTTAACTTTCTGGACAAAGTTTGCTTTAAACTCCATCAAACTCATGAGCTTCTTTGTTTCCATCCCTGTTTTGCCTGGGAAAATCAGTGACGTGGAGGTCCAATGTGCAAAAAATATTCTTTTTAATCCCAGTTTTTTACACCACCTTTGCCTTCCCGCATTGGAAATTCAAAATTGTTCTATTTTGCTGGGGTTTTGTTTTTGTGCAATTGTTCTGTTGTTGAAAGGTAAAGCACCTGTGGCCATTTACTTGAAGAGCGTTCCCACACTTCACAGCAGCAGACATCCCAGTGAACTCTAAAGGCCTTTTTGCAATGCAGGAGCTGGTATGAAGTCAGTCATTGATTGGCTCACTGGTCGCGGGGGCAGGTACAGAAACGCCTCATCTTCCAGATCTCTCAGTCAGACGTTTTAGACTTTCTCCGTTATTTTGACTGACGGTGTCAAAAAACAAAACAAAAAAAAACAAACAAAAAAAAAAAACGTCATAATCTATTTTTACCTGTCAGTTTCTAAATGACAATAATATATTCAATTGCATTTAATTTCCATTCGGTTTAATTGATATCCAACAAGCTGAACGGAAAATCATCATATCTGCAGTGACAAAAACCACTGACTGTGACCCCAGCAGCTACATATAAACAATGAAATTGAATGAATGCGCTGAAAATATGCACACCTGCTTGAACTAAATCAAATGTCTCTGGGTTTTGATGTTGATCTGGAGGATAAATCTGCCGCACTGGAACTAGAAGCGCCACTTCAGCCAAAGTTTTCAAACCAGGGAACATCCCAGGGTGATCCCACAGCAGTTGCACCAAACAGCAGCTGCACCAAACGCGAGTCCAGCTAAGATGATATTCAGATGAGAATTTTGCTTTTTTGATTGATTTCATTGAAGCCGAGGTATTTTTCCCCCCCAGCTTCCTCGCTGAAGAGTGGGTACAGAAGGAGCTGGACAATATATACAACAACAAAGAAAGTGCACCTATAGGTGAGGCTGCATTATATTTAAAAAATCCTGCAACATGTCATGTCACAATACATGTCTGTTTTCTACTTTCCTCTCTTTCTCATCTCCGCTTCTCTCAGTCTGTGACCTTTAGGATTTCGGATAATGTCATTAGTGTCGAACATCTGCTGATGTGAGCCTCTGTCCAACTGCCAAAATATTACATTAGCATGAAAAATGCAAGTTCATAACACCTGGAACAGTTATTGCCATCCAAGCGGTCACACTGCTGTTGTGATGACGATATATTTGCAATATATTGTGCAGCCCCACCTATATGGAGGACCAAAACTGACATAATCAAAAGTAAAAACAGAAATATATATTTTTTGTTGTTCCTTTCCCTTATAGATCCATTTCTACCTTATATATATTTTTTTGTTTGTTTGTTTTATTTTTTTCTTTTTCCTTATAGATGCACTTTCGTCTCTTTACTTAAATTATTAATTTATTTATTCTTTTTTCCCACCACAACTCCTTTTGTATCCATTTGCCCATTTTACATTTCTCCTTCCCTTTTTACTTTTCTGCATGCATTTCTGCCTCATTATGCAAATGAGGAGGGGCGGTGTCTTAAGGCTTCAACTTCTGCCTATTGGTTGGTTAGAATTTCACTGCATCGCTTGAATCGCCATGCTGCCCGCCACAACAAAGATGGCGACCTACGATCAGTTTATCAGTGAACTGAAACTTTGGTAAGTCTTCGGTAAGAAACTTAGGTAAGGCAGTCTAGAGTTAGGCTTGTTCTTTTTCCACTTAAATACATTCCTAAATCTTGAAATCCTGCTTCTATACCAGATGAAATGGAGGAAAAGGGATATAAATCCTGCTCATGCCGGAGGAGATAGCGAGAGATGCTCTGCAATGTTTCAAGTGACAGAAAATATATATTTGCAGCTGTAAATTGCAGTTTCATAGGAATTTTAATGGTGCATTTAAAAATCCCTCCAAAGGACTTAAAGGCTTAATTTGAGTTGTAAATAAAGACCCCACCTTTAATGCAGTCAGTAAAACGCTTACCAGAGCCAGAGGGAAAACAAAAACACTGATTTGAACAACTGAGAAAATGGGATTAAGAGAACCCTTCAAGGTTTTAGTTTTTAAGGAAACAGCTGCTTTGGCTGAAAGAAATATGTTCGTTTGGGTCCTGTAAAGACTTTTAAAAATTAGAGTTTCTGAATGTCACCATGATGGCAGACTCAGGTTTAATTGAACTGATTGTTTTGGTTGATTGGATTTCTGTCTGCATGCTGAGATTGTTAGAGAGAAACCTTCACAAAAAGAGAGGAAGTCACTCCAATGTTCACTCCTCAAATCCTGATAAAACAAAACCTAAGGTTGCTCTGAACCTAAAACCTTGTCATTTATGGGTTCTTTAAGGCATTTAATAATTAACTAAAATGCCCTCTGCCATTTTTCATAACAGACACTAGTCTAAACATTTATTTCACAGGTTTCATATGGAAGCTGCAAAGAAATTAAATTTTACCTTGTTATTTTTTTCCCCTTTTTCTGCCTTTTTTAATTACAAATAATGAAACGGCCAGAGGAAAGTAAACATTCCTTTCAGATGGATATTGGAGGAGACTTACTGGATTTCCTAAAAATCATAATACAAGTTGCAATAAGTTATTCTGAATGAACTTGTCTATTCTGTCTAAAAATTACATTTCGGTTACCAATAACATATTTATATTGTTACATAGCAATTAGTTTTTTGATTTTCCAAGGGATGTAACAGGGAACAAAGAGAACAGTCAGAAAAGAAAGTGATCTGTTAAGATAGACATTATGTGAATGGCAACTGGAGGGTTAGACATGATTGAGTCATCGTCCCCTCAAGCACAGAGCTCATGTCTGTCTTGGCGCCTTGTCAAATTTGCTCATTTTGGATCTTTTAGTTCAGATTTCTCCACTTCTGTCAGTTTATCAAGTCTCTAAAGCCTCTTTTTAAAAAAATGCACAGACTCCTCTTGGCACAGCCACTGATCTAGATTCAACTTAAGGATCTCACTAAGAGCAGGCAACAAACCACCCACACTCTTAATGTCATTTTGGTACCGTTCCCCGCTCCAGTCACTTAAACATCAAATGCATAGAACAAGAACCCAAGCTTGGCTGTGCTGGTTGCTGGGAAACCAAAAGGAAGTTGTAACTTCCTTTCATCAGCTGTGCTGGTTGGATGGGGAGTGAAACAAGCTGAGATCTACCTTACATCAGCTGTGCTGCTTTCTGGGAGACTCAAACAAGCAAAGATTTAAATTTTTATTTTTTTATTTTTTATTTTTTATTTTTTTTATTTTTTTATTTTTTTTTATTTGTTTGTTTGATTTTTTTTTTTTTTTTTTAAGATCAGCTGTGCTGGTTGCTGGGAGACCAAAAGACCCTTTGAGTTTATCAGTGTGCAACTTCAATACAACATGCACCTGTCAGGCTGACCACAGAAACTTTGTTTTAATTTGCCGTGGCTTCTAAGAGACATAAGAAAGGTAGGAGTTTTGTAATTTGCTGTGTTGGTTGCCTGGAGACCAAAGGAAGCTGCGATTACCTTTTCCATCAGATGTACTGCCTTCTGGAAAACTGAAGACAGCTGGAAGATTTCAGGTGTCAAAGAAAAACCCTTGGATCACGTTTTCAAATGAGGAAAATGAAGGAGATAAATGCTCAAGAAGTGTTTCCTAAGGTTTTATAAGACACTTTAATGTCTAATTCTGTTGTGAAACGCCCCGCCCCCCCCAAGAAAGAAAGGAAAACATCAGAGTTCAGAGCCTTGATGTGATAACCTTACACTGACACCGATTTTGGATTTTGTGTACAAGTTGAGTTTGGGAGATGTAGAAGCATCATGACTGATTGATGTTTTCTGCAGACCAACTGGACTGTTTATTGCTGAAAAGCTCAATCTTTGTTTCTTCTGACCAAAGCAAACCGGCTTAATTAAAGTCCAAGTAGTATTTATAAAACATCGCATATTTACATTTGTGATGGTAAGACAGAAAATTTTTTTCCGGCATGCCTCCCAAACAACCAGTTTGCTTGTATATAGCATCTAATTGTTGTTATGAAGAATTGGTGACCCCAAGATGCCTGCTGCAGTTCTCCAAGAATGACCTATGAAGCAGTTTTGTTCTGACCTCACATTCCATCCTCTCACTGTGTGTGGTGGTAAACTCGGGTTCTGGCCCAGCCTCAGTTGTTACAGTTCCAGCTCTATTATATATGGGATATGAAGGTAAATAGATATTTTATTGTAGCCATCAAATAAGTACAGAAGAGTTTATGCACCATCAGGCAAATCTAGTCTGAAAACTCAAACCTACTAAAAAAATTTGGGACAGGCTTTCAGTGTGGATAAAGTGCAGGTTTACAAATCCTATGACAAGGAAGCAACAATTTTGTGATTATTTTCTTATGCTAGTAACATAACTCTGACATACACCTAAGAATGATTGATGGATTTTTTTTTTTTTGTTTGTTTGTTTTGTTTTTTTATTTTGACGTAGATTGACACAGAATTAGAATTATGAGTTTAAATTCAAAATTCAAAGAAAAAAGTCAAAATTATTTTTTGTGGCCCCAATCCTCTTCCATAAAGAAGGAATGATGTTCAACACACAACTACTTTACAGAGGGGATATGTTCTTGTGTGTTTCCCATTTTGAAGAGACATCATCATCATACCTCGCGGGAAACTGGGAACACACATTGTTTGGTTTCGTATGTTTTAATTCAGCTTGGGCATGCCAATAATTGCCAGTGATATTGTAATAAAAAAATCTAATTTCTAAACGAGTGTTTCCAGCTACTGGAATAAAATGCATTAATTTGAGGCTGGTAACATCTTTACCATGCCTGTGGGAGGGTGCTGTCTGTGGGTTGTCTGGAGACTTTGACCATCATATGGTAAGCACAAAATATTTTCTACAAAACAAGCTAAAGAATTTTTTAAATGTTTTTTCACACTCTTCTTTTTTCCATACTTACGCAGACCCGGAATACCAAAAACCAAATTCCAAACTTTTTCCATACTTCTCAAGATAGTGTTGGTATCTTGTGTCCGTTTCCAATCAACCAGATATTCCCCATTGACTCATCTCCCACCAGACTCACATTATGAGGAGCCCTCAGGAATCGGTCAGCTGAGTAAAATGATGAAAACAAGGATTTATTCATGTATTCATGGAGAATATTAGCAATTTCAATGCATCAGAGCAGTTTTGTAAAGAGCTGAAAAAAGTAACAATTTAGAGGCGAAAGCAGTGAGGCAGAAAGTTTAGAGAGCTATTTGCATATGAATGTAGACATTTTCAGCTCGACTCAAGTCAGCAGAGATGGAAGATTCAAAAGATCACTCTGATGTGAGTAAATGACGGAGACACAGAAGTGATGAATCCTAAAATCTACCAAAGTAATTTCGTAAAAATACCTAAAAAATGCTAACAAATGTTACACTGAGGCAAAGTTTTAATTTAGAAGCGCTTTATGTTGAGGATGTCCCTGGATGCTGCTCAGACAAAAAGTTCTCTTTGTTGTCAGACAGGAACCCTGAAGCCAGCTGTATTCACCAGCTGGCCGTGCATCTCGGCACACTGACCAGATCAAACTTTTATTTAGCAGCATCCAGCCAGCACAGGCAGTCCAGCCAGAAGTCATGGTGGCACCCACTGGACGAGATAAAACCAAACATAAAATTACATCTGTGGTCAGAAAACATTGACGCACACATTCATTCATTTTGCTTCATTTGTCGTGTGGGTTTTTGGACCGTCATGTTGGGCTGGAGTATGCAGAATCATCTTATTACAGCAGATCTGTTCACAGAAAACGTCTTTACAGCATGAAATCACTGATCATCTACATTTCATTATAAATAAAGGTGGAATGAATGCAAAAAGAAAACAACTATAAAATTGTTTGTGACAATAGAAAAGCATGGCATCAGATAAACAGCTTGTGATGGAAGTGGAAAAGCTCATGATTAGATAACCAAATGAAAGAGCTACATTATCAAATGAGTCTGTCACTATTTCTAATAACCAATTAATCATCTGATATAGGGCTCCACAACACTGTTATTTCACTATCACTATAAGCAAGAACTACCTGCACAGCAATAACTCTTAGGCTACGTTCACACTGCGGCCTAAAGTGACCCAAGTCCGATTTTTTTTGCCCTTATGAGACCTGTATCTCATCTTTTCATGACAGTCTGAGCAACACAGACCCGACTTTTACAAACGCGACCTCAGGCCACTTGGATACGTGCTCCTAAACCCGACACGCATCTGATCTTTTAAAATGTGACCTGCGTCTGTTCGGTCAGGTCGCATTCATCTGACCTGTATGTCGTATATATTTGGAAATGTGAACGACCACACGGAAGAAAAAAAAAAAAAATCGGAATTGCGCATTAAGCTTAGTTAATTAAGTACTCTGGATTCAGGCTCCTTATGCCTCCAGACTTATTTATTGCAGCATAGAAAGTTTTAGACAATAAAGACATGGTAAGGTGGTAAAGTCAGTAAAAAACTACAACTGCATTGTTTAGATTCCAAAACAGCAGACATCACCCAGAGGACTTTTAAACCATGCATTTGCTTATCTCAACTCATATTATTATTGCAACATTATCACATATTATCCCACATCGCAGGTTTCCTTAATATAGAGAAGCTCTAATATGATATCAGCTGTTTGAGATAATCATGATGATTGAAAATCAAAAGATTTGGTCTGGAGGAACAAAATTAATACCATTTTCCCACATTTGATTTGTATTATTTAGTATCTCAATTTGTACAGGGGGTATAACAAGTTCTGTACTCTCACCAGGACTTCACAGAATAGGTGCAGTCAGATGAAGACTATTTCAGTCACAGGCAACCAAAAAAATTTAATTCACAAAAAATATCCACGTTTTTGTTTTGTTTTCTGTCTAAAGCAGTCCACACCAAAGCAATGCAAGAATGTCAGGTACGGTGACACACAAAAACTTTGAAGACCGACTTGTCAGAAAGACACGATCGCAATACAATTCAGGAGATGATACACATTTTGTGTTTGATTATGCTACCCTTAACAGCAGTCTACACCAAAGCAATGCAAGAACTGCTGGTTTTGCTGACAACTCAGGAAGTTTGAAAGCCCACCTGCTTGTGAAGGATTTTGGATTTCTAGCCATACAGCAGATTTGAAGAGG
Organism: Anableps anableps; assembly: GCA_014839685.1. Taxonomy (NCBI): domain Eukaryota; kingdom Metazoa; phylum Chordata; class Actinopteri; order Cyprinodontiformes; family Anablepidae; genus Anableps; species Anableps anableps. The sequence goes on along the minus strand of CM026076.1, from coordinate 6,362,130 downwards.
AACCTACCTTTACAGCAAGCCCATAGTCACATGATAGTGTCCTATATGACAAGCTGTTTGCATATTTATTCTATGTTCCTGATGTCCTGCCCACTAATTCACAGCTTGCAATATGTACATTGCAACCCCCATTATGGTTTAAGAAATGTCATTAAATACATGATCAAAACCACCACCTGCTGTTCAAACAGTGCAATACATGTGATCATTTGACCGTAAGTAGAAAGAAACCTGGAATTGACATTTCCTTGTTCCTGAGGTATGTACGGGACTATAACCCAACCCCAAAGGTGCTTACTAGACCGTGATCCAAAATTTCGAGGAGCGTACCGAACTGTGACACAGAAACAGAGGTACACACAGAATCAAAATCCAAAAAAGAAAAAAACAAAACAAAACAAAACAACACACACAAAAACAAGGAAATTTCGCAAGCTTCACTGAAAAAACAAACAAACAAAAAAACAACTACTGAGCAAAATTAGACCACAAAACCTGGAACATACAGAACACAAATACCAAAGTGTGCACCAAAACTGGAACATGTATTGAACCCTTGACCTAAAAACCAAAGGCTGTATGGAAATGTGACTAAAACACTGAGGTCACTCCCAGGACCATGACCCAAAATCTGAGGTGCCAATATGTATATTAACAAACCAAGGCAAGCAATTAACCGTGATCCATAAACCTAGGTATTTAGAAGACGTTGACTCAAAAACTGAAGTACAAGGAGGACAGCAACTCAAAATTGAGGTACATACAGCATAATTACACAAAAATTAAAGTCCGTACTAGTCTGTGACTCAAAAGCTGGGTTATGTATGGGAAGGTGAACCTAAAACAGGGGTCTCCAACTCCAGTCCTTGAGAGCTACTTCACTGCAATTTTTAGACACATCCCTGCTCCAACACACCTGAATCAACATGGCTCATTACCAGGCCTCTGCAGAACTTGATGACATGGTGAGGAGGTAATTCAGCCATTTTAATCATGTGTGTTGGAGCAGGGATGTATCTAAAAGTTGCTGGACTGTGAGGACTGAGGCCTGGAATTGAAGACCCTGACCAAAAACCAAGGAGCCTATCAAATTATTGTAAATTTCCCCATCGTGGGACAATAAACAGTATTTCTATCCTAAAACTGAGTTGTGAACCCAACATTAAGGGCAGTAAAATCTTTGATGCATACTGGACCATGACCCAAAAACTGAGGTACATCCAAAATTGTGACTTAAAACTGAGGACTCGGTTTTAGAGTCAAAGTGAACTCATCCTCAGAACCTGAGGTAAGCACAATACCTCGACCAAAAAGCAATGTAAGTACCAAATTGTGATCCAAAGAACTGAGGTACATACATACTGTGTAGCCTTAACACAGAGGTAGGTACCATACTGTGACCCAAAAATGGGAGTATATACGGGACCATGACCCAAAAACCGAGGTATGCAGCAAAATATGACCTAAAAACTGAGGTATGCCTGATTTCACATTCTTAAATCCACTGGTATGAGTAGTTGTTATTTCTCTGTTTATTTTATAAAGGCACAAACATTTTAAGCAACTGCTGACATTACCAAAAAGATTTCTCACTAAATCATAAGTATGCACATTTTACTTTCTTTTCTTTATAGTTCACGATGGTTGACAATAACAACAATATAGTGTCAGAAACAATAAGCTCTGCACCGATCCGGTTGCTCTCACGCACAGGGAACATGAACAGCGCTCCGGTTGGGGAGATAATATAATTAAAAGGGAAGATAAAAGGTCAGTCGTACAAGCCGTGTCCAGGGTTTGGGCTCAGCTCCAGATTCCACGTCTCCATGCAGCTGGAAGGAAGACAGCCCCTGTTTGGCTTTAGATTCTGTCACAACAGCTGTAATCTCTCACCACCAGCAGGCCACAGCACCAGTTTATCTCTAAAAGAGAGCCTTTTAGAGGTGGTCAGTCGATTTACATTAAGGTTCTCTGCAGACAGTGTGAAAGACAGCAGACCCTTTTCATGTGGTGGTTTGAAAGGAAAGGAAGATGCAAGTGAAAGTCCACCACCGAGGGGCTCCCACGTCTGACTCATCCTCAAAGACAGCCGCCTGCTCTCACTTTCAACAGTCCTGAGCTCTGAAGCATGGCATTAACTTTGTTTTTGTTGTTTTCTTGCAGCAGCCCATTCATTATTTAATCGGTTCTGAGATGGGAGAATGGCATAATGAGGAGCTTCATGGAGTTGATCTCGATAGGGTCACCCGGATGCACCTGGCAGCAGAGAAAGGATTTCTCCAAAAATATCTACCTCTCTACGTTAGCCCAGGAGAGTCAGAAACACATACAGTGGATATAACACATCTACAAACCGATAAATAGCACAAGTCATTTGAAAAAACAATTTGAAATTTTCCTCCTGAGAAAACCCCCCCCAAAAAATGTGGCTGCATGCTTGTGTACACCATTTCATGATGTATACATTATTTATATTTTATATTTTTAAAATGACTACTACATTCAAATTCATGTTAGACACAGGAGTCAAAAAAAAGGGCCATAAATTAAAGTAACTCTGATTAACCCCAAATGAAGCTCAATGGTTTCAAATATTTTCTTTATTGTATCTCACAGCAAAAGCCATGATCTGCAGAGAGCTTCCAAAGCAACAGATTAATCTCCCTCCCAAAAAGTACCAGTCAGGAGAAGAGTCTACAACAACTTCCAAGGCATTGGATAAGGTGTATGCAACTCCTGTACAGTGGACTCCCGCCAGCATTCGCAGATTTTGCTGAACAAACTCATAATTATTCACGGAAAATGTGCCTATTTGTGGATTTTTTCGTAGCGCATATACATAATATTCAAAAGAAAATGCAGCATTGTAGGGTGATATAACGCTAATGCGCTAATAGCAGAGCTAATTTTTCGTTGAGTGCGTGAGCGTTTTTGCTAACTTTGAAATGTTTAGCGCACTTAGTTTCCTCTAAATGTATTTTTCTGGATAAATTCTAAAATGCTAATTTACTTGGCTGTTTTGTAAACTTTTAGTTGAATAAAGTTCGACATCTGTGTTGACGTTTTGGTTATCGACTGTTAAAAATTGTTCAAGTAGTTAGACATCTGTACTCATGCTCTTAACTTTAAGTGGATGTTGTGGCTTAATGAAACCAATTTGAACTTTTTGGCCATGATATATAAAAAAAAAAGGCACAAAAAGCAGCGGTGGAAGTTGTGAAGAACTCAAAATACAAGTCAGTGTGCGCACAAAACCTACAGGTTTCTGCTAGAAAGCTGAAGATGAACTTCACCTTTCAGCACGACAATGACCCAGAGCAAACATTGAAATTTCCAAGGCTTCACAAAAAGGAAAATTGAAGTTTTGCTCAGCCTGAGCTCGTATATGCATCCGATGGATGATCTGAAGAGAGCTGCACGCGGGAGGTCTGTGATATGACAGATATGACAGATCTGCAGAGAACAGGAGGCAAACATTAGCGAGATGTGCCAAGGTGATAGTGAAGTACCAAAAATCAAAAGGTGTTTCAATGAGGTACACTTTCACAACTACACAATTTCAGTTTTTACTTTACAAGAACCTGGCATTTCAAAGGGAACTCGTATACTTTTTATATTCGCTGTATGAGTATGAGACACACAGAGTCTGCACAGAGGCCAGTGGATGCCTCCGAGTTACTGTAATCTACGTCGTTCTTAATAAAGCCGTAAAAACAAATTTGTGACACAACAGCAGGCATCTTTATCATCCAAAGTCACAAATATTTTACTGGAAAATGCCCCTTGGGATTCAGGGTGACCCATCTTTTTTTCTTTTTTTTTTTTTTTTTTTTGGTTGACCCATCTGCAGATGAGACTAATTTTATATTCCGCTGAGATTGCGTGTCCAGAAACAGCTCCAGTCTTCCTGGCTAGAAGCCTGGTTGGGTGGAGGATGGTAATATACTGTGTCATGAATTAAAGAAATATTTAGCAGGACTTAGAATCATTTTGATTTAATTGGGGTATGAAAACAATGTTCTAGAATGTCACCAGTGTTACACCAGCCTCTCTTTCATTGCATCTAATTAAAGTAATAAGCCTAATCAAGCCCAAGAGATCCAGTCTCTTTGAGTTTCATCAAAACAATTTGAACTTGAGGCCCAATAAACCCCCAACAAAATATATCTAGAGAGAAATTAGCATTAAGCATCATAAGTTATGCGTAAACCCGACAGACCAACACTCAGGAGCCTAAGACATGCTTAAAATAGTTCTGTACTATCCACTAGCAATGTGTTTCATCCATCACAGGGGCCATATTAGATCCCAGCAAGTGCCACTTCAATCTAACTCGTGGTTTTTATGACACAGAAGCTGGTGACAAAGGTAAGTGTTGAGTCTCACTGAAGGACATTTGACAAAAAGCAGCAATTGAATTTAAGGTTTTGCTGAGGTTGTAAACCTTGGCAGTAAAGCCTCAGGGGCTGTGAGGATTTAAAACATGATTTATGGTATCCAATAACGTAGGATTGTAGTATATCGATATATTATGTCATATGAGACGTCAGAACACGCCCAAATGTGTTTTTGTCACTGCATATTGTATTTTTATGTTGTTCTTTTCTTACATGGGGCATAAACCAAAATAAAAGCTCATCTCCCTCTTGTATTTTTCATGACTTCTACTTCCAGCTGCACTGACGTTGATTCTCATTTCTTACTTTTATTTAAAGGCAAGGCAGTTAAACAGATAGGGTTAGGTTTGAATCAGAGGGGTAGATTCACAAAGCGATGCCATTTGCTACATTTTTTGCACATTTTGCCAAATTAAAAAAAAAGGTTTTCGTGCACTAGTGACCTTTATTTACTGTATTCAGACAGGAAATGGGCAGAGAGAGAAGAGGGCAAGACATGCAATAAAGCTCCCCAAGTCAGGAATCAAACCCTGCATTGAGGGCTTTTCAGATTCCCTCTTGAAATGTTACTTTTGTATTGTAGTTTCTCAACTCTACCTCAAAAATATTGTTTTGATTTGCTCTAACATATTTGTTTTAGCACTTTGCAGTTTTTTGGGTTTTCTATTGTTACTGTTTGTCATGTTGACATGTTATTAAGTATTTTAGGTTTGAACAAAATAATTCGAAGGGGGAAAAAAAGGGAAGGAAAACCCATCTAAATATCAGAAGTTCAACGATATGTCGAACTTAAATAAAAAGTATCAGTGTCACTATCAGCGATACTGGCCTTGTATTACCGTGGTATCGGATCAATACCAAAAACGCAACAAGTAATTTAGAGGAAGATTTTTTTTTTTTTTTTTTTTTTTTGGATATTGCACAACTGCAGATGTTAAATGATAATAGAATATGTTCTTTTAAACGAGCCCTTCCAAGACAAAACACATTGCACTTTCAGTTAAGCATGAAATTATTTATATTTCTAACAGAAATAGGTCTAAAGAAGTCTTTTAGTTTGCACATATGCACTAATTTGAGGGGTATGAAGAGGGGTATGAATAGTTTTGCTCTCAGCCTTCCAGTGCAGCTAAAGCCTGAAGTAAAAATCTTAAACCTATTTGACCAATCCAAGTCTTTAATAACTGTGCTGCTCCTCTCCCTCTCTGCCTTCAGCACCTCCATGCATACCCAAATCTCCCGCTGGTTATCTCTGCGTTACATGCTCTTTAATCACATGCACTTATTAAATGCTCATTAGCTAAATATATCACTTGGTTTGAAAAGAAAACAACATAGGAAAGGGGTTTTAAGTTGTGCTTCAACGTGGTGAATCACCGCTAAATCCCAGGCATGCCTGCTTGTTGTTTACTTTTCCAGTCTGCCACGTAGCTCCTTCACCATTCTCTGCTAAAGATAGCAGCCCTATCAATTGTTGTCAGGGGGTCTAAAGCTCCTGAGACGTCGAGGCACTGAGGAGGAGTAAAAAAGATGGTGTTTAAATCTACTGGATTCATTCAGGAAGCTGGAGATTTAGAGCCGGGGGGTTTTTTTTTTTAAGGCCAAGTCGGCCAAACGCCTCCGAGTAGGACGTAAGGGGGAAGACATGGACAGGCAGAAGACTGCTGCCTGAAGGGATGGAGGAAGGTGGAGGCAGGGAAGCTTGGCTCTTTCACCTTCACTTCATAAGAAATATAGTTCTTCTACCTTGACTAGTGAAATCCATCTTTCCATGAGGCTCAACTGTGCTTCATGTTAGTTCGATGTCTAACAGTCAGCGTCCAAATATAGTGGTTGAATAAGTTGTTGACTCTGAAAAAGCTATAAATACTGACACTTTGACAATGGGACCAAACATGTTTTTGCATCAAAACTTAATTTTCCTGAACCTCTTGTTTTACCCTGGCTGTCAGTTGTGGGCTTTTCCACAGTCTGCTCCACAACCAGGGGGCTTACGTACTTTACTTGAGCTAATGCTTAGTGGATCTTTCTCCTTCACGACAGCAACATTCAGAATGTGATTAAATACAACAAAATCAGACCAATCCGACACTAATGGCTGATTGTGTCATACCAGTTACAGTGGAAAAGCTAAGTAAGATCGCTCTGAACTAGGGTTATAAAAATTACGGGAAGTTGAAACACCAGGAAAAAACCTAGAATTTTACATATTTATGGTGGCGCTTACCAAGGATTTCAAATACAGTTGGGAAAAATATATCCATCTGTACATCCATTTTCTACACTCGCTTATGCTTATCCACAGTGATCACTAAGCTAGATACACCCAGGAAAACAGGTCGGGAAAATTAATATTCTAGCATCATCGTGATAAAACCAACCACATTTCATGCAAATACAGCGAGTATTATCAATAGTAATTCTCAATCATTGCCATATAGCACACTGCTAACTGTTGGAGCATTAAGGCCACGCCCCCTACGTGCCCCATGCATTAAAATACTTTTTATGCATGGTACTAATGTTTAACTTGCAAATATCACACGTATATATGATACGGTTTGTTTAAATTGTCTCTACCTTACAGTTAATTGCGAAATTTCCTATTAACTCTCATGAGTCCTATAACTGATGATTGTATTTCAGTGATTACACTTTAAAACTTACGTAGAGTCACTCCAAAACTTATGTTAATGTGTAAAAGTAACAAACTTGAAATATATTTTAAAGTCTGGATAGGGGATGATAGAGATCTCCAGCTGGGATAGCAACCCAGGGTTCTAAAGCAGTAAGACTCTAAAACTGAATTGTAATGACTCCTGGAGTTTTAATATTTGAACCTATCCTTAAAAGATGCAGCAGCAGCAGCTAAAGCATGTCTCTTTATTTCAAACTTCTTATTGATACACATTCCTGGGGACCAGTGATTGTTTTCATGTGTATATTGAAGATAAACGCTGTAAAACTGTCCAACCTTACTGTTTAACAGGTTCAAATAACCCCATTCATTTATTTTTTTATTTATTATTATATTTCTATGTATTTAATTGAATGTTAGCACTGTTCTATTCAGCATGACTAGCTGGATTTTAACGTGTTTTCAAACAAAAATACTCGTTTCTCTTGGTATATTAACTGAATTCTCTAAACGGTGACATAACTGAAAGAAAATTATGGAAATATTCATCCAGTAATATATGTTTAGCACCCTCCCAGCACAGAAGTCCGAGGTCTATTTTCTGGGGTCGCTTCCTAACCTGGTACCCTGCTGTGGAAACCCTGGTTCCTTGAAAAGTCCCCCATAAAGAGACGACTGGTACTGGACATTAGCCAAACATACAGGAACTCCTGGATTGAGAGGTAGCTTTTTGGGTAGATTGGATTTCCTTCCTTCGCGTGTCAACACAGCCACATCAGTTTAGTGTCTGTGGTGCTATTTCTAAGCACCTGCTGTCATGTGGATGGCTTCACCAGCCAGTGAAAATGCTTAGGAGGGTAGCAAGTGTCAAGCTAATGCCCATTTGACTGCCAGGATGCAGCTTTTTCCAACCGCACATTGTGTTGTAACAAGATATGCAATGTTACTCACTGCACCTGTCAGTGGTCATAATTTTATGGCTGATTGGTGAATAAATACAGAATAGAATGAAAACACACACACAGCCATGAACACATAGCCTGTCTTCTTGCCAAAAGCTGCATTTTGGAAACAGTGCTTTGAGAGAGGCAAGCGAGGCAAATGCAATTTCAGGGTCTGATAAACATGTCATCCTGGGAGAAGAAGGAATAATTTCCACTTTCATTTGGTTCATTCCTCTGGATGTCTTCTGGTCTGCAACGGCTGCTGTCAGCCCACTGGAAATGTAAGTGTTTACTGAGCTCAGCAATCCATTTGCTCAACTCCAGGATTCACGACTACTGCAGGCATCACCATAAATCAGTGCAGCCACAGATTGGGCTTCTGAGACTGAAATGGGAAAAATGGGACTTTTACAAAATAGAAATGTGTGCATCATTTTAGACAGCAATGAGTACAATTAACCTAATAATATATGTTGACACCAGCACCAGAAATACATCAGGGCCTGCCTCCAACACTTTTATGCATACTCGCACATTATTATGGCTGCTTAGCAACCCTTCATATCAGATTAAGTTTACCCTACAGTCTACAGGAGCGCTAAGGTCATTAAAACACAGCTGGATCAGCCTTAAAAGTGCAATTACCCACAATGCTATCATGCTTTTAGTACCCTCCAAGTGTTTTCACCACAGGTTTCACAACTGGACAAGAAAGTTTCTTTGTTCTCCCTCTATATATAAGGCAAGTATCTGTGTCTCCACCATCAGTTTCAGACCTGATAAGGAGGATTTTCTTCAGCATGTCACAAAAGCATAAGAGGATAGAAGTGAAAGGTATTTCTGTCCAGGGAGATGTGAATCAGTGAGCCTGCTATCTTCCCTGGTGTTGATCTGTTTGCTGGGGATTCATTTAATCTGCAGCCTGGAAAAGTCACAGCTTTCTTAAATTCCCAGCAACCATAACAGCTGAGCCTGGGCGCAATTTGGAGGTGTGCGCACCTTTCCCCTACTGGGACTCCTAATCAGGCGCGGAAAGTAGCATTTTTTTTTTTTAAAGTTCTATGCGCAAGAGATAGCGTAGTATCTAATAGTGGGGATACATTCATTCTCATTAAAGAGAAACTAAACCTCAAATCAGCTCCTGTTTGTTTTTGAAAACTTGATTCTTAACGGTGCTATCTTTATGTTTCTGTACAAACTGTGACATTTTCATGTAAATTTGTTTCATTCTGCAATATTTGGCCTAAAACCAACTTAGTGCTCCCCTCCTTGGGTTGAACAGTGACTACTGCAGTCGAGTTTTTCGACTGGTTACAACGGTAGTTGGAATTGCGAGCGTTGATCGACAGATTTGCACACGTGTGATTCATTTGCAATGTGGACATGGAGTAGAATGGGTCTCCTCTCTGACTGCAGGCAGTTTGATGACTGACTGGAGTGCTGAGGAATCGGGAGGGGCTCTAGGCAGCACTCGCCGCTTGCTCAGTCAGGACAGTTACTGCAGGACGATCGGTGCTTCACATGTTGCCATAAAACTCTCCAATAACATAAAAAATCTGCCACATTTCTCGCGAGACGCTTTTTTGAAAAAAGGTCGCTAGAGGGGTCTGAAAAGTCACTAAATTTAGCGACAAAGTTGCTAAGTTAGCATCAGTGCTGTCCCTTGTCCTGACCACAGCCCCACTTAACCCCTCTGCTCATTACCAAACTTGGCCACGCCCCTCAGTGTATCTTGGCTCCGCCCACTTTGGTGAAATTTTTCAGAAATTGTCTGGGGGCAGGGTTATGTTTCACTGGGGCTTTAGTTCCACCTTAAAGGGTCATGGTGAGCTTCTTTGGGGCACTACTAGCAATTCCTGGCCCACTTTCACTTTTCCATTGATCAAGTCATGCTGCACCCCAGAGCTCAACATGGAGCAACGACAACAACAGGGCTGCTACTAACGACTATTTTAGTAATCGATTATTCTATCGATAATTCTGACGATTAATCAGATTTTAAAAATTGTAACATTCTGCAGATTGTTAATTTAACCTCTTAGGCTTTTTTATACAATATTAGAAATATATCAAAAGAGACATATGAACAAATAATCAAATTCCTTTTTTAAATAGGAACATTTTGTTGCCAAAAATGCAATAATAGAGCTTTCCTTTAGAGAATTTGAAACAGGTGAAGCTAAAACTGCCACTTGAGGAGTTCTGGGTAGAACATATTTACAGACAAAGGGTTTTTTTTTTATATATATGTTAAATGCAAAATGTATATAAATTTTGTACAGTTTTGGCTTATTTACTGGTCTGGGTGTGTTGTTTTTTCAGCAAATGCCTTTTTTAGAGTCTGTATACTCCAGTTAACGATTAATCGATTACTAAATTAGTTGATGATTATTTCAATCATCGATTAATCACGATCAACTAATTAATCGGTGCAGCCCTATACAACAGTAAACCAACCTGATTTCCTTACAAAAGTTTTGAAAGAAACTCCATCCATCTATAGCCCTATGTGGATGGACAGATGACAAAGCTATTGGGATTTAAAAGATAATACAGCTGGTGTAAAACTAAAGCCAACCCTTTTATAAATTTTAGCTTTGGAAAAACATAACAGTGGAAAAATATGCTCTCAGTTGATTTAATTAAGAAATTATGTCTGGGATCTGTTATTATTAAAAACACAGAAGGGCTTTGAAGCCACTCTTTGATAATAATAATGATACAGAAGGAGAGCATTAAGAGGTTTTGCATGGTTCTCAGACTTTCAGCAACAATAAACACGCACAAAGCAGAACTGAAGGCTTATCCCTGCTATATTCTCTTCAGATGTACTGAAAGTGTCAGAGGTGTAGCTGAGTATTTCATTAGGGATGAAACAGCTCATACATATTCATCAACGTGGCAGAATTTGAAGTCACCTACCTGGAATCATGTTCCAGATTCTCCAGATGAAAACATGTAGCTTTTAGAAAAGTAATGGTGCCGTAACCTCACAGAAACTTTACATTGTAGTTTACAAAAGTGTGGCATCAGTTGGTGGGCAATAAAAGCGAGAGCTGTACAGAGTGACATCCAGAATGTTGCACTGATCCCTGACTTGTTAACGACAGGGATTCGGTGTGGGGATACAGTTCAGCAGTCAGTTCTGACAGCTTGCAGCTCTGGTCCTCTGAGGTTTCCTCTCCTGAGCTTTCTCTCACTCAGTTCACACATGTCGTCCTCGTGAGGCTGACCACAACAATGGCTTGGTAGCACCTTTTCACAAACTCACTGACTCTAAATGAATAGGTGGCAAAAATCCTGCTCTACGCTCTCAGAGGTTTTTAATTACAAATGAAAACAGGTTATAAATGTTTGGATTTGGCTTCCATATCTGGGTGCACAAAGTCATGAACGATCGATCTTTCATGAACGATTTCATAGTCCAGTGAAAAAGTTGGTGACATTGTGGCAAGAATACATCATTTTTTAGTAACATGTGAAGACAGCATTCCAAATTACTCGGCATTTCGAAGGAGGTTTGTCCTGTTTTAACCTCACACATTCAGTTTGATGAGCCTGAACACTGCGGAAGATAGAAAGAGCTGCCTTCAGAAAGAAGCCTGTAGGAGCTTACATGTCTGGTAAGGGATTTAAAAAAAGATGCAAAACAACTTAAAATCAGTCATTCCACTGTAGAGAAAATATCCTGCAAGTGGAGGATATTAAAAACAGCTACCAACCTACCAATGTCCATCTTTCCAAACAATGTTACCCAAAAAGCAGGCTGCAAGATGCTAAAAGAAGTCTAACCCCCCAGAAACATAATCACGGAACCTACAGCAGGTTATTGTGACTGTTCATGTCGAATTGTATGTCTGTGCGATCAGAAAGAGACTGCACAAGTCTAATTTCCTTCCGAACCTTTGCTATGTAAGACAAACATGAGGGTGAGGCTGAAGTTCACCAGAGAAAACACAAAGACCAGGACCTCTGGAATGATGTTTTCTGGACAGATACGTTTAAAACTGAAGTATTTGGACATCAGAACAGAGAGGACCTTTGTGCAATATTAAAAATGATTTTTAAAAAAAGCTGGTTCAAGACCAGTCCAAGTCGATTGCCCGTAGCCTTTGGCTCCAAAACCAGATTGTTAATCCCAAATCAGCTGCCATACAGTCATTGACAATTTTACTTTAAATCTCTGCAGAGAGAGAGAAATCACACACCAGAGTTCATGCAAAATGCTAAATTTCTCATTTATTTACATGAATGACAGCACATTCAAATTCAAAATACTTTATTTATCCCAAAGGGAAATTATATATATATATATATATATATATATATATATATATATATATATATATATATATATATATATATATATATATATATATATATTCTCAAATGGAGTTTTGGTTTACAATCTAGGGGCAAATCATAAACAGTTGTGTCTCATAAAATTCATGAATTCATGTATAATTCATGTAAATTACCCAAAATATACCAGTAAATCCATCATAGACTTGCTACGAATGAAGAAATGGACACACACAGCCCTGGCATGTTTACTGTTGCATTTTGGGATGTTTTCAGCATTTTCAATTATCAATACGGCCTGCTTCTTGGCCTGTCTGATGACGTAAATATAGGGCTGGACAATATGGCTGAAAAACGCATCATGATGTAAATGTTTCATATCAGTCGATATCAATAATTACTGATTAGTTTTTTTTGTTTTAAATATCTGACATACTGCCAAACTAGTGACATGACGTTTCCTCTTTTATCCACAGTTTTCACTCCACGCCTTTGTTTATTTTTAAGCGGTTATGAGGCACGGCGGCGAAACCTTAAACTGCTGCTGCGCACGTTACTCAACAAGTTGTTGCTAGGTAACCAAAGAGCGAGAGAGAGTTAGCTGATGCCACCAACCTAGCTTAGCTAGCCGTGAGAGGTTAAGCAGCTAAAGCCTTTCCTCTGCCTACATCCCCCAGAATGCCGTGTGGTTCTGGATCGGAGTTCAAAGAATATTCTATATATTGAATGTTGAATATTCTATCAGACGTATTATCAATAGATACTGATATGTCTATCACAATGTATATTGTTATTAATTTATTGTCCAGCCCTACGCAATTAAGAATAAGTTCTCATCTGTTTAAATAAACATTAAATACATTTTAAAAATAGGAAATGCACAAAAAAACATTTCAGAAACAAGTTGCACCAAATTTGTACTGTTGAGATTAAAGTAAAATAAACCAACTCCACGACTCTTTGAATGAGTGTTGCTCCCCGTATAAGTCACTGTTGGTTACACACAGCAGAGAGAAGAGGCTCTGTCAATAGCCACCTTTTCTTTTGAAAGCTGCTTAACAAAAGGGACTCGTACATACAAGCTGTCAGATTTTCAGCACCCTCAAAGGCCGTGAAGATATGAACCTCTGAAGGTCTCTCATCTTCCCCAAAGTCCAGCCTGGGGCAGAAGCACTGATCATGAAAGGGCATTTACACTGCGAATCGACTGAATTCTTATCTGAACTTTTAAAGCATAATAACCTATTTTATCCCAGAGCTGAATTTTTTTAAAAAGCAGAATATGTAATTTTATCCTGAAGGGGGGAAAAAAAGTAGCTGGCTTCAGCCACAACTTTGCAATTCATTCTCCATGCAGCTTCACGGATATGGAAAATGTGGAGGTGGAACAAAGCTGAGCCGAGCGTGGAAAGCAGCATTTTTTTTTTTAAATCCTGATACGTGAAGGAGTCTCTCGGGGGAAAATGTTTGGGATGTTAATGAACACAAAGAAAGAGTTTAACCTCTTTTATTACAACACTCACGTCTCATTAAAGAGTATATCAACATCTACAACACAGTTTACCAAACAGAAGACAGAATGAAGATAAAACATTTTAGATTTCTCAATGGCTTCATGACCTAACATAAAGTTTTGTTTTCTTCTTAGAAAGAACATTTTCTATAAATATCATTGATATCTGGATGTAAAAAAAAAAAAAAAAAAAAAAAAAAAAAGTTAAATCAATATTCACACCAAATACAGTCACAGAAAAAAGAAAGAACACCCTCTGTGAATTCTAGGAGCGCATGCAGTGGTGTGAAAAATCGTTTTTCCCCTTCCTAATTTCCTATTTTTCTGCATGCTTGTAACACTTAAGTGCATCAGAGTCTCAAACCAAATTAAATATCAGTCAACTTCAACACAAGTAAACAGTTTTTAAATGAAGATGTTTATTATTAAGGGAGAAAAAAATCCAAACCTTCATGGCCCTGTATGAAAAACTGTAGGAGGTGATCTGGGTTTGTTCGACAGCCACAGGACCTGGGAACCTTGCAGTCAGTGAGTTGATCATGAACTCCTCTGTAAACCAAAGTTTTATGTGGGCAAATGTGAGGCCATCAGCTAAAGTTTGGGCCAGATTGGGTCATAACAGGACAACGATACCAAACACGGCAGCATATCTGCAACAGAACGGCTGAAAAACAAAAGAATCAAGATGTTGAAATGGTCTAGTTAAAGTCCAGACCTCAACTTGATTGAAGTATTGTGGTCAGCTCTAAAGCTGCAGAATGTAAGTTTTATAAAAAAAAATTTTTTTTTTTACAATTTCTTAAAATTATCAATATGTCGTGACATTATAATATAAGACAGATAATCAGTAGTAATCTCTGCCTTCTCCCAGTGCTCCCAGTACTAACTGCAGAAATACACCACTCAGTCAGAAACAACCAATCAGAGCCAGGAGGAGGGTCTTAGCGCTGCCAATCACCCTCATGTACACGCCGCTCACACACTCCCCCCTGCTTTCTGCTGCGCCACAGCTGGTTTACCACAACATAGCCTGATGCTAATGCTAATGCTAGTTAGCATGGCCACCAATGACAGTGGATAAACAGTTTTCCTGGAACGGTAAGTTGTTTCTCCACCATTAGAACATTTAGCAGCGCGTACACGAGGGTGACTGACAGCGCTAAGCCCCTCCTCCTGGCTCTGATTGGTTGTTTCAGGTCGGGGCGGTGATTTTCTTTGGACCGCAATAGTAGCTCAGGGAGGAGCTCAATCTTTTCTCAGATTATCTGTCTCATAACTACTGTTACGACATGGTGACAGTTTTAAAAAATATGCAAAAAAACATATTTTTGCAAAAGTTACATACTGCAGCTTTAAGAGAAGTGTGCAAAAACAAATATCTGCAAACCTTTCTACAACTGCTGCTTCTACAAGATGCTAAATCAGGAGTTGCACGTCGTTTTTCACACACAGCTTCTTCATTTTGGATTAATCATTGCTGAAAAACATGATAACGTAAAAGCTTGGAATCAGTTGTGGATTTTTTCTATTATTAAGATTATAACAATTAAAGAACTTGGTACAGAAGTAAAAGTTGTACTGGTTTTTTTTTTTTTTGTTTGTTTGTTTTTTTTTTACCATGACTGTATATTATGAGAAGGCGTAATGATGTAGTTAAAAACAAACCGATAAATAAGTAAAGATGGGAAAAACGCATCCCCTGGAAATGTGTTCAAGCAGATTTTGGGGTCCGGGAGCGATTTTATCCATATGGCCTCTGAATCCTTTGCAGCGAAGCAGCAGAGCTACTGTGAAACCTACAGAGACACAAAGGGGATGGAGGCACATACATTTCTAGGTTAAAAGGTAGCTGAAGGCTATGTTGGAAAACTGCTTTCTGCAAAACAAATTCCCGTCTTCACACTGGCAGTTACGAGGTAAAGAAGATGGACGGGTCTTTGTGAGCAATATCTGGCTTACAGGCAGGTGGACACAGAGTGGGCCGTGTGGAAGCCCTGCCGGACTAACTAAAGAGAGCAAATGCTAAAAAAGGCTTCATCATCTCCTGACCTTTCCACAGACGCTGGTGCATTTCTCCCATATGAACTTGTCACAGTTTCTCTCACTGTCCTTTTTTCCCCCCTTGTCTCTCTTCTGCTCCCACTCACTGCCAGCGCCTGTTTCTGTCTCCGTCCGTCTCTCTCCACCTCCATCACACGGGCTCCTAACAAGGGTTTATTTGTAGTGAAGTGTCTGCATGGCACAGGAAATGAAGACGCAGAAACCACCAGCTGAGTTCTTCCGCGTCTTCTGACCTTCCTTGTCTGTCTCCATCCGCCTCCCCTCTCTTCGTTTCGATGTTAACCTGTCCGTGTGACTGCTGGCATTAGGAAGCTGTCACTAAAATGCTGTCAGATCCAATGACTGTCACGTCTTTCCCCCTCAAGCTCTCATAGCACAGGTTTTAATGAGCCCCGCGGTGGACATGCCGGTCTCTGGTGCATTCAGAGCCAAGACGACGGCGCGACAGATTAGGGCGGGGTGGGGGCAAAGGGTGATACTCAGGGGAGAAAGGTGGAGGGGGTGAGCTGGAGAGCAAGGAGGAAGCAGGCAATTAAATCAACTCTGAAGCCGTGTGGAGCTTTCTGAGCTGTTACAAATGAGCTACGCCGAGGAATGAATCACACCGAGCAACCGTCCCTCCTCACTCCATCTGCCAGAGTACAGATGCTTCAAAACATCAGAGGGAGAAGGATGGGGGAGACTGCAGGATTTCAAACAATACTACCACCATATTTCATCTTTCATGATAATACGGTCTTTTAACGACACAGGTAGCTACTTAAAATCCAAACATCATCAAAGCTGTGAGTCGGAAAACCTAAAAATATTCATACATATAGTGTATTCACACCTGCCACTTTTGGTAACCTTTAAATGAACCAGAGTTTGTTCCCCCTGTTTGTCCGGACCATCTCAAGCGAACGCGAACAACTAGACCAAGACCCAGTTTTGGAGGTGGTCTCGGTCCACTTCCAGACGAACTCTGGTACAGCAGTTGGGATTAATGCTACTAGAAATCCAGGTTGTTAATTCAGAGGTCAATGAATCACATCATGAGCTGTTGTTACTGATTTTCTGCTGTCCAGAGTTCGTTTCCCCCGTTGGTCCAAACCTTTTGTGCAGAGGTGAATACACTCAACAGAACCCTGGTGTGACCAAACAACCGGGCCGAGACCCACTTTTAGAGATGGTCTCAGTCTGCTTCCAAACGAACTCTGGTACCATTCGCTTCAGAATGCAGATCTGCCTCAATACGAACCAACTACAGGTAACATACGTCTTTTTGGACTTCAAGAGCCACCGTTGCACCATTGACTGCTGCAAAGTCAATGACTTATTGCAATTAGGCATGGGCCAGTTACAAGGTGTACCATGATAAGAAAAAGTCACAGTTTCAAAACCACCCAAATTTTCATCAAACTTTTGCCTGATAGAAAAGTCTCATAAGAAGAAACCTACACAGAATATACAAGATGAAATAGTCCTGCCACGACAAAATTTAAGACCTGTGATTAACATATTTTAAGGCTAACTTACATTTTCTTGAACAAATTTGGGAATTTTTAAGGCTTTTAATTTTAGATACATGAATGCAAGACTTTTTCAGACTTTTAAAGGATGCGCAGACACCCTGAGTTCAGAGTTTCTAAATGCCTCTTGGAAGAAGTGGGTTCCTCTGCTTCTTCCTTGGCATTCCCCTTCCCACAGCTCCAACCTCACTCACGACTCCCTGCTACGCAAGAACGAGTCCCACAACACTCATTTTCGCTCCTTCACAAGCAAACACACAAACATCAAACAACAACTACTACTACTCAAGGCCTTTAAAATCTTTTTTTTTCTCCCTTGGAGCACCTACACAAGCTATGGACCACAGATTGTGTTTCACTGCACGACATACGGTAAACACCTCGCTTTTTTTCTTAACACACATAAACCACAGAATAGCGTGGTATAGAAACTAAATCTGCTCTTCGTGATGCAAAAATAAGCTTTGGAGGATTAATACTCGTCTGAAAATATGACTTTCCACATCACCGTTTGCCTCGTTTGGGAGTCATAGCTCAAACATCTCATTTATTTCAAACCGCATCTTATCTTCCTTAAATGCGTTGTATGGGAAACTATAGACTTATGCTGTTAGATGCTCAGACGCAGCAGGAGCACAGCGTGTGGCCACGAAACATCAAACGAGATCACCTCCAGCAAGGGCGAGCCTTATCTGGAGGTCTCTGTGAGCATCTGTCAGACTGCGAGGGCGCGACTCCCCACAGAGAAGGACGGAAACAGCCGTGAGAACTTTCCGGCACAACGTAAGGAGATACTTTAAGCTGACAGCAGATTTTTACCGCTATCATCCTACAGATCAGGAAAGCGTTCAGCTACAGTTAATTGGATTGCTTGCATGTATATTACAGGGCACCAGAGTGCAACTAATTTGCTCGTGACTATGACTAAAAACCTCTCGAGTGCAACCCCTCCCCCCCACGGTTGCACTGGTGTACCCTAATATTACGGCTGTTTGCTTCCTTACAGATTTCTCTTGTTTTGTCAAATTTAAATGTTTCAAATCATCAATCAAATAACAGAGATAACCTGAGTAAATACAAAAGACAGTTTTCAAATTACTTATTCTACGCCCACACAGCAGGCACATGTGACACAAATACGATTTTTTTTTGCACATAGGTGACCTTTTCAGGACTGAACCACCCAGTTCCGATCTTTTCACTGAATCGGATGCGTATCCAATAGTTTTCAAAGCGTCCACAGAACCCTCATGTTGCATTTTATCCCACTTTCACATCGACATGAGACGTGCGTTATAATTCGGCACCAAATTGCCGTTGCTATTAGTCGTGCTTTCTTTTTTATAAGCTTCCTTCATCTTGTTACGATCTTGTGACGATCCTGTCGACTCCCATTGATGAATAAACGTTAAAATCGATCCATTAACGGCTCCATCCATTGCTACATCTGTAAACAATGCGCTGCTGTGTGACGTCTACGTTCTTCTGCACATTCGGATTGTTTTTGGGTTGTAAATCGTTCACACAGAAGTCTAATTGCGGTCACATTTAATTAATAGTGTGAACGACCACTCAAAAACAATTGGATTTCAGCAAAAAATTGGAAATGAGCACCAAAACCTGCTGTGTGAATGTAGCTTCATTATGGGGGAAAAAGCAGGACAAACTAAGTCATTTCCAACTAACTTTGAGTTGCCACTCCAAAATCCTAAAATCATTTGTCCTCCTGCATAAACCAAAGTGAGTTTGAGCTCAAGGCAGAGAGCAGAACTCGTAATTGATGTTCCCATCAACTACGACAAGTCATCCAGGTCCTCAAGCAGCAAAGCCGATGTTACATGCGAGACTAGTCACCAAACAGCTCAGCCAGAGGTGGACAGAGTACCAAACACTTGTACTCAAGAAAGAGCAGCACTACTGCAACACGTGTCACTTCAGCAAAAAGTAGCCGTCCAAGAACTTACTCAAGTAAAAGTTAAAAAGTATTTGGTAAAACGGCTATTCAAGTACTGAGTAACTGATCACAACATCTGATTTAATATTTAAAAACGGTCTTCAGACAGACAAAAATATGAAGTTATGTTTAACTTCTGGTATTTTAAAGACCAATTTTTTTCTAAAATAACAAAATACCAAATTCAAAACAGAATTATTTTTTTTCCTGATCAAATTTTTCAATATAAAAATTGAAACTAATACTTACAGTAGGTTACATACACACACACATACATATACATAATTATCCTGTTATCTTCAGAACATGGTATTCGTTATGTCGTCATAACGACATAAATACTTTGTTATCTCAAGAAAACCATCGGGGAAATAAATATGCGAGTACGACCGCTCTCGGCTTCCATGGTGTTTGGTGCATTTCGAATTAAAATATGTTTATTCTTCATTCAGTAAGGTTACTTGCAGTGGGTAGAGTAGCCAGAAATTTTAGCGACACTTCATAATGACATTACTCACGTAAAAGAAAGGCCTTGTAAAACTACTACTTTTTTTTTTTCCAAAAATTGCTCAAGTAAATGTAACTGAGTAAATGTAACTAGTAACTACCCACCTCTGAGCTCAACAAAATATGACTTTTCTGTTTTCATGAAACAAAGTCAAGAACATTTGATGGTAAAATTCTGTTGTTTACCAACAGTTTTTGATCCAAGTGATTATTTCTGTAACAGCAGTCCCTCTATGTCGTTTCTATTGCATCATTTCTTTTGGACGCCAACGTCTCCTAATTCTACATAGCCTGTGGTAGATGCAGGTCGCAAGCTGAAAACATTAAAGTAAAGGAACTTTCTTTAAGCCATCTGGTCTTTACGTTGTGTGCTGGAGCTCCTTGGTGCGCCGCTGTGAAAAGCTTGGTTGCTGATTAAGTTACTGGCTTCACTACACCATCAAATCAGATCTGTATTCTCTACTTTGGGTAGCAGCTTCAAAAACATCGTCTATGCCTGCTAATCCTTGCAGTGTCACAGGGTTGCAGGTGCCCATCTTCAGCTGTCATTGGGCGAGAGGCAGGGCACACCCTCAACAGGTCGCCAGTTGCTCAATGATATATATTTTTTAAATTAAACATATTCTGCGTGCAAGTTTACTTAAGATTCCCTTCTGTATAACGGAGGAGGTGAAAACAGCTTGCAGGGAACAAAGCAATAAGTATAAATTTACATAAATTCACATGTTAATGCGTTCATCATATCCGAGGGACATGTTTTCAGAAGAGAATGAGCAAAGCAGAAGAATATCGCAAACACAGAAATGAATAATGAACAAATATTAGTAGTGACGTCTGGGAGTCAGAATGAGGATAAACTACGCAGATCTCCAGAGCCCAATTGTGTGCTGATGAAAACGCATTAAACCCAAAAGTCACTACTGAAGCCTGAAACACACACACACACAAATTATTCAACTAGAGCTTAATGTTGATCAAAAATGTCATGTTTTTAATCCACTAAGTCCACCGATGACGACACGAACACTTGAGGCACACTGCTGGGAGTGGGAAGTGCCCACAACCACACTCACACGGAGAAACGGCGAGTTTCTCCCTCCGGCTAAGTTCTGCCCCACAGATGAAGACAAACGCAGCCACGGCAGAGAGCTGCTCTGTAATTAAACAGAGACGCTGGGTCAGAACTCCCAGGAGCCGGCGGAGCATGATGGAAAAGTAAATTTTACTCTCTTCAAATTGACTTTACAGAAAGAATCACACTGAAGCAGAAAAATGACTCTTTTGGGCACCGCAATATGATTTAGAGGAAACCATCCAGCAGCCTCTTCTGATCCAACACAGATGATGAACCTGAAAGGTTAAACATAAAAAAAAAAAAAAAAAAAAAAAAAAAAAAAAAAAAAATGGAGACCACTTTACCTTTCCAAAGCTCCCTTTTCCGATGGCCCGCAAAATCTGGAAGTGGTCAAAGTTCACTGTAAGGAAACAGAAGCAGAGTCAGGATTTCAGGAAACACTTTCATGAGGTTTGGTTTGAAATGAAGCATTTGTTTGATATTTGACATTTTACGAACACAAGCACCATTTAAATGGACACACATGACTTCCGATGACTACAGTGGACCCCCGCCAAGTCACTGATTTTTCAGTGGAACGTAACTCCAGATTATTCAAGGAATCCGTGGATTTTTGTTCATAGTGCACATCTAAAATATGTGAAAGAAAATGCAGCTTGGGAAGCTCAAATCCCTTGCTGCATTGCTACTTGACACGCTGTCAGCTGGTGTTTGCAAACCGGCCAATCCAGGAGCCTCATTTATTTTCCTTTCCACTGATTGGTTTTTTTCCCCCAGAAGCGGAGACAAGGAAGACCACTTGTGTGGTAGTGACCAGACGGTTTCCACTGAGCATATTGATGCATATTAATTTATATTTGGTGTTCAAACTATTAAAATAGGAAGTTCTAAGTGTTTTTTGTCTCTGGTATTTATGGATTTCAGCAATTCAGCTGCGGTCCCTAACCCCCAATGAACACCGAGGGTCCACTGTATACTATTTTGGAAATAAAAAATAAACTACAGAAGCTTTGAGACAAAATGAATTTTCAGAAAAACATCCAACTCTGTGGATTTCATTTTATTTTTTAACATGAGGTCTATCATGCAACAAGATGTGAGACGTCTCAGCTCATCGCCCTCTTCAGCAAATTTACATGCCTCTGATTGATGGAATCATCCCGTGTGCGCTTTAAAATATATTCAGAGAGGCCAAGTAGCTGGCTGGGAGTGGTGAGGAAGAGGAATAAAGTCTTTGATGAAGGATTCCTGCTCGTGACAGGAAAACTAAACCCCTTGTCGCATGGAGAGATGAGCAAATAAATACAAACTTATGAAAAGGTTTTTGTTGAGACATTTTCTAGGTAGTTTTACTGAGAAGTCTGGGGAATTTGCCAAAAATATAAAAACTTATGCTTCCAGATCTGGAAAATAAGAACCACAGTAGTTACATTCAGCCAACTGATAGGAAGAATTAGTGCTTCTGTTAAAATTTGACAACTATGAACGGCAGCAATATACCTCAAAGTTCAAAAATAGACTTTCACAACATGTACTCAGAGACCGCAAACTAAATTCAGTTCAAAAATATTTTATTTATCCCAAAGGGAAATTAAATGTTGGCCCAAATATCTTCAGAAACATTGTGGATGATGATGCTATGAGCAAAAAGGAAATCTGAGAGCAGTCAATCTTGCTATGAATCTGAAAAGGCCTCTGACTGAAGACTGGTGCTGTATGACAGTCTGATCACGTGCTAACAGCTCAATATCTGAGAAACAGAGTAGATTTTCCAAAGTAAAATGTCCTTGATGGCACCATTAGTTGGTGGCAAGCACTACTAATCCACCTCATTTACTTTTGCTGCTCCTCTTTAATTCTGTCTGGTCGTCAGGTTAGAAAGTCGGGCAGAGAGACGTTGCAGTCTGGAATACGATCTTTGCCCATTATGCTCAATGGAAGAGATGGTTTGAATGTCCTCCTTCTCTCTCTGCTCTCCCAGAAGTAAAAACAATACCTTGTTGTCACAGTTACGCATCATAACAACAGTCCGAAACCAGAAACGTAAGAGCAAAAATCCAGCTGCACAGCATCTAAAACCAGATGGAGTAATGGTCCAAAAAAGCAAGGCTTCAACCCAAAAACCTATGAACAAAGGTCTCCAAAAAGAACAAATCAGAACTAACAGAGCTACTCCAACATGCTGCCACCAGACGTGCCGTAATTCTTGTAATTGTGGAGACAAGTCCCGTGGTCTGATTGAACAAAAATTATTATATCTGGAAGAAAAACAGCCTGGGAATACCACCCTGACTGGCCGAATCGCACTATATAGAAAAGCGCTATATAAATTCAGCCCATTTACCGTACATATGATGTCATTTCATCATTAGGAAAAACAATTACCGTATTTTCCTGACTAGACTTGCTCCGGAGTATAAGTCCCATTAGTCAAAAAATGCAACATGAAGTGGAAAAAAAAAAAAAAAAAAAAACCAGGTATAAGATGCTCCTGACTAAGACACAGGACCAGCAAATCTGTGAAAAATAGTCTGACTTCTAGTCAGAAAAATACGGAATGTAGAAATATTGAAGCAGTATCTCAAAACATCAGCTGGGAGGTTAAAGGGGCAGTATCATGTAAAAATCGACGTTTTTGAGCTTTACATCATGTTATAATGTTTTCCCCTCATCAAAAACATACCTGGAGTGTTGCTTTGATTATTTCATGCATGTTTAAGAAATCCTTGAATCTCCTGTGGCAGCGATTTGGCTGTGCAAAACGCCTGGGTGAATACACCTCCACCTTCGGGTGCAGCTCCTCCTCGGAGCTGCAGTTTATAAGCTTCTGATCTTACAACACAGAGCAGCCCTCCCCCGCAACTTTCCCACTCAGCTCCTTCAGACCAGCCAGCAACAATTAGCAAACAACTGGTGCATCTGCTGAGCTCATTATATAAGTTTCTTCTCAGTAAAAAAAAAGCTGTTAAAGGGTTGATAGAGGAGCGCCGTTGTGATGACTTCCTGAAGGCCAAGTTTAAGAAAGCGCAGGAGTTTTTAAAGAGACAGAGGCCCAATTTTAAGGTGTTAAATTACAAAGTCAAATTTCTTTTAAGTCATATTTTATATATGCAGGATTTTCATAACAACTGAAGACCAATGGGTCTTAAATACGGAGAAAGACCTTAAGCATATCGCCGGATTAGTTACGAAGTGGTTTCTGGACAAAAAAGTTGTTTAAGAGAGGCCATCCAGAAGCCCTGGTCTTAGTCCTATCAAGCATTTGTGGTCTGAAAAAGTGTGTGTGAGCATTTCCCCCCTTCTCCTGATGAATGGAAAGCTTCTGATCTCATGCTCCAGCGCTGATGAAAGTCAGAAAAATCGCAATGCTGCACAGATGATGAAGACTTCCACTAGCTGCCCCTTCTTCTGGTGTTCCACACTCCTGATTGGGATTCGCCACTGATCCCAGGGTGCAAGTCTGCAAGTGTAGCCGCGGTCTGGGCAGATGTAGCCACAGCAGGGCTGATGCCAGCTCCAGCAGCTTCCTGATGAAATTTCAGCAGGATTTTCAACTCTTTTTCAGCCCCGAGACAGAGAGCAATCAGGAGGAAAAGGACAAAAAGCATGCTCGGTTGCTCTGAACGGACCTTTAGCCCATAGGTAGCGCTTCCAGTTACAGAAGACAGAAGTGAGGGTTCTGTGTTGTCTGGAAATCAGGATAATCCAGTGTGGATTCTCCTATTTCAGACTTCTGTGCACAGCTAATCCCTCCATAAGGCTTGGCTCTGATTCCACCCCCCCGTTTTGACACAGTGAGACAGTACCATGAACATAGTGTTTTGTGTGGTATTAGAAAGGGATTAAGAGAAGTGTGAGAAAATGTAAATACAGCTAGCTGGGTTCACAGACTCAGCAGTTTCTTTTTTAGGGATTCATTTTTCTCTGACTCATACGGGGCTGTGATGAAAGAAGGGCTTCACCGAACAGGATAAAAAAACCCCGTTTCACAGAGGATTCTCGGAGTGGCATTTAGCAGCGCTGACTTTCACAAAAAAAAAAAAAAAAAAAAAAAAAAAAAAAAAAGATTCAATATTTACACCCACTTTAATCAACTTTTTGCAAGTGTAGGAGGAAGCAATTTGTGCCTGAACTCTTCTCTGGACTTTTTTATTTATTTATTTATTTATTTTTTTTCTTCCAACGCCCATTTAATGAACTCATCAGAAGATAGAAAATCACAAGAACGGGGAGGAGAAAATGTCGAAACTGTTGACAGTCAAGTCTTTTCCCGCCACCAGTTCATTCGACTCTTTTCAAACAGTCAAGGAATTTATTAAGCAGAGACGTGAGTGATGCATTAATATCCATCCATCCATCCATCCATTTACTTGATCATCCATCCATCCATCCATCCCTTTGACCATCCATCCATCCGTCCATCCATTTGATCATCCATCCATCCTCCATCCCTTTGTTTGATCATCATCCATCCATCCATCCTCCATCCTTTTGTTTGACCATCCATCCATCCATCCATCCATTTACTTGATCATCCATCCATCCATCCATCCCTCCCTTTGACCATCCATCCATCCATCCATCCATTTGATCATCCATCCATCCTTTTGTTTGACCATCCATCCATCCATCCATCCATCCATTTACTTGATCATCCATCCATCCATCCATCCCTTTGACCATCCATCCATCCGTCCATCCATTTGATCATCCATCCATCCTCCATCCCTTTGTTTGATCATCATCCATCCATCCATCCTCCATCCTTTTGTTTGACCATCCATCCATCCATCCATCCATCCATTTACTTGATCATCCATCCATCCATCCATCCATCCTTTTGTTTGACCATCCATCCATCCATCCATCCATCCTTTTGTTTGACCATCCATCCATCCATCCATCCTTTTGTTTGACCATCCATCCATCCATCCATCCATCCATCCATCCATCGTAGTGAGAAAAGTAGATTTAAAACACAAACCTATCAGCTTTGAAATAAGTAAAAAGGCCAAATTATGTTATTGTTTATGTTGAGACTCTTTCAGCACAGAGAAAAACAACAGCCTTATGACTTCAACAAAACTAGACCTGAATGTGTCATCACTAAAAAGAGGTCAACCTCTCACACGACACCAAGTCCCGCTGCAGATGTGACGCTGAACATGACATTTTGAAATAAAAGTCTTGAAGTGTTACCATCAGGAGAACTCTATTGAACAAGTGATGACATTGAGGTTGGTTTTTTTTTTCTTCAAACCATTGATCCATGAAAGTAGCGCTTCCATAAAGTATGAGTCAGCAACTAAATGGGAAGCAAAACAATGGGATCTCTGGCTCTTCAAGACAAGTCCAGTTGAAAGGAGCCACTCTTCAGATTGAGGAGGAGACTGTGCTGCATGCTAAGAGGATAATTACTGTGGATGTAGCGTTTTCCTGTAGCTATCCCTTTCTGTGGCAGCCTGGCACCCACACACACTGGGAGGAAGAAATATGTAGGAAGCAATGCAAGGCCTATTATCTGATACAGGCTTCAGTGATTTAAGATGCGGCATATAGTAAACCGCCTCTGCTGAGCAGTGAAGGAGGAGGTGTTTGTACAGCAGCACATAAATAGGTTCACGACATCTTAAATGTTGAAAAAAAAAAAAATCAATACAGCTTCTGATGGACTGCTTTACCTATCAGATATTTCAGTAAACTCCAGGTCTTTTATTAGGTCCTGACAAAGAGTGACAATTTCTTTCCCAGAACCATGAGACCCACTCCTACGCAGGAACATCTGCGCCGAAAAACAAAGACCTTAGGAACCTTCATCTGAGACTCTGATGTGAAAATTACAGGAATCAATGAGGCATCGCTGAACGTATTTGTAAGCCGCAACGTTTCACGGTCAAGTGGTGCTTAAGGAAGAAAAAAAAACAAAACAACAACAGCGAGATAGTGGTGAGCGAGACCTGAATGGAAACCAACATCTTTACAGTGCAGCATGCTGGCGCCATCAAGCACTCTCAGGTTTCTCTGGATGCTGCACGAAAGACCACAGCCAAATGCAACTGCAGCCTCCGCTGAAAGTCAGCTTCTTTATTTTATCACTGTGTAATGGGAGAACGACAACCTTTTTTTTTTTTTTTCTTTCTGGGTGCTACAATCTGCTGACACAGCAGGACTCGGCGCCAAGTAGACACAGAGGGCCTCCTCGATGGGTGTTTGTCTCCTGTAGGGAGGCTGTTACTGGCAGAAAGCCCGAGTCGAGGTGCATAGGAAGTGTGAGACTGACGGTGGTGCGCAAGAAGCCCAAATGGGAAGAGCTGAGAATATGGTGTGTGTTTTCATCCTTCAGATTACTCAATTAGTCAAAAATAATCAATAGCCGTGGCCCTGATTGGCTGATGATGATACATAAACGGCGAACAAAAATGTTCAGCATAATTGTTCTTTTTTAAAACTGAAAACTTCAGATTATTTCTGCTAACACAAGTACATGAAACTGATATTTCACTTGTTTGTCACGCTCTCTGGTCAGGTACCAAGTTTGCAGGTGGCTGCTTAACAAACATGCTGCTCATAGCTTGTTTACTGTTATTTGCTTTGAAACAACTAGCTCAATATGGCATAAAGGTGGCACTCCTTTAGTTTTACACCCCATGGCTGTCTGTGTTAAAAACATTTCCAAAACAGCTGAGTTTTTCTGAGTTGTAAGTAAAAACAGAAGTGCGGTAGCCTTTTTTTTTTTTTTTTTTTTTTTTTTTTTTTTCAGCCGACTGACCAACAGTGTGTAATAACAGGTGGGGGAGGGGCAAACTCAAGTCACTGGCACTTTCTCTGGAATCTTGTTTAAAACATTTCAAATTGTTGTTAAATTGTATGATGCAAATTTTAAGCAGATTAGAAACTGTTACTTGCTGCAGTGCAAAATTATTCACACCCCTTTAACTTTTCCAAATTGTTTTCACAATACATCACCATATGACGTCAACGATAGATTTTATGCGATAAACCACAAAAAGTAGCACAAAATTGTAAAGCAGAGGAAAAGTGTGACAGGAGAGTATCAATCAGAGGAGCATCGATGTAAATTTGGAGGATCTGCTGAGATTCACAGCTCAGGTGAGAGAATCCTTGTTTCCTCAAGGAAGAATTAAACCATTTAAGGGCCTGTCAGCCCAAAAAACATGTTAGAAACAAACGTGAAAGAAGGTGCTCTGATGTTATGTAAAACCGACCTTTTTGAGATTTATATCATGTTATTATGTTATTCCCTCATGAAAAACATACCTGGAGTGTTTCCTTGATTCAGCCATTCGGAGGTGCCTAAACGCTTGCTCTCACAAAGCTCCGCCTATTTCCACAAAGCTCCTCCTCAGAGCTGCATTCTCCAGTCGAACTTTGGCCGTACAGAGCACCCCTCCCCTGTACCTCCCACACATAGCTCCTCAAGACTAGCGGCAGCAATAATTAGAAAACACCTGATGGAACTGCGCGTCTGCTGAGCTCCTAAGACTGATTGTTAACTAAATCATGGAGTAGCATTGTTGTGATGATGTGCTGAAGGCAGAGTGTTGAAAAGAGTAGGAGCTTCTTGAAGAGACAGCGGCTAAATTCAGGCCGTCAAATTGCAAAGTCGAATTTCTTTTAAGCTTGATATACACATTTTCATAACTGAAGGTAACATAGCTACTTGATTGTGCTATAAAATGGCACTATGTGCCCCCCTATAACTTTTTCATTATCCATCCATCAATCCATCATGCATGCATGCTTGCATCCATCCATCTGAGCATGCATTTATTCATGCACTCATCCCTCTGTTTGTATGATCTGGGGCGACTGTGGATCACTGGGTTTTTACAGTAGGCAGGTTGTAGGTTCGTTTTCAGCTTCCTCCTGTTGTATGTTGATGCACTTAAACCCAAATTGCCTACCAGTCTGCATATCAGTGTAAATGTCTGCGCCATTGTGAGTGCGAACTGGTGAATGTGGAGCAGTGTTTCTCAGTTCCGGTCCTCAGGGACCACTGCCCTGAATGTTTTCGGCGTTTCCCTTCTGTCACACACCTGACTTGAATAAGTAAGTGATTAACAGGCTTCTGCAGCACTTGATGGCATGCAGAGGAGGTCATAAAATCATTTGAATCAGGTTGTTTTGGAACAGAAAGACATCTAAAATATGCAGGGCAGTGGTCCCTGAGGACCAGAATTGAGAAACTTTGCTCCAGTGTAAAGCGCTCTGAGTGGCAAGTATGATTGGAAAAGCGCCCTATAAGTTCAGTCCATTCATCATGCGCAGATCCATCCATCCATTTGATCATCCATGCATCCATCCCTCCATTTGTTTGATCATGCATCCATCCATCTTTGCTCTTTTGCATGCCCCTGTATACTTATCAGTGCCTTATCAGGGTGTCCAATGTGAGGCCCAGGGGCCTTTTGTGGCCCTTGGACTGATATTTTGTCCCACCCAACTGCAGTTCAACAATTTAATAAATTTATCAAACTTTTTATTTTTAATTAGGGTAAAATTAGTATCAACATGATTTTCTTACGTCTTTTTACAGCCAAACTTTAGAACCACGACTATCCAGAGACATTGACTGAAAAGCCAACTTTCCTTCACCCAGATCAGATATTACATAATTTATTAAACTTGGCAAAATACAGCAAGTGTTTTCAAAGAAAGTGACCCAAATCCTATCTTTATAACTAAAGATAAATTTGTTCAACTGAGCCTAAAAAAATGTAAATCTAGATAAATTTCTTTTAATATAGCACATGTGCAATACAATTTTTACATTTTGGATCTACCATAAATAATATCCCTTTTCTACAAGAAAAAAAAAAATCATCAGGCTACTTTATTTGCTTGATTTTTTTCTTTGCCCACAAGTACTTGTAATTTTAATTTTGTCCCACATGACAAAGTTTGGACACCCCTGCTGTTTCCCGGTAAATACATCAAGTTAGCATCAAATTACTAGTAAAAATACAGACACTTTCTATAAAAGCTGATCAGTTTTCATTCTAATTGCAATGCAAATTAATATTATAAATCAATAAGTAAAACTCTGATATTTTAACGTCAACATTGGTATGATTTCGGAGTTCTAAACCAGGGTTTCACAATCTTCTCTCATTATTAAGGACACTGCATTGGTGGTTCCATAGGAAGAATTCATGGAAAAACTCAGATATAATAATTATAGTCTCTAAAATACTTCTTTTTTTTGCAGAGAATGATTAAAGAGAAAAAAAGGTTAGAGTAGGTGAAGCAAAAGTGGACACCTTCAAAACCACAGACAATGCAACATGCATCAACATCAATGTCTGTGTAAAACAAATGATAGCAGACAAACAAGAAGAATGTGCTTACACAAAAAAAAAATCTATAACACGTAGAAATGAATACAAACTTTGGCTCTGTAATCATATTTTGATATTAATTATGAATCCTGAGATAATGTAAATTTCATGAGACATTTTTTATTAATCATCATCACAGTGGCTGCTTCCAGCACAAAGAGCGTAGTGAGAGAGGAGGAGGAGCGGCCATCGATCACCAGCAACAACTTCAACTCTCCTGCAATTCTCTGCTGTTTGGAGAGCCGACCCACAATTCAGAACAAAATCATTTCAGCCACTGTTTGCCGTAAAACCTGTACTGATGTCACGAACTTTACAAGATTTAATATTGCAAAGCACCAGAAGGTGAGATTAAAACATCACAGTTTTTGTGTCGTTTCCATAAAAATGCCCAATAGGGAAAACTCAGGGATTGAGGTATCTATCGGTGCCATGATTTTTTTTCTCTTTCTAAACAGAATCACTCAATATGTTACAAGAATGGATTTACAGATTATTATGTGTATGAAACAGTTAGAAAAAACAACCAGCAGTCAGTCAAACGTCTTACCAATTCTAAATTTGAGAATAATAACAAAGTGTTTGCTTCACAAAAGAGGTGTCAGCTTCCAAAAATGTTTATTGCTGTAGCAGCAAAAATCTGTCCAGTCATTAAAACAGACAAAGATGACCAAAATTATTCATATCCCTGGCAGACTGTGGGT
Organism: Anableps anableps; assembly: GCA_014839685.1. Lineage (NCBI taxonomy): Eukaryota > Metazoa > Chordata > Actinopteri > Cyprinodontiformes > Anablepidae > Anableps > Anableps anableps. Next base: position 6,331,165 of record CM026076.1, on the reverse strand, counting down.
TTCTTCTGACAAGAAGTCAAAATAATGTTTTGGAATTGCCCTGCCAAAGTCCCAAGCAAACTCTAAAAGAGGACCTGTATGCACGGAGACGAGCACGGTATATTTTTGTAAACGATTAAGAAAAAATGTGCGCCCACATGACAGGTTGCAGCGGCACAGAAAACGATGTAGTAGTATGTGAATATATGTGAGTATATAAAGTATATAAAGTAGTATGCCAGGCCAATCAGTGGCGCTGTAAAACTGCCAGAGAACGAAAAAAAAAAAAAAAAAAAACCACAGAAAGCTGCCATGTTTGTTATTTGTGAGGCGTATGCAGGGTAGAGAGAGAGAGATGGACCTACAACGTCATTGTTTAAAAAAGACGCATCTCGCAGGGCCACACGGAAAACATGAAACCAGCGTTTTGAAATGCATCCACTCTGGAACCCGGTTTCAAAAATGATCGTTTCTGGTCTCCGAAGACGCAGAATCTGCCTAAATGACAAACAACCTTTGCGCATACACCTAAAGTCGTCTCCGTGTGGACAGGGCTGAGAGTCTGTGAAGGGAACTAAAGATTAGGGTGATGCCAAGGAGGCCTTCCAACCTCAAAGACTTGATGCTCACCACCAAAGCTGAACTGAATTTACCAGTGGAAGCACACAAAAAGCTGGTCAACAGTTATATAGAAAAAGGCCCATTATAATTCCAATTCAGATATTTGAGGATAACAGAGATAATTTTCAATATCCCATTTTTAATAAAATGTATATAAAAACATCAGTTACACAATTTAAAATTTTATGTTAGTTTATTTCATTTTGAGAAATGCTTAGCTTATTTCCTACCAGAACAAACTTTTCGCTTGAATGAAAATCATTTTAAGTCTAAATCTACCAGGGGTATGAATACTTTCTGCCTAACTGTGCTCTTTCTTGTATTCTGGGTTATCTATCCCATTCATCTGGCTTTCTGCTTCCAGTATTAAAGAGTCAGTTGTAAAAAAAAAAAAAAAAAAAAAAAGAATACAAAAAAAATAAATAAATGGCCATAAAATGTAAAACGCCTTTATTTTATAATGAACTTTAAATGAGATCAATACTCCTGTGGGACTCACCGTGGTTTTACAATCAGCTTCACCTCAATCTTGCCCAAAATACAGAAGAACTTTACTAATATTTGTAGTCCAGATCTCCTTTAGGGCTACAACTCTAACTTTGTGTTTTAAACACAGATTAGCAGCTTTTAAGGTTTTCAGTTGAAAAGTAATTTGAAGAATGCTCTTCTTATCCAAGATGAGAAAATCCACAGCCTCAATATTCAGTAAGTGGTCATCTCTAAAAATATCCCTGGGTGTAATACAAAACCGCCAAGACTGAAGATTAGGAAATGCATTCCTCTTTTAATCAAAACACCATCCCCAGCAACTCAGTGTCGGCCACTCTGCCTCCAAGTTCACCCTGGATTCCCCCCAAGAAGATAGTCTGAAGAGAATCCCCACTACGATCAATAAACCAGACCAATTATCCTGTTGGGCTGTCACCTGAACTGAATGCCTTGAGCAGAGCCTTGCAGAGCGCTGCTGGGATGAGGGGTGTGGGCGTGCAGGATGCAAGGCACTTATCTAATGGGGAGGCAACCTAATGCCTTTGATGTCAATAGGGCTTGATGTATTGATCGATACAATACCACTTAATACCATGGAGCCAAGGTTCAACATGAAGATTCACTTCATGTCTCGGAGTTGAGTTGGGAGGATAGAGACTAAAACTCAGAGTGGAAAAAAGACTACATTTGAGTGAATTTGTTGGTTTTTAAACAACTCCTATGCATCAGGACTCTCCGTGGTAACTTCAAGACCAGCTAATAAGCCTTCCGGAAAAATTTAACAGCATTCAATTGTTTAAAGAGATCCCACCTTACCAGGATACCTTGAGATGTTTTGCATGAATTCTGTGGGTGACTTCCAAACTAGCATTGATAGATGTGGAAAAAACAACTCCAGCAGAGCAAATATGGATAAAACCATGCAGGAACATCAACCTTTACACCTTCAATGGGATAACATAATCACAGCTGTACCATATTCTTTCTAAGATGGTAGGGAAATGATGGCCTACCATTAGCATGTTGAAAAGTTGTATCTACTGTTAGCGTTTTAGCTAGCAACAGCATTTTTGCCACTTTTAGCTTATACACTGCTGTTAGCATACCAAATGGAGTAAGTTAATATTCGTCGATGAGCTTGTCTAAATTCAAGGGCTACATCCTTCGAAGGACTCAGCCTAGCCGGCTGACATAGGCTGAGTGCTTAAATTGACCATGAAGACTGGAAATGAGGGGCTGTGAAATTCCCGTCCTTACCTCGGCGTATGCCCTGTTGCCTGGCAAACATGACTGCACCAGTCACAAGATGGTAAAAATAGAGCTCGAAATCTTGCAGAGTTTTTTTTATTTATTTAATTTACTTTGAAGGATGTAACCCCTAAATTTGGATACACACAATGTTTTTCTTTATGCTAGTGACAGTCCTCATGCTAACATGAGCATTCTACCTGATTTTAGCTCATAAACTATTGCTACTATACTGGATGGACTAAGTTAATGTTAGTCAACATGCTAGTGATAGCCCACATCCTAAAGTTAGCATTTGAGCTAACATTACCATTTTAGTGTGGTTTCAGCTTCTAAAAGTTACCAGTCACTCCATCCATTAACTTGTATGTGAGTTAATGGATGGAGTGAATTAATGGTAGCCAAAATGTTATCAGCATTTTAGCTAACACTATTGTTTTAGCTTACAAAGTGTAGTAAGCATGCCATATGAAGTAAGTTAATGTGAGGTTGCTCAAGTTTTGTTGAAGGTGGGGAAAAATTCACCTCAAGTCAAACGTAGGGTATATCGGAACCTGACTGTGTTGTGTTTTCTTGTATGTAAGTTAAGTCAACATTGATCAGGCATTTTCTATGCTTTTAAATCTGTTGAAAGTTCATACATTTTCTATTTGACTGTTTTTAGCATATATAACACCAAATAGATTATTTTTAGTATGTGTATTTCTGAGACCTTAACTTCTCTAACAAAGCTGGTACTTTACTCAAAAACCTGCTATATCCTATACTTGTCTTATGCACCTTAGTGAAAGGTCTAAGTATTACAGCTGGCAACATGGCTGCAAACACCTGGAAGTCCGAAGTCCTTTTTTTGAAATAGTTACTGGAAATAACCTCTAAACCTGCAAAAATGGATCCATGAATTCTGCTCTCCACCAGAAACTTTTGAAGGAGTATGTCCGACCATATGGTTTTTGAGCTTAACATCAGGCAAACTGGGGTGATGCAACAGAACAATGATTGTCAGGAACCCAGCAAGTCATCCTCTGAATACCTCCCCCCCAAAAAAACAAAACAAAACGAAGGCTTTTGAGTTTCCTTGTCAAAGTCTGGACATAGATCAGATTGAGATGCTGTTGAATGACCTTAAAAAAGCAGAGGTGGTTTAATCTGAGACATGTAAATGTGACAAAACATTTAAAAACAGAGGAAATCTGTGAATCTCTGAAAAGGCAAATATGTTCTCTCGGCAATGTTGGTGCAGACACTAATGGTGCAACAGGTACTGGAGCTCCCCAGAAACATAACAGAAACTGTGTGGTTATGGAAAAAGACAAGAAACTTAGCAATATTACAAACCTGTTACTTGACAATTACAGCTCATTACATATGATTAACGACCAAAACAAACTGATCTACTGCAACTTCTGCTATCTTTCAGGAAGTTTCTCCCAGAATCAATCCTGAAGCCACACAAACACCAATAAAGGTGGATAAAAGAATCTGCGGCATCATCGGCTGCGCTCTCTTTCATCTCTCTCCTGATTATCTCAGTCTGTCAGGATATATCATTCATATAATGCTCAAGCTTCAGTCCACATGACTGAGTTTCAATGTATTCGCCAGTCTTTCCCCTGGAACAGCCAGAGATTCTGCCAAGGTTTTGTCACACGGGGCCCTTTCTGCAGCCGCTGTAATCTGAATATCAAATTAAAGGGAGACAGGAGAGCGAATATGAAAGAAAAGCTTTGTCCTTTGAGAAATGAGAAAAGTGAACGCTGAAAATGTTAAAACAAAGCACATCTGAGAGTCAGCGGGACTGCACATCGTCTTGGACAGAATCAATGTGCTGGGGTCAGAAAAACCCACCGAGTATCAATCATATCTTGTTTCATCTTCTGAGAATACTCTGTCTTCTTGTCCATACTGTCTTCTCTGATTTTGCTGAACAGGTTTCCATTTGCATAAATGCCAAACATAACAAGCGTACTGCACGCTTGGAAGCTTTACAGCATCTGCAGAAAATATTGTTTTTAAAGATGAGGACTACACGCTTGAGTGCTCACTACATTACTTTAATATCCACACAGACAATGGCAGAAGTCTACGACTGAGTGCTTGTGAAACCTGACAGTGCAACCAAGATCATTATAGGACCTGCATTAAAGAAACAGTTTGCTTTGCAGCAGCTTCCCCTCCCACGTGATTACTGAATATTTTAGGCTTCTAGTAAGCCACTTTTCATGGTGTGTAGTAGTCAAACTAAGAAGTCGGCCCCAGAGAAACCTGCTGTAAAATTCATCCCAATTTCATACTGACATATTCTTATAGGCCGTATTCATCTATCTGATATTCTTTGATTTTAACTGGTGGCAGTCGAACTATAGTCCACTAGGAAAAGACACATGTTCTTTTGATCAGCAGGGGGAAGGCCATGAGCCTTGGACGGTGATGAAGGGAAAAGGTCTGGCTGGAATCGTTGCTGTAAAGGAGCTCGTTTCATCTTTATCAGCGTATCTTTCAAGACGATGCTGATCGGGAAACCTTTAGCACAAATCAAAGTATATTTGAGTGTTTGAGAATCATGAGGGATGGGATTATTAAATGTATAAATGTATCATAATCCAAGCAAGAAAACCCATCACACAATGCTTGTCATATGCACTCTTTTCTTCGTCTCACTCCATAGGTTTTCTATAACATTAACATCTGGGGACTGACATGTTGCTTTTTGATCTGGTGAACTATTTCTGTGTTGAATTAGACAAATGTTTTGGATCATCATGCAGCTGAAAGACCCACTGATGACCCATTTCCAGTTTTCTGGCAGAGGCCACCAGATATTTACCTCAAATTTGAGAATATTTGAAATAGTTCATGATGCTATGTTCCCCAACAAGGTTCTCAGAGCTTTTGCAAGAGAAACAGACCCACAGCATCACAGATCCTCCACCGTACTTAACAGTATATGAGGTGTTTTTCCACATACAGGCGACCCTCGATTTTTACAGGGGTTTGAAATACCTTGGTACAATGCCACAATGCCAAAGTATCATGGTATTTCAGCTTCCTAAGATGTATTTGCTATCAAATATGCTGTACAAAAAAATCTATGAATAGGCGAATGTTCTGCGAATAACCTGGAGTTGCACTTCACTTAAAAAATCCACCAATAGTTGAATCCCCAAGTACTGCTTTCTTTCACACCAGACTAGAGATGCACAATATATCGAATCACAATATCTGTGTGTAATATTGTAATCGCAAAAGGTGACAGCTTTGTAACCTTTGGCTGTTTTTGAGAAAATCCTAGTTTTATTTCACAATAATGATTTGGTTAAAAATTAAATAAAACCAGAAAGGAGAAAAACATCTAAATGCAGTCATTTAGAGAATCAAAAGGGAAATTGGAAATGGATAAAATCTGAGTTGGCAGGATACAGCTTTACAAAAATCGCAGGTTGGAAATCAGCCATAACATCTCTGATTGGTGCATCTCGAGTTTTCCACTCAGTAGGAAATTATAGCATGGTGCTAATCATGCCTGTAGCCACAACCTTGTTAACAGGCTGCTGATCTTGGCTTAGAAGCTTTAGAGGCTGGAGCTGGCAGTGTCCAAAAAGTACATGTGCTATTTCATTCCAATTAATATTGTTCACAGTCTATTATTTGTGTTCAGTACCTTCAAATGATCACATTTAGGATGAAAAATAAAATATCTAAAATGTATTTCAGATTTATTTAATTAACTTTGCACTTTAAAACATCGGTTATTTGTTCTCTTTACTTTCAGGAATCACAGTCAGGGGCAAAGGAAGTCCACATCTCAGTGTGAAGTACAATTTTATAATCACAATGTATTTTAACAACTTTACCAACTATAATAACTGAAGTTATTATCTTGGGATCTAAAGAGGAACGATCAAGAGTCAGTGCACAGCTTCAGTTATTACAGCTAGAAACTAGTGATCAGGCCCGAAATCTGGGTGTAGTGATGGGCTCAGACCTGAACCTTCAGGGACACATAAAGACAGTTACAAAGTCAGCCTTCTATCACCTGAAGAACATTTCCAGGATTAAAGAACTAATGTCTCAACAACATTTAGAGAAACTCAACCATACGTTTACGATTTAAAAAAAAAAAAAAAAAAAAAAAAAAAAAAAAATCAGACAGCTGCTCATGTTCTCACTAAGACCAGGAAAATAGAGCACCTCACCCAAGTTCTAAAGAACTTCCACTGGCTCCCTGTAGCTCAGAGAATAGACTTTAAAATACTTCTGTTAGTTTATAAATCACTGAACGGCTTAGCACCAAAATACATTAAAGACCTGTTGTCATTGTATCAACCTTCCAGGTCTTCATCATTCCAGGTCAGCATTCCTCTTCATGATTGTGTCAACCATAACATTTTTGTGCTAAAAAAAAACATAAAAACACATTTTTCCTTTGGTCTTATGTGATATTTTAACTTTCTGATAAATTTAGCCAATAGTTTCTGCAAGCCATGACAGTCCAAATTAAATGGTCGAACTACATCATTCTGTGTGAATCTATAAGTACCTGTCGGGAAATCGATGAGTTTCACTTCTTGAATTGAATTACTTCTTTCCATAGATATTCTAATTTACTGAGCTCTACTTCTAAGAGGAAAGGCTTAAACTCATTCTCCTAAAGCGAACATTTTATTTTTATCTGATGCCTCACACATTATAGGTGTCCTGTCAGCTTTACCATAAGTACAGCGGATCAGTGAACCAAACTCCCACATTTATCAAAGAAAGAGCAAACTGCTACCTCTGTAAGAGATTTGCATGCAAAAGTCGTTTCCTGCAAAACCAGCGGGAAAACATGAGAAAACAAAAATCCTGCCATCTCAAACTCCTTAGTGCCTGTGCAGCGAGCTGAGGGCTACATCTGATGAATTTGTTTACTTAAATCTCTATCATCACAGAGCATCATTATTTTCTCCTTGTATGCTCCAGCGCTAATGTAGTCTAAATGGGGCCTCTCTAAACAGTGCATCACATGAATATTCATCAGAAGTACAGAGTACAGGGTCCTTTAAGGCACCGCAGTTCGGCTGAGGTTGATAATTGGCCATGGAGAGGGAGCTTTGGATATGCAGATGCAGAGGATGTGCCGGTGCAACTTTACACCAAATTCCAGCGGTGAGTCATGTGGTCGTACCATCTTGAGTCTTCCTGCACGCACATTAATTACCCTCAGACTCAGTTTTTTTTTTCTCCATCTCTCCATCTGGTGGGCAGCTTTTAGGATAACACAAAGGAGCCACCGTGCTGAAAAATTAAAGCAGCCATTAAGGCTTTTGTTCCTGGCTGCATGTGCATATCACTAATGTGATGACCATCTATTGAAAACAAAAACAAAACCAGACAGGGAGAAGAATGTGACTCCTACACTATACCTTGTTGTTATGGTTACATGTTAAATTAAATTGAACTCGATAGGCTTGTGTCTTCATGAAGATCGATGGAGGGCGCAGATCAGGGATGTGCATCTCAACTGGAAAAGTTTTACTGGACTTTTTTTTTTTAATCACAAGCCAACAGAGGCAACAGTTTTGCTGCCTCAGGACTCATGCCTGCTTACTTCAGCGTCTGTTGCTGGACTTCCATATCTTACCTTTTCTGTCCTACCATCACAAACATAAATACGTAGCGTTTGCAAAATTCTTCTGTTAAATAAGATGGAGAATCTGTTATTCTGTGGGCATATTTCTCTTCCAAAGGGTATGAGAGCCTTGTTACAGTGCATAGCAGAAGAAACGCTTTAAAATATTTATGCTTTAAGTTTGTGGTTTGAAAATTGGGGTCAAAAAAGATAGTGGCAAAGCATATTTGTATCACAAATGTCAGAACAGATTTGAAAAACATACTTTTAAATAGATAACATTGTTCCAATGTTTAACTGAATTAGAATAATTGCTTGCATAATCAGCTAAAAGTCAGGGTCATGAATTTTTTCCACCGTTATTTTGTGGGTAAGAAGCTGAAAAGTTTGGGAAACACTTCATTAAAGGGTTGCTGGAGATGTTTTTATATCCAGTATGGGGGCCTCTAATCCTTGTGTTGGGTCGTTATTTTAACTCGGTTGCGCAACCATTGTGTAATCGCACATAAAATGCGCTACAATCTGTTGTCCAAAGTTTGAAGATGTTGCATATGCGAGTGCACGGTCACTGAGAAGCCTGAATTTGAAGTTACAGTCTGATGCTGATGCTTTCATAGGATCTGCAGAAAAAACACGTACCAGAAAACCAGTTTATTCAACATTTTGTTGATCAAATGGATCCATGCGTTGCAATTAGATATTTCATGTAAAAAAATGGGTACTAGTCTAATTATCTGTCATCTGGTTTAATTGAATTAGTTTGGAAGACTGTCACTGATGTGCTGCAGCAAAAACATCATTGCTTACAATAAACTAACATAAAAACTTGTCACATCACTTTCAGGTGCTGAATGTGTGCAAAAATGAGTCTGAATGAGAATTAGTGCTACAGTAAATAGCATCTCTCTGCACAGATTAAGTTTGCCCAGGTTTAAATGATACATTTAGGGGAAAACCTGCTCATATTTCTGTATATTTATAAAAAGTATAGCAAAAGCAAACACTTGGAAAGACCTGAGCTCTTTCCGTTGCACGGATTAAGCGGAAAAAATACCATCTGCAGAAAACTGAAGCTCTATTGTAGCAGAGGGGAAGAAAAACAGCAGCTGGCTTTACAAAAAACAGAATGAGGGATGTCAGTGAAAGTAGAACCATTGTCTTTTTTTGTGAGGCATCCCTGATGTTCTTTCTAACCGTATCAGTTGTGTAAGCTGTGATTAAAATCATGTTGCTTTTTAAAATACCCAACTTAGTATTCTGCATCAGATCAATAAACTGAATTCTCTACAGAAGATCTGAGATTGTACAACTTAAGTGAAGTACACAGAGGAAATGGTTTGCATCTAAATGTATGTAGTGCAATCTGTCATGTAAATCCAGTACAGAAACAAAGCAAAGAAGCGTACAAAACAGCTGTAAAAATAAAGGAATCAGCACTTCTTCGTGACCTCCCCCATTTTATGTTGCAGCATCTTTACCACTGTCATTTAACATCTCTTTATTGCAATATAATAATGTGCTTTTTTTAAATTAAAATGATTTAAATAGACACAATATTCTCATATTCTAATGGTATCAAGTTTTAAAACACAGCAACATCAAAAATGTCTAAATCTACTGTTAAACAAGATACACTAAATTAAAATTATTTTGAATCTTTTTGGCAAACATGTTGCAGCCAAACTGCAACCACTGATCTCCCAATAACGTACGTGATTCTTTTCTTGCCTGCACAAGAAAGCAAGAAAACATCTGGATTCTATTAAGCACAGAGGATCCTTAAACTGTCACAGGTCTCCATTGTATTCTCGTCGCTCCATTTCCACCATGGAACACATTTATTTATTTCAGCAAACACAGACATGCAAGCGCAGACAGAATACTGAAACCGTGAGATGTGAAAAAAGCCGCTCAAATGACGGCAATCAATCAACACAAACAGAGAGCCATGCTGCTGAGAGATGTGAAATTGGACCTCTGCACGCAGGGAAATCACCACGGGGGCCCGAATTGTACATCTGAAGATTGTCGAGATGAAGAGGGAGCAAGACGAAGACACTTCAGAGGACAATTCTGCACTGCAGTATGGGAAATCTCGCATGCACGGCACTGTCACAACGAAACATCATCTGGACCGTGTGAAAACTTCTGACGTTACCATGGCAATGAGCTCCTTTGTGTATGTGTGTGTGAAAGAAGATCATTCTGGTGTGCTGCAGGGCTGACATATCATCAGGTCCCAGTATTGGCATAATTTAGTCACTGTGATTCACAACTCCTGGGCCTGAATCGGCACATTGTGTATTCGTCACATTTTGACTTGTTAATGAAACACGGCACAGGCAGGAATATGGTGGAATACGTTCTCCGAGCCTATTATTATTATTTCCCACATGGAGTCAAAGGTAACGTAGTGCGAGTTATTCCTGCAGTGAAGGGTGAAGCTTCCACTGTGAAACTCCCAAAAGTTCATCAAAATAATACCCTGAGATCGGGTCAACCAGTCACTCTGTATGCACAACCAGAACCCTCCAGGTCAGAATCATAGCTGCTTCTACAGTTTGACCAAAAGGAAATCAGATTTTTAAAACCACAGACAAGATTTAAAGAGGTACAGAGATACGCTCAATCTCAGAAGGCATGGACACAGTTCATGCCAACTCGCCCTGAAACGTTAGCATTCAAGAGATTTTCCCTCAAAGCGTTTCTTTCTAGAACCACATTTAAATAAAACGTAGGAAGTGATTTATGAAGTCTCCCCAAATTTCCACTGAAAGGTAACATAACATGAATCGTTGATCTTGATGTGACAGATGCTGCCAAAATGAGCAGGGAAGTCGTGAAGAACACGCTTCAGGAATTGAGTCATTTTTTCTTCATTTCAGGTTGTAATATATCAATGATCACACAGTCTTCCATGCTGTTTTCAATCCTGAATGCTGAAAAGCTTTCATGCAATTAAACTCTAAAGACCACTGTAGAAGTAGGGATAGGAATGCAGATAGACACGTTTTCACAAAACAGCAAAAACAAAAGGTACCACTACATAATACGGAACGTACTTTCCAGAACTTAGTGTCCTGGCCATTGCCTTCCTGCGCTATTCCGCTTGATTCAGATCTCATTTACAGCTTAGTCTGGGCTTTCTCCCATTGACTTGGATTCCTCTGGAAGAATTCCAACTGGGCCAATCAGCGGACAGAAGGAGAAGTTGTGAACGATGACGTCGATTTTCTGCACTGTTTCAGAATTGTAGTCAGCCTGTAGTTTTAGTTTATGGCACCGGAGGAAGTAAATGAAGCCGTTCAGTCCGTGTTGGCCACGTGTCCAAATGTTGAATTAACATCAACAGCCATCTTGTTCGGCCCAGCACTTCCCTCTTCACAGTGAGGGATGGTTATTTACAGCACACGTAATTTCCAGGAAGCTTCTTAGCATTGAACTGGCATATTACATACGTCACAGGCAAACGTCAGCGATTGGATAAAATTTAAAACTTCAACAGAGTCCACGCATCCAGCAAGCAATCGTTTCTCAACAGCCGAAAGGCCAGACCATCTGTACGAAGCAAAGTGCAGAACAAGGGGCTGGTCTTTACCAGGCTACCATTAGCCTGGCTTTGTTAATATTTCCCTCAAGGTTCTTCCGATGTCAACCGCAGCTGGAGACTGAGAGTCTGTTTCTTTGAAAGCAAAGAAACATTTAGTATTTTTAATGAGAACACTCCAAATTTTGTGTAGCCGCTTTTGGAACCAACATTAGCGGCGCTAACTCTCAGTAGTCATATTCTGTATGAGTTTATTGGTTTCTCTCATCACTGTGGGGCCAGTTTTGACCAGTGTGGGCATTTCTGGAAGGAAATATAATAAAGGTTTGTCGACAGTAACAAAATTCTCTATTTTCACAAAGTTTCAACAGCATTTAACTGAAGAATTGAACCTCAACACCAAACACAACAGACATGTCTACATCTTGACGTATTTTCAGTGGGACCTGGTTTTACAAACCACTGAGCTGTGACCCATCCTAAAGTAATAGACCGTGCTCCAGGGTTAAAATGCCATACTAACCTTTCGACAGTTCGCAGAGGGACACATTACGGGTCTATTTAAAGCATGTGTGAGGTGGAAAGGGAATGCAGCAGAGGCAGTAACAAATTGCCTGCATGAGAAAAGCAAAATAGTGAAGCTACACCAGACCTGTCTGGAAATAGCACCATTTATTTCCAGCCAAAAGTGCAAAATAGACAGGTGAAACATGCACCCACTCCTCCAAACATGGACCTAAAGTGAATTCCTGAACTGTTACAAAGATAAAGGTGCCTTGGATGCATGCATTAATGAAAGAACTAATGTATGCTATCATTATAGCTTTGTGGATGACTGGCAGAGTACAATGCAGGCATCAAACATGTAAGAAGGGGGGGAAGGGGGGAGCTTTGTTCTGCAACAGCAGGGGAGATGTTGCATTTAAAAAATGTCAAAACACTGCTGCTGCTGAGGCACGATGCATAGAGCTGAATTTAAGTGTACATTTAAGGTGAGAGGAAAAGGACACTGTGGCCTAGTTCCTTTCCCTCTTAGCAGTTCTGCTTGAGGAAAGCACAGGACATATCGTCTTCTGGCCCAGATACACCTGACTTCTGTTTGTTCTTAGGTATTAGGACAGAAGTATATCTTCAGTTCCTGAGTCGGGTCCACATTCACATGATGCAGCAGCTCCAATCCTTTTGTTTCCCCTTTTTTTTTTTTTCCCCTGCAGTTTTCTGACTGGAAATTGAATTTGACACATCTCTTTCAACACCTGTAAGCAGCAGAGCGAGGATGTGTTTATGGACTTTTGCTTTATGAACAGAAGCAGGCTGTTTGCATACACACTCTAACCCCCCCCAGGGGGAAACTATAAATAAAGGGGCAGCTGGAAAGGGGGGGTTCTGTCACATTTGATAGGGATGCCTTTTATTGGTCATTCAGTCTGGAATATTGCAAGAATGACAATAAGAATGTGAGTCTGGATGTAGCAGATTGGTCAGTGTGCTGATGCACATCTTAAAACCACATAAACAAGATCAGGCTGAACATGGTTGGTCTTTGCAGGTTCTTGGAGAAGTCTTCTGGGTTGCATCAACAACAACAGCGAGCTCTCCAGAGTTTATGATGGAGAATTCTCAGATTGTTTCAAGCACGCATATCTCATCCTCGTTGACGTCATGGTGGTTCATCATCGTTTTGGCAGCATATCTAGGTCAGTGTAGCATCAGTGGTAGCTTTTCCAATATGTTTTGACCACATGCTCCTGCAGGGCTTGGTCATCGAAGAATTCGAAGCAGAACAGGCCTCGCTGGCCTCATCCCGAGGCCAAACCTCATTGTGACCACACCGGGCTGGCAGTGATTCAATTAAGGTTGTTGGAACACTGTTGGTAGCACAGGTGCAAGGTGCATTATGTGTTGCTGCTGCACTGGCTGCAACAAAAAGTCAAGTCAAGTTTATTTGTATAGAACATTTCAGCAGCAAGGCAGTTCAAAGTGCTTCACATCATAAAAACATCAATCAAGTACACAGCAGAATCATCGAGCAAATATCAATGCATCAAAATCAAAGATCATTAAGCAAATATACGTCAAAGATGTTGCTCAATGTTCCATTTACTACAAATCAAAGGCAGCTCTAAACAGGTGGGTTTTTAGCCCTAGTTTAAAGGGACTCAGTGTTTCGGCTGTTTTGTAGTTTTCTGGGAGTTTGTTCCAGATTTGTGGTGCATAAAAACTGAAAGTTGCTTCTCCATGTTTGGTTCTGGGGATGCAGAGCAGACCACAACCAGAAGACCTGAGTGGTCTGGAAGGTTGACACAACGACAACAGGTCTTTAATGTATTAAAAAGGAGCTCACCAAGTAGCTAGATTACACAATCCATAACATATAAATCAATAAATATAGTGCCTTGATCAGAGCTCTTGCACATAGACATTGGAACAGCCTGGGTTCCCCTGGAGAAGCCCTTCCCAAAACATTCATTTTTAGACCCAAAATACCAATGGAAGAGAACAGCATAAACAGCCAACATTTTGCTTTTGTAATGTCTTAAGTTCAGGGGGTCTTTTTATGTTTGTAGCATATTTAGTCTGATTTTCAAGACCCCAGATTTGTTCATTTGCAAACTCCCTGAGAGGTTCAGGCCTGAACGTCTGGGAACTACTGCACTAGAAAAGGGCCTCCAGCTGGAGAGAAGCATGCCAACCTCAAAAGTGCACATAAGATCAGGTGAAGCAGGGGGTTTAAAATATACTTTTTTTATCCACAGTAATCAGTGTAAACACAGATTTTGGATTTTGTGCTCATGCTTCCTTTTGATGGCACCCTCAAATCGTTCATCGCAGATAATTGCATCAGGTTACCGCCCAAAATGGCCCGTTCAGCAGTGTGCAGTGGTCTGGACAGAAAACCTCCTCACTTGAATCCTCTGAAGCTGTTGTGAGATACTGAAAATACTGATAAGATCTCCTCTCAAGCAAGGTTGAAACTGACTGCAGAGGTGCAGAAACCTACGCAGAAGCGATATCTCTGTTATGATGGCTGATAAAGCAGCAGGAAAAAAAAACTTGAAGGCAAAAGATCTCAGCAGCATCATGATTTCAAAATTATGCTGTGATCCAGTTCTATTCAGATGTTCATGGAGGTCCTGGAGATCTCCAGGCGGTCCTAATCTGACATTAAGGGCATGAAGAAAATGACTTTTTCTGATGACATAAAACTAAAACAGGGAGGAAAAGAGAGTGTGAAAAAAAAAAAAAATCCACCAATTTAGACTAACGGACCCTCGCCCATTCACGGTTCAGTGTTCGTAGATTTTTCTGTGGAACGTAAGATAAGGAAGACTCCAGATGTTAACTTCTGTGGTAGTGCCAAGACGGTTTCCACTGTGCGTATTAATACATATTAAGATATATTTGGTGTTTTAACTTTTCAAATAGGCAGTTACAATCATTATGAGGGGGTCTCAAGGACTTGTGGCGTGCTGCTGTGGTCCCTAACCCCAGTGAATACCGGGTGTCCACTGTAAGTAGGTGTGACTTGACTTCAAAGATTCAAGTCAAGAAGAGTGCCTCTTTGTGCCGGGGAATGACCACGACGATGGTTATGGGCAGTGCTGCATCTTAGTATTGACATTAATTCGATGGAATTAGCCTTTAGTTTGAAAAACACATCTGATTTCTGACCAGGAGCATGTAGACATGGACTTAGGCGCTCTCATTTCTCTGATTAACCATGTCAGTGTTGTGTGGATGTAAAAAAAAAATGGCGAGTGTGACAAACCCCCTGGCTGCACAAGAGATCTCAGAGCATCACATGAGGTCCTCGAGCGATGGGGGCAGGGGGGTGGTATGCTTCCATCAAAGTGGCTGACCGTCCTGTCATGTTCACTTGCAGTCACACAGAGAGCAGTTGCTGCCTTTCGCATCCGTGATCTCCGTTATTCACGGTCAGGAAACTTTACCACAAAAGTAGCTCTAAACATGTTACTTATACTTTGAGCTCTGGCTGCAGCACATTAAGATGAATACAAATCACAGCAGAGCAGAGGGAAGTGCTGAGTCAAGCCGTGTCAATGCAGCTAACTAGGTTGTGAATCAGGCACAAAAGCTCATGCATCAGTCTGCGCATCAAAGCGCTCCGTGAAAAACAACAACTCTCCCACCTCCAGCAACTTGTCTGTGCTGATCCGGTCTGATAAGGGAGGCATAATGAAACTTCCTACAAGTTCTGTTTGTTGGATTTTTATTTAGTGGTCCGCAAATTACAACATCAAATGTCAAATGTGAACTCAAGAATGACAGACGCTTCAATTTGGCAGAGAAGTCTCTGAGACTGTCTTCACTGGAAAACAGCTCAGGCTCAGTCAGATTGGATGGAGAGCATCAGTGAACATACATTTCGTCTTGCCACTGATTCTCAATCACATTTAGCTCTGGACTTTGACTAGGCCATTCTGACATCAATCTGCTTTGATCTGAACACATTTAAAGCTGTGGTCCTGCTGGAAGGTGAACATTAACAGATTTTTTTTACCCCCAAACTGTTCTGCATTTAGCTTCATCCATCTTCCCAGTGAGGGAGATGTGCTCATTATTCACATTGCCTATATTTTATTTGCGCTATTTATTGTATGAAATTTAAATGCATTACTTTTGTCTTGTTATTGGTACTTGAAGATAAAATTTTGATCTATTTACAATGTAATTTTACATTTTGTTCCTTTTTTTAAACTTTTTTAAGTGGCATTCTTGCAGACAGCAAAGTAAGATTTTCATTGTACATTGAAACGTGTTTCTACTGTGCACATGACAAATAAACGCTGAACTTGAGCTTGAGCTCACATTGCATCATGCATAAAGGCCAGAAAGCTCAATTTTAGTCTCATCTGACCTAATCTACAGAGTGCATGACTCATTTTGGTTCTGCCAACAGAAGCTGCGGATCTTTGCAGCTTCTCCAGGGTTATCATAGGCTTCTTTGGCTACTTCACAGCTTCATGCTCCCCTTGTCCAGCATGTTAGTCCATGTCTTGCTAGGTTTCTAGTTGGGCCACTTTTCATTCTCAGTGTAAAGTTCCTTTAAATTAAGGTTAAAACCCATTTGTTTGGAGTTGCTTTTGATTAGTAGTAAGTGAAAAGTTGATCAATATTTTTGATGTTCTTATGTTGTACAGTACTTTGAACTGTCTTGCTGTTAAAATGTGCAATACAACTAAACCTGACTTAAGAATTGAACACAGTTGAGATGCTGATATAGCTTTAAATTGATCTTCGAAATGCCATTTTTTTTCAAATATTCTCTAAGGCTGTCAAAGAAAAGCTGGATTGAAACCAAGAACAAATTACAACCAAGTATAGCCTGTTTACTAATTAGGTGACAATTGATTGCACTGGATTTTATTTAGTGGTATCAGGGGGCTGAGTGCAAATGCATGTCTCACTTCTCAACATTTTTGCAAACCCTGCATCCTTTTCCTTTCACTTCATAATTTTATAGAACTTCTTGATCTTAGTTTGTTGTTGTGATTCAATTAAATTAAATTCAGAAATACGTTATTTATCCCAAAGGGAAACTGGATGTTGATGCTGTGAGCAGGAAGTATCTCCAGTAGCAGTCAGTCTTGCAACGACTCTCAAGAGGCCTCTGACTGAAGACTGTGTGACAGTCTCATGACTGTCGTGACATGCTAACAGCTCAATTTCCAGGTAGCAGAGACGATATTTCACAACAACACATCTTAAATGACACCATCAGTTGTTGGCAAGCACTGCTGATCCACCTCATTTGCTTTTGCAGCGCCTCTTAAAATCTCTGTCTGACTGTATGATTAGAAAGCCAGGCAACGAGACGTTGAAGTCGGGGATATAACTGTCCAGTAAGATGGATGGAAGAGCAGGGTTGAACTTCCTTGTCTCTCTGCATCCATGAAGCCTCCTTTTCAACTCCTCTGGGATTTGGGGTCAGAGTTCAGGTATTATTTGAGTTGCTGATCAGATGCTCCCAGTTGTAAAAACAATACCTTGTTGCTATGGTTACAAATCATAACAACTGTCCAAAAAGTAAAAAAGTAGGAGCGAAAATCCTTCCAGCTGCACAGCATCCAAAGCCAGAGGGAATAACTGTCCAAACATGCAACGCTTCAACCAAGACAGTTATGAACTAAAGTCCAGAAAAAGATCAAATCAGAACTAAAGAAACAGAGCTGCTCTAACATGCTGCCACCATGAGCGCCGCAATTCTAAATTAATGTGATTAAATGTGGAAAATTTCAAGAAATCTGAACCCTTTTCCAGGCAATGCTATTACAGTCATCAGATTTCATGTAAAAGCAGCAGTTAGGGACTTTATCGAAAGACAATAAAAGTTACTTGGAGAATTCAGCTGTCCAGACCGTGTGACCTAAATAGGTTTTCAGCTTCGCCTTCTTCAGACCAGAACAGATGAATATTGCAGACACCATTTCCATCTGCCCATTGCTGATATGAAGAACACAGTTTCTAAGTTTTAGCTAAAATCCCCAGTTTTTGTCTTTGTGGACTGCATCTGTGGTGGGAAGAAATGGAAAAAGTCACGAGATAGAGCAGCAATAACAGAACAAGCTCAGTTAACAGGGATTAATCCTTTTACTAAAAAGAAAAAAAAGGTTTTGTGCAGAAAGCCAGACGGTAAGAGTGCAATTCTCTAATAAACACACTGGAATACCTCTGCTATGAAAAACAACGCTGAGACAGTGAGGTTATCTGCCAAGAGTTTTTAATTGGTTTCTATGGGAAATGACGTCCTAGCGGGGTGTTAAAGTGGGGGAACCCAGGGTTTTGTCTACCAACAGCGCACAGGGGCCTCCCCATCCTCTTCCTCACACAGGCAAACCCACCGTTAGGAACCAGATTCCAAACTACAGAGAGTTCCCATCAATCAGCCTGTCGCGTGGCTCAGCCTGGCTTTGTAATCTGCCATCCTCCTCATTTGCTGCGAGGATGCTTGAGCGCAGTGAAGATGTACTTACAGTCTCATTCAAGTTTTCCCACAGGAGCAGGCTAAGGAAGAGCGCCGCGTCGCTCCTCCCCGTCACAAACCAGCTCGAAATAAGAAGCTGAGGGAGGCGATATGTCCCTGCATGGCAAACTTAACTGCAGCTGCAAGGTTTTGTTTCCCAGTCACAAAGAGAAGCATGGTATGCATTCCCCTCACTCCACAGACACACACCTCAACAAGCGACAGCGACCTTTCCTCCAACTATCACCTGCATCACGCTGAGCTCATCGCTTTGAAGACTCCTTCGCTGCTACAGCTGTCAGCGCCTGAAGCAAACTGGGTTACATAAGCCCGGAGAGGTGGACAAAGCCTGCACGTGTGGCTTTTATGAGACAACATGCAGGAGCTTTGATCGGGACTGAGAAACAGACAACAATGGCGAGAAAGGAGCACCTTACCACATATGAAAAAACTTCGTCATAAACTTTTTTTTATAAGCTATTGTTCCAGGAGAACACAGCCATTGTTGTGACAAGTTAAAATGGGTGCTGTCAGCAGGAACAGCAGGTGCAGTCAGGCAGTAGGAAGAAAACACTGTATGAGACTCGTAGCTGGTCCGTCAATCCTAACAGACAAGAAACCAACGGCACAGCTGCTAAAGCAGAAAACCAAGCGAGAGTTCTTTCAGATACAGATCAGGTTTTACTTTAGGCTTTATTACTCTCTGTTACTGAAGGTTTAGTGTTTGAAATAAACAGGTCTCTACTGATTGACAGCAGCTAGATTGTCTTTGCCTCCATAAACAGGATTAAATTGACAGCACTTGTTGGAGAATTGTAGATTTACAGAAGCTGGGAAAGTATTTTGGTGCTACAGGTGCTGCAGGGTTCAGTATGCGTACCCGAGTACAAGTAAGTCAACGTGGATTGAGAGGGAGCCGACGGACGAGCCTAAGGAAAGGTTTGACGGTCAGACGAGACAAAGGTGAATAAGAGAAGAAGTGCTTTTGGTGTAGTCAGGGAGAGACTTTCCAACCTTAAAGGGGTGGTTTTATGTATTTAACAGGCACATTTTATAGCACAATCAAGTAACTATGTTACCTTCAGTTTTTATAAAAATGCTGTATATATCAAACATAACTAATGAGCTCAGCAGATGCACAGTTCCACCAGGTGTTTGCTAATTGCTGCTACCGCTAGTCTGGAGGGGCTGAGTGGAGAATGCTCGGGGGAAGGGTGCTCTGTGAGGCAGAAGCTCGGCTGGAGACCGCAGCTCCAAGGAGGAGCTTTGTGGAAATAGGCGGCGCTTTGTGAGAACAAGAGTTTAGGCACCCTGAATGGCTGCCACAGGAGATTCAAGAATCCCTTAAACATGCATGAAAGAATCAAGGCAACACTCCAGGTATGTTTTTGATGAAGGGATATTATAACATGATATAAAGTTTTTAAAAAAAGTTGATTTTATATAATACCCCTCCCCCCTTTTGAACAACATGAAAACTGTCACCATAGTAGGGGCGGCATCATGCTGCAGGGCAGTGAAACGGCCCCACAGCCTGTTGTTACCACCTCCTCCTGCTTGACATTGTTCTTAGTTAACCCTGCACTGACAGTGAAGCATGGTAGTAGTCGCATGATGCTGTGTGGAAATGAAAGACCCCCACAACAAACACCCCCACCATACTTGACAGCTGGCACATTGTTCCTTGACCATGCTTTCACACCTTAAGAACCCTGTCCCAAAAGTCAAGTCTTATAATGGTAACAACTTAATTAAATGTTAAGAGTGTTCAATTTCTAGGCAGTAGAGATGATGTTCTTCAGCAACTTGTCCTAGATGACACCATCAGTTGTTGGCAAGCGCTGCTAATCCACCTCATTTGCTTTTGCTGCTCCTCTTTAAGTCTCAGTCTGGTCATATGGTTAGAGAGCTGAGCAGAGATGCAGAGTTGGGGACATGATCCTTCCCCATTATGATTGATGGAAGAGATGGTTTAAACTTCCTCCTCTTTCTGCTCTGCACCCATGAAGCCTCCTTTTCTACTCCTCTGGGATTTGGGATTGTAGTTCAGGTGTTATCTGAGCTTTTGTGATGCCAAACAGCTGCTCCAAATTGTAAAAACACTCCCTTGTTGCCACCACCATGCTTGACAGTTGGCACATCATATCTAGATTAGGCTTGCAATCCTTTAGAACCATGCACTGACAGTCAAGCACCGTAGTGTTTGCATCATGCTATGTGGTAGAAAAACTCCCCCACAACATAATGCCACCACCACCATGCTTGACAGTTGGCATATTAATTCTAGGTCAGGCTTTCCAACCTTAAGACTGTGTACCTACTATCAGGCATGATGATACCACCTCCATACTTGACATTGCTCCTCGGTGACGCTTTCAAACTTTAAAGTTTAACTAACCCCTTGTGAAAGCATAACTCCGGTCCTGACAAATTTTAGGGAATCCAACGTGGGGGGGAGCCAAGAGACGCCGAGGGGCGTGGCCAAATGTGAGGATGAGCAAAGGAGGTAAGTTGGGCTGTGGTCAGGACGGAAGAAGCACTGTTGGTTAGTAGCGACTTTTTATAGAGAAAACAACATGTGACGAATCCAGCAACTTTTTTTTTTTTATTGTTGGAGACTTTTATGGTGACAACGCGCTGCAGCCCTGCTGTGTCCTGAGCAGAGCGGCGAGTGCTGTCGTGAGCCCCTCCCACTTCCTGTCCTGCAGCATGCAGTCGTCAGCAGTCAGAGCAGAGGAGAACCATTCCCCTCTGTGTCCACAATGCAAATAAATCACACATTTGTAAACCTGAGCAATGCTACTGGTCAATGCTAGCCTCGCTTAGCATTCCAACTCCTGACTCCTCACCAGGCGGGGCCGTCTGAGTGAGATGCTTTTGTACCCGAACGCGGGGCTCAGAAGCGGCACCAAGTCCTTGTTTTGAAAGTCTCAAGTAAGTCTCAAGTCTTTATCCTCAAGTCCCGAGTCAAGTCTCAAGTCAAGACAGGCAACTGTCAAGTCAACTCCCTAGTCTGAAACTTGGAATTTCAAGTCCTTTCAAGTCTTTTTACAACGTTGTGATTATATGTTAAAATAATAGATCATGTGTACTTTTTTAAATCTGTTTTTATCTCAAATCATGATGAAATGTCCAACTGAACTTGCAAAGTATAAAAAACGCAACTCTAAAATTCCACCTCTATATTGTACAGTAAAATTAAAATTAGCTGCAAGAATGGTCTTCCTTTAAACTATAATTTTCCAGAGTAAACACTTTTTAAACTTCATATTTTGTGTAAAATAAGTCTTAAGTAAACAGGTTCAAGTCTGATTCATGTTCCAAATCATTGGTGTAAAAGTCCAAGTCAAGTCACAAGTCTCTGAACATTATTTTAAGTCAAGTCTAAAGTCATAATATTAAAGACTCAAGTCTGATTCAAGTCCAAGTCATGTGACTCGAATCCACATCTCTGGCAGGGCTGTGTGACAAAAAGCTGTACAGTTTTAAACAAATAGGAGAATTCAACCTCATAGGAGGCCAGCACTGAGACATTTTTAGGTAAAACAACAATGAACGAAACAAATTTACACGAAAGTGTCCAAATTTGCACCAAAACATAAAGATAAATCCCTATATAACCTATTTAGACAGTTTATCAGCAAAAAAAAAAAAAAAAGCTTATTTGGGGGTTAGTTCCACTCTAAGAACCCTGTACAGAGATTTAAGCCTGATAGTAGTAGTATCATGCTGTGTGGCAAAAAACAGACCATCACCATGATGCTACCACCACCATACTTAACAGCTGGCATGTTTTTCCTAGATGAGGATTTTAAACATAAGAACAATGTGAAAAATATCAGAACTTGGTAGTGGCAGCGTCATGTTGGATGAAATAATGAATAAAATATTTCAATTTTACCTAAAATACACAGCTAGATGGTTAAAACTTGGACACAGCTGAGTTTTCAGACGAGACAAACTGGTTTTTAAATGGATAAAGCTGGCAAAGGATAAGTTTCAGTTTGATTTTACAAAGCTCCGATATCAACTCTGTTGAAAATGTGAAAATTGAGCTTAAAAACGATCAAGTTTAAATTAACTCCATAGATTCTGTTAAGAAGAACCTGAATCGAGCTAGGAGGTTGGATCAGTTAAATGTCATTGCCCTGAGAGTCAAACTCTAATGTCCAGATACTAAAAGTGGGATTGAAACGTTGACACGACAGTCTTCCTCCATCCTATGTTACAGCAGAGCAGCGGCTCTGCAGCTGAAGGCAGGCAGGAAGCTGCATTGAATAAAGAAACAGTGACAAAGATGAAAGAAAGGGAGTGCCTCAGAATCCAGCAGCGGTAATCAGACATCCATCTCTGGGTCTATCTTTATCCTCAACCAAATCTGCTTTCAGCGCCTCAGACATTCAGCACTGATGGAAGGAGCAGCAAGGCACACATTCAGACATCCAGGCACTCGCACCATCAAACGCCTACACGCAGAATAAAAGTTTACTGTCCACAGAAGTGCAAATTTGCCTTTGGCTTAGCACGAATGATCAAATGGATACAGAGAGATAATGGAAAACACCGACCGCACAAACACCAGAGTCGAGCATGCACTTCGAATTTCTGCGGATCAAAAATAACAAGTTTGTGCTCATTTTCATATAGAAGTCGACATTTGTCAATTCTTCACACTCTGCTGAGATTCACATCATGTGTGCTTGTTTCAAAAAAAGCAACAGGCGAGTAGATTTCCTTGGTCAGTGTTTAATCAGGAGTCTGGAGGCCAGTAGTTAAACTGAACTCCACGTAGTCTGTCTGCTGCCGGTCAGTCAGGAGGGACCATTCATCCCAGCACCTCAGACATCCTGGATTCTGCTCACCTACAGGCAGGTCAGAGACCACAGTTAGGACGTGAAAGATAACCAATGAGCTCCTGAAACATATTATTACTTGGATATTATTGTTCTTCAGAGATTTAGAGGGAGAGGTTCTTTTTAATTTAGTTTAAAGTAGGGATCCAACATGTCAACATTTTGTTCATGTCTGATTTCCAAACTGCACCAGACTCGAGATGGATGGATGGATGGATGAATGGATGGATGGATGGATGGATGGATGGATGGATGGATGATCAAACAAAAGGATGGATGGACGGACGGACGGACGGTCAAACAAAAGGATGGATGGACAGACGGATGGATGGATGGATGGACGGTCAAACAAAAGGATGGATGGACAGACGGATGGATGGATGGAT
This sequence comes from Anableps anableps, assembly GCA_014839685.1. Classification (NCBI taxonomy): domain Eukaryota; kingdom Metazoa; phylum Chordata; class Actinopteri; order Cyprinodontiformes; family Anablepidae; genus Anableps; species Anableps anableps. Next base: position 6,307,446 of record CM026076.1, on the reverse strand, counting down.
GGACGGTCAAACAAAAGGATGGATGGATGGATGGACAGATGGATGGATGGATGGATGGACGGATGGTCAAACAAAAGGATGGATGGGCGGACGGATGGTCAAACAAAAGGATGAATGGATGGATGGATGGATGGATGGATGATCAAACAAAAGGATGGACGGACGGATGGATGGATGGTCAAACAAAAGGATGGACGGACGGATGGATGGATGGACGGATGGTCAAACAAAAGGATGGATGGGCGGACGGATGGTCAAACAAAAGGATGAATGGATGGATGGATGGATGGATGGATGGTCAAACAAAAGGATGGACGGACGGATGGATGGATGGATGGATGGATGGACGGATGGTCCAACAAAAGGATGGATGGACGGATGGATGGATGATCAAACATCCATGTTTTTTTTTTCAGATCATTCGATCAAACTACTTTTCCTACCAGAGCTCCAATCTGGAATCTGTCCAACAGGATGAAACCCGTCATTAGAGTCCAGCAGAGCGAACCTAACCTAACCTCTGGCTTTATTTACCACCCCCAGCGCCATGCGAGAGGGACAGCAGGCGAGACCCGGTCAGAACCTGCACCCCGGCCTCTCCTCTGCTAATCAAACCAATCAGCCGAGAGGAGACGGGCGCTCGATTATGTCTGCAGCCCTCTGAGCCGCTCGCCTGCCCTCATGTCGCTGCCAGACCGGGGGCCGTACGCCGTTCTCCAAGAAGCCAGCCGGATGGGTGGGTGGGTGGGGATGCTGTTTCTAGGAGACACGACATCCAGGGACGGTAAGTCGGCATGGGTGGCGTGTTGCAGCGCGGTTCGCTCCAGCTCTTATCAGCTCTTTGAAAGGCGAGCGGCGTGAAAGGGAAGAGAGGCGGTAAACCGTGTAACAGCGGTGCTGTTCAAGGTGATCGCTGTAACACTCCAACACACATTAAATTCTGCCGACTCCTCACAATGTGCTGAGCTGGGGACTGTTTTCATTGTTGCACACACTGTAGATCGCATTCCAGCAGCATAATTACATCAAACGCACTTTTGCACCATGGAGCACATCCAAGCTTAATCTATATGCATAATGATAGTGATTATAACAACAGCAGTGATTAAGATAATAATGGAGCTCATGATTCAAGTGCAGAGCTGCACGGATGAGTGGCACCAGCCTGATGGAGACACGGGGGCCTGAGTAATGTTTGAAAATAAACCTCACCTCCTTGTTTGCTCAAGGTTTCTACTTTAATCATCCAGAATCAGCGACACCAGAAAGATCTCTCCAGTGAAATCCTAGATGTGGGATTTAGCTTTGATCAGCAGCTGCACGGCGGAGAGCACTTCAAGCTGGAGGGCCACTCCTTCCTTCCTCCCCTCTCTGCTCTCTCTACATCAACTTGCCTTGACAACAGCCTGACCCATGGAGCTGGACAGTTTCCCTTCAAGGCCGCTGACAGAACTGCCGCAGACCTAATTGGGTTATCCTTGCACGAGGGTGCACGGAGACACAAACATATGACCGCATCCCTGCTGCGATACGACCTCATTCATCCGAGTTTTTGCCTCTGCGATGATAGGCTCTGCAGCCATGGCTTTTTATTTTTTTATTCATCTCAGGGATACAGCAAAGTTGAGCTTATTGTGTGCACAGCCACAAGTTCGTCTGCATCCGCTGACAAGAATCCAGGTTAAAAAGGGGGGGGTGTTATGAATTTTCCAGACACATAGAGCCATTTTAAAGCATAATCAAGAAGCTATGTTAACTTCAGTTGTTATGAAAATGCTGCATATATCAAACATGACTTAAAAAAATTTAATTTTGCATCTGACACCTTGAAATTGTCTCTTTAAGAATCTCCTACCCTTTCTGACACTCCGCCATCAGGAAGTCATCACAACAGCGCTTCTCTATTAACCCTTTAACAATATTTTTACCAGTGCTGCACTGAGAAGTAGCTCGTATAATGAGCTCAGCAGATGCGCAGTTCCACCAGGTCTTTGCTAATCCTAACAGACAAGAAACCAACTTGCTAAAGCAGAAAACCAAGCGAGAGTTCTTTCAGATACAGATCAGGTTTTACTTTAGGCTTTATTACTCTCTGTTACTGAAGGTTTAGTGTTTGAAATAAACAGGTCTCTACTGATTGACAGCAGCTAGATTGTCTTTGCCTCCATAAACAGGATTAAATTGACAGCACTTGTTGGAGAATTGTAGATTTACAGAAGCTGGGAAAGTATTTTGGTGCTATTTATAAATAACTGCAGGGTTCAGTATGCGTACCCGAGTACAAGTAAGTCAACGTGGATTGAGAGGGAGCCGACGGACGAGCCTAAGGAAAGGTTTGACGGTCAGACGAGACAAAGGTGAATAAGAGAAGAAGTGCTTTTGGTGTAGTCAGGGAGAGACTTTCCAACCTTAAAGGGGTGGTTTTATGTATTTAACAGGCACATTTTATAGCACAATCAAGTAACTATGTTACCTTCAGTTTTTATAAAAATGCTGTATATATCAAACATAACTAATGAGCTCAGCAGATGCACAGTTCCACCAGGTGTTTGCTAATTGCTGCTACCGCTAGTCTGGAGGGGCTGAGTGGAGAATGCTCGGGGGAAGGGTGCTCTGTGAGGCAGAAGCTCGGCTGGAGACCGCAGCTCCAAGGAGGAGCTTTGTGGAAATAGGCGGCGCTTTGTGAGAACAAGAGTTTAGGCACCCTGAATGGCTGAATCAAGGAAACACTCTAGGTATGTTTTTCATAAGGGAAGAACAACATAACATGATATAAACTCAAAAAAGTCGATTTTACATAATACCCCCTTTTAAAGATGCACCGATCAACCATTTACTGGCCTCTTTAGAGGTCTCTTCGAGGACCGAGCTGCCGATAACACCCGCAAGCTGATTTGTGCAAATTTTGGTTTTATTTAGCAATTAAATGCAACAAATGCTGCGATGGACTGGCGGCCTGTCCAGGGTGTACCCCGCCTCTCACCCGATGACTGCTAGAGATAGGCACCAGCCCCCCTTACAACCCTGCATGGGTGAGCGTGATTGATAACGCATGGATGGATGGATGCAACAAATGTTAACAGTAAAATGAAGAAATTGTCCAACATGTTGCTTGACAGAGGTAGTAGTTTTGAATGTAGTAAAGCATTAATCTTTAAAATATATCAAAGTTTTGTTGTTTTTTTTATTTCTTCTAAAAGGAGTGATGCACCAGTGAAGCTTTTTTTTATTATTATTATTTTTACTGAAACCAACTTCTAGTTGTCTTTGTGGAAGAATCTGCTGATTCCAGTGTTGGTCGATTGCGATTTTCTACAACACATACAAACTTCTGCAATAATGAAAAGAAGCTGTCAAAATCAAAAAGTGTTGACTGGTTTTTTGATAGCGGTACAGTTGATCCCCGCCAATTCACGGTTCGGTAACTGCAGATTTTTCTGTGGAACGCATCTAAAATATTTGAAAGAAAATGCAGGTTGGGAATCTGAAATACCGTGGTGCAATGCTAACTGACCTGGGTCAAGTGGCATTCATGTTCCTCAGTGCTAACTGGATGAAATCCCCAAGAGTGGAGTTAAGGAAGACTACAGATATTATTATGCTTCCTTTTAAACAAGTTAGAACAGGCTATTCAGAACATGTTCGTTACATTTTTTGCACAAAATCATCCTCAGATAATGAGTTTCACCTCCTCAGTTCTGCCTACTTTGAGTTCCTTTCAGAGTGAGCTGTTTACGGCTACGTCACTTTTATGCAAATAAGCTGCTGCTGGCCACGCCCCTCAACTCCATGGGTTTTTTTGTGAAACATCTCATTTTCCAGACACCAAAAAACATTAATTTGTTGCCAGAAAACTGCTGGATGTTTTTTTTTTTTGTTTGTTTGTTTTTTTTAAGCACTTGGGCTGTTTCTAAAAGTAGCAGAGACCCAAGAGGAAGTACAAAAACACGCAAAGAAGGGAATTTTTATCATGGGTGCAGTTTTAGGTATATTTGGTGTTTGAACTAACAAGACAGGCAGTTACAAGGGTTTGTAGAAGGGGGTCTCAAGTATCCATGGATTTCAGCAGATGTAGGTCCCCCCCCCCCATAAATACCACTTCTGCTGTAGTGGTTTTAAATAATACTTTTATTAGTCCCCCAGAGGGAAATTACATCTAAAAATAAAGGATTTATTAGATTATAATCAATTTATGCAGAATAATACATCTCCAGCCTTTATCTGAGTTGATTTAACCTTAAACAGAAAAAGCAGAGATCCACTAAACACGCTTTTTTTTTCCTGGCTAATACCCATTTTTGGGTTTGTTTGAGGACCGCTCTGCCGATTCAGATTTGCGACAAATTCGACTTCCTTCAATGCATAGAAACTTGTTTGTGCACATGTAGCAAATGTTGACAATAAGAGGAAAGGTGCAAGTTGCTTGACAGAGGCAGGAAACAGCAAAGCAAGTACCAAAAAAAGCACGACTTAATTCCTGTTAATTTAATGCATCAGAATTAGAAACTCATTGAGGACACAGCCAGATCTGACTTTAGCTGATTTCTATACAGTACAACATGAAGAAAATCTGCTACAATATGGCTCATAGTTGTTCAATAGAAGACCGGGAGCAGCCGCAGCCAATACAGTCTCTCTTTCATTGCAAACATTACTAAAAAGTGTGTAAAACACTTCAATTTTTAAAGAAAATCCAGATTTGCTAGCAAATACTTTTTCACAGGACTGTACGTCAGTGTAATTGTGTCCTACTTAATTCACCCAGGACATTTCAGAACCCGTTTTTCTTGACTGTCATAGACATTTTGCCCCAAGAGGAGTTTCTGTAGAACAACCTGTTCGATCATTTGGCTCATAACATATTTCAGTACATTCTGATTAATTATGTGCAAACAAAACTTCCAAAAAGCTTCATAAACTTTGCTTTGACTGCGTAAAACCGAATGAGAAGTGTTTCAGCGAGCTGCAGCAGCCAATACAGTCTTTCCATCCTTACAAACTGGTGAAAAACACTCCAACTGCAGGGAAAACCCAGATTAATTTGACCAGGTCAGTAACAGTTTTGCAACCCATGCACACAAAAATAGGTGATAGCTGATCTTTTTGAAAACTAGTTGTGCAAAACCTGACAGCACGGCTGACTGGGGATGCAGCTGATATAAAACCACAGAGAACCAACAAAAGATGTCTGATAAAGATGCAGCAACAAATCAGCCAAGGGCGAGAATTGGATCATTTCCCCTGAAATTGGTTCTGATCTATGATCTGCACTTGAAATACTGAAAATTCGGGGGGTTTTCCTCTTCATTAAAAGCATTTAATTGTATTTTTGTATCTGTATCAGGACTAGTGTTATATATTGACAAATACCATACACGTTAACATTTATAGCCGAAGCTAATTTGCAACATCTGTCCTTAGCTGGGCTTTTGGTTGCATAAGACAATAAAATCATGACACAAGATTTGAAAAGCAAATGCAAAAACAAGATAAAAACATAAACCCCATCAGAATAACCATCAGAAAAATAACGCATTACAGAAACAGTTTCAGCTTCAGCCTAAACCGATGCTAACCTCAGAGCAGGACTTGAAGTTCTTACAGTTAAACAGTAACCATGCTTGGATGCATCAGATGCGTTCATGTAATTGCATCATTTTCCACTGGATTCTGTTGGATGCTTCTACCTCCATCAAGGAAACTGCAGCACTTTTTTTTTTTTTTTTTTTTTTTTTTTTTCCCCAAATCAGAGTTGTTTGCTATCTGAATCTGTAGGTCAGACCTCAGAGAAAAACGGAAATCGGTGCCGGACACGATAAGCCTGATCGGTGCATCTCTGGTGTTAGGAGTTAGGTTCGGTGAGGGACTCCGGTGCTGCTAATTTAAAAATGCCAACACTGATTAATATCTCATTTTATCTTTGCAGCAGAAACAATTGTAACTTTAATGATAAAAAAAAAAAGAAACATTTGGATCAGGATACACATGTAACTTTTCATGCACATACACTCAAACCACTGTTTGATTTCATTTGATCCTACAGCAGGAATCTCAGATGGCCTAATTGATTTGCTTTGCGTCTTGGCTGACTGGAAAAGCTGGATCCCTGAGAGAAACTTTCTGTTCTCCAAAACTCATTAAATCAAACTTGAAAAGTAATGTTACTTCCCATCTAATCTCGGTTATATAACTGGCAGGAAAATCAAAACGGAAGCTGGACTTCACGCCTCCAGCATTACCAAGACACAGAAAAAAGTCCAACAACAAGCGGTGCTCAGCTTTTAACACTTACTCACAGCCCAGTTTGGGCATTAAATGCAGATCCAGTTAATTATGCAAATGACTCCTTCGGCTTAATCAGTGTTTTTACTTTTCCCAGTGCTTACCATCCTCCTTCTCGTCGAACACTGGTCTCTTTGAAGAACTGTTGGCTCCCATCCTCTTCTTCCACTTGCCCCAGTGAAACATTGATGCTCAGATTGCATTCCTCGCCTCTTGGAGAGAAACTACAGCTCAGCGTTGGACACCCTCCTCCTTAAAACCAGGCAGCCGTGCATTTCACCCGACTCCGTTTGGTTTGGGGATGTTTCTCTTTCTTTTTTTTCTTTTTTTCTTTTTTTTATATCTGTCCGTGTCCCTTTTTCAGCCGATAATCTGAAGCGGCGCGAGTAAATAATGATGATAGTAAAAGTAATTTCAGATGAGATGAGAGGAAGTGAAGCAAGTAGGTTTGTGGACGTGTTGGATCTGACAGTGTTCTGTAAGTTGGAGCTGGATGTTCAAACAGTGACTCGATGTTTGTAGCGCTCAGCTGTCTTCCGCAGACAGACCAATACGCTTCCAGCTCAACGCTGCTGCCGCGAGTGGAAGCTGCGTTAAGTTACAAACATTTGCGGCAACACAGACCGGAAGTGGATTAAATTTGCTTAAGAAAATAAAAGTCGCTGCGACAATTGTCCTTGCTTAGACCATTTTACTTGTTGAAATAGAGGATTGTGTATATTTGCAAGAAAACAAGTCTGGCTTTTAGTTATTGTTTGACTTTATCTCTGTATCATTTTTAATTTCTAATTTATTATGAGTATTTGCAGGAGGGGGTAGTAGTAATAGTAGTAGCAATGTCATATAATGTTACGATGTGTTTATTTACTCTTTATTATGGAACTTTTGTAACAATTTAAAGTTTTATACTCTTTTTTAATTTCAGTCTATTGTGCTAGTCATTGTTTGGGATTTCATTACAATAATTATTTTGATCATTGTTATTATTACAACTGCTACTATAAGGTTGTATAATTGTTTTGCACTTGGAAACAAATAACAAATTTGTTATCTTTATCATATTTGTTTGACTATTTTTATTATACTTGTAATTGTTTTTATTTGTTAGTGGAGGACAACTTCAAAACATTTTATATTATTTACAATTTGATTGTATTGTAATTACCATTGTTGTGATTATTTTTTAATATTATTATTATTTGCCTTATTTTAAATATTTTTTTCTTTCAGAACAATTCAATTGTGTCAAACTTATTATTTTAAAACTAAGCTTTCAACTTGTTCTCATTATTATATTAGTTTAGTTATTTTAGTATATTTTTATTGTACTATTTATTTATTAGTGGGAAAAAATATATTTTTTAATATTATTTACAATTTCATTGCGTTTCACTTGTCATTATTTATTTATTTATTTTTGACTTCTTCAGCTATAAAGTCCTTTATTTAAAGTTAACCGGAAGTTACAGCGTACTGTTCTAGTTAACTTAACAATCATTTGCGACTGCTGGTTTAGTTACTGGGTGTGCCCCATTCACATGCCAGCGAGGAGAGCGGCGTGCTACTCTGGGCAGAGATTCACCTCCGAGAAGAGGTGACGCCCAGTTATTATTATGATTATTATTATTATTATTAAACTAGATAAAAACCTCGTTGGGATTTACTATCTCTTTTTCAAGAGGGATCTGGCAAGATAGCAGCACCGTTTACGAATAATTTATTATTATTATTATTATTATTATTATTATTATTATTATTATTATTATAACCAAAACCTTAATTCAGTTAAGTGGTTTGGTGTTATTTCAAAAGCCACTTTCGATGCATTTCGAGAACAATGATTTGTGTTGGTCGTTCTTTTTTAGGTTTGATTTCCAGATTTTGTTAATTTTTCCCTCACTGATCAACATTATAGGTACAAAAAGGAACATGTATTATTGTATATAAAAACAATTCATTTTAAGTAGTTGAAGGTAAAGTTTTGTGTTTCTTATATTTAGAAAATTCAGTTTTTCAAGCAGACTTCTTTTGCTTTCCAAGGCGTGTTTGCCACTCACAATATGGCGGACTGGTTGATATTTCGTTTCTACTCGGCAACTGAGCCACTGCAGGGTCTGTTGTTTTGCGCCGACGGCCCCTGACCCCAGCCACTCAATTTAATCTCCTTTACTGCCGGACTGTCATCACCTCTGCCTGGGTTTTCCACCGGTAAACTGTGAATGAACGCACCTATTAGAAGTTGGCGTGCTTGCCACACGTAGCACATAAAACAGCCCTCCGTTTAAAGCCATGTGCGGTCTGGATACCTAGGAACAAAGACAAAGTGGGGAGGTGGGATTTAACGTGATATAAGGTGTTAACTGGTGCTGGCAGTGAATTAATATTTGACAATCCGATTAGAATATGGCTGGGTGGAGCCGGAGCACGGAAAAAAAAGAGGGGAAGGTTATTAATTTACACTTTGGGTTTATTTTTTGCTGATGTTGCTTCTTTGCAAATAATGCCTCGTTTAGTTTTAAAGGAAATCTAAGGTGAATTGGTTTTATTTTTATTATTTGGATTAGAAGGTGGTAAACGGGGATTTACATTAGGTTTTCATTTGCAAATTTATAATTAGAACCTTTCAAGGACTAAAAGAGCTACAATTTAGTAGTTGAATATGTGATCATTTAAATACAATTGATAACCAAAAGGTTATTAATAAATCTAACAATAACCATTTTAATATTATTAGAAATAATTAAGTACAAAAATAAATAAATAAAAATACAAGTGGAACAATTAATTAAACATTGCATACATATAAAAGCACATTTCAAGCAAAACAACCAATACTTACTTCAGCTGTCTAATTTAGAATATATCTTCTATTTGTTGCACTATGTATAATATATTTTAATCTGATATGTTTACTTGTCAAAATCATTAGATGGGGCATATATTGCCACAGAAAAGGATACTGGTCTGCAGAAGAGTTTATTTCATGACATATAGCTCTAGGAATATAAGAATATTCTATTTTTCTGTCTAATTTGTGATTATTTTATTTCCTCTAAAGTTTATACAGCCTATTTATACTTTGTCTATACAGTGTGAGTACTTGAAACTGAATTTAAATTCTTTGATTCTGAATCTGGATTTCAGCTGTAACAAAATATTTTTATATAGCTTCTATCACCGAATTTGTATTTTTAATGATAATACTGAAACCACAAAATCCCAGTTTATTTTAATGGTATTTATTGTGATAGACCCACTAAAGGTATTATTATTTTTATCATTATTATCTATGTATTTAATAGATTATTGTAACAAGATTATTATTTTAAAAAACAATTTATGTATTTACTACAGTTTAATGTATGTGACCACACATAAAAATATTTATATTATAAACTACTTATTTATAGTAATGTGGCCCTTTTGGCCCTCCACAGCACTTATAGTGGCCGGATTTGTTGTTGCTCCCGTTGCCATGGTTACAGTTTGACTCTTTGAAAACGCTACCAAAAGTTAGTTTACTTTCAAACACATATGTGTATATATATACATATATATATCTATATATATATTTATATATATATATATCTAGAGCATACACGTTTCGGTGAAAAGTAATTGAGGGTTTTTTTTATTCCTTTAGAGCAAAGTAACTAGAGCAGAAGGCGATGTTATGCGACATTTATTCAGTCATGAGTTGTGTAGTTTTAGCTAAAGCGAATACAGTTAGCTTCTTACGGAAGTAAAACCACCACTCGTAGAGAAAACGTCACAACAAAAAAGATGTCTGAAACCGGTTTGAGCCGTGATAACCTCACATCTGACAAAGAAACACAGCACCGCTTTGTCTTCGGGAACAGTGAGGTGAACTTACCGAGGAAGCCCTCCCCGCCGGAGAACACCAAACCAAAGTTTGAGCCCATATCCAAAGAGTCGATTCTCTCCCTGTCAAAATCCAACCTCACATGTGTTCCTGATAGTGCTCTGAAGAACAGCATCATCACGGTCAGTCCAGTACCCAACAGCAGCAGGTGTATGCTTCTGCGTCATGTTGCCTCTTTATTTAATAGGATTCCCGTTGTTCCTCAGTGTTTGAGCCTGGATAGAAATCAGATTTCCAGCATTCCTGGGTCACTGTTCCCCAGCTTGCCCCAGCTGCAGTTTCTGGACCTCAGATATAACCTCATTACGTCCCTTCCACCTGAAATTGGCTCACACAGGTCAGGTCCTGATGCATTCTTCTACAAGAACTGTATTTAAATTGTTCAGTGCCTTTCAAAAGTGTTGATAACCTACAAAATTGTGCACATTTGGTCGTGTTACAACACATGTTCCTTCAGAAAGTAAGTTAGCCTGGTGACCCCCATACAGTACATAGAATTATTTGACTATATGTTTCTTTATTTGAAAAAAAATAATAATAATACAAAGTGACTTAATCATATGCATTTTTATCACCATTTATTAAAAGTGACTTTTTAATCACTGAATTTTATAATTTAAAATAAAAATGAAAAGCCTTTTTATCGATATCTGTATTTTTAAATTTATCATTGTCATTGCGCTTTCAGGCATCCCATAACCTGTCATTCTGATCATGCAGGTGTCTGAGACAACTTCTACTTGATGCCAATCCCATCACGGAGCTTCCAGCAGAAATCGGTGAGTTCAGTTCACTCGCATGAATTAGTGAGCAATGTATCGCTCTTTCAGACGCAAGGTTTCTCCTTTGTTTCATCACCACCTCTATTCTCAAACCCCTGAGTCACTTTCAGTGAACAGATATGAGAGTTTAGACAGGGTCCCCGCGCATCCTTAAAAAGCCTTAAATTCATGTATCTAAAATTAAGGCCTTAAAATGTCTTAAATTCGTTTGAAAATGTGTAAATTGGCCTTAAATATGTTAATCACAGGTGTTAAATTTTGTCGTGGCAAAAAATCAAATATTCTGGGCAGTTTATTTTTCTCAAGGGACTTTTCTGTCAAGCAAAAGTTTGAGTCACATGCAGACATCACTACATTTTTTTGACTTGAGGAGGTTGAGGCAACCGCTAACTAGCTGCTAAAATAACCTTTCTAGCTAGCTTTTTTGCATCTATCTATCATTCCTAAGTGTAAATTTATCGCCCGTTGTCTGGACGACGTTTGTTTTTGCCTCTGGTTCACTTCTGTTGCCAACCTGTATGACGCTGGACAAAAAAACTTGGCACTACTATACAAAATCTGCGGTTTTCTTTTGTACACTTCTGTCGCAATACAGGTCTTAAATTTAACTCATAATGGTCTTAAAAAGTCTTAAAAAGTCTTAAATTTGAGTTGGTGAAACCTACAGAAACCCTGTTAAAAGAACTGTGAAAGATTTGCTTTTCTCTGTTAAACAGATCACTGAGCCACTCACTGCTTGCGTGGTACCCATTCATGTTCATTAGGAATACCTCGCTTGTAGTACCAGTGTAAGCTGCTACAGCAAATGTAATTTTCCTTTCTTTTGTAGGAAATGTGATTTCACTGGAAATCCTTAAAATGACAGACTGCCCCATTCAGTTTCCTCCAGAAGAGGTTTTGTGTCAGGGATTCCGCTTCACCATGCAGTACCTGAGGATCGTTCTGGCCAAGAGAGAAATCAGCAAGAGCCAAGAGCTTCCAGGTGAATCAAAAGCACCTTAACGGCACTCGTTCTTCCTCACCATCTGCTCTTTGTCAAAGATAGGACGACTGGGAGCAAAAATAGCTCCTTGCCCTGGTACCACTCCACTGGCGTGACTTGTGTTTCCTTGGAGATAGCTCGTGCCACTCGCCTCACTCCCTCCCCTATTTTTTTTTTTTTTTTTTTTTTTTTTTTTTTTGGTTCTCCTCGCTGCTCCAGCTTCCAGCTCTGTAATATTTTTAGCCGAGTGGAAAATGATCGATTACCAGTGGGTTCTAAACAGGCGCTCTCTGTAGCTGAGCTGCTGTCTGGAGGTAATCACCGTCAGAGGCCCGAGACAGCCCTTCACAGGAGATGCAGCTGATGTACGATGAGCAAAGCCAGACTCCTGATCGGATCATTCCTCTCCCCGTTTACAAGGTTATTAATGGAGGCAGAGCTCCGGTCTTCAGAGAGAAAGCTCTTTTTATTAACTGTTACAGCCTCAGTGTGTCAGTCTATAAACAGCGCAACCTTTATTTACACACTATGTAGTCTTTAACCATTTTTCGGTGTCACACACCTCATTTCAGTGCAGTTAAAAAAGCATTTATTCAATATAACCTGCCTGTTGAATTGTTCCCAGCTGTCACTAGAAGTGTTTGAATTGTTGCAACCATCATGTGCTTCAAGAACACACTCATAGCTGCCATGCTTGTTTCTTTGCCAGCTGAGGAGCAGCTCCAGCTGCCAGAGTCCAGTGTGGAGGAGGAGGATGAGTCAGCAGACGAGGAAGGGCTGCTGAGGTTCAAGGAGCTCAAAGAGGAGTTGATGTTGCTGGAGAAAGCAGAGGTGGCCACGATCTACCAGAAGCCTCCCGTGGCCAAAAGGTGGGTTGAAGTTTATGAATGAGTTCAAACAGGAAGTAACTGCACATTCGGTGCCTCACACATGTATTCATACACATTCATACTCCATAAACTTTTTTATAATATCATGTTTTATCCTTGGGGTCATTGCATCTGACCTGGTTCAAATAGTAAACTCGTCCCTTTCGTCAGGTGTTTTCCCCAGGCTTTAAAAGCAAAAAGGTATGAAACCACTGTTAAAAAATAACAATCTGGGCAAATCGCTATTGCAGAATTACAGGCCAATCTCCAACCTTCCATTCATCAGCAAAATTATTGAAAAAGCTGTGTTTCAACAGTTAAACAGCTTCTTAACAATGACAAGCCGCTTTCAGTCCGGTTTCCGTGCTCACCACAGCACTGAGACTGCCCTCGTCAAAGTGTTTAATGATAACCACACAAATATAGACTGTGGAAGAACCACAGTGTTGTTTCTGTTGGACCTCAGTGCAGCATTTGACACTGTTGACCATGATATATTATTAAAGCAACTGGAGAGCTGGGTCGGACTCTCTGGTACGGTACTCGGTTTGTTCGAATCCTACCTAAAGAACAGGGATTTCTTTGTGTCAATAGGCAACTTCTCATCAGAACAGACAGAAGTCACGTGGTGTATCCCAAGGTTCAATCCTGGGAACCCTCTTGTTTAATATCTACATGATCCCCCTAACTGATGATGTCACCAGGTGACTCTGAACCCATCCAAGCACTGAACAGATACTTTGAACAAATCAATAGTGGATGTACTATAACTTCAGCTGAACGGAAACAAAACTGAAGTTATTATCTTTGGATCTAAAGAGGAACAATCTAGAGTCAGCGAACAGCTTCAGTTATTACAGCTGGAAACTAGTGATCAGGCCCAAAATCTGGGAGTAGTGATGGACTCAGACCTGAACCTTCAGAGACACATAAAGACAGTTTCAAAGTCAGCCTTCTATCACCTGAAGAACATTTCCAGGATCAAAGGACTAATGTCCCAGCAAGATGTAGAGAACGCTGCTGCTCATGTTCTCACTAAAACCAGGAAGATAGAGCACATCACGCCAATTCTAAAGTCCTTCCACTGGCTCCCTGTAGCTCAGAGAATAGACTTTAAAATACTTCTGTTAGTTTATAAATCACTGAACAGCTTAGCACCAAAATACATTAAAGACCTGTTGTCATTGTATCAACCTTCCAGATCACTCAGGTCTTCTGGTTCTGGTCTGCTCTGCATCCCCAGAACCAGAACTAAACATGGAGAAGCAGCTTTCAGTTTTTATGCACCACAAATCTGGAACAAACTTCCAGAAAACTGCAAAACAGCCGAAACACTGAGTTCCTTTAAACTAGGGCTAAAACTCCACCTGTTTAGAGCTGCCTTTGATTAGTAGTAAACGGAACATCAAACATCTTTGATGTGTGTTTGCTTGATGATTTTGATGATAGCATTTGTCAAAATGTAATGTCTTTTGCTGGTTAACAGCATGATGTTGTTATGACGTGAAGCACTTTGAACTGCCTTGCTGCTGAATTGTGCTATGCAAATAAACTTGACTTGACTTGTAGTGAACCAGGTTCTGTCTTAGAAGAAGTATTCAGCAGTATTGTGGCTGACTGGGTCTAAATGATGCTCCTTCCTTGGGGTTTCTGATTATTTCTGTTGTGGAACAACAGTACGAGGTGCTTCATTCTGCACATAGAAAGATTCCTATTTCTTCTTCCTGGAAAAGATTTTAGACAGTTTCTATTCGCCCAAGATCAGACCGTGCAACGCTCAGAAAAATGCCAAAAACCCTCGAGCTCCATCTCAGATACTATAGACGTCAGTTGGCATGTTAAATGTTAAAGTTCGTGACAGGACAGCTAGAAAAGGCAAAAAAATAGAGTTGGTTGGGAAAGTTGCAAGAAAAACTCTAGAGTGGCAGCTTGTTGGAGTAGCTCTGTTACTTTAGTTCTGATTTGTTCCTTTTCTAGACTTTAGTTCATTATTTTTTTTGGTTGAAGCGTTGCATGTTTGGATAATTATTCCCTCTGGTTTTGGATGCTGTTTAGCTCGATTTTTATCTAACTTTTTCACTTTTGGACAGTTGTTATTATGCGTAACTGTGGCAACAAGGTATTGGTGGGGGGTTTTTTACAACTGGGAGCAGCTGATTAGCATCTCAAAAGCTCAAATGCCATCTCCTCCTTCAATCACGTTGGACAAGGATCATATCCCCCTCTCCAACGTCTCTCTGCCCGGCTTTCTAACCATGCGGCCGGACAGAGATTTAAAGAGGAGCGGGAAAAGCAAATGAGGCGGATTAGCAGTGTTGGTGTCATCCAGGACATGCTACTGTGGAATGTCATCTCCTCTCCCTGGATATTTAGCTGTTAGCATGTCATAATAGTCATGAGACTGTCTTCAGTCAGAGGCCTCCTAAGATTCATTGCAAGACTGACTGCTACCAGAGACTCTTCCTGCTCACAGCATCACCATCCACAGTGACTCTTTGAAGATACTTGGAGGATATGAGCACAACTTAGGTTTACAAAGTTGCAATAAAATAGCAGCAAATCTACAACAGAATGGCTGGGGAAAAAAGAATCAAGGTTTTGCAATTGTTGAGTCAACCTGACTGAAATGCTAAAACAGGAGACATCTTGTTCCATTTCTTTTGTGTTCACCATGGCTCCCTGTCCTCATATTCAGGTAGCAAATAGCCAGAAATCATTTCTACTTTCCAGGTACTTACCTTCTAACACAGTGCTTGTGTTATTTGTAATGCAGTCATAGCATGGAGTAGCTGAATCTGTTGTTACAGCAGAAAACTGTAATTCTGAAGGACTGCATGTGGGAAGGATATACCAAACCGCTTCTTTTCAGCGACATTCTCCACAGAAGGGGGAGCAGGAATAACTGTTTTCTCACTGAGGCTCTGAAGAGTGACGGGAAATAAAAGCATTTTGTTTTGTTTTTCAGGAGAGCTTCTTCTGCAGTGGTTGGCATTCCTGGGCTTTATGTGGCTGGCTCTCAGTACAGCAGGAGGTCAGTAGAGAGAAGAGAGAAAGTGGACTGATTTTCCCTTCTGTTCACTCACATTTCCTTTAGACTTCATATTTTGACTTTTACATTTTGTAAAGAAACTATTTTATTTGCATAAAATAATTACATAATTGCTTTGTTCTCTGACTCTGCTGCAGAGAGGCTTCTCAAAAGGGCCATAAACAAGTCAAAACAAGAGAAAGACAAAGAAAGAGAAAGGTATCTGTGGGACACAGCAACTCTATTTTCAGCTGTTAACCACCAGGGGGCGCTAGTTCTCCATCTGTGTCAGTGAATGTTTAATGCAGTGAGCTTCCTGGGATCAATGCAGCTACAGCAAGGGTGCAGACACATTCTAGCAGTTAGAAAGGATTTCTGATGTTTTTGAACTTCAATATCAGACAGAGATAATCTGAGTAAACACAAAATGCAGTTTTCAAAAGATGACTTCATTTATTAAGGGAAGGAACGAACTTGTCCCTATGTGAAAAAGCAATCACCCCCTAAAACAATGGGGAATATTACTAGTCTTCTTAATTCAGCCACACTGGAGGCTTTTCGAGCATCAGTGATCATGCATCAGAGTCCAGACTTTGACTGGGACACTCCTAAATCTTCAGCCATGCGGAGGTGGACTTGCTGATGAGCTTTGGGTTTCTTTTACTGCTGTATAACCCCGGTGTTCTTGAGTTTAATGTCACAAACTCATGGTAGGACATTCCCCTCCAGGATTTGCAGCTGGAGAGCAGAATTCATGTTTCCATCGACTACAGCAAGTTTTCCAGGTCTGGAAAAAGCAAAGTAGCACTTGGCCATCACATTACTACCACCATGTTTCACCATTTTTATGAAATGTTCATCTGAAACGTTTTTCTACTTTCATGCGACATATAACAGGAGCCACACTTTCCAAAAAGCTCCTTTATATGCTGTTCTGGGTCTTTTTCGGACCTCCTGGATGAATTCTTGATGCAGTTTTAGAGTAATTTATATAGACAGGCCTCCCTGGAAAGATTCACCACTGTTCCATCTTTATAGTTCTCACTGTAGTTCACTGGAGTACCAAAGTCGACCACAATCATCTTCTGTAATGACACTGTATTTTCAGTCACAGGTATCTCCATAACGGCTGTAACACAGACTGCTACAGGAGATCCTTCCCTCCTCAGAAGAAACCTAGTCACAGTCTAGGTTTAAATGGCTTTGTCATCCTTTCTAGATTGATAGATGTCGGTGAATTTCTGTAGATCTGGGCATGATGTGTTGTTTCTTGAGATCTTTGAACCTACTTCATGTTGTCAGACAGGTTCTGCTCAAGTAATTTCCTGATCCTGGAGGTCTCACAGCTATCAGGCCGGGATTTAACTTGTAAAATTGAACTCAGCCTTGCAAAAAAATGGAAAACTGCACTTTGTGTTGACTCAGGTGTGATACCAAAATGCACTGGATGATGTGAAAGCTATAAGGTTGACAAAAGAAATCAGTAAGAGGGTGTAGACTTTTCACAGCATTGTAGGCGGATGGTTTTTAGCGACATTTCAGCACATACAGCAGAAAATGAACTCTTATTATTCAGCAAATATTCAAACAGATGATCAGCATCCGTGTAAATGAGTGCTAAAAAGGCAGAAATGAATTTGGATTATTTATGACAATAAGTCCGTCGTGTTGCTGCTTGCAGGCTGCAGTTTTACAGGATGTTCTTCAACAGCTCCTTTATGCAATCAAAATCAAAATAATGTGATGTGAGACACAAAGTGCTTCTCGCTACGTTACAGGAAGCAGATTCAAAGTGTGATCTAGAGAACAGCAGGGGATCCTCACGGCAGGAGACGGGGATCACAGAGAGGGAAGAGGACAGGTAAAGTGGAGAAAAGTAGCACAGATCCGAAGCTCAGGAAGTCATAACTTTGTGCCACTTTACAGATAACTATGCTGCACATGATCTTAGACATTAGGACTCACTATAAAGAAGTTTGCATTGGTTAGAATTGCAGATAGACATTTAGTCTTTCAAAGGCAGTGCACAGAGTGAGATTTCCCAGCTGCGTTTTTCTGTTTTCACTGATAAAATCAGTGACTGTCTCTGCACTTTCACTCTGCTGTGAACCACCTACACTGCATCTAAATCTAAGCATCTAAATACTTTCTTCTGATGAGCAATTTTGACCTTTGTGGCACCTTTAGATCAGCTTGGGAGCTGCAGCGACACATCCGTACTCGCATTAAGAACATGCAGGAGAGACAGAGGGATCCCAGGGCCACTCTGACCAAGCAGAAGACAGTGACCAACGAAGACGTGGCAGAGGTTAGCACCGAGAGTCACGATCTGCACAAACCCATCTGCACTGAACTCAGATGTCATTGATTTCATTTTTATTTCCTCCATCTGACCAACAGATCAGGAAGTTACAAGCACGACTTCTTGAGAAGAAAAATGTGGGAAGATTTTCTGAAGACCTTTTCTCCATCTACCCTGTAGACTCCTGGCCGAATATCCTCTTCAAGTGACCGCTGGTGCCACATTTTGAGTTTTAGGTGTTAGGACATCCTCAAAATGACTTAAAAACACAGCTTCATTGTTATTGGCCAAAATTATCCTGACATTTTAAAAACAGGCATATGAAGTCTTGTTGCCTTTTGTACTTTTTACTTGTTTACAACACAATTTCTCCATTTTGCACTCTATGTATGGTTAACATTTACAGATCCTTTTGAAATCAATTAAAAAAGTGAAAGTTATCTAGATAGAACATTTTACTTAAAGAAATTTGGATATTTGTTATGTGGGACATTATTTAAGGTTATATATTTTTTCACACCTGTCCAGTACTAAAAAAAAAAATCTCAATACAAATGTTATACTTTTCCAGACTTTTCTAGACTCTAATTTGAGGAAGAGTGAGACAAAAGTGGAACTTTTTGGAAGATATGCATCCCATTACATCTGGAATTAAACTAACACTAGCAGTTCAAGAAGAGTGCAACATACCAGTAGTCAAACACGGTGGTGGTAGAGGCATGGTCTGGGGGTGAGATGCTTTTTCAGGGCCTGAACAACTTCTCGTAAAACCATGAATCCTGGCATTGTCATCTGGGAATAACCCCGTGTCATCAGGGAGGAAACAAACCATTGATGGAATAACCTGGTCATTCAGTATATTCAGATCGTCAGCTGACCTCATCATGTTGCTGAACCTGGACCGGACCAACTGCAGCGAGCCCAGATCATAGCGCTGCCCCCACCGACTGGTACAATAGACACTAGGCATGATGAGTGCATCACTTAATCTGCCTCTATTCTTACCCTGATGTGCCCATCATTCTGGAAGAGGGTAAATCTGGACTCATATGACCTTTGTACATCGCTCCAGGGTCCAGTCTTTATGCACCCTTGCAAATTATAGCCTTTTTTTTTTCCAGTTAGCCTCAGTGATTGGTGGTTTTCTTAAGGCGACACAGCTGTTCAGTCACAACACCTTGAGTTCCCTTCACACTGTACACGTGGAAAGGCTCTAACTTTCATTATTAAACAAGAGTTCTGCTGTTGTTTTTCTTTGATATGATGTCACCAAATATTTAAGTTATCACCGATCACGGTCATTCAGGGTTTTTTTTTCCAACCACATTTCTTCCTCAAAGACAATGGTTCCCCACATTCCTTCCCGTTCTAAATCATGCGTTGGACAGTTCTCAAACCAATTTTAGTAGTTTCTGCAATCTCCTTAGATCTTTTCTCAGCTTGACACCAATGATTTGACTTCTTAAACAGTTTAACATCTTTTCTACAATCCCAGGATGTGTCTTTCCACATGGTTGTTTAAAAATTGAGAAACTACTTTTTCTTCTTCTTTTTAATGGCGGTTGGCAAGCAATGTTTTGGTGTGCATTACCACCATGTACTGGACTGGAGTGTGGTTCTGGATGTTAAATATATACTAAACAGATTTATAAACCAAACAAAAATAAAACAAAACAACAACCAAACAAAAGCACTATATTCTCTCCATTAAGTGAGAAACTCCTCATTGCATCAGCTGGGGTAAATCGCTTGTTGCCAGCTGAAAGATGATCACTCATGCAGTAATTATCCAACAGGAAGCTCATGCCTATTTGCTCTGTTAAATTCAGGTAAGCCACTTTTTTTGTTTAGTTTTTTGGCTTGGCAGCATATAACATACACATGAACACCACAGTAGGCTTTTAATTACACATTGCAGTTAGTAAATTATATATTTAAATGATATATTTAATTAAACTTAGATAAGGGGTATAATTAAGTTTTCACTTCTTACTTATTGCTTATTATTATGTATGCACACGTTTTCTGTTGTCCTACTGGTTACTTGTTTGTTTTGTTTTTTTAAACCTGCTTGAGATAAATTAATAAATAAGAAATACACATCATATTTCACTATGTATTTATGGTAAATACCTCTATAAGCTTTAAAAATAGTTTGAAAAAAAAGACATGATTGTTTTTTTTTTGTTTTTTTTTTTTTCTGTACGTCTGCTTTTTTCTACACTTTAAACAAGTGTAGGATTTCAGCCTAAGATGAATATTTGTCATTTATTTGATTTGAAGCACAACTATTCCATAGATTAAAAAATCCTCAAGCTCTTTTACCAAAACAGCACATTTAGTCCTATTGAGAAACCACAAAGAATCGTTTATTTGTTGTATATTTCTTGAATTAATTAGTACCGCCAGATTTTATGGCTATTTCTTGATCTACTTGCAAAGTCGCCATTATTCTCTCAGCATGGACAGCAGGGTGAGGTGAGCGGTAATGAACGGCATCAAACAGAGTGAGGCAGAGAAAAAAGGCCAGGCCTCGTCTCGGGGAGATTTTTTTGCTCCTGTAGCACACCGAGCGTGATGTCAGCGGTGCCAGCGCTGTTGTAATGGACTTGGTGGGGGTGATGGCGTCATTTTCTACCCTAGCGTAGCCTCCTGCTCTCGATAGCGAAGGGGGAAACGGATCTTTGGCCGACGCGACCGTGGCTCCCTTGGCCGGGAGCGAGTACCGCGGAGCCGGACAGTGCACCCCGGGAAACATGGAGGCTGCGGACGAGGAGCTGCGGGCCGGCTCTCGGGTACCTGTCACTATCGATCATGTTGTTAACGACACGCTGGTGGTGACGCTGACCTACCGAGAAAGGAGCTACACGGGGATATTACTCGATTCCAACAAAAAGTGAGTAATTTTATGGACTTTTTAATTTTTCCCAGAAATTATTTTCTACCGTAGCGTGCTAACGGCTAACTGAAATGCTAGCTCCTTAGCGGTGTAGCAGCTAACTGGGCCTTCAGAAAAAAGACATGGGTTATTGTAGCTGACAGGGGAGCTAACGGCTAACTTTGGTGGCTAATCATAAACTGACATTTATCTTTATGTTATGAGACGGCAGAATATCAGTTTCTTGCTTTGAAAACCTTTGTTTCTTTTTATCAGATTAGTGACTGCAGAGATTGATAACTTACATTGTTCAGGAGCTACTGTTACTGAATTCATCAATAGCTTATTGTTAGCCTTATGAAATGCTGAACAAGCTCAAAGAAACTGAATAAAAGGAAGTCGGTTAATCAAACATTGATGTATTTATCCACACAATTTAAATAAAATTAGTTTTCTGCTGAGCTGTTTAAAATAACCTAAAGTATTTGTGTTAATTTGAGGTACAGATCTGTTATAGCCAGAGACCTCCAATTAATAAGAAATCATGAAAAAAATTCAAATTTGATGGATCATTTATCATGTATATTTGATTTCATTTCAAGTAAGTTGTAATAACCTGTGACCCTTGCTGGTTCTGTTTGGCATTGAAGGCCCTTGTTTGTGTTTACAAGCACAGACCAGCTCAAGTATAAGAAAAATAAAGGGTCGAGAATATTGTGACATTTTTTAATGTGTAATTATTTCCAGTTTGTGTTTACCTCAATTGTCAGCTCTGTGTTGCGCACCTTAAAAGCCGAGGGCTTACACTATTTATAGCCTAGCAGAATCAAAATCTGACCAGCTTTGGCCCTTCTTTATGCAACAGCTCAAGCTGCTCTGAGAACAAACCACTTAAATGGAGGAAAAAGAAGGCCTTGAAATAACATGAATTCGACCTCTGTTTCAGGCCTTGTCAAAGACCAGATTTGACTCCTTCTTCCTTTTCAGCATAGGGAAAATCATTTCCTCTCATTGTTTTTTTTTTTTTCCCTGCTTTTTAAAGATATCCGTGTGTATTTGTATCATTCAAACTGCACTGTACGCAACGTGAAGTGCCAGCAGCTTTAGTGAATCACTGCTCATCATATTGTGCGTCCTTGTGCTATGTTTAACAGGCACGGCCTGTTCCCTGAAACAGGCAGCACCGATCGTGCGCCGTCAGTCGCAGCGGAGGCTAATATTTGGCAGCTTTGGGGCACATATAGAAAGGGTTTGAGAGGAACAAACATCACCAGGAGACTATAATCCACGGAGCCCTGCCAGCTCCTTCTCTCGGGGACGAAAATGGGCTTCCCAATTGTGCACTAATTAATAATCTCGCCGCACAGGAGCCCTGAGTAGACATGGATGCAAAAACAAACTGAAATCTCCTGGTTGCATCTCTGAATCCCGAGTGATTCATGGGATTGTTTTTATTCAGTCAGATGTTGGGAAGGCGAGGGGGGAGCGCCTGGGCATCCTGTAGACTCTTTGTTTGCTGTCTCCTGACTACAGCAGCTCAGCCATGTTACTTTTTGCCTGCCAGCCACCTCTTGATGACTTCTCTGCCGTTTGGCTTTCATTAGACATGTTTATCGATCCCAGGATATGAAAGAAGATCAGTACAATGATCCAGAGAAAGTGGGTGATACTATTGCTCTGCTGTTGTAGCCTTGAGGCATAAGGAGAGATTACTGCACGGCTCGCACAGCACAACCCAACCCCCACTCCCTAAGAACTTTGAGAACGCAGGTGACGAGCAGCGTGGTTCAGTCGTCCTGTTGTAGTGAAACGGAGGCATTCACGTCTCTCTTCTTTTTGTATTTTTTGCTGCTTAGTTTTTCTCTCAAACTAATTGGACATCTCTATAAATTCATATTCATACTTAATGGCACCCCTGCTAAAGATGTTATAAAATAGTTTGAAAATTGTCTTTTATGGCAGCAGCACAACCTTGCAAAGAAAAAAACCATCAAAACCCAACCTTTCATTTGATTATGTTCATTCATTTGGAAGAAAATATCCACATTATGAAAAACATTAACGCCACACCTATTGGCTAACTTTATTTGTGCAGCCTCTCTAAAGTTTATATTATTAATCCATGACTTTTTGTATTCCATGACAAAACAAGAACCCTTTAAAACAAGAGAGACCATGCTATTTAAGGCAGATGTGTATTAATCTATGTATTTATAACTGAACAGCCACTCGCTGAAAGAACTGGAACAACTATTTTACCACAATGTACGGTGAGCAGAATGGTCGAGGAAGTAAAAACAATGTCTCCATGGCTAACTGTTAGAAATTTGTAGCTAAGATTAGCATCTTGGTGGCTGGGGGTGGTCACCAAGTTATCTTAGCAACCATTAGATGATATCTGCATGGCAGCTGGGGTTTTTTTTTGTTTGTTTGTTTGTTTTTTTTGTTTTTTTGAGACCATTGCACAAAAAAAAAAAAAAAAAAAAAAAAAAAAATGCAGAAACTTTTTTCTGTCCTATCGCAAATTTAAGCGTAGCGTTTGCTAAATGCTACAGGGACTTTATCTGGAACTGGATTTTCATGCGTCTGCTCTGAACTGTCAGACCCTGGGTTGGTGCCGGCAGGCAGACGTTCATACTGAGTCAGGTTCCACCCGTTTCTTCATCTTACAATGACAGAAGAGGATTAGAGCCACTGCCAAAAAAAATAGAAACAAATAAAGACATTTTTTTTCCCTCAGAATTGAGTAAAAAGTCAGAATTTATTATTTTAATTTTCCAGTGGTCCCAACCCTCTTCTGTAGTCCCCACATCCTTACTCAGGAAGAGGAGTAGCTGTAAAGTCAATGACTGGATGTGATGGGTTTCCTCTGATAAATACCTTTTTGACAGTTGGCAATCTGCACTGATTTATAACTATTGATGAAAGTAGTAACTAAATTTGGATTTATTTATATAAGTTGCTTTACCTGGTTATGGATTTTTGTGTATGAATTTGATCAATTTCTTCCATAAATAAGACTGTACTGAATAAAACTTGGGTCTGGCATAAAACACAGGATC
The DNA here is from genome assembly GCA_014839685.1 of Anableps anableps. Classification (NCBI taxonomy): domain Eukaryota; kingdom Metazoa; phylum Chordata; class Actinopteri; order Cyprinodontiformes; family Anablepidae; genus Anableps; species Anableps anableps. The sequence goes on along the minus strand of CM026076.1, from coordinate 6,283,378 downwards.
TCACAAAGAACCTCATGGCTACTTTTAGGCATGGAGGAGGATTGGTGATGGTGTTGGCCTGTTTCCCTTTGAAATACGCTGGGATACTTCTTAATCGTCCATGACATCATGAATTACTAGATATTAGGGGTGCATCGAAAAATAAGTTCCAACTTCCTTAATTTTGGGAGCTCAGTGATCGGCCAATACTTAAATGAGAAACCAATCTTATCCGCTGATCTTATCTACCTTCCTGAAAGTCTGAAAATCAGCCACTGTCCCTTTTTGCTCTGCTGTGAGACAGGACTGACTGACAGACCCGCTCACCAGGTCATGTCTGCATATGTACGGTTAACAATAGTCACTCTACTGTTGCCAACTTATCGACTTTGTTGCTACATTCAGCGACTTTTCAGACAAAAAAATCAGTATTGGGCAAAATAAGAATCAGCAGGTCAGGCATTTTAAAGATCGGTGATCAGCCAGAAAACTGCAGTCGGTGCACCTCCTAATAGATATCCAACTACGTTTAAGGGTACATTCACACCAGCCCTGTTTAGTCCGCTTTAATTGAACTCCAGCTTGTTTGCCTAGAAAGTCTGGTTCATTTGGGGAGGTATGAATGTGCAATCGAACGCTGATGTGGCCCCAAAAAAGCGAACTCTGGTCCGCCTACAAACCTAGGTCTTGGTTCAGTTGCTCAAAGGGTGTGGTTCATTTAACACAGTGCAGTGTGAAAGCGAACCGCACCAGCTGAAAATGTAACAAATGTTGAAACTTTGATCTCCAATCGAACCGAGCCTACCACATGATCAGGTGTGAAAACACCCTTCATCAAATCTGGTGGTCTTTCTCAGGCAGCTGAAAAGGTGTTTAGATATTTATCATCATCATCATCATCATCATCATCATCATCATCATCATCATCATCATATTTGGCTGTCTCAAAGCAAAAATGACCCATCAGAAATCAAATCAACCATTACTCATGGTCATCTCAGCCTCCAGACTAAAAATTCTCAAATTAAAGGTTGGGAGATTGTTTCTGCCATAAAAGATGAATTTATTAGAATGCTTTTTATACATCTTAAACAGAAGTGCCAAACAAAGGCGCGCAGTTTGATATATAAGTAATTGTCTCTATTGTCTCTCTTCTGAACCTTAGGACTGGGCTCTTCTGTCTGCCAGATTTCACAGCCAAACTTGGTAACTGCCCCATCACTAAGCCAGCTTGTGAAATCCCGGAGATCTTGAACGAGGAGCCAGTTTCTAAATCCCCGAGCCAGGCCTCACACAGACCAAAGGATGAAAACTCTCTCCCTGAAAGCAGCGAACCTCCACCACCACCTCCCTGCCCCATCCCCACACCCGTGCCAGCTGGACAGACTCCTTTTCCTCCTTATTTTGAAGGAGCACCCTTCCCTCCGCCTTTATGGGTGCGCCACACCTACAGCCAGTGGGTACCTCAACCCCCTCCGCGACCGATAAAGAGAAAGAAGAGGCGGTCGCGTGAACCAGGTCGTATGACCATTAGCACCATCCGTCTGCGGCCGCGGCAGGTGCTGTGTGAAAAGTGTAAAAACACGCTTAATAGTGACGAGGACAGCAAAGACGGCATTAGCAACACTAAGACTTCTAGGAAAGAGAATACTCTGCAGAGCGATGATGATGGAGACTATAAGGACAGCCCTGCTAAGCTGTCGAGAAAAGAGGACGTCATTGCGACGAAGGACTCCAAAAGACGAGAAAACGGCCCCAGCCTCGACAGTAAGCGCTTCCGAAAGGACAAAAGGGGCGAGGCTGATGTAGAGAAATACACCGCGAGCGACGTTATCCCTCACAGTCCGGTCATAAAGATTTCCTACAGCACTCCGCAGGGAAAGGGGGAGGTCATGAAGATCCCATCCCGGGTTCACGGTTCAATCAAACCCTTCTGCCCAAAACAGCTGGTGCAAAACGGCGTGGGAGGAAACGGCAAGAGGTCCACGGACTCCACCAAGGACCAGCGGCACATTTTGGACGCCACTAGGTCCGGCCTCACTGTGTCTATTCCAAAACTCAAATTAACCAGGCCTTTTGCAACAGTGAACCAAGGCTCATCCTGTCCAAAGATCCGGTTGAGACCCCCGCAGAGTCAGGGAGAGGAGACCATGATGGAGTACGAGGCAGAACTGGTTGGAGGCAGCAGGAGAAGGAGCCCCAGGGGACCCGGTTCGTGCATCCCCCACTCTGAGGACTCGGGTGAGGGGAAGAACTCATTGGAGTTATGGTCTGGGAGTTCTGGAGAGGAGGCAGACCGCAGCCACAGCGACCTCACCCTCCTGATCAACTTCCGGAAGCGTAAAGCGGATTCCTCCAGCCTGTCTGTGTGCAGCAGCGACAGCCTGGACGAGTCCAAGTCTTTCAGCTCCGAAGGGACCTCGCCGGAGCTATGCGATCTGGCGCCCGGCGAAGACCTGTCCGTCACTTCGTCTTCTGTGACTTCGCGGGACGACTGCAAGACGGTGCCGCCACTTACGGTGCGCCTTCACACCCGCAGCATGACGAAGTGCGTAACGGAGGAGGGCCACGCCGTGGCGGTGGGAGACATCGTCTGGGGGAAGATCCACGGCTTCCCCTGGTGGCCAGCTCGCGTGCTCAGCATCAGCGGCACCCGGAAACAAGAGTCCGACGGCTGCGAGGCCCAGTGGCCGCAAGCGAAGGTGGCATGGTTCGGCTCACCCACCACCTCCCAGCTGTCCGTGGCCAAGCTGTCGCCCTTCAGAGAGCTCTTCAGGTCTCGCTTCAACCGCAAGAAGAAAGGGATGTACCGGAGGGCCATCTTGGAGGCGGCCAAGGCCGTAGGTCACATGGGACCAGAGATCACGTCACTGCTTTCCCACTGCGACACGTAGGTTAGTCCCAGCAGTTAATCAGTGATGTCCAAGAGCTGTTGGCTCTGCAGTTACAACACAACTGTATAAAATCAGCAGTCTTTAATCCCAGAAAAGTACCGAAATGATATGAGTTTCCTTTAACTCTATGGCCCTAGAGGTTTAGTCATAGCTGTGCACTGCCAGTTAGCTGGCTCTAAAGCATTTCTTAAGCTGCTAATATCAGTTTGTTTTACCACCCATGACTGTCACTGATGCTAAGGCTAGTTAGCATGGCCACCAATTACGGTGGATAAACAGTTTTCCTGAAACTGCAAATTGTTTCTCCACCATTCGTACATTTAGCAGCACGTACAGGAGGCTGATTGACAGCGCTAAGCCCCTCCCCCTGGCTCTGATTGGTTGTTTTAGGTCGGGAGCGGCGCATTTCTCCTCCCTGAGCTACTAGTGCTCAGGGAGGAGGTAGAGGAGCGCCATATCTGTCTCATACCAAACTGTCACAACATGGTGATAGCTTTAACAAATATGGAAAAAACATATTTTTGTAAAAGTTACATTCTGCAGCTTAAAGAAGCAATACTAAATTTTGAAGGTGTTTGTTCCAAAAGTTTGCTTAAAAATATACATCAAATTTGAATTAAAATTAATACATGTTTAAGATTATATTGTTATAATCACAGTATGGAAATCAGCTTTTTTTTTTTTTTTTTCCTCTACCATTTTTAATGAAATGAGTCAGAGCAGATAAATGTTTGTGTAAATATATTGTCTGTAAGCAGCGGCACCATCTTGCAGTGTAATACGGTGGCATATTATAGCTTGAACATTTAGATTATATGGTTTTTACCTGGATGAAAAATTAATTTAAATCTAACAAAGTCTTCACAAACACAACAGACTGAGTCAGTGCTACACAGAAATACTTAGAGTAAAATAGAAATATCCTTTACTGTTCCGCAGTGTAACAGCAGCAAAGTGACAGGGAATCGAGACATGTCGTTTCACACGAAGATCAAAGTATAGAAATATATAAAAAACAAAATTAAGAAAGATATAGTCTACAGTAAGGACAAAATTACAACATAAAATCTGTGCAGGAGGGGGTGGACATTTGTTGTGTTTATCATTTAACGAATTATCATTTAATTCTTCTTTCATAAGAAAGAAGAATTTCTTATGAAATTCTTCTTTTGTAAGAATTTGAATTTCATAAGAATTTCAAATTCTTATGAAACTGAAATTCATAAGAATTTGAATTTATCATCACAATAAATTCCAATTTATGACGTTTAAAAAAAAAAAACAAATTGTCAAGTTCAAGTCAAGTTTATTTGTGAAGCACATTTCAGCAACAAGGCAGTTCAAAGTGCTTCACATCATAAAAACATCACGTATACAGTAAAATCATCAAGCAAATATACGTGAAAATGATCAAAATCATTGAGCAAATATCAGTGCATCAAAGTCATGAGGATCATCAAGCAAATATAATCCAAAAATAACGATCAGTGTTCCAGTTACTGCTAATCAGTGGCAGCTCTAAACAGGAGGGTTTTCAGCCTTCATTTAAAGGAACTCAGTGTTTCGGCTGTTTTGCAATTTTCTGGAAGTTTGTTCCTGATTTGTGGTGCATAAAAACTGAAAGATGCTTCTCCATGTTTGGTTCTGGTTCAATATGCTTACATGCAGTTAATGTGTTCAGTTTAGTGATTAAAAATACACACTTCGTTATGTAACTGGTGTCCTACAGTAACGTATTACAAATGGGTATGTTTTTTAAGAGCAGTATTTGTGGTGCGATGATTGCCGTGTCATGCCAGTCACAGCCATACCAATACCTAAAAAGTTTGGTTGCCGTTATGTTTGTCATTATCACAATAGTGCCACAAAATATTGTGATGAAACTTTAAGTCTGTATCGCCCACCCCTGCTGTGCATTTATCAGAAATGAATCCACAGGAATGAGCAACTGAGTAGGATCATTTTAAAAAGTTTACAAAATTTGCATTTGTTCCTTTAAAAAAAAAAAACACACTATTTACAATAAAACTGTGTAAATAATAGGAGAAATATAATTTGAAATAAGTAAAACTGTGCAACTAGCAGCAGGGCTGTAAACACGCATTGAGTTTGTTGGGAGCAGTGGTGGTTATAAAGTCTGACAGCTGCTGGAAGGAAGGATCTATGATGACGCTACTTTCTGCACTTAGGATGCAGCAGTCTATCACTAAAGGAGCTCTCCAGTTCTGCAACAGCTTCATCTATGAAACAAAGACCCCGTCAAAATGTCAAAGTCTGTAAAATGAGTCAGTTCACCCAAAAAAGATAATCAACAAGATGCTTAAAGCTAATTAACCGACCACTGAACAAACTCCGACTAGTGATTGGCAGGTCAAATACTATTATTATTATTTTTTCCCTGCTTATTTAATGAGTCAAAACAGAAAAGGTCCCACTTTTTCTGTTCTGCAGATGCATCAACAAAGGCAGGTTTTTCTGATACTTTGACGCATAAATGGGACTCATCCTCGTAATCCCTTCCTTTCCAGGAATCTGCAATACATTTTGGGTATATTTCCAGCCAGTACTGACTGTGCTTAATCATACAGTTCCAAAGTATTACGGTCTGGAGCAATATTGAATTTGATTTGTTTCTTTTGTTTTGTTTTTTAGTCTGGAAAACTGTGGAAAAAAAAATAGTTTTTTTTTTTTTTTTTAGACTTTCATAAGGAGCCATTTCTGTGTTTGTTTCCCCCATTAGACCCTCTTAGATTAGGGTCTTTAAACAAAGCATTAAAAGTCATAATTTAGAGTTTTTCAAACAAAATATAGATATTTTAGGGCAAAGTGTACCTAAAGAATCTGTATTTATTGCAGGATGAGCCAGTCCAGATTTGACATTCTGAGGGGGACGGATTTGGAGACGAAGCTTATCTGCTTTTGTCCCGATGCCAAAAAAAAAAAAAAGCTGTGAAAAAGCCCTTCAGCTAACATTAGCACAGTGTTGTTTGATGATTTGAGGAACATACAGATAATAAAACCACTGCACAAGCATTTTCACTTTAACCACTTGGAACTTAAATGTCCAGAAGGTTGCAAGACAGAAACCAAAGTTTTGAATTTTGACATGGAAAACGTGAAAATGACGAAATGAACTCAAAGTTTACACAGTAACTCTGTATGTGTTCCAGTCCCTGAAAGTACCAGTAAAAGCCTGATTTGGTGTCGAGCAGCTTCTGAGATGATCTAAATTCAACCTCGGGTGTCCAAACACATACCGCTGTTACTATTTATGAATGAAAAGCTGAAAAGTGTGGCATGCTTCAGTCAACACTTTGCTGCAGTTACAGCTACAAATATTTTTGAGGTTTACCATGAAAAGGCTGATTTTATTTTTTATTGTTTTTGCTAATTCTTCTGCAGTGTTCAAGCAGTTGGTCATTTCAACATGTTAAACATGCGGTGGAACAAAATGAGTTATTCTGGACCAAAATCAGTGCAAGGTGTAAAATAAAATAAAAATTAGCTGAAGAAAACTTTTAAAAATGGCTAACTAGCATAAGTACCAAAAGTCGCAAGATTAGTAGAAAATACACTGGTAAGAGGATAAATTCGCAGCGTAGCTCAAGCTCAGTCAGCCTCAGATTCCCAATCGGATTTACGTCTGGACTTTGAGTAGGCCGTTCTAACGTGATGATGCTTTAAAAGCTGTATGCTTAGGTTTGTACTTTTGGAAGGTGAACCTCCATACAGGAGCCTCCTCCATTTAGCTGACCAGCGTCCTTGTTGCAGAACAGCATGATGCAGCCACCCCCGTGCTTCAGCATGGAGACGGCTGATTTATATGAATATTTGACAGAAAGTATAATTTTAGTCTCATCTGACCAAGATTCATGGTTGGAATATAAATATTTTTCTGTAATCTGACTTCTCCACTGCTTCCTCCCTGAGCTGGGAGCTTTGCGCCGTGCTCTTCATGACGCCGGTCGTTCTCTGATGAACAAATAAGACACAGGTGGCCTGTGTTTACTAATCAGCAGACTTCTGAAGGCGAGCTGGATTTTATTTCAGGGTGTCAGAGTGAAGTTAGCTGCCACATAAAATCCCATTGAAATACTTTGAAGTTTGTCGAAACGCAACAGAATTTAGAAAAAGTTCTACTTTTGCAAGGTATCTCTGATTTTTGTACTGCACCTTTAAAGAACCACAGCTTCAGCCCAATTAAACCTGTTGTATTGCTTAAACATGTGGTTTCAGTTATGTCTCAAAACCACTTTGTCATGTGTCTATTCTGAGCTCCTTCCTCTCATTTCTGGGGCGGGGGGGGGGGGGTCAGTGACCGAGAAAACTCAACTGGTGCACAAGCAGTAAGCGCTTTGACACACACTTCAGTGTGAGAGCCAGTCACATTTATAGAGATAGGCCTGCATTTTCCAGCCCTTTTGTTCGCTCTGTTATGAGCTCAGTAGTGTGTGTGTGTGGGGGGGTGGGGGGGTAAACAGAAGAGGAGTTGAGGCTGGCCTTTATTAGCGGCTTTTTCCAGTCATTGTACAGGAAGCGCTTTTCTTGCTCTCTCAGCCACATAAAGGTCCCAACCAGTCTGAAAAGCAGCTGATGTCCTCCTCAGAGTTCGCTCAGTGTTAAAGATACAGCGATAGCCCGCCTTACAAAAAAAATGTCCTCCTCATTTGGTCACATGACCCCCGCGGACCTCAGTCTGTGCCGGGATTTGATGTAAAAGAGACGAACTCAAAGTAAATCCAGTCCACCTGTGTCTGATCGAACCTCTGTTTGAATCCAGCTGTTCTCTGGAGGCCTCAGAGAGCGAACGGCATCAAGACGATGAAGCTTGGTGGTGGCAGCATCGTGCTGTGGGGCCGCTTTTCTTCAGGAGGGATAGAGAAGCTGATAAGAGTTGATGGGAAGATGAATGGAGTTTTAGTAATCGATTATCGATTTTACTCGACGATTAGTCGGGTAAAAAATTGGCACAGATTTGCAGATGTTTTTGTACAATATTAAAAATACATGAAAAAATGCAAATAATTCAATTTCTTTTTTAAATAAGAAAATATTTATTGCCTTAAATGCAATAAAAGCATTACTTCAGTGTTCGCTTGTTGCAAAGGAAGCATCTGCAGCCACAAAAAGGTGGGGGGGTTTATCTTAAAATGCAAAATGTTTCTATTTTTTGTACAGTTTTGGCTTAATTACTGCTCTGAGGTGGTTGTTCTTTCAGCAAATAGGCTGTTTTTGAGTCCGTAGACTCCAGTTGAAAATGAATCGATTATTAAATTAGTTACATGCAAACCTTTAAGTAGCGGTCGCTCAAACTGTTGAGTCAGAGGGGGTTGAATGCAAGTGCAAGCCACACTTTTCAGATTTGTATTTGTAAAAATGCAGAAAATTGTCGTCATGCACCAAAATCAAACCAAATCCCATTAAAATATACTCACCTGTGTGGTTTTAACATGGTGGAAGGAGCGTGAATACTTTGGCAACACGTCGGGGTTAAAACTTTTGCTCGGCATGAAGGAACTGATTGGTTTGCTCTCTGTGTTTGTCCTGTCGTGCAGAGGCTGAGGACCAGACGTCTCCAAGGTTTTTCTGGATTCTCAGACTCGGTCATCAAGGCTCAGGAGTGGGGAGTACGTGCCGTTGCCATGGCTACTATTTATATACCTGTTTTGTTTTTTTTTTTGTCCTTATTCTTTTTCACAAGGCTGGTGGAAGATGGATTATTATTGTTGAGACTGGATAAGGGAGCAAAAAATGAAAGAAGAAAAAATAAAAGACCAGGAATCTCATGGTCTTCTAGGAACTCTGAACTTTTTTTTGTTATTTTCTAGGTTTTCTCATATTTCTGTAGAGCCGGATAACAACACTACACGGACCCAAATGTATTTATTCTCCTTCGGTTCCCCCTCCCTCCCTGAAAGTTTTTTGGAAAAGCCTTCTAGGTCGCTGCTGTTATTCCGAAGCTCTCTTCCCAGCGAGGTCCGACCTGTCCAGCCGTCGGGGGGGCCCCGGGCCCCTCTTTCCCACGTCTGAAAGTCTTACTCTGAACACTCTTTACTTTTGAAAATGTGAACGCTCCATCCAGAGACAGCAGCGACCGCGGCGGAGGATCGGTGGACGCGAACTCTGTCCGTCTCCAGAGTCGCGTCGCGTCTGTTTCCCCATTTCATTTCCGACTCTCCCAACTATTCAGATATCCTGAAAACCATTTTTACATGTAATTATTTAAAGTGACACATTTTAAAGGAAAAAAAAAAAAAAAAAAAAGCACTTTATCTGTACCTTGGTGGCCTGCTGTGAGCTCACTGTCTGAAACACTATCGGGCGATACAACCTCGATGGGCAGCAGGGGAGCTCAGAAGTCTTTGTGGTTGACTATCTATGGCCTTGGAGATACAAAACTAAAATCTTCTTTTTGTTTTTATTTTATTTTAAAGTTTTAATCCATAAGAAAACCAGACGCAATGTTTTTTTTTTTTTTTTTTGGGGGGGGGGGGTTTACGCCGTGTCCTTGCATTCTGGCTTTGCCGCACTACAAAAACAAATCCTCCTAACATTTCCACTGGTGAACATATGACAACACCCCCCGTATGCATCATCAGTTAAAGCTTTATGAGTTACTTTCAGAGGAAAGGAAAAGACAAATAAATACCATGCTGTAAGAATACTGTGAATTCAGCTGCTGAGAGGGACTGAAGGAAAAGAAGCTGGCTTGCTCCCAGGCGCAGTATTTGGTCATCCTGACTGACTTCTCGACTCGAGCGTTGGAAATCCAGCCACGGTGGGCGTGCTGTGAAGTCCCGAAGCGGTCAGTGTTTAAAAGTCAACCGAAGATTGCACAGATACACTCAGCCAACCAGCTCGACTCCTTTCTTCCAGCCCAGAAACGGAAAAGCAGGCTCAATTTAGGCGACAGGATTATGATTATTATTATTATTATTTTATTATTTTTTTTTTTTTTTAAAGAGCTGCTCCCTTCTTCCTGTTTTGATAATCTTTGTTGTGAAGCTGTCGTCAGGCGCAGCGAGAGTGTACGCCTGAGAGGGGAGACGGTCGCTGGGATCTTCCCATGGATGAGCAACATGGCCGATTACTGCTGCCCATGTCAGTCAATGTTATTGACTACTTTTTTTTTTTTTTTTTTTTTTTTTTTTTTTTTTTTTTACCTGTACTGTACATAAAATAAAATATACAAGCAATATTTGTGCAGTTGTGTATCATTTTTGGCTATCAGAAGGGTGTGTGTTTCTCGGTAAGTTAAAATTTCAAAAAGTGAATTTGTTTCAGTAAAAGAGAAACTTTTATGTGCGTTTTGTTGGAAAGTGATGCTTCTTTAATTTTGATTATGGCTAATGTAAGCCCAAATTAAAATATTACAGAAGAAAAACTTGTTACACAATCACAGGTAGCGTGCTGGCTTGGCAGTTGTCAAGCAGACATCCCCTACAATTTGGGTAAACCAAAAAAGGTCACTTCTAAGGAAGCTTATTGTTTAAATCACCATATCCATAGATTGGAAAGTTGAGTGGAAGGAAAAAGTGTGGTTGGTGGTCTATAGGCTACAACTGTATCCTATAGATGTGTTAAATTAAATAGCTTCCTGCTACCAAAACAAGCTGGGCTTCCTGAACATCTCAGCAGAAGATAAATGCTTAAAATATGTCATCATATTCTAATTTATTGAGACAGAGTAATAGTTTTTACTCAATAGTTTATTAAATTATTTATTTGACTTTTCAAAACCAGGTTAAAAAAATAACTGTCAGTGAAAAGTAATAAAAACAATTGAAAATAAAACCTTTGATCAGTTTAAAAAGTACCTTTTAAAAAAAATTCTAATTAAATTTGATGTCTTCTCCCTGTTTTTATAGAAATACTGAACTGAGTGTGGAGTGCTTTATCCTTCACCAGTTTTATGTTAAACGTTCAAGCAATTTAAAATAAAGGGTTTATAAAAACGTTATTCTGTACTGTTTTTATAATGCATACTTGACCTCTGCTAAATGTACTAAAAACAAAATGTGTAGCTCTGGTATCCAGGCAGTAAATGGCCCTCATACCAGACAGCTATTAATCATGTGAAGGGCACATAAACTTTATGGGTTCCTATTGTGAAAGAAAATATTTGTCGCAGATCAAGGCCAGGTTTTTCTCATGGCTGCATTCCTTGAATTAGATCAGCAAATACATTGCATAATGGGAAAATGTGGATATGTCAGATTTATGTTGAGTGGGCAGGCTGTTAATTTAACCGACTAAAAAAGGTAAAATTCCAGAACTTGAGAAGATCTTCGGAAATCAAAGCACAAATGTGCTTTGATTTTGTGTTTTAAAAGTAACTCTCTTGTGTGCTGAAGCACCAATTTACTGGTCCCAGTTGGTTCCAACCTTGGGACATGTGGCCATCTTAAGTACTGGTGTCATTTGGGACATGTTTGGATAGTCAAGTAACACCAACCCAAATATTATGCTGCACAGAGGGGAGGTCCAGTAACTCGTGGTAAACGCCCCATCAGCGTGATTACTGGCTGGTCGGCCTTTTTATTTTCCTTGGTGCTGATTGGCTCTACTCCCAAGAGGAGAAATGAGGAAGACTGTAGATCAGTGGTGTCCAAACTTTCACCCTGGGGGCCAAAACTGGCAAATTTAAACTACTGGCGGGACACAAATTTCATTAAATTAAAATGCAGATATTAGTTCATTGTGATTTTTTTTCTTCTGTTTTTATTTTTTTTAGGTTTTACTTGCTCAACAATAAAGAAAATATTTATGAAATCTGTAAATCATTAAAGATCCAAAAAATGGACTTCAGACTGTTGCCTTTTTAAAAGAAACGCTAACAATTTCCAAATTATTTTATTGGGCAAATTTGTTCCATTCTTGACTTGTGGTCAGGGGCCGTACAAAATCATTTGAAGGGCCAAACTTTAGACACCCCCTGCTGCAGATATTAGCTTCGGTGATCATGCTAAGAATGTTTTCACTGTGCATATTCATGAATATTATGGTTAAACTATTAAAATCGACAGTTCTAAGCCATTCCGGAAGGGGTCTGAAGCGTTTGCGGATTTTAGCTATTTGCAGATGGCTGTGGTCCCAAGCCCCCGCAAGTACCAGGGGTCTGCTGTTGATCCTCTTTTTTTCTCTGTGCCTCGGTACTGACTGTACGGACTGATTGGCTTCGTTCACTTCCTCTGCTGCCATGGCTAAACTACAATTCTAAAACGGCGCAGAAAATCGACATCATCGTTCACAACTTCTCCTGTTCGCTGATTGGCCAGGATGAAATTCATCCGGAGAAATCAAACTCAATGGGAGAAATCCCAGACAGAGCACTGAAGGAAGATGAGAATCAAGCTGAATAGCGTAGGAAGGGAATGGCCAGATGAGTGCTTTGGTTTTTTAAAACTTTTTGTGCTGTATAGTGTTGTATATTCTTTAAGTTCAATTGGTTTACTTTTTTTTTTACCAACAATGTTGTAGCAAAGAAACCTGGTTTTAAAGGGCCAGTATTATGTAAAATTGACATTTTTGAGCGTTACATCATGTTATAATATTATTCCCTCATCAAACACGTACCTGTAGTGTTGCTTTGATTCTTTCATGCATGTTTAATTTTTCTTTTAATCTCCTGTGGCAGCCATTCAGCTGTGCAAAACACCTGGGTGGCCCGAGGTACAGCTCCTCCTCGGAGCTGCAGTTTCCAAGCTTCCAAGCATCTGCATTACAGAGCACCCCTCCCCTGCGACTTCCCCACTCAGCTCCTTCACACTAGCCAGCAGCAATTAGCAAACACCTGGTGGAACCGCACATCTGCTGAGCTCATTATACGAGCTAATTCTCAGTGAAACGCTAATAAAAATGTTGTTAAAGGGTTAATAGAGGAGCGATGTTGTGATGACTTCCTGAAGGCAGAGTTTCAGAAAGAGTAGGAGTTTTTAAAGAGACAGAGGCCCAATTTCAAGCTGTTAAATTACAAAGGCAATTTTGATATATGCAGCATTTTTGTAACAACTGAAGGTAACATAGTTACTTGATTGTGCTATAAAATGATTCTATGTGCCTGGAAAATAGCGTTAAAGTTAGTTTTAAGGTTTTTGGCCTTTAATTTGTCATTTTTCCAGTCATTTGTTGCTGGGTTTCAGATCCTTAAATAAAAGCTGCTGCTTTGGTTGTTTTCTTTTTTCCATGTGAAAATTGTTTAAAACCTTTCCAAATGGCTAAAAAGGGTTGACAGGAGTCGAAGTCCTCCATATTGTTTACTCCACACCTCTCAGCCCCTCCAGAAAGCTGAGCCGACGTCAGACATTTTGATTTGTTGCCTCCTTGCTTTAAATAGGACTGGTTAAGTATGTCTGTTGCATAATCAGTCTGTGCAGCACAGCGGATAGGCTGGTCAAAGTGAAGTGACCTGCGCCTGCAGATGTCCAGGCCCGATCATTTCAGCTGTTGGTCCTTCCTCCCCCACACCTCACGGCTGCTCCTGTTTCACACATCTGACCTGCTCTGTTTTCCAAGGACCGCCGCCCAAAGTAAACCAAGCAGGGAGGCCTGAATAATGGTGGGTGTCATAATGGATACTCTAGAAATAGACCAGTTTGAGCTTTAAAGGTCAACACTGTCTCAACTACCACCTATAATCCATGTCGCTGCTCTCTTTGGACCCATCGACTAATTCACGTCTTCTGGTAGATGATATTTTTGTTTGCCTGGTTTTCAAATAGCAGTGATAGCAGTTTCATATTCACCAGTAACCTCAGCAGGAAGGCCTCATACAGAGAAGCAGCTGGATAAACTTCTTGTTTCTTTATAATGTACCATCAGAAAGAAAAACAGAAGCTGTGGTCCACCACTGCTGTTCTCTGCACGTCTAAAGCTGCTGTGGCTTTAAACGACTGAACAAGCAACTGCTTTCGACAACATTTCCTGTGTGCTTAATGTGTCTGGAATAAGAAGAATAAGAAATTAGGTTGCAAAACGGAACTATTTTTCCCAAAGAAAACATCCAGACCGGCATAAAATTACCTGAAAACTTGTGACGGAACATGCTATACTCTAAAGAAACCAAACTTGAAGTAGGCTGTAATTCCAAAAGTTATATTTGGCAACAAAAGCAACTCTAAACCAGACGTTGCGCTGGACTTTTAAGTTGTCCGTCATTTTGACTGACGCTGTCAAAAAAATCCGTCCTAATTTTTAAAATGAAAATAATGACATTATTATCAGTTGCATTTAATTTTTATTCGGTTTAGTTGATATTCAGCAAGCTGAACAGAGGATCCACATCCCATCACATTATCAAGCAGATGAACACGTCTAACCCTTTTCTCGGCAGTGACAAAAACCACTGACTGTGGCCCCAATAACGACATATGAACAAAGAAATTAAATGGCACTAAATTTATGGACGGTTTACCTGCTGTGGTCTGAACGCACAACCTCACAACTTGCTCCTGGTCCTCATCTGGAGGAGAAATCTGCACTGGCATTTAGATCGGGCCTGAAAAATTCAGCCCAGCCTGGACCAAGCCCACAGGCATCGTCTCCAAACCTCACCCAACCCGACTGATTAACTTTAATTAGAGGCCCGAGCCTGAAGTAAACCTGACATATTATTTTGATTAAGATTTTACTGCTTGACGGACGTCCTTCAGATTTTTCCATTGTTCCAGATATTACTCAGTTTTGGTCCAGAACGCTGGATATGAAGAGGAAATTTACATTTTCGGCATCTCAGTGAGTCTAAGTGAACTCTGCTCCGCCTAAAAACCTCGGTCTCGATTCGGTTGAAGTGAACTCTGGCGTGGTTCGAATCCAGACGTGAACGTTTTTGGAGACCGCTACAAAAACAGGAAGCAGACTACAGCGCAGGGCATTCTGGGTAAGTACAACCAAAACAAACACACCAGTCGAGCGCTAGCAGGAGAAATGGCTCGTGGGCTTTAACCAAAGACAAAAGAGAAATCCTACAACCGCTAAAATCTGACGCCACTCCATCTTTGTTTACATTTCGTGAAGAAGGAAGTTCCGCTCAGTGTCTTCCTCAGAGGTTTTCGTGTCGTTTCCTTCAGTGGTTCTTGATGCAGCGCCACCACAGGCGAGGAGGTGAACAGGTTGCTCAAAGGGTTTGGTTCGTTTGACACAGAGCTGAGTGAAAGTGAACAGCAAAAGCTGAAAATGTAACAAATGTTGCTCTTTTGGTCTCCAGCTGGACCGAGTCTACTGGACTATCAGGTATGAAAAGACCCTTAGCTTAAGACTGTAAACCCTCATCCAACTGGATCATGGCACTTTTTTTCATATGTTAAATTTTCCCTCTACAGGTTTGTTTTCAAGTTGAGTTGTGCAGGTTAAATGTCCCATTAAACATTGAAAATGTTTCGAAAAATGTCATATTTTCAGTTTTAGCGTGGTGATGTTGGATTAGAATGGACAAGTGGGGCCTGGCCATCAAAAGGTTGAGGTGTGAGATGAGAGTAACCTGCAGGGTTGAAGGGATCTTCATCCAGTGTGGAGAGCCTCTAAATTCGCTCTCCATTCTCTAAACTCATCTGGCTGCTGTTTTGTTTGAAGTCCAGCCCAGTTTTAGGACCTGACCCACAGAATCTGGCGCTCCCATTGGATCTATTTATGATCTGCAAACAGTTGCATATTTGCACAGTTTATTAAATCTGCCTCTAAATCTATAGCTATCTTCAGATTCCTCAAAAGAAAGATTTTCTCTGTTTTATATATTTATCAGCATTCTTTTCTACAAATTCTTATAATTTATCGTTTACTTTCCATAAGTTGATTGCATTCGCATTTAAAACTCCAGCGTTTTCAGTACAGCATGTCCTAAACCAAGCAGGAGTGAACAGGAGTCCCAGTGTTTACATGAAAACAAGCGCACCTTTACACATGCTTGCACAACAAACACGCTCTGCTTTGGGGTAATCTCTGAGTTTCCTGGAGTTGACGTGGTACTTTGTCTTTCATCGACGTGCCTTCATTCATTATAACATCACAGCAGCACATTCCCTCTGTTCCTCCTCAGGACAGATGTGCATCGGAAAATAAAGTTGCATCATTCCTTCCCCCAACATCTTCCTATCCGGAGTGGCGCGCTACTCCTTCATGGATCAGCGGAGCCTAAATCTGGAACAAAGAAGGGGAAAAAAATATGAGGCACATGGCAGTTAGATGCTGTGTGCAATTACTGCTAATGATATGCTTCCATGCAAGCTGTGGCCTTAATTAACTTTGCAGGAAGCCAGGCCTGTGCGAGCTCAGCGTGAGGGGATGGAGACGCAGAACTTGAAGCCAAAGCTAAGAAAGCACACCTGTCCTTGACGTTGCTCAGACAAATAGTCCTGTTATCCCAGATTAGACGTGCTGGGTGGTCCTGTGTGACAAGTAAGATGATACGGATGTTAGAGGAATTATCCCGTGGAACGGAGCTAAAACTGGGGCTCACACAAGAAGTTCTGGTGGGGACGAGGCTAACCAGTAGTGGTCGAGGTGGATCTTAAACGTGTGGAAGCCAGTTTTATCCAAGGAGTGACTATCACAAACACACACACAAAAATAATTAATGGTTAAATGTGACAATGAGCATCAAGTTTATGGGTTATTTCTGACATTTTAACACATTAACTTTACCCAAAGAGTAAGTAAGGCAGCACAGAGGAGCAGGGGTTGGTGCTGCTGCCTTACAAGAAGAAGGTCCTGGGTTCAAATCCCAGGTGGAGCCCATGTGTGTGGAGTTTGCATGCTCTCTCTCTGTATTTACAAAGGACCTCAGCCTATTTGCGGTTCATCATTCGTGTAACTCCAAATTATTCGTGGAAAATTTTCCTGATTTTTTTCATAGAGTATATCTAAAATATTTGAAAGTAAATGAAGCTTCGGAAGCTGAAATATGTGGGTGCAACGCTACTTGGCACGCTACTGGCTGGTGTTTACAAACCAGCCAATTCCAGGAGCATTATTTCTTTTCCTTCGTGCTGATTGGCTGTATCCACAGGCGCGGCGATAAGGAAGACTGTGGATGCTAGCTTCTGTGGTAGCGCTAAGACGGTGTCCATTGTGTGTATTAATGCATATTAAAATATATTTGAAATATATTTGGTGTTTGAACTTTTAAAACAGGCAGTTATCAGCAGTTTTAGATGGGGGGGGGTCTCGAGTATTCCTCGTCGGCTGCAGTCCCTACCCCCTGTGAGGATTTCTCCAGGACCTCCAGTTTTTTTCCACAGTCTGAAAAAGCAAAAAAAAAAAAATACACGAATCTGGCATAACATTATGACCACTGACAAATGTAGTGATTAACACTGATTATATCTTCTTTATAATGCCTTTTATTGGCTGGGGAAATAACGGACAGTTCGAGGACATTTTGTTCACAACGTTACTGTGTTAAAGGGAGGAAAAATGGCCAAGCATAAGGTTTTGTACAAGCCTGATAAATGGGTCAGAGCATCTCCAGAAATGCAGCTTTTCTGGGGCGTTCCTGGTAATGATCAAAAGTGGTTCAACGAAGGAACAGGGTTATGAGCAGCCAAGGCTCACAGGTGTGTGAGCCTTGGCTGCAACAGAGGAGCTGCTGTAGATCCAAAGTTAAGGCTGGTTCTGATAGGAAGGCATCGAAATACACGGTGCATTCCGGTCATATGCTGCAGACCATTCAAGGTGTCCACAACGGCCCCCGTCGATGGCCTGATATGGTGGATCACATTTCCTTTTGGGTATCCAGGTGCTTGTGCGCCTGTTACCTGGGGAACACGTAGCACCAGGATTATCCGTAGGAAGAAAGTGAGCCAACTGTGACGCTTTGGACAATGTTCTGCTGAAAAACCGTGGATCCCACACTCACTGTAGATGCTACTTTGATACATTTCGCCTACCGTAAGCATTGTTGCAGACCCTTCACCCTTTGATTAAATCAGAGCAACATTCAGTCTTTCTAACTTTAATCTTTAAAATGAGTAGTTCACCTTGCTGGGAAAAAAACCCCAAATCATTGCATAACAATGACCTAATGCACAAACCACGACTTCATCTGTCATTTTGTTGTTTTCTCTTTGGCTTCAGAAAACGCGCCACTGTAACCTTTTAAGGGCATAAAAACAATGAAAACCAATCCTGCCTAACGGGTTAGAGTTTGTTCAACGCATTTGACCTTTGGCTGAAGTTGCAAAACAAATGGTAGAGTAGCTTCAGAAACACGGTATTGGCTCGTGTTCAGAGCTGTGCCCAGGAGACCTGTCACCTTCTTTGTCCTTGATGTCTCGCAGTCATTTCTCATCCCTGCCATCTGTATTGACAAGTGGTTTTTGCTGCCTAGGCTTTTTTAAACAAAGTCGTTTTTATTGATCCTGGTTAATCATTCGGGGATTGATTGCTGCACTCCTGGCATTCAGTAGCAGATTTAGGATAGTATAAAGCTGGACAACATCCAGTGTTTGATACCTTTGAGGCTTCCTCAATGGCACACGTTGTTACTGTAACGTTATTATCACATTACAGCATGAAATACGCAATAATTACTGATTTATTCCTATCGCATAAGAGAATACAATGGTTTAATCTTATAGCTGCATAGAACAGTCATTCCTTCATTACATTAGATCAACATGGCACATGGCAGGGCTAATTAACTGATCCGAAGGTTTGATGTTGCCCACTAGGTACAAAAGCAGAATCATGGACTTTATATAAAACAGATTCTGCTCCAGTCAGCTCTGCTGCCGCTCATTTTTCCATAATGTTACCTGGTATGTCCATCAAAGGGTTTTAATCTAACAGGAGCCTAATGCTGACTCTATTTTTGTTTGTTTCACAGTTTCTCCAGTTTTACAGTGAGGGCTGCTCTCTTCTATGTTGCATTGCTTCAATCAGCTTACCTGTGTTGGAACTGGTGGTGGGACTCAATTAAAATTTTCAATCAAGTTAATTGCAGAGTCTGTAATTAATTAAAGCTGCAGTATGTTACCTTTATGAAAAATGTTTTTTACATATTTGTTAAAATTAGCATTATGTCACGATAGTATATAATATAAGACAGATAATCTGTGAAAAAAATCCTTCTCCTCTGCCTTCTCCCAGTGCTCCCAGTACAAACTGCAGAAATACACCACTCAGCCAGAAACAACCAATCAGAGCCAGGAGGAGGGGCTTAGCGCTGTCAATCACTCTCATGTACGTGCCGCTCACACACTCCCCCTGCTCTCTGCTACGCTACAGCTGGTTTACCACAACATAGCCTGATGCTAATGCTAATGCTAAGGCTAGTTAGCATGGCCATCGATGACGATGAATGAAGTTTTCCTGGAACGGTGAGTTGTTTCTCCACCATTAGCACATTTAGCAGCGCGAACACGAGGGTGACTGACAGCGCTAAGCCCCTCCCCCTGGCTCTGATTGGTTGTTTTAGGTCGGGAGCGGGGCATTTCTTTAGACGGCAATAGTAGCTCAGGGAGGAGGTGGAGGAGCTCCATCTTTTCACAGATTGTTTGTCTCATAGCAAACTGTCACGACACGGTGACAGTTTCAACAAATATACAAAAAACATATTCCTGTAAAAGTTACATACTGCAGCTTTAATCACAATTAGTTGCCTTTTAATTGGAAACTGTATATTGACAAAATAAACAACATTTTCAATTCAAAAACCCTTTTTGCTTATAAATTGTTTAATAAATAGACATATGAGCTCAACAACGAAGATATTTATTGTTTCTAATCTGTGGTTCAGATTATTCAACCTTCAGATTGGTACAAAGTGCTATTATACCCATTCAGCTTTCAAGTGTTGCAGAAAGTCCTGATCATTCATGTAACTTCTTTGAAAAAGTACTTTTTTAGAATCCATACTGCCATTTTCTGTGTCATCCTTAACAAGGCTGTGCTTCAGATTGTCTTGCTGTACTCATGCTAGAATATAAACACTTTTGCGGTTCTTTCAGAGTGCTATATTATGCAACTTTTTGGTTTTCTTTCTGTTTTGTTTGAAACTTTTCCAGTCCGTCCCAAATGTGACTCATACAGTTCCAGGAAGAAACTACATCCATAACCGAAGTATCTGGGTGTGGTTCCACTTGACAGTTTACATGACAGCCTGTGGGTCAAACCATGTGATCTGCATAATCACAATCCAGGCCCTGGCAGGAAGCAGCCTTCACTTATGATGGACTTTAAACCTGTTAAGCGCTGGCGTGTTAGTGTCTCTCGCCTCCTCCCACCCACTCAGACACGTAGAGCTCCTTCAAATATTGACACAAGTGGACAGACTGAGTAAACATCGAGACTTCTTTGTGAAGGCCGTTTTTATTTCAGGGCGATCCGCTCTGTGGCCGTGAGCACGCATGAGCTCTTCCCCGAGTCTTCCAGGATGTGGTCGTGGTTCTGCTCGGCCATAAGCAGCAGCCCCAGGCCTCCCTGAGCAGCTGTCAATGGGCCCCAGGGACGAAGAGTAAGGCAGAGACAGGGAGCAGCCCTGCCCCCATCTTTTACCAGCCTGCCTGCAGACACTGAAGGAGGGGGATGGGCTTTCATGCTCAGACATAAAAAGGGAGGAAATTATAAGCAGCTCCTTTGCATCTCCATGCAAAATTAATTTAAAACATGTAGATTTGTACAGATAACACGAAGCAACTAAATATATTTGTCTTTTCCCAAATGCAACATCCATTTTTGCCTCCAATATGGACTTTCTATTCCCAGCCTCCTGTTTTCTACCTCTTCTATTGTCTTGAAACATCACAGTAAATGTAAAAAACTCAGTCATCATATAATATCAAGAATGCTTCTGGACCTTCTTTCCATGAGATACAGAGCAGATATGTTCTCAGATGGGGGGAGGGAGGGTTATGACACATTTAGCTCCTGAGACGAAACATTACACAATACTGCGTCACAAGAGATGTTAACGATAGTTTTTAGAAAACGAAGAGTCCACGTTATTTGTATTCATAAAGAGAGTAAAGGTGTGTTTAAACATCTGGAATCAGTGTAGAATAATTCAGTTCATCGTTCACCTCTCTAAGTCCTGCAGTTTCCAAACAGGACCTCATCTAAGATGGCCCCAACGCTGAAAATATCTATCATCTCCCCCCAGATTTCTCTATGGGGAGAATACTGATGAGTTATTGTGGTTTTATCAGGGATCCAATCCTGTCATGTTTCTCCAGAGTCAGCTCGTCCACGTCGGAATCAGAACCTAAATAAATGGAAATAGGAACTATGAAAAAGAAAAGAACATTGTTTTTTTCATAATCCGAGCCCTTTTTTTTTTTAACTATTTACAATGAAAATACAGTTGACTTCCATCTATTCATGGTTCAGTATTCGCAGATTCACCTATTTGCAGATTTTTCCATGGAGCATGGAATAAAATAAGGAAAGAAAATGCAGCCTGGGAATCTGAGATACTTAGACGCATCGCTACTTGACACGCTACTGGCTGGCATTTGCACAGCTTCCAATCCAGGATCTCCATTTATTGCCCTTGCAACTGACTGACGGAAATAAGGGAGATGATAGATGTCGGCGTCTGCAGTAGTGAAGCGAACATCTGCCTATTAAAATAGGCAGTTATCAGCATTTTTAGAGGAGGTCTTGAGTATTTGTGGATTTTAACTGTTTGCTGGCGGTTGTGGTCCCTAACTCTCACCAATACCTGGGGTCCACTGTTGTTAATTACCAAGAAGATCAAGTGATTTCCATGGTTTAAAAAAAGAAAAACCTGAGTACATTATGTTTTTTTTATGAGTTCGAAATGGAAGAAGGGCCAAAATGGCAGCTTCCCATTTCGATACATCTCCTGAAACCTTGGAGGAGAATGTATTTTGGTAACTTTTTTGGCAGCACTTCAGATATATTAAGCACAAAAACCACAGTGAACATCACCAAAACACAACTGTGAAACACGGTGGTGGCAGCATGATATTCTGGGGCTGTTTTTCTTCAGATGGAACCAGGGCTGCACAGAGGAGTTTCATGGGGAGGGACGTCACCTGAAGAGGGCTGTGGACAACAGATGTCCTCCCAACTGAATCAAAAAGGCTTTGTCAATTGGATTACGCAGGATAACGCTGAAATCATTCAACCAGTCACAAAAACCGGCCATTTCGACAGGGTTGAGAGAAACTGTAAATAATTGAAACTGAATTCCTCTCGTCCAATGGCTGTTTAGCAAATGAGAACCAAGCATCCGATTGGTTAACCTGCACTGGAACTCAACTCTTGACCAATCACTTTGTCTATGTTATCCTTTGGCTTTGATGGATTTAAGTCAGAGAGATAAAATAAATTCCTGATGTGCAACAGTCCTGATTTATCGATGCTGTAGCCATTTTTCAAGGAGCAACAGCCAGAATGTGTATGAAGGTGTTGGCAGGGTTTGTCAGTATCCTAAAACCATACCTCAATATCTCGTCTTCTTCATCTGCTGAGACATTTACCAGACTCTCTATCTGCCTGCATCTCTGTTTGCTGGCTTATCTTCGTGCTCTCTGGCTGCTTTAGGCTGTCTTTATTTGTCAATTATTATGATCCACAGCACGTCCATGCCGTCAAAGACATCTGGCACAAAGAAAGAGGACATTCCAAGATAATCTGATTCATACATTCGCACAAGCTGACTCACACGTACGTACAGATCATGTTCCCATTGTTTACCCGAACAGATTAAAGAGTTTGAAATATTTTGAAACTCTGAGCGATTGTGCAACTTCATGATGCTATGACTATTGCTTGTAAAACATTCCCCAGATGAGATGAGTGTGAATCTGTGAAGGCTATCAGCAGAAATTTACAACACAGTCATTCTTCATGACGGCCATCTTGGCATTACGCTTTCAATGAGTGAGTCCAGCTGGACTTTTTCGACAGTAAAGGGATTATATAACAAACAACTTGACTTATTTCCAAAGCAAGAGTGTTTTTATTGCACAGATTTGAGCTTATTTTGTGGTTTCTGTAATTTACACAGGGTCAACGGTTTTCATTTAGGTTCAAATATATGCACGCAACCCTGATGACATTTGTTTGAATCTCAGGTTTTTAACTTTTGCTGCTCCTCATCCACATGGAAACGCTTCTTTAGGGAACACAAAACCTTTTTAAAAAAACAAAACAAAAAAAAAAACTGGTTCCAGAGGGAATATTTCGCCCTTGTGTATTCATGTAACCGGTGAAAACGCTGATGTATTAGCACAAGCTTAGCCTGGCCATTGCCTTCTTATGCATCTTCGCTCAATTCTCATCTCCCTTTAGTGCTCTGTCTGGGCTTTCTCCCATTGATCTGGATTTCTCTGATAGAATTTCAGTTGGGTCAATCAGCGAGCAGGAGAAGTTGTGAACGATGACGTTGATTTTCTGTGCTGTTTTAGAAACGTAGTCTGCCTGTTGTTTGGTAATGGCAGTGGAGGAAGTGAATGAAGCCATTCAGTCCGTGTTGACCGCTCTTCCAAATATTCAATTAAAGTCGGAGAAGAGGAAGACGTTTTATTGCTGGCAAGATGGATGCTTGTTTACAGCGCACACAATTTCCGGTAAGCTTCATCGAGCTGGTGCATTATGTAAGTCACAGCCAAACATTAGCGATTGGATAAAATCGGATCCAATCGTTTCAAACTTCAGCAGAGGCCACGCCTCCAGGAAGCAATCGTTTCTCAGTGGCCGAGGGTCCAGACCCTCTGTATGAAGCAAAGCGTAGAACAAGGGGCTGGTTTTTACCAGGCTAGCCCAACTTCTACCCGACCTTCAATCCCAAACACATCATACACGTCAGATATAACAACAATGGCGACTCCCAGTCGACGTCGTCTCGTTTATTAGTTTTATCATCCGACGTAACATGAAGAAGAAGCTCATCTTCGTCGTCGTTCCACAAAGACTTCCCTCGAGCTTTGTTGTCCAAGGTTCAACCATCTACCTATCAAATTGAGATGATGTTGAAGAATTTGGAAATAGTTTCTTCCATTCAATGTCCTGTTGCTGTGCATCGCTACCAGTGACAGTGAAATATTCCCACAGCATGATGGCGCCACCAACGTGCTTCACTTTAACCTTGCCAGAGAGTTTAATCTTTGTCTTGTCTAACCATGAAAGAAGACGAAGGCGTTTGATTTGTCCACGTGGGCAGCCGTAAATTTCACTCGAGCTTACGATATTCTGTGTCTTGGTGGTTTTTGGGTGGTTCTTACATCTTAACCAATCTTCTTTCCTCCAAGAGTGACAGTTTGGTTCAGTCCTGGATAGAACTGAGTTTTCCAAAAAGACAATGATGCCAAACACATAAAAACTGATCTTGGACAGGGATAGAGCAGGCTACTTCTTCTGGAATGGCCTTCCTAGAGCGACAGCCTCCAACCTGTTGAAAAACTGTGGACTATGGCTTAAAGCTTGGCTCATGGTAGGAAAGCTCAAATTTCCAGCCAGAAGTTTGCTGGTTGCTGATAAACCATGTAACCAAGATGAAACTCCAGAAAGAGCTTGAGATAAGTATTATTTTGGATATGTGCATGTAGTTGAGCCTATATCACCCCCTCCAGTTTTTCGCGATTTCACTGAAATTCACACAAAATCAAGAGACCCCACATTTTTTCACACTAGAGCATAACTGAGAGTTTATTGGAAATTTTTTCCACAAAATAGTTCAAAACGTTGGGTTTAAGTGATGTTACAGTGGAGCAAGACATTTTTCCCATATTATACATTAAAATGTCTTGTTCCACGGGTAGATTATTTCACTTATAACTCGAACTTTTTCATCAGTATTAAGGAATCCTTGACTTAAAACAAGCTCCTATAGCTGCTGAAAAGTTATTTGTAAGTTAGTTTTGTCTCATTTCAAGTGTGATCTCGATCACAAAAACAGTCGTGACATCCTGGAGGGACTGCTGTAAGTGTGATTTTAAATATTTGGGAGCCCCGCAGTAAATTTGAATAAGGACACTCAAGTTTTGTTTTACTTGCTTATACTGACTCTCTCGGTCCCGTCTATGTGCGTGTGAATATGTGCTCGCAGCCCAGCCCTGCAGCTATGCTGATCCCATCTGTGAACCCTGCCTCCTCACAGCTTGATCCCACCAACACATCTATTGTTTGACTAATCCAGACTATTACCATTGCAGCACCACAACAGGCGCTCGCTGCAGCTCCGGATGGCTCCTAAAACTCTCTCCTCTAAACTGACAGCAATCTAATTAACTTAGATTGGGCCAGGGCGGGTGGAAGCGTGCGGCTAGTCGGTACATGTGTTTGTGCATGACGTTTGCAGAATCCAGAGGATTAGTGGCATTTTGGTAATGGGGTGAGGCCAGCCAGCCACAGGTGGTGATATGAGAATGACTACAGTTAGGATTGATCACATTATGTTGTGGACCAACACAAAGTAGTGCATAAGTGTGAGGTGAAAGATCATCAACATTTATTACGAGCAAAAATCTGAAAAGTGCGGCATGCATTTGTATTTATCTCTGAAATCAGTAAAGAAACGCTTTTTGCTGCAGTTTCAGCTGCAAGTCTGTTGGAGTGTGTCACTTTCAGCTTTGAACATCTAGAAACTGAAATTTTTGTACATTCTTTACAAAACAGCCCACTCAGAGTTGATGGAGAGATTCTGAACATCCATTTTCAAGTCTTTCCACAGATTCTCAGTTAGCTTTACATTTGGACTTTGATTAGGCCATTCTAACCAGAATATGCTTGGGACTAAACCGTTGCATTTTAACTCTGGCTGTATGTTTAGGGTTATTGTCTTGCTGGAAGCTCAAACTTAGCCCCAGTCTCAAGTCTTATGCAGCCTCTAACAGGTTTTCGTCTCCCCACAGGATCACACCGCCACTACCACGTTTTACAGTGCGTCCAAGGACACATGCTTGTAGGCCAGAAAGTTGAGAGTTAGTCCCATCTGACCAGAGCACCTCTTCCCACGTCTTTGCTGTGTCTCCTTCATGGCTTCTTATGGTGTTATTTCAACAGTGGCTTTCTTCTTGACTCCTCTTTGTAAACAACAGATTACTGGAGTGTGCAGCTTATAAAGGCTCTCCCATGCTTCATCCAAAGTGTAGAAATAATCTTTCACTGAGGTCGTCGCTTGCGGAGATGCATCCGCCTCCCCTTCTCGATCTTTATAACGCCCAGCAGCCTTACCGTGGGTCTCACGGTGCTTCTCTGATTAATGCTCCCTTTTCCAGGCCTGTCAGTTTAGGTGAACAGCCATGTCTTGGCAGGTTTGGAGTTCTACATACATACCCTTTGCATTTTTAAAAAATGGACTGAACAGTCCTTTGTGAGATATTCATAGTTTGGAATATTGTTTTATGTTCCAATCCTGCTTTAAACATCTCTACAACTGCCCTGCCTGGTGTGTTTCTATGTCTTCACAATGCGACTTGTTAACTGATCTTCTCTGTCACCCCCGAAAGGTGATTTGTGAATCTGGATTTTATTTAACAAGATTCGATTCAAAGAGGGCTGGGTATAAATTTCCCTTCAACGTCACATTTCTCCAACATTTTGTGTTGGTCTACCTCATTAAATCCCATTAAAATACGTTGAAGTTTGTGGTTTCAATGTGATGAAATGCGGAAATGTTCAAAAGGTACGAATTCCTTTGCAAGCAGCAGTGAGCCATTTTTGAAAATGTTAATTTTTGTAAGAACAAACCATTTTATTCCTAATATAGTTTTATATTAACTTAGAGGAACCTGCTTTTATGAGTGAAATTCACAACTTAATAGAATCAAGTAAAATTCATTTTTATTCAAAAGGTTCAAAATAGAACCACAGTATGTTCTTGCAAACAAAACGTTTATGTATATATTTTCAATAAATGTCAAATTTTAAAACATAAATGTTATATAACCACATATTCTTTACTATATATGTTGTGCACATTAATAACATTTTAGGTCAATTTGGAAGATAGAAACAATAAACAATGTAACAAATAGAGGGAAAAAGTGAACCTGAGTTGTTTTGGCAGAAACAAAAATCCTCTTTTTCATCATTAATTAACAATTATCCACCTGTTTCTTGAATTGTATTTATTCATTGATTAAATAAATATAATTTAAAATTAGAGTATAATAATAATAGCTGTTGCAATGTGTGCAGTGCATTATCGGTAAGCAAGCAAAGTCATAAAAAACAAAGAAATGTTCTCACTAACTTCGTCCTGTCGTTCAGGGTAAAGAGCCGTTCACAGGAATCGGTTCACTTGTGAACGTCACATCGCTGTTTGCAAGGCACCAGGGGTGAACCGGCCATCGGGAGATCCGGGACATTTCCCGCTGGCCTGGCCCGCTCAGGATTGCTGGGTGGTGGGACAAAGGTTCGGTTGAAGTCGCACTAAATAAAAAACAATCCATCAAGATCATAATTTATAAGACATGGATTCTTTCATTGTTTTGAACTCAGATATCTTGTGATTGTCTTCATTACAAAATAAAAACTATTAGTTAATGGATGCAATAAGTGTGCAACATATGCATTTAAAACAAATCCATCACAGAAGCTTTTGAGCTACACTTCAAATGAAGGAAGTTGTGATTCTAGCTTTGCACAGCCAGTTTCATCGATCCCTTCAGTTTAGATTTGCAAGGCATCTGTCTTCCTTTTAAAGGTCAGAAGCGATGTCCTCTCTGCTGAGTATTTCTTCTGAAAATACATCATTTCTGCTTTCAGTTGCACTTTTCTAAATGTGAACGCAAACATACACAAATCCTTTCCTCTCCATTCCCCCCATCGTCTTTGCCGGTTCTCAGCAGTTTTGCTATAAACAGTTTTCTCTGAACGCCTGGAAGCTCGTGGTGTAACCAAAGGCTTGGAGCGCACATGAATAGCTCATGCAGATAAAGATCACATATTAAGACAAGGTGTGGACACTCATGTGTTTACCTCCAGGGCTTCAGGGCCTTTGCTAACCATCCTCGCTCAGTTCTCTGCTGGAAAAGAAACTGGATCTCTGTTCACATTGCGGTTAATCCGAGGAGCTTTCTGACTGAAAGTCAGAGGAGCTGCGTTTGCAAAGCTTCCAACTCCTGAACCCTGGAAACTGTTGATTCTTCAATATTTTTTGCCAGTGTGTGTTTCTGTACCCTCAGATATGTGAGTGCTTAACTCTACCTTTGACATAAGCTTTAAACTGAGCACACTAATTGCATGCATCCACTGAATCCTGAGATTCAAAAGCCAGAGAGGTTTCTTTGTAAACAGGCCGCCCTTCCCCCACATTTGACATTCTTTAGCCTTGTAAGGCAGATCTGCCTCAGATGTTGCTCCAGAAGACAATAACCACAACTCCCTGAGTCGACTGTGCACCACCGCCCAGTCCGGAGGATAAAAGAAGCAAGCTCGTGTCATTTTCAGTCCCACATCTGGAAAAGCAGCGGACGTCTACACAAATGACGGACAGAATGAGAAATGCACCATCTTTCTCCCCTACCAGTGAGAAAACTGCTTTAGGCTCTGAAGCAGGATTGAATTCCCAGAGGAAGGAAATGCCAGTCTGCACATTCATACCCATAGTTTCCCAGTCATTATCTCTAGCTGTCCATGTGAGACACACAGGCCTTTTTAAAAGCCTCATCAAGGACTCTCTCGCTTCAGTGAAACATCAGTGCAGTTTCAGGAAAAAGGAAAGGAAAGGTTAGCTCTTCGTGGCAGCTAGCTGGAAGTTGGAGCTTGTAATCGTTGCTTTGTGCCTTGGGGCTTCACAGCAAGTTGAGCTTGTGGTTTCGGATCTCTCTGGTGAATACTTGGAAATGTTTACAGTCATCTGGATGAAAATCAGATATGAGACACATATATGACACAGATCAGTGAGCTGTTTGAGCAACATAAAATACAAAAAGCGAATAATCTCCATTACTATCAAAGCTGAAACTAAGTAGGCTTCTAGATAAGGTGCATACAAAATTACAGCATTTAAATGGTATGTTACTGCTTGTGTAACTAAATGCTGAACTCTGTTGGACTTTTCACCAGATGGGTGTTAAAATTTCAGCAACAGTTTTGAACCCATCCCTGTGATTTCTCCCTCTTTTTTTTCCGTTGCATTTCCATCTGCAGCAACGTGCCGCTCCTCCCCCACCTGGTCAGATTGCATCTGCCTACTTACCTGTCACGCCTGAGCTAATGAGCTCACTCTGGTTTGTCTACCTCATGCCATTTTGCGCACATGCTGTGGGAAATTTGTTTTCTGTTGAAGGTAAAGAACATAAAGAACACAAATTGTGTCTGTGCACCTCTTCCGGTGTGGAAGCTGCTTATTCTCTCTATGTATGCAGGGATTTTCTTCAGGTTTTCATCACACAGTCTAAACACGTGCATCTCAGGCTAAACTGACCTTAAGAGTGAGTTTGCATAGTTGTTAGTGTATTTTTTCAGTTAGAGAAAAAAAAAATTAACAATCAAGAAATTGTTGTTTTCTACTTAATCAATAGTGTTACAATTACTGAAACCTCAAATGGCTTCTATAAAATTAATTTAAAAAAACACATTATTTGGTCGCTCAGACTGCACATTTATTCAGTGATATATGAATTTCAGTTTTCCTGTGGTGCAGGGTGGCACCTTGGGGTCACAAGTTCTCCACAACACCCGCTAGACGCTATCTACATGCCAAACGATTGTTCTAGAGCAGGGGTGCTCATTACGTCGATTGCGATCTACTGGTCGATCGCGGAGGCAGTACTGGTCAATCGTCAGCCTAGCAAACATCCCATTACTTAATTGACATACAGGGCAACCAATCAAATGACAACTGAATTTTGACCTTTAGGTCACCGCTCATGCGTAAACGACGGCGCTAGCGCAGCAAAACTTACAAGCTAGTTAGCGAATTACCTCAGATTTTAAGCCCTTGGTAAAACATATGGTGATCAAAATGAGTGAGAAAGCTGGACCAAGTAAGAAGGCAAAAACATATCACGTTCATACGGAATGGGAGGTGGAGTTTTTTTTTCACGATGTCATTTTCGAAGTGCGTTTGCCTGGCTGTCAGCAGCTACTGTCCGGACTATGCATCCCTGGCTGATTCAATTCAGTGCAAGTCATCAAAGTAAACTCAGGCAACTACAAAAAATGTAAATAATTATTTATTATGTGTGTTGTGCAATATTTGCTTATTCAGTTATGCAAGGTACATCAGCATACATTGTACATACAAATAATCTTTAATAAATTTGAAAACAGTTATATGTTTTGCATTTTTGTAGTGGGTAGGTAGATCATTTTGACTTGGTTGTATGTATGTATGTAAGTAGCTCGCATGCTGAAAAAGTGTGAGCACCCCTGATCTAGAGGCATGTGAGTGAAGAGCATTTTCTACCTTATCTTCACAAATGAGGGATTTGCTAAATCCAACTGGGGACTTTAACTGGAGCTGTGTACTTTGGTCAGTTGAAAGTAACAATAAGCGTGCAGCTATGAAGAAATGCGTGGCCAAGGACTGAAGACTCTTATCGGGGCAGTATTATGTAAAATTGACTTTTTTGAGCTCTACATCATGTTTAATGTTATTCCTTCATCAAAAACATACCTGAAGTGTTGATTTGATTCTTTCATGCATGTTTGAGAAATCCTTGAATCTCCTGTGGCAGCCATTAAGTTGTGCAAAATGCCTGGGTGGATACAGCTCCGCCTTCGAGGTACAGCTCCTCTTTGGAGCTGCAGTTTCCAAGCATCAGAGTTTCTGTCTCACAGAGCCCCCATCCCCCACGACTTCCCCACTCAGCTCCTTCACACTAGCCAGCAGCAATTAGCAAACACCTGGTGGAACCGCACATCTGCTGAGCTCATTATACGAGCTAATTCTCAGTGAAACGCTAATAAAAATGTTGTTAAAGGGTTAATAGAGGAGACATTTTGTGATGACTTCCTGAAGGCAGAGTTTCAGAAAAAGCAGGACTTTTTAAAGAGACAGAGACCCAATTTCAAGGTGTTAAATTACAAAGTCAAATTTCTTTTAAGTCATATTTGATATATACAGCATTTTAGTAACAACTGATGGTAACATAATTACTTGATTGTGCAATAAAATGGCACTATGTGCCCGGAAAATACATAATACTGCTCCTTTAAAGCACAATTTTATGTCAGCAAACCACCAGTGTTGTGAGTTTAGTATTGATGTCCAGCATTGTTTTCCCACCATTTGGCCAAACCACTAAAAGTAACCCCCATTTGTCCAACTTTTCAGCTTTGCAAATTTGTTTATTCTTTTATTTGAGTTATATATAGTTAAACTATTTTCAGGCACCACTGACTATCCTTCGGATTTTTTCCTTTTCTTAACTTTGGGTAAAATAAAATCCAGTTTTGAAGACATCCTTCCTGTGTTCCTTATGTTTTTACTGCAGTCCATGCAGTGCTTTATCAAACTGATATTGCCTACAGTGATAATGTGACGATGATAAATTTGTGATATATTATGGCAATAGCCCATCTGAGGGTGCATTCACACCAGCACTGTTGAATCGAACCCCAGCTTGTTACCTCAGGATGTCTGTCTCATTTGGAGAGGTGTGAACATGTGATCGAACTCTCGACTACCTAAAAACATAGGTCTAGATCCGCTTCAGGTGAACCAAATACAGAAAGCGGACTACAACACATGGCATTGTGGGTAAATGTACCAAAACAGACACATGGGTAGCACGATGGCTACAGGACAAGTTAGGACAAGGTGAAAACTCTGACAGAAATATGGTCAGACGATAATATAGCATAGCTACTGGGAAGCACTCATGAAAATAATGAGGTTTTCAACCAATTAGCTTCAAACCAAAACCTATTGAAAACCTGAGGTGAGCAGAAGAGAGCACTAATGTGAGATTCCACTACTTCAGTAAAAGCCTGCCTGTTTGTGGTTCAGCGTTTGCAGATTTTTCTGTAAAACGTGACTGGAAGTTTTTTTTTTCCATAGGGCATATGTAAAATTTTTGAAGGAAAATGCAGCTTGGAAAGCTCAAACACCTAGCCGCAATGCTACTTGACACGCCAGCATTTGCTAAGCAACCAATCCAGGACCGCCATTTATTTTCCTTGGCGCTGATCGGCTGTACCTCCAAGAGCCGAGATAAGAAAGAGAGTAGAAGTTAGCTTGTGCAGTAGCTAAAATGGTTTCCACTGTGCTTATTAATGCATATTAAGGTAAATTATGTGCATGAACTATTAAAATCAGCAGTTATAGGCGTTTTTTGGGGGCGTTTGAGCAGATTTCAGCTGTTCTCGCAACTACTGGGGGGTATTTCTTAAGCCTTTTTATCCATCTTTACCAGCGAAGAGAATAAATGTGGAGAGTTCTATACTTTCCTTCCCAAACTCCATCCCAGCTGTTTGTTTGGCCAGATTTTTAAAACTATTTGAGCATGAATGCCAATGTTGTGGAAAGACACATCTTAAGAAATTCCCAAATCTGTAGGTTGCATGTGTGTGCTATCTGCTCGGCAATGCTGTAAACGTGCAAGCAAGGTTTAAAAGAAGCAAATCTGAAGTTAAAATTCACATAGTGAGGCCACTGTAGCAGAATGTATCCAGACCATACATAAATGAGGCCCTTTCATCACTTTTTGGCTGAAGGGTGGTGTTGAAGTCAAGCAGAGATGCAACACATCTCTCTCCCACAAATCCCTGCGGACACAGTGGTATCTAACAGCCACCTCACAGGTTTCCCACTCCTCTCATCAATGACAGCTCCAAGCTTCAGCCCACCACACACACACACACACACACACACACACACACACACAGGGTAATCAGCAGGGAGGAAATCAATGGCTGCCTCTGTGCTGAATCGCTGTTTAAGCCATCCCAGTTAGACTCTTTCAGCCGATCAGCGTTATCCTTCAAGTGTTTACATGATCCCTCCCCCCCAAAGAATGAATGTATCTTTGATTCGCCCTTAATCAGAGTAGCAATTACACACTCCCTAATTATATCTGGTGCAATCTGTGTTTAATTTGATAGCAGACCTGAATTTGTTCGTCAGTCGTTCCATCCACAGCTCAGGAGAAACGGAAAATCTTTATGCGATGCCCGGCGGTGCAAGACATACAGATTCAGCGAGGCTAACAGCCCATATCCCCACAGCTTATGACTGTAATATTCAAGCAAGTTAGGGTCTGAATTGCAGGGGTGTGAGCACAGCAGTGCTGATATCTGCTCTGTGAGGCAGGCAGTGCTGCTCTGCAGAACAAATGCATTTGGGTAAAGAAATCATGTTAAAATTGTGACATTCATTAATTTTAAGCATCACGTGAACACGATAAAATTAAAACTAAATAAAACTAAGCTTCGATCTTTATGGTATTATAATCAATCATGCTTTCAGTCCTGATTCTAAAGAACCAACAGTTTCTGCACATTTCAGGTTTTCAGTCAGTTTGTTCCAGAGCTGAGGAGCATGGAAACTAAATGCTCTTGTTTGGTTCACTTCCTGGAAACACGGAGAGAACAAGTCTTGGTTGACCTGAGGGCTCCACGTGGTTCATATTTAGCTCCAACAACGTTCTTCGCCTTATAGAGCAATAACAACATTTTAAAACCCCCTCCTTTCAGAAACTGGGAGCCAGCGCGGTGATTTGAGGATGAGTGTGAAACGATCTATTTGTCCGATGTTGGTCAGGACTCTGGCTGCAAGATTTCAGATAAGAGGCACACACATGATTAACTTTATTTGTTTATTTATTTATTTTTTTTTTTTTTTTACAAAAAAACATTAAAGAAAATATTACAGTAATCTAATCTGCTGAATATTAAAGCACACACCTGTTTTTCTGGTGAATCGATTTGACAGGAACATCTTTTTTCTGGCAAAGGTAGCCAGAAATAGTCGCCAGATTTATTTGGATGTTGAAATTTTAGGTCTGAGTTTTTGTTTGGTGTGTGATTTTTTTTTTTTTTTTCAGCCTTGCCTTTTTAGGGCCAAACACAAGGACCTCAGTTAAAGTGATTCACTGATCACTCTCCAGTAATCTTGCCCTGGGTGTGGCAAGCAAGATCAAACCAAACAAGTTTCTTAGGCACACTAAATCAATGTTTTAACCAGGGGAGCACCGTGTTTCACATAGGGTCAGGTTAGTTTAGATAGCTTTTTTCCTCTTAATATACGAAAACCATCACCTGAACAATACCTTTACTAATTAATAAGGTTGTTTTTCTCTGAAATTAGAATTTGTTGGATGATGTAAAACATTTAAATGTGACAAAGAAGCAAAAAAAGTCAACAATCTGTCAGGGAGCACCGTATATACAAACAATGTTTTAAATGTGGACTTTGTTTCCCAAGTTATCTTTTTAATACACTATGCATCGCTATAGTTAGCTAGTGTGCTAATGTTTGGCATTTTAACAATAATTACATCATCAAAAATATGTTTTTTAAATCCTGGAAACAAAATATGTTTGATTCTTTATGTGAATTCATCTAAAGCCTATTACAATAAACTGTTACAATATCATTTGTAGGAGTCTTTTTGCAATAAAAGTTCCCATTAAACCACTATTTAGGTAGCTTAGCTTTAGGACCAGAATGTAATTTCTCATACAGCTATTCTTTACTTATCCTCTTATGGAAAAATAAGGGCATTATGCATTTTTATAATGCATTGAAAGTGACTAATTTAGCAAAATGTGAGGTTGAATTCAGTGGAGTTCCCATTAAATCATTTGAGGGTTGGTACTTTAATGAAGGAAGAGGATTATGAGTCATCTGAAAGGACTGATTACATCTGTCTAATTTACCTCCACCTTTACAGATCAAAATGTGACTCAACGAACAGCGAAAGGAGAAATTTCTGATCTGATTCATATTCTGTTTCAATAGACTGTATGTTATGCTGCAAAAACAGGTAGCGAGCCCGATACTAGAGTGATCTGAAAGGGCATTTACGGGAAATAATCCCACACTTCTGACAGTATTGAGTAGAGGAGCTTGTTTGCCATTAAGCCTCTTTGCAGTTAAAGATGAAACCATTCTTGCATGATGGATGTAGGTAACTGAACGCCAGGATGATGAGCCTGTTAATAAAGGCATGCATGTGCTATGCTTTTTATGGTTCAAAAAATATAGATGTGTGTAAAATCTTCTGTGTTTGATAGGTGCATGGGATGGACTCCTCCTTTTACATCAAAGCACTCCCAGGTATTGTACAAAATCCAAAAGATTGTTTGACAAAAAGGAAAAGAATTAACTTTTTGTTGAAGCAAATTAAACGTTGTGCAACACAATACCATAAAATTATTCATACTATCTGCAGAAAAGCTGACTTCTGTGGATTTCAGATGTTTTATCTTACAGTAAAAACATTTCCATAAGGTCTCTGATTGATTTCACAATGCTTTTGTTTCAAAATACTGAATTGCTCTGCTGACGAATGTAACAGGATGCATGAGACATACAACAGCAATGACTAAATGTTTGCCTTTTGTGAGCGGTTACAAATGACTCAGCATCAACTCATGACCTCCAACCACAAAATTATGGTCTAAGAGCTGAGCCTGGACGCCACCTGGAAATTCTTCATTGTCTCACAAGAAAAGCATGGATATCAGCACACAGTCATTAAAAAGACACAGATGGTTTTGTGTAATATAAGCATTTTTTGTTAGCTGCTTGGCTCTTTGAAACACTATTATTACTTTATCCCTTTGAAAAATGCTTAAATATCTCACCAGTTGTTGGACTTTAAAGTGTAAAAGGTTTTTAAAGATGTGTGATCTTTTTGTTTCCAGCTGTTGTTAGCCATATTAGATGTATTT
This sequence comes from Anableps anableps, assembly GCA_014839685.1. NCBI lineage: Eukaryota > Metazoa > Chordata > Actinopteri > Cyprinodontiformes > Anablepidae > Anableps > Anableps anableps. The sequence goes on along the minus strand of CM026076.1, from coordinate 6,247,754 downwards.
GTTAGCTCATGACACATTAAGCTAAAAAAAAAAAATTGACACGTTTCAAGCACTTTTTTTTTTTTATTATTTTGTATTATAGTCACTAAGTGACCATTGTTTTGTGCTCAACGTTCAAGAAATATCCAACATATTCCTCACATTTTACACATTGTTTATTTTACTTTTATGAATGCTAACTATCAAACGTTAGCTAGCTAATTTGATGAGCTAACATTTAAACAGCAAAAAATGTAAATAAATAAATAAAATCTTAGTTTTATGTTTCAGTGTTTTAACTGTGTGCTTTATTTTCAATTTTTTTTAGGCTGATAACTGTTCTTCTTACACAGTCATGATTTCAGCCTTTTACATGAAAAACATTAATTAGGTACTTAAAATGTGTTTCTAGTCCCGTCTCTGTGCTCGTCCAACACATAAAAAATGTACTTTCTAAAAATAAATTTCTCAGAAACATTGATGTAGTTTTAAGAATGATTATAGCCCAGACAAAATAAACTGTTGTCAGGGTAAAACACAACCCCAAGATTTTATCCAGACAGATGAAAGAGCTTGATGTTTTAAGATAAAACTAGCTCAAGATTTTATCTGGACATTTTTGAAATAACTGACGGTAATGAGGACAAAATGAGCAGCACAAGATCTTTATTTCTGTTAATTTCAAAAGAAGGTCAAGACATATTCAATATTTCTCCAGATAATGATAACGAAACTAACCAAACAAGCTCAAGATATTATCTGGCAACATCGAGAAAACTCAGTAGTTGCGGCAAAACGAGCTCAAGGTCTAGATTTCTTCACATGAGATAATTAAACTCTTGTCAAGACAAAATAAGTTTGAGACCTCGCTGCCTTTGATAATGAGATATTTCAATTTATTTAAAGTGTTATTGCAACAAATCGAGCTCAGTCTCGACATGCTGAGTTAACCTTACAGTTCCAGCAGCATTTGGAGATAATGAGATAAATGGAACTAGATTATGACAATGTGACCATCAGATCTTCGCATTTCAGCGTAATAAAATAATCAAACCGCATCCCACCAGAACCGGATCACTGTATCGAAAATGCTGCGATAAACAGTTGTAACAAAACAAGTTTGAGCGCTGCATTTTTCAACATAATGTCAAAATTAACACCTATCATAACAAAACAGCCTCCAGATCTCGAGTTCTTGACAATGAGCTAATTCAACTGTTCGAGACAAAATTATTTGTCGATATTAATTTGACGTCGTCACATTATGGTCATCATGAAACTATCTTTTCGAGAGATGGCTGCGCTTTCCTTCCGGACATCTGGTCATGTTTTGGTTGAACTGCTCCACCAAGCCTGCAGCGCAGCGACCGAGTCTCCGTTATTGCGGTTTTTGACTGACTGCGTTAAACGCGCAACACCTGAGTGCACGCACACTCATACAGCTTCAGGTATGTCACGCGTGGTTTGCGTGCAGCAGCAATAAAACACAGCAAACGTAACGTTCAATCAAGCCCTGCTCAGTGTGTTTCTTTGTTCGCAAAATCGGCGGAAAATCAAGTAAGCTGTTTCAAACGTCTGAATCTGCAAAGGTCTGGTGTGTGTTTTCTGTCTCTCTATTTCCAGCTGTGTTTTCCCTGGTTTGTGGGTTTTTGTGTGTTTGGAGTTTTATTTCTGGTTTCTTGAAGTGCTCTGATCTTTTGTCCCCCCCCACCACCACCACCTCCTCTTAGTTTTAGTATTTCTGCCTTCCACATGTCCAGTTGGATGTGTTGTGGCTCTTTACTCTTTACTTCTACTTTATTTTTAATGGTTGTCCCTGCTGGGTATTTCTGTGTGTTTAACACACCTGGCCTCAAACTGTGGTTCCCACACCTGTTGTTTATTTCTTTTCACTCCCCTCAGTGTATGCAGCCCGTGGGTTCCTTTGTTCCTCGCCAGATCTGGTTTCCTTTTCTTCTTCAGTGTCAGGTTTGCGTTGCATCAGCCCCGTTTTACGGTTTAGTTTGGCTTCTTCTACGTTTCTGTCCTCAGCATCTGCAGCCTCTTCGACTTATGAAGCATATTAAATTCTTATTCCCTTGCTGACTCCGGCGTGTCAACTCCACAGTCGCGTCCTGTTTTTGCACCAACCGTGAGATGAGCGCCTCTTTTCTGGTTCCTTCACGGCGCTGGCTGCCTCTGAATTCGTCCTTCAAATTATTGACGAGTGTGAAGGTGTGGAAGGTCAGCAGGTTATGGTCAGAGGTAATGATGTGGAAAGCTGTGCTGGAGGAGCTGGGTGAAGGTGGGAGGGGGGCCATGACAGCTGTCACACAGTAACAAACGCCTCGTTCTGTGAATGGGCGCTTGGCGACGAAAGGTGGTGGGTGGCTCCCCACCACCCAGCTGCTGCAGGCTTGTCTCTCAGGATGTTATCACAGCCCCTCATCTGGACTGGATGCTGGCCGTCGGCTCAGTGCAAGTATTAGCTGCACATCTCCACGGTGACTCGCTAAGAGCAACCGGAAGTGCACAGTCAGTAATGGCCCTCCACAGCTATGCATCATGCAATGAACCAAACATGTCTTGAGCACTCCGAGCTGGGAATGATCGGTGATTAAATTTGGCCGGGGATGATTTTGAAGCTGCGTGACCTTACAGGCGTGTTGATCACAAATTTAGATGACCTTGCACTGAGTCTGACCTGTCTTGATGAAACATATATGATGTAATACACAGTTAAACAGTAGGCTCTCAAAAGAAACGAACTTATGTATAATTTATTGGTAAAATAAATGCAATGCTGCCACCTAGTTGTAAAGACAGGGTAATTGCTCAAATTAAATCTATTTTAACTGATCAGGCATCACACGGCTAAATTTTACCACTGTAAATCAGTTTAAACTTCAAGGATTTTAGATCAGTTAGGATTACCAATATTTTTTGGGGGTACTTTTTTATTTCTTTGTTGAAATTCAGAAGTTTACATACACAAAGATTACGCCCAGGTGGTGATACCACACCCTTCTGACAGGTTGATTCCCAACATTTCAGTTAATTGGAGGCTAATGTGCATGCATTGTAAGACGAAGCTTTAAACTCACTGCCTCCTTGTGTGACGTTTTGGAAAAATCTGAAATTAATCAAGATATAAGGACGATAGTAGAGGACCTCCACAAGTCTGGTTCTGTGTCCCAGAGATGAGCGTGTTTTGGTACAAAATTTGCAAATCAACTCTAATCAACAGAAGCAAAAGACCTTGTGAAGATGCTGGCTAAAGCTGGTAAGAGTGTCATCATTGATGATAAGGCCTTAAAAAACTTAAGCTGAAAGACAACTCAGGGAGGAAGAAGCCATTTTACCAAAAGCAACATGGCAAAAATCAGGGAACAGTTTGTTGGTGTACTTAAGAACAAAGACCTTGACTTCTAGCTAAAATTGAACTATTTGGCCATAGTAACCATCGAGAGAAAAGGGGAAGCTTGCAAGCCTGAGAACATAATCCCAACTTTGAAGTACAAAGGTGGCAGCATCATGGTCACTGAAGCAGCATCTCAAGACATCACCTAGGAAGGTAAAGGTCAGGCATCAATGGGTCCTCTAAATGGACAAAGACCTGAAGCATACCAACAAAATAGTTACAAAGTGGCTTAAGGACAACAAAGTCAATATTTTGGAGCGGCCGTCACAAAGTCCCTCAGAAAATTTGTGCATCTGGCCAAAAAGGGCAAGTCTGCAAGCCTGACTTAGTTACACCAGTTCTCTCAGAAGCAGTGGACAAAAATTCTAGCAAACGATCATGAGATGCTTCTGGACCAATTCCCAACATGTTTGACCCAAGCCATATAGTTTGAAGTACAAGTCTACCAAAAGGTAAAAAAAATACATTTCAACTGCTCTGACCCAATATTCTTACATTTTGTAGATTAAAATAATCGTAATAATCCTACCTGGCTTGAAACAGCAAACGTTTATTTTGTTTTACTGACAGACACTGAGAAAAGAGGCTTATGACTCGTTTTGTTGTAGAAATGAAGGTGCTAAACAAAGCAATTCTAACCTTTTTAAATAAACAGAGAACAATTTACTGGCACTTTTTTAAAATTACAGTGTATTTTTATGTTTCAAGATGAGTTTACTATCAGAAGGAAGATGGGAAAGTATCAATGCAGAGTCCTTCATATATATATATATATATATATATATATATATATATATATATATATATATATATATATATATATATTACCAAGCGATTGCAACATCAGGAAAAAGGAACACGAGAAACTGGAGAAATACCAGGGCCTCAGAGAGGAACTGGAGAAGGCCTGGAAGGTGAAGACCACAGTGGTGCCTGTGGTCATCGGGGCCCTCGGGGCAGTCACCCCCAAACTGGAGCAGTGGCTAAAACAGATCCCAGGAACAACGTCAGACGTCTCAGTCCAGAAATGCGCAGTTCTCGGCACAGCCAAGATACTACGCAGAACCCTCAAGCTCCCAGGCCTCTGGTAGAGGACCCGAGCTCAGAGGTTGAGAAAGACCACCCGTGGAGGGTGAGAAGGGAATTTTTTTTTTTTATATATATATATATATGGATTGAGTGTCGGTTTCAAGGATATATATATATATATATATATATATATATATATATATATATATATATATATATATATATATACACACACACACACACACACACACCTTTTGTGTGTGCGTGTATTTCGCTGTCCATTGGCATTTTGCTGTTTTTCATTAGAGGTGCTTGTGCGCCCTCTAGTGGTAAACAGAAGTTTTATCCCATTTGTACAGTTAGTGGCACAGCGCTTACTACACGAGATAAACAGTCAGATGTGTCATTATTGGAGGTATTTTAAAGATACTCTATTGACACCATTAGTTTTTCTGCTTTCCTGCTGAGAGATCCATTTTGATTTATCATCCGTAAAATGTAATTGTATCACTTCATTTTATCAAAGTCCTTTCTGACAGAAATGTGACATATCCAGTTTATATCCTTTTTTAAAGTGTTTGGCTCCTCCACTCTTCAAATATAACTTTTTTATTCAGTCACATCTGAGGGTTTTCTAGTGAGGACAGAGTGTGTAAGGTCGGTTCCACAGTGTCTCAGTCAAATTTAAGTCCAGACTTTGAATAGGCTACTCACAAACCTTCATTTGTTTGCTTTTTTAGTCTTTCAGAGGTAAACTATTGGTGCTCTTGGGTTCATTGTCATAAATGAATGTTTGGACACTCTCCGTTAGACTTTCTGTTGGGTTTTTTTGTTTGTTTGTTTTGTTTTTGTTTGTTTGTTTGTTTGTTTTTACGAGTCCTGTCCAGCAATGTAGTACTGAGTCCCATGGTGAAGCCCAACAGATTTACTTTCACAAGTGGAGCATTACAGCATTTGCTATAATTGTGAGTTTGAGGTAAGACAAAAATACAAAAAGTAGCTCAGGAGGATCATAGTGAAGGGATTTTAATGAACACACTGAAAAAAAGTTACAATACCAAGGAGCCAGTGCTAGAGAGTAACAGAATAGCTGGAAGACAACAGGAATAAATGGAAGAATTCATCAATGTGTGAAGGCGAAAGAGCTTAAATACTGAGGAGCCTAATTACCAGACAAAGAACAGGTGGTTAATTAGAAACAGGGTGCAGCTGTGAGGAGAGAACAAACAGAGGAAAAGGAGGTAAATTAGCATCAAGGGAGCTGAGGAAATAATCAAGGGAAAAACACTTTGCTAAAACAGAATGCAAGAATAACTAAGATGAGTATTAGGAATAAATATGCAGGAATTAAAGCATAAACAAGGAAATAATCGAAAGTAGAAACATTGAAACAAACCGAAAAACCTCAAACAACCCAAGATCATGACAGGCATTTTTCCAGGTTTGGAGTGATCAGATTTTATTCCAGTTTTGTTTAGGGCCAAAATACTTCCTCTCAAAGTATAAAAATCTTAAATTTAAATTTAAATTTTTCTCAGCCCTAGATCAAGACCAAGAGTCAAAAGGCCAAAATGTCTGTATTTGGGCCAAATAAGTCCTTTTTGGGACAAAATAATGAATTAAAAAAACTGTCTTGTTCAATAGCTGCCAACCCAATGATTGATTTGCGGCATTATGTGAAGGAGCTTCGGTGCGTTGGACTAAGCAGGAGATGAATTTTGTCTGTGGTAATGAGGGCATTTCTTTAGCTTGTCGTGGTGAAGAAGAATCTGAGCTTTAGCCAAACCTCTCCATTTACTGTTCAACCGACACTCAATCCATCAACCATCCTCATGAGATATGGATCACGACCTGAAGAGAAAGTCCTGGAGTGTCTTCTTTAGGGTGAGGAGTTCAGAGTAGAACCACTGCTCTGCTTGGGGTGATTTGGTCTTCTGATATGGCTGCTTCCTGGATGCTTCACTTTGGAGGTTCTCCAGGCAGATCACATAATGTTTATTTTCTGAAAGACATAAGGAAGGAGAGAGAAATTGTCATGTGTGGAGCAGTAAATTAGGTAAACTGTGTTGATTTCTACTGCCATCTTCTGGAAGAAAGCGAGAATGCGTTCCATTTTCTCTGACTTCATTCTCTCAAAGGCTTTTCTGAATCATCCTTATGACCTCAGATTCTTTATTTGCACAGAGGAGCCAATAAAACCTCCATCTTCTCTGTGATGTAATTATTTACATCAAACTTTAAACTTTATTTCTGCTAAACTGGTCTTTCACATTAAATACAAACAAAAATGGGTCTTAAAATCAAAATCTTGTGGTCAGAAGGTGGAAAATTCATTTCTTTAATCCAACCAAAACCTCCAGTTGAGGCCAATTAAGCCCCAGTCTGCTGGGACATTTACATAAGGCTCTGGAAGCAGCACAGACTGCTGCTTGTTTCCTATTTTGGCAGCGGTTGTTTCCTAGATACACACAAGCCTGTTTTCAACACCTTCAGGAGCTTTGTGTTTGACAAGCAGCAAAAACACAAAAAATGGACCTAATCCCTGAGGTTTATATTTAGAACAGCTGTCTCATTACAAGAGCTCTGGATCACCAGGTCGCTTGCTTGACATATTTCCAGTTATGCTTTTAGCTTTCAGAGGGAGGACTGGGAAAGGTGATCTTTTTCCACAATATGACATGTTTTATGATTGATTTTACTGCTGCAACTAAAACGGCTGCTTTTTGGGGGTGTTGTGGAACAGAACTAAACCATCTGCTGCTAAAACAAAACTAAGTAGGTTAAAATAGAAATGAGCAAACATTTGCTCTGAAGAAATGTGCTGAGAAATAACGACACTTCATGCAGACCTGAGGATGTGAGCAATACGAGCAGAAACAATCTCACAGCATCCTGTTACATCCAAAGATGGTCGCATCTAATTACATCAGGTTTACAAACATTTTTACATATAAAAGTCAGACAAGTGTGAGATGTGGGCGTCTCTCCACCAGCTCTGCACAAACTGAAATAATTCGCCCACTCTTGGACAGGCTGCATCTGTGAACATCTAATTTCAAGCCTTGCCACAGATTCTCAGTTGAATTTAGGTCTGGACTTTGACTGGACCATCCTAACAGAAAAGTTCAGTAATTCAGTTTGGTTTTTGTCTGATCAGAGCAAATTCTCCTAAATATTTGCTGTCTTTCCCAAATCCCCAAGGCCTTCACAGAACAGATTAAAACACACAAGTGCCTGAGTTCTGAAGGCAGTTAGTTTATTTAGGGTAGGGGGGGGGGGGCAGGGGCCGCATTCAGTCCTTTGAAAAATAATCAAGAGTGGTACAAATTCTGCCCGCCAACACAGACAGTTGATGCAGGTGGACACTTTTTAAACAATTTTAGGGAAAGATTTTCAGTGATAACTAAAAAAATAAAGTACAACAAACACTGCATTTGTCTCAATAATGCACTCCTTTGTGTTGGTCCAAAATACATTGAAGCTTGTAGCTGTATTGCCCCCCCCCTCTTAATTGCGTATATATTAGTCCTACATTATAGTAGAGGCTTTCCCTGCATGAGGGAAGCCTTCTGTGACAAAACTATTTGGCAACTGGACCAGAAAAGCTTAAGTACACAGTGATTTACGCTGAAGATGCTGACAGTAAATCTGCTGAACACTTGGACACAGTGTTCGGTGTTCATCATTACAAAAAATGTACAGTTCAAACCAGAAGTTCACATACACATTAATAAATAAAAAGACACATTAGTAAATAAATCTGACATATTCTTTCTCTCATTATTGTGGCATTTAACAAATAGAAATATTTCTGATATTTCCAACTGACCTAAAACAAGAGAAGTTTGGTCTGATTCAACTCAGACTGAGAAAAAAGGTGTATGTCTTTAAAATCAGAAGTTTACATACATTTCCTCCGTATTTGGTAGTATTTGGTAGTACCTTTGAACTGTTGACTTGGGTCAAATGTTTCGGGTTTCGTTCCACAAGCTTCTCATAGTAGTTTGCTGGAGTTCTGGTCCATTCCTCCTGACAGAACTGGTGGAACTGGGTCAGGTCTGAAGGCTGCCTCGCTCTCACACACCTTTTCTCTCTCAGACTGAGATCTGGGCTTTATGATGGCCACGCCAAAACATTGACTTTGGTGTCCTGAAGCCACTTTATAACCACTTTGGCTGCATTCTTGGAGTTATCGTCCAGTTGGAAACCCAATCCATGCCACTGGTGTCTTTAGATGTTGCTTCAATATTTCCACATTATGTTCTTTCCTCATGATGCTATCTATTTTATGAAGTGCACCACATCTTCCTGCAGTCAAACAGCCCCACAATATGATGCTGCCACCACCATACTTCACCATTGGGATGATGTTCCCAGGTGAACAAGCCTACCTGTTTTTCCTCCAAACGATGGTCATTATGGCCAAACAGTTCTACTTTAGATTCATCAGACCACAGGACATGTCTCCAAAAATGAAGGTCTTTATCCCTGTCTGCATTTGTAAACTGCAATCTGGCTGTTTTATATTTCTTTTGGAGTAATGGCTTCTTCCTTGCTGAAAGGCCTTTCAGCCCATGTCGGTACAAGACACGTTTCACTGTGGATAATAACACTGCCTTACCAGCTGTTCTGGGGTCAGTTTCCACCTTTCAGATCAAACAGAAGAACGTGGCACCTTCAACAATCTGGAAAATTGTTCCCAAGGATGAACCAGACTTAAGCAGCTTCACAGTTCTCTTCCTGATATCTTGGCTGATTTCTTTGACTTTCCCATCGTGTCAAACAAGAAATCAATGTGTGGCATTCAGCAAATATAAATAATTGTGGTAATTCTGACTGACCTAAAACAAGAGAAGTTTGGTCTGATTTAATTTCAGACAGTGAGGAAAAAAAAGATGTGTGTACCTTTTTGTTCGCTGTATGTAAACGTCTGGTTTCAACTGTATAGCATATAAAACATTTTCTTTTTCCAAATCTGGATGCTCAAGAGTTTATTTAGTTTAGTTTGGGCCTTTTCCCTCATAAATAATTTGGAGGCAATGGGAATGCCTCATCTTTGTTTATAAAACGATGACAGCGGGACCGAAAACATGATAATTGAATTTTATTAATCGATTGATTGTCCTTTTCCTTCGACTTCACAATCTCAGTTCAGTGCAATTTGGAAAATCTTTGAGTTTAACATTTTTATTGCCGCTTTCTGCTAGCTAAAACATATTTGGGCTGAAAAATGTCTCTAGCTCTGTGCTGTAGCTGGCAAGGTTGCATCAGTCTTTCTCTGCTAAAATAAAAATGATTCAGGCCATGCTTCTGGCCTCTTTCAGAAAATAACTGACCTTTTCTCCCAGGAGAGTATCATGTTCCAAATTAATTGGTAGGGGAAGGCTAAATTAGTAATGGAGCAATATTCTGAAGTCCCCACTGGGAACTCAGAAATAGGTTTCCTCACAGTGGGATCCACTCAGGCCAAGAGAGGGAGATGGAGAAATATGCCAGAGATTTAAGATCACAGTCCAGGCAGAACACTAAAAAGCTAATTTTGTGCACTGACCCAACTAAAATGATGTGATAGGGTTGACTGAAGCTCCCAGCTAATCATAGGGCAGCATATGGATGAAATGCTCTGCTTTTATGGGGCATGATATTTAATTTTTATTTGAATATACTTATTCATGCCATGATTTAACAAATCCAACACAAGAGGTATTTCTTCTACAGTTGGAATTTGGTTCAATTTACCTCGTGAACAACGAGCACATTTTTTAAAACAATGTTTTTATCCTCAGAGGTTTACACAGTGCTCTGCCTATCTCATGTTTTTTTAGAAGCGGAGAAACAGGAGGAACAAGTCTGGAGGCAAGTCGTGAAAAGAAGTTTGATTTTATTATAAGAAACGAAACGGAGGGGTTGGGAGGTGCTGCAACACAGGACGCCCAAAAGCATTTATCAGAAATATGAGTGGCAGAAATAAATGAAAACAAACTCTGTCACCATGGGCAAGACAAAATGAAGTATTTGTCGAGGAAATATTATAAACTAGAGGATAAATAGTGACTTGATGGCGCAAGACTCTCATGATCCCATGGGCTTTGAGTTTGGTCTATTTGAGTTTTTTTTTTATCAGTTTTCTTTGTGTCTTCTTATATTGTTTTTCGTACTTCTGTGCCTCTGTATCCTCAGCTCCTTAGTCTTGCTCCACTCACAGCTGCTATTCATCTTATTCATTAGACTCACCTTAGCCTGGCTCCCCTAATCACCTCCCCAACATTTATTTGCCTGTCAGTTTCTATTACTTCATGGCAGATCCCCATTTGGCAGTCCTCCAGTTGTCATGCCGCTTGCTACTGTGTTTCTCCCTGTCTGTTAACTTGCCAGTTTCTATGTTACCTCTGTAAGTTTTGTAATAAATAAAAAACACTCCCAGATCCACCTGAATACTCACTGCTTTTTTAAACTGGTTTGAGGTAAAACCAATAAACCAAATTTCGATCACAGCTTCATCGATGTATTTAACAGCGACTTTTAAAGGTTATAAAAAATGTTATGACAAGAAAAATAAAGAAAAGAGGTCAGTCACTGAAATACTGGATCAGACTGTAAATCAATAAACACCTCACAGTCCCATTGGACTGGAAATAATATTTGAGGTGAGGATGTTTTTGAATGGATGGTGCGGCTGGTATAAATCAGTAATCTAACAGTAATCACAGAAACAACCTTTTACTTGACAAAATGAACTTTTTTGACTAAAATCTGCTGAACTGGTTTCAACACAGAGAAAAGGGTTGGATGAGCACTTTTGTTATTTTTGTCACAAGCTAGATTGTCAAAACATAAAACAAGAGGTTCAAGACTAAAAAACCACTACTGCTGAAATACAGAAGTCAGGATCCCTTTTCTGAAGAACTAAGGAAATTTCTCATAAGTTGTGTTTCCATCAGCATTTTCTTTATGCATATTTTGAAGAATCACATTCGAAAAGGTTGATGGAAATGGCAAAATTTTAAATAACTTCCTCAATTTCGCAAAAAAAGTGTTCACGCTCGCTTTGAGGTGGTTTTTGACTTTTCCAAAAAAGACTTAATGCACTAAAGGGTCGATGGAAACACATTTGCCAAATAATTAATGACATAGCAAACATTTGCCTGTTCATCACAGCTGTGTGTAATGTCAACATCTGACAGAATCACACTCTGTGTATCTTGGTTGATTTGCTCCAAAGCTGTAAAGCTGTACACGTCTAATTTGCATTTTTTTCCCCTTTTTTGCGAAATTAAAAAAGTTTGCTCAAAATTCGCATGACAGTTGGATGGAAACATAGCTACTGTGAAGAATTACAAACAGACTGGACTCATGACATCGCACTTCAAACTCCTCTGTAGGTTGCCGGTTTGTTAGGTCTCAAGGCTACTGCTCTCAGACAACATTTCTCCTCTATTCCTCACTTTCAGTAGATAAATCACCGTATAGATCCTCAGTTTATAAACTCAAACTGGAGCTGGAGGCTTTCCTGTCACTATTTTTGTCTTAGGTGGACGTTGTGTTACGTATTGATGTCTGACTGTTGCGTTCTGTATGTGGCGCCATCACTCTTTTTCTTACGTTTGATCTTTTTGATAGTTTAACATATTTCTCGATTTTGGTTCACATATTGATGAAAATTAATAAAGTTTTCATGAGCTACATACCTGAAGAGAAAAGAGAAAAGGTTTTTAAAATGTTTATATATGCCCTTTAAAGCAGTGTAATTAAGTTAATGCGCATTGAGTTATGGTATCCCAAATTGTGGCTCACTAAGCAAAACTTATTCCAGCTGTGTTCCAACAATCTAGCAGTTCTGTGGGCAAATATTTCACTGAAATAACAGGAATATTTATTTATAGAAACTATAGCCCCATAGCACTGAGATGAAGCTGTATAGACATTACATTACAATGTCTCCTTTCCTTCAATGGCATATTGCTCCAGTGAATTCCCCATGCTAGCAAAGCAACATCTCATGAGATCGACATATCAGATCCTCATGACTGATTCCCTGAGCATAAAGATAAAACCTCACGTTGACCGAGTCTGGATAGATCACCACGTGGTCCCTCGAAGACATGTGAGCGCCTGATAATTTTCCAGGTTTGTCTATTTTTAGATAACTTAATTTAAGCCTTAGTAAGATCGGGGTCAAAGTGCAAATATTTGCTAGCAGTCTGGAATTCCAACACAATTTTTTCCATTACCCACAGCATACGTGGGGCTTTGTAGCCAGTATAGAGCTTCTTTATCAGTGGGCACACACACACACACACACACACACACACACACACACACACACACACACACACACACAATCACAAATGTTATTACTCTTGCTTGAGACTCCTGTTTGGCATATTTAACCTACAGAGAACAGTGTAGCATTTACTGACCCTCATGAACCATGTCAGGACTAATAACTGTGTCTACCCAGGGCTGTGCACATGTCTCACATTACTTTGTTTTAGGTCCAGATCCACTCAGTTTGACCAATGATAGGAAAAGTGGTGACACACAAGTCCTTGCATTATGGATACAGTTCTTGGAAATTCAAGTGGGAATGCCAGGCATTTGGATTTTATAGTATATAAAATAATTAATTTTTAAAACGTCTGAACTCAAACGTATATCTCTGCTGTGCTCCTGCTGATCAAATGTACTTGATCATCATCAGAATCACCACTTCTATTGGCCATTCATCCATCTGTCTTCTAAACCCACGTATCCAATGCCAAGGTGCAAATACATCAGCTATGACCTCAGAGAAGTGACCGTGGCTACCCATCAATCTAGGAAGGGTTATAAGGCCATATCCAAACTGTTTGAAGTCCAACATTCTACAGAGTGAAAGATTAGTTGGAGAACATTCAGCATAGCTGCAAATCTTCCTCGGACTGTTCATTCCAGCAATTTCGCCCAAAAGTCCCACTGGGCAATGCAGACCTTTTTTAACAGTTTAAATCCTGAAATTCATGACGGTATAGTTAGAAAACAATTGTACAAGTATGGCTTGTTCGGATGGGTTGCCTGAAGAAAAATTCTTCCGTTTAAAAAGATATGGCAGCACAACTAAGCTTTGCAAAAGTGCATCAGAATGAACCACATTTCTTGAACAATGTCCCTTTGAACGATGAGACTAATTTAGAGATGGTCGCTCATATTGCATAAACAACAAATACTAACTGTCAAGCATGGCGCTGTAGGAGTAATGATTAGTTAGAGTTCAAAAAGTAGTGTGATTTAATCTGAACACAAACACAACACAACAATGGAGGACATGAAAGCTATCTTGAACATTCTGCTCAGTTTGTGGCTTTTTGTTTGACTTAATCCGAAGCCAAACAGTCGACACGTCTTCAAGTGGTTGCCAAACATTTGTATTCGCACACACCTTTCATACACCTGGAGGACTCCCCTCCCACTTCAGTATCCCTACTGACCATACCTGCCGTGGATCCCACTCCCTCCCTGCATCCTCCATTTTGCTTTTACGAAACAGTCATGGAAACTTCGTGGACAATGACTTTGCAGTTTCCATCCAAGAGTTTTTAGCCATTTGACAGTCTTTGCAGTTATTTGGTGAAGACTCGTACAAATGTGCATAATTCCTCACCGCACTGAATAAACGGTCCTTAAAAGTATTCATGTTGCCTGCAGATACAAAAACCGGATACCGGATGAGAACGGATTAGTTGAAGTGAATATCAACACTGCTGTCTGAGCGCATTTTGGCATAAAACACAGCAACAAACTTCTGACCAATCACATGACCCTTTGCACAGAGCTCTGTCGAAATAGTTCAGGGCTGGTGTCGAGAAGGGGAGGCTGATGTATCCCCTGTGAACAAAATGATGCAATTTTCATCACTCGACTACTTCAATGAGAGCTGATTCCAACGCTTTGGATGAAATATGAGAGAACCTTCAGTTGTGGTTGTCAGTTTTTACCAATGGCAAGTCCAAGGGAGCCGCTCTTGGGTGGAGCCAGTGGCTCTGCCCCCTTGCCAGTCAGTGACCGACAGTCTTGTGACGTCTCATTTTCAGCCCAACTTGGCATGTTTGGAACCCCAAAGAAGTATATTCTAAAAAAGGGGGCTGTTGGTACAAGTGGAAAACCCTTATAACCGCGTAGAGCTGAGTCGAGCTCCACTGAATAGGTGCTAATGGAAAAGGGCCATAAAGTATTCTAGTGTCAATTGGGAGGCCATCTGTCTAACACCTGAATCTTGGCCTAAACATCAGCAGGATAATGATCCCAAAGCATCACATCTCCAAAATATGTCCAGAAAAAGTTAACAAACAAGGTAATCCAGTGACCTCGTCAAAGTTCGGACATTAATCAGGGTTGAAACTCTGGTTGGACCTAAGAGAGAAGTGCACAAAAGTGTCTGGACACCTCAATGAACTGAAGCAACATTGTCAGAATTCCTCAACAACGATGTGAGAAACAGATTTTAGACCAAAAACGACTTGTTAGAGGTTTTACTGCTAAAGGTGGTTCAACAAGCTGTTAAATCATAGCGTGTATTTAGTTTTTCGCATGTTTTAGCTTCATTTGTTTAATGACGGTACCTTCAAGTTAGATTAAAACATGTTTAGAATCTGGATAAGACCAGATCATTTTTATTATGTCCTGACACAGAAAACTCTGGAACTAAAACGGGATTGTAAACATTGTAAAGTGTTTTTATTTTGGTGGGATCAGCAGTGTGTTGATTCCATCACTAACGTGTTTTTTTTTGCAGTCTAATGAAAACTTGCCTGAGGGATGTTGCAAGTTCAGACATCTAGCTGGTTCTGGGCCAAGGTGTTTAGATATTATTAAATGTACCAGCACAGTACTTAACTCGACATCGGCTTAGAAAAAGAAATTCATAAAAATACGAAACCTCTAACTTACTCATAAGTATTAGGGCCTCTTGTATAAGCAGTTACCAAGCATGAAAGCTGATATATATATATATATATATATATATATATATATATATATATATATATATATATATATATATATATATATATATATATATATATATATATATATATAAAATTCCCTTCTCACCCTCCACGGGTGGTCTTTCTCAACCTCTGAGCTCGGGTCCTCTACCAGAGGCCTGGGAGCTTGAGGGTTCTGCGTAGTATCTTGGCTGTGCCGAGAACTGCGCATTTCTGGACTGAGATGTCTGACGTTGTTCCTGGGATCTGTTTTAGCCACTGCTCCAGCTTGGGGGTGACTGCCCCGAGGGCCCCGATGACCACAGGCACCACTGTGGTCTTCACCTTCCAGGCCTTCTCCAGTTCCTCTCTGAGGCCCTGGTATTTCTCCAGTTTCTCGTGTTCCTTTTTCCTGATGTTGCAATCGCTTGGTATTGCTACATCCACCACAACGGCTTTCCTCTGTTGTTTATTCACCACCACGATGTCCGGTTGGTTCGCCATTACCATTTTGTCTGTCTGGATCTGGAAGTCCCACAGGATCTTAGCTCGGTCATTCTCCACCACCTTTGGGGGTGTGCCCCACTTTGATCTCGGGGCTTCCAGTCCATATCCTGCACAGATGTTTCTGTACACTATGCCCGCTACTTGGTTATGACGTTCCATGTACGCTTTCCCTGCCAGCATCTTGCACCCTGCTGTTATGTGTTGGACTGTCTCAGGGGCCTCCTTGCACAATCTACACCTTGGATCTTGTCTGGTGTGGTAGATCTGAGCCTCTATTGCTCTGGTGTTTAGGGCCTGTTCCTGTGCAGCCAGGATGAGTGCCTCTGTGCTGTCCTTGAGTCCAGCTTTTTCCAGCCATTGGTAGGATTTCCTGATATCAGCCACTTCAGTTATTTGTCGGTGGTACATCCCATGTAGGGGCTTATCCTCCCATGATGGTTCCTCCAGCACCTCATCCTCTGGTCCCCATTGTTTGAGACATTCGCTGAGCACATCGTCGGTTGAGGCTTTGACCTTGATGTATTTATGGATCTTGGATGTTTCATCCTGGACAGTGGCTCTCACACTCGCTAGTCCTCTGCCTCCGTCCTTACGGCTCGCGTATAGTCTCAGGATGCTGGATTTAGGGTGGAACCCTCCATGCATGGTTAGTAGTTTCCGAGTTTTAACATCTATGGTCTTTATCTCTTCCTTTGGCCAGCTTATTATTCCTGCAGGGTATCTGATTACTGGCAAGGCATAGCTGTTTATCGCACGGATCTTGTTCTTACCATTGAGCTGGCTTCTCAGGACTTGCCTTACTCGTTGGAGGTATTTGGCTGTGGCTCCTTTCCTTGTGACCTCATCGAGGCTGCCATTTGCTTGTGGTATTCCCAGGTACTTGTAACTGTCCTCAATGTCTGCTATTGTTCCCTCTGGGAGTGAGACCCCTTCTGTGTGGATGACCTGTGTGATATATATATATATATATATATATATATATATATATATATATATATATATATATATATATATAATATAATTGCTTAACGACAAGGTGAATAAAACTATAGGGTGTGTGCAGTGAAATCACAAAAAGCACCTGCTGGCTATCTTGGAGAGCAAATGAGTGTAACCATTGTAGTATAAAAAACAGCTATTACTGGAGATAGTGGTTGTTTTCAAATAAATTTGAAATCGATGCTCTATATGAGATGCCAAACAACAAATGAAGTGCTTAAGTTTTGAGTCTGTCCAGGATTTTCATTCATCATCATGTTGCAAGGTCCAGTTCTGCTTCAGCTTTAACAGATGACCACTTTTTTCTCATGCAACCTCCGGTGCACAATAAAATTCATTGTGTATTTATGGTGGTCATATGGCCAGGTGATCCTGCAGCAAAGTATTCCAAAACCATGACACCTTGTCATGATTCACGTTCTGTCCTGTCCATGCTGTATTAGTTTTCATTCAACTCACTTGTGTCGCCTGATTGCTGATCTGTGCCACCTGGGCCCTGCTCTACTTAACTCCTCTCAGCCCCTGCCTCCCTGCCAGATTATCGACAGCCACGAGCCAGTAGAAATCCAGCGTTTCATGCCTTGCCTTCTTGTGTTTCTTTGACCCGTTTCCGTCCACGGATCTTCCCCTCCTGCCAAGCCCGTTACGGATTCCTTTGTTTCTGGATTTCTGGACCCTGACTCAAGCTTTGCCTCACGACCACCGAGTATTGCCTGTCCCTCAAGCTAAGTCTGCTTTCTCTGCCTTCCCGTGTATTACCTCTGCCTGCTTATCGTCTAGCCCCTGGTGCTGCGTTGGATTCCCTTGTGGAGACCATCGTTTCATCCTGAGCAGCTGCCAATTTCCGATACTGAATAAACCTGTTTTCCTTTACGTACTTCTGTGTGTGGTTGAATTTCCGGGTCTTCCCTGTGAGTCCTTACATAATCTAAACATTTTCCCTAACCTTAACTGAAACTTAATTCCCACCATACCTCTAAATCTAACCGGTAGAGCACAGTAGAACAGCAAAAAAAAGACCAGGAAATGGTCCTCACTTTCCACAAATGACTTCCCTTTGTGGGTAAAAATGGTAAAAGTGGGTCTCCATATGTAATATTTACAAGAACACACTCACACACATCTTTACAAGGAATTTGCATTGACTTTCATCTTTCATTCATTTCTATCGCCTGACTGTGACCCTTACTCTAAACCTAACCATCAACAGTACATGCCTGACCCTAAACCTAACCGAAACTCAATTCACACCTTCGTCCTAAACCTAACCCCAGCCCAAAAACAGCACTTCTTTTGGTGGGGCCCAGGCTTTGGGCCCTATAAAGGACAGTGGGTCCTCACAACAGTGCATTTGTTGGAAAATTGGGCCTTGCAAGAGGAGAAATGCTAAAATACGCACACACATATTGTCTCCCTCTCTCATGCCAGACACAGCTGCGAGCATTTACATTTTGGTGATAATCTCTTGGCTCTGCTCCTTGACACCTGTTATCCATGACTGTAAGCCCCCCACCCCAATGAACACACATACTTAATGTTGTTAATTTAAGCAGTACAGGTCTGCCAAGACTACCACCCCTGTGCCATCTCTGCACAGCTGGATGGTCACGACATGCAATGATGTACGGTCCACTCACTCAAACTGCAGACATTGTGTTAGCTTGGTAAAGTCACCTTGTTTTTCAGTTTTTTAAAATATTTAACTTAATCCGTTTTATTATTTATCATTATTTATTCATTTATTAAGATTTTTAATTTTTTTTAAAGGATTTTTTTTAAACATAAACCAACTGTTTGCTCTCCAGAGAGTCATATGATTGAACTGTGCTGTTGAGGTTGTTCTAAATCATTTATTCTAGGCGGTCTATTTCAGATAACAAAATACACAACGTACAACTCTGATTCTTAAAAACCAGAATTAGTTGTGCACATTGAAGTGTTTTATGGATTTTCTCTAATCCACATAGTTAACATTTCACATGTGGAGTTAAGAAATGGTGCTGAAAGTTTTAAAGTCTATTTTAAACTGACAAGGGCGAGGCAAACATTTGATTGGTGAGCATGATTGACTCCAGCTGGTAGTTTCTTTTCGCTTGCATAAAAAGGATTTGTTTGATACTCTCACTGGACCGAACTAATACTCCAAACACGAAGGAGGTTGGGAGGAGAGCAGAATGAGAATTTGGAAACACCCATGGAATCATGTGCTTAAATTTTGCAGTTCTTTCTATGTGAAATGCTTTATTGACATAAAAAGGAGCGAATGCTGCAAGTCAATGACTCAGTGCAATCTGTTGGGTTTCCTTAGATAGAAAACTTTTTTCATCCAATTTGAATAATAAACTGAACTTGACAGCATTGATAACCGGGATCATATTGGTATGTACTTACTAAACTTCGAATCTGTATGTGGGATTGGATTTAGCTGAATTTCTTTTTCAGAAAGTACCTTGATGTGACGTTCTGTGAACTGGAACAATATAATAAACTGAACTGTAGTAGTAGTAGTAGTAGTAGTCGGAGGAGTGGTGGTTTTTAGTAGTATTATCATTCTTATTGTATTTTCATCAAATTTATAATTTTATTATGATGCAATAAACTAATATTACCAGTATACTATGTTGCTATTATACTGGAATTTATTTCAATTGCCCTTTTGAATTTGTACCTAATAATATAATTCCTCATTATTGTAAATATTATTTTGCTGTTGTTGCTTTTTTTGTTCACCTATGTTAAAGGTTTGTTGTTGCAATACATCGACTTGGCAATGTCAGAGCCAGGGACTTAAAGATGCTTATCAACCTGATAAAGATGGTTGGTTCTGTTCTGGGGACGACTGTGGAAACACTGGAGATCATGGTGCACAGAAGGATTCTTCATAAAATCAAGAAAATTATGGACAACCCTGAGCATCCTCTTCATGAGACTGCTTTACAGCAACAGTGTCTTCAGTTAGAGGCTTCAAAGAGCAACTGTCGCACAGACTGCTCCAGGAGATCCTTCCTACCCTCAGCCATCAGCATCTGCAACAACTCTTTGAAGAGCCTTGGATAATAAGAGTTACAGTAACATTTAATTTTCTGTTGGGATTAATAAAGTATTTTTGAATTGAAATTGATTTGAACATACATATGTGAATATTTATGTTTCTGTTCACCATGCTCTGTGATTTTTTTTTCATCTTATGCAACGTTCCAACTTATTGTTTGGTCATAACATATTGGCCATAAAATTTGTTCTTACGCAATACTTCCATTAAAAAAAAAAAAAAAACCAAAAAAAAAAAACCACGTAATTTGTAGTTTCCATTATTTCTGGGCCATAAATCATTAAAACTAACCAAAATAAAATGCTTTAAAGTAAAGAATCTTATTGTTGTTCTTGGTTTTTGACAGTATAAACAAGTCATCCCCAAATGGCGGACCTCAGTCTGAATCTGGACCAAGTGATGGTTCTGTCTGGACTCGTGCTCAATCTGATAACTTCACGAAAATAGATATTTCATGGAGCATTTTTTTCCTGGCAATACACGGCTTAGGTGCTGAGCAAAGCAGAGATGCCACTTTTTATTTATTGTTTTCTGAAGATGCAAAGCTGTACTACTTGAAAACTACTTTTTATAGATCGGTACCTCTTTATTTTAAGCAAAAAAAAAAAAAAAAAAAATCAAATGTTTGCTTGCTCTGTTTGCACCCCCCTCCCCCCAAAAGAGACATTTTATTTATTGTTTTCTGTTTTCTAAGGAAGTTAATTTTTTTACTTGTATAAGCCTTTAATTCTTTATGCTTGAACCTCTTCAATTTAAGAGAAGCAAGGGTTATTATAGACTTTTAAGATGTATTTTATTCTGAGGTTTCAGTTTTAATCTGAAATAAAGGCCTTTAAATTATTTGCCTAACTTTTAAAATAGTAAAATAGCTATTTGTAAGTGCAGATTGTGAAAACAGTGAAAACAAAAGTTGTGGACTTTCGTTCGGACTTTTTCCTGGGAGGGAATTTTAGTTACTGGATCTCAGTGAGTTTTAATAGAATTTCTCCGATATGGACGGATATTGTATGAAAACAAACTGGGAAAGCCCAGCTGACTGGTGCTGTGTCCGATAATGGATGACGTTGAGGCGGTGGCTGAGGGGGATCCTGTGTTTACGGTGCGCGGGCCCTTTAAGAGAGTCCCGAGTTTCTATTGGCACGGTGACGTCAGAGCAGCCAAGGACTTCAGCCTATCCTCTGCTAACGGTGAAGGCTACGGTCCTGGCACGGCGTTCAGCTTCAGGAGGGGGAGTTTTTACACAGCTCAAAAGGTTGGAAAGCCGTCCCCGCCGAAGCCATCCAGGCGCTCACCGTGGATTAAAACGGGAAACTTTTCACGATGGCCCTGAGCGTGGAAAAGTAGCGCGAGAAGCAGCAGCCGCCGCCGCAGAACACGGAGCCTCTGTCACTGCAAAGCAACAACTCCTGGTTAGATGCACGACCACTGCTGAGCAGAGAGAGAGAGAGCGAGAAAAGATATGCTCCAGCCGAGCCTCCGCAGCAGCAACAACCCCGGCTTCAAGCGCAGGTCCCCCGCGTTTTAACCGCTCTCCTCAGGCCAGCCGCCGACCCGTCTCCTGGTTCGTTCCCAGCGCCTCTTTGAGCCTACAAAGTCCGCCGCGAGAGTCTCCCCCCCCCCCCCACCGAGCCTCCTGCACCCGGAGAACCATGATAGCAAGAAGGATAGCAGCAGAGCAGGGCGCAAAAATACTGCTGGTGACAGCCAACGTTGGATCTCTGTTCGAAGATGTGAGTCTCTCTGTTGGTAAACACGCTGAATGCTTTCCCCCCCTCTCTCCCCCACGCAGTCCACGCGGTGTCCAGGGTGTGCGAAACAACGGCTGATGTGGTCACGACTCGGACCGTTATAGTATCACCTACATAGGCGTCGCCGGTTTCCCAGGACGCGTGTCCCAGGATATAGACGCGCTCTAGTAAACACAGTGTTGCAACGTTTGACGAAAACAGCACCTAGAAACCAACTTTACATATAAATCTAGCAGCTTGGATGGAAAATATGTACAGAAGCTCAATGTTTCTGCAAATTAGATGCCACTGAGAAGCCAGTTATAGTTTAAAAACACTGTAACTGTTCAGATAAGTGTGGAAATGTATTCTTCTACCTTTTTAAGGTGAAGTATGGATAAACAACAACAACAAAAATCAGGTTTCACTCAAGAAGACATGTAGTCTGTGAATTAATTCATACATTTAACATAAACTTTAAGAAGTAATAAAACATGTCCATACCCTGACTGGCGTTTCTTAACGTGTTTAGTGGATTTGCGGCTTGTTCACAATGTAGCGACACTACTAAACTCCATTTATACATGAACAAGATCATTTTTTAAAAGTAAAGCTTTTCAGATTTTAGGTTAACATTGCTCATCATTCTGAGCACACTGTCCTCATGGTGAAGCATGGTGGTGGCAGCATGATCCTGTGGGGGAGAGGAACTATGGAACAGATCTATAATTCATCTTGCAGGGCAGCACAGCTGGTAGCACCTTTGCCTTGCAGCAAGAAGGTTCTGGGTTTGATTCCCGGCCTGAGGTCTTTTTGCATGGAGTTTGCATGTTCTCCCCATACGTGCAGGTGTTCTCTCTGGGTACTCCGGCTTCCTCCCACAGTCCAAAAACATGCCTGTTAGGTTAATTGTAAATTGCCCTTAGGTGTGAGTGTGTGAATAAAAGCATGATGCTGCCACCACCATGTTTCACTGTGTATTTAGGATGAGGTGTAAATTTTCTCTGCACATATAATATTTTACGTGCCCGAGCAACTTTTTTCCTGATATTCTCCGTATCCCCTGAAAATCCTACTCTGTCTTTATTCTTTTTTTTTTTTTTTTTTTTTTTTTTTTTTTTTTTTTTCAATTTGGCTCGCTCAGTACAGAATAAAATAGTTAAATATAAACGGAAATAAAAAGATACTTCAGATGCAGGTATTTGTTTAATTAATAAAAACAGGTCGTGTGGATTTAACTGGCCTGGTGTCTCGGTTCTGAGGGTAGGAACTGGAACAGAGTGTGTTTTGATCGTGTTGCATCTTTACTCCAATCCCATCAAATCCCGATACAACACACTGGAGTTTAAGATTGCAGTGTGACAAATTATTAAAAAGTGAAATACTTTAGCAAGGCCCTGTGTTTCCTATAGCCACAGTGTAGAATCAGCAGCGTTTTGCATCATTATGAGGACCAAGCAGCACCAGAGTATTTATTTTAGAAAGGAAAAAGTGTGCTCCGTATAAAATCTGGTCTCCTGTGGAGTGTCGGTGCGAGCTGCTCAGTCTTCTCTGAAGTTTAATCTTGAGAGAATCACTTGGTTCTGATCTTTCTGCATTAAGGATGCGAAGCAGAACCGGGGGAATAACAGCGCTTCAACTTTCCGAACCAGCCTCCTCCTCTCACTCATGTGAAGCGCTGATCCCAAACATAAGGGAAGAGCTGTCTCCAGCACTGGAGTAAGCCTAAAAATAGCTCGCCTCTCACCAGCATCATGTTTTGGCTGTCTGTTTTTTTTTTTTTTTTTTTTTGTTCCACTCCTTCTCTAGACTAATAAGCGACTGAGCCAAAAATGCACATTTGAACATGATTCCTGCTATGAGTGGGTGAGCTGCTCACACATAAGGCAAACTGCAGTCTCCACTGCGTTGGTGCCCCTTGTGATGAATATGTGGGCTGAATGAATTCTTTGTCTTTAAAAGCTGTTTCTATTATTAGTACTCTAATGCGCTGTGCAAAGTGGGACTGGTTGAACGTAATAAAAAAAAAAAAAAAAAAAAAAAAAAAAAAAAAAAAAATTTCCCCTTTCACTTGTGCTCTAAGCCGTGTTTCCATCAATGTTTTTTTTTTTTTTTTTTTTTTTTTTTTTTTTGCGTATTTTGAAGTTTTGCATTAGAAAAGGTTGATGGAAACGGCAAAATTCAAAAAAACTTCCTCAGCTGCGCAAAAAAGTTTTCACGCTCGCTTGAGGTGGTTTTTGGCTTTTTCCAAAAAAAGAGCTGATGTTCAAAAGAGGATGGAAACACATTTGCCAAATAAGTTCTGACGTAGCGAACGCTCCCATCCACTGGTGGGGTCCAAACCTCCAGCATGGAGGGGAGCACTGTCAGCCTGGCGTGGCCGGCGAGAGGCACTCTGGCCTGGGATGGGAGTGATGCAGCGCTCCCATCCACTGGTGGGTCAAGAGGCACGAAACTCGGAAAAGTTTCTACCATTTTTCTAAGATGTGTGGTCCATGCTAGTTTGCAACCTCTACTTCCTGTTTATTACACCCATGCGTAGCGTCAACACCTGACGAAATCACGCTCTGATTGATTCGCTCCGAACCAGTCGATGGAAACACCTAACTGGCATTTTCTTTTTTGCAACATTTTTAAAAGTTTGCTCAAAATTCGCAATAAAGTTGGATGGAAACATCGCTTAAGTATTCCTGTCAGTAAAGTACAGGTATTTTGCTAATACAAAATAGCAATATTGTTCATTCTTGTCTTCTTGTTGTGTTTACCGCGAACCTTGCGTAGAGACTTTATGTGCATGTTTAGCGCCACTTACAGGTCTGGGGGAGTAAAAATAGCGTTTAGCGCCGTCCTCGGCGTATTTGTGTGGATGAAAACATTTCCGGAGATGGTCCCGTGGGTGTAATTGAAACTAGCAACCTGTTTTAGAGAAAAAATGTGTGGGTGGGGTGTCAGATGGTCTCCTGCATGTTTTAGATGTGTCCCTGCTCTGACACAGGTGATTCAAAAGGCTGAATGCGTACTAATGAATCGTTCATTTGATTCATGCGTTTTAAAATCCAGTGAAACATCTAAAAACCAGTAGGACACTGGTTCTTTTGCGCCAGAGATGTCCTCCTCTGGACTGAACCACCAAAAAAAAAGAACATTCTGCAGGTTCTTTGGTGGAGATAGTGGGTTGGAAACCTGAAGAAACTGAAGTTATTATCCCCATTTATGCTTTAAAACATTTTTTTTCCGTCACAAAATTTACCAGTTTTTTTTTTTTTTTTTCCAAGTTTTTTTTTTTTCTAGAGGTATTTCTGGTCATCCCCAGAACCAGAACCAAACATGGAGAAGCAGCCTTCAGTTTTTATGCACTGTTAACCTGAAAACAATCTTCCAGAAAACTGCACAACAGCCAAAACACTAAATTCCTTTAAATCAAGGCTGAAAACCCACCTGTTTAGAGCTGCCTTTGATTCATAGTCTGGACCATAAGTCTGCAAACAAATCCGGGTGAAATAAGCTTGGTTCTCCAAAGGGTGGAAGTTTGAGTGTAAATCAGTTAAATAAAGTAAGTGAATCATTGATCAATGTTTCGGAGCTATATTTGCTTGTGGATCCCTGTGGTTTTGCTGATGATTTGCTGAATACTTGATTGATGTTTTTACGATGTAAATCTCTTTGAACTGCCTTGCTGCTGAAATGTGCGCTACAAATAAACTTGACTTGGTAAAGCTGTCAGTTCTCTGATCCTGTTCAATGATCAGAAGAGTCAAGTTTTGTCTCAGAAGCATAAATCAAGACCCAGTGAATGCAAAGTCTTGACATTTCCCTGTTTCCTCTTGCCACCTGCTGCCAACTGCAGGTAAGACGGAGTCTATATATCATTCTTCTTCTGGAGCAAATTAAAACAACAAATCGATCTGCTGCGTTCTCTCTCTTTTTTGTTTTTTGTTTTTTTGTTTGTTTTTTGTTTTTTTGTTTGTTTTTTTTTACCAGTTTGCATTGCTGCCAGGTGGTGTGCAGTTGTTGAGCTTTGCTCTATAAACCAGAGATGTCTCACACAGATAGTGTTCAGTTCAATCAGGGATGCCTGCATGCAGCCTTCCTCCTGTACCTGCAGGCGGGTGCAAATATTTAAGCTCTGCAGCCTCAACATGCAAAAATGCATCAGTTTCAAGATCTTATAGTACAAAAAATACACACATTAGACTGTTTGAAGTTCCTGGCTTTTATTGCTTCACATTTTATGTGTTCATTTTTGCTTTCACATGACTCAAATTAATGCGGACCATCCACTCCTTAAACTGTATTGACCAGAACAGTTCTGTGCTGCCTATTTGTGGTAGATTGTAAGTTTCCAAGCAGCAGTGGAGGGAGATAGTGCATGCAGACAGCTGTGTCATTGCCTGTAGGAAAAAGTCAGCCTTAATGTGCCTATTTTAACTCTATTGTTGATTGAATAACATCTCTGGTGAAAGGCAGCTCCCCTCAGGCGGAGCTGCGCTGTTGATCTGTTGCTTGGTGTTTAAAACCATCAAGATTTGACCAGTTAAATGTAATTTTAGCCCCCCACGCCCCAGTTCATGGTGGTCTGGTTCCTCCTATGCTTCTGCAGCAGGTTAGATGTGATATCTGTCACCCGTGCTCACAGCTGCAGCGCTTGCTTCCTGTGGAACAACTGCTTCTAGTTTGTATTGACCATATCATGATTCATGTTGAAGTTATGCACATGGACAACTACTCGAGTCAAATCAAGTTAAGTTTATTTGTGTAGCATATTTCAGCAGCAAGGCAGTTCAAAGTGCTTCACATCATGAAAAACATCAAGTATACAGCAAATCATCAAAGTCATCAAGCAAATACACACGACAGTTATCAAAATCATCGAGCAAATATCAATGCATCAAAATAATTAGGATCATCAAGCAAATATCAGTGTAAAAAAAGTAATTGCACACAGAGATTTCTGCTTCAGATGCTTTTTTTTTTTTCATTTTTATTACATCTGAATGTTTCAGATCATCAATTAGATTTTAATATAAGGTAAAGATAACATTTTAGGAAGATAAGATCGGTGGATAAAATCAGTTTCTCATGTAAGTATTGGCCGATCTCCCAAAATTAAGAGAACCGGGGCCGATTTATTGGTGCACCCCTAGTTTTAACTCTAGATTAGTGCCGCTCAAGGTGGCAGCATGTTGGTAGAACAGTAGCTCTGTTACCTTAGTTCAGATTTATTCTTTTTCTAGGCTTGTTCTTCATGTTTTTTTTTTGTTTTGTTTTGGTTGAGGCATGTTTCCCTCCGGTTTTGGACGCTGTGCAACTCGAAAGACTATTGTTCTTACTTTTTTACTTTCAGACAGTTGTTATGATGCGTAACCATGGCAACAAGATACTGTTTTTACAACTGATAGCAGCTGATTAGAATTTCAAAAGCTCAGATGATACCTGAACTATGACCTCAAATCCCAGAGGAGTTGAAAAGGAAGCTTCATGGATGCAGAGCAGGACCAAAAGAAGGAGGAAGTTCAAACCTTCTCTTTCATCGATCATAATGGACAGGAATCATATCCCAGACTCCGACGTTTCTCTTCCCAGCTTCCTAACTATACGACCAGACAGAGATTTAAAGAGGAGCGGCAAAAGCAAATGAGGTGGATTAGCAGTGCCTGCCAACAACTGGTGGTGTCATCCAGGACATGTTGTTATAAAATACTCTGCTGCCCAGATATTGAGCTGTTAGCATTTCAAGACAGTCATGAGACTGTCATACAGCAACAGTCTTCAGTCAGAGGCTGCTTTAAATTCGTTTCAAGACTGACTGCTACCAGAGCTTCGTCCTGTCCACAGCATCATCATTCACAATGACCCTTTTAAGATCTATGGAACATATGAGTTACAGAAACATTTAATTTCCCTTTGGGATAAATAAAGCATTTTTGAATTGAATTAAATAAATCCAAAATGAAGGTTTCAAATAGTGATTTCATTTATTAATTGTAAAAAGAACATCTGAACCACACTGAAATGAGGAAAAAGGACCCGCTCCTCATGCCACCCACAGCAATGTAAAAGACCCGTTGCCAGATATTGTAAACACTTTGTCTATTTATCTTGGTTTGAGATTCAAACTTGTTTGCTAATAAGAAATGTAAATGTGACGAGGAAAAAAAAAAAAAAAAAGCAAAAACCAATGATGCTGAAGCTGCTGCACACATTGTACACTGGTTTGGTTTCATGAACTGTAACCTACTGAAGTCATAGCTTCCGCTGAATCCACCTTCTTACTGTAAAGCAGCTTTTTATGCATCATTAATCATAGAGGGAGCTTCTTAATGGAGCTGTCGCTGCCATGCTGGCTAATGGGTTTTACAGGGAAGATAAGTGGAAGAAAAGTGAGTAGATGAACAAATCAGAGACTTGATTAACTAAGGGTTGTTGTGTTATGAAGTTAAACGGCTGCAGGGTTGATGTAAAATATAGTTCTGGTTTGAGAACCGGTGATCTGTTCAGTGTTGGTCTGTTTACGCAGGTGGACCTGGGTGTCGGTAAAGCACAGATGAGGAGACGGTTTTTGTTTTGAAATGGGATTGAAGGAGGGTTATTCAACGCTGTGATATTAAAACAGAAGGTTTTAGATCTGGGAATTCATGCTGGGAACAGCACAACTTGGTAAAAGGAGCGGAAAGTTTAATGAATTCAAACATTTCCTGTTCAGGTTTGGGTTCATTAAAATAATGGAAAAAAACATAGCAACAGACAAACTTGTTCAGACTTGTCTTGTTTCACTTCAAACAAATAAAATTCAGTAGAATTTAAGTCTGAAGCCAAAATTAAAGATAGGCTTCACCATAAGCTTCAAACCTGTTGTCTTGAAGTTTTCCATGTCCATGTTGGCCCGAGGTAAATCCATCCATTTATTAATACACTGCTCACAATATTAAAGGGAACACTAAAATAACACATCCTAGATCTCAATTAATTAAATATTCTCATTGAAAACCCTTATTATTAACACAGTGGATTTGATTGAGAAGAAAATAATACAAAAATGATCAATGTAAATCAAAATTAATATGCCATGGAGATCTGGATTTGGATTCATACTCAATATGAAAGTGGAAAATAACATGACAGGCTGATTTAGCATCAGTGAATATTCCTCAAGGCAAGTTAAAATGAAGCTCAGTAGTGTGTGTGTGGCCTCCACATGCCTGTATAACCTCCAGACAACACCTGGGCATGCTCCTGAAGAGACGGTGGATGTTCTCTAGAGGGATCTCTTCCCAGACCTGGATTAGAGCATCAGTTAGCTCCTGAACAGTCTGTGGTGCGACGTGGAGTTGGTGGATTGACCGAAACATGATGTTCCAGATGTGATCAATTGGATTCAGGCCTGGGGAACGGGCAGACCAGTCCATAACATCAATGCCCTCATCATGCAGGAACTGCTGACACAGTTCGGCCTAGCATTGTCATGCATAAGAAGGAACCCAGGGCCCACTGCACCAGCATATGGTCTCACAATGGATCTCAGGATCTCATCCCGGTACCTTATGGCAGTCAGAGCACCTCAGGCTAGCACATGGAGGGATGTGCGGCCATCTAAAGAAATGCCTCCCCACACAATGACTGACCCACCACCAAACTGGTCATGCTGGACGATGTTGCAGGCGGATAACGTTCTCCACGGTGTCTCCACATTCTGTCACATGTTTCACATCTGCTCAGTGTGAACCTGCTTTCATCCGTGAAGAGCACAGGGCACCAGTGATGAATCTCCCAATTTTGGTGTTCCTGAGCAAACGCCAATCGTCCTGCATGGTGTTGGGCTGTAAGCACAGGCCCTATATGTGGACGCCAGGCCCTCATATCACCCTTATGGAGTCTGTTTCTGACAGTTTGAGTAGAAACATGCACATTTAGTGGCTTGCTGGAGGTAATTTTGTAGGGCCCTGGCAGTGGACCTCCTGTTCCTCCTTGCACAAAGGACGAGGTAGTGGTCCTGCTGCTGGGTTGTAGCCCCCCTACAGCCCCCTCCATGTCTCCTGGTGTACTGGTCTATCTCCTGGTACCTATTCCATACTCTCGACACTGTGCTGAGAGACACAGCAAATCTTCTTGCCACCACTCGCATTGATGTTCCGTCTTGCATTAGCTGCACTACTTGAGCAACTTCAGTGGGCTGTAAAAAAACATCTCATGATGCCCCTATGCGTGACAGCACTGACAAAATGAAAAAGTGACTAAAAGTTCAACCAGAAAGGATGAGAACAGAGAAATGATCTGCGGTCACCACCTTCAGAATCACTCTTTCATAGGGGTTGTCTTGCTAATTGCCTCTCAGTTCCAACTGTTGTATGTTCCATTTGCACAGCAGCAGGTGAAATTGATTCACAGTAACTGTTACCACCTAACTGGTGACATTGATTCCACAAAGGTGTGACTGATTCGGAGTTAAATTGTTTGGTTTAGGTGTTCCCTTTATTTATTTATTTTTTTTTTTTTGAGCAGTGTACTGTTGTAGATTAGAAATAGAAATTACTTTACTGCTGTTGCTGAATAGTAAATTCAGCAACAGCTTCATGCCTGGGGTCGAAGACGTTGTTCAATATTTTAGCCAGAGTCCTCCGGCTTCCCACCACCTGCACTGTGTCGAGTGGGTATCCTAGCACAGAGCTGGCCTTCCAGCTCTGGACTTCCAAATTAGTTTATTTCTTCTTGTATTTGAGTGCTTTTAGCATTTTTGAAGATAAAATATAAAAATGTTAAAATCATATGTAATTTCATGTAACTGAATCTTAGCCTTTGAAGACTTTGTATTCCAGTGTAAACCCCACCTATTTGGGGAATGCTGTGAAACTTATCTCCAAATTATTTTTTTCGTAGAGCGTATTTAAAATATTTGAAAGCTGAAGTACCTAGGGGCAATACAACTTGACGTACGATCGACTCGTAGCAAACCGTCCAGTCCAGGAGAACACTTGACACCTATGAAATATGACAGATTTTGATGCCTGATCAAACCAGGGGAACTCTCAGCGATCTCGGGAGGGTCGGGGGGCAAAAGTGTCCTGACCCAATCTGGAAACAAGTTGGATAAATATGTGCATGTGTATTAGTTGGAATAAAACACCTGCTTTTTGCTATAAAATGTATTTAAAGGCTGACTTTCTGTCTGTAAAAGAGAGGATGTAACCTTGCAGTTCCAGTCTTTTCTTTTTTATCGCTGCAGCAACCATAAATCCTTCAGACTAAATGCAGCTTTTAGCCACATGGTGGATGGTGTTGAATGTCCTTATTGAATAATGTAACGGAGCATGCATGTTGCAAGGCTGCGGTCCAGAGGCGTCCTGTGGATGCTTGATCGAGTGTTGATGCACAATACGAGAATAGAGTCTTCATAACAGGCTTCATAAAGGGAAACGCCGCCGTCCACCTCTGCAACAGTCTTCTCCTGCTTGCTGCGGCTTGAGTGGAAAAGTTCATGAAAGAAAGATCAGATGTTGCTATTTTTGTTGGCTCCCTGCTCTGCCCACTTCCATCCTGCCGTAACGGGCAGCTTGGATCTAAAAAGGAAAGAAATAGATAACTGCATCTGGACTGTCTGTGGAGTGATTGACAAGCTGCGTCAAATCATCCTTTCCAAACACCTCCGTGGTAAGCTGTGAATCAGAAGGTGGTGCGAGTACCACAGTCAGCCCCCAGCACATTTTACGTTTAGCAAGCGCTCATTTTTATAAAAAAAAAAAAAAACCCCTCAGGTTTGAATCAGAAAGATGAGCCAGACTCCCTCTTCACACCAGGTCGGGGTGAAAGGTTGAGAGCTGAGGGGTTTTCTGATGTCTTATCACTGTTTCAGCGGAACATTGAAATCCACTCTGCAGCTGATTCTTTATTCCCAGAAGTGGTCTTTCTGTCACCAAAGCGTGCCGATACAGTCCAGCTATAAACTGGAAACACTAATGCGTATGGGAACTCAGGTTATTGGGCTGAACTTGCTCCAAATGTGGGAAAACTAAGAGTTTTAGCAACAAGCTGTGAGAGTCTAAGCTTCTTCATAAAAGTTCTTTCTTTTCTGTGCTGCACCACAACTGCAAAACTTTTCTTTTGCTGACAGCAGACCAATTCAACAGGTTTCACATTTTGATTACATTTTGAACAAAGATGAATGAGGAGTTCGTATTTGCAGAACTCAGCGGACTCAATGATTCAAAGGCTTGTGGGGAGAAATGCACTGATCTGTTTGCTGGATTTTGGAATCTGCCAATTTTTTTTCTTTACTGGCTTGGGTTGAAAATACATAAAAAAAACTAAAAACTCCCTTCATCAGCTGCAGGCACATGGATACCCTTTTTTTTTTTAGTTGAATTAGATAAAAGTTAGAAACACATGCTTTGATGCAAAAATTGGGATGCTGTTGTAATCCATCCGACCTTAGTTGGATATAAAAGTACTAAGGTGGACCCTGCCTATTAACAGATTCACCTATTTATGGATTTTTCTGTGTTACTTGACTCAAATTATTTTCAGATTTTTTTTTGCAGTGCATATCTAAAATATTGACAGAAAATGCTGCTTGGGAAACTGAAATATCTGGGCGCAATGCTACTTGACGCATCGGCTGGTGTTTGCAAAGCAGCCAATCCAGAAACGGCATTCATTTTCTTTGTTGCTGATTGGTTGTACCCCCAAAATAAGGAATAACGTGGATATTAGCTTCTTTGGTAGTGCTAAGATGGTTTCCACTGTGCGTTTTAATGCATATTAAGGTATATTTACTCTTTTGAACCTTTATACGTGTTTTAGTCCAAAAAGGGGGAAAAAAGTAGGCTAGCTGCACCACCTTTTGGAGCAGTACCTTGAAGTAGTTTTCTGTTTGACTTTATCAATCTCTCACGTAAACCTGGATTAAGTTTGGCTGACTTTCCTTTAGATTTTGTTGCCTCCTTGCCTGCGTGACCCAATTTTAGCCAACAGACAATACAGATGGAAACCTTAGACAGAAACTTTTTAAACTACTTTGGATAACTAATTGAGCTTACTGTACTGTTTGACAACTAGGATCAATTGGAATGTATGTATGATTGAATTGAAATGATTTTTTTTTTTTTTTTTTTTTGTAAAGTGCCTCGAGACGACATTTATTGTGAATTGGCGCCACATAAATGAACTGAATTGAATAGATGGCTTCTTATTTGACCCTTGAATCCTTTGGCGTTCTTTAGATTTAATAGTGATCTTATTAGGTGCGAGGTGCTGAGATCTTATGGCTACAAAACAAGCCCATATCATCAAACAGCCCATATCCACCTCACTTTCAAACACAGAGGTGTTTGAAAGTTTGTGTGAGATGTTTGTGCTGATATGCTGTATTGGGTTTTCTGTAAAATCTTTACTGTGGTCTCTTTTGTACATAGGCTATTGTTCCAAAAGTCAGTCGGCTCTTTTCTCCTGGCGACCCTTCCAAACACGACGTACTTGTTCATTCTTTTCCCAAATGTACCCTAGTTCCTCTAAAAGAGAGCAAACTGATTAATTTGGGTGTGGTTCATCAAGGTAGATCCTCTCCTGTTCATGAGCCTTATCTGACTAATCTGAGCTGAATCTCGTTGGTGACTGGGCATGTCACCGTGACCATAACGAGGCTGAAATTCTCCGAGGTGTGCAGGTGATCGTCTCCGTCCTCACACGGATGGCTTGAGCTTTTATTTCCACCTGGCAAAAGCAACAGAAACACTCAAGCAAATTTGTAAATGGTGTTTGATAATCAAAATGATCGTATCATGATAAGAATTTTGATTTATCGTTGTCGTGATAAGTCACAATTAATTAATGATATTAAATAAAAAAGAGAACTGACAGTATCATTGGAAATGTTGTTTTTACAATTTTCTCCATTGTTTGTCCCACAAGAGCATCAATAAATATCAGTAAATTAAAAAATGCAGCTTTGTGATATAAATCACACTTCTTTAATTAAGTGGAGTCCTGAAGAAGCCTGTTTCAAATGGGAACCTTTTCAAGAACAATATTTGAATTTGTGGCGCTGTGAACGCTGTACCATTTCATCGCTGCCATACAGGTACCTAAAAAAGAAATAAAAAAATAGTTTTTTATTATAATTTCTTATCATTATCACTAGGCCTGTCACGATAACAAATTTTGATGGACGATTAATTGTGCCTGAAATTATTGCAATACACGATAATGTTGTTTTGAGACCATTTTCAACTATGTTGATAATGTCATAAAAATACAAATTTACTCTCTCAAAAACCAATAAACTTTCATTTTGTAAAGAACAATTAACATTAACACTATTATTTTCCTTTTTTATTTCCAAACTTATTGTTTTATTAGTTGCCTTTTTTCATTATTTAACTTTTCTCTTTTTTTCTATTCATTTAGTAATTGTTTTTATATATGTGACTTTTTTTCAATATGTATTTTTTTTCTATTTTTACCATATTCTGTATGTGCTTAGTAATTTTTAAAGATATTTTAAATATCTCAAATAAAACAAAACCAAAAACAACAAATAGAACGGGAGTAAAAAATACACACAACCAAAACAATAAATGAAATGGATTATGATAAACAAAATTACCCTTGAAAAGATATTAATCATCAGAATGGAAACTATCAAGCTCATTTTAATTTATCATGTGATTAATTGCTTATTGCAGGAGGCCCAGTTATCACAACAATAGCACAAATATTGAAATAAAAAATTTTAAAGGTCCATATCACCACCCCTACTTCATCACGTTTTAATGGTTTACTGGCTTGTTGAAAGCTCTGAAATTATTTGAGAGAAACTTCAGAAAGTGACTTGTTAATGAAGCTGTGTTTGAAGCTAACATGTGAGCTTTGCTTCAGGGAACCATGATTGTTTATACACTCTGTAACCCCGGGCCTTGATTTATCTTCATTTCTATTTTGCCGTTGGGGAGTGTTAAATATCTAGCCAAAAGAGTTTTGTTGCTTGTTTTAACATCATGTCATAAACTGGTTTTACATAGAGCCGCATGTGCAGTTTATGTTCTGTGGAACTCGCTTGCTGTAGTGTTTATGAGAAGAATTTGGCCTGACTGGATCTTGTAAACCCAAACTATGACGATTTAAGAGCCTCAGGCTTTCACTGAGATGCACATCCACTTCACCTACTCAGAAGTTTCTCTCTCTCTCTCGTTGTGTTTGTTAGCAGTCAACACTCTCACACCTGCACATCTTCTTGCTTCGCTCTGGCCTGCCGTGTTTTATCTTGGCAGCTGGCGAGGGGACGCGGCAGAAGCTGAATGATTACAGGAGCACTCATACCTCTTTCATCACCACAGAAGCCAAATTTCCTCAGCAGCCACCTCGCGCCGTGGCTGAAGCCGGACGTGAATCGAGGCTGTGGTCGCTACTCTGCTCCACGTCGCCTGAAGAGAAGAAAAGCTTTACAACTCAGCTGCTGCAGAGTTTGATTTGATAAGACAAAGGTGTAAAATTATATCTTCCAACAGACTAGATAGAAGAAAGCTTTGAAGTTTGGGTTTCTAAAAGGTATTCTTAATAAAAGCTTCATTTAATTCAACTATTAGAAAAATGACAACAGGTAGATAATCATATAATTGTGCTTAAAAACAGATTCTTTGCCAAACAGTTGCTAACTAAATCCAGGTTTAAGACTAACATACTCTGACTTAAGGTCTCAATTCTTTGTGGTAATTAAAAAAAAGGATTTGCTGTTATAGTTTTTGTGCAGTCAGTATCCTACCTGCAGTAGTCTCTCAGCATCCTGATCTCACAAAGGGAGAGAGTTTTTCCCCTGTATGGCTGTTGGTCATATTAAAGTAGATCCCAGATTTATCCATTCAAATTTTAATGAAAAAAACAAAAATGACAAAAGCACATAGTTTGTAACCTATTCACAAAAACTTTAGATAAGAAAAAGGAATGTTCCTTACACTATCAGTGATATTCTTTGTGGAAATGTTATGCATATATTGCATAAAATGCCTGGGGAAAACAGCTAAAATCAGCATTTCTAAAGTTACCATTACATGTCAAGACATTGATTAGTTCTTTAGCATTTATAAGAGCTACATTGGAGGGTCTTAAGATCCACATGTGGCTCTGGAACCGCAGGTTGCAGACCCCTGATCTAGAGTAACCAAATAACCTAACAGTCACATTTTTGGACTGTGAAAGGAAGCCGGAGTACCCAGAGAGAACCCACACATACATGTGGAGAACATGCAGACTCCATGCAGGCCGTCATTTGAACCTACGATCTTGTTGCTACGTTGCAACAGTGCTAAACACACCTTTTTATTAATCCATAAGCTCCTTCTGCTCTATGGGAATTTGTGGTCTCTTGTTTTAATTACAAGCTTTATTACATATGTTTTTAGCAAGCCTAGTTGTTTGTTTATATCCTATCATGTGATATATTCATCTTTTTGCATGTTCCACTAATCCAGTCAGGAAGAAGTTAGGAGATAAGCAAGCTGTGCTTGTCTCCCCCAGAACTGGGCCAGAACATCCTACTGATTATTAAGCATTTGGGTGATTTCAGTCCCAATAAATTTTCAATCTCCTGCACTAGAAAAATGCATTGACTTCAAGACTGAAACATATTTTCTTTTCTTTTCTAATTTAAATTTCCATTTAACTGTTTGGCACTAGGCAGGGACTAGTATGAGTTGTATTTTAACAGTATAAACACCAAATATACCTTGATATGCATTATTATGCACACTGGAAACTGTCTTGGTGCTACAACAGCAGTCAGTACCAAGGAAAATGAATGTTGCTCCTGGATTGGCTGCTTTGCCAACGCTAGCCAATAGATGTGCAAATAGGCAAATTTATGCAATAATTTGGTGCTACGTTACACAGAAAAAGCTGCGAATAGATGGGGGCTCACTGTAGTTAGCTTAGTTTAGCCAGAAATATTTGCAAACATCCAGTTTTTCTCTTTGTTGTAAATGAGGAGAGAACTGTAGGAGTCTTCCTTAAGCCAGCTGACAGGCAGTCCGCAGGAATATGGGAGGACGGGGCAACCCCGTATTGCTTTGTGCTCTGTTCTGCTCCGGCACTTTGTCTGCCCTGTAACAGACTTAAAAATTGTTGGATGATGGAAAATGCTTTGTAACTTTTTAAAACATTTGATTATGTTGATGTCAGTGACTGATCCAAGCCTTGAAATGCCAACCAAAGAACCTAAGAACGTTTTAGGATGAAAGAACAGGGCATTTGGGTAGCTGGAGAACATTGTCCTGATGTTTTTTCTCCTAATTCCTATCAAAAGACTCTGTAACTGCATTGTCTGTTGTCTTTATCCTTTGCATAGTCAAGAAGTTATTCCAAATCTGAATGGGTGTTTATTTAACCCCAAGTCTTAGGTGGAGAGTCTATTTTCTCTGGTCGTTGTACAGTCATTGGTGGAGAATGGCCCTGTAAAGGCTATTGTTTTGCTGCTTCTGTTTCCACCGTAGCTTTAGCACAAGAAGCACAGGCTCATCTGGCCAAGTCATTAGGCTAAGTCTCGTAAAGACTGTCCTTATCCTGCGTTCTGTAGCCCTTTAGGATTTCCTGCTCTGGACTCCCACTGTGTCTCTGAGCACCGGGGTTGCTCTGCTTCTATAAATACCAGGTATCACTGGGTCATGCACATACATTCAAATTTAACAGAGAGCTCATGCATCTTGCAGATACCATGTTTAAATGTTGTTTATTTCTCCCGTCAGTCAGAGCCAAGTCTGGTTTCCCTCAAGAACTTTTCCCAACCAGCCAGCATCAGTATTTCACTGCCTCTGGTTCCCATTTGAGGTGAACAGAGCTATATTTTATAAATACATACACAAACTACTATATACCTGCTCCTGGTACTCCATCTCTGTGGATGTAGCTCCATATTTCCCGATGAATCAAAGATGGCACTTATTTTCAGTCTATGGACAAAGGGAAGTCTGCATTACTCTCTAAGGATTATGCAAATTCTGTATGTAGAGCACTGAAAATTTGTTTTGTGGCTTCTGCTCTCGTGATGCATCCATACTGCTCATGTCATTTCCTTCCCGCACATTCAAACGGAGGGTGAGAAGCCACAGGGGGTGGCATTGCCACTGGGCGTTGCTCCCCATCAAGCTGCTGCAGAGTCAGAGCTTGGCGCCTGCTTTAATCACGCCGTCATTAGTCCTCCTACTCTCCGCCACGCTTCGGGGGAAAATTACGGCCTAGAACAGTTGAATGCGTTGCAAAAGGAGATGATTGAAGATTATGTTAACAGCATGTTCTAACACAACAAAGCCTATTTAGGCTTATTATTTACCAAAAACAATAGCGATGAGGTTTTGTGCTCCAGCTGTTCCTCTGATGCACATAAAAAGTTGATTTCTTGGATCCTGTTAGACTTGTACGCTGTGATTTCATGAGATGTTAGAGTTGCCAGCTTACAAATGCTTTGTTTCACATTTATTCCTTTTTACTTCCCTACCACAGAAACATTTGAAATAAACTGCAACTGTGTCAGGGTGTGTTATCTAAACAGAAAAGAAAGATGCATCCACTCAGATTTCCCCCCTGTGGCTGCCAGTATGTCTAAATCCAGCAGCATGTTCCAGAACAGGTTGAAAGGTTAAAAAGGAAAAATAGATTACCTTCCTCTCAAGCCTGTCGCAATATATGTTTTTGTTTACAGAGACCTCATAATCCATTTTATTTATGGTTTCAGTTGTCTGTGGTTTTTATTTATTTATTTTTTTAATTATTATTTTTGGTTGTTTTTAGTTTTATTTTGGACATTTAAAATGTCTTCCAGTTCCAGTGTTAAGTGTTCTGCACAAAATGAAAGTTTATTAGGCTTTGCATTATTATGCCATTATTAAAATATTACTTGAAAATGGTCTCAAAACAACGTCATTTAAAACAATAATTTTTGGGGCAATTTATCGTCCAGTGAAATTTGTTAACAGGCCTAACTTCCATTAGTTTGCTGAAGTCACTCAGCCAAATTAATGTCACATGTTTAAGTCTGTGTTAACATAGAAAATTGTTTCCTCTTTAACAAGCTCTTATAAACGCTCTGCTTTTCTTGACTTATTAAAAATAGCTAGATTTGAGTCTCAGTTGAAAATGTCCTGATTGAAGACCTGCCATTTAGCTCCAAACTTAGCTTTGCTCTGTTGCCTTCACTAAGCAGAAATGAGACCATTTTTAGTCTGGATGGTCAACCTGAAAATCGTCCAGTGTTGGACCAGAACAATATTTACATTA
Organism: Anableps anableps; assembly: GCA_014839685.1. Taxonomy (NCBI): domain Eukaryota; kingdom Metazoa; phylum Chordata; class Actinopteri; order Cyprinodontiformes; family Anablepidae; genus Anableps; species Anableps anableps. The sequence continues at coordinate 6,208,847 of CM026076.1, read as the reverse complement.
CTAATATCAATTGAATTGAATCTTGAAACCCAACTAACACTGAAAGGAAAGGGTATACTACTATTGGGGGGGGTATTGTGCTACATCCTGTTAAGTGATGACTTAATATCTTTCCATAGTTGTTGTCTTGTATTGAACAAAACACACTGGTTTTGTTCAATACAAGATAATAATAACGCATTTTTTCTCTGCTTCAAGTCTCCTCTATGTACTGGGACTTTTATAGTAGTTGACTATGTGGGTTCAATATGGATAATGGTCAGTAAAGTTGGATGAACAGATGCTGCACATGTGGGTTGATTAAAGGCCCCAACATAGTTGAGCGCACTTCTCATTGACTTTGTCGAGATATCGATTACTTTGACAACCCTAGTGGAAAATAAGCTAAAACAATTGGGTGCGATATGTGATGGTCTGCTTGTTACAATACGGACCCTCGTTAATTGTAGGTGTGATGAAGGGCGACTTTGGAGAAATTTGGGACCAGTATGGGTCCTTGATGTGTTTTCATACACATGTTGGTAAGCAGTGCAATCTTATGGCCTGTTCGGATATTCAGTCTGATAGTAGCATATTTTCATAGTTTATTAAGAAAGGAAAGCACAACAAGGAATTGGGGCTGCACCTAACAATTATTTTAGTAATCAGTTATTCTATCGATTATTCTGATGATTAATCAGATAAAAAAAAAATAAAAAATTGGGAGATTCTACAGATTTTTAATTTAACCTCTTAGGCTTTTTTTTTTATACAATAATATAAATATATCAAAAGTGGCAAATAAACAAAATAATTAAATTCCTTTTTTTTAAAGTAAGGAAATAAACATTTTGTTGCCTAAAATGCAATAATATAGCTTTCCTTTAGTGAATTTGAACCAGGTAAAGCTAAAACTGCCACTTGAGTTTTGGGTCGAACATATTTACAGACAAAGGTTTTTATTTTGTCTTAAATGCAAAGTATTTATATATCTTGTACAGTTTTGACTTAATTACTGCTCTTGTGTTGTTTTTTCAGCAAATGGCATTTTTTTAGTCTGTATGCTGCAGTTAACGATTAATTGATTACTAAATTAGTTGACAATTATTTCAATAATTGATTAATCATGATTGATTTGATTAATCGTAGCAGCCCTACAAATAATACAGTAAAAAGAGGATATTTTTAAACTAAATATAAAGATTTTTACTCATAATGAAATGATCACATCAGCAGTCCTTAGAAAGCTCTGCTGATGTTTCCCCATGTTGAACCAGTGTGAGCGTGACCACTCCCCAATTGATTTCCGCCGTGTTTTAAAAGGACACAGGGGCTTTCTGCCAGTTTTCCAGCAAGTATGCCTCTATTGTTATTTGCATGGTTCCTCTCACTGCCTTATCTCTGTCGGCCTTAGCTGAAGGTTATCTCTCGCTCTTCCACTGTGGACAGTGATGTTTTCACTGGAGACAGCTCAAACAATACAAACCCTCCCTACTTGTCTCCACCAATTCTGTAGCCCTTCTGGTGGCTATGTTTAGATCTCAGTCACAAGTACATATTTATCCAGGACGTCCTATTTTTCTCTATTTATGTTGTTGCTACAAAAGGTCTTGTGGTCCTTGGTAGATGTTTGGCCTGTGGTTACAAAATGTCATCTGAGAAATTTGCATCAAGCAATGACGAAAAAAGCCGTGAGGGGGAAAAAAGTGAAGAGTAGATGAAGTATTTTAGAGCCCAGTTTGTGATTTGAGTTGAGCTAATGCGGCCTTCTAAAGACTTTCTTTTGAGGAACATTTGGGAATAATTGGTTTTTGGAAGCCTAAAAACCCACAGTTCTGGTCAGAATTTTACATACATTACAAAATCTCGTATTGATTTTGAGCTCTTAACAATGCCTTTGAACTAGCCTACCTTCTCTTTTCCAATATAGATTTGATGTGTTTGGGAACATTTCTCATCTGGAACATCCAGTTGTGTCCAGATTTCAACTATTAAATGAAACTAACTTGCTTAAATGATCAGGAACAGTCCAAAACCACCAAGATCCACACCAAACGTGAACTAAAAACCTACAGCAACACAATGAAGTAGGGGAGCACAGAGAATTTGGCTCCGACTCCCTTAATAGCTTCACCCATCATGGACTGAGTAGGTGGTGATCAAATAAGAAGCACCCTTCTTCTAAATCGACACTTTCAAACATGACGGAAACTTGCAGCTACCAATATGGACCACCCATGCCTTAGGGAGAAAGGTTTAATGGTCAGAGAAGGTGCCTCAATGGAGCCGTCTTTGACTTAAGAATACTATACCAACTGTGGAGCATGGTGGTGCCCGCATTATGCTGTGGGGCTGTTAAGCTATTGTTTAGCTATTCGCTGAGTGGTGAAATACCCAAACAGTATATGTTTTATCATTATTCCAATCCTGACAAATAGCACTTCCTCACCAAAGAAACATCCATTATGAGTGTTTAAGAACTTCTTCTTTGACTTTATTGAGTTGCCAATAGATGCTTCAGCAGGTGCCACTTCTAAAAGAAAGCAAAGAAAATCAGAAAGGTGAGGAGTTTCCCTGGACTGACAGAGCGTAGATAGAAGAAAGTAGACTTCACACTTGGCCTGTAAGCACACACTTGTCTGAAGAGATCGCTTGGCCGTTTGCCTGCAGCCTGTCAACGCGTGCTGACAAGCGTCCTTACGTTTCCAGGGCTCTATGGAGCCTGCCAGCCACATGCCCTCTGAGCAGATGGCACCATCTCCACCTCACCTGCTTCGTGGCTTTTTTATTACCCAGTTTGGCCGGCGGTAAGCTTGTTGGAAACGGAAGACGGATGCCTCCTTAAATGGGAGCACGTTTATCTGCCTCCATGTGTTTTTACAGGTGTTTGCTTTGCTTGTATAGCAGATGGAAGCCTTCTTAATTTGTGTGAGTGAAATTTTAAAAAGGCTTAATGTGTTGGTTTGTGGATTACACAGTGATTCCGCTGATGATGAAGGAAAAAAAAAAAAACAAAGCAGCTGCTGAGGCTGTTTAAAGCTGTCCAGTACACATAAAATGTCTGAAACAAAGCAGCGTGCATGGTTCACAAGGTTTGGTATCTGCCCTGTTCTTCTTGCCTGTAAAACGAACAAATACTGATTGCTTGGCCACCTCTGTAAGCTGGCTATCTTTATGACAATCAAACCTAGACCTACAGAGAGATAAACTCATGGAAAATTGTTATATTTTTACAGGCGGCAATGTGCCATGACTTACACCCTTGACCTAGTTGAGCAGAAATGTTGTCTTCCTCCTTTACACATGTAATAAACAATAGAGTGCAGCAATAATAAGCTTAGTTCATTGTAGGCCTGAGAAGATAGAGATCTTACTTTGTTTATTTTTGTCTGAGTGATGTGCTCATCTTGAGAGCAGAGCGGCTATGCAGAGCAAGCAGGAGGACTTCGAGCTTCTCTCATTGGAGCGAGAAGTCGGTAGCAGACGGCTGTTTGCTCATTGGTGCTTTTTATTACCCGACAACAAGGAAGGTGTAACTATTGTCCATCTGTTCACATGCCTGGGACTCTTCAGGTGGAAATTTGATGCATTACTTTTAGCTAAAGGCTACAAAAATTGGTTACATTTTTACATATCTGGAATATAGCTGACGTTTCTGGCGAGGATTTATCTACTTATTTGGCAAAATTGTGCATGAATTAATTCACACAGTGATGCACACACAGGGACGTGGCCGGCCCTCTCAGTTTCTTATCTGATCGGCTATATGCAGCGATAAAGTGGTTAGGTACAAGGCAATAAAATGAAAAAGGTGGCTGATGATGGAGGTCATGGTAATTGGCTTTCTTTTTTCCCTCTTCCTGTTTAGATAAATGTGCTCTAATGTCTATAGATCCAGTAATGAAAATAAAACTGCGGGTAGTATTTGTTTTCCTGGTCCTCCCTGGTATTTTTTCCACTGATACTGAGAGCTGGGCTGATAACTGATTTGCAGACTGGACTAAACTATGTCCAGATTGTTGCATTCTTTCTGTGGGATCAGTTGGTTTGGTTTGGTTTTGTGTGTTCAAATTGTTCCCTCACAGTCTGGGAAAGTCTTGAAAAATGTTGAAATTAAAGGGACAGTATTATGTAAAATTGACTTTTTTGAGCTTTACATCATGTTATGTTATTCCTTCATCAAAGACATACCTGGAGTGTTGCCTTGATTCTTTCATGCATGTTTCAGAAATCCTTTAATCTCCCATGGCAACCATTCAACTGTGCAAAAACGCCTGGGTGAATGCAGCTCCTCCTCGGAGCTGCAGTTTCCAAGCTTCTGAGCTTCTGCCTCACAGAGCACCCCTGCCCCACGACTTCCCCATTCAGCTCCTTCAGACTAGCCAGGAGCAATTAGCAAACACCTTGTGAAACTGCGCATCTGCTGAGGACATTATATGAGCTACTTCTCAGTGAAACACTGATGAAAACGTTGTTAAAGGGTTAATTGTTAAAATTGGTGCCAACATCTCCCAGCCAATTCAAACAAGTATAGGATCACTGCAGGGGTGTGTGTTGAGCCCTCTCCTTTATTCGCTGCATACTTCAGATTGCACTCCCATTTGGTCTTCAAATTCAATGATCAAATTTGCAGATGACACAACTATGGCTGGTCTGATTACAGATGGTGATGAATCGGCAAATGAAGTTCACAATCTGGTTGTATGGTGCTCCGGAAATAATATGTTACTAAGTACTTCTAAGACAAAAGAACTGATAGTTGATTTTAGGAAGTGCAACAAGAATTACCAGCCGCTTTACATCAGTGACGCTTGTGTGGAGATAGTGCACTGATTTAAATTTCTTGGGGTGCACATCTTTGCCTGTCTCACTTTGTCATCAAACACTTAAGAGATTGTTTAAAAAAAGCACACCTACGTATTTTTTTCTCGCAGATTATAAGGAAAACCCATTTGAATCCACAGTTGATGAGGTCCTTCTACAGATCGACAGTGGAGAGTACTATGACATGCTGTGTTTCTGTTTGGTTCTCTGGATGTTCTGTGGCAGACAAAAAAGCTTTGGAAAGAATAATTAAGTCTGCGGAAAGAATCCTTTCTCTTCCTTGTCAGACATCGCCAAGGCAAAGAACTTCATTAGAGATGGCACCCACCCTGGTTATTATCTGTTTGAACTGCTGCCTTATGGAAGGCGATACAGGTCTATCAAAACCAGAACTTCTACATTTTTAAGGAGTTTCTTTCCATATGCTGTGAGAGTTTTAAATGGTTATTGATTGGGGTTTTAAACAAGGTTGCTGTTTACTTAAGATTGGATTTTTCCATTTTTATCTTGTTTTTATGCTTATTTAACATGTGTACCCATTGTGATGCATTCTGAATCTCACTGTGCTGTAGGCTCAATGACAATAAACGGCTTTTGACTTTTGACTTTGGAAAAATAGAGGAGCACTGGTGTGATGACTCCCTGAAGGTGGAGTTTCAGAAAGAACAGGGGTTTTTAAAGAGACAGAGGCCCAATTTCAAGGTGTTAAATTATGAAGTCAAATTTCTTTTCAGTCATATTTGATATATACAGCATTTTTGAAGGTGACATAGCTCTGGAATTGAATGAATGAAATAGAGGATAGTAGTATATTGTTATTGCGGTTTAAAGACAATCCAGTGTTGAAATATCTTCTATAAACTCACGCTGCACTATTGATCTCAAATTTGACTTCGTCTCAATATTTTTGTTGGCAATATCAGTATCGCAAAAGAATTGTTATATGCAGTAAATAGTGGCTAATTACATATTATTGTTATTATTAGTAGCAGTATTATTGCAGGCTGCACAGTGGTGTAGTTGCTGGCACTGTCTGGGTTTGAATCCCGGCTGAGGGCCCTTCTGCATGGAGTTTTCATGTTTTTCCCAATTTAAACATGGATTCTCTCTGGGGATTGCGGCTTCCTGTCAAGGTCCGTGCTAGGTTAATTGGTTATCTTAAGTTATTCTTAGGTCTGTGCGTGTGTGTGTGTGTGTGCATGGTTTTCTGTCTCGTTTGTCTGTTTCTTTGCAATGGACTGCTGACATGTCCTGGTTTACCCCATCTTTTATCTATTGACCGGTGGAGTTGGCCTCCTCTTGGACCGTGTAAGGATTAAACACATGTAGAAAGTGTGTGGATTATTACTGCCATGTAATAAAGTTGTATTCATAGGCAAACCAGCAGCTGTAGCCAGATGTAAGTCCTTCAATAAAACCAAGAATTTACTCGTGTTCATTATCTGGATTTATGTTTACGGTGGACTCAAAGAAGAAAGATGTGAGCACTTTTGATTTATTTCAAGTTTTTGCGACATTCAGCAACATTATCACATATTACACACTTTCCTGTTATCTTGCAGCCCTGCCATAAACTGATTTTGTTTATGCTTTAAAATAGGAACACCATGGTAATTTTGGAGATCCGAGCCTGGAAAACTGTAGAATTTGGTGCCAAAAATGTGTAGGAACCCTAAAAACAAATCAAGTATTTGTTGAATAAAATAAATTCTGTGAAATTTGTGGAATTAAACTTGAAGATTAACATGTATCAGGACATTTGTCCATGCTCATTTTTATATAACTTGAGATGTAACTCTGATTCTCATAGCAGTTCATGTAATCTATTTAAATAACACCAGCAAAAGTATGTAACTGCACAGTTGGTGTCTGGAGGATATCACAAAAAGGCTGAAAAGCATGCAGACTACATCAAATGGTCAACAAATGCAAGTTATTTATGTCAAATAGCTAGATTTAATATGTATGTGTACAGTAGACCCCTGGTATTTTTCTGGGTTAGGGACCACAACCGCCTCCCAACAGCCGAAATCTGCCAATACTTCAGATCCCCTCAGAAGATGATTATAACTGCTTGTTTTAATAGTTAAAACACCAAATATACCTTAATATGCATAAATACATTGGAAACCATCTTGGCACTACTACTTGCAGGAATGCAAGCCCCTCCTTCTGCTGCCTCCCCAGCCAATTAAAATCCAAGCAGTTATCAAAGATCTTTTGAGCAGAAAGCAAGTAAGCTGGTCTAATGCACATGAATACAAGTAGTAGCAAACTTGTTCAGGTCACAACTAACAGATAAGATAGGGATCTTGGGCTCCCTGCCTCCTCCTAATGCTACCCTGGGCATCCGCCCATATATAGCTTACATCAAAAACCGTCACACACGCAGAGGTCACATTATCAGCGTGATTTTTTTTATTTTTTTTTTTTTTTTTATGTTTTCTGTCTGAAAGATCATCATGCTGTGGTTGGATCTGCTGCTTCACACCTGTCATTTCACCGTGTTTCTGAAAACTGGATAGTCTTACACTGAGCGATGACAAATGTCTGCACTCTATTCCTCAGATGTCATTGATCAAGATGCAGCTTGTGAGTGACATATTTGCATGTTATTATTAGCTGAACCTGCTCAGAATGACACAGACTTCCAGATAATCCACCGTGGGGGTTTTTTTTTTTTTTTTTTTTTTAGCACATTGAAACCATTTAATCTCTTCTTAAGTATCAACATTTTATGTTCTGGCCTGATGAAAACCATCACATTAAAGGAAGTGGATGGATTTGTCCCCTTAGAGGAGGTTCGCTGCCGTCAGTCTCTTGTTAAGGATTGTTGGTGTGATTATCATGAACAAAGCTGTTGATTATCCATGTTAAGAGGTTGGGATTGCTTTGTTTGTCGGTCGGTAACTGAAGAAACGACCCTTGGCTGCAGAGTCAACACGTCACCTGATCTTTTAGGGCTCTGCTGATAACGTCTAAGCTGTCGCGTGCGTCTTGCATGAAAGAAATAGCTATTGTGGGAGGATTTATCAGCAGGATCTGTGTGTGTCTTTGTTCAGAGGAAGATGACTTAAAGGTGCACTGAGATAGATGGCGTGTGTCTGAGTACGGTTTGTTTCCCTCTGGCTATGCGAGTTAGCCGTAAACGCTAAATCGCTGCGACCCTTGCATCTGGAACAGAGAGATTACGCTTCACTCTGTTTCCCAGTTCCTGTTGACATGTCTTACAGAGGGAACGGTTTTTGCTCCCCATCCTGTGTGCGACGGTTCGACTTTGTGCTCAAAAATATTCATACCCCTTGAACAAACCAGTGTATTTAATTGGGATTTTTTGAGATGGACCAACGTAAAGTAGCTGTAAGTTTGCAATTGGACTTTCAAGTCTGGTGCAAATTGTCAATTGGATTTAGGTTTGGACTTTGACTAGGCTGTTCCATTGTAGCCCTGGCTGTATGTTAACAGCTGATCTTACTGTTTATCTCCCAAGATTCCCCTGCATTTAGCTCCACCCTTCTACCATGAACTCTGCCCAGCTTCCCAGTCATTGCTAAAAAACAAAAAACAAAACAAAAAACAAACATCCCCTCAGCATGATGCCCCCACCACCTTGGGAATGGAATTGTCGTCTGAACAGAGCACTGTCTTCCATGTGTTCCATGTTTCCTGCGTTTACCAACCTATTTGTTTTGGTAGACTTTAATCTGGATTTCCTACGGTTTTATTTTGAGAATGCCTTTCTTTTTGCTGCTCTTCCATGAAGAACCGCATATTTTCAAAGTTTCCCAGAATCCTCTCAGAGAGCTTCTATTTTAGCCTCAAATTTCTTTCCAAGGATTCCCAGCTTAGGAGTGATTCAGTCAGCTGCTGAGGGCGACAAAATTCCCATCTCTGTGGGGAGGTGTGACTCTGTCTTCTCGGGAGAGTGATTGGTTCTTCTTCTTCTGTTTAATGGCAGTTGGCAAACAACTTGATGGAGCATACTGCCACCACCTGGTAAGAAGTGTGAATCAAATGTCGCCAAATAAAAAACACTAAACCCATGTCCGATCAAACAAATTACAGTGTCATAAAAAATAGAATATGGCTTGTAGCTTTTACTTCTTGAGTTTTTCTGAAATAAATCAATAGGTCTAGTTTTGACTGTGATTGGTTGATGCACAAAACAAAAAAGACACAAAAAAGCAAACGCACCCCCAGTAATCAGTTGATGGAAATTAACCGATGATACAATCTAGACTGGATTAAGAAATGTGCGTCATGAGGATGAAACTATGCACAATTGGATTAATTCCCACACAGCATCAACATGCAGAGCCTGCTGTTGGCAGAGCTCTATCCATTTTATGGAGAATATCTGTCCTTTCTGGCAGTTTTCCCACCATACTCCCTACTTAAAACACTCTTAGGCTCACTAAAGGTCCTCCTCACTACTCCTAACATTTTGTCATGTTAGGAGCCCTCTTAAGGCCTAAGATGCTTTGTTAATAACTTATCTTTCGAGGGTAAAATTCTAAAAGAAATTTTAGATTTTTCTTAAAATGACGTTGCTAGGAGCTACTTTTACTCTTTGGATTTCTTGAGAAAATGGGCCCAGATTTGTGAGGTGAATGACTAACCCTCGTCCTGTCAACAGATTCTTCCTCCTGAGCTGTGGGTCTTCTGGCGGCCTCTCTGATGAATAATCTCTCTAAGTGTGCTCTGCCTTTTAAGGTGACTGCTGAAGGCAATTTGTTTCATTCTCAGTTTATTTCGGGATATCAGAGCAAACGGGGCTGACTTTTTGGATTGCTATTTGTGAAAAACGTTAAACCATTTGTTTTTCTTCCTTTTTTCCCCTGATGTGCACTACTTTTTATTCGTCTGTGTTTATAACATGAGAAAATGTGAAAAAGCTGAAGAGTTGTGAACACTTGAAAATAATCGCTGATTCCTGACAGCCAGGATTCATTTTAAGCACACAAAGACCTTGTTCCTGTCTAAACAATGTGTGAATCACTCAGCTGAGAGACAAAGTGGTATTTTTCTTCACATGTTTCCTTTGTGCACACTTTATTTACTCAACTATTGTTTAAATGCTCTGGATGACCAGCAAACTAGCTTTTTTGTGGCAAGAGAAGTCATTATCTCCTCCTGAGAAGTTTTCCAGCCCTATCACTTACCCAACTGCTTCTCTGTGATGTTGCTTCTCAAGAAAATTGCAAAACGGAGTTGTGAAATTGCTCAAGAGTTGTCATAAAACATACGAGCGAGCGCCGTATGCCGAAAAAGGAAAACGACAAAGAGGAGCGCGGTGTTGTGTACGCGGGTACCCAAGCGGGGGCTGTAACTCACACAGTGTGCCTCTGCAGCATCAGGATGTCTGTGAAAACAAACGGGGACGACCTTAAAGCACCAGGAAGAGAAGAAATTTTCTTCAGGGGAAAGAATTTGGATGCAGGGCCAAATCCATGGGAAGTTTTTCGTTAGCAGTCCAACACAGCCGAAAGCTTAACACCCATGTTCTGCATCTGCTGCGGTCAGATGTCCTTACTGGACGTTGTCCAGCATCTTTTTTCGCAGCCAGGAAGCTCATGCTGTGAAACCGAGGTGCGACTCTTTCTCCCTGGGTTGTTTCACGGCAGCGCCTCTCTCTTTGTTTATTTTGGAGGGCTGGTTCTCTGTCCGTCCTGAGGGGAAAACATTTACATGGAGAAGCAGTGAGAGTCCGGGTTGTCCCATTTTGGGCTTTTCCCAATGAAGCGCGAAGCTTTAAGTGACTTTTCTATGATGAAGAGCCCCCATGTTGATCGTTCTGCCTATTCATCGTGCAGACATTTTGACAAGGTTCTGGTGGAAATGGACCCCCCACACCCCACCCCTCCCTCACCCACTTGCTCCTTGCCCTCTTTTTTTTTTTTTTTTTTTTTGTCCTAACTCCCCACTCACTCCCCCGGCAGGAAGAACCCAATTACAGAGATATCAGGGCCGCTCTGAAAACCTGACAGCCTGTGAAATGTCTTCGGCGTCACGCAGAGACGATGTTTGTCCTGCTGCAGTGCAAACAGGATGCTGTATGCAGACAACGCCATGAGATAACACGCTGCACCACAAGGAGGGAACACGAAACCCCCCACCCTCCCACCACCAGCATGCAAGGAGGCTGGAGGACCGCTTGGACAAAGAGAGGAAAAAACAGCTGTGAGATAATGTAGAGGTGATCTGATGACCTCATCTGGAGCAAAAGGGAGTGTTAGCACAGTTATGGGATCGCTCAGAGAGTTCAAACCCTAGACAGGAAGTAGAGCTGTGTGCAGAATAACCTGTTGTGTAGACACTGCCTTGTTTTTCTCCTCCTACTCCTAACCATTTCCTGTTGGTTCCTGTCGAGAGTTCACTTTATTTTGGGCCGCTGCCGAAGCCGATGCAAGCGACAAGTCATTATGAAGGTTCAGATGGAGACACTTGTGACATAACTCTGTGCCCATGCCGACCGCACGTTACTGTCACAAAGCAGTGGGCTGAAGGATGGTTTTCAAACACTTCCCTTCGACTTGGGCTTACTTTTCCTGTTGCGGTGCTAATTCAGGCTAATTCAGGGTCTGTCAGGTGCCTTCTGAAATGAAAACTTGCCTTTAATCAGTACCTCCGGGATGCAATCACAACTATTAATGCAAATTCACTCATCATTGGCAAATTTTGCACGGACTTGTAATTTTTGCCAGTCATTGCAGCTTTTCTGCAAATCTGACCAATAACCCTGATTCATTTCCTTCTTTTCTGACCAATCATGGCAACTCAGCTGAATTTTGACCAATTCCCTGAGCCCCATCTAATTTACCTTAATGGTAACATTTGCCCATTTCCTGTTTTCTTTTTTTCTTTTTTTTTTTTTTCCACAAAAACCATTTTGAGTCTGTTCTGTAGGATTTTCCTATACTGTGTATACAGTTCATGTTAACTTAAATGACCTAATACCGATCTTCTTTTGCACTTTGAGAACTCCTCAGGACATTATTTTATTTGTATTAATAGTGCAATTACAAGAAGGGACTTGAAAATGTTATTTGCACTTTCAATATTAACTATGTAAAAACCCTTTTTGGGAAGTTTATGTGCAGCAATTTCAGCGTTTTTTGTCAGACTATGTTATGGTAAAAGCAAAGTTTAAAAAAAATTTGGAGCTTTTTTAAAAAGGTGCTGGAAATTCAGTAAATTTAGGCTGCAACGATCACAAAAAAATATTACAATGTCCTGGAGGGGCTGTTTATTCAGGCTGTCTGCATCCTTAAAAAGGTTTAAAAAAAGTCTTAAATTCATGTATCTAAAATTAAGGCCTTAAAATGTCTGGAATTCATAAAAAAAAATGTATATTGGCCTTTAATATGTTAATCACAGGTCTTGCATTTTGTCTTGACAGGACTATTTAATCTCATATATTCTATGTGTTTTCTTTTTTCTCGTGAGAATTTTCTGTCAGGGAAAAGTTTGAGTCACACTCAGACACCTACACTGCGTGTGACTCAAGACGGTAGAGGCTAGCGGTAACTAGCGGCTAACGTACTCTTCCTAGTTAGCTTTTTTGCATCCATCATGGGTAAGTGCAAATTCATCGCCAGTTCGTACATTTCTGTCACGATACAGGTCTCAAATTCCATTCATAAAGGTTTTAAAAAGTCTTAAATTTGAGTTGGGGAAACCTGCAGAAACCCTGTTAATCTAAAGCTATAGTTACATAATATATTGCTTTGCAAAATGAGTGTGTACAACAGATGTATTCTTGTACACCATTTAAAAAGGTTGAAGCATTCAGAGAGGGGGATCCTGGGTAGGGGTGCACCAATAAGTCAGCCGGGCGATAAATTGGCCCGGATTTTCTTAATTTTAGGCTGATACTTATGTCTGGAACTGATCTTATCCATCTGAAAATCAGCCATTGTCCTTTTTTGCTCTGCAGCGAGAGAGGACTGACTGCGACTGTGTGCGGTTTGCAATAGTCACCCCACTGTTGCAGCTTAGCAGCTTTTTAGCTATATTTAGCGACTTTTCAGACAAAAAATCAGAATCGGCAGGTCAGCCTTTTAAAGGCCGATGATCAGCCAGAAGACTGCAGTTGGTGCATCGCTATTCCTGGGTCCTCCCTTATCCTGTCTTCTGATCAGCTCACCCCATCGCAGTCTGAGAAGTTTGGCCTGTTGAGTCATTTCTGGGATGATTTGACCAAATATTTAGGATCATTTTCCTGGCATTTTCAGGTTTCTAGTAGTAGCAGACAGACTATTAAAGCTGTCCCTGAATTTCAGAGATCATAATGCCATGCAGTCTTGCACGTCACCCACAGCATCACTCATCCTCCGCTATACTTAACAGCAGGTGTGAGGTACTTCTCCACATATTCATCGTTTGTTTCGAGCCAGACCCACCTGGAGCGTTTGTTGACCAAAAGGCCACGTAGAGCTTAGTAAACGCCGCGTTTGCATTTATTATTCTTGGACAAAAGAAGTTTTTCCTTCCGAAAAACCAACCAGTTGCCCTTTTAGAACTATTTGGATCTATTTGGAGATTTGTTGAATCCAGATGCCTCACTTTGTTGTTGAGCTTTGCAGATCGTTTCACTTCTTCAACTCAGGCTGAGAACCTGAGTTGAAGGGTGACTCAAGGGACCTCTAGACTTACAAGCTTGGACAGAGAGGGGAAATAACTGCGAGACTGATGATGCAGAGGGGATCTGATGACCTCATCTGGAGCACATGCAAAAATTTATGTAGACATTTTAATTATGACAATAAAATATAATTTGTTTTGCAATTTCTCATGTTTCCCTAATATCTTGCAGACCTCAGACTTTCTGTCCTTAAGCATGACTTTGCTGATAGTTTGAAGAACAAAAGGACCTGACTGTTGTTTCTATTTCTGAACTACGTCTTCACATGCATCTTGATGAATGGATGTTGTAATTTTCAGAGGCTTAATTTCATGTTCTTGTAATCGCCACACCCTAAAGTTGACATTTGCTTTGCAATAAAAAAAAAAAAAACAAAAAACAAAAAAACTCCACACAGAGCTTCACTTGGAGATTGTAGTTTACAGGAACAAGGAACTGCTTGTGCTTAGCTGCAGCTCCCAAAGATCAATGTCAGAATTCCTTCTCCTATTTGTTGGTTTTATTTAATCAATACTGCTAATGTGCCTGACAACAACACCCATCCGGCGGGATCAATTTTGCAGTCAATGCTGGACTTTTAGCTGTTATATGCACAAACATCCGGATATAGAGGAGCAATACCTTCTCTATCCCCATCAAACGTTTCTGCACAGACGCCCTGAGAGACGGAAAGCTTCCAAGTGGCTTTTTGAAGCCTAAGAAAGTATGCCACAGCCTCATTCTCAAACTCTCTCTTCTGCTCCTGAATTATGCATGGGTTTCTTAGGATTTAGCAGATTGAATCCTCTTCTTGAAAGTGTTAGCAGAACCATGTTGGGCGGTGTCCCTCAGAATGTTTTTTTTTAGGCCATTTGAGCACTTGAGTGGCTCACTAGTTGACCAACGAAGGGACACTCTCAGTTTCAGAACCCATCCTGGGTATTTCTATGGTAACATGAGATTTTAACTGAGGTTTTTCAGTGTTTGGTTAACAATCGAAGCATGTAATTCATACTTCAGTTAAACATTTGCTGATTTAGTTTATAATAGGAAGTTCAGTGTTGACCATATCGGAAAATCCTGATATTTAGAGCTCCAATTAACTCGTACTTCAACTTAGATTTATGTCATGATGCATCCGTGGGGAATGAATTTCCATGATTATCCACACTATAATGGGAAAGTAAGTACACCCTTGCTGCTTCCATGGGATTTAAGAGGGAAAGATGCCACCACGATAACAAGTTTTGCTGTATGATAAATTGTCCCAGTAATTATTGCGATAAACGACAAATGTATAATAATGCAAGTTTGTCCTCTCAAAGACCAATAAACTTTAATTTTGTAAAGAACACTTATCCCTGGAACTGGGAGATGTTTTAAATGTCCAAAATAAGACACGACAGCCAAAAACAATAAATAAAAAGGAAATAAAACCCACACACAACCGAAACCATAAATAAAATGGATTATAAAGTCTCTGTAAAGAAAAATTGCCCTTCAAAAAAATATTAATCATCAGAGTAGAAATTATCAAGTTCATTTTAATTTATCCTTCGATTAATTGAGTAATTGCTTATTGTGGCAGCTTCAGTTGCTACTGCTGTCACGTATCAATCTGGAAAGGGTTATGAGGT
This sequence comes from Anableps anableps, assembly GCA_014839685.1. NCBI lineage: Eukaryota > Metazoa > Chordata > Actinopteri > Cyprinodontiformes > Anablepidae > Anableps > Anableps anableps. Next base: position 6,193,784 of record CM026076.1, on the reverse strand, counting down.
CATTTTAAACAATTTGATGTCCATACCTTTGCAGCATAAAGTATTTTTAAGTGGAAAAGCGAGCTGTCAATCCTCCAATGAGCAGAGAATTCAGCAAATTCACCCATAATCAGAACCTTCAAAGCTCTGAGAAATTGCAGAAAACCCAAGAGATTCACCTCAGGGTCTACTTGCTTGTTTGGAAGGAGATGAAGAACATGGCAGCATGATTTAGGCCTAGTCCACACGTAGTCGGATATCTGAGAAAACAAATACGTTTTTATGCATTTCCGTCTTTCATCTACATGAAAACTCCATTTAATATCACCGAAAATGATTTTTTATAAAAACTCTAACCACAGTGGAGATTTGAGAAGACTCTGTATTTGTGTTTGCGTGTGTGCATTGGAAAACAGAGATTCAGGGTCCCACGCATTACAGCATATCCACAAACTCCTGGCGTCATGTTTCATTCCTAACAGGAAGTTGTGTTTGTGTGGAAGCAATCTGATTGGCTGACATAGGTTATAGCTTTGTGCTACACTGCCCCCTATGGGTTTGGCATGTTTAAAACAACACTCAGGGGCAGATTTGTTCGGGTTCATGTGGACGAAAACTTTTCTAAAACCGATCCTTTGTGCAGTTTTCTTAATGATGGGGCGGAGATATTAGTTTTTATAAAGACTTGGCTATGTGTGGACAAGGTCTGAGGCATCTGAATGAACCACAAGACCTCTGGAACAAAGTCTATGAGACAATGAGAGGTTCTGCCAAAATGCAAAGAGTCAAGTTCAAAGAAAACCGTCTTAAAACCACAAGCAGGCGAGACGGGTGAAGTGTCTTCCCCTAGGACACGACGACAGAGGATCAAGCCGTTTGTCTCACACATCAGGTGGAGGTTTGCCTGAACTGGGTCAGCAGGAGGACTGTGGTCCCAAATGGAGCAGCAAACCTGCAGCAAAATGAAAGTCCAGACCTCAACCTGATTGAGATGCGCTGGTGGGACCTTAAGAGAGTTGTGCGGGAATAATGTGAAACAGTGCTGTGAAGAAGACTGGGTCAAAATTCCCTGACAATGATGAGAGACTGGAGGCAGGGTGTCTGGGCTCTTCCCTCGAGGAGCCCGGTCATCCGGGGGGGGGGCTCAGAGAGGCGCGGCCGAGGGGAGCCAGTCGATGTGGCTCGGGATTCTTGTTAGGACGCCTCCCTGGTGAGGTGTTTCTGGGAAGAGACCCAGAGGAACACCCAGGACATGCTGGAGGGCTGGCCTGGGAACGCCTTGGGATTCCCCCCGGAGCGGAGGAGCTGGGCCCCAGCTGCTGGGGAGGGGGGGAAGTCTGGGTCTCTCTGCTGAGGCTGCTGCGCCCCGGCACCCGACCCCAGATGAAGCGGAATATAACGGAGACTGTTAAGCCTGGTTCTACACAACAATGAATCATAGGCTGCACTTAGTTTCATTAATCCAGTACTCAAAAGCTAAATGGAAACTTTTACAACTTCTAATGATGTAACGCTTCAGCTTCAAGCAGATCTGTGGGCCTGTCGTCCGTAAGAAATGTCCAGGAAGGAAAAGAGTAAGTGCAACAAGGTTTTAAAGTCTTTGAGTGATCAACCGGTTGAGGTTGTTGACGTTTCTCTCTCTTGATTTTGAGCCAGCTGGAGAGTGACGGCTCTAGAGAAATTACCGTAAAGGTTTCATCCCGCTCAAGAGTAAGAACGCCTCTCTTCTCAGAAAGAGAGATGGAGCACGAAGAGGAAAATTGTGTCCCGTGGCTCTGAGAGCGTTGGGGATTTCCTGCTCCTTGTCACGTGCTTCTATTAGGACAAATAACTAGTTCCTGACCTTTCCTGGGTTTTCAGTGGTGCAGATTACTTGAGGTCATGGGACCAGTGGGGGTATGTACATGCTGTTGCGGGACGAGTTAGCAACTCAGACGCACAGGTTTAAACGGAAGCCCCAGAAATCCGTGGGAAAAGTTATTTTTGGGAAAAAGAAACGCTGGTGCACTCGGAGCATTCCTATAATGTTACACACTGCAAAGCGAAGCAGCCATGTCAGCTCCTTCTGTATAATGAGTCTGTTGGGAGCAAAGTAAACATTAGGATTAACCTTCACAGAGTTGCATTTGTCAGCCTTTATGTCTCAAATGGAAGAACATTATTGCTTTGAAGATGTTCTGCTCACAGACAGGAACCAGGCGTCTGCAGCAGTTACTTCTTTTTTTTTTTTTTTTTTTTGCGTCTTTTAGTCGCTGATTTCATGTGGAACGTTGCTCGACTCTGCTGGAAAATGAATGTCGCTCGAAATCGGTGATTTTTTATTTTTTTTTCCCCTGCGTGTTTTACTCCTTCAGATGAGTTTTCTCATTTATTAAGATTAAAACAAAATTCCCAGAAGGAAGCTGTAAACTGTCACATACAGGGGAATTACAGTAAATCAGAATACGATCAAAAAGTTAATTTAGTTCAGTAATTTACTTCAACATTTAATGCTCATATATATTTATTACATGCAGTGACATAGTTAGATTATTATGGCATACAGCTAACCAATAAAAAGATAGATTTTCTTTTTTTTTTTTATGTCAAATTGTTTTACGACATACAAAATGACAAGGAAGACTGCATACTTGACAGTTGTCCAGGAGACAGTCATTGGTAAAGAAGCTGGCTGGTGACAGAGAGCTGTACCCAAGCATATTAAAGGAAAGTTGAGTGGAAGGAAAAAGTGTTAGAGGGATAGACAAGTGCATATATTGTACAGTTCATGGACACACTTTTTAGTAGGGTGACGTTTTTATCCTGGGAAAGCTATTTTTAAAAAATTGGCAGAATTTTAAGATCCTGGCTTACTTTTTTCCTTCCACTTAACTTTCTGTCGATGTTTGGGTACGTCACTCTGCAAAAGGCCAACTTCTCTGACTATGAGCTTTTGCTGTGGTTGTCACTGGCTGTCTGTGGGACAGCTGTCAAGTCAGTAGCCTTCCCCATGATTGTGTGGACCACAAAATACATCACTGTGTGGAATGAATCTATAACTTTTTGAGTTTAATATTTGACCTAAATGAACTTCTTTGATGATAATCTGAGTTGTACTTTTGTTTGACTTCTTGTTCCTGCAGTTAGAGTCGTTTTTAAATTGCCCTTCTGTTAATTACGGGCTGTCTTGGATTGTGAAAGACTCAAGTAAAGTATAAATAACTTTGTCTTTGCTGCACACACAGGAGGAACCAGGTTATCTAACAGAGACTACAGTAATTATAGTCTTTAGTTTTGAGTCGTTTGTTCTAGAGGAATATAAGGAGGTTAAAGCAGCTGAGAAATGTTAGGAAAATGTATAAATCTTATTGTTTCAGATCATCTGATCAGAGATTTTCCAGCAGCCTTTAGCTGTAATTACAGGCAACAAAGAGTGGAGCATCCTGCTTTAAGCTGCAGCTGCAGCAGGTCTCCTCAGTGGAGATGCTCTTTATCTTTGTCTGATTTGTGACGGGTAATTAGACTCTGGCATGAAACACCCTACATCAGCGGTGTCTAACTCATTTTTGTTTTGGGCCATATCAAGCTCATGAATGGTCTTAAAGGGCCGGTTGTGGCAGAATCTATTGATAAAACCCATAACAAACCGTTACAATAATAAATAGCTGTCCCTGGATCCGATAACTTCTTGTTTTGAGATCTTTTCACACTGATCAGTCCCTCAAGGATTTCGCGATTGTTTTTATTTTTTGCAATCAAAATCACTGATTTTGTTGTTCTTATTTAATATTTGCTTATGTATGTTGGTAAATGTGATTTTTGTTACTCGCCATATCGATCATGGACTATAACTTGACATCTGGACAGGCCGAGGCAGCAGAGTAGCAGATGTACGTAATACTGTCACCTGCAGGTGGGAGCGAGCATCACTTAAACCCCACCATTTTTGTGTAAAATTTGCAATAAACTCAAAGTTTTGTATTAGTGCAAAAAAAAAAAAAAAAAAAAAAAAAAAAAAAAAAAAAAAAAAGCCAGAGATCTGTTGTTTTTGGGTGAATTTTCATGAAAACCTGAAGGGACTGATTGATGTAATTTGGCATCTGGAGTTTAGAGGGCCACATAAAAAGCTATGGCGAGCCGGATTTGGCCCCCGGCCCTTGAATTTCACACGTGTGCCCTGCATTGTTTGTTTGTCAGGATGCTCTGTTGTTTCCTTGTTAGACGTTTGTTCAACGTTTATAGGTGAAGCTTTTCTGGAAAATATTCGGTGCCTTTTTTTTTCTTTGTGAAATCGTTGCATGCAAGGAAATAAATGGAATGGATTAGCTTTTAATCAGTTCTTTCTTCTCTGGTTGGCACCTGCTGCTAATTATATGTGATTAAACAGAGATGAGGTCCAGCTGTTCGAAGAAGTCAAGAGTCTTAATTGTACAAAGGTATCAGTCTGGGGAGGAATAGAAAAAAAGTGCTTCAGCAGTAAACAGTGGATCCCCAAGTATGGAGGGGGCGACAGACCCCCCACAAATAGCTGAAATCCACAGAGAGACAAGAGACGTCTTCACAGTCTGAAAAGGTTGAGTGGAAAAAATGTGGCCAGTTTGCTTACTGATAAACTCCTACCATGCTGACCTAAAAACAAAAGGTGCCTCAGTAAAATATTATTATAAAATATGCTTTATGTATTTTTCCCACCACAGCGTCAGGCCCTGTTTTGTTGATGCATTTATCAGCTGCAAATGCTGGGACTTCTCGGTTTTGATGGATTTAATGAACAGGAAAAAGCCCAGATTTTTTTTCCGTAGGAGCTGCTTGTTCAGATCGAAAGGAAAATATTCCGATCCCGATCTGTTGCATCTCCAAAGCAAATGCTTAGTCATGCATACGTAGTTTCAGTTTGAATTTTCAAGGATTTCGTGATTCTAACTTTGTGCTGAAGAGACTTCGGGTTGTGGTGCTGAGTTTGCTGGTCTGTGTTGAGTAACACATGGCAGAGGTGTGAGTGGGAAAGCAGCTTTGTCAGAGATCCCTTCAGGGCTACTGTGGATTGCACAACGCAGCATTTTTCAGATCTGCGTGTTGTAGTAGAAAGCTGTTTGTGATGTAATGCAAAATATTCTTACGTTTGTTGAGATCGACAATCTGGTTAAATGCGTGCAAAAGCTAGTTTTAGTGAGACCACCCTGTCGTTCGTTCTCTCCTGACAGATGCTGAACCGCTGCATGAGGGGTGTGAGTTCTGCTCTCTGATGCTGTGAGAGGGGAAAAAGGCTTTCGACTTATACAGCTGTGGTTTCTGAGTGCCATAATTTCCTGTCTTCTGGTGACACAAATCCCAGCTGACTGCAGTGATGATTCACTGTTCAAGCTTTGGCTGCATAAATTCTATCATTCGGATACATCTGAATAAATGGGAAAATTATTCAAACATTTATTTCAGTGGAGCTCATATCACAGATTCATTCCATGCAGAGCGATATGCTTTGATTCAGTTAAATTCAAAAATATTAATTTTTTTTTATTCCAAAGGGGAATTAAAGGTTGTCATAGCTCCTTTCTGATAGCAGTCAGTGTTTCAGTGAATCTGAAGAAGCCTCTGATGCAAGAGTGTTGCAGTCTCATGAAACGCTAACAGCTCAGTATCCGAGCAGCAGAGATGATATTCCACAGTAACATATCCTGGATGACACCACCAGTTGTTAGCAAGCGCTGCTAATCCACCTCATTTGCTTTTGCCGCTCCTCTTTAAGTCTCTATCTGGCCTTATGGTTAGAATGTTTTTTTTTTTTTTTTTGCAGGACTTTTCTGTCAGGCAAAAGATTGAGTCACATGCAGACCTCTTCATTAAGTTTTGTGACTCACTGCTAACTTACCTTTGCTAACCAGTTAGCTTTTTCTGCTTCTGTCATTGGTATGTGCAAATTTACCACCAGTTGACTGGACCAAGTTCGTACATTTTTTTTTTTTTCAGATATAAGTCTTAAATTTCATTCATGATGGTCTTAAAAAGTCTGAAATTTGAGTTGGTGAAACCTGCAGAAACCCTGATCATTTATATTGAGCTTTACTAAGAGCGCTGCAGCACACTGTGGTATCCAACTGATAGAAAAAGGTTTTCTTGAGATCTGAGGATCTTCTTTAGGGGTTTCGGCTGAGATGGTGCTTTGCTACTTTTGAATAATCATTTGCATATTATTCTCATCACACTTTAATCAAAGCAGATTGTATTTGGGTACCAAATCATTTCTTGAACGCTTGATTTATCCAACTCTAACAGTAGGTCAGTCAGTTTGTCACATGAAGTAAGGCGATTGGGGGTTTGATGTCCGGGATGTTCGGGATGCCAAACAGTGGGGTATGAGTTTTTCATTAACTGCTGATCTTCAGGGATTTTCCCTTCCAGCCGTCTTACAGATTCACAGAGAATCTCCCCCAAAGAAATCCAGGTCAACATCAGCTGGACCGAGGAAAAGGACTCGTTGTGCGCTCAGAAACAGTTTTTCCATGTCTTGGTTGAACTGATTGATTAAGGGGGAAACTGGCCAATTTCAGTCACTGAACTCTTGATTTGTGCATCTTTTTTTTTAAAAAAAATATATATATATATTCAGCAGAGTTTTAGGGAGTTTGTATCTTAAAACCTAATCTGACTGAGTAACCTAGAGAGACCCAGAGAATTAAGAGAAAGGAAATAAGACTCGAGATTAAAAACCACTTCAGATAAGGGTATCAGATTCGTTGGTTGACAATTTGGTCAAATGAAATGCTCCAAAAGAAGTCGTTTTTCCATCATATAATTTTTTTCCGTTATTGAATGGTTTTTCTTCTTCACTGCAGTGTTGAAGCAGGTTTATTTAATGCTTGATTTAGTTGAAATTCTTGCAAACCTACGTTTCCACTCGTCTAACTTTGAAGGATAATTCTTCAGACAGAAAGCACAGATTCTCCCTTTGAATGCGTTAAGTGGATCAATCTGAATGCATAAATATGGTAACAGTAGGCTTTGAAGTTTTACACAGGTGGGTGATCTTTCTTCTTGCCTTTTCCTGTAAGTTAATTTGTCTCATGGTGATACGCATGTAATACGTGGGCAAAGAGAGCTTTAAGGAGACACGAAACACTTCATTTGAAGCATACCTCCTCCATACTTCCACCTCTTCCTCTCGATGGATGAAGACCATCTCACAGGAGCAAGCCTCGGTCTAATTTAATGTTTCAGCGCGGGTTTGCTCTAATTAATTCCTTAATGAGCCTCTTTGATGTGGAGTTGCATAAAACACAGAAGGGACCTTCCTCTGCGTCACCCGGCCCGCGCAGGGCGACTCGGAGGAAGAGTTGTTTCCGGCTTCAACCTGTCGAAGGATTCTGGGTCAGCCTATTCTCCTTCATCGGACCCCCTCCCTCCTCTTTGGACCTCCAGCTCCATCCAGCCAGGGTATTTTTAGTCAACTGCGTGCTCTCTTGAAAGCCAATAACCTCCTTTCAAACAACTTGTAAACACACTTGATCTTTCCATGCACAGGAAAACAAGACATGAAATACTTCTCCTTTATTCCTACAGCTAAGTACGGTGCATATTCAGACTTTTAATTATCACCTAGGTGGTTGAGTGCCTGCTTGTAAGAGGAAAGGTATGCAAGGACATCAAAGCAGTGGAAAGATTATGTTGGTGAAGCAAGCTTTATGAGGTTTTTGTTTCCAGGCACCTTAATGTTGTAAAACTAGGCTCAGATTTATTGCTGGATTTTTGCATTGGAAATCAGGTGATCAAACCAGCTGTTATCATGTGTTGTGGTGCAGTTTGATGAAATGATATCGACTTCTCTTCAGTAAGCAAGACAAAAGCTGCTCAATGTAAGAAGTAAACATGACATTATTTTCACCTGAAGGCAGCTGTTTTTACATCCTCTGACCCGCCGCTCCACTAGTACCAGGTTGGGACCCTCTATTGTCTCACTTCTTCGTGGGATAGAATTTGCTCCAAATTGACTTGATAGCATTGGTTGCTTTCGATTATTTAAGTATTAATGACATCATCAGTCGTTGGGAAGCTCTGCTAAGCCACCTTATTTTCTTTTGCCGCTTTGTACGGTTAGAAAGCCGGGCAGAGAGACGTTGGAAGGGATGGTTTAAACTTCCTCCTCCTCTCTCTCCTCTGCAGCCATGAAGCCTCCTTTTCAACTCTTCTGGGATTTGGGGTCATAGTTCAGGTATTATTTGAGCTTTTGAGATTCTAATCCGCTGCTCCCAGTTGTAAAAACAACGCCTTGTTGCCATGGTTGCGCATCATAACATCTGCCCAAAAGTAAGAGCAAGACGGCTCCAAACTTTTTGGGAAAACTTGGCCTTTTTGCAGACCCCAAATGCTGTTGTCAAAAATGTTTTCATTCAGACGACTAACCAACACAGTCTGGTGCTGATCGAAGTTGCTGAAATTTATACTTTTATTTTTTTAGCGCGTCAACCTGTTTGTAAAAAAGTGCACTCGGTGCCTGAGTTACCTCCAGCCTGCTTGCTTGTATAAATTCCCCAGACGTCCAGCTGTGCAGCCTCAGTTTGTCAGGCAGACTTGGGTCAAACTCACTTAACCCCACAGTGACGGCATTCGGTCTGTCTTTTAAGATTGGTGATTCAAGACTTTGTGCAGCAGTTTCTGGACAGAAAGGAAGTGTGGTGCTGCAGTCCTAGTGGTGGATACTTTTTAAAAATGGTCCCTTGTGGGCTTTTTTGATCTTAGTGTATTATTATAAACATCTAATAAAAGCTGCACATTCCAATTTCAAGTTGTATTCAAGAACTCGTTTCTTGGTTTGAAGGTTGGACATCAAATATGGCTTTTTTTTCCTGCAGTGGACTCGGATATCTGCGATTATTATCAGGCGTTACCAAGCAACCAGTGGTTGTTTAAGGCTGCTCATCTACACTCTCTCTTCTTATCAATTCTAGAGCCTCTAAGCTACAGAACTAGTTTTTATTTTGATACCCCCCCCAAAGACATTTTGCTGCTTTTTCCCAAACAAACTGAGTAAGTTGAGTAATGATGTTGGATGCAGATAATGTTAGCTAAATGATGACTAGTTAATTTTGGCCTATATATCATGTTAAGCTATATTTTTATGACGTGACGCCTCATAACTGTCTCTTAGTCAGAAGAAAGATGCAGCACCAAGCAGCCATGAGCCCACAAGTCCAGAGTGGACAGGTGCGATTACGCATTGACTTTGTAAAAACGGGAGATTTCTGCTGAGAATTATGACCGTTTTTAAAAACGCGATTTAGTGCCAGGAGCACGTTATTGTAGACTTAACTTGTAAGATTATGATCACATGATTTTAAACATATGTCGTTATCTAAAGTGGGCCGGTCTGAGGCATGAAACTCCAGGGCTGAAAATGAGTCCCACTTTGGTCCAGGTTGAAAGGGTAGGGAAATACCTATAATATTGGTAAAAACCAATTATCAGCCCAAATTTTCAGATCGGTGCATCCTTAGTTTGTTTTGTTCTTCCACCCTGGAGAAAAAGTGGTGCCTGTAAAACATTACAATATCAAAATGAAAATGAGATGTGAGTTAATTTAGGCCTATATGGAACAGAATGAGTTTCACTATGAGCGTTTGGTGGAGCAGGAAGAACACTTCATGCGTTGAACATTTGTTCCCAGCAGATCACCAATGGGGGGGCTCGAATGGGACGAGCCTCGTCGTAAACGTCACCCCTGAAACCACCGCTTTGAGTTTATGCAGCATGCTACGCCGCAGGCTGCTGGGGAATGCTAAAATACTGTCAGCAAAAGAATTTCCCACCGAAGAGGTCCAGCAGAAAGAACAGTGTGTCCATTTCAGGTCACGACCTGCGAGTCTGTGAGGGTTGTGACCCGACTCCACTGTTTCTACTCAGAGAAAAGCAGAAGGGAGTTTCCCTCTCTGCTCACTTCATCGCTGCTCTCTGTTATGGTCTTAGTAGAAAGTGGTGAAACTGATGTTTTGAATTAAGGTTAGGATAGTCCTAATTCCAGGCATATAGCTTGTATATTTAGTTTTGTAACGTGTTTGTTGTCCTGAAACTGAAAGTGAAAAACTCCTCCTTTGCAAGTGGAGTGGAGAATATTAAACAAATCTTCTTTTAGTGAGTTATTCTGGGTGCGCAGGTGTGTTTCCACTCATATTTAGTTAGAATAACCCATTTAAGGGCTGTCCTTTTGTGCCAGTAAAAGGAAATTTCTTTCCACAGCGTGCTGGACTTCAGTGTTTTGTGGTCCATTAGCTCAGCTCAAAGATTGGCTCTTTGCAAGTGGGAAACATCTTGTCACAAGACAGTCATTCCTGCAGCCCAAAGAAAACACTGATGGTGGCCTAGTTACACTGATGCAGTTGATGTTTTTATGTTGCGTTAATCTGAAAAAAGAGGTAAAGAAATTAGTTCTCTTATAAAAACTAATGTCATTGTATAGTGCTTTGTAATAGTATTCATACATCTTGTAATTTTATTACATTTTGGCATGTTTCAGCCACAAACGTTAATGTAATATTGTTGTTTTGAGACCATTTTCAAGCTATATATTGATAATGGCATAATGATGCAAGTTTGTCCTCTCAAAGACCAATAAACTTTAATTTTGTAAGGAACACTTAACATTATCACTATTATTTAATTTTCTGTTTTATTTCCAACCTTATTGTTTTATTAGTTGCCTTTATTTCATTTTTAAAAAAAATATTTTTTTGTATTTATTTAGTAATTTTTTTATTTTTCCATTTTTTTTTCCATATTCTACGTTTATTTAGTAATTTTTAAACAAAACAATAACAAAACAAAAACAATAAATAGAACGTAAATACAAACCACTCACAACCAAAACCGCAAATAAAATGGATTATTATTTCTCTGTCAACAAAATTGCCCTTCAAAAAAATATTAATCATCAGAATGGAAATTGTCAAGCTCATTTCAATTTAGCATGCGATTAATTGATTAATTGCTTATTGCGACAGGCCTTGCTGTAGGATGACAAAACATGAAAAAATTAAAAGGATGTGAATATTTTTTTCAAGGTTCTTTAATAAAATATTCAAGACTGCCCAGGATTTTGCTTTTTCTTTATTCTAAGTTTGGACAGAAGGGCAGTTCTGTCTGTACTCTGGGTATCAACAGTACAAATATTTAAATCCCTTTTTGTGAAGGCTTGGCTTTAGATTTGTTTTGCAGCACAGTCTCCTCGTTCCTCACAGGGTCTGAAAACCAGGCCATCCACTCAGAAAACGGCACACGGGCAGAGAAGAGACAAGTGAGCGAGTGAAAGTTCCTCTGAAGGATGAAGAGGAGCCGTGCAGGACGCGGGTCTATTTATACCCCTCTGTCTGCGGAGCCCCACTTTCTAATTAACTCCGAATTAACTTGTGACGAGGTGAGGGTGGGCGGCTTTGAGCCGAGGCCACAGATGTAGATGTCTCTTCTCTTATTAGCCCAGTTTGTCGGGCCTCTGAGGGCCCCCACCGGCGCTCCTCTGAGCCACCCCGGCAGGGCCGACATCTGTTCCCCAGAACCGCCTTTGCTGCACATCAGAGCTGGAACATTGAACTTATCTGGAATGATGGAGGAAAAACCTCCAAGGTTTCCTGCAGCGAGCAGGCGGTGATGACATACTTAAAGACCTGTTTGAAAAACTGTCACCGGGATGCGTTTATTGTCTGATGCTGTCATCGTATAATTAGTCGTTACATAAAATGTACCACAGGAAAGAGGTGAAAACAGGCCGTTTGTTACCAGATGGCAGCGCTGTTGGTTTCACCAGGTATAAGGGCGTAACACTGTTTGTTTGTTTCTCCATTACCATGGCGGTCAGGTAGCATCTCCATGGTTGGAACCTGTCTGTTCCTCTGTATGTCTGCGTTTGTCTCACTCTCCTTCTCTTCCTCCATCCCTGTGACTAATGACAGGCTCCACTGCTCATTTCCTTATATAGAGCCAAACTCTGTCTGATCTGGCTTAGATTGGGGCAGCGCACAAACTCACTAAGTACTGGGGTATTCAGATGCCCCTTGATAACAGTGATATCAACATTTATGGAGCATTTCCTCTTTAGCTCATTTAATTCCATGTTTTTTAATCAGCTTCGACTTGGTATGGTTTGAGATCCTCACCTTATGATCATTTAAAGTAAAAATATCATGGTTCTACCATATTGGCATAAAGATTTGTAGCAAAAATGTTTTGCGAGTCCTAATAACTTCTATTTCAAACAGAAAAACGTCAGTTATTCCATGCCGCTGCTAAACTTAAAAGCAGTACCATGAAAGTTTCTGCCCCCTTAAAGGTTTCTTCAGTTTTTTGCCACTGAAATGATTCACATCAAACAAATATAACTTAAACACACACAAAGCAGTTTCAAATGATTTCATTTATTAAGGAAAAAAATCTAATCCAAACCACCTTGACCTGGACTGGAAAAGTAAATTTCCTCCCTTGCTAATTAATGAGTAAAATGTGATTAACCTAATTTATTTTGGTTCAGATTAGTTAGCAACACCCTGGCTTGTTTACTGCCAGAATCAAGAAATCACTTACATAGTACCTGTCTTACAAAATTAAGTAGGCTAAGAGATCTCAATAAGCAACACATCATATATACCCCAATTTAAGGATTTTTGTTACTGTAGACAATCTGTCTCCTCAGTGGTGTAAGGACACAGAGCAACATGTAGAATAAAGACCTGATTTTAGAAGTTTTTAAGGAAGCAATCCTCCTATAAAATCCTCTTTACAGTCGACCTCCACCTAGTTGCATTTCTGTATCTGTGGATTTTTTTCCCGTGGAACGTATCTCCAAATTATCAGTGGAAAATTCACCTATTTTCAGATATTTTTTTATTTTTTTATTTTTTTTTTTTTTTAAGAGCATGTCTAGGGGTTGGTAAATACAGCAAAAGTCGCTAAGTTGGCAACAGTGGGCTGACTATTGTTAACCGCGTAAGTGCAGACGTGACCTGATGGGCGGGTCTGTCATTCAGCCCTCTGTCACGGCAGAGCAAAAGAGGACAGTAGCTGATTTTCAGACATTTTGCGGAATTAGTTAAGATCGGTGGATAAGATCAGTTTCACCCAAAAGTAAGGAAATCGGGGCCGAATTTTGTGCCGGACGATTTATTGGGGCAACCCCACTTGAAAGAAAATTACGCTTGGAAAGCTGAAAAATCCTGGAGCAAGGCTTTTTAACACGCTATTGGCTGGCATTCACAAAGCAGCCAATCCAGGAGCACCATCTATTTTCGTTGGTGCTGATTGGCTGAACCTCAAAGAGCGGAAATAAGGAAGACTGTAGATGTTAGCTTCTGCTGTAGTGCTAACACTGTTTCCACTGTATTATTGCATATTAAGGTATATTTGGTGTTTGAGCCGTCAAAATATGCAGTTATAAGTTTTTCTAGAGGATGTCTCAAGTATTTGTGGATTTTATCTGTTCGTGGGTGGTTGAGGTCTGGAACCCCTGCAAATATTGGATGTCCACTGTGTTCTCATGTTCAGAACCATGTGGCACATTTATCAATATGCCAGCATACGTGCAAGATAAGCACACACGTTATTATGTGTGACACATAATATTGTCAGACACATCTGTTGACCGTCTTGTTTTGTGACGTCTTAGTAGTTATACAGTGGAATAATAGTGAATGGATTGGATGTAAAGTCTGTTTACTTATTTTTGTGGGTTCCTTCTGTGAGATTAAAGTAGTAGATGTAAAGGTAACAAAAGATGGGGTTCTCCCAAGCCGATATTGATATCGTATATCGGCCCAATATCAGCTAAAATATGAGTATTGGATTAAATTGGCCTGCATCTAGACAATAAATCAATAAATCAGTAACAATATATATCGTAATAGACACATGATCAATATCAATAGATAATACGTCTGATAGAATATTCAATACATAGAATATTCACAGAACTCCGATCCAGAACCACAAAGCATTCTGGGGGATGTAGGCAGAGGAAAGCCGCTCAACCTTTCAAGGCTAGCTAAGCTAGGTTGGTGGCATCAACTGAATCACTCACTCTTAGGTTGCCTAGCAACAACTTGTTGAGTAACCGGCGCAGCAGCAGTTGAAGTTTTCGCCGCTGTGCCTCATAAGTGCTTAGTCATAAACAGCGGCGTGGAGTGAAAACTGTGGATTAAAGAGGAAAGGACACGTCACCAGTTTGGCAGTATTTGAGATATCTAAAAACACAAAAACGAATTAATAATTATCGATATCAACTGATATGAAACGCTTTATATCGTGATGCGTTTTTTTAGCCATATCGTCCAGCCCTAATCTAAACTACAAAATAAGTAATAAAAGTATGTCTGATTCGTGCTGACATCATATCGGGTCTGTAATATTGGTATCGTATTGGAAGTGAAAAAGTTGTATTGGGACAGCCCTAACCACAGGCCACATGACGTATCGGATCTATGAGGTATTTGCTTAGCTTTGTGCCTTGTTGCCATCTTGGGATACAGAGCCTACTTTTGTAATATATTTTCTCAGTAACAAATGCCAACAAAGCCTGTGAGTCCCCCAAGTTTTCTTATTATAGACTGGTCGAGTAAGGACAAACTTTCTCTGTCTCTCGCCCCCCCCCCCCCCCCACACACACACAGTCGTTCATCAGACCTAGTTATCGACATTGGGAGATCTCTCCTTAAATGGTAGACTGCCCAGGGCCCTGTGTCTGTTTCCACCACGCAGGCTAAATGAAGTCCAGGTCTGGGAATAGCCTTTTAAAGAGGAGGGGAAAGCTGGGGGGAATGCAAAATAATAAGAGTTGTAAAGGATGGTGAGAGGCTCAGGAGAGGTTTTGACTTGTAAAGATAATGTAATTGAAGAAGGTGGACGTAAAAAGTGTTCACACCTCTGTTAAAGTGGTGTTTGTCCTGTTCAGCCATGACAACAAGCAAACCTGTTTGAGGGTGAATGTACAATCACCTAGATGGCTAAGTTAGCACGCCCTTAAACTGATGCTTTGTTGAAAGAGCTTTATTCTTTTTATTTCAGCGTTATCCCAAAAGTGCAGTCATTGATGGTAAATCTGAGGAACTTTAAATCAGTTTCAGCTGTCCTGGTGGGATTTTCCTGGTGTTTTCTTATTTCCATTCTTATGTTAAAGGTAAATATTGAAAATAAACAACGAAGCCCAAAATTATTCATGCTGCTGATGGAATATGGTTTCAAATATTTTTGAATTTTAATCTAAATCTGCAAGGGGTAGGAATAAGTTTGGGCTTCAGCTTATAGGCTACTAACAAAAAGTTGGGAGACTTTTGGCTTTCGGGTGAAATTTCAACCTAAAATGCACTAAAACGTTTACAGGTGACCTGCTCTAACCTTTTAAATGCACGTCTCCAACTGTTCAGTGTTTCAGTACTTTTTGCACAACTTGCTGTTCTCTAACTGGGACCTAAAACTCACAGCAGGTGTTTAATCCACGAATCGACCAATGAATGTCCTGGTTGGTATTTAAACACTCCTCCTCATCAGAAACTGGTCAGAGAGGTTGCTAAGGGGCTGACAGCAACACTGAGGGAGCTGCAGACATTTCCAGGAAGTTCTGCTTGTGTTTCTACCTGGGTCAGCTATCTTAAGGAGTAAGTTTGCAAGACCAAATATTTTTTCTTCCCAAGAAAGCATCCAGTCCTGGTGAAAATCTCCCACAACTTAGTGGGACAATGTTTTTACAGTCAGGTGATACCAAACCTGAGCTTTTAGGCCACTATTCCAAAAGATGTGGCACAGTACTTACAGTGAAACACAGTGGTGGCAGAATCATTCTCTGGGGTCAGTGGGAGTTGAGGGTTTTCTCAAGGGGGGTGAAATTTTGAACATTCTGACCAAAAACCTTCAAGTGTCTGCAAGAAAGCTGACGAAGGACTTCTCTCGAAGAACTTGTCAGGGGTGACCTGAAGAGGCCTGCGAGTTAGAGATATTCTCCTAATCTGAGAGATTTGGAGAAGACCTTTCCATTGAGTGTTGGGATTTTATCAAAAGTGTCTTTGATTAAGTATTTAAGGGTGTCAACACTGAGTTACTGGAGGTGAAGTAATTCTAACACGCCTGTCCCTTTAACAGAGAGCAGCAGCCTGAGGTGTCTTTTCTTCTTCTTTCTGATTTCCTCGTAGCGGTCACTTCCACTGAGGTGTTGAACATTTAGGGAAATGGAAATTAAAATGAGAAGACTTTTTAAATTGTTAAATTGCTATCATTTCTTGTTTTAGTAAGTTCCACTTATTGTATTTTCCTTTTTCTTTCAGACTGAACATCTGCAGAGCGTATGGCTGAAAGAATTTTTTGAGGTAAGACATAAACTCCAATATTCAGCAATGATTTCACTGCAAACACAAAATCTTGTAAAAAAAAAAAAAAAAAAAAAAAAAAAAAAAAAAAAAAAAGTATTTTTGTTCTAGTTTCTTGTGCAAATATCTTGAGTACAGTTGAAATAAGACAAAACTAACTTACAAGTAACTTTTCAGCCAGAAATAGGAGCTTGTTTTAAGCAATTAACTGCTTAATATTGGTATAAAAGTTCTAGTTATAAGTGAAATAATCTACCAGTTGAACAAGACATTTTTCCCATATTATAAATTAAAATCTCTTGTTCCACTGGAAGATCATTTCACTTATAACTAAAACGTTTTCATCAGTATTAAGGAATTATAGACTTAAAACAAGCTCCTGTATCTGCTGAAAAGTCACTTGTAAGTTAGTTTTGACTTATTTCAAGTGCATTCAAGATATTTGCACCAGAAACTAGAGCAGAAATACTTGGTAAGATTTTGTGTTTTTGCTGTATTCAGTAGTTTTCAGATGCAAAGCAGTAATAGAGTGTAGAGATAAAGCTTCTGTTGGAGACAGCATTATCCAGCATGCAAGAGGACTAGTTTTAGTTTTTGTGGTTCCGTCCATCAGGGCTTAGATTTATCACTCAGTGGAACGTCCCTTCTGAGTGTTTTCCTCCCATTAAAAACCACCTTGATTATGCATAAATCTGGATCATGTCTCAGGTTTTTTTTGGTCACAAAACAGTTTGAGTTTGTATCTGAGATTGTTAATGCTGTACATAAAACACTTTGTTGTATTTCCTGATATTTGTACTAAAAATCTTTGAAAAAGATTAAGATTTATGGTTCAATTTGAGGAACTTTTGCAGGATTATATATAAGGATTGCATAGAAATAGATTAGAATATAAATGAAAAGAGTAACTTAACTTAAAAAAAAATGATGCCTTTTTAAAATGTCCTTAAAACTGAGTGAACCCAAGATTTTTTCCTTGTTTTGATATGCTGCACTCCCTCATGGTAAAACTCCCTGAAGATGTTTTCCTTTGACTTTTTCTGATCGCAACAAAGTGACTTTCCATGGAGCTGTTGGCTCCAAACCCTGGTTTATTGTGGTGCTGTGTGCACTTTGTCAAAAACAGTGGAAATTGAAAACCCAGGAGAGTTTTATCATCTACAGCAGAGGATAACAAAGTCAAAGTGATGTTTTTAAGAAAATTGTTTGTCAAAGATCTGAGACAGGATTTCCATTGGGGTTCAGACATTTGAGCTTCTAATCCACGCAGAAGAAGAGTGTTTTGACCCATGCTACCTGAATCAAGTCAAGTTTATTTGTATAGAACATTTCAGCAGCAAGGCAATTCAAAGTGATTCACATCATAAAAACATCAATCAAGTATACAGCAGAATCATCGAGCAAATATCAACGCATCAAAATCTTAAAGCTCATCGAGCAAGGTGATCAGGAATCAGGTTGTCCTTCTTTACTTTGGAGCCAGTGATCTACAGCAGGGGTCTGCAACCTTTAGAAACTAAAGAGCCTTTTGCCCTCAGTCCAGCGACATAAAGCTCGTTTAAAGCCGCAAATGTTACATAAGCTTTTGTGAGAAAAACAACTTAAAATGCTTACTAAATATTTACAATGGGAAATTTGAGGTCATTTTTAAAGAACCCAAATTTTCGTTATGTTTTTTTTAGGTTTTAAAACAAAGACAAACATGAAACATTTACAAAAATAGGATTGATACAGTTTCTTTAATGGGATGTTGAGGTTTGTGGAAAATGATGTAAACAAAAAATGCACTTAGTTTCCAATGTAATGATTAGAAAAAAATGATAGATATTTATGATACTTGCGTCATTTTGTTGTGGAAATTTAATGCAGGATTTAGTCCATGCAAAAAAACTGCTAAAATCTGCATTTGTTATAACTATGTTTGGGAAATTTTGTTGGTTCTGCAATTTTTTTTAACCAAATTATTGGCTAATTATGAATTAATGTTTGAGTAAAATCAATCAATCAACTTTATTTATACCATTAGGTAGATTTGGTTACAGACAGGGAAGTTTACATCGACACAACAAGAAATACGAATATAACATGATTCAAAAAGGCCCAATGCTCAATACTTCAATTTATATATATATATATATATATATATATATATATATATATATATATATATATATATATATATATATATATATATATAATATATATATATATATATATATATATATATATATATATATATAATATAACAGAAATAAAACAATATTTAAAAAAAAAAAAAGAAAAAAACTATGCTAAATCGACCTTTGGAAGCTTATGTCCACAGTTCCTATATCTGCGTCCAGATGGGAGGAGCCTGAACTCGTCAAGCAGAGGACGAGACCCATCTTTTAGGATGGATGTGGAGAACCTCTGCACCTGCCTGACATACAAGGATTCTGGGCTTAGCTGCATGTCACCCGTCAGCTTACTGGACCCTTTTACTATTTGTTTTTAAGAGTTAAAATACCAAACCAGGACGTCAAGCAGAAACATAAAACCGATTCAATAAAAGCTCGATAAAATAAAGTCAGCAGGGTTTTGTCAACTTGGAAGGAAGAGAGTTTCCCAAATGCTGGTTCCCTTTCTTATAGACAGCCTCACAGTTTGCCTTAAAGGTCAGTTTACTGTCAATAACTCTGCTCAGATATTTGTAGGAATCAACAACTTCCACAGTGTGACCCTTTAGAATAGCTGTTTCCTGTGCTTGAGTGTTTTCTAAAATCATTGAGCATGTCCTTAGTTTTCAAGATATTTATCTGCAAATAGGATTCATCACACCACCGAACGAAGTCGTCTACCACAAGGCTGTGGCCTGTTTCTTTTCCGTTAAGCAGGCTAACAATGACTGAGTCATCTTAGTACCTTCTAGAATCAGCTTGTAGGTGCACAAATCCCAGTCCACGCCTGTCAAACTTTTATCTTCAAGATATTTCAGTGTCTAAAGATTTGGGTTGAAACTGGGAGTCTCCATCTGCTTGTTGTTTTTGTGTCGATGGGATGGATTCCTTCATGTCTCTTGAACTTTTCCCCGTTTTTTTTTTTTTATTTTTTCAGGTTACAACCACAAAGACTGACACAAAGTAGTGCATAATTGTGAAATAAATGGAAAATAATACAAGGTTATAAAAATTAAATGAAAAGAACCTCTTTTACTTGAATGGCGTTAAATAAAATCCAGTGGAAGTGCATTGAATTGAATTGCAAGTAAGTGGCTTGAGAAGTCACCTCACTAGCAAATTTATCTCAGTATAAACCTGCAAAACCGAGTTTCAACCTTCACACAAAATTGTACTTGTGTTGGGCCGCACATCACCCTGAACACACCATCCCCACCATGAAACACGGTGGTGGCCGCATCATGCTGTGTGGATGCATTTCTTCAGCAGGAACAGAGAACCTGGGCACAGATGATGACAACCCTCAACATACCCGCAGAACTACAGTGGACTGGTCGAGATCAATGCTTATGGATGTGTTAGAGTGGCCTAGCCAAAGTCCAAACAGAAGTCTAATCGAGAATGTGTGGGGAAATTTGAAAGTTGATGTTCTCAGACTCTTTCTATCCAATCTGACTGAGCTTGCACTGCTTTCTAAAGAAGAATGGGGAAAACTTTTCAGTGTCTAGAAAGCTGAGAGAAACTTTACCCCAAAATACCTGCAGCTGTGGTTGCAGTAAAAAAAAAAAAAAAAAAAGTTAACTTGAGTTGCTTGTAGATGGGGTTTTTTTGTTGTTGTTGTTGTTGTCCCATCACAATAAACATCATAAAATCACGGTAAAACCAGTTAAAGTTGGTGGTTATAACAGGAAAAGATGTGAAAAAGCTCGAAGGCCACTTCTGGAAGCCACTGTGCACTTGTTGAAATTGAAAACACGGAGAGATTTGCTCTTCAAAGAAATCCTTTATTTCCTGCTAATAAAAAAGAAACAATGATTTCTGCGTGTGTTCTGTTTCTGTGGGCGTGTGCTCTGCCTGCGTCTTCAGTTGTAACGCGCCGGTGACCTCAAACTCTGCAGATCACCAGTGTGATTTCCTTCTCGCTTCCCAGCTATAGATGAGAGCTGAAGCGCAGATGTGTAGAAATAACTCGCTTTTCAGGCAGAGTGATGATGATGTCGCTGGGAGCTTGTCGTTTTTCAGGACCTAATTGCCTTTTTTTTTTTTTTTTTTTGACAACAAGTGTTTGAGCTCAGTCATGTTTCGTATCACAGCGCTTCATCTGCTGAGGAACCCCTGACTAACCACAACTCTTTCCACTGGGTTAAGAGAAGCGAGGCGGCTGTCAGAAAGTGCTGCTCAAAGTGATAGAAAAGAGAGATTGAGTGAGCTAATTAAGCAGAAACAGACATTTTAGAAGTTATATTAATGCACACATCAAATGGATGGAATTTTCCTAAGAAATCTGTTTACTTTCTAAGCATTTGATCAGTTTCGAAAGCCCATTTTTGTCTGGCCATGAGGCTAATGTTGGATTTCAGAATGAGGTCCATTTTGCAGAGGTTTGCAGATGATCCATCACAGAGCCAGCGCAGAAACACACAGCACACACTGAGGGCGGTTAACCTGTTGTTGCCTGGTTGAAGGAAGCGACGGCGGTAGAGAAACCCACTCTCAAAGGTCTCAGCTGGAGACGAAGCATCAAATAACTGTGCTGTTACTTTGTAAAATGAGAAAACCAATCTTTGGGCAGCGATCAAAATCTGCAGGTTTTCTCTTTTCTTTGTTTCTGTTTGGTGATTTAGAAGATCTAAAAAAATCAGATTTTTTTTTTTCTTGTTTAGTAATTGTCATGAAACAAAGGCTGCAACTAATGATTGTTTTAGTAATTGATTATTCTGACAATCGATTAATCAGATAAAAAATTGGCACATTCTGCAGATTTTTCATTTAGCCACTTTCGCCGCGATGGTGGCGAAGGTGGTAGGAGTTCGTCCCGTAATCGGCGGGTTGCTGGACGGGCTGTGATGAAAATGTAATTTCTCCCCTGGGGGACTAATAAAGGCATTCTTCTTCTTTAAGCCTTTTTTTTAATACAATATTAGAAATACATTTTAAAAAAATCAACAAATAATTAAATTCCTTTTAAAATAAGAAAATAAACATTTTATTGCCTAAAATGCAACAACATAGCATTCCTTTAGTGAACGCTTGGTAATTTGTAGCAAAGGAAGCATCCACAGCGAATAAATATTTCTAACATTAACATGTGAGAAGCTCAGCTCTTCCTGTTATCTGTTGATTAATTATTGGAATAACTGATTAATAATTGGAAAGCAAAAGGTGCTTCATAGGAGATTTTGTTTTACAGAATTTGAACAAAGTGAAGCTAAAATTAGGCCACTTGAGGAGTTCTGGCTAGAAGATATTTACAGATTTTGTACAGTTTTGGCTTCATTACTGCTCTGAGGTTGTTGTTCTTTCAGCAAATGGCCTTTTTTGAGTCTGTTTACTCCAGTTAACGATTAATCGATTGCTATATAAGATGATGATAACTGATTCATCACGATTAAGTGTTTCAACCCTACATGAAACCAAAACTCACTTTATTTTCTTGGTCAGTAAAACCATCAACAAACAATGACTCATGTCGTGTCGTTTGTTTTGAGTTTAGTGTGGCCTCTTCCTTTCTGAGTGGCCTTTCAGTCCATGCCGGTGTTGGACTTCTCTCCTACCAGCTTCATCTAGCATCTCCACAAGGTCTTTTGCTTCAACTCTGGGGCCGATTTGCACATTTCCTCCCGTTCTTATGGCATCCCAACAGACGCCTTCAGTGGCACCTTCAGGCCTCTGAAAAATACACCCAAGGATGAGCCAGACTTGTGAAGGTTCGAAGTTCACATCCTGATAGCTTGGCTGATTTTTTTTTTTTTTTTTTTTTTTTTTTTTTTCCCTCTGATGTCACATAAAGAAGCAGTGAGTTTAAGTTGCTTTAATGTCAGAAATTGAACAAAAACATTATTTTTCTTTCTTTCTGTTTTTTTTTGGTATTACCTTGAAGTTGAACATCCAGTTAGGGTTAGAAAGTAAAAGTCCAACCAACTGGCCAAAGATGTCATCAGCAAGCAGAGTTTGAGTGCATGACATCTAAAATGTTAAACCCTAGCACATACTGCCGTCATGCAGTCCTCATCACGGTTGCACAGTTCGATATGTTGTGCAGAAGAATCCCTCCAGCAGACATGGAAGCAGCGGATCCAGAGTTAATTCATGCAGGCTCATCAGTAGTTGTGCAATTCTTGCGTCACCGGTGCAACACCCATGCGTTGCTCAAAACAGGCCAAAAATAATCGTGTGATTGTAGCATGTAAACGCTCCGGCAGCCAGTGAGTTGATGAGAACAGGTTTTGAAGGTTGAGTCAGTGATATTTTCTCAGCAGGAAGTGGTTTGACCTAGCGCAATTTTCCATTCACCGCTTTATTGAAGAAGAAAAGCACAGAGGAATGGGTGTATATGAGGCAGAAATGAACTTTCTATTCATGATTTTAGATGTTCGTCATAAAATAGCCCTCTCATTGCTGTGATGAACGGGTTAATTGTTGGATAGATTCATGTTTTTTTTTAAGAAAGGATATCCTCTAGGTGTTTACAGCCAGTGCAGTGGTTTGCTGCAACAGATTGTGTGTAAAAGTTAGTTGAATAATAACTGTACAGTATTTTTTGAAGACGATTGAGATGATTTTTTTTTTTTTTTTGCCTGCAGGGTAAAGCAGCAAGCACCTTCTGAATAGATTGATTTATTTTCATCCTTCTGCAACCCAGTTGTCACTTTCAAG
This sequence comes from Anableps anableps, assembly GCA_014839685.1. NCBI lineage: Eukaryota > Metazoa > Chordata > Actinopteri > Cyprinodontiformes > Anablepidae > Anableps > Anableps anableps. Next base: position 6,170,686 of record CM026076.1, on the reverse strand, counting down.
TTGACGAATGTTGCTGAGCCTTAAGCAAGCAGATGTCACAACCAACTCATCACAAAACAGCCTGAAGTTTCCATCCACTCACCAGATCTCAGATTAATGCTGAACTTTTATTGAAATGTTCCTTTTTGAAGGCAGAAGGCTAAAAATCCTTAATGCCCCTGATGAGTGGACCTAAATTCTCTGCTTAAATGGTTTTTACAGGTCGGCGGTATGGAGACAGGGAGAGTTTCGGTCATCAGTCTCTGTTCATAATGCAGTTTTTTCTAGGAACTGAGCTACCATGCGTGCCGATTTTGCATCATTTGTTGCTAACTTCGATGCGTTCATCTTTGCTGCAGAGAAGTGAATAAAACTCTGTCATTCAATTCATTTCAGAAATACTTTATATATCCCAAAGAGAAATTAAATGTTGTCGTCGCTCATATCATCCAAGTATATATTTAGAGAATCATTGTGGATGGTGATGCTGTGAGGAGGAGCAGTCAGTGTCGCAACAAAACCCAAGAGGCCTCTGACAGAAGACTATTGCTTTGAAATGCTAACAGCTCAATTTTCAGGCATATTTCAGTGTAACATGTGATGGGTGACACCAGCATTGCTAATCCACCTCATTTGCTTTTGCTGCTCTTTAAATCTCTGTCTGGCCGTTTGGTTAGCGAGGTGGTCAGAGAGACGTTGGAGTAGGGGATATGATCCTTATCCATTATGATCGATGGAAGAGATGGTTTGAAGTTCCTCCTTCTCTCTCTGCCTCATATTCAGCTCTGGGATTTGGGGTCATAGTGTTCGAGCTTTTGAGATGCTAATCAGAAACAGGAAGTTTTTGTTGTTTGGAGGACCAGAGCCATTGGTTGAGGGGGAAAATATTTTAGTCTCCATATGCTCAAGTATTAACAATTTTCAGATATAATTGCAAGAAAGGAAAGAAAATCCAAGCAGTTTCCGAGATCATAAAGCCGAGTTTCATGTAATAAAACTGGAATTGAATGCTTCGGAAAACTTTGGATGACTGGTTTCTTTCAGTGAGCGTTCAGCTGAGGTTAGCGGTACATCATGGCCCACATGCTGGACTAATAGATTCATGGATTTCCTCATATTAACTGAAAATGCATGAAACAGATTGAGTATAGTGCAGCGCTAATAACCAACAAGTGAATACAGATTTTCATGATTAGATTTCCTGCTAACTGCCAGACCACTAAGAGCCTCTTAATGGCTTTTTTTTATATTTTCCAGATCAATATCAGGGATGTTGTCGAGTATTATGTCCGAAACGGAAAAGGCTGTTAGTTGTTTCTCTTTGAATGAACCTTTATGTCACGAAACTAAGTCCAGCACGGTGCTTTACATAAGTACTCATTCCCCATCAGTTTGATGTGATAGATCGCAGCAAAGTCGCAAGGATACATGTTTTTTTAAAAATGTTTTTACAAATAGAAATCTGGACAGTTTTTTTTTTTTCCCCACAAACGTTTTGGTTGCATAAGGTTAAAGTTATGGGCGTTGTTAAGTGGGGGTAAACAGGGGGTTGAATACAAAGCCTTCAGATGTTGAAAACCCTTTATTCTTTTCCTTCCGCTTCACAGTAATGTGTTACTCTATCATATAAAACCCTAATAAAATCCATTGAGGCTTGTGGATATGAAGGGTTATGAATCCTTTTGCAAGGCTCTGTGTGTGGTGCGTGATGAAATCAGAGCTGCTGCTGTGAACTCGGTCACCATTATTGGTCATCCAGTTGTTCAGCTACCTGTGGGGTACCGAGATGAGACACAAAATGAATCCTCGGGGATGGCTTTGTAATCTCATCTTTTATCATCACAACTTTGTTTATATTCACAAAAACACACAAGCTAAGGATATAAAAATACCGAAGCTTTATTACTTGCAACGCAATTATATTCCTTGGTGTGTTTTGTGTATCATTCCATAGTCTTTTCCAGCACACAAAGAAATTAAGCCGTTCTCGATTCTGTTTTTATTGCGTCTCTGCAGAATGGACTGTAATACGTCTGAGAAATGTCACAAGGGAGTGACTGTACAGAAAACCCCCTCATTGCTCCGTTTTTCCCTGAACTTCCCTGCAGTTTCCATCAAACACACTTGAAGGGTGTTATAGTTGGACGCAGACTGGTTACAATAAACAGAGCTGCTCCCAGCAGAGCACATAAACAGGGGAGAAAAGACTTTGAACCGCTCACGCCCAGCTGTGCAACACCTCGGAACAGTGTGCCATCGCTGCTGGCTGCGTGAATTAGAAGGAAAAATTAGAGTTTTCAGAGGTTTTTTTTTTAAATTATTTTTTAATGTTTTTTTTTTTTTTTTTTTTTTTTTTTTTTTTTTTTTTAACAAATACAGATCTGAAAAGTGTGGCCTGCATTTGTGTTCAGCCTCTCTGGGTTGATACTTAGTAAAACCGCCTTTTTTTTTTTTTTTTTTTTGTCTGTTGCTGTTTCGCGCTACCGGCTTTTCACATGAACAGACTGACATTTCTGCCCAATATTCATTGTAACACAACTCAAGACCAGTCAGGTTAGATGAAGAGTTTTATGTTTATTTTATATGCATATTAGTTAAAACTGTCACCATGACGTGGCAGTTTAGTATGAGACATATGATCTGAAAAGATGGAGCTCCTCCACCTCCTCCCTGAGCTACTATTGTCGTCTAAAGAAATGCCCCGCTCCTGACCTGAAACAACCAATCAGAGCCAGGAGGAGGGGCTTAGCGCTGTCAATCAGCCTCGTGTTCGCTCTGCTAAATGTGCTAATGGTGGAGAAACAACTCACCGTTCCAGGAAAACTGTTTATCCACCGCCATCAGTTGCCATGCTAACTAGCTAATTAGCTAACTAGCATTAGCATCAGGCTATGTTGTGGTGAACTAGCTGTAGCGTAGCAGAGAGCAGGGGGAGTGTGTGAGCGGCTGGCTCTGATTTGTTGTTTCTAACTGAGTGGTGCATTTCTGCAGTTAGTACTGGGAGCACTGGGAGAAGGCAGAGGAGCTTGTTTTTTTTCACAGATTGTCTTATATTAACTGCCACGACATGATGATTTTAACCAATATGTAAAAAAAAAAACCCTTATTTTTCATAAGTTACATACTGCAGCTTTAATCATGGAAGATGTAAATTTTTCTTTGTGTTAATTTTTTTTTTTTTTTTTGCAAATGTATTTTTCAACAACAGTAAATATCCCTGGTTTTCTTGTAAATATGTGAAATTAATCTCAAAATTCTGGGGGGTTTGGCAGAAATTTACTCCATAAGTTCCTTTGTTGCTGCAATGCTGCAAGTTTCGTCACTAAAGGGCCTAAAGTGGCTCCTGGTTTTAATTAATTTATTTTTGAGTTTTACCAATTTTTTATTGTCTTAAATCTAATGAAAATCTGGTAAAAACTGCTTTACAACTGTAACCCCACCCCCAATTAGAGATTATAGTGCTAGCTGTAGGATTAGCCTCTCTGCTTCTGTTTTTTTTTTCTTTTTTTTTTTTTTTTAACCTCGGCTTTCCGCCTCGCTGTAATTATTATTGCACCCAACATGCCCAAGCCTGCTGTTTACTGAGGGATTTTGTTGCTCGTTTGCTCGTGTTTGTTTTACACTCAGGATATTGGATACATCACGTTTGTGTGTGTGGGAATAATGCATGTCCTGGTTGCGGCTGCAGAGGAATTCTGTTTGAACTGGGCTGCAGGCTTGTGTGCTTTGGAGGAACGTGTCATGGTTGCTTCTCTCTGTGTGTGTGTGTGTGTGTGCAGTGAAAAAGGAGGGCAAGAAAAGCATGCAGTGGGAGAGGTGTGCCCCTGAGTGAACCAGGCAGGCCTGTAGCCTCGTGCCAGCTCCGCGTTGCTGCTGCTGTTGCTGAGCTGACGTCATGGAAAGAAGCATCCGACTCTGAACACTCCTGGGAACAAGTTCGCCACCATCAGCCAGGGTGCTGGTCTACTCATGCTGATGCATCTGTTAGCCTCCTGTTTGATCATAACTCCTCAAAGCTACAGTCCGCGTTCCCCAAAACACCTCAGAAGATAGAACAGAGAGCGGGGAAGTCAGGAGTTATTTCTCACATACAGGACAATCGTGTTGAAATAAGTTTGTAAAATGTTTACAAAGCCTTAAACGGACTATCAAATACGGATGCGTTTAGGTGTTTTTTGTGAATTGTTGTGATTTATTTTGTGACGCATCTTGACAGTTGAAAGAAATGACTTCACTGGGGGCCACAGAAAAACTTTCCATTGGTAATTATTCTATTGTTTTACATAGATTTTGGGGCAGTTTTCTGGATTAGTGGTTCGGTGTGTTTGGGCATGTCTCGACACAGTCCTGTCAGGTGTACTGTGACTTTCCTGAGCAAGGGAGAAACTCTGGATATGAAAATGATCAGTGTTTTTTTTTTTTTTTTTTTACCAGCTTTAAAAATGATTCAACCTCCAGTTTACAAAAACACGCAACAGATTTCAAACGTTTCTGTTTTGGCCATCACTTCTGGACGATGTTGCTTCAGTTTCGTCGGGTTTAGAGATTCCTTTCTCACGGCTCTCTTAAGGTTTCCACATAGTTGAGCCGAAGCGCTGAAATCAGTTCTCATTGACGCAGCTGTGTGACGAAAATCGCGTCGTTTTGTTCTCAGCCTCATGTCGTCTGCCCTTTTTTGTCGTCCTGTGCGGAAAGCAGCCCCAGCTACTCAACATCCAGAAGCCGATTTTTTTGTTTGTTTGTTTCAGCCAGAGAGCAGGATGGGTAGTTTTGAGGAGCAATTGTCTGAGGCTGTGAGGAAGTACATACTGTTGGACCAAAACACTGAACTCCCACCGCTCGGTTCTGGTCCGATACATGAGGATACAAGAACATAACTTGGCATAGATGTTCCCAGGGCTTACTTTTTTGGAAAAAAAAAAAAACAAAACAAAACAAAAAAAAACAGTAGTCACTGAAAAATTCAAGTTGGCTGCCATTTTTCAAGGTGGTCATCTGAGAAAATATATTTTTGCACTAAATTTTCCAATATTTATTACAGATTAATACTTTTTGATTAAAGATGACCATCATGGTTGTCACGGAAATAAAATTTTTGCACTAAAATGAACGTGTTCGATCTTAAATCACAGCCTACGCATTTTGAACCATAGTAATCATGCATATTTTCTTGATCTTGTGTTTCCTTTTTCTGGTGGACATTTTTCAAAATGGCTGCCATGGTTGTAATGGAGAATATATGGTTGCACTAAAATCAGCAGCAGCTGTTAGCCACAGCTAACCAAAAACTTAAGTTCACTAACCACTAATCACTAAACAAGAGTCTTAGTAATGCTATTGCTAAACCTCGAAACACACACACACACACAAAAAAAATTAGCAGAAGCTAATGCTAACCATTAAGACGACTGTCACCTTCATCTCCGTCTGACGACTGGTGTGAGACTCAAACAGAAAAGTCTTCGGTATCAGTTTTGGCATCAGATTTTGCTACATATTATGACTTTAAAGCTGTATGAGTAGAATGACCAAAGTCGAAAACTAATGATATGATATAAAGTTCACCTGAGTCATGAAAATGGGTAACATTTTATGGCAATAATTGGTTTAAAAGGCTCAAAAACTGCAACCAAAATGACCATCATCCTGAAATTCAAGTGGCTAATGGGAAATATAAAAATCATATGACCTAAGAGATGAACATACAAATTTTTATGTTTGTATCCACACTTAAAAGATTTTTACAGTATTATGCTGCACTATAAACCTTATAAATGGCCTTGTAACTCTTCCCAGATTGGTGGGGGTCAACAATTGCTTCTCTAAGGCTGATGTTCATCAATTCCTTCAGTTCCTGGAAAGACAGCAAGGGTGTACTTAGCAGCCATTCCTTGCTACCTTTATCTTCATTTAATACATAACAACACTTTGCAATTTAATTTTCTGCACTTTAGGGTAGATTTAAATAATTTTAAAACATGTTATAAACTAGCTTATAATCATTTTCTTTGTTTCTAGCTTTCTTGAGGAATAAAAAAATCGCAAATAAATTAACTTAAAGAGACCAGATACATAAAAGAACTGTTCTTTTTTTTCATCTGGCTGTTAATATAACTTAGTTTTTGAGGATGCTTGACAGCCATATAAAGCCTGTGTGAACTCTTTGAACCTAGATATATTAGATTTTTCTCCTTTATTGGATCATATAAGTGAGGCTAAGGAAATAAAACCACTCCTTTCTTCTCTTGCCAGTGAGTCTAATCAAATCTTACATCAAGGCTCTGCTCTCACGATTTTGCAATTTAAAAGCTCGCGTACACATAAGCAAAGCAGGGTGATTTGCCTGCCCCACTTGTGTGCGATAGACTGGGCTAAATGGGATTCCACCTCTGCGGCTGCAGCAGTTTAGGCACCACTTTGCATTGCACCACACTGGAATCAATGGTTGTTTGGCTGATTTGCATTGGAAACTACCCTGGACGGAGACGAGCCAGTGATTGTGTCACATCGCTTCTGATCAGACACGTGCACACTCAGTTTGTAGGGGCAACAAGTGTCAATGCAAACATGAAACCTCTATAGGCAGTGGGGCTAGCTGCTGTCACTTTGTTAGAATATACTACAGGATTACTGGTTGTTTGTTTTCTGTCAATATGTCCTGTTTTTTGGTTTTTGGCTGAAAGTGGGAGGGTTCGTCCCATTTAACAGGGCGTCCCCGCATCCTTAAAAAGTCTTAAATTGATGTATCTAAAATTAAGGCCTTAAAGTGACTTAAATTCTTTTTAAAAAGTAAGTTGTCCTTTAATATGTTAATCACGGGTCTAAGATTTTGTCTTGACATCACTATTTAATCCGGATATTCTATGTATTTTTCTCACGGGGCTTTTCTCTCAGGCAAAAGTCTGAGTCGCACTCAGACATTTTGAGAGTACCGCTAACTAGCTGCTAACATACCCTTGCTGGCTAGCTAGCTTGTTTGCGTCTATCATGGGTAAGTGCAAATTTATCACTAGTTGGCTGGACGAAGTTCTTGCATTTCTGTGGAGATATAGGTCTTAAATTCTGTTCATAATGGTCTTAAAAAGACTTACATTTAAGTTAAATTTAAGACATGGCTGGTCACCTTAACTGACAGGAGAGCATTAATGACAACAGACCCAATGGTAGCTCTGGAGGAGCTGCAGAGAGCCACGGAGGTCAGGACGGAGAAAATGTCTGCATCTGATATTTGTGCAGAAGAAAAATAAGAAGAAAACCGTTGTTGACTGCCAAAGGAAGTAATCTACATGTACAGTTCTTAAGAAGACGTGAAGGTGGCACGGGGGTGGGTGACGGTGATCTGGTCAGAAGACGTTATCTGTCTGGAGAGAGATGGAAGGGATGGCTGGAGCTAAACACAGGGCAGTCTTGGACGTACAATCAGAGCTTGGTTCAGATCAGTGCATGTTCATGTCTTACAATGGCCTGAAGTCCAGAGCGAAATCCATCCAATCTGACTGAGCTTGAGGGATTTTTCAAAGACTTGAAATGTGGTTCTGCAAAGTATTGACTCAGGGGCATGGTATATAAACGCACGCCACACTTTTCATTTAGTTTCAGCATTTTTCTTTTTTTCTTTTTTTTTTTTTTTTTAAATGCAATATCTGCATTGAGTTTCCACAGCACACAAATAGGTCAATTTTATTTTCCCTTTTTTTGCTGCCATTTTTTTTCTTCCATGTTTTAATATCTATTTATTTGTTTATTTTTTCAGAAATGTGAAATTCAAGAAAAGGTAGCCATTCTCTGTTATTTGATGTTTTATTCTTAAATATAGAAATAAAATTGTAGTTCCAGTTATCCATAAAACAATAACCACTAGAATAGGTAATTTTATATAAAACAAGGATTATGTTGCTACTGTTGCTCCAGATCATTTTTATTTCGCTCGATTGAAGGCAGAAAAGGTTATGTTTTGACCTTTAGCTCTGTTATGTTAGTTGTGATTTGTTCTTTTTGCAGTCTTTTGTTCATTATTTCTTTTGGTTGAAGTGTTGCCTGTTTGGACAGTTACTTCTTCTGGTTTTGGATGCTGTGCAGCATGTTGGAGAAGCTGTTACTTTACGTCTGATTTGTTCTTTTTTTATAGACTTTTGTTCATAATTATTTTGGTTCAGGTGTTGCTTTTTTGGAGAGTTATTCCCCGTGGTTTTGGATGCTGTGCAGAAGGAAAGATTTTTGCTCTCGTTTTTTTCAGACAGTTGTTATGATGCATAACTGTGGCAGCGAGGATTTCTTTTTTTTTTTTTTTTTTTTTTACAACCATGAGCAGCTGATTAGCATCTCAAAAGGAGGATTCATGGAAGCAGAGCGGAGAGAGGAGGAGGAAGTTGAAAGCATCTCTTCCATCAGTCATAATGGGCAACGATCATATCCCCTACTCCAACGTCTCTCTGCTTTCTAACCAAACGGCCAGACTGAGATTTAAAGAGGAGCAGCAAAAGCAAGTGAGATGGATTAGCAGTGCTTGCCAACAACTGATTGTGTCATTCAGGACATGTTATTGAGCTGTGAGCATGTCATGACAGTCACGATACTGTAATACAGCAACAGCCTTCAGTCAGAGGCCTCTTCAGAAACATTGCAAGACTGACTGTTACTGGAGATCCTTCCTGCCCGCAGCATCACCATTCACAATTTTTAATTTCAGCCAGGTCCCAGAGAAGGAAGAGGCGTGTCGAGGGAACATGCCTGCATATCAAACACACGTGTGTGTGTGTGTTTGTGTGTGTGTGTGTGTGTGTGTGTGTGTGTGTGTGTGTGTGTGTGTGTGTGTGTGTGTGATATCCTCAGGAGGCTGGCCCCATATGGCAGGTCTCTGTTAGCCACGATGGCATGTCAGGACGTGCTCCTCTCAGCACTCACACGGAGCAGCTGTCAGCGTCTGAGGGCGGGCTGCTTCTAGAGGCCTTGCGCTGTTGTTACGCATCAGTAGCTGCAGAACGCAGAGTCAATACGGCAACCGCTGCGCAAACGCCAACAGTTTTGTGTAAACTGTGTGTGTGTGTAAATGGATGCCAATAAAAGGCTTGGTGTTTGTGGAAGAAAAGTAAGGCTGGTTTGAAGCTGGTAATGAAATTACTTACTGGTTCCTGACACACACACACACACACACACACACACACACACACACACACACACACACACATACACACACGTTTGTATTGATACCCATATAAGGACTTTAGATTAATTTCCATTCAGTACAACTTTATTACATATTTACTAAAAAGTAATTGATATAATAATGGTCTAACTGTATAGTTACTTTATTAAATACTTAATTAGGGACTTAATTGGTTTATTCCCATAGTTTGTGTGAACTTTTAAACCAGTTAAATGGTCATTATTCTGGTTATTCTTCCTGTTATTGTTCTTCTTTTGTTGTATTAGTCTTTCTTATCCCCTTGCCAAGCGCACTTGCCTTCACTAAGAAAGAGAACTACCTTCCCATTTAACTTGTCTGGTTGGGGGACTAGACAGGGAGAAGTCATCGAGATGGATCATCTCCCTAACAGTTACCAGTATATTCCTAACGCCAACCTTAACCAAAACTGATTTCACACCACAGCTCTAAACCAGGGCCAGGACTTCCATTCACCTGTCCGTCCATTTGGGGTCTGGTCGCGGGTGCAGCAGCCTAAGCAGGAAGACCCAGTCTTCCCTCTCCCCAGCCACTTGGGGGAATCCCAAGGCGTTCCCAGGTCAGCTGAGAAATATGGTCCCTCCAGCGAGTCCTGGGTCTCCTCCTGGTTTCCAGAACACCTCACCAGGGAAGCGTCCATCCTGACCAGATGCCTGAGCCGCCTCAACTGGCTCCTCTCGACGTGGAGAAGCAGCGGCTCTACTCTGAGTCCCTCCTGGATGACCGAGCTTCCCACCCCATCTCTAAGGGGGAGCCCAGACACCCTGTGGAGGAAACTCATTTCATCCGCTTGTATCCGTGAGCTCATGAACGTAGATGATGAATCTAACTGTGGGGTAGGAAGGTCGATCGACCGGTAAATCGAGAGCTTCGCCTTTTGACTCCGTCTTCACCACGACAGACCGGCACAGCGCCTGCATCGCTTCAGACGTAGGCCTGTCATAATAACAAATTTTGCTGGATGATAAATTGCCCCAGTAATTACTGAGATTAACGATAACATTGTTCTTTTGAGACCATTTTCAAATGCTGTGTTGATAATGGCATAATGATGCAACTCCAACTGGAAGATATTTTAAAAATCCAAAATAAAACACAATGACCAAAAACGCTAAATAAAACAAAAATAAAAACTACTTGCAACCGAAACCACACATAAAATAGATTAAGTCTCTATAAACAAAATTTCCCTTCTAAAAATATTAATCATCAGAATGGAAATGATCAAGCTCATTTTAATTTATCATGTGACTAATTGATTAATTGCTTATTGCGACAGGCTTATGCAGATGCAACACCAGTCCGCCAGTTGATCTGCCGCTCCATTTTTCCCTCATTCTTGAACAAAACCCAGAGATCCTTAAACTCCTCCACTCGGGGCCGGATAAGGCACTCTACCCTTTTCCGGCTCAAGACCAAGTCTTGGATTTAGAGATACTGATCCTCATCCTGGACGTTTCGCGCTCTGCTGCGAACTGCTCCAGCAAAAGGTGGAGTTTACGACCCGATGAAGCCAATTGGACCACGTCTGCAAGAAGCAGAGATGCCATCCTGAGGCCACCGAAACGGATCCCCTCAACACCTTGGCAGTGCCTAGAAATTTGGTCCATAAAGGTTAAGAACAGAATCAATACCAGGCGAGGACTTTAACCCATTCATTTTGATTCATTGTTACATAGATTTTAATGCATTAAAAGTTTTAATGCAATTAATCTCTTTTTTTTTTTTTTACATACGTAGGTTCCAGCCAGAGCCTTTGTATTCACATATTTCTGATACGTCTGTAAATCTGACGCGACATCCGCAAACAACGGCAATGGATGACAAAGCCGCTTCTCTTGGCCTTCTGGGGGTTAATTTGTACTTCAGAAATGATCTGATGGGACGCTGGAAAAGACTATTGTTGTGTGCAAGTTGTGCTAAAAGGAGTCGACCAATCAACGAAGCTGTTCAAGCCTGAAATAGCATCTCGATGCTAAACGTGTAGCAGCAGCACAGACGTCTCCAACGCTAATGTCAGCGTCCACATTCCTATAAGATTTTTTTCAAAGAAGCTCCATGAATGATCAGGGGTTCCTGAAACACTTGAAAGCTGATGGTATAGTAGCACTTTGCACCAATCTGATGGCTGAATAACCTAAATAATAGATTAAAAACAATAAATATCTTTGTTGTTAAACTTGCATCTCTATTCAATAATTTAGCAGCAAAAACGGGTTTTGAATAGCTTATTTTGTCGATATATAGTTTTTGATTATATGATTAATTACAGACCCTGCAATTAACTTGAATAAAATTTTTGATCGAGTCCCACCACTAATCTAAACATAACCTTAAAAATGGCGGTTAGCTGCACTAGGACCATGCTTGGTCCCCATAAGGTTAGTGAATATACTAGAATATGTCCTAAATAGGCAACATGAACCAGTACACACACACTCAAGATTATATTTTTACCTATTTTAGGACCCTAACCATTACCCCTTCTTCCCCCAACCCTTAATTTAACCTGAACTTCAGCCACACTATACTTCTAACCTTAGACCCTTAAAAGGGGTCCGCTGCATTAGGGCTGGGCTTTAACCCAAATAAGGCCCATCCGTCTTCAGTAGATTAGTAAGTATACCAGAAAAAGTCCTAAAGAGACAACACAAACACACATCCTTCATATCACATTAGTCGCAAGCGACTTGGGATTGTGACCTTTCCTGCCGTTAGATTGATAAGACCTCAAATGGCTTCAACTCGGAGCCATTTGAGGTCGGCGCTTTTGGGTCATCCAGTTAAGTGACAAGCCAGAGGTTGATGGAAAATCTATAGCAGCACGGCCATACATTACCTTTATATGATCGAGCCTGAGGAGGGGGTCTCTGCCCGCCATCCACAGGCCCGGACCCCTGTGAGTGCCTGCGAGCGCTGTAAATCACTCCGCGCCATCGATTTTCCATTAGAAGTCGGCTGCTCCGAGCACCTCTGACACGGTGCTCACAAACACCTCACCGAGTGGAAGTGGGAAGTAACATGAGGTCCCGTGACTCAGGCCGAGCTCGCCGAATGGAGGAAGGATCATGAATCTGGTCTTATTCCACGGAAAAAGGCTTTACAGCAACCAGCAAAACTGCTTTACAGTTTCAGCTAATTGGTGGTTTTTCTAATCCATTGGGAGAAAATTACACGTACCATGATCAGACTTTGTTTTAGCCATCGTTCATTTGATTCTTAATTTTTATTTTTAGTTATTATTTTCATTATTATTCACCTCACTTTTTTTCAGTCTGGTGACATGTAATTATTAGTGAGTTTAGCAATCGGCGGGGGATTTTTCAGTCAGCCCCTTTAGATGCAGAACGAGACCAAACACTTTAGTCAGCTGGCGTGTTGCAATAAACAATCGCATAATAAATTGAAATGAGCTTGATCATTTCCATTCTGATTATTTATATTTTTTGAAGGGCAATTTTGTTCACAGAGACATAATAATCCATTTTATTTATGGTTTCAGTTGTGTGGTTGTTATTTACGTTTTATTTATTGTTTTTGTTTGTTTTATTTGGGATATTTAAAATATCTTTAAAAATTTCTAAATAAATGCAGAAAATGGAAAAAAATAGAAAAAAACACAATTAAAAAAGTGACGGTAAATAAAAAGACTAAAACATAAAGAATGAGAAAATACTAGTGAAATAAAGGCAACTAATAAAGCAATAAGAATGGAAATAAGATGGAAAATTAAATAATAGTGATAATGTTAAGTGTTCTTTACAAAATGAGTTTATTGGTCTTTGAGAGGGAAAATTTAGATTATTATGCCATTTTAGATATATTACTTGAAAATGGTCTCAAAACAACATTATTAATCGCAATAATTTCTGGGACAAATTATTGTCCAGCAAAATTTATCATGACAGTCAGTATTGATTTTATTTAAGCTGCCATGTAAAATGGAGAAATCGAGGATTTTATCACCCTCTCCACAGCGTGCCTTTGACCCAGCAATGTTTCCAAATTTCTCCTCTGTAGGCTTATTTCTGGTCGGAAATTTGGTGAATCTTCTGGGCGGATTTGGCAGAGTTTAATTCAACTGGTTGGTTTCCTGTGGAGCCGCAATATGCACTTAATTGCAACCGTCGTTGCAAAATCGGAGTGTGCAACGGTGTCTTCACAGGTCTGCCTAAAAAGTCAATCAGACAGCTGCACCTGATCCAAAATGCTGCTGCTGGCGTTCTCACTAAGACCCGGAAGATAGAGCACATCACCCCAGTTCTAAAGTCCTTCCACTGGCTCCCTGGAGCTCAGATAATAGACTTTAAAATACTTCTGTTAGTTTATAAATCACTGAACAGCTTAGCACCAAAATACATTAAAGACCTGTTGTCATTGTATCAACCTTCCAGACCACTCAGGTCTTCTGGTTCTGGTCTACTCTGCATTCCCAGAACCAAACATGGAGAAGCAGCCTTCAGTTTTTATGCTCCACAAATCTGGAACAAACTTCCAGAAAACTACAAAACAGCCGAAACACTGAGTTCCTGTAAATCGAGGCCAAAAACCCTCCTGTTTAGAGCTGCATTAGACCTGTAACAACAGAAACATTGACCAACATATTAGATGTGTGTTAATGATGGCACTTGACAAAATGTAATGTTTGTTAATGGTTTCACAACCGGTGACTGATGTGTTTATGATGTTTTTATTTTTTCTAAAAAAAATTAAAAAATACTAATGAAAGAAAATATTTTCAAAAAGTGGCTTTAGGGCCAGGCAACAATAATTTTAGTTTAATTACAAGAATATAGTCGTCATGTTAGTAGAATAAAGATGACATTTTACAAGAAGAACGTCTTAAAATTAAGAGAAAAAGGTTGTTTTCATGAAAAAGAAAAAGCTTGGATAATTACATTTTTGTTGTCATGTTGAGTTCTCAAAATTACTACATTCTTCTAATATTAAGGTTTTATTCTCATATTATTTTGACAGTTGTCATATGATTTTATTATTTTATTACTACAACTATTTTTGGTTTAAAAAAAAAAAAAAAGTCCAAAAATTAAATCTTCAAGAAGCAAAAATTGAATTAATCGACAAAATCTTTGTTGCCTTTTGATCAGTACCAAATAGAACATAGAACTATATTTGCCTGATGATCCTAATAAGTTTGATGCATTGATATTTGCACAATAATTTTGATCATCATCATGTGTATTTGCTCAATGATTTTGATGATTTGCTGTAAACTTGATTGAGTTGGATGGACTCTTGCTCTCTCTGGAGCGTGTATATTTAGTGGCAGAAATCTGGATAGATTGGAAGGGTAGAGAGTCGAGAAAATGGCACAGACCCGCACTTTAAGCCTGGTCCACCCAATTCTTTACGGGTTTGAGAGTTGATCTTTGTTCCAGAAGTGTAACGTTGGCCCGCTTTATCGGTTTCAGAATCAGTACGGGATCTTTGTCCTGTAAGAAGACCCAGTGGTGTCAAACTTTCCACCAGCTGATTCAAAGTGTTCACACCAGCTCAGTGGAAATTAATTACGATTACCAACCGAAGCTCAAACTTGTCCCGACCTGGAAGCAGGGAACACACTGAAATGCTTTAGGATGCTTCGTGGATGGCCCTGACCGCAGCCTGAATAAATATTTGTCATTTTAAATGAGCTGTATCAATTTTACAAAGAAGAGAGGTCAAATACCAGCCAGATTTCTTTCTGTCAGAAGCTTGTTAATGAGTACAAAAAGCGTGTGGTCGGGCTGCAACTACTTTAGCAGCATTTAGCTGAATATTATTTGGGATGTATGTATATATTTGAGCCAGTGTGCATAGTTTTGGCTCTGTCTGGAGCAGTGGTGTTCAAACTTTTTGCTATGTGGGTCAAAATTCTAAGTTAAAAGTACATTTTGGATGCAAAGAAAAAAAAAATTGGTTGAAAAACACAAAATAGTTCTGTGAATGAAAAAAGCAGTATTTTACAACAGTAACAAAGTCGGGTTTATGTTAAATGGGATTTCGATTAGAACAAAAAAAAAAAAAAGGGTCTCACCTTTTCAAATGTCCTACTTTCTATATAAAAAAGAAGAAAGTAGCAAATAAAAGAGAAAAAACTTTGCACCAAACAGTTCGATTTTAAGATTTAAGTTTGAGCAAAAAATGTGTTGGTGGTCCTAATTTTAACCATTCTTGAGTTAAGCCTGGGAGACCATGTAAAATAATTCCAAGGGCCGCAAATAGCCCCCAGGCCCCACTTTGGACAACCCTGGTTCAGAGCAAATCCATGAATCTCTTCTATAAAACACAATGCATTTTTTTTAATGAATGATTATCCATCCCTTAAAAAAAGTGGTGCAAATAAATGTCCGTAAAACTGATGACACTCTTGGACGTGTTGATGAAGCTGAATATGCAGTTTTCTGTCCTCTCTGTTTGCTCGAGTCATCCTGGAAACACAGAGGTGCTCCCGGGTGCTTGGCGTTGCGTGACGTCCGATCTTCAGTCACACCCGTCATGCATACACAGCTGCAGGAACATCCCTGATGGGAGACGGCAGATCAAGACGGGGCTGTTTGATTAGTCAAACAGACTCCTCACGATTCTGCTTTAACATCCAGAGATGCTTTTCCTCTTGAAAGAAAATAAAACGATAAAATAAAACGGTTTTGACCCTTTTCTTCCTGTTTCGTCTCTCTTATCGCAGACGGTAAAAGCGCACAAGCCCCAGTTTTTGGCCCTGCATTGTCAGGAGTGTGGTGGGAAGAGTTTGGAGGGAGGCATGTCCGAGGTGCAACGTTTTGTCAAGTAAGTGTGTCACTTATTATCCAGTCGAATTGATTTCCCAGTTGCAATCTGAAATAAGGAGCGACCAGAGAGCAGGCTGTCAGAAACTGAGCGGACTGCTCCCCCCTCTGGTCACTTCACGTCAACTCAAGAGCCTGCTTTGTTTTGAGCTTTAATTGCTGCCTTATCTCTGCTCCATCGGTTCAGCAGTGTGTAAGGTTCTGGGGAGGGTTTAGTTGGCAGCGTCTGATAAATGTGTGTGTCCGTCAGAGAGCTGATGGCTGGTCAGGAACTGAAGGACTACAGCAGAGGCCGCGTCTACATCGATGAGAGCTACGAATCCCCGGAGCGTTTCACGGTGAGTACCCACAATTCATCCAGAACAACTTCCTTATTTACCCCAGATCTGTTGGTTGCTATTAATTGTGTTTAAATCGTTGCACAATGCGCTGGCGCTGTAACACTATTGCTTTTCCAAGGTGCTCATCACTGGCATGAATATTATGATTTGGGGCATTTATTGATTTATTTGAGAATAATTATGCAACATTTACGCATGACCGCAGTTTGAGTTTGTTATGGATTTTCTCTGATCAACACATAATTAAAGTTGCACATACAGGCTCAAATATATACACACACTTTCACATATGCTCTGGTAGCAAGTTGAACTTCAATTAAATGCATTTTATAGGCATCAACCAGGCTGGATATTTAGAATCGAATAGAAAGATCCTTTATTGTCCCTAGGGCTGAAATATTGAATCAGATTAATCGTGATGAGTCCATTATTGAAATAATCATCAACTAATTTAGAAATGATTAATCCTTTACTGGAGTGTACAGACTCTAAAAAGGCCATTTGCTGAAAAAAAAAAACAACCCACTCAGAGCAGTGATTAAGCCAAAACTGTATAAAAAATATACACATTTTGCATTTAAGATAAAAATAAACAACCTCTATCTGTAAATATGTTCAACTCAAAACTCTAGTGGCAGTTTTAGCTTCACCTGGTTTCAATTCTGTAAAAAAAAAAAAAGAAAAAAACAATAACTCCTGTTAAGCAACTTTTGCTATCCAATTATTAATCAGTTAATCCAAAAAAATAATCAAGCCACTAATATTCTATAAAAAAGGCTTAAATGAAAAATCTTCAGAATGTGCCATTTTTTTTATCCAATTAATCTTTTTTTAAAAATAATTGTTAGTTGCAGCCCGAATTATCCCACAGTGGAGACATTCAGGTGTACCAGCAGCAAGTTAAAGTGGGAGCATACATTTTCACACGAAGGGGAAAATATATAAAAAAGGATTAGAGATTGTACAATAAGTTCAAATGTACAACATAGGAACAATAATGATGTATAATATTAAAAATAGCAAATGTAGATTTTAAGAAATGTGCAAGATATGCATAATTTATGTATAAAAAAACAGACTATTTACAAGAAGTGAAAAAAGAAACTACAAACAACAGAGATGTGTTAATAGCAGCAGGGATGTTGTTTGAAATGAGAAAGGATCTGTGGTAACGCTCCTTTGTGCACCGAGGATGCAGCAGTCTGTCACTGAAAGAGCTCTCCAGTTCAGTAACGGTTCAGTAATAATGCACACATTTTAAAGAGGCTTTAGGAGGAACATTCTAGAAGCTTAATTGTCAGCTTGCTTTGTCCAGTCCAGAACCAGTTTGAATCTGCGTTTGCTAACATCCCATCTTCCCGCTGGAACACCCAGCTGTGTCCAGGCTTCAACCAGCTATCATTTGATTTGAGGTACTTTGAAGAAATTTGTCGTCATTCCATCCAGTTTGAATGAAACAGCAGCACTGCTGGTGGCAAAACGGCCCACAGCATGACGCTTCCACCTTACTTCAGCTCCTCCGAACACCCTCTGCTGCTGTTTTATGTTTTCAATCATTCCACCCTGAAAACAAATCAGTAGAAGTCCCCAAATTATTCTCATGTTCATGCCTGTGATGAGTTGAGTACTTGTATGACGAACAAACAACCATTGAGAATACTTTTTCTGACAGTAACAGGAAATGTTTCCTTTAAGATTAGAGTACAGTGGCTAATATACCCTAGCTAAGTTTCCTTTACATGACAAACAAACGCTCAGCTACCGTTGTGTCTGTTCTGCAGTGTCAGGAGCAACATGAGTGAAACTCACCGTCTGGTTTTGGATGGTTAAACGTGCTTGAGTGAAAGCGGGTCTCCTTTAGATAGAGGGGTGTGTGTGTGTTTTGTGCAGAAGCTGCAGAGCAGTGTGTCTGCTGAAGCTGGATGTGAAAATTAACGTTAGAGCTCCTTAATATAGAGTAAGCCCGGTGTTTTGATCAACGCAGGACATAACGGATCTGGTGTCTCAGTTTCCTTGAACGCATCATCATCTTGTTCAGCTGGACAGGTTTGTTGAGGCTAAGATGTCAAACAAACACATTTGATAAGAGACTAATTGCAGTCATCAGAAGTAGGTAGTAAATAGTTGCATTTACTCAGTTGCATGTACTTGAGTAACTTTTTGAAAAAAACCCAAGTACTTCTATGAGTAGTTTTACCGCACCGTGGTTTTTACTTCTGCCTGAGGAATATTATTTTAAAGTAGCGTTACTCCTACTGCAGTACATCTTCTTGCTACTCTACCTCTACTGGTTACGTCCATAAATGAAGAACAAGCATGTAATACACGCCTATAGTTCATGCAAAAATGAGACCTCTTGTTCAACTCAAGTGTCATTGTTCTAGTTATTTTCTGTCCACTATGCCTTTATACATATTTATACATTATGCCTATACGCCGTAATCATGTGAAGCCCAAGTCCTTGTTTCTGCACACAAACGTGACCAATAATGCTGATTCTGAAAGTACTTTGAAATGTTCTAAACAAATTTGGGTGGTAACTAGTTACAATTAACACGAGTAACTTTTTGGGAAAAATTTACTTTTATTAGAAGTTTTTGTACTTTTACTTGAGCAATATTATTGTGAAGTATTGCTACTCCTACTTAAGTAACATTTCTGGATATTCAACCCACCATGAGTAACTTCACTCAATGAAGAACAAACATGTTTTAACCAAAAATCCATGAAAAACACACATAGTTTATGTCAAGGTGAGACGTCTTGTTTGTAAACCAGCTTTGTTCTAATTTCATGTCATTTGGGAATCAAGGAAAAGGCAGATGTTATATGTATTACGTATGTATTACGCTTTTCTTTATTTATTTATATATATATATATATATATATATATATATATATATATATATATATATATATATATATATATATATATATAAATAATTCCCTTCTCACCCTCCACGGGTGGTCTTTCTCAACCTCTGAGCTCGGGTCCTCTACCAGAGGCCTGGGAGCTTGAGGGTTCTGCGTAGTATCTTGGCTGTGCCGAGAACTGCGCATTTCTGGACTGAGATGTCTGACGTTGTTCCTGGGATCTGTTTTAGCCACTGCTCCAGTTTGGGGGTGACTGCCCCAAGAGCCCCGATGACCACAGGCACCACTGTGGTCTTCACCTTCCAGGCCTTCTCCAGTTCCTCTCTGAGGCCCTGGTATTTCTCCACTTTCTCGTGTTCCTTTTTCCTGATGTTGCAATCGCTTGGTATTGCTACATCCACCACAACGGCTTTCCTCTGTTGTTTATCCACCACCACGATGTCCGGTTGGTTCGCCATTACCATTTTGTATGTCTGGATCTGGAAGTCCCACAGGATCTTAGCTCGGTCATTCTCCACCACCTTTGGGGGGTGTGCCCCACTTTGATCTCGGGGCTTCCAGTCCATATCCTGCACAGATGTTTCTGTACACTATGCCCGCCACTTGGTTGTGACGTTCCATGTACGCTTTCCCTGCCAGCATCTTGCACCCTGCTGTTATGTGTTGGACTGTCTCAGGGGCCTCCTTGCACAATCTACACCTTGGATCTTGTCTGGTGTGGTAGATCTGTGCCTCTATCGCTCTGGTGTTTAGGGCCTGTTCCTGTGCAGCCAGGATGAGTGCCTCTGTGCAGCTTTTTCCAGCCATTGGTAGGATTTCCTGATATCAGCCACTTCAGTTATTTGTCGGTGGTACATCCCATGTAGGGGCTTATCCTCCCATGATGGTTCCTCCAGCACCTCATCCTCTGGTCCCCATTGTTTGAGACATTCGCTGAGCACATCGTCGGTTGAGGCTTTGACCTTGATGTTATGGATCTTATGGATCTTGGATGTTTCATCCTGGACAGTGGCTCTCACACTCGCTAGTCCTCTGCCTCCGTCCTTACGGCTCGCGTATAGTCTCAGGATGCTGGATTTAGGGTGGAACCCTCCATGCATGGTTAGTAGTTTCCGAGTTTTAACATCCATGGTCTTTATCTCTTCCTTTGGCCAGCTTATTATTCCTGCAGGGTATCTGATTACTGGCAAGGCATAGCTGTTTATCGCACGGATCTTGTTCTTGCCATTGAGCTGGCTTCTCAGGACTTGCCTTACTCGTTGGAGGTATTTGGCTGTGGCTCCTTTCCTTGTGACCTCATCGAGGCTGCCATTTGCTTGTGGTATTCCCAGGTACTTGTAACTGTCCTCAATGTCTGCTATTGTTCCCTCTGGGAGTGAGACCCCTTCTGTGTGGATGACCTTCCCTCTCTGTGTAACCATCCGACCACACTTCTCTAGTCCGAATGACATCCCAATGTCAGTGCTGTAGATCCTGGTGGTGTGGATCAGTGAGTCGATGTCTCGTTTGCTCTTAGCATACAGCTTGATGTCATCCATGTAGAGGAGGTGACTGATGGTGGCTCCGTTCTTGAGTCGGTATCCGTAGCCAGTCTTGTTGATGACTTGGCTGAGGGGGTTCAGACCTATGCAGAACAGCAGTGGGGACAGAGCGTCTCCTTGGTATATGCCACATTTGATGGACACTTGTGCAATTGGCTTGTAGTTGGCTTCAAGGGTGGTTCCACATCCCCATTGAGGCTGCAATGAATCAATGATCCAAGTGTGTGGCATTGAGTCATAGGCTTTCTTGTAATCAATCCAAGTTGGTGTGTCGGGTTTTGCAGTCTCGGGCGACTGTTTGGTCTCGCTTTTCGAGCGCTTCAGGTATGGGCATCTGGCTGTACTGCTTGGGTACTGGTCTTTTGATTGCACCTCTTTGGAACTCTGGCTCACTTCCCTCCTTGTTACCTTGATTTTAGCCTCTAACCGTCTTTTCCATGGTGGGTATTGAATCTCATGGTTGCTCCTATAGCCGAGCATCTCAAGGATCACTGATGCTGAGTTGTACACCAGCTCATTGGTTTCCGTTATGGTGTTGGTAGGGATCGTTCTCAATGCTGCATTCACATCTTCAATGAGACTTTCTGATGGTACTTCACTCAGCCGTTGTAATTGGCATCGGGATTGCCTGGTGTTCATTCGGGCCACGATCCTACCTCTCAGGTCAGTTGCTGCCTCGTTCAGCTGTGATGGTTCGTTCATTATTGGGGCTGCTAACCCAATCTCCGGGTGGGGAGTTGAAGCTAACTCCCCTCTAACTCTCCCTCTCCCCGTAGCATTTGTGTTGTACCTCGTCTATCTCAAGTTGTGACAGCATTTGCCGTTTGCGGATGTTGGAACACTGAGCTACTAGTTGTTTGGCAGTTAGTGTTGAATGGGGATGTCGATGTAACCATTCCTCCCGCATTCTTTGCATGTAACCCCTCTGACTAGGGTTACTTGAGTAGTAGCATTCCAACAGATCCAAGTTTTCACCTCTCGCCCAATTCCGTCTTGTTCCAGTAACCCATTTTTCGTGAAGGTGCCCTGGTTCCTCAGCACCTGACGCAGACCTTGTTTGGCCGGGCGACGTCTGAGCCGGCATGGCGTGTATTCCTTTGTCACTCATCATGAGGTAGGCAGTAGCGCGAAGGATCTTGCCTAAGGACCCACACTGGATATCTGAACAAAGCGACCCGGCCTGGATTCGAACCCCCGGTCTCCCGGGTGAAGGTCGGGTGACTTACCCATTGAGCTACCCAGCCGCTTATAACTGATTTTTAAAAATGTTTTGTTAATTAAGAGCTGATAAAAGTGAGAGCTCTCTTATCACTAATCTGACTCCTAATAGGAGTCGGTTTATAAATTTCTTTTCACTTCAAATCATATTGTCATATAAAGACACTGAAACATCATTATATCAGTGACATTCTTGGACTCTGATACCAGACTCAGAACTTAAGTTTCTCTAAAAAATTATTTGTTTTTATTAGTAACAAAGCACTTCAAATAGAAAGTATGAAGATATTTTCATCAGAATTTTGATTTAACTCTGTTTCTCGTTACCTTGGTGATGACCCCTGCATTAACATCCTGCAGGGGTCATGTGAGACATGCAAGACAGTGGAGCCTGAGGAACAGAGTTGAGGACGATGAAAGGGTGCTCCTGCTCTCGCAGTAGCAGCACATGACCACAAGGGGGCAGCAGATATTTAGAAATAAACTGACCAGCGAGAGAAGGATGAAACGTTGTTGAAATAGCTGCTGCTGTTCAAAATCAGGATGCCATTTATAGAGATGTACTCAGAATTAACTGTCGAGTGAATGCTAAAAATAAATTTAACTCTAAATAAGAAAACATATTTAAAAAATGTTCCTCATGAGTGGTAAACTAACTACAAAGGAGCTCATAGATAATTATAAAGTGGAGGTAAATGTTGATTTAGTCCCGGTATAAACTGATCTGTTGAGGCTTGAGAGGATTTTTAGAGGAGATCAGTAAAAAAAAAAAAAAAAAAAAAAAAAAAAAAAAGGATCATGAAGACCGGGTAGAGCATTAAATGAGAGAAGCAATCAAGAGGCCATGGTAACTGTGGAGGAGCTGCAGAGATCAAGAACTCTGGTGAATCTGGTGACAGGACAGCAAACCTGTAGAAGAAGGTGCTGCGGTCAAAGCACCTTCACATCAAACTGAACACACCATACCCATGGTGAAGCATGGTGGTGGCAGTATCGTGATGGGGGGGATGTTTGAAACCTGTCAGAGGCTGCAAAAGACTTGAGACCAGAGTGGAGCTTCTCCTTGCAACAGTCAAAGCTACAAGGAATGGTTTAGATCAAAGCATTTTCATGTGTTAAGAGTGGCCTAGTCAAAGTCCAGCATTAAATCCAATTGAGAATGTGTGGCAGAGTTTAAAAGCTGAAGTTCACAGATACTCTCCATCCAATCTGAGTGAAGGGAAGCTATTTTGCAAGGACGAATGGGTGGATAAACTATTTACTCAAGGAGGCTGAAAACTTGTTTTTTCGTGCAAACCAATAAAAAGCGCTGTTCCCATTCTGGAGGCAAATGGTCAAACTTCGAGCTACAGTCTTTAAATATGAGGCAGTATTCAGTCTGATGACCTTAAATGTTCAATCAATAAAGTAATTATCTGCACATTCCTAAGAAGGCAGTATGGAACAGCACATCCGTGTGTTTTGTTTACGGACTGCAGACTCGGTTTAAGCGCTGTCTGTCGTGTCCCCCACGCTACGCTGCGCCTCCACAAACGCTCATTAATCAAAGCTCCCGCAGAGTCACATTTGCTCTTTTCAGGGAAAAAAAAAAAAAACAAAACAAAAAAAACGATTCCAAAACGCTGGCCTTTTCAGAAACATAATTATCTGCCGTTTCATATAAGCTCTGCTGCCGCCTCAGCCTCCGGAGCTGTTTGTTCAGCGCTGTTTGTCTGTAGATTAACCTTTTTAGTCCTATTTTGATTCCCATCAAATAGAGATAGCAGTTTGTGCGAATCGGGCGGCGGAAAGAGAAACATCGGATGTGCTTCCCGCGGCGTTGGCGTCGAAATCCCAGCAACAGTAAATATGAAGAGACTCTCCAGTCGTTTCACACGCCGGGCTTGCCATTTAGCTTTGAAGACATCACCCGTGTTTGTTTTCCCAATCTTCGATCTCGTCTCTTCCCCTCATCCGCGCTCCTGGGATGATTGTTTGTTGTCCGCCCCGCCTGTCGGATAAAATAATCAGGGGTGAGGGGGTGGGGTTCACTTTATTTATTTATTTATTTGTGTATAAAGTGGCTTTTAAAGTAAAGGTTTTGGATGTGATGAGTGTGTGTAATAATAATAATAATAAAAAAAAGAGGCCCGTCGGAGTGTTTACGTGCCTGTCCGCAGCGCGAGCGTGTGTGATGGATGAGATGAACGCGCGCGTGCGACACTCAGTAATGAGACTATTGATTGATCTTCTCACAAATCTGAAAAAAAAAAAGCGCTTTGCTTATCTCGTGTTTCTGCCAGCGTTTCACAAGGCAGAAAATGTTTTCACTTCGAATGCACAGGTTAGTTTTGTTAAAATGTTTTTTTGTTTGTTTGTTTGTTTTTTGTTTTTTTTTTGATAACGTTGTGTGGACCGCAACATTAATGCGAAGAGGAATTAAGTCCATACGGTTTAGGCTCGTCACACAAAGTCACAGGTTTGATCAGTTCGTTTCGGTTCATTTCGATGATTCTGGCTTACATTTAGGTTCTTGGAGAATTAAAAGATTACATTAGAGTAATAATAATAATAATAATAATGTGATGTTATGGCCAAATTGTCCAGCAGATGGTTATTGACGGCCTCCACAAGGAAGGCTGACTTGTTCACAGAGCTGATTATTAATGAAAAGTTGAGTGGAAGGAAAAAGTGCAACCAGGCATGGCGTTAAGCCTGCGTCTCTGCTGAGGCCTGTAGTTCATTTCCATGTTTGGATCTGGTGTCTCTCATCTACCGCCATAAAATCTCTGAGTTGTCAGCAGAAAGAACAATGAAGTCCATCTGATAGACGGTTTTATAGAATGCAACGCAAAATTTACTTTTAATTGAAGCGAGTACTGGGAACCACTGAGCAACAAAATCTTGAATGAGCTTCTCTTCACAATCCCCCCAAAGCTGTAGTTATCCCCATTGCCTGTCCATCCTTTTCTTCTGCCTCATTTTACCCTTCCACTCAACTTTCCTGCATTATGCTTGGATACAGTGAGGAGCCAACTTGAAGAATTACCTTTTGGTGGCTTACCCGCCATCTGGAATGTTTGTTGGACACCTATGGTTGTAACAGAACATTTATGTATTAAAATCCTTTTTTTTTTGTAATTTCCTGAGAAACAAATATATATATATATATATATATATATATATTATCTGTAAGGTGTAAACATTAAAAAAGCAGAAATAAACACTTAAAATATATCACTCTGTGTGTAATGAGTCTCATATGAGTTTCACCTTCGGAATTAAATGACTGGAATAAATTAATTTCCGTGGAGGAACTGGTTGTTTGAAGCCGCCTTGAGCTTTAAGCTGCTTGAAATGAGGCACGTTGGGGAAAACAAAGCTTGTGTTTTCAGAAGCTTGACGCCAAATCTGAAATACGACGAGCAAATCTCGCTGGGTTTTCTCCACCCTCCAGGAGCCGGGCAGCGGTCGCCGGGAGGAGCTTGACTGACACGGCTGCCTCCGCGCCTGCTGTTTTACAGCGCGGTTAAGGTATGCAGCAGGTAAAATGTCAATTAGGAAGGCCCGCCCTGATAACTCAACTCCCAATCCACTCGTTCTCGGCCATTAATATTTATCGGCGCGATGTGAGGCGGCGGCGCCGACTCCTGACATACAAGCCGGAGCTGCGGTGTCCCTGCAGCTTAACGGAAGCGTCCGCCGCTGTCACACAGTTCAATCAGGCCCCCGACACACACTGCTTCCTCTACACTGAGTTGTTCCAGGGCATTTTAATGGGAAATTAAAGGCATCCCTTGCGTGCGTGCGTGCGTGCGTGCGTGCGTGTGTGTGTGTGTGTGTGTGTGTGTGTGTGTGTAGTCTGCAGGACAGGAATGAGATCAGTGACAGCGGATAAATCAGGATCTGTGCCTCGACAGGATGCTGCTGTCCCCTTTTGCCCCGGGTGCACGCACGCACGTCCGTGTCGTTGTGATGTCCCGAGACGATGGAGTCCGACGACCTGGTTCAGCTTCTGTCCCGGGCTCACGTCGCTGCGCAGGGATTTCACAGCAAGGATTGTTTCTGAGCGTACTTAAATGCTCCCAGTCCTGACTGGGGAAGAAGAAACTGCTTTCATGTCAGGATCCAGTCGTTTCATGTGAACTGATTTGCTCTGAGGTCAAGTTTGTTTGTGTAGCACATTTCAGCGACAAGGCAGCTCAAAGAGCTTTTTTTTCCCCCATGAAAACATAAGAAAGAAGCCAGTCATTAAACAAGCAATAAGCATTACATTTTGTCAAATGCAATCAAAATCAAAATCATCAAAGATATTGATCGATGCTGTCGTAGTTAGGAGTCGTAAAGTTATGAAACTATAAATCTTGTTTGCTTAAAAAAGGAAAATAAACTGTCTCTGGTGTGTTTATACAGCACAGTTTTTTGATGAGAAATTTAACGGAAGTATGTGGGATTACTCCCCTGTCAGGTCACGCACAGCGCCACCTGCAGTGTATGCTGATTTGCAGCACAATAACTTTGATTTCCTGACGAACTTGAACTGAAACCATGAAACAAATGTTTCTTTCCTGCTCGGTGAGAATGTGCGCTCACTGTAGCGGACCCTCGGTATTCACGGACGCTGGGGACCACAGACACCTGCGTATAACCAACATCCACAGATACTTCAGACCCCGTCTAAAAACGCTTATAACTGCCAATTTTTGCAGTTCACACACCAAATATACCTTAATATGCTTTAATACGCACAGTGGAAACCGCCTTCGCGCTACCGCAGAAGCGTACATCTACAGTCTTCCTTATTTCCGCTCTTGAAGGCTCAGCCAATCAGTGCCAAGGAAAATAAAAGGCGCTTCTGGATTGGCTGCCGATAGTGTGTCAAATTGCATCGCCCCTGCGTATTTCAGATTCCCAATCTGCATTTTCTTTGTAATATTTTAGATATGCACAAAAAAAAAAAAAAAAAAAAAAAAAAATCATTGAATTTTCCATGAATAATGTGGAACTACATTCCAAAGAAAAATCCATGAATACTGAAATGCATATATGCAGGGTCCTCTGCACATTTAGCTCAAGCTTTAATTATTCTGTAGATTCATGATGCTTTATTTACAGGTGAGAGCTTCTTCCTAAATCCTCAGCCACAATGTTTAATATTAATGACAGTTTTCTTGTTTGAGAGTGTTTTTGTTTGATCAGATCGTCTTAAAAGCTCCTAAGGTTTCTCCTGCAACTGCTTCCAACATGGAGGGAGCGGGACAAGGACCCGGAGAGCCTGTTGCCTGGTTGGACCAGAGGCTAAACAGGTCCTGGGCTGAAGCTTTTCAATGCACATCAAAATTAAAGGTGAATCATTTCCAGAGGTTCCTTGTAAATGCAGATTAAAATAAAATACAGAAATCACAAAACCATTAAATCTGAAGCAAAAACACTTGAATTAATGGCCAGCGACTAGCATAACTAATAAAAACGTATGTTGAAGCAAATATATTCTTTTTTTTTTTTTTTATGGCTTTGGGCCCTTTATTTCCAGTAATTAGACAGAAAATAGGCAGAGAGAGATAGTAATTCCAGTACTTAATAGCCTCTGTGTATGTAGTTCATGCTCTAGCTCAGTACCGCACATCGCCCCATACAGATACGCTCTAAAGTAAAAAACATGATCCATCACAGAAACTCCCAGCCCGACAGATCTTCATTTATCCCAGCAGGAAACTTTTTTAAATATGTTAAAATATCCAAAAAGATTTTTTTTTTTCTGATAAAAGCTATGAAACACAGTAAACGTGGAAGAAGGTCGTCCTCAATATGCTGTTACCAAAGTGAAACATGGTGGTGGCAGAATCATGATGAGGGGATTGGACGTTCAGAAGACTCCGTTACGAGTTCAGGTCTCCTGTTTTCCAGCTCTCTTCTTCTTCTTCATGATGACTCAAGGCCATGGAAACCCAGGGAGCTTTTATTCCCAGCAGCGGCACATGGCAACCGTCTCCAGCCCTCCTCCTCTTCCTCGGTGTTTAAAAAGCCTCCAGCAGCCACATAAACAGGCTAAGATATTGAGAACTAAATCCGAGCAGGCTCTTATTTCAATACGGCGAGCAGTGCGGCGCCGCCTGAGGCCACTCGAACGGAGTAAATGTCAGCTCAGTAATATCGCCCGGGGCATAACTCTCCTTCGCCATCAGTCATGCCATCAGGGCAGCCGTAAGCGCGAACACGCACACACATGAGATGACATAAGTCAAACAAACACAACCGCGAGCGTGCACGGCGAGAAACACACCGGTGGCGTGCACAGGGGCTGAGCAGGAATCGATGAATCTGCCATCAGCCCTGAGTTATGGAGCAGAGAGTGTGGGCATTCCTTCTGTGAAAATATTTGGGCTTAAAATGTAGATGTAATGAATGGATTGTGTAAAGAGGTGAAGGAATTGATGCGTTTCTGACAAGGAGTCAAATTCGAGCCTTTGCCCTCGAGGATTGTCGCCGAAACACACACACACACACACACACACACACACACACACACCGGCTTCTCCTCGTAAACAGAGCTGATAAAGTGTCTCCCTGCGAGCGTGTGTGTTTGCAGAGTAAATCAGTGGTGTTGGAGGCGCAGGACGTTGTGTTGCGGGGGTGTCCGAGTGTCTCCGACCCGTAGATAATGATGTGATTGCAGCAACGAGCCGGGCCGGGCGCACCTCGCCGCCGTCCGTTATGATGTCCACAACGCCCCGCCCCAAAAGCCGCCCCCAGCCACCGAGGGGGCAGAGTGAAGGTGAGCCTGTCATATCGATCTTTTTAGTGTTAAAATATGAGCCACTTTACTTTGCTCCCCGGCGCAGTGATGTGAAAAATAATAACTCGGACCCAAATTAAAAATATTGATCGCTTAGAAGGTGTTGAGAGCAAATAAACACCCCCCTGGAAGATTTTCATCCCCTGCTGTCCTGCGTCCAGCTTGTCCTGCCCAGTGGAAAAGAACGGGGTCGGGGATGAGCCGCCATGTTGTCTCGCTAAAGTATTTATGCCTTTTGAACTTGACCACATTTCCCGATGTTACAGCCACAAACTTTGATGTATTTTATGAGGATTTTAGATGATTGACTGGACAGAAATTTAAACTTTTTTTTAACACATGAAATGCTTTGATCTAAACCACAGAGTCTCAGAGTCTGTCTTCTGATCCAGATATGGACAGAAATGCAAGTCAGTTTGGACCAAATCCCCATTTTGTTTGTAGAACAGAAGAACAGTGGGTTCTTTAGGGGTTAAAGACATTATAGGGTTCTTATAGGGTTAAAAACAAGTGGTGAGTTGGAACCACAAATAAAAGTTGAATTATCAACAAGTCATATCAAAACAGAGCAAGCAAAGCAAACGTCTCCCTGTCCAAAGGTCCTCAGAAAAGCAAGATGTGCATTCTCATAGCTGTATGTCCTGAATCAGATAGTCCTTCAGTCCTTTAGAAATAAATGAAACGCTGTTTGAACATTATAGCAGCTTCCAGAAACACAGTTAACCCTGTGTTGGAGCAGAGAAGGTTTTCCTTCATATAAAAAAGTCTGAGTTTTTTTTTTTTTTTTTTTTTTTTTTTTTTTTTTTATAAAGATACTTAGAAATATCTCACAGGTTGAGCTAGTTAGACCCAAACAGCTTTGGTTATATAGGATATTTCATACAGTAGCTACATCATTAGATCCTTTTTCAGGTTAAATAATGTGCTTGGTTAATAAGAAAGGGTTGATTGTGAAATTTAAAAAAAAATCTGAAAAACTGAATTTGGGGAAAAATACAAAAGAATAAAAATACAGATAAAAATCTAATTTTATTGAACCCTAGGTTTGGACAGATCATTGACTCATTTAGTAATTTCTTTGCGTTTTACTGTCAGTTAATATAAATTAAAGCAACTTTAGAGTGTAAACAAATAGGCATAAATAGACATTTTGTTTGCTTGGAAGTTTTAAGCAAGTTTTTGCTTTAAAAAAAATCTTGCAGGTTTGCCTTGTTTAAAAAAACAAAAAAATACAAACTGTCTTAAATGTCAGTGGTTTTTAAAAAATCATCTTTTGTTTGGGTTTATTCTCACCAACAAGAACAGGATTTATTTCGTGAAGTTAACTAAAAGGATGTATCTGCTCTCGAGTAAAAGTCACTGAGTGTTTGTGGTTTTGTTTACTATGAAATTTAATTAAATGAATACTTAATTAAATGAAAATTTCACTGTAAGATTTGTTTCACTACATCAACCTTGATGTGCCAGTTTTGTATTGTGGTTGAGGGCCACACAAAATCACTTCAAGGGCCACAAATGGCCCTTGGGCCACACTTTGGACACCCCTGGCTAACGTGTCAGTTGTCTGCCACACATGACATTTCATTGTTGTCTTAATTGTCAGAATCAGCTTCCTTCACAAAATTACTATGCCCCCTGGACGTATGTGAATGTCTTTGCATTCCTCACTTTTTGGCATTTTATTTATACAAAATTTCAAAAACTCCTCCATCATTTTCCTTCCTCTTCAGTTATGAACCACCTTGTTGTGCTTGTAACACACAAAAGTTTCCGTCTGCAAGGCAGTCTTGCACCGTCTGGCTGCTCTGTGTTGTTCTCAAACACAAATCAACAAGCAACCGTCTTTTCAGATACTCTCCGACGCTGATTGATTGTGTTTTGACTCCATAATCTGGCATTAGCTTTGCTCCATTTGAGGTCCAACCCTTCCCCAACAAGTCATCATTTTTGTCCACATCCCACCCTGACTTTTTTTTTTTTTTTTTTTTTTTTTTTTTTTTTTTTTTTTTTTTTTTTTTTTTTAAACGCCTTTCCACCTTAACAGATGAGCTGACACGAGGGCCATCAAACGGGTGGGAAAACAATTGCCACAAGGTTAATTTTATTGCTTGCTCCATGCATTTGTGAGCAGGCGGTAGGTGTCCTCCGCCCAGACCCTGATGGATGGCCGCGCCGAGCAGGCAGGAATGAAAATGAGAGGGGAGAGGCCAGCCGTGGGAAGGCAGAGTCCCGCTGCTCCCACCTGAAATTGAAATTTCTTCTGACACGCTCAGAATTGGTATTCTGACATACAAGAGAGGAGATGTTTAATTTAGTTTGATGGTGAAAGCCGCCGCCGCGTGTCCCCCTTGATTGTGTTTTACGACGTTCTCTTTAGCTCACATGTCTGGAGAAGGTTAATATCCACACACCCCAAAACGGTGGATGTCACATTGTCCAGCCTGCGGGAGAATAAACTACTTAATGCGTCTAAATGCTGTCGCAATACTTGGCCGTCCTGGTCGCAGCTGTTATTGATCGCCCACAAGGGAGTGCCTTGTGTATTTTGGTGGCCAGGATGGGTCGACTTGATATGTGAAGTAGCGTAGCATCTCAGAGCGGCGTCGGCGGGAATGAGAGCCAATCACATGCTGCCTGTTGACATCAGTGAGAGGAAGCAGGGCCCGAGCTGGCGATATCTCCTCTTCTCCACTTGAGTCGGCCCTCCTGCTGAAAGCTCACTTCTGTCTGCTGGCTTTGGGCCCTCGCCGTGTTTAGCGTGTGGCTGTGGGTGTTTCTCTGCTTCGCTGTGCAGACGTGTCTGTGGAGCGGTGCTGATATAGGGCTATCTCCGGCCAGCGCTTTGTCTATACGTATTGATTCCCACTCCGCCACCGGCTATGGTTTCTTCGTCTGCATGGCCGCGCTGACCCCAGCAGCCATTGTCATTGGCAGTGGTTGTCATAACCGCCGAGAAGGCCCACTGCTCTACAAGTCCTGCGTCCACTCAAGGTGTTGGATTCTGAAGAGTTCTGGACAGGAAGAGCAAAGATTCAGGCTTCCTGAATATCCCATGATGAGAGAAGAGGAACCTGTTGAAATTCTAATGTTGAAACAAATTCATCCATCTGACAGACCATCCATCCATCCATCCATCCAACCATCCAACTGATCCTCAATCCATCCATCCATCCATCCAATCCTCAATCCATCCATCCATCCATCCGATCCTCAACCCATCCAACCGATCCTCAATCCATCCACCCAGCCATCCATCCAACCGATCCTCAATCCATCCATCCAGCCATCCATCCATTCATCTGATCCTCCATCCATCCATCCAACCGACCCTCCACCCATCCGACCGACCCTCAATCCATCCATCCATCCAATTAATCATTTGATTTTTGGTTGGTTGTGTATTAAATAATCACTTCATGTAATGTCATTTGTTGTTAATCAGATTGTATTTATATAAGAACTAGAGTGTTTTTACCTGATATGTAAAATCTAAATGCTGATTGAGGCTGTCTTCACTTTTACTCTATTTAAGAGCTTATATAAAATAATAATGAGTCTTTATAAATCTGTTTCTTTTGTGCATTAGATTATCAAAGCTTTGAATGATCAGTTCTTAGTTACTGTAGAACCATTTCTGTGGCTGAAAACAAATGATTCCTCTAATCACCAAGGCTTTTCCAGTTTCCAGATGAAAAGTTCAGCTTTCCCTAACCCTCCTCTGGGTCAGAACATGCATCGAGCTGGGCAGAACCGACCTTAATCGCCCTCAGTGGAGTTCTCCAACAGCGATTGGTTACACTGATCAAAGAAAACCGAAAACCTCCCACCCCTGACACCCCACAGCCACCGAAATGAGCTGATAATTAATACGAGCTGACTCCTGCTAACACCAGTCAACGGACAGAATGATGGATCGGACAGCTTGGATGCTAACCAACACATTGCTGGGCCTTTTTTCTGGCCCTCTGGGTGTCCTTTATCCTGCCTGATCAGAAATGCACGGTGGCACCCGCCCTGCTAATGAAGCACTCTCGGGTTGCCTTTGTTTTTTCAGACCTGATCACTATTGGCACGTATTTAATAATTCATGGAGCTGAATGCCGATGACAGCGCTTTGGGTTTGTGCTTCACGGTTTGATTGCGTTGATTGTTTCTCGGCTCACACTTCTAACCCTAAACGTTGAATTGCATATAGGTGTAATCATTAATATCTCTCAGGCAGTTCTCATCATTCATCTAAAATGATTAGACCATTTGCTAAGATGCTGCCCAATAATTTATGCAACGGGCGGTTTGCTGTC
Organism: Anableps anableps; assembly: GCA_014839685.1. Taxonomy (NCBI): domain Eukaryota; kingdom Metazoa; phylum Chordata; class Actinopteri; order Cyprinodontiformes; family Anablepidae; genus Anableps; species Anableps anableps. The sequence continues at coordinate 6,137,685 of CM026076.1, read as the reverse complement.
ACGGAGATGGTTTGACAGAGGTGCCACCGAGCCGCTCCGTCTTGTGACAGCTGTTTACTCTGAACAGTGATGGACACTTCCATGACTAATCCATGCCCCCGGGCTCCAGCCATCTTTTTAATCACTGCACTTCCCCTTGGTTTGTCAACATGTTGCTCGTTAGCTTCTAATTAAGAGACATAGGCCTCTTCTTCAGGGTGAAATTCTGTTAGCCGCTTCATTAGAGTGGCTGAGTGCTTCACAGGTTACTGTGATCATTGCCAGTGACACTTTGTGGGTTTCATTGTCATCCGTATAGATCTTGAGAACATAGTGTTCGCCAGACTGCCGGTTTTTAAAAATCACAGGTTATTTTCATGTGCAGTTTGCAAGAATCTATTTTCGGCCATGCACTTATTTTGATGGTGCAACAAATCTGAGCTTTCACCAACATTCTTAACTGATTTTACTGGTAGTGAATGCCTCGTTGTATTAGCAGCTGGCTGAAGCTCACAAACAGGCTGAATAAGAGAAAAGCTGAAACACGAATCATTAAATTAAAGAAATTTAAATTCCAGAACTGAGCCTCTCATGGTGGCAGCATGTTGGATTAGTTATGTTTGCTTTGATTTGTTGTTTTTGTTGACTTTTCTTCATTATTTTTTGCTTGGTTTTCGGTGTTGGAATGATTTTCTCTCACTTTTTTAAAACTTTCGGACAGTTGTTATGGTGCGTAACCATGGGAACAATGCATCGTTTTTACAACTGGGAACAGCTGAGTAGCTCAAAAGCTACTGAGGAGTTGAAAAGGAGGCTTCATGGATGCAGAGCAGGACCAAAGAGCAGAGAGAGAGAGAGAGAAGGAAGAAGTTCAAACCATCTCTTCCATCGATCATAATGGACAGCGATCATATCCCCAACTCCAACATCTCTCTGCCCAGCTTTCTAACCATACAGCCAGACTGAGGTTTAAAGAGGAGAAGCAAAAGCAAATGAGGTGGATTAGCAGTGCTTGTGTCATACATGCCATGTTGTTGTGAAATATACATGGAAATTGAGCTGTTAGCATTTCAAAGCAACAGTCTTCAGTCAGAGGGCTCTTCACATTTGTAGAATGACTGACTGCTACTGGAGACCCTTCCTGCCCACAGCATCGTCATCCACATCGACTCTTGGAAGATACGAGGATGAAATGAGTTATGACAGCATTTGAATTCTATTTAGGATAAAGTATTTTTTAGTTGAATTGAATGAAAAAATTATGACGTTCAGAGTAAAGTGTAAGTTTTTGAAGCAGACCAGCTAACCAAAAAAAGAATAAAAAGACACGTCACATTTTCTAATAACACCTTGATGATCCTCCTCTTGGAAGGTGCGCGTTCTGTCACATCTTGAATAAATCTAATACATCGTAGCATAAAATAAATCCCATTTAAAATATGTTGGTGGTGCTTTGATGGCGCTGCTGCGCTTCGTCAAGGCTTTAACGAATTGCCGAACCGTGAATTTTGTTCTCCTGAAGCATATCCTGAAGGAGCATGTCCGACCATCAGTCGGTTAAATATTCCCTCTCGGTGAGCTTATGGTGGACACCCACATGCTGCTTGATGGAAAACCACAAGAGAACAGCAGCAGCAGGAAGCACGGCGTTCACTGGTGTGTGATTGGTTGTAATTGGTGAATTTGCTCGAAGACGAGTAAAACCTCGGCAGCTGTGGGTTTCGAGTCTGGCATGTTAACGTCCAACAACGTAATCATTTCATTTCCTTTTCACTTCCACATCACCTCACTTGAGACGGGACACACACAGGGACAAGGTTAATGTTGGGTCTCATTTATTTCCATCCAACAATGACTCCAAATAGCCTTTCAAAAACAGAACGCGGGAGGGAGATGAAAATAATTCAATCACACAATTACGGCTTGGCTTGATTCTATAGTTAAGTGCATTTTTATTGTGTAACGTTCCTTTTTTTTTTTTGTTTTTTTGTTTTTTTTTTTTGTTTTGCACCCTCTCCCAACCCCTCCCACTGGCTGTATTTACCCTGCCTCCCTCAGCAAGCGTTCTCTCCCTGCCACTTCTCATCTAATATGGCCATAATTGGGTTTGGTCGCACAAATCAGATTTGAACAATTGGGTTATCGTCCTCTGAAATTGGAGAGGTCTCCGGGTGGAGAGTTAAGCTCTCTCTTTCTGGTCGCAACATTGTGCCGTGCCAGTTAAAGCGGTTTACCTGTCACTGTGGACACAGCTCATAATTTCACCCCACCCCGTACTACTCGTGTGTATGCGTCACACACATCGGCCCGCCCTTCGCCTCTCACCAAGCAAATAACGACATTTGAATCGAGCATTAACGGGCTTAATTGCTTTAAAATTGTCGTTTTAATTTACACTGATATAGTATTGATCACCCAAGCAGAGATTAAGGTCCTCAGTGGAGCGCTTGATGTGGAATTAAACAGGGCCGGGTCCTCCTGGGGCCCGCCTGGCCTGTCCTGCCGCAGCCAGAAGAGGAATGACATCCCTCCCCTAATGAACTGGCAGCATGCGCAGACATGAATTTCAGGCCCCGCCGGAGAAGCGGGGAAATAATGGGGTTTGGGGAGACATGGCGGGTTATTCATTCACTGCCATGCACCAATTCTCCTGTGATTCATCCCCAGGCCCCCCCCCCCCGGACCTCCGCTGCCTGTTTGCCTGGCACATCCAGGCAGCCTGACCTTTCTCCTGCCTAAGTGTATATAGCCGCCCCCCCACCTTCCTCCTCTGGGAACACCTTGCCCCACAGAAGGTGTCATGCAGAGAGAGGGAGAGAGGGGGTGAGATCTTTAACGAGCCCACAGCCTGAAATCCAAGTATCCCCCCTCCACCCCCTCCACCGCCCTATAGAGGTGGAAGTGGCGGTTCGTGATTTTCCCCGTCACGGTGGCTCGGCGAGCTATCTGACGAAGACGCTTCCTCCTCGGGGCATTGATCTTCTCACAGGAGCCCAGTGTCACGCACAGCTGCTTAATATCAGGGGGGAAATCGTAACATTAAATCCACACAATTTCTCCGCGGTTTGAACAAATCCCGTGGCTCCTGAGGTAAGCTCTGTGTTGTGAAGCAATTAAAACGACCTCTTGACTCACGTCTCCAGTGAATGCACTCAAACAATCACACACCGCATAAGTGCTTTAAACGACTTGCTCTCAGAATGAGGCTCCAATAAGAATGTTGTCTTAAGGTGAATTGTGTAACGGCATAAATAGCAGGTCATTCCCAGCTTTCCTTACATGCTAACGTATGTCTGTAGATCAGAGGTGCTTTTTGCATGGCCTTTTTTTTTCCAGTTGTGCCACATATTTGTGTGCACAGGTTGCAAAATTGTTGTTATAAAGAAAATAAGCTGCTTGTTGTTATTTATTGCCTGGTGATTTACACGTTCAAGCCAGTTAAACAAAGTAAAGCTAAACTGCAATACTTAGAATTGTGTGAAACTCAAATCAACACAAACTTAAATCGTAGATTTAGACCCTTTAAGTAAATCATAAGAGCAAATCATCACCCATTATGCTTGATTTAACTAACATTATAAAGCATATAGTTTAATACTTGAACACATTACAGTGTATATTCTGTAATGTGTTCAAGGGGTAAACTTTGTGTAAAATTCTTCCATTAAACAATGTTTGATGAAAAATGACATATACAGATGCATTTCAGACTTTAAAATAGCAAAAAATGTGAGATTTATGCCATTTTCACATGTAAAATGATTGAATTAGTTAGTTAATCATTGATACATAGACATTACTTTAATGCCTCAATTGCCTTTAGAGGCTCAATAGTGTCCATGATGGGGCTGAAGAATTGCAGCGACCGCATTTTGAAATAATGACTAATAATAATGGAAAAGTAACGCCTGAGATAGAAAAATGTGTTTTTTCTGATGGTTAACTTTAACTATTACATTTTGGTAAAAAAAACAACAACAAAAAAACAAAACTGGAGCCTTCTCATGTAATGACTCATAACACATCAGCATTAAACCATACTGTGCAATAAACAAGAGCTAGCAATATCCTAATCAGCTGCTAATGTACAAAATAACCCATAAAAACCACTAGCATTTTTGTTAGCTTAAAGCTAGTCTGCCAAAACACCCATATAGGACAAAAAACACAATTTTCTCAGCAGCCTACAACATTCAAAATGAACTCACTACGTTGGGCAATGTTGAAGAATGTAAGTGAGAAGTATGTTTTAGGGTTATTTTAGCGTGCTTGCTTCATCTGACAGCTATATAAACTACTTCCAGTTTGCTGTCAAGTCATTTGACCCAGTGTAAATAAAATGTAGCGCCTCCTAGTGGAATGGGAGGAGTGGATCCAACAATGGTATTTACAGACTGTACGCATTAGTGTGCATTGCAAAAGTAAACGTACCTCATGAATAATCCATAATCAGTCATGTTACAAACCTCAATGTCCTGTGGAGGGATTTTATGTGATGGGGCAACACAAAGTGACACAGTCCTCAGAGTTAGACATGGTGATGGCAGCATCATGCTGTGGGGATGCTTTCCTTGAACAAGAATAGAGAAGCTGATCAAGATAGATGGAAACAATGGATTGAGATAAATGCAGGGCGATCCTGTTATGCCTTGTTTCCACTGAGCGTTACAGCACGGGTCGGTGCAGTTTGGTGTTGCCATGATAAAAGCGGCCCATAAAACTGACCCGTACCGCACCATTCATAGGGCCCCTTCAGCTGTAGGTCCACAGGACAACAGTACGGTCCGGTTAGGGCGGAGCTACTGTCACGAGACATACGAGTGCGTCACGTTTATCGGCGCTTTAGTATGACGCAACGCTAGTCCCCCAAAAAGCCTATTTAAGAAATTCAGAAGCGTCTCAAGACTGCTAGGGCAGCTTTTTCTACCACACTTTTTCCTTCCAGTCAGTTTTCCATTCTTATGTATGGATACATCGCTCCAAACAACCAGACTTGTTAGCGATGACTTTTTTATCTGTACATGAATAAATCTATCCCTCTGTCTCCATCTTTTGACCCATTCTTCAGTTTTCTGGACAGGACTCGGCTAGACTCCGCGGTTGCCCTTGAGCCTGGTGGCTCCTCGTATCTCTGTGAGCCTGAAGGCCTCGGTGCAGACTGACAGAAGGGGGGACTATTTGTGAGGTCCCTAATTGATTGCATTACCTGCACCCGGATGTCGGGAGGAGGAAGCCATCCTGACAATGAAGGCGAAACAAAGCAACAGCTTCCCCTCTCTCCTGACTGACTCGCCATGACGGATATCAAGATGCCTCCAATACGCATAATGGACTTGGCACGGCCCGAGGGTGGCCGGGCTCGGGCCTTTCTACCCCACTCTGTCATCCAATCATCTTATTCTAATGCTATTGCATTGTTTAGTCAACCAGCCGTCCATTTACATCAAACCATAACCACACGGCCACACCACAGGAGCACTTAATAGAATTAGCAGGTATTGTGCAGCACATTTTAAACACATAGACCGTTTTAGAGACACACTCAGTCACTCTGCCTCCCACGTTGAGCTGGGTTCGTTGTCAGAGGAACTGCATGGACAAGCCGCCGTCCCTCTTTAGCTGTCATTAATCCATTCTCTCCCCGCTGTGGACAGTTTATTCACCTCTTTAAATGTTCAGCCAATATTATTGCCGTGTTTATGTTATGTACTGCATATTAATAGCTCTTAAAGCTCATTTGTTCCATTATTGAATCATTTTTCACTTGCTCTTTATTAGGAAACAGGAGGCCAAAGCTTTTAAGGGAAACAGCCGCTTCTTTATTGGGCTCGTAATTTCCCTAATCGGATTTTTGGGGGAATGTTTGCCAGTCTGTTCGTCCAGTCAGTTTATAAATAGAAAAGCAAAAATGAAAACTGCCACATGGCTTGGAAATTTGAAGTCATATGGTCCTTTTGCCCTTGACTGAAGGCATTATATTCCCGCTCAAACTCCCGTCTTATTGAACTAATTGCTTTCATATGCCTCCTCCCTCAGTTTTACCAGTTTTTCTGAACGCTTTTTGCTGGTTTTAAAAATGTCACGTCGCAAATCGTCTTTCTCCTAGCCAGTGACTTCTCTGAAACTGTTCCCAATAAAACCACCAATCTGCTGTCGGCGGGAAGGAGGGTCCGGCTTGCCGTCGTAATGAGCGCCCTTCTCCTTGTCCTCTCCTTTGACCGATATGTTTTCGTTTTGAAAATTAAAGCAATCGCAGTGAGATTCACGTGGGGTCGAAGGTAAGATGGGCTCTGGCAGATGATGGGCGGTGCAAACATAAAGGCAGCAAGCCTCCTCAGGAATGCTCGTTTCCGTCTGATGAATCCTGCTACGCACGTGTTTGTGGGCGGAGCCTGCAGTCGCTGATGATTTATAGTTTCGACATCTTTGATCCTTCCTTCAATCCTTTCTTCCTTCCTTCAGTTTTTCCTGCCTTTCTACCATATGTTTTCCCTTCGTTCTTTGATCTGTTTTTCCTTCATTCCTGCCATTTTTCCTTCAGTTTTTCCTTCAGATTTACTTTCCTTTGTTCCCTCCTATTTATCCGTCCATCCATCCGACCATTGCCATAATAAAAAGCCTGAAAAAGGACCGAGACTTCTGGAAAACTGGAGTCTTGTAAAGTTTGTGTGGCAAATGTTGCCCTGGTTCATCTTAACCTCACAGGTTATTTCTCAGCATCAACGCAGCCTTTCGTTGTGACACTTACATCATTAATCAGTGAAGACCTTTAGTTGTTATTTGGTAAAAGTTATACAGTCACCCAGATCAGCAGTTTAAAACCTCTGTGTGACCCCCAGATCATTCCCAAGTGATGTCTCATGAAGGTATAAAGCAAAGCATAACCATATTCCAGGGAATAATGTCTCGCAAGTGGGAACTAATCTAACACAAAGGGTGCCCCAGTCAGTAAGGGTTCCTGCTCAAGTTCAAGCCACAATGGCACGCTGTGTTCACCATGATGTGGCTAATTACCAGCTCATTAAAGGCCTCCCTAATTAGATTTGATCTTATGCTCTTTCACTTAAATCTAAGCTCTTAATTTTAACAGTTTAATTACATTTTCTGATGAAGAAAAAAAAACCTTTTCAAAGCCTGGCCTAGTGGAAATGAGACAATTATGTAATGTCAGGTCTGAATGTTGTCCTCCTAGTTTGTGGACTAACTTTTAGATTTAAGAAACAGGAGCAGATTTTGTAGAATGAGTTTATAGCATATAACTATGGATAATTGAATGATTAATGCTTATGCTGATAATCCCCCTACAGAAGGTTTTTATTGAGAAAAATATAATTGATTCCAAATAAAATGCTAGTTTTTAATGATGCGGCTAATATTACTCTATCTATTAATATACTAGTAAATAAAATCCAGTATCAAGAAATCCTTTTAAGTATATTTTGCATAGATTTACCAAAAAAACCAAAAATCTATACAAGGTTTGCACAATATCAGGAAAATATGTAATCCTGATACTATTGCTGAAAAATTGCTATGATTTTCCATCCGTCCGTCCATCCATTCTTCTTTCCTTGTTTCGTTCCTTTCATTTTTCTTCCTTCCATTTATTATCCATCCATTTTTCTTGCAGCCAGATTTATGCAACTGCGGTGACTGTGCTGGCCAGTTGTGGTGATAATATTCCCATTCAGAAGGTGGCACCAAAGAGACAAGAAATACATGAGTAGGACTCAAAAAGAAAAATGACAAAGAAAAAAAATTGCTTGCTAAAAACGATCCACTATCTGTTGCAATGACTGTTTGGCGACATCTTAAATTGTCCATTTGACGGCATGTTGGGTATCCAGTAGTAAAAACACACAAGACAAGAAGATGTTGTAAGAACATGTCGCTGTACATTACACAGGTTTCTAATGAACGTAAAGTTTTTATCTGAATCCATACGACACATCCTGACCAACCTGGAGCCAAATTATCTCACAATTACTATTGTTTTAGGAAAACAGGGAGCAGCTGGTTACTGGTAGCCAGGAAAAGTGTTTTAGACGATATTTTTAAGCCATATCGCCCAGCCCTAATCTCGGCTGAGATTAAATTACAAGCAGGTGGACTCTACGTACTAATTAAGTGTCTTCTGCAGTCGATGACTTTGGGATGTCAGAGAAAGAAGGCATGCCACACTTCAAATTTTCCTCTGACTACACATTTATGCACAACTTTATCTTGATTCATCACCAGAAATCCTAATAAAACACATTACAGTTTGTGTTTGTAACCTGGTAAAATGTGGTGATGTTTAAGGCGTATGAATACTTTTGCCTGTAAAGGCACCTGCACAGCTGAACTCACTCAGACGAAGCAGATGCATTCTACGCTGCACATTGTGGTGCAGTGATAAAGAATAAGGTGGCACCTGGTCATGGGTGGAGGTCCCAAAGGGGTGGGGTGGGGAGCAGGAAACCTGCTGCAGACATGCCTGCATGGGCCCCCATCCAAATCCTCTTTTCCTCCCACATTTCTGCTTGTGAGATGTTTACAGCAAAGCAGACGTGGGTTTGCTGCCACTCTTGCTCCTGGCACTGGGACCGGGAGTTTTTTAAAGCTGTTTTTTTTTTTTTTTTTTGAAGGTTTGGGGTGGGAGGGAGGGCTGGAAAAGTCCGGATGCAGAGATTGTAGGGATAAAAAGAAACATCTGCGCAAGAAAGTCCCTCTTTTTTATTTATTATTATAATAATACAATAAGACGAAAAAAGGCATGACATAATTTCTTGTTATCTAAGAAGCTGAGGCTGCATTTACATTTGCTTTTTATGCAGCGTCCCTGTGCTCTCAGGGGCGATGCACTGGAGTATAACTAAGCTAGCATGGAGGATATCCAACCATTTAAATCAAGCCTCTGGGAATTTTACATAACACATCATTGGTTTTTACATAAAGACAAAGAAGGGCCACAAAGAGGCACCGGACGGCCGTCTTAGCCCGAGACGAGCCGCTGCATGTGTTCCTGCAGACTCCTCTAAAGCTTCACGCTCCCGTGGTCACTGTTGTGCTCCGAGAACGCCTCTGCTCATACCCAGACAGCACGCAGACAGAAAGCTGCTTATTTTTTTATACATCCCAGGGGGTTAAAAAAAAAAAAAAAAAAAATTATTTTTTTGAATATGACCCTGAAACTGAACCCTCTCCTCTGGCGCGGTGGATGCTTGGCCTCGACTCCAGAGCAGCACTATCGAATCTCTGTCCACGGAGACGCTGCAGGCCAGCGTCCACTGCCTCTGTGCCAGGAAGCTGGGAGCTGTCATATTTTATAGATGCTTCACGGGATGGTTCATGATCTACACATGTCTTTGTCATTTAGGAAGAGTTGTGTGCTTGCTAAGGGAGGAGGAGAGACTCTAGATGTGGAGAAATGGAGCCCTTCTTGATGAGTTCCTCACACGTGACAAAGTAACGCCACTAAGATGTAGCAAACGAATATATTTCAGCGCTAAAGAGCCGCTCCTCGCTGGACAGCCAAGGATAATAGTTTCTCACTGCAAGGCCAGCGGAGGGAGCCGCTGAGCAGAAGCTGAGAAATTCATGATGCAGCTCAGATTAGCGCTCCTTCATCCATCCATCCATCCATCCAGTAAACAGGAAGGATGTCTCCACCCGTTCCTGCAGTGAGTTCTATACTAATCAGATGAGCAGTCCACCTGGGCCTGGCATCTTTCAGTGTGAAGGAACAGCATCTGTTCTCCTAACTCTTATCTCTCTGGCGTAGCCTGGCCATCCCACAGCAGAAACCTAATTCAGCTCTTTGAATCAGGATATCATTTTTTGGGGCATCATCCTTATGATCACTCCATCAGGCCATGACTCATTTTGACGGTGAACGTGTTTGGAATGCTACTGTGTAAGAATAGACTCACCCCAAACCCAGAGGAATCCCCTTTTTCCATCTTTTTCACGAGCCTTTTTCACCAGTACATCTGCCTGATTATCTGAAACAAACCACAAGCACCAGGGTCCCTGCGCATCCTTAAAAAGTTTTCAAGTCTTAAATGAATGTATCTAAAATTAAGGCCTCAAAATGTCTTAAATTCCTTTAAAAAATGTTACGTTCATCACAGTGCTTAAATTTTGTCTTTTTTGACAATGAGGACTTTTTCATCTCGTACATGTAGCTTTTTTTTCATGCGGGACTTTTCTGTCAGGCAAAAGAGTCTTTTGCAGACATCTTTGTGTTCTGGGACTTGTGGCGGTTGAGGCTGCCGTTAACTAGGTGCTAATATAACCTTGCTAGCTAGCTAGCTTTTGTTTTGCATCCATCATGGGTGATGGGCGTGTGACACACCCAGAGCGACGAACGACAGCGTCAGGCGAAAGTCATCGCCACTCGGGGTGAAACGCAACACACTGGATGCGATGGTGACAGCAGCGACAAAAGTTGTATGTTCTTGTGTCACGTTGCAAGCGTGTGCACGTCTACATGTGCACACGCACAATGTAGAAGCAAAAAGGCGCTGCCAAGAGCCACTAATGCTTGCTTGATTGCAATATAATAGGATCCCCTAACTATCCCCCGTATTTTTAGTTTTTTTGGTCTTAAATTTCATTCAAGGTGGCATTAAAAAAGGTCTTAAAAAGTCTTAAATGTAACTTGGTGAAACCTGCAGATACCCTGTAGTAGGGGTGGGCATTTATCATATTGAAAGATTTCTCATCACTATAAGGATTTTGATTTATCATTGTCTCGATAAATTCCAATTAATGATGTTGGAGGAAAAAAAGATCCCAAAACTGACTGAATTATCAAAAATATTATTTTTCCTATTTTCTCTAGTTTGTGCCATGAGAGCATCAATAAATAAAATATGATTTAATGCATTTACTGTGAGCTGCTTAGTGATACAAATCACACTTCTTTAAGTAAGTGGCGTCCTGAAGAAGCCCGTTTAAAATGGGAATGTTTCTCAAGAGCAGTACTTGTGTTTGTGGTGCCATGAGCGCTGTTCCATGCAGTCACAGTCGTACAGTTACCTAAAAAAGAAGTAATAAATTGCTTTTTAATCATCATTTTTATCATTATCACAACAGTTTTACAAAATATCGTGATAAAAAGTCCATATCACCCACCCCTACATTGATTGTACACGTTAAAGGATAGTTGTTGCCACCATCGTCTGTAATTTGGATCACCTGTTGACTGAAAAATCTGGACTTCTGAAATGGCTTTGTTAAGGAACCCCACTAAAAAGAATGAATTGAAATAAATAAGTTGTACTTTCAGTCAACAAACTTTTTCAAACTTCTTTATGTGACTCCAGTAATCAGTTAAAATTATATTGCTTCCAGCCTCCCCACAGCCTGTATAAACCTAATTTAATCAGTTCCTTCACAAATGAGACCGCATGAATAGGCATGTTATTGAATCAGATAAAAATATAGATTGATGAACAGTCCATGACAACATTAGCAGCCTTTCCAAAATGGAGGAATGAGGAAAGAAAAAAAAATGAAAAGAAGAAGAAGAAGAAAAAAAAATCGATGAGCTCAAGGAGCTGTCGTTTCCACAGAGCCTCCTTCGCTAATGGGAATGCTTTTATAGATGGGAAATTACAAGTTGAAATATTCTTTTTGATTATTGGACATCCATAGCCAAATATGATTTACATTAATGAGCATAAGTATATTAAAGACTTTGTACCCCCGACATCTGAAACAATTGAATAATGGGTCTGGCAAGCAAGCGGTGGCAGAGAATATAGGGAGGAGGTAATGTCATTTTAATTACTAATGGGTATCTCCGTTGTACAGACTTTGATTTTTCATCTTTAGCAACAATCTAATAAGGCAAATATTCATCATCTTCATATCCCCTTTTAAAATGATGATTTTGTCGAGCCAAGACAGCATCGTCATTTAGAGAAAGCGACTATTTATGCGAGCCCCCGGGATCAGCGGGTCATTTGAAGATTGCTTTTAGAAGACGCTCTTCCTGCGAGGAAGGAAGAAAGGTCTTTTCATGCCCACTCGCAGATGTCCGATACACTTAGCGCAGAGAGGCTGACCTTGTTAGCAAGCTAAATTTCTTCTCAGAACCTTTAATTTTCTTCATATTTCTCTTTGCTGTTTTTAATGAATGGATGTTAAACGAAGTTTGGAGGTCGTGGATGTATCTTAATTTAATTGTGGACCGCTCCGCTTTGACCTGAGCTTCATCAAGGATCTGAAGCATCTTAATAGAGAGCTGGGTAAACCAGAAGGCGGAAAGATGTTTCAAGGCTCTCCGTTTTATTAAACGTCTCCATTTAACGGCAGCGATTTACTACTCTGACACGGAAGATTATATAAGCCCAAAATTTTTCATACCCCTGACAGATGTTGCTCATCTTTAAATTGTCCCAACACGTTTCTTAAGACTGAAGGCAGTATTAACGTTTTGGAGTGGTCAAATCAAAGTCCCGCCTTGAATCTGATAGAATCTGTGGAGAGAGCTCATGATTAGGGTGATGGCAAGTAGGCCTTTCAACCCCAAAGACTCAGAGGTCAGACATAAACACCAGGAAACTTGCAAAAAGCAAGGCAGCAGTAGGAATGATTTGATTGCTGTAATACCATGATTATTGGAGAGGGTATAAATAATTTTTGATGTGACATTTATAAATAAAATTTTCATGAAAAGATTTTTTTTTCTCCAAAAACGCTTTATCAGTATTATCAATGATAATTTTTCATAAAGCACAGTATAATGAGCCTACTTTCACTAATTTAGTGTAAACTATGGTGTAATCCTGCTTTTTTTTTAAGCTTAATCAACTGTATGTGTGTGTGTGTGTGTGTGTGTGTGTGTGTGTGTGTGTGTGTGTGTGTGTGTGTGTGTGTGTGGGAAGGGGACATGGTATTATATTATGTATATATATCAGTATAATGTTTTATATTTCTTTGTCTGGGCTGCACAGTAGTGCAGTTGTTAGCTCTGTTTCTTTGCAATAAGAAGTTCCTGGGTTTGAATCCCAGCCTGGGGTTTTTCTGCATGAAGTTTGCATGTTCTCCTTGTGCATGCGTGGGTTCTCTCTGGGTACTCCGGTTTCCTCCCACAATCCAAAACCACGACTCCTAGGTTGACTGGTTACTGATGCATAAGTGTGTGCGTGCGTGGCTTGCCATTGACTACCTGTCCAGGGTGCACCCTGTTTCTCGCCCAGTAGGGGCCCAACCCCCCTGTGACCCTGCATGGACAAGTGCTTATAGACAATGGAGGGATGGATTTTGCTGTCTTTCTAATTGTAATGTTCAATACTTTAATCAATGCTTGCTGTGTTTAAAGACAGTTTGAGCAATATAGTTTTTAAGAAACATCAGCAGCAGCGTCTCGACTCTAATCTAGAAATGGGTTTGTGATTGTTTATATTTCGACCTCAGAATATAAAGCGTCTTACATTCCTCCACAGAACTCTATCCAAATGCTCCTGGAACATGAAAGAGTGCTGCCTCGCTACCAGAGGCTTTCATAATTGGTACCCAGGTGATTTGTTTTCACCCAGGTAGACGCTGTGGAAGTGCAGTGAGGTAAAAACAGACGGAGAAAACTGCCCTGGTTACCATGTTACTGTAATGTTGTAAAACATTCAGTTGTGCGCTTTGCTTGCAGTTTGCGCTTGTGCAGAGTTGCATGCAAAGTGCCCTTTATGTCATTTTGTTTTGACCATGAGTTCATCTCGGCCGTTCCTGCGATGCAAAAATGACTTTTTCTCGGCCTCATCAAAAGATTGATATGTCGACAAGAACTCCAGAGGTGCATCCCTGATCCCCACCTAAATGCTGCCAAAGTATGGGTGGGGTTTTGATGCTGGATTGAGCGTTAGCATAAATCATTCTCACCAGTTTGGACACTGCTCCCTTCTTTTTTTTTTTTTTTTTTTTTTTTTTTTAATAAACTAATAAACAAATTAGTTTGGACATTTCATTTTTCTGTTGATTAGCAGAACCGCGATGTCCAGCATGCATTACATCAAAACTCACATCACTTACTGCTTCATCACAAGATATTTATGCAAACCGATCTCTCACAAAAAGCGAGGTGCTATTACTGTATGAATCAAAGATATTTAACAAAGTTATCAAAGTCTTCCATCAGAATTAAGCTGAAGAAGCCAATAAAGAGATCAGAAGAAAAATAAAAAACAGCATTATATCCAAGATGCTTTAAAGTCTGAGTCATATCATGTACACTCGTATTCACTTTGTTTCTTCTTTTTTTGATGAATGTCGCTGCTGTGATGGTTTTATTGCTTTAGACCCCTCTGCCGGGCAGGTTAGAGGAGCGACTGCACGACTGATGAGCGTGGCAGGAAATTGGCAGATGGAAGCATCCATTTCACTGCTAATTAGGGGGTCCAGAAGCCCGCCGACTGACAGGGTTCAACTGGGCAATGTAGTGCCTGCCAGCTCCCATCCCGAGCGCTTTATAAAACGCTCTTTAATTCCCCGGCACAATATCATTAACTTTGTAAGTGGATGAACACAATGGACAAGCAATTTAATTAACTTCTACCATTGAATGTTGGAGGGGAGACTAAATGAAATTAATGCACAATATTTCCCAGGGAGGCAGCCAACCTTGGGAGTCGGTCTGGATTGTTGGCAGGTCAGGCGCTGCTGTGGGTTTGGCCAATTATGCCTTGTTTAGACCCATCCATAATATTTTCCTCAAAAGAAAATAAAATCAGTGGTTTTTAGATCAATCATGAGCGTGTGTCGCTCTGCATTCTGGGAGATTTTAGAATAATGAAGTGGAAGCCCGGAAACAGTCCGCCAAAAGCCTTGAAAGTCAACCGAGCTGAAATATCATAACTGATCCGTGGGGCTCTGGCGGTTCACCTGCAATAGACAATCAATAAATGGCTCCATGCAGTTTGGGTTTGGGAAATTCAACCCGACAGATTTTTTTTTATTTTTTATTTTTATACTTAAGTTGCTGTCGAATTTTATTCAGATCCTCAGACTTCAAATGATGAAGCAGAGAGAACCCAGTAAATCAGTAAATAACTAATTTATTAAACCCGCTGTTGTATTTTTGACTAATCCAAAGACGAGAAGGAGCCAGATCAATGACTTAGATGAACTTTAGAGAATAAAAAAGCTGAACGAATCATACATAATAGCTCGGATTCACCACAGAGAGTGGAAGCTCAGAAAAAAAATCTCTCAGAGAAGGAAGAAACCTTCCGTCTTTTTGCTAACCAAAGTCGTCGTCGTCGTCTTCTCCTTCTGATGCATCATGGGACATAAAGTCCCTTCTATTAAAGGTCAACAAATATAATCCGCTTTTGAACCAGATATTAACTAAATCTCTATAAAATAACAATTACAGCAACATGTCCACAAGAAATGCTGTGCACCTGAAATATTACAGTTGGTATACTAAAGTATCAATTTTCATGATTTCCATGTTTGATATTTTTGGTACATCAGTCAACCCAGTGGGTTTTTGCATGTGCATTTCTTTTCCATGTTAAACTTTAACAGGATCAGTAAAATTTTCTGTGTTAGTAGTATATTTATTTTTGTCATTGATTTGATGATTGAAAACTTTTTAACTGCATCAATTTATGCAGAAGGCTGAGAAACCCAAAGAGACAAATGAACAAATCTATTTCCATCCGTTAAATTTGTGCAAACCAGAGTTTCCTCGACTTTCTAATTCTCAAACAACAAGATCTGCTCCCGGAGCAAATAGCTTCTCTCTGTTCGACAGTTTACCCACATTTCCATGAGCTACTGCATGGATTTACTGCAACACATAATTAGAATATAATAGAAAAGAATAGAAATAACCTTTACAACACTGCAGCATTGAATTCAGAAAATAAGCTTTACAGACAAGCTGCCAACTTCTGCAAACACACGTGCAATTAGTTTACATCTGCTGGACTAAATGGGCATGTTTGCATCCGGTGAGGAAATGAAGCAGTGAGGGTGCGAAAGATTCAGCAGATTTCATAGCTTATATCTTCTGAAATTCCCCCCAGTTGTTTTTAACCAGTTTTAAAACTATTACCTGATTTCATTTTCGTATAATGGCCATAATGTAATGTTTTGGGTATTGATCAATATAGTTTTTATACTGGTCAACTAGAGGTTAAAATGGCTAATCTTCTTGGTTTCATTAATTGCACAGGATCAGTTTAACTCCTGATTTGCAGTGTAAACCAATTTTCTCACAAGCTTTGCACATTATTTTTCTTACTGGAGGAGCAGGAGAGTAAATCTAATCTAAATCTTAATTACTTTGTAATTAGGTAAATTTACATTAACTTGTTTCCTCTTTAGAGAGTGTAGTATTTTCCGTACGTCTCTTCCATTGAGCCGCTGGCCCCCCTCGCCCCCAAGACGAGCATCTCTCCAGGGCCCTGACGGTTGCCTCCGTCACTCAGGCCGCTTTCAAATCACAGGAAGTGACAGAAGAAGTTTTAATGAGAGTTTTGTCTGTGTATCCAGTCAGGCCTGCCCAGCAGCCGATGAATAATAGACACTGTGGCTCAATACTCTGAATACTCAATCAATGGCACTGGGAAGGGGGGTGGGAGGGGGCTTGGCAAACACATATGGCAGTTCGGAATGGCTGCTGGGCTCTGGAGAGGCAAAAAATACTAAAGCTTCTCCATCTGTATCTCTGGGCTGGTTTAAAAAAAAAAAAAAAAAAAAAAAAGAGCAAGCCATCTATTGATGCTGCACACTTTTGTGCCGTGGTGTTTTCCTTGCTGGGGATGACAAACAGGCTGTTTGTGCAGAGAGGCTCCTGTGAAGGTGCTGTTTCAGGCCCAGATCCTGCATATCAATAGAGGCTGGTCCTTCAACAGATCTTTGGGTTCTCCATATCAGTCAAAGATGTGGCATTCGACGCAGGGCATGTTTGGATGAATCCTCGTCTCCAGTGACTTTTTGTGGCAATGCGTCCGTATTTAGGTCAACATGGAAGTGAAGGTTTGACAGATGAGGATATATTATTTTTTTAAGTGATAATATTTTAACTGGATAATCTACCCATTTTTTTTTTTTTTTTTATAAGGAGATATATCGATTCATAATGAAAAAGAAAGTACAGTGGACCCCCGGCGATACAGGGCTCACTACTCCTGCATTCATCTATTTGCAGATGTCTTTGTAGAGCATATCTAAAATATTTGAAAGAAAATGCAGCTTGGGGAGCTGAAATACCTCGGCGCAATGCTGCTTGACACGCAATTGGCCAATCCAGGAGCACCATTCATTTTCCTTGACGATGATTGGCTGTACCCTTAGCCAGAGTGAAAATAAGGAATACCGTGCTTCTGTGGTAGCACTAAGACAGTTTCCACTGTTCGTATCAATGCACATTAAGATACTTTTGTTGTTTGAACTATTAAAATAGGCAGGTAGAAGTGGGCGACTCTACACCCTCTTTTAGTTTTAAAGTTTAATGTATCAAGACTTACTAAAAATGATCTGGTGTTTAGTATCTTCTGAAATGATTTAGATCTGAGCACAAGTGCACAACACACTATAGACTTCACAATTAAATTAGCTGTGTGTGAAAAACCAATGATTCAGCGGCCATTCTGTGATAGAGTTGCTGCTTTGTTTGAGACCTTTGTTTGGTTCTTGACCCATAGCTTCAGCTGAAGATGGCTTCACGTTTGACTCCAGAATATTTTGGTAGGCATGTTGGAGTCATGGCCAGGTCTTGTGGCTTCAAAATACGCTCAAGTCATCATTCCCCTACCACCGTGCTTGACAGTTGTTGTGTTTTTGCTTATTTGGTGTGTTTGGTTTGCTGCAGACCTGAATCGTTTTCTTTTTAGAGAGAAGAGACTTTCTTCCTCAACCCTTCCAGACCAGGCATACTTGTTCAGTCAGTTTTCTAATTGATCTGTCATGAACTTAAACGTTTAGCATGTTGAGTAGAGTCTAAGATGGAGCTCTTGGGTTGCTGTTGTTTCTCAGAGCATTGCATGAATTTGATGGGACACCCATTCTAGGGACTTCACTGTTTTCCACCTTGCTATCTGTAGAGTGATGGACTTCAAATAGCCGTCTAACTCTTGCCAGATTTATGGGCATCTTTTGCTTCTCTTATGTTGGTCTTTTTGTCTTGGCATTGGGTTAATGCACAGTAAACTGCCAAAACTTTTATAGGGGTGATCACACTTATGGCTGTTATGGCTGTTATTTTGCCGATTAAATCCAAGGGTCCAAGGGAAACTAGATATTTAAGATATTTTCTAGGGCTGTAACGATTCATCAAATGATTCGAGTGAAAGCCTCGAAGCCTCGAGGCTTTGTGAAAATTATGTTTTATTATTTAGCGCCACGTGTTTCCGGCGGACAATTATTAGTGTTGCGCAACGCTCTCACTTCTGCCAATGAGTTGCTGAAGATTGCTAAGTGCTGTTAGCACATCAAAGGGTGACCAGATGCCCTCTTTTCCCCGGACATGCTTTCGGGGGACCTTAAATTGAGTTGGACGTCCTCCCGGAGCTGCTGCCTAGTGGCTGGCTGGAACGGCGGCGGGTGTGTGGATGCAGGTGGAGCGGAGATGCAGACAGACGGAACACAGCGCGCTGAGCGCAAGTGTGGCTTTATGGACGAACCGGAAAATACATTTCATACCATCCCGGTCGAAACAAATGGGTGGCGGAGCGCAGTGTGGGGTGGACATAACCGGGATATGTTTTTCTGTCTAACAAAGGTGCCAAAGATCCGTCGCTTACAAGGACACAAAAGCTATAAAAAAGGCCGTGTAAAATGAGAATTCATCTATTAAAGATGAATACATAGAGTAAAGATTGGAGTTGTTTTTTTTTTTGTTTTTTTTTTGTTTTTTTTTAAAGTGTATTTGTCAGCCTGCTTCGTTTTGATTTTTCTTATTACGTTGAGTATAATTTCAGATTTTTGTGTAATTTTTGTCCAGGTTTACTTAAAAAAAATGAGCTATTTTTGTTGCAGGTTAATTATCTAAGCTACAGAAAAGTAATTGATAGGGATGAACAGATATGAAAATTTGGGATGATATTGATATCCAATATTAATACTGCTACTATGGCAGAATTTACCAATATTTTATCTAATTTTTTTAATTCGATTACTAAAATAATCATTTACAACAGCCCTAATATTTTCCTTCTTTAAACCTTTTTGGACCCTCACCATCAAACCCACTAAGACTGAGCATCTGGAGGGGCGGCAGAGCATTACCCTCTGAAGTCTCACGGTGACACCGCCATGACACCGGAGTGTGTCGGCCCTCATGGGACTGACTGCTCTCCCTGAGTGCAGATTGGAGGCGAGACCTTGAGGAAAAATTATCACTTTTATGTTTGCTTTATGGCTCATTTTTCACATTAAACACAGAAAATCTATGCGGGGGTCACAGAACACCTGCTTCTCCGCGGCGCTTTTTGCAACCCCTGGTATTGATAAAACATTCAGCGGAGCAAAGCATGCGGGCTATGTACTGCTGCTCTCAAGTCTCTATTTTCCACCAGCAAGTCTATTGGGACTTGTTCAGCTCGTAGCTGCTGGGGTTTTGGAAATGTCATCCCCATACACACACACACACGTGCAGAGAGTATGCACAGAGCCAGCCTTATGTCAGTGTGTCCTTATCTGTGAGCCGACATGACTTGTGATAAGAGATAGCATTGCCAGAACAGGTCATAAAATCCCAGCTTTTATGGCGCGGTTATTGTCTTTCTGTCTACAATTATAGTGATTACTCATTTCCCCTCAACTCCTCCCCCCCCCGCAGCCCTCACGGTGCACTTAATAGACTGCATTTTCCTAATGGAAAATTAAGTAGGCGCCTTGGCAGTGAGGTTTATAAATATGTAAAATAATCTTTTAATTATTTCAAGTGAATCTGGCAGCTAATCAATAAAGAGGGACGTGACAAACATACGTTTGACACGGGCCATTGTAAAGCCACTGGTAAGAGATAAGCACGGCCTGTCAGCGCAATCCGGCCCTAATGAATATTTTGAGGCTGTCATGCAAGGAGAGAAATGGATTAATTGTGGCCTCCGCTAATATAATGGCTCCTTCATGAAGAGTGCAGGAGAGAGGCAGAGGAGGAGGAAGGAGTGCAGTGGCTGCTGGGTTCAGAACCCCGGCGTCAAATGAATATTTATGAGGGTTGGGGTTAAGTAGATTTTTGCGATTACACGGGTAGCCACTTAGGCACGGCTGTTTATCATTTGTTTGATAATTGATTTAGTCGGTGTCATATTAATTTTGTTTATAGTCATCTGATCTGGATCTCCTGCAGAAGCACCACCTTCCACCAAAACCTAGACGGTGGTGATTTTAGTTTGAAAAATGCTTTCAGGAAAAAGTGCAAATATATATATATTTTTATGTCTTGTTAGATTTTTCTTTTGCTATAATTTAGGTCTTCGTATTGTTGACAGTCAAACAGGAAAATGTTCAATTTTAATGACAGTAAAGCACAGAATTGACCATTTTTTAAATTCAACACCACGGACACCACTATCAAGGTGTCCATGTGTCCTTAAAAAGTCGTGTATCTAAAATTAAGGACTTAAAATATCTTAAATTTATTTTTAAAAAGTAAGTTAGCCTTAAATATGTGAATCACAGGTCTTAAATTTTGTCTTGACAGGACTATTTAATCGTATATTCTATGTATTTTTTTTCTCAGGATTTTTCTGTCAGGCAAAAGTTTGAGTCGCCCTCAAGAATCTACATTTTTGTTCTGTGGCTTGAGACTTCCGGTAACTCTCTGCTAACATACCCTTGCTAGCTAGCTAACTAGCTTTTTTGTGTCTATCACAGGTAGGTGCAAATTTATCGCAAGCTGGCTGGACGAAGGTCATATATTTGGAGAAATAGGCCTTAAATTTCATGAATAATGTTCTCAAACAGGTCTGAAAAAGTCTTAATTTTGAGTTGGTAAAACCTGCAAAGACCCTGCTTATTTACATGTAGACACAAGCCAGTTATGGTTGTACCAAGGTTTAAAAAAGTTCAGAAGCCACTGAAATTTTTAGAAATACCATTTCTATGGTTTAAAGCCCTTTTTTAATGAAATATTAAATAAAAGTGCTGCAGTGACCAGAGTTTTCTCTTCCTATATGTGGCATAGAGTAATGTAGTCCTACTCCTCCCCCACCTGTTGCTGTGTACTGCTGGGCAGCTTCCTGAAAGAAGTAAGAACGTTTTATGTACATAACATTTAAATACAGTTGGCACACTCCAAAATGGTGTGCATCATGTCCAAAAGCATTTAAAAGAGCCAACAAGAGCAACAAAATGACTAAATAAATAAATATATAAGAACAAGCAACATGTTAAACATACAGCAAAGTATTAGAGGCATTGTAGATGAAAGAAAAAAAAAATCATTTGGCCAGGGAGGAGTAAAGTTTTGCCAAAAAACTGAGACATTTTCAAGATTAAGTTTACATATTTCTGTGTAAATTTTTGATATTTGCTGATATCAAAAAGTCATACATTTGCAAGAACAAAAGGATAGTTTTCCATGATTAAAGGCATACATTTAAGATGTTAAAACTAAGAGATTCTCTGAAATTTTAATGTAGAAAAACTCCAAAGTTTACTGAGATTATAAACTCTGTCATTCTCTGACAAAAATGCCTCAAGTTATCGAAGTGATAAACTTATGAAATCAGAACAACCTCTCTCAAGTCCAGTCTTCTCAGGAACGCCTCGAACGGGATCTGGAATAATGTCTGAGACGGCGAGGAAGAACGTGTCTGCATGGAGCCTGGACGCAGGAGATTTTCCTACACAGGAAAAGAGGCCACCTGGGAAAATATCCAGCTCTGCATCTCCTACATTTACCACTTCAATCTTGGAGAATTTCTGGCATTTTGTGTCTCAAATGTCTGACTTTATAATGTCAGATAATATCTTAGTTTTAATATCGTAAATTTGTGCCTTTTATTCATGAAACATTCACTTTTTTCTTACAAATTTCCAATTTTTTACATCACAGAATATTGTTGTTTTTTTTGTTTTTTTTTCTTGCACATAAAGCTAAATTAATGTTTTTGAGTTTTTTTGGTAGAAATTTACTCCTCTGTGGCTTTATTATTATTTTTTCTTTGATCCACAATGGACTCTAATAAACCATTGTATAAAACAGAACATAAAAAGACAGTTTTTACTTTTCAATGTACAAGCAAGGCCCAGAGGATGGAAAAAGACCCTTTCAATACTTGGACAAATTTAAAATGTGTTTAATATTTTCCTCACCATCAATCTACAACAGTAGTCAAAACAGTAGAAATCTCAAGGGAAAACATCAGTACAAATACCAATCAAAGCCATCAGACTAACATGAAATATTAGCAGGCTACATCCCAGTGAATTTGGCTGTTTTGAAATACTTCTGGTCACAAAAAACACTGATGATAATACTGGAGTGGAGCAGAATGGTGAAAATATGTCAAATTCTGCACATTCAGCACGTTTACTTACAAACGATTACTAAACCCATCAGGTGTTTGTTACATCATTTTTGACAAGTGTCAAAATGCTAAAAATAAGAGGTGTAACATTGTAATAACTACCATAATCTATATGTCATAATTTCTTTGCAGCAACAGGAAAAATTGTTGCTTTTCAGCTTGAAATAAAAGCAGTTGCATCATGTTTTTCATTCTAGCTTTGAGTTTTCTTGTAAATGTCGTGTCTGAGGTATTTTTCTTCAAGGTTAATATATCACGAGTGTCCGACATGTGAAGTGCATCCATTTCCTGTCAATCAGCTGGGCTTAGAGCTGTCAGATAAATTGTGGACTGCAGTTTAATTTGTTATTTAAAAAGAAATGCGCCCCACGTCTCTTTACTTTTGCTTCACCAGACTCTGAAAAATTCCCATAAACAACAGCACTTAGCACGGTGGCACCGTTTTTGACAAATGGCACCGTTCTCCCTCCCTCCCTGGGTTTTCCTATTTATCTCCCAGTCTGGTGTTGGCACTTTTAAGGTGAAAGACAACATAAAGAGAAGCGAGCAACAAATAAAGCGCGGCGGCCCCCTTCCTGGAAGCTGTTCTCCCTCCGCGGGAAGTTTTGACCTTGAGTCTTGCCTTCCTCCATCACAGCGAGGAAGAGGGAATGACGAAGGGGTGGGGGTGTCGCGCGGCGGAGGTTCAGGTCACCAGCCGCAGTTCTCATCAATTAAAATGCGCGACGGTGTTTTGTGTCGGCTGAACTTATATGTCAAGGAGATGGGCAGGACCTCATGTTTGTGCTTTTGACAAATCAGTAAATGTTTAATCTCAAGATGTGCCGGCGAACATAAATAATGCAGAGGAACAACCCCCCCACCCCACCCCACCCGTAGGAAAAGACGAGAAAAGATAAAATCCTGCCTCCTCTTCACGATCAGAGCCCTCCACCCGCCTCCCCTCATCATAGACCGTGCCTTAAAAAAGTATTCATGCCTTTTGAACCGTTTCTGATTTTTGTCAGGTTACAGACCCACGCTCCATGGATTGCATGCAGTAGACCTCAGAGTGGTGCGTAGCTGTTAAATGAAAGAAAAACCGCACATGATTTTCAAATGTTTCACAAACAAACTCCTAAGAAGTGCGGTGTGCATTTATTTTGAGCCTTCCTGAGTCGAGTCTTCGTAGATCCACCTTTTGCTGCAAACACAGCATTTGGAGTATACGTCTACCAGCTTTGCTCCGGCAGATTGGATGGAGAGCATCTTTGAACATCAGTTTTGAAGTCTTGATACAGATTCTCAACTGGATTTAGGCTTTGACTAGACCATTCTTACTAGGGGTGCACCGGTAAATCGGCCCCAGTTTCCACTGCCACCATTTGCTCAATAAAAGTAAATCAATAAATATCAATGAATTTGAAAATATGACTAAATGCAGTTACTGTGAACAGTTAAGTGACACAAATCACATTTCTTTATGTGACCAATGTCCTAAAGAAGCGTATTGATAAATAGGAACATTTATCAAGAACAGTATTTGTGTTTCTGGGGCTATAATTGCTGTGACACACAGTCATAGCCATACAGTTCCCTAAAAACAAAACAAATAGTTCTTATCACCACTTTTATTGTTACCACAATAGTACCACAAAATAACATTAAGTTGATAACGCCGACCATGAAACAATAGTCACCCCTTTCTCGCGATATTTAGCGACTTATCGGTATCGGCCAAAATCAAAATCGGCAGATAGGGCTTTTTAAAGATTGGTGATCGGCCAGAGAACCGCAATCGGTGCATCCTTTATTCCAGCACATGAATATGCTTTGAGCTGAACTATTCCTTCAGGGCTTGATCACCTGTCCCTGCTGAACAAAGGCATTCCCACAGCCTAATGCTGCCGCCGTCATGTTTCACTGTGGGAATGTGATACACAGTATTATCCTTCCAATACAAATAGCATTCACCACATTTTTTTTTTTTTTTTTTTTTTTTTTTTTTTTTTTGCTTCTTCTTATCTGGCCAGAGCCCCTCCTTCCACAAGTTCGCTGCGTTCCCTTCAGGGTCTGTGGCAAACTGAAAGCAGGACATTTTCCTTGCAGCTCCTCCATAAAAGCTGCATTTTTGGGGGTGCGTGGTTGATGGTTGTCACGGCAACAGATTCCACGGCATAACCACGGGCATCTTTGCTGCTTCCCTGGTTGAAGCCCTCCTCACCTGGCCTCACCTGGTCACGTAAGGTGGACGGCCATGTTTTAGTAGGCTGCGCCACAGCAACCTGTGGGATGTTTTGTAACCTAACTCTGCTTTAATGTGACCCTCAACGTCCTCGCTGCAAAAACACCAACCCTTACCACGTATTTTTTTGGTCTAGTTTCTAGATCAAATATGTTGAATACTTTGAAATAAGACGAAACTAACTTGCAAGTAACTTTTGAGCAGATATTGGAGCTTGTTTTAGGTCAGTGATTCCTTAATATTGATGAAAACGTTCTAGTTGTAGAACGTTTTCCTGCATTCGTCTTCATGATGCTGTTTATTCACTAATGTTCTCAAACAAATATTCCCACATATGCATCTAACTTGGTTGTTTTTGCCTTCCTTTCTGTTTTTATTTTGTTGGATCAGCTCTTTCCAGTAAAACCACTAAAAATGGGGGTGGAGGGGGGACAGAGACTTATCCTGAGCCAAAGGTCTGCTATCTCAAAGACACAGGGGATTGAGCTTGAGCTTAGCCTCCATTTGCCCTAAATGTAAAGAGGCCAACAGAAAGCAGTGTAGTGGAGTGTGAACCGCATCAAATCCCCCCCATTTCAGCTCCCCCACTTCTTCCCACAGATTTTGATTGGCTCGTCCACCGACTGGGAAAGTTTCCTGATTGTTCGGAGGGAAAATTAAGATTTTAAGCCTATTGAAGTTGATCTTTGCTCATTGAAAAGTCCATCTGAATGTGTTCTTTGAAAGGGTAAATTGTTGCCTTCGAGGAGTCCAGGAAAGGGGCGAAGTGTACTGTACTGGGAGGACGGTGCACCTGTCGTTGTGTAGCTGGTGGTGTGTAGTGTTTCTGGAGCGTGCTGGAGTGGGTCTTCCGGCCACAGTACAAGCCTTGTGAAGTCAGTCGTTCAATTAGAGAGACGGCCGAAAGGGACTTTTTTTTAATCCGTGAAAATGTAGTTTTGTGAATTTTTTTTTTTTTTTTTTTTTTTTTTTTTTTTTTTTTTTTTTTTTTTTTTTTTTGATCGTGACGCCTTCTGACGTTGACTCCACTTTGGAGAGTTGCACCTGTTTTAGAAGTTTTCCACTCTGCTTAATGAATCTGACTAATGTGGAGCAACGGTTGCTATGCCAACGTCATTCCTGGTGTCTTTCCATCTTGGTGTCGTGTTAGACCCGAGACACCAGCTGGGACAACGTTCCGGCAAGCCAGGAAGGGATGGGAAAACGGAAATACACGATGGAAAAATGTTTGTCGTCCATCCAACCATCCGTCTGTCCATCCGTCCAACAGTCCATCCATCCGACCATCTGTCCATCCGTCTGTCCAACCATCTATCCATCCAACCGTCCGTCTGTCCGTCCAACCATCCGTCCAACCATCCGTCCAACCGTCTTTCCATCCATCCAACCATCTGTCCGTCCATCCATCCAACCATCTGTCTGTCCATCCATCCATCCATCCATCCATCCAACCGTCTGTCCATCTATCCATCCATCTATCCATCCATCCGTCCAACAGTCAATCCATCCATCTGTACATCTATCCTCCCTTCCTTCCTTCCTTTCTTCCTTCCTCTGGTTTTTGAAGGTTCCTTTTTTAAATTCTGATCACTCCATAAAATGTACTTTGCATTCCTGCTGGGTTTTTGTATTTATTCTAAAAGGTTTCAGACAGTACTTTAATTCCTTCTCTGCAAATATCAACCATCTAACAACGTCTTCTCTTCTCTCTTCCTGCAGGCTCTTGGAAGTTTCTACTTTATCCATGATTCTATGAATAGTGTCTTCGAGTTTGATTTTGAAGGTGAGCCCCCCCACCACCCCCAACACACCCCACAGATACATCCCCAATCCCTAGAAATGAGTCCTCACGACGATCCCATTTACAGGCTATTCTTGCTTCCATCAGAACCAGTGAGCTAAGATTGGCTCTGCAGATAATATGAAGGCAGCAGGATCGAATGGTAATGCTTATTAATATTAGGATTTAATTCATACAGTTTCGGGGCTGCCGGTAATGGTGTGCTGCAAGTTATTGGACAGTTACAGCGGTCTCATCAGCCCGCGGTGTCAGAGGGCCCCAGGGTCCGGCGACCACGCTAATTAAAGAAAGGATATAGATGTGGAGGCGCCTCGCTTCCTATTAGACACCAAATCAGCATTAGCACCAGTGAAGGACAGGGCGACGGCGTGGAGGAGGGGTCAGAAAGGGGAGAAGTCCACACACACATCTGCTCACAAAAGAAGAACTTCGGAAATGATATATTTTGATAGTTTGTTGGCGGGGAGGGGAAGTTGTTTGCTTCTTGCTGTCATGTAAGCTGCTGCCGTGGATTTAAAGTGTCCACATCCGTATCTGTCAAAATGACAGCTGTGGATCATTTCAAAACATTTTCCAACTTTTATCCACCTTCAGTATGTTCCACGTTTAGAGGGAGACATAAAAAAACAACAAAAAAAAACAACAGTACACTCACCTGGTTGCATAAGTTTTGCATTTTGTTGAAGCCCTTTCTGATTCAGTCTTTCTAAAGAAACGGAATCCCAAAGCATGACGCTGCCACCACTGTGTTTTACTGTAAGTATGGTGTTCCTCTGGTGACGCTCAGTGTTGTTTTTGTCCCTAATCTACTGTACCTTTTGGAACGATGGAGCTGGATCTCTTCAGACTGTAACACAGTCTCTGAAAAGGAACTGAGAGACTTCACCCACTTTTTTGATATCATTGTTGTCCTACGTTTTCTAGTCACGATTGGATTAAGTTATGGTTCAGAAGGTCACAATATGATTATAATTCAGACACTGATATAGCATGTTATATGTCTGGAATTGCGGCGCTCATGGTGGTGGCATGTTGCAGCAACTCTGTCATTAGTTTTGATTTGTTCTTTTCTAGACTTTTGTTCATCTTTTTTTTTTTTTTTTTTGGTTGAGGTGTTGCACGTTTGTACGATTATTCCTTCTGGTTCAGGTATCAAATGATGCCTGAACTGTGACCCCAAATTCCAGAGGAGCTGAAAAGGAGGCTTCATGGATGCAGACCAGGATTAAAGGATCATATCCCCGACGCCAACATTTCTCTGCATGGCTTTCTATCCATACAGCCAGACAGAAACGTAAAAGAGCGGCAAAAGCAAATGAGATAGATTAGCAGTGCTTGCCAACAACTGATGGTGCCATCCAGGACGTGTTACTTTATAATATCATCTCTGCTGCCCGGATATTGAGCTGTTAGCATCTCATGACAGTCATGAGACTGTCATACAGCAAAAGTCTTCAGTCAGAGGCCTTGTCAGATATGCTGCAAGACTGACTGCTACTGGAGATCCTTCCTGCCCAGAGTATCACCATCCACGATTCTTTGGAGATACTTGGAAGATATGCATTGTCACAACATTTAATTTCCCTTCGGGATGAGCCAACAGTTTTTTGGACTGAATTAAATTGAATGGCCTGGCCTTATTCACAAGCTAATCATCAGTCCGCCCCATGACCTGGGTTTCTGTCTGTCGTCATCCATGCATCACATTCCAGCTGTCCTACCTGCTTGTGTTCCCGTCACTTAGTTTTGGAGTTATTTAGTGTGAGGGGATCATTTTCTTTTCGTGAAAAATCTTGGAGCTGGGATCTCATCTCCAAGGAATACTCCAAAGCCCAAAAGCCCTGGTCCACAACGAATCTCGATGGGCACAATAAAAGTTGCAATAAGCTTCACAGTTAGCGTAGCTTTGACATCGCTCGCTCGATGGTCCTGACGGTGGCGGCGTAAGATCGGCTGATGTGGTTACGCCCCAGGGT
Source organism: Anableps anableps (assembly GCA_014839685.1). NCBI lineage: Eukaryota > Metazoa > Chordata > Actinopteri > Cyprinodontiformes > Anablepidae > Anableps > Anableps anableps. The sequence continues at coordinate 6,109,230 of CM026076.1, read as the reverse complement.
GGAACCGTGTCGTCTGGTTTCTCATGCTTGTCACTGGATGCATGCGGTGCAGGATGGATGCGACCTCAAGCGTTCGCTACATACTGTCCGGGTGCTGCGCTTACTTGCTTCCAAGTTCCACCTTTTGTGTTCCTCAAAATAAAGTCAAAAACTAACATTGAAATAATGGAGTTTTGATGTTTGTCCATCGATTCAGAATCGTTTTCATCTGCAGTTGAAATTCATTTTATCTCTCCCACCCCTATTTTTCTTCCCTTTCTGATGAGTGTTTTCAGTGTCCATGGGGTATATAAATATCTATTTAAATATAGATAAATATAAGTAAAGAGAGCAGATGAGTAGAAGTCAGGAAATTCTTATGAGAACAGCTGAGCTTTATTTCAGGCTAATTAGATTCTCTCGAATTTGCGGCAGGTGTGAGCTCTGATCGCTGAAATTGAATGAAAAGGTTTCGGGGTTTGCAAACTTATGCAACCAGGTTAATACACTTCTTTATGCCTTTCATTTTCAGCCTTATTTGTTGAATTTTTACAACATACGTCTCATTATTTGTGGAAAACGGCTTCAAATTATTGACTACATTCTTGACATTTTAGTTTAGTCATTCTGACAGAATCCAGACAAATATAGGTTTGTTTTTCCCGATTTAGCTTTAGAGAAAAGGCCAACACTGTTAAGAGTGTCACTGTTTAGATTTTGGCTTCGTATTATAAGGTTTGAGATCAAGACAGGATGGATGTGTCCTAACGAATCTCCATTCACAAACCCTCAAATATGAAATGATTCACATTAAAACTAAAGCTGTATTCCTGTCGCTGCTCCTCATTTCAATTCTCTTCCTGATGTTCTTCAGGCTGACCAGCAGGTGGTGCTGTTGCCACTTCGGCAGCCTGAGCCAGTTGGAACATTCAGACTCGCTCATGGAGTCTCCAAATATTAACCAATCTGTTTTTTGTGACATTTCTCCCCCCTCGCCCCTCTTCTACTTCACTTCTTCCTCCCTCTGTCCTTGTTCGTCTCACTTCCTCCTCCTCTTCTTCCTCTTCAGACGAGATGTATCAGAAGGTGACTGGGAGGGAAATCCGCACAATAAAGCAGCATAAGTCACCCATGGTGCAGAAGGAGAAGTTCCCAGCGGACTTCTTTCCACAGGTGGGAAGAAATAAAGTTTACTGATGGGCTGAAATTATTCTGAACACATGAATACTCTAGATTCAATAGGATTTTTTTTCTTTGAATAAAATGATTTTTTTGCATCTTTTTCCTTTATTTTAGATTTAAAAAATGTTCTGTCCTTCATATGCGTGCTGCATCTGAACACGAATCACACCTAAAGAGGAAAAAAAACCAAGAAAGCGCAGGTCCTCGTCGTCTCCCGCAGCTCCCTGCTCGCTCCGCTGTGTTCGCTTTTTCCGTCAGACGGCGAGCTGAGCGCTGCAGTGCTGATGTAGTAATAAAGAGCACGACTGCCCGCGTGTCATCCCCGCACTCCCCGCTCATCCGTCAACCATGCTCCGACGGCCGCCTCCGCGAGTATATGCAAAACAGATGGATACGGCCCCTTCACACACTTCCCCTCAATTTCCGTCTCTTTCACACACTTCAGGACGCCAAAGCGCACACACAAATACTCCCCCTCCACCTCATCGTATATCCTTTCCCACACTAGATCCACAGACGCAGCTTCAGGTTGCCCGCTCTCCTGTCCCACAGATGATCTAAAAACAATTAAGGAGCGAAAACTTTAAGGACGGTGCAGGAAAGAGTTGCACCGCCAGAGCCAAGAAGGCCCCGAAAACAGCGTGAGAAGGATGAGGGGAGTGATGGAGCGAGAGTGGAGGTGTGTGTGTGTGTGTGTGTGTGGGCCGAGCAGATGAGAAAAGTTTTGGCCCATGATAGATGCCTCTTCCCCAGCCTGGGTATGAATCTGGGATGATGCTCCAGAGAGCACCACTCCACATAATGTTAGCCCATTTAAAAAGAGCAGATTTGTGTAGTCTATCAGGGTCGCAGAGTATTTCCCCCCTCCTCCGCCTCCTGCTGCCCTCCCTCTCTCCCTCCTCCTGCGACCCCTCCGTAGTGAGAAATTGGTTGTTATCATAGATCACAGATACTGCTCAAACCTCTTATGAAAGATGAATTAATTTCACTAATGCTTTAATGCAAAGCTCTCATGAGGGAGGCAGACTGGTGATAACCCCTGCCTCGTCCCCGCTTCCTCCACCAGTGATTTATGCCCTCTTTTAGTAGATGAAACTGCCTAGATTTGCCATCCATCTGCAGCTTTGAGGAATCCCATTACTCCGGAGGAGGGCGGGGGGTGGGGTGGGGGGCTCTTGGATCAGAGGGGATGCCAAACATGGTCCGAAACAGAGCCGATCATTTAATTTTGGGTCTCACACTGCTTAAGATCTATGGAGGAACTTTTGCGACAAATGCTAAAGGATTGTTAGCCGGAGGAGCTAATTCCTGCGTTTAGACCCTCTCAGATGGTTCATCTGAGGAAGATTATCGAGTGACAGCTCAGATTGACATGTGATCATGTCTTACCTTTACAATAAGCTGTGTAACAATACTTCACATGAGAGAAGATATTAACTATAAACATTTCCACGAGTTTGAAATCAGTGCAGAATAATTCAGTCGACTTTTTACTTCTCTAAGAGCTTTACTTTTCAAGCAGGACCCAATTTAAGCTGTGAATCGCCTCTTTTATTGTTTCCACAAAAAAAAAAAAAAAAAAAAAAAAAAAAAAAAAAAAAAAAAAAAAAAAGATTTCTCAGATGACAAACTGTGTTGTAGTGAATCTCTGTCCCACTTAGAGCTATGTAGTTCAGATTTGATCACTCTGCGCTAGATTTTAAGCTACAGACCTGATGAGTTCCTTAAAAACAGTGAAAGAGCCCTTTACTGATGTAGCGATTCTCATGCTAACTTCTACCTTTGTTTTTTATATTCCCACCAACCGAGTAAAGGCGTGAAACGTCATGAAATTTGTTTTATAGAGGGGCGTACGTCAGTTCGTGATTCTCACAGTATGACAGCCTTGAGAAAATTCAGTTCATATTCAGAAATACTTTATTTATCCCAAAGAGAAATTAAATGTAGTCATAACTCATAACATCCAAGTATCTTCAAAGAGTCGTCGTGGATGGTGATGCTGTGGGCAGGATCATCTGTGGTAGCAGTCAGTGTGGCAACAAATCTGAAGAGGCCTCTGACTGAAGACTCATGGAGGACACCGTCGGTGGTTGGCAAGCACTGCTAATCCACCTCATTTGCTTTTGCCGCTCCTCTTTAAATCTCTGTAAAAAATTAAGAGTAAAAATCCTTCCAGCTGCACAGCATCTAAAATAAAGGAAATATAAGAGAATTATTGTGCAAACAAGTAATACCTCAACCAAAAAAAATTATGAACAAAGTCTGCAAAATCAGAACTAACATAACCGCGCTACTACCAACATACTGCCACCATGAGCGGCACATTTCTTGAATTATATATAAATATGTCTTGCATTTAAGTTTATCCCTGGTTTTACTTTACTCAAGCAGAAAATTAACAATTAATTCTGCTGCTCAAAAACCCCCAAATCCATTGACTTGGATGTTATAGTCATATCTTTATTGTATATTTTATGGGGGTTAACTATTCATTCAGCTCATAATGAAAACCTACGCACGATATTAGCTTCACGGGAATGAGACAAGTTAAGATTTTAGCCGTATTTTAGGAATATGTTTTTCTTTGACACTACTGGCCCTCATTCAACAGTCCAGTGCTGGTTTGGCTCGTCCAGTTATTAAAGATTTCATGCTGGTCTTATTCTAAGGTGTTCCTAATGCCAAAAAAGCACTGAAATCACTCCGTTTTGTCTTTCCACAAAGTTTTCATGAATCTCAACCTGCGTTTTAAAGAATCTCTGTGTTCAGTAAAATGATCCAATTCAGATTTGATCAGTCATTTTAGTTTAAGTCTTTTGACCCAGAGAGGATTAAATGGAGGTCTGTCTCTTTAAAACCTGTGAAATGGCCCTTTAGTGTGGCGATGATAACAGCTTAAAGCAGAGGCCAACTTCCACACGCATCTTCTCATACCAGGCTTAAAATAATCACTTGAATGAAATGAGACTTACTTCAGCGCGCTAAGTAAAGATGCTAACAGCAGTTGGAAAGGAAATACTTCTACTATAGATTTCTCATTTTAACTCTTAAGCAAAACTTTTAAATAAACATAAAAAAGCAAATATGTGTTCTTCAATAAATGTCCTTATAGCACAGAATGTTATAGTTCTCTGCTCCGGGTGGACCAACACAAGTACAACAAGCACGACAGGAAATGTTTCTAAACCGCTGAACTTTCTGCCAGGCTGCATGATGGAGCAGTTGGTAGCACCGTTTCCTTGCAGCAAGAAGGTCCTGGGTTTGAATCCCGGCCTGGGGTCTTTCTGCGTGGAGTTTGCATGTTCTCCCTCTGCACACGTGGGTTTTCTCCAGGTACTCCGACTTGCTCCCACAATCTAAAAACAGTGTTCAACAACAGGTTGGGGAGGAGGACCTCAGCAGCAGTGCTGTACGGTAGTATTTAAACACCATTAAATAGCATTTTTAATCGTACTCTGAGAATCTCATACATGATAAACACCATACCGCGAAGAAGCCTTTAAGGTATTTATGGTAAATTGAATTCAATTGGTGGAAAAAAACATTGATTGGGTTCTAAAAGTTGGAAAAAACAGGTTGATTTCTTCTGGTTTGACTCTGATTCAAGCAAGAAGCCCTCCAAATGCAAACCATTACTCATTTTTCATAACCTGCCCCTGAGTCATAGCTACAAGCCAAGGAGAGAGGGAGAAAGGAGGACGTTTATTGAAATGCTGAATAAGACGGAAGTGGCCCAAATCGTGGGGCACATTTCTTTTGAAAGGCCGCTGTGATGGATTTGGGCGGCTTGTCGTTCTCCGTTGTTGCGTCCGTCTCTCCACCGTCCCTGTGGGAGTGAATGTATTTACTCCTTTGGCGCTACGTGCGTCCAAAAGCCACTGCATCATAAGGATTTGTCATTGCCTAATATAAATAAAGTATACGACCCAGACCTTAATGTGCCCTTGGTATTGATTGTTTTACACAAGCGTAGAGGGGGAAAAAAAAAATAAGTGAGAGAAAGGAAGAAATGAACAGACAGGCTGTAGATCAACTTCTATATGAGTTTGTTGTTTGGCACCATCAGCGCCTCCATAAAAGCACCAACTTCTCATACCCTTTTAGTGCCCCCTGTAGTAAGCTTCTGTTTCAGCACTCTGATTACTTTAAAGTTCAGACCTGGATGGAAGTGAACTTCCTTCCCGCTTCCTCCCCTCTGCCGATTTAACGTTGCGGGTGTGATTCATGTATACGTTAAGGAGATGAAGTCATTTAAAGCGGCGTCGCTTGTAAAACGCTCCCCACGTTTATCACCAGACAAGACACCTGTGACACGGATGCCGTCCTCCGTGACAGGCGTGATCCATGGGACGGCGAGGAGCTCTCAAATGAGGGGCTAATGTCGAGATGAAGGCTTGCCGAGCTCATTTTCACAAATAGAAGGCGAGTAAACTCTGCTGCAGGAGTCGCTTTGCGGCTGTAAACCCTGTGAGGGGCCCTTCTGTTATTTAGTGGGTCCCCTTGCAGGATGATGGAATAAGGATAGATGTGACTGTCTACCGGGTCTCAAATCAATCAGTGTTTGTGTGTATTACTTATTACTCACTGTGCATTTCTGTCCTGCACCACTAAAACACCCCCTTCTGAACATCATCCTGCCATAATGTTATTTATGGGGGTCAGGCTTTCAGCTGGAATATACAAAAGGTCAAAGAATCAAAGGAGATGGAGCAGGAAATAGTCATAGGAGGGTGTTGTGAGGCTCTTACGATAAATCCTGACATTTGAAATTTTTTCTGTAGTCACAGTTGTGTAGATTTCAATTCGTGGGGAAAGGAAAAGCCTTGTAGCTGTTTTTAAAGTAGGGCATACCAACAGACCTGGTCCTCACTTGGATGGAAAAATGATAAAAGTCTCACTTTGATACCCAAAAACAAACAAAAAAAAAAAAAATCTAAAAAAAATTATAAGTAAACTCCATGATTCAACAGCTTCCACTAGAGCTGAACCGATTAATAGTTAATGGTGATGAATCGATTATTGAAATAATCCTTGATTAATTTAGTAATCAAACATTCGTTAACTGAAGTATACAGACTCAAAAAACACCATTTGCTGAAAGGACATTTTCAGTGCAGTAATTAGGCCAAACTGTACAAAAACATTTTGCTTTTGAGATTAAAAAAAAAAAAGTTTTCATTTGTAAATGTGTTCTACCCAGAACTCCTCAAGTGGCCGAGTTTTAGCTTCACCTGGTTCAAATTCTGTAGAAACAAATCTCCTATGAATCACCTTTTGCTGTCCAGTTATTATTCGGTTAATCCAAAGAAAAAATCACCAGATCAGCCCGACACTGTTACTGTTGATGTTAAGTCGAGCAGAAAAGGCTGAGCTTTTCTCATGTTCATGCTTGAAGTACTTGTTTTTAGCTGTTGTTGCATCCTTTGCTGCCAATGTTTAAACGTACACCAAAGGTATGCTGTGTTATTGCATTTTAAGCAATAAAATATTTATTTTCTTAGCTAAAAAAAGGAATTGAATTATTTATTTTCATCTTTTAATGTATTTCTAATGTAAAAAAAAAAGGCTTAAATGAAAAATCTACAGAATGTGCCTTTTTTTAATACAATTAATCAATCGTCAGAATAATTGATAGAATAACTGAATACCAAGATAGTCGTTAATTGCAGCCCGAGCTTCCACTCTTAGCAGCAATAACTTTCAGTAGTTTTGTCTGACTTGATCAGTTTAGTCGGTATGTAATTTGGTTAGGCCTGCACGATATTAGAAAATCTTGCGCTGGCAATACCAGGTACGATATATGCCTGTTTTCTTCTCTTCCCTTGCTTCCTACCCTGTGAATTTTCGCATTTTTGGCAATGCCATCGAGTCTGGTATGAGCTTTTGCTGCCATGAGACTCTGTCCTACTGACTAAACATTGCATCAGCATGAAAAATACAGCTTAGGAACTCTTAAAATATATTAGCCAACAATAATTGCACTCCAGACAGTCCTTTGCAATATGAAAATTGCGCATACTGATATTGCGATAAACGATATACTTGCGCTTTATTGTGCAGCCCTAAATTTGGTTCCACTTTTCTTTGCATTGCTTTAGTTTATAGAGGTTTGCAGACTTTTGTTTCTTGACCGTTTTGTCAGGGTCCAGATTGGGTTCTGGACTTTCACTGTTCTGTCGCAACTCTTTGGTTTCTTTCGGTTTTTTGCCACTCTGTTGTAGCCATGCTGCTATGGTCGGGATCATTCTTCTGTTGGACCAAGTTTCAGCTCATATTTAACTCTAAAATACTTTGGTGTATGGAAAAATTCATTGTCGACTCGATGGCTGCAAAACAAGCCCACATCATCCGCCCTCCACCACCGTGCTTGACATCTGGCACGGGGTGTTTTTGCTGATCGACTGTTTGGTTTTCTCCAACGTGTTCCAGAAGCCTTGTGGTTTATTCAACCTTGCAATCATAAGTGGTGCTGATGTGTATTGTTCATGAGAAGAAGGTTTTCCCTTCTTTTTCTAATTTTTTTTTTATTATTATTATTATTTTTTTACCCTTTACCATGCTAACTGAGGCAGTAGAGCCAGAAATAAAAACTTTTGGATTTGTTGCAACTGAGGTTTAAACAGTTGGACTTTTGAGTGAATTTGCATGAGCATCGACTCCTGTCTTAATCTTAGTCTTCGTCTAAGCGCATTGTTGGACTTCGGATAGTTTGAAAATGGCCTTGTAAGCCTTCGCAGATTGATGGTCAATGCTGATGTCTTTCTAACTTGGCATTGAGCCTGCTTGTATAGCTGTCCCTCCCAGATTTCGGGATTCTTTTTTTGATTGTTTTGCAACCAGAATCACTGATTTTGTGGTGCTGCTTTAGAAATATTTGCAAGGAATTTTGCGGTATATTTCCCTCATTAAACCCGTTCAAAAAGTACCTTATTGCAAGGTGTGGAAAATTATTTTCCCCCTCTCTCATGAACAGAAGGATACTGCTTTGCTGGGTCCTTTGTGCTTATTTATGACAGTAAAGGTGACTTTTTGTTATTCGCCATATTGATCACGGACTATAGCTTGACATCAAGTAAGGGTGAGGCAGCAGTGTCGTAGAAGTAAGAAATACTGCCACCTACAGGTGGGAGTTAGCAATCACGTAAATCCAATGTTTTGCTGAAAATTTGCAATAAACTCACAATTATGCATTAGTGGAAAAAAAATGCAGGGATCTGCTGATTTTTTTTTTTCTTCTTTTTTTGTGATTTTCTGCGATCACAGAGTTGCGAAAAGCTGCAGGTACTGATATAGATGTTTTCACTCTATTTATGATCAATTATTGATGCATTTAATTGTTTCTGCTTTCCCTCTTAAGTGCTATAGAAGCATCAGAGGGTGTATTTATTTTTGCATTCATTTTCTTTTCCTCTCTCTATATATGACTGTGATGAATCTTTTCTGTTTTTCTGGACAGTTGTGGTGAGATTTAAATCATTTTCGAACTGAAACAGGGTGTGTTTTCTTTTCATCGTGTCAGTATTTCCTTAACTACGTCTTCATTTTCCTTCCATCGTTCGCCCCTCTGTGTGGGTCCGTGCTTGGTGGTCAGTCTGTGCATCGCCCAGCATCCCCCGGACGCGGCCCGCTCTGCAGCTGCCGTTCATCACTGTCGCAGGCGGAGACGCCATCACTGACCTGTGGAAGCTGAGCCAATGTCACCCTGAGCCTCGTGGCCTTCCCGCTGTCCCTCACATCCACCCATCCAACCCCCACCCCCAGTCAGAAATGACATTATTATTTGGACCCAACATTTCTGTCCAACAGTTTATTCCTTTCCTGGATTTTTGGCCGTTTTATGTACAGCGTCCATGTACCGTCTTTCATCACGATGTCTTCAGCTGAAGGAGCGGGACGCTATTCCAAACCGGACTCCTGTCCCAGAATAAAACCGGCTTCACTGGAGTAATGACTGAGGGCTGCCTTTCTGTTTTAAAAAGTGAGACTTTGGCTTTGTGTGTGTTTACCCTGGACGTGTTGTGTGTGTGTTTGAGAGGAACAGGAGGTCAATCAGTCATATGTGCAGGAAATGGGGTAATCTGGGGCCAGGTGTCAGGAAAGTGATGGATTTTAATGCTGTGATCGTAGTTAATGGCTCTTTAAATTAAATCGAGATTAATCGTCTCTGGCGGCAGTCAGATCTCATACGGGTACTGAGCGAATCCCCCAACACCATCCCTAACCTTCATCTTCCACCTCCTCATCCTCTCATACGACTTCCCTTCCTTCCACAACTTTACAGTCTGAAGGATTTGATCCTGCTGTAAAGTAATTGTATTGTTCTGAGGACATATAGTCCATTATGCCTGTAGTTACTCAGCCTTTATTGTGTGTGTTTCTCTTTTTATTCACTTCCTGAGTGTGTAAGGTCAATCTGTTTTTCCAGCAGGGTGAAACTCATATCTAATTCCATTTGCTCTTTTCAAAACCACAACGTTGGACGAGCGAGTTATAATTGGGCCCATGCATCCTGCAGAGGCAGTATGGATTAATTCAAGTATGCTAATGTAATTCAATTTGATACAGTTAATCTTGTACTAATGCAGATTGAAGGATGCAAGGCGCAATCAAATACCTCTTAGCCCTTTAATTTGCATCTGGGTTTTTTAAATAAAATTAGTCAATTTGTAATTATGCGACCTGGCCCATAATTAGTTTATTTATCACCGCAGTTAACTCCCAGAGAGGGAGAGAGATCGACTGGAAAAGAAAGAAATAGGTTGTGGGAAATAGTTATTTATCTTATTCTGAATGAGAAGACTCACAACATCAATTTGTCTCTCATTTAATAACCAGCTTCTTGATGAATCATGTGCTGTTTGAGCATGTGCTGTTGGAGAAAGAAGCAGCTGGTTTGATCCAATCGGATCCAAACAGGATCACACTGCTGGAGGTGTGCCCCCTGAACTCAGCCTGGGCTGTTTTCTTTCTCTTACACGGGTCAGAAGTGATATTCTATTTTAACCGAAGTCCAAGCCAGGTTTATGGTTGTATTTTTGCATTTAACAAGGGAAAAATGATGATGTGAGTAAGTGAATCCAATAATTTAGAATAGCGTTGAAAAATTCAAAAAGGGAAACTCATATTAAGTCATTAAACACACCGATGTATTTGACTGGATTATTTCTGTTAATTTTAAAGATTGGGTCTTACAACCACTGGAAACTCAGAATTCAGCTTTTTCATAAAAGTAAAAATTACATAAAAACAAGTAAAAAAAAAAAAAAAAAAAACTAAACTAAATTATATGTCAAACAGAAATTTTATAAAAGAAACTAAACGTTTAGAGTGCTGCATCCAAAAATATTTTTAAAAAGTTAAGTGGAAGGAAAAACTTTGTCAGAAGATTAGCAAAGCTTCTTCAGGAGTTTAGGGGAGATTCACAAAGCGTGGGCCAAGGCTGGCCTGTGCTTTAGGAACCACCAAACAGAGATGTCTCCACGATGGGGGCTACAGCTGTAGCCATCAATTCATGCAAAAGGAGCCCAGAGCTAGTTTTGTACAGTACAGAATATACTGTAGACCCACATTTCTGTACTTAAAATCATTTTTTTTATTGGCCGTCATGTAATTTTCTTTTGGGTTTATAATAGTTTGAAGCCATAAACATCAATATTAACAGAAATAAACTGTTAAAATCTATCACTCTGATGTAGCATTAGTTTCATATAATATCAACAAATTAACTTTCTAGAGATATTCTAATATACTGGAATTTACTTATAGTACCTATTTAAAAAAAAAATCAGGAAAATCTAGGAAAAAATGAATGCTCCATTGTAAAACCTCTGGAATGACGATTGCTCCAGAGTTTGTCCCTCAGCAAATCACACTGTTGGACCTTTATATTAACAAGGAAGTTTGATGCGAAGTGGCTTAGAAGTTCGGTATTCTGCTTGAAAACCTTTAGATGTTTTACTGAAAGCATTGCTGCATGTTCAAAATGCAGACGTTTTGCCTGTTTTTAGAAGAATCGATTAGGAGTTTAATGAAGCAGGATTATTGGAAGTTGAAGTCAACGGTGGAGTTTTTCTGGACTGAATGTTCATTTTCCTGGGTGAGAACAATTTACAAAGATTTTACAAGCAAGAATTGAAGACAAAGCGTTGAATTTGCTGTAATTTTCCTCTAATCCAAACAAAGTCAAAATTGTAAAGAAAAACTCAAATATATGCATATACACCTAATATCCAGTTTGATGAAATCTCCACTAACAAGTTGAAACACTACCACCACATGTTTGTAGCTTTTGGGATCCTTCTTGCTGCTTATTTGTCCCCTCTTCTCAGCAGAGTTGATAGAGTTTAGTTAAACTGGTTGATTTACTTTGCAGAAAAAACAGTTTTGATATGTTTTTGGGATCATTGTCCAGTTGGAAAATCCAACTTTGTCCAGGTTTCAGCCGTCTGACAAACACTGTAACCCTCAAAAGAAAGAAAATGGGTTAGAATCCAGGAAATACCTACAGCTGCTCCAAAATCGACACCTTCAAGCTCGACTGAAAATTTTAATTGCCCACATGGACAAACCGAATGTCTTGTGGAGAGACGTTTTCTGGTGAGACGAGACGATGATTGAGGTTTTTGGCCAAAACGACAAGAAATATGTTTGGAGGAGTCAAGGCGAAGCTTTCAAAACTCATAATACTGGATCAGCTCCCAAGTATGGTAGTGGTAGCATCATGCTTTGTGGCTGTTTTCTTCCATCGTCACTGCTACATTGTAGAAAGTGGATGCCTATTGGCAGTTCAGTATTCAAGGGTTTTGGGGGTTTTTTGTGGAGTGTAACTCCAAATTATCCGTTGACAACCTGCATTTTTTACACAGCATATCTGGTATATTTGAGAGAAAATGCGGCTTGGGAAGCTGAAATACCTTGGTGCAATGCTACGTGACATGCTATTGGCTGGCATTTGCAAAGCAGCCAATCCAAGAGAACCTTTTATTTTGCTTGGCGCTGATTGGCTGAACCTCCAAGAGCGGGGATAAGGAACACTGTTAGCTTCTGCAGTAGCCCTAAGACAGTTTCTGCTGTGTGTATTAATGCATATTAAATTATATTTGGTGTTTGATATATTAAAACAGGGAGTTGTAATCGTTTTTAGAAGAGGTCTCAAGTATTTGTGGGTGGTTGTGGTCCCTAATCACCATGAATACCAGGGGCCCACTGCAGCTCCCAACTTCTTTAACTTTACCTCAGATCAGCAGCTTGGAGGCTAAAATGTGGACGTAGTTGGGTGTTTCAACAGGATACGGATCATAAATGCACGTCGGATTTCGTTTTTGAATGTGTAAAGTAGGCTGACATTAAGCTTCTGGCATGACTGTCCCATTCCTGACCTCGACCCAATTGAAAATCTTTGGAATATGCTTCAAATCCAGGTCTGTGGAGGGAAACCTACCAGTTCTACCAAGACGAGTGGTCAAATATCTTTCATTCTAGACACACTGTAGCTCAAAAACCCTTGTTGTATTCAAGTTTTGTTGATCTTTTAAACGTTGGAGTTCCACACATCACATCTGAAATAAAGTGTCCTTGTCGATGTAATATCTTCCTCTCATCTTTCTGTCAAATTTTAGCTGATAACCGGTTCTAAACTGAGTCTCTCTGTTCTGCAGTGCCAGTGGTCCAGAAAGGGATTCATCAGAACTCGATGGGGCCTTTCTAGCTGGTGAGTTTTATTAACAGCCCTGTACAGCAACACGTCCCACCTACCTCATCACTGTTCAACCTCGAGTCGTTGCAGCTCCATCAGTGTGATTAGGGACGGAGATCCAGCCGTGTCAGTCGTGTCTGACGTCTCCCGCGAGCGGCGGGTTAAATCGGCAGAGCTCCATAGGTAGCCGTACCCTCTGTGGACCATGCGCCACGGTAGCAGGCCAGGATTTCATTAGACGTAATCCCCTTAGTCAAGCAGCTGCATATGACAGATGACAGAAAACATTAGATGCAATTGAACCTGCACGGCATGAATAGAAACGCTGCTCCCAGTGTGCAGAGGAGCGGGGGGCTGAGGGGTGGAAGAAGGGGGATTGTAATCTAATAGAGGGATGACATGAGGACTAAAGAGCTGAAACGGTAAGCATTTAATAGGGGCATGACGTTTGACAGGAGCGGCAGAGAGAGGCCGACTGGTGAAGAATAGGAGATCAGATCTGGGATGGGATCAACACGTATCGTCTAAGCCATGAATGTTGTCATTTGTTCAGGATGTCACTGCAGAATAAACCTTGTGAGATACGATCAGCTCCTCTGGGCCGCCCTGCTGGGCACCAGACCGATCAGTAGGGAGGTGTTTATCGCTGCACATTGAGTCGTCGTGCTCCCCCCTAACGGGGCAGGGTGAACGAAAGCCAATCAGGGTTTTAAAATGTCACACTTACACTTTTTACACAATAATAACTAATAATCTGCTGTAAAAGTGATGTTTTGAAGGAAATATCCCTCATAAAGTTTTTTCCTCCCCACAGTGACTTCGATCTGGTCAACGTTCACCTCTTCCATGACGCTCACAACGTTGTTGCCTGGAAGGAAAGTCCTTCCTACTATGCTGGGATCAGGCAGAAGGCCATGGACTTTGTCTTACAAAGGTAATGGACCAGCTGTTTGCAGCAGAGATCACTGAACAAACAGATAATCTGTGAAAAGATGGAGCTCCTCCACCTCCTCCCTGAGCTACTATTGCCTACTAAAGAAATGCTCCGCTCCCGACCTAAAACAACCAATCAGAGCCAGGAGGAGGGGCTTAGTGCTGTCAATCACCCTCGTGTACACGCTGCTAAATGTGCTAATGGTGGAGAAACTGCTCACCATTCCAGGAAAACTGTTTGACCGTCATCATCGGTAGCCATGCTAACTAGCCTTAGCATTAGCACCAGGCTATGTTGTGGTGAACCAGCTGCAGCGTAGCAGAGAGCAGGGGGAGTGTGTGAACGGCGCGTACATGAGGGTGATTGACGGCACTAAGACCCTCCTCCTGGCTCTGATTGGTTGTTTCTGACCGTGGTGTATTTCTGCAGTTTGTACTGGGAGCACTGGGAGACGGCAGAAGAGCTTGATTTTTTTTTTTTTTTTTTTTTTTTTCAGATTATCTGTCCTATATTGTCACGACATAATGATAATTTTAATAAATATGTAAAAAAAAAAAATTTTCATTCAAGTTACATACTGCAGCTTTAACAGGGGGATTCATTCAAAAGTAGTTGTGGGAGTCGATTAAAATTTTCAGTCAAGTTAACTGCAGGGTCTGTAAGTAACAGCATTTTCAGTTCAAACACCTGCTGCTGCTGTTTGCGGATGTCGCTTGTTTGTGATTCACAGGCGTGCCAGAACGGCGCGAAAACAAAGGTTCTGGCCAAAACTTTTTTTTTAAAGAAAATAAAATAAAAAGGAAAAACAGTGATTAATTGTGTTAAAATTGGTAACACAATAAAATCTATATAATTTATCAAAATTAGCTTGCTAATGTCCCAGCCCTATTTTAAAGGTAATTACAACATGCTAACTCTATGGAGAAAGACCCAGGACCTTCCTGCTGCAAGTCAACTGTTCTACCAACTGTACCACTGTGCAGCCCCAGGCATGAAATATATATATATATATATATATATATATATTTTTTTTTTTTGTCCATATTTAGCCCGCAATTCAAGATGTTCCTGTATTCATGTTACAACGGGGGCCAAAATGAGGCGTAGCACAGGAGGTTTTGAATACAGTAAATACATTTTTTGTGATGTAAAAAAATCAGACCATGGTAAATCATTTCAAAACTATTTACACCTTTATTATGACACATATCCAGTACAATTTCACTGACAAATAAATATGTTATAGAGAGGAAATGAAAACATAAAATAGTGGTTGCACCTTTTTCTGCACACTAATTTTCACAAACGCCTATTTGATTCCATTTCACCATTCAGTTTTCCTGAGTGTACACCTGCCATCAGTTGTATAATGATTGGACAAAATATGGAGCAAAAGCCACATCCAGTGGCGGTTATTGATTTGGACCCAGTGGACAGTTACCCAGGGCTGCATCCGTAGAGGGTGTCATATAAAAAATACATCCAATCTGGCCGTTCTGCCCTCAACATGTTTTTTTTTTTTTCCTTTATTGTCTGTGCAGTCATTGAGGAGTTGGCACTCCCGTGTATAGAGTAGACGCCCCATGCTTAGTGCTCTGAACCCACATGGGATACGACACAAAATATCCCATTATTCCCACTGTTTTTATTTTAGCTGGAGTGTCTTAGTGCTGCCTTTTAGCAATGCTTAATCAGGAAACCCACTGGTCACGTTTCAAAAACCTGGAATTTTCTCTAAAATCCTAGAAAAGACTAGATTTATTGTAGTAAAGAACCTGCAGGAGTTTCTAACAAGGGCTAGTTCTGTTCTACATAAGACAACAATCTCATCCTCATATGCATGGACTAAGGAGGAGGACTGCAACACAAAACAATTTTCTTCCTAAGAAAACACCCAACCCTGGCTAAAATCTCCTAAAACGGTGTGAGAGGATGTGTTTTGGTCTGATGAAACCAAACTGGAATCTTTAGGCCACAGTAGTGGCAGTATCATGGTCTGGGGCTACTAAGTGAGGTTTTATTAAGGTGGATGAAATTCTTAATTGTCCCAAATACCATTCAGTTCTGACCCAAAACTGTCAGGTTTCTGCTAGAAAGCAGAATATGAAGAGGGATTTCCTTTTTCAGCATCAGTGAGTCCAGGCATATGTCCAAATCAACCAAAGAAATGACTTCACTGGGTCGACAAGTGATCACCCCACTATTTCGTAATTTAGAGAAAATTCACAAGCCAGAGTGGGCAAACATTTCCAAATCAAGCTGTGAATCGCTCATTAACTCCTACCAAAGAAGACCGAATGGAATATACAGGATATGTCTGATATTAAAGCTGAAAAAAGTTAAAAAATGTCTCATGTTTTTCTATCTGAGCTCCCTGGTTTTATACCTGGTGTGTACATGTCTCTTATTTGTGAATGAGGGAAAATGGAGCAGGTGATCAAAAGGCAGAACGGTCGCCGTCTGCAGTTTATTAAATAGCCATACCCAGGTCTGCATTTTAATTAAAGTTACTGGTTGTTTGTTGTCCCTTTTACTGTTAAAACTGGATTAGATTAGCTTTATTTTGGTAAATTCACATTACAAAAAAAAGGAAACAAAATAAAATGCCACTTTACAAATAATGAATTTACCAAAAAAAGGAATAGGCTGGAGCCAAAGCTTATACCTTCCTACCCTATTTATAGACTCAGCAGTCTACGGTAATGAAAGATATCTACTGTCCATATACATACACATAAATTAAATAAATTTAAAGCAGAAACCTGGATGAATACTTTGTGTTGCACCATACATTTTCCGTTATAAGATGTTAAATTGTCTGCATCTTTTCTGAAAGGCTTGGCTTCAGTGAGAACTGCATCGTAACACTGTTTTTAAATTTGTACCTGCATCAACTGCCTGGCGAACCAAATTCAAGGCATTCTCAAATTGTGATCAAGGGCCGCCTTAAATCGTTCCGAGGGCCGTAAATGCCCCCCCCCCCCCCAGTCTAAACTTTACTTATCTGCTGCCCCTGTTAGTGTCCGACAGGAGGCCCAAGTTGCGTTTTTAGTCTTTCTGCGGCTGTCTGGGAATTTTTGCTGCCATCGGTGATGTCGTAATGACTCCTGTACAGGCTGAGCAGAACCATCCTATCCCCTCCTGTTCCACGCTAATGTGATTTATGGCGTTTCCATTTGGAGAGGGGCGGGATGATGGAGTGCACGGTGCCACCCCTGCTCCCTACCTGGCCGTGCTAACACAGAATAAAAGCCCGGTACCAGGCTCCCAGACGGTGACCTCCCATTCACATGCCATAAGAATGCATGACACGGCTCCCATCCACCTCCGCTTTGAATAACTACATACGTGCATATATGGGTGGAATACATCACCATTTTCCTCGGCCACTTTCAGATGTCTGCATTATGAGGTGCTTTCTAATCTCACAGAGGTGACATTTAGCCTGTACTTCTTTGTTGATTTAATGAATGAAGGCCTTTAATGGACAGGGAAGTGGGAGTGTTTACAGAATATAGCAGCTTTTGCCGTTTTTATTACATAGTAATTCACCTGACATGGTGCGGTTTTTAAAAGGACCTATGTTGTTGCTCTCCTTGAAGTGTTTTCCCCTATGTTCTTACGGCTTACGTCATGCTTTTTTCTCTGTTTTCGTTTTTAGTGCCCTAGTAAATCCGTCTAGAGGAAAAATCCCTAATGTTTTGTTTTGTGGCAGAAAGTCCAGTGTGGTGGAGATAGAGGGAGGTCGTCTGAGACGAGGAGACAGTGGGAACGTCTTCCTCTGCTATTCCCAGTGTTCCTACCCAGTCTGGAAACGATCGTCCATCCATCTATCATCCATCCATCCATCCTGATATTTTCTGTTTATCCATCCATCCATCTTCTGTTCATCCATCTATCCATCCATCCATCCATCCAACCAACCATCCGTCCATCCATCCATATATATATTTTCTGTTTATCTATCCATCCGTTCACCCATCCATCCATCCATCCATCCATCCATCCACCTTCTGTTCATCCATCCATCCACCTTCTGTTCATCCATCCATCCCTGTATTTTCTGTTCGTCCATCCATCCATCTTCTGTTCATCCATCCATCCCTATATCTTCTGTTGATCCATCCATCCATCCATCCATCCATCCATCCGTCCGTCCGTCTTCTGTTTACCCATCCATTCCAATGTTTTCTGTTTATCCGTCCCTCCCTCCCAAATATATTTCGGTTTCACTATGTGAAATATTGCGTGCGCGTAATCACATTAATGGGATCAAATGTTCTCACATGGGATTTTACAAATGTGAGATTTATGAGAGTTTTTTCCCAAAGCATTGTGGGAGATGCAAATGAAGTTTCTTTAAATTCCAATGAAAAATGCTCCTTTCTTCCAGGAGTTTGTGAGGTAAAAACTCTGAAGCTGCCAGGAGTCAGTCTGTCCACATTCAGAGAAAAGCAAAACAAGCAAAGGATGCATGACAAGCAGCTCGCTGATTTCCTCACACATCAGTGCAGGCTGCAGAGCAGTGCTTTTCTGATGTGACTCAATAGTGGGCTCTGGCTGGCTAAACGCCTTTCCTCAGCATTGTTCCCCAGAGGCCTTGGAGTACTTTGGAGATAAACACTATATAGCAGTTAAAAGGGCCACTGAGGAAAAGCCTTATCAGATGTGTTCTCAATGGGCTGTAAGCAGTATTATTAGGCCAGACAGACAGATAAGGAGCAGGCTGAAGCTTGATCCCCAGCAGCAGAGCTTGGTCCTTGCACTGACATGTGATCACAGTGTGTACACTATCCCCTCCCATCTCGAAGTGAAAGATTAGACCTTCAAGTGGAGAGAGAGAGAGAAAGCAAGCAGAGAGAAACAAGAAGGTGGGGGGACTAGCTTTAGGTATTCCCCCTGTCCCTTTTCCTGCTTTCCTTCTGGGGGTAAGAGTCAGCATTAGGACAATGGCCAAAAAGATGGTTCCCAACCAGGCGTTGAATGGAAACACTGTTGGTGGTAGCGCCTCATTCAAAGCCCGGCCCTGGAACATTGTCCCCCCAGATCGGCGGAGTAGAATGGAGTTTGCTGGTGGCTGCCAAAAGGTTAGCAGCCTCTGTGAAAGGACCGAGCCATTATTCACTGCCCTTTACAGAAGCCGAGCAGCCTTTGTGCTCCTCCTCCCCTTCCCTCTGAAAACCGCCGGCTTTTTCTCACTCCGGTGCTCCGGATCTGCGGACGACAGCTTCCGAGAAAGTGAGCAAGCATGAAGTGCTGCACACACCATCTACCCCCTGCATCCTCTGTGAGGAATACCAGGAACCATGAAATTCCATACATTTCCAGAATTATAAGCCCGTTTTTATCCCACTTGTAAATGATAAATTAAAGGGGAAGGGCAAACATGGTAAGGATGGACGAATAAAAACTGTCGACAATGGGATCGCAAATAAAATTAGAAAAAAATTGCTGCTTTTCCAAGCTTAAGCAAATCTGGAAGTTCAATCACATTCCAGATTTTTCCATACTTTTTCAACAAAAACATTTTCGATTTAATTTAACATGACTGTGTTATGTGTTTGGTCATTTTTAATGAAGTCATCATTAGACTTTGACTGGAAGGTTTTTCCACATATTTCACATGTAGAATTTGTTGTGTGTAGTAACATGTAAACATTTCTTTGGCAACTATCCCATGTGATAACATGACCAAACGTTTCACGTGTAAAATGTTTCCCTGACGTGTTTTAGATGTGAAAATTATATCATGCAATAACATCCAAAGAACCTGAGGAACATCAACTGCTTCACTTGTGTAAATTGTCCAGTACCAAGGGAAACACGTGCTTTACATGTGTAAAACACCTTACAGTTTTTGTTATAATTATATTTACCTGTGCTTTTTGGAATAATCATATGTGGAACATGTGGCTATATGTAGAGACGTTATCACATGGGGAAAAACATCTTGGTTTTCTCAGCATATAACATCAACATTTTAGAAATCTATTAAGAAAAACTTTTTGTTTTGCTTCAGTGATGATGAAGCTCAGACTTTTCTGTTGGCTGGAAAACCTTGGCTGTTAAATGATAAAACCAACACTTTTTTTTTTTTTTTTTTTTTTAATTCTCTGTCTGTCTTAAAAAAATCTCTTGTGTGCTGAAGTTTGTTTCTTTTTCCTAGCCCCATTCAGAGTGGCTGGTCCGGTTCAGGGGAGAACAGTTTTACATTACAACTGTGAAATCCTGGTATAAAGGCTTCCTTTGTGGCGCGCCATTATTTTCACACAAATATAGTCCATTGTCGCAGTGCTGAAGTTAATTTGATCAACATTGGGGACATTTAACTGTTTTGTTAGCTGAAAAGACTTGTTTCATGCTCATTTTCGGGGCCATTGAAAAGGAATGATTGGCAGAAAAATAATGTTGCCGTTAACAATTCAAAGCAATTAGTTTCCCATGGGGAGGCAGTGGGCTGCACTGGCCACCACACAGCGATGCTTTGTCATTTTATGGAGGGTCATCAGTCAACTGTCACAGCGTCTCAAAGAGCCCTCCAATCTAAATGTTTCCCTTTAGGCTTTTCCCAGAACAAGAAGCTGAAAGAGCCGAGAGAGGCCAGCTCGCCTCCAGCCAATAGACGTGTTGAGCAGCAAGAGGGAGGAGTGGATAATCACAAGCAGATCCTCCATGAAGCCACAGGGAATTTCTCTAGGTGTTCTTGTCTGTGGAGACATTACGCTAATATTCCCAATGCAATTAACACCTTCTAATGGGTTAAATCCATATCACCAACATTTTTCTGCAATATCACCAACTATTCTCAGAATATCCAAATAAAAATAAAAAAACAAAAACGGATACATTTATAGGATTTCCCACTGTCATTGTTCATTCAACAAAGATGAAACCAAAATGGACAAATCCCATGTGAAAACTATGTACACCCCATTATTTCTGTGCTTTACCACTGTTTGTGCGTCCTTCTATACAATGTTATTACCTTACATTAAGACACACAGACATTTGTTTCTGCACAGCTCTCTTATAGGGGGGTATTATGTAAAATTGACTTTTTTAGCTTTATATTATGTTATAATCTTATTACCTCAACAAAAACATACCTGGCCTGTTGCTTTGATTCTTTCATGCATGTTTAAGGAATCCTTGACTCTTCCGTGGCAACCCTTCTGGGGTACCGTAACGCGTACTCTCACAAAGCTCCGCCTATTTCCACAAAGCTCCTCCTCGAAGCTGCAGTCTTAAGCAGATTTTTCACCTCACAGAGCACCCCTCCACCGCACCACCTCCACACAGCTCCACCAGACTGGCGGTAGCAGAAATTAGCAAACACTGGGTGGAACTGCAAGTCTGCTGAGCTCATGAAATGAACTACTTTTCAGTCCAACACACCTAAAACCAGTTGTAAATGGCATAATGGAGAAACGTTGTTGTGATTACTTGCTGAAAGCGGAGTGTGGCAAAGAGTAGGAGCTTCTTAAAGAGATGGAGGCCAATTTCAAGGCATCAAATTGTGAAGTCAAATTTCTTTTAAGTTATGTTTGATATATACAGCATGTTTAAAACACCTGAAGGTTACATAGTTGCTTGATTGTGCTATAAAGTGGTACTTTGTGCCTCGAAAATGCATAACACTGCCCCTTTAAGATCAAATCACAACATTTCATTAAAGTTTAGGCCTGGAATTTGACAGGGCCACTGAAACACCTCAATTCATTTATTTTTAGCTATTCTGTTGGGATCATTGTATCCTGTTGAAGACCCAGATTGGGTCAAAGCTTGTATGTCAGATGGCATCATATTTGACACAGTCCATGGTCATCTCGATGATTACAAGTTGCCCAGGTTCTGTGGCTGCATTAAAAAAAGCCCAAATCATCACCCCTTCATCACCATGCTTGACAGTTGGTTTGAGGTTCTGAGATACTGCATAATAACTTCATATTTGTCATCTGTCAAAAAGACATTGCTCCCGAAGTCTTGTGTTGCATTCAGATGCAACAATTGAAACATGAGTGGTGCTGCCATATTCTGTTTAGAGAAAAGAGGCGTTATTCTGTTAACCCTTCCAAAAACACATACTTGTTCATCCATCCATCCGTTATCCTCCGCTTATCCAGGGTCGGGTCACGAAAGCAGCAACCTAAGCAGAGAGGCCTAAACTTCCCTCTCCCCAGCTGCTTAGGCCAGCTTTTCCAGGGGAATCCCATGGTGTTCCCAGGCCAGCCGAGAAACATTGTCCCTCCAGCGTGTCCTGGGTCTTACTCTGGGTCTCTTCCCAGTGGGATGTGCCCGGAACACCTCACCATGGAAGTGTCCAGGTGGCATCCTAAGCAGATGCCCGAGCCACCTCAACTGGATCCTCTCGAAGTGGAGGAGGAGCAGCTCTACTCTGAAACCCTCACAGATGACCGAGCTTCTCACCCCATCTCTAAGGGAGAGCCCAGACTCTCTGCGGAGGAAACTCATTTTGACTGCTTGTATCCACAATCTCGTTCTTTTGGTCACTACCTAAAGCTTGTGATCAAAGATGAGGGTAGGAATGTAGATCAACTGGTAAACCAAGAGCTGCGTCTTTTGACTCGGCTCTCTCTTCACACGGCACACCGGCACACAGTGCTCACGTCACTGCAGACGCAGCACCAATCCGCAAATCGATCTCTGGCTCCATTTTTCTCTCATTTGTGAACAAGATCTCGAGATACTTTTTCTAATTATCTTTTCGTGAACATTAACATTTAAGATGCTGACTGAGACCTGTAGAATCTGAGGTGGAACTCATGGGGTTTCACTGAGCATGCTCAGTATGACCTTTAAATGAATTTAATGGCGAGTCTACTCCTCGGACAAATGTTTACCACTTTTGAAAATAATCTTTCTATCAGACTGTGTGGACATTGCCTTACAGACCTTCCCAAATTGCTGGCAACAATCGCTTCTCTAAAATCATTGATGATTACTTACTATCTTGCCATTGTGTTAACACAGTCCACAAAACTTTTGTGGAACATTTACTGGAGTACCCAAAAAGGCATT
Source organism: Anableps anableps (assembly GCA_014839685.1). Classification (NCBI taxonomy): domain Eukaryota; kingdom Metazoa; phylum Chordata; class Actinopteri; order Cyprinodontiformes; family Anablepidae; genus Anableps; species Anableps anableps. The sequence continues at coordinate 6,086,401 of CM026076.1, read as the reverse complement.
ATGCATAGCTTCGGAGACTTGTATTGTCTAATAACCTGTCTCCCAGGTCTTTTACTCAATTTGACTGTCTCTTGAGTGGTCCCTAACCTCTGTGTGACCGCTGTCCACTTATGCACCCCCCACACACACTCAGCACCACATGGTGTTCTTACTGGGGTGGGCGTTACTAAGGAGATGGGTGGCTAACTGCGGGGGGATGCCGCGGTTGTCCAGCAGTGTCAAAGGTCCTGTCGGGGGCCAACCGTGGTCCATTCAAAAAGACGTCACCAGCAAATTCTTCACAATGTTAACATTCTCCCAAAGTCTCAGCATTTACTTACAATGGATGACGGTGTTCAGCTGGGCTATTGTGTGCAAAGCAGAACCTGATTTGCCAGCGTATGGTTAGTCAGCTTGTCAATGTAATCATGACATGGCCCCACATTGCACCCTCATAATCCTGTAGAGACCTCCTGTTATGGCTCAGTATAGCTGTCAGTCATCAGCATATAATCTGACCAGGAGCCATTGAGTGATTGCGGCATTGAGGAAAGGGAATTGATGAGTGGAAGGCAGAGAAGATTTATACATCATAAACAAGGGTAGTATTGAAATCTGAAACTGTTGATTCATTGACAGATTTCAAGGCTTTTTAAATGTATGCATTACATTTTATTTTAATGATAGATTGTTTGCATGTTAGAGAAAATTAGAATCAGAAAGAGAGAGATGCACTTGTTGCTTTTGTGGTGGTGGTTAAAGGAGCCTGGGAGCAAGGTTCTGGGCCATGTAATAAATTAACGTCTGACCCCTATCTTTGTGTGGCCCTTCGGAAGGCCTGTGGAAGGCCCCAGCCCAAACCCCAGTGAGAACGGGCCCCTGTGAAGAGGCTCTTTCAGGGGTGTCACCGTGCGATGAATTGGCCAGGAGAAAGCATGTTTATAGACTGTGCAAAGGAGTGTGTCTTTGTGGGGAAATGTCACTGACACTGGTACAGTTTGTCTGAATGAACTATGATGACGAGGCTAATGGGGGGGCCCCCACCTAGGGTGAGGGTCAGCAAACTGGGAGGGGGGGACACCCCTAAGCTCAGGACCCCCCACCCTTAGGCTCCTTTCATGCCTAGTAGCTGTAGCTAATGTTGCAATTCTTCGATGTTCCACAATGGCCAAGGAAAAAAGTCAACTTTCACACCAGCGGGTCACCATGAGTGCTTTAGGAAATGATCGTGTAAACAGAGTGTTACCTTCTGACCTGTGGCTGAAACCTCGGAGCTGCAGACAAAACAGCCAGGCTGCGGGTATTAGACATGCCTGTTTGCGAGAGAATGACCACAAGCTGTGGAGAAACATACACTTCTGACTGTTTCCTTCCTTGACCCCTTCACTTAACTCTTACCTTTTTAACTCACAGTCTCAATAGCGTGTCCAAAGTGCTGCAAAACTCAGACTTTTTCTTCTGTTTGGTGTCTTTTAGAAGCCCAGATAAAATTCTCTTCTCACCAGAGACGTCTATGAGTTCTCACGGTCATAAGAACATCTTATTAGCCTTGTTGCTGCCCTCTACCCGGCTTGGCTGGATAAAGTGTTTCTATACAGCTCAGTCTCTTAGCACCAGCATGTCGTGTCGTAAATGACACCAGTCCGAGTTAATTAATGAGCTGCCAGACACACAAACACACAATTCCTCGGTATTACTGAGGTAATGGTGTATCCTGAGTCAGTAGGTTTTAATGTTATAGCTGAATACATTTTACCTCGCTGTGTCAACTCTAGTAGCTGATGAATCAGGCAGGTGTTGGCTTTGATGGTGTTGTCTGTAGCTAAGTAATAACTTGAACTTTTTGTCTATAATTATTACATTTGTATTCTATTTAGTTCATCCAATTTAACCCAAACTGATGTTTCAAAATCATGTTTGAAATCCCATTCTTTTCTACAAAAAAAAAAAAAAAAAAAGCAATGCCTGCAGGCCATCGGTTGGTCAAACTAAAGTTTCAAAAATATATATAAAAAAATTCCCCTTTATGGTGTTTATTTATTTATATTATACAGATAAAATAGTTTCAAGAAATTATTAGTCATAGCATTAAGTGTGTTGTAAAGTTGCAATAAAAGGAAATAATTTATCAAAGAAAGAAAAAAAAAGGTAAATATATAAGTGAGTAAATCAGTAAACAGATAAGTAAATCAAAGAAATAATATATAATGTAAAGTAAATAAATAAATGATTGAATGAATAAAGAGTAAAATAAATTGATAAAAATAAAGAAAAAAGAAATGAGGAAATTATCAAAAAACAAATAATGAATAATTAAGTAAACAAAAAACTAAATAGAAATAAAAACATAAAACAAATTAATAAAGATACTAAATAAATAATCTAATTGATCTTATTGCTCATAATGGTGAGTTGTTGGATTGATTTGGGTTTGTGTTTCTATATAACTGGATCTGCATTGGGCCTGTCGTCTAGTGAAGTTCATCAAGATGAAACTACAGCAACCTGAACTGAATGAATAACTTTAAAATGTATTCAAAGCAAAGTTACATCAGCCACAATTATCCAAAACAGATTAATTTAAGAAAGTTTTCTCAGTTTTTGTTGAACTGGTTCAAGGAAAAAGACATAAAAATGTTTCTGTTTAGTCCAATGTAATATCAAACTGACAGGGTTTTTTTTTTCTGTGAAACCTTTTCGCACCTCCTCGCCACCCCCATCGGAGAAGAAGTGGCCGGGCTTTACGACAGCCGGTCAGACTGAGACCCACCGCCGTGAAAGGCTTTCTCCTCTCTTTACGGCCTCATAAATATATTGTTATCTGCGCCTGGGAAGTCAACGGTGAGATTTATTCGCACGATTAGTGGAGATAGTGAACCAAGCATCCTGACTCATTAATTAAACAAGAGCGAGCACTACATCCACCTTAATTTCCAATCTCTGCTCGGTAGAAGAGCCACTTTTAAGTAGGCGATGAGGCATAGGAGTTCATTATATGTCACTTAGGTGCATTTTTTAATTTTATTATGTATTTTTAAAGCGCTGGGATGCTGGCACTCTGCTGAAGTTGCATAGATTTGGAGATAGTTGATGTCCCAGAGGATTTATGCTCTGTGAATCTTCCAACATTGTACTCAAATATTAAAATGAAATCTGTTTCTTTAAATTTTTATATAAGTGATACGAACTGGTCCTCTGATTATATCTGGACTGTTGTTATGTATTTGGCTTGAAGCAGACATGAAAATATAATAGAAAAAGAATAGAAAGTAACACATGCAGTCCTGGAATAACTGATCCCAAATCTAATGACATTAAAGGCAGGGGGAATATGTATCAAAGAAAATTCCTAAAAACTAACTTCCCGATGTTTTTGTTATGCCCCTCAGCCATTCCGAGCTTTAAAGCGGACCCGAACAGAGTCGTGTTAGTTCACCGTCCCTTTGATCAGTTCAGCAAAGTGAATTTTCTGTCTTTCAAAGCAACCTATCGAGGATTATTAATTTAGCATCAGCTGCTAATTGACTGTCCTGTGTGCTCACTCAAACGCCTTGCATGGATGGGAAATGGACCACAGACAAATCCCAGAGGATGGAAGGAACTTGTTGCAGAACAAGAAGGTTCCTGAGCTGCGTCGGTTATTTGCTCTGAACTAGATTATCTGAAGAAAATTACACAGGCATGGGGTTTAATCTTAATTGTAATGAGCGAATAATTTCTTTCTATCCTCAAGAGTTTAAGTTTTATAGGATAATTAATAAGTTTTGATTTTCTATAAATCAAAAAGGATCCATAAACATGCAGGGAATACTGGAAAGAAGGAATGATTTTGTTGGGATTATCAAATGTAATTTCAGTCCTGGTAATGATTTGTTTAAAAAGTACTGAAATAAATGTTTTTTTTATTTATTGGAGTAGCATAATCTTACATTAACACACCAAAAAATGTGGAAAAAATGCTAACTTTGATTTTAGTTATTTATTTTGGGGAGATCCATATTTAGTTAGAAATAATTGCCACTGGTACCACAGTTAAAAGCACCCTTGGTGTTAGTACTTGTTCATCCTTCTAGAGTACTTCTTAGAGTACACAGAGAGGATTTAACTCTGGCGACTGAGGTTACCATGAAAGAAGGATGATTTTGTATCTGTTAGACCTTTTTCTGTGCTGATTCAGTCGTGTATCTCTGATCATCACCCTGTCAAAAGACCCAGCGACAACCCGTTCTCAGGTTTCTAGCAGAGATCACTAGATTTTTGTTAAACATGCCCTCGTATTTCAGATCATTCATAATGCTGTTGACTCTTGCAAGGTTCCCAGGGTCTTTTAAATTTGAAAAGGCCCACAGTAGCATTGGTCCTCCACCATACTTCACAGTTCATTGTTTTCACCACACCAACCAAGGTACACATTTCTCGAAGAGTTTAGCAATCTCCATATTTTTACTTTTGTGGGAAGCTCTTTTATGGCATGGCTTATAAACAGCTAATTTGTCTCTAGATAGTGTCAAATTGTTGTTATGGTGACCCCCAAGATGTTGTTCTTTGCTGCAGTGAGCTTTGGAGAGTTTCTTTACCTCCAGTGGTTCTCAACTCCATTACTCTTGCAACTTTTAGATGCATCCCTTCTTCTTCCCTTTTCATCGGTGGTCAGGTAACAAGTCATTCATTTGATTCAGGTTTGTTGGAGAAGGGATGAATCTAAAAGTTGTAGGATAGTAGCACCTGGTTTACCTTCTTTTCCATCCTTCTCTCTGGCTGTGGTATCAACTTGTTCCACTTGTAAATCTCTTAATTATTGCACTAACTGTTGATGTGGGTTGATGAGCTATTTTCCTGACTTAGAAGATGTTTTCTTGCCTTTTCCATGTTGAATAATGGAGAAACAGAAATCATCAGTCAGATCTGTTTAAAAAAGTAAAGTGTGCCTTAAACAGGCTTTACAAGGCTACATTTAACTTATATAAGTTGTTAGGGGAGGCAACAATTGTACTACTTGTAATTCTGTTTTTTTCCCCTCACTTAATGCAAATTTTCAAACTAAAATTTGGAGGGTTTTTTGTTTTTTACACAGATGCATTAAAGGATTTATTTGTTTTTAAAGCATAGCAGTAAGAGTGGAGGGCACTTAACATCACTATCCTGTGATTTTTGTAATAAATAAGATGTAAAGCAGCAAATTTCTTAACAGGTTGTTTGACATATTTAGGATAAACAGTAAGTTTAGAAAAAACGAACCCCCTTAAAGGAAACTGTTCAGTCCACCAGGTGGTGCTGTAACCCTCATGATCTAAATCCCCCTCCAATTAAAAGTCTTCCACAATTAATACTGATGGCTGTAAAGTGGCTTTGCCTGTTCTTTTTCGTTTCTGTTTTCTGAGAACGTTTCTTTGGGTTAAGTTGTTCTTGGATTGTTTTGCAGGATCACAGACGAGCGATACAAGACGCTGCCATTTTTCCTCTTCGGGGACTTCAACTTCAGGTTGGACGCCAGGCCGTTATTTGAGGTTAGTGTCCTTTTTGTGATACGTGCATGTTTTAAAGGCAACAGCAAACGCTGCCAACTTCATGTTGATGTAGAGTGTTTGTGTGTACTAGAGGGCAACTGCAATATAGTAAAAGCGGTTTTAGTTGTGCACGGCAGCTCAGAGTTATGAGTCATTAAACGCCTCACTGTTGCTGCCCCAGCTGTGTTTGCCAACTGAGCCTCCAAGTGTTTTGTTATGTTACGGTGCCATTTACTCCTCCTCCTCCTCCTCCTCCTCTCATTGCAAATGAGGCCAGTGAGAACTAAAGCAGTGCAGTTAGTCTGCATTGTCCATGAGTAGATGGTGGGGGGTGGGACAAGTCATAAAAGCCCACCGCAGACAGTGATATGTCCGATGATAACAGAGTGGGAGAGACGCTTGTAGGCCGATCCTTTCCGCCACAATGGTCCTCGAATCAGTGGGCCTGTTCAAGGTGTGGGCATTGTCGGTTTCAACTACAGCCCCCATTCAGAGGCGAGGGAAGAGGAGGGAAAGCACTCTCAATGGAGGGCTCAAATGCTCAAATCACTTAGGAAGCACTTCACGCTGTGTGGCACAGAAGAGGAAAGTTTTTGTAGTTTCCAATCCGCCCACTAGGGGATGACCAACTGAGCCGAGCTGCTCCCCGTTCACGTGTTTTCCACTCCATCAGGGGGCATTGATTCATCGCCTCAGAGTTGGTGCAGAACATTTGATTTTAGGGCTGTAATCAGATCACATCGACCTGCTGGTCATATGAACGTGTGATGCTTTGGAGATAATAAATGCGAGTATGCTCCCCGCTCCAGTAGATGTTTAAAACACTGAGGCTATTCAGTAGCAGTAGTCTGCAGTTACATGTCACCTGGCACACATTTAGGTTGCCACATTGATATTATTACATGGATATGTTAGCAGGGCTCGCTAGGCTAGGCTATAGGATACGGTGTTCCACGCTTTAAAATCTACACAGAAGCAGAAGTTGTTATGGGTTCTGGATGAGTCCAGATGAAGAGGAAGCATGATTTTTCATTTGTTTCATTTATCTCATATGTGGCTCATGTCATCATCTGTGCTGTTCTGTGGTAAGCAAGCTCTCGCCCCCTACAATCCTCCATGTTTCCGCCTCCCTAAAATGTTGTTTGAGTGCCGCAAGGGTTGCAACCTGTTTTCCACGGATGTGTCAGGCTCGTCTCTGCACCCCACCTCTCTTCCACTCTTTATTCACCTTAACCCCGTTAGTTTGCACGTACACATCCAGTTTGTTGGGCCTGATGAAGCTGACTGATTCACTTTGTAGCCTTGACCTATATTAAACTATAAGCCAGTCTCATAATCAGTCAAACATCCATTTAAAGGCTGAAATCTTTCTTTCACATTATTTAACTTCCATCAAAAATTTAAAAATGTAAATTTTGGCCTTTTACATTTCTCAGATTAGGATTTATTTAGCTTTATTTAAAATAAATTACAGAAAAATATTGTAGTATCTTAAAGAATTACATTTATTATTAATGACACTTGGATCTATTTACAAGTAATTTAATTAAGTAAAAGGAAACACAAAAAGAAATAAAGATAAAAAAAAATATTAAATATTGCAAACCACTCAATTATCCTTTTATTAAAAGGCCAAATGGACATCTTAATAAGTAGAGAAATGAACATTCAGAATGATCAGTCTCCCTTGGTGTCCTAATGTGTCTCACAGTTTTAGATAATGGGGAAATCTCAGCTCCAACTGCTTCTGTTCTGATCAGGAATGTTCTTGGTTCCTTACTTTGAAATGGGAAGCAGGAGATGGGGATAGAATAAATTTGAAAAAAAACTTCACACCAAAACTAAGAGATGGAGCAAATCGTATGTCGTAAACAAAAACTCAAGACACAAATCACATTGCAACAAGTTGCTCAGGCTTGTTTGGACAGAACTTTTGCTGGTTCTGGATCTTTTCAAGTCTCCTAACGAGACAGAACACAGCTCTGCTCAACTCTCAGCAGACAGAGCTTCCAGGGTCTGTCCTTACAAGTGACGGCTGCTTATCCATCGCCGTCTTATTTCCTCATCAAAAGGTTTACGATAAAATGACGTTTTGTTAGCATCCTTGTCTGTTCATGCAGCCGATCACGCAGCTCCCTTCAGTCATTTTTTCAGTGAAATCAACTAAATAAAAGCGAAATTCGTCGATCGACTGTCTGTTTTTTGACAAGCTTTACAGGAGTTAACGCGCCCATAAGTTGTTTTGACGTCCGTCATGCAGAGTGGGACACTTTCTGAAGAGCGTGACGTCATGTGCAAATGGTCGATACTCAGCTGATGATGAATTACAGTGTGACCAGTTGGACATAGATAAGGAATATATTGCAATCAACCGAAGCTTAAAAAATGCTGGTTAAAAAGGCAAGCTGCTGATTTTCAGCTAAACACAAAATTAAATACTTAAACTTTGAACTGCTGTATAAATTTTGGCATGGTGTGGTTCCTCCTTTTACTGAAATATGTCCTTAAAAAATTAAAACATGAGAACAGTAACAAGGGAACACTGAGGAAAAAGATTTGGGAAACATGCGGTTTTACCCCTTTCCTAAAACTCCCTGGCAGTCGATCGGGAGACAACAGCTGATGATGTCATTTGTGGCGAGGCTTCATAAACCCACACTGAGATCGGCCCGTCTGATCCGAGCTGCAACCCGAGTATTAGCGGCCAAGAGAGCCGTGATGTCACTGATAAACAAATGGGCTGGAACCTCTCCGCAGGATGTAACTCACAGCTTGGAGGCCGTTTTAAGCCCTTTAATGACAATTAATGTCAACAGGACAATTAGTGCACATCCACTGAAGTGCTTGGCTGTAGATGGGCCGCTGGTGGATCGATCCGCCATACTTATCTGCAGATTGATTCAGACACGGGGAGGTTGGCCTCTCTTTCTCAGTGTCGGGGAGTCCTTTTTTTTTTATTGCTTTATTGTCTTTGTATCTCTGTCTGGAATCATTTAAAGGCAGTAAAGTATAGCTGCATCTTAATCAGTTAGAAAATAATCAAAAAGTAAATGTATTTCAGTAAATCTATTCAAAAAGTGAAACTCATAGACTGAATGTATACAGAGTGACATAATTATACTGTGTTTATAGCTGTTAATGTTGATGATGAGGCTTTAAGGTAATTTTTCAGAAAATTAACAATACTAAAAGTTTATATATATATATATATATATATATATATATATATATATATATATATATATATATATATATATATATATATATTTCACTGCAGAAATGTTGGCCTTCTTAAGAGTAATGTATGTGTTCAGTACTTGGTCAGGACTCCTTTTGCATGAACTACTGCATCAGTGTGGCGTGGCATGGAGGAGATCAGCCTGTGGTTCTGCTGAGTGGTTCGTCTTTATTGCCGATTCTCTTTGAGGTTCAGGTCCAGCAGGTTTGTGGCCAGTTGAGCAGAGTGATGCCATGTGGGCAGGTACCAGGTGCTGTTAGGAAAAGAAATCAGTATCCCTCCATAAAGCTTGTCAGCAGAAAGAAGGATAAAGTTCTCCAAGGGGGTTGTCACACCTGATAGTGCATACATTTGTTACATTTCCAGCTTGTGTGGTTTGCTTTCACACTGCATTGTGTCAAATGAACCAAAAGCTTTGAGCAACCTGTTCACCTCCTCACCTGTGGTGGCGCTGCACCAACAACCATTGAAAGAAACAATATGAAAACTTCAGAAGAAGACGCTGAGCGCAACTTCCTTCTTCACAAAATCTAAACAAAAATGGAGTGGTGTTAGGTTTTAGCGGTTGTAGGATTTCTCTTGTCTTTGGTAAAAGACCACGAACCATTTCTCCTGCTAGCGCTAGACTCTCGCGTTTGTTTTGGTTGTGTTTACCCAGAATGCCCGGCTCTGTAGTCTACTTCCTGCTTTTGGAGCGGTCTCCGGTCCACTTGGTGTTCACATCTGCATTCAAACCGCACCAGAGTTCCCTTCAACCGAACCGAGACCTCGGTTTTTAGGCAGACCAGAGTTTACTTATTTGGTCCGCATCAGAATTCGATTGCACGGTTCACACCTCCCCAAACGAACCGAACTTTCTACGCAAACAAACCAGTTCGATTAAAGTGGAATAAACAGAGCAGGTGTGAATGAATCCTAAAATGTCCTGGTAGACTGTTGTGTTGACTGTGGTCTTAGGAAAACATAGTGGACCAACACCAACAGATGACATAACACTCCAAACTATCACTGTCTGTGGAAACTTCACCCTGGACTTCAAACAACTTGGTTTCTGTGTCTCTCTACTTTTCCTTCCGAGTCCTTGATTTCCAAATGAAATGCAAAATGAAAGTGGCTTAACACAAGAAATCCCAGAGTTGTAGCCTGGTGACCATCTTGAATGTTTCACAATCCTCTGAAAGCTGTGTTTAGCGAGGCGGTTGCTCGTGCACCTTTATCAGATTTTTTTCCTTCAACTCAACATTCCAGTGATGTGCTAGGATACAGCACTCTGTCAACAGCCTCTGTCTTTATCAGCGACCTTTTGTGGCTTATCCTTGTGAAGGGTGTCACTGTCTGGCCATTGGACAAGTGTCAAATCAGCAGTTTCCTCATGATCGTGCTTGGCCGCAGCATAACACATCTTTTATCAAAATCCTTTTTATGTAAAATTCCAGTTTTCTAAGAGGCTGAATGTTGGATTTGCATCAGCTTTAAGCCAAGGAAATAAACAACTCTGATATATTACTATGTGTGTAATCAATGTATGTAATATGATTTTCAAAGCAAATACATCTATATTTCAGTGATAGAGATGTGCCTGCAGGAGCAAAATTGAACAAAGTGAACAGCCAGGATGATTCTGTTCTGTACAGTGTGCTCTTTCTATTCTTCTCTACCTTAGGTTCATTGTGGATGGCTCCACTCTGCACAGTCATTAGCCAGTCCTCATCTCTCCTGCATTAAGAGAGGATTGATGGCTCAGGGATATGTTTGGATGTATCGCTGAAAAGGAACTGGCTTCGAAAAGCTGTGGGGTTGTTATTGTCAGAAGACAAATTCCAGGTGGCAAATTCCCGGCATGCTTGCGCGCTGGGATCAGTAACCACAGACCTGCAGCCGCTACCCCCCTCCCGCCCAGCCCGGGCAACCCCATTAATTGTGTCCGACAGAGGGAATTGGTTTCAATTGACCCCCATTCAGCAGGCCTTTGACTGGCAGACAAAAGACACAGCCACGTGGAGACTAATGCTGGGGTTGAGCAGCCTGGAGGTGGTCCAGGCCCCACCGGTCTCCTCTTTCCTCTCCCATGGGTCTTATCATGCCTTGGCTTGATCATGCTCTGCATCGGTGCTGATTAAAACAAGAAATCACAAAGGATGTCTTTTGAACATATAGTCTGAATCATACATTCTGGGATGCTTCACAGAGCACTTATTCATGTGTATTCTTTAAACTCTCATTAAACTTTCTCATTTTAGCCAAATTTAGGCCAGTTATTGTTACAGAAAGACAAAAGAAAAAAGTACTCAGATGTTTCTGATACCAGGTTTAATAGTTGTTAATGTAGTCCTTTATATGCCATTGCTTATCAGATGTTTGCACAAACACAAAGGATGTGAGTTTTGAGATGAACTTAAAACTGCACATAAAGGACTCTTTCAAAAAGAAATTAAGCAATCAGTTTCACCTATTTTTTTAAATGATTTGTTAGCTTTTTTTGCTCAGAAGTCCCAGATTTAATTTGTTTTATAGCTGCTTTTTTCCCCAGAATGGAGTTATTTTTGCCATTTTTATCACAGAGATTTCATTATAGAAAATGTGGTCTAACTTTATTTGTCTGTCTGATCAACTTTAGGGCCATTTACTCCATCCTGTTACCTCCACAAGCAAAATGTTGAAGCTTCTCGCTTTACTCTAAGCAGTATTCATTTACTAATAAATCTAGTGACTACTCTCCAAATGAATTGGTTGAATTTTAAAGTCATTAGGAATGTGATTAGAATGTGCAGCAATAACATAACACCTGTGTGCTTGTCTGGAGCCAGGATCAGGAAAGACATCAGCAAAAAGCAAATGTTGCTGCTCATTAATATGGGAAGGGTAATGAGGCCATATCCAAACATTATGAGTAATTTCTGCAGTGCTCAGAGAAATGGCAGCAAAAGCTCCGTCTCAGACCCTTCAAGCCTTAGTTTTGATCTTAAATGTTAAAGTTCATTAGATGACAGAAAGAGACGTAATCCAGTTCATCAAATCTGCACAAGCACCTCACACCAAACCTCAAGCATGGAGATGGAGGGTTCATGATTTGTGCTTGTTTTGCAGCCTTGCAGTCCACTGTATTCCCAGGTTTTCTGGAGCTAAATGTGAGGTCCTCTGGCCAATAGAAGCTTGGCTGAAACTGATCCCAAATCCAGACTTCCACCAGTTTGTTTTGTAGTGGGAACATGAGAGAGCTGTGGACCAGCAAATGCCTGCAAGCCTTAGAAAAAGGCAAATTTAAATCACAAGTTGCATTCTCAGTCACTAAACCAGATCTTATAACCATTGTTGACACATATAGATATATATATACAAATACACATTTTGTTCTTGCTTCAATGCTTCAGATAAGAAATTACAGCAGTATGTGTTTCAGGGAGAGTACTGGTATGTGCATGTACCCCCCTCCTCCCTTGACGTGGCCATGAATCAGCAGTGTCGATGACAGACTCAGGGCCCCATGCCCAAATTCCCAGTATATTTAAAATCCCTCCTAATTAAACTTAATAGAATGTAAATTTAATATCTGCAGAGATTGTGTGCTGCTGGCCGGCTTGCTCCAATATAAGGATTGATAGAGGCCAGCGGGAGGGGTTAATTGCCGACTTGATCTACTGTCGCCCGGACATGGTGTGGGGCTGTTTTAATTGAGGCTGATCTGTTGGGCAGATTTCATTAGGCTCAGCTGGCCTCTCACTTACTGGATCAGCGTCCCCCTGTTGGCATCAGCAGGAAGTGCAAGGGGAGGCTGGGGAGGGGCCGGACCAGGCATCAATCTCCCTTCCTTTGTCCTGTGTCCTTTCTCTCGCTTGAGCAGCATGAAATTAAAGGTGGGGCCCTCTACTATCCCTGCTGAAAATGAATGTTATAAGATGCCTTGTAATGACAGACCAGTGTGATAGATCATTCATTTTCTCACCGCAGAGCAACACACACACACACACACACGACAATACCAGAACAGTTAAAAGTACACAATTTTTGTGTAGGAATTACATACGAGTTAGCATGAATGTCATGTTTCAGCTTAAGTCTGTCATGCATCGTTTCCTTCACAGTGGGCAACTATTCAAAAGAAGATTCAGTTTATATAGTGGTAATTTACAACAAATGCAATCTCAAGCCCCTTCAGTAGGAAAACAGATCCAGTCAATAGACAGAAATGTAGAATCCAATCAGTCTAATCATCAAGACAGATTCCCATTCATTTACAGTGGACCCTTGGTATTCACGGGGGTTGGGGATCACAGCCACCCACGAATACTTGAGACCAACTCTAAAATGGCTTATGCATTATTACGCACAGTGGGAACTGTCTTAGTACTACCGCAGAAACATCAACAGTCTTCCTTATCTCCACTCTTGGGGGTGCAGCCAATCAGCACCAAGGAAAACCAATGGGGCACCTGGACTGGCTGCTTTGCAAACACCAACCAATAGCATGTCAAGTAGCATTGTGGCTAGGTATTTCAGCTTACATTCTGCATTTTCTTTCAGATAATATAGATATGCTCTACAGAAAAATTTGCTAACTGTTGAATTTTCCACAAATAATTTGGAGCCATGTTCCACATAAAAATTTGCAAATACTGAACCACAAGTCATTGGGGTTTTCATTGAATATACATTTCAGTTTGACCTTGGTTCTTATACAAAGCAGTCAAATGCAGTTTAAAGTGACAATTGGTAAAGCGCTATCTGTTTAGGGGAGTCTAGCCGATTTCATTGAGTTATTGATTTAGCAGCAATTTCTAATCCTGAACAAGCATTGGGCGACAGTGGAAAGGAGCCACTCTCTTTTAACAGGGAGAACTGTTCAGTAAAAGCAGCTATCTGCCTCAGTCTGCTGAGGGTTTATTAATTACACACAAATGTTTTCAGCCATTCTTTCTGTTCGTTGTGAGAATTTTCTGCTTACAACTAATGAAAATACATTTAAGATCAGAATATTACTTTAGACCAATTAAAAAAAAACATTCTTAATACAGAAAAGTGAAAAATATGTCTGGTACCTGCTTTAAGGTTATTTTCAAAAAGTATGTTTAATCTGGCAAACTAGCCTCATCAGAACGCATGATCTAATTTACAGAAATTTACCTGTAGTAGCTACTTCAGTGGCTTTGTCCACAGAAGAGACAAGGTTAAACAATGAAAGACAGGGCAAAGTTTATCATAACAAAAGCCTTAGACTGCATTTAACACTCAGTTTAGGCTATATTTGGATTTCTGTGGACTCGGGTATAGCTTGCCAGTCTTTCTATAGTTTTACACCTTTGCAAGTAAAAACAATATTGGTAAAATAAAATAACTCAGAACAAAAGTTATTGTTGAAATTTTGAAGGATAAATTTTATGTTTCAAGTATCTGGTATTTAAAGTGGACATTGTCCATCACTGGCTGTGTTATACCTGAAATTTTCACCATTACTGTGACCACTTTGTTCCTGGGAGTTCTTCATCAGCAGGAAATGTTTCTGCGGTAAAAACGTACTTTTCTCATTTGACTATAACTTACATTGTTTTAAACAAAACTGTATTTTTTTGCTGGTTAGTTCAAGTGTGTAAGTTACAGTCTATTTTTTACTTTTATAATGCTGAAGTGCAGCAGATGACATACTGCAGGTAGGGTAAAGGAAGTCAAATAAGGAAGATGACAGCATCGGAGCCCAATTAATGTCTGTTGGGTTCAGAAGTCGTGCTAGACTTTTTCATCTTTTTTACAGACACCGTCAAAAAAATCCCATCAGTTTTTAAAATAATAATATTGACATTCAATTGCATTTATTTTAATTCAGTCAAGTTAATATTCAGCAAGCTGAACAGAGAATTCATATTGTGCCATCACCCATCAATCAGATGTATTCATGTAATTTTTTCTCCACAGTGACAAGAACCACTAATTGTGGAACCAATAACTCAATATAAACAATGAAATCAAACCATTGCACTTAAATTATGAACGATTCAACTGGTGTCGTCCGAACGGACACTCTGACAACTTTTTCCTGGTCTGCATGGACCTGAATTGCGCATCTGCTTATGCAACATCAAATGTCTCAGGGTTTTGATGTTGATCTGGAGGCTCTGCTGCCACACTGGAGATTGGAATTACAAGAGCCACTTAAGCTAAAGTTTTGAAATCAGGGAGCATTTCTTCTATTGAAGCGATCAGAAGTCAGTAACATCCTCTAAATGAGGTGTTTTCTGATCCCACAAGCACAGACTTCAATGGGAGGAAATCCTGTAACAGTTGTTCAGCTTCACCAGACGTACCTCTAAAGTGTCCTGTCCATAACTTTTCAACGCACTGTCAGTTCCCAGATAGTGACATGCCAGTCCAGGTCAGAGATGATACTCAGATGGGAACTTTTTTTTTTTTTTTTTTTTTTTTTTTTTTTTATTGATTTACCTCTGCGATGTACTCTGTGCGTACAGTTGAAAATGTCTGCACCAAGTGGCCAGATGTGTCAGTTATAATCTGCCAAAATGATGGATGGCCTTCAGATTTCTTCATCACCATTTAAAAAAAAAAAAAAAGGTCAAAGATGGAAAATATTGTTAACCTGACCCCTGCTTGGGATTTACTAGACAATATATAAAATATAATGTGAACATGTGAAAAAACTCTTCAAAAAGTCCATGATTAAAAAAATTAAATGTAATTTTTTCAAAGTCTAAAGATAATTGGGGGAAGAAAAGGCTGAGTGAGGTTATCATATTTCATGGATGAAAGGGTTAAAATAAATGATGGTGGGGGGGATTAACCCCATCCTTGTTACCTTAAGCCCCAAGCTGAAACCACTAGCAGTTCATCAGTTCGTCAACGGCCACTGTCCTGGCTGCTGAACCTAAACTTGCTAAATAAATTTGTAAATGCAAAACAATCCCTCCCCCCTCTTATTCAGGCCGACTGTGGCTCGCATGTGTGCGCGCTGCTGTATCTAGCCGGCTATAAATCAAAAGGCAGTCGGTGTAATTAAGTGTACACTACATTAGTCAGGCTAATTAATTTTGGGGGCCATCCATCCATTAACCATCGGGCCAGCACTGATTGGGTCTCTGTACTCTGGAACCCATGACACCGGGGACCCTCCATGGCTGCTCCCAGATACACTCATGCAGCTGTATGTAAAGGAATAAATATGCCAACTTCCATGTGATTTAGCTAAAAAGAGAAGCACATTTCAATAAATGGGACAGTTTTATGTATTAACACTCACTGGAGAATGCATAGCAGGGCTGTATTTGAGTATTTCATTGCTTGGCCAAACTGTATTGACAAATCCTTTACGTATAATGCCTGACCTACTAAATCAATATAGTTTGCTGTGAAACACAACCCTCCTAACATCATTTTAATTATCCTGGAGCATTACACCTCATCTGTTCACGACTCTGCAAGTCGAAGCAGAATTATTAGCACCTATCGTTTGTCCCATGCCTATTTATTAGCCTCCCAGGTGATGCCTGTGGTGATATTTCCTCACAATACAATACAGACATTTTATTTGGCAAGAAGAGTCCAATCTATCACAATGAGGGCCTATTATCCCACTGATAACCCATCTGGATATAGAAGGAGACTATTCTCTCTAGACAACAGCCCCTGTTCTCTCTCTCTCTTCTCTCTGTTTGCTTACTCTGCTAATGAATACAGCTCTGGAGACACAGAGGAAAGAAAGAGTTCAGCAATGAGGGCGTAACTTGAGCGATGCAGCTTTGATGGGAGCGCTGTCCATATAATTAAAACGCTGGCAAATGAAGAACAAGCAGTGGCTTCTGTTGGCACTGCTCATTAACAACAGGCCGTTTGAGCCCGGCGTCAGTCATGCTATTGCCATTGTGTGCCTGGAAGGGAGGGGGGCAACTGTGACTGGCAGCTAGGAACACCGTGCCAACGGTGGGACAGTGTGACAAACCAAGCCAAGGATGAGCGCAGAGCCTGGCACCAGTGGGGCTGTGAGGCAACGTTGCCTTGTTGGCCCCACGGGTTGGTCCCGGTCAGGGACGTAACCCGAGTTACCCTTCAGTCCTTCACGGCTGCTGTAGACTCCAGCTGGGGTCTGTTTTTTACTTCAAACACACTCTGGGCCAGGCACACCTTGCGTTTTTGGCTTTTAAGAGAAAAAAAAAGGATAATGAGGGATTTAACTCTAATTTGAATGCTAGAGGTGCCTACACATTAAACAGGTTCATGCAGTCAAAGAATAAATAAGGCGATAACCACTCTTATCTCCAAGATGTGCATGTTTATTAATGTTTCATTGCAGTGGTTGATTCAGTAATTCTCTATCTTGTAAAAACCAGCCCCTTGTTCTTTGCTTTCCTTCGTACAGAGGGTCTGGTCCCTTGACTATTGAGAAATGATTGCTTGCTGGAGGCGTGGAATTGGTTGAAGTTTTAAATGACTGGATATGATTTTACCCAATATCTAATGTTTGGCTGGAATGTATGTAATGTGCCAGGCTGATCATAATGGAAGCTATGCTATGAAGCTTACTGAAAATGCGCGCACTGTAAACAACCATCCCCGACTGCGAAGAGAGAAGTGTCAAACCAAACGATAACTTGGCCAACAACAAAATGTCTTAAACATTCCTCATGCTACAACTTTAATTGCTCAATGTTTGGAAGTGTGACCAACATGGACTGAATGGCTTCATTCACTTCATCCGCTGCTATTGCCAAACTACAACCACAGGTAGGCTACAGTTCAAAAACAGTCATTCACAGTCATTCACAACTCCTTCTGTTCGCTGATTGGCCAGCGTAAAATGCATCCTCAGAAATCAAACTCAGTGGGACAAATCCTAGACAAAGCACTGAAGGGAGATACGAATCGAGCAAAATTGCAAAGGAAGGCAATGGCCAAACTAGCAATTCTCTAAAGCAGTCCACACCAAAGCAATACAAGACAATTGCTGACAATGATGCACAAGAGCTTGACGACCCACCTGCTTGTTATTAACAGATTTCAGATTTCAGTTGATATGGCAACAATCAAATAATGGTGCACTTACGGCAAGGCATTATTTTATTTATTCTACATTCTTTTTTTCTTTTCTTTTTTTTAATTTATTCTACATTCTTGATGTCAAGGCTCGTTTCCATTTATTTGTTGCAAAACCTGATAGAACTGAATAAAAGTTAATAAATATGGTTTCAAACAACATAAAGATCACTCACTTCTTAATAGTTGCCAGTTAGTATTCAAGAAGTGTCACAAAATGTGACTGTCAGCTTAAATTAGCATTTTAACATTTGGAGAAGTTCTTCAATTCTGTACTAAATATTCTTTTGTATTAGTATTTAAGGACTAATTAATTAAGGAAAACCCCTTTACCTAGGATTATTTTTATTTTCTTTAAGATATCTTTGGCTATATCATGTTGGATACTGTTTGAAATAGGATGAGTAATTGTAAGGTTTTGTATTAAAATAAAAAAAGTTGTAAAAGTTAAATTTAAACATTGTAAACAAATCAAACAGAACATAAAGTGCCAGTAGTAGATTCTGGGTCTTATGTAATTTGATGGCGTTCACTTTTTTTTCTCTTTTATAACCCACCTAGGGTTATGGAAATATGTCAATATTTTGTCACGTTTGAGTCAGTAAAAGTTAATTCTGTTATTGGTTAGATATATTTTCTTTGGTTCCTCATATAAAAGGGACAAAAGATAAAAATGTCCTTTATTTGCTTGTTTTGTTCAATGAAATGCATGTTTAGTTTGGTACAGTATAATTTCATATGTAAGATATGGAGCTTTGCTTTTGCAGCTTCTAAAAAGTTGCTAATTGTTCAATAGTTTTATCAATTCATAAATATTTTTAAAACAATGGTGGAAAACATGTTCATCAGTCTTGCAAAAATGTTTTCAAAAATTTATTTAAATTTATTTAAAAGTTCAAGCTTTTACAACTGATTTAAAATAATATGTTTTGTTTAGATTTGTGTTCTGTCTCTAAAGTCAAATAAACGTATTTTTGTAGAAACTTTAATATCTCCAATCTAATCATGGATTAAAAAAATCGAATCAGTCTACAAATTCGAATGAGTCTTTTGTTTCTTTTTCTTTTCTCAATCATTTTTTCTTAACAGAGCAGGTTCTATATAAATCATTTCAGCTGTGTTTTGCCGCCAGTTTCTTTTGCTTTTTAATATTCAGTTTAATTCGATCTTTGAAGTGAGTGGGAAGGGCCGGCGTCAGCTAACAGTGACGCTCTTATTTACTGCAGATGAAATGTGGCATAAACTGTGAAGGATAGGGATGCCTTTGTGCCTGGTACATAGTGTCTGACTTGTATGATGTCAGTCTATTTTTGACTAATGCAGTCCTCAGCCTTTGTAGAGCAGAGCACAGTAATTGTTCTATTTTGAAGGATGGAGTGGCTGCTCGGATAACACACGTTGCCCCTTGGGGGAGGGGGGGTTCGTGCACAAACATTCACTGCATGCATCAATAATTCTGGCATTTTAATCATCCAATCATTGTGATAATGTACAAGAAAAGTAACCAGTTTCTACTGTCTTGCACAAGCATTTAAGCCCATTGAAAATTTTCATGTTTTGTTACAACCACAAAGTTGATAAAACAGCACAATTCACATTCAACTGAATTGGAGAGAAGATGATACAAGGTGTTAAATTCCCCTTACAAATGGCAAGCATTTGTATTCATTCCCCTTTTTACTCCTTTACCCCTTATATCCCCAAGCAATTTCAAGCAATGCAAAAATCTGGCCTATACGAAGGTATGACATCTTAGAAACCCATCTTATGCAGACAGCCAGAAGTCCAGTTTGCGGGCTGCACAATTGGTAGCACACACACACACACACACACACACACACACACACACATATGCAAACATTGTATGGAGGAAAACGAACACTGCACTTCATCCTGAAGACACCATCTTCAGGGTGAAACGCAGTGGTAGTATCATGCCATGGAGATGGTCAGAGTTTATAAGAAGATGGATGGAGCTAAATAGAATTACTACTTATCTGCTATTTTGTGTTGCTCTATCATTTGAAAGCCTAATAGATTACATTAAAGTTTGTGGTTGCAATGTAAAAAAATATGAAACAGTTTAAAGGATATAAATACTTTTGAAAATCATCGTATGAGGGCATCTAAACTCACAACATGCAGAAATCTGACTCAATCTTCAGTCTGACTGCAACCTTGATATGCTTGTATAAGAATGGATATGTTTATTCTGCTTTTAGGGTTTTTTTTTTTTGTTGTTGTTGTTGCTTGGAATCATCTCCAAGTTCAGGATCGGATCAGAAAAGATGCTGTTAAACGAAGCGTGGTGATTACTTAAACATGCGCCAGTCCAAACAGTCAGTGGCAGAGTGATGTTCCTCGAGAATGGCTCATTGTAACACAGCTGTAAACCCCATTTTGGCACCGCTGGGTTTTAAACTACTCTGCCCACTGACATTAACAGTTGCCAGGCCTCATTCACACTCGCGCACAAATATCCCATCATATTTAAGAGGGCCTATTAAGGGCTACATTGAGAATTCATGGGTCTCATCGTGTGATTTATCTGCGACGACCACACTGCCGAGGCCTTTCAGAAGGAGTGGCTGCGGGTTTTGTCTTAGAGGAGGCCTAAACAATGCCTTTTGGGTTCATTTCTCCAAAAAGGGCCTCCTCCTTTGGTGGGGGGGGGGAGTGGCCAATGAGAGCTGGGGCTGGCCTAACATCTGTTTGTGTCCAGAGCCAGGCGGGTCCAGAGCACAGCGCGCCCCGGCGGCCCCCTTCTCCTCTCCGCGGGGGTCTTTGTTCCCGATTTCATGCTATCACAGCGGCAGCATGTTTTCCTGCACGGAGCTGTCAGGGGCATAAAGGGCCCTGAGTGGGGTCACATCAAGAGGGATGGGCATGAAAAATTGGTAAAATGTATCACAAAGCCCACCCACTAGATGGTTGCCTAGCATCCCCCAACACTCTCCTGGGCTGAATTACACCTCTCTCCCTCTCACCCTGGTGGACAAACATCATTTGGATGAAATGGTGTAAACAAATTAAAGGCTGCTTCTCAGAATGAATCAATGTTCTTTGTGTGGAAGGAGGGTTTTTGAGCTTCCCCTCCCAGCAAATGAAGCCTGCCTGAAATCCATCATCTCTCCTGTACGTTTTCAATAAGGAAAACTAAAAAAGTCCTTTTAATAATAGTAATACTATCCTTAATGAATCCTGGCCTTTTCTGTTTGTGCTGTGCCAACAAAGCTCCATATTTTTTTCAAGGCAAACAGAAATAAATGTATTGAATGCCAGCATAATGAACTCAGCATACTCTCATGCTTATTGGACCATCGCTAATCACAGATTGGCTCTTCGATGTTCTGTAATTGACTCAGCAGCAACAGATTGCCTCGCTATATGTTTCCTTTAATTGATTCCCACTTAGAGGAGCAGCTGAAAAAGTAAATTAAATGATTGTGCAGTGGTTTCAGATGCTTAGTACATGTTTGTTTTACCATCAATGACCCTCTTTTTGGCTATATTTAAAAGTATTATATCATCATTTATACAGTCTCATGATAGTCATATTCAGTTTCTTGTCAGAAGTTAACAAATGTTCAAAAAATGCAGCAGAAAGTTGCCAGAGAGCAATGATGTTACATTTGAAAGATCAAACTCATAAATCAGTGCATAACTCAATGATCATCCTGGCAGAAAATAGTAATAGCAAAGTCTGCAGCTCTAATTTTGGTTTATAAAGTGAAGGCTTCTATGGTTTTTATCCAGTGGGGATAAAGGAGCTTGGAGACCAAGCAAACTGACACCTTACAAAGGAATTTAAAGCTCTAAAAAATTTAATAACTTGTGTGTGGGTACCAGCAGATGTTTTGTTTTGACAGAGGGCACATTAAAAGTGAAAAACAACTGTAAATGAAGGAAGTTTCTTTCCTGATAGACCTTATGCTTTCAAAACCCCACTGTTGCTTCTACTGCTTGGGTTGTGCCTTCCCTGCAATCTAAGATTGGAGTTGTTTCAGACTTCAGTAGAGATCCACTGATGGGGCTTTTCCATATTATTACCCTTTTCCAGCATACCTGAAGTTTGACCTGTTAATTTCCATGTTTATTTTTCCTAAGGACTATGATATATAAAAGAAAAAATGTTCTGCAGGTACTTTAATAGAGGTATTAGTTCTGAATCAAAAATGAAATGAAGTAAGTACCCCCTTCATTGATCAAAGCACATAACCCTAGCCCAGCCGTCCTCAAATCCAGGCTTCGAGGGCTGGTATCCTGCAACTTTTAGATGTGAAATCAGAATCCAGAAATCACTTGATTAGTAAATAGGAGTACACGTGTGTAATTTAAGGAGAGCATTAATTAGAGAAGCAGCTAAGACAGGAGTTTGCGACTCCAGACCTCGAGAGCCACCGTCCTGCAACTTTTGGACGCATCCCTGGTCCAACACACCTGAATTAAATGGCTGAATTACCTCCTCAGTTTGCAGCCAAGTTCTCCAGAGTCCTGCTAATGACCTGATTATTTGACTCAGGTCTGTTGAAGCAGAGATGCATCTAAAAGTTGCAGGTCACCAGCCCTCAAGGCCTGGATTTGAGGACCCCTGCTCTAGACTTTATCTGGATTTTGCTCTAGAGTTTATCTGGATTTTATTAAACTCAACACACTTCATGCTGTTGGTTCAAGGTTTTGTAGACAGAAAGTAGTGAGAATTCTTAAGTTTGATGGATTTTAGTGATTTTATTTTTAGCATTTGACCTGCGGATTTTCAATCAGAGCCAAACAAGGGACCCCCAATTTCTTGCCAGTTGACGATTGCATCTCTATTTTTCTACAGAGAAACAATTTTTGGTGTATGAGAATAAACTTTGTCCTCCCCATCTGTCTTTACTTCCATGGAGCTCACCAACATTTTTTTTTTTTTTTATCACAGATGATCTTTGTAACAAAATCATCTGTCCCCTCACCACAGTGGACCCCTGGTATTTGTAGGGATTCCAGACCACACCTGTCCGCGAATACCTGAAATCCGCGAATACTTTTGACCCCCTCTAAAATTGCTTTTAGCTGCTTATTTTCATAGTTCAAACACTAAATATACCCTATTATGCATTAATCCACATAGTGGAAACTGACTTAGCAATACTTCAGAAGCTAACATCTACAGTTTTCCTTAGCTTCATTCTTAGGAGTATAGCTAGTCAGTGCCATAGAAAGTGATTGGTGCTTCTGTATTGGCTGGTTTGCAAGCACCAGACAATAGCGTGTCAAGTAGCATAGTGACTAGGTATTTCAGCTTCCCAAACTGCATTTTCTTTCCTTTTTCTTTTCTTTTCTTTTCTTTTAGATATACTTAACGAAAAAGTCAGCGAATAGGTGAATCCACCAATACTGAGCTGCAAATAGGTGGGAGTCCATTGTACTTCCTTTTTCTGTACTGCCAATAAGCTAACCACACATCTTATCAATGTATTCCTGTTTAAAAGATTTTTTTTTCCCCATGAAAACAATCAGTTCTGTTCTACTTTTAGGACCTAAATGCAGAAAGGCTGTGACTTATCTACATTTTCCACCTTCAGTTTTCTAACTCTAGAATATGATGATATTTGGTATTTAAATTTGCTGCAATCTTGGCTGTGGGTTTGTTTTCTCATTTACTGGATAAAAGTTCACCTGTAAACCTGGGGAGTTAAAAACAAGATTTAACCATTTGGAAACAAATGCAGTGAATATCTAACCATATGGCTACTGAACAATATAATCCCGCCCAACCTCAATGAGAGGTTAGGAAAAGCCTGCGTGTTAAACAGTCTTGCAGACATCTGCCACAGTTGGTTTTCAAAGTGCTGACTTAAAGTGGCACGGGAGGTTTCTCAGATTAAATCTCTCATTAGGTTTTCTTTGTACAGGTGGCTGTAATGTGTCAGGAACCTTGCCTGAGACAATGTCTTCCTCTTGCTGGGACTAATATGCCTCAGGAGAGCCCACCCTCTTTTTACTGCCACTGCTTTTACACAGAGGAACAGCCACAAAGAAGCATCTGGTGGCCTTTTTCCTGTGGAGAAAGCTTTTCCTTGGCCTTTGTGTCTCCTGCTTGTTGGGAGCATATGTGGGAGAACTGGAAACAGAGATCAGGAGCTTTGGGGAATTTCTTTTTCAGGATGTCTTGTTTAAGTCTGTGGTTTTGTTTGTTGGAAACTTTACTGAGAATCATTGGAGAAAACTTCCAAATAGTTCTGTCTAAGAGCTCAGATGGGTGGTGTGTGCTTGAGCGTGTGTAGCCCCCTGAATAAAAGAAGGTCAGGGGGGTCAAAGTGATGAATTTTTATAGGCCTGTTCTCTGTGTTTCAGGCCTGTCCCTTTCTCTGCGCGCTGCACTGCTTCTCAAAGACAACCATGCAGGGCAATTTGTCCTGCAGGGCTCTGCAGAATGGGCCAGCAGAGGAGTTAAATGCCAGGGACACACACTCACACACACATTCAGGTTCCCTCACACACACATACAAACCCTTCGTCCTGTTGTCCTGAATGATTTGTGGCCTGTCCATTATCCATTACGAAAGGACAAATGCTTTTGGTGGATTTCTGAAGGTAAAGGCAGAATGGCAGCCCTCAGTGCTCGCCTTTTGTTTTTAGAGAAGTTTCCCAGATGTTATAATGCACAAGATAAATAGGGCACATTATCGCTTTTGCGCACGCCCTCTTACCTCTCCGAGCTTGGTTTCGGCGAAGGCGTGGTGAGTTGGTAGACCTCCTACGATGCGGACACCTCCATGGGCTCTCAGCATCAGTTCTCACATCGCCAAGCGAGTTCATGGGAAGGGGTTAGTATTTCTGAGAGTTTACGGGGGTCAGCTGCTGACCAGTAGGTCACACAGACACTAACTTTGCGGTTGATGATGTGTCCACTCTCACCTCTCCTCCATGCTGAATCCCCTCCGAGCTCCGTATGTGTCAATAATGAATCTACTGTGCTTGGAGGCATTAAATTAGCTCGCCATAAGCAGAGAGGAGAGAATAACTCTGGCTGGTGTCCAGCCAGATGAGGTGGGAAGGGTCACGGCTGATTTACAGGCTATCCTGTGTAATAGCTTGTAGGAAAGCAGGAGACCGAATTTGTTGTTACCTACTCAGGCTGCACTCTTTCACCCCATTCACGTTGATGATGAAGAACGGTAGTGAGTGGAATAAAGCAATCAAAGTACAAAACTGTACGAAGCTGCAAACCTTAAATCTTCTGCTAGTGCTGCCTTGCATGTCAGCAGGCAAATAATGGTGCATTCTGACAATGCCACCGCCCCTGCTGACACAGAGTCGCCCCTGTCCAAATTCTCTGGTAATGAAGAATGAATAGTTAGCTCATTCTGCTCTCCTGCTCTCTCTTGCTGCACAAATACTCTTCATCTCATACTTTTTCATGCTAACAGAAATTAAGGGATTAAGGGCTGACCTGTAATTTGGTACCCTGGTAAAAATCTCCTTTTTCAACGCTTTGCTTCGTTCAGAGGGTCTGGACCCTCGACTATTGAGAAAACATTGCTTGCTGGAGACGTGGACTCTGTTGAAGTTTTAAACAGCTGGATCTGATTTTACCCAGTTGCTAACGTTTGGCTGTGACGTATGTAATGAATGAAGGAAGTGAAGGAAGCTGTGGTATTAAGCTTACCGGAAATTGTGTGCAATGGAAACAACCATCCCTCACTGCGAAGAGAGAAGTGCCGAGCTGAACGACATCTTTGGCAGCAAGAAAATGTCTTAAACATTCCTCTTGCTCCGATTTTAATTACTCAGTATTTGGAAGCGTAATCAACACAGACTGCATGGCTTTGTTCACTTCCCCCGCAGCCATTGCCAAACAACAACCAAAGGCTGACTATAATTTTAAAACAGAAAATTGACGTCATCCTCAAGCTCAACGGGACAAATCCTAGACGGAGCACTGAAGGGAGATGAGATTCGAGCAGAAATGCGTAGGACAGCAATGGCCAGGCTATTAGTTTGGTTTACTTTGGTCCAAATCAATTGATGAGGTTTTTTTTTAACGAGGAACTTTTCTCACTGGTTCTGTTTCTTTTCACACAGAGAAAACTCCAAGCAAACCAAAACCAGTCACTACAGATCACGAGAATGTTCAGTTTATTTATTGGTCAGATGTGTCCAGGGGTGTGAGAACCAAATGCATATAGTGGAAGCAGATGCTGTGTTCTGAGCTAGTAGGAAACATGGAGAATTTTATCATATCATTCGTGTGTTTCTGGGTAACATTTCAGGGAAAAATAATCAGATAAGTTGTGGTGTATTTGTCAGTGGTCGTCTTCAAAGTGCTGGTGTGGTGATGCTTTCAGGAATAAAAGCTCTGCAGCCAGGACTATGGTTGAACAGCGAAGATTTTAGGTCAAACTGCAGCCTAAGTCAGAGCAACCAAATCATGAGGAAATCTTTGCCCAATCCTAGAAAAATTCCCTCTCGATCTCTGGACACAGTCTCTTTTAAAGGACCTTGAGCAACACATGTACAATACCATATTTAGCATTTTCCAACGTATACATCTTACAAAATTTTTTACCACATGCACACTTTCCATATAAGGTCCTCTTCAGCTCCTGTGTCGACCATCTCCTCATGTCCTGGAATCCATACAGTCCCTTATCTGTTCAGCCCCAGTGTACCAGGCTTTTGCTTAGAATGTTTTCAAAGCATACCAAAGGTCCTCTGTGTGATCCAACACTACAAACTACACAGAACAGAGCTTCATATGAAACTGTCAAAAGGCCTTGGTTTGTTTGAAGTGTTGAAGGAGAAAATCTCCTCCCTCAAATTATTCTGGCAGCATGACTGAAGTTTGCAGAGTTTCATCTGAATCAGTGGTGTCCAGTGTTAGTCGTTAAGAGCCAGTGTTCAACACACCTGAATCAAATCAGTGGTTCATTACCAGGCCGCTGCAGAGATTGATGACCTGAAGAGGAGGTAACTAAGCCATTTGGCAGTGTTGGAGGTAGGACACGTGGGACACTGGTTGTATTGTAGTCAAGACCACCTAACCCAAGACCAAGTCAAGACTAAAACATACAGTATATACTGTACACAGATAGCTAATATTAACTGAATCCCTCTATGTGAGGGCCAGGTAAAGAATTTTGGTACAGAGGCAGATTGCTAATGTTAGCTAGCTGGCTTTGCAAACATCACATACACATAGATTATCTTTCTTTGTGCTTTCTTTCTAAGTAACTAAGAGACAAAAGTTTGACAGTTTTTACAAGTTGCTGTATGTTTTCTTCTGGATGTTGCTTTACAAATATTATTCGTTATGATTTATGTAGCTGAATTGTATTACTGGAGATTTTGTTGACGTCTTCTCCCGCTCCCAATCACTGCTCATTTTCTTGGAGCGTGAGTGAAAGGAGGTGGGGATGGGTGACTGTGATAACAAAAATACATAATTAGCAATGAGTCACGATATTGCTTGGATTTGAATCGGTACATTTTACTTCCAGTGAAATCAAGGATGTTAACAAATAAATTGGACAATATTCTGGCAATTTAGTGATATTTCCACAGTTGTGATATCGACTGATCTTGAAATAAAATCCCGAGACCAAGACAAGACCGAGAAGAAATGCGGTCGACACGAGACCTTCAAAAAGTAGTCTCAAGACCAAGACCAGTCTCGAGTACAACTACACCAGACACTGGCCCTTGAGAATTGCGTCTGGACACCTTTGATCTGGATGAATCAGAAGACTTTTGGTACAATATTTTTGGACAAATGACACCAAAGTAGAAATGTTTAATCATAATGCATAGCACCATGTTTGGAGATGACCAAGTACAAAACACTGGAGGAGTGATGAATTGAGGCACCTTTGTGTTATACATATCTCTTGAGTCGAGTTTTTTCTTCTTCTAACTGGTGACCTCTGACCCTTTTGTGAGCCTTTCTATGGTGTTATATTTGGATTTCCTAAAAGTTTCAGTTGGACAGTGGCTGGTCAGCTTGAATTTAAGCTTATGTCCTTGGTCTTTGAAGTGGGACAGATTGCTTTACTTGTCTTCTTGGAATAGAAATCTTCCTCCTTCTACAGTAAAGAGATTATCCTCCATCGATGCACAAAGCCAGTGCTGTCCTTAGCAGCACCTCCAATCTGTGGCCCTCTACAAACACTCCATGCTGACCTCTGACCCATAATGCTGAGTCACCCAGCAGTATCCCAGCCGTCTCCACCCCCACTGCTTGTTAATATTTTCCCATTGCCTGCCTTCTTGTCCCTCCTGCAAACTAATAAGCCTGCATCAAACAAGGAGTCAATTGCAACCACACAAATTATGTTATTGGTCATAATGTCATTTAGGTTGATCAGCGTCTACATGTAATATGCTTAAGGAGCAGCAGCTTTGAACGGAGTTGTCTGTTCAGAGATTCTGCAGAAGCACCTGGACCGGCTGTGCAGCTGGCAGTACGAATGACACATCAGTGCTCTGGTATGGCCTTAAGTGACAGCATGGGGTTCTCATTTTCCCCATCTCAGTGCTCGGTGTTTGCTGGCCAGGTCTTATGACAGGAACATCGGGGATGAGGCAAGGCTCCTGGACATTTATCCCATGCTTGAATGAGCCAGTTGGGAGACAGACCATAGGTTAGCTGTAATCAATTGTGTGCAATCACCCGCCCGCGGCTTCACTGATACACTGATTGTTCAGTCATTGAACATATGGATGGATCAATCGTTATAATGTGAGCTTGCAGTACTATGCAAATGTGCAGAACCGGATAGATAAAGGAGAGCCTGCATCAGTATTGATCCACCAAACTTTAATTTGTTAAAATATTTTCCTCATTAGGCTCTTGTGCATGTAAGTTCCTTATTATCCTGCCTTTGTGTTGTTATTCCTACAGCCCAGCTGGAATCATACATTACCCTGAAGCTGAAATAATTGAATTCAGCCAGGATTCCAAAGAGTAATTGTTCTTGGAAAAGACATTTTCCTACAAGAAAAGGAAGCATTAGCTAATTGTTGAACTGTCCTGGCCGAACTCTCCTGGCACAAGCTTGAGGTTCACATAAATACAGAATATATGGATCCATCTTATTAATGGGACATCCATTATTACTGTTTTTACTCTGCAAAATATGTGCGTGATCTGTCAGTTTACAAACAGTATGCATGCCTCTTAAACCTTATCAAAATTTGAAAGATTTCAACCACACAACCTCAATAGATAGTAGAGTTGAAGTAGTAGTGCACAAGTGTGTGTCAATAGTTTGTAGTTTTTTGTTTGTTCTTTCTTGCAAAATAGCTCAAGCTGAGATTAAATGGAAATTGTTTGTAAACCATTTCTAGCAAGTAAGTCTTGCAAGAGAATTGAATTTATGTCTGGACTTTGACTGGCCCATTTTAACACATGAATATACTTAGATTCAATCTGTTTCGTTGTAAGTCTGCTTGTGTGTTTAGGGTTGTTTTCCTGCTGGAATGAGAACATTCACCCCAGTCTGAAGTTTTTTTTACCTAAAAGATAAAAAAAACAGGTATCTAACAGGTTTTCTTCCAGGATTTTCTTGTGACTTTCTTTTGTCCACTCTTCCATGAAGGCCAGATTTGTCGCATGCACGTCTTATAGTTGTACTATCAACAGATTGTCCCACATCCAATATCAGTCTTTGCAGCTCCTCCAGGGCTATCATGGACTTCTTGGTGCTTCTCTGATTAATCCTTTACTTTCCTGGGCACTTCAGTTTAGGTGGACAACCATGTGATACTCTTTTTATTTTCAGATAATGCAGTAGACAGCTCTGTGGAATATTCAAAGCTTGGGTTTTTGTTTTAAAACTGAACTCTGATTTAGAGTTCTCCACAACTTTAGCTCTGACTTTACCACTGTCGAGAAATGACTTTTTCCTGCCTGGGACTGGTTCTTGTTTCTGAGCATGTACCACCTGCCTTGATTCTTTTAATAAATGTCCGAAGAGGAACCAACTAACTTGGCGTCTTCCTTAATTTAATGAATGCACAAAGTTCTTTGAAAACTTAACACCTGTATGTTGTGTGTTTTTTGTTTTTTTTCTCTTCATGGTACTATTTGTTCAATGATGTTCTCTAGTGAACCCCTGAGGCCTTCACAAAACATCTGGATTTGTACTAAAATAAGTTACTCACAGACTTAATTTAATAATTAGGTGACCACTGAAGAGAACTAGTAGCAATGTGTTTAGAGTTACTAACGTAAATCTAAACACCTTTCTACACTTTTCAGATTGTTTGATTTTGAAAATTTTTTAAAACCATGTGCAGTTTTCCTTCTGCTTCACAGTTATCTACTACTTTCTGTTGGTATGTCACATAAATTCCCAGGGAAAAAAACACTGAAGTGTGTGGTAGTAAGCAGATAAATTGTGAAAAAGTTCAAGGAGTTTCACGGCTTTTGTAAGGCACTGCATTTATACATGTATTGGCATGAATGAAAAATGGAGCTTGTTACATCAGCAAACATTTTTAATATCTGGATTTATTGGGAACTTTAAGAATGCCAGAGATTTATGAAGAGAGAAGTATTCTTAACTATAATTGAAAAAGTAAGCCAAAAAAATTTAATTTTCCGCAAGCATTTGCAAAAGGTGTTTTCTGCTTTTTACTTTTAATGATTTATATTAACTAAAATGTGTATAGTGCTGACAGTAAAGCCATCAGAGACAACAAAAGGACTTTCTGTGATTGTCTTTGCTAAATGTGGTTACAATGACTTTTTGACAGGGAAAGCATCTCTTGCCCTTCTCACTAGCTCCTTCTTTGGCCTATTCATTGCACAAAGCTGCTTAAGCACACTTAAGCGCATTAGCATTTGGCTGCCAGGGGACCATATTGACCCAGCATTTGGATGGCCTAAATGAGTGAAAGATGGAGCGATTTGTTGAGGCTTTAGAAATTTCCTTTTGGGACTGGGGGGGGAGGAGGCGGTGGAGCAGTGAGGAGAGGGATTGTGGTCTTCAAGGAGTTGTTCCACTTTCTCTCAGGGCACGGTGTTTGTTCTAATCTGGTGTGCCATTTCTTCGTGGCCGAAGCAGGTCTTATTTGTGACATTTCAGCCTAAAGAGCCTTTTTCTGTTGGCTATATTGGCTTGACCCGATTATCTAATCTGTGCTTTGAATTTCAATCAGATCCCCCTCAGTCTCTGCTGTGTGCTATGGGAACCTCTGGCTGAGGGATTTCCTTATTCAGCTTTCTTCAAACACAGATGGCCGAATGTTTAACTAATTGTTAAGAGAGTTCACAAAGCTGAATTTAACCCCGCACACAGTCCAGGAGCTCAGTACATAGACCGGATAAAGACAGTGAGGTGGGAGTTTTTGGGACAGTCCTTTAAAATAGGCATTTAAGCATAACACAGTGTTGGGTATAAATGAACATCTGGTTAACAGTAAAACTTGCTGAATGTGTGCATTTGATCATGCTATTATCTTTATATACACCTGTGATCAGCAGTTAATAGGCACCTATTATGGCCATGAAGGGCCATTTTTGGGGGCTTTAATTTGACCTCTGGTTTCTCGAGTTCTCTGGTTTCAACTATTGAGATTAAACAGCTGTAATTAGATACACAACTTTGAATTTATTTTGTTTGTTTGAAGAATCAAAATTATATCTAAAAGTTCGAATATATACATTCACCACCAGTAATATTTGTTGATAATGTCCCTTATGAAATTGTACCAGGAACCTCAAGCTTTTTGTTGCCATCAACAAGCTCCTGACATAATTCTGACTAGATGTGTGGTCACTCTTGTAGGTTTAATTGATTGAGTTCACTTAAATTGTTTTAATTAGTTTCCTTGCACCAACTTGATAGCTCATTTTTGTCTCATCTGATGATGAAAATGTTTACCAGATGGCATTTGGCTTGAACTTATGGGCAGCTGTAGATTTCAGCAGAACTTAAAGGTGTCAGTTTTGGAGTAGGGGTTTTTGTTTCTTCTTTAGTATCCTCTTAGGGTTTGTTCACACCAGCCCTGTTTAGTCCGCTTTAATCAAACTCTAGTTCATTTGCTTAGAAAGTCTGGTTCGTTTGGGGAGGCGTGATCGCGCAGTCGAACTCTGATGTGGTCCAAAACAGTGAATTCTGGTCCACCTACAAACCTAGGCCTCAGCTCAGTTCTGGTGCAGTTTGAATGCGTATATGAATGCCAAGTGGACCAGAGGCTAGTCCAAAAGCAGGAAGTGAACTATAGCGCAGGACATTCTGGGTAAACACAACCAAAGCAAACGAGAAAGTCTAGCACCAGCGGGAAAAATGCCTCGTGGTCTTTTGCCAAAGACAGAGGAGAAATCCTACAACCGCTAAAATCTGACACCACTCCATTTCGTTTACATTTCGTGAAGAAGGAAGTTGTGGTCCGTGTCTTCTTCAGAGGTTTTCGTGTCATTTCCTTCAGTGATTCTTGGTGCAGTGCCCCCACAGGTGAGGAGGTGAACAGGTTTTACAAAGGGTTTGGTTCATTTGACAGTGCAGTGTGAAAGTGAACCTCAGCAGCTGAAAATGAAATAAATGTTGCAATTTTGGTCCCCAATTGAACCAAATCTACCAGACTATCAGGTGTGAAAACACCCTAAGTTCATGGTGATGTAAAATTGTCCCACATGGGCAAGCCAAATGCCTTTTGCAGAAAAGCTGAATAGTCAGACAAGACAAAGTTAGAGCAAGACACAGTGACAAGAATTATATGTGGAGGAGTGATGTTAAAAAGTTAAAACCCAAGAACATTGTATGCATGGTAGTGGTAGGATCATGCTGAGGGTACCGGTCGATTGCACAAAGTGGATGGAACAACTCAAACTGAGGGCTACCTTTAAATTCTTTAACTATACCTCCGATAAACATCTGGGTGGTCCAACAGGACAATCATCTCAATGCACATCCAAACTGGTTTTGAAATGGACAAAACCAGCTAATATTAAGTTTCTGGAATGGCTTTCCCAAAGCCACGACCTCAGCTCGATTGAGAATTTGTCAAGTATGTTTAAAAGTCGGGTCTGTGAGAAGATAAAAATGATAAACTAACCATTTCAAGCCAAGAAGAGGGGGTACATTTTCAGCCAGGAAAATGGAAGTGTCTGTGGATGAGGTTGAAACTTGTTAAGTGACATAAAATCAAGTTAGTGGGGAAAATCTGCAATAAATGTAAACTTTTGGCCCCAACAATTTATTTCAAATTAAAATGATATCCCCGCGGTGAGTGAACGTAAACCTCCAACCAGAACTCTGTGTGTATTGTCGTTGTTTTCATCATTGCTCACTCTCTCCATCTTTGTCTCTTCCAGCATCTCTGTTCTACCGGCACCCTGGAGGCCGTCACAAACTCCAGCAATGATGTGGACAAGCTAATATTCAGAGAAAGTAATAACGATCGAAAGGTTCGTTGTTTCGTCTCACTGATTACAGCTCACCAGAGTCATTCTGCGAAATGTTGATGATTCATCTGTAATTAGGTGTAAAAGTTGTTTTATTGGCCCGTCCTTTAGTTCTACAGTTGTTCTGCCTGTCCTGGTTTAGTAACGGTGATATCCTGCCTGACCTCCGTACCAGATAACACAGTATCGCCTGCCTCCGTTGCTCACTGATGTTAATTATTCTCTAATTACTGAGTCCTCTCCTCATTATTACTGCCATTAATCAGAGCACATTTCATTTCTTCCCTTTCATTTAGGTTATTCTTGAAGTTGAAAGGAAGAGTTTCAATTACGCCGACCCGAATGTTTTCCAGGAAAACAACGGGACCTTGGTAAGTCCTGACCCTTCATATACTCATCTGCCCTCTCTTCTTCTAGTAATTTATAACAATTTAAATGTAACCTAACAGCTTTATAGACTCTCCCCTTTTGCTGTATAACAGCAGCTGCAGTGTATGAGTATTTAAAGTGATTATCTGTGAAATAGAAGATGAAAGAGCCACAACAGAGTGGTTTGAATAGGTTTCAATTGGTCCAGTGAGACTAAAACAAGTGCATGCTGAATGAATGTGAGTCACTGACAAACGCCCTGCATACAGGAACTTTGTCCTAACAAAGCAGTCCATGCCTTGTTTTGATGTTATTGTTTTAATAACTGTAAGGCCAGATCGTGTTTGTCAAAACCAGTTCCAGGGTGGCTCCAGCGCCGCCCTAGAACTGGATTTGCCAGCTTTGGTGGATGGATTTAGGATCCGTTCTAAGCAGTCCAGAGTTGGTAAGCAGTTCACCTTCATGGACGGTGTTGGAACCCAGATGTCTTTGCAGTAACTTTGTGTGCACACAGGCTGAGTGTTAAGTATGTGCAGCTGAAAGCACCTTTTACATTCCTCTGCTTTTATATGGCTGTATATTACATTAAGTAGTTCAAAGCCACAGCTTGTTAAATTCCCCAGGAGTTGCACACACATACACACCTACACATCAACAGAATGAAGCATGAAGCCGGAGCTTATTAATGCTGTTTGACTCATAATATAAAAAGTTAATATAAGCCCCTGAGCAATAAATCAGTAGTCATTTATGAACCTCTAAAGGTAAAACAGCTAAAAATCACCTGAAACTGAAAATAAATTCAGAACATAAACAAATCAAAGCACAAACATGGAGCAACAAAGTGATTAGAAAAGAACATAACAGGAATACTGTTTATTATCCGGCACAAATATTTTAAATGTGTTATTTCATAATATACATTTTACATTATTAGGATAAATTCCTTCCACCTTAATCATTGTTTAGTGGATTAAAACAAAAGTCTGGGCTGGATT
The DNA here is from genome assembly GCA_014839685.1 of Anableps anableps. NCBI lineage: Eukaryota > Metazoa > Chordata > Actinopteri > Cyprinodontiformes > Anablepidae > Anableps > Anableps anableps. The sequence continues at coordinate 6,051,883 of CM026076.1, read as the reverse complement.
TTAAGCAGGCATCTTGTGGCCCAGCCTTTGCTCTCCTTCTGTAACTAAGACCTTTTTGTTTTATCACTTTTCATCTCTGTTGTAAAACCTAGGTGCGATTTTTGTTTATTTTTTTTATGTAGTTCTCTAACATAAATATTAAATGTGACTACAAACCATTTCCTGAGTGAAGGACAGGGGTCTGAGGACTCAGGAGTGCATTACCATGGAAGAGGTCGCTCGGGTAGTTAAAAAGCTCCCCAGCAGCAAGCATGGAGGAGTGGACAAACACTCTTCCAGAGATGCTGAAGGCTTGCTTCTTTGCAGTGTTAAAGTTGGGTGGAGCTGCCAATCTCTGAGACAGACACCAGTAGAGTGTGTTTTATTTATGTAGCGGATCACTTCGCGTGACTGCGAAGTTGAGGAAGTCTTTGCTTCTTGTGGATGTTTTGGTTCTGCTGGTGTAAAGCAGCTGGGATGAGTCAGCTCCTCTAAGTCTGAGGCCATAATTCTCAACCAGAAAAAGTTTTACGGTGCTTAAAGAATGCCAGGTTTCCTTGCATCTTGTTCTCAAGAAATAACAGGATGAAGGGGTAGACGAAGAGACGAACTGAAGCCTTACCTGCAGGAATGCGGGCAAGAAAGGAAAGCTAATGATTTACCTGTCGTATCAGTCAGCTTTGGTTTCCCCGTACAAGCAGCTCAACACAGCTTCGTTTATAGGTTGGCCAAACTCAACCTTGCAGACGGGAGGGGGGGGGACTCCGTTGTTGGGGGGAGCCACTGCTTCTGCACACTGAAAGGGAGTAAACTAAAGAGGTTCAGGCATCTATTCAGGATGCCTCCTGGTGACTCCCTTTGGATTATCTTTGACAGCCAAAAAGATGAGTTCAAGCAAAGAGATGGTATTTGTGCAGAACATTTAGAGAAACTGAAGAAACTAAAACGGTCAACAGTGAAATTACTGGTGGCTTTTTATGCTGTGTTCATATAAGAACCCAGTTTAACACTGTTGTAGTTTCCAGCACAATAACCACTGCGATCTGCCAATTGACATGTTTATTATGAATATTGCAAACTAATAACAGGGTATTCGTTTTGTAATTACACTGTTTTAAACTCTGCAGCAACATTTTCAGAAAAGAAGGTTGTACAGTATTAGTTTCAGGATGATTTAATGAGACATAAATCACCAAAAGTCCAAATAAACTGTTCATCGGGACTTTCAAGAGTCCCAAATGGATCATGGTGGCCATGTTGGATTTTGGGTTTCCCATTTTTGGAAAGCCTCCACCTTTCCGAAGTTAAAATGATTTCTAGATACCTTGATGGTAATTGTCCTAACTTTAAACTTGAAACTTTGAACTTTTGAGTAAAAATGCAATATAAACTGCAGCTGCATCCTTCATGCATTAGATGCAGAAAATGTTTATTTTTCAGTTCATGATGTAACACAAGAAGCTGAAAAGGTCCAGATCTCATTGTACTGCTGTTGTACGAAGAAACCATTGAGGTGGTACTATTAGAGAATATGAGCAGGAGGCTGATGTTCCTCCCTCCCCCCACTTTACCCCCCCCCAACTTCAGCTCCTCCTCCTTCCTCCCTCTCCACCTCCTCAGCAAGCAAGACAAGATGGACGACATAATGGGGGCATCAGAGATAATCTGATGGTCATGGTCTAGTTAAACACACCGTGTTATGATCCTTATAAAACAAACTACCTTTTCAAAAGGATAAATGTCCCGCCTCTCGCTCTTCCACCAGGGTGGGGTAGAGAAAAAAAATCCATTGCATCCTTCATCAACCGCAAGACTTGTACCAGCTTGACAGAAATTTAATTCGAGGCAGCTCTTGAAAATAATTATTGTATTTTGAGAGGAGTAATCATTGGCCGGGACATGATTGAATGTGTCCATGCCTATTGACTTTTGCTATGATTAATAGGTTTGTTTAGTCGATATTCCCATCGAAATTGTATAATTAATTATCCCCGGCGCTGTCACGGCAGGACGATGGAGAGCCCTGATGAGTATTTGGGAAGATTAAATTTTCCAGGCGCTCGTGGCGTCAAGGGGCACCATGGGGCCTTGCTCCGGTGGAGGGATGGGAGGAGCGTGGCGTTAGTGTGCGCTTGTGTGTGGCCGTGCACACATCTGTACTCCTGCAAATCAGTTTCCTCCCTTACAACACACACCCGCGGTTCAGTCTCTCTCCCCCATCCCCATTGATTTTGTTTCACTATCTCTTTATTGTAACTTTATCAGTGTGGTGTTGGCAGATGGGGGACCAGGACGTGTTTGTGTTGTGATGAACCTTCCTGTCCGGCGTGCCTCTGCTCGTCATGCTGTTGGCGTCGGTCCTCGGCATTACTCACAAACCAGGAGATGTTTTAAACAAGAGGGGGAACACTCCTCCAGCCCAGGGTTCTCTCATATGCCTGCTGCCACTGCTCCTAAGTGGCACTTCAGAATCGATGCTAAATAAAATCCAACATTAAGGGATTTAAACTGATTCTGAAGAAGTTCTGTCATTTAGTTTGGCCTGGAAATGTTTATGTAGCTTCATCAAAATAGATGGCGCTTAAGCTTTATGTACATTGCCTAGTAAGAATTAAATTTGGAATATGTTGTTTCACATTTTCAGTCCATTGTATCAAGAATCACTTCACTACATCAACAAGAGACATTAAATGAAGAGTTTGCAAATTTTATTTTACCAGCATTAATTTTAAAGGGGTAGTATTATTCATTTTCCAGACACATAAAATCGTTTTATACCACATTCAAGTCACTATGTTACCATCAGTTGTTACTAAAATGCTGCATGTATCAAATATGACTTGAAAGAAATTTGACTTTCGAATTTAGCACCTTAAAATTGGGCCTCTCTTTTTAAAAACTCCTGCTCTTTCTGAAACTCTGCCTTCTGTCATTACAACATCATTCCTCTATAAACCTTTTAACAACGGTTTTATCAGCGTTGCACTGCGAAATAGCTCGTATAATGAGATCAGTAGATGCGCAGTTCCACCAGGTGTTTGCTAATTGCTGCTGCCTTAGCAAACACCTGGGAAGTGGGGAAGTCGCGGGGGAGGGGTGTTCTGTGAGGCGGAAGCTTAGAAACTGCAGCTCCGAGGAGGAGTTGCGTCTCAAAGGCGGCGCTCGATCCATCAAGACGTTTTCCACAGCTGAATGGTTGCCACGGGAGATTAAAGGATTTCTCAAACATGCATGAAAGAATCAAAACAACACTCCAGGTATGTTTTTGATGAGGGAATAACATTATAACATGATGTAAAGCTCAAAAAAGTCAATTTTTACATAATACTGCCCCTTTAACTAAAATTTTCACCAGAGATTTCATCAATTAGCTTTTTTCCGGGCAAAAACTAAATTAAGATTCATTCATGTTAATGATGCCTGACATAACAGTGAATAATAAAATGAGGTGAATAAATAGGATAAAGATGAAATCCAATCAGTTCTGGGTCAGTTTGTCACCTTATGCCTCCATTTTCTACCCACACGTTGCCATTTGATCCCTTTTTACTTCTAATTTGTATCCATAAACAAAACCATTTACATAAACCACAGTGAATGAGTTCATTTTTCATTGTAGTTGATTATTTTTTTAACAAGCTATGAAAATATATTGTCAAAAAAAAGTTCAGTTCTAACATAGAATTTAATTCAGTTGTATTTTATTATCTGGAAATGTTGTATTATTCATTTATTGTGGTTCAGGGACCAATTGACTCTGATTTAACCAAATTAAGGATGAGCAACCTCAGATATTATTCAATGTGGACTGTTCTTCTTACAGTAGACTATGAGTAGAATTTTCCTTATTTATTAAACCTTTATTTAACCAAATAAAAGACCCACTGATACCAAGATTTCTTTCAACAGAGGGGACCTGGCCAAGAAAGGCAGCAGCACTCGTCGTAGTGGAAAAGAAAAATGGGCAAGAAACAAAACCGACATTAAAAATAGTACAAAAAATTTGACAAAGTGTTGGAATTATTATTATGGTAACAATTTAAAAGCTAAAAACAGTAACAATCTAAGATTTAAAACACAGGCACCATTCAAAGGATTTTTGTTAAGATGGAGCCAAAAGCTTTCAGTGAAGAGATTTCTAACAGTTTCAGTTTCTGACAGATTACATAAAATGACTTTAAATCATTAGCTGTCACAGTTTAAAAACAAAAAAAAAAAAAAACCCATCCCTTTTGTGGGTAAATGGTAATTGGCATATGGTCGGAATAAAATGTCAAACAGCATGATTTAGGTGCAAATGACAAAAATTGCGAAGGTTTAAAATGACGAAGGGGTGAGGTGACCAGTACTCGGTTCAGTCCGCTCTACTTTTTGTTTTGTAAAAAGGCGGAATGAGTTGAAAAACTACAAACTGAGACTCCAGAGGTTTCTGGTGCAAATTCTCTGCAAGGACGGAGGAAAATACTCATACGGGAGCTTTTAGCGCAAATAACTATGTGTCATAGTTAAAGATTAAAATTAAAATAATATAAAAATTCAAAAACAGACAAAAGACAACCACTGGCATGACAGACAGCTTCATTTTTGACTGTTTATTCTAAAGTTTGTTTGTTTTTTGAGGAATGTTAATTAAGAGAATGAATTACCCTTTTTTTTTTTTTTTTAGTTTGAATCCCTGAAGATGTTAAGCATCATTTTAATTCAACAGGTTTAAAAATTTTATGAAAAAATACTTCACAGCATAGTAATTGCAGACAAAAACATCAAATTTCCTAACTTTCTCAAACTATCCTGATGGCAATGATGCATATAACTTATTTAATTTGAGACTACAACTCTCACTACAAATATATACATATATAGGATTTCTGTTTTTAAATAATTTTTGAAAAAGCAAATCAAAATAAAGTTATAAACGTTGATCTTTTTCTGTGAATTGCAAAACAGACCCTAAAAATGCATTTCCCCATAAACTTTATATGTTAGACGACTGCATTTAAATTTAGTAAATTTAGTCAACTTAAACTGAAATCAGTACAGATGACTAAAGTTTGATGAAAACTAAATTACTTTTTCCTGCTGTCCAATTGATTCCTGCATTCAGCTGCAGTTTTGCTGGGAGTGGCTCCTTCTGTTCTCTCTCTCCACTCTCACGCCCCACGCCTGACACTTTTTTATCGCTTTTCCACACAAAATAATGAAGATACTATAAAAAGAAGTGGGAAAAATATGGCCACCTCAATGAAAGCCAAGAGAGATGGGTAAAAATCAAATTAAATGACCTTTCACCCCTGCAGTTATTGATGGTTTTCAGTGGCAGCAGGTGTTGTCACAGAGAATATTTGACAATGCGTAAATCAAAGCACAATTACAGGTAGTGGACATGCTCAGAGACACTGCATTGCCCGATTTTTTTTATTTTTTTTACCCTTCTCCTTAACTATCGGCATGGATCTGATTTAGGAGGGTTCGGATCATCCGAGTGCAGTCAGAAATTTGAGCCCATGACAGGGTAGTTTTTGCCCTGACACGTCCTCATCTTTTTCTCCCCTCGCGTTATTGCCGGAGCGACATTATCTTGCTCCAGCCCTTCTCCACAACTCCCAAGGTCATTTCTGGTTGACAAACTACGGCCGGCTTCATAATGTCACAAGCCTTCAACCTGTAAAAGCTGTGTTTTCTTTTTTTTTTTTTTTTTACGCTGCCGACCCAGTAGAGCAGCGGTGCATAATGTCTAATTGACCTGGGATGAAATGTAGTGTGAAATTTCCGGCCGCAGGGTTTTCCATTCATCTGGATGAATAACTCAAGATTCACTTAAGGAGCACGCTCGCGATGTGCATACACACAGCCATATGTTGCTCATCCTATGTCATTTTGACTACGCCGTACATTATAGCATGAGCTGGTGTGTACTATAAAAACAGTCAGCAGTAAACCTATCTATAAACCAGTTCCAGGCCAGTATGAGATTATAAGGATGTGATAACCTTGAATAAAAATGCCAAGTTTACAAAAAATGTAAAACTAAAATATATAAATCGATTTAACAGCTTTTATTTAAAGCAGAAAAGCAAAAAATTTTTATATTTCTGCTAAAATAATATAATTTTGTTTGATTTTATGCACAGCAAAAATAAAAATTTGAAAAATTTAGATGTATATTTTAATCAAACTTGCTTAATTTGCAGAACAGGACGCATTGTTGCCATTCAGTTCCAAATTATAATTGTCCATGAGTTTCTCAATCAGAAATATTTCTTGTAAGCAAGGAAAAATAGAAGCACTCTTTCAGCCAGCTTACTGGCAATGTGCAGTAACATCTTGATGAGTGGTGGTGTTGTTACTCTATGTTCCAAACAGCCAGAAAAATGTGGTCTCTCCAGCATTTTCCCGGCATCTCATTGAAGGAACTTTAAAACATAGCAAAACAAATTTTAGCAGGTTTGAAACCTAGTAGAAGGAAAGAAATATCTGCTTTGATCAGTTATTTCCCCCCCCTTTTTTTTCCTTGAAGTATATTTGAATCGTTTTCCCTCAAGGTACTCCATGATCTCCACAGCTGCTCCACATTCAATGAGCTACTCACACCTGTTTGTTGTACCAGTAATCACTCTCCCTGTTTATAGACGCTCCCCAAGTTTTCCAGTCATTGTCAGATCCTCACATCCCCTCTGTCAGTTCCTTTTTTCCACTTTGTTTTCTATAGTTTTTGGATGTTAGAAATATGTTTTCTTCAGTTTATTTGTTAAAATCCAGTTCATTGTGATTCTGCCTACATCCAGCCTGCCCTCGGGTCCCCCAGCTCCTCAAAGACATGGCAGAGGCTTTGGAAGCCCATTCTAGAAGACGAGGTTATGCTGCTTTATCCTTTCCAAAACCAGTTTTTACTCTTTGGCATCGTTTTTGCTGCTGGAACATCCAGGTGGATCACTTTGCCCAGTTTGTGTAATGCTCTAGTACCACTGGCACTGAAACAGCCCCACAGCATGATACTGTCACCCCTGTGCTTGACACTTGAAATGGTGACCTCTCCTCTGAACATACTTGTAATTCCGGTCGAACAGCTCAAGCTTCATCTCCTCTGACCATAAAACATTTCTCCAGATAAGATTTATTGTGTCCATGTAAACAGCTTTTAGTCCTGCTCAAAGGCGTCGATTTTTGGAGCAGCGGCTTCTTTCTTGCTCTGCGCCCTCTCAGTCCAGGGATGTCTGAACCTGGCTTCACTGTGGACATGAAACTGTTGGATCGACAGTGTCTTAGATTGTGAAAGTCTTGATTGAGCCTGAGTTGTTACGGAAAATCTGACCCAGTTTCCTGCTTTTTGAAGAGCTCAGACCGTGGCGAAGTTTTGACTCCAAAGAATTTCCCCAACTTGTGTAAATCTACAGTTCTCCTTGAGAGAAAGAAGTTTGCTTGAATTTGAGGGTCATTTCCACTCACCTTGTGGGGTTTGAACTGTTTTGTCAGATTGAGAAGCAGGATTTGCAACTCAGCACTGCTGGATTAGATCGGTTGGAATTTCAATGTGGCAAAAAAATATTGGTTAAGCTTTTCAAACATATCCTCCAGCATGGTGATTTAGGGAGTACAGCAGAGCGTGGGGTTGCATCCTCTGCTCTCCCATCCCTCATCCACAGTATGTGAGTCTCTCCTGTGACCCCCAACCTCCCTCCCCCCCCACTCGGCGGTGTGAGTTTGATGAATGCGGCACATCTGCCCTCCTGAACCGCTGAGACTCTGTCTGGGAGGCCGCTGCGGCTGCAAGTAATGGCTGCTGTTCTACACCGCTGCCACATAATCACACGAGCGGAGGACTCGTTTATAAGTGTGTACTCACCAGCGACGGTGGAGGCAAACAACGCAAACACGTGAATATGTCAGCGTAGATTGGAGACAGCCTTTACCTCCTGCTGGTGTAATAATTCCCGTATGACATCTGCATGGTGAGGACGTCCTTCCAAATATCACCCATGTGCACCACGTCGCCTCCGTTGATGCTTCATTATGTACCCGTCAACGTATTGTCAGGTTTAACGCAGCGACGTGATGTGATTAACGTCAGGCCGGCTATACAACCGCTGTCAGACTCATCGTGGAGGATGTCCTCATCAGGCCATAATTGGTTCCCGATGTTGGAATCATGTTCAGTAGTCCAAATTACCAGCAAACCAACATGGCTCCCCTTCATCTCCATGTCTTCCTGTCGGAAGGGAAAGGGGCGGGGCTGGAGCGAAAGCCGCCAGGGGTTGCCGGGAAACGCGACTGTCAGTCTCTCAGGAAGGCAGTCATGCAGGTGCCCTGACTACCTGTTCATCTCCCAGATAATTAATGTGTACAAGGAGCCGCTAATTGCACTTTTCACTAATGATTTATGGGTTTTGTGAAAGGTGGGAAACAGGGGGAAGTGTGTGTGTACACTCTAGTGAGCGAGTACAGCTGGGTGAGGAGACATGATTGATGAAGAGTGTGTGGATGCTGTGTTGTTATAAAGAGACACTGGTGACACACACACAACCGGCATCAATACCCTGCGCCTCTTTCAGGTATGTAGGAGGAAGTGAATGAGCCCAAAGATGAGATCATCCAGTGCGTTTGACTCTTTCTCATCCTCACCTTCCGGAGACTATAAGGCCCGGTGATAAATGGGTATTGACTTCTTTGCTGAATCGAATAAAGCTGCATGAATTCAAAGAAACTCGACTGGATGAGTTTGATAAAGTCTGCTCTGTTTCTGAAGGAAGTTTGTTTTGATCTTCTGGGTGGGCATTGAGATTCTGCAGCTGTGTCGGTACAAAGAGTCCCTATGTAGTCTGAAAAAGTCGAGAATTTGATTGAAAGCTTTTCCAGGTCTGGATGCGTCTGGAAAAATAACTGCAATTCCCAACTTTATTCCATATCCATCCATCCAATCAACTTAGGATCCCACCATCCATCTTTTCACCTATCCGTTCGTCTGCCTGTCTCTGGTTTTCAGTGAAGAGGCTAATTTATTTCTGCGGCACCATTTACTCTCACAGCAATCCAAAGTGCTTCACAGGAACTCAGAGGAAAGATATTAAAATAAAAAAAAACCTTTCTCGTTTTGACAAAATAGTGAAATTAGTCAGATTCTTTGACCGAAAGCTCCAGTAAACAACAACATTTTCGGGAGCCAACAGTTTCTGCACAGCTCAGGTTTTCAGGTAGTTTGTTTCTGAGCAAAGGAGCTCAGAAACTAAATGCTGCCTCCCCGGTTTAGTTTTGCTCCTTGGAGCTCTGAGTTGGCAGGTTTCTGGAGACCTGAGGGGCCTGCCTGGTTCATGCTTGACCAACAGCAGGAGAATCTCTCTTTTGTCAAACGGGAATCCAGTGTGCTGATTTCGGAGCTGATGTCATGTGATCCATGTAGCTGGTGCTGGTGTGCTGTTTTGACAGGAAAATCTTTATCTTTGAAATGCTTTATTTATAAAAGTAAACTGATTTCATTATGGACGTTATGCGGTTGTTAAAATTTAGATCTGAGCTCTAAACGATGCCAGGATTTCTTGCGTACGCAGCAGTCCTTAGCCCTTTTGAGTCTGGCTGAGCTCTGAACCCTTTGAGTTTCTTTACGGCTTCAATATTGAAAGCCTTACAGCTGTACAATATCTGCCTTTACCCCGAAGAAAAAATTTGTATTTGGGTGAAAATCTGAATGAGATCTCTGGAAATTAGAGTTTCTGACTGTAAGCCAGAAAAGACGTCTTACCCTGCTTCATATAAACTTAATTAATGACCACAAATGAACTTATTTATTATTTAGTGCCTGTTTATTGATGTTTCTCTCATTATTTCTGTTCTTTTTGCTTTCCCCAGCTTTTACAGTTTGACAAAGAGTTGTCGGTGTTCAAGGATCGGCTGGATGAGATGGATATCACGTTCCCACCCACGTAAGGAGCATTGCATTGTTTTAGCCCCTTTACAGTCCAAACATGTTGGTTTAGAAACAAATGTGATCGTCACGCACCTCTTTTGTTTTATTTAGGCACAATTTTACCATCTCAAAGCAAACACTGCAGCTTTAACATCTTTTTTATGTTAATATTTTTCTGCTTTTGTTGAACATTGTACATTACAGGACATTTTGAGGTGTTTTAGCTTGTGGTAAATTTTAAAAACAATTGCATGAAAACTGACTTTGAAAAGTTCAAAATTGAGAAACTGCAATATATAACACCTTAGCTTAAGAAGAAATTATGCAGAGCCGGACTATATCTACACATCAAATCACGAGGAAGTATTTTAGACCATCCCTAAATAACCATTTACAATTTCAAAAACAAACATGAACTATTTTCTTAAATTTGGAATTGTTAAAAATACAAATTTTTGCCTTAAAGCAATTTTTATATCAAAATTAAAAATCATAACAGCTCGAACACTGAAGGATTTTATGCTGCAAAAAAAAAAAAAAAAAAACCCTGCAGTATTATTTCTAATTTAGTCATTTCCACACTGTCTTATTTAAAATATCGTGTTTCCTTATCTTTCCCATTTTGAAGTCATGTTTATATCCCAGACAGTCATGGATTAATAAGTATACAATCCCAGACACTCTGATCATCTGAAAGCAAAGTGAAAATTACAGAAATATTCTTCAGTTACATTCATTTTATGCAAAGATTAAGGATCCTGCTAATAGGGTCTCTGTGGATTTTTGTAAAAAAAAAAAAAAAACAAACAAACAAAACAATTTTTCCTCCTACTTTTTTCCCCACTGAGTAAATCAACTCAAAATGAAGGCTGGGTTTTTTTAAAAAATATATTTTTAACATGGAATTATGCTTCTGCAACAAAATAAATTATTTTATCAAAGGTGCAAATAAATGTCGTGCACTTCATCATTTTTATGGTTTAAAACACATCATGTTGGTATACTTTCAGTTTGTTTGAACTGTTGCTTATTTCTAAATTCAGATCAGCTAATTTATATTCTGGACATCCACAAAATGCTTAAAAAAATCAAACCTACAGCTGTGTTTTGTTATAGTGAGCAGAGTTTACATGCTCCGAAGACTCTCGAACCAGATCAGACACTGTCAGTTTTTGCCCAAGCGGTACAATAAAAGCTGTTGAATTCTTGCTTTACAGGCATCAGTATGATTGCACATGTTCCCAAACGGCTCCCGTGTGGATGTGGGCGCGCCTGCTGCACAGAGCGCCACGGGCCGCATTGATAATGCCGTCTCGGCGGGACGTGGCGGAGACGGGAGCCGGCGGTCTTCTCATCCTCAAACAAATGCATTTGCAATTAGCCCTTTCAGAGGAGAGGGAGGGCAAACACGCGGCTGGCGTGGAAATATGTTTCGGGGAGCGTCGCGTTAATGGCGCTTGACCTTTGCCGTCGGCTGTGACTCAATCAGTGCAGATAATGAAACGCTGTAATCAAACAATAATTACTTGATAAACTGCTCTAGTGGCAGGCGTGGGGCGGCGGGGGATTTTAACTTGTGTGTGTGTGAGAGAGAGAGGAAGGACTTTAGAAACATAGGGCGTTCCAAATGTGTGTGTGTGTGTGTGTGTGTGTGTGTGAATCGATTAGCTTGTGCGCGGCTCAGTAGGTGTGCGTGTGTCGTGGCTCTGCGAGTCCCTGTTTTTTAAATGACTCTGTGTCTTAATCAGGGACCCCATTTACATCACTTTGCATAAGTGACAGGTGGATTTATGGTCCTTTTACGCTGCCTGACTCTTGCACCTTTCCATAAAACACTGAATCATCTCTCCACAGGGAGGCATGAACGTGCTGCAGTGAAAGAATACAAATGATTTCCTCACACTTCAGGTGATGATGAATCAAACAGATGAAACCTGGGAGCGGCGTGTGAAATCCGATTTGATCAACTCCGCGATAAAACACATCATTGTCAGGCTTGTAATGGGCAGCGGTGGCCTAGTTAAACTTAAACAACCCGCTTCTCCCTCTCTCATGCGTGGACTGGTACCCTTCCCCCTGTCAAGCCTCAACGATTGTTCACCATCACACGCTCTGCTCAGGACCGTCCCCTCGCCATCTGTGAGGTTATTACTCTTTTTTTTTTTTTTTTTTTTTTTTTTTTTTTTTTTTTTTTTTTTTTTTTTTTAATGCCGGCCATCAGAGCAGACCCTCACCGCTGCACACAGGCATGCACACACACGGCTCACTTTGCCACCAATCTATAAATCAATAATAGTCACAAACGTTTAATCTTTAAGGTAATTCTCTCCGTGGATTGGATATCGCAGTGAGATAGCTTTGCACAAATCAACTGAGGATCGGACAGAAAAGTGGTGAAAATGGTGAAACCTGTAAATTCAGTGCCCACAGAGTGATATATTTCAAGCGTTTATTTCTGTACATTCTGGCGATTATGGCTTACAGCTCATGAAAACTCAAAATTCTATTTCTCATATTCATAAAATATTGAATAAAACCATTAAAATCGATGTGTTCAAAACATTGAAGGATTTTTAGGATATATCCTTCTACTCTGCAGTATTTTTTTAGACATTTTTTTAAGTTTTGTGTGAAGTGTTGGATTATTTCAGTTCAGGAAGCCCAGGGTGCTCTCAGGATGCTCTCCAGTATGTCAAGTTCTGCAGAGCCATTATAAGAAACAATTCATTTGAGGCAGTTGCGTTAAACCAGAGAACCATTTCAGGCAGAACACCAGCTCTTAAGGACTGAAGTTGGCCATGCTTAGATGTAGGCCATACTACAGCTACAGCATAACATTTCTGTACTTAAAATACTTTCTCCAATTCAAAAATTCTGTATCCCAAAGGGAAATTAAATGTTGTCGTAACTCATATCCAAATATCTTAGACAGGACGGATCTATGGTAGCAGTCAGTCTCGCAGTGAATCTAGAGGCCCCTGACTGCAGACTTGCTGTATGGCATGCTAACGGCTTGTTTTTGTGCAGCAGAGATGATGTTTCACAGTAGCATCTCCTGGATGACACGATCAGTTGCAATCACTGCTAATCCACCTCATTTGCTTTTGCCGCTCATCTTGAAATCTCTGTATGGATGGAAAGCTAAGCAGAGAGACGTTGGTGTCGGGGGCATGATCCTTGTCCATTATGGTCCAAGGAAGAGATGGTCTGAACTTCCTCTTCTCTCTCTGCTCATTTGATCCTGAAGCCTCCTTTTCAACTCCTCTGGGATTTGGGGTCATAGTTCAGGTATTATATGAGCTTTTTAGATTCTAATCAGCTGCTCCCAGTTGTAAAAGCAATATCTTGCTTTAGTTACGCATCGTAACAGCTGTCCGAATGTAAAAAAAAAAAAAAAAAATCCTTCAAGCTGCACAGCACCCAGAACCCAAGGAAATGATTGTCCAATCATGCATCAACCCAAAAAATGATGAACAAAAGTGCAGAAAAAGCACAAATCAGAACTAATGTAACAGAGCTGCTCCAACATGCTGCCACCATGAGCGCTGCAGTTCTAGAATACCTATTACCTATACTATGATACTTATTGGTGTTTAATAATTTGATTATAAAATTAACTAATTCTGATGATCCTCCAATTTGTTGTTGTCTCAACCTTTGTGTCGTGAAAGCAGGACAAAAAGGTGATGATAGAAAGTGTTTGAAGCAGGAAATTCCTTCCCTCCGCATCTTTGCAGAGGCCTTAAGTTTCAAAACATATATCCTTCCACTTTCACGAAGTCATCTGTCAAAGTCGGCTATGACACGTTTGACTACTTGGGCACTGGGGTGAGGAATTTGCCCGGGCCTTGTGACAGTTGGACCTGGAGCCAGTCGGCTGCCTCGCTCCGATGGGCCGATGAAGCGCCTCGACACCCTCGCGGCGACGCAGACAGGATCACATGTGTGCTCAGGGGAAAGATGAAACTATTACGCTGATCGTTTATTTAGAAACGGTTTCTCTATCAGCTGTAATACATGAAACCGCCAGCCGACCATGAGGCCATGGACTGCAGCACAGCCATTATTAAAAGTAATGGTAAGTTTTACTTCAGATCATGGTACCTTTTATTTCATATTTTAATGTCATAACATAGGTAATATCCCCCTAAAAACATACAAAAGCACCAGTAACTTATTCATGTATTTTGATTGATTTAAGAGAAAGCTTTTAGTACTCCTCTGATCTGATTTCTCTTCTGTTTTTTTGCACAAGATCGATGCAAAAATTGAATTGGTCCCCAGCTACTGAAAAAAATAAAATAAATGCAGAGGCTGATGAGCGGGTGGAGGGAGAATGTATTCCAGCTGTAACGCGGTTACTGGAGTGGGCTTGGAGGGGGATTTTGAGTGACATCAGACCAGCAGCACAACTCTATCAGTGGCCGTATCGTGAGTGATTTCAGAGCTGGAAGACGATGTGGAGGAGGGGGAGTGGGGAAGAAGTCAAATACATTTCTGAGGGATTTTTGGTGGGTTTTTAATTGTTTTAAGGATGAGAGCAACATTGCAGATACCTGAAGCACATTAAACCCAGAATATTAGTGATTTATTGATTGCTGTTATTGATGCCCAGAGTTTCAGAAAATAATCAGGCACTTCTGGAAAACTAGCCTGTAGGTTCTGGAAAATAACTGGAAAATTCAAGAACGTAACATTTGTTCAATAAAAATCGAGTTCAAGAAGATAAACCAGAAGATCTTAGAAAATAAGTTGCAGAAAGTAACCTGTAAGTTATGGGCCATATTATGCACAGCTACAGTAGTATTTTAGTTTATGATCTCGTATTCATTTGATAGTATTAGGCTTTTAATTTGACAACAATTTTATGCGGTACAAAATCTGCTTCATTGCTACAGACTAAATGAAAAACATCTAAATCTGCTCTAAGCAGACATTTGCTGCAACATTGACCTGAAGTATAATTTAAGCAAGGAAATTAATCCTAAATTTTTGTATAATTCTCCTCTCCTAAGCTAAACATCTCTTTAGCTTCCTGTAGTGAAAGGTCTTAGAGGAACCAGGGTGTCTCGGTCGCTGCTTCATTGTTTGTAAAGTCTAGACATGGGACGAAGCAGAGGAGCCCAGCCTGACCCAAAGGTCGGGAGGTGAGGCCTGTAGAGAGGCTGAAACTGATGAACGCTTGTGTCCTCGCTGCATGGAAAGCATCCTGGAATCAAATGTTTTTCAAGCTGTAGGGTTTGAGAGGGTGAGGCTAAAAGTGCCGCTCCTGTAATAAAACTGACGTCTGGCTTGAAGTCAAGAGAAGCATGAAGCTACCTGCCAGTTTCTCAGTAACTTCTAACAGAATTGGAGAATTGCTGGTGTGTCACTTTGAGTCCATAGGGACGGCTGTTTTCTATACCTTAGCTATGAGCAAACCTCTTCATGATACCCCCTGCCCTCTGAAGGCCTGTACAGATGATCTCACCCTCTCTGTATGTGCATTTGATTGTGAAGACATTAGTTCAACAGCCCTTCTGTTCGCAGCACATATGAAGGAAGCTACTTGTTTTCTGCTCTCTGACAGCTGTGCTGCTCTGCAGCAGAGGCACGTGACTCCGTTTAAGGAGCACCACCGATAGAGTTGAGCCACAATGTGGTGTCAAAAAGCGAGCCGCTGCGAGTGTGTGGCTTGTGTTGGCTGCTCCCAGCATTACGGGCTGATCTACTGAACAGGAACATTGTTTTACAACCAGCAGCGCATCCATCATCCTAACTACTGGAGAGCCAGTGAAAATGATGAGGGGCCACTGTGGCGATAACAGCGGAAGATTCTCCGCTGTCATGTATCGTCGCCTCTTGCCTGAGACAATGCTTCTTGAGACGAAGGCTTTGTTTAAAGCAATCTCACTCAGAGAGGCTTAAATGGACGCCATCTGTGTCCTCCTGTCTTCATTTAGATCAGCTAAAGGGAGAAGTTGTCGTTGCTGAATTCCTGCAAAGCTGCAGGGCAGCCGATGGCGTTCCACTCTGTTTGCGCCCTTCTGTGCCAACGTTGTGCCTGTGAGCCTCCCAGCTCTACAAATTCAGCGTTATTGATAGCATTTGGCTGATCTTCTTGAATCTTTCTGCGTGTTGTGTTTTACCAAGCTTCCCTTGACAACCGCAAGCAAACATAGATGTAGAGAGGCAGCAAGTCATTTGAAAGCAACGGATTCCTACTTCCAGCCGGTCCCAGTGATGCTGGTTCATGTCCATGACATCATGTCTCGCATATAAAAACTCTTATCTGTGGCTTCCTGCCCTACCTATATCCTGAAGTTTATATTGCACTCATTAAATACTCAGTAAGTGAATAGTTCACTCTTTAGCCTGTCACTTTTTCGCTATATAAGGCTGTTGCATTGGAGATAAGAGTGTCTTATCTCCACTAAATAGACTTTAAAATCTAGAAAAAGACAGCTTCATAAGAACATACTGGGTGTAGCCACAACAGCTACAATAGAGCGATGTATACTCAGGGCCTATCTAAGGTATATATAGTACTTGAACTTTTGCATATTTGGTTTCATTGCAACCACAAACTAACTTATTTTATTGGGATTTTATGTGACAAAGTGATTTTCAGATTATTTTAGCGTTTTAAAACAATATCCCATGATAGGATGTAATGGTTGTTTTGCTTTGGCAAGAGACTGTGAAGATGGACGGACCTAAAACAGGACAATCCTAGAAGAAACTTGTTGGAAGTTGCATGAAAGACTAGGCCTGTCACGATTGCAAATTTTGCTAGACAATAAATTATCTTAGAAATTATTGTGATAAACGATAATATTGTTGTTTTGAGACCATTTTCTAGTGATTTATTGATAATGGCATAATAATGCAAGTTCACCCCCTCAGAGACCAATAAGCTTTAATTTTGTAAAGAACACTTAACATTATTAATAATGTTTAATTTTCCATTTTATTTTCAATCTTATTATTTTATTAGTTTCCTTTATTTCATTATTTATTTGTTCTCATTTTCTGTTTTTGTTTAGTATTTTTTTTATTTACCGTCACATTTTTTAAATGTTTTTATTTTATTGTTTTGTTCCAAAAACAATATATAAAATGGAAATAAAAACCACACACAACCAAAACTATAATTAAAATGGATTATGAAGTCTCTGTAAACAAAATTCCCCCTCCAAAAAAAAAAAATAGTAATCATCAGAATGGAAATTATCAAGCTCATTTTACTTCATTATGCGATTAATTGATTACTTGCTTATTGCAACAGGCCTAGGAGAGACTTGAGACTGGGGTTGCTGTTCACCTTCCAGCAGAAAACTGACCCTAAACATACAACCAGAACCCGAATGGAACGGTTTAGATCACGCCTAAATCTAACTGGCTACGTTCACACAGCAGATCTTAATGCTCAATTCCACTTTTTTGGTGAAATCTGATTTTTTTTTTCCTTTTCTTTTTGCACGGTTGCTCATACCGCTAATTAAATGCGACCGCAATCAAACCTCTGTGTGAACGGTTTATGACGTTGACGTCACACAGCGGAGCGCGGTTTATGGAAGTAATCACGGATGCTGTCGTCTATGGATCGATGGTAAAGTTGTTGAGTAAAGGGAGCAACAGGATCGTCACAAGATCATAACAAGATGAAGGAAGTTAATAAAAAAATTAAATTAAATTAAATTTTAAAAAAAAGCACAACTAATAGCAACGGCCTTTTGTTTGTTTGCCGTAGCCATTGTTTCCGTCTGGATTTACCTCGTCTGGCTTCTTCTGGTGCAGAAGTATGACACATGGCTCATGTCAATGACATAAAAGTCGAATAAAATGCGACATGACCGTTTAGACTGACGCTTAGATTTCTTATTGTTTGGGGGGGGGTGAAAAGATCTGAATCGGGCCATTCAGCCTTGGCAAAAAAAAAAAAAAATTTGGATTTGGGTTGACTCTGCCTGCTGTTTGAACGTAGCCACTTAGAATCTGTGACGAGACCTGAAATTTGATATTCAGAGATGCTCTTCGTCCAATCTGACGAAGCTTGAGCTGTGTTGCAATGAAAGAATGGGCAGCACGTCAGCGTCTGGGCTAATAGAGACATACCCAGACAGAGCTAGAGAGATCCCACGAAAATACATTGAAGTTTGTGGCTGTAATGTGGACAAAATGCAAAAAAAAATCGGCCTGTGTAAATGCTTTTGCACTGTATATAAATATTGCCACCCACGTTGCTGGGTGAGGCCAGGTTTCACTCACCTTGCCAGTTTTTTTTCTACTGTTGCAAGACAAACAAGCTGACACCAGCAGCAACACATGTGAGTAATGTGCCAGCAGCCAAGTCAAACATTAAACCCTAAACCAAGCATGAATGAATGAGCTCTCGACGGCTGCTAGAGGGGTCCTGATATGAGACCGTGCACGCGTGTATCATCTGCAGAGTGGCCGGCTGCACAAAAGAATGGATTAACTGTACGGTCTCAACAACAGGCATCCATCAGGAGAAAGATTTCAGTCTCAGCTGAACATGCGCCTATTGGTAAACCTGATGGGACACAACTCTGTTAGCTGCAAAACAAAGTGTCTGAGCGGAAAATAGTTCATTCATAATCGCGGGTGGTGGAGTCATTTTTCCATGTTTGATTTGTGTGTCTGAGTGGTTTGTGCTGCGCAGCCTCTTTCCAGCCGCACAATAGTGGAAGTTATCAGTTGTAGCTCATTAATTAGAGTAATTAGCCTTGCTGTAGCCCACACACCCTCTCCGACAGTTTACCCTCCAAGATAAGTTTGGGAGTTTCCTTATCGGACGCATTAATCACTTTGTTTGCTGTCGCATTCATGTTGGAGTCAGCGGAGGGTGCGGTAACACAGAAAAAGGAAGTGTACACCTGCACACGTAGAGGATGGGAGTTTAATGGTTATAGCCGAGTGTTTTTAATCATTTCTTTTACGACTTGCTGTCATCAGAAGTGACCGAGTCGTGTTGTTCGACTTCCCGGGGAAGTTATCCAGCAGTTCATTGTTTGAAGGAGGTGAAGAGGGAAACTTGATTTTCTCTCTATCTGTTTAACACCAAAATGACCCCAGTCTTGTTAGTCAATACAGCTCCAGGACCGTCCCTGATTGGTGGATTGTTCTCAGGCCGTCACCTCAGGAAGCGGCAGCATTCAGGCCACCCTGAAGCGGAGCGGCTCTCAAAGCTCTTTGAAGCCTTTGCTCTTTTCCACCCTCACTTCTGTCTGATCCATCTTGATCCCCTCTCCTCTGCCTCCTGCTCTCTATCTGTTTCGCTCATCCTATTCTTCATGCTCTTTTTATCCCACTCTCTCAGCCCTTTGATTTGCATGTCAAAACCTCCATGCATCCCCCCGGGTTTGAATGTTATTAATGCTAATTGGAGGCGGGGAACTCCTTTAAGAAGTCGGCAGGTCTGTTTGTACACCTGGTGGGGTGTGTGTCTGTGAGCCAGAGACATCTTCTGCCCCAGCCTTAACCCCTTTCACATCCACACACATGCAGGTGCATCTCAGAGAATTAGAATAACATCGAAAAGCTCATTTATTTCAGTGGAACGTGGGTATTATAAACATTTAATACACACAGAACAATATATTTCAAATGCTTATCTTTGATTATAATGGCTTACAGCAACTGAAAAGCCCAAAACTTTCTCGAAAGTTTCTGAAAAATTAGAATAAAGACAGGATTTTTAATTCATAAATGTTAAGTCATGGCCACATCAAAGTCTACGCAAGCTTGGGGGAAGACTACTGACTTCACAGATCTCTGGCAGACAATCACTGAAATCCTCCAGAAGTACACTAAGCAACAAAATGGCAATGCTAAATAAGTTGGTTTTTCACACAGTGCTGAGTCCCTAAATAATAATGGAAAATTAGGTGGAAGGAAAAAGTGTGGTTGAAAAAGGTGTCCATGCAGCAAAGATAACCAAAGCAATGCAGAAAATTTGTAAAACCTACCAGAAGTAAACTCCATAGAGATTCTATGGATTATTGAGAGGCAGATGAGACACCAGAACCAACAATGCAGACGAGCTGGAGTCCACTATTCAACCAAGCTAGGGTTCCGTCACTTCTCTGAATGCCTCCATGCCACACCGTATTGATGCAGTAATACACAAAGGCCCCCCTGACCAAGTATTGACTGCATATAGTACTCATCTAAACTCAGAAATAAATGCTTGAAGAATGTCCCCCTCTGTGTAATGAATCTATATATAAGTTTCACTTTATGAATTCAGTGACTGAAATATATAACATTTTAATCGAGGTGTACACTTTTCCCATTGATCAATGTTTTACAGAGATATATTTATATTCAACAGTTTATTTTGCTGTGAAATGTCTTAAAGAAACATATAACTTTAAATCCTCCTCAGTTAAAGTTCATACAAGGAAGGCAGAACTGTGCAAATATAACTTGAATTTAAATTCAGTTTAATTCAATTAAAAAATACTATAATTATCCCAAAGGAAAAATTAAATGTTATTGTAACTTGTATCATTCAAGTATCTTAGCTGTGGGCTGGAAGGATTTCCAGTAGCAGTCAGTCTTACAACTAATCTGAAGAGGCCTCTGAAGATTGTTGCTGTACAACAGTGTCAGGAAGTGTGAACATCTCAACCAGCAGAGACAATGTTCCACAGTAACATGTCCTGGATGACACCATCAGTTGCTGGTAAACACAGCTAATCCACCTCATTTGCTTTTGCCGCTCCTCTTGAAACCTCTATCTGGTCGTATGGCCAGAAAGCTGTGCAGAGAGACGTTTGAGTCGGGGAGCTGATCTGTGTCCGTTGGCTCCGTCTCTGTGCTCTGTGGTCCTGCTCTGCATCCTTGAAGCCTCCTTTTCTCCTCCTCTGGGATTTAAGGTCTTAGTTTAGGTATTATTTGAGCTTTGGGGAAGCCAATCAGCTGCTCCTGATTGTTTCAAAAACCCAAAAAACACTTTTTTGCCAAGATTACACGTCATAGCAATTATCCGAAAGAAGAAAACGTATGAAAAAAAACCTCTCAGGCTGCACAGCATCCAAAACCAGAGGGAATAAATGTAAAAAAAAAAAAAAAAAAAAAAAAAAAAAAAAAAAAAAAAAAAAAAAAAAAAAAAAAAAAAAAAAAAAAAAAAAAGCATAACTAACGTAACAGAGCTACTCCAACATGCTGGCACCAACAGCAGCCCAGTTTTCTCATATCTTACCAAAACAGTTTGTTTTTGTCATTGTGCTCAGCTTTACGCGGTTCCTCCCTCTGTATAGAGAAAGGAGAAAAGCTAAGTGCTGTCCTATTGGCTGAAGGAGGTTGTAGAAACCGCAGAGAAGCTAACTAGTGTGATAAAATTGGGCCTTTCGCTAAGCTTGAGTCTCTTTAAGGGGATAAAGGACAGGTTTGGGTTTTGTGCTGGTATCAGTTTACTTCCCAGCTCTTGTTGGGCTGACCTGAATGCACAGATAATGAAAGAACGAAACAGAACCACACTCAAAGATATGATCTTCTTCAGCACATTGTCCAATTAAGCTATCAAAGCTTGGCAAGTGTGATGAATAAAACCCCCAGTGTTTGTGCGTGTGTTTATTTTACCATTAGGGTATCATTGTCCTCGGAGAAAAGGCGCTCGGTGTTATGCTACAGTTAGCACGCGTGGCACTGAGGGAGCAAATTGGATTGGTATTACAGTATGTAAGCCTGCTGTTACATCCTGATGAGCGCAGACAAACAAATTGGATTGGTGGCGTGTAAATCCGAAGCAGTTTGATGAGCCGGAGGGGCAAATTGAATTCTCAACAATGTAAATCTGCATCAGCTCGATGGCTCCCCGCCCGACTCCGCCACTTAAATCACGCGATTGTTCCCCCGTCGTTTCCAAGGCACAATCGCTCATGGCCATTTGCTGCGGCACCTAATCTGTTTTTAAAGACCGTGCTGGGGTGTAGCTGTACATACGGGCAGCTGAATATCCCTCTGGCCCGCTTTGCAGAAATCACACTCATTCGGTTTTATTTCCGCCTCCAACACACACACACACACACACACACACACACACACACACACATACACAACCTGTATATTTGGCAGAGAAAGATTGCCTCAATAGAGCCATCCTTGTGTGTTGATTCAAGTGATTACTCAGATGATTGGTCATATTAATGGACCTCCTGTTTTCTTGTGATCTCTGTCTCTGAGATGACAGATGATATTTATTTCTCTTTTCAAGCTCTGATTAATAAACATTATTAATCAGAAAATAGCTTTTCATTTTTGTTTGCTGCTCTGATTGTTGTGTTGGTGTTTCTCTCCAGTTATCCGTACAGCGAGGTCCTCAGTCACCCGAAGCAGTACGACACCACCAGATGCCCCGCCTGGTGCGACCGAATCCTCATGTCAATCTCTGCTAAAGACCTGGTTGCTAAGGTGAGCCCGACAACTTTTGGTTTTAAAACTCTCATTTCTCAAACGTTATCCGAAGACGGAGCTGTATGCTGTGGACTTTTCAGCATGTTCAAGCCAATAATTCCTTAATATTGATGGAAAAAGTTCGAGTTACCAGTGGAATAATCTGCTAGTGGAACAAGATATTTTTCCCATATTATAAGTCGAAATGTCTTCTTCCACTGGCAGATTATTTCACTTATAACTAGAACTTTTTCATCAATATTAAGGAATTATTTACTTAAAAGAAGCTCCTATATCTGCTGAAAAGTCACTTGTAAGTTAGTTTTGTCTTATTTCAAGTGTTTTCCAGATATTTGCACCAGAAACTAGAGCAGAAATACTTGGTAAGATTTTGTGCTTTTGCAGTGATGAAGGTGCCACTTTCTGGAGCTAAATTCAGAACAATCCTGGAGGGAAACCTGTTAGATGCTGCAAAGGACTTCCAGTAGGACAGTTACCCTAAACGTACAGCCCAAGCTATAATGAAATGGTTTTGATCAAAGCATATTGGTGAGTTAAAATGGCCCAGTCAAAGCCATTAGCTGTGCTGCGCCTTTACAGATCCAACGATGAGGTGTTGCTGAAAGTTCTTCTGACCCACTGAGCCAAGGGCCAGTATTTATCCCAGCCCTTAAAGAGTTCTGCTGGGCCCCATCTTCTTCAAAAAGCCTCATCTTCCTCAGAGAGCTGAACCCCTGTTTAACTTCGGATCCGCCTCAGAATTACAAACAGCAGCCAATCTGTCACCTTTTTGTTCTTCTAATGCTCCCACAGCCAGTGCTGCTGTCTGTTTCTCTCTCGACTCGTGAGTTTGTTTGCTGGATTACAGAGGAATCCTGCGTGCAGCAGAGCCTTTGGTTTACTTTTCTTCTCCGACATCTTTAAACTCAATCCCATGACTTTAAAAAATCGAATGTTCAGCATTTTGCACTTCCAAACTTTAGTATTTCAGCCATTTTGGCTCATTTTGTGCAAGAAAACCCCAGCTTTCATCTGTAAATGTGTGTGGGAGAGGTGTGGTGGTGTGTTGTACAGTACCAGTCCACAGCAGGGGGCCACTCAGGAAGTTCGGCTTTCTTTTGTCTTCAACAAATGGGAAGAAATTCCTTCCTGATCTTTCTTCTTCAGTGACTGAAGCTTCAGTGGAGATCTGCAGCTTTCCTAAAACATCAAGTCTGATCACTAGAACAAGGAGTTGAGGAAAACAAGAAAACTGGTCTTTACTGGTTGTAAAATGATTTAATCTCAAGTGTGCAAAAAGTCACAACTGTTTCCAAATTGTTAATATAAATGACGCAAAGAAGAAACTGAAGCTGCTCAGAGAAATGACCAAAAACCCAAAGGTTCCACCTCAGGCTCCACAGCAAAACAACTATCGGCTATCAAGCACGGTGATGGAGGAGTGATTAAACGGGCTCCCATTAACTCCTCTGTATAAAAGGATTATATAATAGATGTGAGGCCATCTGCCCGACAGCTAAAGCTTGGCCCAAACGATCCCAAACACAGCAGCAGATCTACTGGAGAACGGCTGGAAATGAAAAGAAACGAGGTGTTAAAATGGTCCAGTCAAAGTCCAGACCTTAAGCTGACTGAAATGCTGTGGACCACAAGATAGATGTGCAGAAACTGGACATCTGCAAACCCTTTTTTCCTTTCCTTTTCCGTTTTCTTTCTGTCTGTCTTTCTTCCTTCCTTGTCTGCAACATGAATAACTTAAAACTACGGCGTAAAGAGAGTCTGAACACTTCAAACAGAAAACATCCACGGAGAGTTTTTGCTGCTATGGAGCTGTTGAAATGTAGGGTTTTTGTTTTTGGACATTTTGATTGAGTAAATAATGTTTTTTTTTTAATGCTATTTGTCGATCATAGTGGGGTGAATTTATTGTTTTTGTATTACTTGTGAATAGTCTTTCTCTCTGCAGAACGATGGACTTGGAAAAAGCCTCGTTTTGCTTCCTAGACGGAGCTGCTGCAGTTGATCATAAGGTCACTGCTGATGTCTTTCCATCCTGGCATGGTGTTGGCAGAGATTATGCAAACTGCATAAACATCTGCTTTCATAGAGGTAGTCACACTGATGATTATCAGGTAGTCATCACATTGTATAACTGCTTTCCTTATGTTCTCATTAGTAAAACCCTGGAATTTAAAGAGGGTGTACTTTCTTTTTTCCCCCCTGCCTGCGGGTGCAGGCAGTTTCCTTTATTAACTTCATTTATCAGAATTATGTTAAAGGCGATTCTCGCTCACAGCTGGCCCCTTGTTTGCTTTTCTCCCCCTGAAGTGCCAGCTAATTGCTGGTAATGCAAGGCCGGAGTGGAACAGTTTAGTGCTTTCGCAGATTGGCTGATGATTCACCGAGCACACTCTCTCAGGCTCTGAGCGTTACAGATTGTTGAGACATGGGCCCGTAAACAGCCCGGCATGCGGCGCCATCTATCATGGCACGGTCGGTTAACTCGCCATCATGTTATTTTCTGCTTGCCGAGCCCTAACACGGCAAAGGTTGCCCGCTGGCTGCGCGGCGCGGCACCAGCTCCGGGAGCGGCGGTAATGAATGTTTAGCCGAGCGAGCGCTCCCTCCCTGCCAGAGGGGCCCCCGGGTAATTTGTTTATCTGTCTAAAGATTACGCAGCCCGAAAATCTACAATTTTATGCTGCCTTTGTAAATTACCAAGTGTGTGTTTGATGAATGAATCTCAGGCTTGCGGGAGGCAGCGGGCCGGGGGGCGCCCGTCACATGAATGGAGAGGTAGAGAGGTGGAGGCGGGCGGTGTGCTGACCCCGCTCCGCTGCCGGATCGCTCTGAAGTTAATTCTGAATTTGCTTTATCACTCATTCTCCAACTCTGTGCCTCTCTCCTCAGAAACAAGACTGTGGATCTGTGTGTGTGTGTGTGTGTGTGTGTGTGTGGCTCTTCAAAAACTCTTTAGTTCAACCAGACAAGTTATGATTTATTCTCCAGTCTGAGGATTCATGTGTGAATAGGCTTCATCCTCTTGGTGTGTAGAAAGGGATCCAGAAGCATCATTGTCTCACACAAGCGCTCAGATTGCAGAGGGAGTGTCTCTGATCATGAGTCAAATACCCAATTTGGGGATTATTTCAGCTCTTCATTCCTTCCCCCATCAAAGCTCCGGTATCTACGGTGAACGCGTTAAGGTGCAGCCTCCTCCAGACTGGTGAAACTGTTTGAAATGATTTGGGTGGAAAATTAAAAACATTTGTGGTGTGTCCACAGTGTTAACTAGCTTCTGACTTGTTTTTGCTCTTTACATTCATTCATGTGATTTTTTTTTTTTTATAGATTAAGTTGCTCCAACTGAATGTTGCCTGTGAGATATTTTGTTTGCATACCTTTTATATGAAGCTTTGAGTTTAAATGTGTCTCTATTTCCAACCCAAACATCAAAACTACGACGAACCCCCGGTTTTCTAAGCGGTTAGGGACCATAGTATCCCACGATTAGCTAAAATCTGGTAGTACTTGAATGCTTAAAACTGCCTCCTGTATTTTAAGACTTCAAACACCAAATATACCTTAATATGCATTAATACGCACAGTGGAAACCGTCTCGGCACTAACACAGAAGCTAACAGCTACAGTCTTCCTTAGAGGTGGGCGGATTGATCCAAAAAAACCGATAATATCGATACCAAGTCAGTATCGGATCGATACTAGCGTGATAAGATTGATACTTTAGTTTCAGATTCCCTCTTGAAATTTTATTTTATTTTTGCATTGTAGTTTCTCAACTCAACCATAAAAAAGATTTTGCTTTGATTTGCTCTCAAATTCAAATGTTTTGCACTTTCTTTGTTTTTGTTAAAGAAAACAACGCACACAAATTTGTTTTGTTTTGCTATAGCGTATGTTTGTCATGTGAACGTGTTATTAAAGTATTTTGTAAACACCTATAAACTCTATTTAAATTCTGGTTGGTTTTAACAAAATAATTCAAAATAAAAACCACAAAAAAGTCAGAAATTTGAGGATATATCATACTTAAATAATAAGTATCAGTATTGATATCGGTATTGGTATCGGCGATACTGGCCCTGTATTTGCTTGGTATCAGATGGATACCAAAATATGCAGTATCGCACACCTCCAGTCTTCCTAGTTTCCACTCTTGGGGGTTCAGCCAATCAGCACCAAGGAAAATGATTGGTGCCTGGATTGGTTGCTTTGCAAATGTTAGCCAATAGCATGCCAAGTAGTGTTGTGCTTCTGTATTTCAGCTTCCCAAGT
Organism: Anableps anableps; assembly: GCA_014839685.1. Classification (NCBI taxonomy): domain Eukaryota; kingdom Metazoa; phylum Chordata; class Actinopteri; order Cyprinodontiformes; family Anablepidae; genus Anableps; species Anableps anableps. Next base: position 6,025,308 of record CM026076.1, on the reverse strand, counting down.
TGCGATTTCTTTCTAATATTTTAGATTTGCTCTGTGAAAAAGCCTAAATAGTTAAATTTTCCACAAGTAGTTTGTTAGGTTTCACTGAAAAATCTGCAAATACTGAACCACAAATGAGCAAGAGACTGCTTTTTTCTAAAACTAGGGCCTATGAAATCTGATAGACTTGCATTTTAAAAGTCAGTGTTTTAATATGTCATTTATTACATGAAACCAATAAATAAATCACAGCAGCATGAGCCTACTGACAAATATGTCCATATAATGTACAGTACATGGTCAGGGCTCCCCCTTTTCTCCTTATTCCATGTGGGACACGTTGGACAAATCCTGGGTTCAAGAGGAACCTAACACCAGGAATGCAACAGTTGTGGTCCATGTCCTGGCTACGTCTGTTTGCCGTGGCTCTTGAAGCACTGAATCCAGCTGGAATCCCTCTATCTCTTGAATAAGCGTTGCTTTACAATCATCTGTGAATGTTTTCCTTCCACTCAACTTTCTACTAATATGCATGGTTGTAACACTCTGTGAAGAGAGAGCTTCTCCAGTAATGACATTTTGGGGATTGCCATGACTGTCTTAAGGACAACTGTCAAGTTTGCACTCCATGTTCAATCATATTCTAATCTATTCAGAGGCACACTTATTGAGGTGGATATTTGAGGATGTTTTTCCTATTTCTAAAATAATGTCTGACGACCACAGATAATTTGTGTTTTGTGTGGTATTGCTGGGTGAAAACCAAAGATAAAATTCAACATGTGTGGACTATAAAGTATCAGTATTTGTATTAAATGCTCATCCTTTAAAATGCAAAAAAAAAAAAAAAAAAAAAAAAAAAAAAATGCATCCACAAGTCTGTCCATGGTTCCAGTGTCTGAAGACGATCCATGTGCTGCTGCCTGTTCAACCAGAGTTTGTCTGTGTGTGGTTCTGCTGGAATGAGAAGCTGGACTGCAGCACTAATACATTTTATTTTTCTGTCTCTGCAGCCAGAAGATGAGGGAGACCAGGGAAATGAGGACAATTCAATAGTGTATGATAACATTGGGCCAAATGTCTGCATGGGGGACCACAAGGTAACACCAGGGACTCTAACCGCGTCTTTCACTGTTTTAACGACTGAATGTCCGTTTTATCGCTGCTGAAACTGGCGAGAAGCGGAGGAGGCGCTCACCTGACTGAGAAACTTATGTATATGGGCTAAAATCTTCCAAAATGTTGTTGAATAATCTCCTGTGCTCTTATAGAACCAACCCTGGAGTTGAAAAAAGAAAGCATGTGCAGTGCAAATTTAACAATCTGCATCACCAAAAGAATACTAGTCTCATTACAAAACACGCTGGTGGCACCGTCATGCTGAGGGGTTACTTTTCCGTAACCCCTCCGGTTCCATCGAGGTGGTGTAATTTAGAATTTAGAAAGAAAGCTGAAGATGAACATGGATTTTATTTTCCAGCGTCACACCAAGTCCAAACATTCACTTTAATCAACAAAAATATGAGAAGAAGAGGAAGATTTAAATTTGCAATGTCCTAGTCAAAGGCCAGAACTAAATCTGGCTGAAAATCTGTGGAGGTCACATGAAGAACTCTGTGAGCCACAGATTTCCTCTCCATCTCAGGGGTTTGGAGAAATTCTGCATGGCAGAGTTCACAAATATTGTGCTGTTTTTACCTCTTCATCACGTTTTTGCAGGGGCTTCTTCGCACAGATTTTCCTTCGGTTGGATTTTACAGAATACGTATCATATTTAAGGTAGACAGAGGTGCCTCAGCTGAAGTCTGTTCTTATGCAAAAGGACCCTGAACACTTAAAAAAAAAAAAAAAAAAAAAAAAAACCCTGCATCAGCCTCCAAAACACACATCAGTGCTAAAATCTCGGCTGCCTCTGTTTGAGAAGGGTCCGGTGTCGTCGACACTCAGGCCCAAAACGCCCAGCGCTGCTGTGAGTTTAACCTGCGTGTTAAAGGTGCTCAGAGGTGAGAGGGCAGCAGCGCGTCCTCTTCCCACAGAGCATCCACTGATCGTTTTCTTTTTCCTGACTCTGGATTGTCTCTCTTCCCCCCCCCCCCCCCCCCCGCCAGCCCGTCTTCCTGTCCTTCCGATTACCGCCGGGGAAAGGTAATCCTTATGCATGTACCTGCAGATGTTGTGTGGTGCAGTGAGTTCGTGGTAAATATCATTTTTATTTTCTTTATTGACATTTTCCCCATTGTTGCAACTGTTTGCTTTGATTTGCTTGTGTTTCTGTCCCATTACCTCGCACAAAAATACTTGTAAGAGCAACATTTCCTGTTTGAAGAGTTTTATCCAGAGATAAAACTTCCACTGCTGAGAACTTAAAATGCCTCGGTCATTTTAAGATGCTGACTTACAAGCGAGATTCCCATTTTTTTTCCATTCTAACGTGTGAGAGAATGTCCTGTAGGTCGCACAGTGCAAAAGTATTCATACTGCTTGAACTTTTTCCCATTTTGTCACCTTAGAATCACAAGCTTCCAGCAGGACAACAACCCTGAAAGTCTATAGAATGACCTAGTCAAAGTCCAGACCTAAATCCAATTAAGAGTCAGTGGTGGGCTTTAGAAATCGATCTGAGCTACTTTAACGTTTGAGCAACACACACATACCCCACTCTGTTGGTCAATTTCAGAAAAAAACCCAACAAACTCACTAAAGATGGTGGTTGTAACGCTGCAAAATGTGTAAAAGAGTCATGAATACTTTTGGAAAGCGCTCTAACACTTCTGGAAATTAATGTGTAAAAATTGGTTTTCCTTTTTTTCTCCCCTTCTGCAGGGAGTTCTTGCCAAAGGGAGGTAGAGCATATTCCATGAAGAGCCTCTATGAAAACACCTGAAAACACACACACACACACACACACATGCACACAGTTTGCACAAGCACACACTGAAGATCCCAGACAAGCTTCTTTTATTTTCAGCAGCGCTGAGTTTTCCGGACGGCTCATCCGTGCCGTTTTCTCTCCATAAAACACTTGTCGAGATGCGGACGAGCACCCGAGGCCCCGGCTCCGTGCGAGAGACGCACATTGCTGACCTCACCGTTGCCATGCAACCCCGTTCCCCAGAAGAAGAAGAAGAGAAAAAGACAATCAGGGCGATGAATAAACCACCCTTTTTTTCCATGCCACAGCCTCATTTTCAAAACTCTAATCCAAATCAGACTACATGCTTTTAGACATCGTTTACTGGCCATTTTTAGGTATGCCTATATGTATGAAAGCTACTTTTCAGACAATATGTAAGGTGTTAAACAAAAAACAGAAAAGATAAGAAAAAAGTGCAATGCAAAAAATGTTGTATATCTATATTGTTAGGTTTATTTGTACATTTGACAGTATAATATAGAGCCTTGGATGGTTTTAGTGCAGTTCTCTTCTCTGACCAAACTTCGCCGTCCCTGTTGGAATAAGTAGGACTTCTTATCTTAGTTTATAATGAAACTATATGAAACTATATACTTTTCATTCTGTTGCCTGACACATCCGTGGACTTTTTCATTTTATATGCTGTACTTTTTAAAGAGATAATTTATGATTCGTACCAAAATGTTGGTGCTGCAGCACGTGCAGACGCCGAGCGAGCGAGGAAGCCACGGATACCTTCGGATAAGTTCAGGAAGAAAGCCTCTTCAGTGATTTATTGCCTATCCAAGAATGTTTTAAGCAGTGCCATAGACCATTCGAGTATATAAATATATATATATATATATATATATATATATATATATATATATATATATATATATATATATAGATAGATAGATAGATATATAAGATAATGTTTGATATAAATAGCACCCTCACATCATGTCATTATTATTCCTACTCTAACTTATTTCTATTATATTATGGTTCTGAATGTGATATTTTAGGTAGGCTTGGGTGTCCCTTTAAGATGTAAACTGTTTCCTTTGTGTCTTGTTTTTTTTTTTTTTTTTTTTTTTTTACTGCATTGTGGTGCCAAGTATCCTACACAGACATAAAGTGTGTAAGAGTTGAGAAATGTCATCTGTAAAGGTGTTGATTTCTAAATGTAAGACTCTAAACCCTAAAGAAGAAGGAAGCAGGAAGAGTCACTTCTTCTCGCTGTGTGTGGAGCCCTCAGGCTGAGCATTAACGGGGGCAACCGGAGACGGCAGCGTTTGTTTTTCCTCATTTTATTGCTTTCGTTTACCACACTACAGGTTTCGGACTGTTTGAAGCCGATTCTTTGTGATTTCTTTATTTGTTTCATCTTGATGAATCACAGCAAGTGGAAATATTTTTTTTGTGCCTGCCAGAGTTAATGTTGTCTTTTGTTTGTGTTGGTTTGTAGACAAAAAAAAAAAAAGCTTGTTTTTGTTCCTGCTGGTCATTCTGAGTATGCTGTAGGAGTTTAAGCCACAGTTATTTTTTTTTTTTCGTCACTCCATCTTATAAAAGCAGACAAGAGATTTTATTCTAGCCCCTTCTGGAAGGCCAGGCCTCTATTGTAGGTGATGCAGTTCTTAAGCAATAAAAACCATTAGAGCTCAAAGCGTTTTGTCCTTTTTAATTGTGTCTCTTTATTAAGAAGAGCCTCACTTTGTTATATAAATGTACTTTTTTTCCCTCTGACAGATTTTGCTTAAGAAGGATTAGAATAATTAATTGAGATGTTTGATTAGTTCAGTGTCTCCACATTTTGTTTTGGAGATTGATGTTTTATAGAAATATTTATATAGAAAAAACTTTGAATTGACATGTATTGCTGATGGAAAATAAAAGAATTTTAAATAAACTCAAAGCCTAAATTTAAAGCTTTATAAATTTAATCTGAAAACTGTTTTATTTTTTTTGGAAATCACAAAAGACAAACCATGAAGCACCTCAAAGAATTTTACGATTAACATTATTCTGATCTTTTAAATAAATCCTTTTTAAGAAAATATTCCTGTTGATGGCAGGTGGAGTATTAAATAAAAATAAATAAATAAATAAATCAAGTGTAAAGGCGAATTCATTCCGGACTGGCCTGATGAGGCCTCAAATTTGAGCAGGTCAGCTGCAGTAGCAGCTACAGTCCGTAGGGGGAGCTCTTCTGTCCAGCAGCGCCACCACGAAAACCTGTTTTCTTCTTAAATCCTATAACACACTGACTACATTTTTTATTATTTTGTTTTATATGAAGCCCACCCACACAATAAAATAAAACATAACAAGAAAAGCTTGTTAAATAATTTATTCATAATACAAAGTCTTGTTTTTCCTTCCTATATTCTTCCTGGAAGCAATAATACTTTTTTTTTTTTTTTTTTTTTATATCAACATAATTAAAGATGCTGCAGTTTTCTGTACCGCTGCATGATGAGGTAAAACCCAAAACTCTTCTGAATGAAAACAAAGGAAATATGTTAAAAGAAATGTTTTTTTCCTTCTTTTTACAGTGATTATTTACAGCATCTATTTCTTCTCTGTGTGAAGAGTTGAATAAAAGGCTGAGAAAATGGCTCTGCAGGGATTAAAAACGTAAACAGCAGGTCATACAGCTAAGGAAGGGGGAGAAACACAATAAGTTGGAACCAACATAACTTATCCAGTATAAAATATATACAATCTCACTTCACTCATCCCAAACAGACACCCCCCCCCCACCCCCAAAAACAAAAGGCATAATTCTCTTGCTTTTTTAGCACAGCGGATTTACCCTGGTTAAAGTGAGCTTTAGAAGCCTCGCAGGCCCCGTTTACACCTGCCACTGGGAACATGCGTCTGGGATCCGGATCAGCACGGAGGCGCCGTGGCGGAAAACATTCAAAACAGGACCGGGAAACAAACCCTGAAAATAGCTGAATTTAGTCGGCAGCAAAAGAATGAAAATTCTGAAATAATTGGAAATTTAGGTTTTGATTGCACTGATCAGGCTTTTCTTGGTCACTACCAATTTTCTGTATTTTATTTTAAGGACTTGTTAAAAAAAAAAAGATTAAAATCCCCATTTATGCACTAAAGCACATGTTCCTAACCCTAACTCTGGTTTATATTAAACTGAACAGAATTTGCAAATCATTAAATCAGAGCCGATCGATGAAAAATTGGCTGATTCCGGTCTCTGGACTGTTAATAGGTGCATTTCTAGATGGGGTGGGGGGGGGTGCAAAATAGGGATGATTTTTCTGTTTTATGTTGGACTGAAAAACTACCGCGTCTGTCAAAGAAGCTGCGGCACATTTCTTTTTTCTCTTTTTTTGACGTGATATGTTCCTGTATCGGCCAGGAAAAGCCTGATTGGTGCATCGCTAATAAAAAAAAAATAATTATGAGCAAAACAGAAGTCCTGAAGCTCCCTGGAAATGTGGGTTATTATTGTTCAATAAATGAGTGAATCTCACCGATCCAGATTTAATACTGTTTAAATTTGCCGCCGCTGTTAAGATTCCCACTTTACGCTGGAAAAAGGCAAGTTTCTTCCTCGGTGTCACCGTCCTCCGCGCCGACAGAAACTCGCCCTCGGTGTTTTTCTCGGAGTTCGGCTCGGACAAGGAGTTCTGGAGCCCCGTGTGTCCAGTTTAGATGAAGCCCCTCCCCCCACCCCCCTGGCATTTTCGCTGCCCGAGCAAAACGAAACAAAAATTGCGCTCCCCATCAGACGCAGGTTGCTATATCAGGTGGGAATCGAGTACGACAGGCCCCCGCCGGGCCCCTTGGGTCTTTCCATCACAAGGTGTCCGAGCTGTTACTGCAGGGGCTGATCAGCGCCAGGTTGGTGGTGGCCTTGTGCTTCTTCAACAGTCTCGTTATTTTCTCGTCGTCGGAGTTGGGGTCCAGCGGCTTGTTGTACTCGTCGTCGTCCTCGTTGTCCGAGCTCTCCTTCATCTTCTCCGTCTCCGAGTCGTGCTTCTTCTTGGCCGAGGCCATCTCTGCGGCGTGCCTCTTCCTCCACTTGGTCCTCCTGTTCTGGAACCAAACCTGTTGGGAAGAGCGGGAAAAACAAAACAAAACATCTAATCAAGAAAGAAAATATTTACTTATGATCTATTACAGTGACTAAATATAAATGAATTTTTAAAAAAGACATAATTCTGCAAATAAAAGCCTGACCGGCTGTACCTTGACTTGACTCTCGGTCATTCCTAAGGAGTAGGCCAGCCGGGCTCTCTCAGGTCCAGCCAGGTATTTGGTCTGCTCGAACGTTTTCTCCAGAGCAAAAATCTGCTGTCCGGAAAACGTCGGCCTGGAGTGCTTCTTCTTGCCGTCTTTGTCCACCATGAGGTTAGCCTGAGCTAATGGAGGGGGGATGAATTAAGATTAAAAGTTGAAAGAATACCCCTTTAATCTGTGCCGTTTCAACAAAACTATTTTACAAATTGTCTTGCCATACATTTGTCTTTTAAAAACATATCAGTATTTTTGGAAAAAATAATTGTGATTTAAACTCCACCCCTGTCTGGTTTTGCAACGTTGCTTAGGCAGAGCGAAAAGCTGGAAAAAAAGTCAGAGGAACTTAAATCCCATTCATGGAAATGAATGGTAGATGAATAAATATCTAAAACTATTTATTTGAATTTAAAGCATTATATTTTGAAATTAGTTATTTTACGTCACTTCCACAGTATATTTCCATTAGCAGTGAAAATATTAACCCACCTTTAGTCTGAAATATTTCTGAACGAAAGGCTAAAGTGCAAACTCACTTTTTGATGGTTATTATAAAGGCATAACAGGCAACTGTGATTTGTATTTTTGCATTTTATTGCATGTTACACTGCTTTTGCCTGTTTCTGTTCTCTGTTTTTGTTTTTTAAAGGCTTTTACAATTAATGTAAAGCGTTTTTGCGCACACGCACACACACACACACACACACAAATCCAACATACTCGCTCTGCTTTGTGCGTGAAAAGGCAATAAAAAAATGCATAAACCTTAGAAAATAAATGTTATATTTGAACGAATTTTTAGGTTGTTTAGTAAAGTGTTTATAAACGCTAAAATATTTTCGACATGACAGGAAACTAATTTACAGGACGAATATTAAAAAACTGAAATAATAATGTATTTGTGGGTAAGACGGCAAAAAATCTGTAATGGTTGAAATCTGGTTATTTGCAGGATCTAATGTTTATATATATATATATATATATATATATATATATATATATATATATATATATATATATATAATTTAAATGTAATAGCTCTGGAAAAACCAAGTTTGGTGAAAGTATAACCAATAAGTAAACACCCACGCACACAAATAATAATTAAAAAAAAAAGGTAAAGGAGGAAAAATCCTTACTTGGACAGGGAACCCGCGGGTCCCTCCATGGGGCCCCCTGCATCACCCCGGGCCAGAAGATGGGCGCCCTGCCGGGCAGCTCGGCCAGCGGCTTCGGGTACCGGGACACCGCGGGGCTGAAGTACATCCCGGCCGCCGTGGTCGCCAGGCCGTTTATCCGCGGGAAGCCGGACAGCAGCTGCCCCGCGGTGGTGATGGGTCTCCCGAGAATGTCGCTTATTCCGTGCGGGGTCCCCCCGGAGATCTGCGAGCTGAGGTTGGACAGCGACGGCGCCTTGAAGCCCGCCGGGCTCTGCTGCAGCGCGTACGGGAACAGCGACGTCTTCATCTCCGTCATGTTGTGCAGCGCCGCCAGCGGGGTGCTGCCCAGAACGAACGCACTCTGCCGGTTAGCGTCCATCTGCCCGACCGCTAACATTTGTAAACATGAACCACCGAACTCGCTTCAGTGGAAATAAACGAGGAAAATAAATAAAAAGCGCGTCTGTCGCCTTTTCCCAAAGTATCCTGAATGTCGAGGAAGAGTCGAGAAAAACTTCTTCTCTCCTGGGAAGTTCAGACCCGGATGAACCCCCCCCCGAAAGTGTCTCTCCGTGTTTGTTTAGGTCGCAGTCCGCCGCAGGAATCCTCACTAAAGTCAGCCGGTTCGATGATGTTTTTAGTGGTTTTGATGGGAACCATTAAAGACTCTCCTTTTCATCCCATAAATTGACTCCCTCTCTGCTGGGAGGGAAGCGGGACCCACTGATAACATCACAGCCACCTGCAGGCGCTTCATTCTGATTGGATAACGCTGAGTGATCCTGCGCTGTGATTGGAGGACATGGAGCCGCCGCTGATACGTCTTACCCTAATGCTGTATTCACGTACCGTCGGAAATATAATATTTATTGTCGACTACACTCGTTTTTGTGGCGATTAATCAGTTAAGATACTGCAAAACTATCCCTCCTCTTCCCTCCTTTGTCAATATTTTCCTGCCCTCATCCTCTCTTAAGTTATTGCTGCTTATTAAAAAAATTTATATTTAGAAAGATTCACAACAGCAGTCTTTTCAGAATCTCAAGCTACTTGTTTCAGGATCAGACAGATAATGTTATATAATTAATATTAATAGATGGAGATGCATGATCAAAGCTCTTTGCATGCTTTGTTAATTGGACATTTTCAACAGACAATTTTAATAATAATAATAATAATAATAATAATAATAATAATAATAATAATAATAGTAAGCTTGTGACCATTTGATTTGTATTTTTAAATAAAAAAATATGAAAATAAAGTGCAATCTGTTGATGAGCAGAAATACACATTAGAATTTTTTCAGAATTTTAAATATTTAAAACAAGAATAAGGGCAAAGAGAAACAACAAAAAAAATTGCAGTGTTGTCTCATTTTCCTGCACCACCGCCAGGAATTTGTATTAAATGCTTCACCCCGTGACGTCACTGCCCATCAATGGCAGCAGCACATCAGGCTTGCATGCAATTAATTAATGCAGGAATTCTTTATATAGCTACTTATCCTTGTCCAAATCATCAAAATGGAACATATATATTCATTTTAAGGGTTCTAGTTAATTTTTTTATATGTTTAGGTGAAAATATTTGTGGCCATCTTTGAGGTGTCCAGAACACACAGCACCTCATACAGGTCAGGTAATGATGGCAGCAGAATTAGGTTTCTAAGGATGTGTAAAAACTGGATAGATATTCTTATCTCGTTGTGCCTGTGATTTTTATTTTATTTTATTTTTTTGTATTATTTCAAACATAAAAAAAGATCACACCAAATTTAAAATTGCTCATATTTCAGTTTAAAGCAAAGTGATGATCAAACTTGCGTTTTCTTAATTTGTTTGTTTTGTTGTCCCTATTTATTTGTTTCTGACAAGGACAGCCAATTCCAAAAACATGCATGGACCATGAAACCCCAATGCTAATAAATCTCAGGCATCCTTCTTTTTAGAACAAATTTATGTTAAGGCTTAAACTCTGTTCTCAAGAGATGCTTCCTTCCTGTTGTCAATAGTTGAAACCAACAGAAGGAAATTAGTAGAAAGTAAAATTTTAGACATAGTTATATCCCAGATTCTCATATTCTTTATCTCACCTTTAAAACGTTAAAATTGCCTCCCACATCAATAAAAATCTCAAGTTATATCTGTGGATATTTGTTATAAAATTTTTGCTACTAGTGTCTAAAACTAGTGTCTTTTATGACTTTTTCGCTAGTTGTTTATTTATCGATTATGCAAAACACTGTATATTAAAGGTATGTAGAAGGATTTTGCCTTGGATGTCTGATACAAAAATTATAATAATACTCTTTGCACTGTAAATTACAATACCGAGTAAGATTTCCATTGTTGATATTTAATATTAAGCATAAATCCTAGATTAATACATTTTACATTGTATATTGAAGATATCTATAAAGTTTTTAATTTTGTATATCTAAACTGAAACACATTAGCAATATGAAATTATCTAAAATCTAATATGTCTAATTTATCTAAAATTAGGCATATTCTCAATAATGATACACCATAGACTATAGATGAGCAGGAAGTTTTTCATTTGGATTATCTAGTATTTTTTTAAAAAGAGGGATTTTAGGTATCAGAGAAATAACTACAATATTTCCTTCTCCTGATGAGAAGAAAATGTTCTCCATAAAGTACTAAAGTCACTGCCAGACAAAGAGTGTTGTTTGAAATGTCTCAGATGTTATTTGTGGAGATCAGGCATAACATTATGACCACCTGCCAAATAGTGTCTTGGTCCCACATTTGCTGCCAAAACAGCCCTAACTTGTTGGGGCATCGGCTTCACTAGAGCCCTAAAGTGTTGCTGTGGATTCTGGCACCAAGAAGTGAGTAGCAGATCTTTTAAGTCCTTTAAGTTGAGAGGCGGAGACGAATTTGTACAACATATCCCACAGATGCTTGAATGGATTGAGATCTCGGGATGCTGGCGGCCAAGTTAATGCCTGAAACTTGTAGAACCATGTTTGCTGTGTGAAGGAGGGATCAGCCATTCCCATTAAAAGGGTGTCCATGGTCTATTAAAGCTTAGGGAGGTGGTTCGTGGCAGAGTAGCATTCTCATGGATGGAAGGACCCAAAGTTTTTCAGCAAAACATGACCCAGAGCAAAGGCCAGCCTTTGCTTCCTGCATGGATGCCTGACCCGTTCCTTCCTCCCTTAAGCCACTTGGATAGACGCTGACCATTACAGACCAGAAACATGGTGATGCTCTTTCCCAGTCTTCCAGCCATCACAACATGACTCTTATGAAACTCACCCAGATCCTTATGCTTGCCTTTTCCTGTTTCTAAAACACTCCCTAAGATATTCCAGGTACTAACTGGTACCACGGTGAAGAGCTAATCAGCTTTTTTCGGTTCAGGTCGTAATGTTGTGCATGCAGGAATTATAATCATAGCTAGCTAACCCTATTGCTCAACAGAGTGCTTTTCAACATGATACTTTTTCCTGCATCTGATGGTCATTAGCATCAGCAACAAGTGTTCCTGCAGGGACCGTCCAGTTTTAGCTCCTCATTAAAGCCTTTGCTGTCGAGGCTGAGGTGAAAGACCTTTGGTGATTCAGCCAAAACCTTTCCATCCTCTTTTTTTCTTATCATGACAGCAGCACTAATGCATGCTTTTCTTTACTACATCAGCACTTGTCGTAAAAGAGATGGTATGGCATGTCTATTTAGCACCCAATGAAATATATTGCACATGCTAAATGACAAATAAAATCCATGTCACAAGGGATTTTAGGTGAGGTATCCTGCGGTGTCTTTGGCATCTTAAGTCCCCAGGCCACTGTGTAGTGAGTAAGTCTATCTCTAACAAAGCACAAAAGTATCCTATATTTATATTGTAAGCTTCTATTAATTAAGAATGTTAAAGTTTGGCCTTAGCCAGTCTTTTGTTATGAATTTCAATAGGTTGGCTTTAGATTCTGATCTTGAAATGACGGCTTAGATTTCCCAAATTTTTCTATGCAAAAGCTGAAATTGAAGATGATGCTGGTGCATTTTTTTGTTTTCACTAATAAATTTACTCTAACTATAAGAAGAAAGTTGAGCAATGAAGTATGGATTTCCACTCATTTTCCAAAAGCATACTGATGGTGAAAAAAAGCCCTGCTGCTTCAGTTTGGTGTGTATTTAGGTTGATGACATCGCAAGAGGCTCAATCGTCAAGTTAATCAGCTGCTCTTAGTCAATACTATGAGCAACTATTGAGAGATTTCTGTAGCACCCAAGTTACGTTTGAGTTTCAGGGGGTTAGACTCCAATGACCCCCCCAACCATAATGGATGCATTTTTGGATACATTTTTGTTCATCTACTTGGCATATGCACATATTTGCTGGTGGTGTGATTGCTAAAGATCTTTCATACTGAAATCTGACCCTTCCGGTAGCCTCAGTCGTTTTTGTAAAAAATGCTTCTAATTTTCCTGAAATCCGTTCAGTCTTTTCGTTTACGGCTCTGATGTTTTCCTGGAGTTACGAAGGACACATGAAAATCTTGAAAAGGAGAAATCAGAAACATGCAACAACAAACAAAAACAAAACCAAAAAAAAAAAAAATTGTCATAGTCAAAAGATCTCTGATTAGTTGCCTTATGTGATGTCATAAGAGGTGCGCATGAAATCTTTCTGGGAGGGAAGATATTTTTATCTTGATTAAACACACATTTCAAACAAAATAGCAAAACCTACAGAGAAACTGACCATGGCGTGTTGTTCTGTTGGTGACAATCCGTATCTAAAGTGAGTCTGACTTATTGTACAGCGAAGTCTGGCCAGCGGCTTTAAACTTGAAGACAGTGTGAGAAAAGTGGTGTCAGAGGAGACCGTGAATGCATCATCGGCTGCAGATACACTTTATTGAGCTGTCTCACACTGTGGAAGTCGTTGTTTCCTTACACAGCAAAGAATATTTAGGTATATTATGAGCTTTTACAGGATATTAATTTGAAAACAAACTCGAAGACAGGTGTTAAAAAACCTCCATGATTGGCTTTAAAGTTTATGTTTTAACTGCAGTAAACTGTCTAAATTCCGTCTAGTTTTTCTTTTAATTTATAAACCGTTTAGTTAGATTTTTATTAGTCATACAAATCAATAAAAACATAAATGAGGTCTTATGGTGAGTTTTTCCAGCTCTGCTCTTCAGGAATACCAACGTTTTAATTTAATTTCTAGTTTTCACCAGAACTGCGCAGAAAACTTCTTAAATCATTAATTTGCTCCTAATTTTAGGTCCTCAAAACAAACATCTGATGCTTTATTTCTGAGTCGAGCTGCGCTGGACGTGTTGGAGAGAGAGCGCGGCTCCATGCACTCATCACCCTGAGTGCTGTAATATTTTATGGAGATGTGAGGAGCCCGAGAGAGTGAAATATGGCACCGTTAGTGTTTAAAAGGCTCCGGCAAAAAATGCACCTTGCGTCTGATTTGCTCACCGCGGAGAGATTGTTGGTTTTAAGAGGTTTTCAACGCGACGTGATTCACAATTTTGACTGTATTTCTTCAGGCTTTCAGGAGATGCAGCAGACGCGCGTTTTCCAATCCTGTAAATGGCCTTCTATGTCTAATTTATCCCCCTGTATTTTCCTCTGATTGTGTGCATTTATTTTATTATCCTATTTGAAGGTCTTTCTGAAATGATCACATATCGGATGAAAATAAATATCTATAAATATGTGAAGCAAAGCTGACAGAAGCGCTGCTCAGCCGCTGCAGCAGGTTAAATGTAGAGCAGATATGGAACTCATCCGGAGGGAGATCAATTACAGAAAGATTGGTACTTTCGTCCCCCCCCCCCCGCCCCCCTGCAGATCATCTGCAGCCAAAGATGAAAGCTGCCAGGCTGGCTCTCACTCCAAAACCCCTAATCACAATTTAACTCAATGAATGATTTGGATTTCTAGTTTAAAGCCTAAAACTCGATTTTGTTGTTTTGCATTAACGAAAATAATAATAATAATAATAATAATAATAATAATAATAATAATAATAATAATAATAATAATAATAATAATAATAATGTAGGACTTGATGTAATAAAGGTTCACATAAATATGCGCTTAATGTTTTTTAGGTGATGCACGGAGCCTAACGAACTGTTCGGCCCAAATAAACGGCAATTGTTGGAAGTTCTGCCGAACCACTGGTGCGTTTAGTTCCCGTCTCCCTGTCGGTCTGTCCTCACTAATATAGTAAAACATGCTAAATATGACAAAAGGTTTAAAGGGCTTTGCTGTCAAACCAAGAACACAGCGGCTTGATAATAATAATAATAATAATAATAATAATAATAATAATAATAATAATAATAATAATAATAATAATAATAATAATAATCAACAGGCGCCTTGATAATTTGATCAACGGCGCCCTCTGGTGGGGGCAATCTGAAACAGCTATGTTATGTCCGCGCTGCAGTGTTACAGTACTGTGGAGGGAAATTTGTGTTTTTATTTTTCATCCAAACAAAAAGTAATTTCATTTAAAAGAAATAAATTGTGATCATAACTTTTAGAATTGTAATGAAATACTTCATTTTTTAAATAAAAGTTTTGTCTAGAAAACTTTTCTTACCAAGAGAAAATGTTTTTCCTCAGTATTACCTTTAAATAAAATCAAGTGCAACCAGTCAAAATAACAAGTCTCTACATGTGTGTAATTTAGTATAAATCCAGCAGTTCTGTGAATACCCCAGAGGTTTATTAGGGAACATCCAAAATAATGTGTGCGGTGGGAATCTAACACAGCATATAACCCTGAACAAACAATCCCCATAGTGGCACACAGCAGTGGCAGCATCATGCTATGGGGATGCTTTTCTTCAGCAGGTGGAGGGAAGCTGGTCAGAGAAGATGGGAAAATGGATGGAGCTAAATGCAGAGAAATCCTGAAAGAAAACCTGTTGGTGGTGGCAAAAGCCAGGGGATGAGGTTCACCGTCCAGCAGGAGAACGACCTCAAGCATACAACCGGAAGTACAATTGAAGTGTTTAGAAGTGTGAGAGTGGCCTAGTCAAAGTCCAGACCTAAATCTAACTGGAAATCTGTAGTAAGACTTGAAAATTTATGATAATAGACTTCTTTGCAAATAGCAAAGGGTTCAGGGCAGAAATTTCAAATGTATGAAAATGGTAGAGACAAATCTCAAAAGTCTTGCAGATGTGATAGCACTGAGAGGTAATTTTATATCTGTTGTAGATACAAAAGCACAACCCCTGGCATGATTTTGGATCAGGATTCTTTACTGTTAGCACCACCATGGGCCCATGGTCTTGTTTCTTCTGTAGCAGCCCCCAAACAGTCAGAGAAAAGATTCTAGGATTTTCCTTCTTTCACCTAAGGAATATCGCCAAAATCTGAAATATGCTGTCCAGGAGTGATGCTGAAAAACTACTTTATTCATTTGTTACTTCAGAGCTTGAAAACTTTAATTCTTTACTATCAGGAAGTCCACAAAATGTAGTTAAAAGCCTTCAGCTGATCCAAAACGCTGCAGAAAGAGTTCTGATGAAAACTAAAAAGAGAGATCATATTTCTCCTATTTTAGCTTCCCTTCATTGGCTCCCTGTTAAATCCAGATTATAATCTCAGATTCTCACATATAAAGACCTTAATAATCAGCTCCATCATCCATCAGAGATCTTATTGTTCCAGATGTTCCTAACAGAGCACTTCACTCTCAGACTGCAGGTTTACTGCTGGTTCCTAGAGTTTCTAGAAGTAGAATGGGAGGCCTTTCTACTTTCTAATGGGAGCCTGATAATTAGTTATCAGGCTCCTCTTCTCTGGAACCAGCTCCCAGTTTTAGTCCGTGAGGCAGACACCCTGTCTACTTTTAAGACTGGGTTTAAAACTTTCCTTATTGATAAAGCTTATAGTTAAAAACAGAGTAATGTTTGCTCAGTCACGGGATGAGGGGAAGGTAGAGTGTCCAGCCCTATCCATCAGGTGTGTGGGCTAGAAAGACGGTTCTCCTTGGCTCTGTCCCTCTCATGCCTCATTCTAAGGGGTTATGTTATCCTGAGCTATCACTGTGGTTATTCTGCTACAGGCTTAGGCTGCTGGAGGTCAAATTGACCACTTTTCCTCACTCTGCTACTTTCTTCTTCCACCCATCTCTAGTTTGCATTATTTGCTGTTATTTCAGTTATTAATTTTTTTCTCTCAGTCTTTTCTCTCCATAGAAGCTTCACCTGCTCTAGCATTCTGTTTAGCTGTGGTACCTTCCTGCAGGGGGCCATCGGCTGAGATAATGCTGCCAACAACTAAACGTTCTCCCTCCCTGCTACTAACTTTTTTTACTACTCATTAACATAGAAAGTGCTCCTGGCCACTTATACTGAGCCAGGTCCTGGTTCTCCTAGAGGTTTCTTCCTGTTAAAGGGGAGTTTTTCCTCTCTACTGTTGCTACATGCATGCTCAGTATGAGGGATTGCTGAAAAGTTAGTGACATAACGCAAGTGGTTGTCTGCTGTCACTATATGCTTGTCCAGGAGGAATGAATCCTGCAAGTCAACGACTCGATTCAATCTGCTAGGTTTCCTTAGACAGAAAACTTTTTAATGTAATTTGAATAATAAACTGAGCTTAATGCACTGTTTGACAACGAGGATCAATCAGAATGTATGTATTATTGAACTGAAATGAATTTGAAATTGATTGAATTGATTGAAGTGCCTCAAGATGACATGAGCTGTGAACTGGCACAATATAAATAAATTGAACTGAACCGAAAACAAGTAGACTTGTTTTTTTTATTTTATTTTATTTTTTTTTTTTACCATGACTGTGTTGAAATGACTTTCAGTAGTTGCTATATTATGTTATTTATCGGTTTGCTCCGATTAAGTGGTGTCTGTCAGGATGATCTAAATAACAAGTGTCCTTTAACCTGTCAAAGCACTAGATGGCGACCTGCAACCAGAACATGACCCGGTACCTCTCAGTGGGCTGAGATGAGATCATCATACAGGCAGCCTGAGAGGAAGGCGCCAATCAATGAAGACTTATTGTCGACTGAATCACTTCACAATCACTTGAATTGATAGAATAACAATTAGATTGTGGTAGTAAACCTAACACATTCTTGTTAAACTCAAGTCACAATTTAAATTTTATATAAAAATACATTAGATATTACTATATCAAACATATAAAACAAATTTGAAATGCCTGCAATACATTTTTGATAGAAGTTTGTAAAGTGTATCTATTTATTGAAGTAGGCACAAAGATCTTAAAAAGCAACACATCATGTCTCAATCTAAACTAACTGAAAAACAGGTAACAAAGCAATGTCATTACAGTCTATCGCTCCTGAGAAGGATAACAGAAACACTTTTACGGCTTTGGGACAACAGTGAACCACGGTTAAAACCATTTTTTTAAATAAAGAACAATGAAGAAGCTTCCCAAGAGTGGCCAGCTGACCAAAATTACTCAGAGAGCACACGGACCACCCAAAAAATAAGGTTTTTGGAATGGTCTAGTCAAAGTCTGGACTTAAGTCGATTTAAGATGCTATGGTGTACATTTAAACATTTTTGAAAATCATCCAAGGTGGCTGTGCGAGAACAATTTCAGGTCAAAGTTTTCCCACAGTGATGTAAAAGACTCATTACCAGCCATCATAGACACCTGATGGCAGATGTTGTTGCCAAAGGTGGCACTTCCAGTTATCAGGTTAAGGAGGGAGTTGCTTTTTACACAAGGCCAGGTTGGTTTGATTGATTAGTTTGCATAATTTCATCTTGTCTGACCATAAAACCTGTCTCCAGAAAGGATCTGGCATTTCCCCACAGAAAGCTGCAGATTTCAGAGGCGCTTGAAGGTGATGACTTTGGAACAGGAGCTTTTATCTTGGTCAGATCTGCCTCCATTCATGGTGAGACTGGGTCAAATGGTTCAACAGGCCAAGTTAATGAATGTCAAATATGGCAGGGAACATTTTCATATTCCATGGTTACTCTAAAAAACTTTCTTTCTCTCCTTTTATTAATTTCTTTTTTGCAATACCAAATAAATTTGAACAGACTGTCAAAATCAAAAACTGTTTGAAGTTATAGGAGACGAGGGAGGATATTTGAATCTAAATCAGGATGATTTAACTAAACTAACTCTTTTGATGGACACATAGATGTATTTTTTGGTTTTGCTGTACATCTGAATGGTGTATGATTTAATTTGCATGCAGGAGCTTTCTTTTAGGTCAACTACATGCAACGCCTGCTCTGGATTCGATGCAAAAGGTCAGTGTGTTCATCCAGAGCTCTTCATGTTGCCAGTTTAACCCCTCAGGTGCTCCAAATTTCTCTCCTTTCGTACTATGAAGTACGCTGGAATCAGTCTCCAAAGTCTTATTTGGAGAACACACAGCGTCTGTAACGTTGTGGATTGAGACTAACGCCAGCAAAGACTGTAGACTCAGATCAAAGATGTTCATCTATGTGTTGTCATTTTCCCTCCCATGCATTGGGGTCCATATAGAGCTGCATCAGCGTACCGATCATGGAGCAATAACCTGGGGGACCAGAGGGAAATGAATGTGCTGGGTGCTGCTGTGATTGACTGGAAAGCTTGGAGAAACATTATTTCTGGCTGCATCCTCTGAATTTTTTGCTCTGCCAAAGTCAGGGTAAAACACAGATCCTAAAGATTACAAAGATCATCCAGGAATAAGCAATGCATACCTCATGCAGAGGCTTCGTGCTGAGTTAGGTTACTTTTTATTACTGTAAAAGCAACAACCACGTTTCTGAATATACAACGTGCTGCATGGTTAAATGCGGCGAGAACTATAATTAGGTTAGAGAAGACGGTGTCTCACACAACTGATAGCTCTACTGCAGCTGGGTGTATCTGGAGAAGAAAGCTAGCCAGCTACAGGTCTTGGGAAAAGTTCTTCCTGAGATTTGCCTGCTTAAGGAACCAGATCAGAGAATCAAACCAAGCCACGTGATTCTAAAAGGATTGTGGAATATTATTTTATGTACTAAAATTTCAGCTTGTCAGCATGAAAACATGATTTGTTAATGAACGATACTGAAGTGCCGTCCTCAAGATTGCAGACATCACCTTCGACACCCCCTCACAGGACACAGGACACTTGGAGGATTTTTGGTATCCCAGAAAACTCTTTTATTACAGTCTTATAATGTCATACAGAGATTTGTTGACATTAAGAAACAATTGTTTCAATTTAGCTCTGGAGATTGAGACAAACACGGAAGAAAGTTAATTTTGTGTCTGGTGAAGCATTTCTGTGTTCTGTGTTGTACGTTCTGGATCATCCTCCATCTACCATTCCCACTGACAACACATTTTCAGTTTTCTGGCAGATTTTGACAGTTTATGTATGTAAGACTTCCTGTTGTTTCAAAGAGTTCCCTAATGCTATTTACTCTAGCAAGGCTCCCAACTCCTTTGGAAGAGAAACAGACCCACAGCATCACAGAATTACTTTGATCAATATTGCTCTGCCTGTATTTTCTGGTAGCTATTTTCTCCCTTGGGCTGCACAGCTGCACGGTTGGTAGATTTGTTGCCTTGCAGCAAGAAAGTCCTGGGTTCAAATCACAGCCTGGAGTCTTTCTACGTAGAATTTGCATGTTCTCCCTGTGCATGCTGGGGTTTTCTCCAGGTACTCCGGCTTCCTCCCACAGTCCAAAAACATGACTGTTAGGTTAGCTGGTCTTTCTAAATTGTCCGTAGGTGTGAAAGTGTGTGTTTATGGTTGTTTATTCTGTGTTGTCTTGTGATGGACTGGTAAACTGTCCAGGGTGCTGTTGGAGACAGGCACCAGCCCCCCTATGACCCTGCATGGATAAGCAGGTTTAGACAGAAACAGAAAACTTAGAAGAAACAGCAGCATTTTAAACTGCATCCTCATGCACTTTGTTACAAGCAGCCTGTCTTGTAAGAAAACTTTGACATATACCGAAGACAAAACAGTTTGACTGATTTATTAGCTTTTCAGAAAGGATCTTGTTGATGCAAACAGGTATTCATCTTGCTATGTGGTTTTTCTGTTTGTATCTATTCGGTTTTGCAATTTGACTTTTGCCCCTTAAGTCTAAGAATAACCATCTGGTGCAACCTCCAGTTACATGGCTGCTCTGAAAGACCATCGTTTCCTTTGATTTCCACACTCAGGAGTTTGTGATCCAAACAGGACAAGAATCCCTTTGTTGCTTTGGCAGTGAACTTATTGGACCCTAATATGAATGTCGTGACTGCATAAAGGTTGTCACACTACTCAACATCCAGGACGATGTAAATTTGACCTGATTGGCTCACATCCTGTTTGCTATCAGGTCCTGACACATCTGCAGACATCTGTGTGTGCTGCCTCTGGCTGTAAAGATATAGAGCTATGCTTTCCATGTGGGTGTTTGTGTTGGAGCTTACACTGCCCAGGGTCCAGCACTTTGCAGCAGACAAACGTTTTTCAGCATGAAATCTCCAGGGAAGTCTCCAGTTTCCAGCATTAATGTCCAAGTGACAAGGGATCCAGACTGTTCCTGGCCATGTCATTCACTCATTCTGCCTTTCCTGAGGAAAAGGTTGAGCGATCTTTGCTCAGTGGACAGAGGCATTATCGTCCTGAAGCATGACTTCTTACTTTGGATTGATGGAATAAAAAAAAAATGGAACCTGTCCATTTCCTGCCGATGTCTGCCATCTGCCCTGCTTTTTTATCTGACATGCATTCCCATATCATTGATGACGTTTCTATGTTCTCCCTGTGCATGCCTTGGTTTTCACCAGGTACTCTGGCTTCCTCCCAAAGTCCAAAAACATTACTGTCTATCCCTCTAAATTACCCTTAGTTATGAGTGTGAGCGTGCATGGTCGTATGTAACCTTGTGGTGGACTGGCAACATGTCCAACCTGAGGCTGTGTAAGGAGCAGTATGTGCAAAAAATGGAAGGATGGATTATAATTATTAAGCATTATTTTCTTTGTCATCAGAGGTTCATAACATGAATGTCTGACCTGACATAATATAGAATAAAGGTTTTTGCCCAGAATATCAATTTTTAGGGCTATTGTCTTGAACATTTGATTAGCTGATGAACTGGATGTTTCATTTTAAACATACTTTTCAACAACTGGTATCTCTATTGGTTTTGTCTCTTCTGTTTCTTCTTGTTGCATTTTTAAGCTCCGCTAACAACTTTTGTCCGTTTACTTCAAACTTGTAGCTACAAAACACTTTGTTACAAACACCCTGGGAGTTGCATTGACTCCTATTCCTTCCAAAAAGGTGAGATTGCAGCTTTAGGGAGAAGTGACATGCAGTTGAAGCTGTTAAGACTTGTGCAGGTATTTGTAAAGCATGTGATCTCAGGGAAGCATCAGACATAGAGCTTCTCTGAGAAGATCTCTATTCAAGCTGCACAAGACGAAACACCTGTCGAGGATCGGCTGAGGAGTGAAAGAGCCTTAAATTCCTACTTCACAGCAAAGTAGTTCTTCCCTCTGAGAACTGCTGGTCTCAGGCACCTGCCTCAGCTGCTTGAAAGCACTCAAAGAAACCATTTTCGCTGAGAACCATTCACTGGATTTCCTGCATGACCCAAACTCTAAAAAAAAAAAAAAAAAACAAAAAAAAAAAAAACACCTGCTGAGATTTCACAATAATTCAGATACTCAACCATAACAGCTATTATTATCAGAGCAGAGGTGGGATGGTAGCATTTATCATAAGTATTGACATCCTTGGTGAAGATGAATAGGCCCTTGTGCAGCAGCACAGTCTCACATTGAAACCCTCAGAACATTCAGGTGCATCTCAATGAATGTTCCTGAAATAGCTATGTATCTCAAATGTACATTCATTGAACACAAAGTGATATTTTTCAAGAGTTTATTTTTGTTAAATTTAAGGATTATGACTGCTAAGGAAAATTCTGAAAGAAAAGTATTATTATGGCCATATTATGGTTTATACAATAAAGGGAAAGACTGCTAAATTGATAGATGTCCAGCAAACAGTCCATCACACCCTTTATAAGAAAGGTAAACATATTGTTGAGAAAAACGCTGACTGTTAAAAATAATGTATCCAAGCATATTAATGAGAAGCTGAGTGGAAGGAAAAAGCAGCCACAGCTTTGTCAGAATGTGGACAGTCTGTTTGAAGTGCAGTGTGAAGTTTCCACAGCCAGTGATGGTTTGGGGTACCATGCCATCTGCCGGTTCATTATCTTCATGCTTCCTTCTGCTGACAAGCTTTGTTGAGATGGTGATTTCATTTTTCCAGCAGGATTTGATACCAGCCCACACTGCTAAAGGTACCAGTGCCTGCTTTAATGACCCATGGTGTCACTGTGACTGACTAGTCAGCAAACTGAGACCAGAACCAACACTGCAAACAAGCCTATAAGGTCTCTATTAGAACAACCTGGGTTTCCTGAACACCTCACCAGGTACACAGCCTGATTACCTCCATACCATGCTGCATTGATACAGTAATTCATGCAAAAGGAACCCCAACCAATTATCAGAGGCCAGTCTTTCTGTATTAAAAATCTACTTACAAATTTTTATAATTTTGTGTGAAAACAATTTTTTTCCTCATCTGCTGTAAACCATAACACTCAAAATCATGTACAAAGTCACTCTGCCTGCAGAATGCAGGTATGATGTAGATGTTGCCCTGATAAGGCACCTGAATCAAATCCACTCGCAGGTTTCTGCAGAGCTGAGGAGGTAATTCAGTAATTTGTGTTGGAGCAATGACACACCTGAAACATGCCAGCACCAGCCCTTGAAGACTGGAGTTGAACTTCCCTTATAAAAATGATCAGAAATAATTGCTTGATATTTATTGCTCTATTTGTATTAAGTCTTCAGAATTAACGACATTCAACTTTTGAACTGATTAAAACATGCTGTAACACATTTGTTATGTTCTTTACTGTTTGTTTTATGAGTGACATGTTCCTTTTTCAAGCCCAGTTCAACCATGTAGGCTAAAATAAACAGCAGGGTTGTTCAATGTCATGACTGAAAAGTTGCTTTGAATTCATAAGATATTCAGTAAAACTGCTGACTATGAGAAACTCCATGTTCTGCATTAATAAGGGTGAGTAATTCTCTACCTGTTTCTGTTTTCGAAGGTAAATCTTAGATCCCTTGGCAGGTTTTAAGTGACCTCTTGTCTGTTAAAGGGATCCATAACTAGTTGAACATGTTGGCCTAAATATGTTGTAATTTTCGTAATAACCTAAATGTTGTTGTTTGTGATACATAAAAACTCATAATTACTTCAAGAATTGTATATCTTTATTATATTTTTCACCAACGGAGGACGCCCTTTATTCACTTGCGCAATGCATGCTGAGCCGATGACACGGATAGGTTCAAGTGGACTACAGTCTATAAACAAAACGCAAGAAGTCGAGGTTGTGAAGACTGACGAGAGCAGCCCACAATATATCTGGATTGAGGCAAACTGCCTCAGAGTTTTCATTTACTGTTATATACGAGATATCTGTTGAAACAAAGAGGCGTGATCGTCTTCTACTGTTCGCTACATTAGCTAGAGCTAACACCATTAGCAAGCTCTAACACTATTAGCTGGAGCTAACGCAAAGTCAAAATGAATGGCTGTTTAAAGTGAAAATGAAGCATCTTTAAGTCTTTGTAACACAACATTCTAATGTATTTGAGAAAATGTTTTGATCCCAATGCTTACCGTAAAAAGCTTGAGTTAGAAAATGGAGATCTTTGCAGCATACTGTCAGATTGCCATTTCCAAGCAGCAGCTGCACAAACACCAGCTTTTTTGGCTGAATCTCTCCTCTTCCTTTGGTCCTCCTCATCTTCATTTCCCCTTATCATTTCTCCGTTGTCTTCTGTTTTAACATGTTCCGGTTCTGAAAGGGCTGAATGTTACTTATTGCACAAAAATTACTATTCCAACTGTGAACGGAGCGCTAGCTCATCCAGTTCGTCATCTACCTAGAATGCATTGAAGCGTAAACAATATGACAACATCCATGTGACAATGTTTTATTTAAATTTATAAAACTAAATTGCCTACAGTAGTTTAAATGTATAGTTTTTACATCAAAAATAAATGTTTCTCAAATAAATAGTATTATTACAACTAATCATGGATCCCTTTAAGGAATGAGCCCAATTTCACTCACTTGTTTGCACCCTCAGTATTTCTGCCGCCAAGACTTCCAGTTCCTCTGCTTGTTCACACCCACTGTGTCAGTTTTGGTTTTTGCTTTCCATCAAGTAGTCATTACCTTTTACCTATTTTGCATTATTTCCTTTATTTCTTGGATTTGCCTGTGTGTGGATACTTGTGTCTTACCTTTTTCATTGTGTACAATGGTATTGAACCGAAACGAGCTGAAAAGCAACCCAATCTAAGGAAAAACATAGAAAAAGGTCCAGTACACAAAAAACTTTGGCTTGAGTCAAGTCGGGATGACTTGAAACTTCTGAAAACTACCATAGATGGACATGTTTCGCATGTCACCGTGTCCCCGAGGACTCAACATGTTGACATGAAATTCCTTAGACACAGTTAAGAGTATTGAATTGGACTTCTGTGGATTAACAGTTGTGTACAGTGGGACTATAAAGAGTTGGGCAGTAAATCTGAATCATGTGAACATTAAAGCAGATGAGACAGGCTCGCGCTTCAAAAACTGTTGGGGCGTTACTGAGAAAGAAAAGAAAGTGGAAATCTGAAGGGATTCGACTGCTGAGGCATCAGAGGAAGATTGAACAGGGTAAAAGTGATTAGGACCATAACATTAAAAGGTTCCTACAACTGAGAGGCAGAAATGATTTAGTCACAACAGCGAAATGATCACAGACCTCCCCCCCTTCACCCTCTCCTACAGTGTCTGGATTGAAGGTGTTTTGATGTAACTTTGTTCGCCTGCTGAGAATTGGAAATTAGATATCTGTCGATTGTGAAAGATTAACCTTTCCCTAAAATGTTATTGCCTTGGAAAAAATGTGGTTTAGAGTTATCTGAAAGTTCATTTGTCAGTGATTTTCAGCAAATGATGTCTGTGTCCTTTTGGTGAGACAGTTTGAAACTCAACGGGAAAGAAAAACATTGCTTGTCTGGGAAGGAGGATTTCATTGATTTAGAAGAACATAGAACATAGCTGGTCAATAAAAGGAGACTTTAACAGCAACTAGGGAATTGAGTCCTATATGTACAGTAGGAGGGCACAGAATGTGGCTGTTAGGAGGAGATGCAGAGGTAAGGATGTGGAGGGGCAAGGCAGGGGTGCCCATGAAGCGCCACGCGCTGCTTACTGCTCTCATAACCATAGTCTGCAAAGAGATTAATGTAACGCATTCTGTTAGGCAGATATCAAGGGTACAGTCTGGGCCGTCTTCAAGATCTGGCGCGCACACAGGGTCAGACTGATTGATTGCTCTGACACCCATAGTTCGCTGCTGCTAGGGTTCTCCCACCTCTTATGCTGCTCGAAGGTCTCGGCAGCCGTCTCGCTTTGGACTTTTCTAACAAATAAAAAATAAAAAAAAAAAACCCCACAAAACTCTGCGGACATTTGTCAAGGAGGGTCTGTTGATGTCAGCTTTCCTTGGCTGCCTGTCGGTTCGCTGTGGCTGGCTGTTGTTGATGACAAAGCAAATAAAAAGTGAGAGAATTAGAAGCACATGAAGCATAAGGAGTTCATCCAGATGAAGACAAATGAGTGGCCGGGTGCGAGAGTGCTAAGATTTTAGGCCAGGATTTACAGTCTTCCAAACGTCAGGGTTAATTTCAAAAACAATGCACACAGTAAGCAAAGCTAAATGGTTTAACTATTGTTTTCAAATGGGATTTAAATGTTTCAGTGATTGCTTGCACAATGGAAGGTAGATGGCCACACTGGGGGGGTTACTGTAGTTGCCCCTCAGGAGGGCAGAGCCACATTCTTCCACATTCTGTCGGACAACTCATTTGCTCCCTAATGGAGATGAACTGGTTGAAGCATTCAGCAGCAGAGTAAGGAGGGGAAGGCTGCCTCTCATCACTGTTGGATTTCATTACATTCATCGCTGCACGTCACAAGACTTGACAGGGTTGTTGAGAATTGCTGCCAGAGTAGAAACGTCATGTCAGGCTTCAAATGAAGACATATGGTCTTGGTAAAAGGAAAGCACACTGGTTCATTTCTATAGTTTCACACATAGAGACAGTTTATTTAAATCTAGCCTCAAGTGTACAAAAACACAAAGAGTCCACGCTAGATTTATTTATGAAATAAAGATAAAACCAGAAGAGCGGTCTGTGGCATGCAGTGGCTTGCAAGCACATTTGGATCAGTTTATTTCATTGGATATTGTTTGATAGACCAACAAAAAGTATAACATAATTAAGAATGGAAGGAAAAGGATTCATAGTTTTCAACATTTTTTCACAAATAAAAATCTGAACGTGGCTGATGACCTGTTGATGATCCAGTTTGGACCAAAGCTTCATCTGTCAGACAGATGGCCTCACATTTGACTCCAGAAAACTTCATGCAGAAATAGATACAATAAGTGCAAGCTGCTGAGGTTCCGCATAAACTCTTCATCACTCTTCCACTGCCGTGCTTGACAGTTGGTGTTTGTGCTGATCTCCTGTGTCTGGTTTTCTCCAAATACAGTGCTAAGCATTACTGTTAGAAACATCATGATTGTCTAAAGCAGTTGCTCCATTAATATTCTGGTTCTTTTTGGTAAACTTTGTTAACCTAAGCTGTGCCACGCAGTTCTTTTCAGAGAGATGGATAGATAGACTTCATTATGTCCCAGAGGTGACAGAAATTCTCCTTTGACAGGGCTTTGTTCAAAAACACATACAATCAAGGATAAATCAAAATAAAAACTGAACTAAATAATAAAATATAAACCACATTTGTACAAAAAAAACACCCAAATGTAAAGAATCAAATGCAGACTTATTTTAGAAGGAACACTGCAGAGGAGAACAACATAGCGCCTCCCTGAGAAAGGAAGTTGAAAAACCGGCGCAGGGAATGTGTCCGCTGTGATCTGAGCAGCTTTCCTGATCTGTACAGCTCAGACAGTGAGCTTTGTACAGTGTACAGTGAGACAGTGAACTGAACCAGTGATTTTTCTGGCCTGGTTGCCAATGCTGGATAGTTTTGCTTTGTGTTCCATTGTCATGAAACTATACCAGGAGGAAATATTTATCATCAGGATGGGTGATAAATGAGAAGAGGCCTCTATCATGAACTTTAAAACTGAATGTGCCTGTAGGGGCCTGTAGAGTATGTTGAGTGGTAAATTTTCCTGTTCTCCAACTCCGAGAGTTGTGAATAATATTTCCCACCATTGAATGGTGGACTTCAATTTTTATGTACGGGGCCGTATAACCTTTCCCAGATTGATGGAAGACAACAGAAGCATCTCTAAGCTTATTGCTGATGTTCCATCTGGACATTGTGTTTGTGCACACCTGTATGCTAAAGAGCTGAAGGGTAGGGGAGGCATTTATTATATCACTGATTGTGAAACATTTCTTATCATAATAAGAAGTTTGACTTTTTGGGACAATGATAAATTCCACTTATTGATATTTTTTTTTTTTTAAATCCCAAAACGATAGTATTGGCAGAATTGCTATTTTTTTTTTACTATATTCTATTAGCATCAATGAATATCAATAAATTACAAAATATGATTAAATGTAGTTACTGTGTGCAGTTTAGTCATATAAACTGCACTTCTTAAGCCTTTCAAAAAGATAAGTTTTCAAGAGCAACATTTGTGTTTTTGGGGCTGTGGATGCTGTGCAAAGAAGTGATAAAAAGTTTTTTATCATCACTTTTATCGTTATCACAATCCTACCACAAGATATTATGATGAAATTTTGAGTCCATCCCACCTGTAGGTAACATAGCTTTTGCTTTTAAAGGGGTGATCACACTAATGATGATGCCTTCTATTTTTAACCCTATTTAATCAATATGGGTGCACTTAGCTTTTGTCATTTTGGCAAGATTGCTGTTTTTATCTAATGATATTTACAACTGAAAGAATTAAAAGAGGGTGTAATTTCTTTTCACCGTGACTACATAAGCTAGCAGGGGGAAAAAACCTTTTCATCTGAATTGTATATTTAAATAATTATGGGTCGTGGGATCTTATCAACATGTTTTTAGTTTTTGCAAATCAGTGCTGCAAATGAGCACATTTTATGCACACTTCTTCTGTTTGCAAAGTCATTAGCTTTCATGAGGAGTCATGGTTAGTTGATAGGAGGTTTTTGTGAGCAGCATAAGAGATGATGATAACAATCCCTTTCAAGGACACAAACCTGTTCTCTGATGTTCTCATTACCTTTGATCTCTGACTGAGCTCATGTGTGATCTCATGGTGAATGAAGAGAAAATTTCAGAATGGGAGGATTGTTCATAAGTGTGGACCAAAATGAGGCCATAACCACATCCGTCATGTCTGATGGGTAAATCTCTAATCATAAAAATGGTTACAAATGAAGGCATTGTTCAAAGACATGGACTACGCAACCATTCAGACTAATTTCTAGCCTCAGCTGCAGAACTGATTGGGAGAGTAAAAGCGGGATGAGATTGTGACCAAACGGTGACCCAATTTCCTTTCAGCCTCTTTCTGTGACTTTTAGTGTCACAGAAAAGTGACACTAAAAGTGTCACTTTTCTGTGACACTTTTACTTACTTTCTTTCAGAGCTGAAAGAAAGTAAAAAAAAAAAAAATAAATAAATCCATCCAGCTGCAGTATTTTAATAGAAATATGCTCAACTTTACCAGTGAAGACAATGCATGCTTGGAATACATACAGAATAATTTAATAAAGATACAGTGTCAGCAAAAAACAAAGCCTTATTAGTTTCCATCACAGATCCAGAACATGCTGCCATCCTTCAGAGTTCTGTTCATCCATCTGTTGTGAAAACCCATCAAAATCAGATCTAGAAATTGATGCCAGTCAGCACATTAATGCAAGGACAATGAAAACAATGAAATATTCACAACTTGGCACCTGCTGCTGACTTGTTTGTTTGACTTTTATGCATTTACTTTCCAGGCATTTATCTCTTTCCTACATTCATGGTGCAAAACAATACATAGTAAACTAAATCCAAGATGTCAAAAATCACTCCACTATCTTAAATAAAAGAGATATTAAACATAGATACTAGGCAAATACACATTAACCTACTATTTAACCTCCTTCCACATTTTTTCATGCAAAACATACAACATACTATGATGAATTATATAAATACAACTATAAATACAACAATATGAAACTTTCAAGCAATTTTCTTTCTATAATTTAGACCTAAGATTATGATTTCCAAACACACATGGAATGCACCATAATGCTAGATTGTTGTTAAATTTGGTTCCAGCTGTCTGTTCCTCCTTTATATATTAAAACTACAGATAATATTTAAATTAGGATCCTTTCTTACAAAAAACCTTTTCTTTTTGCTGTTGTTATATATTTTTAAACTTGATAATATGCTTTGAGTTGAGCTGCTACATCTGTCAGCCTCCACAAGAGGCAGCCGCTGCAGCCGCTCCTACACACACACTTCCTATGCTAATGGTTGTCACAGCTTGTTTACATTGCCACTGAGTAGAGTGTGTTGCATCAGGTTTAACACAAGGGCTTCTGTTTCAGGAGCTCTCAGTCACATTGTCTTAAATTGAATTGTAGCTCTAAATTAACGCCACTAAAGTATTTAGAAAGCTCAGAAAATTGACCTTAAAGCTGCAGTATGTAATCTTTAAAAAAAATATATGTTTTTACATATTTGTTAAAACTGTCACCATGTTGAGACAGCATGTTATGAGACAGATAATCTGTGAAAAGATCGATCTCCTCCATCTCCTCCCTGAGCTATTAATGCTGTCTGAAGAAATGCACCGCTCCCGAATCGTTCTGACCAAAACCAACCAATCAGAGACCGGAGGAGGGTCTTAGCGCTGTCAGTCAACTTCATTTACTCGCTGATTAATGTGCTAATGGCAGAGAAACAACTTACCATGACAGGAAAACCATTATCTGTCGTTGTCAGTGGCCATGATAACTGGCCTAAGCTTTCAAAACAATCTCTGCAAGCTGGGAGTAGGAGGGGGGAGCAGTGCCACACAGACAGTGACTGACAGCGCTAAAACCCGCCTTCTGGCTCTGATTAATTGTTTCGAGATAGCACTGGGAGCACTGGAAGAAGGCAGAGGAGCTTGATTTTTTCATAGATTATCTGTCGCATACCTTTCATGACATAGTGACAGTTTCAACGAATATGTGAATATGTAGAACAATATATATTTTTTAAAAAGTTACACACTGCAGCTTTAAGAAACAAATTAATGAACCCTGCTGACAGATAAAAAACTTGTTTGGGAAAATTCACTAAAAATATGTCCACAAATGTGCACATATGCCACATCCACATTTTTTTAATCATTATCTGAAGTTAAATCAGATAAATCTTCCCTTATTTTAGGTTAGTTGGAATGAGCAAAAGTACTTGTATTTGCTTAATCCCACAATAATGACAGAAAAAATGTCAGATTTTTTTTTATTAAGGTCTTCAAAATCAGAAGTTTACATACATTTCCTCAGTATTTGGTAGCATTACCTTTGAACTGTGTGACTTGGGTCAGACGTTTTGGGTTTCCTTCCACAAGCTTCCTCCAGACAGAACTGGTGTACCTTAGTAAAGTCCGTAGGCTGCCTCGCTCACATGCGCCTTTGCAGATATGCCCACAAATTCTCAATAAGACTGAGCTACCCCTATGAAAATTTTCTGGGGGCGCCAATGCTCTCTTGTGAATTTTGAGATTTTTCAAACCAAACTGAAGATATACAGGTTGGAGTTGCTCAACCAGAGTTGTAGTAAATAGATGGCAACAATTTATTGAAGTTTTTGAAGTTATTTTTGCACTTCCCAGTAAATATATTGACCTGAGAGTCATACCAAAGCTGTCTTCAATTGCTGTTTGAAGCAGTCAATCAGACGTCAGGGTCTATAGAAGCTGCCCTAATCCTGCCCACTGAGTTTGAGGGGTGAAGTTGACAGTTTAAATTAATTTATGATGTGCTTCAGCACAGGTACATGAAATTATGTATTAAATCATTAAATAATTATATCTAGTTTATTTATAAATTATTTCTGTATTTAACAGTTTTATTAAATTAATGACACATTTAAATTATTTCATAAGTTATTTATGTATTTATTTATTGTAATTTGGCACTCTCCACTTTCCATAGTCTTATTAAGCATTAAATAAAGTGACTCACAAAGGAACGATATTATTAATCAGGTCTATCATATTCTGTGCAAATTTTTATTTAAAAAAATAACAGTAGAATTTGTGTGGGTTCCAGCACATGTGGGAGAGGAGGGTAATGAAGGGGTAGACATTCTTGCTAAATCTAAAAATGTTGATCATCAAATTTGATTAAGTAAAACTGAAATGATAATAAGTATGTTCAGAAAATCTGTCAAGAAAACTGGTACATAACTAATACAGGAAGACACTAAAAAAACATTCAGAAAAATGTCGGAGACACAATGAAAACAGGAAGAAACAGGAGTCAGAATAGGGCACATAGGCCTTAATAAATCACTTAAAGTAATTGGTAAACATGCAACAGGACTATATGAGAGTTGCAATCTGCCTGAAACAGTATTAAAATAGGTTTACACGAAAACACACACACACACACACACACACACACACACACACACACACACATATTTTATATATATATATATATATATATATATATATATATATATATATATATATATATATATATATATATATATATATATATATATATTTTTTTTTTTTTTTTTTTTTTTTTTTTTTTTTTTGACAGAATTTTGGGGGTTTTAGATTGTTTGGGGTGGAAACTGTCAGATCTGGCAACCCTGCCGAACGGCGCCATGTTTGTTATTTGTGAGAGTGACGCGCATGCGGCATAGAGGGCCATAGAGCTTTGACGTCATCGTTTAAAATAAGGCGCGACACGAAACCGGCGTTCCTGAAGTTCATCCACTCTGTAACCCGGTATAAAATACGATCATTTCTGGTCTCTCAGGACGCCAGTTCGCATGGAGGCACAGCTTAATTTACTAAAAACTTTTGCGGACACACCTAAAATCATCTTGATGAGGACTAGGCCTTAATAATTTGGCGCTGGACGCAGCTGCTGGACTATCATGGTGTTGTGTGGGCGAGTAGGACGCTGGAACGCTATGTTTTGAGATCGCTGCTTTTGTTTTCAGGTAAGTTATTCTTCTGACACCTTACTCTAAGTTGTTTATGTTTTTCCTGATGAAGTTATGGAAGCCATTTTTGTGTGTGTCTGAACAGAGCAGCGGACATAAATGGCCCGAACTCGGCCTCGCAGCAGCTTCCTGTTAGGCCGCTGGCGTCGCTGAAATAGCTGAGAAACAAAAATGGCGTCAGGATTTAGCAGCAGATCGATGATGGACATTGTTGGATTACTACAATCAAGATGAGGATCCCTTCAATCAAGATGAGGATCCTCTACTCATCTAAAGGTAGGTCAAGCATTTCCGGGGACGATGGACCTAGAAGACGACAAAAGGTAGGAGCTGGTGCGGGTGATGATGATGTTGATGCAAACGCTGTTGATGAAGGCCAACGCCTCTGGCCTGTGCTGTGCTGTTTTGATTCTCTGCTGAGAGTCGACGTGTTAAATGAGCTGAGAAGGATTCTGCTGTGGTGAAAATCCTTCTGTTTTGAGGTTTTCTAAGCCGTTTGTGAAGTAGCGGCTGTGGTTATGTGATCTGTGAAGGTTTTGATGCAACTAGCATGTTGGAATCTGAAGTTCAAGGCTTAACATCAGTTGTGATGGGAAACAAAGATGGTTGCCAAGGCTTTGGCGAATACAGTTAGAAGGCTGCAGGAAGTCATTCAGTTTAGGCTCAGTAAAATATACCTTGATAAAACATCTAAATGTTATTGTTAAAGTGATGATTGAAAGTAATTGAAAAGGCTATATTGACTTAAATACGATTGAGCTGATGTTTTTGGGTTAAAATAAGGTCTTTTACTTGAATATCAGTGAAAAATTTCAGTATTTAAATCACAGAATTTCTTACCTATTTATTTATTTTTACATCTACTAAAATATTTAGTTTCAATCTGAATCTAAATATTTAAGAAACGGGTATCCATACTTATCAGTATCATGTACTATAGTTACAAATAATTCAATATTATCAGTGTTCAACAACAATGTAAAGTAAACGTGAAAACAGATAATTCAATTTAAATTTAAACCTGAGAACCAATAATTTTTGCTCCGGAAAACTTTGCGGCCTCTTGCGATTTCATATTTTCTGCAAGACGACGGTCAACGGAGCGATCTGCTGAACCTGCAGGTCATAGATCACAGAGGTAATGTGCCCACTGTTTTATCCAATGTCTGATTTTTAGAAGTAACCAACTCAAACTGAACCGCCCAAACTTGTACTTTGAAGCTGTCAGTTGGGGTTCTCCACATTATTTTCCCTTCAACCTGTCTGACTCAATTATAGAAAATGAGAAACTATTAAAGGAAACCTGACATACTGTCAGTTTTTTGTCCTACACGCTGGGGCTTTATTTATTTATTTCTCAGCTAAAACTTATGGCATAACAACCCAACCTGTACATTGCAGACAACAAGGCTTTTGTCTGTCTGTAAATAAATTTAAAAGGTGCTTTGCTAAAATAAAGTCCAGTCCCTACTACCTATCAGAGTAGTTGAGTGTAATTAAAGTATCAGGAGGATCACATTTTCTGTTTAGCTGTGGAATCTTCCTTCCTGCAGGGGGCCATCGGCTGAGCTACAGCTGCAAATAACTCCATGTTCTCCTTCTACAGATGATCCACTGGATCCTGTCTTTTAGTGTTTTTAACCTTGTATTTCAGTGTTTTTAACCCTGTCTTTCTCATAGACTGAGCTACTGGCTGATCTTTTGTTGCCACTAACTATTGTTTTATCCTTTCAGGCTTTAAAACCATCTCAGATTTATTCTGTTTAGCTGTTTCTCTCCTAGATAAAGCCACCAAAGGAGCTACTACTGCATTTAACTCTCTTTTCTCTAATTTCGAAAGTGCTCCTGCATCCTTTCTGTTTGTTTTTGTGTGTCTGTCTATTCTGTCTTCTCAATCCACCTGGGTGGTTGTGGCAGATGGGCGCTTGTACTGAGCCTGCTACTGGTTCTGCTGGAGGTTTCTTCCTGTTAAAGGGAAGTTTTTACTCTTTATTGTCACCACATGCATCCTCAGTATGAGGCAGTGCTTTAAAGTAAATGACTTGATGAAATCTGCTGGCTTACTTAGAAAACTTTTATCCAGTTTCAATAATAATAATGATGATTAATGCAATGATAACTTGGATCCCCCCCCTTTATTTTAGAAAGTGCCATGTATTTTGAATTGGTGCTGTATGAAGAAACAGAACTGATTGTCAAATGTGGAAAGCAGAGAAAGTGCATTACATTAATCAGCTACAGGAGCAAAATTCAAAAAGGAAAAGCATCAGTAAGAAACAAGAGGAACACATAACAACGAAACTGAAAGAAATGGAAAAGGAATGTTCTGATCCAGCATTGAGGTTTCAAGAACCTCTGTATCTAATAAACATCATGTGCCGTTGCTTCGTTATGACCAAGAGAGATAATTATTTTAAGATGCTACATCTCAAGCCTATCAGAGGATACATGAAGGCAAAAATAATAGGCTGGATTTGGAAATGAACAGGATGTTTGACATGCTTACATGGAAGAAGTTTTCTCACAACCTTCAGCTCAGGAGATGTGGATGGTAAATTTACTGGACAATATGAGGAAATGAAATAAAGACACTATTGGTACAACCACAATGCCACTGGTCTTTGGCAAACAAGAGAAATTCACTGCCAGGAAATGTGGTGTGCTACTTCCTATTGTCGGTCCTCAAGCCATTGAAGGCTTCAACGGTTGAGTTCAAGGAAACTGGTAACAAACAAGTACGGCAAACTGGACGAAGCACGTACATTGCTCATCGCAGGAAAAACACGGCAGGTTATACAAAACATGTGTTCTGATCTTGGATGCAGAAATGAGAACCCTCTAGTCTTTGAACAGATATGTGTATATAATCAATTATAAATGGATTCTAAATGGTCACCTGAAGAAAGTCAGCAATAATAAAAAAATAATAAAAAATAATAAAAAAACCCAAACAAAATAATGAAAAAACCAATAAAACAATAATGAAAAAAACAAAGAAAATAATAATGAAAAAAGACAAAATCATAAAAATTGAAAAAACCAAAATAATGCAAATAAAAAAACCCCAATCAGAATGATATAATTGAAAAAAACAAACAAAACAAAAATAAAAAAAACAAAAAAACCAACAAAAATGAAAAAAAAAAAAAAAATTAATAATGGAAAAAATTCCAACAAAATAATAAAAATAAAAAAAACTAATAAAACAAAAAATTTAAAATGGAAAAACAATTCAAAATAAAAAGACAACCCCCCTCCAAACAATAAGAAAAATGTCTAAGGGAATGTTTGGACATGTATCCAATAAACATGTGCCAAGAACGCACAATCAATATTAAAGTATTTAAAATATACTTACATAACACCACAACCCCACAACCAATACCCCCCAAAAACATTTAACCATCTCACCTACAACCACCCTCCATAAAAACCAATAAGCCTCATCAACCAATACAAAAAGCATTTAAACAACCCACCAACAACCAATGCACCCAACCAACATTTTAGGCCCACCAACAATAAAAAATTTAAATACCTCACCAGCGACCAATACGCTCCAACTAATAGCAACAAAAAACATTTAAATATCCAACAAACAACTTATACGCCCCACCAACAAACAATGCGCTCCACCACTAACCAATACACCCCACCAACAACAAACACCAAAAGAAATTAAATACCTCATCAATTAGCAATACAACTCAACCACAACCAATACACCGCACAAACAATTAATACCTAGAACAACAAACCTTTGAAATATCCCACAAACCCATACACAACGCCAAAAACTCATACGCCCCACCAACAACCAATACCAACAAAAAATTAAATACCCCACCAACAACCAGTACACTCCACCAACAACCAATGCAAAATCAAACTCTAAACCCCCAACACCAACCAATACACCCCACTAACTCATACCACAAAAATAATTAACCCCCCCCAAACCAGTACACCCCATTTAAGCATCCACCCAACAAAAAATACACCCCACCAACAACCAATTGCAAAAAACATTTAAACACCCCACCAACAACCATTATATCTTACCAACAACCAGTGTACCACATCAGCAACCAGTCCTCTCCACTAACAACAAAAATA
This sequence comes from Anableps anableps, assembly GCA_014839685.1. NCBI lineage: Eukaryota > Metazoa > Chordata > Actinopteri > Cyprinodontiformes > Anablepidae > Anableps > Anableps anableps. The sequence goes on along the minus strand of CM026076.1, from coordinate 5,988,559 downwards.
TAGGTTTAAAAAAAAAAAAAAAAACTTCAGATCACACTTAAAAACCCTTTTGATTAAAAAGATGTCTTTTTGTAATACTTATATTAATTTTTCCTCTCCGTGGGCTGCCACCTTATCGTGGTGGAGGGGTTTGAGTGTCCCTATGATCCAAGGAACTAAATTATCAGAGGTTTTATGCCCCTTGAAGGGTTAACCATGGCAAACATTTCCAAGGTGAGGGATCAGACTAAGCGCAGCCCAAAGACCCTTTACGACAAGAAATATAGATGGAAGCATTGTTCCCTTGCCCTGACGTGAGACCTCGGGGTCCCCTTCTGGAGTCAGGCCTGGAGGTGAGGTGCACTGGTAAGCACCTGGGGGCTGGACTTTTTTTCTCAGGGGGCCTGGCTGGGCACAGCCCGAACAGGAAATGGGGGTCCCCCTTCTCATGGGCTCCCAATTTGTAGGAGAGGGCAAAGGGTTGGGTGCTATGTGGAATAGGTGGTGGCTCTCGAGACATTAAATGCCATTATTTTACCTCTCGGCACTGATTTCACTGCCTCTCATAGAACAGATGCTGATGTTCCAGGTAGGTCATTCTCCACATGTGAAGCCCACTCTTCTTCAAGTAGGGGGGTGGAGGGAGTTGTTAAATTGACTTTCTTGATATCTATATCATGTCATAATGTCATCAAAAACATACCTGGAGTATTGCTTTGATTCTTTCATGCATGTCTGAGGAAATCTTGAACCTCCCAAGGCAGCCATTCGGGGATGCCTAAATGATTGCTGTCACAAAGCGCCACCTATTTCCACAGAGCTCCTCGGAGCTCAAGTCCCCAGCTGAGCTTCTCCCTCACAGAGCGCCTTTCCCCTGCACCCTCCCCACACAGCTCCACCAGACAGACTAATGGCAGCAGCAATTAGCAAATACCTGGTGGAACTGCACGTCTGCTGAACTTATCAAATGAACTACTTCTCCGTCCAACGCCCCTAAGTACAGTTGTAAACGGCATATTGGAGAAGCATTGTTGTGATGGCGTGCTGAAGGCGGAGTGTTGGAAAGAGTAAGTTACTAAAAGACAGTTTGTAAGTACAACTCTTGTTGTGAACATGTTTTTTTAAATCGTACCTACGCCTAAACCCTGTTGTTCTTGCTGGTTGAGTTGTCCCATTTTTCTAACATTGGTGATTTTGCAGGAAAGATATGCAAGCATAATCTTGAAAATGGTTTTATGCCATTTTTATAGTGCTGTTATAAATAGTTATTTTAGTCATCAAGTAATCTATTGGTTATTCTGACAATTAATTGAGTAATGGAATAAAAAATTTGGTAAAATAAATTTGTAAATTCTACCATAACAGCGGTATTAATATTGGATATCAATGTTGGCTCAAATTGTCATACGTTCATCCCTAACAATTACTTTTCTGTTGGGTATAAAATTAACCTGTAACAATAATAGCTAATTTTTTTTAAGTCAACCTGGACAAAACTTACATAAAAATCTGAAATTATATTCAATTTAATAATAAAAATATAAAAGAAGCAGACTGACAAAGACACTTAAAAAAAGAATACTCCAGTCTTTAGTTTATGTAATTTAATAGTTGAATTCTGACTTTCCACAGCCATTTGTAGCTTTATGAGAATTTTTGGTACTTTTGTCATAAACAGAAAAACGTTCCAGGTATGTACACGCCATGGTGCGCTCCGCCACCCATTTGTTGCGACCAAGATGGTATGAAATTTATTTTCTGGTTCAATCTTAAGGATAGATATAATATCTACTATAATACCTAATGCAGGTTTTGGCATAATGGCACTAAAAGTATCAGTAATGTTTTGTAGACCTATTTTCCGTACTTTATTTTTTATTTTTACATCATTTTATTTTTACAAAATATCAACTTCTCATCGAAGAAAAAGTATCCATCTTCTTTTTGAAAAAGTTAGATTTTTCCTTTTTTTTAAAACATAAAAACAGAAATAAAATGGTGGCTCTTTAAAAATGACAACTATCCTACATCATGTTATATACTATGCTGATGAAGAATTATGAGTTCTCTTTTTGAAATTGTTATGTAATATTGGTGGTTCTAAATGAGTTTTATTCAGCTGCACTGAGGGCAAAAATGTTTCTATTGGCCTTCAAAAAAATGTCAATGAATTTTGCTTTAGTTTCTGATCGTGACCCCCTGAATGGTTACATGCATAATTGCTAGTATTATTTGGAGTTGAGAGATTTCTTCTGTTTTTTTTTTTTTGTTTTTTGTTTTTTTTTTTTGTCCCTGATCCTGCTTTTAGGGATATAAAAAAGGTCAATGTTTCATCCACATAAACCTTGACTGGTTATGTTGTATTCTTTTACATGCTGAAAACAATGGAGTCCAGGTGAGGGTTTACGGTGGAAAACTCAGGAGTCCTAACAGAAATCAAACAGAACTCCTATTAATCTGCTCTTACTCACCCTCTGGGCCCCATGAGGCTTTTTCTTTACTAGCGCAGCTATGTATGCAGCTTTATATTGCCTGTTATCCCCATTTTACTGTAAAACGCTGTCATGGTTTAGATTGAATTTCCTCATCTAGGTGACCCTCTGTTATGGGAGCTGCAGATATGCTCCAGGAGCTCCACTCACGACATGCTCCCCTGAGGCTCCTGCTCACCACCCATTTAGTGATTCACTTTGGAAAAGCTGTCACTCCTAGGTGGGGGCTGGCGGGTGGGATGGTGCACTCCCAATCCTCTGCTCTCATGAATTCACATGAGGCTGGTGTGCTTGACTTTGCCTTGAAAAAAAGAACAGCCTGTATTCATCAGATAGACTCCAGCTTGAGGCGTATCTCCTCAGAGCTGCAACTCCAGCTCACCTCACTGCCATGACGTAGGGCTGGATAGCTGACTCATGTTAATCCACTAATTAAAATAGTACTTATTGGTACTGCTTGTTAAAGTATGTGTAAAAAAACAAAACAAAAAAAAAACTCAACACCATAATACACTCTCATAATCTACCAGTGAACAGTTTAGAAGAATCAAGTTTTTAATTTGAGAGCATTTATTGTGTGGAGTAATGCATTGATAAAGGCTTTATTTAAATGGGAAAGACAGACAAACATCTTGTTCAAGTAAGGAAGATGTATGTTGATCCTCAAAAGTCAGGAAATGGCCACATGAAAATAGCTGAACTTGCACAGTTAGAACAATAATGAAGTTTAAACATCTGAAAATGTGACACACAAGGTTGAGGGAGCACCAGTGTTTTTCTTGCCAGTGAGGATAGTGATAAGGGTGGAAAAAGTTCACTAGTGGAGAACCACAACAAAGAGAAGTCTCTTTGGGGTCACCAAGTCCCAGTGACAACCATTAGATGCCACATTGCAAACCAAGCAGTTGTTCCAGAAAAGCAAGCCTTTTCTGGTCCACTATCACACAAGTAAACGTGGAGTTAAGTAAACTCGACTGGAAAAGTAACTGATACAGTTTGCTTTGTGCAGATGAGACTAAACATCGACTTATTTGGCAACAAAAAAAGTACATCTGGAGTAAACAAAAGGATGAATATGTGGACTATTGAACGCACCTGAATATAAGCCGCACCCACTAACTTTTAAAAAATAAAATAAAAAAAGTACATATAGACCTCACTTGTCTAAAAGCCGCAGGTTTCCCTGTTGTAACATGAAATATTTACACAGAATATATTTTTAATTGTTTCATGAAATATGTACTGGTAACATGCACAATGTAAATGCTTTTTCTGAACAGTGCCTGTAACACGGCTGCTTAAAAAAAAAAAACCCCAAAAATCAAAAAAAAAAAAAAAAAAAAACCACTAGCCTACCAGAAAGTCATTGATCACCATCTTCATCTTTCTCTTGCGCACTAAAACCACTAAAGTTGTCTTTTTTTTTAGTGTCGAAATTGAATAGCCTCACACACACTTCGTTAGTATCTCTGTCGTTGTCGCTCTGAATGTCACTTTTGTCTCAAGGCAGATTTGCTCTTGAGTTTGAGTGGTCCTCTTCATCATACAGCAGTCCAGCCTTTCGAAACCCGTTTGTAAAAAAAAAAACATACTTTAGTCACACCGCTGTGTGCAAAGCGTGTGAAAAAAGTAGCGGTTTATTGCCTGGAAATTATGGTAGTTAAATTTAGTAGTTTGTGGGTAGTTTTATTTAAAAAGCAGGGGTATTATGTACTTTCCAGGCACATAGTGCCATTTTATAGCACAAGCAAGTAACTTTGTTACCTTCAGTTATTATGGAAATGCTATTAATAACTTAAAATAAGCTTGACTTCACATCATAGTCATGTCTGACACCTTGAAATTGGCTTCTGTCTCTTTAAGAACCGCCTGCCTTTTCCCACACTCAGCATGTCATCACAACAACGCTTCTCCATGCCATCCATTGATGCTGTTTACAACCGTTCTAGGACCTCAGCAGACAGGCAGTTCCATCAAGTGTTAGCTAATTGCCGCTGCTGCTAGTCTGGTGGAGCTGAGTGGGAGAGGTGCCAGGGAGGGGTGCTCTGTGAGGCGGAAGCTCAGCTGGGGACTGAAGCTCCAAGGTGAATCTTTGGAGAAATAGGCGGCACGTTGCAGGAGTAGGCATCAAGACACACCCAAATGGGTGCCACGGGAGACTAAAGGATTCCTCAGACATGCATGACTGAGTCACAGAAACACTCCAGGTGTTTTTGATGAGGGAAGAACATTATAACATGATATAATGCTCAAAAAAGACGATTTTGCATAATACCTTCTTAAAAATCATCTGCCTGTTTTTCAGAGTGAAATCGCTCTACTGCAAAAAAAAGATACATTTATTTTAAGGCTTGTTACACATTTTCACCAGGGTTCCTAATACATTATGCGTTTGTTGGTGAACTGTTGAGCAGCAGTTCAATTTATTATGAAACAACAGTCCATCATAGATGAGCAGCACAACCAAAGACACCTTGGAACAAAAACTCCACTTTTTCAAATATAATGTCTTGAATGCAAGAACCATGCTTATCCTAGTCAAAGAGCTTCCAGTAGAGCAACAAATATGACACTTTTATTTAATTTAAAAAATTGAATTCATTTTAAACTCAGGAACTTTGTGCATCATGTGATGAAATAGCCGGTGTATTTCCCATCAGCTATCATGCTTTTACATAACAGGTCATAATGGCATTTTCTTTACAGCATTATGACCTATTACAATGCATATGTTCAGTCTGAGTCCAGTTTAATCGGATGCAGAACAATGGCCAGAGGAAAATGTAAAGTGTAAAACAGATGTATAATCTTGTGCTTTTCTGAAGAAGTAAAAACAATCTGCATAATAAATAAAGGACAAGACGTAAGGCACAGATTTAAAGGGATGGTCTGGTTCTTTTAATGTGGGGCCGTATGACACTTATCTCGAGTTGTGAGATAGACTGCATTCAGAACACTCCGAGCATGGAAAATAACACGAGAGGCAGGTACAGAGAGCAAGGCCCAGTCATGAACAGATTCCCACCATCTAAATCAACAAAAACTTAAGAAAATACCACCAGCAAGAAGAAATGCTAAATTTGATCAGTTGCATACCTCATTACGTATCAGATAGAAGCTTGAATTGTGGACATTTAATCTAAAACTTGCCGTCTTATGAATACCCCCAGCTTGACTCCATCAGTTTCCTCCTTACTGTTTCAAAGGCATCTAGAATATCAAACAGGAGTGTAGTTCTTTGCATGCACTGCTTCATTTGTTTTTACTTTTTTTTGGGGTCAAAGTTAGATGTTTGAGGTCATCAAACAAATTTTATTGTCAGGCAACGATAACCTAAATAAATAAAACGGCAGTTTTAAAATTATTTTACAATACAGAGGAAGAATTTTGGCTCATTCTTCTATGAAGAATTGCTTTTATTTAGCCACATTAAGTAAGCTGGCTAAGTGCTTTACAACTTAAATCACATATAATATAAAATCAAGCATATAAAAGTGCAATAAAATGACATCAAAGCCTGGTAAAGCACATTGACTTTTAAACGTCCACAGAGCTCGTAAACCTGGTTTAAGAGAATAAAAGACCAGTTTAAGGTCATCTCAATCGGATTTAAGGGTAACAGAGAATTGTCTAAGTCTTTTGGACTCCAACAAAACCACAGTGATGGCCTATCTCCACACATGGAAAGAACATGAAACAGAACCTTCCCAGGAGCCTCTGACCTATCAAATTTATCATAAGAGTGCAGTGAAGTCTCATCCAGGAGGTCACAAAATAACTTACCACATCTGAACTACTTTAGTGTCCATGATTCAACACCAAAAAAAAGAGACTGGGCAAAAATGGCATCCATGGGGAACCAATCCCAACAGTCAGTTGATGGGAGGATGGACCCCTCCTTGGTAGCACATCAGTCCATCACTGGGTCTGAAATAGCCGCTTAGAGTGGCCACTTAACTATTATGCATGTTGTCAGAATCTGAGAAAGCATGTGCATGCATGCATTGAAACATTGATTATTCAAAATGTCCTCTTTTTACATCTTTAAATACATATGTAGGATGTCCTGAACTGTGGGGCACCAGTGTTTCATTAAAGTCTTCCTGGACTTTGACAGCTGGACTTCCTGTTTTTGCTCTAAAACAGGTTATATCCTCTGCTGAGTCCACAGATTGAAGCCAAAAGGAACTATGGATCGTTTAAATCTTTCTTTTTCAATTTGTCACAGAGACAACCGGTGAATAAGAAACATTTATTGTTAAACCCTGCAATCTAAAAATCCATTTATATTACTAAAAAAGCGATATCTTCCACTATGTATCTGAAATGTAGCACATCTAAATGCCATCCCGGTGTTTTCCCAAGGATTCACCGGAGATAGTTTGATGTCAAATTGAGTGATGTGAAATGTTTAATAATTTGTCTGACAAATTAGATTATGCCTGCTTAGTCTACAGATTCCAGGCAGGATGTGTGTCGAAGAAGGAATTAAACCAGATTTCAGTTTCAGAGATCACTGAGATGAGAAGAGCTCATGACATTTTTTTCTAAGGGATATCCACTTGACTGGCTCATTAGCCTTTAAGCTGTTCTCTTCAACCTCTAACATGGATCTTTGCCCATGTTACCAATCTGTCAGGCTACTGATGTTTCTGCATCTCCTTACAGTGATTGTACAGAGGATTGGATGCTGGTCGTGTTTTGAAGAAATCAAGAAATTAAGCTAATGATGCGACCCGGCAAGGAGAAGCAGGTATAGATGATGGACGGAAGGAGGGATAGATCATAAGAACACTATCTGGCCAATTTGTTTAGCTGTTGTAGCCTGTTGGTCGGCAAAAGTAAAGTGATAATGCCAGTAGAAGTATCCTGACTTCATTATATAGCCTTTGGTTCATCACCTTTGACTGCCTACCTCAAGACAGACATAAGCCATGCCTGTTTCCTGATGCCCAAGCCTGGCTACCCAGAATGCGGCATTCTGCTTTTCTCCCACTTTTCCTCTCTAGTAGGTGTTTTATTACTGGTTACTTCAGTGTTGCTTTGGAGTGATTACAGAAAAGTGTGGTTATGGTTTGGGTATATTCTTACAGTTTCAAGAATTATCTTCCATTGTTATTAGTTGCAATATCTGCTAGGATTGTAATTCTTCTTGGTTTTGATTTGTGACTGCAAAGAGCTTGTGTGAATTAATCAATTCCTTTAGTGAATTGGTGCCACCTGCTGGCGTCACCATTGCACAGTTAAAGGAAATGTATGTCAATCACCGTCGCTTGCTTAAAACTGGTAACTGCTAACTGTTAACTGTCTCCTGCAGAAGTCGCTACTGTTTTTTCTTTGTCCGTTGTAATAAATTAGAAGACCAAACAGTAGGAAACGAATAAAACTTGTATCTCCTGAACAGATCAAACAAACCTACTTATATACTTTCACATCATTCTGCTTTTTCCTTTCTGACCTCTGACCTTTATCCGCATGACTGCTGCTTACTGGATGTTTGTTGTTTTTTTTTTTTTGGACGGTTCTCTGTCAGAACAAGAGATGGTTGCATCCATTATCCTTCACTTCATCTTTGATCAGGTTAGGCAGCAACTTAGAGAGGGAGAGGCCCATACTTCCCCCTACCCAGCCACTTGGTCCAGCTCCTCCCACTGAATCCCAAGGTGTTCCTAGGCCAGCCGAGACACATAGACCCTCCAGTGTGTCCTGGGTCTTCCTCTGGGTCTCCTCCCAGTGGAAAATACCCGGAGCACCTCACCAGTGAGGCGTGCAGGAGACATCCTCACCAGATGCTCGAGTCACCTCAACTGGCTCCTTTTGATGTGGAGGAGCCCCTCCTGGATGGCCGAGCTCCTCACCCTGTCTCTAAGGGAGAGGCCAGGAAGCTCATTTCGGCTGCTTGTATCCTAAATCTCGCAGTTTCGATCACTACCCAAAGCTCGTGACCACAGATGAGGGTGGGAACGTAGCTCAACCGGTTAATCAAGAACTTCTGACTTTCAGCTCAGCTCTCTTCACCATGACAGACCAGTAAGACGCTCGCATCACTGCAGACGCCACACCAACCCGCCCATCGATCTCCCGCTCCAATTCCCCTTCATTTGTGAACAAGACCCACAGGTACTTAGACATCCACTTAGGGTAGGACCTCATCTCTGATCTGGAGAGGGCACTCTACCCTTTTCCAGCTTGAGTGACGCTTAAAGTCACTCAAATTCATCTTCTTTTACATTCTGATGCTCGGCTTGAACTTTGACAAGTTGTCCTCACCATGTCTAGATCCCGAATGCACTGTGAGTTGCTGTCTGATTTAAATCATTTTTTAAAATAGAACCAGAAGGTTTACAATGTAAAAACTAATCATTTTTAAAACACTTCGTTTTTAAATCAACTGCAGTGGTTCATTTCATACACTTGCTTAATGTGTATAATCTTGAAGAAGCTTTTGCTGCTTTCCCCCCAATTTTTATTTAATTTTTAAATTTTTATTTAATTTAGGATTTTATGTCTTTAGTATTTTCCCCCCTACTAACATTGTTTTATGTTTGATTCTTTAATTTCTATTGGTTTTTATGTGAGAGATTAACAGCATTGTAACTGTTGAGTCTTTCTGAGGCGCTCGCTTCATCTCTTCACCAGTTTTTAGCTTCCTGATACTGGAGGGTGATGCATGTTTCTTCTAGTGCGTGCACAAGCCTCCTGGGTTGTGAACCAATCTTGATAGACTTGCCCCATATCTGCTGATAGCTACAGCTGACATGTAATTTTAAATATTGTTTGTAAATATAGTAACTGGTGATCTTTTTTTATTTTGTAAACTCTCTTTTATATTTTGTGTAATCTTGGAGAAAAATATCTTGCTTCATCTCAGTATTCCTAAATTACCATTTTTAATGTTACTGGATCTGTGGGTTATGTCCTAAGTATTCTTCAAAGGATTTAAGAATAATTGTTTAAACATTCAGAAGTTATTGCTTGAAAGAAAAAAAAATTCATGTCCTGTACAAATGCAGTGTGAATGCTGTAACATGAATTCTGTAGCTGAAAACAGAGAAAGAAGTTGAAGTCAACAAAAAACTTGCTGAAATCTAAATAATGAGAATAAACTTCAGAAGTAAAAGCACAACTGTTAGCCGATTAATTTAAATACGAAAACTGTAAGCTGAACATAGCTAAACAAGCTCAAATCAATGCAAAAATCTCTTTTGGAGAGTAAAAAAAAATTGAGACATTTCAGAAAAGCAAAACAAGACTGGCAGCTGATATTCTGAAGAAGCACAGCTTTTAGCTGGAAAGTTCAGAAGAAGCACAATTTTTAGGTTTTTCAAATTCACAGAATTAAGGCCTTTCAATGGGCAGCCACAATTAGCTATGCTCCGAATAGGCTTTTGTTGCCTTTTTCCTTTGCTATACACAAGTTATATAAATAACTGAGGGGCAACGTGACAAAGAAGAGCTTGTTTTGGAGTAATAAAGTTATTTAATTCTTCTGAACTGAACTTGTACATTTATCTTTCGTTTTTTTATTGCAAAGATCAAAAGGTTGAATTCAAATCCATGAGAGACCTGCTGCAAGAAGTGGCCTTCCCTCATTTAAACAACCTGAACAAAGTAGGTCACATTGTGTAACACAGAAGGAGGTGAAGAACATCATGTCTTCTCGGTCCCCATGTGGCCGCAGCGAGATGAAGACCGAGGACGGCTGCGTTCTGGAGGTGACACTTGGTTTTTCTCAGCGTTGTCAGATAAACATCTCCCTCATTTCACAAGTCTTCAGGCAAACAGCTGAGACTGGCCTCGTTCCAGAAGCTCTGTCTTCGCCTCACTTGCCCTTCTCACTGCCCTGTTGACATGATTTGAGCTTTATCTTAAATTTGCAGCACATCAGACTGACGGAAAGGCGTTGCGATCTTTGCTTGTATTGTGTTGTAATTGTGTCTCAGGTGTATTTTGTCGACATAAAAGAGCCTGTTTGACAGGTTTCTGTGGAGAGCTAACTTTACTCTAGTTACTCCCTCATGCTTCCCATGTGCAGATAAAAATGTTATAGTAATGTAATAAAAGCCTCTCAACAACAAGCCTCGAACCAATTCTTGGGGAAGTCTGAATGGCAAAATTAACGATTTTACATCATGAATCATCATATTGACATTGTGCATTTATTCCCAAAACATTTAGCAGGGGAGACTGCATTTCTTGGAAGTGACTGCAGCCGGAGACATGCATCAAGGGGCGTCCAGTCTGGATTTCCAGAGGCAGTTAAGGTCCCAACAGACAGCCAGCTGCTCCATCACCCTCCTCACCTCAGGCCACCACGCTCATTTAGAAACACGGAGATGCTCATCACAGCCACATGGGAAGCTAACATTTATCTAATCACTGATTTCACCTTCCCTGCCTTGTTGCCATAGACATAAATTACATTTTAGGACAAAATTATAGCCCCAACTGTTATTTCTCTCATTATTTTAGTTAGCACACATAAATTATATTATTCCACAAAAACAAAAAGTTTCCAGGTTTGCAAAATTAGTTAAAACTGAATGTTTTCTCCTAATTTAAACATGGTATAAGCTCTTCAGAAAGAGATTTTGCTCTGTTGAGAAATCATCCTCCCAAAAACAAATCAGGTTTCTGAGTGTGAAGTGAAATAATAAAAGCATTGTTGAATTTGATGTACAGAAACTTCCTATACTGTTTGCATGAGAAAACTCTGCAGATTGTGACAGGCACCGTGAAACATCTTAGTGATGTCGTAATGCCCCAGCCAACAGAATCTGGGTTGAATTGCTGGGAAAGTAACAAAAATAAAGATTTTTTTTTTTTTTTTTTTTTTTATATACCAAGAACACAGCAGCTCCCTGAGTGCTTTCATAATAAAATAAGGCTTCCCAAATTTGCAGCAGTCCAGCCACAGTCTCAGTGGTTGTGGAGACTGGTGGTCTTAATTTGGTGTGAAGTCAGGTTTCAAGACACATTAGCATGTGGCATACCAGTCTTAAACATGTGCAAGGTGTCAAGAAGCAAGATGTGAAAAACTTTTTCCACATAACTGGAAGTGATCTGACATTTACTGAGAAGTGTGGAAAGGTCAAAGCTGTGCAGCAACATTGGAAGCTCACTTGTATGACGCTCATCACAATACACCTAATGAACAGCATAATGCCTCGCTCTCTGACTCAGCACAAAGGTTAGAACAGCTAAAAGGTTAGAACAGCACCAAAGTCATTTTCTTGTGCGATTACAAAGGTTGCTGCAGCTTCATGCTAACTGTTGCATATCATTTGCATGTGCAGCAAATGTTTGGCTTTGTGCACATTCACAAAAGAACAATTAGCATTTATATAGGGTCCAAGCAAAACTGATTATAACTACATGAAGGGTAAATGCTAAGGTTTGACACATATGACTTAATGAGAACATTTAATTACGCTCTACTTTCTAGTTTTCCTTACAGATATATTAATGTGCACTGCCGAACTTTCAGCCAAGCAATTTAGTCCAATAGTAGGTTTATAATATCAAGATGAAGGGGAGAATTTGAACTTTTGCAGCCTTTATTCCTGTTCTACATTCCTGTGCTCTTCAGTAAGATTGCATCCAGCTGCCTGTGACCCTGCCACCATCTTCTCCCGACTGACCAATAGACTAATGTGAATAAATGCCAGTCCATATCCTTTACCTGTGCGTTTCTAGGAAGGAACTGATAATTATCATTTGTTTCCTGGTGGGGGGTGGTTGTCTGGGCCTTTCATGTGACAGATAAGAAGGCAGGTAAAATAAACTGGGAAAGGAAAACGTGTAATGTCATTTCGGCAGACTGGCATCTGAAGAAAGGTCCCAGATGAGTCGCCAAAATTTTTTTCCTTACTGTCAACTATCCCTCCTCTAAGAACACACAGATACAAAGTTGGGATCACGTCTGTTTGATCCCTTAATGTTCTGCTCAGGTTGAAGGTGAAGGAATGATTCTGACGCTGTCATAGGTCATCTCTGCTTCACTTACAGGTAGACCTGCTGTCAGCTGGTGTTTATTAAAAGGTGGGGGAGATCAGAAAGGGAAGTACAGAGGGAATGATTTTAAAGTTACTTTGAGGTAAGTCTGAGTTAATTGAAACCTGAAACCTTTATTAAAAACTGTGATTGAGACATTTAGCTGGTTTTAGTTTTGTTTCTCCAAATTCTGCAAATGAAATAACAAGAATGGGCACGCTTGGACAAAAATATAGAATAACTACATTTGAAGGATGTTCAGTAATCTGTTTCATTAAAAAAAGAAAATACTAAAATACATATGAATCTAATAATAATATATCAGAGAAAAATACACTGCTTCCTTTGTAAGGTCCTTGCAGAGGAAAATTAACTACACAGCATTGAAATTTAATTCCCACATATTCAGTTGATCCTTAAATATTAAATAAAACAAAAAGGCTGTGACACACCACATCCTGATGCAGCAGAACACTGAGTTCCACATCCTTTATCCCAATATGTGTGCACTATTCAGAACATCAGTCAATCGAAAGAAAACTTCAAACAGGTTACAGGATTTGGTGTTCCACCTCAATCAACTACATTTTCCCACATTTAGCATTATGCTATACATTTTTCAGTACACGAGTATGTATGGTTAGATAGTAAACAGGCCAACAAAAGTTTTATATTTTTTTTCCCACAAAGATTTTGTTTACATTTGTAACACCAGCTTTGTCCTTTTAGCTGCTTCCTTGTTCATGCAGGTTTCTTTTTTCTTAATCTTCACCCTTGTTGGGTGGTACTTAGGTATTACCTCAGTGTATACATACTGGATTATCTGTCACTTCCTCCCAGATACTCAGTGGTTCCTATATTCTTCTTTTTCTGGTCTGTCATTTCACACTTGGTCTGCATTTAAGTTTCCTGATTTATGATCCATAAAAATGGTGCTTTATACCATTTATAGTGTGAAATATGGGATTCAATCCTGTTTCTACCCAAACTGTATTTGTCACTAATTTCAAAGCATCCTAAATGCAAAAAAACAACAAAAAATGGCCTGTTTTGTAACGGCACAACAAAAGAACCTCAAAGGGGAAATGCAGCTCACAGTCTTTACACTTTTTACTTATTTAAAATCAGAGGGACATGGTCTAACCGACAGATGACCTATATTAAGTGGTGGATTTCTGGCTTTCATTGTCGTCCTGTCATTGATTTTTCTTGCATCAAACATATACTAACATCTACAATATTACAATGGTTTTATGGAGGTGTTTTTCCAAGAGGGAGCAAAAGACCTTCAAGCATCCTCATTACATGTACCTAATCACATTTATGTCTAAAGAAAGCAGGCTGGCCAGAAGAACTGACTGTGTTGCTAAAGCATTTCTCAGAGCTCAGTTAAGAGCTGTCTTCTTAGAAAAGCTGTGAAACAAAATGTAAACGAGCAGGCAAAACTATCTACACCCCTCACCATGCTACATGCACAAACTTCAATTTATTTTTTATCTTTTTTTATGTGACTGGGAGATTGGAAGAAAATTATGTATGGTTTTTAACATTTTTTCACTTACAAAAAAACTGGAAAGTGTGCCGTGCATAAGTATTTGTCCTCCTTTAGTGTGAAACCTTTTAATATAATCCCAGCCAACCAGCCAAAGTCCCCTAATCAGTGAATGGAGCCCACCTCTGTGCAATTTAATCTCAATGTAAATCCTGTTGTTCTGTCAAGGCCTCAGAGGTTTCTTAGAGAACATCGGTGAAACAAACAACATCATGTAGAGCAAGGAACACAACAGACAGACCAGGGAGGAAGTTGTGGAAAAGTTGAAAGTAGGGAAAATTATATCCCAAGCTTTAAGCATCTCACTGAGCCCTGTTCCAACCTTTAGAGCAATATAGCACAATGACAAACCTACCAAGTCATTGCTGCCCACCCAAATTGACAGTGAAGAAACCAAGACTAAATATTTTGGCTGCCAGAGAGACAGTCAAGAGGCCAGTGGTAACTCTGGAGGAGCAGCAGAAATCCACAGCTCAGGGGGGAGAACATGTGGACAGAACAACTAGTTGTGCACTTCACAAATCTGAACTTTATGAAAGAGAGGAAGAGGAAAGTCTGTATTGGTAGAAAGCCATAAGAAGGGCTGTTTGTATGTTTACATGTGGAAGAAGGTGCTCCGGTCAGAAAATTGAATTACCCTCAACAAACCATCACCACAATGAAATATGGTGATGGAAGCATCATAATGTGGGAATGCTTTTCCTCAGCAATGAAAAGGAAGCTGATCCAAAATGATGGGGCAAAGGATATAGCTAAATACTCCTGGATGCATGCCTCACCTGTCAGATTTAATTGATGTTAAAAAAAAAAAAAAAAAAAAAAATCAAATAAGGTGTATCATTTTAATTTCCTTTCATAATTATGCCTTACTTTTTTGGGATCTGTCGCATAAAATTTGAACAAATTGCATATAAAATTCTGGATGTAACATAAAAGTTATGAAGCATTAACATCTTTACATACAGAAGTAAACCTTTCTGAGACAATGATTTCAAAAAGTTAGCAATGAAAATTAAAACCATGCTTTTCAAGATAAATTTGATTTACTATTATTATTTATTATTGTGTTCCTTGCAAAAGACTTTGGTATTTTCTTACTACTGTGACATTTTCAAACATTAGCCTAATCAAGCTTTTTGACCCCACTTATGCAAGCACCTCCATGAATCTCAGAGTTTGCTTTACTATACTGGAAATTTAAAACACAACTCAACAAATTTGGTCCTTGACTTTGCCATTCCACAATCCTCTCTGTCCCCTCACTCAAAGTGCTACCCTCCAAAGCAGGTTGTCAAATGGTTTCCTAATCAGTTCGAATTAGTCCTGAAAGCTGGCAGTCGCCATACAGATGGATCTACTGGATGAGCCCTGAACTCTTTGAATTAATATCTTGCCCTGAATACACAATATACCCACAACCTTTTAGCTGCTGCTCAGCTCTCTCTCCTGCACTTCATTAGTAAAAGCATTGCCAGGGCTTTCATTTGACAGTTTGACAGACACATCCTGCATTCAAGTCTGCTACTGCAACAAAAATTAACTCCTCTTTTTTTGGGTCACCCTGGCATTGGAGATGCACTTGGGCACAATTTGTTCATATGTATCCTTCTGCTCCGCTTCTTGCTCCACATTCAAAACATTTTCAAAATTCTACAGGGTGTGTGTGTGTGTGTGTGTGTGTGTGTGTGTGTGTGTGTGTATGTATATATATATATATATATATATATATATATATATATATATATATATATATATATATATATATATACACACACACATCTTCTTACTCAGAAGACCACCGCTTATGATTCACATTGAGTTTGTGCAATCATTCTGGGAGGCCTCTCACCAGGAATGTTTCTTCAGTAGTTGTTTCATATTTTGCTAGCATGAGTTGGTCGAGAAACAAAATATCAAAAATCAGATAAAGCACACAAACATAAAACAAATACATTTTCATGTCAATGAATGAAATATGTATTTGATACCAAGCAAAATATGACTTAGATCTTGCTGGAGAAGCCTTTGTTGTCAAGGTAAATTACTTGTAGTTGGCCACCAGGTTTCCACTCCTTCTTACAGAAAACATCTACATTCTCTTGATTTCTTAGCTGTTGTTTGGTAACTCAAAGCTTCAGCTTCCTTTTTTGTAGGATTCAGATCTGTGGACAAGCTAGCTCATGCTGCTGTTCTTCTTTAGCCTTAGAGATGGGATGATGACCTTCATCTTGGGGAAGCTTGAAGTAGAGCTGCTTCTCCGCATTGAAAGAAGTCAAGTGAGGTGGTTCAGGGAAGCATGATATTAGAAAATCTTGGGATGTTGGTAATACTAATTAATATTGTGATATCAATCTGATCTTGAAAAAGCGGAAGACAATGGATGGACGATGACTTTTCCTTTATTACCTTGGTTGTATGTTTGGGTCATTGTCATGCTGGAAGACCAGTTTGGGAACAGTCAGTATTCTGGCAGAGATGCGTTTCTTCAAGGTTTTACTGTACATAGTCCATTCATTAGCCCTTCAATCAACTTGAACACTTTATAGAAAAACAAACCAAAAACATAATGTTTCACGTCTATGTAGGGGTGAAACAATGAATTAGATTAATCATGATGAATCAATTATTGAAATAATTGTCAATGAATTTAGCAATTGATTGATTGACTGGAGTATACAGACTCAAAAAAGGCCATTTGCTGAAAGAACATATTCAGAACATTAATTAAGCCAAAACTGTACAAAGAATATTTACATTTTGCATTTAAGATGAAAAACCTTCTTTGTCTGTAAATATGTTCAACGCAGAACTCCTCAAGTAGCAGTTTTAGCTTTACCTGGTTAGTGTACATGAATGGAATGCTATATTATTGCATTTTAGGCAATACAATTTTTTCTTATTTAAAAAAGGAATTGAATTATTTGTTCATTTTCATCTTTTAATGTATTTCTAATATTGTATACAGTAAGCTTAAGAGGAGGTTAAGTGAAAACTTTGTACAGTTTGCCAACTTTTTATTTGATTAAACCTCAGAATAATCAATATAACAGTTGATTACTAAAATAATCGTTAGCTGCAGCTCTACCTCTGTGCTTGACAGTGGGGGAGGTACCCTTTGGATCATGCTCAAAATGTATCTTTTTCCAACCACAGCTGATTGAACTCATAGCAAAAAGGGTTTTTTTTTTTTTTTTTTTTTTTTTTTTTTTTTTTTTTTTTGCTCATTTGACCACAGCAACATATTTTAGCCCTTCTCTGGACCTTCTGCATGTTCAGTGACAAACAGATGGGCCTCCATGTGTGCCTTCTACACGGTAGCTAGGGAGTGCAGAATTTAAACCAATTTCAGCTGAGGGTGTTAGCAAATTTTGCAGACTGTGTTCCCTTGTTCCAAGACCGTGCAGGGAGCCTCAGACCAAGGGTGACTGGTGATTGTTTTATGTTTCTTCCATTCGGCAATATTCACACCAACAGTTGTCACCCCCTTACCAATTTCCTGGCTGAAAGTCTTGTAGTCGATTTCAGTCTTGTGCGGATCGGCTTTGTCTGTGGCATCCTTAGACAGCTCTTTGTTCATGGTAATGGTTGTGGAGAGATTGAAGTGAAAGAAAATGATTCTGTGGAATGGCGTATTTGATACACACAAAGGACTGATGTCTGAAGTATCTAACTGATTTATTAATTGTAATTTGTGTCTCACAAATCTGGCTAAATGGTAGGGGATTGGCTTGTTGTCAGTGGTATGCCAGCTAACATTTAATTTTTTATGCAATATCAAGAGTTGTGGTTTCTATTCTGTGTTCTCACATTGAAACTACCAAGGCTACTACAAAAGTTAGTCTGTCATTTTGTTTGCTGGAGATCAAACTTACCAAATCAGCAGGAGGATCAGGCTTATTTGGCAATGGACAAGATGAAACTTTGACCAGTAACTTGCTGAATGTTTTCCAAGAGCCAGCTCTTTTCCAACCAGCTTTTGCTTTTGTTACAAGCTATATGTTGAAAGAAAAATGTTTGAAACTGTTAAATTAGAATGATTTCTCATCAGTTGCTGACATCAATCAGCACATAACAGAACAGGTAGCTTCACAATGGTTCACAGCAAGGAACACAAACACTTAAGGGGCTTATCTTTAAATGCACAGACCTCATTAATTTTAGTTGAATGGTCAAAAAGATCCCAGTGTTTAAATAAGTGAAATTCAAAGAACATTTAAGGAAGACTTGGTTGTTTAAAAATAATATATGAACATTCTGAATCACAGCAGCACACTTTGTGTGACGATGCTAAAACCCGCTCGCATCCCACCTCCAGTATGCTTTATTGAGGCCACACCTCTCAGCCAAACCCAAGAGAGAAAAAACCACACAGTCTGACTCTTTCTTTACACTGTAGGTGTACATCAGTCGAAAGACACTAACAGATTCTAAAAAATTGAATACATCCAAGGAGTGGACTATCAGAACACCAATACCTTGTAGAATCAGCTTTTCTTTACAGTGTTGAAGTTAGGAAGTATTAGTTAATGCACCTTTCTTTGTAGCGTATTTTCGTTTTTCAGGCATTTTGTTGCAGATTTGCGACTGTGCTTTGGGATCATTCTCCTGTTGAGGGCACAGTTTGACTAAAGTTTTGTGCCTAGCTTTTGACTCTAGAATAATTTGGTAGACAGAGACGTTTATTGCTGGTTCAGTGACTGCAAGGCACCCAGGTCCTTTGGCTGCAAAGCAAAGCCCAATTCATCAACCCTCCAATACCAGCTGATATGAGATGTTTGGCCTGATATCTCTACCCTGGTCTCATTCGTCCAAAGAAAACTGGAAAAGTATTTTGGTTTATTAAGCTACAACTTCATAAGTTGAGAGGCTTTCTCGTTTAACTTTTTTAAACAAGTCAGAATTATTTCAGATTGTCCTGTCATGGATTTTAAAATTTAACATGCCAACTGAGACCCTTATAGTCTGACATAGAGCTCTTGTGTTTCATAGCTATTTGGATGTGGGGTAAGTTTCCTGAGATGTTTCTTCCAGTTAAGAGTTGCAAGCAAATGTCCTCAACAAGCTCAGTGATTCACATGAGATTTGTTTATTTGTCTTTTTATGCCACCAGGGCTGAAATAAGAATTGTGATAGGTAGGGGTGTAACAATAAATTTACCTCCCAGGGAACAAGAAGAGAGATTTTAGCAGATCTTTTTCTGGACTTTTTCGTAAATAAATGTATCCCAAACACGGCTGTTTTAAAGAAGAAATGTCCTAATGATGGACTGGCAAACATGTAATAAAGAGGTAGGATGAGATGTGAACTCTGTAGTCCATTATAAGCTGTAATCCAATCAGCTGTGCCTCAGAAGGCATCTTGGAAGTTTTACAGAAAGTCATGGAAAGTATTTTAGTGAAAGTTTGACTAATTGGAGCAGCTCTTTTTGACTCTTTGAGAAAAGCACAAGGTTGAACTTGGCAGCGGTGCTTTAAAACAGCTGCCAAACAAAAGCTCTCATACAGAGGTCTTGACTGACACAACGGGCAATAAATCCTCATTTACGTGATGGTCACTGAGGTGTGACAAGCTGGCTTCCACAAGAGGTAACTAGATCAAAGACTGGGCAGAGATGGAGATGGCTGGATGGAGATTCACCTCTGAGGAAAGGTTCTGTGCAGACTTGACCTTGAAGTTCTTCATTAGATGGAAACTGAAGTGGAAATGTCATGTTTGTAGGATTTTTGGAATGGATGTGGAGCTAATTTTGAATCTCAAGACTTCAAAGTCTTTTCAGTAGATCGCGGTGTAGAAATTATCCTCAGGGTTGCTCCTCTATGTACTGAGCACCGAGCGCTCACATTTCCAGGAATTTCCTTCCTTTAATTACAGATAAAAGGTCAAAGAAATAAGTTTTTGAAAAATCTGACAGGTCTGTAAAACGTGACGAAACCATGACGTGGATGCAGTCCTTTAAATCTATTGTGCATCTTTTAAAATCTTTTAAGAAGGTTCTGGAGTTGATTTGACGAAGCTTAGGCCAGTTTATTTCTAATCAGACAACACAGCTGAATGAAACTTAAAATAGTTTGTTGGACAGTACTCACCGGTTTGACCAATACTTAGAACAATGAGTAAGTCCAAGCAACTCAGTGAAGATCTAAGAAGGAAAGTTATAGATTTACACAAGCTTAAAGTCTTTTTGAGCCATTTCTATGGCCAATTTCAAGATCGTCAGTTCAAACAGTGGTATGCAAGCATACGTTATTCAGATGTATCACAACTTGCAAAGTCTGGAAAAGGGATCTCACTGTCATGCCCAGCTGAAAGGAAACTGGTCAGGCTGTTGAGGAACAGCACAGGAACCACCAAGGCTCAAGTCTGCCATGAACTGGATTCTGTTTTATTCTGTCGCTGTATGTGTATTTGAGCCTTAACAGGATGAGAGAGGAACAAATGGACCTAATTTTGATTAATACTAGATGCCCACTGTGACCAGTTAGTCTACAGAGGTGCCTAATTACCCATGAATAATAAACCGCTCACCAAAAAGACAACAAAAGCTTTGTAACACAGCTACAACAGAAACTTCAGTGGCCGATTTTTAAAAAATCCTCACAGAAGCCTAGAAATATGTGAGCAGCAGGCTGACATCCAGTCTTCCAGTCATTATAATACGCAGAAAACTTAAGAAAGTTTCTGCAACAATAGCCTCCCCTCATGAGGAAAATAATTCAGTCACCGTGAAGAACCAGATCACTTAAAAAAAAAGCAGACAGGGCTTACGCCAGTTTTGGAGATGTCTCACAAATGCCCTATAGCTATTTTGGGCTGCACTTGGAATTGGATTGTTGTAGCATAAATACTTCCTCTAAAAATGTAAGCATAGGAGATGTCTAGTTTTTTCCACATTTCTGAATGAGACACAAGATGTACCACAGGCTCAAGGAAACCTCTTCATCAGAGTTAGAAACAGGAGTCCAACTTGAGCGGCTCTGAACTGGCATCAGTTGATTGTAATTTTAAGGATCGTTCTGCTTTTGTACAAATTCCTTGATGCAACCAGATGAAATTGCATGACCATTGCCCCCCCAGTAGCCATTCACCCTGACTTGATTTACCCAGAGACAGCTCAGAGATCATTAAAGACCAAAACGTCAATCCAGCTGAATTTCACAGTGGAAATGAAAAGAAATGGTCCACAATGCAAAACTGATACGTCACCTGCGCTTCAAAAATGTGGAAACCTGATTGATAAAGCGGTGTGTTTTTTTTTTTTATTCTTAAATTCAAAACTACAAAGAATTCAAAGCCAGAGAGGAGCAACAAAGGAGTTATTGTTATGATTTTTTTCTTAAGTGGTTCCATAATGTTTTCCCTCAGGGTTGAGTGTGTAAGTGTTTTTCATCTCGATCTGCCGAAAGTCATTATCTACAATAGTTATTTTTTTTTTATTTATTTATTTTTTTTTAAGGTTTGTTTGTCAAAGCCAGAATATTTCTGTTAAATAGTAGTTTTATGTAAGAGGTGTGATATTTTTCCATATAAAATAAAACCAATTCTCTGCAGTGCTGTGGGGGGGGGGGGGACTTTTTACAGTTTTATTAATTTCTCTTGTGGAATTTTATTCCTTGCTTTTTTTTTTTCACTATAAGTTTACTTCCATGTTAAATAAATAGCCTTAAGAAACATTCTTTTGAGTAAAATTTCATTATTCTGTAATTGAAGACGCTTAATTTGCATTAATTAACTGCATCCCAGTTTGATCCCTAATGGGATCAAACTGGGATGCAGGATTCAACCAGGAGCTCTTTGCTGTGACCAAAAACGGTGGAAAGAAGCGCGCATGGGCTGGAAAAAGCTGCCTTGTCGCTTCTCCTCAGGGCAGCAGCAGCGTTGCAGGAGCTGCCTCTATATAAGACCCTCCAAGATGCCTCCCCGATCGCTGCGTCGCGCGTCGTCATCGCCTTTGACTGCACCTCGCACCTTCTGCTCCAGAGCCCCACTTTTACAGCAGCGGCTGTTGAACTGAGTCAGCCTGGTTCAGTGGATTTCTCCGTCTGTGGCGCTTTCGCGATGTCCGAATTTCAGCAGAAGAAGTTTGTGGAAGCGGAGCGCCAGAGCGCACAGGACGCGCGGCGCAGCCACGCTCCCCAGGAGTGACTCCGGGGGAAGTTTTGAACATGGTAGAAAGAGAGCAAGTGGGATTTTCTGTCCTGTAAGGTTTCACATCCCCGGGCGTGGAAAATGGACACCCTGAGCCTGTCAGTGAACGCGGTGTCCTACACCGTGGCAGCGGAGAGCCCCACCACCGACGACCCGTTCAGCGGACCCATCAAGAACATCGCGCCGTGGAACTTCACCGTCCTGGCCGTTGTCATGTTCGTGGTCACCTCGCTGTCTCTGACCGAAAATTTCCTGGTCATGTTTGTCACTTTCAAGTTCAAGCAGCTCAGACAGCCCCTGAACTACATCATAGTTAACCTGGCCATCGCAGACTTTCTGGTGTCCCTCACCGGCGGACTGATAAGTTTCCTGACAAACGCCCGGGGCTACTTCTTCCTCGGGAGGTGGGCTTGCGTCTTGGAGGGCTTTGCCGTGACTTTCTTTGGTAGGTTTAGGCTTTTGTTGTGGACATTTTGGAGTTTGTGGATTGGATAAATGCAAACTCTCCAGCTGTAGGCGTCAGAATCTGGACTGATAGTTTAAAGATGAGTTTGATGACTTTAACAACTCAACAGATTCCCACCTGCTCTTAGAAAGAGGACAAAAAGAGAAATTAATATCTGTAAAATATGGGATTTAGAGTGCAGGACTTCTGCTTACCTTCTTTAAGCAGGTATGCGCTGGAAAAAAAGGGTGTGAAATCAGAAAGCTTCACAGCTGATTCAGTAGTGATGCACTGATCAGGATTTTTCTGGCTTATACTGATTTTTCGTTTTCCTTGCATGTTCTTATTTTGACAGATTCCAACTATAAAGCATAAAAGACATACAATTTTTTTTGCAGATCTCTTTATAGAAGTAATTCTGAATCTATCACAAAATCAATCAATTACGGTATTATCACACTTATGAATCAAAGCATACACCCCTAATATTTATCTGTTTTTAATACACTAAAAACGTGCATCAAGCATGATGTTGGTTTTAAATCGTAGAAGTCCTTAGCTTTGATTGATCTAAGAAAGAACGATTTTAAATTTCATCTTGTTCTGCCGCTCACCCTGATCAGAGTCCATCATTTGAAAAGAAGCCATTTCCAATGGTGAGCAGATTGATTGGTGCATGTCTGTGATATGAGAGATAAAAGAATGAAGTGACATTTTGTGGATGGTAGCTAAAGTTCAACATGTAGAGGACTGATTGTGTAGATTCATGTGCATGCAAACAAATCATTATGATTGGTGGTATGAGTGGGGTTGTGGTTGGAACCATTAGACGATTCAAGGACTACCGCAGTGAAAGTATGTATGCTGCTTTGTAAAACAGGTAGTATTTTGAGGCAACTTGGGGGATGGATAAACACAATCTTTTCCATTGTAGGTGTCAGAATCCAACCACATACACTGCAGATAACTTTAACATATCCAGAAATTTCCAGAATACCATTAACATTGATTTTTAACACCTGCTAGTGAATATGGACTTCTTGGAAAAGGGTCCAAAGAGAAATTCACTTTTGTAAAAATAATAATAATAATAATAATAAAATTTACATTTCAGTACATCCTTTGAGCAGTCATGGACTGAAAAGATTATGTGATTTATGAAATTCTTTCATTCTCATCACATCTGATTCAGTAGAGAAGCACCGATCAGGTACTGATTTCCTGTTTCCCTCGAGGTCTGACTTGCTGGTTTTATATTTGACAATCCTACTTTACTTTTCTAAGAGCTATAAGACATTAAACAGAAACATGTGCTGCATATTCTTTGATAATTGCAGTGTATCAATATGCAGGCTGTTAGTTGATCAAAAAAAAAAAAAAAATAAATCCACATTTTTCAGCCCTTATCCTACTGATCAAGGGGAAATCTGCTGATTCTGGTGTCTCTATGATATAGAGATAAAGGATTAAGCAACATGTTATGGATGGAAACCTTAAAAAGGGAATTATTTCAGTATTTATCTGCAAACTAATCAACCAGAACATAAAATAATGGATGTACTGCATGCTTCTTGTAAGGAGTTGTAATTTTGGGCTACTTTAAGTATAGGAATGGATAAATATAGTCTCTACAGTTCCAGACATCAGATTCTGAGCTTTCTTTCTGAACACATGCATAAAAGATGAGTTTGATGGCTTTAACAAGTCCCCAGATTCCCAGAATTCAATTAAAACTGACGCTTATCACCTGCTCATGAATACGAACTTCTTGGAAAAGAATTCAAAGAAAAATACATCTGTGAAGAATGTCATAATAGCATTGACCTTCTTCGTGCTGCAGCTTTACTCAGATTTGTTGAACAGTCATGCACAGAAAAGGTTATCATGTAAAATTTGAAATTTTAAACTGACTCACATCTGATGTAGTGGAGATGCACCAATCAGGCGTTTCCAGGCCGCTGCCGACTTTCAGTGTTCCTGGAGGTCTCATCCTCTGAGTCCGATTGTGACCAGTTTCAGTTTTTTGTCTAAGGATTATCACACATAAATAAGAAAAAAATGTGCTGCAGGTGCTTTCAGAGATAATAGATATCTATCCAGCAAAAACTGAATGAATTATATGACTATTCTGATTTTGTATCAAATTATGTGTCCCTTGTTAATAAACTCTAAAAAAGTGCATTAAATTACCAGCTGTTCATTTATGGTTTTAGAAACCGAAAATTTTGGAAGTTCTTAATTTGACATCATTAAAAACTTTGAGTAAAAGTTGTCCTGTTTCAGTGACGATGAAAAGAAAATCGTCTGGTTCCAGTCTCTGGCTGAATGATTGGTACATTTTCCAAAATAAAGAAACAAAACAATGACTTTTTATGGATACTAAATAAGTAGTAAGTAAAATTCAAGTTTTATCATTGTAGCATTTATGGGCAAGCTTTGAAATCTGGAGTTTAATCGTGCAAAATAAAGTTATTTTGCTAAAAAGTCAGAAAAGACAACATCCAACCTTAAGCAACATGAAAAAAAGTGAAAGGTGAAAAAGCATCTGCAGCAGAATTTTTCTTGATGTCTAAATATCTCAAATCAAGCCTGACACACCAAGCATTTTTGATTTAGGTGTGTCTGAGACCTCTCCCTCTTCAACCATGTTGGTTCTTTCCTCAAATACCAGCTGTACCTACTGAATATGTTGCTAAAATATTCACATTCCCAGTAAAAATCTAAAAGGGATGGAACCCCCCCCAAAAAATTCTTTTGGTTTGATGGTATTATGACTGCAATTGATTAATTTTGATACATTAAAAAAAATATTTTTACAATATATATTTAAAATTTTTTTTTTTTTGGTTAAAATTGCTTTTTTTTTTTTTTTTTTAACAATTATTTGTTGTATGAGGCTTTGAGGTTAAGCTAGATTTAATGAGGCTAGTGAGCTAAAATCATAATTT
The DNA here is from genome assembly GCA_014839685.1 of Anableps anableps. Classification (NCBI taxonomy): domain Eukaryota; kingdom Metazoa; phylum Chordata; class Actinopteri; order Cyprinodontiformes; family Anablepidae; genus Anableps; species Anableps anableps. The sequence continues at coordinate 5,963,005 of CM026076.1, read as the reverse complement.
TTGAGATGTTGTTCGGGGCTTAAGAAGCAGCATTTCAAATGCTGAATAAGCTTCTTTTGTGAATTGAAGATTTCCTTCCTTACTCGTTTTTTTGTTCTGTTTTGTTTTTTGCACCTACAGATTATTTGTTTTTGTGCTGCATTTTATAAAAACAGATGAGGGAACAGGTTCAGAACCCCCCCCTGAATGAGTCAAAACTATGTTTACATCAGATTTTAGCAGCAGCAGCAGCAGCAGCGTCCTACAGGGACTTTCTCACACACTGCACTGCATGCCTTGCCATAAGTAGGTTACCATCCCCGTGATCACCAGGTTAACTCATTTAATGGGTTTTACTTTAGTGAAGCTCCTTGTACAAAAGTCCTTCGGGAGCTCCAAATGTGGGATCATGGGAATCTGGGGAAAATATGTGAAACCAGGAGTAAAGGGGATAGTTGAACAGTTCATGTAAAAGTCTGTTCTTTCTTATGCTTTGGGGGGCTTTGATTGATCCGCTCTTAGTATCTTAGGCAGGTTTCCCTGGAGGTGAGAGGATATCCTTATCAGAGAAGGAGTTCCAGTGATAATTTCCAAGAAATTTCACCCTGTTGAGTCAAATCTGATTAAAATCAAATCAATGCTTTAACTGGACATTTTCTGTCTTTTTGCATTTTATATAAATTTTTTATGAGATAAGAATAAGCAAAAATTACGGATAGTGCTGTGAAAAAGTAAAAACTAAAATCAGATTTAATGCTTTGTTGAAGCAACACCTTTTAAATGGTAAGTTTGAAACTTCCTGAAGCTGTAAAAAAAACCCAGCACTGTGTGGTGATGGCGCTAATTTTACTTGTGAAGCTTTATGCCAGATGCTCTCCTTAAAAAGACGGTGGTAATTAAACAGCCAGTTTCCACCGGTCTCCTTTGTACTTTGCAGTAAGTCTATCAGGCAGACACAAAGACTACCTGACTATGCAGGGATAAGTAATTAACTCCAGTCTCAGAGAGTGACTTATTACCACAATTAAAGGTTGCCTTTTTTAGCCCCATTAGCAGGCAGCAGAACGCACCCAATCCAGACCATTAAAGTATTTCCAGCAACAGAACAGCCACATTGACCTCTGGGATGAAATTCAGAAGCATGTGTGTTAGAGACCAAAAAAAGATGCAAAAACACCTTGTGAGCTCATTTTCTGACTCATACACCCTAATCAGCGGTGTGTTTCTGATTGCTGATTTCCTCAGGGATCGTGGCCCTGTGGTCCTTGGCCGTCCTGTCCTTTGAGCGCTTCTTCGTGATCTGTCGGCCCCTGGGGAACATTAGATTGCAAGCCAAGCATGCCATCCTGGGTCTGCTGTTCGTGTGGACGTTTTCCTTCATCTGGACCTTCCCTCCTGTTCTAGGCTGGAACAGATACACCGTGAGCAAGATCGGAACCACCTGCGAGCCTGACTGGTGAGACGGGATAATTTTGTTGCCAATGTAGGCAGTGGCAGCTGAATGAAGTGCACCCTTCTCTATCGAGATAATTCATAATACAATTATCTCAAGATTTTGAAGATTTTTTACAATTTGTCATATAGCAAAAAACTACAAGCATTTTATTTGGCACATAAAAAGGATTCATGACTTTCAAAATGATATAAAATTAAAAATCATATTTGTGTTCACATCCTTCCCCCTTGATTCAATGCTTTGTCGCCCCACCTTTTGCTGCAGTAACAGCTGCAAGTCTTTCAGGATCTCTCTTGGCACATCGAGGCAGAAAATGTTTGCCCATTCTTGTTTGAAAAGTAGCTTAAAATTTTGTCAGACTGGATAAAGAATGTCCCTGAACATCAGTTTCCAAGAGTTTCCACATATTCTCAATTGAATTTAGGTCTGGAGTTTGACTAGGCCATTGTAGCAAATGAATATTCTTTAATCTAACTCTTAGGCATGGACAGAACCAGTTTACTGGGGCATGCTCCCCATGATGGATCTTCTGTGCTACAGTGAAATTCCCAAACCTAACATTGCAACAGTTAAACAACAAAACACCTAAACAGGATACTTTAAAAGACAACTAAGTCCAAAGACTTTGGAGGAAAATATAAAGGAAAGACTAAAGATTTACGCAGAATAGACTACTATTTTTGCAACTGAGATGGCATTATAAAGCTAGTTTTGGTCAAAAAACAATATAAACATTCAGCGTATTTAAGAAATGTCAGATATACATGCATGTGGTTGGACTTGATTTTACTTAGGGTGAGAAAAAACAGGCTGAACACAAATGCACATCTTATTTTTCAGATATATGATGTTCTTTCCACTTCACAATTCGTTTGTCTGTCACATAAAATCCCAATAAAACACATTAAAGTTTGAGGTTGTAATGGGACAAAATGTAGGTGTGTCCAGTATTAATACTGTAAAGGACTGTTTAGAATGCAATTGTTGGACATTAGAGTTTCCAATTTGTTTGGATAATATATTAGGTAGAGTCTCACTGCAGTAGACGACCAAACCTGACCCAGTTGAGAGTACCCCAACAGTTACTAGTCACACAGAGAGTGGGGAATATGGCTGATGAGAAAGAAAACAATGAAGAATATGTGTACTTATTGCAACCGATTTTGTAATGGCAACTTTTTAACAATATCATGTGTTTAAAATGATTTTCTAATACTTTGGAGGCCTAATACCCTCTCCCTTTGAATCTCGAAGTTGAGTAAAGGGTTCACAAATAAGTAACCAATGCCAGATGACTCAGTCCAAATTTGTTCCACTGTAGTTTTGACTCTTCTCTCAATCTGTTATTCCTAATTCAGAAAAAAAAATGAAAATAGTCTTTGTGTTTTAACAAATAGAATCAAAATTTCAGAAGAAAACTTCTGCTGAGTGCACAATAATCTAGTCAAGCTTTGATCAGTCTATATATTTTTTATTTTGAACTTGATATGATCAGTTCCAGTACAGAGTCCTTAAAAACAGTGAAACAGCCCAGAAATGGAGTAAGAAACAGATATTTTCTTAAACTCCATTACTCAGCAGTGGTGTACTATTAAGTTACCACAGTACTTCATGAAGTAGGTGCTCAGTCCCAAATAACTGGACATGCAGATGAACCAAAAAACTTCCTAAAGAGCCAACTTTTTTTTTTAAGCGTTCGAGCCACCCTCTGACAGAAAAGTGCCCTGAGCACAGAGCCGTATTGTCTATACCAATATGCCACGAAACATAGACAATAAAAACTTAGAAATGTAAGAAATATAATTACTCCTTGTACTCTTGTGGTGTTTGCTATCTGAGAAATTAGCTCTAAAAAGATGATGAGGTTTGGGGATTACTGATTGCAACTTAAGTGCTGTTTCTGTGGAGACCATTTGTTGTAGCAACATATCAAATCTGATGTCTTAGTGCTTGGATCAGCACTTCAGTTTTATTATTCCCAAACACAGAGATACAATAACAGTTATTATTTCTTGTGTCTCATCTCAGTTACCCTTAAGTTATACCAGTTACTTTTATTGCTATGTACAAATCTAGAAATATGAAGCTGAGCCCAGTTGAGCCCATATCACAGATAGCAAGGTTTCCAGCTTGAATTTCAGTACATAAGGTGAAGATGTATCAGAACAATTGCTTGGAGACCTAATAAACAGTATAACTTAACTAGACACGCCCATTGAGATCAGAAATCTCTTTCTTGAGGGAGACCTGATCAAGGTAGTTGCCACACTTAGTGAATGGAAGCAGCTAAAAGTCCAGTTAATGATAAATCAAAACTATCGTACTGACATGGAGAGTTTTTAATATTAAAAATCTGAACTGAACAAAGGCTGGAGTACAAAAGGCTTTTCACAGTGGCTGTGTTTACACGCCCTTCAGTAATGTTTCACCATATTTATGGATAAAACATAACTTTCGATGATATTTGATATCGAGTGTAGTCAGATGATCCACACATCCTTCCAGGATGGAGTCAGGTCCCTGCTCTTTCTCTTTCAAGTTTCTTTCTTTGTATTGTTTTAAATTGCAACTTTCTGGCCACCGCCATCAGATGTTCCACCTCAGACAAAATAAAAATCATATTTTTGTTTTGTCCCAATCATACAGTGTCTGACAAATACATGAATTCCTCTTGAACTGTTTAACATCTTGTCTTGTCACAACCACAAACTTCAGTGCATTTTATTTGAATTTTTTGCGGTAGACCCACACAGCGTAGGGTTTTCAACATTCTCAGCTCGTAGAAATCTTGTAAAAACTAACTCCCTAAATTCTTCCATTTTTTTTTTTTGTCACATTACAAACACAAAGTCCTTTGTACTTTTTTTAAATTTTTTTTTATACTAAGCTCATTTTGGCAGGTTTCCCTGAATTTCAGTTTAATAATACCCTTCAGTTTACTTTTTATCCACATACCTTCTACACAAACAGATAAAGATAATAAGACATTTTACAAACTGCCGAGGGGCTCCATCCTGCAGAGCTTCCTCAGCCTATGAGCTCACATGAATGTGTTTCATGAAGGAAGCCAAGGAGCAAGCCTTCTGTAACCCTCAGCCCTCAGGGAGGCATCTCGATAATGCTATTTAGCTGTTTTGATCAAAGGCGTATGGATATAAAACTGAGTGTTGACCTCAAGCCCAGAAAGGAGAATTATTTCTGAAACCAAGATATGAGAGAACAAAGGGTTCACTCAAGACAATTAATAGATCTCCCAGTGGAGATTCGAGGCACGTGGATTACCAGGCTCACCTCTGGTTGCACAGGGCCAGAGGAGGGTAGAGGAGCATTACTTGAAAATAATATTACTGAAGTAGAAGTAAAAATTACAGCGCAATAAAACTATTCCTACAAGTAATTTTAAAGTAAATGTAGCAGAGTAAATATAAGTAGTTACTACCTACCTCTGCACGCTGCAGGATTTCTAACAGAACGGATTTGGTTAACAGCAGAAGCAGAAATTGCAGAGGTGGGTGTGAGGTGCAGTTGCTGCGGCATCATCCGTCTGGTGAATTTAAATACCTCATTAATGGGAAACATTTTGACACTGGAAATGAATAGACTACACATCTGGGGTGCAGCCATGTTCATCTGGGAAAGGTTTCAGTGTAATTGGAAACTGTGTCAAATAAACAGTTTGTAGTTGAATTCTGTGGCACCCATGGAAACACCCCTGGGTATTATTTATTCTCTGTAAAATATGGATGTTAGAGGACAATACGTGACAAACAGCATTCTTAAGACCAAAGAACAGCAGACAGATCAGAGAGAAAGTTGCAGAGTAGTTTAAAGGAGGGTTCGGTTATTAAAAAAAATCCATGGCTTAAAAGGACCACCGTAACTCTGGAGGGGTTGCAGAGATCTACAGTTCGGTTTGGAGAATCTGTCGACAGGAAAACGAGTTTGTGCACTCCACAGATCTGGCCTTTATGGAAGAATGGCGAGAAGAAAGACATTTTCCGTCCAGTTTGGAGTTTGCCACAAGCACTGAAGGGGGAAACGGCAAACAAGTGGGAGAAGGTGTTCTGGTCAGATGAGACCCACACGCAAAACAGCATGTGAGGGAGAAAAATAACAGTGCATCCTTCTGATCACATGGTTAAAAATAGAGGTGGCCGCATCATGCTGAGGGTGATTATATTCAGCAGAGACGGGGAAGTTGGTGAGCGTTGATGCAGAGTGACAATCCTGGAGGAAAACAGCTGTAATGGAGGTTCTTCAAAAAAGAAAAATTCACATAGAGGGACAAAATACAAATGCAGGTATAACATTTCAAAATGATTTCACTATTATTCATCTTTTTGATTTCTCACATAAAACTTGGAAAAAATACATTGAACTTGGTTTTAACAAGCCAAATGGTAGGAAAGTTCAAGGAGTATGAATATTTATGGCAGTACTTACATTAGATGCGAAGGCATTTATTAAGGAATTGACCCTGTCGGTACACTGATTAGGTTAATTAGAAGTAGTCTCTAATAACTGAAGTGCTTGAAGAAATTATGAGGATAAGAAGGAAAGAATTGAAATTATATCTTCCTTAATTTGTTGCAACACATCTAAATACAATGTGCACATATATACCTTATGATAATCTGTACTATCTTTGTAGTATTTATATTCAGATGACACATTATTGACGTAGAACCTGGTGCTGCTAATACCTTACAGTATCACAACATACTGTCAGGAGGAATGGGCCAAAATCCTGACCCATTGGGGGCCATATAGGATATATGAAGATGGTATCCTAATTGCATGATTGACTTCATAAAATAAAGACTGCAAATGGTAGCAAAGTAGACAGGCCACATTAATGAAATTGTGATGCAGAGATGTAAGAATGTTGAGCAGAAAAGTTGCAACATTCAAGACCCAAGAGGAGCAAAGGGCAGGTCGCCTCGGCTTCTGAAAGCTGCAGCAGCCCCAGGCAGGCAGGGGCCCCCTCAGAGCAGACACACACCCCACACACAGGTAGGTCAGCAGCACAGGAGCAGCAAACAGAAAGCATTTCTAGCAGGTTTTTATAGATCAGCTCTTTTTTGTGCCAGTATTAGAATTTACTCAATATTTTTGATTGCTAAAAGAACCTAAATGCTTCAACGTAGTTGTTCTTTCACTGTTTCTAAGGTTACCTCATCTCTTCCCCACGCTCAGTTTGGCCAATTAACGATTAGAGAAGACTAAATGTCTAATCATTTAAAATCAATCTAATTAAAGATGAGGTACTTAATACCTGCTCACACTGATGACCTACATACAAGGAAAGATAGCTTGCTAAATGTTCAAATAGCATGATGGTTACAGTGTTACATAGAACTGAGTTTACCTCACCGCGTCCTTCTCAGCACGTCTTCCTCTGTGTTTTAACACAATGGTATGAAGCCTCAGTTGCTGCCTGTTTACGCAGGAAGGGTCAGGCAATATCAAGCACATGCTTTTGAAAAAAAAAAAAAAAAAAAGCATGTCCAAAGTGCGGCCTGGGGGCCATTCGTGGTGCTCGGAATGATTTGGCATGGTCCTCGATCGCAAATCAAACTTGATCAAAATTTGGTTTAGTATATGTGTTTAAAAAGCATTAGGATGCAATTTTCACTTAAGTATGTCCTTTGAAAAAAGATACAAACAAATTTAAGTTTTCATCTTTAAAGACCAATGTTATGCTTTTAGTTTAATTTAAAGGGGGCGGGGAGGGTAGTATGTAAAATTTACATTTTTGAGCTTTATATCATCTTATAATGTTATTCTCTCATTAAAAATAGAAAAGGTGTGCTTTGATTCTTTCATGCATGTTTGAGGAACCCTTGAATCTCTGGTGTCAGCCATTTTGGGTGCCAAAACGCTTGCCCTCACAAAGCACTGCCAATTTCCACAAAGCTCTTCCTTGAAACTATGACTGTATAATGTTGGCATAATGTAGGAGCATTGTTGTGATGAGGTGCTGAGGGCGGAGTGTCAGAAAGAGTAGGAGCTTCTTAAAGAGACAGTGGCCCAATTTCAAGGCGTCAAATTATGAAGTCAAATTTCTTTTAAGTCATATTTGATATATACAGCATGTTTCAAATACCTGAAGGTAACATAGTTATTTGATTGTGCTATAAAATGACACTATGTGCCTGGAAAATACATAATACTGCCCCTTTAATAGTTGATAGGACCGCAAACATTCAGTACTAATAAGCAGACCTGGGTGCGCCCATTTGTTAAATTTGGTGAAATAAAGCAGGAGTGAGCCAGATTCTTCTTGCTGAAATATCGCACACAAAATATCTAGACAAACATGACCTATGAAATCATTTTTATGTTTCAGGTTTCCAATGATTTACTGACCCTTTTTCCAGAGAAATCAGACTACTTTGCTTGTTTTGTAAAAATATTGTGTGCTTAATGTATTGTTGTACAGGTACAGATAAAAAAAACCCAACTAGTTTTTATAACTTTTAATGAAAAAAAACCCTAAATTTTGTGCCACCCTAAGTACTTTGAACTTGACATTTTTGGCTTCTGTGGCAAAAGTCTTTGGACACCACTGCTGTAAGGTTTGCAAGTTGAAGGCAAAATGTTTCCCCCAACAGCTGAACTTTTATGGTGCATTCAAATACATCTTGTACACTACACTACTGCAGTAAAACTGAGTTTTTAGCCCAGTCCGGTATATGGCGGACACCTAACAGTCCATTTATCTAATTACTGAAGTGTCGAAGCAACATTTCCTCATCTGGGCCTTGCCACAATTCTTTTGTTCGCCACTGGTTAGCACAAAATGTGCAGGAACACCCCCCTCCCCTCCCACCCACCCCCACACACAGGCACACAGTCATACTGCTCTATCTGCCAGGTGGATCCCCAGAAATTAATCTGAACAGTGTTTCATTAGAGAGTCATAGGTGTTCTTATGGAAACAACTTAATTAGGCTAAATTGCTGTCCTGAGGGCTCTTAAGTGTTCACAGAGATTGGTCTTAGCTGTGAAATTTCCATTTAACTAAAGCTCAGATGAGGAGCCAAACTGTGATGTTTCTCTTGAGTCCCTTAAAAGCTCCTGAATTTCACACCGTTTCAGAGCTGGGAATTGATTGTTTGCCTTCTAGTTCTTTAAGGGACACTCAATTAGTGTAACAGCTGATCCAATCATCAGCTTATTACCTGATCAAGAAGTACTTTAACAGTAAATAACAAAATGGTTCACATTGATCATCAGTAGGGTTTTTTTTGTATGCCTCTCCACAGGTATTCAAGCAACGTAACAGACCACAGTTATATCATCACTTTCTTCACCACCTGTTTCATTTTTCCACTCGGAGTGATCATCTTCTGCTATGGGAAGCTCCTCAGAAAGCTCAGAAAGGTCAGTTCCTGCACAACTAGCTAGTGCTGGGTGGCAGAGATACAGTTTATAGATGCACAGACATTCATCCTGATGTTTTTTCTTCACAACTTAGAATTTGAAAAACCTTCTTCAGTGTGATGGCAATAGTTGTGCCACTGTGGTACTGGCATGCCAACACACTGTCATAACAGGGTTGTAGTCTGAAGCTGAGGCCAGCTGTGCTTCAAATTTTCAACGACCAAGCAGCACCAATATGTGGCAGCTAGACCTTTTGGAAACAAGAACAGCAATGCCATCACCCTTCACCCCACTCCACCACTGCCCCTGGCATGTTGCCACCACAGTAAAATACTACCAACATTTCTTTTGCAGCCTGAAAACACTCAGGCACCTCACAATCTCTATCACAGGTAACAGGGAGCCCACTACATTCCACCACCATCTGGTTTATTTCACATTGTAGAGTGTTCCTCAAGGCATCTTGATTGGATACTTGATGACCATATTCACCCATCTATCCATGTACAATCTTTTGATTATCTCAGGATGGGTCATGGAAGCAAGTAGGGGTATGTACGTCCTGCGTATTCATCTTGAACCCAAATTATCTCAGCTGACTCCTTTATATACAGACAAGCAGATCTTCTCTAAGTTCCTGACTGGATGATGGTGCTCCTCACCTTATCTCCCAGCTACCCTACAGAGGAAGCTCGTTGCGGCCACTTGTCTCCGGGATCTTGTTCTTTTGATCATCATCGTTCATATCTTCTGACCAGGTGATGCTCAGAACATAGATAGACAGAGAAATCAGCATCCTGAAGGGCATCCCTGAAGTTGTCAACAGAACTAAATCATCTTAAAAAAACAAAGTTGAGATCTTGAGGTCCCCGATTCAGACATTGCCGCAAAATGACTTAAGGAACATGGTCATAAGGTCTCTCCAGATATACAAAGCCCATGTGGACCAGAACAAATTCCCATGACCAGCAGCTATGCAAGATGACCATATATAGCCCCCAAATCTGTTGAAAATTTAGGGTAAATTAGTCAGACTTGGCATTTGTTTATCTTTACAATTATTTCCTTATGTGGCCATCAAGTGTTTCTGTTAATTAGTGCTGATAGTTTGTATAGGACAAAGAAAAAGTTATAAACTGGTGACTTTTTCTGAAAAATAAATCACACAACCCTTTTATAATATGTTGGAAACATGATTCATCAATGCATTGATATTTTCTGTTTCTTTTTCCGTAAGGTATCTCATGGTCGTCTGGCAACTGCCAGAAAGCCCGAGCGGCAGGTGACCCGCATGGTTGTGGTGATGATTGTGGCGTTCATGGTGGGTTGGACCCCTTACGCAGCCTTCTCCATACTGGTCACAGCTTATCCCACTATTGATCTTGACCCCAGGGCAGCTGCCATCCCAGCTTTCTTCTCCAAGACAGCCGCTGTTTATAATCCAATCATCTACGTCTTTATGAACAAACAGGTAATGTTTCTCTTAGAGCCAAACCTTCTCAGGATTCTGCTTTGCTGGTCATCGTAAAAAAACATTGGCACGAATGACAGGAGACCTAATGTGGGTCTGCTCTTTGTGTGGGAAATGTTTGCATTTTCTTGGTGTTGAATCCTGATACACTTGAACGTGATCTCTGTAATTAACTTTCCAATATTAAAGAGAAATTTGTTTCGTCCTCTCTTGCATCTTGACAGAACTGACAGAAACCAAACTGTTTATAGATTTATATCGAGGTAGAACACACATTTTATGCATCAAGGCATCAGCAATTTAATTTAAACCATATTTTATAGAAATTGGATTAGAAATAAGGGTGCTACAAACATTTTTGTGACAAATTAATGCACAGCCCACATCAGAACATGGTTTCCCAGCATGACTCAGTGCATAGTACTCTGCAAAGAAGACATTTCAGTTTCTAGATGTGCAAAGCTTAGTGTAAAATCGCCTTCAGCTGCACAGTTTTAAACAGGACAAACAACCACGCACACATTCATACCTAAGGACAATTTACAGAGACCAATTAATCTAACAGTTATATTTTTGGAGTGTTGGAGGAAACTGGAGTACCTGGAGAAAATTCACACATGTACGGGGAGAACTCTCCGAACTCCATGCAGAAAGGGCCCATGTGTTTCACAATGCAGGACACAGCTCTGAAATGTTTCGGAACTGTATTAAATACCCTTAAGTCGTAACTACTTCCAGAAATAAGTCTATATCTTCAAACCCAGCTGGTTAGCAATGGTAAACAAGCTTCTTTTCACTCTTAATGCATATAATACATAGTTGTGCATGTCTTAGCAAACCTCATCCAAACTGACATCTTAATATTCAACTTTTTGAAGTTTCTTGGCAAAATTGTTACTCAAAATGATCTTTAATTCTTCTCTGGGACACTTTATGAGAGTATTATAAATGACGAGGCACACGACTACTTAAAGCTTGTTCACAGAACAATCTGAAGCAACATATTCAAAAAATAAAGTGGAAACCAAAATATTGTCATGTAGCTTTTTGGAAGTTCAAAATAACATCAATATCTTTAACCAGCTCCCAAGTGCTCCTAAGACTGCACACTCAAGCATTTCTTGCTAAATAGCTGCATGAAGTCTGGATGTCCATGTGATTACCCCAGGTCTGAACCCCTCTAACTGGTTGCCAAGAAGATCTTAACTGGATGCAAATAGCATTTAGCAGGCAGAAACTGATTTCAAAGGGGTTCCCTAAGAGAGACACATGGTGCTAACAGTCATGTAAAACAATTGGGACACCCTAACCTCTGGAAAAACACACTATCTCTGTAAAAACAAGTAAATTGCTTGTAAGCAACAACATTTTTGATATCTTTTGTTTAATGAATTAAACAAAAGATATAAAAATGCGGAGGAAAAGTTATCATATAATAGCAAGTGCTACTCCCTTCAGCTGAAATAACTTAAGTTGGATGCTTCTTGCAGCCATCTAACAGCCTCTGACATTGGACTGAAGAAAGTTCCCCCCAATCCTTACCTTCAGCTGTGAGATGTTTGGGGAGTTTCTTGCATATGCAACCTGTTTTAAGTCTCAACGAGATGAAGATTGAGGTTTAGAATTGGGCCAGGACTTTCTATTTTCTAATTCTCCATGGAGCCCTTGGTAGATTTACGGGTATATTTTGGGTCACTGTCATGTTTCAGGATTCAGGGTCTCCTTCAGCTTAATTTTTCTTACAGATGTTTTCACATTTCCCGTTGATCCCTGACCTTTGGATCTTTGCTCCATGTCTTGCCCTCTTCTCTCTCTGATCATTTTATGTCAAATTAATCAAATAATATAAAAAATATTAATTTTGGATTCTATGATGATGAGCTAACCAGGTCCTGCGGGAGCAAGGCATCCCCAAATCATGAGACTTCCACCTACATGCCTCAAAGTTGGTCTGAAATTCTTCTCGTGGAATGCTGTATTTGAGGCCAAACATCTCCTGTGTTATGATGTCCACATAATTTAGTTTTAGATTCTCCATGAAATATTATTCCAGAAGTCCTGGTTTTTGTCTGCATTTCTGTCTGGTCCAAAAACGTTAATCGTATCCAGCCTCTCTGTACGGGCATCCACTTTCATTTCAGCAGTATTAAGACCCTGTAGTAGGTCCTATAATGACATTGTAGGGTTTCTGGAGACTTCTTTTAGCATTTTGTGCAATCGTTTCGGAGTGAATTCACAGACCTGAACATGGTGACAGTTGTAATAAAGCCCCCCCTCTTGTAGACTATTTCCCACTAGAAAGGCTGATTTGAAATTCCTTTGAGATCTCTTTGAATCCCCTACCAGACTCATAAGCAGGTAACCTCTTTCTAGAGGCCTAAGGCAGCTCTTTCTATCTCACCATGGTGTTCACTTTCACCTCCTACACAGGAGGATACCAGCTAAATGTTCAAGGTTTAGTTCAGGACAAACCTCCGATTAGGGGGGTTAGGGGGTTTTTTCTTACTGGGGTACATAACAAGGTGAGCTCAAACACAGTCTGAGGGGATTTCAGTGATGTGTGACTAACTCTGCTTGTAGTTTTAGTGATTGAACTCCTCCAGCCAACTCAAAGGTCAAAAGTCATTTACCATAAAACATTTATGAACCGTACCACTTCATGAGGTTGTTTAAAATCCATTTTTACAGGAGGTTTTGAACAGGTTTTAATCTCCCAATGTCACGTCATTTAGTTTTACAGTTAAGACATTCAGAACACTGGTAAAGATTTGTCCTGACAGGACAGACTGTTAAGAAATTTAATGAGTTTTTCTGTTAAAATAGTTCTTCAGGTACAGTGCCTTGCAAAAGTATTCATGTCCCCCAACCTGAATATTACCACAGGTGCTGTAAGCAATGAAAACATATCAGCCTGAGAAGTGAGTGTCACATCTTAAAGCCGCAGTATGTAACTCTTATAAAAATATGTTTTTGCATATTCGTTAAAACTATCACCATGTGTCACCATGATAATCTGTGAAAAGATCGAGCTCCTCCACCTCCAAAACTGTTTATCCGCTGTAATCGGTGGTCATGCTAACTAACCTTAGCATTAGCAGCAGGCTATGCTGTGGTGAACCAGCTGTGGCGTAGTAGAGAGCAGGGGGGAGTGTGGGAGCGGCTCGTACACAAGGGTGATTGACAGCGCTAAGACCCTCCTCCTGGTCCTGATTGGTTGTTTCTGACTGAGTGGTATATTTCTGCAGTTAGTACTGGGAGCACTGGAAGAAGGGAGAGGAGCTGGATTTTTTTTCAGATTATCTGTCCTGTATTATACTGTCATGACATAATGATAATTTTAACAAATATGCAAAAAAAAAAAAAAAAAAAAAAACCCAAAAAACATTTTTTGTAAAAGTTATATACTGCAGCTTTAACAATGAACTTTCAGCAATTACTGTTAAATGTAAATGTGCAGTTATTCACAGTAAAGTATGTTCACCCAGTTCTCTACATGACTCAGAATTTTAGCCTACAGGGAAATTTTAATTTCACAGGCCAGAACCTTTAGCCTCTGCTATGTTTAATTTTCTCTGACCTTGTTACCACGAACAGCATTAGTTTTATTTGACATCCTCAAAAAATATATATATTTATCTGGCCCAAAATACCATAAGTAATTACAAAATGCTGTTTTTACATGCTTTAATTATTTTATACTTAATGCACATGGAATCATTTGGTTTAGATTAAAAGAATAAATGTGTTTTAAGGCTACTCATTGTGCCATTAAGGTGACATTTGATGACCTTATTCTCTTGGGAATGTTATGGAAGCAGTGGTTTTGGTACATCATGTTAAGCAACTATGTTATGTAACTATTAGATGATTTACACTCTAATATGTCATGCTTATTCATCAGTCTTTTGTAGTTTGTATCATCATCATCATCATAGTTATTACAGCTCTCCAAGATGTACATACTGTACATCACGGTAAAAAGAAAGTGCATTAGGTGGTGTTGACCTTCTGTGAACAGTATGATATCCTTTGGGACTTCTAGAGAAACTGCCAAACCCAATTCCTTATTTGATAAAATATTTGGTCCAAAAAAAATATTAACCTGGTAATTGTAAGCAGCTTTTATGAAAGTAATTGTTATAATATTTTTTTAAACTTTTGTTTCAGTTCAGGAAATGCTTGATCCAGCACTTTACCGGCATGGGAACCATCCCGGAAAGCAACCTGAATCAGACCACAGAACGACCTGGAATTACTGCTGAGAGCCACACAGGAGAAATGTCTGCCATCGCAGCCCGCATCCCTGTGGGTGGCACCGTGTCTCCCAGATCTGATGACTCTCCAACTGACTGTGGCTCCTTTGCTCAGCTTCCCATCCCAGAGAACAAAGTGTGTCCGCTGTAACTGCAAGCCTTCTTCCATTAAGTGTTATTTTCCTCCTTAAGAGTGAATACTACCATTCTGTCATCCAGCTACAGTGTGCTTCACAAACTCTGTGGACGTTAAGAGGAGTTGAAATAATTGGTGAATGTCTTGGATAAACTTTGAGGGCACCTGGCACTTTTGAAGAACCTTCATTGTTCTCTGGAACTGTTGAAAAGTTTTGCGCTGTTTTAGCAGTTTGTTAATTTTTGTTTAAACTAGGGGCAGAAAAAAAGCAGTGATAGATATGCTTCAGCCTTTGCCCAGCAGGCCACTTGTAAATGCTGAATACTCCTATCTCTTCTTGTTTTTCTCCTTATCCCTGACGCACTTCCCGTTTATGAATCATATCAAAGGGCACTTCAACTCAGTTTCATAGAATAAATCTCAATATAGCAGTGGATTGCAAAATCTCAACCTCACTAAGTTAAGGACTGGTCAATGTACTTCAAAAACTGCAGTGCATCCAGGCTTTCATCTTGTCCTTGCCCTCTCCTTTGAAGCTCCGTGATGGCGTCTGCAGAGAAAATGTTGATTTCCTATGCTGTTTTCAGTGTTTGCTTTGGCAGCAAGCTTCAGTCAGCTTTCTGTGTCAAAAGCATGAAGCAGTCTTTGAATTGGGAGAGTTTTTTGTAATTTAGTGTTTCCTGCATTGAGCCGTTTGGGTCAAGGCTTTCATCTTTGAGTATGGTTGAGTTATTTCCCCACTCCACCATAGTTTCTATTGGAGTTCTGGAGTCGAAGTATTAATGAGCAGCCAGCGTCAGCACCCACGGTGCTGTGCATGTTGCCTTCAGAAAGAAAGCTAGAATATGTTATTCTTACTATTTGGACTATTTACAATTAGGCGAATAAAATTACAACTCGCAGCCAGAGCAGATCACTTCTTTTCGCCTGGCGCAACTCCTAAACACAGCTTTGCGACATCTGCTGCAGATGTCAGAGGTTTTATTTTTAGGGCAGCGTCTCTGCACCTGACATTGCCTCCCTTTCAGCCTGCTGCACTTTTGATTTCTGATGGGTTGGTTTACCACCCGCCTTGATGGCTGCAGCTGCATGTTCATTTTTCATGGTTTTCACATGTGATTTTCATAAGTGAAATTCATAGGATGTTTCTGTGATAATCTGTGAAAACTAGTATTTATTTTTATTTTTCCCAGATGGAGAAATTGAACTAGAACAGCGCAAAATTTCCTGCGGTCAAAATGACTGTTAATGTGAACAAAATAGGTAGAAATGATCAATTTTCCCTTTGCACAGTATAAATTAAGTTTTTTTATGAAAATTTACAGTTTTAGGATAAACCCTGTTCTGGTGACCTTGGTCACCATGGATATGCCTGTCTTATTTAGAGGGACTCGATGCATCTCATTGGGATCTGATGATCTTACCGTGAACAAAATTGCTTTAATATTCCAAGTAGCCTAAATAATGTCCGGCCATTGAAGCTTGGACCATTTTTTCTCATCATTTATCAACTTACCTGCATACGTGTATGGGTCATTAAAACATATCCTATTCACGAATGTCCGTTAGGTAGCATAGCTTCTCTTATCACGCTGTGATAAATAGCTGTAGTACGCTGACAACATGCTAGCTAATGTTAAAATAGCAAGAGAACTCTATAAGTACCCAGCTGAATGAGGTGTGGTATTGTAGAGCAATGAATCGAGCAGGTTGTAAGAGAGGAAAGAGGAAGAATATGCAGCCAAAATCAGAACAGTGAAAACTACTAAGAACTCAAACCTGACCTGCCTGTTTTCTTTGCACACCCCTTAGTACCAACAGAGCATTGTACAAATACTTTAGTTTTCTAAAGTGTTGCTCAGCATCTCCATGCCGTCATGATCACCTTGCACCCAACTTCTGGTGTCTTCTCCCACCAGGTCATAAAGCTCAAAACGTTTCTTGGACAAGACAGTAATTTCACTGTACTCCAATGTCCGCTGCAGTCACCAGAACCCAGTCCAACACAGCTCCTTTGGGATGTGGGGGAAATGGAGATTGACATCATGGATGTGGAGTTGACAAATCTGCAACTGTGTGATGTGATGCTATCATGTCAAAAAGACCCAAATCTCAGAGGAATGTTGTAGATACCTTGTTAAATCCATGCCAAATACAATAAAGGCAATTCTAAGGGCCAAACGGGGTCAAACCTTCAATTAGCACAGTGTTGCAAGTACGTTGGTCTGTGAGTATAGTCACTGTGATAGAAATACAGTGGACAACAGTTGCTTTGATAATTAGCCATAATTTCCATGTTAAGCAAAAATCAACAGCAATACTAAAGCTAAATAATGTCCAACGAACTAGCACTGACGCTTTAGCGACAACAGGTGTAGCAGTGAGCATTGCTTATTGCTGGACTTTGTGCTGCATGTTTGTTCACTGTTATTTGGTATCTGTCTAATCACTGTTACCTGCTGCACAATGATACTCTATGTATGAACAATATAACATTATGTCTGTGTGTCCCAGTCATGTCTGGCAGTTCTATTCAAAATCACATTATAAGGGTGTATACATCTGTGCTATATTTATTGTGATACATTGATGTGATCCTTATAACAGTGTGGGGCCATGGTGATCATAAATGCTAAGTTTGTTGACATCTTACAGTAATATTACCATGGTAGTCTGTGTGTTTCTTTTGAAGTGGGTAAAGCAGTCTTAACTCATCCATACAAAGTTAAGGTAATGTCAGTTATTTTTGTTTGTGTGGGTATAAGTGGGTGAAATGAGCTTCCCCCATAAGGTGTCAGGTCTCACCATCCAGGAGAAGTTCAGAGTAGAGCCGCTGTTCCTCTGCATTGAAAGAAGTTAGTAGAGGGAATCTCGGCTTTAAGATGCTTTTTGGGCTGCTTCATCTTTTTAGTGATGCCAGCAGAAATGTTGTAATGTTCATGTAAAATGTCATCTTTGTACCCAAAATGTACTCTTTGCATCATTGTTTTTCATTCTCAAATTACAGTTTGCTCATGCTTTATGCTGTTTCGCTCCTCCTTTCAGTGTCTCTGTTTTTGTTTTGGTTTCGGCATTACCCTAAAATAAGCGGCATTATCAAAAGAAGCATCAGTATGTCTCCATTTTGTTCACTTTAAGTACAATTAATCCAGGACGCATTTACATATGCGGCTTGGATGGGTTGGACATGGGCTGAAAGATGGGGTCCAAAAAAGATTGTGCACTGCTATATATTGGCTGTTTGGTAATTTACTGTAGCGGTTTGATACTCAACATATTTAGGATCCATATGGCTTCTAAGGCTTCTGCAGCACTTGATGGCATGCAGAGAAGGTCATGCAGTCATTTGAATCAGGTGTGCTGGAACAGACACATCTAAAATATGCAGGATTGTTGTAAGCTCCTTCGTGGTGCATAATGTCAAAAACCAAACCCA
This sequence comes from Anableps anableps, assembly GCA_014839685.1. Taxonomy (NCBI): domain Eukaryota; kingdom Metazoa; phylum Chordata; class Actinopteri; order Cyprinodontiformes; family Anablepidae; genus Anableps; species Anableps anableps. The sequence goes on along the minus strand of CM026076.1, from coordinate 5,944,888 downwards.
ATTTTTGAAAACTAAAATGAACAATCCAATAGAATCTGTGGTATGCTGGTTCACCTGGAGATCATTTTACATGTGCTATGTTATCAGATGCATATGCATCCTCTTATGCCATTGAAAGGCAGGGAAAATATGCAATAGGGTGACTGGGGTATAAGTGTTATGTGTTTTGAAAAGCAGAAACTCTTTGAAAATGTTTTTGTCCTCAAATACCAAGCAAGAGCAAAGTGTAACAAATATGCTAGCGAGCACATCTTTCAATAAAAAGGTATTTAAATGATTATATGTGACTTTTGGCGTAAACCATAGAGAAGGCAATATCCCAGTGAGTCAAGAAGGTCGGAACACAAATGAGACCCATTAAGAGCAGGAAATAAACTAGGTGTCCAGGGGCCTTTTTTCATATTACTTTGAAGATGGGGAGGGTTATAAATCAAACAAACCTGCCAGTGTCACATTTCACAGCATGCTCTTTCGAGAAATGGAAGCCCTCCAACATTTTCAGACAGACCGAAGCTTGTATTTCCTAACTGCTTATCCTGAATAAAGTCTCTCCAGTTTGTTGTGTCGCTGTAACCGGCATTCCTCTGTGAGTTCTTTGTGGTAAGGGTATAACGTCTCAAATTGAATTCGAATTGGTTTCCAAGTTCATAGATGCACAATGTTTATCAAAATGTGTTTGTATTAAAACATATATGTTTTCTAAAACCAATATAGTAGCTTTTTGTTGTACAAGTAATTAAAAAATAACCATTACGGACCCAAATTCAATTCAAAAATACTTTATAATGCCAAAGTAATTAAATGTTGTAACTCATAATATCCAAGGTTCTTCTGAGTTTTTGTAGATGCCGATCGCTGTAGGCAGGAAGGATCTACCATAGTAGTCAGTATTACAGCGAATCCGAATAAGCCTCTGACTAAAGACTGTTGTTTAACAGCCCCATGTACAGGACACTCAGAGCTGTCCATAAAATTCATTTTATGAAGAATTCTTTGCACAATCATCTTCTTTATCGCCTTGTTTAGTATTTTTAACTCCCTGGCACTGATGCTGCTACCAAACAGGTGATGGCAAAGGAGATTCCACTTTTCAACACAGATTTATAGAAGATATGCAGTATCTTGCCGCAAACATGGAAGGACCTAAGCTTTCTCAAGAAGTGCAGTCTGGTCCTGTCATGTTTTTTCGTAAATAATCCTGTTTCAAGTTAAGTTTATTTGTATAGCACATTTCAGCAGCAAAAACATCAAAATCATCAAGCAAATACACATGAAAATCATCAGGAAAATATCAATGCATCAAAATCATAGGGATCATCAAGCAAATATAGTTCACAAATGTTGATCAATGATCCACTTATTTTATTTAACTGATTTACACTCAAACTTCCCAAATTAAGGCACATCCAGCACAATCAACTCCACCTTTTTCTCTCATTGTTTTATATATCGAGGAGTCTGGAGGAGGAGGCCCCCCTGAGGCCTCTGATGTTCCGGAACCCATTTTACCTTTCAGATCCTTACACATCCTTTCAAGGATTCGAAACATAGCACTGATTTTAAATGTCTGTCTGTCTTCTTTAGCTGTAGGAAAACAAAGTCTCGCACCAGTACATAGTGTCAGTTCAAGTAGTCCCAGGCGTACTGGTGGGATTTTATTTAAGTGTCAGTAAACTGTGATGTACTTCAGTATGTACATCACTCAGATTTATTAGCAGAGCTCTTTTTTTCTCAGTGGTATTTTTGAACTGAAGGTTTGACAGGGATCCGTAATGGATGGAGAGGGAAAACTGATGCTTGAGTCTCAGATGAAATTTATTCCTCTTCTGGGAAAAAACACTTCAAATGACCAGAAAGCTTAATGAAAAAAGCCTGTACCTGCTTCTTGAGCTACAAACAGGGTTTCTTTCTTTATTTTCTTTAATAACACTTCACCTCAAGTTGATGTTTTCAAGGCGCTATCTGAGTCCCACTGAAGAAATGAATATTTGTGCTGATGTTCAGCTGCATTTATGACAGATATGGAAACAGCCGAAAACACACCTAAGGTTGCTGAATTTTGGCTGCTTAGTGAGATAAACTCAGGCCCAATGGGCAACACGACAGTGTCAGGACATATGAGGGGGTGCAGCCGTAAATATATGAGCCACAATAACAGAAAACATGACCTGCCATACAAAGCAGAGATCAGAGAATGTTATGTTTTAGTATATCATATGGGAGGACCATTGTGTAGCCGATGACCAATAAAATAAATAAAAGTTCCTTGTTTATGTTTATGCTTTGACAGATTTGATTTTACATTTACTGGTGCATGATTATGCTAACAAACTGCAAGGGGTTTCCTGGAGGAGCCGTCACAGCAGTGGCATTTACAGCATGCTCCTAAAGTCTGCCAATGCACCAAAAATTACAACCAACTTTAATACCAGCTAAACTTAAAAATGCTCCCTCCAAAATAAATCACAAAGCAAGAACAAAGGGGAAAAAATAAAGAAATGCAGGCCAGTAGGAGCAAAAAGTTGAAGGGGTAGGTTGTTTGAAAAAGTCTTTTCTTTGTTGAGCAGCATCGCTGTTCTCAAGTGGTCCTTTCTTTCTTCTCTATCCACTAGACAACCTTTCTCCATCCTTTGAAGCAACAATGACACCAGTGACTCAGTATCCATCATGGAAGATGTTATAAATATTTACAAAGACTGCCAAACCACATTGACAGCTGAGATGAAAGTGTCAGCTATAGACAGACAAACAAGGGAAAAGAAGACGATGCACAAAACACAGCAGCCGAGCTCTCTGTCCCAAAAGGAATAAGTTGGTGTAATGAGCGAGAAATCCAGTAGAGGCGATGAGAGCAGCGTCTCTCTAGTTCTGAGTTGATGACTTGACGATCAATTATGCGACATATTTTGGATGACTTCAGGGAACATACTGAAACTTGTATACATTCATTTCTTTGTTTGTTTTTAGAGTCATCATGAACCCCATGGAAACTGTTTCTTGCTCTTCTTTAGCTGGAATGTTCTCCAGTCAAACCCACATTAAGGATTATCACATCAAATTAAGATGACCATAAAGCCAATTTAATCACAAGCCTTTAAAAAGTTCTGGTGCGACCAATTACCTTCAGAAGTCACACGCTTTGTGAAATGAAGTCCATCGTTGTGCAGTCTGAGTGTCACACGATCTGTCAGTATATACACACCTATTCTGAAAGGCCCCAAAGGCTGCAACACCACCTCCACCCAAACAACACCACAAAGACCAAGGAGATCTCCAAACAAGTTGGGGACAAAGTTCAGAATTACAAATCAGGGTTGGATTATAAAAAAATATCTAAATCTCCGGTGATTCCCCCAGAGCACCATCAAATGGAAATAACATGGTACCGTAGCAAACCTGCCAAGAGAGGGCCGCCCACCAAAACTCTCAGACCAGGAAAGGAGGGCATTAATCAGAGAGGAGGCAGCACAGAGACCGAAGGTAACCCTGAAGGAGCTGCAGAGTTCCCAAACAGAGACTAGAGTACCTGTCCATCCGACCGCAATATATAGAAGACCGCTTTATAGAAGAGTGGTCAGAAAAATGCTTTTACTTACAGACAAAAACAGGAAGGCTCATTTTGAGTTTGCCAGAAGGCACGCGGGAGACTCCCTAAATGTATGGAGGAAGGTGATTTGGTCAGATGAGACCAAAGTTGAGCTTTTCGGCCACCAAGGAAACCAGTATATCGAAATCAACACGTCTGATCACACCATCCCCACAGTGAAACATGGTGGTGGCAGCATCATACTGTGGGGATGTTTTTCAACAGCAGGGACTGAGAAACTGGTCCGAGTCAAGGGGAAGATGGAGAGTGCTAAATAAAAGGATATTCTTGAGCAAAACCTGTTTCAGCTGGTGATTTGTGACTAGGACGGAGGTTCAGATTCCAGCATGGCAATGACCCAAACCATACTGCTGAAGCAAAACTCCAGTGGTTCAAAGGGAAATCTTTAAGTCTATTGGAATGGCCTAGTCAAAGCCCAGACCTCGTTCCAATTGAGAACCTTTGCTCAGACTTGAAGATTGGTGTTCACTGGCTAGAAACCATCTGACTTGGAGGAGTTTGAGCAGTTTTGCCTTGAAGAATGGGCAAAAATCCCAGTGGCAAGATGTGGCAAGTTCATAGAGACCTACCCAAAGCGACTTGCAGCTGTAACTGCGGCAAAAGGTGGCTCTATTAAGTACTGAATTTACAGGGATGAATAGTTATGCACGTTGAAGTTTTCTGTTATTTTGTCCTATTTGTTGTTTGCTTCACAATAAAAAGAAAATGTTCAAAGTTGTACGCATGTTCTGTAAATGAAATGATGCAAACCCTAAAATAATCCATTTTAATTCCAGGGTGTGAGGTAGGGGGTTGAAAACTTTCAGAAGGCACTGTACCAGAATAGTTTGTTTTACAACTGTTTGTCGTTTCAATCAGTTGAGGTGACAGATAGCCTAAGGCTTTGCAAGAGGGACATACATGAAGAAATATGTGAGTCTCTCTTTATGCTTAAAATCTCATTAAAATATGATGATTCACCTATAGGGAACTTTGAACCTTATAAATCACTAAAAGTGCTTAAACTCTCATCTAATGAAAACACAGACAGGGATCGTTCATCATCTGTGTGAGTACAGTGACAAGAAGTGGGTGGAATGAAGGTAAGGGCTATGGACAGCAACCTCAGCTCATCTGTCTTGTCTGATAAAGTGGCTGAGACATTCTCTTATCTGCTGCAGGGGAAGAGTTATAACAGTGTTAGTTTGGTAACTGGGATCATGCTTCTGGGAAAAAAAATATCTGTAAAGAAATATCTGGTATTAGCTCAGGACAATTTCAAACAATTTTAATATCAGATAAAGGTAAAACAAAAAACAGTTTTCAAATTATGATTTCATGTACTAGGGGAAAATAAGTTGTCCAGCCTATGGGAAAAACTGCTCATGAAAAATCTAATAAAATGAAAATAAAAATGAAAAAGAAAAAGGCAATAAAATAATAAAAGGGGAAAAAAACAACTAAATGATTGAGGTAAAAAAAAAAAAAAACCCTACCAAATAACAATGAAAAAAACAAAACAAAAACAAAGAAAAAAACCCCCCCAAATAAATGTGACAAAAAAACCAAACTATTAAACCTCCTCGTTAAAGAATGAATCACTTGTCAACCATCAGTCTGACCGTCAGTTTGGATGTAGCATTTTTTTAGGATAAAAAGGAAAACAAAGAACAATAAAAAGTGGTCTTTACCTTGACTTCATAAAGTCAAAGGCAGCAAGAAACTCGAAACTAGAATTAGACTAATAAAAAATGTTATTTTGTGTAATATCTTAATAGTAACAATACTTTCTGATTGTTTTCTAGTAGTCTACTTCTTGTATGTCAATACCCAATGTATATGAAAAAGACAGTACACATTTATTAAAAGTCCCAATGTAATTAGAGAAGTTCAATATGAATTTATTTAAACGTGGAACTTGGAAAAACTAGAGACTTTAAGAGGAAAGAACAGTGAAGAAATGATGGATGGATGGATATTTTACAAAATGGGGTTGGAAATAAAATCTGAGAATCTGTTTCAAACCCGGTAAATACACTTTCTGACTGCATAGGAACAGCGTTTTATTATCAACGCATCTTGACTTTGTTTTGCACAGTTCGGGAGAAGGTTAAAAGGTTCAACCTCGAATGTCTCTTTTCCCAAAGATATTTCTCTGTCTTATAATTTCTTCATCTTTATGCTGACCAAGACCAAAGAAAAAAGTCACCTAACTCTATCTCAGAAATGGGACTTTTGCTTCGGTCTATTGAGAATGACATCGACATGTAAGATTGACATCAGTTGGACAAGAACACTTCGGTTTAGACATGATGCTGCTAAACCTGGAAGCTACTCAATAAAATCAATCAGTTCAAATCAAGTAGACTGTGATTTGGAGGAGAGGGGACAGTTTTGACTTGTGGATCACTGAGAGCCTGAGGAGAAGGCAAATATCAGAGGCAATTTGTTCCTGTCTGACTCACTAATTGCATGACTCTTCCTTAACAATAGATTGATAGCTGCATTTAAGGACTCCTTCCTGATGAGAGCATCATTATCCTCTCTCCGGGACTTCTGGGGATCTCACTGAGCAATTGCGCTCCAACACTGAACTGAAGACTTTACCTTTTCTTGTAAGGCAGCAGTTTACAACTAATTTCAGATCTCCCTGTTGCTTCAAATTCACCTTCTGAGCAGAATGACAGAAGATAAATTGTACAGGCTCTTATTCTGCAGCCACAGTACTTTGCTCCCATCTTATTCTGTCTATCTGGCTCCCTGACTCCAAAAGGAGATACTTTGTTGATTGACTGGAGTTTGACAAGTATGAATCTGATGGTACTTGCAAGGTAGTGCTTTCAAGGCAGGTTTGTGTCTCTGCATTTAGATCCTTCACAGGCAGCACAATGGGGGAAGCATCTTGCAGATGACATCGTCCAGGAAGCAGCTGAACCATATAAGAAGTGTCAGAAATGTAAAAGACTGAGATGGCAGTCTGACGACAGATTCAACATCAGAATCTGGCGTTAAGGGCAGTAATTACATAATCCTCTATAAGTAATGTGCATAACTGTAAATTAAGGATGCCTAGGCATGTTCTGGCAGCTGAAGATTAAACAAGAAAGGAATTAAAGGTGCCAAGGAAGTGATGAGAAATGTATGTATTCATTAATCTAATCTTTGAATTGCACATGTCAGAAAAGGGTATGATTGCCATTGTTTCCTTAAAAAAGGTTGCTCATTTAATTACATGTGAGCCTATAGTTATAATTCTTGTCATTACCACAAAATCTTGAACATAAAGACCTACCCTTACATACGTAAGCATGCAAGTTATTTAGGAGTTTATTCGTTCATGCAGGGAAGGGAAGTCTGTAAATGTTTGAACCCCTGTTTTCAGTTTTCCAATTAAACTGTTTACATTTGGTTGTGGATGAAAAAAATACGTAAGAAGCAAACAGACCAGCTGCTAATGATGAACTTCGGAGGAAATTCTAAATCTGACGTGCTCACGGTCACAGGAGCAACCCCCCTGCGACTTTTAGATGAATCCCTTCTCCAACGCACCTGAGTTCACTCATCAGCAGTTCATTCAGCTCTGCAGAGGCCTGGTAATGAGACAGTCACTTGATTAAGATGTGTTGGAGAAGACATGCATCAGAAAGTTGCATGACAGTAGCTCTCTCCAGGACTGGGATTGGGCATCCTTGACCGAGATGCAGTAATCAAGCCCAGACCTCTAATTTTTCCTAGTGAAAACAATATCACCTACAGTATGTCTGTGGTTCTCTGTGCCATGGAGTGTGGCCTAATTCTCTCAGCTACCAATTGAGAACTTCTCTTCAAGTTCTTACTTGAATAGTCATCCTCTCTGATAGTCTTTCACAACATAAAGCCATCCACAAATACTCAGCAGTTCACTAAATAATCACCGTTGTAGTCCATTTACTCACTTGCCTTTTTGTCCTCCATCGCTCAGCTATCAGCGTGCTGGTCAGAGAGCCCTCCTCTAATTCCCCACCGTGGGATCGTACAGTACTTCTGTCTCATTTCTATCCTCTGATTGTGCAAATAAACCTTGGCAGTTACAGTTCTGACTTTTTACTGGAATGTCGATAAGCCTTCTATTATTCTGACAGACCCAGCGACCAAATCTTTGCAGGTTTTCAGCTTTCTTCAGCCTGATGTTGTAGTTCTTCAGAATTAAGATCAGCTTCTGGACTTATGATTCTTCCAAGAGGGGGGAAATCATTTATCCTTGGGTGTTATGAAAGCCAGTCATGTTAGAAGTAGTTTTGTACATTTAAGTCACATAAGTGATTTAGATGTACAGGGATTTCAATTTTTCTTGCTTTAGTCTCCTAAGCTTAAATTGTGAGTGCACACTAGCTCTTGAAGTGGTTCATTTGTAGAAAGACTATACACGAGTGCTACTTTTAACATTAACTAGCACTCTTATCAAGTCAAAATAGAGTAAAAATAATCATTTGTAAAGAGAACAGGGAGGCAGTGTTTAGTTTCTATGCTTCTCTCCCTGAATGCCTGAACTGTGCTGAAAATTCTGGGTCCTTTAAATCAGGACTAAAAATGTTTCTGTTTATCTGCAGCTTATCCATCAAGGTCTAAGACCGTGCTTTATCATTTAACTTCTGTTATGTCTTAGCAATACATTTGTTCAAATTTTACATTTAAAGTCTTTAATGTCTCTTTTATGATTTTATGTAATGCCCCATGTTTTTAATTTGCATTTCCTGTTTTTGATGTATTTAGTGTAATTCTGTTTTTAAACTCTGTTTTCCTGTAAACCACTCAGGATTACCCCGAGTATAAATCATTCTATACAAATACATTTTCCTTGCCTTACTAAATATCTGTGAAATGCAATTTGTTAACTACCAATTATCTTGTTCTGTAAACATCCTCTGAATATTATTTTGTCATTTTTGTCTTGCTCCCTGCTTTCTCTGCATGTTATAGTTTTCAGTTTCATGTCTTGCACTCCATTGGTCATGGTCTCCCTCTGTATTAATTATAGCTGTTGTTCTTATGTCCTTTGTTAAAAACCTGAAGGGTGCAAGGGGGTTGTTGTTTTCATCCCATCTGGTGCCTCTTGGTGGACAGTCCACCAAGAGGTTCTTTCTCTAAATGCAAGGATTTTGTGTCACGCTGACTTCCGTCCAGATTCTCTCAGCTGAACAACTTTGCATTGACCCGTGGTTGTGTGTCACTGTTGGCGCTGTGACGGACTATGAACCAAGGCCTCAGACCAACTAAAATAAAAGGTACAGAAAATGGAGAAAATTTTCTGTCGCGTTCCCATTTTCAGAAACTGTGCTGCACTGATTCCAACAGCTAAAATGCCACAAAACAAGCACAAACTCTACAGCAATAATGTGGCATGTCTGGATTAACCCAAACTGGTACTGAGGTTTTAAAGTAACTGATGGCTGTGTTGCCTCTTGGAGCTCAGATGGTTCAGAACTTTATGGATCTGTTGCAGCAAATGCTGCAGCCAAATCAGTATTGATTCAATACTGAAGAAAGTTTTCATCATTTTCTCCAACCCATGAATGAGGTTTTGCAGTAATCGCTGAGCTATTGCAGGCTGTTGCATATTGTATTCATTATATGTAACCTGTCAACAAACAAAGTTGATGATGTCCTCATAAGTCAGTTAGTCAATAGGTTGTGGTGTTTGTTTGGAAATGATGGCTTTCTTTTTTGTTTTTGCAAAATTGTTTAAGTTTGCAAAAGAATTCTGGACAAACCATGCAAATAAAATCCAAACCGTCACAAAGTAGCAAAAATAAGCTTCTTAGCTAGCATCAAGCTAAGAATTTGTGATCAATTTAAATGCCGGATATGATATTTTAGAGCCAGAAAGCCCAAAAATCTTGAAAGTATTAAAGAAAAACGAATCATAAATCAGTCGTCCTATTGCTTTCTAGGTGGAAATGTAAATTTCATTTTAAAACAGGAAGGCACTACTATGTATGGATGATGTATAATATGTATTATCATACTGGCCAAATGTAGGCAGGGCTTCTTTGGGTTCAGAGGCATATGCACATTATATAATCAACATTAATGGAAAACTACATTTTCATTTAAACAGGACCTGCTAAAAATGACCATGTCCTGACCAGGTATAACATTTCTTTAAAACACACAACAAATATCAAATTATCATTATTTATTGAACGAAGATGAAGCCAAAATAGAAAATGGTGAGTGAAAAGCTAAGTAGCCCATTGATGCAACCAACCACTAGTCGACGTAACCAACGCACCAAACAGTCTCTCTCATAATGGAGGAGTTTTGACCAAGTCTTCGCTTTAATGATTCTCACAGTTCATTGAAGTTTGTAGACATTTGTGTCTACACAGCTCTTTTATGGTCCCCCCACCCATATAGCAATCAGGTTGAGGTCTGGACTTTGACTGGACCATTGTAAGTTTGCTAACTTCAACACAACCCTTAGACAGTTTCTGCTGCTAATCCAATAATCAGGTATGTTCTGAATTTTTTGGACACACTTTTTCACTTTAGCCCTCGTTTAATAAATAACAATAGCGTAGTTTGTTTTTGTTTATTTAAAATTAGAGTTATTTTATTGTAGAACTTCACAATTTTTAAGTTTAGTTGATTTTCATTATGCTAGAATACATCCAGATGTTCCTTTAGAGAAACCATCATTTATTTTATATGTTGACTGTATTTGCAGCAAATGTTTTATGACTGACTATGACCTTGGATAAGCCATGGGTGTCCAAAGTGGGGCCCGGAGGCCATTTGTGGCCCTTTGGACAAATTTTGTGTGGCCCCCACTGCAGTTCAAGAATGTAACAAGTTTGGCCCTCTAGTGGGCATTTTTGTAATTTTTTAGGGTGAATGTTTTAAACATTTTTTAATTCTTTTTTTAATTAGCTGTGTTTTCTTTAGTTTTAATTTCTATTTCATAGTAACGAGGACCATAAACATCTAGAAACTTTCTACTCAGAACAGACTACGGCACATCCATTCATTAAACAGCTGAATGGAGGAAGGGTTTTTATTTATTTATTTTTGTTGCTGGGAAAAAAAATAACAGACTTTTATAGACCAACAAAACAGAAAACATTTTACCCCAAGATTTAAGAAACTGTACATGTGTTTTCACTAAGGCAAAAAATAAAATAAATAAATAGATGAGGGACTTTGTTCTTTCATTAAAATATCGCGTGTTTAATATATTACAGAGTAGGTTAAAAAGAAAAGAATACACAACAAAATTATTTTGTTTTAAGTTGGAAAAAAACTATTGCCTCTTTGAACTTTGGGATTTTGGCCCACGTTGTCAATAGTTTGGACACCACTAATGCACAGCTCACATTCTGAAGATGTAGGGGAGGAACAGCAGGAGATCTTTGGGAAAAGAAAAGAAAATGAACAAGACCGCACTATTAATAGTAAGCTTATTTAGATATGATGAAGTGCTTGTCAATAGCTTCTGACTGCCCTGTGGGCTGATCCTCCTGGGGGGATCAATGAAGCCCTGCTCTTAAAGGGGGTAAATTCAAATTGCTGGAGTATAAATATTCCACATAGTCAATTTTTTTCTAGATGATTAAAAAAGGAGATTAAGGATTTCTATTTCCCCTCACACTGTTAAACCCATCATTAATTGATAAGGTGTCATCATTTTGTCAAGACTTCGGTGTTAATATTTTATCTTGGTGTGGGCAAAGGGAGGACATTCAGAAACCTGAGGAAACGGGCCTGAATGAAAAGGTTCTGCTTTGTTGGTGCTGTTCCAAATGTCATTGATAGACACTGGTAGAAAAAAGTAATGACCTCAGATCTCCGCTAAAATTAGCTGAGATATAATTAGTTGTTCAGAATTTATAATGATACTCTTCCCCCTGCGAGGAAATGGAAATCACAGTGGTGCAATATTCAGTGGTAATAACTACAGTGTTTTCTGAGTCTTTGTTAATCTAAAAGGCACAAACGGAACAATACATTTCATTCAGTTAAGAGGTTTAGCCGGTGGAATATGTCCATCTCTTTCAAATTGCTTCAGTGAAGCTCGCATCACACCGCATTTATGTCATAATGTGTTTTTTTTTTTTTTTAAGGAGGACCCAAGTGCAGAGAAACTTGCGGATCAGAATATTTTAATAGGAATAAACAAAAAGTCACGACAGCGTGGGTTGCAGGGCGACACATCTCTAAAAAAAACCACCAGCCACCCAACAAAAGAAACTCATTCCAGACATTTCAGACATGTATTGGTCATGGATCAAATCTTATGTGCAAGTTAGAACGTGCAGTCATGTTCAATAAATCAGAACATTCCTGAAAAGTTCATTTATTTCAGTAACTCAGTGAAACACATTACATAGATTAATTACACACAGACTGATGTCTTCAAGCTGTTATTTATGAGTCTCTCTGCTTACAGCTAATAAAAAAAAAAAAAAAACATGAGATTTAAGATTAGAATATTAGATCAAACCAAAAAAGTTTTACACAGAAATGTTGCACTAATGAAAAAAATGTTTAATACCTGCTCGAAGGTTGATTTTTTTTTTTTTTTTTTCTTCCCAAAATGTAGGTTTAATCTGACAAAGAAGCCTCATAGAACGACGGTAGATCGACCAGTCAATCGACAGCATCGGCTTTAGGCTTAGTCTCTTTTTGACCCCCCCCCCCCCTTCTCAAACCCACCTATCCGTCTCCCACTCTAACGTTCGCATACTTGTGAACAGGACAACACTGACCCCCCTGAACAGTGGCACAACCTTGCATTCAAGAAACTATTTCCCTAATTTCCAATTATGAACCGTGGATTTGGACTTAGAAAAGGCAAGTAAAATGCTATGGTTACAAATCAATCCATCTTTCTCACAAATGGTCACAAAATGAAAAATAAAAACAAAGCCAACATAAAAGAGCCTTTCCACTTCAAAGTTAGTGTTTCTTTTTGCAAATGGAAAAGACAGAAGAGGAATCAAAACTCTGCTAATAAATGTTTAGGTGATAAAATCCCAGTGGTCATTTGATTGGTTTGTTGATTTTCCTGATAGTTTCAGATGCGAGACGTGATCGCTGACAGACAATCACCAGTCAGAGCCAGAATACAGCCCTGAAAGATGAACCACTGATTTTTTTTTAATGACTATACATGGTCTTAGGATATGTCACAATGACACTGCTCCGTCTCACCCACACAAAACTGCACCGAACACAAACATTTATTCCCCTTAGATGGCATGAGAGAAGCAGATGTGCCTCAGTTCTTGCATTCTTCTAGAAATATCATTGCTTACATGAAAGTTAATCCCATAACAGAGAGAACATTTGGTAAAGTATGACAGAAATGTTCGGCAGAAATAAAGCTATTACCAAGGGAGTTTTGTCAAAGCTGCAATAAAAGACTTCCTATTGCTTGGCAAATCACATTTTTTTGGATATCAAATAAATAACAGGATCCACATGTCTAACTTTAGTGGAGAAAACCTTGGATGAACTAAGGAAAGAAGATGAACCACTGCAAAGGACTTTTGTATATTTTATTATTTATTTCATCGCTACATTCATGAACGTCAGACTGCAACTTTTCATCGGTGTCCCAAAAAGCCAGCGTATTGTTAGAGCAAGACGTACGCACATTCTGTAGGTTATAACAGCTTACTGTTTGATAAAACACTTCACCACAAACGTAATTTCAGAGGACATGATCTCGTATAAAAAACTTGCGACAGATGGCATTATGAGTGCTGCCGTGTTTTATCGGATTACAGTGAATGTAATTTTTCTCATACAGCCTTTTCTTGAATTAATGTCACGAGTGAAGGAGATAAAGAAAAGTTCACAGAACAATGTACACTGGGTTCATTCTCCATATCCAAATGCAATTAAGCTGGTCCAGTTAAATTACCCCGTTTACCAATGTGACTATATTTACTTCTTTGGCATTGCAGTCATAACGACCACTGGGTAATTAAACTTCTTAAAAATATATGATAAATGAGAGAATGAAGGTCAACTCTACATTTCCTTTTATAATTCATCCTCTTATTATTAGAAGTTATTTGAAAAGCCAGTTGAATACTTGAGTTCAGTAAAAATAAGCTCTAGTATGTAGGAAATTTTACTGAAAATGTATTGCAAATGTATAACCCTTGACATTTTTCATATTTTGTGACATTACAACTACAAATTTTGAGTTTAGGTTTAGGTTGGTGGTCATGTCTGGGTAGGTTTGCAGTTGTGCCATCCTCTTTCCGTTTTCATTTGGATTGAAAGGAGCTCTGTGAGATGTCCAAAGCTTGAAATATTGTTGCTTTAAACTTCTCCACATCTTTGTCTCTGACCTGTTTGCTGTGTTTTACGATGCTGCTTAACCGATGTTCTCTTGAAAAATACCCTCTGAGATGTTCACAGAGCCGCTTTATTGACACCAAGATTAAATTTTGCAGTCAGACTGTTTAAAAAATAGATCATTCTGGGATGATTATCTGGGTTTATTCTCGTCAATTATTTCTTTCTACAGTTTGTTTTTCTGCTCTCATTATAGTTATTAGGACCAAATTAGTTTGTTCTTTTGCTCTTAGTTTCATACTTTTTTATTGTACACTGTTCTCTATGCATTTTTGTTTACTTTCTTGTTAGTTTCAGGCTTTGCTCATTTTGGTTTGTCGATCCTTTTGAGTCTTAGCTCGTTATGTGATAATTAGTCTCCCTCCCCCAGTTTCTTGTCTTATTCTGCCACAGCTGTTCCACATCTCCTCTGATTAGCTCACCTGGTTCTATTGTCCTTTTCCACCCCTGCTATTTGAGCTCCTGGTTTTAAATTGTTCGTAGGTAGATTCTCATGCTGGTTCCAGGTCCCGTTCTCCTTGTGCCACTTTTACAAGTTCTCATCCTTCATCATTAAAACTCTTCATTTCACCTCTCTGGTTCTGGTTCTGCCTCTATTTGGATCCAATTGAAACCAAACATGACAGGATGATGATGTCATAAGAGTGTTTTGGCGCCAAATATATCTGGGGACTGAGATGGCCATGGATAGAGGTTCATGTTGTGCTTGACAAATCATTGCTGTGTTTATGTTTTAAATCATTATGCCACTGAAAGACCATGCAATGATCAATTTTAATTTTCTGTCAGTCCACCAGGTTTTTATTAAAAAAATGTCCCAGCATTTCCAAGAGTCCATAATGACAGGTGTTTGTGAGGACAAAAGACACCCACAACATCACAGATCTGCCAACAGTGGTCAGGAAGTGCTTTTCCATTTTTATTTATCCTTTTCTTTAGGCCAGACCCACCTCTTGTGGAAAAAGCTTAATTCTCATCTCATCTGACCGACTTCCAATAAGGCTCACAATGTGTAGCTCGTTTCCTGACTTAAAGCTGCAGTATGTAACTTTTTTTTTTTTTTTTTTTAAATAAATCTACATATTTCTTGAAACTGACACTTATGTTGTGACAGAATGGTATGAGACAGATAATCTGTGAAAAAAATCAAGCTCCTCTGCTTTCTCCCAGTGCTCCCACTACTATCTAGAAACAATTAATCAGAGCCAGGAGGCGGGTCTTAGTCAATCACCATCTGTGTGACGCTGCCCCCCCCCGCCCCCGAAACTGTTTTGAATGCTTAGGCTAGCTAGCTTGACCGCCGATGACGATGGATGAACAGTTTTCCTGGAACGTTAAGTTGTTTCTTCACCATCAGCACATTTACCAGCGCGTACACGAGGGTGACTGACAGCGTCTAGCCCCGCCTCCTGGCTCTGATTGGTTGTTTTAGGTCGGGAGCGGTGCATTTCTTTATAGACAGCAGTAGCAGCTCAGGGAGGAGCTCAATCTTTTCACAGATTATCTGTTTTATACTGTCACAACATGGTGACAGTTTTAACAAATATGAAAAAAAAAACATTTTCATAAAAGTTACATAATGCAGCTTTAAGAAGATCAACATTCAGTCTTAGTATGGTGGCATGGTCTCTTGGTTGTTGTTGTTTTTTTTCTTTCCAAAAGTGGCAGATATGTTCCTCTTTGTCATATCATAGTCATACCCCAGGGCATCAGGAAATTACCCTATTATTGTGTGGTATTAATAATTCTATAACATGGTAAGAAGACAGGAATTTGGTCAGGTACAAGATCAAAACGAACGCCCGAAAGCTGTGACAGGGGTTGTTGACAGGCAGTCTTGGACTAAGTGAGAGCAGAGCTAGAGTTAAAATGGATACTGGCACATGTGGCAGCAATAAGCAATCAGTAATCAGCAGAGGTGGGAGGGGCAGAGCAGTGGAGGAAGATAAAACTTGGCAAAAACAGTGAAAATCATGACAAATTGCTAATTAAAAGTTCTTAGACTCTCCAATCAAGCTTAAAGTATAAATTAGTAGCAATAATACTTCAGTAAATTTTATTTGCAAGGAATTGTAAGATTTTTTTCTTGCTAAAAATGTGGAGAGCTATGTTTAATAAATATGTACAAAATAGTTTCAACTTTATGGATGTTCACCAATTCATGTGGTTGTAGATTTTAGTTTTGGTTTCAGCTGTGATTCATTTTTGAGTAGGGATGACATAATTTCTCAAATCATCTGACTGGACTGTTTTTTAAACGAACTAAAATATAAAGTCTCAGTTGGTAAAACTTGGTTGGTAAAACTAACTTACAGTGACTTTCTTTAAAAGTTTAATAGGAATTAAAAATATTTAATTTTCAATATTTTTATTGCAGATTTATGTTTTCTATGAAGCACCAAAGCTGCTCTAAGATTTGATGCATGATTAGGCAGATAAAACCGCTGTTTCTGTCAACATTAGTGATATCCAGTGTGTAAGCAATAACTATGGGTTTTAAAGTATTTAATGCCCCTTGGATGTGTCCTGAAAGACCAGTATGATTGCATGAAAGACAGTTTCTTTGAACCACAATAAAAAACATGAACTTTTTGATACCAAGGGTTACACTTGATCCCCTCAAATCCTCTGCAAACCTGATGTGATGTAATTTTCCTTTGAAGGTTTTACCAATACTCCTCTGCTTAATTTTTTTCATAGTTTCCTTCTGTTTTCTAAAGATCTCAACATTCCATCCATAAATCCATATTACTGCCCTAGCTAATGTGGTGCTGTTACGACAGTCCAGCTTTGTACTGCTGACTTTACTATTCCTTGTTAAAAATTAAATGATTATGTAATTTGAAATGGAAATGGAAAGTATAGTCTGTGGGTCTGTACGTTTTTCAGTCCGGTTTCTGTGCTCACGACAGCACTGAGACTTCCCTCGTCAAAGTGTTCAATGATATCCACACAAATAGAATGTGGAAGAACCACAGTGTTGTTTCTGCTGGACTTCAGTGCAGCATTTGACATTGATGGCCATGACTTATTAAAGCGACTGGAGAGCTGGGTCGGACTCTCTGGTACGGTACTTAATTGGTTCGAATCCTAACTAAAGAACAGGGATTTCTTTGTGTCAATAGGCAACTTCTCATCAGAGCGGACAGAAGTCACATGTGGGGTACCCCAAGGTTCATTCCTGGGACCCCTCCTATTTAATATCTACATACTCCCATGTATAACAAGTAATAAGATTAGCTATCATAACTACACAGATGATACACAGCTCTACATTACGATGTCACCATTTGACTCCGAACCCATCCAAGCACTGAACAGACGCTTAGAACAAATCAGTGCATTAATGTGCCAAAACTTTCTCCACCTGAACAGAAACAAACAGAAGTTATCACCATTAGACCTAAAGAGGAACGATCTAGAGTCAGTGCGCAGCTTCAGTTATTACAACTAGAAATAGTGATCAGGCCGGAAATCAGGGTGTAGTGATGAACTCAGACCTGAACCTTCAGAAACATAAAGACAGTTACAAAGTTGGCCTTCTGTCACTTGAAGAACATTTTCAGGGTTAAAGGACTAATGTCTCAGCAAGATCTAGAGAAACTCATCCATTTGTTTATCTTTAATCACATTGATTACTGCAATAGTGTCTTCACAGGTCTGGCTAAAAAATCAGACAGCTGATCCAAAATGCTGCTGCTCGTGTTCTCACTAAGACCAGGAAGATAGAGCACATCACCCCAGTTCTAAAGTCCTTCCACTGGCTCCCTGTAGCTCAGAGAATAGACTTTAAAATTCTTCTGTTAGTTTAAAAATCACTGAATAGCTCAGCACCAAAATAGATTAAAGACCTGTTGTCATTGTATCAACCTTCCAGACCACTCAGATCTTCTGGTTCTGGTCTACTCTGCATCCCCAGAACCAGAACCAAACATGGAGAAGCAGCATTCAGTTTTATGCACCACAAATGTGCAAAAAACTTCCAGAAAACTGCAAAACAGCCGACACGCTGAGTTCCTTTAAATCAAGGCTAAGAACCCACCTGTTTCGAACTGCCTTTAATTAATCACAACCAGAATATTGTTTAATTCTAGTTTGATGATTACTCTTGATTTTGATGAAGGCATTTAACAAAAGGTAATGTTTGTTGCTTGTTAGCTGTTCTCAACATGTTCATGTAAAGCACCTCGAACTATCATGTTGCTGAAATATGCTATACAAATAAACTTGACTTGCTACATATGCAGTACAACAAATTTTAAAGTTGAAATTAGAAATTGCTGTGCACCACTGAATACTGATCAAGCCAGTTGGTCTTGAACCGCCTGGATGTAACAGCCATTCTTGCATTGCTTTGGTGTGACCTGTTTTAAATAGGAGCTTAAGTCACATTTTTTCTGTCGTTGGACTGAACAAACGACAATAAAAACAAATGTGTTCTGCTGAATGAATACATTTTTATTGATCAAAAACCAATTCTTTGGAATGGATGGATTAGTTTGTAGTGCATGCAATCATGAGTTTCTTTAGCTTTTGTAGATTGCATCTTACAAACTGCTTCTTAGATTTTTATTTTGTCATATCAGATATAGGAAGGTCTTTGTTGCACTGGAGTCTTAATTATCTTTTCCAGTTTCTCTCCATCTGCATAATGTACCAAAAAAAAACAAAAACACAAAAACACAAAAACAACCTGCATAATGTGTATTTACACAGTGCCTTTGTAAAGTCCCTAGAAAAAATAGGCTGTGTTGAAGTGTCTCTTGATGTTTAGAAGGTCACAATGGTGACCGAACTTGGAGTTATTTATCTTTCTCACATATTTATTCTGCAGCAGTCATGTCAGGAGAGACAGGGGAGGTCAAGCTTAAGGTTGGGTTGGAGTCCCACCATGGGAAAATTGGAGGTTATTCACCGATTTACTTTAAAAAAAAAAAAAAAAAAAGAAAGAAAGAACGTGCATACAAATTTCTCTGTGCTCTGTTACAGGTGCAGAAATTGTTCATTTGACTTTGACATAACTTTTAGTCTCATGCAAGTGTCTCCTAGTCAGTGTAACAGGTGAATTTCTTTACCTGTTCTGTGTAAATTCAAGGTTTCACGGGGACTGACAGGTCAGCCGGGGTTCCTATGTAGTCATGGTTAAATGCTGGGCCAGCCCTGAGCTGCAGGAACACATGGCAAGCACTGGTTGAGACAACAATCCTCTGCATTCTCCACATGCCTGGTCTGAGTAGTTGAGTTGCAAAACAAAAGCCTTTTTTTTTTTTTTTTTTTTTACAAATAAAACATCCGGTTCAGGATAAAACATTCCAAACTCTTGAGAACATCGTCTAATGCAGGGGTGCCCAAGTCCGGTCCTGGAGAGAGAATATTCTCTAACCCTGCTCCAACACACCAAATGGCTGAATTCCCTCACTCAGTTCTGCCAAGTAACGGTCTATCCATTCAACTTTTCTTTCGTGTTACAGCCCTAATTTGGTTTCTGCTGCTATTTTCTTGCAGGGTTTGGACAGAACCCTTCAGCAGGTTCTGCTGGCTGGCTTGATTGCCTGCTGCTTAAGAACTGCTACAAATTCAGCTCAGTCTCTCTCCCTCCTGGGATACCCATTTGTTTGGTTTGTATCTTAGGGTTAAGTTTGTTTGACTTTTGCTTAGTTTGGTATTCATATGAGTTTTGGGCGAACCTAAATTTGGTTTTTCATTCCAAGTATTCCTTTTCAGGTTTTATGTCTTTACTATAATTTTTAAGTTCTTATTTTTGTTTACAGCAAGTAAATACTTGTGTGGTGTTTTTTAATGCAATCCCACCGAATGCCTGGCAGTCATAACATTAGGAAGAAGAGGAAAGCTGGTCAGAATTAAGGGGTGGATGGATGGAGCCAAACACAGGGCAGTCCTGGCATAACTACTCTCAGAGGCTGCAGAAGACCTGAAACTGGTATGAATGTTCACCTTGCAGTGACACAATCAGATGGTTTGGATCAGTAATTCTCAACCCCGGTCCTCTGGGCCGACTGTTCTTCATGTTCCAACACACCTGGATCAAATAATTGCATTTCCTCTTCAGTAGCTCATCAAGTGCTCCAGAGCCCTGTTAATCATTTATTTCTTTAAGAGAGGTGTGTAGCAGCAGGAAAACACCTAAAACATGCCGGGCAGTGGGTCCCGAGGACCAGAGCTGACTGGTCACTGGTTCAGCTCCAGCCATAATCTTGTTACGATGACCTGGTAGAGACACACACCAAAAGGCTTGCAGCTTTGCATGCAGGAAAAGCTGCCTCGACAGAGTATTGACTGAAATGAATTTAAAACCACCTGTTTTCCTCCCACTTCAAAATTATGTACTACATTGTCTTTTTCCACCTAAAGGAACATAAAGTTACAACAGTTTGCTGGTTTACTATGTAAGAAGTTAAAGGTGTATTCCCATTTCTTAAGGCAGTCTTACATCGATTTATCTGACTCTGATTTAGTCTGTTGGTTTCTCATCCCTGTTAGTTTAACATAGAATGTAGACATCTTGTCAATTTATATCATAATGTTATTTATTCTGCTACTTTTGTCTTTTCTGAAACAGCTTTGCACATAAACTCAGCAGCAAGCTTGCTCAGGTGTGCCGAGCTTTTGACATTCCTTGACCGAGTCAGTCTCTAATGCTTAGGGTTTTGGTCGACATTAAGCCAAATGGCGTTTACGAAAGAGTAATACATAAATACCTGAAAAAGCACCAGTCTGATGATAGACGTTGGTGAAAATTTATTTTATATAGCTTTCTGTAATTTTTCTATACATAATTAACAAGCAAGGTGCGCGAAATAATAGTATTTTTGTTGGGTTTTTTTTTTCAAACTGCCACATCCATGGTTGTTTAATAAATACTGTTCAAGAGGTGGCATGTGCTTCAGCCCACCAGCAAATGTGAAGCAAACAGGGTCATCACAAACACATGGTGTATGATGCATCTTTGTTATTCAGGGCACAGCTGAGCCCCCAGCAGCAGATGCAACAGTCAGACTCACAAACCTATATATGATGGGCTTAGCATACAAGGTTACTTCTCTGAGGGCATGCAGGTATGTAAAATGAATGACAACTGCAAGTACTTCAGTTAAATCCTGTACTCACATCAGTTTCCAGGTCAGTTCATCCCTTCACAAATTGTTAGCCCCATTTCACACCTTTCTACTTCCATATCATACCTCGGAATAAACCCATTTTGTACCTACAGTATAAGTATCAGTTTATTTTTCTAAGTTTTGTGTTTCCAATAATATTTGTGATAAAGTTATGAAATGCGTTAAGCATGCCTATAATTTATTTGCTTATTTACATTAGCTAAACATTAAACACCACTTTCAGTATTAATTAGGGCCCTTAGCTAAAAAGGTTTTTCTTTCAGTTTATCTTAAAGTTCACTGGTAATAAATCAATTCAAATCTGAAACAGTGATTTTAGTTCAGTTAAAAACGTGCTGGTGCTTCCCTTGCCATACTGTTTGAACCCAATATTTAGCTGGAGTGCCAGTAAATTTGACCGATACTATACATGCTCTCCTATACAAACACGAAGCTTGAGAAGAAAAATTGGTCTGTGGTTCGTGACAGATGATAGGATTTGAACTGACTTGCATTTAAAAGTTCAAGGAATTTTGGAAGTATTCCTAACGTTGACTCTGAATTTGTCTCGTGTGCTAAGACACCATTAATCTGTATGTTCTGCAACTGTTCAACAGCAGGGCAAACTCAGGAAAATATAGTTTAAGGCTCCCAGTTTCACAGCTGCTTTGTCACTGTTCTCACTGTGGACTCAGTTTTTCCTGAACTCTGAGACTCTTGCAGAGGTGGAAGCACGACGACAGCTAGATGGTAGATGATGAGGTGAGACAGCTGAAGAAGTTGGGTGGGGGGGTGGGAGTATATGGAAGCACCTGGAGTCTAAAGCCCCTGAGGGCTGCTACAAGTTCATCTCATTGCCTGTGGGGCCCGTCCTGCATGGACAAGGTGCCAAACACGATTACGTGTTGTTTCTGTTTCTGTGGCTGGATAATCAGCAAGTGGGCTAACCCGTCATTTAGGACTGCTGAGGGGCATCATCTTCAACATGATGCCATGACATCCTCCTGTCCCTGCAGTAACTACCCAAAGCAGAAGAACGGCAGCTATATTGTTGATGCTGTTCCCTGATAGTTTTTCTAAGCAGTGGAGAAAACTGACTTGAATTTGCAGGTAAACTGTTAGAGCTCAGTTGTGTTTTGAACACGTTTTCTGCACAAAGTTGAAACCAGATATCTGCATATGCTATATAAAAATACACATAACCATCTTTTCCCATTGTGACATTACATACCACACCTTACATTTATTTGTAAAGCATATTTAAATACAGCAATTACAGCCGAACAAAGTGCTCTACAATAAAAAACATCATAAAATAGAAGAAGACAGTTTAAGGAACAACATACTGAGACAAGAAGGGGCCATGTTTTTTTTTAAACACAAACAAATAAAAGACGCTAAAAACCAGAGTCATGCGTTTTTGTTTACTTGTGCCAGTTAAAAATTTTGCCGGAGCGTTTCCTTTTTTTTTTTTTTTATTGTTGTTGTGAATGAGAAGAATGGCTAAACCCAATAAAAAGACAATTGCAATAATCTAAACGAGATGTTACAAAAGCATGGATTACTGTCTCTGAGCGACATCTTGGAAGGACAAACTTAATTTTGGCCAACTGCTTCAGGTGAAAAAACCCCAATGGTATTTGGCATCTGAATTGACTTGTGAATCAAGTTTGAGGATGGGGCCAATTTGTACACCTAGATTGGTGATGCTGAACTTGTCATGTAGAGCAAGGTAGGAGGATCAGCTGGAATTGAACTGGATCCTTGAGGATTAAAAAAAGCATCCCTTCAGTCTTCCTTTGATTACATTTCAGAAAACTGAGTGCCATCTATCACCTGATGTTACTGAGGCAGAAGGGGAGAGCTGCCCTGTTATGCTTTAAAGGAAAATAACTTTGGCAGTCTAAAAATGAAAGGGAAGGCCATGCTTTTTAAAAAATAGTGCAAAGAGGCAATTAATAAATAAATAAAATAATAGTTGATCGAGAATAAAGCTCTGTGGTACTCCCCAAGGGAGAGTAGTTGTGGAAGTGGTAAAATCCTGAATGTTCACACAAACCCCTGTCTGTGAGGTTGGATCTGAACCACTGCAGGGTGAAGCTAGTGATGCCTACACACTACTCCAGCTGGGAGATGAGAACAATGGTTCAGAGTCTCAAAAGCACCAGTTAAATCTGAAGTCCCCTCTCCATGGGCGTGGCTTTAACCGGTTCCTCCCCAATCAGCCCTGGCCATATTTGTCTCCATTTGCAGATCCTATGCAATTCCTCCCCGTTTAGGGGTGGCGCAAGCTGGGTCAAGCTAAGTTTTGCGTGCAAGTGATTTGAATGGCAGGATTTTGCTCACCGGATGAGCGAAGATGGTACTTGCAAACTCCTTGAACAACATCTCAACCACCATTTTCAATTTGTGACAAGACCGTAGGACTTTGTGAGATGGTGAGCTGCAAATCCATGGTCAAACCTTGAGGTCCAAACAGTTTTATCAATTATGGTGGAAGAGAGGATACAACGTCAACTGGGCAACCCATAACGAAAAAATATACTGAGAGATTTCGAAGAAACTGGCCGCTCAAGGATACATGCACAAAATGAAATCATTGGAGCGTTGACCACAGCTCCTGAGTGCTCACGGCCCATCATTGCCACATTCCCACCCATGTTCCTGCCCATATTCACGCCCATATAGTAAGGAGCACACTGCCAATGGTGAGAAATCCCAACTTGGCTAGAACCGAACCTGATGCTAACCTGCTAGAGTGAGGCTTGATAATGGAGAAGGGGCTTAAGAACATATGAAGCACACAGTCTTTCTGTGCCTCATATGTACAGTACTTGAGCGTAAACTCCATTTGCCAGAACAGTGAGAGCAAGAGAATTTAAATCTTTGTTCAATTTGACCTTTTAAGCTGTATGGCTTGGGTTAAATGGTTATGTATCCTGCCACAAGCTTCTCACAATAATTTGCTAGAATTCTGGATCTGTAGGGAGGCAAACACTTTTTCATAGCACTGTATGTAAATAAAAATACACAATTTGTCAAATAAGGAAAGAGTTTGCAAGAGTTTTAGTTGAGGTCTTGGTCCGGGATTATGTGTATGAGCTTAGATTTATGCCTTTCGGGTTCTCCAGTTTCCTATCTGCAACTTTGAAAAACAGAGGAGGTGCTCTATAGCATTAGCAGGAATATCTATGAAACCACTGGGATACACAGGCATACCTCAGCAATCAAGAGATCAAATAGATACAAGGGAAAAGAAAACACAAGAGACCGCAGCAGCCAATGGGGAGCGATTAACAGAATGAGAAAGCAATCATCACATTTTGTGTAGAAACTTAACTTCCAGTAAATTAACATCATCTACTCCACTAAGGAGCTATTTTCCTTTGCTAATGACAGACCAGAAGATTCTCATTACCTCAGCGCTCTTGATCAGAATAATAATTTATCAAACTCTGTGGGAAAAAGATGAATAATGTGCAGACTGCTGACGGATGCAATCAGATGCTGAAGAACGATGCTTAATATGACTGTAGGAGACAAATTAGCCACCTAAAAATGTCCTCTGAAAAGTAGAAATTGCTGACATTATACATACAAAATCAACTGTATATTTTAGAAGAGAATGCAAACTAACTCATCTGTATAACAAGGAGCAGAAAATGTCAGACACTTCTCACATATTCCTGACACCGATGCCTCTGCTTTGAAGACGAATGTGTATCAGCTGCTGCTCCCGTATGTTCAGGGTGGCCTCAGCAGAATACAAAGAATGACTGAGAGGTAAAACACCAGTCGAGCGGCATTCAGGGCCACAGATGACAGCCTGACATGCCTTCAGCTGTTTCAGGTGGAAGGAGAACAGATAAGGCCAACATGGGGAACAAGAGATAAAGACATGAATGTTTGTTCTGATTCATGCAAAATGTGATTTATTTATTTATTTATTTTTTTAACAGAAAATTCTGTCGCCAACTTTTTACTAAGGTAAATAAAGTTGAAAACTATTTCCAAATGTTTCAGCTCTCCAGTGCTAGGATGAGCATGTGGGTACTGTTCGTTTTGTAGTATGTATATTACATTACGCCCACATGATTTACTGTATTTTATAAGTATTTTAGGTGATAGACCAACACAAAGTAAATCATAATTGTGAAGGGGAAGGAAAATTATTCCAAAGACAAAGAAAAAGTCTAGGAGTCTATCTTTAGAACTGTGTTTTGTTGCATTTACAGTCGAAATCTGCTCAATCTTCTTTGCAACAAACTCAATCCCAATCCAGTTGGGAAGAGATCATGTGCAGGCGTCAATTTTAAAGTTTCTTGGTCTTTATCATTATCTGGATTTAAGTCTGACTTTGACTAGGCCATTCAAACACATGCATACGCTTTACTTTTCTAAACCCTTCCATTGTAGATCTGACTGTACGTTTAGGGCCGTTGTCCTTCTGGAACGCAACCCTTCACCCGAATCTCAGGTCTTTTGCCTCTAACAGGTGTTGTTCCAGGATAGTCCAGTCGTTAGCTCTATCCAACATCAGTTCTAAAAGGACCTGTCCCTGCTGAAGCAAGGCATTCCACATCTTCATGGTGCCATGGACATGTTTGAAGGTGGGAACGGTGTGTTTAGACTAGCGTTAGCCTGTGTCCCTTCGTCTTGACGATGCACTTTGCTCACTGACGTTCTCGAACAAACCTAAGAGGCCTTCACAGAACGGCTGTTTTTATATTTAGATTAAATTACACACAGGTGGACTCTATTTCCTCATTAGGTCACTTCTGAGGGCAATTAACTGCACTGGATTTTATTTAGTGGTATCAGAGTGACCAATAAATTTGCATGTCGTCTGTAGTTAATAAAATGTTGCCTCCCTGCCTCTCATTAGTCTTCATCCTGAACAAATCCTCCTGCAGGTATCAAGTTATGTAGTGATAATTCATTCCTTCAAAAGAAATGAAACGCAAACTGCACAATGCACCGTTAAGTTACCTGGCAACCTTCCAAATGAAGTCTGCATATTTTAGATTTTAAGCCGAGGGAATGGATGACACTTCCACGCTTATTTTGCAGTTTCGACTTTATGCTCAGCCCTGTTTAAAGGTTGAAAAATAATCTAAGAGAAAGTCAGAAATGTACAAGCCAGTTTAGTCCAAAAGTGCTCGATCCAATCCGTTTCACCCCGATATGTGCAGTCAACTTCCAACAGAAATCGAATTAGTACAGTTTCATCAAAATATTCAATCAGATCCAGTAGATTTTATATATATATATATATATATATATATATATATATATATATATATATATATATATATATATATATATATATATATATATATGAAAAGCCTTTAGCTCCCAGAACAAAACTGAAGATACAAAAACAACTCAAATGAATGCCCTTTAGACATTCAGTATATCATAATGTTTCTTCTCAATCTTGTTTCAAAGCTTTATCGTTTCTAATGACCAGCAGTAAACCAAAGAATTGATCACAGCCACAAGTTACCCAACGATAAAGTGAACTATCATGCCACTAAGCACTTTATATATAGATTTGAAAAAGTCGTCCAGAGCCCGAAGATGCAAAGCAGCCCCAACTCATCATACTTCCACCACCATGTTTGATTGTCAATATAATGATCCTTTTCTGAAATGCTGTATTAGTTTTTTGAGGTTTTCTTATTATTGAATCATGAACATTCAAGTGCAGCCTGCAGAGCTTCAGATGTTGCTCTTGGTCACACCTATTAAACTCTGCCGTGCAGCCTTTAAACATGTCTCTGCTTCAACAGATCTGAATCAAATAATCACGTCATTAGCAGGCCTGTGAAACTTGACTGCATGCTGCAGAGGCTGTTCAGGCAGGTGATCAGGACGTCTTGGACTGGCGTCACTTCTGAGAGTCACAGCCCTTGATTTTTACCCGACTGGATGAGTTGGTGGCGTGCCCTTGCAGTAATTTAGGTAGGTCGGTTGCTTGTTGACAGGCTCCCCACTGTTCCATGGTTTCCCTATTTACTCAGGTTATCTGTAGGGGTGCAAATTTGACTGCGCTGTAATTAGTAGCAACTGAGTTCACATTTTCCCAGCAGAAACAGGTGGAGCTGGAGAAAGAGGGGCTGCATATTCACAGAGACCAATCAGGTTAGTTGAGATTAATCCATCAACCAATCGAAAACCAAAGAGAATACACGATTTTTGTGTTTATGAAAAAGCTAAAGTGGTTCTTCAGACTGAAAAGAGCCTCTTTTTCTTTTCCTAGATTAAAGTTGCACAATAAAATCTGAAGTAGGACATAAAACATTTCATTTCTGCTTTTTAGAACCAGATGATCTCCTGATCATTCTTAGGTTTTAATCTGTTTTCATAGTATTTTGAATTTCTTAGAGTGCTGATTAGTTAGTGTTCGCAGCATCCAGTCATTTATGTTTATTCTGTTTTTTTTAGTAGTGGATAGATTTTAATAATAAATTAGATTATAGTATCAGTCTTTCTTTTATAATTAAAGCAACAATGTTTGCATTGACTTTGAAGAAAATTTGAATCCTGAGAAATGTACACTAATCTCCCTTCTTCTTTAAATATGTAATACAATTTAGCCTCTGGAACAAAAGCCTTGAATTTGTTAGATTTTTAAGACCTTGTGATTAATTTGTGAACACTAAGAGAGTTAAATGAGTTTAACTTAACTCCAATATGTTTGCCTAGAAGAAAGGAATGCTCCAAAGTCAAGAACGTGATGCACCTGGATCTTCGATAACTTTTCACCGTTTGTCTTTAACTGATGAGCAGAATTTATCTGCCTAATGCGGACTAAATTTAACCTTATGCAATTAGATCTGAATCAGAGTTTTTGATGGAAGAGATGAAAGCCAATGCCTGAGAGGCTGCAGCTGCCAGATTTTCTCTCCCTTTGCTTGTCTTTACATGCAAACTCTGATCTTACCTTGTGTGTAGTAATGGCTTTATAATGTAGTCTGACATGTTAAGATGTTGGACTTGATCTGCTGCACCAGAGCAGATTTGCATCTAACAACATATTCAATAAGAAAAATCGATGAAACCTGGATGTACAACAAGCAAACTGTGAACCTTGCTGCCAGAATATGATTACATTCTGGCAGCAAGGTTACAAACATTAATTGCATATCTTTTTTTCAAACAGATAACATCATTACGTCTGTGGGGGACAGAGGTGTGAAAGTGGAAAAAAGCCTGAAACGTGCCGCACACTAACCCCAGAGAGGGAACTCCCTGTCTGGCCCCTGGGTGGGTTTTCTCCTTCCGGTAAAAGGATGTCAGTCTGCAGTTGAACTCTTTGCAGTTTGCAGTTGTCTCTTTGAACAAGCAAGTGAGACCAAAGAGCAAGGAGCCTACATGAGGAACCAGCTTTGAGTTCACAACTCGTCTGTATGGAACACATGGAACGAAGCTTCTTACAGCACTGCCGCTCTGTTTCTTTAATACGTTCGTGCCCCCTCAGCACGACCCTGTGACAGCTCTGGTTTAACCCCCAGCAGAACTTGACCCAGAATAAAAGTCGAGGACTCTGATGTTATTTATCCTTCTGTCTCATCCAGCTATTTACTATACCGTCTGTTCTCCACCTCTGAGCTGCTGCAGACTGAAAAGCACACTCTCTCTGACCTACTTGCATACATACGGTGCATCTAAAGGCCAACCAACAGGCGAGAGCACATCCTCTGGCTGATACAGCTTGTGTTAATATTTATAATGCTTAAGCACTTTAGAGGTGAAAGTCAAAATGTTCTCTTGGAGCTGCTGCATGAACAAGCCAGCTGTGTGTTTCCAGGACATACACCTGCATGTAAGAAGCCTAATTTTTTTATGTGAAAAGACAAAAGTTGCACTAAACCATTCAGGGCTAAATTGTGATATATCTCAGCCCTGCAGTGATGACAGTTTTAAAGCTGTAAATTCCCGGTGTGCCTTTCAAAACAAGCGTTTTCTTTATTGTGCTCAACATTACAACTGCATAAGTAAAATAGGACATGTTGGAAAAGTAATTTTCTCACACAGAAAACTGATTGGCAGACAGAAAGATTACGTTAAGTAATCAGGTCAGAATGTTCGCAGATTGGTTGAATATGTTTAGAGGGCATTTATCGTCATTGAAACAACTTTCAGTTTCGTGTTTTGGTGCGCACACACAACCTACATCCCGCATGTGCCTTACTCTCACGACCAACAAACATGGCGCAGTCCAGTGTTGGTCGGGGTTTTTTTTTGTCTCATTCTTGGCGGTGTTACAGCGCCACCGACTGGCCCGGCATGCCTGCTACAGCGTTTTCCGTGGTGCTGCATCCTGTCGCGTGGACGCACGTTTTTTCTCAATCATTTACAAAAATTTCCCGTGTTCGTCTCCGTGTGGACGGGGCCTAAAGTTCTGTCAGCATTG
Organism: Anableps anableps; assembly: GCA_014839685.1. Taxonomy (NCBI): domain Eukaryota; kingdom Metazoa; phylum Chordata; class Actinopteri; order Cyprinodontiformes; family Anablepidae; genus Anableps; species Anableps anableps. Next base: position 5,915,418 of record CM026076.1, on the reverse strand, counting down.
AAGGAGGTAATTTCTGCTCTGCTTGTGACCAGTATCGTCACTCTCGTGTGGCCAGGGATTTAATTCCCCTTTGGGAGAAATAAAGCATTTTTGAATTTGAACTGAATTGAATTTGAATGTGTCAGAAGTTCGATTTCTTGGAACACCTGTGTCACCATCGTACTTGATATTTGTGAGCCGTGCATTCGTTTTGCGAAAAACAGCGGCAGTGAATGGAAAAAGCTGTCCTTGCTCTCAAAGCCAAGATTCAGATTGTTTCCTGATTTGGAGCAAAAAGTGATTTGAACGGAGAGAATGGTTTAAGTGGGTGATGGGAAATCTTTTCGTTACTTTGTCAAAGCTCCCCCACGTTTCCTGCCTTGCAGTATTTTAGGTAAAGTAAGGAACGCTCACTCCATCCGTTGGTCACGTATTCATTTCACATATCGCCATCAGGAGAATTTATCGCTTGTCGCCCAATCGGCTTCCTGTTTAACAGTCGGCAGTTCTGCAGGGCTGTTACATCATGTACACTTGGTCGTGCACTTTCAGTTATTGTTCAAAGGTTGTGTTGTTCAAAGGGGTATATATGCTTTTATATATATATATATATATATATATATATATATATATATATATATATATATATATATATATATATACATACTTTACAAATGAATGAGGGTTCAGTCCTTGATGCAGCTGTCTCATGTTCGATTCCCGGCTCTGGGCCGTTGACTGCATTTCCTCCCCTCCTCTCTGTGCTCTTCCTCCTGTCAAGCTACTAACGAATAACGGCCACTAGGGCCACTAAAACCTTGAAAAACAAAAGAACAGAAAGGCAAAAGTGATTTAATTAAATCATCCTTAAAAGACTTTTAGGTTTTCTGACTCTTCAACATGATGACAATCACCTTTTAGTTCAAACACCGACCGTCGCATCGTTGCAGTCGATCATCCAAATGGTGAATTCCCATTAATATACCCATGAATTTCAAACGTGTAATGTCAAAACTACTTCATGCAATTATCCTAAAACACGGTTTAGACTAAATAAAAAATGCCCGTTTTTAGAGTTGATGTACAACATTAACTTTGTTAAATGATGCATCAGGCAGTACCTCCTGAAATTATTGACGATAACATTTCCAGTTGTAGTTCCTACAGATATAAAGCTCTCACTGGGAGCCCAAATGTCAGGAGCCGGTCCTCTGGGATTTGGCTGAATGCAGCACACATATGTTTGAGGATGTGGACCGTGACGTTGGTTGCAGATGTACGCTTGTGCAGGTTTATGTTCTGAGGGCAAAAGTTTACAATGCTCTTTGTGGCTTACTCTCCACAAGAGTTCTGAAACTCATCTGAAATCCTGTCTTGATAAAAGACAGCCCACAGTCTTCGCCCAGTGGGAAGCGCGATCAAAGGGAACACTGGTGTCACTTTGGGGGCTGTTCTCTGGGACATACTGAAGTGTGTGTGGGAGGGTCATTATGTCCAAACATGCTACTTGTCTACTGTTGCTTTTTTGACACAATGTGGAATTTGGTCAAGCACACGAATTTTAGTTTTTTATGAATTAGTAAAAGGGCATAAAATATGGTGCCAGTACTTCAGGGGGTTGTACGGTTACTGGTAGAAGCTTCAAAATGGCTTCTTCCCATGTTTAAAAGGAACAGTTTTCCATCCAATTATTTCCAGGCAACAACGTAAACATGATTATGTTCCAGCCGTGTATTTACTCCGAGTGTGACCTCTGCACTAAGTCGCTTAAGCACTCGCACATTTCGGATATTTCTTTGAAGAAAGAAACAAAGTGGTGGTAATCTCGTAGGTCTTTCTATTTTAGTTTTAGCTTAATTTGAGCTCAGCGTGTTTTCATTAAAACGGTAACATGTAAAAATCCTGGCATCCATTTTTCTTTACTGTGAAACCATATTTTCTTCAAAGGGATTTAGCACTTTAACATTTGCATTTTAAGATGAAGAAATTATTTAAATGGATATTTGTTACCACAAATACGTGTCTCTGAAGTCTTCTTTTCATTAAATGATTGCCTCAGCATCACTCAGCTAGACTCAATTAAAGGGAGCTCCACATGGTTGTCAGGTGACGGTTTGATAACAAGCAACCCAGTTTTGGTGATATTTTATGATATTATTATTGTTTGCCATTTTCATTTAATTCCAATAATACCACACTGGAAACATGACAACAACGCGGAGCTCTGTGTTTGTTTTTGACCTCAACCTATCACATCCATCTTGAAGATGATTTTGATGTGTGTGTGTGTGTGTGTATATATATATATATATATATATATATATATATTTTACAATGTGAAGCACCTTTAACTGCCTTGCTGCTGAAGTGTGCTACACAAATAAACTTGACTTGACTTTTCCAAAAAAATGTCATGTCGCTTATGCACTTGCTTATTTAAATTAATTTGTGCAGAAAACCGTTTACGTTATACCGAAAAACTTTAGCGACTTCTGTTCAGAGTGAACAGTAAAACACTTAACACATTTGTGTGTGTTTTTTTTTTTTTTTTTTTTTTGTTTTTTTTTTTTTTTTTTATTACAATGGTATTTACTGAGACCTATCACAAAGTTACAGCTTCTCAGCTTGGAGTTCAGGTGTAACATTTTGATATTATAAGGAATTCATCTACAGTGAGTCTCTGAGAGCTCTAGGCTTATTTCACTGAGCTGTGGGGAGTTAGATATTGTATTTTACATCTGCTGTGTATAATATAGACAATAAAAGAACTGAGTAATGAAACCACAAAGTGGAGAGTGTTAGTAAAGATTCCTGGATCATCTTTAATGAAACTTTTAAACCCTTCATATAACAGGAGCTTTACTGCATCATATAAAGCAATAAAAGCAAATCTCTCAGGTATTTATGCTTGCAATCATTTTGAACTGTGAAATGTGGGGGAAACACTGAGGTGTTGCGGTATATTATGTGGCAGTTAAGTTGGGAAGGCCATAGAGAATGCAGTTGTAGGCTGCTGGGGTGAGAGCTGGACTGTACTGAACCTTGTCTTCCTTTGAGTCAGTGTTGAGGACTGGATCTGCAAAAAAAAGAAAAAAAAAAAGCACAATCAGAGTCTTGTATTTAATTGTGTTCTCTGTACACAGCTGGTACTATAATAATCTGAGCTGGAATGATTGTGTTAAATGTTCCTCTGGAGCTGAGTCACATATACAGTAGAAATAAAATGGCCTGTTAAAATGGTGTAAAAAAGATTGTGTGTGTACATGCTTAAACGGGTACTTTGTTGAACTACCTTTTGATTCAATTTCAGCTTTCCTTTATTGTTTACCAGAGGCTTTCAGCATCCGACACTTTAGATTTGCATACTCTTCCCAACAAATGTCATTTATATCCATTAGATTGTGTAAAAATGTCTCGCCCGCAGCCCTCTTCAGGTGGCATCAAAAATCTTCTGTCAGTTTTAGTTCTGAATACTAGATAGCCTATTAGAAAACTTAAAATTTCCTCCTAAAAAGGCAATATTTTGTTGATTTGGAGGTACATATTTTTCTTCAACAGATTTTTGTTTTTTCAAATGAATTGTACAGGAAACACGTCTCATTAAAGGTACACAAATTTTGTGAAATGATTTATCATGGTTGCTTTTTTTTTTTTTTTGACAAAAACTTGCTAGTTTTTAACAGAGGTGTATAAACTTTTCATATTCAGAGTCTAAAGATGCAGTGGTGTGATGCACATAGATATAATGAATTCATAGATATGACTGAGGCTGAGAATCGAGTGCATCGTACCGTGTGTTTCTGTGACGTTGTGATGCAGCATATCGGGGCGCTCCCGTCCCCTCAGAGTATGGATGGCCTGGCCAGACGTCTCCTTGACCCTCAGTATATCTGCAACAAACAAGGACATAAACTAACGGGGCAGAAAACCTGGGAAAACTCCAGAAGATAAAACTCTGTGAGATGAAAACAAAATGTTGTCAAATTTAGATTTAAGACAAAAAGATCAAGGATTCTTGCCATAGGTCACATGTGTCAAACTCAAGGCCCGAGGGCCAAATCCGGCCCACCGTAGCTTTTTATGTGGCCCTCTAGACTGCAGAGGGCCACATAAATAGAACCTTCAAGATAACAGTTGTGAGCTTAAATATCATTTTATCAATCAAATCAAAGCAGTTTTTATCCGTATTTTGCAATATCACATCAATCAGTTCCTCCAGTTTTTCACAAAAATTCACTCAAAATCAACAGATCTCCACATTTTTTATGCTAATGCATAATTGTGAACTTATCACAAATTTTCCTCCAAAATGGTCAAAAACATTGGGTTTAAGTGATGCTAACTCCCACCTGCAGGTGGCAGTATTTCTTTCTTCTGCCTCCCCCTGACTTGATGTCAAGTTATAGTCTGTGATCGAAGTGGCAAGTAACAAAAAGTCCCATTTACTGACATACATAAGTGCACATATTGTGAAATTCCTTTCATATATTTCCAAATCAGCTGAACAAAATTGTGATTTTGACTGCATAAAATCACAAAAACGATCGTGAAATCCTGGAGGGACTGATTAGTTGACAGTTTTTTCAGTCTGCATTGATATCTGTGGATTCAGCCTTTGTAAGCGTGTACCAAAAATTGTATTTTGCCTTCCAGTGATGGTTTCTTTTTCTGCTCCAGTCACTATTCTGTATTTGCCTTCGGTTTTAATAAAGTATCAAGATCTGTAGCTTTAAGCTCCAGCATCACCTTCCCAAGCATTTGATGCTGTAACGTTCACAATGTGATCACCAGCTAAGCTTGGCTGCCATAGATTTTTTTTTTTTTTAACAGATGTTGAAAAAAATTCTGCGGCACAACATTTATAACTCTAAAATGACATATACACCACACACAAGTGCCACTGCTGAGGAACTTGAACCACTTTTTAATACAAGCTTCACTTTTTCAAGTTGATGAGGGCATCCATAGAATTGATGTATTTAAAAAAAGAATTTATTCATCTAAACTGGAGCTGTTGTTATGAATCTGCACAATATACATAAACTGAACTGAATTAAAAAGTATTTTCTGTGGGGTTTGCTGAACTCTCTTATATTTTAACCAATGAATTATCCTAAAGCTTTTCTTATCTGTGGTCTTTATGTTCCAGAATGTTTTCAAAATAATCAGTGAGTCTGAAATAAACCAGCTGTGCCAAACTTAAATGAAAGATCATCATCTACATATCAGTCGAGGGGAAAAGAGCCCTTTGTTTTTCCAGGAATTCAGACTTGTATCTTTTTGATAATGTGATAAGATGGTCTGGAACTTCAAACTTTTTTCCTCCCGTACTTTTTCAGACTTGAAAAACTGTAAAATACATTCCTATACTTTCCAAGACTTTTTATGGCTGTGGAGGAACCCTTTAAATCCTGTAGAAACAGCTATAGCAAAACTTTGAGGCATTTAAAAAAAAAAAAAAAAAAAATTTTCTCAATGTATCTTTTTTGCTTCTCAACAAATAATTGTATTTAAAGTTTAGGTTGGATTTTCTTAAAATTTTCAGAACAAGAGTTTGCTAATGCAGCAAAACATAAAATCATTTTTTAAGGCTTTTTCTTTTTTCCAAGAAAAGCAATAAATGTGCAATTTCGGCACTGATTGGTTGCACCTTCACACCGATATCCTTGTTAGGGGTTGAAGAGAAGCTCAGCGCTGTGTGCACAGTGCCGAAACGAATATGATGAAGCTTTCTCATAAAGCAAACATTTAAAACATACTGTCGAGCACAGCAGCAAAATGATACGCTTTCTGTTGAAGAGTGCTGTGCCACTGGTTGAGGACAATGCAGCCAACGCCACTCAAACTCAACAACAGGGCGGTCTCCAGGGGATTCTCCAGCGGTCCTGCACTGCGGAAGACAAAAACCGGCAGGTCATCGACAACAGTTTTTGTTCACTCCATAAAGAAACAGTCATAAATGTAGCCAACACAAAAACAAAGCCACTAATGAAGATGAAAATGAAAAGTAAAAAATCGTTTGGGAATATTCAATACCTCTTTTTCCTTTCATTCTTTGACTGGAGGACATTAGCTTTGTTCTGAACCCACTCAAAAAGCAGAGCCATGCGGCATTCTGAGGACAGCAAACACTATTATCAGAAAAATTATTTTCGATTAAAAAAAAAAAGAAAAAATCACAGATCTTCCCTGACCCTAAATCTGAAAATGAACAAATGCTTTTTACTGCATTGTATACATTTCTCAGAATTCTTGCTTTTAGGGAAAGACACAAGCACACACAGCGCTGTCAGACGTGTGTGTGTGTGTGTGTGGGGGGGCTTTTATTTAATAAAAAAACCTAACTGTGCCCTGATGCCCTGTTAGCCAGATAAATAAAACTGATAGTGTTAGCTGTTGAAAAACAGCTGGAACTGCGTCCATGGTGCCAGTCACACTATGGCTGCCAGACTGCTGGGCGGCACGTGTGTGTCCGGCCTGCGGCAACAAGCCAGTCAGGCCTGACGCCACGCCATTCACTCTGGAAAATTACAAAGATCTGCACACCGTCTTTATTTGCTGCTATGGTAGTTTTTTTAAACTGCTTTTTCCTGTTCTAACAGTTAACATGTTCTAACAGGTAATTCTCTATTCTTCAATTTCAGTTGAAGTTTTAGGACTGACAGAAATTTAGACTTTTACAAAGTCAAAGTTAACCATTTGACTGTTAGATGTTTTTTTTTAAATATATTTCTGTGGTGTCCTGAAGCTCAAGAAAACAACATGAAAGTTTTTAGGATGTTCTTTTGAGAAACAGAGTTAATGCACGCTGTCAGTAGTTTGTTAATGAGCTTAAGGTCTGAGGAGGTGCTTTAGTTTTCTCAAAACGTGTGACAACACTTTTTCCTCTTACTTTTGCCTTTATTCAATGACTGAGATACCACATATCTTCTTCAGGTCGTCTTTGTAAAGGTGGGGCGTAAAAACAGATTTGAATAAATAAACCTTCAGAACAATAGAAGATTAAATATACTAAAGTAAACTCTAAGCCACAGATGTTTAAACAGTGTACTTGTTAAAAAGATGTAGCTTTATCAAATTCTGAAATACGATCAACAGACACGAGTCTTCTTTTATTTTCTTATCATTTGCTGAGAGCACGTTGCTGTATTATGAGGTGGGAATGTTGCATCATGAGAAATTAAGGTTAAACATCTTTGAAATCCCTAAAAATAACCACATCGCAAGCAGTAATAACGTCACAATTGTCACGTTCGAAAATATTAAGGCCGCATATGGAGTGGAGAGCTTGCAGATTCGCTTCAGATTGAATCAGTTCATTCTTTAGGATTTACTTTTATTGTAAGTTGTTTTATTAACTCTGATACATAAATAATTCTTTATCATTCAGCTAAACCCATCCTTGTTATTTGCACTGCTTTTGTTTTTGCTTTTGGCTCAGTGTGCATGCACAGAGCTATTAAATCAAATCAAGATATTTAATTACTTATCTCCTACATTTGCAACACATAAGAAATTCATTGTCATAAATAAGCCCCATCCTGAAACACAGAGCAAAAAGGTTAGAAAGTGGTGTTTGCAGCGTGTCCAGTACCGGTTAGATTGAGGGCTGCGACTTTGGCAGGTGGGATGCTTGTCAGCAGTGGATCCATCCCCATGTAAACGAAGGCACTGCATCTGCACAGAATCTGCTCCACCTCGGAAAGACTAAACACATACAGATCAGTCAGCAGAGAGCAAGTGTTTTCCTACTTTCTATGTTAGAAAATGATCTCAGCAAAAGATTTCAAACCTGAGTCTGTCTTTGCTGCTGACTAAGTTCTTCCAGAGATTAGGGAGATGCTGCTTGTGGGGTTCTAAAACCTTCATTGTTGAACTCTGACTGCTCCTTTCTGTGCAAAGAGTTCACCATGTTTAGATACAGGACCTTGTATCTCTAATTTACAAACCACACAAGCTTCTGTTAAAATGTCCAAGCTTTCATTGTCCGCATAATAAGAACAGTTTTTGAAGTGATGATGAATGATCAGTGAAGTAACGATGTCTGGAGGCTGAAGTTGCAAACCTGGCTGACTGTTACGTACAAGAACCAGATCTCGAACAAATCAAACTGCTTACCCTACTTAAAGATGGAAATTAAGCAACTTTCAGCAATATTCCTCATTGTTGGAGAAGGAAAGAGAAACTGGCACAAGATTAGAATGAGATGATTTTTAGCGTGAATGACCAAGAACTGTGAAAGGTTGGCTGGAAACTAAATAAATTCCTATTTTTTCTGATTAGTAAACAAAAACATACCCAAGCAATACCAGATTGTGCGAACAACAACACTCTTTGGTTTGGATGCTATGATTGAATGAAACGAATCAAAATGAGCTAATGTGTATTTAGGGATGTGTTTAGAAATGAAGTCAGAGGAAGCATAAAAGTGTTCGAAGCCACCTAAAACAAACCTGTTCTCTGTGGAGTCATGTCAGACAGCGCCTTTCAGACAGAGTCAAACTACAGCTGATGATAGCATTACTGAGTTCTCTAAACTTGCTGTTTTATATTTATGAACATTCAGCTGCTGTGCTGGAAAATGCCAGAAAGGATGACTTTTGTCAATCTCAGACTTAAGGTAAGAGTTTTCATTTAAGACAATGAGAAATGCTAACCATGCTAATCAGCATGAAGGCATCCTAAAATGTAAATTCTGTTATCATTTAGTCTTTATCTTAAAATACTAGAATTAGCAGTAGCTGTTTTACAATGATTTCTCTTCAACGTGAGGCAGGATGACGCTTCTGTTTCTGCTATAAATATCACTGCCGATAACTCATTTTTTCTGCAACTGCTAAAGCTTAAAAATTAAAAAAAAAAAAAAAAAAAAAAAAAAAAAAAAAAAAATCAGCAGAAAGCCGCACTAAACGTTACACAATCTGGCTCTTTCAGACCGAGACAGATAGTGTGTGTTCTGTCAAATAAAGCCATGCACCAACACACACTGCACATGACCCTTTTTGCTCTCTCAACATCTGGCAAAAGTTCCACATTCATCAAAGTTGCAACTGACAGACTTAGATGTGATGCAGGAAAGAGCTCTGGGATAAAAAAAAAAAAAAAAAAAGTATTTTCAACATCTAAACTGCTTATGTAACAGTGCAGTAACAGCGTCGAGACGGTAACCGAACCTGCTCAACTGCACTTTAACAAAAACTTGAAAATCTGTCCATAAATCCTGTTTAATACATTCTCTTAAAGTGCATACATAGTCATAAACCCTGAGCTTTGTCGGAGCATTGTGCTGATTTAGGCTTGCGTTGAACTGTTTCATCAGTGTGTATGGATAATGTTACATGTAAAACTACAATGTACAGTTGACATATTTTTATTATACTAGGTATACTGACAATTATACATGCAGATTATGCAAGAGTTCATAAGGAAATGTTTTTTTTTTTTGTTTATTTACTTAGTTTGATCATTTCTAGCACGTTTATGTCTGGCCATCTGTTTTTAACCTCTGCAAAGCACTGTGCTGTTGCTGTCAGTATAAGTGCTCGAAAAATAAAGTTTGACTGAATTATTGTTGTTGTTTCATCACAAAGTAGCAACGCTTGGCCTAAAAGAGGGTTAAAGGAGAACATTAATCACAACACAACATTAAATCAGAGCCTATATGGTACACACACCTACATATGAGTTGCATCAGTAAGTGTGTAATTACCCACAGCATAAATTAGCTTTCTTACCATAATGGCCTTCCTTGTAAGGGTCAACAATATCTTTAAAAGGTATGTTAAGGTAACAATCCATGAAAGCAGGTCAAAGCTTCATTTACTTTCTAAACATGAAACGATTCGTAGTTGATGACGACTGAACTGATGCTCGGGGATGAAGGATATTCATTAAACATGTTCAGATCGTAAAACATCTCAGTCGTAATGTAGTATATACATACACCCAGTGTTTACAGAGGGACAATTGTGGCACAGTGTTATTAATATTTTGGTGATGGCAAGCCTCAAAGAGTTTGAGCTCATCACTCAAACAGTAAATAAACAAACAGTCAAAGTACCTGAAGAAACATGCAATAATGGAATGCAATAATGATTTTTCCACTGATTACTGAGAAGGTTATACATCATTATTTTAAATGCGATTTTAAAAAACAGACAATTAAACTGACATTCCTTTAACATTGTTTTTTTTATCCTTTCAGAGACAAACTTTTTTGTTGAATACAAATCATTTTTACTTTAAAGATGCCAGACATATGAATAATTTGGGGCTAAATTGTAAACAGACCATGGATGTATATGAAATATTTATTGGCATTACAATAGTCAAACAGGTTTTTAGATGCTTCCGGATGTTTCTGGTATTCTGAGGATGTATTTAGTTGATCAGCTTCAAGTCTGTTAAATCTGTAGGCCTCCTCCAATCTTTAGCTCCCTGAAAAAAGTTTCTATACAAGTGGGGACTCTGGTCGGGCCACTTAAAAATACACACATTAGTTCCAGGAAGAAGAAACATGTTGGTAAAGTTTAATGATCACTTTAAACCTAAATCCACCAGATGAATGGATGATTTTGGTCTTAAGTGTATATAAAAGGGGGGTTGTTTACCTTATTCTTGATTTTTAAATACATTTTCAGCTCATGATCCATTGGATCCCTGGTTCCTCAAGTGTCAGCCTATATGTGCGCAAAGATGTATAACACAAGCTAAAGCCATTGATGTAATAAAGACATAGCAGTAAATGTCTCTGTTCTTCATCCGTGTGCTGAATAAATTCTTTCTAAAAATGTAAACACGTCGAGAAATGTCCTTACCTTACATACATTTCAAAGTATAAAGTCACATGTAATGTTTTGGAAAAGGTTTTTCAAAAGACATCATCAGTAAGGATACATTTCAAGTTTGATGTGTCCACTGCTATCGTATGCACCTGACTGGCAGGTACCTGTGTCAACAACAAATTATTAATATTCAGCTGCAGCAGAAAAAAAAACATACATGTGGCGCAAGAAACACTGAATTTAAAAACAAGGCAGTGACTGATGTATGGCACAAATGTCTGTAAAATGTTTACATCCGTCAGTATTACTTACATGAGAGATTATGCAAGTACTTTCACACTAAAAGTTAGAGTTAAAGAACTCAAGGGATAAACAGCTGAGTTAAAAAAACAAAACAAACAAAAAAAACTGGACCATGACATAGTAAACAAGCTTAGAGGCTAAAAATAAGATCTTTATGAAAACATTTTATGTAATTGATTGAGAAACTGCACTTAAAAGAGAGGCGTAAGGAACTTAAATAAGTGCCAATGCTGACAGCAGGGAAAAGTTGTATTACTGTCTGTATCTGGCAGGCCCAGATTAATTTAGCAAACTCACCGCTTTGATGGCTTGCCTTTGAGCTCCCTTCCCTTTAGTTCCCTTGCCACCTTTGGTCTTCTTTTTGTTGTCACTTTCAGCTACAACAAACAGAAGGCAGAATTAATACACACACTTGTCTGCGGGCTCGTTTACACAGCTTTTGGACTGACTGAAAAAAGAAAATGTGCAAAGCCAGTGACATTTATTTGGGACTGTTAGTAAAAGTGGTCTGCAGGTGGCTGCACCAGCTTCCTCTCAGACTCAAAACATGGATTTTTCACTTTATTTCACTTTTTATTAGTAGTTTAAATAAAAATATTCTGAGAAAGCATGTTTGAATGTAGACAATATGAAACGCAATCCTAAAACGTTCTTGTGCAGTAATGTCTGATTATTTTTCCCTTATGGAAGCTACAGTATAGAGATAAAAATATTAGTTTGATGACTCCAAGACCTACACTTTGTCCATAGGAAGTATTTTCATAACTATAATAGAATTTCACCATCAGAGTGGTCATATTTTTATGTCATCTTCTACAAATTTCCTTGCGGTTTGGCTCTTATTTCAGCTTCAAAATGATCTGTGTTACATGATGATGAACATTTGAGTAGGGCTGGGAGTTGAATTCATTTATTGCCATTAACCGCAGACACTTTTTGTGCCATTTGAACTGCACAAAGTCCTGAGAAGACTTTACTGAAGCTCTTGAGTGGAATATAACAAAGGAAAAGGACTGTTTTAATAACTTTAGTTCACAGCAGAGAACAAGTTTGTTTGTTTCAAATTGCATTGACCTTTTACCTGGTAAGTACTTAACTCAAATTGCTAGCTATGTTCATCATTCAGACCTTGACTACATAATTGACAGTAAGTCAATATTGACATCAAATGTTTCATAATAAATTGGCTTTTGGAGTAAATCTCTACCAGCTTTGCATATCTGGAGGCTGATTTTTTTTCAAACTAGCTCAAACTTAGGTATATTGGACAGAGAGTGTCTGTGAACAGCAATGTTAAAGCGTTGCCACAGATTCTCAATTGGATTTAGGTCTGGGCTTTGATTAAGCCATTCTAACGCATGAATAGGGCTTGATTTTAAACTGCTTTACTGTAGCTGTATGTTTACTGTTATTGTCTTGGAAATTTTGCACCATTCACTCTCCCTTCAACTCTGACCAGGTTCCCGTTCCCTCTGAAGACCCCCCCCCCCAACAGCATGATGTTGCCAAACCTATGTTTCAGCATGGAGATGGTGTTCCCAGGGTGTTAGTTTTCCCCTGGTGTGTTCACTGGTTGCTTGGTCTTCATGATGCTATTTGTTTACTATTGTTGGCTAACAAACCTCTGAGGCCTTCACAGAACAGCTGGATTTATACTGAGACGAAATTACTCTCAGGTGGACTTCATTTAAATAAGTGACTCCTGAAAGTAATCGAAAACAATTCATCGTCACGTTGCTCTGTCACTTAAACCCAAACAAAATACACCGCAGGTTGGGTTTGTAATGCAATAAGTGAAAAAAAAAAAAAAAAAAGCGATGGGAGAAGAATCACCTGCAATGCACATCAAATGCAAGCATTTCCTACATTAAAGGGAAAGTTTTTATTATCTGTAATTTTTTTCAGGACACATTTTATGTAAGGACATAAAAAGAGTAATACTTTTTAATTTAATTTTTGAAACTCTAACATCTTGACACAAAAGGAAGATAGAGTTTAGATTTTGACATCTAACTTAATGTTTGTGGGGAAATTGATTCAGACAGTGAATGATAAATGCATAAACATAGAATGGTGGAGACGTGAGGAAATATTAAGTCACATACATTCACTTTTAAGATTCAGATGTCTGCAGGATGGGAGCTTGTGCTCCAGCTACTTATTCTACATCTATTATGTTGCCTTGAGGACTTAAGATATTAGCAAAAAGTCATTTCATATTTGGGGAGGGGTTTTCCAAAGAAATATTTCCAGAATAAAAGTTTAAAAAACAAACTGGAAAAAAAAAAAATATGTGTAGGTTTCATGAAAAACCATTTCATTAGTTTTTACTAGAAAACACAATTTGTCTGCAGACGGAGTTAACAGGTAGTTATAGTTATAATTGTTCATTTATGCAGTGTTTTACCAATGCAGAAACCATACACAGAATGAATAACACCCCTTAAAACTATAATTGGTGTCCAAATAAGCCAAAGCATATGAAAATGTTTCATCAGATAAGACTGACATGCATGATTGATGACGAGATGTTGCATCAGTTCTTACACACACACACACACACACACACACACACACACACACACACACACACACACACACACACTCACAGCAGCATAAACGTGTTCAGAGCATCAGGATGAACTTAGTTCAGTTGTCATCGAGGCAACTGTGAGACACTTCAGCTTCGTTTCTCACAGGAGTTCTTTCTGGTAATGGTATTTTTGAGTACAAGCCAGTCCATTCTGTTTTAACACCCGGTTGTTGAAACAAGTTACCAACTGCTTCAGCACGGGTGTCCAACTTCACCTCGAAGAATCTGTTATAACGCCCAGCACCCCCAACATACCTACCCTGAACCCATATTGCACTTCCATGTTCCACCTGCTCAACACGCAAGCTTCCTTAAATTTGACCTTTTACCGACAGGAGCAGCTTTTCTTTACATTCGTGGTTCTTTCTACATTTGCAGGAAAGGACCAAGCAGGTGGCGTCCTGGAATCTCCAAAATATAAAGCAAACATCACCTTCATCAGTCTTTTCGTACTCTCTGTTTATAAGGTTAGATGAAATATTTCTGACCATTTGAAAGCCCAATTAGCGTTTAAAGGATCCACGGCTTGGTAGTACAGCCAGATGTTGATTGCTGACTGTGTTAAACTCTGAATTTGAATCTCTTTCATTCAGTGCAGTGTTTCTATGTTTAATAGTAATGTGAAAACAGCCCCCATCGTGAGATAGTATGTCTACAGTGATAGGTTGTTGCGTTTTTAGTCTCTCTGGGTCTAAAGAGGTGTCTTACAAAATAAAAGAATCTATTTTTTTATTGATGGTTTAACAGGACATATGAGGATGTATAAATAGTATTTCCCCTTTACAGATTTATTACGTTTTTGCTTTTTTTGTTTCACGTTTAAGATCATCAAACACACATTAAAATCAAACAAAAATAGCCAAAATGAATGCACTTTTCAAATGATGATTTCATTGATTAAGGCAAAAAAGCTGTATAAACCAACCTAGTTGTGAGTTTTTTTCCAAACAGCATAAAAAAGACCAAGTAACAGAGCAGACAGGTCCAGGAGAAGGTAGTAGAGCGGTTTAAAGCAGAGTCGGGATGTAAAACAATATTCCAAATTTTAGACAACTCAGAGCTCTGTTCAATCAATCATTTGAAAATGGAAAAGGTATGGCCAGAGTGCAAACCTACCAAAACAAAGGTGTCCACATAAACTGACAAGCCAAGAAAGGACTTGGATAATCTGACAGGACAAATGTTCGTTATGCACTCCACAAACCTTGCCTTAATGAAACAGTAACAAGAAATATTAAATGGAAAGCCAAAAGATGTCCTGTTTGCAAATGGGTCAACCAGAAGCCATGTGGGAGAGGGTTACTTTCTTTAGCAGGGTAAAGGGTAGCTCCTCAGAGTTGATGGGAAGGTGTGTGGAGCTACATGCAGCACAATTCTGGAAGTGACAGAAGCTCCTGAAATTGTACCAACATCTTAAAGCAGCACTAAAATCTATTCATGATGTGTCTTTGATACCTTTCTGTGTTTCTTTTGTATTTAGACGGCTGAAGAAAAGCTGCAGAGAAAAATCGCGAGACACAGAAGTCAGGGCTGCCTTTTGCAGGAGAGGCAAGGCTTCCAGAGGCAACTCAAGCAACTTCCTGTCAGCGAGAACCATCAAATGTTTTCCATGTTCAACTGCAAAGAAAGATTTTTCAAGTCAAATATATTTTATGATTGTGAAAATTGTAAGTAACACAGATCACACTCTGCTGTAGCTTGGGCAGAGTCATGTTCCTGTCAACACTCAATGTTAACATATGGACACATGCACAGCAATGACATTGTTAATATAAAACTGAATGCACATGGTGCTGGATTCAAAACAAGCTAAATACAATGCTTTAAGTTACAGACATACAAGCGACACGAAATACATTACCTTGATATGAGCTACATTTGTCTTTGATTTGCTTTTCCTCATTTTCAGAGACTGGTGGAGGGGTAGTCTGGGACCTGATGAAAGAATAAGGAAGACGGCGCGAGCATTTATGTGCTTGACAACAAGCGGAAACAAAACAAAAAAGACTACTCTTAAGGACTCTACGAAGTGCCAGCAGAATTTTTTCTGAATTTCTTTAAGCTCTGTGCATGCTATGTTTTGGTGTCATTTTAGAATGCACATACAGTAGTTATTTCAGAATGTATAACAGCACCATTCCTGCAGATTTTAATGATGCCTTTCTTAATGTTTAATGAACATCCATGCAAAACATGGATGTTTAAAACAGTTTAAGGGTTTGAAAACTTCCCATTGGCACTTCGTCAAGTGTCTTGTATAAACCCCATGAACTTTTTGAGATTTTCAACCACAGACTTCAAAGTATTTTAATGAAATTTTATGTGACTGACCAAGTGGAAGGAAAATAATACATGGTTTTCAACAGTTTTTGTAAATAATCTGAAAAGTTAAGTGTGGACTTGTAATCAGCACCGCTGAATCAATACTTTGTAGAAACACCTTTCGCTACAGGTGCTTATCCCTTAGGGTAAGGCTCTTACTGCTTTGTAAATCAAGAAACTGAAATTCTTCCCCATTCTTTGCAAAATAGCTTAAACTCATTCTGATTGGATGGAGAACATCTGTCCTGCCACAAATTCACATGAATGTGTTTTGATCTAACACGCAGCTCTGGCTGTATGTTTTGGGTTTTTCTGCTGGGCGGTGAGCTTTCACTCCAGTCTCAAATCTTTTGCAGTCTCCAACAGGTTTTTTTCAAGACCTGCACTTTTGATCCATAGCTGTGACCAGCTTTGCTGTCCCAACTGCAGGAAAATATTGCCACACCATGATGCTGCCACCCCCACGGTAGGGTTGGTTTGTCAAGGTGATGTAATTCAAATGTTTGGAATATTGTTTTATAACCTAACTCTACCTATAATGTTTAAAAGCATGCTTATATTTCACTCACCTTCACAATTATACACCACTTTGTGTTGGTTTTTCACATAAAATCTTAATAAAATACACTGAAGTTTGTAGTTGGGATGCGACAAGAGATATTTAAACACTGATGTTTTGTAGGTCACCTGCTGAAAGAGAAATCGAACTGTGAGAGAAGTGGATTCAAATAGTCCTCCATCTTGTCTACTATTTCTCTGAAGTGAAGCGCTAACTCTGTATCTCTTGTCGTTTTCTGTATATGGGAACAAGACAAAGAGTGAAGGCAGCTTTTCTTTATATATGCAGTATTTATTGCTTCTGACCATAGATTACTTTCCTATTCAGCTACATGTAGTTTGGTAATAAAAATGAGCTGTCCCAAGTTTCCTCATTAGGTGAAAACATGTATGAGATAAGGATTACACTGGAGTAAGTTTGTTTGTATGAGAGTTGCTCTGTTTAATACACAGTGAAAGAAAAGTCTCAGTGAAAACATGACAGACCTCGGACGTCTCCAGCTGGCTGGATTCATCCTCCAGGACTGAATGTTTATTCTCTAGGCCAAAGACCTGAGTCTGCTCCCTAAGTTCTACAAGAGCCTGCGGGCAGACTGAAACCTTTGCCACCTGCGAGCATGTCACTGGACCTGCAACAACACAAGTGACCAACAGTGAGACGTGCACACTCACATAAACATGCAGGCTTTGTAATTGGCCCCCCTGAGCTCTCTCTGTATGATTTTTATCTCTCTCTCTACAAGTGTCTGATGTTTTTTTTGCCTCAATGCCTTCTCTGCTTAATGAACTTTTCTTTGCTCTATTCCACCACAACAGCATGGTCACATAAACCATCAATGTTGTATGTAAGCTACTCGCTGTCGCATCAGTGGGGAAGAGGTCAAAGGGAAAGCATGGTGGTGTTATTTTCTTAGTGTATGGAAAATAATTTGACATATCTTGCTTTGAGATGGTTTTCTTTTGCATTAGTTAAAGGATGGAAATCAGGAAACCTGCAAGTTGTGGAGTCTTTGCTTTTTGATTTTCTGGAGCTTTGGTTGTCTCATAGAAGGCCCCGTAGAGTTCGGAGCTAAAACAAACAGAATCAACAAACAAATCCCATGTATGAATAGAAAAGTTCGACTGGATAAAAACTGACTGAAAACAAAGAATTTACCCGTCATCAGAGTGCTGAAGCAAGAAGATCATCAGGTTGGGAGGCATTTCTGAAAGGATACTTAGGTGGTTGGGACTAATGGTCAGCTGACTGAAGGCCTACATGAAAAATAAAAAATTCAAGATCACAGATTTAGCAGGATAAGGACAAAATTTGTCTTTATATGGATAAATCTGTTCGGCAAGGTTTCTGCAACTTTCAGTTCAGTCCAAAATTCTAACGACTTTTTAAGACGATAAACATTTAGAGTTAAGACCAAAGCAATTTTTTCAAAATAACATAAGAAAAAACAAAAACGAGTCGATTCACTTTCTGCGGGAAATCATGGTCAAGATGAGCTTTTCTGATAACTGTCGTGAGTTATGTTGTGTAACCTTTGACCTTTTCATCTTTGAGGACTCTCTGCTCTTCTAATTCCTTTTAGCCAACCAGTTCAATATTATTTAAGTGGATGAACTTTAGGTTTAGATAAAATAAAGAATTTTTCTGAACTCTCACCTCCCTCATTGGTCTGGTGGGAGGTGCAAGTCCCAGTCAGAACCAAACCCCAAATAGCTTTTGTTGAACTGGTCTGAATGGTTCACCCAGATCTTTTCATCCTATTGGACTGTGATTATGAGAATTGTTTATTTTTAACATTGTATCTAATGCTAAGTTTTCTATTTTGGAGAAAAATCTCTGGGAGACAATTTTTGTCTTTGCCGTGTTTAAACCTTCGGTAATTTATTGGGTCGTCCCATGTTTGAATTAATAATCCGTTTCCGAATCCAAAGAGGAAGACCTCCAGACATCCAAACAGAGGTTGTTTCGGACAGATTTTTGTCTATTAGTGAATTAAATCATGATTCAAAAACTTTGATTTTTCATTTGATCTTTATTTAGACATTAAATCTCAAAAAAATCTCAGAAAATAAACTCATTTTCAGAACTGACCTGTTCTCACATTATAGCATAAGATTTGTATTCTCTTTGGTTATCTTTCTCTGATATAAATTTTTTTTTAGATGTTCTGAAACATTTAAATATAGCAAATCAAAAGCAAAAACAGGAAATCTATGTGAAAGGCAAACACTTTTTCACAGCCCTATACATTCAAATAAGAAAATAATTTATAAAGATTTTTGGGCATGTAAGTAAGATTGAAATTAAAGAGGTGATATTACAAATAAATCATTAGAGTCAACAGCTAACATGCATCCTGTTATGTTTGAAAGGCTGCAGAAGATTCGCAGATGCATTACAAACCCGCTTGTCGACATGATAGAACAACACAAAAAAATACTTTATGATTGAATATAATTGCAGCCAGTTAGTTTATGTGATTGAAAACCCTTCTGGAGATTTGAAGCAAGCATCAAAGCTGCACCAACATTATGCCACCCATAAAGAAAGTGTAGAGGACTGCGTATGACAGCACCTATAAATCATGAGAGGGCTGCTTGGTGACCACGTACCTTGGAGAGGTGGAGGAGGTGTTCCTCCAATCTCTTCAGCTTGCTCCTGGGTCTCTTTTCCTGGGAGAGGAGCAGATTCCTGTGGAGGCTGAGCAAAGCTGAGAGCTGGGACACTGCTGGGACAGCGCAGGCAGAGCTTAGGAATTCAGCCGCCATAGCAACGGTGCAGCAGCTCTGGGAAAAAGGAAGCAAACCAATACAGGGGTTGCTGGGAATATCAACAGTTTTAGTCAGGGACAATATGATGTGTGATCACAGCTGTTGGTATGGCACTATCATAATTATTACGACAATTCAAGGCATTGTATGTGATGCTCAGTGCAGTACCTGATAAAGGGCGAGGTATTGACCAGTCACGGCAGGGTCAGATTGCCCATGACACTCCAGCATAGTCAAGGAGGCCTCAGTCAAGATGGTGGAGGGCAGGTTGTGTTGCAGACAGAGGCTGATGGACTCAGACAGAGCTTTACTTGCTTCAGCCAACAGTTCTTGTGCTTTAACTTTTCTCTGGCAAATGACAGAAAGCTAATTAAATGCAATAATGCTTATAAAATTATTCAGCAACATATTTCACAATTTCAAACAAAAAAATGACAACATCAACCACAGCAACCAAAACAACATTTAGGAAAATATAAAAAAATGCTTAATTGCATTTTAATTGTGTATTATTTTCTTAAAGCTTTGCATTACAGTCTCGTAGCCTGTAGTTCTAAAACACATCTGGGTCGGTTGACCAAAAGAACCATGAGCGACTTCCTGCTGGCATCGATGGTTGATTGGACTTGGTATAAACTGTTCCCAAAATGGGTACAAATTTACACTCGATCTATAGACAGCTTCTTCTGTATCTGAAAAGTCAATTTACCAAAAAAACAAAACTACAAGAATACAATGATGAAGAGGAATGGTAAAAGGCTTGCCTTAATGTGGAGTTTTGTTGTGCTTGCATGGATGGTACCATGCAAGCATGTAGGAAAGCGCAACTTCAGCACAACTGACAAGTGACTTTCCTCCTGACTCTTAAGTACTTGTAACATCTTACAAGTCTTGCAGCCCTGGGTGATTAGCCATGACCCAAACCACAGTCATGGATTTTTAAATGCTTTGTTTAATTTTGACAGCTTTTTTTAAACAGTAACTAAACAACAAAATCAACTTTTTTTCAGAAAAGCTGCATAGAATGGGCTATCTTTATGTTTCTGGGCAAACTGTGACATTTTCGTGTAAATTTGTTTAATTTTTAATACACCCACACTTGATCCTAGTAACTACAATCATAAAACTCAAAGGGAGTGATGGGAAGCTTGTGATAATGGAAATGTGAAAGTGTTGTGCGGGATATTAATTAAACCAAATCAATAACATCAAAACATTCAACAATACTATCACAAAGTCATATTTACCTAATATTGTGTGGCCATAATTACTATTAAGATGTAGACGTCACTTGTTAATCTTAGAGCTATAATTTATCCTCCAAAGTGTTCCCACATAACAACTACATTGCCCCATTTTATTCTGCCTTAAGTGTGATCAGATGGCTTGTGATGTGAGGAAGAGCGCAGCTGGAAGATCCCAGATTAGAGCGAAGTCAGAACTGATGGGGTCAGTTGACAGGAGGTATGTACCTGCAGCTCAGCCCTTCTGGGAGAGGTCATGCCCGGTTCTTTTGTGCTTAAATCACTGTGTTTCTTGGAATTCTCCTCTGACGTAGGAACACCTTGAGAATCCGACCAGGCATCCTGCAGCACAAAGATGTTTAAAAACAAGCATTCATTGTGGTAAGAATGCTGTCTCCTCCAAATGCGGGTAGGGGAAACTCTTAAGACTCTTTGGAATAATAAAAAAATTCTAAAATCCGACTGCTAATACAGTACATGTTTAATATTCATTATTTGTTATGCATAAGTGAGCACTTCTGTATTTACCTGCTTCCACTTGTGCCAGATATCCCTCACATACATGGGCTCCTCCTGCACAGCCTGCAGTCTCAGGTACTTTCCCTTCAGACTCAGGCAGTGAGCTCTGATCTCCATGTTGTCCAAAGTTTGGAAGCTGACTGCAGCCAGCTGGGTGAGAATCGTCTGCCCCAAGGTTCTGCCTGTGCGCTCCCATTCCTGGACAACACACAGGCAAATTAAGACTAAAT
This sequence comes from Anableps anableps, assembly GCA_014839685.1. Classification (NCBI taxonomy): domain Eukaryota; kingdom Metazoa; phylum Chordata; class Actinopteri; order Cyprinodontiformes; family Anablepidae; genus Anableps; species Anableps anableps. The sequence goes on along the minus strand of CM026076.1, from coordinate 5,894,117 downwards.
GAGAAGATGGATCATAACCAAACCAATTACTGTACTTAGATCTGACAATGAAGTACGGAGGGTTTTTTCCCAGGTTTGACTGGATGCCATCATGGCCGCTCAGAACTTGGGAGAAAACATAAACAGTTTGGAAACAAAGTGCTAAGAACAATTTAATATATTTTGGCAGAAAGTGCTTTTCTTTTTTTTTTTTTTTTTAATTAGGTAATAGAGTTTAAAATGCCTCTTTGTAGAAGCATTACAGGCATCCAGCAAGAAAACATGACACACGCTGGGTTTGGGTTATAATAATAATAAAAAAAAGGTTAAATTAATAAAGTAATAAAATATATAATGCAAAGGTTAAGTGATTGCATAAATATTCACCCCCTTTAAGTCTGTATTTAGCCGATGCACCTTTGGCTGCAATCATAGCAAGGAGTTTGTGTGGATAGGTCTCAATCAAGCTGCTGCACATCTGGATGCTGCAGTTTTGCTGCACTCTTCCTGCTAAACCGTTCCAGCTCTGTCAGGTTATGTGGGGATCAGCTGTAACCTGAGCAGGCCCTTTCAAGCCCTGCTACAATTTCTCTATCAGATTGAGGTCTGGGCTTTGACTGGGCCACTCCAGAACATCCTCCTTGTTGTCTTCACGTCATCTTGCTGGAAAATAAAAGTTCTCTGGAGTCGTAGTTATTTTTGCTGCATTCATTTTACCTTCTACCTTTACAAGCCTTCCAGGGCCTGCTGCTGAGAAGCATCCACACAGCACTATGCTGCCACCACCATGCTTCTCAGTGGAGATAGTGTGTTTATGGTAATGTGCAATGTTTGGTGTCAGCCAAACCTATCGTCATGTCTGATAGCCAAAAAGCTCCATTTTGGTCTCGTCAGACCAAAAAACCTTCTTCCACTTGACCATGGAGTCTCCCACATACCTTTTGGTAAACTATTTGAGCTTTGATATGAGTTTTTCTCAACAGTGACTTTCCTCTCCCATAAAACTTTTACTGGTGAAGAACCCAGGCAACAGTTGTTGCCTGCAGAGTCTCTCATTTCAGTTGATGAAGCTTGTAACTCCTTCAGCGTAGTTCTCGGTTTCCTCTCTCATTAGTCTCGTTCTTACACGGTCACTCTGTTTGTGAGGACGGCCTAATCTTGGCTGATTCCATTTCTTGATGATGATTTAACTGAACTTCAGGGGATGTTCAGTGCCTTAGAGATTCTTTGTATCCGTCCCTTGACTTATAATTTTCAATTGCATTTTCACTGATTTGCTTGGTGTGTTCTTTGGTCTTCATGCTGTAATGGTAGCCAGGAATACTGATGAACCAATGAATGGACCCTCCAGACACAGGTGTCTTCATACTACAATCACTTGCACAGAAATTTCCCCATTGTGGGACGATAAAGGATATTTCTATTCTATTCTATTTATTTAATGTTTAATATTTTTTATTACATGTCATTATTTAGTAGAAATCAATTTTCATTTTGACATTAAAATGTTTTTTTTTTAATTTTCTTTCATCAAAAAACCCACATTTTGTTGATGATTGATTTGTAGAAAATCAGCCAGAAGTAAGAAGAGTTGAAAACAAGTTATCAATTTAAAATAGCTTAGCTTATGTCACTGTTCTGTTACTTCCTCTGTTGATTACTCAACGTGGTTTGAAATGTATTCTCCCTTCTTCAGAAAAAAATGTCCGAGAAATCAGGCGGCAGAGATTACCCAGAAGTCTGCTGCAGCTACTTCAACCCAGGTGTTACCTTTTCCATCTCCGTGTATTTCACTCTTTCTCTGATGTGACTGATAGCTCACAGCAAAATCTGTGACAGCTGATCAGTTCTGCTCCTTCTGACCTTCACTAAGCCCAGATGTTCCTGCATGCCACCACAGACTCATGTTTATGCCCATGTACAGTGCAGCCTCAGGGAGATCTTTTTAGGGCCTATCTGATTGGATCAGTGCATGTGTCTCTGAACCTGGATGTAAAGGTTTGGTTTTGTGTTGCCATGATCTGAAAGAAACCTGACAAGGAATTTTATTGACGGGCTTGGAAACATCATTATTAATAAGTATACTATTATAATCTTTCATAAGAAGTCTGTATCCCTCGAAATATTACTGTACATCATATGTTTGTTTTACAAACTAACGGTTCTCAGCATTTGGTACAGAGTGTAACTTTAAAGTCTCTTACTATTTCTGTCGTGTTTGGCTGTGGTGAGCTCCTTATGAACTCTTCCAGTGCTATTTCAGTTGATGTCATCTTTGAATGGGCCAAAGCTTGGCGTGTCTGCTTAGCACAATGCTCCTCCAGAATTTCCAGGCAAAATTCTGTCAAGCACACCCGCAGTTCCAAAAGTTTCCTCAGGGATTTTGGCGGCAGGTCGCAACTCTGGAAAGAGTGAGAGAACTGATGTTAAATCCACATCGAAACTGAGATGATGTGCACGATATATCATGTCTAGCTGGGTGTAATTTAATCTCACTGTAAATGCAACCGTTCTGTGAATGCCTCTGATGGTTGCTAACACACATTATTCAACAAACAGAATTAGGAAGACCAAGGAACACAGCAGACATATCAGGGACAAAGCTGTGAAGAAGTTTAAAGCAGGGTTAGGATATTAAACAATATCCCAAGCTTTGAATATCTTACTGATCACTGTTCAGTCTATCCTCTTAAAATAGAAAGACCTTCTAAGGCATCCATCTAAACTGACATGCCAGAGAAGGAGAGAATTAGCCAGAAAAAGCAGCCAAAAAGGTCCATGATAACTTGGGTGGAGTTGCAAAGATCAACAGCCCAGGTGGGAGAATCTGTTTGCAGACCAGCTATTACTCTACAATCTGCTTTTATTTAAGAGTTGCTAAAAGAAAGCATCAGAAAGTCTTGTGTGCAGTGTTAAACAAGCATGTGGAAGAAGGTGCTCTGGCCAGATGAGCCCCAAACTGAACTGTCTGGCATATGTTGGGATAAATTAAACTGCACATCACCCTGAATGTGAAACATCTCTCATCAACTTAGTGAAACATGAGGGTGGCAGCCCCATTCTGTAGGGATGCTTGTCTTTAGCAGGGACAATGAAGCTATTAATCCAGGAAGAAACCCTGTTAGAGGCTGGAAAGAATTGAGACTGGCTTTGAGATTCACCTTCTTCACCTTCTATCAGCACAACAACCTTAAACATGCAGCCAGAGCTACAAAGCGATGGCTTAAGACAAGGTATATGTGTTAGAATGACCCAGTCAAAGTCCAGACCGAAATACCATTGAAAAGCTGTAGCAAGATTTTCAAATATATCATCACAGAGGCTCTCCATCCAATTTGATCGAGTGTGAGCTATTTTATGAAAATGTAAGTCTCCACATATGCAAAGCCGGTAGAGACAATGCCAAATAATTTGGTGCTATAATAACATCAAAAAGTGGTTCCACAAAGCATTGTTCCGGGGGGATGAATACAAATGAATGCCACACTTTTCAGATTTTTATTTGTGAAAAAAAGTGGAGACCAAGTATCATCCCCCCCCCCATGCCATAATTCAAAGCTTTGTTTTGGCCTGTCACATAAAATCCTAATAAAACTAATTGAAGTTTGTGGCTGAAACATGACAAAAAGTGAAAAAGTTAAAGTGTTATGAATGCTTTTGCTAGTCACTGTATGTCAGATTAGAAAAGATGGTGACAAACAACATCCAAGGAGTGATAGAAGTGATAGAACTAGATTAAACGTAATTCAATGTCCCGCAGAATGATAAATGACTTTGGCATGTGCTCTCTGAAAATACATCAGTGAGCACAAGAAACAGCAGCTTGAATGCCAAATTCGGTGTAAAACTGGGCTCTAGCTCCATCTGCAGAAAACTAAGGGCAAAAACATGGCTTCTTTCCACTGTGGCTGGAGAAAATCATCCACTGAACATCTCATCAAAAATTCTATTGAACCAGGATATGTAGCAGCTATGAGAACTCATAAATCAGTCATTTTGCTTCATGGTCCTATCAACAGTTGACTCAAAGTTTCAGCCAGCAGTAAGGCAGCCCATCTTTGTCACACAGACTCTCAGGAGACTATCTATGGTTAAAAAAAAAAAAAAAAAAAAAAAAAAAAAAAAAATCAGTGCTTGGAAGATTCAAACACCCATTTGCTGCTGACAAATAATACTTTGCAAAGCTTTTAATAAAAGGACTTAATAAAATAAAGTCAAATTTATTTTGCATAGCAATCAAAGGAATAAAAATTCAAAATTTTTAATATATAAGAAATTTAAATTCCTTATAAACCCTATAATCCCTTACAAATAGGGTTTTAAAAGCAAAATAGCATCCTTCTTCCAAAATATGCTCAAGAAAATCTAACTTGAATGATAAAATTTGCCATCTGCACATATCTTAAATAAGCCAGCAGTCTTCACCACAGTGGTTGACTCTTACTGAAGCCAAACTAATAACTTCCACAGCTGTTCAGATGGAGTTTCTTCGTCAAATTGTTTGTTAATAATCTTCCCTAAAAGTTAGCAGCAATCTGCGAGTTTTTGTCATGCGACAATATCACAGCTGTGACTTTATACCAGGGCTCAGCCTGAAGAGAAAAAAAACATTACATAGCTCCAGAAAAGGTGTCGCTTATAGGATAATTAAAGCCTGGGAAGTAGAGCAATTGTCCATATAAAAGCTAGATAGAAAATAAACTGTGCTGCAGTTGCAGAAGTATTCATACTCCAACTTCTTTACATTTTTGTTACATTACAGCCACAAACTTTATTAGGATTTAATGTGATAGATCAACAAAAGAGGTGTAGATTTGTAATTAGTCTTTAGTATTAAGTACTTTTTTGAACCAACTATTCACCGCAATTATAGCTGTAAGTCTTTTGTATGTTTATGAACTTTGCAAATCTAACAACTGCATTTTTTTGTCCATTATTCTTTGCTAAGTAGATCAAGCTCTGTCAGATTGGATGGAGATCTTCTGTGAACGTCAACAGGATTTAGATCTGGCCTTTAACTGGGTCATTCTATCACATGAATGTGTTTTGATCCAGTGTATTTTCCAGTCTATAACAAGTTTTGTTTCAGGACTGCCTTAAAAATATCTCCATCAGCTCTGACCAGCTTTCCTGTCTCTGCTACAGAAAAGCATCCCCAAAGCATTGATGCTGCCGCCATTATGATTTCCCACAGGGATAAGATTTAGTGTTTGGTTTCTGCCAAACTTAGCATTTTGCAAGTAGGGCAAAAACTTCTATTGCTGTCTGATCTTAACAGAGAATTATCTTCCACATGTTTGCAAACTGCAAAAAAAAAAACTTTTATGGATTTCTTTCAGTGGTGACTTTCTTGATAGGTTTGCAGTTATGTCATAATCTTTCCATTTTCAGATAGTGGATGGAACAGTCCTGAGTGAGATGTTCAAAGCTTGAGATGTTGTAAGCTAACCCTGCTTTAAACTTTTGAAGGCACTGGACTTTATTTAGATGCATGTTCGTAAACGAGTCTAAAATAATATAAAACACTTCTTCCTCATACTTCACAACTATGCTCTATGAGTATACTCCAAGATTGTGAATAGTTTTTTACATCTGTGGCCGGATATTATTAGCCGAGTGGTGGAGAACTGAAAGCATCTAAACATCTGCTATGAGCTAAACATGTTAGCAGCTGATGGAAGTCCAAAGATAGAACGATTCTCAGAACATGTGAGATGTAATCCCTCCCACAGGTTCTGAGAGGACATCATCACCTTGAAAGCTGCTTTCTGAAGAAACACTTTATTTACCTCCTGAGGCAAAAACAGCCTCTGAGCACTTAGCACCACATGTTCCTGCTGTGCGACAGCCAGTTGCATTTGGGAGAGGCCGTCAAGCAGATAGCCTTGTTTCTCCTCTATGTCAGTGACCTTACCTGCTAGAAGCCTGCAGAAGAAAAGAAATGTTCGAAAGAAAGAGTGTGAGACAGTGAATAAACCAGGGTGAGAAAGACGGTTGGTGTTACTGTTTTAGAAACGGTTACTCAATTAGACATGCGCCAGTTTCTGTCATCATGGATGCTAAATATAAGCTTTCAAAACTGCTAAAATACTGTTCCAGTGGTTTAAACTCTCTCTCTCTCTTTTTTTTTTTTTTTTTTTTTTTTTTTATAAATTCCCGAGGAAGTGTGCCAGTGACCAAAGTTTTTCCAGAAGACTGGAACATACAGTAACACAGTTCTACATCTCACCCACTTGGTGCTGCGATCTTCCAATCAGTTGGCTCTAAAAAAGCTCAGATGTTCCCTGCTTATAAGACAAATTTGGCAGTCTGGAAACATGTGCCCATGTGCAAAAAACACAGCTGTAGTGTAGAGAATACAAAGGGTCGCCTCCCATCGTTCTAATTAATAGGTAATACTGTGTTAACATTACAGTTGACAAAAATAGAGACAAAAATCATCTGTTTTTAGTTGCAGTTAAATTCAGATCTGGTCAAAGAGCTGAGCAACGGACTGACCTCAGACCACCGGCACAATCTCTATGTGCCTCTGCTGCCTGTTGTCCACAGTTCAGCTTGGTGAGACCATCTGCAGACACTTTGAGTGTCTCACATGCAGCTATTAGCCTCTGAACAACCTCAGTGCTGAACGTCTCTGCAGTCGTAGCTTTAGAATTGGCTTGAACGCATACAACTGCACCTCTGAAACAAAGCAGAACTACCTGAATTATACCATGTTTACATATGAGCATAAGTTGAAACATCCCTAAAAAGAACATGTTTGAACTGTTAAGCAACCATAGGCTTATGCTTAATTTGAAAATTAGAGTTACATAGAATTAATAAGTCATCCTAACCACAGAGGACAATATTAAACACTTCCTAACATGCTTAGAAGTTTGGATTTACCTTTTTTCTAAAGAAGAGATCATTGATCTGAGCTCTTGAACTCTGTTTACTTGCAGTCCTGCAATCAGCTGTAAAGCCTCACAGCCTTGTTTGATGATCTGATCAACCTGTAAAAACATAGATATATTACTGTGTGAAATGTTTCGTAAGTAATCTTCAGTCAATGGGCTGTTTCATCACCTTGTTTTGTGAAGCTTGGTCTCTCTGCCCCACTACAGTTGTCACCCTGATGAGAGTGAGGTGGTACCAGAAATCATGGTCACCCTTGAAGGTTTGGGCTTTATCCAGCAGAATCAGAGCCTGGGCAAAATTCTGCTCCTCACAGGCAAGAGCTGCCAGACCTAATAAACTTTTTGCTTCAGCTTTCTTATCTCCAAGTTCCTGAAAGTGTATAATTTGAAAGAAACACTCAGTACTGAACTCTTTTATTTGGACACCTGGTCAATATGTGTAAAAATGTTTTAAATGAATGTGTTTTTTATGGTAGAAGCATCTCACTTTGATTTGTTTTGTTTTTAGAAAACCCAGCCTTTAAATTTAATACATTTATTCAGTGGAAAAACATCATCCTATATTTATTTTTCGATTTTTATTACTATTTTTTTTTTTAGCAAAAATAACCAGTGTCACAGTCGCTGGTACCCCTGCTGTTAATACTTTCTACAACAGCAATCCAGTAGGACAACACGGGTTCTTCCCCATCTTATTCATCCCACAGATTTTCTATAGGATTCAGGTTTGGGGACTAAGGTGGCCACTGAAGAAGGTTCATTCAATGTCAGGTGAACCAATTCTTAGTTCATTTGCCCGCATGTTTTAGATCACTCTTCAATTGAAACACCCAGTGATAAATCATTGTTCAGTTTTCAAGTAAAGTTCCCCAGATGATCTGAAATGTCATTTCAAGGAGTTAATGATGTCATGCAGCCTAACAAGAGTCCCAGGACCTTTGGAGGAGAGTTGGGCCCACAACATCACAGATCCTCCACCATACTTAACAGTAAACATGAGGTGCTCTTCCTCCTTTTAATGACAGTTTAAAACATTTCAATGCAACAAAGCAATGAACTGTTTGTTGCTGAAAGGTACTATCTTCGTCTCATGTGACCAAAAGCTCACAGTTTCAGATAAAGTATCAGTAGAAGTAGAACAGAAAAGGCTTTTTCTTGGCTTTTCACTCTCAAACAACTGGTAGGCATGTAAATTGTGTCTAACAGTTGTTATGGATACTTGAAATAGTCACATCATATTTATATCCCAGGGAAACGGTAAATTGATTACTTATTAGAATTTCACTGAAACTTTTAAAAATTCAAAAATGTTTAATTTAAGCTTGCTATAAAGGAACTGTTAGGGTAGCAATCATTTAAAGATTGGTGATTTTGTTATAAACAATTACTTCTCAATATGTGATTTCTTTCCCCATAAATGCGCGCACATTAAAGGCTGTAGTTTTCTAAAATTTTCAGTGTATGATTATGCAACTTACGAATTTTGTGCTTTAGATCGAATAAAACTATCTATCTATCTATCTATCTATCTATCTATCTATCTATCTATCTATCTATCTATCTATCTATCTATCTATCTATCTATCTATCTATCTGTCTGTCTGTAATAAAAAGATTACTTTTTGTTACGGCTTTTTACTCATCAGGTTTAATGTAATAATGATCATAAAGCAGCTTTTGATTCTCCATTTATCTCATTTTAAGCAATGGTGGAAATGATTCTCTGATTTTTTTTTTTTTTAAGCAAACAATAACAATACAAAATATTTTTGTTACTGACAATAGAATACCTTAATTCCCTCCAGTTAAATTGAACTTTTTAAAGAAGCAACTTTGTAATTTAATCTCATTTAATGGGTTTTTGGAAATAATTCTGTTTGCGCAAATTGTCTGTACAGGCTTCAGAAGTAGAAAATACAGTATTATTAACTGATTAGCAGAGTCCCTCAGAAACTGCGAGCTGGTAAAAGTAGAACGTGAACACAGCAAATTGATGGTAACAATGGACAGATAAGCAGAAAATAAAAAAAATATTGGAATACGTTTTAATTTTTAACTTCTAAATGCCTTTTTTATTGTGAATTTGAAAATGCAAAAGGAAGTAATGGCTGAATTCAAATTTACCTAATGTTAAATCATTTCTTTAACTTACCCTTGCCACCTTGTGGGCCTCTGCTAGAAGCTGTCTGGTTGACTGATAAAGACCAATGCTCAGGCAAACCTCTGCTTTTTCCAGCCAGATATCATGAAAACTCACATCCGCACCCAACTGCCCAGAAAAAATCTGCTCATCAAGTTCAGCTTTCTAAAAATTCATAAAATGCAGAACAGTGAAATTTAAAACTGGCAGATGGGTACATATTTTATATACACAAGGAAAGACATCCAAAAACAAGTGACAGGTTTAGAAAAACCTTGAATGGACATTGTGAGAAGCAGTCTACCTGATTGTAAATTACGCCAAGTTTTCTTATCTCCTGTGAAAGAAACATGTCTTTGCGGGTCCTGCAGTAATGATTAGAACAACATTAAGAAAGATGTTCAAACTTTGAACTTTTGTGTTTGAGTTTACATACTTCAATTGTTCAAGTTCTTGGATTTTACTCAGACTGTGAAGCTTCTGCTGGTATGGCGAATGGGACTCAAAACCCAGCTCAACACATGTGTTCACAATTCTAATTAGATGAAGGAGAAAAATAAAATAATTAACAATGTAAATTTTAGTTAGGAGTTGGCTAAATAAGCAACCCAATCACTGTAATGTTGGTTCACATAACTCTTTACAAGCTGTTATGAAGTATAATATGAAAATGTTTTGAAATCAGTAGCCTGATTTCTTTGTGTGCCACAGCTAAAGAAACAATCTGAAGAACCCAACGTAGCCACTGTACTCTTTGGTTACTGGAGTTACTGGTGATTTGTACTTACTGAGGTTATTTCTAGCCTCAAGATGAAATCATCGTTTCCATCTTTCTCCACAAATAGGTATTTCCGTCACTTTTATATTTGACTTATTTAACAAATCAATACCTTGTAATGAATAGTCATAGACACAAACATTTCAGAGAACCTCTCCTACAGCAACTAAAATCTTTAGAACGTTTCCACAGATGTGTCTAGTCTAATAATCAGACATCTAGAGGCACATTTCCACTTCAACAACCAAGTATTACCCTCCCTCCAATTTCACTTTCTTCCAGGGTTAAACAGATTACAAGTGCGGTTGGGAAATATGACAACATTAGATCTTACAGGACTAACACATGTTGACAACCTGCCAGCAGAGTGTTGGTAGGATAGTGTCAAGGACAGATTCTAAATATTGTCGTTCTATGCTGTTGCTCAGACTCATCAGTTTTGTTTTTCTCTTTTTGCTTCGGTTTCATAGCTTTTGTGTTATGGGATGAAATGGTTATTGGTTTTATTGACTACCATAGTAGTCCAATGGTACGACCATTTTAAAGTAAAAGGACTATTAAAATCATATGCAGCTACCAGTCTCTTAAAAACTAGTTTTTATTTTTCCATCAAATGCAACATCTCTGATGCTTTGCCACGGACAGGAGCAGACTGTTGTGAAAGTGAAGTGGAGATATTTCAACTGAACATCATGTGTTAAATTTTGCCGTATTTTGGATGTAATAATGGTGCGTGGAAGGCTTTTGAAGATTATTTTTGTCATCACTTCATTCAGAAGGAGTCAGCATAAGCAGTCCTCCTTTACTGCAACTATTAGCTGCATCCTAGGTGCATTAAGGAGCGTTCTAGGAGATCCTTCCCACCTGCAGTTGTTAGACTCTATAATCATCATTACTCCCAACAAAATCAATAAGTGGTTATATCTATGCTAGTATCTATACAACTTTACCGTTTTTCTAATGTCACTAACTGTAAATAGTTTGTATATTTAGTGCCTGACACTCACATCTTGTGCATTTTTAATTAACCAACTCAGTTGCACATTCCTGTAGACTGGAGTATTTTTTACAACTACACAGTATTCATGTGTAGTTGTACACATGAATACTGAAATTCAAAATTTCATGTTGAAATTTTGCCTTATTGTATAGTATTTTTTTTATTCTTTATTCTGTTTTTTATATATATTTTATATTCTTTGTGTGAGTCTGTTTTCTGTTATTGCCTGTCACTGCCACTTTGCTGCTGTTGCACAGAAATTTTTCCATCGTGGGACAATAAAGGATATTTCTATTCTATTCTGTTCTAGCTGCCTTGCGACAAATTCTGAGTAAGTAAACATTTAGCCTGATGCTTCTGGTCTGGTTTGTCTGTTTAATTTGATGTAAGTTTGTCAAATTTTTGGACAATGAAAATTGTACACAAATATCTGTTTATCTTGGGGCAGTTAGAAGAGCATCTATTATAGAGTCAGCACTGCAAATCTTTACAATAAGAGCCTTAAGCATACATAAAGAACTCTGAACTTCAAATGGCAGTTTACATTTGATAGCATATCTGCTTGTGAAAGTGCAGCAGCTTAATGCTGAGTACTTTGTGTGTTTAGGCTGCAGATGTCCATATAATGTTTTTCCCTGTCACCTTCCTCTAATTATCTGGGTAGAAAAGTTGGTGCAAAAAACAGTCCTGTAAGGGTGATAGAACTTTTATTGCCTTTTTGGAACAAGAGTACCAGGTATTTGAGATTGGATGAAGATTTGAAGAAATGTTTCAGTCATTCCACTGCTCAAATGTTTATATTTTCTGTTAACTTTAACTGTTATAGATTTTAAGACAATTGCTCTTAGCTGCCTGTGGAGACAGAGGGAGAAAATTCTGAATTCAAAGTAATATTTCATACAAATTTGAATGCTTGATAGTATTTATAATTCAAACCACAAATACAAACAGCTACAGTTTTTAGGAATCTGGATTAATAACAGATATTAATTGGGAAATAAACTAGTCAATCTGTGTGTGTAGGATTTCAGGACACGTGTCTTAATTGATTAAACTCCAGGTTGTTTTTTTTTTTTTTTTTTTTTTACTGGTTTTCTTTAAAATGAAAAGGCTTTAATTTTATCAGGATTGTCACACTTAATTTAAAATCCATTACTTTTACAGATTTCCAAAAAGTTTAATTGATTTTACTAATATTTTTAGACTGTAACCAATGGGATAAAATCTAAGATTAATGCTTTATTTGTCAAATTTAACTCTGTTCTGTCACATTCAAGAGCAGCTCTATCAATCTCGCTCTATAAACTACAGAGTTTAATTACGTTTTTGGAAAGAAAATATGCATTTCTGCCAAACCAATGAGAGTTAGAAGATTAATAGGCTACAGAGGACTGGCTAAGGGCACCTCTTAATCTTCTTACTTTTCAGTCTGAAGCAGCAACACTCGAGTGTGAGCAACCTTCTCAGCATCAGCAGGCCTTTTTTTTTTTTTTTTTTTTTTTTTTTTTTTAACCTAAACAGCCTGTAACTCTAGAAGCTCAGAGGTTTGTAGGATAAAATATCAGGGTAGCATATTGAAAACCCAGATAAAATATGTTAGCTTTAAAAGATACTATTCTCATGGGTGTAATTTATGATACATCAGAGAGAAAAATCTTAAAAGCCATGCAATCTGATTAATAAAAAGAAGCATGTATGAATATTTGAACCTTTCACATGCCCTGCAGACCAAAAGAGAAGTTGCCAATTTTTTATTTTTTTTAAAACCCAATAAGCAAACTTTTATGCCCAAAGCTGATGTTGGCCCTTTCGTCGACACTTTACCGGAGTCTGTAAAGATCAGAGAGGCTCTTCCTCTCCAGCAGTTCATGAGCAATAATCTCAGCAAGGTGCAGTATGGGCAGAGTGAGATGGTCGAGAGAAAGAGAGCGCAGCTCTTTTTCCAGCTGCCTGAGATAAAACAGGCTTCGTTTCTTTACGCAAAAACACAGAAAAATAAGGGTTTAGAATCAACATAGTCTCCCATTAACAAACACATAAAACATACCATCTATTATCTGGATTCATGTTAACTAAACAAACTTCCAACTTTACTGATGATTAATGTTCTTACATTAATCAGAGCACATTTTAACAAGACAGAGAATTATTTAGTGGAACCTCAACACTGAGCGTTATCATTTGCAGTTAAGTCTTAGATTATAAATACATTGTCTTGCAAAAGTATTCATACCCCATAAACTCTTTCACATTTGGGAAGAAGAGATTGGAAGATGGACACAACAAAATACATGTCATCCCAAGAAAAAAGCTCTTACAGGCAACAAGAGACTTGAGAATAGGGCTGAGATTCATCTGCCAGCAGGACTACAACCCAGCAGGAATACAGCCATAATATGTAAGGCCTAGTCAAAGTGATCCTGGCCTAATTTCAATTGAATATGCCAGAAGCTGATGTTTGCAGATATTCTTGATTGAGCTATTCAGCAAAGACTTCAGTCTGCAGAATGCAAAGCTGGTCGAGTCATACCCCCCGAAAAGTGGTATTTTACAAATTATTGACTTAGACGAGCTGAATAGTTTTCATATTTTATTTTCTAAACAATTTAGAAAGCCATGGATTATTTTCCTTGCACCTCACAATTATGCACTACTTTTTTTGGGCTACAACCAAATTCCCAATGAAACACACTGAAGTTTGTGGTTGTATTGTGACAAAAGGCACTGCTGCCAAAAGGTAAACCACAACATCAGCTTTCCTGAAAAATATCTGCTGTTAAAAATAAATTTGAGCCAACACCACATGTGGACCATTGTTATGACTCCAGGAAATCTGAGAGAGCTCTATATTACAGACATACCTGGTTTATAAAGCTGTGTTTGTTGATACAGTGGGGACTGTTGTTAGTTTTGAATATCTGTCTCATTTGCTCAGGGCAGATATATTGAGTCCATTCTCTCAGGGTCGAAGGGAGACGATCCGTTTTAGCAAAGCTTTTTCTTTCTTCTGTTGGGGCAGGCTGGTCACACAGAGAAGAAAGACAGCTGACACTTGTCTTTATTTCTTTTTGTCAAGTCAGCATCAAACGGATACCTACTAATACATTTTTTTGAGAAATTTGTTAAGTTGAGATCATTGTTATTTTGCCACTTCTTGTTTTTTATATATAAGTGTTCATTTATTTTCCCATTCTTTATGGTAATAAATGGTATTATGGCAAGCAGCTATTTACAGAGCGTTACAATAATTTATTTTCAATTAAAACAATTTTGTCAACAAAATATATTTAGCACAATATCTTTTACACAATGTTATGTAAACTCAATGACTTACATCTTTGCCTTTTTTCTTTTTATTCTTGTTTTTGCCTGTGTTGGATCCAGCCGAGTTTGGAGATCTCATTGGGTGACTCTTTGCCGTCTCACTGAAAATCTCACAGGCTGCCGCCACAGAAACCTGCCACAAAATATGACTCAAATAAATTGTTTATATGTACACACGACTTACAAAAAAAAAAAATTAAAGAGAAATTATGTTTTGGTTGATATTTACATTAAAAAACAACTGAAGAGAGTGAGAAGTAGTGGACCAAGCACAGGCTCTTGAGGAACCCCATAAGTGAGAGAAGCTGCAGAGCAGTTAAAGTTAAACTGTGAAGGTGGTGATACAATACCTGCCATATCTGAAGAACTAAGATGTAGGCTCGAAGAAGGTTTTGCTGATACTCAGGTGAGGTCCTGTCTGACATGATAGCGAGCAGTGTGTGTGCTTCTATTAACTGGTCAAGTCTGCGCACCTCCTTCAGATTGGAGAGGTTTTGCGTGAACTCTCCATGGACTCCTACCAAGGACTTACATTTCTCTGTCTTTGAATTTCTGTGCACTGTTTCATCTACAGATGAAGAAAGACAATAAATTGTCTTTGCTGGAAACAAGTAAACAGAGACAGCTTTGTTATGAGAAAGAACAAGATGACATATTAAGTTCAACCTGGTTCTGTTGCTTGTTTGGGTCCTAAGTGTAGAAGGATGTCTATGGCCCACTGAACCTGAAGTTGGGCTTCAAATGTGGGGAAGTTGTGACAGTACAACCACGCTCCGAATTCAAGCAAAAGGTTGACTTTTTGCCTCTCAGACTCTGTGCTCTGTTGGTAGATCCCACAAGAATACAAAATAATGTTTATAACTTCTGTACACCATGAATATTTCTCTCTGACTGTAGAGCCTATTTTTGTAACTCACAAACATGCAACTCTATACATGTTTCAGACTAAAGCTACAGCATATCTTTTTAAACACAGGTGCAATGACAAGACAAGTCCACATGATGGTGATAGAGACTTTTTATACTACAGCAAACTGTTCTTCACTTTCAGCACAAAAATATTATATTCTATACATCCTGTTGCATTACAGCTTATATTTATTTGAAAAATGATAACTGGAATTAAAGCATTTCAAACAAAACAATCTATCTGAATTCATCTGATGACATTCCTTTTTTCTTGTTGAAAGGACTTGAAAGTGAAGCGATACCATGAGACATGTGATGGCATTCTGGTAGCAGGTTAGCTGTTGATTTAAAGCGAAACCACACAGAGCTGCCTGGTGCCACATCATGGAACAGCACTGTTCACTTTCATCTTGTAACATTTGCATGTCAAGCTCTATGCTTTCTCCCAGGCGTGCTTTAAGTAGTATGCGATTTTTGAAAAGAGTTCTGGAAAAACAAATAGAAAAGACAATCAACAGCTGTTAGTTAGGTTTGTACAATGCCTCTCATCTTTGCTCTTTGTAACTTACAGCCGATGCTTGGTGCGAGGCATGTCACTTATAGCTTTGTCCAGCAGCTGTAAAGAATATGCAAAGTCTTCTTTGTCCATGTGGATGGAGACCAACAAACTGATAATGTTTGCTCTCACAGCCAGTTCTTTGCTATCTTCTGAAAAGACACAAAATAGAAACAGATATTTAGTATATTAAGTGCTTTTCAAAAGTGCTTATATGCCTTACAAGTTTTCACATTTCACCTCTTTAAAACCACAAACCTGTGTTTTATTGGGATTTTATGTGATACCCTTTTGAAGACGTGAAGACGTGAAGACGCATTTGTATTAAGCTCTCTGACACACTTAAATAAAATCTAGTACAACCAAATGCCTTCTGTAGTCACCTAACCAGTAAATAGAGACCACCTATGTGTAATATAAAGGCCTCTGAGGTTTGTTAGAAAGCATTAGTGAACAAACAGCATCATGAATTAAATAACAATTATGTATGTAGCACAATTTCACAACAGACACCATCTCAAGGCACTTAGGAAAGACCAAATTTATATCCAGAAATATATAGTCAGTTCAATCCAATCATACAGTAAAAGGTTTCAAATAAGTTACATGAATTCCAGTTCAGCCCTAGTTGTTTTTCTAACTTCACTTGGTGTTTCACTATGGGAATCGCCTCAATGTGACCAACTATGGAAGCGACAATGATATCACGTTTGCGACAGGTTGAGCTGTGTCCGTGGCTCCGTCCACCATCCAATATCACAGCCAACCTACCCCTTCCAGCGCATTCTTGCTTTCTTCCCATGTGAAGACTACAGCAAAGCCCCCTCAGCATATTCAGGCTCGCTTGGCTCTGCTTAACTGTTGTGAGGTGTTCCATAAAGCAAAACGTTGCCAAACGCAGTACCAGGACAAACCTGGTTAATCCTGTCAGGGCATAGTGACTCCCAGAAGGTTGAAATCATGGATGCAACCTATGACCCAAAAAAAGGTCTATTTGGCCCCTCCTTGGAGAAGCTGAGTGAGACAAGCACCCTCAGAAAACAGAAGGGAGAGGCTTTTAACCTTTGTTTGCCTTGTAAACCAAGTCAAACTCCCCCACAGGGAGCCAGACCTGGCTTTGCAGCTGCGGCCATCCCACCCTTGGAAGGAGAAAAAAAGTGGGCAACCTAGCCCCTTCATTGGTCCACAACTTCCTCTCCAGAAGAGAAGGTTTGTAGACAGCAGAACAAACCTCTTTGTCTAGTGTTCAGATACTCCTGTGGTTCCTAGTTCGCCAGGAGTCCTGTTAAGTTTTCCCTGTCAAGTTCAGAGGGAGGATATTTCAAGGCAGACAACAGTGTCACCAAGCACTTCAGTATCATCTCCACAGCCCCTTGTCAGTGTCACCAAGTACTCACCAGTGCCCCATCACACGTTTTGTTGTTCAGGGGGATACAGAAAAAATAAAAGCTTTTCTGCAACCAGGCATGTTGCCAAGGGCACTATCACTACACCCCATACTGGACCTGCGTGTGTTAGACACTTACACAAGTATACATTCAGAATGTTAACACACAAGGCTCTGTGTTGCTCCCTCCGTCCAGAAGATTGGTTTGTAGCCACTGACTTCTTAGATGCATATTTTCACATCGCGATTAACACCCCACACGGAAAGTTTCTCAGGTTTGCTTATCAAGGCACAGCCTACAAGTTTCAAACTGTGCTGTTCGGGCTATCATTAGCTCAGAGGATGTTCAGCAGGTGTGTGGAAGCGGCGCTGTCCCCTTTGAGGATGACCAGCAGCAGAATGTTTTCATACATAGACAACCACCTCATTTGCTCTCGATTAAGCGATCAGGTATTGAACGACTAAGCCAAACAAGGAGAGCATTATTCAGGGAAGAGGCCTCGAGACCCATGGAAACGCTGGAGGAGCTGCAGAGATCCAAAGCTCAGGTAGAAGAATCTGTCGACAGGACAACTGTTAGCTATGAACTCCACAAATCTGGTATTCATGACAGGATGTCAATAATAAAGGCTTTGTTGAAAGCACGCCATCCTCACTTGGAAACATGGTAATGAGGCAACGTCATTCTGTGGGGTTGATGCTCTTCATCAGGGACAGGGAAGAGTTACCTCTGGGTTGGCAGGCTGAACCTGTATGCCACACTTTCAAGGAATGTTTTTGTGAAAAACTTTAGAAACAAGGTTATCATTTTCTTTCAATCCCACAATGATGCAGTATTTTATATTGGTCTATTACATCAAATCCCAATAAAATACACTGAAGTTTGTGTTTGTAACTTGAAAAACCAGAAAATGGTTCAAGGGGTAGGGAAACTTTTGCTAGCTACTGGTGGCTGCATAGATTATAAAGTCATAAAAACAAGACCCTAATAGGTTGCTCTGGAGAGTTATGATCTTTCCATCTGTCATGGATATTAGGTCACAGCTGAACAAATTGAACCTCCTATTAGTACTAACTTGTTGCTCCATCATTAGGAGTCCCATGAGGTAATTCTCTGAAGGTCAGCAATCCTTTCTTTTTGCTTTGTTTCTGAAAAGAGAGAAGAGACAAAATTACACTTACATCCCTAAAAACATGAGTGTGCTGGTTGGCTGTGGATGAGCTAATACTGGACTTATACAGCTATGTAGGATTGTTTGGGGTTTTCTCTTAAAGCATACAATATAGTAGACACATCAAGTAAAAGAGATTTGCTAAGGAAAGTGGAAACCTATTTCAGTTGTTGAGCTCTATTTATACTGTCTATATTTTTTGTCTTTATTGAACTGTAATTCATAATGTAAAAGAGTTTTAATCACCCTTTAAATGATGTGCCTTGCTTTTCCCTGTCAGGCAGGTTACATAAATGATAAAAGGTGGCCTTAAGAAAAAAGCCCTACAGATGAGCATCATTCCAAATTCTCACGTTAGTTCCTTTAATTAAAGATTTTAAACCATTTTCAGTTGAATGACTTCAGCTTCACTTACTGAAGAGAACACCCAGAAGTTCTCTCTGCACCATACTAAAAAACGTTTTCGTTTGTTTTATTTCACCATCAATTTAAGATAACAGAGTAGATGTTATTGCTGCTATGTAGCTTAAAAGTTTATATTTGAGTGGTAATTTGCAGCACTGATTTAATTTCGTAGGAATCAGTTGGATGAAATTGCAGTTGCAAGTAACAGACGAATGATTAACTAAGTGTAGCAACAACTGACTGTTTTAATAAAAAACAATATTTCTAGCTGTTGAAACACTAAATTATATTTTGGGACTTTTAAAGATTGAGCTGAAAGGTTATTGTAGCCTGAAGTGATGCAACATAAAATATCAATGAATTTAAAAATCAACAAATAAGTGTATATGTTAGTTTTTCTAATCCACACAGAGTCGAAAATATATATACAGGCTTATAAGTACAGGACCTAACCTGCCACTAACATTTGGATAAATGTCCCTAAGAAAACTGCAGAAAAACAGTTTTTGTAAAGTCCTGGTTTTCTGGCAGGGTGTTTGACGTGTCTTTTTCTCAGCAATAGAGCTTATTTTAATTGACTGGTTTTCTGGCACAAACCTGGCTTTTAGGCAAAATCTATTTTTTTAAACTAAACAATGAAAGTTCAGCACTCTTTATGCACTGGTGTCTGTTTATGGTAGAAAATTGTCTTGCTCATGCTGTCAATTTTCTCTAAAATGTCAGAAATGTCAGTGGCAGTTCAGCTTAGCTGTTGATCAAACTGTGTGTTCTACAGTGTGAAACATGCAGAAAGGTCCATGACAGAAAACCAACCAGTTTAAATAAACTCTGTCAGTTCTGTCAAGAAATATCCTGCTAGAATTATGCCAGAAGATTGTTGATGGCTGTAAAAAGAGTGGGTTGTTAGAAAACTGATATTAAACATTTACCCAAATCCTGGGGAAATTGTATGTATATATTTGACCCTGTATTATATAAGTATAATTTTACCACTATGAGGATCTGAGAAAAATTCCAACCTATTCAAACTTAAACTGTAACTTTTATTAACTTTCCGCATGCAGAAAATAATAAATTAAATAAATTACTAAAAGACCTTTTACTAAAAGATGAATGTATGTCAACTTCTGACTTGAACTGTGAGTAAGAGTACGTATGAGATTAGATACATTGCCACTTTTCCTGGTCTGAATGAGGGCATTAAAAATCTTCTCCAGGTGCTCCTTGAGCCACCATTTGTCCCGAGGGCTCTGTGTCAGAGGCAGACAAGCATTCCAGAAATGCCCAGCAGCTGTGACACACAATTCTTGACTGTCAGCTTTCTCTGCGAAACTATGGGCAAGAGAAGGAGGAAAAAACTCAGATTAAAGCTGAGCCTGAGGGATTAGTCAGTATATCAATCTATTCTAAACAGTACCTGACACTGGACAGAATCATTTTCAAAGCTTCTTTGTAATCGTAAAGATTTCCACCGGATTTCCAGATGAGGCTCAAACCCCTCAAACAGGCTGCACTGCTCAGCATCTCATTCACAGCACTCTGTGCATATCTAGAGATACATGGGAAATAATAAGCTAACAATAAACCTATTAGTGAGAGAACTAAACAACAGAAACATCATGTAAACTCTATCAGGCAACATTTCAGTCCAGTTGCTAGCCCTTGTTTAATGCAATTCTCCTGATGTGCACAAGATGTCCTTCTTTCCCTCAGACTACTTCAAGCAGAAAACATCTCCAGCCTTCATAAACCAACTTTTATGGTTTTGCATCAAAGGCAGTTTCTCGACTATCTTCCTTAAGAATTATAAGAATTAAAAACAATAGCTGTTGTGGTATAGCTAAATCTTCTTGTTGTTTATACAAAATGTAACTATGGATATGAATTAAACCACTGATTCTCAAAGTGCCTTGAGATTACATCCATTCTGAATTAGTGCTGTACCTAAAAAGTGAATAAATCTGAGCTGAAGTAGACTTACAGACGACAGGGCATTGCAGTGAGACTCTTTGCTGCAGGCTCCTCCAGTTGCAAAGCTCTCTCGGTGCAGTGTAACACCAAGCTGTGGTCGTCGGCGCTGTGACAGAAGGCAGCCAGCTGGCACCACACCTGCAGCTCCACCACAGCGTCGGACCAGCTGCAGTCAGACGCCATGCCCGCCAGCTTCAGGTGAGGGAGAGAAAAAACAGAAAGAAGAAAGGGTAAGAAGAGGTTCAGAGAGGAAACAGAGGAGAAGGAAGTGACAGAAAGGAATAAATATAAAGTCAGGGGAAGGAAACAAGAGATGAGAATGAAACCAGGAGTGAATTAAGAAATAAAGGAGGAAATAAAAACAAACAAACATAATACTAAGGCTGAAAGAGGAAGATTAAAAAACAAAAAGAGCAAAAGGAGAATGAAATTTAAAGGGCTAATGTAAAGGACATGATTACAACTAAATGAAAAAAGAAATATTTAAACAATAAAGTCTGATACAGAAGTAGGAAACCAAAGAAATTCTAAAATAAAACCAGTCACATTTATTAAACATGCATGTGATTGAAAAAAAAAGGGTATAGGGTTGTTTTTATTTTGTGATGCTTTAATTCGGAGGTGAGTATAAAAGCTGGTAAAAACCCCACCGGGTCTTGGATCGTGCATGCGAATTCCAGTGCAGCAAAGGAACTTTAGCTATCGCTGAAATTTTAACGGATGTTTTTACTGTTGCTCTTAATTAATTCATGATTTTTCTTCATCGATTTACTTTGAAGATTAGAAAGGCTGATTGAATAAATGTGCCTAAGGCTGTGTGAAGTTGTGTCACTGCAATAACCTAATTAATATTGGAGAATTAAGCAGGAAATAGTAAAATGGAATGCTTGCCTACTTATTTGGCAGGATGGAGGATATTAAAAAACAGCTTTTTTAGTTCCTGAGATGGGAAATATTTTTAGTCAGCAGTGACTGAGCTGAAGATTTATCAGATTTATCTGTTCTACTTAAAACAATCTTACTGTAAAAACTGAACTCTGTGTGGGATCAATTGCTGACCATTTAGGTAGAAAGAAACATGTGAGCAAATTTCTACAGTCTGTGATAGCAGATCTCTCATATGAAACGGTGAACAGGGGGCGAGGGTTCATAGATCAAACAATTTCTTGTGCAAATTGATCAGCTCTACTTTGTCAACCAAGCACTATCACGATCAAATTTTGCCAAAATGTAGAACCACACTTGGAGAAGGAAAACCTGATGGTTCTTGCAAGAGCTTTCCATTCTGGGGTTTTTGGGCAGTGGGTCATTTCTGCAGGAGGTCGGGTCTGCATTTAGCCGATGTGGAGCAATACTTCAGGGGTACAAAAGGAGAGGAGCATGCTATGTAAATGACTGTTTCCAGTCACATGATTAATCAAAATGCAGCTGTTCTTACGCTGTGACTGGCCAGTGTTGGCGGGGTTTCATGAATCTCATGCAAAACCTCTACGAGCACTAAAGCAACCAAAATCTACAGGCTTTCTTGATAAATGGGACCCAGTGCTAGCAGAAAATAAGAAATATAGGACTGGAGAAAAGGTAGGATACACAACAGGAAATTGATTCAAAAGAACAGATACATGTAGAGAGGAGGGCAAGAGAGAACTGAGAGAAAGAAAATCAACATAAAGATAGAAGAATAATGAAAATGATTATGGTAATAAATCAGAAGGATGGAAAAGGGTCGATGTGCAGACCTTTCAGAGAAGTCCGATTTGCATAAAATATAATGTGCTTATCTTGTGACAACAAACATTTTTAATCAAGGCAGGAAAATTATTTCTCAAAGAACTGACATGAAGAGAAACTGACAGGCTCATGACAGTCATAAGGTCATTGAAACAGCTGCTGCCGACATCTGGCAATCTAGCTACAGTAGGAAAACACAAACAGGGAGGTACATACTGCTGAAAAACTGGGAACTGAAAACTCCATATGCTTTAGATTCTTATTGCTGTGAAGCATTTCCAGTCCCACCAGCACACGACTCATCGCCGCTATTTCCTCATCCTCACTCTAAAAACAAAAGGGAGAACAGTGCTGAGCGCTTCAATCCAGCCCTCTGTTAAATATGGATCAGTCTCTTAAGAGTGATTTCAGAAAGGGTATACAGATCTATATGTAGTTGTTATTGCACACAGAACTGTAACTTTGTTATTTAAAAAAAATATACATTTCTGTCCACGTTAGTGTGGAGAAATATGAAATTAAAAGTTTATAAAGGGGGGTTCTGCTAAGAGATTACCAGCAGTTAATATTTTACCTGTACAAGATAATCCAAGTGTCTTGCTTTGATGAAACATAATTTAGTTTGAGAGCTAATGGCCTGCCTATTCTACTGCTGGTAATTCTTTCAGCAACATTAGCAACATCAAAAGTTATGAGCAGAAGCAAATGACTAAAGCGCTGTTTGGCTAAAGACTCTCCAAACAAACATTGCTTGAGTATTGACAATATTATTCATATCTTTAGCTGAAATTTGATGCTTAATAGAGGCAGTCAGGACAAAAAGAGGCAGATGTGGAACACCAATAAAAACAGCTCAGTTGTTGAAGCTTTTAAAAGTAGCCTTAAGGATCATCACTGCTTGTAAAAAACACAACTGTTTCAATTCCTGACATAGTTGTTTACTTAATATCAGAAATAGTGAAACATTTTACTTTATTATTCACCTTTTGTGGAAAAGCTGGACACAAAATGCTGGTTGCATCAACTGCAATGCAGTCAGAAGCAGGTAGCTATATACGTTCATTTTATATATAGCAGTAACTGCACTCTCTTCTGTTCTTTCCCAGTAAAATTACATCTGTCTTAAAAATATTTTTTTTTCAAATTTATGAGTTATTATATTTTAACAATAATAATAATTTATTATTTGTACATGACCTTCAGTATTTAAAAAATACTTTTCGAGATACATTTCAACACATCTTTACAAATTTAACATCGATAAAGTTGATAAATGTGCACATCACACTAAAAAACGTAGGGAACCCTGGTTCCATTTTCTTTCATGTGTTTTAGAGACTATGGTCTTGACCTGTACAATGACAAAATCTGGAAGACATCAAACATCAGTAGATAAAATATAATATGATGCAATGGACAGGGCCAAAAAACACCTCTAAAATTTGAAATATTAAGATTAGGGTCAACAATCTCCAGAAAATGTCTCACTACAGCTTCATTATATTATTACACTGAGCCACCTAGCTGTTAAAACTGAAAGCCACCCTCACCTTAATGTCACATCTATTGCCAGAAGATAAAAATGATTCCTAATTAATTGTTTTATTCTTGGTAGAGAAATGAAAGTGTATGACAGCTTGTTTAAAGTAGATAGAGAAGCAGTAGACATACAGTTTAAAAATAGCATCACCATACCTTTTAATCATCACTCACTTATAAAAAAGAAATAAAAACAAACATATTAGCACTTTGATGGTTTATATATAACTGAAGTTTTTGTTCTAAGCTTTGAAGGATTCATTTGATTCAACATTTTATGTACCTCTCATAAAACTATGAAAGTAATTTCACAGCATTTAAAACATTGAAGTGGTGGCAGAAGCTGTGACCAGGCATTATTTTCAAGAAATTATGTTAAACAGTATAAATTTAACTCTGAACAAATGCAGTCAGAGAAACTAATGATGCAAAGGTAAAAGCACATTAAGAGATAGTAATATTACACATTTTGTTTCTGATTCATAATGTAAAATATATTGACTTCTTTAATTGATGTCAATATAAAAAGGACAGAGGTTTGTTGACATTTTTTTCTCATTAAACTTTCCTTCATAGAGAAAATGCATCTATTAAAAGTGATTTAAAGTTCCTAACAGCTCCTGCTTTTCAGTTTTCATGTTTGTATGATGTATTCTCTAAATTCTGTTCTTTCATATAGATTTTGCAAATAAAACTAGAGATACAAAAATAGTCAGCTAATTTACATTTGACCAGCCATCATTCAATAATTCTGAAAATTCTGTAAGCCTGCTTCTTTTTATCTGTGAATAACCTGACCCAGTTTGACAGATGAATTAAATTCAACTTCATGCTGTCAGCTTGGAGAGTTTCATATCCCACAAGAGGAAGCTGAAACATAATGTTGTTTCATGCATACATTGTTTTACTGTAAATGAACTGTAAATAGTAGCCAAGATGTGATTTCTGTGTTTAATGGTGTCTTTGATTTGGTAAGCGAGTACTTTGACATTAATATCTATTGACAACTTCCACAACTCTGAAACTGCGATGCAATTAGTTCTAACCGATAATCTCATGATCATGATTAAAACAAGAAAGACAATGCACATCAAAGGTACCGTATCCTTGGGTATTTCCAGCTTTGAGCCAATCTGCTGATGAAGGAGTCTCTTTACCCTCACCCATGTGGTTAACACCAGTTTCCTCACTGCAATTGGAACAGTGTCTCCAGTCATGTGACCACTGGATGTGTGGAGGGCGTACTCACACAGCTAGAAGAAATGCAAAGAAGACACTGAGAGCTCTGTTTATGAGGACTTTGTGTACTTTATGCTCACTAAGAAGCAAGTGTAGTAAAAAATAAATGATGTTAAATAACAATAACATAGAAATGCATCAGCCTGCATCTCATCTTAAAATATTTCTGTGAATGACATTTTCTGTAGTCAGTAAACAACTTTAAGATGTGTATTTTTAGGTAGGACATGCCCTTGGCCAGTAGGTGACCTGAGAACCGTCGATGACCACGGAATGACACCACATATTGTATTTGACCCAGCCACATCAAAATACACCGCAAAGGAACATTTCTTAGCTCTCATTATAAGCAGGCATGATGAAATTCCGTTAATAATTCAATGATAAAAGCTCTTTCATCTTAAGTTAGAGCTGATATTCATGGAGGATCTTCAGAATAGAAAGGAAGGAAGAAACTAAGCTTAATTGGCAGCAAAGAACACAGAGAAATCTAACTTCTAACAGCTTCATGGAGGCTTATATGTATGCATGTATGCACTCATGGCTGGATGAAAAACAGCATTTATGACATTTATCCAACAAGAGTGATGCTTCCTGAAAAGCTCTTCTGTAAACCCTTACACATCTGGATACTACAGAGAAAATGCTGGTAAAAAACATTTCAGTTACTTCTTTTTAAATAACTTAAAATGCAATACAATTCTTTACATTATATTAGTCTCAAGTGTGAAGTATGAAAAAAACTTTTTTATAAAATCGATATTTCTAATCTAATAATCCGCAGTGGACCGGCGACCTGCCCAGGGCATACCCCGCCTCTTGTCCGATGACTGCTGGAGACGGGCATCAGCCCCCCTTGCAACCCTGCAACCCTAAGAGTGCTAGATAATGGATGGATGGATGGATATTTCTAATCTATTTTTTTCCACATCATTTCTCTTCTTCATCAGCAAGTACATGTAATGTTAGCCAAAAATATTTCCAAGTATATGAAAAACATGCCAGATTCTGTACTAACTGAGAAGGGATCGAAAATGTCACCTGTTATCAGCTAAGAATGAACTTGATGCATGTAGTGGATGTTTCCTGTTGAGGTGTTTTGCAGAATTGAGGACGTTCTATTGTAAAACTTCTATTCCGTTTTTCAGTACATGCATTGAACTGTGTTATCTTTTCTGTGTTATCTTTAGTTTGATCCCACTTTTAAAACTTTGTGTCTCTCTCTTGGCAGCGCTTCTTTCTGCCCCTCGCTGTCTGCCTCTATAGCTGCTAATTTATCAATAGCTCAAAGTACTGAGCTCTACTTTAGGACTATGGACATACTCTTTACATCCTGTGTTTGGAGTTCAAACTTTTCAATTTATCAAACACTAGCATCAAATCTTATCAGACAATTCTAAGTCAAATATGTTTTTATATAATCTTTTCAGTTTTTAGATTGCAGAGACACCTACCTCTAATGCCTTCTTTGCATCATGCAAGGTAGTGTCTAAGACGCTGGAAGTATGGTCTGTTCCCCTCTCGGCTCTGCTTTTAGCCTTTCCACTTGCATGCCCGGCTTCTGTGCTATCTCCTTCAGACAGAGGCTGGATCAGACCACGAGCAACAGCATCACACAGCATTACAAATAGGGCGCGGTTCCTAAGGGAAACAACATAAAGAATGCCCAAAACTGACATCATCTTTGAAAACAGGAAGAATAATAGAAGTGAAACATCAATATTTTACCTTTAGTAAAAAGACAATATTACAACAGGCTACCACTGAACTGCTACAAATTGAAATAGTGAAAGAAATTTTGTTCAATTAATTTTATTCACTTAAGAACAATGATTGTTCTTCATTTTAGGTGATTAAAAACAACTGTTCTGGTCAATATTGATTAAGAATCTGAATGTTTTTTAAATTTTACTTCAGCTGAGCAACTCTGTAGATAGACTGGTCTTTAAGGGTCAAGAAAAAAAAATCATTTCTAGACTAAAGAAACTTTTAAAGCTCACTGAATAATTAATATGTGCAGTCATTAGTCTAAAAACAACCACTTCATGTTTGTCAAATGATGACAACTTTCGAATGCTACACTAATGAATGATGAAATTTCACATCAAAAGCAAGTGCTCAAAATAAGTCTTTAAATTTGTTGTTGTTGAGGCAGTTTGTTTTTTAAGCACTGACTTGAAAAACTAAATCTTTTCATAACATCACATCTAATATCTGAACTATATTAAGTTGAAGAAGCATCATATTTTCTGTATAAATAATTTAAAAAGTTGAACTACCTGATATCGTTCATCCCTTGGAGCATTTCCACTAGATTTTGAAAGGTGGGAAGCAGGAGTTTGTAGTTCCTAGCAGCCAGCATGTGGCTGTTATAGTTCCACAAGTAAATGGCTGCATTCTCCACCAGCCAAGGCTCCCCAATCTCCACCCCGAGCTCCCCTCCCCGCAGGAAGCAGCAGGTTGCATAGGCTGACAGACTCTGGATCCAGTTTCTGTAAAAAAGTTCAACAGGTACAGTTTATAGTGGGAAGAGATGAAGACAGCAGTTAGAGAAGAAGCAGAAAGAAGCAATGATTTCAGAGAACAGTCTTGAACTTAGCAAGGGCTGATGTGAACATTATATTAACTATATGACTGCATACAGGTTGCAGAGTCTCTTCTGCAGCACAGGCTACATACATTATTAGAAAGCCACAATTAAAATGAATTTTGAACAATTCTGGTCTGGTGCTGAATTAATGCTTCAGCCCTGGTTTAACCAGCAGCAATACTTCTGTCATTCCAGAGAGAAGTATGCAGATTCTCTGCACAGTTTAGTTAAGTGTGGAAAAGTATAAAAACTAATTATTTTCAGGTCTGCCCTTACTGTACTGTCTTTTTATTCTTTATTCTGTTTATATATATATTTTATATTATATCTTTGTGTGAGTCTGTTAGCTGTTATTGCCTATCACTTTGCTGCTGTTGCTCAGAAATTTCCCCATTGTGGGACAATAAAGGATATTTCTATTCTATTCTGCTATAATAGTATGGAAAAAGTAAAATTTGATATAGAAAAATGATTGCATTGCAGATTTATACATTGGTTTACATCTGCTTGTCCTTGCAGGATTGCGAGGGGGCAGGTATCTCCTGCAGTAAGAGGTGGGGAAACCTTTACTTAAAATGTAACAATGAAGTGATAATGTTTCTCACAATCTGTAAATTTGAAGTAAAATAGTTGAATATTTTACTAAAAATGTAAAGAAAGAACAGTTTTTGAAAAATTATACATTCACATAATACCATATGGTCCACATCAACTGGCAGTCCTCGTTTTAAACACAGGCTGTGTGATCACTTCCCACACTTTTCCCTCCTTCCATACTTATTTCAGGAGTTGTTTTTTTTGCAATCACACAACCAGCCCTGGTATTTTAGAATTCACACCAATTTGCTCTGGTTTTAATTTAACTAAATATGGAAAAAAATTGAAAATATTTATCGAAATGCATGCATGTACAGACACACACACACACACACACACACACACACACACACACACGTAAATGTGAGCAAACTGCATCAGTGCAGAGAGTTGTTTTGCTCAGTAGGGCTATTTTTAGAGCAGACCTGTCTTTAAGTGTAGTTTGAGAGTCAGAAGGAAACTTGTAAATAGACTCATGAATTTGCCAAATATCATTTTATCCAATACAAGTTTAAATTAGTAAATAAAACTTTATACAGTGTTGGTCCCTGAATGAGTATAGTAAATTTGTTTTCACCTGTAAACAACCCAGCTTGGATCCTCCTCAGTAACACCCACCCACTCTCCCGGTGGCGGCACAGCTGGGCTGTTAAACTGCACTCTCTCCTCTAACAGCTTTTGGACAGTGGCCTGAGTAAGACAGAACAAATTCGTTTATCCAGATTCAAAGATGACATCAGAGGTGACACCCTGTTATGATTTCTTTATAACAGAAAAGATTTGAATTCCCATTGTGGCTATGACAACGTCTCTAGAGGCATTAAAGCTTGCTGTATAGATCAAAGAAAAAACAAAAGAAAGAACCAATAGCAGACAATTTAGGTAAGAGTGGTATTCATCATCAGAATAAAATTAATGAATTATAAGCAAATTCCCAGAAAAAATAGTCATGTGTCATAGAACAAAGCAAAAGAAACATGAAAGAAGCAAGAAAAGACACTGCTGTGTGTGTGCGTGTGTGTGTCAGTTTTGGCAAGGTCATGTAGTGGCTGTGCATGGGTGTCTTCATTTTCTTCAAAGTGCTGTCAAGTTAACATCTCTATAGGCTTAATGAAGACTTAAGGCTGCAGGCTTGATATGGTGCAGGATTACGCAGAAAGACAAGTTTGTACGACAAGCCCAACAACTTCTGGTTGACCAATCTCTGTGCAGCCCCACAGGCTTGTTAAAAAATAATCCCATAATGCATGAATACTTCCCCGTGGAGCGTTTGTTGACAAGCTAAAGCAAAAGAAGCAAACATAATATGCTCATAAACCAACAAAGTCTAAATTGTGTGTTTGTAAACATGAACCACTCAAAACAGATTCACAAATTAGTATAATATTAAAAGAAATATTAAAAAAAGAAAGATTAGATAAATTCATACTAAACTTGACAAAGAAATTTAGGTTTGTGTTACATCAAATTCGATACTACTAAAAAAAGAAATGCTATATGATGGAGCAATTCTTTTTAAATATTCTGACTCTTAATTTGCGCCTAAACAATTAAGGCATCTAAAAAGCAACTCAGTTAGTTGAATCTGAGAACACAGTAATGTGCCTAATTATCTAATTAGAAATGCCGCAGTAAAACAAATCCAATTATCCAAAGAAACACCATAATAAAATAATCAGGCTAACATGATGGTAGTCAGAACAGAAGCAGTATATAGGAAGAGGACTTGGATATTTATGTTAAAAAAGTGGCACATCATACACAATTCCTCTCGGTGGGAACAATACAGATCTATTGTTCTTGTGTGATTTAAAACTCATATATTTGAAAACACACCTCAGCACTGATGAAGCAAACTTCCGCTAACAGATGCAATAACTGAAAACAATTCTGGTTTCTACGGCGAACATGATGAGCCTGCGTAGTGCTTCCTTCTTCTGAGCTTTTTGATTCTGCAGAGAGTTAAAAACATTCTGGATGTGAATCAGAGGCCAAAATTTTCAACAAAACAAAAATACTTGTTTCTGTTCACTTGTCATTTTAGCAAAGCCGTTAATAGATCAAAATCAGTTGCTAGACTTTTTACAGCAGGTTGATTTATAAACAGGAAAGAGAAGGAGTTTATTCTGAAGCGAAAGGCGTTTTATATTCCTCTATAATTCTCCCTGCATTGACCACACCTTTAAATCAGAATTGTGAGAGCTTGTTTCAGTTGCTTGGTTGGTTGGTTTCCTGACACACACCTGAATTTAGGTCCACACATTTTTCACAGGTTTAAGGTTGAGGTTTAGAGAAGGCCATCCCAGAAACCTAATGTAATCCAACACCCAACTGCAACACCCGATAATTTCAGTTTTGCATCCACTTTGTGCAGTCACCAAGACTTTGTGCAAAAAAAAGCTTTGCAAAATGTTGCAGCCAATACTTTCCTTGCTTGTCATTGTGACTAAAAAGCTCAGCTTTATCTGAGGGAGAAATGTTAGGTCAGATGGTTAAAATTTGGACACCAATTGGTGCTCCAACTGGGTGCTCCAACTGGATAACATTGAGCTTCTGGAATGGCCCAACCCTGTTGAAAACTGTGGACTATGCTTAAAAGCTGAGAAAAAAATGTACAATTAAAGCCCCAAATAAATATGTCCATTGTCTAAATGAGTGCATTTAAACTTTATTCCCAGGAATTTCATCAACTTACGGTCCGTCTCTGAACTCTTCCATCGCCCATCATCATAAAGCAAACTAAATCGACACGCAGCCCGGCACACATCCCAAACTTCCTGTTTCCTGGCCGTCTTTGCTAGAGTTGCCCACAACTTTACCCTGAAAGAGTGGGGAAATAAAAACAATTTATAAATGATTACTTTCTTTAGATTGAAAAGCTTAACTATACATAACAGCATTTTTTTTTTTTTTTTTTTTTTATATCTATGCATGCTCTTAAGATTAAGCTTGTGTGAAGACTTTCATGTTAGTGACAGCAGAGAAAGACGGAGCAGTCCATACTGCACTGTAAATGGGAAACAACAGATTTCACTGCTAACAGGATCAATAAATTAAACATTCATTAGTATCTAATGTACAGTAATAATTCAGGGATTAAAACTGAACTAGCCATAAAAGTCTCGGTATATAGTCAATTTTCCAGCTGAGTTGCAGATATTGTAATGATGAGTAAATAATTCCTTACAAAAGTATTCACACCGCTTTTTTACATTTTGTCACAAACAACCACAGACTCTAATACATTTTATTAAGAATTTCTGTAGCAGACCAACTCAAAGCAGTGTATGGTTATAAAGAGGAAGAAAAGTGATACATGGTTTTCAATATGTTTTACAAATACAAATCTGAATATTATGGCATGCGTTTGTCTTTAGCTCCCCTGAGTCAATACTTTAACAACCATGTGATTCCTGTACAAAGATTAAATTACCCAGAAGTGGACTCTATTTATTAATTCAGGTGACTTCTGGTGGTAGTTTTTGCACTGGATATTCTTTAAGGCTAAAAGAGTAAACAGGACAGAATATGTGTGCTTTTATCAGATTTTTGTTTGCAGTGAAACTTTAAATTCATTTATTGTTTTCCTTTCAGTTCTCATATAAAATCCTAATAAGATACAATGAAAGTTTGTCTTTTGGATCGGTGAAAAAATGTGAAAAGGTTCAAGAGATAATGATGCATTTGCAAGGCACTGTAAATACATTAAACTGAAAAAAACCCCCATAGGATTTTAAATCAGTCCACATTATTTTTAGCCATAGATACTAAATGCCAAAGTGGAAACACACACCTTGCTGTATCATCTTTGTCTTTCCTTTGTCTGTCCAGATAACCATTCAGCCTCTCCATGCTGACGGAATGATGCTGAGCCTTAGCAGCGAGCTCAGCTAGCGGCTCTGGTCCAAGAATTCCTACAAAAACTACACAGTGGTTGTAAAAGACAAAACCTTATAAAACTGGAAAGGCTTCTGTGTTGTCTAAAACATTATTTCATAAGAGGAAAATAAGAAAAAATGCACATTCCCATTGACATGTTTCGCAGACCTCAAATTTAAAAGCAGTTGAAGGGACAATTCAAAAATGTGGTCAAATTACAAGCTATTTATTAATTCTTTAACTCTCGAGGGCTTCTTCATGTGCTGACTTTGAAGAACAGAGCACAATGATTAAGTGTGTTCATTTGGAAAGAAGCTTGAGGTTCCTCCACAGCAGCTAGAAGTGCCTCTGGGGAGCAAAGCTTTTAACCCATGCCTGAGGAAAAAGGCTTTTGACTTGCTGTCAAAGGCGAGTTCTACCCTGGGTCATTAGGGCTGCTGAGTGTTCAAGTCGAACTGTGGACCAGAGAGTCTGGAATGAGGCAGAGATCAAAGACTCTCCCAAAGCTCAGACCCTTCTGCTCCCTAAATTTACTCCCTACAGTTGACGGGGACTCACTCTGAGCACTGAAAGACAGACTCAAAGAAATCACATTTGAGCTGTTAAGCCTCCCTATTTATTAATGCACTTTACCCTTTCACATACAGAAGATGTACTGGTCTACATCGGTCTGTAACCCTGCCTCTACTCTGCATGTAAGCACTGTCTGTTTTCCTGCCGCAGCACCACATTCTTTAGCATTTCCTCCAGGTGCATTTTAAATAGGAGCTAGGTAAGCAAAGCTCTCTTTTTTCAAAATATAAAAAAATGTGTTTCTGGGGTAGATATTTGAACGATTTTATAACTTATAACATCTGTCAGTATGTAAATTGTTTAAATTTTTATGCAAGGCTGGGTAAATGAACATAAAAAAATACAATCAAACACTGAAAACAAATCAGTCAGGCAATGATCAGATCTGACTGCAGATTGGCAAAGCAAACTATTAAAAAAACGTAATATTTTCCCATTATTTAAAGGGAATTGAGAAATTTAAGCTGGTTGTATACTATCTCTGACATGTAAAGAACTCTGGTATAAATAGTCTATTTGTGGTAAGGTTGTGCAGATACACCTCTCTGACTAATGCAAATCATAACATAGGGGCTCTGTGCAAAACCAGATATTTTTCAAAACAGATTTTGTCTTTGTGTTTGCATCTCCCATCCAACTTTCAGTTTTTGGTAATAAAAAAAATGTGAATAAAAAAAGTCCAATTATGGTCTATCTATGCGGATTGGATGTTCAAGAATTAGCAGAGAAAATAACAAAGAGAACCAGCAAAATCCCAGCATCACGCTCTGTGCTGTAAATCATGTCACTGAATTTGTTTCCATGGGTTTTACACATCTGGTTCTCTTTGTCATCACTCATTTTCTGACAAATTTCTGCAAATGATGGAGAGGAAAGGGTAAACGGTGACAAAGAAACACAAGCTAAAATCATTTTTAGGGTTGCACCGATTAATTGAATTAATCATGATTAACTGATTATTGAAATCGTCGTCAACTAATTTAGTAATCGATTAATCGTTAACTGGAGTATACAGACTCTAAAAAAGGCCATTTGCTGAAAAATTAACACACCCAGAGCAGTAATTAAACCAAAACTGTATCAAATATATAAACATTTTGCATTTAAGGTAAAAAAAAAAAAACAACTTTCTACTTAAAACTCTTCAAGTGCCAGTTTTAGCTTCATCTGATTCAAATTCACTAAAGTAAAGTTATATCATTGCATTTTAGGCAATAAAATGTTTATTTTCCTATTCAGAAAAGGAATGTAATTATTGGTTTATTTGCCTCTTTAATGTATTTCTAATATTGTATAAAAAAGCCTAACAAGTTAAATTAAAAATCTGCAGAATGTTCCAATTTTTTTTCATCTAATTAATCAATTAACTGTCAGAATAATCGATAGAATAATGGATCACTAAAATAATCGTTAGCAGTAGCCCTAATCGTTTAAGTTGAATCTTCAGCCCAGTGCTGCTTTACCAATTTTTAAATTAAACTTTGATTTTAACAGACATTATCCCCACCTACTAGTGAAACAGGTACTAAAGTTTTGATTGTGACAATGTAGATGTGGCGTTTACCTCCATCAAAAATGGATCTCAACATATTTGTTTAAAATACACCCTGAGAAGTTGGGGGTAGGGGGTGCAGATAACACTGAAGTATCTTAAATTAATCTGGAAGCAAAGAAAATATATCTGTACATTTTGATGGGTTGTCTGCTTCCAGGACCGTTTGAAAATCATCAGGAGCCAAAAGAAGACCAACAGACACCAGAAGGGAACGTACATCTGCGCTCTGTTGGGACGGCATGTCCCTGATCTGAGAAAGAAAAAGAAGAGTTGGAAATCAGGTCTAATTTGTAGTAAGCTACTTTTTCGATTGTCCCCGGGGCCACTTTTCTTATACCCAGCAGAATTAAAGCTATTAGGCCTATAATTTACACTTGATAAATATCACCTTCAGTAATGAGCTAAGTAATGAAACAGATGGGGAAGAAACCTGCTGCATAAGCCTAGCAGCTTTGTCCTTGGGACAGGCAGGTGTTTGGTAGGGGGTCCGTCTGAGCTGCAGGAAATGAAAAGCGGACGACAGGCGTTCTCGTTGTGTCCCGTTGTCCAGCAGCATGGCTTTCTGAAGGTGGGACACAGAGGTTTCCAGATCCCCTTCCTCCTCTTCTATTACTGCCAGCTCTGAGTGGACTTTGCACCGCATCTCCAGCAACATACTGTACAAAACATTTTCATTAAGAGATCATTTCTTGTTGAACTAGAAAATTGTGATCGTTTGCTTCGTAAAACTGGAATATTAATATACTACTTAGAATATCTAAAAACACAAAATGGCAAATTGTTGGTTTAAACTCAAAATATTTGAAACGGGCGACTGCAGACGAGAAACCTGGCTAAAATGGGTTTTTTTTTTACTTCCCATCATAAAACAATATGATGCATTTTCTCATGATTAATCAAACAAATAAATGAGAGCATGTTTTTACTGAAGTTCAAAGCTAATTTTGAAATTCTTAAACTTTCAAAACGAAAAAACTTTCTATGAAAATTTTATTGCTTTTTTTCAACACCTGATCAGACATGATAGTACTTCAGAAAGACATGAATTTTGCTTCTTGGAATCGCATAAAAGATAAACATTGTGATAAGTATTCCTTCTAAACAACTCTTGCTTTGGACTGGCTAAGACATACAAGAGAAACTCCTATTTGATAGTAAATCAAAGTATATTTGGCTGAAAACAAGATCAAAATGTCATATATTTCAAGTGTAAAGTAGATTAAAAACAGACTGCA
Source organism: Anableps anableps (assembly GCA_014839685.1). Lineage (NCBI taxonomy): Eukaryota > Metazoa > Chordata > Actinopteri > Cyprinodontiformes > Anablepidae > Anableps > Anableps anableps. The sequence goes on along the minus strand of CM026076.1, from coordinate 5,858,659 downwards.
CCGATTGCAGTTTTCTGATCGATCACCAAGCATTAAAAAGCCTGACCTGCCAATTCTTGCAGATTTTTTGTTTGAAAAGTTGCTAAATATAGCGACAAAGTCACTAAGTTGGCAACAGTTTAGTGACTATTGTTAACTACGCATGTGCAGACATGACCTGGTGGGCAGGCCTGTCTGTCAGCCCTCTCCCACAGCACACTGGGGACAGTAGCTGATTTTCAGACCTTTGCGGAGGTAGATAAGATTGGTGGATAAGATTGGTTTCTCATGCAAGCATCGGTTGATCACTGATTTCCTAAAATTAAGGAAACTGGGGCCGATTTCTCAGTGCACCCCTACTAATTTGGTTGGTTATCTAACTGATGGGTTATAGTGATACAGGTGGATGTTAATTGACCAACTGGACACAAAACGATGTATCAACTCTATTGATAAAAATTTTACATCTTAAAAAATATTGTAAACTTTGAAAAGATAAAACTTCAGAAAAATAAAATAAAAAAATTCACACACACATTATCCTCACAGATATTGTCACCCCTGGGTAAGATGAGTAAAATCTTTTCATCTTTTACTGCACACATAACACACATTTTTCAGTTAATACTTTGCTTTGTTTAAGATGATCAGTGTGTCTATGAACTTTTAGTTAGTAACTTATGACGTCTTATTTCCCTGTGATAAAACTATACTGATTGTAATAAGCCAGAAAATGGCGACAAGAAAATAGCCACTAACCTAATCGAGCTCATATCTCCTGGGACGGGAACAAACGGGGCAAGACAACAACTCAAGTAAAGTGAGCGGGATGGTAAAGGAAGTAATAAAATCTAAAAAGCACGCCGCTAGTGTCATCTTGGAGTCTCAATAACAACCTTTACAAACTATCTATGCCAACCAGCTATTTGGGAGGCATGCAAGGAAAAATCCATTTTCCTCTCCAGCCGTCACAAATATAAACGTTGAGTTTGCTCCACTCTACAGAAACCTTAACTAAAACCATTAGCTTCAGAGACGTCAAACTGAGATGAAGCTTTTTGGCAACAAACTCAAATGGATGAATATGGGGGAAAGCACCTCATGTCCACTGTTAAGTATTGTGGAGGATCTGTGATGCTGTGGACAGGTTTCTTTTCCAAAAGCCCTGGCATCATGAAATCTTTAAAATACCAGGACATTTTAAGCAAAAATCTGGTAAAGCGAATGTGTGCTGATCCACAAGAAAACAGCTACTGACCTCAACTTGCTATTGTCTACAGTTGGAACAGTTATTAAACTGTTTAAAACAACAGGAACAGTGACCCAAGTTTATCTTTCCACCATACACAAGGATGAGGATGGCAAGGGAAGGCAAAAAAAAATATCCAAAGCTCACTGTTAGAGAACTCCAGCGAAGTGTGGTATATTGGGGTCACCGAATCTCCATGAATATAATTGATTTTAAGGCCTTTTGCACATTTTACCGAGCTTTGCCAATAAATGTAAAGGGTGCTGTCGGTTGGAATTGGAGGAGGGTTAAAAACCTTTGGGTGTCTTCTAGAACTTGGGCCAACTTGAGCAGAGGCGTCTTGATGCGTTTCCTTAGGTTGTGCTGCAGGAGCGGCAGGCAGAGGTTCCACTGGGTAGCACACACCGCCTGCACAGCCTGGGACCTCCCTTCCTTCACCGCAGCCTGCAGCAACTTATCCAGCTTGTCTATCTCCTTCAGGCGGGCCTGTGGGATAACACCTGCACGTTGAGGATTTCTCCTCAGGTAATGACAGCACAGCACTTTCATCACTTGGCAGCTAAATCTGGATTAAATTGAGCTGAATATGCTAAATATGACCATTTTTAATAAGGTCAGTTTTTCTAAAAAGGAAAAATGGACACTCAGCGCTAACTCTACACTTATTGGCACCCTTGGTAGTGATGTGTAAAACTGAATGAAATTATCTTTTGCTACAGCAGCTTAATCCAACAAAGAAAGAATCTGAAAACATCCAACCTTGACCACTTTATGCAGTCAGGGGAAATTTCTACTTCAGTGGTTGTTTTATACAACACCACCAGTGCCAAACTTAGCACTCTGCTGTTAATACTTTGTATGATCACCTTTACCAATGGGAAAGCACATCCTGTAACATTTGACGAGGTTGGCACCCACAGAGAAAGGGATCTTGGACCATTCCTCTTTGCACGATCATCCAGAGTCCTGGATAATCTTATGCGTTCTACTCTTTACCTCAACCCACAGGTTTTCTTAAGACTATGATGGCCATGGAGGAAGGTTGATTTTGTCTCTGCTGAACTACTTCTATGTTTGGCCCTATGTTTTGGATCCCAGTCCTGCTGAAAGACTCAATGACAACCCATTTTCAGTTTGCAAACAGGATCCAAGAGATGTAAAAACTCCTGGTATTTCATGATGCCATCAACTCAAACAAGGTTCCCAGGGCTGCCGGAAGAGAAACAGACAGAGAGCTTTGCAGATTCCTCAACATACCTACCAAACACCATGTGATATTCATGTCAGATCAAAGTGCATGGTTCCAGTTAAAGTCCTTGTAAAATTCAACAAAATCCTTAAGTTTCTGTTCGTGGAAGTAAAACAGAGGCGGCTTTTTCACAGCATCCCTCTGAAAGAACTAGTTGACATTTCGATAGCATCTAGTGGTTGCTTTGGAGACTGGGTGTGGGCGATATGGACTTAGAATTTTATCATGATATTTTGTGGTACTATTGTGATAACAATAAAAATTTATGATAAAAAAAATAGTGATGGCTTTATTTATGGTAACTGTATGGCTGTGACTGCAAAGCACACTATTTATAGTGCCACAAGCACAAATACTGTTCTTGAAAAACATGCCCATTTAAAATAGGCTTCCTCAGAACTCCACTTACTTAAAGAAGTGTGATTTATAACACTAAATTGCACAGTAATTGCATTCAATCATATTTTCAAATTTACTAATATTTATTGATGCTCAGTGGAGAAAATGGTAAAAATAACATTTCCAATGATACTATCAGTTTTGTTTTTTATTTAATATAATTGACTGAACTAGGATCTTTTTCACCATAAATGATAAACAATACGATAAACGCCCACACATAATTGAGGAACATTTAATTCGTCATATATAACTTCCTTCAACACAGAAGTGGTTCAACAAATAAAAATTTAACCTTTTTTGATAGCCATCTTAGTTCCTAAATCCTATAGAAAAATTGAGAGGGGACTTGAAGAGAAGAGAGCAAAACAGAGGAGCCAGGATTCTAGACAATCTAGAAAGCTTACGTAAGGAGAATTGGTCACAGATCCCTCTTTCTATATGCTCTAACTTTGTAAACTGTTGTAGAAGGAAAAGGGCTATCCTGTTGAAAAAAGGAGGTTGTGCAAAGGATCAAAAGCAGGGTGCTGATAACTGTGATGTTTTTCCCTACTAAATAGAGGTATAAAATGATCTTGTCATATAGGATCTCATGATACTGAAACACCACAATATTTCTCATTGTGGTAACTACTATCTCGCAAGTTGCGGTCAACTTAGCTTCGGCTGATGAAGTTGTAATAGAAGATGCCCCAACTACTCTTAAATCAAATGTTTGACAGCATTTTGAGTTTACATTAGGAATGATAAATGGTGACAGACAAGACACAAACAATATGTAAGCACTACAAGGAGCACTAAAGGAGACAGGAAGCATCACTGATGGCTCGATGGCTGATGGCTCGATGCCTAGGGGTACGTTGAACTATATCACAATGCACGCAACCAATAGCAACTGGAAAATGATAATAGTTGTACTGCAGACCATGCATAGTGGAGGCACTGTCCTAAGGTCTGAAGATATTCAGGAAATCAGAAAAAGGAAGACATCAGTTTGTTGAGTTTGAGGCAAAATCTATAAAAATGCAGAACAAAGGCCTTTTTGCAGCATAAATTTAATCTTTGAAGATTTCTTGAAAGTAATATTAAAATTTTATCTTGTCTTGTTCTCCTGAACTCAACCTCAGGTGTCATCTCATCTTGTGGGTTTTAGGTATCATTACACCCCTACTACTAAATAAGAGCGATAACTGGCTTCAAAGGATTTTAGGATTCACTTTTACAAATAAAGATCCCAAAATATCAGAAAACAGAGTAGGTCATCAAGACTATGGGTCCTTTGCATACAATAACCAGTGAAAATCCATGGATAACAATTGCAATGGATGATTTAGCACCTCCACACTGGCTTTGGAGTAGTCATTCATCTTTGCCCCTTTCTTCTGAAGGTTAATTTCACAGTTGACACAGTCCATTATTATGCGTTGGTCAATATTCTAAAAAGACAGAAATGTATATTAGAGTGGGTTAATGTTCAACAGTGCACAACGCGAAAGATGGGAAATCTAAAATTACTATTAACATTTTTGTCGTTAAAGGAACATGCCCATGTAGTGATGTTTGATTGTGTAAAACGACTGAAAGAGCAGAAGAACCAAACAAATTCCACAATAATCAAAGTAAGTACAGTGATTTCTTTATTTGTGTCAAGTTAATTCAATTTATCCTGTCTATTTTCAAATGCCATCCTAAGGGCTGAATTTAGATTTATGAATAAACTTATATATCTCTCTCTGATCTGTACAGTTACAATTCCCTGAAGTTTTAAAAATAATATTAGACACTCACAACTTCTCCTGCCAACTTTAGCTGTTTTAAGCAGTCAGCAGCTACTTCCTGATGCTTCACTTGCAAGGACAGCAGAGCTAACTCCAGCAGCAAGGTAACCCTGCAAATTCCAGATAAAAAAAACATAATTTATATGATTCACAACATTTCAATAACGTAATCTGAGCCATGCTTGGTGCCTAGATTTCTGGTAGGTGGCTGTTTAGGAACAGTGGTAACAAAAGAGATTTGACCGGGACACTCTGGGTCACAAACCTGTCACAAAGCTGGATGGGTGTTGGGCTCTGAGGAAGGCTAGAATCTAGAGGCGCACCAGTCACTTCGGTTGAATCCACAAGGAGAGAGAAAATCTCCTTCAGCTTCACAGAATCCTCCTCCGTCAGTATGTTCTCATTTCGTTCCGTCCAGCTGCTGCAAACATCAGGAAAGCAGGTCTGTGTACATTACCACATGTAAGTATGCATCAAAGACCATGCAAGTTTCTGCATCCTCATCCCCTCTGTATTATACTCGCATCATACAGTGTATAAACCCAAGGCAAACAAATACTATATGGTGCACATACTGAGTAATGTTGTTGACTTTTATTGCTGAAATCAAGAGCCATAAGGAGCTTTGACATGCTGAGTACATGACCTTCAGAGAAGGAGTGGGGGTTGGGTTATACACTACACTGCCACAGCAGATGATAGGCTACTATGCCTTCACTTTATCCAATCATCATGCTAAAATTTAAGCTGTGAGCCAAATTAATCTCTTCCTATTTGAGTTTACCAGCACAGTTTCCAAGACTGAGGGGCCAACATGACTCCAACTAATTCTGAATACAGTGGTTTTTCTACTGATTTTGAAAAAGAAACCTGTGTCTACACTGTCTGTGGGACTCCAATGGAAAATACTGTAAAATCTATGCTGCAGCAGCAGGTGAAGCAGACTTTACAGGGTTCCAGAGCCATGTGGAAAAGTGTGGAATTTGATTTCAGTAGTTTTCAAGTCTGGATAGTTATGGAAAAAGACAATAACGGGTAAATAAAGTCCTTCATTCCTCCATGCCCTGTGCCCTACCTTTCTTCCCTTATGCCCTTAACAAGCAAATCCAACACAGAATTAGCATAAACCCTGTTGGTTTAGTATTATTGACTTTGACTCAACATGACTGGCAATTGACCAATTCATTTGTAAGAAGATTGTATGCGCCAATGCAGAAGCAGTCACACACACATTATCTACATTAACAATGTACAGGAAGCACAAGAATGCATGTTTCCTGTAAAATACGATGAAGAAAAAAACAATGACATGTTGATGGCAGTCTTCATCCATGTCAATTTTCAAACCCCAAAAACCATTCAAGGACTGTCTCTTTATGGTTGTTTTCAAAAACCTTCCAGGGCTTTGAACTTATTTTTTCAAATTCACAAACTTTCAAAGGCTTTCAAGGACCCGTGGGAACACTGTATTTGGAAATCAGCTGTACGACCAATTTATTTTCATTCTCTAAAGGAAATGACATTTTATGATGGCAGTATTGAAAACCTATGAAGCAAAGCAGAAGAAATCGTTCTGTCAAAATGACAAAAGCTATTCTTACATTTTGAACTGTTGGATTTCGTAAATGACTCTCAAGGTGGTACACTGTCTGCCTATTTCAAGGAGCTCATCATCATTTAACAGCTTATGTTGGACCTAAAGAGAAGAAGACATTCTGTCATCACAATGTTTTACTGAAGGGTGTAATATATTACAAACTTTATTAATGCCAGAAGATTTAATATAAGGATCCATATTTTCAGATTAATTAAACTCTGTCTTTTAAATTCTTTTTAAAATAAAGAACACAGATGTTACAGCACTACTACACATATTAATGTGACCCCTGCTCAACAAGTAGTGAAAAAAAGAAATGTTTTCTTTTTTCCAAGTCTTGTACAACTGTTTTTAAAATATGTATAACAAAACAGTATTACAGTACTTTGAAATCACTGTATTTGTCAAGATAGTACTTGTTATAAAAAGAGAAATACTGGTATAACATAATTTCGCTCTAAAATTTTCATAAATCCAACCTTTAATTTGAGTAGTTATTCAGTGGAAACAAATTTTACCTGGAACTGGGTGTTTTGGTTATATGAGACTAAAATTGAGCATTTAGGTAACAAAGAATGAACATCTGGAAAAGCACCTGAGATACTGGTTGACTGTTTCTCTTCTGAAGCCCCCGGAAACCTTGTTATTGGTTGGATGAAATACCAGGATGTGCTGAATAATCAATTCTTTATAATCTGCTTACCTGTAATGCATAAAGCCCTGGATAGAGATGTGGAGTATGTGACTTGATGAACTTTTTGGTAACTTCGGCAAAACTTGCAGCATCCTCCACTTCTCCAGAATCCAAAAGACATTTAACCAACTGTCTGCATGGAAGAGGAGAGCAAATCTTCTCATTATATGAGTGTTCTAAAATCCTAATATGTTTTTGCCAAGTTATTTATCAGATTTTGGCAAAAAAAAAACAAAACTGGACACCCAGTAGTTAGCAACATAATTTGCCAGTGCATCTTAATCAGGCTAGTGTGTTGTATAAGATGCTTTTGATATCCTTGCGTTGGCGTTGTTCATGAATGGAACATTTTCTTCCCTGAACAAAGATGAAACAAAAATTTGAACCTGAGGCATAAAAGGAAAACATGATTTAACAGCTTGCATCAGAATAGACTGTCCTCTTCATAAATAGAAAATGACAACCAAGTACAGTAACTGGGGATGACAGAAGGCTGAGCTAGTTAAACAGCTTGGTGTGTCATCTTAATAAATTGTGCATGAGTGTGGTCAGAGTCAAAAGCACTGGTGAAGTCAAAGTCACTTGCATCATGAGCTCTGCCCTCCAGCTGTGGTCCTGCTCAGCCACCTCCTCCAAACTTTCCAGCACCTGCTTTAAGGAGGGAACCAACTGACGGCACCGTCTAGGCTGAAGGAGAGGGTGCACTGTCTGAAAGTACAGCACTGAGGCGTTGAACACCAAGAAGTGGGTACTGTAAGATGCAAACCATATGCAGAAAAAACAAAACAAAACACAGAACGCTGAATTATCCATATGATACATTTGCTACCAATTCCATCTCTTAGTACAACTCAATTCAGACCTAGTGTCAACTGTGTCTGCAGAAGAAGCCCTGTGAATTTCTAAACGTGAGCGCATTAATGATCGCCCAATGAGATAGAGGAGCGGGCCCAAGAAACTGTGTGAAATTTGAGGCATGCTTGAATTCAAGGAGCTGCTCTGGAGAAAATTCTGTGAAGAGGGTGTTTGAGTGCTTCTAATTTATTCTCTGGAGAGAGTGTTTTGCATTAGCCTGAGCTGGATGTATTAGATATGTATTCCCTTTGGTGTTAATTGGTAATACTTATTCGACCCGTTTATTGACAGGTTATGAGTTAATTAGCAAGGAGCTCCATCAGCGGTTGCTCATAAAGACTGACCCCACTCTGCAAAGTCCTTCACAGTAACCAACAAGGCAACGTATGAATTACAACTTCTGCTGTTACATTTATTTAAATCACCCACTCTACAGTTTCTTCCACTTATTTTTAAAGTTGAGAGGAATGAATTTGAAACGATAGTTCAGTATTGTGCTTCAACAGTTTGCAAATTAAACCTTCAGAGAGATTGTTCATGACCACCACATTGAGTCTTTGTTGCGCACAGAAAAAGTATTTCCCCATATTTTGTAACATGCAACTTGGTCAACTTACCTGGAATAGAAACAAGGCTGAACATTTCTAAGAAGTTGCATACCTTGGGTCGTTCTTTGACATTTCGATTGCTTTCAGAAAATGCATCACAGTCTCCTTGATATCTTCCTGAAACATAAAATAATTGTAAAATAGGGAAAAGGCAAGTAAGAAAACATAAAAATAAGTGAGGACGCCACTATAGTAGACACACAGAATACTCAAAGAAAAATACTACAAGGTTTTAAACTGAAGTAAAACGGGTTTGGATAAAAGTTTTAAAAGGTTAAAAGTCTCCAGCATTTTATTCATGATGTCCCTGTCCATTTCCCAGTATCAGGCTGCAGTCTCTATTCAGGGTATTTTAAATTATTGACATCCAAGTCCCTAAAACTTCACCTCTAAAAAACAGTGAAGTGATTTTCAGTGACATTAGCTAATGCCGAGTCATAAATAACTTGGGCCTGTACCGGGGATAAAACATCTTGATCAGTACCTCCTTAATATAAATCTGTTCTATTGCGAGTTGAACATTTGATGTACCGCTACATAAGCCGTGCATCTATGACTCTGTGGAACAAAAATACACACATTATTCCTACAGGAGATCAGTCCAATTTACTGTCCTCACCTTACTCCTTGAAGGAGACACTAGCAGAGACTTCAGCTGCCCCTGGCACAGGAGAGCCCGACACAAAAACTGGTCACTCGGCGGATTCCCTTCAAAGTACATATTGAGACATTCAGAGCCGATCTCCACATGGCCCAGCTGGAAAACAAGAGAGAGAGAAAAATGAACACTAAGGGACAAATGCCAAAAAGTGCAACATTATGTGCATTTGTAAGACAGTAAAAACCAGAAAGTATTATTTACACATTAAATTGTAAAACCAATCCTAGAGTGCAGTCAAGAGAAAAGGTAAAATTTAACAGAAGTATGAATTTTACACTGTAAGCGCTTTGTAATGTTTATGGTTATATATATACATTTTCTGCTAAGAAATTCATTAAAAGTTATTAGTGAGAAATAAACAAGAGTTCAAGTGCTTCACAGGAAGAAAAAACATCAGCACGCGACCATCTGCCATCAGATGTCCTCCACAATCACTCTCAGCTATGGTGTCTCAGTCTGGACACATAGATGCACTCCTTCTAAAGATTTAAATGAGTTTAAATGAATCATCAGAGCTGGATTTTATTAACAATAATAAAACTGCTTCAAGACAAACAAAACTAAGTTTAGACTCCACAAACAAGAACAAGATACTCCCAGACTTTGAATACTGTATGATCGCAGCTGGAAGTGGAACTTTAAACTTGAGTGACTCTAAGCTAGTTAATGTAAGGTTTTTTCATATTCATATATTTATTTATAGACCTCATTCAAATTTTACTCCACAAATCTTTAAGAATAAACAAGTTATCGCTAAAAATGAACTAAAATGTTTGAGAAAGTCCTGATATTATGAGACTAACTTTGGTTATCCTTGAATCTTAAGCTATCTCACTCTAGCAGAAGAGTACTTATAGCTTTACATCATTTGCAGTCAGATGCAAATCTTTCAGTCCTAAGGGGTGCTCACAGCATCATGTCTTGTGTGATACTTCAGTAGTTATAAGCTCTTTACAACATAAAAAAACCACTTCTCAAAGTACTTTGAAGGAAACTTCAGAGCTGGTATTTTTTATATCATATATTCACACTGCACACCATTATGCCAACATAGTCAATCAAGCACCATGGTTGACTTGGCCATTAAACCAGGTGTTGGTATTTTTTGGAAATATGAGCATGTGCCAAGTTCTGCTGGAAAATGAAATCAGCATTTTCATAAAGCTTGTCGTGAAGCAAATTTCCACTAAACTTTTCCACAGGGTTTTTTTTTTTTTTTTTTTCAAAATCCTCTCAAGCCTGTTGTAGTTTTTGTTGTTTATCAACTTTATTTTAACAACACTTTTGCCTTCCACTCAACTTTCCATTAATATGCACCCTGTGATCAGCAAACACATTTAGCAAGGACCCAGTAGTTTGCCCTCCTTTTGGAGGGGTTCAACGCCTTCTGTGTACAGAACAACTATTAACTAAATTATTTGTGAATGCCATAAGGTTGCCTTAAAATAAAATTTTTGGAGTACAAATCTTAATGCCTGATGAGCTTCTTGTTGTGCGAACACAACTTGAACTGTTGAGGTAAACGTTACTTCAACTGGTAGAAAATACTTCACCTCCAGAGCATTTTCCGCACAAATGACATACAACTCTGAGGGAATGCGTGGAAGTGGTCCGCTGGCCCCAGCTGCTGTCGTGCCTTTAATCAAATGGTAAGCAGACTGAAGGGCTCCGAAGTCTGAAAATGTGAAACAAACACGGTGAACCTAGATCCACCACTTTCCACAACTTTCCATATTCACATGACAAACCTTGGTTCTCCTTTACTTTCGCTAGATGCTCACGAATATCGAACTCCATCGTGTGTGGAGAAAGCGCAAATGTTAAACAGGCTAATTTAGCATCAGCGTCTTGGACCGACTTTTGCTAATTATGAACGAAACACGGCCACCTAACTGCTAATTTTAGAAATAAACCGTCACGACTTCAAAGTACCTGATCGTTTTTCTTTAAACATGCGAAACAATAAAACTGTCGTCAGTTTTTGACTAAGTACATCAGCAGATGATCAAGTTTTGCACTAAAAGATTACTCTGAGCATGCCAACCGTTCTTTAGTTTGTTGTTCGGGAAGCGTTGCTAAGAGAAGTGTTACTTAGCAACCACTGACCGGGCTTCACCTACGGCATACGAAAAGGCCATAAAGCTCTCTCTCTCTCTTTCTCTCTCTCACTCATCTGATGATATACAACTCGTCATGAGTCCAAATAATAATAATAAATGAGTTTTTCCCGCAAATTTTAATACTTTCAGTCAAGCCCAAAAATTATTCATTGCTCTGGAAGATGTTCAATTGGATTTAAAAATTATTTTCATTCAATCAAGAAGCTTGCTTCTGATAAGAAATAAGACTGTCAAACTGTCAAAAGATATGAAACACTTTAAAAGGATTAACAGTTTAAGACAAAAAAGTTTTTTTATTATACTTTCAAAAATAAGTGAAGAAATATGTATTGTCATCACAGCAATTACACCTTTCTTATTGCTTGCTGACCAGATTTTTGCACATTTCCACTAGTATTTGATAATTTATCTTTAGTGATGAGCTCCAAGTCTTTAAAGTTGAAAGGCCTCCTTACCATGACAATAATCTTTGGTTGAATTCACAGATTCAAGTTGTTACTTGGGTTGGACCACTCTGAAACAACAATATTACTTTAAGTCTAAAGGAAAATTTTAATCAGAGTAAGATTACTTCAAACCCAAATCTTCCTGTAGTATGAATAATTTTGGGCTTAAATGCAATATATACTGTATGTGTGTGGCAGCTATATTTAATAGCGTCAGATTCGAGTTAATTTTTTGGAAACTGCAACATCTGAGTGCAAATGAAAAGCTTAATTTACCTATTCCCGAATTTGTAAGTCTGGTCACTTAAAGTCTTTAATTTTCATGGCTGTGGAAAGTGAAATAATACAATCCAAAACCCTGAAAAAAAACATTGTATTGAAGTTACAAATTGATTTAAATGTCTTTGAGTAACTATTTAAGTTCTGTGGAAAGATGAAAAGTTGGGTTTGTCAACCAGTCCTGACCAACACAGAAAAACTGACCTTGTCACATCAGTCTGTATACCATACACTTGCACCATGTTTTTTTTTTTTTTCTTTTTTTTTTTAAATGGAAGAATTAAAATGTATTTGTCTACAAATCACTGAATGATTTTGGCCTAAATAAGTGTCAGAGTTATTGCTACTTAGTTATTTTAAACTTGTTTTTAACAGCTTTTTTCTTTATATAGCAAGCATTTTGATTAAACTTTGGTAATGCTGAAATTTGTTTCCTCCATAGGGTGACCTGGGTAAGACATAGGATGAGGAGTGCTATCATCCAGAGAGAGACAAGAGAAAAACTGTTTCTCTTCTACATCAAAATTAGGCAAATGATGTCTGGGTTCTATTCAACAAACTTTTAACTGTTAACCCAGTTACTCCATCTCAAATAAGCAGAAGAAAATGGACTGACGGATGGACGGAGGGATTGATGGATGAGAACTCCTGTGATTTGTCTTGTGCTTAAATAGTGCAATCGAAATAATTTTTCCACATTATACCATTAATTTTGTTTTATTGCTCTTAATAAACTGTGAAGTGGATACATAAACTGATTAGATAATAATGGGCTTTATTAGCATAAATTTTATTTACAAAAAATTATTTTAAAAAACCTAGTTGTTGTAGAATAAATTAAAAATATATATACTCACGGTCAGGAAAGGAAATACAAAAAGGCAAAAGGCACATAGATTGGCAAAGTGCTTTTTTAGTAATGTAGTTTCAGTGCTTCTTCACTTCAAAGTGCATCATTAGAAATCAAGCCACATAGTGTGCAAATATAATTTGCTTGGTCAAACTACATTCAGCTGCTGATGTGACAGGGGACGGGCAAGGCTTGCTGTGCCTGCCCCGTAATGGCCTTTAGAGTCCTATCTTAAGGTCTAATTGACAGAGTCATGTGTTACCTGACAGTATTTTAAAGCAGCATAGAAAGATCCTCAGTGGCTCTCAAGAAAATTTATTAAGCAGTTCATTGGGCACTCTGCTTTAAAATCCACACAAGGAATGTTTTCTGACTCACATTGCTTCAACTGTGGACGACTTTCAATTTTCTTTTTTCTGAAAAAGCTTTTTGATCTTTCATTTGAGCTATTTTATATTTTGAGATTGTACTTTTTTTTATGAAACATTGCAAACTCTCTTACTGCATACCCCAGCTGTTGACTTGTAAAGGAAAATACAGCTAAAGTCAGTTCTCATTTTCTCACTGGGTCGGCAACAGCGTTATGAAAAAATATTCGACCAAATATCTAAATTAACTACATGTTTCTTCATAACATTTTGGATCATTGAATCTTTTTTTCTTTCTATCCTTTAACCATTTTTTGTGTCCTCAAATTGTTAAATAAAACAAAATCCAAAATTGCAACATTGCAGAAACTGACAGCATGTTTGATTTTTATTTTTACTGTAGAGTGCCCTCTGAAGTCAGAATTCATCCTGGAAAGTTGCAGACATCCAGTTAACTCCAACACTGAAGTTAGCATGGTCACAACAGGTCACAAGACAGCTGGCTAGTTCGACTCAGATGTAATGCCATTTTCAAATCCAGGTTCCAAATTCACAGCAATTTGAATACAGTATGATAGACAGGCTATTTATATTTGGGGAATATAGCAGATTTCTATCAGAAAATGGAATAATTGAATTCATAATACTCTAACCAGGCAATTTGGGAGACACAGATGGTGCTCTGTAATGGTGAATATCACCCTGAATCTTTTATTTATTTATTTTTTTCTACTTGCAATATTTTATTACGGTGCAGATATCCTGCTGTAGATGGGTGTAACTTATAAATCATGTAATATATTGCTCTTTTCCAGCACATTTTAACTGATATTATAAACAAATCCTATATAAAAAAAAAAGTGAGACCAATCTTTGATTGCCTAATGTCAAAGCATGTTGTAGGAAAGCTCACAGAACGTTTGCTCATTTTTTGAGGAAAATAAGTATTTGAGAGGATATGTGTAACAGCTTAGAAAATTACAGCTGTGGCATTTTACAGTGAACAATTCCTATTTTAATTTACTGCTGCTGGAGCAGCTCCAGGAGTGGCTTGTGTTCACAAAGAGAGACTTAACTGTCTTGGATTACACACAAATAACAAGCCAGGATTCTTTTCAAAATTTAATTTAAGGAATTGAGAAGCAAGTCAAAGTTCGAGCAAATGAATGAGCGTTAAGCCACAGCTCAGTAGCAGATTTCTATTCAGTTTCTTATTGAACAGTGTTTCGAACACTTTTTTTCCCCCTTGAAATCCAGAATGTGTGTGTCTTATGTAAATTAGGATAAGAAAATAAAATGGTATGTTGAGTTGATACACAAGCTGCGTCTCTTATCTTTGGCCCAGCGCACATATGCCAGCCACATTTAGTTAGGATATAACCACAATTGAAAGTCTGCTGCTTTTTACAGAAGTTAGACATAGAAACCCAAGAGGATATAGCTACTGAGTTTCAGAAGCACATAAAATAAGATCCATCAGAGCTTATTTGTTTGCTGCTTAAGTGAATTATTAGAACTCTTTATAAAAGCTGGAAAGATGTTAAAAAGAGATTAACCCTTATGCTACATGGTTAATCTATTTTACAGAATATCCTTAGCATATTACTCTGCAGATTGTTTTGCAGAATACGCTTGACCTTCATATTCTTTGGAAATGACCATCTTTGAAGTTATAATGTATTGCCCTTCCATTCATCAGGTTCAGATCATCAGTTTCTCTTAGAGTGGGTGTCATTTCATACATATATACATATCCTCTCTTGTTTGCATACAGGTAGCCCTAAATGCATGCACTCATTCATTATGAATCAAAGCCACAGTGTGTGGTAATCTTGCATGCTTTATATCAACCCCAACCTCCCTCCCATTCCCCACCTCCACCCATAGCCACCCAATGGGACAGCTTTGAGCATCTATAAAAGAAACCCCACAACATCAGCATATGCTTAAGATGTTAAATCAACATGGTCCAATAAAATATTGATCAACACTCAAACTGTCATCAATATTTAAACATTTTTGCACATGCAATACCCGCATAGTAAGAACAGGAGCCGAATATACGTTAAACAAAGTCAAACTTCATAGATTTCCTGTTTCAGTGCAAACAAATGATGATACTATACTATGATACTGTTCTTGGAACTGTTTCACTACCAATGGAAAAAAGGCTTAAATGTACAATGAAATCTCAGTTGTGCAGTAAGTTGTCCAAACTTTAAAACAAGCTTTTTAACCTTCTTCTGGATCCACAATGACATAAACATATCACACTATCTAGAAATATTCTTGAAGACCATCTTGTAGGATATGTTAGTATGAATTTTAAGCAGAAATGTTTGTTGAGAATTGAAAACACATTGTGCTGAATGTAATGACATTCTAATGATGAATCTCTATTTTGACCAATATACAATTAGAACAGTCACTGATTGGATGATGAGTCTCAGGCTTTTTCCCGAATATATCTCCACTTCCAGTGTTAATTCCTTTGTTGCAGTAAATCAGCTGATTATTAATGAGAAAGGAACACAATATATTTGAAAAAAAAAAATGGAAAAAATGATGTTACAGAACAGGAATTAATCTGCAGAGAAGAGCCAAATTCCAGCCAGGGGCCTTTCTGCATGGAATTTGCATGTTCTCCCTTTGTGTATGTGGATTCTCTCTGAATACTCAGAGGGAAAAACATGCATGTCAGGTTTAATTCAGTCTGTTTATATGACACAAAATCTTAACAAAGGTAATCTTAAAATGCTTGACAAGACGAACTGATCCAATTTATATACTTAAATATTTAAAGTGGCCTGAGATGTGATAGTGTATATCAGTGACCCCCAACACTGGTCCTCAGGGCCCAGCCCCCTGCATGTTTTAGATGTTTCCTCACTCCAGCACAGATGATTCAAATGAGTACCTCCTTATCATACCTTCAGTTGCTGCAGAAGCCTGTTAATGATCTATTCATTTAAGTCAGGTGTACAGCAGTAGGGAAACACCTAAAACATGCAGAACAATGGGCCCAGAAGACCAGTGTCGGGGACCTCTGGTGTATATGTATATGTCTATGGTGTATATGCATGGTTGTGTGTCCTGCAGTGCTCTGTGTTGACAACTTGACCAGGGTGGACTCTGCATCCTGCCCACCGACTGCTTTAGATAGGCACCAGATGACTAGGTCAGAAAATCTCCAAAACTGCAGCTTTTATGGAGTTTCCCCAGTCTGCAATCATTAGTAGCAATCAAAAGTGGTCCAAGGAAGGTACTGTTTTGAACCAGTTGTGAACCAGTAACCAGTGTTATGTTGGGATTTGATCAGAAAGACCAGCTAATTGCTGAAGAAGTTGGTGACTCTGATGGAATGTTTTTAGAACACACAGAGCACTGCAGTTTGTTGCATATAGTGGTGTATAACTTTAGACCATTCAGGGTCTCTATATCATCCGCCATCACAGCTTAAAGTGCAAATACTATAGGCACATGAGAATCAGAACTAAACCATGGAGTAATGGAAGAAGGTTGCCTTCTATTTTCCTTTACATTATATTCTTGACAGGGGTGTGTGTTCATCACTTACTTAAGGAATACACAAGACCAGGATGTACTGTAGAAAAAGACAAGCTGGCCAAAAAATGGGATGTTTTGGGTAATGGCCCACTGGGAAATCATGGCTCCTGCCATGTGGAAGTTACTTTGGCATGTACTACCTATCTAGGCATTGTTCCCGACTATGTGCACCCTTTCATGAAACCAGTGTTTTCTTTTGATTGCAGCCTCTTTCAACACAAAAGTATACCCTGCTACTAAGCAAAAATGGTTCAGGAAAGGTTTGAGGCACACAACAAGATGTTTAATGCATTGAGTACAAACTTCAACAGAGCTCAATCTTTTTGAGAAACTTTGGGTTATGCTGGGCAAACAAGTCATGGAATCCCACCTCATCTTATAGGACTTAAAGCATCTGTTGCTTACATTTTGGTGCCAGATACAACACCACATCTTCATGAGTCTATGCAATGCCCATGCCTCGACAGGTCAGGGTTGTTTTGGCAGTAAAAGAGGGACTAACACAATGTTCGGCAGGTGCTCATGATGTTTTTGCCTGACTGGTGAATGTTAACGTTTATGTCTTTGTCAAAATGTTATTTTAAGATAGGGGAACTATCGTTGTGAATGTTGTGGGAATTTCGTCATGCATACGATACACCTTATAGGAGTTGTTAAGTGGTATGCATGTATCCCTAAGTAATGCTAAGTCAAAGCATATTTGGTTGTACATTTAATCCCCTACTGCTTTTCTAGACGTGCTCTTAACAACCTACATGTACTGTACTACTGCATGACTTTAACCCTATAATTTAATCATTTTAACATTTGAAAGTAATCCAGTCAGTCAGGTAGACCGTCAGACATGCAGTTTCTTATCTGCAGAAGCATGTGTTCAAACAGCTAACGAGGGTATTGACTCAATGCTCACACTCCTATTAGAGATGGCGGATGTCACTGATTTGTTTAAACAGCAGCAGCGTGGGGGGAGGATTTCATGGTACCCTGGATGCATACTTAGCAAAAAGCTGACATGGTGCCCAATCCCTCACAGCATGCAGTTGCTGATCTGGTTGCACTGTATAAAGATTTGTCATTTACATCAAATAGAATGGAAGCAAGGCTTTACTCTATTGCATATTTTTACCTATATGTGTGAAATGTATGTTCTAATGTAAAGGCAAACTAAATCTGTTCAGTTAATTTGAGGAGGGCAATCTTTCATCTTTTAGTTACAGCAGGTTCAGTAATATTTGGTTAGTAGCACCTTGACTACATCTTTTTTGTAGCCATCAGCGAGTCTCTGGTAAAACTCTGGCCTGATTGCATGTATTTTCCACCTTGTTCTCTTTTTTTAGTTATGTCACTTATTTATGTATTGTATCTTTAAGTGCATATTATGTTTATGCTTAATGCCAACAGGGAAGTAAGCTTTTACCAATATTCATGTACCAGATCAGTAATTTTCATTTCCAAAATTGTTTTTTTTTTTTTTTTTTCAAAACTGACATTTTGAAATTGTGCTGTCTATGACAACAGATATCTTCTTCCATCTTTCAACCTTTACTCTAATAATCTAAAAATAGAAAAGACTTTTTCCCATTTTGGTTCCACCAAGTTTTCTGATTTCAGTGATGATTATAGCTTCACAGGGCTGTAAGATTGGAACCTGTTCAGTTTAATTTTGATTGATTTTGTTAAGATCCAACATCTCTGTTTCAAAGCTGTTAACATAGAGACAGGATGTCCATTGTCATTAGCCACACTTTCGTCCCCTGTTGACAGGCATCAATAAACCACTTAAAGAGACATTTCAAGTTTTACTTTCCTCTGCTTCTTGTTGGCTTGAACGTTGGCCCAAACAAAAACTATAACATTTATTTACTGTAGTGTGTGTTTTACAATCCATAGATAATAATCTCTTGTCATTACGACCCTTTTCATCTCAGGAGCTCTCTCTCAATCGTCACCCCTTGATAGTGTAATAAGATCAGTGTGATGGGAGTGATTTTAGCCATTTGTTACTTTTACTGTTAAATGTATCATGAAAGTGTTAAATCTGGAAAGACTAAAGTCTGGGACCTGTTTCATGTTTTTTCAGTGGGAAAGATTTTTGTGAGACTATTGTTGTCTGTAGTTCTTCCTAGCGTCAACATGTGTGTACTTAAAAACTTGCTAATAACTGCACCTGCAAAAAGAAACTGGACTGAAAAGAAGAGGAAATGTTGACAAGGCTGTGAAAGTGGAAGGCGGTTCCCACAGAAGCAAAATAAAGCCAGTATGACAACCTTTTTGGAGAATAAACTGGTTAACAACAAATGAGACCTGAGCGCATCTGGGACTGAAAATGTCAGTTACAGTTGGATACTTCTTTATAGGTGGACAACTATTAAAAAAAGGAAACAAACAGCTATTAAACAAACAAACAAACAAACAAACAAAAACCCTGATGTTTTCTGTTATGAAACTGAAAATGAAGGATGATTTTCATGTCTTCATGAAATATCCTGCTTTAACCTCCTTGGATTACCTACCACTACCTCTGAGATTGTTTGCTTGGCAAACAGACGTATGATTAACCCAGTCCTATTAGTTAGCCCCACCATGCCTGCACCTGCAGTATAGCCTTTGCCATCACCATTATTGCTCCTGGCAGCATTCCATTCAACACCAGGGGGAAATGCACAAACAACCCAAACAAACGCACATCTGGAGCAAGACTGAATTAAGTCTGGGTGAATTGTGTTAGTATGAATTCAAAATTGAGTTGTGCACAATTCACAAAAGGATTTTGATTATTTGGTATGCATCTTGAAACATCCTAAAACCATTCTACAGCTAACATTTATGCAGTTGTGAACCTTCTTATAACCTTTAGCTGAAGTGCTAACTTTAATCTTGAGGTAAATAAATTTGAAACCTGAGAAATGTGCAGAAATTGCCTGTTTCTTCTTTTAACTTGTAATAGATGTTGCATACTGGAGAGGTAAATAATTCATCATTGATTGATTGTGATAGATTGTGAGATTGGTTGGTTTATGAACAGTAATATAACTTAGTTTAGCTTAACATCACCATACTCAGCTGTGTTTCTATCTTTAAACTGTTATTAGTGAAGAGACACCAGTGGCTGGTATCTTGGGGTAATTTGCCAATCACACAGTGTTTTGTGTTTTTTCTTATAAGAATTTTCTGTCAGCAACATAGTAGATAAGTATTTTCGCACAAGTTGAGGTTAAAAATATATGAATGATGCTGACAGCAGTAATATGTTAGTGAAGTGCTTTCCTCTGTGGTCCCATGCACCATGATTTACGGTGGATAAACAGGTTCCTGTAAGCCACTTTTATATATCCACTTTTGGTGTTTATGCTGGCATTCAGGGGACTTTCAAATCCCTTTTGAATGCAAATTCCTCTCGGTTGGAAATGTCAAACGGGTTCTTTTTAAGCTCAACAGGTAATGTTCAATAAATGGTGAGCGACAACATGAAGTCTGGTTTTATGCAGACTGTAAGGAAAATTATATTTTCAAGTTCCAGAAATATCTGGATCTAAGAATATCTGAAAAGTGTGCTGTCACTCAGAGAACAGCACACCTGGCTAATGAAAACCCCTATTTCATCATCACATTTTGCTTTAAATGTCTTATTCATCCTAGTGTAAACATGTGTTGATGTGTCTCTTCTCTTTGGTGGTGGATGTCTCTCTGAGAGCAGGTGCTGGTCCTGCCAGGATGTGGAGGAGGAGCAGCCAGTGTCTGGAAGAGTTGGATCAAAAGCAGAGGGACTCTCAGTGATATTTAATACTTTGAGAAACATCCCTGATGTGAGGTACCATGGTAACCAACCAAAACCTCACTCATTCCCTGTTCTCATTTTATCTTTTTATTCACTATATTTTGCCCTCATTAAAAAAAAAAAAAAAAAAAACAGACATGAAAATACCTGAACAATGTAGCAGGGAGCAACTGGTTAAGAAGCTATAAAGGTCTAATTTTATAGCACCGCGTTTTTCCGTATGGAACTGTTGAAAAGCTATGCTGATGACAGAGTTCAGATCACGGTCACGTTATTTAAGCGATTTCTGTGGGAGCTGCTCCCTTGCTCCCTTCTCGCTCACTCTACCACTTTCTTCCTTCGCCTTCTTTGATGATAAGCTTAAGTAACATGAACTTGAAACACACAATGCTGTGCTGTCACAGCAGAAATGATGAAAAGAAATGTCAAAAATGGGGCTTTTGGTTCAGATATTTAAATCATATATGAGATTAGTAAAGGAGATATTCAGTTATGTTCTATTGTGCATAATATTTCCCAATGAAGCTAGTTGTTCTGTCTTTTCTGAGTTGTTTCTTGGCTGCCAGTCCAACAAATTGGCTTCAGCCTCAGGATCCTCACTGTCCCAGTGGCTTTATTTAAAATACAGCAAAGAAAAACAACATGGCAAGAAAATGAATGCTACTTAACAGATACCACCTCCATTCTATCTAAAAAAAAAATGATGTTCTCTAAATAAAGGTTTCACATTTTCATGATTTTCAAAATCATTCTCAAGTTGAAGAGGATCTGTATGCTCGATGTATGATGTCATGAGCTCATCTCTAGCTGCAGTGCCTTGTCTGATAATGCACAGCATTTCTCAAATGCTTCACAACATCAAATGCATTTTGGCAATCATTCCTGGAGGATTACTGTGAAATCTGTTTCTTGTTTTGCAGTCTGATAAAATGCAAACAGTATTGTTTACTTGGCAAGCATCTAGAAGTGTGAAGTGACACATTTATAACTTCACTAAAGTTGCAGTGCTGTGAAAAAGTACTTCCCACTTACAGGTTTCATGTGTTTTGATATTTTGTCACACTTAAATGTACCAGATCAAACACATTTTAAAATCAGAAGGCATCAGTAAATACAAAATGCCTATGTGCAAAATTAATTGCTTGATCTAAATGTGATTGAACTGGTTCAGAAAGACTTTAAACTGATCATTCATCGTCGAAAACTGTGTTGGGCGGAATTAAAACAATTGCTCCACAGCAAAAATAGTTAACTTTTTCGTTATAACAATAAACAGATTTGACCAACTTTTGGTGATCTTAAATGTTACAGTGTTTCATCTCTTACCACTAGCTAATCCTCCCTTTGTTCGAGTGACTGACTGTGCAGAACAAATGGCTAAGCAAATTCTGCGAGCATTGCAGCATTACATTAGCATGGCATCACAATGTCACATTCAATATCACATTCAAAGAATCTCCAATAGCTGTAAGTTATATTCTGTGAATAAAATGCTGTTAACTGTGTGAGTGACAAATGTTTTGTTCCATTGAGCCCTTGGATGCACCATCTCAGGGACATAAATTTGAAAGCCGCAGACACAATTCAACTGTGGATTTTCACATTTTTGACCAATCACTGAATGGTTATTGGACCCCAACCCAAGAAAAAAAAGTCTTCCCAGAAAATGTGTCAAGAACAAGTTGTAGGAACAACCAAACCAGCGCTGCAAAAAGAGAATGACAACTTTGTTCTTGCAGCTGTGTGAGAGAGAACACATCTCATTTTTCTTGCAGAGTATGTATATGTCACACCAGGGGCACATATTCTTAACCTCACAGTCAATAAAAAGGAGGTAAGAAATGTATTTCACTAAAGTATATACAAAAAAGTCTTGGTGCTAAAAATCTTTTCAAAATCCTAAAAGTCCGAACTAAAACTCCAGTGCAGGCAGCAAAACATTAGAGGAAACCTCCAGATGTCATGAGAACCTTCTGGTTTCACTCCTTCGAAGACGTCTCCCAAATAGGAGGATGGCTTGGCAGGGGGGAAATTGCTAGTGTATTGACCTCCCCCCACTATGGGGCTCCATTTCTTGTGGCTGCTGCTGCTGCTCTCCTGTAATGTTGTTGCTGCTGTTGTTCTCATGTACAGTTGCTCTTGTTGGTGGCTTTCCATCCTCCCCCAGGGGAGGAGAGGTCTCTCCCTTATGTCCTTACTTTTCCTCCTAAATGCTTTCCTTGCCTTGGTATTTGCCAATCTTCTGACTGCAAGATGAAATAAAAATGGAAAAAAATACATTTCAAATTAAAAACATGCAAATAAAACCAGATAAAACACAAACTTCCAACAACTTCACAGTTTCACCCTGTGAGATATAGACCAAAACCTCTGCATTAGCAGCCTAGACATTGGTTCTTATTTGGTTCTTAAGGTTTTCAAAATGTTGAATTTTTCTCACCTCACCACCACATGTATAACAACTTCAGGAAAAACAACATTCAGTGCTTTCACTAGACAAATTATAGGCTTGTTAGCAAAAAACTGACATGATTCTGTTTTGCTCCTTCTTTAAAACCTCTGATATCAATCACTTCAGCTTTGGCACCTGCATAGTTTAGGAACCATGGCCGTGTCTGGGCTCTGTATTTTTAAAATGTCAATACATGGTGCTGTGTCTACTGTAGAGACTGACGCATCTTTAATAAAAAAGATTTCTGTCATGTAGCACTATTCTGGAGAATGAGGGATGACATTTACTCTGCAGAGAAATAAAATATAGTTATTGAGGAAGATGCGAACAGCTATGTGGTTAATGTGACCTGCTGCCAGCAATGGAACGAATGCATCTGTGTTATAGTAAACAAACACAATGTTTAATCATCTCCTTCCTGCTGCTTTTGTTCTGCTCATGCAGCGTTGTCACACAGATAATCCTGCACATCAGTTCACCTGAATAAATCAAAGACCTGACCGTTCGTACAGGGAGAGTTCACAACCGCCAGTGCTTTAGGGAAGGATTTATTGAATTGTCAGTTTTTTTCTTTTTTTATTTGGAGCAATGGAAGAGGAATACAGATCCTAAACTGAGGGAGGCGTCATTTCTCCCATCACATCGCCTTCAGGATGGTCCCAGCTTTTTTAACGGTTCACATATCTTTTCTTTCACCAGACTGAATCTCACAGATTAGGGCATTTCCCTCTAAACTCACAATCCCACTTGGGGGAAACACTTTACGTAAGGGCACAGATGGACTGTTATGCTCCTGAAAATGAATCCCATGAGAGCCAAGACATCAAGATCTACTTAATGCAGGCTTTCCCCATCCTTTACTTTCATCCTGTGCCTGTCCTTTATGTCCACATCTTCAACATTTCTGTCACTCGGTTGAGTCTTTTGACAAGCTTGC
Source organism: Anableps anableps (assembly GCA_014839685.1). Taxonomy (NCBI): domain Eukaryota; kingdom Metazoa; phylum Chordata; class Actinopteri; order Cyprinodontiformes; family Anablepidae; genus Anableps; species Anableps anableps. The sequence continues at coordinate 5,834,793 of CM026076.1, read as the reverse complement.
AGGGTGTGGGTGTTCAGAGGCATGCATGGGTCTCTTTAAAAAAATAAAAACAACGTCCTTACATCCTCAGCCTATACTGACCTTGCTTGGCAAGTGCTGACTTCCTGTTTTTTTCAGTCACGCTTGCTCATTCTGTGTTAAAAGGTTATGCTGTCACTCTGGTATTGCTTCATTCAGTACATGTTTGGATCAAGGTTTCTGATAGAAAAGTCCACTCAAAACCTGAATAACAGTATTTCTTCAATGTTTAGAGAGATTCCTGCTGAACAAGGACTTTGATAGCAAAAATCACAACACATTTAAGTTTACTGCTGAGACCGACTTTAAACTGATTCAGCTTTTTTTGCCCCCTTTACTTCACATCCTCTTCAGAATGCGAAACATGCACCCAAAACCCCACAGATCCTGGAGGCGCAGTTCTCAGCTTGATCTGTAAGATGTTGTGGGAAGATATTGCCGACACCTCCTGTGAACAGACAGCCTCTCTGCAGCTTACAGCAGATGCATAGACATCAAACTGAAAACACTGCTGGGTGTAGCCTATTAAACCTACATTGTGTACTTTAGCTTTTTTATGTTGAACTAGTATGTGCCACCACAGCTGTTTTCCATTTAAGCTGCAGAAAGAGGGAAGTGTTGTTGCATAAATGCTTAAATGACTTAGATTACAGGGATGACGTGCAGTTCTGTTATAATTCAATTCTGAAGTAGTAATTTACATGTACAGTGTCTCCTTGCAAAACATTTCCTATAAGCTATTGTCACTGTTTTGTTCTGTGAAGTTTTTGTCCTTGGATTCCTGATGCAGACAAGCTTCATTGCCAGTAATTCTGCAGAGCTTCAAGTGGACAACCAGCAAGGACAAACATCGTCTGTGTATTTTAAATTCACAGCTCAGTGACTTTTCAGGAGCTCTGAAGCTGTGCGATGAAAAGGTTATGCATGAAAGAGCAACGTGCACTTTGCAGTGGTAATGTTCTGGATGAAAGAGTTGATGTAGAAGATTAAAAGGAAGTATTATTTGAATGTGAATGCATGCATATCAGTTTGAGATCACCAATGAAACTCAGATAAGTGCAAGTTCAGTTGGAAAGCATGATGAAGGAGCTTGTGCATATTAACTTACTCAAAGATTCTGTTGGTGCCTCACAGAACAGCTGAGTCAGGATCTGGAGAGAAAACATCTGATGCATGTAGTTACTGATAAAAAGTAACCGATCGATAATTAGTTTGCAAACTGTAACACAATCTGATCATGTCATTTAGTGTTTGACCCAAGCACCTTTATACAAAGCACTGTTTAGGTGAGAAGATTCCATAAACTTCTTATGGGAACCAATGTTTTAATCATTTAAATTGTTCGTTTTCAGGACGGATTGCTCATTTTTATTTAACAAAATAACATTTGTGTAAACACATTTAAATTTATTGTGATTTTTTTCACACAAAGTCAAAATTATACATTCAACCTGAAATGTACATAGCATAAAATTGATTGTTATTTCTTTGCTGTAACAACACTTCATTGCAATAAATCTAATACAATGAAAAGCTAGTTTATCCCCCTTTTAATGCTGCCATATTTGTAAGGCATATGCATTTGTTGATAGAGCAGCAGATTCAAATCATGAACACCCACAACAAGCTTATCTTACCTTACCTTATCTTTGTCTGATATTAACATTTGATTGGTGAACTGAAACATTTCATTGTGACCAAACCAAAAGAAAATCTGTATAGACTCAAATATTTTTTCACAGCATTGTTGATTTGACGCACCTTATATATTAAGAGATGGTGAGTAAATGTGTCTAAAATAGAAGCACATGTTTCAGGAGTGTGAATATCTCTTTACATTTGCCACTCAGCCGTTACCAAATCCCAATTTCTCTTCTGTCATTCTCTCTCCTCCCACCATCTCTGTCCTCCTGCCACACATGATCACCAGCACATCTCAGATTCTGCCCACTACACTCTCATTCTCTCACAAATACATATTCTCTCTGCCTATTGCTCTTTGAGTCTGAAGCAAACACACATACAAACTCACAAAAACAGCAGCAAAGCTCTTGTTTTAATATGTTATTCGAACGAGAACTCTGCAGACATTAATGTGAGGTCGAATTGGGGGGTTTGCTGCCATGATTCTTTTCTAATCACAACCCTCCTACTGTGCAGTGAAAAAAAATGCTTATAGATTAAATGTGGTCATTAAAACTAGAGAGAAATGTTACTGTGTAGCTGCCATTCTTAATTTTTACTATGCTTACACATTCAAAAGAAAGCCAAGCCAGTCTGATGTTTGTCTTATTGTTTGACGCTAAGTGGCTACCACATTTCCAGCTGCAGCAGAGCAATCTGTCAGCTCCAAGCAGTCAATTTGTCTTTGGTTTCATTGACTATTTCTATTTTTATCTCTTCTTTTAAGTCCCTTAGTTGATTGTTGGATACTGTGGATCCAACTTCTGTCAGTCAGAGAGAAGAACACAAGAGAAACAATCAAACAAAGAGCCTGTTAAACATACTACCCTGTCAATGATTTAATTGAAACATCTCTCTGAAACATGATGATGGTGTGTAATATCACAGTGCTGACTCTGAAGTTTTGCCATAATGTTCAGTCTGATGGATGAAAACTTGTGTTTTTCCTCTTTTTTAAAAGAAATAACCAAACTGAATGACACCTATTTCTCCAAAGGTACTTCTCATAGTATTCATCAGAACTACAACTCTTATGGCAACCACAGAACAATAAAGGTAATGAGTCATACTGTGGGAAAGTGTAGTGGAAGCCAGATTGAGGTCAGAAGTGAGCATTTATGAGCAGCAGTATGATCTCATGCCAAGAAAGAGTACTACAGATGAAATTTAAGGATGCTGATGGAGAAGTAAAGTGAAGGATAGAGGGAGCTGCATTGCACCCTTGTATATTTCGAAAAAGAAAATAACAGTGTCGAGAGAGGAGCTGTGGTATTGCATTATGAGCTTTGGAGTGGCAGATAAGAATGTTGGAGTGGTGCAGGACATGTTATGTGAGCTGTGAGACAGCAGTGTGGTGTGGTGTCATAGTTGCAGCAGGACAGAATAGATGTGTAAATAAGAGGGGCACAAGTAGAACTGTGACGTTCCAGGGAACAGTAGTAAAAAGGAGGAGGGCTTTAAGTACTTAGGTCAACAGTCCAGAGCAACAGAGATTATGGAAAAGAGTTGAGGTGTGTGCAAGCAGGTTGGAACGGGTGGAGGAAAGTGCCAGGTTTGATGTGTGGTAAAAGGGTATCAGCAAGAATAAAAGGAAAGGTGTACAAAACAGTCGTGACCCTACCAAATGGAAACACATGATTTGCTGTGGCAACCTCTGAAGGGAACAGCCGAAAGAGAAGGAGATGACAGCAACACCATAAAGGCTCCCACATACTTCATCTGAAGCCGAACAGTCGATGCACAGTCACGTCATTGTGGACCGTTTATTTTCACACACACCTTTCATACAATGACACAGACCACTGGAGGGACACCCCTCCCACTTTTGCAAACATCATGCCCCTACCCACTGGGGTTCCCTCTTCCACCCTGCATTCTCTATTTTGTTTTTATTGAAACAGTAACAGAGAGAGTGCCACACCTTTCTGCACACAGCCTCCTCTGTGGACAATATGTTGCAATTTCCATCCAAGAGTTTTTAGTTTTTTCGTATTTCTGCATAAAACATGGCCACAAACTTCTGACCAATCAGACAGCACTTAGCACAGAACTGTTTCGAAATAGTCTGAGACAGGCCTGGTGTCGAGAAGGGGAGGCGGGTGCCTCTCTGCAAACAAAATGACAGAATTTTCGTCACATGTCTACATCAATGAGAGCCGATTTTGGCACTTTGGATGAAGTATGGGAACCTTAAAGCTGTACATTTGAGGCACTAAGTCCCAATGTTGATTAACCATGGTTTAAAAAAATATTCTCTTTTTTTTATATCAGATTTAATAAATGCAAGATAAACTAGTGAGTGAAATTATCTGTTTTCTGTCACAGTGCTTTGCAAAAGTATCCCCCTTGAACTTTTCACATTTTGTCTCATTGCAGCCTCAAAATTCAACATATTTTACTTGGATTTTATGTAACAGACTAACACGAAGTGTATGCTTAATTGTGAAGTGGGAGGAAAATGATCCATGTTTTTCAACAAAACCTGAAAGATGTGACATATTTGTATTGAGATCCACTGAATCACTATTTGGCAAGTGTTTCAGGATTTCTTGTCAAGGTTTGGCGGATCTAGAGACCAGAAGTTTTGTTTATTTTTTCTCTGCAAAAGAGTAATGCATGTGTGGACATGAATTTTCAAATCTCATCACATATTCTTGGTTGGGTTTAGGTCTGGACTTTGACTGGGTCGTTCTCACAAATGAGTAGACTTTAATCTAAACCACACTAGTGTAACTCTCGCTGTATGTTTTGGGTCGTTGTCCTCGTGGAAGCATGATGCTACCAACCCCCATACTTTACCATGGGTATGGCGTATGCAGAGAGATAAGCAGTATTACTTTCTCTTCCACATCACAGTTGTGCTTTTAAAAAAAATTAGTCTATCATAAAAAAATACTCCATATAATGTACTGAAATTTGTGGTTGTTTCGTGACAAAATCACAGCAAGTCAATTACTGCAATGAAAATGCAACTGGTAAAATGTGACACTTGATGCAATCCTTTCGGTGGAAGCTAAACTGAAAGAAACAAAAAGACTAATTAAACATTGTTGGAGGGATTATGTATGTTTTTAATGATTCATTTATTCCTCTATTAAGGGAACTTAAACCCTCTTGCTTTGGTAAGACTCTAAACGGTTTTGTGACTGGGGATTTAAGGTCTGACAAACTTAAACATGGGAAGAAAATATCAGACACAGAGGAAAACTCAAGGTTAGATCTGATGGATTTCACTGCCTCATGCAGATATGACTTAATTAGGTTGATGTACAGCAGCTAAAAAAAGCTATAAACTTAAAGCTGTTTGCCTGTTTATCCCAGCTTTTTTTTTTTTGCACATCATTACTCTCTTTGACAAATGATGGATATTCAGATTTTTCTCAAGACAGAGAGGTAAATGAATCTGATAAGTCGACGAAGAACTGTAAACCATGATGTTTTTCAGCAGCACTCTTCAAACTGAATGAAGTGTGTATACATGTAGAAATATGAGTCATTCCAGAAATCACCAACCTTGAAAATGTTAACTGCTATGTAATGTTTCTAAAAATTTTCAATGTCAGTCATACACAGCACAAAAAGATAAATTATAATAACAAAATTCCCTGATTCGTGCATTTCATAGGGAGATTTCCCAAAATCTACAATGTTAGGAGTCGAAGAAATGTGGTTTTTCAGTGTTACACTGCAGTGATTTCCATCTTTAAAACAAACAGAAAATAACATATTTTCCCTCTATGTAAATGTTTTTTTTCCCCAGAGAGACATGGCCGTCAGAAACCCTTCTACAGCAATATGTACCCTCTCTCCAGCAGCAGCAGCATCAGCACACTTTCCATTTCTCCAGGGTGAAACTCAGACATTTGAACCTCAACCAATCTACTATACAAGCAGTCATCTGAAAGAACAAAGAAGACTGAACACTGGCTTTCATAGATCATGAAATGTTGAACCAGAAGTCATCAGCAGCTTTTTTGAAGTCATTTCAACAGTTTGATTTGTAATGTGGGTATTCTCATTTAAAAAAAGAGTAGTTAAGGATGTACAGGGAGCTCTGATGGTGATTAGCAGCAGCCAGCTTTTTCCCAGAACCTGCTTAACTGCGCTTGGCTCTGCAGTGTTTGCTGGATCTCTACGCTGAGCAAGTGGGTGGCTGTATTTGCGCTGACGGATCTCAGTGTGTGGGAGACGCGCAAGAGAGTGATTATTTCTGAGAGTCTGTTGGCATTTTGCCTTCCTCCACTTCTTTCTCCTCCTCCTCTAGCGTTACAGTGTATTCCTCCTGGTGTCACAGACCACAGTTCTGCTTGCCAAATGGCCTTGACTGGCTGTGTAATGCTGCAGGCAATCTGCTTTTTATTGCCATGTTTTTGTGTTAGACACACACAAACACACAGTTACTCTTTATCGGTTTTTTTCTACCACTCTGCTTTTAGAAATATATTGTCCTTAAAGTTTGAATTTTGATGAAAGTAATGTAATTTGATTTAGAAGCCTGTCAGTTTAAAAGCTTGGGTTTATATCAAAAGTTATAATATTGCAGCGTTAAAAAAAAAAAAAAATCATAAGTTATTGGATCTATTATTATTTTGGAAACAGAGATATCAAAAACTAACAGTGACAAGTCATTAAGGTTCCTCTGAAAAAGCTAGACTGAAATATCTGTCAGGGTGGACAGAGAAAGAGTGGAAGCTAGAACCGAGTGTTTACGGCTTGTTACCTCAGACAGTTTGTGGCTGTGGTGAAGATAGGAGCTGTTTTTTATGTCAGAAATGTTCACACAAGCTGTTAGAGGTCTTCACTCCCTGTTTCACACCTCAATCCACCGTTTCAAATTTCACCCAGGCCTCTGTTTGTCTTGTCTCTTGTCAGGGTACGAAAGAGTTGGTTTTAATAGTAAAAAAAAAGCCCCCTTCGGCACAAACTTTCTATATTTATTTCAGTGGACATTTCTCTGGTAGTCTGTATCTACACGGGTCAGGCATAACATTATGACCACATGCAGGGGAAGTGAATAACACTCATCTCTTCACCATGGCACCTGTTAGTCATTTGGATGTATTATGAAGCAAGTGAACATTTCTTCTTGGAATTTGAAAATGGGCAAATTAAAGGCAGCTTGAAACAGGTGGGTTTTCAGCCTTGATTTACAGGAACTCAGTGTTTTGGTTGTTTTGCAGTTTTCTGGGAGTTTGTTCCAAATTAGCGGAGCATAGAAACTGAATGCTGCTTCTCCATGTTTTGTTGTGGTTCTGGGGATGCAGAGCAGACCGGAACCAGAAGACCTGAGTGATCTGGAAGGTTGATACAATGACAATAGGTCTTATTTTGGTGCTAAGCTGTTCAGTAATTTATAAGCTAACAGAAGTATTTTAAAGTCTATTCTCTGAGCTCCAGGGAGCCAGTGGAAGGACTTTAGAACTGGGGTGATGTGCTCTATTTTCCAGGTCTTAGTGAGAACATGAGCAGCAGCGTTTTGGATCAGCTGCAGCTGTCTGATTGACTTTTTTAGGCAGACCTGTGAAGACACTGTTGCAATAATCAATGCAGCTAAAGATAAACGCATGGATGAGTTTCTCTCGATCTTGTTGAGACATTAGTCCTTTAATCCTGTTATGCCACGATGTAACAAGGCTCCCAGGGCCTTTGAGGTATGAGCTCACAGCAATACATGTACTCCATTATACTTAATAACTGACCTGAAGTGATTTTCCACATATTCATCATTTGGTTTTAACCAGGCGCATCTGAAAGTTGTTTTTTTTTTCCCAGAGCCTTGATCTTATTGTTTTCTGACCAAAGCACATGTCTATGAAAGTCCTGACAGGAAGCTCCACATGTTTATATTTTTAATGGTAGGATCAGAAAACTATTTGGCATTGGTATTTATATATAGTATCTGATGGTTGCTATGGAGACTTTCAGTTCTCCAACAGTGATCTTTGGAGATTTATTTTACCTCCCCTACCATCCTCCTCACTGTGCGTGGTGTCAAGATAAATTTGGGTCCTTGTCCAGCCAAGTGGCCAGTAGCTGAAAGAAATAGGCTTCTGTGTCATGTCATCTTTTATCAGATCAACAGAAATCCTTAATTGACTTCTGAAGTTCCTGGAGACTCTGATCAACTTTAAAAAGTATAAAATAAAAAAATTGTTTATTTACAGTTATTTCAAAGGGATTGTTAGAGATACTAATAATTGCGCCACTGGTGAGTTTGTTAAAAAAAAAAAAAAAAAAGAAAAAAGAAAAAAAGACATTTCTTTACATGGGAATATTGTCATCCTTGTCTTCACAGTTTTTAGTGTGAGATTATGCTATTTAATTTAATTTCCCTTTGGGATAAATAAAGTATTTTTGAATTTGAATTTGAATGTTACTTCAATAAAAGATTCGTTTACTTTAAGTCTGTTTATGCTTGTTTACAAGGAGTGCCAAAAAATGTGGTCAAATTGTACAACAGATTTTAAGAAAGAAAAGAAATGGGACAAAGACAGTGATGCAACTGCATCGTCAGTCATGGACTCTGTTTAACGCAGAAGGAGTTCATCAATAAAGGTGCATTTGGAGCAGAGACTGGGAAAATCAGGACAGGTGGGAGGTCATGTTAAAGAAGTCAACATTTGGAAACACAACCAAAAGGACATCCATGACAGATTTATCATATCATGACTCATGCAGGTGCATTGAAAGTCAGCCAGTTGGTTGTTGTCAGCTGGTAAAACCTATTAATCAAGTGCAGGCAACTGTTCAGCAGCAGATTGCTCTGGGGGTTGCCAGTTTTTATGCTATCATGGATGCTTATGATCCGAGAAGTAATCAGTCACAGTCATTGTGTCGACGTGCTCACAATACCGATCACACCTTCGTTGGGGTTTTTGATTTCTCTACAGGCCACTGCTCACAGATCTCAAAAGTTATTTACATGAGACAATAATGCAGGTGCAAAAGTTTCCAACTGAAGATGACATATTGAAGCTGCATCTATGGTTCTCTGCGTATCACTCAATAAAAATCTTTCCATTTATGTCATCAGCTCCCTGGTTCATGTTTAATAGATAATGACAACCCAACACATTTATTAATCATCAGCTAGACAAGGTAAACAAATATTGCACCTTATGTGCAACGCCCCAACTTTGTTTGGTTGTTTTCACTTTTTTTTTTTCAGACGTCTTGACCCACTTTAAAAAAAGATGCAAGAGGTAGACATCGTATAATTGGTTGCACAAAAGTAGGTCACTGACTGAGCTTTGAAGAGTGAATTTATGGTGTTTTTTGGAGCCATGAGTAGGAGCATTTCTCCTGCTTTAACTGTCTCGATGTTTGTCCATTCCCCTTCTTTGGGTTTGATTGGGCTGTGTTTTTAAAAGGAAGAAGTCATCCAGTGGGTTTCATTCGGTTAAGAAAACATCAAGCGCAGAAATCCCTCTGGAAATGGACTCCCAGCAAGAGGGAAGCATGTTAACTTGAAAAGCACTGTGAGGAAATCATCTTCAGAGTGGGATAACCGATTAGCGTCAATAATTTGCCTGTCTGACTGAGGCAAAGAAGAAAAAAGAAACATTATGCAACACAGTAGTCAAATCTAAATTTGTCATCTCTCTTGCAGGACTCACTGCAGTATATGGTCCTGTTTAAAACCACAGCAGCCAAATCTGACTGTAGTTTTTCCCTTATTTACAGCATTACGCAGAAAAAAAAACAGCTGCTGTGTCCTAAGGCAGAGTTTGTTCAGAGAGATTACACACTGCACCTCCCTGGCACTTGACAGGGCTTTGTAGTCTCCCACACATTTCTGGATAATATGGCAGACTTGCTAATCTGACATGGTTTACAACCCTGACACCTGATCATTGCCAGAATGCTGATAACAAAACGACAGCATCTCGGTGAGAGGGAGACCGACGGCGGAAAAGGAAGAGACAATAGATTTGAAGATGGGAGGGAAAAAAGTGCAATGAATCCCTAGGCAGATGGTGCATCCATGATAGATGAGCAATGCAAGGCAATAAATTTTACACTTGATCCAAGCTCTAAAACAGAGTCATGCACACCATATTGCATTGAAGTGATAAACCATATGTTTATATCCAGTTACAAGACCCCATAAACTTTAGATATATCAAGCCGTGGAACTTGATAAACTGCAATACAGAAAAAGAAGATTTTGTCTCTAAGCTCCAGGCTTACGACTTTGGGAGATAACTGATTAGGACATCTTAAGATAAGAGCAGTACAAATAAATTCTCATTGAATTTATTTGTTGCAAGCTATACTGACTACCAACAACCTTCTCTGATACAGAGTACTATATTGAATTATGTGCTCATTGCATTTTTTTTTTTTTAAAACTTGTAAATTCCCTGTGATTGTGTTTGTCTTTTAAAAATGCTGCCAGTGGTTGTACCTGACACTGACAGGTGCATCTGAGTTAATTTGAAAATCATAAAAATATGTCTTCAGTAATTCAAAAGTGAAACTTCGATACTAAATAGATAATTTTTTCCAGAGAATTTTTTTTATGATAATCATGGCTCACAGCTTATGAAAATCCAAAATTCAGTTTCTTAAAAGATCAGATTATTACATACAAAAGAAACAAACAAACAAACAAAATAATTGATTTTTGGATTATAGCCTCCACAAGGAGAGAATGATCATTGCCATACATGCTGGGTATTCACAGAGTGTTACATCCAAGTGTGTTAGTGGAAGGAAAAGTGTAGAAAAATGAACACAAGCAGCAGGGATAATTGCAGCCCTGTTTACAAAGTCAGTGATGATTTGAGGAACCATGTTATCTACTGGAGTTGATCCACTGTATTTTATCAAGTCTAAAGTCTAAAGTCAGCTCAGGAAATTTTAGGGCAGCCCAGACTTTCCTTTGCTGACAACAAGATGCTGATTTCATTTTCCACCAGCACCTGCTAAAAGTACCAAAACCTGCTTTACTGACCATGCTATGTCTGCTTGATTGGCCAGTCAACACACCTCACCTAAACTCTGTAGCGTAACTATTAAGAGGAGGATGACAGACACCAGAGCCAACAACACAGACAAGCTGAAGGTCACAATTAAATCAACCAGGGCTTCCTTATTACAGCAGTTCCACAGGCTGATCGTCTTAATACTACAGTGCATTGATGCAGATGCAGTTGATGCAGCTGAGTGCATATACTCTACAACACCACGATATACATTTCAGTAGGCTCACACATCTTAAAAAAAAAAAAAAAAAAAAAAAAAAAAAGTCTTTTTAGTGTGTGTAATTAATCTATATCGGTTTGACTTTATGAATTTAATTACAGAAATAAATTACCCATTCAATGATATTCTGAATTATTGAGGTACACCATTTACGTCTATTTTAATTGAATGTGCAGTCCTTTACACATTCATTTCATATGTCACAGCTGTTGTAAAGCAATGATGTGATTCAGGCTTCAGTTTATAACAGATTAGGAAAAACGATGAATGTGGCTTGTGGTCAAAGTAACATTTGACCAATGAATTCTCCAAAAGGTAGAGCTTTTAATTCTCAAACAAACATATGTCAGACTCTAGATTGCTAATTTACACTACTTTACCCTACTTGCCTCTTATTTAAGTATTGATGAGTTTGGGCATTTAGTGCCAGCACCCATGCAACTGTTTTTTTCCTGAGTATTCCTTTAGGCATTTGAGTTGTGAAAGAAAATAAGGAAAAATGCAAAAATGTTTCAGTATATCTTGAAATGTGTAAAAGCTATTTTCATATCTCCTCCAAAGAAGCAAGCCCAATGAAAATGAAACCTTGCCTGTAACGTCTGCAGACCAAGCCAAAAAACTTGGACCCAGGTTTGAAAAATTAAAGAACAGACACAGACATAATAGATGAAAGGATGAAATTCATAGCAATACATGATGAGACATCACTGAATCTGTGCATCTAATTTCAGAAATATCAGGGAAAGTAATAATGTGAAGAAGTTTATTTTGCCCAATTCTCTCAGTAAATTTTTGGAAACTGAGTGAATACATTTATCATCGTGAGATAAAGATTAAACTCTTTGACCAATTTGTTGAGAAGTATTTCTGAAAGATTAAAGGTGATGCTTTAAAATCTCAGACCATGGTAGCAATGAGCCAGAACATTACAACTCCCTGCTTGGCATTTAATAGGTTCATCTCATTCTGCCTAGCACAATCCAGCTTTTACGCACAGTCCTCAAATCATCCATAGTTTTAATGTCAGGGCTTTCAATAGGTCATTCCAGAACCTTAATTTTAGCCTGCTCTATCCTTTTCAGAGGTAGTTTTGATAAGATTGTGGTCATTACCTTGTTGGAACACCCAACAGTGCGCTATAGTTTCAAGCATCTCGCTGTTAAATGCATATGTACCACAAGAAGAAAAACATCCCCACAGAACGATGCTACCGCCAAAATGCACGACAAATCATTTGACTTTGTGCTTTAATGTGTTTCTGACCTGTGAAAAAGTCAGAAAACAGGAGCCAAAATGGGAGTTTGTGTTGATCAACACCAAAAGGCAAACCTGAAATGCAACGAGCAAGGTCACTGTCACCCTTCTGGCCAGTTCTTTTTGTACCACAAACAAGTGGCGCTGGTGTTTTTAGCTACATTTAATCAATAACAAATCTACTTGTTTGTATCTCCACACTAATGTTGGCATATCCTGGTAGATTGTTTTAGTTACTGCTCAGATAAGCTGGCTGTGCTCATGAATCAGTGTAATTATAAAAGATGACATGTGGGGTTGGCCAATCCTGTTTGTGCCTTTTTTTGGATTGTGGCCTCATGCTGATGGAGATGAGTAATGTGTGATTATTGCTCACATCAACAGGGTTATAATTAACAAAGCTTTGTACTGTCACATCCGTTGCTGAATAACTGAAGCCAAATCTGTCACTTCCAGAAGTTTCTCTTAATCCATGCATGCGAATGATGATTGGGATCCATTATGGTTCAATCGCCAGATGAGAAAAAGAAAAACAAAGTGAAAGTTGGTGAACTTGAAAATAAGAAAAACCTCCAGCATTTGTTTTGGGAAATGAAATATAATAAAAATGCATTGCTACCATAATCAGTTCTGTAAATCTGCCTATCTGCTTTTTTCTCTAATCCTGCTGATTAAGATGCTATGTGACAAAGATATGATGTTATTTAAATATGCTTAAAGTGCAAAGTATATTAGAGGTCAGAGAAAGTCCATGTTTTTTTAAATCTCCCCCAAAGAATTTATCCCCTATTCCTCCCTCATTAGGAAGTTTTCTTAAGCTGTGAGTATTGCATACAAAATCGTTCATTATCTCAGGGGATTTTTACAGCTGACACCAGTGAACATGTTTTATGTGGAAATGCAGTCAGACAGCTGTATCAGAATTTTAAAGCTTAACTGATTGCATCAAAGTACAATGGTTCACACAGAAAAGCCAGCAATTCTGCGGTGCCCCAGTTGAACCACAGTTTGTGATGTGAAACCTCTTTGTTCCTGTGGAAACACGCAACACAGGTTTGAAAATATGTTCAGGAATAGAACCAGCCTCCGAACCTCGTTGGTGGAAAAGACCTTACAGGCAACCCAAAATCGGACAGTAACAGATTGGAGGAATGTTGCCTGCAACATTCAGATGGTAGGGTCAGAATTTGCTGTAAACACATAAAAGATCTGTCCTTCCTTGTAACTAGGGCTCAGGCTGCAGATGGTAGTGTCGTAATGTGAGGGATATTTCCTGAGCCCCTTAGTTTTAGTTGAGAATAATTTCAAAACCACAATATATTATTAAAGCAACTGGTTGGACTCTCTGGTACAGTACTTAATTGGTTCGAATCCTAACTAAAGAACAGGGATTTATTTTTGTCAATAGGCAGCTTCTCATCAGAGTGGACAAAAGTCACATGTGGAGTACCCCAAGTTTCAAACCTGGGACCCCTCCTATTTAATATCTACATGGTCCCACTAGCTCAGATTATAACAAGTAATAAGATTAGTTACCATAACTATGCAGATGATACACAGCTTTACGTTACGATGTCACCAGGTGACTTTGAACCCACCCAAGTGCTGAACAGATGCTTAGAACAAGTCAATGTGCCATAACTATCTTCAGCTGAACAGAAACAAAACTGAAGTCATTATCTTTGGACCCAAAGAGGAACTATCTAGAGTCAGTGCACAGCTTCAGTCACTAAAACTAGAAACTAGTGATCAGGCCTGAAATCTTGTAGTGATGGACTTAGACCTGAACCTACAGAGACACAAAAAGACAGTTACAAAGTCAGCCTTCTATCACCTGAAGAACGTTTCCAGAATTAAAGGACTAATGTCTCAACAAGATCTGGAGAAACTCATCCATGTGATTATCTTTAGTCACATTGATTATTGCAACAGTGTCTTAACAGGTCTGCCCAAAAAATCAATCAGATAGCTGCAGCTGATCCAAAATGCTGCTGCTTGTGTTCTCACTAATACCAGGAAGACAGAGCACATCACCCCAGTTCTAAAGTCCTTCCACTGGCTCCCTGGAGCCCAGAGGATAGACTTTAAAATTATTCTGTTAGTTTATAAATCACTGAACGGCTTAGCACCAAAATACATTAAAGACCTGTAGTCATTGTATCAACCTTCCAGACCACTCAGGTCTTCTGGTTCTGGTCTGCATCCCTCAGAACCAAACATAGAGCTTATACGCTCCTCTGATCTGGAACATTGAGTTCCTTTAAATCCAGACTAAAAACCAACCTGTTTAGAGTTGCCTTTGATTAGTAGTAAGTAGAACATTGAACTATATTTTCAAAATATGTTTGCTTGATGATATTTGCTTGATGATCTTTATGATTTTGATGCATTGATATTTTCTCAATGATTTTGCTGATTTTACTGTATACTTGATTGATGTTTTTATGATGTGAAGCACTTTGAACTGCCTTGCTGCTAGAATGTGCAAAACAAATAAGCCTGACTTGACTTGACTTCCAGTAAAAAAAGTAAAAAGGACAAAAATGATTCACTAGAGAATGGTAATCAGGATGGGGTGGAGAGTTTAGGTGGCTTTATCAGCAGGACTTTGTAGAGGATGATGACTGGAGCAAATGTGAACTAAGACAGGGATGAATAATGAGCAGGAAGGGTTGGAACAGTAAGGACAAGGGATATAAAGTAATAACAGTAGAAAAAAGACCTGAGGCACAGAAAACCCAAAGTTAAAAGACTGAAAAAGAAAAAAAAAAAAAAACCTTTAACAATCTTATCCTCAGGCTGAGGTCAAGGTTTGAGTGCTGCCGGTTGGACAGAACACAGACACCTGGCAAGAGGGGGAGAAAAGACTGAAGAAAGTACTGCATGGTGATGAGATGATGGATAACAGCTGTGCATGAAAGTCACCAGGGAGCCAGGGTGCCACACCAGAAGAAAGCACACACACCCAGGAGAGGACATGCAGCCAGATATGAATGAAAAAGGGGAAAGATCAAGAAGACGAAAAGCTCACACAGATGTTGTAAACATGACAGCAGGAGTCTAACGCAACATAAGATAAGCAAAAATCAAACAGTGTTCCTTAAGGTTGCAAAAAAAAAATATTAAGACAGGTTGCTGAATAACTCCTTGGCACAGATCATAAATTTACTTTAATTAAGCTTTCCAAATATTCAATATTCAGCAACTAATTTTTGTTCCACAGTAGAACCAGAGATTAGCTGTGTCATCAAGAAGCAAAATACATGTTTGACAACCAATTATTCAGAGTACACAAAGATTTATTCAGGATCACTCTTCTTTCCTTCTTTCTTTCTTTCTTTCTTTCTTTCTTTTTTTCTACTATGACACACAAAATCTTGCTAAATGTTAATAACACCCTTTGAAATACACAATATCCCAACTTTTGAACATCTCACAGATCTCTGTTCAACCCAGTCACCGGAAAACAGAAACAGTATGGCACAACTGCGAAGACATGGCCATTCACCTGAACTGACAGGCCAGGCAGGACAGCATTACCCAGAGAAGCAACAAAGAGACAAATGGTAACTCTGGAATAGCTACAAAGATCCATACCTCAGGTGGGAATCTGTTGCCAGGGTAATTATTAGTTGTGCACTCTGGTCGCAAAAAGAAAACTATGGTTGAAAGAAAGCTGTCAGAAATCCAGTTTACCACAAGCCATATAGGCCATACATCAAATATGTGGAAGAAGGTGCTCTGGTCAGATGATAGCAGTACTTTGGCCCACTTCCTAAATACTGTATGGAGGAAAGATACTCCACATCATCCTCAGAACATCATCCACATGGTAAAACATGATGGTGGATGCATGATGCTGTGTGGATCCTTCTTTCAGTATGTACAGGAAAGTTGGTAAGAATTGATGGGAAAATGGATGGAGCTGAACTGTGGAAGAAAACCTGTGGAAAGACTTTGATGTTCACCGATGCTCTCCATTTAGTCTGAAGGAACTAGAGAAAAAACCCACAGACTTGATGCTGGAATTGCAAAAAATGTGGATCGACATAATACTCACTGAATACATATGAACACAACACCTGTCTGGAGATAACAGTATTGATAGAATTTTGGTTTAAAATGAGCCCTCAACTCACTTTTGAATCTGATTTCAACCACCTCTGGAAGACCTCCCTTTACCACCTCGAGAACATTTCCAAACTCCACTCCTTTCTCTCCTTCCAAGATGCCGAAAAGCTGATCCATGCCTTTATTTTCTCCAGACTGGACTACTGTAACACACTCCAGCAGCAGCCTGCAAAGGCCAAAACTCTGTAGCTAAGATCCTGATGAGATCACGCAAACATGAGCACATTACTCCCGTCCTACACTCACTCCATTGGCTTCCCATCTCCACCAGGATTGAGTATAAGACTCTCCTCCTCACACACCAGTGCATCTACGGACATGCCCTCTCAACCTCAAAGAATTTATTAATCCACAAAACACAGCAAACTCCCTCTGCTCCACTCACTCAGATACACCCCATATACCTAGGACCAAACTACGGACCATGTAGGAGATTCTGCTTTTAACAAAAATGTCCTTAGGGCATTTCTTTTTAGCAAAATTTTTGGAACACACTTTAAGATTTTTATTTTAATCTTTTTTTTCCA
Organism: Anableps anableps; assembly: GCA_014839685.1. NCBI lineage: Eukaryota > Metazoa > Chordata > Actinopteri > Cyprinodontiformes > Anablepidae > Anableps > Anableps anableps. Next base: position 5,817,973 of record CM026076.1, on the reverse strand, counting down.
TCTTGTCCTGTTTTTAGCCATTTGTACAACTGATTGAAATAATTAGCTTACCTCCAACTATTGCAGAAGCCTGTTAATCATCCATCTATTTCAACCAGGTGTGCAGCAGCAGGGAAACACCGAAAACATGCAGCAGAGCTGTCCCTGAGGACCAGGATCGGAGACCTCCGATTTATGGGACTGCAATTTTTTGATAAAAACCGCCCAATTCTTTTCATTTTCGTGGTCATGAGTCATTAGAGTCATATAATTGGATGCCAATGTAGTCTTGAATACTAAGTTGGTGACAAAATATATTGTTTTATTGTTTCAGGAGCTGATTAGGAGCGTATTGATTCTCCCAGTATGTGCGCTATAATTAAATCCACTTCGAAGATAACCTCAACAAAGACTCTCCCTCCCTCATCTCATAGCTGTGTGTGTAATTAATCATACTTCTTAGACATGTATGCGATTGCTTTTGCAGGAACATGTCCCTCAATGTGTCTCATCATTTCCTGGCTGAATAAAGAAGGCAAGTCACACTCAGAGACTTTGCTATTAAATCCAAGCAACACCAGATGATTTTTTTGATGATAACTTTGAGCATATTTATATCTTATTACAAACTATTTTGTGGTTCTTTGAACAATTTTAGTTTGCTCTTAATACCTTGTGGAAAAACAAAAATAGTCATTTTCCTGTCAGTTTGCAGAGGAAACTCATTCTGTGAGTCTCAGGGTTGTCAGGTATTTATTTGCAAACTTCAGTAAGTCACTGGTTACATATATAGTAGATGCCCATATTTTATTCATAGAGGTTAAAGTAAACATAACATGCTTGAGATGAAATGCTGGACTGTATTTACCAAATTTGACATATATTCATGCTACATAGACTGTATGACTTTAATTTCATATGAATGCTTGTCTACAGCACTGATCTATGTTTGTGTTTTTGCCTTTCTCTCTGCCTCATGATGTGTTTATGTTGACAGTAAAGTGACAGAAACGGTGTCATGGATTCTCCCTCATGGTGACACTTTATGCAAAACAGTGTCCTAATTACAGCCGTTAAAGAATGTGGAGCACAATTCCCATAACACAGTTGAGGCAGACAGAGGAGAGACAGCAAAAATAATTCATGTTTTACTGCAACATTCATCCACCATCCATCGGCCAATGCCATATTACTTGTTCATCAGACTAAAGTTATGTAATTTGATTTCTAGTAAAATGCTTTATTGATTTGGTAGGTAAATAGTTCAACTGTCCATTGTCCACTGATACTGGTAGACAGCCACTCACGTTTAAACTGATGAAAAATTTGCCTTTATCTTGTTTAACTCACAAAGAGAAAAACAGGTTGATTTTACCTCCAGAACCACATTTTAAAAGTGTAAATCATTATCTCACTATACTATACTATTGTAGCATTGTACTGTGATATGCTATGCCGTACTATGTTATGTATTGCAGGCCGTTTTAACATAAAATTGGTTTCACCACACTTTCATTCCAGATATCTGAAAATGGTTTATGACTAAACGTATTTGTGAATAAGGATTAATTATATTTTGATTACACAAAATGCTTATTTGAGATATCTCTACAGAATTACATTCTGAATAGTATAAATGATGTAAGATTTACCATTACTTTTTATGGAAGCTTTATTCAAGATATCTGTTTTGATTACTAACTATCTGAAACATATATTTCAGATATCAAGAATTAAATTATGACTAGTCATAAAGTAATTTAAGATATCTCACTTACAGATATCTGGAACTTTGACTAGCCAAAAGTCCTTTTAAGATATTTCCATATCTCCATATATCAGACAAGTTACAAAACTGTAAAAAATGTGAATAATTTTAGTTTGTTTACCATCTGTAGATACAAATAATAATTTCGAATCATGTATTAATTTATTTGATATTCTTGAGAAAGGCTCACTAACACAAGATTAAGTTTAGGAAAGTCTTATTTATCTGTGATCTTTTTGGTTTAAAATTTTGGTTTTGAACTCCAAACACAGTTTTCTTGTTTCCTAAATCTAAGCTAAATTTATGTTCCATAATCCAAACTAAGCAAGTTTTATAATGGCTGAAAACTGAATAGTCGCAGTAACAAGACAACCAGAATGAACCAGTCATAAAATGAAGATAAAAGGGTCGATTTTTTGGTTTCATACTGGTTGAAAGTTTAATGTTTTAAACCATTACTGAAAACGCAACATCCTCTCTATGCAAACGTTGCCTATCTTTGTAGTGCCCAACTCATTAAACTCATTTTCTACCAAAAAGCTTCAAAAGAGAACCTTTTAAGTAGAGTTTCGAAAGTTCTAACCTAGACTGAAATGAATCCCAAAATGTCAAATATGTATTTCGTTGTCACTATATATGTATCTTAATGTAACTGTACATACTTTACAGTAATTGTACATGAAGACAAACTCTGTTCTAAAACGATTAAATGCTGATTTATTCAAAATGAGCATATAGAAGAATAGATATAAATTGGGCGGGACCTTAGAGATGGTAGACAACCATGGAAAATATTCTGCATAACTTCAAACACTAAACTAGGCCAACAAAGTTGGATTCAGCTAGCATTGCAGAAGTATTAAAACTTTAGGCACATGTAAAAGCAGCTTGAGCTGGAATTCTTCTGTGTTGCAAAAAATACTATGGTCCAAGATCACAGTATTTACATTTTTAATGTGAATTTTTAAAAGCTGATTCTTTACTCAACTCCCCTTTCAAATTACTGTGGAGCTGGTTATTATTATCTGGGCCTCATCTGATCTTTCCTTCTTTGGTTTTCAATCCACTCGGAGCTGCCTACGCTGAGTCAGATACCCTTCTTGTTTGACCCTTTAACTGAGTGCCGGTTGAGTGAACCTCTTGGTACTATCTTACTCTTTGTATCAGCTGCTCACATTCTTACAGAAAACTGAAGCAATAGCACAAAAAAAAACTTCGTTATACACCAGAAATCTCTTTTTTTTTTAAAGATGTCTTTTTCCCAGGAGATTATTAGCGCAGCAAACTTTTCTGTGCCAGGTCTCAGTGATATAGATACAATATTCACTGAGTTTCTTTCAGTTTGTGCATTCAGTTCTGCTGCAAAACTCGGTCTCTAAGAATAGTGTTATTTACACTGAAAGTCTAAGCATCCTGCTGGGTTGAAATGTTCCTTTTTTCTGCTTAGAAATAGTCGACTTTTTAACAGATGTAGAATGTGGTGACGAGTCGCTTTACATTTCTATATTTGTGTGTAAACTACTCTGTGCTTAAAGCTACTTTATATTGAGCTGAGTGACCAGGACAGTTTACCTCCTCTTTTTAACTGAAAAACATTCAGGGAGAGCAACAGTACCTGACAAACTGCAGACAGAAAGAAGTACATATCCATACACAATAAGTTCCAGGAAGTTTTACTCTGACACCTAAATGCAATAAATGTGCCAAAAGCTGCTCAAATGCAAATGCTGTCAAGCAACAGGCTAGGTAGACTGAACAGAAATGATCTTATGGAGCTGACAGTTCCGCACCCTGAAGCCTTATTTCTTTACGCCATCGATGTTGAGAATATTTTTGTGCACCCTCCTGCCTGTTTAACATTTGAGCTGGGTTGTGTTGTTGTAGAACACCTCCGTACCCTTTTCACTGACATCCCCATAGACATTAAGGCACAAAATATTCAGAATGTTGCCATGGAAACAAAACAGATTTTTTACAAAAACCAAAACATTGAAATGTATATTTGTCTCAGTAGATTATTGTATTTAACTGCCGTATTTGTCAAACAAAACAAGTGCATTCGCTAATATTGTCCCTGTAAACTGTTTGATTTCCTTCTCTCTTTGTGAGCATGGCAGGAACTGAGTGATGTTTTTTGAGGGGTGAGGGAGGTTGGGGGGGGGCATACAAACTATGTGATAAAAGTCTTTAAATGTCATGAACACTTTTAAGGAACAAAGCATGTCAGTTTTCAACCATAAATAAACTAATTAAGCTGCAATTTTACCTGCTTATATAATCTCTGTTTTAACTGTAAAGTCATACTAAACTGTTCAATTCAGGATTAGTATAATATATTTATACACTACCTTTTATATCCTTATTAGAGGGACATTAACAAGTCAGGTTTTTGTGATGTATTCAACATAAGTATTCAGTCTTGAGTTTACTCCTGCCATTACGTATAGAGACTCTGATCAGCTAAAATTATTTGTATCCTCTCGATGGATTACAACAAGGATGTTACAAAAGCTGGATGTTTCTCCAGTACTGATGAAATGACAAGGCAGAAATTAACTATGGGCACAGAGAGCAACACTGAAGGCGCTGCAGGAATTTCTGGCTAGTACTTCATGTGACAACAATCTTCTGTACTCTCAATCTGGACTAAGGAGCAGGGTTCCGCGATTTTTCTTCCAAAGAAAACATTCATGCCTGGGTAAAATCTCCCAAAATCTTGTGGTAGAATGTGTTATGGTCTTGCTAATGTTAAAATTAACTAAAGAATTGCAATATCAAGGTGTCCACACTTAGGTACTCTGATAGCTTTTTCTCATCTGTTAAATAAATCTGTTAACTACAAATATTACATTTAAGGACAAAGTTTTGAAATGACTTACCATCAAGAACTAGCATTTTAACAAGAGTTTGTACACTTTTTAAATCCTGTAACACAGCAGATTTGGTGGTGTTAAATCAACACTGTGGCAAGTCTATTTGGTCCCCATCTGAATTAGTGTTAATTTAACTCTTTCAGAGCTATTTTAACAAGAGATTGAGAAAGTTTAAATAGTTAAAGCTTGAATACTTAAAGTGTTAAATCAACACAGATTGGGTAGTTTTCCGATCTGTGTTGATTTAACACTCCCAAATTTACTGTGTACCTGAAAAGCCAAGTTGTCTTCTTTTTTTAATCATCTATGTTCACTGTTTGCTGTTATTTTGGGAATATAATCAACATATGCTGGAGTGAGAGTGAGAGAGTTGGTTTGACTACCCCAATGACTATCCTTTCAGATCCCTCTGTTGAGTAGCAGCACAATACTAACACCTCAAAGCAAGTCTACACAGCCCGTTAAAATCCCTCAAATATCACAGTCTAACCCATGATCTTCATCCATTGTCTGTACTCGCTTATCGATGCAGGGTTACTGGGGAGCTGGTGCCTGTCTCCAGTGGTCATTGGACTAGAGGTTCAGCACAGCCTGGGCGGGTCGCCAGTCAATCACAGGGTAACGCAGAGGCACAAACAGCCATGTACACTCACACCTAAGAACAATTTAGAGAAACCAATTAAGTGACTGTGGAAAGAAGCCGGAGTACCCGGAGAGACCTCCCACATGCATAGGGAGAACATGCAAACTCCATGCAGATAGACCCCATGCTGGGATTCAAACCTAGGACCTTCTTGCAGCAAAGGAACAGTGCTACCATGATGTTCACATTTAGGAAAATCCAACTTTTAAGAAAAATATCTTGCTTAGATATCGTCTGGGTTTTTCATAAGTATAGCCTACTATCTCATCCTTAGATAAATCTGTGCCAACTGGCTTTAGGCTCTTGCACAGACATTAAATTATCAAAAGATTAGAAAAACTGTTTTTCTTTATACCTCTTCAGAATATGGTCAATCAGTCAGGATTATATTTTTATCTAAAATGTGCAGTTATTAAGTATTTGAGGGTTTAACAGTTACACAATACTTTAGCTAAATATAATGAGGAGAAAGTGGTTAAAGCTTAGAGATAATAACAATTAGTTAAAATCGGGATTTATGTCCCTGCATAGAAGGATTTTAAGATTATTAGCATGTTTTAGAGCAGAATATAAGCTAAAAATATGACCATTCTAAGTTGATCAAATGGCTCGCAGATGTCAATATTTTGATCCTTTTTGATAATAAAATAATCATTATAAATACCCTCACTGTTTCTGATTGCTTTTTTACATGCATTCTTTTTATTAAAATCATCAGACTGATAGAAGGTTTATTCTCGACACTTCAGGATAATGGATAATGTTTTATAATACACAGACCTTTTTTTGGATGATAAAAGAAAATTTGGCATTTTTCTTTATACAAAGACATTTTTATTATAGAACAAATCCCTTTACTTGATCCCTGAATAGCCTTAATAATGCCAAAGCTTTCACTTTGTATGTGCATAGCTATATGATTAAACAAAGTTGGAGCGAAGGACAAAGACAGAGATCAAGGATGAACAAGCAAGGGATCAAATGGGGAAATATTTACAAAGCAGAACGAGTGATGAAGAATGTGACAGGAAGTGAGAAAAGTAGGAGGGGATGAAAACAGGAAAATGTGATGAGGGAACCAATTATACAGTACATGGTGCACTGCTATTTCCTCTAACAATTAAAATGGATTTGTCTTTGAGCAACTTCTGCTAAGACAATCAGTTAATCCCTGATAAATAAGGTCCTGTGAAAAACTTCTCACACTTACTTTTAATGACCTAGCTCAGCAAAACAACCAACATAAACAGGAAAGCATAATTTAGAACCAAACTAACACCTTTTTTCAACTCTGTTAATGACCCAGAATGCAGCATGCAACTATAACTGAAACAATAATACCAAAAAGGCACTTTTGAGACACATCACATGGCAACTTCTGTCTTTGCAGCAATAGCGCTCATAAAAAGATTCAATATGAACAAAACCGAGGGTGGAAACCTCATGTGGAATGACAAGGTAATCTCACTGCCTCTTGACATCTGTTTCCGTGAATGGCATGCAAGCAAGCCACTGACACTTTACCCCAGATACCATGGTCCCTTCTGGCAACAGCGTCTGTCTAATGAGGGTTTTCTGTAGCTCCTGTGGAGCCAGACACAACGACATTTTGATGGAGGTTTCCTCAGAAGCTGCTGCCTAATGAGGATGAAAGAGCTGGAATGGAAAAATTAAACACATTTTTGTGGAGGAAATTTTCAACAGCTTATTCTACCATTACTCTGCCAGGATGTATCATCATTTAATCTTTGTTAAAAAAAAAAAAAGGTTGAGCCTCAGACACTTTGCTTGGTTTGCTTGGAACCTAGATGTTGTAAAAACTCCTATTTTCCTCTTTTCTTCAGTCATCACAGATAGTCATGTGGGCAACAAGGCTCTGCTATAGTGGTCCGTGTTGCAGTGAATAAGAAGAAACCTCTGACTAAAGATACCCTGTTGTTGAATTACTGCATTGCCTATTATGATCATCATTTTATACAGCATCCTTCATAACACCAAAGCCCCTAAGAGTGTTTTTTTGAAGAAAGGCTCAGTCTTAGGCTATGTTTACACGGCAGGTGTTTATGCTCAATTCCAATTATTTGCTGAAATTTTATTATTTATTTATTATTTTTTTTGCATGGTTGTTCACACTACTAATTTAATACAAGTGCCATCAGACTTTTGTGTGAAGAACATAGACGTCACACACCAGCTCGCTGCTTCAGAAAATATTGATGGATGCCACCATCTATGGATTGTTTTTAAAGTTGTTAGGCAACGAGAGTCAACAGTATTGTCACAAATTTGTAACAACGTGAAGAAAGCTAAGAAAAAAGAAAGCACAACTATTAGCAACAGCCTTTTGTGGAGCATTCACTGCAACTTCCGTAGAGAAGTCTGTTTGGGTGTGCAGTCGGAACCAGAAGTGGTAGGATTGTGATGTGACGCACTTCAGTGACACAGACTTCTTTCATAAGTTCGGGATTTTCAGAATTATAATTTTCAGCCATTATTTACGTCCAGATTTACCTCGTCTGTTTTTTTCTGGTGCAGAATTAAGATGAATGTCTCACATCAATGACATTAAAATCAGATAAAATGCAATATGACCTTTCAGGCTGCAGGTGCTTTGAAAACTACTAAACTACATCACACATGGAAGTGGCATAAATCAGAATTTTTATTTTTATGTATTTGTTTTTGGACAAAAAGACTGGAATTGGGTCATTCAGACTGGTATGAAAAGTTGGATATAGTTCATATGAGAGCAAAAAAAAAAAAAAAAATAAATAAAAAATAAAAAACTGTGTTGAGTTGCATTTGCCTGCTGTGTGTGTGAACGTAGCCAAAGTCTCATCTGTCCAAAGTACATGGTTCCAGTTAAGTTCTAGAGTCATTTAAAAAAGTCTTCATGTTTATGTTTGTGATAGTAGGGCAGAAAAGGTTTCATCCTTGCAAGCCACTCAAGCAATCGGTTTCACAAGTAGATAACATCTAATGTTTACCGAGACTTGACCCCAGGATGCCAATCCCTACTATAGTGCCATCCTCCTCCCTATAGTTAAAAAAGAATGTGGGTCCTTGTCCTGCTGAGTGGCAAGTTACTGAGGGCCTCTGTGTCACAGCATAATTTACAGCCAAAGGGGCAGAAAGTCATGGATTACTAATTAAACGTTCCAAGAAACTTTGATCAACTTACAAAGGTAAAGTGAAAATTACAACTTGATCACTTTCAACTCCATATCAGTTTAGTTAAAAAAACAATAGCTTTATTAATCCTGAAGGATAAATCATTTTTGCAATTAGGCCCATTACTTCAGTGAAAAAAGTAGAATAATCAATCAGTGAAACAAATCAATCTGCATTATAACATGCCACCTGCACAGTTTGTGTAGTTAGTGCCAATTAGGTTGCCATGCATCATTAATTGAAAACCAGTTTATTCTTTAAGAATAACCATATAACCAGGGATTTTGTTAAAAACAATTATTTCTTAAGTTTGCAATTTTTTTTGTTCTCAAATAAAGGTTTCATTTTTCTCAATGTTTTAGTGTGAGATTATGCTCCTACTGTAAAAGATGAATTCATTTTAAGACTTTTCACACATCATTACCAGTGGTGCCAATAGAAGTGGCAGGCAGAGTATGGTGATAAAACAAAGGCTGAAGAACCATCCTCCCAAATGAATAGAGGCCACGCTTATCATCCCAGTTAATGATATACCCGCTGTAATGAGAGGAGCCACTGGTGCCGTGCAGCTCTGGCATAAAATCATGGATGGCATGAAAATGCTTTAGTTCTGTGAACATCTAAGTTAAAGTTAATCATGCTGCAGTCAGCATGCTTTATTTCCAAGACTAGTAATTTTTTCTCAACCTTTGTGGATTTATGCTTTGTGTAAAAACTGGATGCTTTAAAAGAAGACTTTGGAGACCGGAAAAGAATAATGCTGTCATGGTTAAAGAATCTTTCTTGGATTTTCTAGATGCTTCCAAAAGTATTCATACCTCATGTTACAACTACAAACTGAAATGTATTTTATATGATAGAAGAAGATGAATGAGTGCATAGTTAAGTGGAAGGAAAATATAGTTTTCGAAAGGTTTTACAATTAAAAATCTGAAAACTTACATGCATTTGTATTCAGCCCTGACGCCAAGTTAGACTAGACTCAGAGCATCTGTGAACATTAATTTTTAGGTTTTTGCCAAGGTCAAGACTTTGATTTGGCCAGTCTAACAGAAATGTGCTTTGATTTACACCATTCCAGCATAGCTCTGGATGTATGTTTGAGTTTATTTTCCGGCTGGAAGGTGAACCTCCACCAAATTTCATGTTATGCATTCTGTCAAAATAATGTGAGATCATCCCAGTATTCCCATTCTGTAGATTCCTCTTTAGCAGCAAGAGAGTAAAGTTTGAAGGAGTACGGCCTGCATATTGCTACATATTGTTATTTGTCTAAATTTAATTAAGCAGGGGAAAAAACATAAAACTATGTCACAGTTAAAAGAAACTAGAGTCTTGTCTAAAGACCCTAATTTGCAGAACAAGCCCACTGACTCCTTACTCACCACCCTCACCTTCCCTACCCACCCAGAGGAAAAGAAGACTGAACTGCAGCCTGCCTTCCATCTAAGAAACTTTCAAATCTTTTTCCAGAAGATCCAATCTGACTGGGGTATGAAATCCATTTCCATCTCCCAAAACCTCCACTGAGAGTTCCCCAGTTTCAGCCTTAGGGAAAGATAGGTTTGGTTAAACTGATTTATTTTTATTATTTAAATATTTTGCACGACTGAATTAAGCTGTACTGATCCCTTCAAAGCATTACTATTTGAAGAAGCACAGAAAATTTTAGAGAAGTTGTGGAGCTTCAATTTTCTTAAGTTCTTCAGTGGTGGTAAAACCATCTCGGTGCATGGTTCATAAATTTAAAGCATACCTTAAGCCCAAAGTTAGTAAAACAACACCCCTCGTGTTCTATTCGAGTCGCTAAGTAAACCATTTAAATAGATTTCCTACAGATCCTGATCAGAGTAAAACTCTGGGCAGGTTTAGGAGTCTCGGTACCTGTTGGGTGGAGAGCTGGTTAAGTGTGAACCTCACAGAGGAAGGAGTTAGTGGGGAGGAACTTTACACTTCAGCCCACAAAATGTCTTTTGGATTTCCTTTAGCCATGACTTTTGTCTTGCCTCTTTCCCAAAAAGACCAGATTTGTAGAGTTCCCAATTAATAGTTGCTATGTCAACAGATTTTAGGGGTAAGAGAGTAAGGAGTGGTAAATATAAATGAATGCGACACTTTTCAGATTTTTATCTGTAAGAAATAATGAGAACCATGGATATTTATTGTTCCACTTCCCAGTTATATTGTACTTTAGTATTTTACATGAAAGTCGCTGAAGTTTGTGGTTGTAAGGTGAAATAATTGTAAAGAGTTTGGTGTGTGTGAATACTTTTGCAAAGTACTGTGTTTAATATTCGTTCAGTAAGTAATTATTTAAAGATGAGTTCCTATTCAAGGTCCTAAAAATCACAATATTGTTTCTCCAACAGGAAAAATTTGAAACACAATTGTAACATATTTTTTCGTTTATCTTTCAAATCTTTCCTTCTTCACAATATGGGAATGAAATATGTTTGGATTTATTGCCTCGTGTTTCATATCCGCTGAGCAGAAAACTCCATTGTTGATTACATGGAAGCACACAGTCTGAATGAGGGATCTTCATCTTTCTGCCTCAACATCTTTCTGCCTCAACCCCTCTCCTAGTTAGGATGAGCACGGTCACATTGCAGCTGATTGAAACCCTCTTTTATAAATTGATGAGTTATTTGAATAGGCTGTAGTTGTGGCAGTGTTGCATAATGCATGGCCATGCTCATCTTCAACAGCAAATAACACTGAACATTCACTGGCAGCTCCGTGGTTTCATTTTAGATAAATAGAAATAATAATGACAATGTTCTGAAAGGCAGCTGAGCCAGTCTGGGGTTCAAAAAGGAAATTTTAAATATCTTCATCAGATCAGCTAGTCCAGTCACTTGTTTCCCACACAGTATGAGTAATGGATTACAGATGACCCTTTAAGAGCTTGAGATCACTGGACAAATGTGTGAAAGTGCTGCTCCTGGGAACAATTTTTAATCTGGTCTTTTCAGATGACCCACGTCTAAAACGGTGGAACGCAGCACAGATAAATCATGCATAAAACTTTTGCACGGTCATCTAACCCTGAGTGCAAATGGCTTTGTTGAAAACAGCAGCAGCAGCAGATGAATGAGGGCTCAGGTGGAATACCCCAGCAGGATTCAGATGTGACAGGAAGAGATATAAGGTGGGCAATGCATCATGAGCAGGCCTGTCAATACAAGGAAACGGCTGTGAGCTGGAAGCCCTTCAGGTCCCCACCTGTCCCCTGCTCTACACATGCATAACATTACAGCACCAGCACCCCTTGTAAAATTTTCCTAGTGATTCCACAATGCAATGCAGAACAAGGTTAACAATTTCTACACGGTAAAATAAATCAAAGCACTTCAGACAATGAAACCATTAACCTCTTAGAGTATGCAGTTACAAATTTAAACTATTGGAACCAAGGAATTGTGTCAAGTCACCTTCAAATGTTCTTATTGTTTGTAGTAAGTAAGCATAAACACGGAAATACATAGGACAGCTAAAAAAAAACCATCAGATCATCTGCCTCTTTCAACAGCAATAAATTAACGAAAATATTAATCAAACCTATATCTGTTTCCTAATGGTTTATTAAGTAAAAAGAGACACAACCAAACATCCAAAGCAGATTAAAAGTCGGACTGCATGATTTCAGGAAAACATCTAACTGCAATATTTTTGTTGAATATTTCTATGAGAACACAAATTAAGATTCTGTCAGTTTTTTCTAACTGTTTTTGTTTCTGTTCCTTCATCACAATGTACCCCCCCTTATATGAGCTGTGATTTTATGGTCACTAAAAATATGTATCCAGTGTGGGATCCAGGGCAGTGAAATCCAACCAACCAGAGATAAAACCGGCATGCAGAATTGGCATGCATGGTACTTAAAATCGAACATCCTTCCAAATATTGTATGCAGGAAGTCCTTTGCAGTTGTGACATTTCAAAATGGATTTATTGCCCAGCTTTAATTAAAAGTCAAACTTTTGAAGTTTAAAGAGAATTTATGGTCCAGGAGTCTGAGTTTGAGCAATTGATGTTAATTTGAAAAGGGGGAAAAAAACCCTAGGATTTTAAGGGTTTGGAACCGTCTTTGATTTCGGGTTTCAATACCAAAACCACCCCGTTGGAACAGCAAAAAAAGAGTACCTGTGTGTCAGAAACAGTCTGCTTTTTCTGAACGACCTGCATTTTGTCTCTGAGGGTTCTGCATCTCCATCTCGTGCTGTCTCTGTCACTGATTGGATAAACATCAGTTTTTCTGTTCCAGCCTTGAAGTCACACTGAAAAAGGCAAACTGGTCTCTCCAGGGATTGAAATAAGACAAAAAACCTTGCAGGAACTTCATGCACACAGTATACAAACAGAAACATTCATCACACTCAAATGTCAACAAACTGATCAGGCCTCTCATTAACTCAGTTGGGAAAAACAGTTTTTGTGTCTTTTAGTCTCTGAGCTCCGGCAGCCCATTGGGGGAAGGAGTTGTCACCAGGATCCAATCAGAGATGGACTTTGAACAATGCAGGGTTTTTTTTACGTTTGATACTTAAAGAGTAATTAATTCAATTTTTATTCTCCCTACCACATTCTTTAGTCGAAAGAGAGACCAAAATTCTCAACAATCTGTTATTGAAAACAGAGTATTATATCCCGGCTTGGGTAGTGCTCACATTCATGATTTATAATTTGTTATCATTCCACTGCTAAAATTAACATAAACAAGTAAAAAAACAAAACAAAACAAAAAAACCCCAGCACCGAACAAAACAACTTTTGGAGCAAAAAAAATCAAAACAACACACTGAATTACTTTCTTCAAACTCAGAGGTATACTCACACTAAGATTACTATGTTTGTGAATAATTTGGAATCATAGCAATGTCGAGCCACCATAACATTCAGGAAAGAGAAAGGTTCTGTGTTCCAGAGATGAGTATGAAGTATTTTGGTGCAAATGTATATATCCACTTTCTAACCACAGCCTAAAGCAAAATCCACCATAAAATAAGTTCTGGTCCCGACATGGGCTGAAGGACCACTTGGAGAGGAAGAAGCCATAAAACTACAGACTGGAGTTGACAGATAAATTCAGGAGAGAATACCTTGACTTTTCGAGACCTGTCCTGTGATGTGATGAAAATGGAAATGTTTTGCCAAAGACCATTGTTACAGTTTAAGATAAAGGGAGAAGATTTAGAGCCTAAAAGCATCATCCCAGCTCTGAAATACAGGGGTGGTCATGTCTTGTGTCAGTTTTTTGCTGCAAAAAATATTGAAGAAACATCTCAAGGTATCAGTCGGGATTTTAAAGCTTAGGCACAAATGGGTAGATGCAGAAACTAAGCATGTCTCCTGATTAGTTACATGGTGGCAAGAGGACAAAATCAGTGTTCAGAGAAGAAAAACATTTCAATTTTTAGAAGCTTCTGGAAGGATCTATCATGCAGTCTTACAGGCAATTCTATGAAATGTTAAGGAATGTAAACTACTGATTTGAATCAAGATAAGAAAAAAAAAACCCTATCTAAAAAAGATGTTTCTCTTGTTATTCTGGCATTTAGAAAATAAAAATAATTTTAGAAATATTAACTGACCTAAAACTTGAAGAGTTTGTTCTAATTTAATGTAAGACAGCACTCAAAAGTGTTTTACAGAGTAGATAAATATCTGGTTTCCATTCTGTATATAAATATGAGTGGTTATTTATTTCGCGACAGTGCAGAAGCTTTTGACAGCTTTACCAGTGTCTGAGCATTTGAGAGAGCTGGATGGGGGATGCATATATGGGTTGCATGAGGTTGAGTCGTCATGTCATGAAATGGTCTTGCATGTGAGGCACATGAATGTCAAAGTAGCCCATTGTTGGCACCAGTCAGCAAGTAAGTGCTGCTTCTGGTGTGTCTCCCTGTGTTTTGTGACCTCCACCCATGACTTCCAGTAATCCCACTGATGAGACACCATCCTCTCTATGCAAATCAAATAATTTACATACACATCAGTGACCTGCATATGTGCTAAATTATGTCCAAACCGAGCCATTCCTTCCGTATGCTTATGTCTTTTCCAGTTAGTCCACAGAAATGTATGGATTTAAAAAACTCTATCTTGGCCAGCCATGCTTGGACTGAATGGCTGTTTGCCAAAATATGGGAAACCACCCACAGAGACATTCTTATGCTCTGCATAGACACCCAGCTCCAACAATTATAACACACATGTGGAGCTAAGATTAGCTTCTGCTTGACTGACCAATTTTCATTCCCCTTTTGGGCATCCAGGATGGGAATGTAAACTGCTCATCAACACAGTAATGACTGTCAAGCTCCTTCTCGGAGATCCCCATCCTCCATCTTGACATGAGAAACATGAGTGTACTTCCTGGAGTTTTGAAGCAATCGAATTTCTATTATGTGAGGGTGAACAGAAAGAGTAACAGCTTGAAGAGGTGCTGCGAAGCGTTAAACGTGCACTGACATGATTATTGTCACTTGATTTCTTCACAGTCTAAAATAGGAAGGAAATGTTAACATGCAGCTCACCATGTGTTGTGCGTCAGGTTTGATCTCTTTGATTTTAATATGTGACTGGATGTGGAAGGTTTTAGTCACCAAATAGTCCAATTGAAGGAGTAATAACAAAAGAAGACAAAGGAGAGCTCCTTCAAGGTTTTAGTGGTGACATAACACCTGTTTCATACTGTAATCGGAGGGCGTAGAAAAGGAGACAGTATCATGTTCTCGGGGATTCAACACATGCGGATTTGGAGACTCCAAATCAGCTTCGACTCCATGGCGTGCGTCATTGCGCAGCGGCGCGTCCAGCCCACAGTGGTTAATAGGAATCTGCTGACAGAGCACAACCAGTTGTTTGTGCTGGCATATGTTTGCGCGGATCAGCAGGTGCTATCTTAGAAAAGAGAGAAAAACGTTAATGGAAGTGGAGGTTTCAACAGCGGCGAACTAAGGGAGAACTCTTTCATCGACGGACTCTTATTTCCAGGATGCGCTGACTGACGCGTGTGTGACATGATCGCGGCGACAGATCAGATCAGGTAAATTTAGTTTCCTCTCTCGTTATGTTTGGTTGATTTTTGCTGTAAAAAAAAATGAAATGACAGTTATATTATCTTATATTTGCTGCGTCTTAAATTTTTGGAGACGTTTAATTTTCTTGGTGCGCCTCTTACCAGAGCAGCGCATCTTTGAAAGGAGCTTTCTGATTAAATAAACTTTGATGTGCAGAAACGGGGTTTTTAGTCATGCAATCTCCAAAATATCTCCAGCTGAAAGTGCATCCATATCTCTAGCAACAAGAATTACGTGTATATGTCTGTTGCATGGAATTCGCTGCACGTCCTTATGTCATTTAATGTCCGAGCTTGTGCACCTGTGCGTAAAACTCTATTTACCTTAATGAAGGTTAAAGGGTTGACAAGCTTATTGCTTGTAGAGAAACCCTAAAATCGTAAATTGAGGACTGCCCCTCCTGGGACTTTTTTTTTTTTTTTTTTTTTTTTTTTAAAAACTCTAGATCTTGTACAATGCATTAATTTATTCCAACTGTGATGCTCAGACAGCAAACTGCCATCTGTAATTGTACTTGGGGGGCAGACAAAGGAAAACGCCAAGAAAATAACTAGAACCTTAAAACCAGGAGACAAATTAAAATGGACCCTCAAGGTTTGATGGTGTCCGGTTTGAATTTACAGCAGCTGGATCCTACAGAAATTTATCAGGGCTTTTCAGTGTGTATTTGAGATATTTTAGGAGACCAGTCCAATCATTTGAATTAAACAGTGAATATCAAAGCTTATGTCTGATTTGGTCAGATTTTACCCAGAAGCTGTGCTTCAAATAAAAACAGTTAGGCTGTAGAGTCAAAAGACAAATGCCCCCAGATATGGAAGATTTTGACTGCCATAACAATCTGTAATTAAAATGTTGCTAATGCTCCATGAAGCCTTATGGTGAGTTTCCCCCCTAATTTCATAATCTATATTTACCATTGAGATAATGTCTGTAATCAGTAGAACAAGTGCAGATTGTGAGGCACACTTAATTGAAGAACATTTTTTTTCTTTTCACTCTTTTGAGCATTAACTGCCAGCTGCCTTTCAGATTCAACTCAGAGTGCAGGTCAACCATCACATGAAAAAGAGGATGAGGGAATTAGATTTACGGAAATAGAGTTGTGAGGAGATAATGAAAAGGGCTCCCTATTATCATCAAAACACCAGAGCTGGAAGCATTTTTCCTCTCCATCATAACTGGACAAAATAGAAGGTTTTTTTTATCCTTTGAAAATGTGAAATAAACTGAAAAAGTTAAGTGGAAGAATTTTTTGTATTTTGCCTCTTATTGATTTAGAGGGTGTCTCTCTATGAATGTGCGTTTGTCCTTCTTTAATTTTGATGCAGATCTTTATATGCAGGGGATCTTAAAAGTGTTCACACAAAAATGAGACGATGACAAATCATTTCAAAACGTTTCACATCTTTGGGGTCACATATGTCCTGTACAATTTGAAAAAATGGAGCCTTGGCATAAATTTCAATCTGGAAGACTGTCTCCAGCCTCACCTGCATCATCCATCCTTCACGTCATGCACCTCAGCTGCAGCACATCACCATCAGTGCACACTTCATTGTAGCCACTCATCGTGCAAGTCCCCCTTTTTATAAGGCCTTCCATCCATGGCTCCATCTGCTCTTTAGCCAAGCTACAACCCACCTCCATCCTCTCAACTCCTTTAGGCCTTGCTTCTCTCTTTGGCCTCCACCACCAGTGCCTGGGGAGGAAGACTTCTCTAATCCTAGTCCTAGGATGTTCATCCAAGCTTATATCAATTCTCAGCATCCATGTTTTCTGTTGGGGTCCGAGCGCCAAGCGCCAAAGAACTTTTACTTATTCATGTTGAATAAAACTTTCTAATTGCTACTTTCTCTCTGTGTGAGTCTCTCCAGGTTGACCTAACAATTCTTTCCAAATTCCTCAGATTTTGAGGTAATTGTTTATCTACAGCTCTGTCTAGGTGACCCCACTGATTTTCAATCAGATATGGTTCTGGACTTTGACTAGACCTTTCCAAAATATTTTCTTCTGATTAAGCCATTCTTTTGCCAATTTGGGTGTTTGCTTAGATCCGCTGTTAGGCTGAAAAATAAAATCCCTCTTCATCGTCACATGTCTGTTAGACAGCTGAAGGTTTTGTGTACAAACTGACTGACATTTTGAACTTTATAATTTTAATTATCTCAAGTAAAACCCCAGTTTTATCTGAAAGTACCCCAAATCATGATGTTGCTACCACCATGTTTCACTGTATTAATAGAGTTCTTTTAGTGATGCTCAGTGTTGCTTTTTGCCAAATAAACCTTTTAGAATTGTAGCCCCAGGATTTCAATTTGATTTCATTTGACAATAATTCATTTTCTTACAAGGTTTTGTAAGATTTTAGACAGACCTTGGATATTTATCTTTGGATGAAACCCTTCTCTTGGCTCCAGACAGATGGACAATGAAGAAGGATGTTGTTACATGTAGTTGACAACCAACTCTTGATGGACATTGCTACACTTCTTTCTGTGTAGCTGGTAGCCTCTTGGCAGCCTCACAAACTGGAATCCATCTTTTCATCAAGTTTGGAAAACATCCAGTTTTATTTATAGGTGACTATCTTCACGGTGGCATGGTTTAAGCATACACCACAATGGATTTTTTCTACTCTTCTCCTGACTCATACCACTGCATAATGCAATTTTTAATCTTAAATATGAGCGGATGTGAGTGGTGTTTATGGTGAACTCTTGGGAGTATGGATCTTACGACTGACTCCATGGGGGCTGTGTTTGCATGCTAATGGATTGTCTATCTGATGGTGTTTTAATTGTGAATTGTATTTGTTGAATACCATCCGGCTGTTTTTATGCATTTCTTCTTTTTAAAAACATATTTCAGCTGTTTCAAGGACTATAGGGGGAAATTAGCATGAGAGCTACAACCTGGTACAGTGCATCTTTCCTTTTGAGGTTAATGTACATTGTACATTGTGCCTGTTTTGAATAAATAAAATCGTAAGTTGTATAAGACCCCTTTGATCCTTTGAAACCTTAAAACTCAAGAAACCATGGCTCTAGTAAAGGATGCAAATAATGAAATGTCAGACAAAAACTGTAATGGATAGAATAACCTTATTTCATGTGGACCAGATTTGCTAGTATTCATTCCAGGGCATGAACAGCTATTCATCAAGGTTATTGTCCCATTTTTGTCTCATTTTCCCTTTAACAGGTTTGTTTGGTATGTGGCTGAAGTGTACAGGGTGTGTGAAATTATTTATCATGGCTTATTTTTATCCCAAGAATGTGGCATGTTGGCAGGGGTGTGAGCACTTTTCAGATATCTCCATGCATATTTGGCTCAGAATCTAAAGAGACAATTTCGACCGTCCCACAGCCCTGAAGAGATTGAACAGAGACAGAACATGGACGAATTGAGATGGTTCAGGTTTGTTTGCAGCACATCATGGCAGCATCTGTGCCACTTTCTGGTCCTCTTCTGCTGGGACCTTGCTTTGACTCACTGGCACAGTGTCATGTGTCTTCATTAATGCAGTCTGATGGCAGAAGTCCTATGGTTCTGTCCAGTTATTTGCTGTCACATTGTTCTATTGTGTCTTAAATCCAACCAGTTTGCCTCTGGCATCTTATACTTTTGATAGGACTGTGGCCAAATGTTACCAGAGGTGAGATCTGTAAGGAGCAGGAGCTCTCAAGCAATCACATACAGCTTTTATTAGTAGCTTGTAAGAGACAGACTTGTTTTCATTTGCTGATATTTCTTGAAATAAATTCATAACTGTTTTGTCTACTGAACATCTAGTTTGCTAATTTTTTTTGCATCACATAGTATATTATTGGATTATATAGCAAAAACAAGTAATTATTTTCAGATTTATCTACAGTGACTTTTGAAAGGGCAAGAAGCACAGTTGGAGATGATAGTGTGAGTCAGAATCTTTAGGATTAACAAGCAGCAAAAATGGTTTTAATCTGAAATTCTTTGATATACAGTATTCTCCACACATATTTGCACTCCTGGTAAAATGTGTAAAATGCCTTAACAACAATTCAATTCATCTGTTTCCGCAGAAGCATAACCTATCACTAAGTTGAGATTATTTAATTCAAAGTAAACTCAAAATTTTTTTTTTTTTTTTTTTTTTTTTAAAAATCAACTTCACATTAAGAAAAACTGTGTTTTATTCAGTTGTTTTTGCCACACTTATTGTCCACCCAGTTGTAAACAGGATGTAACAACAGGGTACAAGCCACTTTTGGCGCAAGCAAGGAACCTGCATCCAGTTTTCTTCTAAATTATCACACAATGTTGCCAAATACAGATAGAGAGAGTGATCTTTGAACCTTATCTTTTTGCAAAATTTCTGTAAATCATCCAGTGTTTTATCAGGATTTTTTTCTTAGGGCTTTTCTTTAAATAGCCTCTTCATATCATGTCCAACACAGCTGGAGTGCTTCTTCCAGCTCAGTGTTTGTCTCATCTGAAAAACAAACAGTTCCAGTTGAATTTTCAGATGTGTTTAACAATTGGGTAAAAAAAATTCCTCCCAAACAACCAGTTGACTTGTGGATAAACCTTTTGTTATTTTCAAGATAGCACTTTTTGAGATTTTTCTTTTGTTTCATACCTCTCTTACCACCCTGCTCCGTTTGTGGTGACAACCTTAAGTCCTCATCTAACCTTGTTCTTTATTGTCAGGTCAAGTCTGAAATCTGTTCTGAATCAGAGCGTTATTCTTTACTGACCTTTGTACACAAACACAAACAGAGCCAAACAGGAAAAGAATTGCATTGATTGGTGTACAAAAGTGTTTTCTTTCAGATAATTGCTCTCATTGTAGATATGGGCAACTTTAGGTAAGCTTTTTCTTGTAGCCATCTCTTCACTTATGAAGATCATCTACTTTGTTTGAAGGGCATGCTCTTCTATCTTTTTCATTTTGAATAGTGGCTAATTGAAATAAGCCTCTGATATTTCATACTTATACAACAGGGAAACAGAAAGTCATGTATTATTAATCAATAGTTTACATACACTCATCAATTTTAAAGAGTAAAGTGGGCACGGCGGTGGTGCAGGGGTAAAGGTGCATGTACCTTTACATACACATGTATGGAGGCCTCAGTTTTCTACATGGCCGTCACGGGGTTCAAGTCCTGGCATGTTGATCTTTTCTGAATGTCTTCCCCCTCTCTCACAACCTACTTTCCTGTCAATTCACTGTCAAATAAAGGTCTCTAGAGCCTTTTTAAAAAAACAATTTGTAAATAAATAATAAAAAAATGTAAACAGTAAAGCATAACATTTTTAAAAAATGACTCCGTTATGTCCTTTGATGAACCTCTCGCCCAATGACCACTGGAGATAGGTACCAGCTCCCCTGCAAGGATAAGTGGGTATAGACAATAGATGAATGGACGACTCAATTATATTTATTTTATAGGAATTGTTAGGGTTGTCATTAAATGTGGCAACTGTGATTTTGTTTAAAATAATTATTTCTTAATACATGTCAGAACCTGGGTTGTTTTGGGGTTTGATTCTTTTGACTCCAGTTTTGATTATTGTTATCCTTTGTTCCTTAGTTTCTTATCTTGATTAGATTAGCCTTGTTTCTGTTTTACTTTGGTTCAGTCTTTTCAAACTTATTCCAGTTTATTTATTCCTTGTCTCTAGATATTCTTTGTTACTGTTAGATTCATTTTCCTAGTTCCCCTGTTTACTTTCCCTCACCCTCTGCTGCCACTCTCTCTCTCCTCAGTCTCCCTTCTGCTCTCTTCCCTCACACCTGCAAACAGTTATCTAATCAGCCCCAGTCTATTGTCTCCTCTTCTGCTCTCACTCCTCGCTGGATCCTCCTGTATTTACCCCTGTCAACTCTGCTTTCTTTTTGCTCCTGAAACCCTGTGTTTTTTGTTTAGCTCTGGCTTCCTGTGTTCCCTGTGTTTTTTGTAAGTTTTTTTGACTTAATTTTTTCGTTAAATTTCCAAAATCCACTTGCCATCTCTGCCTATCTGCATTTGGCTCCTCCCCCACAACCACACATCATGACAATACAGATTTTTTTCTTTCTGGGGAATACATGTGTTAACAATAAATTCTGGATTTGATGGTTGTAATTTTATAGTAATCAGTGTTTGTTTTTGGATTTTCTCACAACTACATGTTTACAGTTGTCACCATCTTTTATTTTATCACACTGACCTCCATTGTTGCTGCTGTGTTAGCGAGGACTGCCAATTCCCACCATACTGTGTATGTTTAAGTTGCAGAGTTGCTAGCTCAGGGTAATAATCATGCAGAGTGATGAACAGCAAACCCATCTGGTGTCCAGAGAAATTCAAGTCAGTTGAAGCCTGACTGGATGCTTCTACCTGCTAATAAAACAGGGATATATAGGTTGCAGTTCGTTGTGAAAATATTCTCATCACACTCAGTATTTTCATACTTTGTCATGTTACAAAATAAACCTCTATGTCAAAGGGCTTCAAATCCAGGCCCAGAGGCCCGGTGTCCTGCAACTTTTAGATGTGTCTCAGCTTCAACACACCTGAGTAAAATAATGAGGTCATTAGCAGGACTCTGGAGTATTGACTGCATAGTGAAGAGGTGATTCAGTCATTTGATTCAGGTGTGTTGTACCAGGGACACATCTAAAAGTTGCAGGACACTGGACCTCGAGGCCTGGATTTGAAGACCTCTACTCTATATGTTATACTAGGACTTTAAGTCATAACTACTCTTTCCTTTTAAAATTGCTCAGGTTTAATCAGAATGGATTAAGAGTAAGTTTTATGTCTTCCTACCAGTTCTCAAATAGGTTTGTACTTTGACTGGACTATTTTACCACATGACAGCACCTTGATCGAAACATTTACATTGTAGTCCCACCTGTGGATTGTTGTCCTGGTTGAAGGTGAACCTCTGCCCCAGACCAAGAATCTCTTGCAGCTTCCGAATAGGTTTTCTTCCAGGACTGTCACTGATGTGGATTATCAAGCATCCAGCTTAAAGCTGCAGTATGCAACTTTTATTAAAAATATGTTTTTTACATATTTGTTAAAACTGTTTAAAAAAAAGAGCTCCTCTGCCTTCTCCCAGTGCTCCCAGTGGTATCTGCAGAAATACACTGCTCAGTCAGAAACAACCAATCAGAGCCAGGAGGAGGGTCTTATCATTTTCAGTCATGCTTGTGTACTCGCTGCTCACACACTCCCCCCTTGCTCTCCGCTACAGCTTATAGCAGAGCCAGGTACAAATAGTCAGGCTAGTTAGCATGGCCACCGATGATGGCAAAAAAACAGTTTTCCTGTTATGGCAAGTTATTTCTCCACCATTAGCATATTGAGCAGTGTGTACACAAGCATGATTGACAGTGCTAAGACCTTTCTCCTGGCTCTGAGTGGTTGTTTCTGACCAGCAAAGGTGCTTTATTGCAGATGGCAATAGTAGCACTTGGAGGAGGTGGAGAAGCTTGATTTTTTTTCCCCACAGATTATCTGTCTCATATCATACTGTCACAACATAGTCACAGTTTTAAAGAATATGTAAAAAGAAAACATTTTTTTAAAAATAAAAGTTACATGCTGCAGCTTTAAGTGCTTAAAAAGAAGACAGTTGGACTTCTTTTTCTGTTCCTTAAAAGTGCTTCACTACTCAACCAAAAGGCTTAATCAAATATAAACATGGGCTGGAAGTATCAGGCTTGAAAGATTTAATCAGAATAATTGCACTAACCGTAATAGCCATATTAGTGACCTTAGCGGCCATATTAGTGTAATCGTTCTGATTAAAACTGATACTTTCAAATCATGTGGAGAGCTTTACCATCTTCAAACAAGAGTATATTTCCAGTTACCTTCTGTTTCTCCGGTATTTTGCTCCAACCATCTCTCCATCAAATCTAACCAGCTTCCCTGTCCCTACTAAAGATTTGCACCAAGATAGCATGATACTGCTACATAGTGTGATACATAATGTGTCACCATGGGGAAAGTGTTTTCAGGTTGTTATCAGTTATTCCATATGGTGTTTTGCATGTAGGGCAAAATGTTTAATTTTTGTTTCATTTGACCAGGGCACCTTCTTTTGCATTCTTTAAACTGGACTTCCTAACATTTTTGAAAGAATTCACCAGTTTTGCAACTCTTATTGTCAAAATGGAGTTATGATATTCTATATTGATGCTTTTTATTCACAGACTAGAACACCTGGATTCATACTGAGATTAAGCTACAAACATGTGGGCTTGAGTTATTTCACTAGTTTTTTATTTATATATCAGATATCAGATTAAAATGGTCTTAATACATATGAGAGCCACACTTTTCAGCTTTCTTTTTCTTTTGCAAAAAAATCTATTTCTCAGTTGGAACAATCTTTGTGTTGATCTGTCTCAAAAAATCCCAACAGAATAATTTAAAGTTTGTGGTTGTAACATGGCAAATTGTGAACAGTTCAGGGGTATGAATATGACTACAAGTTCACATAATCTCTAATGTTTCTCTGATATGCCACCTTGATGTTTTTGAAAAACACAAAATAAAGATAAAAGACCCCAAGTATGTGTCTGATGACATGATTTTGCAAGCCTCTTTTACTCCAAAAAGATCCTGCTTATGATCTGGAAAGATCCATAAAGACTCAATGATAACACAACCACTGACAGACCAGTGACTGAGATGAAACTAGTCCACCACACAGTGATGGGCTCCATTACTTTGTTCCATCCCTCACACATTAGTGATTCTTTTAGAGCTATTTTTTGTTTCAGTGTACTTGTAGATTCTCTCAAGAAATCTTTAACATCTAAAGGAAAAGGAGCTATGAAGCAAAAATTCAGTGAGAAAAGACATGTTAGCTTTACTTTTAAAACACACAGACTGTATTCATTTTCATTTATATACATTACATTTTGCACATTTCATTCTGTAATGTATATTTAGCAACACATTTTACCATGCATTGAGTGACTAATGCATTGCAGAACTGGTAACAGGTTAAACTGTTGGAAGGTGAAAGAAAACTAAGGCTGGGTGGGTTTAAAAAAGTGTGTAATAAGGCACAGGCTGTAGTGTTGGGGGTTGGTGGTGCTGTAAAAGGGAAATTCTTCATCTAACATAATCATAAAATCTCCCTAATTACAGAATTCATTACAAACGGTAAAAGCTGTTTGATGATGCATTGTGATATTAGTACATTTACATGGATGATTTGAAAAAGTAGAAAAAAACTCAGACAAATCATTTACTGCAAATCAAGGCTTTTGTTTTGCAGATCAGAAAAACTAAATTAAAAAAACACATACAGTAGATAATCAACAAGTTTATATTTAAACTTTGTAGCCATTACGACCCAAGATCCCTTTTTTTTGGACACGGAAAAATTTGTGTCACTTTTATTAGTTGTGGAATTATTTGAATATCTAAAGTTTACTGGCATCTCTTAATATTTACTCTGTATTTTACAAACTTTGCTTTTTATGATTGTTTTAGTTAAAGACTTCATGTTATTCAACAAATGAATAAGGGCTTGTCAAGTATCTAATTTAATATGTGTTTAATATATTCAATTTAGGTTCCCTTAATTTAATATGTTGTTGCAGAACTTTTTGCTGCAATCACTGCCAACATATGATCACTATACAATCAAAGCAGTCAACCAGGGCAGTTGTCCATTTTATGTTTACATTTCATTTCCAGTTAACACATGAAAAAAAAGGTGTTTGTTGTGTTAAATTGATTTGTTGTAGTAAAGACAACAGATTACCATATCTATTTTTGGTTTCAGCTAACAAAGTACAATTATATGGAACCTTTTGAAAAGAAAAATTATGTTAAGTCAATGATTCATTTTTTTGAGTGTACTTCACAAGAAAATATGTATTTTCCAGGTTGTTTGCCTTCTCTTCCTGAGCAAACTGTGTTTCCACCTTGCAATTTTCAGATCTTACCAAAGTAATCAATGGAACCAAAGTCAGATCTAATGAAGGAAATAAACCAATGTTTTTTTTTTTTTCTTTTTCTAAGCAATTCTTGAGTTCTTTTAGTTGGTGTATAGGGACATTGTCCAGTTAGGGGAACCACAAAACGTGACACTGGACAATATTTACAACATATTTCACTACAGGATGATTAATTAATTTTCAAACCTAAAGACTAGGGTTAGGTTAGGTGTAGGGTTAGCTTTTGACTACCACATATCAGATCCACCAAAACAGCCCCAATACAACAGCAAAAATAAATAAGAAATACATTTTTTATTGCTCGGTGTGGTATTTTTTCTCTGATAGTTTAATTTCTTTCCTTCTGTTAACTCAAGGCTGAAACAACCAGTTTGTCTCATCAGTCAACTTATATTTTGATGAAATCCAGTCAGGATTTTTATTTATTTTTTTTCGCTGCAGCCCTCTTGGGTTTTCTTCAGTGGAGTCCATTATGGTTCATTATGGACTCCAAACAATTCTAAATGACATATGTTTTACCTTGAAGTTGAGCTTGAATAGTTTTGAGTGGTTTACTCAGTCTTTTTCTCTACCATCTGAACTATTGCTCTAAACAACCTAGGGTTGCATTTTTGTCTTTGGTCTTTGTCCTGGACTGTTGGCTGAAGTCCCATAAACCTTATAGGGGTGACAGTGGTAGGAATTTGTCCTGTAACCAGTGGGTTGCCAGTTTGAACCCCCATTTGTTATGTTTTTGGGGAAGACACTTAACCTGCCTTGCCGGCTGGTGGCGGTCAGAGGGCCCGGTGGTGCTGGTGTATGGCAGCCTCACTTCTAGCAGACTGCCACAGGGCAGCTGTGGTTACATTGTAGTAGCTCACCACCACCAGTGTGTGAAAGGGTGAATGACAGAACAGTGAAGTGCTTTGAGTTCCTCTGGACTTGATGAGCTGCTGATAGTCCAAGAACCGGCATCTATATCAAAACGATGGAGGGTGCATGACCCAGAGCAAGACATGCCAAGTCAAGTTTATTTGTATAGCACATTTCAGCAGCAAGGCAGTTCAAAGTGCTTCACATCATAACAACATCAATCAAATATACAGCAAAATCATCAAAAACATCAAGCAAATATCAATGCATCAAAATCATGAGGATCATCAAACAAATATCATCAAGCAAATATAATTCAGAAGTATTGATCAATGTTCCACCTACTACTAATCAAAGGCAGCTCTTAATAGGTGAGTTTTTAGCCTTGATTTAAAGGAAGAACTCAGTGTTTTGGCTGTTTTGTAGTTTTCTGGAAGTGACTGAATGCTACTTCTCCATGTTTGGTTCTGGTTCTGGGGATGCAGAGTAGACCAGAACCAGAAGATCTGAGTGGTCTGGAAGGTTAATACAATGACAACAGGTCTTTAATGTATTTTGGTGCTAAGCCGTTCAGTGATTTATAAACTAACAGAAGTATTTTTAAGTCTATTCTCTGAGCTACAGAGCAGAGGGACCAAGTGAGGTTGAGGATTTTTGCTACACAGATGTTTCACTTATCAGCATGTTCGATGGTTGGAACTGAAATTAAAGTGGATGGCATAATTTACTTTCCAATTAAGTGGGCTTGTGATTATTTGACCACTTGAGGGCACTTAAAGAGCTTCAAAATCTCATTTTATGGTTGATCCTCAAATACAAACAACAACAACAAAAAAGTGACAATGATACCATGGCAAAAGTAATTTAGCCTTGTCCTGATGCAATGGAATACTATTACTTCCATACTGCATGTACAGCAAATGCGATGTTCCAGAAAATCTCCTTTATATCTTCATGTCTAGACCTGTCTAATCTGTTATTTTTAATTTCAGCATACTTGGCAATATAGAGAAGAGGATGTGCTTTGAAAAAGTTACTGAAGGCATAAGCACGTCTAAGATGTGAAAAAGAAAATTATACAAGTTGGTGTGGCATATGATCCAAACAAACATCGAATTCAGCGTAATTAGGCCTTGTGAATGGGTCAGCTCCTTTCAGGACATATTTCCTTAGAGTTTGGTTCTGTGTTCAAACTAACCTCCTCCTGGTCAGTGAAGTGCAGAATTTGAAAAGTTGAAAAAAAAAAAAAAATCTCTTTAGCAAATATGGACTTCTTCTCCAGTATTTAAGAGAGCTGCAAAGTGTCAATAGTAACTTTGGTCACAAACTGGTGATTTTTATAGAAATAAAACAGGAAAACAGGTCATTTTTTTGAGAAAGTAGCCTATAGTGGTGAGAAATCTGCTCTAACATCTAAACGGGTTCCTTTTGGTTAAATCCTAGAATTCAGAAAAGTCCGTTGAAGTGGACAGGAGAGCAAATAGTCTTAGCAGATAAAATGTTAAAATTAAGAAGTGCGTGCGGCTATGTTAATGACTTTAGTAGAAATGAAGCTTTGCTTCAATGAGCTGAAAGGGTACCAACAAATTGTTCTGTCTCTGTGTGCCTGCATCTATCTCTTGTCAATTGTTGATTTCAAGGACATGTCGATCTAATTGTTTTTTTTTGTTTTTTTTTTCTTTTTTTTTTTAAAGAAAAGATTCTGATTTTTTGCATTCACTATGTTTTGATGGGATGCTCACTCAGTTTTAGTGCCACATTAATCTCTGTGCTGATCCAGCTGCTGTGAGTTATTTAGGTTTTAAATCATAAAGACAGCAGTGGATTTGTACTTTGTGTTTTCAGGCTGCCAGAGTTTGCTTATTGAGGACAATATTTGTAAATAATAAATTGGATTCATGCATCCAAAGAGATTTGTAATAGTCAGACAACAAAAGTAATCAAACCATGTTATGATGGAAAATTATTTTTTTTCTTTTGTTATAGAATTAGTTCCAAGACATACAGTAAATTACATTCAGTAAATGCTGTGCAAAATAAAATGAATCAAAAAACAAAAAACAAAGCAAGCGAATTCAATTTGTGGAGACACTGTAGTGGGACTTCATTTCCCACTTCTCCTAAACCACGTACATAGAAGTCTGATATCTGGGTGCGCTTATTGTAGATATGTATTATTTTTGAACTTTTTATTGATTTATTGGAACCATCCTTTTGCTGGGATGGAATGACTATACAACACGGAACCTTACTGATTTTAAAGAATAAAAAATGGCTGCACAAGTTTCAGTATGGTGTGTATTTTCTTTAATTTGAAAAAGGTAAAAATAGTACAACAGGCTTAAATATGCATGCACATATCCATTAGTAGATGCCAAAGTGTCTTAGTAAATTTCACCATGATTATCTGTAACCATCAACAAACGTCTACCAAAATACTAGATATTTGATTACTTTTACTTGCAGATTTGATAGTTTATTTAAGTTGGTTGGGTTCCTGGCACAGAACCATCTTTAAAGCATAGAACACATTTTAATAGGGCTGAGTTCTATGATTTGAGAAGTTAATTCTAGATGCCAAATGTTAGCTGGTTTTATCAAGTCATCTTCAAGCTTCAAACAAATTTGCAGCTGCTTACGTTAACAAAACAATGATTCCAAGAGAAAAGTCCAGGAGGTGCTTTAAAGGCCCTGCACCCACTGTCATCTATGGAGGTACGAGATGCCGTGGGTTGTTTTACTGACAGTGATGCCAGTGCTTTGCGTAAGTGGTTAGAATAATGAAAATGGAGAACAATCTCCAAACTCTTTTTCTCAGAACAACGACTAGATGTTTGAACTTGGGTGTTCCAAAAGGACAATGATCCAAAAAAACAAAACAAACCTGGCTTTGAAACAGGTAAAGGTGGCAAATGCTAAGCTTTTAAGTCAAAGCTGTTGCAAATTGTTTGACTAAGCTTAAAAACATGATAAGAACAAATTCTGCCAAGAAGGGTGGGTAACTATTCTCCCAGAATTTTACTAAAACCTCTATACTTATACGCTAGACTATAAAAAGCATGTTTGTTTCTTGAAGGTGTTTACACATACTTTAAACTGTATCTATAATATTCACTGTTTGTGGGTTAGAAAATTTCCCTATTAATTTATATTCTTGATTTTAAAAACCATTAAATATGTATGTTGTATAATCAACTCACCCAGAAAAAAAGAACATTTAATACATTTTTGAGATACATTTTTGAAGGGAGGTGCAGGGTAACCCATGAAATCTTTTAGCATTTTTGTCTTGAATATCACTTTACACACATCAATGCAATGTGTTCTTCCAGTGTAAAAACAATGTCAAGATATGGGCAAGCAAAAAACAAAGCAATATCTGGTTTCCTGTGAATTTCTTCTTGTCGTTTTGGGTTGGAGTCTGTGCAATCTGTGCTAGACATCACCAATTGTAACGTGTTTCTTTGCTGAATTGGAGCAGCAGGTTAATCAAAAAATATTTGTCACAGCAAGGCACACATTGCTCTGCAGAGATTAAAAAGTCACAGTTATTTATGCTGCAAAACCAGAGCATATAGTTTTACCCAAATGGAACGCCATCATAATCAATGTAATTAGTCACACCTGTGCCTTCCTAGCTATGAGAGCCTAATGACTGCTTCCAAAATCCTCCCATTTACTAAACAGTGCTCTCCATTAATTGAGTTTTTTTAAGTTTATACTTTTGACCCTGGAACTAATATACCATTTTACCTTTGCTTTGCATGCTACAATATAAAACTGCATAGAAACAGTCTAAATCAAAATGTTTTTTGAAACTGGTTGGCAGGCTCCTCCAGTTGTAAAATGTGAATTTTCTTAGTTTCCTCAAAGTTAGATTTAACTCTGAAACTGTGAAGGCCCAGCTGATGTCAGAATCCTGTCTGTAGACAGTGAAACCTCAGTATGACATTGCAACATTGAGGATTTTCTTGGCCAACAAAAAATCTGATTACCTTTCTATCTGAACAGTTAGTGCATAGTTTTTTTTTTTTTTTTTATGTAAACAAAAAAAATAAATGTCGTGAAATTTGACACACAGGTAGAAGGGTGCTGGATTGAGGATGCAGGTTCAGACTGGGTTAGTGTAAGTAAACATAGTTGTATGCCTCTTATAAATAATATCCACCATCAGAATGTGACTTCTCGTTATACTGGTTTAATCCTGGTTAAAATCTTTCATATTTATAAGGTTTAAATTGTCCAAAAGGGGGCTGTACTGTGGAGCAGTTGGTTGCACTGTTGCCTTGCAGTAAGAAGGTTTTAGGTTTGAATCCCAGCCTGGGCTCTTTCTGCATGGAGTTTAGACTGTAGGAGGAAGCAGGTCTCTTCCCACAATCTCCAACAGGTATAAGTGTGTATGTGTATGGTTGGTTGCACCATGTGCTTCTATGTGGTCATGTGATGGACTGCTGAGCTGTCACCCAACGACCACTGGAGATAGGCATCAGTGCCCCCCTCACCCTGCAAGGACAATTAGGCATAAACAGTCTCTCTCTCTCTCTCTATATATATATATATATATATATATATATATATATATATATATATGAAGATTTGATCATTTTTATGGCAATTTAAACAGATGTCAAATCAGTGACTCTGCTTGACAGATTTGGTAGAAGCTGAAAAACTAAATTTCAAAACATTCAGGCCCAAACTTTGCTCCATCAAACAATCTGGCCCCTCCCAACCTGCATTTCTGTGTTTTTGACATTTCTTCATCCTAACATGTTTTTTTTAAATAGACATTTAAAAACACCTAATTCAAACTTATACAAATTCTAGACATGTGCTTACTTTTTATAATATTCATTTTTATTTGTTTTGTGGTGAAAGCAACAGTGAACCTAAAGGGGAAAATGGTGTCATGGAAGTGCTGCTGTATCATAAACATTAAAGGGTTAATGGTTACTTAGGAGGAATTGACAGTGGGTTAAAATCAGATGGTGTCTGCATATAATAAAGAGAAACCTTAAAATGCAGACATTCAGCAAGTTTAATATGTCCTTCTTCCAGGCAAGATCTTAAGAACAGGAGAGGAAGACCAATTATCTTCTCAGGGATTATCTTCATTTTAAAATAAAGAAATTTCTAAAGTTTAGTAGGTCAGAGGTGTGCAAGGAATAGACCTATTTGGTGTTGGGGGGGTTTGGTTTGGCCCAGTAGCTTAAATGCCACATGCATCTGATGTGACTAATGTAGGATGCCTAGGAAAATAACCTGAAAAGCAATACAGAAGAGAGTATCCAAATAATTAGATAAAGTGACTCAGCTCTGCCTGACATATCATTTTTATATTTGCTTGTGCCCTTTTCAAATCAGCTTAACATCACCCTCCAGACAGCTGACTTTAAAGAACTGTTCCCCATCTTCCCACATTAAAGTGTCCCTTGATCAGTATTACCACTTAGCATAGGGATATAGCAATAAAAGTCTGAAACTTTCTTTTTTTTATGAAGTAAATATTTTCAAATGCTATGAACCATAACCCATACTGCTCCAGTTGATGGAATAATTTTTTTGTCTATTAAACTGTTCCATGTGGTAAAATTTCCTCAAGCAGGTTGATTTATATATCAAAACGTATTTTTGAAAAAAAAAAAAAAAGAAGCAAAATTTGTGAAATATCAAGCCCTGCCACATATTTAAAGTATGCATGTAATTTATGATGTACCCTGTTAAATTATAGTGGAAGTGTATAAAGATTAAGTCTCAAAAATATACAGTGCACTAAATCAACATGACAGTGTAAATTATTTTTTGCCGAGGTATCACCATATCATTTTTGTATTTTCGATTGATCACCCAACGAGCTTTGGCTGAAAGGGCAATACTGATTTGAGTTAAGTGACGGTTGATCAGTGCAGAGTGTGTCTGCATAGTATAGTATAGCAATATAATATCGGGTCATTGCTGCAAGATTTGAAAAACATTTATGTAAATTCTGCGGCAGTGGTGCCTCTGTGCAGTGGGCAGTGGCTTTTAAAAGTGTATGCCAGATTTTTGTGATGTAAAACTAAAAATATTACTATAATTAATCCATTCACAACTTTTCCACATATAATGCAACACTTATCTTTCACAATACAACTCAAAAATAAAGAAATATCTTTGTGGTTGTGAAGCTGTGGATACCCCTGAACCTAAAGCTTGTTACAGTACTTTTTAATGCAATGCAATTTTAGCATTGCATCTTCTTTGACATCAGCATTCAACATCTTTAGTTGACTTTTACCAACTCTACCTTGAAAAAAGTCTCCAAATTTATCAGATTGTGAAGGCATCTCTTGTCTGCAGCCCTCTTCGGGTGATTTCAGAAACAGCATAGCAGTCACTGGTTGGAGATAAGTGAATTCATTAGTGCAGAGTGTCTGCATAGTGTAGCATGAGATAAATAACTAACATTTGGTCATTGCTGCAACATTTGAGAAGCACATATGTAAATTCTGCAGTACTGGCATATATCTGCAGTATAAATTTCAACGAAAAAAAACCCCCATAAACTAAATTGGTGGTAGCCTGCTTGGATATCAAATGGTGTATGACAAAGTGCAAGATGTGTAGAAAGGTGAAGCTGAAGTGTTACATATATATATCTCCATATCTTCCATCCTAGAAGTGCCAGGAAGATATGCAACAGTGTGATGGGGGTTTGAGAAAACTGACCATACCTTTCTGAAGACCCCATACATCAAACCAAAATGTTGATATATGTCATTTTTATATCATAATATATATCATTTATTTCATGTTCATATTTTTCACAGTCTTGTTGGAAAGCTTTGTGTGATTTATATGCATCTGTCAAAAGATCACAAAGTTATTTAAAGGAGATGACGGATCCATTTACAGCTGGTGAAGAAAAAAAAAATACATCGTGTTGTATTCATTACTCTCTGACCTATCAAATCAGTTCACTGAGTTTTTGAGATTGGAGTCACAAACTTTGTTTCACTCTGTACTTTGACAGGAGTTTTGTCTCAACCGCTTACGCATGGATTACTGGGGCTTATGCATGGATTACAGTGGCACAACCAAAAAGTGAAACTAAAAAACAAGGCGAGATGGATTTTACATAACAGTCCCTCTCAAAAAGCTGAGCTTTATGATTATTACTTTTTAGGTTTACACGCATTCATCTTATTATTAATCTATGTTATATAATTTAAAGTTCACAAGCAGCATTACCCATTTCCAAGTATGCATATTCATTTGTAGCCTACTTTTAAAAAAAATGTTGTCAGTAATTGTAGTGGTGTAAGTAGCTGCTCTCCTCTAATGGTGCTGTGTCAGGAACACTGTTGAATTCCCAGAAGTAATTTGCTGTAAATTTACAGAGCTGATTACCTCAGTTGCTGATTCCACCCAGTGTTTCCTTTCCTCTGGTCCTCTGATGAATGGCCCAGGTTTGCATTCAGTGACAAAGCAGTTTTACTTTAAAAAATGATCTGCTCTCTTCTAGCTTCTAAAAATGGTTTCAATCTAAAACCTCAAGTGTACAAAGGCATGATAGACTTGAAAATGCCAGTACTAAAAATGGAAAAGCTATGTGTGAACTGCTGTGTCCCCTCACTGATTGTATTTAAGATGGAAATAGCTGCCAGCTGCTGCTAATTACATTGCTTTATTAACTGATCATCATCTGTGTGACAACCTCTAAAACCAGGAATTTTGCCAGTTTGCTGATCTAGAGCATCTGGGTGAGTGTTAATATAACATCAAGGTGGATCATCAACAATCTCAGGTAAACAACTGATGTTGCCCATCAATCCAGAAAGAGGTGGAACCTTATTTCCAAACTATTTGAAGTCCATCATTCTACAGTAAGAGGACTTTTTTCACAAATGCAAAGTAGTGTGCCAATCTTCTCTGCATGGGATGTCACAGAAAATTCCCTCCAAGATCAGACTCTGTAATGATTAGAGAAACTGATTTTTAAAAAAACCCCTCAGGTGTTGAAAGGAGAAGTCTCTTATGTCTTATTCTTTGAACAGGCCAGACTAGTGTAGATATGTTTAACCATAACAGGAAGCACCATGTTTGAGAAAAACTGGGTAATCAATAGGACAATGATCTCAAACACAATGCCAAATCTATGACAGAATAGGGGGAAAAAAAGAATTGAATTAGGTGTTCCAGTGGTCTAGTCAAAGTCCAGAGTAGACTGAAATGTGGTAGAACCTAAAGAGAACTGTGACGAAACAATTTTCTGCAAATCGTATGAACTGAAGCAACATTGTTAAGTTTCTGTTTCAACATACGCAAATCAAATTATTCAGTCACTAGCAGGTTTGTGTAGAACGTGAATAAATGTTCAGCCATATGATTCAACCCTCCATTCTGGCTAAATTGAAACTATTTTGCGAAGGAGAGTCAGGAAACCTGTTAGAGAGCAAATGCTCTTTTCAGTCCTCATGCAACAGAATATAATTTCTATGATCTTTAGTATAAAACCTTTTAATGTAGGCAGAAAAGTCATATTGGCCATTTGAATAGCTCATCAGGTCATTGCAAAGTGCTGTAATATGACAGGTGAGTCATTCCAGGTGAATAGGAATGATTCAGCCTTTTAATGCCTTACTAAACTGCAAATATCCTGTTAATTTAAAGCTGTCTGCTGGTGCCAAAGTCGATGTTTTGCATTGTAAGAATGAACATTAATGAAATGTCATATTAATGTTTTACATGCAAACCAGAATGTTCAACATGGTGTTAACATGAGCCAAGTCTTTTATGTGTTTTTTTGAATTAGACTATGTATCTAGGCCCACATTATGTTAAATAATTCTGCTAAATTCCCCCAACTTGTACTGCTCCGTAATTGCTCTGATTTGCAGCCCAGATTTTACGGCACTGTTTACACACCAGTGGAAAAAGTCCAGAAAACATATTACATGAACTGAATATTATATGTACCCTTATTTGTGTTTATTTATTTAACATAAATCATTCTCAAGAGGTGACTGCATAACTCTATACTAAAAAGTGAACGTTTCACTATCCAGGAAAAAGGTTTAGAAAGTTGTTTATAATAAAAGGACATAGCAGGCTGTTCAATAGGTTGTGCATTTTATATTTGAGCTGTAAGTTTGTAAACTTGGGTGACAAATAATACTTCAGAGATATAATTTCTCTTGATTTCTTCTAATTACAACCAAACCAGATGAAATGGCAGTCATAAATAACACTCAGACAGTCTTTCTGGAAATAAATAAATAAATGAAAATATTATCCACAAAACAGTTTAAAAGTTATATCTTAATTTATAAAATATATAATTATGTCTGGAATAAAGGTGTTTTTTGTAGCTATAGGTCAGGAGACGGACATATTTAAAACAAAAAGATTTTCTCATATCTCCACAAAAACTGGAAACAAGGAAACTACAATTTGATACTTACTACAACAACCAAAATTTAGATAAAAACACCCCTAAACCACACTAATTAAAATATTTTAACTACTACCTTAAAAGAAGATTTTAAATAATGTCAAATGTATTTATTTTTTAATCTCTTTGTTAAAATTTAAAATTGTATATGATCTGACCTTTATTTGCATAGGAAGTCAATGTGCCTATCCTTCTCCTCGAATAAAATAGTCCCTGTTTGCTTTCATTTTTAAAAGTCTGGCTGCTTCAGTGGAGATGATTGCCAAGGAAGAGAGTTGTTCTGGACTGGTCCAATTCTAACTGTATGTTTTCTTTTCAATATGTAGAACCTGTTGGCCATTGTGCAAATTTGATGACAACCACTGGCTACAAAGATCTTTTTTCTAAATGTCCAGATATTCCTAAAAAACAAATCTAAAGACCAAATATTACAACTATAAAAAAATTGCAAAAATGCAGTCATTACTCTTAAAATTTTAATGGCTAAGTTTGGAAAAACAAGTTATGGCCTCTGGACTTTTAGTTTTATTATTTACACATAATTAATTTACACAACATGCTCATAATTTTTTTTTCTTATTCCTTTTGCAACTGCAGCCCACTCTAAACTGGCAGGGAGGCAGGACAGACAGTTGGGCAAACAACCAAACCTGCACAAATTCATACTTCATGGCGAAATAAAGTCACATATTACCATGCAAACTTTAAATAAGGCCTTGTTGTTTTGAGGCTGCAATGCTTAAAGATTCAGTTTACTTCTATTTTTGACTTGTTTTGCCACAAACACAATAGAGGAACAAGCTGCAGAATTCCTTCTTTATTTTTTTTTTTATTGTTATTATTTTTCATCATCCCTTGTGGGTTAATAAAAAAAGTAAAAAAAAATCAGCCAGATTGTGTTTGTAAGTTTAATATTAATTTCTCATCATTTTCTTTTCATGAAAATCTTTAGTGTGTCTTTAAATCATGTTGATAGAGTTGTGACTGGTTCTAACTGGTGCCACAAAATTTGACAGGTCCCAAAAATCTGTGTTTAGCATAGCTCTAGGTTTAGCTGGTGATCAAACTGTACGAAACAGTGTCAAATGTGTAAGGAATGCTTTTCTGGATAGTTACATATTGCTGTGCATCTTCCCATAATGTTGAAACATAAGGCAGATGCACCATCATATGACAGAGGTATTACATTGCTGTCAGTCCTCCTAATGACTCAGTGCAAAAGTTTTCTTTCTGCTTTACAATATTTTTTTCTTCATTCCAGCCTTCCATCCATATCTGTTGGCTCTCAGCCGTTAAATCCTTCTGGCCTCTGAGGGGTTTTCTTTCAGTTTCTGCTTTTATCTTACTGAAGGTAGAGACTGGGAGCATGGGAATGTGTGCAGCAAGAGCCCTCTCCCAGAAGGGAACCACTTTTATTACTTCCCAGCCAAGTCTTGAGCTCAGTGCCAGTGTTAAAATTGGGGTAAAGTCATTAACGAGGTCATTATGCTGTTGACAGCATGTCCCCGAGGTGAATCATCACTGCTACTTTCTGCTGCGTGATTTTTAAAACCATTGGAGAGACTGTGCTCCATTTTAATGTCTGTGAGAGAAACTAAAGTCATAGAGAAACAGCCGTTACCTTGGAGATATATCTAAGTAGAAAATATTTGCGAAACTTTGGATCTTTAAGATTCAAAATAGGAAATGGAATACAGACCATCTGTAGTGGTAGCGTGTTAGCTAAAGATCTGGTATCACGTCATCTAAATGCAACAAATTATGCAGGTTTCAGTGACAGTCACAATCCTATCCCTGAATCCCAGCCCACACGTCCCTTCAAATAACCGTTCTTTGTGTTTTCTCATTCCAGATAAATTCGACCAGGCATCTTCTCTCCTCTGCAGCCATGGGTCACTCTGTGTCTGGAGGGACAGTGCTGACTATCCTCCTCATTAGCAGGTAAGCCTGCAAATAGATAAGAGAAATATAACCAGTGGGATGAACTGCCACAAAGCTATATTAAGAGCCAGGGAGCATAATCAAGTCATGTCAGATTGTTATTTGGTACAATGCCAAAAATTGTTATGCAAAGAGCTCAGGAGGAGATAGAGGCGTACTCGTGTGGTTCCATTTTCCTGTGAACCATCAGTACTCAGTAATGACTCCTCATGCATCAGGCAAGAAGAAGCTTTGAAATTCCACTGCTACGTTTATGACACTGCTGAGCAGAACTGATGAGGAAGGATCCAGCACTACACGCATCTATCACTGCATACAATTGGGGTTATAATCCCTGCTGAGGTCATAAGGAGAGAGTGATTGGATGTTTTGGTGCACATTTGCCTGCCACTGTGAGGAGATGCCTCTCCTTTCTGCATTGTATTTTCAAAGCACAGAGTGCACCTTCCACACTGTAGATAAGGCAAGCCATCTGGTTCTCAGTGAATCCAGTTATAAGATCTTCCCTGTATAGTGCAGCCGTTCTTTGCACAATCAAATGCGGTATTACAGGGCTGCAGCAGATTTTGTGCCGCACAAACATGTCATCAAATATTGTGTTCATGTGAATTCTTTAGAGATGTGATTAATTAATTTTGTATGTGTGTCAGCTGACAAGGAGAAGTAGAGATACCAAAGAGCTTATGAGTCTTCAGGAGCCCATCTGGTTTCTGATTTCTGAGACCTGATTTTAGATCCTATCTGGACTGCGCTTTCATTCTGGTCAGGTTCTGACTGTGTCCTTCAATTATTTGTAACATTGATGCTAATACTTTGCATGATCCACTTTAGCTAATAGGACAACACTTCTCTATAACATTTGACAAGGTTGGAGGAAATAGACAAAGATATTTGACTATGATTTTCTGCATAAACTGTCTAAATAGTCCTTATTCCTGAGTCATACCTTGTTCTCTCTTCTCTTGAGTTCACCACAAATATTTTCTATAATTTTTAGGTCTGGGGAGTGGAGACCGTCATGGCCATTGAAGAAGGTTTATTTTGTGTCAGGTGAAAAGTGTTTGTCTAGATTTGGCCATTTCTTTTGGATCATTATCCTTCTGAAAGACTCAGTGATGACCAATTTTCAGTTTCTTTCCATTTTTTGGATTTTTGTTTAAATATCCCTGGTATTTCTAGTCCAATATGCCATCCATGGGAACAAAGTTCCCAGGGACTTTGGCCCACAGCACCACATGTCCTCCATTGTATCCATAACAGTGGAAAAGCACTTTATCACACATGCATCCATGGAAATCTGCACACCTTTACAGTTGTTATTGTAGAACAGAAAATATTATTCTCTGGCTTACAACCCAGACAACCAGCTGACATGTTGACAGCATCTAATGGTTGTTGTAAAGAATTTTTGACCCGAAGATACTACCCTATGTTCAATGAAATTTGGTGATTTTCCTTTTATGTCTCTTACAAATTCCAGTCAAGACCAGTCTGGGCTGTTATCAAACCAGGTTTTTTTTTTTTTCTCTGACTGATGGTTGTTTTTTGTGTTAATTACAAAATACTTCATTTATATTTGTTTTAGGGATAAAATATGTACTAATATGTGCAGCTTTAACCATTTTATTAAAAAACAAACAATTCATATTTATCTCTCCTCTGAATAAATCTACCTTTCCAGTCATACTGACCAATCTTTACAATACAGCCACATTCACACTTACAAACACACATATTTATACATCAATACGCAGATCAGCTGGCAACTTGGGTTTAAATGCCTTGCTTGGGGCCACTTCAACATGTGGAAGATGGAATCAAACCAACAACCTTCCAATTGCAAGATAACTACTCTACCTCTGAAACTCAGTGTGGATGGGGTGACCACTGGGCTTAAATGTCCTACATCCTTGAATCAAGTTAGCTATTTGTATTGTTGCATAACAGAAAACAAATTAATGGAATTTTTATAGATGTAAGTGCAGTAATATTCATAATTAACATCCTGTTTTCAAATAACTGGATTTGTTTTGTGAAATGTATTAGCAGTTTTTAGTTGTTTTGTCCCTAATACATTACATTTTAAGTTCCCTCATAACCACAAAAAAATTAATTATTTACTAAATATGGTTTTTGTCTCAGAGGAACTGTTCAACAGGACTTAATAAATGCATTCATCAAAAGTAAAATAAAATATTAAGTAAACAAGTTAGTTATGCACAGTGGTGGATTGGTGTAAGGAGAGGTTGGTATACTTTTCATTTCTGACCCAGTTTTATTTTTATGCAGCTGGTCTAAAGAAAGAGAAGAAGAAGAAGAAAAAAAAACAAAAAACAAAAAACAGCCAATGATATAAATAGTTCCATGTTAGACAGCTCTGGTGCAAATCACCCGATGCTGACTGAAAAATAAGTAAATAACTAGGAAATATGTTAAATATGATTTAATCTAAAGAAGTACTAATCGAATGCAGAGAAAGCTATAATATTTTAACAGTTTGTTTATAGGTAGTTTTAATCATACATTCAGCCATAACCGACCTTTTGAGGACATTCACTATGTTGATGTGGCCTGAAATGAAAAGGAATTTGTCACCCCTGTTTTAGGACGAGCTCATCCAGCCTATGAAGGAACCCCATTCAGCCACTTGCATTTAGAATATTATTCTCTTGGTCACAAGTCACATGACTATAGGTTAGAGTTGGAACACAGATGCAAAATTATAACTCTTTCTTCACTATGAGAGACCATGGCTGATCACGTTATTATAGATGAGACCTTATTCCATCACTTGTGGAAAATACAGCAAGATGCTTGAGCTCCTCCGCTTGAGGCCGAAACCCAGAGGCAGTGATTCACTTTTTACCAGTTGATAACCATTGCTGAGGTGATGATCTTCACTGGGCTGTGAACAACTCCAGTGTACACTAAAGGCCATGGCTTGAAGATGCCAACAGAACCACATCATCTGCTGGAAAGCAAAGAAGAGACCTTCAGGTTCCTAAACCAGACATCCAGCTCTCTATGACTAAGCCTAGAGATCTTTTCCACAAACAAGGTTGGTGACAAAGGGCCAACCTGGTGGAATCAAACCAGTACTGGGAACAGGCTGAAATTTGTGCTGAAAGTGAAGGCACAAATATTGCTTTTATATTGAAGCATATAGCTCTTTGACAGCAACTAAGTTACTCCTCACACTTGCAGCACCACCTCCATAAGTCACTTTTATCCCAGTCCTATGTGAGACATGCAAGAAGTCTGCCAAGCTAGCAGCTCAACAATGTCCTTCCTTTAGTTCATTCAAAAGTCTTTTCACAGTCACTACAAATTCCTCCCAGTTAGTTTTTACTTCCTGAACTATAGAAGCTGCAGACCTTCTGGCTCATGATCCAAATGCACACACTCAGATCTAAGGAGAATTCAGAGAGACCAGTTAACCCTAACAGTCAGGTTTTTGGACTGTGGAAAGAAGCTGGAGTACCCAGTGAGAACCCACAAATGCACTGGGAGCATATGCAAACTCCATGTAGAAAGACCCCATGCTGGCATTTGAACCCAGGATCTTCTTGCTGCAAGGCAACAGAGCTGCCAACTGTTCCACCATGCAGGCCCTGATTCATTCCTTTAGTGCCATCTCCATTCCCATTGGAGGAGATTGAACTCCTCCAATGGTCAACTTGCAGTATGAACAAGTTGAAAGTTGCCAGCTGCAAAAATGCAGGGATGTCACTTCAGCCTCTTCCAGAGAATATTAGCAGACCACATTGGTGCTCAGCTCTGAAGCTTCAATAGCTTTACTGTGATCAAAAGAGAGCACTACACTTCGTCAAGAGAATTTAAATGCAGCACAACTTGAGCAGAGAAAACAAAAGTGACACTGAAGAAGCGAAGAACACCCTGACTGAAAAGCAAGCAAATTCAAACATTATAGATTTAAAGCTGCAGTAAT
Source organism: Anableps anableps (assembly GCA_014839685.1). NCBI lineage: Eukaryota > Metazoa > Chordata > Actinopteri > Cyprinodontiformes > Anablepidae > Anableps > Anableps anableps. The sequence goes on along the minus strand of CM026076.1, from coordinate 5,776,321 downwards.
GTAAAGCATATATGGCCATGGCATGAAATGTGTGGAATGAATTATGTTTTCCTTTCATGTTTAGGATGCAGGGTACCACAGATTGAGTTTAATATCCTGAAGGATCATTACCTGATGCTTCACTGTCAATCAGGCCTGAGATTCTTTCATCTGCTCTTGTTTTCACTGAGAAACACTCAAGATTATTCTATCCCAGAGAACAAAGAACAAACAACAAAACTGTAGACGACAGGTAAACAATCACATCTCAAGAAGATAAATAAAGTCTACGTTATATGAAGTCATATGAAGTCAGACTTAGCTTTGACTTATTAGAAAACGTTAAAAGATTCTTCATTTAATGCAATAAGATAATGGTGAAGGGAAACACTGATGCTTTAATATAAAATGTTTTCAGAATAATGTCTGTAAAAAAAACTACTATTGTAATTATAGATCAAACTAAAGTTTTATTTCAAAGTTTAAGCATGAATTTAAAAAGTCATGAAGTGAGTCAAATTTATGAAAGAAAATAGCATCAGAAATGTTTCCATTAGCGATAAATCTAATTGGTCCACTGGGCCTAAAAAAACAGCACAAATCCTATGATTGCTTTTAAAAAGAGGCACATTTTTGTCCCCACTGTGACTCCACATGTCCCCTGAAGGAGCGTGCTTACCAAGCAGTTCAGTTTATTTGGGGTGTTGTTGGTTTTTTGTTGTTTGCATTGGTTAAATGCTTGCAACCCTGCTTTCTGCATGGTAATATTGAGCCAGATGGAGAACTACGTGGGCCGATGTTCCAAACCTTAATCTGATGGCTTTTTGAGCTCATTCAGTTCCAATTTTGTTGTAATCTGGCACTATATAATAAATAAAAAAAAAAATCAATAACAGTTTTTATAGACAAATTTATCCAAGCCTGTGTGTCACAATAGGTGTGATGAAACACATAATCTGCTGTTCATCCAAAACAGCCTGGATATAAAAAGAACATTTCCTCCAATAAAGAGCATAAATTAAACTTTAAATGCATTTTCAAAAACATTTCAACTGCTGCTAATGTATTCTTTTCATCATGAGAGTTCGAGCCAATCTGTAAAGATAAATAAGTATAAATATTACCTTAATTTCCCCAGGGCCAATTAAGGTATTCGTTGCACAGGCTCTCATAACCCAAGCACCGGAAACATGTGAAACATGCCAGATTTTTTTATGTTGTAGACCAGAGGTTTGTCCTCCATGTTTTACATGTTTCACTGCTTCCACACACCTGATTTAAATAAATGGGTGATCAACAACTTTCTTGATGGCTGAGGAGCCAATGCAAACATTTGATTCAGGCATGGTGTTGTTTTTGAAGATCTGCAATGTTGTTTTTGTGCCAAACATACCTTGTAGAAAATATATTTTCAAACTGTAGCAAAAAGGTTTAAGTTTAGTTTCATCTGACATTCTCCCATTAAGTTTTAGGACATTTTAGATGGATGTTTTCTTTGAATTAAAAAGCTAAATTGCCTGCTTAACATGTCAGGAAACATTGCAAAGGCCTGGTCATTAACCATTCATTGTATTCAGGTGTGTTGGGGCAGCTTGCAGGACAGTAGCACTCAAGGACTGGAGTTACAGATCCCAGCTGTAAAGAATAGTTTAGGTAAGATAGTTTAGAAAACTTTGTTGCATCATTTTCTTCTTAACACTAAAAAAGAAGTCATGTCAGCTGTTCAAATTGTACTTATGTATTATGTGGAGATGGTGTGGATTCTAAGAATATTTAAACGGGGAGGCATTGTCACCTGAGTTTCTGGTGAGTCGTAAATTTGACATTCGAATTCACCAAGCGTTTTATCACAATGGTTCTAAAGGGTGTTCCTCAAGTGAACTGATTTAGACAAGTTAATGCTCCAGGGCTCTTGCTGATGTCACATCACTGATTCTTAAAAGAAGATAACATCACTGAAGTTGGACATGATGCCAGGGCCTATTTAAAGCTTGAGAGGAAGGCAACACACAGCCTTAATACTAACTTCAGTCTCCATGCTAAACATTTTAAAAAATGCAACCACAGCTTTTCCAGTTTCAGAATGTACCAGTGGAGCTGTTGCTATCTAAAACTCCAATCATACAGATACTATCTAATGTTTTTCACCTACAAAATGTAAACTGTCAAAAAATACTAATGGGCAATTAAGTTTAGATTTCAACTGCAGGATTCACAAATTTTAAACCTTTTTAAGAGTCCCTGCTAATTCTACTTTGTGCGTATTTGTGGGTCAATGGCATACAGCAGCAAGATGAGAAAGAACTGAGCTAATCAGCTTCCATTAATAAACAATATTGCATGTTGTAACTTGAGACAGATTTCCACTTAGATTCTGAAGTGACGATGGAAAGTGACAGTGATGATGATTACTTTATGAGCTTAAAGTCATACTTATCTGTTTATACTGCTGTTTGATTTTTTTTTTTATTTATTTATTTATTTTCCATCTGACTGGTTTTCACAGTCCTCTTCACAAACTGCTTCCATGTGTTTCATTGTTGTTAAATTTCCCTGGAATCCTTGAACTCAATATTCTTTCTATAAATGACAAACCTTATGAAAAGCAAGTTTGACTAATTTTAAATAAAAAAAAAAAGTCTGATTTGTGGCTTTAAATGTCTTCACACATATGTTGCTGTATGAGATCAAGAACTGTTTTCTCTCTTTTTGATAAAGGCTTGATGGAGCTCCAAGTACGGTTGCAGGTTTTCACTTGGTTGAGCACAGCACTGTGTTTTGAGATGTGGTTTTGATTTAGGCTCTGGAGGGGAATATTACTGGCTTGTCTCAACTCAGCTTTCTGACTGTTTTGGAATCAGATCAACAGAGATGATCAAAACTTTCTTGACAGCTAAATAATGAGGAGGGTGGCATTTTTGCAACGCTAACCAAAGTTTAGTATTACATTGACAATCTTTTGTTTTTAAACTAAAAACCTTTCTTTCTTAAGTGAGTTTAATTCTTTCTCCTGGTCTGTGGAGTTTGTGATGTTGAATATGTTTTTAAAATATAAAAGTGGCTTTTATATTTTTGTGACTTTTGCCCTTTCAATGTTTTGTTTTCCTTCCTCTTTACACTTGGTAAAAAGATTTTCCTTAGCTGACGGTCCTTTGTCAGTTTTCAGGTTCGGGATAATATTTTGTCTCACTCTTTCAGTTTGGTCTTCTGAAATGCTTATTTTGTATGCAGTTCTGCTTGTTTGTGACTTATATTTACTGCTATTCCCAATGATCGCATTTATTAAAGTAATTATATTTCACAGTCATTTACCTCCAGCATGTAAAGCTTCATTAGTTTGCCAAAAGAATTGATTTTGTTTGCAGTTTTTAACATTTGCCCATATTAGAACCACAAACCTCAATGTATTTTCTTGAGATTTGTTAGAAAAAAGTAGTGCATAATTGTGAAAAAAATTTTTATTTTCCTTTTATATATGTGTAGAAATAAAACTTTTTAAAGTTGTAGCATGCATCTTTTTTGAGCCTCACCAAATAAATACTTTTTATATTGTTACAGGTGCAAGCTTTTTAGGGTATGTGTCTACCAGCTTTTCACATCTAGAGACATATTGTTTTGCCAGTTCATCTTTACCAAATAGCCTTTTAAAGCATAGATATGCTTGGAAGTTGTTTTATAAACTAACCCTGCTTAAAAAGTCCCTCCGTGAGCTATCTGCTGTGTTCCTTTATCCTAATGATGCTGTTTGTTCTCTCTTAAACCTCTGGGGCCTTCACAGAACAACTGTATTTACACTGAGATTAAATTAAACACTAGCAGACTCTATTTACTAATTAGGTGACCTCTAAGGACAATTGGTTGAGCAAAATTGTATTTGAAGTAAATCAACGTACAAAGGGCTAAAGACACATTCCTGCCACACCTTTTACATTTTTAAAAAATAGATTGAAAATTATGTTTCATTTTCCGTCAGCTTCACATTTATTCTCTACTTCAGTTTGTTCTATAAAATCCCAGTAAAATACATAAAATTTTATGGTGGTGGTGTGACAAAATGTGAAAAACTTCAAAGGGCCTAAATACTTTTGCAAACCCCTGCATGTATGTGTCCTCAGCGCCACATGAGACGCAGCTATCAAGCTATCTCTGTCAGACTTTCTCCACTGTTTCCCTTTGCACAGTGCTTTATCACAGCGCTCCTGTCAGTCACGCCTTGGGTATGAATTTTTTTTCTACAAACCACATTCATCTGAAGTTCTCAATGAGAAGGATGCACATCAGAGCCTTCATCCTCATCATGCTGAGTTGCAGCTTGCTTTCACTCCCATCACCTGGGACAAGTAGAATCATTTGTAAAACTGCCACCACTAGGATTTCTTCATCTATATAAAACTGCATTTTGTTAGCTATTTCCCCATAGAAACTTTGAAAGGGCAACCATAGCTAGTGGTAGATATAGCTATAGATATAAAGACAGGGACAGCTTTGAATAGCAGCATTCAGATTATAAACGTGTGGGTTTTGTTGGCGGAGCTGTGATCGCACTTGTAATTGCTCTGCCTTGCCTATTATTCCCCTCTGAGTGGCGGTGTTCCGTTAATCCCAGCATTCCCTGGAATTTCATTCTTGGTGAGCAATTTAGCATTTTATCATTGAAATTCAGAAGTAAAACCAACTGCTGATTGAGATTTATTGTGGTCGGATTAAAACTGAACTAAAACAACTAAAGCTGCAAACTGAGACCTTTTAAAAGCATTGCGCTTATATGTGCCTGTTTCACCTGCTTAATAGAACTGAGGGAAAAGTGATTTTAGTTTTGTTGGCCCTGCTGTGCAGAATCAAGCTAGTTGCTTACTTAAAGTGTTCCCTCATTCAAAGCAATCCATAATTATCTATTTTACAGATAGATCAGAGTGGTGGTATTCATTTTTATATACAAAGTTGAAACTTGTGAAAATAAACACTTAGGCATAAATGGATGACGCAATAGGAAGCCAAGAAAGATATGATAGTTGTCTCTACCTTGAATTTTTAGCTCATACAATATAAAGAGATTTGTCCAGTGAAGAGGAAGAAGTCACGAGAAATGTTGTCTAAACAGTAATAGCTTGAAGACCTTAAAGATCTGAAATGTACCCTCATTCAGGTATTTCTGCTCTGGTTCAGATTAACACAATTACTGTGATACACTGTTTTCAGAGATTGATGGAAACCATAACTGGCAGAGTTGTGTTGTAGTTGAGACCTTAAAGAGGTATAGTATATGAAATTAATACTGACTTCTAAGACAAAGTAAACACTCTCTGATCACTTTTTAGGTACACCTTGCTATTACCAGGTGAGAACTCCTCTTCCCTTTTGAAATGCTTTGCTTCTTTTTGTCAAAGATTCAAGAAGGGCCCATCTTAACACGATAGCATCATGCAGTTGATACAGATCTGTCATTTGCACATTCATTCTCTTGTTCCATGATATCCCAAAGGTGCTCTGTTGGACTGAGTTCTGGTGACAGTGAAGACCACTGGGGTACATTTGAACGTCAGAAAACCAGTTTGAGATGATTTGATCGTTGTGAGTTGGTACTAAGGGCTCCATAGTGTGTCAAGAAAATATCTCCCACATCATGAAACCACCATCGCCACCAGCCTAAACTGCTAATAGAAGGCGGGGTGGATCCATGCAGATTCTGACACCACTGTCATTTTTCTAATCTGCTATTGTCTAACTTCGGTGAACCAGTGTGAATTGTAACCTCATTTTCCTTCTCTCAGCTGAGTGGCTCCTGGTGTGATCCTTTGCTATTGCAGCACTTCTGCGTCAGTATTTAACGTGTTTTGGGTTCAGTGATGGCTTTTCATTTAACTAGGTTGAAATAAGAGATCATTTGAGCTACTGTTAACTTTCTATTATCTGGAACCAGGCATCTCATTTTCTTCTGACCCTAGAAATAAATAAGCTGTTTTCATCCACATAGCAAGTCATTTTGTTGATATTTTTTTTTCTTTTTCTGACCCTTCTTTGTTAACTTGAGAAGATGGTTATGTGTGTGAAAATCCCAGTCGAGCAGCATTTTCTGAGATATCAGATGCCAAAATGCTTTGAATTGCTGCCATGTGATTGGTTGAGTTGTGCCTTTTTAAGATGTCCTGTCAGTGTACATGAATTAGATTTGTAAATCCTGTCCTTAGGATCCCATTGGATAATTTAAATACAAAATTGAATTTTGGATGCATTATTATCAGCAGAACTAAATAATCTGTAAAAGTTTAATGTATCAAAAAATATTTTTTACCCAATTTTACTGTATCTAATGCTTACAAATTCTTATCCTAAAATACAAATCTGACTAAATTCATGCCTGTTCATATTTTTTTTAGTATGATTCTTCTAAAAGTATTTAAAGTTGTTGCATTTATGTTTATGATTTTAAATACTATTAAACCTCCCCCTGACTGTATCAAATGATGCTAGCAGAGAAGCAGAGTGTACCCTGGATGGACAGTGGGTTTTCATGAGGCTAACATAGAGAGAAAGATAGAGACAAGGCATGCTTGCACGCTTACCCAAAGACAAATAATAAACCAATTAATTGAACAAGGAGGTCTTTTGACCGTGAAAGTAAACCAGAACACCTAATCCCCACTTTGTTAACAATTAGAGACTTGTTTCAGCTTCATGAAAAGGGTATTAATCGAGTCTGTCCTGTTTGTAGGGGTTGTGGTACCAAATGATCTCCTTGAGCGGGGATACAGAACCCATGCTCATTCTTTGAGCATAACTGTAAACATATTCACATAAATTAATGTCTGGCAGCCAGTGGAAGTTTATGAATAATGGAGACGTGCGTCCTTGGCAGGGTCAAACATCAAGCATTGTAATATTCTCTGTCATGTAAGGATTTCACTCTGCATGGCGGGAGACATGCTGAAAGTTCAAAGCATTAGTTTTACAGAGAGAAATGATCATAGCCTGAACAAATGGCTGAGTGGCATACAAAGTCAGAAATGCCCCGATAAGAAAGTCTTAGGTGAAGTTGGTGGTCCTGCATCCGGATCTCTTTTAGACTGGGAAGACCTCTGAATTTGAGCATTTTTTGCATGGCAGAAGAAATGAATAACCTTGTGAGCAAATGACCAGGACCAAGAATATGGTGTTCATTTATCCATCTGGACACCTCTTTGACAAGGGAATCATCTAAGTTGGTAGGTTTGCATAAAGGTCCAGGAAGGAGGAGGTGATATATATATTGCAAGGAAATAGGGTCCCAGCACTGTGTACAGAGGAATCCCTGGTTAGTGGCAAAATAATGCAGATATTTGCTGACACCATGACACCTTACAAAATGATTCAGTCAGCAATGCTTGAAATATCCAAGTCAGAGAGTGTAGACATGGATTATCATGTCAAAGAGGTTAAATAAGAGGAAAACTGTGGCCAGTACTGCAGCTCTGTCTGCCGCAGGGACTCTGACACAGAGCTCACAGCCATCTCAGTGGAGTACCCACTGGTAATGCCAGACTGATGTGGATCAGCCAGATTTATTTGGCTGTTCAGGGAGTTGTGTGCTAGAAAAATGTCTCATTCAAGGAAGTCAAGCAGATGTACATTTCTGAACAATGTAAGATGCAGATATAATATCCAAATAAATGATAATATTAGATTATTAGGCATATCAGGTGTATCAAGCCAGTGCTCACAGTGAAGGAAATCCAGAGTTGCTTTTTGTAAAAAGAAGAAAAATCATGTGAAGAATAAGAAATATAAATGAAAGACTGCTGAAACGTCACCATTAAAATGATATTTTAGTGGTTTTTTTGTTGGGTTTTTTATTTATTTATTTATTTATTTATTTTTTTACCTCGGATGATGTGAGTACATTGCTTGCATATCATTTGTGCCCATAAATAAAACTAAAGTTGCACAATATATTGAATGGCAATAATCATTACAATACTCTAATAATGACTCCTTGGATATAAGTTTTAGGGGTTGCCACAGTGTTTAAACGTAAACAAACATGAGTAATACAGTTATACAGGGCTTGGATTGATGATATTGGTTAGTCTGGTGACTCGTATAAGATTTTAAAGATCCCACAGGTTTTTTGACGAACACCAGAACAGCTGAATTAATTTACCTCCTTATACTGAATGAATGCTGCCTGGAAATATCAAGTAATTTTAAATAAAACTTTGGCTCCTGTTGCACAAAGAATCTTTAAGGAATATTTTGTTTTTGGGATATACTTTGAAATTATTATCATTTCCTGTTAAATGTTGCAATGACTTTTTGGAAAAATGACAAAAACTCTTCATATTATGATGAAATATATTTAATGCCTGAAAGAAAAAGTAGGCATACTAATAAGACTAATCTGTTATAATGAGCTGCATGGTGGAACAGTTAGTAGTGCTGAAGACTGGCGCATGAAGGTCCTTGAAGGTTCCAGGCCGGTTCAAATCACGGCCTAGAAATTGCATGTTCTCCCCTTGAATGTGTGGTTCCTCTCCTGGTACTCCAGCTTTCTAACCCCGAGACCAAAAACATGAGATAATGGATGGATGGATTGGAAAATAAAGTGTTAGAATAGAATAGTTCTCATGACGTATTGTGCATTGGAGTAAATAAGAATATTATCAAGAACTTGGTTTATGTCAGTATTAAAATGTTAAACTCATATAGATTAATTGAAGAGTGATCAATTTCAAGATTTTTTTGCATTTAAATTTGTATGATTGTGGCTTATAGCGAATGAAAAACATTGTTTTTAATTTCTCTGAAAATTAAATATTGCAAAAACATTTTTTTTAAACATAATGTTATGTTATTGTTGACACAGTTATGGTGACTTGACAGTTGTTTAGCAGAGTAGCATTTAATCATTGAAAATAACAAAAATAAAACACTCAAAAATGTTCTCTTTATGTATCTGTATATGAGTTTCAGTTTTTGAATTGTTGTACATAAGTTAACTTCTTAACAATATTCTTATTTATTTAGATGCACTTGTATGTCCCTGTTTCTTTGAATACTAGCTGACCTATGAATGAAACAGCAAAAATATTTATAAAATAGATATTAAGTCAGAAAGTTACAAGGTTTTCCTAGATGCTGTGATAAAAATTTTTTTCATTCTTTTATAATTGATCCTGAAAGTCACCACATAACTAGTCTAAATGCTTAAGGAAGGGGGGTTGTTGGTGGTGGTCTTATAATCATGTTACAATGTTATTCCCTCATGCAAAACATACCTGGACATACCCGTCACTTTGATTCTTTCATGCATGTTTGAAAAATCCTTGAATTTCCCCTGGCAGCCATTTGGGGGTGCAAAGACATCTGCTCTCACAAAGCACCGCCTATTTCCACAAAACAACTCCTTGGGGTTGCATTCCCCAAGTCGAGCCCCACAGAGTACCCCTCCACTCAGCTCTTCCAGACTAGCGGCAGCAGCAATTAGCAAACACCTGGCAGAACTGCAAGTCCGCTGAGCTCATCATAGCAACTACTTCTCAGTCCTACGCTCCTAAGAACAGTTTAAACGGCATAATGGAGAACCATTGTCCTGATGACGTACTAAAGGAAAAAGCAGAAGCTTCTTAAAGAGACAGAGGCCCAATTTTTGCTATGTTTGATATATACAGCATTTTTATGACAACTGAAGGTTACTTGATAGTGCCATTTTATGGTACAAATGTTCCTGGAAAATACATAATACTACCCTTTAACCAATGAGTACCCACTATATAACTAAAAAGCTACAACTCTGTATTGGTCTTAGCTTTCTTCTAATTTAGATAAGAAATTAAATTTCCACATACAAAATTGAAGTTCTAGGCCTATACTGAATGTACAGTGCATGTAAAGCTCCAAGGATCATCTTACAATACAGTGCAACAAGGCTGGTACCACTGATAATGTCCCTCTAACCTTTGATAAAGCTTTGTAGTATCTTTTAATTAATATGAAGCAGATATCATATTTTAGCCTTCCTTTGAGGTCCTAAATCAGAGATTGTGTCAGAGAAGATTTAATAAAGAAGCACATTTTCATGATCACAGAGTTTCACTTTATTTCTCCCTCAAAAACAGAACTGTTCTCAAGGTTAAAAACCACAAGAAATCCAGTGCTTTGGTTCTGTTTGACACTAAACCTTTGCAGCCTTTATTTCCAGATGATCTTAGGATAACAGCCAAGATCCCTTGTGTAAATAAATCACTAACTGATGGCGCAAAGAGTTTAAGCAGACAAACCTACAACAGAACTGTCTGAGTTCCTTAATTATACAATGTTTAAATATTCTGGTTGGTGTTACTAAATGTACAGTACTTAGTCTTACATGAAAAAGTAATCATCATAAACTCAGCACTATAACCAAACTTGTCTTCATCCTGTTACTTTTCATGTTCTTATCATGTTCACTATTTGATATAAGTAAAGTATTCACTTTGGATGTATTTAGGCTGCATTTTCTAAACTATAAAATCATGAAAGAGCTGATGAAACTCTCTATGTAAAAGAATTTTAAATGTTTCAGTCCATCAGACCATAGAACATGTCTTCAAAATATAAATTATTTGTCCCTGATTGTTTTGACTAACTGCAGTCTGGATTTTTATGTTGCTTTTTATGTTTTTATGATGTTAATAATGTGTCTCAATTTAACTTAAATATAAGGCGATTAATTTGGATTACCCTATCACAACTGTCTCCAAGTCCAGTCCTTAAGAGCTACTGTACTGCAGCTTTTAGATGCATTCCTGTTCCGACACAGCTGAATCAGATGGTTGAACTACCACTTTAGCGTTGCATCAAGTTTGGCATTACTATATCATTACTATTGATATGGTAATGAGCCAAAGCTGCAGGTCATCAGCTCTCGAGGACTGGACTTGAAGACCACTGCTCTATCAGAAGCTTACACAACCATTACATAATTTTTGCTTTCTTAAATCGTTCAAAGCCATAGCTATCTTAGTATATATATATATATATATATATATATATATATATATATATATATATATATAGGTCTGAATTTGGAGAAAGTCATGAAAAAATTCTATCTGTGTTGTGGCATTTAATCTGTCAGGACAAGCGTGAATAGGCAATGGATGGATGGTTTTCAATGCCTTATTAAAAGCTAAGTTTCAAGGACTGTACTCTGAACAATGTACCTATTTGCAGCCACTCCTGCAAGGATGGAAATAATTAAAAAGAATGTCTGAGCCAAATCCTTACATATGAAATATTTTTTGATTATGTACATGATCTTCCTTAAAAAAAAGCAAGGCAATTTTATTTGTATAGCACATTTTCAGCAACAAGGCTATTCAAACTGCTTTACTTTCTTCAATATATAAAACAATGAGAGAAAAAGGTGGAGATGACTGTGTTGAATGTGCCTTAATTTGGGAAGTTTGAGTGTAAATCAGTTAAATAAAGTAAGTGAATCATTGATCAATATTTTTGAACTATATTTGCTTGATGATCCTTATGATTTTGATGCATTGATATTTCCCGATGATTTTGCTCAATATTTTTGATGATTTTGCTGCATACTTGATTGATGTTTTTATGATGTGAAACACTTTGAACTACCTTGCTGCTGAAATGTGCTATACAAATAAAATTAGCTTAACTTATAAGATTAGAATGAAAATAAAAACATCAAACAAACAAACAAACAAACAAAATAACATTAGATTCCAGTGGCAAAGTAAGGGAAAATGATGACAGGATAAAAAACAGACTACACTTTATGATGTTCCAGTTTTTATTAATCAAAGGCAGCTCTAAACAAAGAAGAGAGTTTTTTCAATATTGGAAGAAGAAAACTCTTAACAAGTTCAGATCAAAAATAACCCTCTGTCGAAATAAAAAACAGTAAGTTAAATTTGTTTTGTTTTAACAGTTTGAATGTTTTTGCTGCTTAAAATATTAGTGTGAAACTTTTTCTCCATAACATTTCCTCTAATCGTTCCTTTATTTTGCATAGCAGCTTGTCTGTCTGTGGTGAACACACATTTGACTCTTCCTTCTCATTTCTAGGGTCAGTAGTCTTCATGACATGTCTCTCCCAATTACTCCTGAAAAATCTTCTCTGGTTAAAGTTTCCTTTGAAAAAAGCTGGTCAGCTATAATAGGCCTCCAGAAAGGAAATTAGACCTTAGATTATATTCTACAGACATCGTTGGGGCACATACTAAGAAATGAATGAATGCCTTTGCCTTTTAGGAAGATGCCTCAAAAAGTCACTTTTGATGAAACTGAGGATAATGATCCCAGCTTTTTAACTGATTTACCAAAATGAAACTTTTTGGGGTCCTGCTTGGCTCCTTTGGTGGTTCAGGACTGACTAAATACTCTTTCATCATTCCAACGTTAACGTTTCTTCCTCAGTGTCCAGATTCTTTAAACCAAGTAGAGTTTTTATTGCATATTCAATGTGGTTAACAAAACTTTTTTTTAGCATTTTATGTAAGTCACAGATTTTTTTTTTTCTTTAATCTATAGCTCGGTTAATGTACAGCATGTTGAAATTTGACATTTTCATTGTTCTTTTGACTGAATTATGTTCACCCCAGATCATATTGTGACATTCCTCATTTAGACATTGCTAACATTGCCATTTTATTTTTTACTTGTGTGGCACGGGGTAAAACGTTGCTGACTCCTCTCTGTGTTGTCATGAGCAGGCCAGGGACGATTAATAAAGATGCATTCATTTCACATGCATGTGTCTGTTTCTTCAAGATCACAAATGAAAACAGCTAATTATCCTGATAGGATTTTTATGGATGGGTACTTTCCTTATAACTAATTGCTCTTTCCCCTTGAATTTGAGAGGAAATTTTTCCAGCAGTGATTACAGATTACCTTTGAGCCCATTTGATGAAACTGCTAAATGAAAAGGCTGCAACAGCAGTGTTTGCAGAGTGCAAACTGCACAATTAGATATGTCTGTGACTGGAGGAGTTCAGAATAATCTGACCAAGCTGTTACCAGGAAATGAGGCTACAAGTTAGCCAAATGAACAGGAAATGTTTCAAAAACAATTGTAAAGAAATCAGGTATTAGCAATTGTCATTTAGGAGGCATTTGCTCCAGCTTCAGAAGAAAATATTTAAACTTTATGTAACACCAAAACATTACAATTTGTTTCAGAAAGGACAGAGCAGCGTCAGAGCTGATAAGGATGTAAATGAAAGTGAGAGAGGACTATTGTGTCTTTTCTTATGTAATAATCTAAGATGTATTACAGACTCATGCACCTTACACAATGCCATCACCAACAAACATATCGATGACAGCAGACATTTTAGGTATGGCTTAAGAATTGAAGTAGAACTTCTATGAAGCAGTAACATCGAATGTATCTGTTGCCCATAAGTACTCCTATTATTGGGTTTGTCATACTACTGCAAATCAGAAGCATATACAGTACAAGCCACGTCCTCACTGCAGTGCTCAGGGAGAAAATTGAATATAAAAGAAATATTGGACAACCCCTGAGTTTCTTTTCAAGCCCAGTTTTGTAAAAATAACACTCCAATTAAACAAGACGGTTTTCATTCTGGGTTTTCTGATATCATTTCAGAGCTACAAGGTACATAGCTTTCAGAAGTCATAGTTTCCTCATGTCTATTGGGCCTTTTTTTAAAACTAAAAGCCATTTTAATTTGCATCCTGGTTTTGCAGTGTGTAGAAATGGCATTATCTCGCTTCACTGGGCACAATTTTCTTCAGCATTAATGAAGGGAACTGAAGACCTCTTGCTGGTATGACTACCAGTAAGCCACTTGGCTTGAATTCACTGAGGAGACAGTGCACATATTCAGTCAATTACTCACAAGGGATTCCTAGAAAGTTAGCTGGCAAGAGCTAAATTTATGCCACAACAGGATAACAAAATCTGACTTAGTCAGTCTGGGCTATCAGCAAAATTGGCAGATGACTTACACTCACTGGCCAGTTTCTTTGGTACATGCATTAAAATGTTCTCAACACACTATTAGCGAATCAGCCAATCACACAGCAGCAGCTCTGTGAATTTAGGGATCCACATGTGGTAAAGACGACTTGCTGAAGATTAAACTGAACATCATATTGGAGAGGAAAGGGGATTTAAGTGAATTTGTGTTTGGAATAGTAGTTGGTGCCAGACGGGCTGATCTGAGTGCTTGAGAAAATGCTGATCTACTAGAATTTTCATGCACATGTCAGGTTTTGGGAGAATGGTCCATAAAGGAGAAAATACCCAGCAAGTGGCAGTTATGTCAAGAGAGAATGGAAAGATTGGTTTAAAGGGTCTACAGGAGCAGATGTTCAATTCACATAGACTCACTGAAACTGAACAGGAACAGATTGGATAAATGCTGCCTAGTCAGATGAGTATTTGAACTGGAAAGTACAGATGAAAGAGTCACAATTTGGTGTAAACAAAATGATGCATAGATCCATCCTGCCATGTAGTAATGGCATCAACTTTGCATAATCGAAATGCCACAACCCTGTCTGAGTATTGTTGCTGACTAGGTCCATCCCTTTATGACCATTGTGTACTCATCTTTTAACGGGTAATTCCATCAGCATAATAAATCGTGTCACAAAGCTGAAATAATCTTAAACTGGTTTCTTGCCCATGACAGTCAATTCAATGTACTCTTATAGGAGATTGGTGACATGGATGAGCAGCCGACAAATCTGCTGCACATACATAATACCATCATGTCAGTATGGACCAAAATCTCCAAGGAATGTTTCTGACACACAGCTGAATCTATGCTATGAAGAATTAAGGCAGTTGTGAATATAAAACGGGGGTCTAACCTAGCAAGGTGTACATAATAAAGTGCCCAGTACGTAAATATCCTTTTTGTTAGTTGCTAGCACTGTCATGTAGCAAGAAAAAAGTATGATTTCACTTTGTGTGCATGGGTACTCTCAGGGTACTCATGCATGTTAGGTTAAGTGCCCTTAGGTTTGAGTGGGTATGGGTACCTCTGTCTGTCTTGTGTGGCTGCTGACTATTGGATTTATGCAACAGCCTACCATATCCTTATCCCCCAACCTGGAATCTCATAAAAACTAAATGAATGTAGAACTGCGTAAATGCAAGATGATTTCTAGTTTAATATTATTAGTCTAATATGATGCCTGAAATCGACATGTCTAAATGCCTGTCCTTCCATTGCATGGCACCTGGCCTCAATTTCTGACTGTGGGAGCAGGCATATGTAGAGGATTCCAGTTGCTTTTTTGTCCAAGCCTAAAGAGTCAAGGCTCAACCAGTTACAGATCAGATCCCTCCATTCTGAGAACTGCCTCCAGGGAGGATGTCCCACTTTGCCTTATCTGGGTGAGGTTCACCGGTAATTGTGGTCTGCCTTAATCAAGACTGTTGAATAGACAAGAAGTGGATCACAACTGAAAGAACTAGATCTCTGATACATGCAGCTGAAATGAGCCTCCTCAGTTGGGTAGCCTGGCCAATCTGGATCCCAGCATCTAAAGTAGTCAGTTAATGTGGTCAAGGCATTTGTCAGCTTTGCAATTGTACTACATAACATCTGAACATGCAATAAAACAAACCAGAACAATACCACCAATTTGCTGAATAATATCAGATTCCATCCAAATTCATAGAATTCTGTCGCTGTAACTGATTAAATGTAACTGTAATGAAAGTGGCCATGAAGAGTTGACCTCAATTTAAGTTTAAGTGGCAGAAGTTGAGATATATATATATATATATATATATATATATATATATATATATATATATATATATATATATATATATATATATATATATATGTATGTATGTATGTATGTATGTATGTATGTATGTGTGTGTGTGTGATTAGTGTGAGGAAGCCTCAGTTACGAAATGTTAGCATGCATTTGATTAGCACAGCACTGGGAACCCTTTCCTGATTATGTTTGAGGTCAGAGACTATTAGAGACACCAAAAATAGAAGCAGCATATGCATGGAGAATAAAAAACCTTTTGAATTATAGGGAGGACTTCACCACTCAAGGAAATATTGCTGAAAAAAATGTTAGAGGAGTGTCTATTTTTAGCAAATATTGCTCAAAATGGTGTTAAAAATAACAGAATTTATAGAGATATCTTTTTACAGTGAAAAAGGTTAACACTGTGTTAACACTGAGCACCACATTATCTGCAAGCTGCACTGCATCGAAAGAACATTTTGTCATTTTGAGTGAAAATCTAAGTATTTGTAAGAAAGAAAATGTGAAAACTATCTTTGACATCCATGCATCTTCAAACCTTTAACCTTACCATGCAAAATAAAGATCCACAATATCTGTATCCATCCATCCATCGTCTCCTAGTTGTCCAAGTCTGATTGTTGAGGTAACAGGTTCCAGGAAAATCTAAAAATCCCTTTCCCTGAATACACTCTCCAGCTCATCTTGGAAAATATTAAGACTTTCCTAGGCTGGAATGGTTATATAATCCCTTCAGCAAGTTCAGGGTCTGCTCCAGCTTCTCTTCCCAGTGGGAAACATCCAGAGTGAGTGGCACAGGAGGCATTTTGATGAAATATCTGAACTAAGTCAGTTGATTCCTTTCTATGTGGAGTGGCAGCAGCTCTATTCCTTCTATTCGCTTTTTTGATCACGCTGTATATCACCAGACTGTTGGGGACATTAAGAACATAATCATAGACGTAGACGTGCCTCTATACTTCTTTGCACCATCTTTGTTTAATATACTACAAAATCAAAGCAAGAAAGTTTTGAGTGGTAGGAAACATTTTAAGACATTTTAAACAAATCAAATAATACAGTATATTGGAAATTTCCACTGTTGTTCCAGAAACATGTATGGCATTGGATATTGATACTTTTCTACAACTCATATATTATTTCATCTTAGCTAAGAATATACAGTTCTCATAGCACGACCTTTTGGGGTTTGCCGTTCTGCAGTTGTGTTTGTCTCTTTCCAATTAGAAAGCTAACTGGGTACTATATGCAGTATTTTCAGCAAACTTGTCATGATGCTCATAGTCAGAGGACAATTCTGCTTCTCACATTTTCATACCTCCCATTTTCCAATCCAAATAGATTTAAAATTGGCACTGTAAATCACTGACATGAATATTCTGCCAGTGGCAGTAAAATTGAATGAACTGGTTTTTTCTACACTAATAACCTAAGCACCTTATTTTTGTTCCAGCTTTCTCTTTCTCAAATTTTTATTTCCAATTAGGGTCAGAGTCACAAACAGTTTGGACAGATACAGTAAAATTCACTCTTTGTGCCTGCATTTTATTTCAGTTTTTGTTCTGTGGGCAGTACTATACACAATCCCACCACCCCAGTGTTTTAACATAACTTACAACCTGAATTTTATTTTTTTTTTTGGTACATTATGAAGTAAGCAGGACTAAACTGCTTAGACTAAATTTGGTCTAAATTTCCACAGAACAGAATGAAGACTACATATCCATTTCAACCAGGAATCACTTTACAGGGGGAATCAATTTACTAATAATTTGCGGTCAGTATAAACTCAGCTGTTCTGTGAAATCCTCACATGTTGGTAAAAGAACATCAGTGTGCAAACACAGAAGACAGATCAAGGATAAAACTGTGAAGGTTAGTACAGAAAGAGGTTATAAAATAATATCCTAAGCTTTGAACATCTTACAGAGCACCATTCAATCTATTATCTGAAAATGAAAAAGAAAATGAAAATGGTATAACATAATTGCAAACCTACCAAGACATGGCTGTCCACCTAAATTGACAGTACATTTACTCTACAAATCTGGTCTTTATTGAAAAGTGTCAAGAAGAAGGAGATTGTTGAAAAGAAGTGATACATAATTGCATTGGGGGGTTGCAACAAGGCATGTAAAGGAAACAGCAAGCATGTTAAAGAAGGTGAAGAAGGCACTCCTTTCAGATGAGACCCAAATTGAACTTTGGCCTAAATACAAAATATCATGTGTGATGAAAATCCATTACCCAATGTCCACAGTGAATCTTGTTGTTGCAGTATCATGCTGTGGCATTTCTTTTAGTATGGACAAAAGCTGGTCAGAGTTTATGGGAAGATGAATGGAGCAAAATGCATCACAATCCTGGAAGAAGACCTCTTAGTGGCTACAAAAGACTTGTGACATGGGTAAAAGTTCATGTTTCAGCAGGAGAGCAACCCTCAACATACAGCCAGAACCACAAAGAAAAGGCTGAGATCAATGGAGACTCATGGGTTAGAATAGCTCAGTCAAAGTCCAGACCTATATTTACTAATGATAGCTAAAAAATATGCACATCTCACTTTAGATATTTATATTTGTGAAAAAGGCCCTTTGAATATAAAAATGTTTGAGGGGCATTAATACTTTGAAAGGTACTATATTTTAATTTTAACTGAGTTGTTTCACATTCAGTAAAACTTGCTTCTTTTTTGATCTTATTTATCCTGCCCAAACTAATAACTTGACAGGCTTCCTCATTTCTCAATCTGGAGAAAAGAAGGCATAAGTATCTCCTTGTGTGGATTTTGGTTTTTATCTCTACCCAGATGTAAGTATCTATCATCTTTTATGACATAAGGCTTTGTGTTTCTTATGTCAAATCTTTTTCTTAGGCTCCTTTAACTTTAAGGGACTTGAAGACTGCAAATGTTCTTTATTTGGCCGAGGGGAGTTCTGCTACTCTCCCATGTGGAGGAGCTTAGGGAGCTCACTAGGATATTGTGAAAGGGAGAAACAGCTGCTTTTATGCACACAGGCCTACTAGATAAACTCGGGAGGGCTTCTTGTTGTGGAGCCTGGTTGCCTGCCTCTGTGTCTCTGTCTGAAATGACTGAAAGGTCTGAGGGAGGCTTGAAAGTCCCTTGACAGCAGAAGAATATCATCTCAATATATGAGAGCAGTAGCAGTTTTTACCCCAAATGCTATTGCGCAGCAGCAAAAACCAAATATTCTTTTCAAGGGAAGAAAAGAAGAAGCTTAATAGCATTTGATGGGTAAAGAGTTGAGAATGAATCCAACTATTCTACACACCTGGAGGTTTGAGCTAATATTATATGTTTTACCTGTTACCCCCAGCAGTTTCCCAAAAGACAACAGATACCTCCTCGTTCCTGCAACCTCCTGTCAAGGAAATCACAAGGGTGCTCTATTCTTGAAAGCCAGGGGCAGTGTAACCCCAGCCCTGAACTGAGAGAAAATTAATGAGTTTCTTTGTATTTTCTAAGTAAATATGGCGCAGTGAAGTAAGACCCAAATGCCATCGGCTGTTTGAATATGAATTGTTTGATTTTTCAACTGTAAAAGTCAAGTAGGCACCCAAAGCTGATTTTATATGGTATGCTTAAAGGGGGAGTATCATGTGCTTTCCACACATAGTGCCATTTTATAGCACAATCAAGTAACTATGCTACATTTAGTTGCTATAAAAATTCTGTATGTATCAAAAATAACTTAAAAGAAATTTGACTTAACAATTTAACGCCTTGAAATTGGGCCTCTGTCTCTTTAAGAAGCTCCTGCTCTTTCCGACACTCCCACCTTCAGCACATCATCACAACAACTTTTTTGCATTAAGCAAACATTCTTACCAGGGTTGTACTGAGATGTAGTTTTTATGATAAGCTTAGCAGAGTCCCAGTACCATCCGGTGTTAGCTAATTGCTGCTGCCGCTAGTCTGCAGGAGCTGAGGAGGGGAGAGGTGCTCTGTTAGGCGGATGCTCAGCATGGAGACTTCGGCTCCAAGGAGTTTTGTGGAAATAGCTGGCTCTTTGTGAGCACATGCGTTAAGGCATCCCCAAATGGCTGACACGGGAGATTCAAGGATTCCTTAAACATGCATGAAAAACACAAGGCAACACTCCAGGTATGTTTTTGATGAGGAAATAACCTAATAACATGATATGAAACTCAAAAAAGTTGATTTGCAAATTCACCGATAATTTTAACCATACAAATTAATCCAGTAGAAATTATTACAGTTTTTAATAAATTTCATTGTTTTTATTTATTTATTTTACCACCAATTGTAGAATCACACAGGTTGCTAAAGTGAGCTTGGCACATATCAAAGATAAGAAGAATCACTTTGTTGTGCTGCTCATTGTGATATATTAATAAGTACTATACAGAGATGTGACAAATTTGATTCAGTATTGGTTTTGGAGTCTAAAATGGTTCTTGAATCAGATGGCATGCTGAGGCCACCTAAAAGGTCCTTTATTGGAAATTCAACCTCACAGCTAAAAACATTGTTGCACATTCAGATTATAAAATATACATAGGAATGGACAGTCAGCATGATATAAAACGAGCAGTCTGGACTTCTTTGGAGAAAGTTGGGTGTCGAGATGGAGAAAAAACAGAACATCCATCCATTCATCCATTAGCTATACCCGCTTATCCTAGCTGGGTCGAGGGGGCAATACATAACATCTATAATATAGTTTGAGCACCACTGAAGGTCATGTTGCATTGTTACAGCAATAGTAAATGAGAAGTATGTGCAGCAAGATGTTATTTACAGCAGAGCAACAAGGAGCTTTAGCAGCACGGGAAAGCTAACTAGAGAAAATACATTTATTTTATTGTTTTGAGCTCTCAGTCTCCATTTTCCTAGGGATTGTGTAGGATTTAGAAAAGCTGCCTAACTATTGAAAAACTTTGACACAACAAAAGGATACTCACAACATCTAAAACCAAACAGGGAGACTGCTGTTACATACTATTAATAATATTGTAGCTAGATTTAACAACTTTTCAAACCATTTTACCATGAACTTGTACTTTTTTGTTTATCTTTTACTATTGTTGTAGCCTCAAAACAATTCTATAAAGTATATTTCCAGCACAGTTTGATTAAAAGTAGACATAAATGCATTGTTAAAAGCAAAATCTCTGTCATTTAGTCTGAAATGTAGAAATTAATGGTCCTGAAAATGTAAAAATGTGCTTTTCCTTAATGACAGAATTCAGACACATTTTGCTTATGAACAGACCCATTTCTTGGACTCCACCAGGGGGACCTCTAAATTGGAAATTTGGACAGTCTGACAAGAAAACACACAAAGAAGAAAAAATGATAAGAAAAACAAAATGGAAGGGAGTTTAACTCGGTTTCTTTGTACATTTCTTAAAAGGGAATATTAAATCAATTTGCTCCCTGGGAAAACAGAAAACCCACCTGTTGCTCTTTGTGAGGTTTGGGTTTTAAAGCTCACAGGTGGCCTCAGGGATTTTGGGAGCTCAAGGGTGCCAGCTGAGGGAGCCTGGAGGAGGAATGAATGACATGAATCACTGAAATAAGGAATAGGATTGAGAAGCGGGTTTGAGTCAAGCCTGCTGCTGAGTGGGAGGAAGAGCGGCGGAAAAAGAGTTAGAAAGGGGTCCACTGAGAGTGTTACTCAGCTCTCTGCAGGGGTTATGCTCAACTGAATTAATTTATTGTGAAATGTGCAAGGCGGGCCTGGACCTATGCCTTGTGTGCATTGGAGACAGAGGGGATAAGGAAGCGGATGGGTAGACTGATGTGTTGGGAGGCTATGTCATGGAACTGAATGTAAACAAAGAAAAAAAAGCAAATTCTGCCACAGGGTTCAGTTCCTCTGACCCAGCTACATCATCACAATGTATGACTTTGTCTGAACCCATTTTTCTGCCGTTATATTTAGATCAAAATGCAAAACACATTAGCATAGCCAACCATCCATAGAATATGAATGTTGACTGGGGCTACACTGGCTGGGTTCACTTTTGTTTTTCCATTGGTCATATTTGTTTTTACACAATGTTGCCATCATGAAATATAAAAGTCTTAACAGACATGTTACTCAACAAATTGTCAAAGTTGACTGGTACAGAAGGAGTATTAGTATAATAAGGAAAATAAGTGTTGAACATCTCAACATTTAGTTCATGTAATATAGTGTAAGTTACAGGAAGTAAATATAGATAATCTAAAAAAATGATGTGCAAAATGCTATGGAAAGCCAAGATATTAGAAAGCAATACCTTGCGCTACAAGTGCCAGTTAATAGCACCTAGTTCAGTCACTAATTGATGGTCAATAAAAAGCTTTGTTGTTATTAATATACCACTGAAAAAATATCTCAAGATGAATCAATGGAAAGAGATTTTATTGTTGCAAAACCTCCTATTGGCATTGGTTGCACGTGTATTTCTAATCTCATGAATGTTTCAGTGAACACCATTTCGGCCTTGATCTCGAGATGGAAAGACTATAAAATCACCATAATCCAGCCTTGACTAGGTGCTCCTCACAACATTTCTGTTATTGAAAGACCTATTCAAGAGCCAAAGTCCAGGTTTTCCATGAAAATATTAAGTAATGTACTCTACCACAATAAGCTTTATGAATGCTCATCACACACTCTCCTACAGCAGAAGAAGGAGCATGCTGAAGGTTGTATGAAGTTTGCTGCAGAACATTTGGACATGCCAATGAAATACTGGGAGCAATGAGACCAAAATGTAACTTGGTGGATGTCATTACACACGCCATAATTAGATGAATGACACTGTACATTACTCCAAAAACACCATATAAACAATAAAGTGTGGAGGTGGGATCATCATGTGTGGGCTGTCTTTTCTGGAGAAGATTCTGCAGTTGAATCCCATTAGAAGTCTGTGGATGGGACAAACAGTCATGCAAATAATTTGAAAGTCTTAAAAAGAAATTAGGGCATTGTGACAGAACAGAGGAGAACCAGCATCCCTTGAAGACATGTGAAATTTGTGGACAGTAGGAGTGTAATGGTTCATATTTTGCTAAGGAACTGTCATGGTAGAGATATCACTGAGTAAATGTAGTCAGATGAAAAAAAAAAAAAGTCATTTTCAGATGATCACCACTCATTTTCAGATGATTACCAATCTTATTCAGAGGACATTCTGTAATGAACCAGACAGAGGCTCTGAAAATTCAGCCAGATACAGACCACGTATGAAAAGATTTATTTTAAATCTTAAGCTGGGGAAAGTTTAGTGGCTGTTAAAGAGTCAGAGAATCTGAATCTCAAAACAAAAGCCACTGACCTGTTCAGGATCAGTATGAGGGCTTTGATTCCAACAGAATGCCTCGCCACTAATTTGTCAACTCTGGAAACCCAAAAGGATGCAATGGTTTCCAAACAGTTCTTCTTCAACCTGCATGCTGTAGAGTGATTCACTTCTCCAGCGAGACACCAGGGAATGGCAGGCTAGAGTGATGGGTAATGGGGAAATGGAGACCTTGACAGGTTTGATTCAGTTCACACAAGTGGAATCCGTCAGCAAAATATTCTGGGTCCAGAGGGCAAAACAAGAGACAGGCAAGGGTCACTAATAGGCAGAGATCAGATTACTTATCCAAGGGCCTTGCCTTGCAGGAAATCCAGGGTACAGAAATGAGGTTTTAACATGGTGATCAGAAGAGAGAAAGGAAGAAATGTTGGATGTCTACTGGCAGGAGTAGTCGATAATCTGCCAAAGACTAGAAAGATGAAAAGTATTTAAATTGGTGAGTGATTAGTGGAGAAGGTGGATGTGGCAGAGCGGACAACAGACAGATAAAGAATCATAACACATTTTTATCTGGTTTTATTGGTTTTTCTTAAGTACCACAATAGAGCTGCTATCTTGAGCACTTCCTATCAAATCAATGCCAAAATGGCTGGTAAGAATGAAATGTTGGAGCTGGTTCCAGTGATTCAGGGGCGATGCAAAGGGAGTATATTCTGTTCCTTGCTTATACAAACCTAGTAATTGATATTTAGAGTTTCTTGCTATTATCATGTACCTGTAACCCAAAAACTGGGGTATGTATCAAATCATTCTGGAGTGGTACCACTACAACCCTAATCTTTACATGTGACTCATCCATTATAATTTCCATTACACATTGTAAATTTTATATCATATTTCTGTTTGTGTTTTTTTCTTGTAAACACCTCATTGGTGAGTGGTTGTAGCAGTTTTTTTTATTTTGTTTTTTTTTATTAATTAGGACCACTTTTCAGTTAAATAACCCATTTATGCATTATTTAAGCAGCGAGATAGAAAAAGGAGTAGAGGGGAGATATGAGAGAGAAATTCAACAAAGAAAATGGATGTGAGGGAGTATCCAAAGGGCTTATTAGTCACTTGGAGGTTTTGATCTTGACAAACTAGGACAGAATAAACACTGCTTCCTGTTCTCACTTCCTCCTCCACCTAGCTTGATTGTTTGTGACTGGCCAATTATCATATTAAAGCTGCTGTTTTTATTCCACAGAGACATTAATCTATGATTATGTTATTGTTTGTAGGTCATGTCAGATGAACCCCTTAGAAACCAACTGGTGTGATGGAACACTGATGCTCCTGTTGACCTCCAGCTGTTGAGTCCATACTGATGTCAGTTACTGCTGTCAAAAATGTTACCTTTACGAAAAATGTCTATCTTTTTTTTTAGTCCAGGCAGGGACAGATAACGTTAGGAATCCCCTCGAGCACTCTCTTGCTGTTAACTGGATTTGCAGAGGTGAAAAATAAGTTAGCTTGAGGTTTAGTGATGCAAGAATTAAATCTGGACTGTCATGCCAACTTGAAAATACCTGAACAAATGTAAAAAAAAAAAAAATTCTCAAAATGACCACATTACATCTCGTTTCTGTTTCCTTATTCTGCTTCTGGACAGAAGGCCATGGTATCATGAAACTGCAAAACAACACATTCAGTGGTACCATTATAAGATATTGTACTAAGAATGGCAGTGGGCCAACTATAGCTCCATGTTTAACCAAATGTTTGAGGGAAAAAACTCTTTTTTTCCATCTGCTGCTTTCCATCATTCTGTTTCTTTGTCCTATGCTTTCCTTTGTTTTACAAACAGTAACACATAAATGTTACATTGTGGATACAGACAATATTACTAGCTTAGACTGTATTTTTTTTGTGACTTTTTTAATTTTATGTTGATCAGCTACTACAGTGGCTGAGTTGGTGTCTTTCCTAATTGCCTCCATTTCATCTTCATACCACCTACTGTTCATTGTGGAATATTTAGTCATGAGAATATCCATGACTGTACTTACTTCAAAGGTGACATCCTAATGTGGTGCTAAACTGGAGTTCTCTGAGCATCTGAGATCGAGCCATTCATTCACATAATGTTTAAAGAAGCAGTCTGCATGCTGAGGAGCTGGATTTTAGATACCTATGTCCATGTAAGTGATTGGAACACCTGGACTGCGTGATTTGGAGGGGCTGACCCAATCACTTTGCAACATCGATACAGTTGATAACCGATATTCCCATTGGTTAAGGGACCACAGCTACCTGTAAAAAGCCAAAAACCAAAGAATACTTTGTGACCCCCTGTAAAAACGCTCATAACTGCTTATTTTAATAGTTCAAACACCAAACATACCAGAATATGCATTACTACGAATAGTGGACACCATTTTAGCACTACCACAGATGCTAATATCTACAGTGTTTCCTATCTCTGTGCTTGGGGGTACAACCAATCAGCACCAAGAATGACGCTCCTGGATTGTTTTGTAAACGCTAGCCTATAGGGTTTCAAGTTTTGAACCTATGTATTCAGCTTCCCAAGCTGCATCTTCTTTCAAATATTTTAGATATGCTCTGCAAAAAATTCCACAAATAATTTGGAGTTGCAATCCACAGAAAAATTTGTGAAGAAGTAAATCCAGAAATATTGAACTACGAATATACGGGGTTCCATTGTATGTTGATATCCAAAAAATTGTTTTTGGCACTTTTTTAGTGCACCGATACTGAGCCAAGTCCAAGGCTGTTTTCCAGTACCTGGGCATGGATCCACCTACTGTAAATTTCATCCAAGTGCCTCTCTACATTATTAGGTCTTTTTAATATGGACCAGTACATTTAATTAGATGCATAAAACCTGGACAGATGGAAGTTTTAGTAGTTGTCCTAACTCAATTGTGGTACAGTGACATCTTGTTATTCTTGATAGGTAGCATGTGGTGCAGGGTTGGTGGGTCTGTATTGTGGCAAAGTGTGCACTTCAAACCCCATCTGGGGGCAAGGGAAGCTACGGTACAGGAATACGAGTGCTATTTGTTGTGAGTAGACATCATTGCTTTATGTTTGATTCAATCTGTTGCTGCTCATACAAACAATCACAAATTAGTTGCTTGTGTTGAAAGAAATCGTGAATTCTTGGAGCGTTCTGGAGATCTGCTTTGCTTTCTCTGTTTCTTCTGCTTCTTCTTTTTTATTGTCAGGGCTCAGTGGTTAGCAACTGTTTGGCAGGTTGGAAAGCTCAAGTTTCATTCTGCAGGTGAAGGTTTAGACAGCCAAAAGTTAGAGCCTGGGGATTTACTGAGATGGACAGAATGAGAAGAGATGTGAGATCTTTGTAGACTGCTAAAAAAAAAAAAAAAAAAAAAAAAAAAAAAAAAGGCAGCTGCATTCCATTATTTGACAACCTTGGTCCTTCATTCATTAGGCAGTGTGTTATACAGTAGCACCTTCAATTGTGTTTCTGTTTGCATTATTTAAATGTGATTTTAAATTATGTTGTGAAAAATATAATCTATATAGTTTTGACCCTCTTTTATGACATGGAGTACTTATCTATGAATAAATGAAAAATAAATGTCATTTTTACCCCTTCATCTCTGTTACTATAAAAAAAACACACACACACACACACACACACACACACACACACACACACACACACACACACACACACACACACACACACACACACACGTCCATTTGTGAGGGCAGGCGGGGGGTCATACAGGGTGACGCAGATTGTTTTTACTAGAAGCAGAATGCAGTCAGCACCATTACTAACATGGCTTTCCCATCCAAGAGTGCTGCCAACTAAAACAACAGGCTGCAAGCCATGTCAGTAGGACTTTATGCAGCATAGCATCAGTCTGTCAAGGTGCAGGCACCCCACCATCTCAGCTGATTTGACACAGTCAGGTGAAACAAGCTGAGCTTTTTGGCAAAAAGTTTTTTTTCTCAGTGCTTTTTCTTGACTGTGGATTCAAGTCTGGGTTTAAAGATTTGGAGTCCAGTTCAGGACAAAAAAAAAACACAAAACAAACAAAAATAAAACAGGGAGGAAAGGGAGCAATGTGCAAGAAAAATAAAAGTTTATCTTCAAACTGCAGAAAACTTCCTGTTGTCTTTCAGTGTGATAGGAACTGAATCATTTTTTAGTGTGTTTTGTGTGAGAGTTTAGAAGAACTGAAAGCAGGACAGAGGTGCAGTTACATTTGAAAAAGGAAGCGTCAAAGAAACCAGGTTGGCATAAATAGCTGCAAACAAAACAATTCTCCAAAAACTGAAAGAGGGAAAACAAGCAGGTAGGTGAAGAGGCTGACAAATCTGGCAGGCAAACAGACTGACAAAGGAAAGAAAAGGACTACACACACACACACACACACACACACACACACACACACACACACACACACACACACACACACACACACACACACAGAGAGAGAGGATGATGAGACACAGAAGGCTTCAATCGGGACAGAACATAACAATACAGTGGTGAAAAACAATGGCAAGAGAAGGGAAAGAGAGACAAACATGTAAAGAAAGAGTCAGAAGCATGAGGTGTCAGAAATCAGTTCCCTAATTATTACTTTTACCTGGGAAAAGGTAGGACAGAGCAACTCCAATGTTGGAGGTAAAATCTCTCGCTTTGAATCTAAACCTTTTTAACCATTGAAATACATGTTTATGAATGAGTAACCAGTGATAGTTTGATTCTGAATATGCCTCTTTTATTTAGTGCTGAATTTAAAATGAAGAGGTAAGCAATTTTCATGTCATATATTGTTAACATGAATTCGTCTTTTTTGTGATTAGAATAGTGACTTATTGTGAGAATGATAAGCTCTATTTGAATGTGTTTGCACAGCATTTTGGTTTGTAATTTAGCTATTTATTTCCATTGTTGGTACCTTGAGAGCGACAATAAGCATCAGTATAATGGAAAATTTGAATGAATGCAGTTATTGTGTGCTGTTTAGCATTAAGATTGCGATACTTCAGTAACTGGTGTTGTGTCGTATTTGTGCGGTGTGGACTGCAGTGGCATGCATCTACTGAATAAAAGGACTCCAAGGATTTTTCGGAGGTTACTAAAACACTCTGGTAATAATAATACCAGATTTCTATAGTTATGTCAACAGTCGGATGAATTTTCCTTGTGATTATACTGGCATTTTACTGATAATGGCCACCATTATGTCGCACCACAGTATTTCATTTTCTTTTGCTTACCTATACAGCTTCAAGCATAGATTTTTTTTATTTTATTTTATTTTATTTTAAAACAATTCTGGTTTTAACTTTAAATGAAAGCTTCTTTTTGCTGTAAACGATTGCAACAATATTTATATGCTGCACACACAATGATATTAATATTAAAAACATCCTTAATAAAAATAAAAACTTGAATTCCTGTAAGAAACACCCTCTAATTATCAGTTCATTTTTTCACCTGGGAATGGTTTGACACCCCTCAGTCCATCACAGACGTCAGAATATGGTCTATTTTTCACTTTTCCCCCTTACCTTTGTTGTTCTTTGCATTTTTATTCTGTTCCCAACATTCTGACATGTCACAGCTGTTTCTGTGCACTGCAGACTAAAACAGGCATGGAAATTCTCTTTTCTTTTGGGTATTTTGGACACGTGGTAATAATATCCAGATAATGGTTGTATTTATGTTTAAAGCTTCATATGTTTTTCCTATGGAGTGTTATTTTTGGGTTATACATTGTATTCATATTTTGCATAGTGTTTTGGCTGGTAACATGCCACATTTATTACACCCAAAATCTACAGAGTTTGGTCAGGTCATCCACAAACTAACAAAATGCTTGTTACAGATCTAAAGTAGTACAGTAAAGAAAGGGGGCAGGACTGTGAAATAATCTTGCTTCTGATCGGCTGTTTAGATAAACTGCACAGACTGTGTTGTGAAATCATCAGAATCAGCTGATGTGCATCTCCATAAAGTAGAATAACAGCAAAAACAAGTTTGCTGCTCAGAAATGTAGACTTCTGGAAATACAGGTTTGAGATCTTTCGCTCAGTGTGTAATCAATCTAAATAATATTTTTAAAAATATTTTTATCGAGATGCGCGTGTAAATACTTTTTTTCTGGCAACATTTTAGCCATGTCACCTTTTCCTTTTCACAGGGCTTCATTCATCCACCCAGCCATTGTCTGTACCTGCTTGTCCTAGCAGGGTCATGGTAGATAAAAGTTTGCCAGCACAATTGGAAGGAAAACAAATTGTTCAACTGTAATTGTAATTTGTGAATGACACCCATTGAAATGATATGGGATTTAATTACATCAGTTAATTTGTAAAGCTTTCATACATTAAAGCACATTCACTCTAAATGTGCATGACTCATGTAGGGGTTGATATTAAAGGGCTCCAAACATTGTACCCATTTTAAACCTCTATCCTTGCTCTCCTCCTCTCATACTCCACTACAGCGGCACACAAGTGATGTGGGGAACTGCTGCCAGTGTGGGGAGATGAAGGTTTTTTTCAGCTTGTGCACATGGCCTGATCTGTCTTGCTTCAGCTTCTCTTACATCATGGCACGTGCCTCGGGGTTTTTTTCACTTCAGAGCAGCTCTGTATTTAGGGTGTGATTTATACACAAACATATACAAATACGCACACACACTGTCTCGCTCTCTCTCTCTGACATACACACCACTTGGGAAGGCTTGCTTGCTTCAGATTGCAAGCAATATAATCATCTTCCTACACTTCAGTGTGCCTTTAAGGATAGCATTCAGGAAGGAAAGTGGAAAAAACTGATGAAAACAACCATTTAAAAGACAAAAATGGACAGAAAAACAGACCAAAGCCTGGGAATAATTTATAATAAATTAAATTTGCCTTAAGATGTTTATTTTTTATTCTTAACTTGTCCTCTATTTCATTGTTGCCATTTTAATCTTCAGCTCCGCAACCCTTTAAGTCTGGCAGTGAAACTCAGTCGGCACCCTAAGGAATCGTCAAGGAAGAATCCACCTGCTGAGGGAGGAGAACTGAGAGCTGTCGTTTATTTCAGCCTTTCTCTTTCTCTGTCTTTGTTCTCAGGTTGTTAGAGAACTCGCTGCTCAACGCAGAAGTGAAAGAAGGGGAGATTCTGCCTCCTACCATTCAGAGGCTGATGAAAGGATACAACAAGTATCTCAGGCCTTTCTTTGACAGTAAGGAAATAGCAAAAACATGCAGATGTGGAAATGACAAAACAGTCAGAGGATGGTTGTGTGATGGAGGATGGGAGGAGTTCATATTGCAGATTTGTGCTTGCATGTCCTTGCTGAATATTTCATGTCTCCATTCAGACATTCAAACATAATTGGATTCTTTGAAATCCAGGTGTAAAGAAAAGAAAATGCAATAAAATGTAGAAATGCAGGGAAATCTATTGGCTTTGCAACTAAAAATGTGTGGAACAATTTAAAATAAATTCATTTTTTATTTCAGAAGCATAATCTGCCAACCCTTATTTTGAGTTCATTTGTTCAGCATAATTTTTAGCTGCTCTGCATTTAATACGTTGCACAACCTTCTCCAGCCAATAATAATGTTTAACCCTCTTCTACAGCATTTTTAAAAGGTTGGAGCATAAAAGGAGCTGAATCTTTGAACCTTATTCTTTGCACAATCTTTCTGGATCATTCAGAGTTCTGGAACCTCTCTTTATTCAACTCACAAAGCATGTTTTCTATGGAATATAGCTCTGTGGACTGAAAGGGCTCTGAAAGAAGGTTGAGTTCATATCCAGCAAAACATTTCTGGGTTGATTTGGCCACATGCTTTGAATCACTCATCACCTAAAAGATCCAGGAACTATCTATTGTCAGTTTACTAGTAGAATCCACCAAGTACTTTTATAAATTGTTGTTATTTCAAACAGTCAATGCTCTACAACAGATCCTCCACCACACTTAACAGTGAGGATGACATGGTTTTCCACGTGTTTGTCCTTTGTTGCATGCAGAACCTGGATCTTTGGCCAGAAAGCTAATTATTAAAGCAAGCGGTTACAGGTAAAGTCTCAATAGAGTTTAGCAAACTGTGTTTACATTTGCAATGGTAGGAGAGAAAAGGGTTTTTTGAACCAGTTGACCTGTGGATGGTGTCTAATGGTTGTTGTGGAGACCCCTAGATGCCTAATATGCCTTATATGAAAAAGCTGTAACAGTGGGTTTGGGAAGCTTTTTCCTCTCTTACTATAATCCCCACTGTGAGTAATGGCAAGATAAATACAGTTCCTGCTCTAACCTTGCTGCCAATGACTAAAATAAATAGAAAATTGTGTCTGGTCACATTTATAGCCCATGAAAACAGAACATTTTATTGAATTACTAATTACCAAAATTGGGCTCTACGGTAAGACACACTCCTGGTCGGCCTGGCATAATACAGATGAAAAATATGTGGAATAGCAAATCAGGTCCACTTATCAATATTGTGGTGGATCTGTGACGCTGTGGGCTTATTTCTCTTCTAAAGACCTTGAACATTTCAGTTATTTTTATTAGATAAAAATCAGATGGTCTCAGCCAGTTTCAGACAACTGAAAGTGGGTGACTGTTGGATAGTGATCCAAAATAAATGACTAAACTAGAAGTTAGTTAGTTCTCTTAGTGAAATTAAAGTGACTAACATGTCATCAATAGCACCAGACATCCTATTCGTCTGTCAAAAAGATACCAAAATCTGACGGAAAAATGAGTGCGAACTTCCAGAAGAATAATCTAATGCCCTGCATTCCCTTCTATTGTATTATTTTTAGTCCTGAGAAAACATCTCAAGATCAGTGTTTTCTCCTCACCAGCATATTAACAGTCCATGTGCCTGTGAATACAAATTTGGAGAATATACATTACAATAATGCAAATAATCTTGAATCAAGCAGGTTTTTCCTGTAACTGTGATGTGAAAATGAACATTTTTAATGTTTATCAGATGCAACAAGGAATCACTGATAGTTGGCATCACAGATAGAGGCTATATGCAAATATCTCTTTTTTTCTAAGTCTAAATAGGCCTACATTTCTGGAAGATTGGTCTTTTTAGACAGACGGGTCAAATTCCAGTGCTTGAGGACCTTGAGTCTTCTGTGTGTCTGGCGTATTTTAGATTTGGTCCAACACATTTAATTTAAATTATGGAATTAAGTCTTAAAATTGTCATGAGATTCTGTAGATGTCTGTTGTTGACAGACACCACACCTGATTTAAATCAGGTGTGCGGAACAATAGAAACATCTAAAACATGTAGGACTCAGGCTCTTGAGGATTGGACTTTAGCACCATGGTATTAAGGGGATAATTCAACATCTTTTTTCTCATGTGTTTTATGGCCTTCTCTTTAGTGGCCCCAATAGTTTCCCACTATCATCCAAACACATCTGACAAAAACACTTGCAAACACATGTCAAATTATTAAAGTCAGTGTTTTATGTAAACATCCAGCGGCATGTGGAGTAATAGTTTTATCTTTGTTTTCAAGATGGTCCTGTGACAGTGGGAATGAGTTTGGATATCGCTAGCATTGACACCATCTCTGAGATTAACATGGTAAGATGCTCACACTGTAATGAACACATTGGTTATTTTGTATTGCATGCCATCATTTTATGGGTTGTTGTGTACAATATTGCTTTGTGCTCTTACACTTTGCTTAAAACTAAAAGTAACTGCTAGAAGTAAAACTCTTCTTAGTTGAAGTGCTGAATCCACACTTCTGGCTCTTTTCAGTAGTTTCTGGGTAGTTCTATGTTTTGTTTTCAAAACTTTGGTAAAACAGTATTCAGAAGCATAATAAATAATAAAAGACACACATTTGCATTCAAACCAACAATCAAAATGCTTTTTTTTTTTTTATTTTTTTTATTTTTTTTTTACAAAAGGTAAAAAAGGTAAAATGAAAACTGAGGTAAACAAATAATCACAGACTGTAGCATAAGCTCTCAACTTAAATGAGCTGGTTACTGGTTGTAAGACTTACCTCCATGGTGTTGGAACTTTGTAAAAAAAAAAAGGTGATCAAGGATTTGTCTTGCTGCTTTTATTGAGAAGAAGTGAAATTTAAAAATGTATCCTTTAGTAAAGTTTAGAAAGTAAAGTTTGTTGATAAAGTGCTTTTCACAGACACAGTCACAAAGCGTTGTACAACATAAATCAGGTTCAAGTTATTATCAAAGGGAATGCGCAAATGTTACAATACTCTGAGGAAAAGGAGAGTTATTGTTTCTTTGAGGAACTTCACTGCAGACATCTTTCACATGGCCAGTCAGACCTAATGTCTCTGTGTTAGTGAGCAAAGCTCTAGCTTTTTCTAAACTGAATAATGCATTTTTGTTGTTAAGAAGACTCCCTCAAAGACAGGGACGGAATCTTGGTCAGCGTTAGCCTGTGTTTTATATGAGCGAGGGGAACTGATAACCAGTTTGAAAGATTGCTCCTTCGATCTCAAATTTAAGTGATACTGCCCAGGGGTTAGATAATTTCTGCTTCCTACTATATATGTTCAAAGAGGATGCTGTATCTTCATAATTAACTTTACAATAACACAGAAACTTACAAATGAAATGTATCAGCATAAAAATATTTCCCTTTCATAGGTTAATAACACAACTAAAGATGGGATAAAATTTAAACAACTATAATGGTGGGCTTGATTTCACTTTACTTAAAATGCTAAAATAAAAACTGAGAAAATTACTGTTTCATACCATGATTAGGAGAATTGGTGGGATAACCAACACAAACTAATACAAAACTGTGAAGAGGGAGGAAAGTGATAGATGGATTTTTAATTAAAAAAAAGAAAAACAGCATTTGAAAATTGTTGTGTGCATTTGTATTCAGCCCCATTTTATTGAATAACACTAAATAAAGTCCAGAGGAACCAAGAGAATAAAGTAGAATAGAAATATCCTTTATTGTCTCTCAGTGGAGAAATTCAGGTGTACCAGCAGCAAACTGACAGGCAAATGGAAGCATGAAGATTTACATAAAGGTAAAAATTTAATAACAAAACTAAAAAATTAGAGACTTTACAGTAAGGGCAAATTTACAACACAAGAAACATACAGTTATTAAAAATAGCTAACTCAGATTAAAAGAAACAGGCTTCAAACATCACCTAATTAGTAAATAGAGTCTATCTGAGAGTAATTTAATATCAGTACAAATGCAGCCATCTGTGAAGGTCTGAGAGATTTGTTGGAAAACATGAGGGAACAAACAGCATGAAGACCAAAGAATGCAGCAGGCAGGTCAGAGATGAGGTTCAGAAGCTTAAAACAGTGTTAGGTTACAAAACAATATCCCAAGTTATGAAAATGTCACAAAGGACTCCATCTGAAATAAGAAAGAGTATGGCACACAGCAAACCTACCAGGACAAGGCCAAGCAAGGAAAGCATTTACAAGAAAAGCAGTTAATAGTCGCATGATAACTCTATGGGAGTACAGCTCAGGTGGAATAATCTCCTGACAAGACAACTATCAGTTGCACACTCCTCTGATCTGGGCTCTGTGGAAGACTGGCAAGAAGAAAACCATTGTTAAAAGAAAGCTCTGCCAAGTCTTATTTTCAGTTTGCCACAAGCCATGTATGGGGCACACCAAAATTGTGGAACAAAGTGGTCTGCTCAGATGAGACAAATTTTTTTAGTTACATGATAAATTGTATGAGTAGTGAAAAAAAAAAAAAAAAAAAAAAAAAAAAAAAACTCAAAAAAACAGCCACCATCTCACTCTGAACACACCATACCCTCGTTCACAAGATTACCCTCCAGACAACTCCAAACATACACAGAGAGCTACAGTAGAATGGTTTACTTCAAAGCGTATACTTATGTGTTGAAATGGCCCTGTGCAAGTCCTGACCTACATCGCATTGAAAATCTGTCACAAGGTTTGAATATGGCTGTTCTAAGATATGGTTTTGAACTATTTTGCAAGGATGAATGGGCTAAAGTTTCAGTTTCTAGACGTACAACGTTGGTACAAACAAACCTCCAACCCTTGCAGCTGTTATTGCAGAAAAAAGTGGATTTATCAAATATGGAATAAGAGGGGCTGAAAACATATACACTCTCCAATTTTCAGATTTTTATCTGTTAGATAAAAAAGTGAAAAAATATTACATCATTTTCCTTTGGTTTTATGATTATGAACTAATTGTGTTTGGTGCTGTAAGGTTTCACTCACTTTTGAACAAAATGCAGGCTTTGTTTTTCAAAACCCTGAGCAGACCTGCAGATTTGAGGCCATGCTGTTGATAATTGTTGCTTCAGGCACAAAGGGCCTCCAGGACCTGATTTCAACCACACAAATCAAGCAGGCAACATGACCGTCATCCTGTTATTGACATGCCTCTTAAAAGTGTCAGACGGCTCCCCTGTGAACTTTCCCCCCCCTCATCTTGCAGGACTATACCGCCACCATATTTCTGCGCCAGCGCTGGACGGATGAGCGCTTGGTGTTTGAGGGCAACAAGAGCCTGAGCCTTGACGGACGGCTCGTGGAGCTTCTGTGGGTGCCGGACACTTTTATCGTTGACTCCAAAAAATCCTTCCTACATGATATCACCGTGGAGAACAGACTGATCCGCATCTTCCCCAATGGGACCGTCCTTTATGCTCTAAGGTGGGATAACAAAGAAGCATTGTTGGTCATCCGTTTTGTTTCGGGTTTTTTTCTGCTCCAGCAGATAGTAGAAAAGTAGGCCAGGGACTCAAGAAGAAACAGGCTGAGGGAGGAAGCGTGGGTTGAATTTGAGAAAATGTGATTGCAACGCTGGGAGTTATATCACACTGTTACTCGACTATTGGATTGTCTGAGTCTAGAAGCATTTGATGTGTGGATAGTGTGAGCATCAAGTCCAGTTTGGATGTGTAAAGCAGATAGTGTGACATATGAATGACAAGCCTTTGGCAATTTTTGCAATTAATTGCAATTTTTCTTATTAAATATTTTCGGTCAAGTACACATGCTATGGATTTTCATATTTGATTTGTGAGTGTCAGCGCTGTTGTCATGATGGCAGATCTGAATTAAATGAATTATCCTCATTTTACAGTTATGGAGGAAAGAAAGTGCAGCCCATTTTTCATTCTGGAGTCTTATGTACCAGGACATGTAAAAAAAAAAATCTGATTATTGAAACTTAAAGGAGCATTTAACACTGTTATTAAAATTTAAACAAACATAAAGGCACTGTGAAAAAACTACTCATCAAAAACTAAGTACAATACTTCATTTCATTTAGATTTGCAGACATGAATTCCTATGCAGCTCTGTTAAGGTTCCATTACAGCAATTCAATCAGGTTGAAATCTGGACTTTGACTAAGCCATTTTAACACCTTGATTCTTTGCTTTTTCAGTCATGTGTTTTAGGTTTGTGGCTGTCTTTGGGATCATTGTCCTGTTGATGACCCAGCTTGGCTTGTATTGTAGCAACAAGTCACTTGGTCCTGTTGCCATAAAACAAGCCCTGGTATCATACCCCCACCACCATGCTGGACAGTTTGAATGAGGTGTATGTGTTGATATACTGTATTTTATTATTGTCCATTATGGTCATCTTTCTCTTCTTTGAACTCTTTATGTCCAAAGGACATCATTTATGTCTTTATGTCCAAAGGACGGTATACTTAGTTTTCACAGGAAGCTTTTTTTGCTTTGGGTTTGTCTTTGTTTAACTAATAAAGATACTGAAAATTTGTGGTAAGTTTTTATATGCTTGAAGTTAGATTTAAATAAGAACTTGGTTAAAACGATAATTTTTATTATGCCCTTATACTTAAATCTTTGGAATCATAAAGGGGTGTACTTTCTACTTCCCATATATATATATATATATATATATATAAATTTCAGAGAAATGTCTATGCTGACTTCAGTTTTGACTTAGTCATACGTGTTATAAATACACAGAAAAGAAACCATGCCAGCACAGAATTGCATGGTGTGTACCAATGTGAGTATATTTGAATGGTTTTACCCAGGTGTCTTGACGTTGTCCCTGTGTGAACCAAACCTTATCTTCAAACACAGAAATTGTCAACTTTTCCCTTCAAAGTTTTGATCAGCGCCTCTGTTCTTAAGACCGATGTGCACTGTGGACAAGATGACTGCATTTGAAGACTCATCGATACTCGTCTCCATCTGGTTGAGTCTGTCTTCGTGGGCCATTGCTTTTACACAGGAAACTGTGCTCTCTCTGCACCTCAGTGTGACAGGAAGAGTGTTGAGGGAAAAGGAGCTCAACAGGACCAGCGAAAATAAAACAAGCAAAAAAAAAGGAAGTCAGGAGAAGCATGGCAACCTTTGGGGATTCAAGCTGTGAAAGGAGACAGGGTGAGGTGAGAAATATATGATGTTGGAGGAAAAGGACAGCTGTGCTAAGTGTTTCACTGCTGGGCCAGGAGGGAATGAGCTGCAAATGCCAAAGTGATTGCAGTGAAACTCCCAGCAGTTAAAAGTGGAGGTGTTTAACAAGGCACAGTGCCTATTGTTTAGATTAAGTGTGTCTTTTTATTTATTGTGGTAAAGTCTTAATAAATATCAAGTTAAAGATAACCAATTTTCATGACAATAAAACCTTAAGATAGAACAGGGATGGTGAAAGCTCCAGTAAAAGATGAAGAACTCATTTGCTGTTGCTACAGTAGAATAATTTTGAAACATTTCAAGTTTCTTTTTAAACACTAGAGTTTTGTCTCTTTCACTGATCAGTGCTATTATTTAGTGGTCAATCCTTCATTGCAGTGACAGACTTTCACCCTGAACAACTTAGAAAAATCCAATTTTGACCATTGGTCCATTTATTCAGAGGTGATAAAACATCATAATATAAAAAACAGCTGATATATAAACATCAGCTGTTGTTGTACAAAACTTGACCAAGAAGCTACTCTATCAATGTTCCCTTGTCTTTTTCACTTTTAATTTTATTTTGAAGTCATTTATTTCTAATTAAAATTTGCTAAACACCCTGGTCAACTTAAAGGGGCAGTATTATTTAAAAAAGACTTTTTTGAGCTTTACATCATGTTATAATGTTATTCCCTCATCAAAAACATACCTGGAGTGTTGCCTTGATTCTTTCATGCTTGTTTCAGAAATCATTTAATCTCCCGTGGCAACCATTCAGCCGTGCAAAATGCCTGGGTGGACCTAGGGCCGCCTTTGAAATGCAGCTCCTCTTTAGAGCTGCAGTTTCTAAGCTTCTGAGCTTCCGCCTCACAGAGCCCCCCCCCACCCCCCCGCAACTTCTCCACTCAGCCCCCTTCAGACGAGCCAGCAGCAATTAGCAAACACCTGGTGGAACTGCACACCTACTGAGCTCATTATACGAGATACTTCTCAGTGCAATGCTGGTAAAAACATTATTAAAAGGTTAAGAGAGGAGTGTTGTTGTGATGACTTCCTGAAGGCGGAGTTTTAGAAAGAGCAGGACTTACTTAAAGTGACAGAGGCCCAATTTCAAGACATTATGTTATGATGTCAAATTTATTTTAAGTCATATTTGATATATCCAGCAATTTTGTAACAACGGAAGGTAACATAGTTACTTGATTGTGCTATAAAATGATTCTATGTGCCTGGAAAATACATAATACTGTTCCTTTAAAAACTGATACCTTTAAATCACATGGATTATTGCAGGATTAGGGTTAGTTGTGATTTTGCAAAAATGACAATTATTTCTTATGAGGGATTCTAGTTTCACCACTGAACATGAACTGTGAAAGGAGGGATGTTTTTTTTCTTTTTTTTTAAACTTTCAGTGTGTGATAATTTAATAACATATTAATGTAATTTAAGGCTTTTTATCCACTTTTACCAGACATGCCAGTAAATGTAGAGGGAGCTGTGAATTGTTCTGAATGCAGTTATTTCTGAAATGAAAGATGAAAAATGAAGGCCTCTTGATATGATGTGTTATGGCTGCATTATATCATCCATCACAGTGTGTCTTTCCATGCCTAATAATTACAGATCTAATTAGCTGTATAACATTTCTGTGGCAACATATTGATAAATGCCAGAGGACCGCCTAGTATGGGTGATATGAATAATGTAATCTGCTTGATACTGTTATATAATTAGGATCAATTTGGTACTTCTGTGTCTTTTGTTAATGTGCTGTAAAATGACATTTTGCTTTGATTTTCAAACAATTTGTCAACATGCCACGGGATTAATTTCTCATTCATTGCATCTCATATTTTTCATGTTCTGTGCTAAGCATGGATATCTTTGATTATTTTAACATCATAAATCATTAAAAAAAAATGTTTAATCAGTACTTTACTGATTACACAGTACTACTTCTAATGAAAAAAAACTTAAAACTTAAATAAAAATTTCATTCTTTGTTTTTCAGGATCACCACAACTGTGGCATGCAACATGGATCTGACGAAGTACCCCATGGACAAGCAGACCTGCACGTTACAACTAGAGAGCTGTGAGCACACTTCACTCTTTGTTAAGAGAATTTGAGCCATGCTCCTTGAAGCAGGGGCAGAGACTTGGTGGGTAGGTGTGATTTCAAGTGAATGTCATCAAACCGAGGGATCAAACGCATCACTTTCTCTCATCTTTTACATTGCTTGCTAAAGCAAGTGCAGTCTATGCATGTGTGTGTTTGCAAAAAAACACCAGTGTCACTCTACATTAGAAGCTGGAACATTTCAGGTCAAAATGGAATATCCTGTTGTGTTTAGCACTGAAACATCAGACTCCAACATCAAAGACAAACACCAAGCTAGAGGGTTGTTCTTGAAAATAATCTACTTTATTAGTGAAAAGTTGCTGAGTATGAAAAAAATACAACTTATAGTCTTTCTTCTGTGAAACTATATGAACCCTTTCAACTTTAACAGACTGTAAGGCTTTTATGTAACTTCAGCATGTATAAAGCACAAACAGTATCTATCCCACCATACCTACACTGCCTTCCAGAGATGTACATTCTCACATTTGGTCTCATTTTAACCACAAACCTCACTGTACTTCACTCAGGCTTTCTGTGATAGACCAAAACAGAGTACAAGGTAATCCTCCATCAGTGGAAGGATCAGTAGACATGGTTTTGAAACTTCTACAACTATGGGATGCAATTTTATTTAGCTCCTCATTGTACTGATAGCTTCAAATATCATACAGTGCTTCCCTGTCCTCCTCCTAAGAGATAAGGTGGGAAATTCCACCATTCGGGGGGAGCTGAATGTAGAGCCGCTGCTTCTCCATGTCAAAATGAGTCAGTTGACGTGGTGCAGGCATCTGATCAAGATGCCCCGTAGGCACCTCAGTTTGGAAGTTTTCCGGGCACGTTCCAATGGGAGGAGACCCGAGGAAATTTGTTGGAGGGAATATATATATATATATATATATATATATATATATATATATATATATATATAAAAAATAAATTCCCTTCACCCTCCACGGGTGGTCTTTCTCAACCTCTGAGCTCGGGTCCTCTACCAGAGGCCTGGGAGCTTGAGGGTTCTGCGTAGTATCTTGGCTGTGCCGAGAACTGCGCATTTCTGGACTGAGATGTCTGACGTTGTTCCTGGGATCTGTTTTAGCCACTGCTCCAGTTTGGGGGGTGACTGCCCCGAGGGCCCCGATGACCACAGGCACCACTGTGGTCTTCACCTTCCAGGCCTTCTCCAGTTCCTCTCTGAGGCCCTGGTATTTCTCCAGTTTCTCGTGTTCCTTTTTCCTGATGTTGCAATCGCTTGGTATTGCTACATCCACCACAA
Source organism: Anableps anableps (assembly GCA_014839685.1). Lineage (NCBI taxonomy): Eukaryota > Metazoa > Chordata > Actinopteri > Cyprinodontiformes > Anablepidae > Anableps > Anableps anableps. The sequence continues at coordinate 5,735,472 of CM026076.1, read as the reverse complement.
CGGCTTTCCATCGACATCCCCATTCAACGCTAACTGCCAAACAACTAGTAGCTCAGTGTTCCAACATCCGCAAACGGCAAATGCTGTCACAACTTGAGATAGACGAGGTACAACACAAATGCTACGGCAAGGGGGAGCCAGGACGCCAGGTCAGAGGGGAGTTAGCTTCAACTCCCCACCCGGAGATTGGGTACGCAACCCCAATGATGAACGAACCATCACAGCTGAACGAGGCAGCAACTGACCTGAGAGGTAGGATCGTGGCCCGAATGAACACCAGGCAATCCCGATGCCAATTACAACGGCTGAGTGAAGTACCATCAGAAAGTCTCATTGAAGATGTGAATGCAGCATTGAGAACGATCCCTACCAACACCATTGTTGGTATATATATATATATATATATATATATATATATATATATATATATATATATATATATATATATATATATATATATATATATCCCATCTGGTCTGGAAATGCCTTGGGATTCCCCAGAATGAGCTGGAAGATGTTCCTAGGGACAGGGATGTCTGGAGTACATTTCTGGACCTGTTGCATCCGCAACCTCATCTCAGAAATGTGGAAGACAATAGAATGATGGCTACCTTTGCTGTCCCTACTGGAGAAAAGCATCTCTCCGACATAGTGCTGTGGTATTTTTAGGGAGCTAAGCCACATATTTATGCATTTTGCATGAGCACCAGAAGGCTGAATTTTGAGTTTCATGTGAAAACACAGTCTTTCATGTTTTGATGTGAAATATGCATATCAATTCCAGAACAAAAACAAAATACCTGTAAGAAGTTGCTATCTTGAGTTAGTGAGAGTGTCATTATCCACAGTGAAATGCATCCTGTACCAACATGGGCTGAAAGGCCTCTCAGAGTGGAAGAAGCCATTACCTCAGAAGCAACACAAGAAGCTAGATTAAAGTTTGCAAATGCACCCAGGAATAAATTATTTTTTGGGAGCAAATTGGATTAGTTTCACTGGGCAACACAGAAATGCACAGGACAGCAACCCTGCAGTCACATATTAAAACTTAGGGACAGTTTAGAGGAACTAATTAACCCAACCTGTATATTTTTGGACTGTGGGAGATAGCTGGATTACCTGGAAGGAATTAGTGTTCACCAAAAGTCTGTATCCCCTACATGGGTTGTGGAGAACATGTAAACTCCAACTTGCTGCAAGGCACCAGTGCTACAAACTGCACCATCATGCAGCCCTTGATCCATATCATGCAACTCAAAAGACAATTCTACCTCATACGTGTGAAACGTCTGTAAACTTCTAAATTTCAAGAAAGTTTTAAACAGTTCTTTAAAAATCCTTTCTCTCATTATTCTGGCATTTGGCAAAAATGAATAAGACCTGTAATCCTAACTGATTTATAATGAGAACAGTTTAGTCTGATTCTATTTGTATGTGTAGTATATTAGGTTTTTTTTATGTGGGGTCATTTAGTAAAGTAGAGTACCTGAAATGAAAAAGTTATTATGAGCTGTCTTTTGTTGAAAGAAAGTTTAGTCATTGGTAATATGGGTTATATGAAGGCTATAATATACATCTTCCTCCACTCTCTATTCCCAGCTTGCTTTTACCTTTTCTGTAAAATGACAGCCAGCCAGGCTAAGCTCAGTCTGATCCCAACCAAAACCTCAGCTCCACACAAAACCTTTACCTAAAGCTCCAGTGCCACTTAGCTGACAGAAAGACATTTAAAGGATAAAGTCAGGTAACTGAGAGGGTGAAGGTTTCTCCACTGGTCCTTCAAAAATTCCAGGCTAAATATCTCTTGATTATCTTTTCCACTCTCCCCTCAATTCTCTTTACATCCATTCCTGATGCTCAGTTTCTTTTCTATATCGTATTCTGTCCTCCTCTGGTTCAGTCTCCATTTCCCATTTGCAATGTCCCGGTGTCTCTTTATGAAAATGTATATCCAAGGATTTATTTCTTTTAAAGCTGTGCCAGAATTGGATCCTCTGCGCAGGAGGAAGCTTTAAAGGCAGTGCTGTTGTGGGAGTGTGTGGGGTGTTTAAATTAGGATTGCGGTAAAATATTTAGTGCTTTTTGGCAGCAACAGACATAAAAAAGTGCCATTCTTTTGTAGTGCTTGCTTGAAATAAAATGTCAGTGGATGCCATCCTTTAAAAAGTCATTTGTTAAGATGTGGGACAGAAGGGCTGAGAGTGCTTCCATGTTCCACACCAACCTTTAACTTCCCATATCGTGCCAATGCTGGAGGTCAAAAGACCGATCAGTTCTTCCTTTGAGAATCACAATTAGAGCGAAATTGGGTTTTTAAAGGCATCAAAGTCAACCGTATCCCACATTTAATTTCTTATCATGGCTATGGTTATTAATCTATGATTTCATATGGGTTAAGTGAGGTAAGGGCTCCAGCAACACTTGAAGCACTGAGGAACCAATTTTATTAACAGACCAACTGGTTTTAGTTTGTTCTTAATCAGGGCCTTTTTATATAGGTTAATATAGGGTGGGCTGTAATTTCTGACAGCCCACCCTAATTTCTGACAGGATATTACAGGGGATTTTCAGATTTGGCCAAAAGAATAAACTACAGTCCTTATTCTCTTACTCCCTCTGCAGATACATTTGGAAAATGCATCTGAGACTTTTAACCTCATTAAATATACCGTTCTGTCTTTTAAAAATGAAAATCAACCACATGATAATTCCTTGCAATATTAGGCTTACATGCTGCTACAGTAAACCTTCTCACACATGACTGTGTTTTCTTTGATCATCTGAAATTCTTAGGCCTTCTTTGAACAATGATTAATTGGGTTATCTCAGGTCTCCAGGGCCTTGTGAATTACAAATGGTTTGTCTATTTCTGTTATGGTAAGACGCAAGAGTGATACACTTCACCAGGACCTTGTTGCACTCTTTTATTATCTTTTTTGATTATCTGAAAGGACAGTGGAAATACAGTCGCTTGCATAAGCATGCCCTTTGAACTTTTTCACACTCTGTCACATTACAACCACAAAGGCCAATGCATGTATTTTGTTGAAATTTTAGGTCAGAGACCAACACAAAGTGGTTCATAGTTGTAAAGTAGAATAAATTGTTTTTAAGTAATTGAAAAATGAAAAATCTGAAGATTTTGTCATGCATATGTATTCTATACTCCCCAAGTCAACCCTTATAGAACCATATTTTGGGGTATGTCTCTATTTTGCATTTCTCGAGACCAAAATGTTTGCCCATTTGTCTTTGAAACTGAAGACAAACTCAATCACAATGGGTTCAGTGTGTCAACAACATTCACAACATTTCAAGTGACATTTTGGTCTGGACTTTGACTAGGCATTCTAAAACATGGACATCCTTTGATCTAAATCATTCCAGTATAGTCAGTACAGTTCTGGCTGCATGTTTAGGGTTATTGTCCTGCTGAAATGTGAACCTCCACCTGACCAGCTTCACTTTCCCTGCTAAAGTAACACATTCCTATCTATCCTCATGATGCTGCTGCTACCATATTCTGTCAGAGCGTTGGTGTATTTAGGGTGATGTGCAGAGTTAGCTTACCACCACACATGTTTTGCATCTGGACCAAAAGGTTAAATGCTGTTCTCATCTGACCAGAGCACATTTGTCTCCATTTTTGTCCTGTCCTCTGCATGGCTTGTGGCAAACAACTTCTTATGGCTTCTTTTCAATGATAGCTTTCTTCTTGCTACTCTTCCACAAAGACCAGCTTCATGAAATGCACCAGTAATAGTTGTTGAGTCAACAGAATTTCCCACCTGAGCTGTAGATTTTTGTGGATCAGAATTACAGAGGGTCTCTTGGCTGCTTCTTTAATTAATGCACTCCCTGCCTGGTCTGTGTAAGTAGAAAGTCATGTCTTTGTAGGTTTACAGTTATGCCATACACTATCCATTTATTAGATGGTGGACTCAGTGTTGTTTAAAGCTTGGGAATTTTTTTTAGCCTCATCCTGCTTGCTTGTTTGTTCACTACTGTGCTTATTTCAGCCATATTGGCACACAGGCAGTTTGTTGCACTGGATTTTATTCAGACATATCAAAGAAAGGGGGGCTAAATACCTATGCCACATTTTCAGTTTTCCTAAATAAAGCTTTAAAAACCATGTACCATATCTTCTTCCTTCCACTTCACACCTTGTGTTAGTCTTTCACATAACTTCCATTAAAATCTGGTTGTAATGTGACAACATGTGAAATTGTTCAAGGTGTATGAATACTTAAGCAAAGTCCTGTATATTTAGCTTGTCTTGATGGGTCTTTGTCACATGGTGTCACAGTTATTTATGGCAGATCATGTGCAATAAAATTAGCAAGTTGGGGTTGCAGTAAATGAAAACATTTAAACACCTGATAAGTATGTTTTGAACTCTTATGGTTTTACTTTTAAAGATTAAATTGAGGTCTGCTGTTTCAGCACTTCATTTTGCTTTCCCCCAAATGTCTCTCTTGTTGCAGATATTTAGCATTATACCCAGTTTACCAGCCCCCCACCGTGAGGCTGCATTCCCAAACAACTGAGTCTTAATAAGTTCAGAACATTGCACAGCTATTAGCCATTAGCATCCCCTGCTGTTTATTTCATTGCCACTTCAGGCTTTAGTAACGGAAACATCAGTTATTCTGTTGTTATAAAATCAACCACTGGAGCATTGATTTAATGCTCATATCTGCTCATTTATGGGTTTGTTCCACATTGAGAAAGGAATTTTATTTATTTAGGTGGATATCAACAAATTCTTTCACATTACAAAGTTCAAACTATGATATTTATTTATTTATTTGAATTTGTGGCACAAATAGTCTTTATTTACAATCATCGGACAGAAAGACACACAGTGACTGCATAATACACAAGAATTGCTCCAGTCCACCAACCAATGACATTCAATGATGTAATATTACAGCTCACACATGACAACAAGAATACCCTATAAATAAAATGAAGAAACACATCAATCTCAACGCTGTTTCTTCATATGTTGCCAAAGAATAAAACAAAGAATAAAAAAAACAGTCTGACTACATGCTATAGACATGTACTTAAAAGCCAAGGTTTAATCTCTCTGGACTTTTCCAGGGGGCTACAACATCAATGATGTTATGTTCTACTGGACCCGAGGAAATGAGTCCGTCAGTGGCTTGGACACTCTGCAACTGGCTCAGTATACTGTAGAGGACCACTACACATCTGTCTCAGAAGCTGTCTACGAAACAGGTAAGACTGAAATCAAAATCTTTGATTAATGTTTTGGTTTGGCTGAAAAGAAGTGCTTTATCTTTGAATATTTGAAATAAACCCATTTAGTTGAATTGATGGCCTGACACTATTGCCAAACCCAACTGTGCTGAAAGTTAGCATCAATGTTATTTCTTTATTTTTTATTATTTCTTTATTTTTTTTTCTCTCTTTTCTCGAAGGCCATTACCCGAGGCTGGTTTTCCACTTCGAGCTGAAAAGGAGCATTCTCTATTTCATCTTGGAGACTTATGTCCCCTCAAGCCTGCTGGTGGTCCTCTCATGGGTCTCCTTCTGGATTTCCTTATCCTCTGTTCCAGCTCGGATTTGTATAGGTATGCATCTGTTTGCTAACACCTACTTCATCAAATTCGATTCAAGTACAATATTTTAATATTTCTGTCTGTTTTTTCCAAAACATTGGGAAAGATGACTTTATTTTCAATAAATGTTTCATAGGATTTTGAACTGCTAGGTTAGGTTTTTTTTTTTTTAGGTAAATAGCAAAGATTTCCAGAGAGTTGAAATTACAAACTAACTTATGACAAAAAAATGTCATGAGGAACTTCTTTGAGTTAAGCATCCCTATTTCAGTAGATTGTGAATCACATTGCTATTTATGTGGCTCATTTCTCTAGACAAACACATTTTTTTTACTTTGGGTTTTGCAGCCCCTCTGCACTCTCTTCAGAGAATTCCATCTTCATCATTCTTCTATATTTTTGCTTGTCATGAAAAATCCTGATTAAGATTGTGGTTTCTGATTTAAGAAAATAAAAAAGTGGACTGCTCCCTTCAGATCAGGCATCAAACTGATCCAGATGAGTTCAAGCATGAAAACTATCTTTCACAAAACAGTTCCATCATAAACCTATAAAAACTAGCACCAAACACAGTTTCCGCTGGCTGTTCATAAATCACCAAGACTGTCAAGTACTGAACACTAGCTTTCCAAAACCAAGCCAGCATTGCATTGCTGTTTTCGGGATTTATCGCAACCTAGGACACTTTCCTTGACTGAAGTCAAGTGTTCTGCTGTTTGGGTGCACTTTAGCACAACCTATTCAAAGATGTGTGTGATGCAACAATCTGCCCCAGCCCTGGTGTGTTTTTGCTGTAAATATACAAGCAAGCCGATCTCACAGATCATCTGTAAGTGAAACACAACTTAAATGTGGTGCAACAGAAACGGGTTGAATCAACTCCTTTCAGGAAATAGAGAGAGGGAGAGAGAGCAAAAAGACAACTAAGTCCTAAGGTTCAGAGCCTCCTGTGTTTTGTTGACAAAGGATGGTAGGTTGGAACCAGGGATAGACAGGCTGACTGGAGCCTCATCTTCAATGATGCAAGTTCTGCACTGGTCTGTCTTGGTAAACCTGAGACAAAAAGGGTTAATGGGATCAGTCTTAGTGATGAGGGTGAAGACCACCATCATCTTGGTGAGACTCAGAGAAGAGCCGCTGCTCCGCTGCATCAAAAGAAGTCACCTGTGCTAGTTAAGATATCTTACCTTGATGCCTCCTCTGTCTTCATAGCTTTGAAAGTTTTCTTTCGGACTCAGTATTTTTTTGGAGGGAATATGTATTCCTTCTGTCCTGGGAACACATTTGGATCCCCCAGAATGAGCTGAAGAATATTGTAAGGGAGAGGGAAGTCTGGTTTCTCCCCCTGAATTTATTGCCTCACAGCCCATCTGAAATGAGTGAAAGACAGTGGCTGGATGGATGAATTTTAAATACAGCCAGCTATACTCTTAGTTTAGGGTTAATCTCAAAAAGTAAAATTTTGAAAAAAAAAAAAAAAAAAAAAAAAAAAAAGAGATAAACTGTTAAAAATAGATTCTGTTTGGAGTAAATATCCAAACACCGATGGTGCTCTCATTCTAACCTTTAAAGGCTGGCAGAATATTAATCCTCAAAGCACGTTGGCAGAATTTTTGATAAGGTCAGTGTTTGTTCCCTGCACATCGTTGGTGCTAATTTTTGGTGAATCTCATTTGATTTGTTGTACTGTCATCATATTATTTGAAATTTTAGAGCCATGTAAAAAAAAAAAAAAAAAAAAAAAAAACTTTATGCAAGGTTTATTTTTTCTTGTCAGTGTCATTAAACATGAGCCAGATGGAACAGCTGAAGGTCGGGAAATTGTGATGCAGCCATCACAATCAAGCCAGTTTTCAATCCATCTTGCTTGTTTGCTGTGATGAGCTAAATTATCTTTAAAATGTTTCACTCATTGACCACCTTACCTCTTTGTTAACACATTCTAAATTGTTCAAATTACTATAATTACTATAATCCTTTCATGATTGAGTGTTGACCGGACACAAAAACTGTTCACTATGCGATCATAAGAAAATGTCTTACAAATTCAGATGTTTTGTAGCTCCCATTGCTGTTTGCCACTTCTCCATAAATAATTTAATAAGCATAAACAGATCATTTCAATTTCAATTCAAGTTTTATAAATGTATCTGAGTTACTTATTCAGGAACACTGATTGCATATATAGCTGCAATGTACCAGATTTAGCCCTTGGCTGTTTTTTTCTTATATTTGATTGAAAATGTTATATTGTTGGTGTTTAATTTATTGCATATTTTCAAAAGAGAGACTGCACACCAGAAGAATTTTTCCACCTTCTTAGGATTTTTTTTTTTTTTTTTTTTTTTTTTTTTTTTTTTTTTTTTTTTTGTGAAATGCAATTTTACATCAAAGTAGCATCCCCAGAGCAAACCATAAAAAACAACATCGTTTTGATTTAGGATTTTAGCAGTTTGCACATTTAGCCAAGATTTTAACTCTAAGTTTCTGCTTTCCCCTTCATCCCAGTAATTTCCCTCAGTGCCTCAGTGTTCCAGGTTTCAGCTGTTCCCACTGTGTTAATTAGCCTCGCCTGTTCCTCTTTCAGTCATCACACCCACCTAGTATATATAATTCCAGGAGAGAGTATACACACACCTTCAGGTTTTTCAAATTTTGTGAGACATTTTTTTTGGCAATACATTTTGAAAAATGTAATATTTTCAAACACAATTGGTGCATATGTTTTTTTTACCCTTTGCTAGGACACATGAAATTGAGCTCAATTTCAGCTGATTTTCACTAATTATCCTTCAGTTGAGTCTGAAACTTGAATGTAGTTCACATGTAATGAATTCAGCTGACTGAACACACTCTACAGTGCATATCAGAGCAGGAACCAAGCAATAAATTCAATTTTTGGGGTATATCTTTGGAGTTTGGATTGTGTCAAAACACAAATCTGGGGGAGGATACAAAAAATGAAAAAAATGTATCCTAATTAAATGTTTTAATAGCTTGTTTGAATGTTTGTGTGCTGTCTCTGACTGAGCTTGAAATAACTGGTGGAGAATAATGGGGTAAGATACCCCAAAACAAATGCACCAAGCTTGTAGAGGCATGCCCTAGATGACGACAACATTTTTAACTATGTGTGTGGATGCTTATGAACTTAATATTTTCAAATTTTATTTATCTATTTATATGTAAATTTACAAAAAAAAAAAAAAAAAAAAAGTTACTTAAGCTACTTTCACACTACAAGCAAATATGGTCCAACTCTGATTTTTTTTTTTTTTTTTTTTTTTTTTTTTTTGGGGGGGGGAGGCTCATGTGTACAGATCAGACTTGTTAGAATAGGTGTGAATGCTCAAATCTGACCCATATCAGATTATTTTGAGTCACTTCCATATGTGGTCCTGAATCTGACTTGTATTCAATCTTTTTGAATGTGATTCCAGTGGGAACAACCAAAGTAGTTTTGCTGTGACTTTGACATCATTTTCCATCAACGTTCATTATAACTGTGCACCGGCAGGAGGTGTTAGTTAGCAAGATGAACAACAGCTGTGACAGTCATCTGCCCCTGTTGCAATACATTGCAACCCAACACTCCCACAGTTCTTCACAGAGATGGCTCGCCTCAAACAAAATGGTAGAATGCTGAATTTCAATCTCATTTTATTTGTGCAATTCCTCCTCAGTGTCTGCTGACACATTAAGCAACCCCTGTTGGACAGACACTTTATAAAAGTAAATACACATTTCTTTCATGTTTCCCGTACCAACCCACATAGCAAAATTGGTCTGGCTCAGGTCTGACCCACACGATACACTCGCACTTGGACCAGATACCGCAAAGAATGACGGCCTTTGCTGGCCCAGAACCAGTTTACCTGAGGTGGCCCATACATGGGCCAGCATGGTGTCAGCTGTGGAAAAACTGGTGGCCCTGTGGTGGCCCAGAACAGTTTCAGCACTGGAACCAGATGTCAGCCAGGTGTGCACTTTAATGAAATGATGCAACACAGACATGCTATATAATTGATCAATCTCAGTAAAATAAGTACACGACCACATAATCTTATGTTAACAAAACTCAATCTCCATTATCATCTTTATTAAGTACTTTAAAATAGCCAAAAGTCAACAAAGCACTGAACATATATAAATGACACAAAATAATAAAAATGACAAGTTAAAAATAAATGATTAGTTTTCTGTTTTCATTGCCTTAAGTCAAAAATATTCACTTTGTAGTACACATAGCATATGAAACAAAACTTAAAAAGGTTGTGGGAACTGAATGCCTTAAATACAATGAGTGGAAAAAACCAACACCCCTGTTTTAGTCCAAATCAAGTCTTGAATTCATAAGTGTTTGTAAGTGCTTTGGGATAGATAAAGTGTAGTAAACAGATTACCTAAACATCACCAGGAAGGCAAAAGCAGATGGTATTTTCAGTGATGGTATTTTCAATGACCACAGAGGCTTTCACAGGATGGCAGTGAACTGGATTTGTGTCATGATCACCAGTGATAATATCAAGGGCCACTGCAACACCTCCAAGCTCTGGTTCATCCTAGAATGAATAAAAGATATAATCATAAACTAATAAACTGGCCCAGCTCTGAGTGAAATACCAGTTGAAGTGCCAGTATTCAGCCAGCAGTGCCGTCCTGATGCCAGATATGGCCCAGACCTGTCTGCTATGTGGGAAAGAGCTGTGTGAGATGTCATTGTTATTGTTCTTTAGCACATGTGTGTCAGTTTGGAGCAATTCACACTGAAGTCAGATATAGGCAACATTTTAAAACTTATGTGAACGACCATGCAAAAAATCCAATTTCAGAAAAAAATTAATTTGAGCATCAAGATCTTCAGTGTGAATATAGTCTTTGTCTTTATGGGGGTATTTTGTCTAGATTTTTCTCTAAAAAATATGGACTCATTGCTTTTAGAATAAATCTATAATGTGACAAATTGTGCAAAAAGTAACCAAAGTTAATACTTTCAGCTGGGACATGAAGTGGCAAGCACAGAAATGCTCAAACCAATGTTTTAATCATGAAGAGAATTTAGCTTTCTTACTTATGAAGAGTTTGTATGGTTTGAATCGGTTTTGAACCATGACCTATTTAACACATCTATTTAGACCAATGATGAATTTGTTGTTTGATAGGAGTGACCACAGTTCTGACCATGACCACCCTGATGATGGGAGCCCGGACATCACTGCCCAATGCCAACTGTTTCATCAAGGCCATTGATGTCTACTTGGGAATCTGCTTTAGCTTCATCTTTGGTGCGCTTATTGAGTACGCCGTGGCCCACTTCTGCACTCTAACTCACGCCGATGCCCACATGTTGATGGTGAGACTCTCTGGTATTTTACAGTATAGTTAGTAATGCTCGTGCTCATACATCACCATCTACAATTATTGGCACGCCTGTGTTTTGCTCAAAAACTGTATCTTACTCTGATTTGACCAAAACATACAGTTAACTCTTTGTAGTGTTTAGCAGACAGTTAGCAATAGCTTTGAAGATTTTCCTTTTACCTTTCTTAATATTGTGATCAGTGTGTGGTGGCAAGATAACCTTGAGCCCTCATCCAACCTTGTTTGTCCAAATTTTAGTTGTGTTAAACCATTTAATTACTGCGCTTAATGAAGATACGGTTCTCATCAGTGGAGTAGCTGTTTTCTAAATAAGTCTGCCTTAATTAAGCTACAAACTCTGTGGAATTTTCATTTAAAAGAGTGTCGAGGAAATATGGGATATGTTTTTTGCAGTGGTGTTTGTTGCATGAGTTCCACTCTAGGCAAGCACCTTTGTTTGGCAACAGATCTGTTAGCTTGGCCATGATGTCAGAGAAAAGGCCACAAGTTAATTTAGGCTCCACCCAACATAAGCTAATATTTGGTTGACACTACCAGCAGTCCATTGAAACAGGAAGTGATAGATTACAAAGTAAAAATTCCTAAAAACACTGATCAGTTTTAGAAGCTACGTATAAATTATAAAAATGCTTCAGTTCTCTAATTTGATTGAAATTGTTAGGGACGTTTATAAGTGTAGTTTTAATGATACAGCAAATAATGAGAAAAAAGAACATCTCCATGTAAAAGTACTTAAATTAATTGGAGAATAATAAGATTAATAATCTACTCTGATAAAAGTAGAACTTTTTAAAATGTTTTAATACATTTTTACTGAGGATGCAAATAAATGTGAAGGATGCTGTAACTATCATCAATGTAGTCATGTTATTTGCCATAATGATTATTACTTTGGTCACAATAATCATATTTGTGAACCCTCCAACTACTTACCAAGTCTCCAATTCGTTTTGTGTTTCTGTTGGACCTTTCTTCTTCCTCATGACTCCCTGTCTTGCAGTACGGCCACCAAATGCACGACATGGATGATGAAATGAACGGCATCGTCACCACCATTTCCACTCACTCCAACAGAGCCAAGAGACGTAAGGAGCCTCCTGTCACTTCTCCCCCGGCTCCTGCCTCGGCAGAACACAGTGTCAGCCCCTCCAGTCCCTCAGGGAGTGAGCCCAAGCCTGAAGTGTCCCCTCCAGAACCCACCAACTGGTGCCTCACCACTCTTGCCACACTCCGCAAAATCCTCCGCTTTATAAGCTGCTGTCATATCGAGAACCCCCACCACATAGACAACTACTCAAGAGTTACCTTCCCCCTTTCTTTTGTCATTGTAAACCTACTCTACTGGACATATTATCTGTATTTCTAGTACTGGCTTAAGAGCAGCAGTGTGTCTCTGAGAGTGTAAGGCAAAGAGTATGTGTAGACAACAAGTGTATTTTACTGTATGTATGTATAGAAAGCATTAACAAGGTGTGTTCTGAGATGGGTTTATACTGTTTCTACGTTTGGTTTCATAAGCAAAGTAGCAAACTCAAATGAGACCATTGTTTTTATTTATTTATTTATTTATCTATTTATTTAGTTATTTATTGAAAAAAACTAGAATTGCAGCTTTATTTTGAATGGCAAAACAGGTGCATCTCAATAATTCAGAATATTACTGATGAAGTTAAAATATCGGCCTGGTAAAAAGTGTGCCCATGTACTTTACAGTACATATGCTTAATACTTGGTTGGTACTCTTTTGAATGAATTACTGAATCAGTGTGGCATGGCATTAAGGAAATCAACCTTTAGCTCTGCTGAGGTTTTAATGAAGCGCCAGTTGCCTTTATGGCGTCCTTCAACTTCTCTGCATTTTGGGCTCTGGTGTCCCTCATCTTCCTCTTGACAGTACTCCATAGAATCTGTATGGGGTTTAGGTCAGGATAGTTTGACCAATCAAGCACAGTGCACTGCTGGAAATTAAAATGAGGATAAAGTTTTTCAGCAGAGTGAAGTGTAAAATGCTCTAAGCATTGACCATTATGCTGCCGTTGGGCTTGATAAAAGATAAGATACAGAACTCATCCAACTTATTTAACAATGCATTTTTGTTGCTTAACCTTCTTGAGGGTCAGTGACTGTCAAGTAGACAAATCAGCAGTCTTCTCCTTGATTGTAAAAGCCGATATTTGTAAATTATAGCTACTTTTCTTTTATTGGTCCTATGTAATATTCAGATTTCTGAGAAATTTAATTTTGAGTTTTGGTTAGCTATAATCAAAATGAACAGATTAACTTGAACTATATCATTGCATGTAATAACTTTATATTACATACAGGTTTCACTTTTGAATTAATTACTGAAATATACCAACTTTTTAATGATATTTTAATTTACTTAGATTCAAATGTATATTCTCTATCCCAGTTTTTCCAAATAAATCACTTATTTTGCTAAAAAAAAAAATGGCCAGCCTTAATCATAACACATAACATTAGATCAGCCATAACAATCCAAAAGTTAGAAAAGACTATTCCATTCTTGTAGTTGAGATATATTCCTCTTAAGATGGAGCTATGATTTAAGGCTTTGTGACAGATTTCATAAGGGCTGTTATGTGAGAGCAAATTGCCACAGCACTTTGATTTTCTGCTGTGATGGACTGATCATTGATATTTTATAACTTCACCTCCTGCTTTCTGCAACATTTAGGGGGAAAGTAGAGAAAAAAAACAAAAGGTAGTTGTGAGGTGAAAAAGCCCATCATTGTGAAATAGTTTGTGAAAAAAAAAAAAAAAAAACAAACTAAACCTTTCTCTCAGTGGATGATCTCTCCTGCCAGTGTTGAAAAAAATCTTTTTCTCAGTTGTCACTCTGAGTTATTATTTTTATTTATTTATTTATTTTTTTACTAAACAGTAAGGTTCTGTTTGTTTGCATTTTTTGTTTATTATTGAGACTATGAATATATCTTTAGTAGCCTTTGATCTTTTCCTTCTCGAAATTTGGGAAACCAGTTTTATCACAGTAATCATCATAAGAGTCTGAAGCCCCCTGTATCCACTCGCTATAGAAATAGCACATTCTGAATTTTATGAATACAGTACATGTCATTAAATAGCACGAAACATAAAAATAAACTGTAAGAAATGGTCAGTCCTTAAAGGCCAAAGGTGTAGAGACATTATGTGTCAAACTGAAAAAACACCATGAAACACACTTCATATACAATCATTGTATGTGATTTTTCTGGATTTTTTTTTTAGATTCTCTCTCTCACAGTTAAGGTGTTGCCACAAAGAAAATTACAGACCTCTCCATTCTTTGAAAGTGGGAAAAGTTGAAAAAAAATGGAGGTATCAAATACTTATTTTCCTCACTGTATATCTATCAAGCCGTTTCTGAACTAGTCGCTAATCATAAAAAATGGTTTTTAAGGATATTTAATTATCATTGAACATATTGTCACCACAACTTGTTCATGTCATGTAAATTACAATCTTGTCTCCTGAGACTGGCCTTAAATTGAACTCAGTTTCCCCACTGAGGGAAAAATATAACATTATTCTATTCTATATCTAGTCTATGGTATGAAATACACCTGACAAAAACAGAAAAACAAACCATCATCATCATATATTAAGCTCTTAATGTAGATAGTTAAGCTTTTGCTAATTCTCATGGTTATTTCACACTTTTGGATCAATGCTCACTGAGCAGGGGTAACAGATTAGACATGTGGATGTGCAGGACTGCCACACTTTAAAGTACAGTGAAATAGGGAGCAATACATTATTTATGTAGTAATTCTCTCTGTGGCTTTAGCAGTTGTTTCCTGCTGGGCTTTTGTAACACATAAAGTAGTTACCAGACTTTGTGGAATGGGAATGAAATGGCCAAAATAAATGAAGAGGATGGAAGCCTCTGTGCACTGTGAAAATAGCAGCATGATACTTGTTGGTTTTCATGATTCAGGTTTCAGCTCAACTTTCACAAAGAGGGGAGAAATTCCATTCCAGTAAATGCTAACATAACCACGCTGGGGCAGCAAGTGGCTATGAGGTCTTTATTACATGTTAAAAGCCATAAAAAGCATTCTAAGTGTAGCCAGTGATTGTGTTTTTGCAGCAACTTCACACAAGAAACAATAAGAATCCATTGTGTCCTCTGGACACACACTGAAGTGTAATGGTGACAGGGTCTGAACAAACCTTGCTAGATATAGTAGGAAAGTACCCCCTTCAAGCATAACATGATCATTGTGTCCCCAAAGTTGAAGTGTTGGAAGCAGGGAAAATGAGCAAGCATAAGAATTTGAGTTTGTATTGTCTATGTGACTGGGTCAGAACATCTAACAAAGCTGAAGCCTGAGGATGTTCCCTATCTGCAGTGGTCAGTCTCTATATTTAAAGTGGTCCAAGGAAGAAAAAGAAGTTGTAAATCTGTGACAGGATCATTCATGTACAATGGGGGGCACAGGCTGGCCCCTAGATAGGCTGGATATATCCAACAATCTGTTAGGAGGGGGCAAGAATACACAGTCCATCATAGTTTGTTGTGTATAGGACCTCGTGGCTGTAGACCAGTCAAGTTTTCTCATGCTGACCTCATGTCTACTGCTGAAAAAAACAGTAATGAGTACGATGAACAGAAGAACTGGATTAAGAATCAATGAAAGATGCTGGCCTGGTCTGATGAATCTAATTTTCTTTTACAACACATGAATGGCCAGATGAACATGTGTTGACCATCCAGTGAATACAAAGCACCAGGATGCATCATGATGAAAGAAAACCAGCCGGTGGATGCAGTGGTATGATATGGGCAATGATCTACTGCAAAACCTTGGGTCCTGTCATCCATATGTATGTTATGCTGACCCGTACCACCAACCCAAGCATTGTTGTAGACCATGAAGACCCAATTATGGAAACAGTGCTACCAACGGATGTACCTTTTTTGTTTGAAAGAGCACAACAACATCTTCGAGGTGTTGACTTAGCTTTTTAAATCCCTCAATCTAAATCCAAATGAGCATCCACTGGACAAACTTGATCATGAAGCTGCAACTTACAGGACTTACAGGATCTGCTTTTACCATCTTGTAAGATACACCTTCAGGGGGTCTAGTGGAGGCCAAGCCTCAATGAGTCAACAAAAGCGGAACCAGTCCAATATATGGCAGGTGATCATAATGTTATGCTTGATCTTCTCATTTAAAGAACAATTTTATAATTTTGCTATGTAGCATAAAAGATATTTTGATCTTTGTCATTGTCCTTTTTTCATCAGAAAGCCCAAACTTACAACTCTCAAAATCAGGATGTTTTCAATATTGGCCTCTGACTAAGTTGCAATGTGGTGGCTTCCCTGTCATCATGGAGAGCAGGTGGAAAACTGTAAAATACCAGAATTAACAATGCCACAGTTTGTTTGCTCACAGGAAATTGAACCAAAGAAATTGTTTTTACTGTTGTTAGTTTCCCTTTAGTGTCAAATGCTTAAATTGCTGAAAGGAATCTACCATGATTGTTTCTGTTGTCATTAGAGAATATCGAAACCGCATGTTGTAGGCAAGTGGATGAAGACAGCAATGCTCAGACTGACGACAGGATTCTGTTGAACTACAGAGGTGCATGTTTATTTCTTGCCGTTTACTCAGTATTACTGTGAAAAACTCAAACTTGGTGAATTAAAACCAGAATTTTTACTCCAGTTACTTTTTGAACAATTAATAATTGGTTAGTCATGGAAAGCTAAACTGTCAATGTACAGCCAATGACCTGCTTTAGCTCCATGGTTTTATGTTTTACTGTCTGCCAACTACAGACAAACATTTGAATTTCTCTTTTGCTTGATGTTTAAAGAAAAGTAGGATATCTTTTTAGTTCGTGTTTTCCTTTTTGCATGGTTTTAGGTGTACTTTTTTTTCTTCTGCATTCTTTGATTTTGTTATGTTTAACATACAGAATTAATCATTGTAAAAAGATAACAGGACTCATTCTGAGTATTGGGTAAGTATTTTAGTCAATGTTTGTCTCACTTGGCTGCAAGGGTGCTAGATGACAAACACAAGTATTGATTTACAATTCTGAAAGAAACATTTAGTCAAAATGTTCAAACCCCTTCACTGGACTGTGAGCAGCACCTCTGTCGATGTTGGCAAACATTTACTTTTTTGTTTTTTATATATTATTAATAGCTCAGTTAGCTGAGTTTAACATATGCATGCAAATGTGGAGCCAAAGAGCCACAACATCAAGAACCCCAACTCCCTGTTGCAACGGATCCAAATGCTCAAATATCAAACATTTGGACTCAGTGATACCAACCATACTTTAAAACCACACTGAATGAACAATGTTTTGGATGGGTATAATACTGAAGGACATCAACAGGACATTGGCAGGATATATTAAAAGGGAAATGGAAAAGAGACACCTGTTGTCCCCCAGTGTGGGGGATCTGTCCATTATAGAGTTCCAACTGAGTGGACAACTTTACTTCACAGGACATTTTCTGGTCAAATGTATTTATACACAGGTGTTACATCCAGTTGCTTTATCAAATGTAAATAAATAATACCACTATGCATGTTTATCTGGTGTATGAATGTGAATAATAGCAATAAAAAAGGGTGTGTTAATGTGTTACTTGTTGATGCTTTACCAAGTTTGCTTGAAGGTGTTCAGTAGCGTCAGACCAATGCTCAGCTTTTCATCAAATGAGACATTTTATCTCACCTAATAGGAGTGCTAAGAGCTGAAAAACCTGCTTATCCTTCTAAAATGATGAAGATAAAGTTTGATATTTCTATATAAAAAACAGTTTATGATTCACTGCAAACATTAAAAGACTGGTAATAAATGTTGTTTTACATAAATTTTTATGGGTAAGATAAAATACTTTATTGTGCAGATCTGCTTTGAAATAAACACAGAATGGGTATTTTGTTCTAATTCTCACGCAATGACTTGGATGCTCCAAATTGATGACAGATGGTGATGAGGTGAGAGTACATTAGCTAAACGTGTGATCATGCTGTCAGTAACACCATTTTAATGTCATCAATTCCAAATGCAAAGTGAGGAAATGCTAGTACATCCCAAAATAGTTGCTAAGAGAGACAAACTGCTGCAAGTCTCAAAGTGAAAACTGGGCAGATAGAACCACTGTTGGATCAGACAAGATATCTCTCTGCTGGAGAGATAAAGAGACAGAGGCAACGAAATCTGGCGAAATGAGCAGATGAGCTCTGTCTTCCTGTGCTGTTGGTTGTAGTGCTGGAAGCTAATGGTGGTTCCAAAACGTTAATTTCCTTATCCTGTCTTTCTTTTCTTTTTTTCCTTCTTAAAATAATATTAGATATTAGAACTTAGAATATTATGCCTTCCTTAAAGCTCCTGAGAGATCCTTAACCTTGTGTTAAAACTTTGATTTTAATCAGCTTAGATAAATATTTGAAACCTCGATTCACTTTTCATAGAACTTTCCTTTTTAGCCTTTCAGTGACACAGCTGTCACATATTTATTACTAAAATTTTTATCTTTTTTTGGGCCTTCTTTTCTGAAGTTATTTGGAAATACAAATATTAAAATAAGTATAATCATTGATTGTTAATTATTCATTCTCATTCTTTTATCCTAGTTATCACTGAGTGTAACCTTTTTTAGCAATGTTAAATAAATCATAATCTGAGAAAAATACAGAACCTCTGTTCCTCTGTGAATCCATCAGTTCATCAATTATCCAGTCATCATCTAAACCAGGTTGTTCTTAGAATGTTGTGGAGGTTTTGCTGCCTTTCTCAGGTCGCCAGTCCATTCCAGGACAACATATAGACACACAGGACAAACAACTGTGCATGTACATACTCATACTTAAGGGAAATTCAGAGAGACCAATTAACCTATCAGCTATGTTTCTGGACTGTGGGAGGAAGCTGGAGTACCCAGAGGGAATCCACAGGTGCATGAGAAGAACATACAAACTCCCTGCAGAAAGGCCCCTGGCTAAGTTAAGGTAATAATGAGTGCATTGGAAAGGAACTAGGGGATGAGCAATTAGTCTCAGTTTGAAGTGAATGTTAATGAGTTGACGAGCAAACATTCACTTCAACTTGAATTTTATAAAAGTATGATATCAGCATAGATTGAGAAACATTTTTCTTAGAAATGTAAAAAAAAAACACAAAAAAAAAACGTGGATGTACAATATTTTAACATGTTTCTGTGAAAATGAAGCTGTTTTGGTGAATGGGTAAGAGTCTTAGAAATCCTCTTTACCCAAGTATCCAAGACATGCTAAGAGCACATGTAGACACCTTTATGTTTGAACATTGTGTTCGTTATGGAGCATCCATGACGAGCATAGCAGTCCAATAGAAAAACACCTCTTGGGTTCAGATTCAGGTGGGCCGTTCCTCCCAATCATGCCCCTTCAGGTTTCACTGTCATTGCCCACGTGAGCGTTGAATTCCCCAAGCAGAACAAGTGAGTCCCCAGGTGCGGAGCTCTCCAGAACCCCCTCCAAGAACTCCAAAAAGGGTGGGTAATTTGAACTACTGTTTGGCACATAAGTATGAGCAACAGTAGGGACCCGTCCCCCACATGTAGGCAGAGGGAAGCTACCCTCTAATTCACTGGAGTGAAAGCCATTGTACAGGCACCAAGATGGGGGGAAATAAGCATCCCCACTCCTGCTTGGTTTCTCTTATCAGGGGGTGACTCCAGAGTGAAACTGTACAAGCCCTCTCATGGGGACTGATTTCAAAGCCAGAGCCATGTGTCAAGGTGAGTCTGAGAACCTCTCAACCTCGCACATCACCTCATTCTCCTTCCCCACCCAAGAGGTTGCATTCCACATGCCAAGAGCCACCTTCTGTAGCCAAAGATCAGACCACCAAGGTCCCCACCTTCGGCCACTGCCCATCCCACATTGCACTTGACCCCTTTGGCCCCTCCCACAGGTGATGAGCCCATGGGAAGGGGGACCAACATTTCCTCTTTGGTCTGTGCCCAGCTCCATGGGTAAAAGCCCAGCCACCAGATGCTCACCAACGTGCCCCACCTCCAAGCCTGGCTACAGAAGGGGCCACCTGTGACCCGCGTTTGGGTGAGGGAACACTGTGTCCATTTCTGTTACTCATCAACATTTTTATCAGTGCAGTTAATTTCAATTCAAGTCAATGCCAATATATAAAAATTGTCACCTCAAGGCTCTTTACAGGAGAAATGTGTCCAATCATCTGCATAAAAACAGAATTAAATCAATTCAAAAGACTGACTCAAAATCAGTTTCATCTTTATTTATTATACAATGCAGCCAAAATGGTAAGGTTTCCCTCAAAAGGATAATAAATATAAATGCTGGTCATGTCATGTTTATTTTACCAAAAGCTTTGGAGGATATAATGTCATTATATTTCAGGTGTTTTAAACTTAACCAATCAGTTTAGTTTAAAAGTTAATTATGATAAAACAGGACTGAAGGAAGTAAGCTCTGCTAACCTTTACACATGAATCAGTTGGTTTAGTGTATTGCTGATATTTGAGCAGCAGAGTCCCAGTGGGAGGGTCCATGGGCCTTAATTCCCTGAAGGTTTTCTATCTTTGAGCAGAATATGAGGTGATCTAAGATCCCTACTTCTCTTACACACACTCACACAAACACACACTGAATTAGTTTTAATGGGAGAACTGTGCAAGATGCTTTCATTTAAGGATACATCAGGTCACTTTGCTCTGCCAGGCAGCAGCACAGATTGCAGATTTTTCGTTTTAATGATTTCATTACCCAGCAGTACCCAGAGGGTAAACTAGAGAGGGAATTGCTTAAAAATAGAAAAACACTTTTACGGGACTCAAAAAAACAAAAAAAAAAACTTATGCATTACTTCTTCTGTTCTTTATTCCTTGGTTTTACCAAGATTTAACACAATTAGCACATTTACAGCTAAAGCCAGATATTTGCATATACAATCTAAGGAGACACATTACTTTTTTTTCTCATTGACTAACATTAAATCAATACAAGCTTTTTCTATTTTAGGATAATTGAGATTGCCAAAATTATTTATATTTGTGAAATGCCAGGGTAATGCAAGAGAGCTTTTTTCAGAATTTTTTATTACTTTCTTTAAATTCAAAAGTTTACATCAACAAAAAATACTATGCTTTTAAACAACAGTGAAGGTCCAGATGAAGATGTCATGGCTTTGTAATCTTCTGATAGGGTAATTCATAACATCTGAGTTAAGTGGAAGCACATCTGTGGATGTATTTTAAGGAAGTACCTCAAATCCACTGCTTGTTGTGTGATGTTATGGAAAACTCAAAAGTAATCAGGAAGAGAATTGTGGCTCTCCGCAAGTCCAGTTTGAACAATTACAAACAAGTGTATACACCATTAGAAAGTACATAGAGGAGCTGGGTTCTGTGTCCAAGTGAATAAGCTGTTTTGGTGCAAATGTGCACATCAAAACCAGAAAAAGCAAAAGACATTCTTAAAATGCTGGATGAAACTAGTGAGTATCATTATCTATAGTGAAACAATTCCTGTACTGACATGAGCTGAAAGACAACTTAACGAAGATCCAAATCCAAAATCCAAATCCAGTTTTTTTATATAGCACATTTTAAAACACAGAAGTTTGCCCAAAGTGCTGTACAAAAACAGGACAAATTCAGAAGATAAAGTCATTACTACAAAACCAACATAAAAACATAAATTACAGTTTGCAAATTAACTCTGGGTGAAAGAACTTGATTTTTGGAAATGTCCTGTGGTTTAGGGAAGCTAAAACTAAAAGGTTTAGCCATGATGAACATTGTTACACTGGGAGGAAAAAGAGAAAAAGGAGAATATCTTGCAAGAACACTATCCAAACTTTTAAGTACGGGAGCATCAGCTTCATGTTCTGTGGGTGTTTTGCTGCTGGGGAGACTGATTCACTTCACAAAATTGATGGTATCATGAAGAAAGCACATTCAGTGGAAGTACTAATCTTAAGAACTCAGACAGTGAGTCATTTGTTTGGCCACAATGTGTCTTCTGACTGAAAAATGAAGCTGCGCTTACTACCAAATTTGTTGCAAGGGGGCTTAAACACAACAAAGTCAATGTTTTGGACTGGCCATCACAAAGTCCTGATTTTAGGTCCTTAAAAAAAATAGGACAGACCTGCAAAGGTGTGGCCTATAAACCTTCCTGGATGTTGTTTTATGACCTAATTCTACTTTAAACTTCTTTAATCTTTCTTCATGTTTCATGAATTAAATCACTGAAATAAAAATAATTTTTCAATACATTCTGATTTATTGAGATTCCATTGTATTTTGTTATGCGTGTTGCCATGCTATATATTATACTGGTGGTTCTTTTGTGTCACAAACCCTTTTGCAACAGTTCACACATATCCCTGCAAAATAACAGCAGATGCACTGACATGCACGGCTTCGTATTACCACAAGATGGCAGTATGGAATCAAGGACTCACCGCTGAATCCACTGCAGTGCAAAGAGCTGCACAGTGCGACAAACATTGAAAAGACTTACTCACATGTTGCATGTTGATCCACTGAGACAGGTTATCAAAAAAAATCTGATGACATTCTGATGATATTTTTAAATGTAAACATTGTATTCCTTGTTTTGCAGTGAGGGTTATAATTACAGGGATGGATGGGATTCTTAAGCCGACATGATGACTGAAGATCTGATTAAAAAAAATAATGAAGATTGACTGTTTGAATTCGCTTGTCTAATTAGGCCAAGCAGTTTTTAATATTGTTCTGTGTAACATGAAAACAAAGTGAAAAGAAAATAATAAAGAGATGACATAACAGAGCTGCTGGCATTATTAAGATGCATTAAAATGAGTCTTTCATTTAAAGAGATGATACATGATAAATTACTGATGATCAGATTTATAGTCTTGTATGATTAGTACAATCTTTGTATACCTTTTCTTCTAAGAAATTGTTGTTTAAATCTGATTTACAGTCATTAAAATTGAATTACAACACTGTCTTGCTAGATATGAATATGTAAAGCAAAAAAGTTGGTCAGACTGTAGGGACTTCAGATCAGTATTGCATGATAGACCATTTCTCTTAACAACTCTTCAAAACAGGAAAGACTGGAGAACATTTAAAAAAGGGACATCTGACAATAGCTGATTTTATTTCTCATGTGTCTAAGTGGGGCACCCAAGACTAGTTAAACGTAGTAAAAAATACATCTGCAGTTTCCCAAAAACATGAGGAAAAAAATGTGTTTTTCTGTGACAAAATATGCTACAGGCCATGTAGAGGACACAGTAAACAAAAGAAAGAAGGTGGGAAATATAACACTTTTTGGCTATAATCAAAAAACATGTTTAGTGCAACAACAACACTGCTCATCACAGAAAGAAGACGATACCTGTGATTGAAACACTTCAACATTTGGGGATGCTTTTTCTGCAACTGGGGCATTAGTGGAGGGAATTATGTCCAATATCCTGACAAATGTTTCTAAGCTAAAGAAAAATAAAAACTTAGATTTTAAATATTACAACGTCCCAAAGCATCTATCCAAATCAACTCAAGAATGACTGCATGATCAGAGTATTAAAGTTTGTAAGACCTGAATCTCACCTACTCACAGGAGGGCAGAGCACTTTCAGGGGAATGTTTTAGCCCATTGAAAATAGATCATATACAGTATAATATATAGTGTATTATATAGGTTTACTATCACAAAACAGAATAAAATAAAAAATATAGCTGCAGAGGTTCAGGAAAAAAAGTTGTCTTAGTACATATCTGCAAACCATTCTGTTCAGCTGCACTTGAACTAAATGCAATTTTATGCACCTCTTAACAGCCATTCTGTGTCAATCAGCTTTCCTTGTAATTTGCACATTTGGGCCAATGGGACCATTATTCTGCAAATTGAATTTCAAATCAAACCTTTTAAGCCCGTTCATTTAGCTTGCTATGTTCAAAATACTCGCCAATTTTTATCACGAACGCCACCACTCTCCAAACCTTGGTTTTCTCATTATCGCCTGGTTCAGATTCAACTTCACCGTTTGCTTTACAAATTAAAGTAGACCACATTTTTTCGCACCAGACTCTGACTAATCAGAGTATAAAGCACAGGTGTTACTAATCATATTAACCATATGTCTGTTCTATTCAGTGTGCCACTACAGCATGACAGTGAGCCAGCATGTGTTATACCTGCAGCTGCTAAAAGGACTGAAATCATCCTTCAGTTTATTAATTTCAACAGCGCTTTTCACATTGTGGTAAGAAGAGAAAAATGTCTCTGGAAAAGCACAGCTGCTGGCTCACTGCACCTGCACAGGGTGACAGGTGAATATAGTTCCTCACTCTATTCAGCTTTGACATCTGCACTCCCACCAAAGGAAGATCATGTGATCAGTGTTGTCTGGTTGTGTGTGATCTAAAGAACCAGCAAGCAGTGGGGAACGTAATCACAAGCAGTGCCCTTACTGTAAGTGTGCAGATATCCAAACACAACATACATTCAGCTTTTTTCAAATCAGAATTAAACATGCATACTTTGCCATTATTCTCATATAGTCAGTTTGGTGTCCTTCACTGAGTAAAATACTTGAGTAATTTCAGAATACATTGCCAGCGTGCGCAGTTAGCTCCAGTTTAGCACTGTGCTGCTACTTCACAAGTGTCAAGAAAAAACGCTAAAAGTCTGCCTCAGCTCAAAAAGACTCATCACTGCTGCAAATAGTCGACAGCCTGTTGTGCTAAGAGTCCTTTTCTGTGTTGGATTAGGCCCTCTGTGTTGTCCTTAAGTCCAGCCCTCTCTCTCGCCAATGGTACATGCCAGAAGGAGCTTATCTTTCCGTGATGGTTCATCCTAGTCCTCATCTTGCCCACTGGATTTCTGCCACCTGACACATTCGTTTAGGAGGTCATCACAGGGGGCTGTGTTCCTGATGTACTCCAGGATCCTTGCTGTTTCATCCTGGATGGTGGCGCTGATGCTGACTTGTAATTTTCAAATCCTTGACCTGCTTTTGTCTGGCATACATTCTCAAGAAAAAAAACCATTGAACCACTGTGAGGAGTTCCTTTGTCTTGATATCAAGGCTTCTGTCTTTTCTGTTGGCCAGGCTATTAGACCACAGGGGTATCTGATGAATGAATAGCAGAGCATATGTAGTGATGGCTTGGACCCTATTCAGCTGGCTTTTAACAACATGTCTTACCCTCAGTAAGGTTGCCTTAGAAAGTTAGAGACACCAGAGCAGACAATGCAGACGAGCCTAAGGCTACTATTTAAGCAACCAGGTCAATCACCTTTATGCCAGTTTCATCTTTTGAAAAGAAATATTCCACTGGAAATATTATAATTTATGAAGGTGCCCCTCTACTTCTTGCCAGGGCATTTTAATTCTTTGAACAGATTTCCAAAGAGTCAAACTCCCCGAAGACAAACCATAAAAGACTTTCCTGCAGTAATACCAGAGTGAGCACGTTGTAAGTCACAATATGCCCAATATCCAGACTACTCCATGCTGTCTGAGGGATGGAAATCACAGAAGCTGCGGTGGTTGTCATGGCACCTTCAATTATTTGGTTTCACACAATCAGCCAGTACAGATGGGGCTCTTTAACACATCTTATCAAATGTGTTTTTTTCCCCTTTTGCTACAGAACAAGAACTTCTCGCTTAATGTATCTTTCCCCTTATCCCTTTACACACACACACACGCACCTACCCACACACACACACACACATCCTCATTTCTTCCTCTCTCCTGCTTTGCTCATCTTCGGAATCTCCACCAAACTTCACTTCTTTTTAGCACCATTTTGCTGGACATAGCACCTGTTTTGCTGTTCAGCCCATTCAAATGTTGAGTAGATGCACTGAACAAATCCATGTGTGGATGTACTGTTATTGTCTTCAGCTGAACAGAAACAAAATTAAAATAATTCTTTTTGACCCTAAAGAGGAATGATTCAGAGTCAGCACACAGCTTCAGTTGTTACAGCTAAAAACTACTGATCAGGCCTGATATCTGGGTGCAGTGACGGACTCAGACATGAACCTTCAGAGAGACATAAATACAATTAAAAAGTTGGCCTTCTATCACCTGTAGAACATCTTAAGGATTAGGGTTAGGGTTAGCATTAGGATTATCCTAACTAGATCTTGAGAAGCTCATCTATGCCTTTATCTTTAGTCGCATTGATTACTGCAACAGTGTCTTCACAGGTCTGCCTAAAAAGTCAATCAGACAGCTGCAGTTGATCCAGAATGCTAACATTCTCACTAAAAGCTGCTCACATTTTCGCTAAAACTAGGAAAATACAGCACATCACTCCAGTTCTAAAGTCCTTATATTGGCTTTCTGTAGCTCAGAGAATAGACTTTATAATGCTTCTGTTAGTTTATGAATCACTCAACGGCTTAGCATCAAAATACATTAAAGACCTGCTGTTATTGTACTAGCTTTCCAAACCACACAGGTCTTCTGGTTAAAGTCTGCATCTCCAGAATATGAACCAAACATGGAAAAACAGCATTCAGTTTTTATGCTCCACTAATCTGGAACAAACATCCAGAAAACTACAAAATCGCTGAAACACTGAGTTCCTTTAATCAAGACTAAAAACTCATTTGTTTAGAGTTAGTCTTAATCAATAATAACTGGAACATTTATTAGATGTAGTGTATTTTTTGTTTGTTTAAATTATTTTTTCATCATGTCAAGCACTTTGAACTGCCTTGTTGCTGAAATGTGCCATACAAATAAACTTAACTTACTTGACCTTCCTTATCTGATTCAATATTTCTTTGGACAGCTGAGCCAACATGACCAAATTAGAAGTAAAATCTGTGTCCATTTATCTATTAATTGCTTTTTATGTGATATCTGCTAGCTTTGTCTGACTGAAAACCTTTTTTGTTCTGTAGACCTGCATCAAAACCTCTCGGGAGCTGGCTGGGCAGCAGCACAAGAAGCTTTCAGCTTTGGGAACATAAAGGTTTTTAAATTCAGTGCGGTATCCACAGTAACAAGCAGTACAAATTTCAAAGCTAGTTGCACAGTCAGCTTTGACCCTTGAATCTGCAGTCAGAGGATGCCCAGCATCACTACCTTATTAAAACAATTTCTCTCTCCCAATTGGCCTGCTTTGTTTTTTTATAGTTTATTTCTCTCTGAGGTAACTCTGCAACACTGAGGAGGAGCCCAAACCAGCATCCATGTATTTATGATGCCTGTTCTCCATAATATGTCTCCGTCTCGCTCTGTGTGCATGTATGCTTTTGTGTATGAGCTCTGTCAGAGCTCATGATGAGTCATAGCTCAGTCTTGAGCTTCTGCAACACAGTAGGGAGTTCAGAAAATGGAGCAGACCCAGTGTTTCACCAACATATTGCGACAGGGAGACGCTCACACACGGGTTTGACAGGATGACTCTGCATTTATTATGTGTACGCAAACACAATCAGTATCACAATCAAGGTTGTGTGGATAAAGAATGCTTTTTTTTTTTACCGTGTCCTGTCTGGCAGTGTGGCCCTCAGAATTGTCGTCTGAATGTCAAGGTAAAGCCCAACAGTTGTGTGTTCACAAGTGGAGCATTACGGCTTTCACCATGATGTTCCTCTTGGTATGTATATGTGAGACTTTATTAGAAATTGCTTTGGGTTTATTTAAAATGTAATGGGCACAAAAATGAAAAAATGGGGAAAGGAAAGAGAGAAAGATGGAGAAAAAGTTTAAAGAGAAAGAGGGAGATAGAAGTAGAGGAGAGAAAAAAGCATAGAGATAACTTAAGTCAACACCCTTGAAGTCTGCCTCTAACACCCTTGAAGTCTGCCTCTAGACCTGCGGAAAGAGAAAAAAAAAAACAAAACAAAACTGAGAGTCTACAACAACAAACAACATATGCATATATAATAATAACAGTTATAACTTCAATGGAAAGTACACAGCACAAGGTAATACAAGATGTACTTGGTGGGAATTGCAGCCCAACAGAGTATATCTGACAAACACCTGAATGCTTTTTAAAACATCAGATTTGAACATGTGAAATGTTAGATAACAATAAGAACTCTCATGGACAATTAATTCAAAGGGATGATTCCATCCATCCTTCTGTCTGTCCGTCCATCCATCCATCCATCCATCCATCCATCCATCCATCCATCCATTTATTTGTTACGTGTGTAAACTGTTTGGATTTAAGAAAGCTTTTTTTCTGCTGAAAAAATGTATGTAAAAATTGCAGTGGATAAAAGACACTTTAAAAAACACACATGCTTTTAACTTGATGTAACAAACTTCCAGTGAACAATAAGAATTCTCATGGACACAATCAGACTCTCAGATATCAGGTATTCATAGTAATACAGCATTTCCCATAGCAGAGAATCATATTGTCTATCCTTCATCCTGTAATATGCAGTTATTCACTTTTTTACTGCAACCATCAAGAAATTTCCACATCCCTGATTAATTTGACTAAGACTGTGTCTGAGTAAAGCGCACACAGCAACATTAACGCAGTTTCCTCTGTTGTATCTCCACCATTTTTCCTAGCACAGTGTTTGAGTTTGATCTCACTGTGACTAAGGAGCGTGTTTTCCCTTTTGCCCACCCCTGCACCTCTAGAGACTGCAGTGGGCTCTCAAAAGAACAGCATTGTGTGATGTATATTTCAGTGACTTCGCTCAGCAAACCCCATCTTAAAGACCCATCTTATTTTCTTCTCCCGCTGCCTTTCTGTCTTCCATCATCTGTTGCAGTGGTGGTTATGCAGTCGTGACCTGTGTTGGTGAGTTTTCTCCTCAAACAAGTTTCTGCTGCACCCCTGATCAATGACTTGGGTTTAAGCTATTTGATGTCATACATCAAAGGTGAAATAAGGAGTTCACAGGAGGAACTGCCTCCAATTTACCCAGGTGAGTTTCCAGAGCATACTAAATGTATTTGAGTAAAGCTGGAGAGTTAATCCATAGTTTCATAAATTCTGTCTCAAAGGAAAAAGCTACATGTCCTGCAAAAACGCAGCTTGGCACATGGCTTATGTCTAGGTGTCTGCTCTTATTTGTAATAGAAACACTCTGCATTAACTTTTGTTAGAAAAACATTTTTGTGAAGTGCCCTGAGACGACATTTGCTGTGAATTGACTGAACTGCATTAGATTATATGAAAACCCCCATCACACAGTTGCTTATCTGCCTTGGGCTTCTATAGTGTTGGAAAGATATGTAAGGCTAAGTTATTAACACTTCAGCATCGTGTTTTACACCTTTGATACAGTAGCATAGGTTGTTTGATCTTGAGTTAGGCCTGCGAAAAACTGTCTGGGATGAGTGTTGCATCTTAGAAACACAATATACACTGATTAGGCATAATATTATGACCACTTACCCATAAGGGTGTTTTTTTTTTTTTTTTTTGTTTTTTGTTTTTTTTTTTTTGTCAAGGCATGGACTCTACGTGACCCCTGAATGTGACATGGTATCGAGCACCAACATGTTAGCAGCAAATCCTTCAAGTCCAGCAAGTGTGAGTTGGGACCTCCATGCATAGCTCTTGTTTCTCCACCACATCCCACAGATAATTGATTGGATTGAGATTTTGGATTACAGATTTATCCTGGTGAAACAGGCCATAGCCATTTGGGAAGGCAGTTTTCATGAATGATGTACATCTGCAACAATGCTCAGGTTTGCAGTACATGTCAAAGTGACATCCACATTGATGGCAAGAGCCAATGTTTCCCAAAAGAACATTTCACACATCACCACACTGCCACCACTACGTCCTTTCTTCTCATGGCACATTCTGGTGCCATGTGTTTCCCTGGTAAGCATTGAACGTGCACTAGTAACAACGTTGCCTAATCTCATGTGCTATGAAGATACTCTGCACCGATAAAGATTGTATCACCTATGCATGTTAAGGGTGAGTTAGTTTGCATGTCTGTCTGTCTTATCAAAATTACTTCTATTTGTTAGAAATGTCAGAATAATGATAAATTTGAGTTCTCACCTGAAGATACCTAAAAATGTGATTTTCTAAAAATATCTAAAATTTAATGATCAAGATTCTGTTGTATGGTTGCTCCATTACTAAATAAAAAAATAAATGAATAAGTTCAGTGCTTACATTTCATAAAACACATAAAAAAATAAATAAATCAAAATGTATCATGCACATTAATCTAGGTGTCCTTCCGAAATAAAAAAAGGATAAACAAATGCCATAAGTTGTGTATTAGGTAAAATAAAAGCCACATGTTTAGTATGTGTTTGTGTGGAGTTTTGGCAGATCTTACAAGCTAAACTTATTTTGGGGGTTTACCAAGTGACTGGGGTGCAATTAGAATGATTTTATTGCTGTAAATTTCATAAACACCACATCTGTTGCTCAAGGTGATTAAGCACCCAGAAAGGGGTGAAGTACAGCTCTGACTCAAGAACAGGGCCAGGTTAATTAGCAGGTTTCAGAGGACTTCTTTCAAAAGGAAACATTACAAAATGACATTATTTCAGTCTGAACTCTGTATGACCTCATGCTTATCAATTCCTCTGCAATCAGACATTAATGCTCCTCTGAGATTTGGGATAATTTTCTGTCTGTAATCAGTGTGTAATGTAATGCAGAGACAAATGGCAATATTTGGCTTTCAAAAATACTTGTGTTGGATTATAATCATTCTATATGCAGTTTAATATTTTCCTGGAAAGGTAAAAATTCAAATAAACAAACCAACCTCAGAGGATAACAGAAACATCTTCCCAAACCTAATCAAAGACCTTCTTTAGATGAAGGTTGAACTTTTCTTTTGTTTTTTTTTTAAAAATTATTCCTATACAGATTCTGTTTATTTACTAAAAAAAAAAAAAAAAAACGAGTAAGCTTCAGCAAAAGGTGTTCACTGTGAATGAAAGAATAAAAGAGAAAAAGAAGATACATTTTCTAAAGGTAAATACAAAAAAGTCAAGAAAGAGAAAATTAAAAAGTTTCAAAGTACATTCACCTGGCACAACCTTTCCACGCAGCAAAAGAAGAAAAGTTTTAGCTGAAGATATGAAGTACTGTCGTATTACATCCATCCATTAACTGACAGAAAATTACACATGGTCTTCAAAACTTTTTACAAATAAAAATCTGAAAAGCTGCATTTAACCATTTTTATTACATTATCCAAAACCTAATCTGAGCTGTATCGTGAAGGCCGCAGAGATTCTTTAGACAATATTAGTGAACAATATTACCATGACTCCATCACTTGAAACTGGCATAACATTACAAAATATAAAACTGTTAAATGGGTGTGAATACTTTTACCAGGTAAAAATATTGGATAATGATGCTTTCCTTACATTTTTGGCCTGTGCACTTTGATATTCAGCGCAGATTTTTTTTAAGTTTTATTTCACTGCTCCATCAGAAGACTTGCTATGAGACTTGTCAAATTGAGCTCTTAGATCCCCCTGATCAGAACTGCGTGGGAATACATGGATGCAGAGACTTACATGAAAGCTCTTGAATGCTGTGCTGGGGAACCAAAATGTCAGAGGCATGCCTGTAGTGTAATAACTCATATTGATTGGATGAATTTTTTTGATACAAACCTTACAGAGGGTGGTGTAAAAATCTGTATTTAAAAAAATACAGACTGTTTATGTATAAGAACTGGGATAGTGTTTAAACTTGGCATGTTAACAAGCTCTGAGTTTTGAAAGTAAGAAAGGATGTTATGGAAAGAAAGACAGAAACAGTCAAGTCAATTTTAAAAGATGTATAGTTTATTACAACATGGAGGAGTGCATTATTTGACTTTTAACCCCAGTTTTTTTCAGGCTGTGAACCTCGTCTTGAAAAGGGTCAGTGTTTGCAGCTATATAAATTCTGTCTGATGTAGAACATTTTACAGCTAGACACCAAGTGGTATTAGCCTTTCATGTTCTGAAGATTTACTGTGCTGTGAAAAAGTATTTGCTCTCTTACAGATTTCTTCTGTTTTTGCTTTTTTGTCACACTCAAACATTTCAGACCATCAAAAAAATTCTGAAAAAAACATTCAAGATAACCAAAAAACTTTCATTTCAAATTGAAAAAGTAAATGCCCTCCAAAACTTGTGGGTGGTTGTGGCATCTTTGGTGACAAAAACAGGCATCAAGCATGTTCTTTGCAGAATTGTTTTATCTGAGTTTTGGGCATGAGTCGTTGGGCATGCCATACACAGCATGTGAATTGGATTATATTTAATTCCATATATTGAAATAACTCCAAAAACTTCATATGTTTTTGTTTGTTTGTAAGTAAGGTCTAATGAGCTTTTGATGTTTTTCTTGGTTCCTTTTAACCTCCTGGATGAGTCACGAGTGTGAAGGAACATAAGGTTGAAGTAATTCGGAGACATATGGTAGTGCAAGCCTATATAAAATTTATAAGTCATCAAGAGAATTTTAAAATCTCTTCAAAGTGACTCATTTCGGTTAATTTAGGATTAGCAATAAAGGGTGATAACTTTTTCACTTTGGGCCTTGTTAGTTTAGATTTTTTTTAAATGGGTAAATAATTTTCTCTGGTATCTTATTGGCTTTTCTAAAAACTTACAGATGTGATATTTGACTTTCAAAGATAAAAGAAGAATCATTCATATTATATTCACAGAATATTACTTCAAAAAATCTTTAAGATGCAACAATTTCATGTAATTGCTGCTCAAATCAAAATCCTATAATACATAATGGAACCATTTTTCCATGCTGTGGGGTTTCTGTTATACGAGTTCCCCTGCTAAACTGGTGATATTGTTTGCTTGACAGTAGTTATTTATTTTTCCACTGACTTTCACACTGGAATACTGATGCAATCTGAGCACCAACTCTGTTGATCTGTTTCTCTTGCAGTTTACCTTGAAAATATTTGAAACCAAGTTGTCTGCTGAGTACCACTAGAATGAACCCAAGTACAATTAATGATTCTTGTTCCCACAAAATCAAAAAATAAAGTGGCTGAGAGTGCTTATCATTTACATGCCTGGAAACCACTCAGAAGGAGAAGTTCAAACAATCACTGCCAATATGTCTGTTTGCTTTTCCTTTGCCACCCATGGCATCAGTCATTATGTGTTTGGGATCATAGGAGTTAAACTTTGGCTCAAATATGTCACACTAAAACCTCCTGAAAATCAAATCAAACTCTAAAGTTTCAGGAGATATGCTATGTCAGAGGATGGTCATCCAGCACAGTCTTTACTAATGCCACCTGATCAGCATGAATCATGTGCATCTTTGTGATAACCTGAACACATACAAACCAGAATTTGCTCAATGATTTTTCTTGGTAAATCTTTAAAAACTGTGATTTCTTTTTTTGTGAAATCTATAAGTGAAAACTGATACTTCATTATCCAGTTGACTTTTTGTCAGAATGAAATTGTTAGAGAAAAAAATTACACCACTGTATTGTATCTCTGAATTACAGATAAAGTAAGCAGTGAAAGACTGACACAAGAAATATCTTATTCTGCATCCTAAAACAACCTTAATTGTATCATAATGGTTAATTGTGAGGAGATAAAATATCAGTTTTAACCTTTTTTTCATAGTCACATAACTAAAGTATCAACATAATCTGATAACAGTTTGGGCTATATTATTACTGGTGTTGACAGTTTTGAACTTTTTACCTTCTAAGCGGTGGGATGCCAACTTTAGAGACAAACATTACACACATTTAATCTGCCATGTGTTCTGATGCACAGAAACAAATCCAGCGTTGTTTCTTCTCTGCCTCTGTCACTCTTGACTGTTGCCATCTCAACAACAAACTAAGTGGGATTTGGCAGCCGCAGGGCTGTGCTTGCCTCACCTCGCTGAATCATGATCTATGATGTTTATACAGCCATAAAATCCCCTCCAGAGGTGAAATGCTCACTGCTTCCGTTAATTAAGAGCAAGCAGACATAAACACAGACAACCACGCACAGCTCAGGCACACATATACTCATACAGGGAAACGTAACACATGCATGATTTAATACCCGCATAGACACACAGGTTAAGAAGGTATGCCTCGTACAAAGTTGCAGAAAATGCTCAAATTCAGTCACAGCATATTTTTCACTTTAGGCGAAGGAAAGGTGCTTATCAGACTCAGTCAACATCAGGTTTTACATTTATAATCTTCAAGAAGAAATTTAGATGAGACAGATGTCTCCCCTGGTATTCTTTACACTCAAAACACTTAATGTCATGATGGCGATCAATAAATAAAACTTTAATATTCTTACTCAGGTGATTCTAAGTGCCAGTTTCCTTACTTTAGTTCAGAGGAATCCAGGCTCCCAGGTATGGTAAAATCAGGGACTGTGTAATAAACGTAAGCATAGATTAGAAAAGTGTTAAGAGCTATGATTTTATTGTCAATGCTCGTAGTGAAATGTACATACTGCACAAATACACGGTCCAGACACATCACATACATCCAAAGGAATAAATCCAGCTGAAAACAACGCACTCTAGATTAACTTGTCACTAAGGGCTACAGTCCTTTAGTGCTCGTCTTATCCCTGAGCAGACGGGCCTGTTAGCTGCTGCTTGTTGTTTAGTGAGCTCTTATCTGCTTCTCTGAGCTAAGGCAGGCCCAGTGGTGGAGAAAGTGCTCAAACTCTGTACTTAAGTAAAAGTACAAATAAACTGACAAAAATGTACTCTAGTAAAAAGTACCTCACTAACATTTTTACTTGAGTAAAAGTAAGTGCTTTTAAAAATACTTAAAGTATTAAAAGTACTTGTTGAGTGTATTCCCTAATGTAATGGTCTAGAATATCATTAAGAGTGTCCACTGAATACATATTTTCTTTAATAGATCTATAGTGTTGTGCCATTTGAATGAACAATGCTGCAGATAATGCATGTTTTTATTGTGTTTACTCTGTCTGACACAGTTTACACTTGGACTTGTGATTCTGTGCATCAGAATTTCAGGGGTGACCTGCAGAGTTAAATGCCATTAAGCAAAATAAGAAAGAGGAATGATTATACCTTTGAAAGGTTTTTATTGAACACAAAGCAAAACCAATGTGTTATTTTAACTGCTGTAAACATCCAAGTAAAAGTTGTCTGCCCGAAAAAAGGGACACTACAAAAATAGCAGACACTGATGATTTCCACTGACATTTCAACTCCAGTTTGTGATCAGCTCCAAAGTAAAAAATACCATATATTCAACATTCTAATGGGTCATCAGTAGTAAACAATATTTTAATTTCCTGACACAATTTTCAAAACTTGGAAACGAAAGTCATTTTTTGAACTCAAATAAGCAGTTTATTACTTTCAAACTAAAAACCAAATTAAAAAACCTCAATCTAACGCAGTGGTTGCACTAGACTTTTGACTTTTTCGTTTTGACTTATGAAATGGAAAAATTCTGTCATTATCTAGTTTTACCCATCAATGATAATAATGACATTTGCATTTCATTTTCATTCTGTTTAATTTATATTCAATAAACTGACAGACAATCCACAATGTGTCATCATCAAGCTGAATACATTTAACATTTCTTCTCTGCAGTGACAAAGTTTTAAAAGGTAACATTTTACAAATTGAAGTGATCAGAAATCAGCAAGACTCTTTGAATGTTACCTAATCCTGCAAACACTCCTCTCAGCAAGAGAATAATCCTGCACCAGTGTCAGCTGCACTTGATGCGCTCCAAAGCCTCTTATCCAAAACTCTACAATGCGCCTCTGTCAACTCTCAGATAAGAGGTGATACTCTGATGGAAAGTGTTCTGATATTGATTGATTTAGTGACCTCCATGATGTTCTCTGTGCGTAAAGTTGAAACTGTCTGCACATCTTCACTAAGTGGTCAGATGTGTGTATGACTGATTGTCATCAGATTTTTCCATTTAAAAACGCCCCATCAAAGATGGAAAATATCAGGTTAATGTGCCCCCCAATGTGATGTGAATGTAACGTGTAGAATAGAATAGAAATATCCTTTATTGTCCCACGATGGGAACATTTCTGTGCAACAACAGCAAAGTGGGAGTGGCAGGCAATAACAGAAAACAGACTCACACAGAGAATATAAAAATATGTATAAAAAACAGCATAAAGAATAAAAAAATACTGAACAATAAGACAAAATTTCAGCATGAATACTGTGTAGTTGTAAAAAATACTCCAGTCTAGATGAATATGCAACTGAGCTGGTTAATTAAAAATGTACAAGATGTGCATGTCTCAGAGCATTAAAAATACAAACTATTTACAGTTACTGACAATAGAAAAACGGTAGAGTTGTACAGATACCACCATGGATATAAACACATTGATCTTGTTGGGAACAATGACAATGACTAACAATGTTAGTTATGGAGTCTAACAGCTGCTGGGAGGAAGGATATAGTGCTCCTTAGTGCACCTAGGATGCAGCAGGCTGTCACTGAAGGAGCTCTCAGCAGCAGCTTCATGGATGGGGTGGGAGACATTTTCCATCAGTAATGCTATTTACACATCCCAGAAATGTAGTGGAGTAGAAAGTACAGATACTTAATGTAAAATGTAGCAGAGTAAAAGCTGAAAGTACCCACGAATAAATCTACTTAAGTAACGTACAGATACATGACAAATGTACTTAAATGTGCCATCCATGGACACACATGGCCACTATCAACAACACCTTCCACTGAAAAATATACACATGAAGCATTATTTCATTTGACAACTTTTAAATGTTACCAGGAAACAGTATGTACAGTCTTCGTAAAAAAAGAAAGCATGCTAGAGATTCAACACATCCATAATCTGTTAATTATATCACTATTTAAATTTAACCACAAGCGTAGCAAAAAACACTAAAAATTCCACCATGTCATAAATTATTTAGAATGAAACCAAAATGATCAATTTTGCTTAATACTAAGCTCAACAAAAACCAAATTTAACCAAATTTACTGTTCACACTATTGTGTTTCTATAGCATGTGACAATTTGCTACCTGAAGGAAATAATGTTCCTGCTTCGCTTCCCTATGCATTGTAGCATACAAAACTTGATCTAAAGGAAAATAAGGCTGCCACAGAATCTTTAGACATGTCAAAAAGTTCCAAAGCATGATGACCACAAGCTCTCACACCCTGTATAAGCTGCACATATGTGCTACTGCTACAGTATTTACACAACTATTTAAATATTACAACAAAACCCCTTCATCTGATCCAAAACTATGCAAATGCGCTGTGCATGCAGATGAAGGTGAGTGAACCATAGCATGCTGAATGCTTGATGCTAAGTAAAACTGACAACATGATCTACTTTATGGCTACTTCTGTTATTTGATGATTATTTGATGACAAATTTTACTTTTAACTGGATTCAAGTCATATAATTGACTGAGCTATAATAATTTTCTCTTCATTCTCTGAAACTAGTTCAGAGTTTCCTTCGCTGTGTGTTTGGGATCATTCTCTTCATTAAAGATTCACCCTTATTTCATTTTTAGATTCTTATCAACAATGTTCTGGTACAGTTCTTTAGTCATCCTTACTTAAGTTATATGAACTCTGTCAGTAGTATATGTTTACAACCAGCACTAAACTGTGACATTGTCCTTCTACAAAGAAGAAAGTTCAGAGATGTAGATGTTCCCTGTGATAATAGTTTTTTGGGAGATTGTGCAATACCATCTTACCTCTAAACATGTTATGTACAATAACACCCTCTCTCTTTCCTCAGTGCACGTCTGCATTCATTTACAATAAAGTTGTGTGCAATCCATGAAAGTGCTGAACATTATCAAGGAATGTTTGATTTGCACACTAAATGAAAGTAGTTTCATTTCATGCCTCGTTTAGTGACGTTTCAACTCAAATCCCACTTATTTCCTCTTTATGCCATAAGAAGACATTATTTTGGACCATGCAGCAAGGGGATTCTCATGTCCAGGACTTATTTACATCTATTTGCATCTGTAAATAAAGGTGTGTCAAAGAAGGAATCTGGTAATCCCACATGTGCACTCAATTTGAAAATGTTGATGGGGATATACAAAGGAAATGTGCATGTGGATTGGTTTTTTGTGTGTACACAGCTTTCTTAAATTCAGTGTAAGACAGGTTTTTGTACTGAATCCATGCAAGTGTTTATACATAAGGCTACAGGTCTGTCTAAAGCTCTTTGCAAGTGGTCCTTCGCTTCTACACAACTCTTCTGATTGTTTGTTGATTCCTCTGTCAGAAATCCTACAAGGAGCACCTGGTTTAATGGCTGATTTATGGTTTAATATTCAGTTATTTATATAGTACAAGTTTACAACAAGTGTCATCTAATGACACTTTACAAGACAGATGCAATTAGTATAAAAATATGTATTCAAATTAATCCAGTCATCCATACATTGTCTATGCCTGCTTGGAAAACTGGTGGGTTACACTCTGGGCAGACTGCCAGTCCATCATAGTGCAACACACACACACACACACACACACACACACACACACACACACACACACACACACACACACACACACACACACAGTCTTGCATGCACTCAGACTCAGACTCAGACTCAGACCTAAGGGAAATTTATGATAACCAACTGACTGAAAAGTCAAATTTTTGGACTGTGAAGGGAGTACCCAGAGTTAACCCACACATACACAGGGAGAACATACAAAGTACATGCAGAAAGATTATATTGCAACAATCTCTCATATTGAGCAAGCATGTTATGACAGTGGAAACTCTCCCTTTAAATAGCAAAAAACCTTGAGCAAAACTGAGCACAATGTGAGTGACTATCTGTGGGAGCTCTTTGCTTATGTCCAAAATGAGATGCTTCTTGAGCAATATCTTGGAGATTAAGAAACCCTTTTACAGGCCATTGTTTTGGAGTAAGCCAGTCTATATAAATTTGCATGAATGGGTTCTCTTTCCAAATACTAAGTGTATAAAGGTAAACTAAAATGATGGTTTGGTAGATACCTTGTTTTTAAAGTCATGGTTTGGTATGTTTTTGGTAAGTTACAGTCGAAGAGATAAGCAAATTTTTGTTTTACTTTTTTCAGAGGTAAACAAAGAAAGCTTAAATACACTGAAAATATTTAGATTTTATCAGCATGTTCTAATGTTTCAAAGTAGCTATTATAGAACTGACTGGAGTTTTTATTACCAGTTACAGCTGAAACCAGATATTTACATACACCAAATTAAAAACACAACCACACTTTTTTTTCTCTCATATCTTGGATGATTCTTGTCACATTTGATTGCGCTATTTATTTCCTCCAACAGACCTTTTTGATGAATATGGTTTTCCTTTGTCATCATTTCTCAATTTTTTCCCTCTGCAGTGCCACACGTATTGCTGTTTTACCATATTGTACCATGTATTCACAAAGCTAATCTTTATTAAAGCGCTACTGTCGGCTGGCTTTACCATGTTTTTCCAAGTGTTGGCTCACTTGACCACAGTTGTTCCACATATGTACAGATTTAAGATGATGCTTTACTTGTTTGATACATGAGTGCCAAACAATACAATACAATACTTGTACTGTTACAACTCTGCTAAATACTGACATATTTTAGCTAATTACTTTGCATCTTCTTTTCTTCATATCTGCCCAGCCCCCACTGAAATGAAACATTAGATCACTGTGGACAGTTAATCTCATGCAGTCTTGTCACTTTAATTCATGTAGCATATATCACAATTACAGTAAAATGCAGAGTCAAAAAATATTGTTTCCCCACTAACCTATGGCTGAAACACCTCTTAGTTATTTATCTCACATGACTCATCTGTCTGGCCTTTCATATGTTTTTCTTTTCCCTATGTTCCTCTGATTGTGAGTTCTGTTTTCCTTGCTGGGCTGAACATGATAAGATGGATTGGGATGTTACTGGTCAACTCTCATTTGCTTTCCTCTCAGCACAATAGCAGGATGTGATTTCACCAAGTGGCAGTCTTAAGTGTACATGCAGCCTGGACTGCACAGTTGTGGCCCTTATGATCTGATAGTGACCAATAATCGGCATATAAGGAACATAAGGACTGTATGAGTTGAGAAAGTTAGACCCCATATTTAGAGTCTTTGAATAGGCCTTTAACCCAAACATGCTTCTTTCTAAAAAAAAAAAAAAAAAGAAAAAAGAAAATACATGTTGCATTCAGTTTTCAAGAACAGCTATTTAAGGAACCAGGATTTTCAATCCTTGTGCATGGACATTCTTTTCTAAGATATTCTACCTGTGGGCTCCAGATATCCATTTGCAGGTCTGCCCTTCCCCTGGCCAGGGACTGAACCCTGCACAACTGGCTCCATGAGTGACGCCAGGGAATCTACGTCAACATTTTGCTTGGCGAGCTTCCAGTGTCATGAACTGAGGGGAGTGCAGGGGAATGGAATGAGAGAGAAGAAAAAAACCAGGAAAGAGAGCAAATATTTTTAACTACGGCAGTGCGTCACAGTAATGTATGGGCCCATCTGCTGAGGATAAAAGCATCCAAAAAGAAAAGTGTTATCTGATGTCATCAAAACAATCCTGTCTTATTATGATTCCATTATGAGCACAAAAGGTGCTAAATAACTTAATGTATTTTGTTTTTCATTTTTATTGCATTTCTTTACTGCATAGATAAACAAAAGAGGCCAACATGCAGACCATGCATGTGTGTGTGTGTTTGTGTGAGTTGTTCACTGTCAGGAGACTGTTGATTCAGCTGGAGTCTGAATGCCTGACAGCCAACTGACATCCTATGTCACCGGGTGCTGCTGCACAATCATGACTCAATAAGCCCAGGAAATCAGGGGCGCACAACAGCGTGAAACACACACACACACACACACACACACACACACACACACACACACACACACACACACACACACACACACACACACACACACACACGCAGATTAGGGCTAGTGTAGAGTAGAGAGCATCTGAGCAGAGGTTAACCTGCCTCAGGGGGTTGCTGGCTTCAATTTACGTCCAAGGCCTCCCTGCAGATTACAGTTTGTGTGATCATGAGAAACCCTTCAGGGTGAAAGGGTTTTAACTGGGGTTAATCTGGTCTCCAAAGAAACATTCTGTCGCAGAAAATCGAAATACAGGATAATATTTATTCTAAATTATCGTCAGACACATGGGTTGTTTTACAGTGTAACATCTTTGTGTTAAAAATGGAGTGTTAAAAAAAACATGTTATTATGAGCATTTCCATGAACTATAAACACAAGTATTCAAGTTCCATCCATTTCAAACAGCGTATCAGAGCATCATCAGATCATCGTTAGAATGGGACAAACTCCAAATACCCCGTGTCTTGAGTGATCTCTGGTACTTTATATTTCACTAATGCTCATTGCTGTTGCTGGTGATTAATGGTGGAATTAATACAGATCAATCTGACAGGTCATTTCTGGGCTGGAGATGTTCTGTTTCGAGGAAAATCCCTCCTGTTGTGCTTTGTCATCACTTCTACCAGAATCATCCCCCATCTGACTGTTAAGTATTGCACCCACATGGCGAGCTGAGAGGTGAAAAGGAAGGACAGAAAGACAAACACACCCAACTCACTCAAGCATTCACAGCTTTTCAATTCCCAATTGTCTTAAATCAGTCTCTTTCCTCAAAATTCTACACACAAATACCTTATTGTGACGATGTGGATAAAATGTTTTTTGAGTTTTGCAAATTTATTAAAAATAGAAATCCAAGAAAGCACATTTACATAAGCATTTACAGCCTTTCATTAATACTTTGTTGATCCAACTTTGACAACAATTACAGCCTCAATACTTTTTTAATACAATGCCATAAGCTTAGCTCACCTGCCTTTAGGCAGATTGGCCCATTCTTCTTTGCTGTACTTCTCAAGCTCCATCAGGATGGATGGGAGACATATGTGCAGAAATTTTCAGATCTCTCCACAGATGTTCAATCAGATTCAAGCTTGGACTCTGGTTTGGCCACTCCAGGAAATTCACAGAGTGGTTCTGAAGCCATTCCTTTGAGCGCTGACAGAGTGACCATCGGGTTCTTGGTCACCTCCCTGACTAAAGCCCTTCTCCTCTGATCATTCAGTTTAAATGGACGGCCGGTTCTAGGAAGAGTCCTACTGGTTCCAAACCTTTTCCATTTACGAGTGATGGAGGCCACTGAGCTCATTAGGACCTTCAAAGCAGCACAAATTCTTCTGTATCCTTCTTCAGATTTGTGCCATAAAACAATCATGTTTCAGAGGTCCACTAACAATTCCTTTGATTTCAACACAGGTGGTCTCTTTTTACATTGTAGAAACATCTCAAGGATGAGCAGTGGAAACAGCTCAGTTTTAAGCTTCATGGCAAAGGCTGCTTACATAAATGTCATTTCTTGCTTTTCTATTTTTATTAAATTTGCAAAACAAACATTTTTTCCACATTGTTAGTTTGGAATAAGGCTGTAACATAATGAAATGTGAAAACATTGATGCACTGTGAATACTTTCCAGGTGCAATGTGCCTTAAATACTAAATTTTAATTAATAAATCTGCTGTGATCATGGGGGTGGTGTTTTATTTCTCAATCCTACTGCCTTCTCCAACTCTTACCTGTACTGCCGAGCTCCCTCTGAGTCTTCCTGACAATACTGCTCTCATTACCAGCATTGCGTCTGTTCTGCAGTAAAAGAAGACTAGAAGGAGTCTCAGCCTTTGCCAGATTGTCCATCTATGTCATATGTTGTGGTAATCTAGCTTTGTTATGTTCTCAGTGAATATTAGATGTTTATTTTCTGTTTGTTTACGGCTTCAGAATGCTGACCCATGCTTTATGTTTTATCTCCACTGGACCATCCTCTTGATTGCCTGGTTACTTACTGGTAATCTCCACTGCTCCAATGTTCACCTGAAATTTCAACTTCCTTCACAGAACTCTTTACTGGTCTTTACAATCTGACTTCCTATTGATCCACCATGATCTTTCAGCTATCATAATCACCAGCTGCCAAGCATTACATCCTTTTTTTTAAACACCCAGGCTTCAGAAATACTCCCTGAGCTCCACTAACTTCACTCCTACAAATGTTCTTTTAGTCAGTTGCTTTAAAAACAGGCATCAGAAATTCACCACTGCACTTACAATTTAAGTACCACAAATTCCCCTACCTGCTCTGGTTGCATCAGTTTATTCCTGCTATTAAGACTGTTCTGAATTATGACAAAATAAATAAAACATAGTCATAACAATTTAAGGATTGTGCTTTTATTGAAGATAGAAAATTCTAAACTGCATAGGACCTGTTAAAAAGAAGTATTATTATTATTTTTTTTACCTATTTAACAAATTAAATAAGACAGAAAAACTTAAAAGATATTGGGCTTTGCATTTTATGAGAATTAGGTGTACTTTTTATTCGAGCAATTAGCCTTAATTGAAGATCAACTCATTACAAAATAGGAGCAACTTCCTGAAATGTTTGAGCATCTTGTTATTGAATTTGTCTGAGAGAAGGCTCTTCCATCTCTTTTTCATTTGTTGTTTTAGATTTTAGAAAATCAAGTATGCATCCTAGAGTTTGGTCAGTCACTTTTAAGAGAGAGACTTTCAGTTGGCTATTGTACTTTTTTTTCTCTTGAAATATATTGGAAAATTGATTTAGGTGGGGCTGCATGGGGGCACTATTGCCTTGCAGCAAGAAGGTCCTGGTTTCGAACCCGGGACCACATGTTCTCCCTGTGCATGCTCATATTCTCTCTGGGTACTGTGGCTTCCTCCCACAGTACAAAAATATGACTGTTAGGTTAACTAGTTACTCGTGATTGCCCCTAGGCGATCCATCCAGGGTAGACCCCGCCTCTCAACCAGTGGCCGCTGGACAAAGGCACCAGCCCTGGACAAGCAGGGAGTCTATTGCACGTGACGTCACACTCTTCATAAAGTGACCCACTCCGCCATGACGGATGTCAAAACAACCTATTCAGGCGTTAACTCTTGTAACCTCACTTTTAGTTTGTTGATTTAATGGCTATAGGTGCACAAACAGACAAGGATGCAAACCTTTGCATCAGATGCAGATGCAGATTTGTCATTTTATCATATTCCTTTTGATGAGGACAGAAGACGGCAATGGATAGCAGCTGTCAATCATGAGGGCAGGCACCCCTCGCTGTAGTTGCAGATTTCCAGCAAACACTTTTTACAA
This sequence comes from Anableps anableps, assembly GCA_014839685.1. Classification (NCBI taxonomy): domain Eukaryota; kingdom Metazoa; phylum Chordata; class Actinopteri; order Cyprinodontiformes; family Anablepidae; genus Anableps; species Anableps anableps. The sequence continues at coordinate 5,691,288 of CM026076.1, read as the reverse complement.
GGTAAGATGGTTAATGTTCATGTACTTCTTAGTAAGTAAGATTAATAAGATGCAACCAAATATTGCATTATGGAAAAGGTAAGTGTCTAATTGTTAGTAACAATGGAGAAAATGTCCCACCATCACGTAGCCTACCATGTTTGAAAAAAACTGGCAAGCAGCTAGACTTTTGTTCACTTTAAGTCTGCTGTGTAAGGTGAAACACCGTTTATGATACAGTGGTATAAATCATGTGGCATGAATTCAGGCAAAGTCTCCAACTTGATCAAATCAACAAACACATCAGGAGGGAGAAGGTTTGGGTTGGTTTCTAAGATAGCTACTTCCAACTTTTGTAAATATCTACTCTGTGACGTCCACAGACAAATTAGCTTGACTTAAACAAGTAGAAGCCATGAATGCACTGGCAAAAACAACTTGGGAAGATAATCGCAGTCGCTCGTTTCAATACTCCAGTTTCTCAGTTCCAACATCTGGCATGGCACCTCAGCGTGATCAGGTGACATAGCTGCAAAGGGTCAGTAGACAATGGATGGATGATTTAGGTGAGATGATATTGCAAACTTGTTCTGCTCTTACATGAGTATCCCACTAACATCTCCCTTCTGTGCTATTTATTATAGGTTTCTGTTCAATTTTTTTAGATAGTTTTGCTGTTCCAAATTTGGGTAATAGTTCATAGTTTAGCAAACTCATCTGCAAATTCTCATGGTCTTATGTAGCACATTCATGCAGTGATTCAAAAGTGTATACACCCCTGTTAAATTTCACAGTTTTGTGAAGTAAAAAAAAAGATTATGATCATTTAAGAATCTTTTACATAAATAATGTGACATGTATCCTGAGCAATTCATCTGAAAAACAAACAGAAAGAAGCCCTGCTCAACTGGATCAAAGAGAGTACCGAACACACCGCCAGGATTCAATTGCAATAAACTGTAATGCCTCTTTAGGTGTTCAGTGATCTTTTGGGTCCTTTGTGGCGCTGGATACTAAACCAAGGCCTCGTTTTAGACCACAGCTGGCACAATGTTTGAAGGACCATTTCTGTAGTCATAAGTAATGTCCACCATTTTAAAATTATTATATTGACGATATTATGTTTGATTTTTATGCATTGCTGGGTCTTAGCTAGTGTTATGTGTTCACTGTTTCCAGACTTATTTTAAACTTCTATAATATTGTTTTTTATGTAACCTAAAGCCCAATAAGAGACAAGCAAATTAACTTAGGCTATAAATGTTGTGTCTGTGCACACTGACAATCAGTCCTTACAAAAGTAAACCAGAAATGAACATGTTTTTGTTTGCATCATAGACTTTACTACATTTGTCTATTTTTGTGAATTGTTCCTGAAGATTTTTTTTTTTTTTTTTTTTTTTTTTTTTTTTTTTTTTTTTTTTTGCTTTTCCTTCACACCTCTGACTTTTTGTCCTTACAAGTTTGAAACTTCCTTTTGGCATGTTTTTCCCATGTTTCCAACACAGTTCAGAATCCAAAGTGGGTCCAACTAAGTGCAACAGAACCAACAGCTGCCAGTCTCCAAGTGACCTTTGGGCAGAACCAATGCTGGAACAGAACAGCTGGTTATTCCTCCCTCTGAGAGAAAGACATACGTGACAGGACCCTGGAGCAGAAATGCAAGGTGGTTCCCAGAGAGCAGACAGCCTTGTCTGACCCAGTAAACCTTTCCAAGTCAATCCATGATGGTTCCTTTTTCTGAAAACTGACAGATTAAAGATGATTCTGAACCTTGTTTTCTTTCTCCATTTTTTTTTTTTTTTTTTTTTTTTTTTTTTTTTTTTTTTTTTTTTTTTTGTTGCTCATAAACGTTTCCTCATCAGATTAATGTTAGGAATAAATAAAAATTGTAAGACATAAAAACCCATCCATAAACTCCTGAGATACCAATACATCTTTGACAAAAGTTAAATCTCTAATAAGTGTAAATAGTTGTTTTTACATTTAAATATCTAGCAATAAAACCTCCTCTTTTTAGCCCTTAATAGTCATTGATAATTAGTCTTACTGTTCTTGTTCATTTCTTTTTCAAAATAATTTATCAAAAAGTTCAGACATTTTTCTCCTTTTGTGATCAGCCCAGGTTTAGCAGGGGGTTTCCTTGGCTACCAACATATGCTTACATGGATTCCTCCAATCCAGCGCCTAATGGTGACAGGGAGTAGAAAAGTGATGTCTCTGTTGGGAAGCCATGTCAAGGATGAGTGCAATGAATTAAGGATGGTTAAAAAAAGAGCCCTCATTGGCTGCACGTTGTCATGCAGTGGGAATCACATCTAAATGTTCACTGTAAGCCGCTCTCAGCAACTACACAGAGACAGCTCCACAACGAGCTAAAGCGTGTCTTTTTAATAGCGAAAGAGGCGAAGAGGAAAGAGAGAGATCTACTGACAGGCGTGAAATATCTACCGTGGGAGATCTTCAGCTCTGAGATGACCTATCTCACCGCCACGAACAAGTAGCAATTATTTTACAGAAAGGGGCATGATAGGGCAGGATATGGGAGCCCAGCTTGTTACCCCCATGCTATTCTAAGTTTACAGCCATCAAGGGCAGAGTTCATGAGAAAGCCATAACACCCCAGGGCTTTTTTTAGATTCATCCCTCACACAATACATCTTTGTTGGATGTAACTCCAAGACACATTCTGAGAATATATCTACAAATTTTGTTCTGTCCATCCTTTATATTGTTTGTCTAAAAGACGAGAGACTGATTCTCTGGGGGAACGGTGGGGAATTCCCTGGTCTCTTCAACAGAATCTGAAACTGTCACTTAATTTCAAGATCAACAATTAGATCACACTGGTGGAAGTTTTTGACACGACGGTCTCACTGCTTCTCTGTACATATGTATTCTGCCCTTTCCCTATTTTTTGAAGGATACACAGCTACGTACAATCCCAGAATAACTTGAGATAAGCAAAGGGCAGCAGGGAAGTTTTTCTTTATTATTGAACAAAGCTGCAAAAATAGATCTGTTGCGAGATTTTTCTTTTCCCTTTTACACCTTGGGATTAGCGTGATATGTTTCAAAATATTGTTTCTCATTACAAAAAAAAAAAAAAAAAAGACTGATTGTTTTCACTGTAGTTAAGAAAAATAATTTTTTGATTGGAAACATGATAACGTGGCTTGTTGATGTTATTCTTTTGCTTTCTTTTCATTCTTATTCCATTCCTTTTCCTCTGCCAGGAAACGTTCCCATGGTACCTCATCTCTTCATCTGGTTTCTTCTCACGCAGCTGAGATTATGAAGGAAGACTGGAATCCTTATAGTGCAGAAAGAGTTGCAGATATATCCCATCTCACCACCAAAATAAAGCACTTAGCATTGAGGATCGCCAGATGGGAGCAGGGCGACCTCCGCCACCGCTCGTCATGACAAATGAGCGTGGTTATGAAATTTCAGGGAGAGTTTATTGAAATGTGGAAACAAGAGTTGAGTTTATGTACAGCACATCTATAGGACTCCAGGGAAAACAGATGTTATAAATGAGTGCCTTCTCCAGTCTGCGTGCAGCCTCCCTTCAAACACCGTTACTAAAGAAAATTTAATTTGCCCTGTTTGTAAAAGAGGTGAAAGTGACTGGAACAGAAAGTCGACACTGGCATCTGCTATTGAATGTGGCTGCAGAACCAGCCAATATAGCATGGAAGAAGGCTAAATTAAAAGGATTTTTTCATGCACCAAACCTGTACTGAAATCCTTGAGCCATACCACGCTGGTTGATGGTCAGTGGCTCCACCCAGTTACTGGAGCACAAACTTTCCTGCTCACACCACATTGTCCTGTTTCTAAAGTTTAAAAGTAGTGCTGATTTCCCAAATCCCTTTGGCATCTTAATTTATCGATAGTAAATTCTACCTAAGTGCCCTCTTTAACCAATAAGAGGATTACCCAGCACGCAACATGCAGTCAGTGTTTTATATTTTGTACTATTGTACTCCTTGTCCTTATGTAGAATTATGATCCATTTTCTGAGAGTGGCAGCACAAATTTAACCCAAAATGCAGTATTTTCTAACAAAATATAAGCTCTTATATAAATTGTTCTGACATGATTTCATTTGACTTTTGTTGTCCAAACTTCTTCAGGCTTTAGACATCTTAAGGGCCACTGACTTTTGTTTCTGTTACAGGTGTCACAACAAAACCTGTCACAGGTGCCCACTCTGCCCACTGCCCACTCTTGTTCCATCAGTTTTTCAGGAGGACATGTCACTGGTCATGGATTATATTTGATTCACCTATAATCTCCTAGGCAGAGGTTGTTTTGCATGGCGATTCCAAAACATGGACAAGTTTGTATTCCTGCCCATATTAGGACTTTGTATTGACTACCATTCATTTTAGTAACCTCATTTATGCCTAACCCAGACATTTTCCATAACCCAAAAACAGCACTTTTCCTCATGAGGACCAGGCTTTGTTCCCCATGAGGAGCAGTATGTCCCTACAATGTAGTATGTGTTAGGAAAATGGTCCTCACAATGTATCAAATACAAGGGCACACACACACACACACACACACACACACACACACACACACACACACACACACACACACACACACACACACACACATTTGTTTGTCCCATGTTTTTCTCTATCACTCTGATGAACTAGAAACTAGTTCAGGGTGAACACTGATCAAGGATTGAGTGAGAGAAGAAATTAAATAGATGAACCAATTTTAATAATATATATTGGTATTCCAACGTTTTATTGATATTTTTAACATTAGTCATTTAGATTGGACATGCTAATATCATCTCGTCATCCTATAGTGCTTTCCAAAAAGTATTCCAATGCTTTAAACCTTAACCTTCTGAATATGTGCTTTGTAGAACCACCTTTTGCTGCAGTTACAACTGCAGGTCTTTTGAGGTCTGAGTCTACCAGCTTTGAATATCTAGAGACTAAAGTTTTCACTAGAAATTGGGTAGGGGATGTCATGCTAAGCACTACACAATGCTCTGAACAGAAAATCCCCTCATCTACAAGCAATCATGCTACTGATAAGCTGATGAAAGTACTGTTGGTGCTTCCACCCACAGTAAGTCTGAAACTGATGGTGGAGGTAAAAAACCTTTTTGTATTTCGAGAGAAATCACGTATAGCTTGGGCAAAGGTGATAGTTCTGATGCAACACTAGTGATGAAATCATTGTGAAAGGATTACCAGGAAAGTAAAATCCAAACAACTATATGACCACCAAATGATGTATCATGATATCCTTTACCCTTAAATCAGGTTTTCCAAATTTGATGAAATTCAGCATTGTTTGAATGGCCATGGATATCCTCAAGACCTCCAGGACAATCTTACTCCAGTGTGAAGGAGCATGCCTACATCCAGAAGGTGAGGAAAAAGTTACTGTACTGGTTTCTTGGATTATGATAAACAGTAAATGTGACTGGTTAAATACTTATAGATTGACATTTTTAAATAGATTGATTAATTAATATTATTTGCCATAAGCTTCCATATTTGAATAAAGGTGTAAAACAAAGAGACATTGTTGATGAGGATGAGACATTGATACCATTTGTAATTGAAATTAGCCTCAAGACCCTAAATACAGCATAGTAAATTCATTCCCTAATCCACTTTGCATTTTTAAACCTTAGTCTTTTCAAAGACTTTTAATCGCAGCTGTGTTTCTGCTGGCCCAGCCACAGAAGATATATTACGGTACATTTTTTCTCTTTCAAACCCTTCAGATAAGACCAATATTAATGACCGTGCTATGAAACCAGAAACCACCTGTCACATTCACCAGAAGCTGTGGTAACAGTTCTGACCTTCTTTTACGCTAAATCAGCAACTCGGCTAGAAGTCCATAGGGCCCGAATAAGTTGAAATGTTAGCTGTTAGCCTTTATCTCAGAAGTCACTACGTCCTAATGAGAGTCTGTCATCCAGAAGTGCTCTGGCCTCTGCAAGTGAAGCTGGTAAATATTTAGTGAGGGCTCCAATTGCTGCCAGCCATGGCCTATTCCTGTTTGTCACCAGGTAATAATGGAGAGTGCTGAACACTGATGTGTGAAAGAGAGAAAACAGCAAAACATGCTCAGCAAAAAGACACTGTCTGCAGTGCCACAAGTAAGTCTATTTTCATAACGGTGCACTAATGAGGCTTTATCTTACATTCGCAGTGCAATCTTGAGTTGCCTAAAAAGTAATCTCTGACTATAAAACTTTTTTATAGTTCCAATAATGTTGCTTATGCTTATGAGGGATTTGGTTGGTGTTAAAATATGGCCCAAATAGAGAGAAAACAGGCTTATGTGCATGGATCTGTTTTCCATTAGGAGTGTACAAGTAGCACAGTGAACAGCTATGGCTTGTAGCCAAGGAAAAATGTTTCTGCAGGGTCCGGTAAAAATGGATTACTTCAAACAGTGATGTCAGCTGTAATGGTTGATTTTTCTTGAGGCTTCTCAGGGTCGGCTGGCTGGACAATCCTCCTCTGCACTTACAGGAGGTACAAGGTAATTATACATCTGTATAAACAGGCGTGACTTACAGTCTAAGGGAGCGTTGTGGGATCACAAAAAGAAGCAGGACTACACAAGTGGATAAACAGAGACAAGTGATGTGTCCTGCCCTGTGTAGCCTCCTCCTATAGGGGAGGGGGAGTCTTGGTTTGTTTGTCAGACAGAAGAATTGGAATCATGTAGTATCATGGGCTGCTTGGAGGGTCAATGGGGGAGGCTTCAAATCTTCTTTATACCCCTTGGACCTGTTTCGGAGACAATGTGGATAATGAGAGAAAAACTTTCTACACGGTGCTGTGTGCACAGCCAGTGGGAAACACCACACCTTGGTCCAGGAGAAGATAACTAATCAGATGCTTCCATTTCTCCTCTGGGAGGTCAAACGCCTTCTGCACGTGGCCCACCTCTATGATAGATTTCATCGGGGCTAATTTTGTGGGATGTTTAAACTCTCCATCCCAGTAAGAAAACAGCAGCTTCAGAAGTACTCAGAGAGCATAATTGTAAAAAAAATATACATTTTTTACAGCAGAAAGATGAAAAGGTATGGAATGCAAATGTATTTGGTTCCCTTTCACCTGATACCCCTAAATAAAATTCAGATCCAGAGAAGTTCCAGAGAAGCTTAAAGGGGGTTAAGGTTATAAAACAATATCCCAAACCTTGAACATCCAAATTGGCAGGTGGGGCAAGGGCAGCTATATTCAGAGAATCAACAAAGAGAATCAACAAAGAAATATGTGACCCTTTAGCTCCTTTAAACTGTGTCTTCATAACTTTAAACAAAAATTATACTGAAACAAGCATTTTTTTTTCTTTTAAATTATGCAGTTGTAACACAAGTAGTCACTTCTTCTTGCCAATATAACCAAGTGCGAGTAAAGTAAGGTCACAAACACAGGATTACTTTTCAGTGTTCTTTACTGCAGGGGTTTGATGGAATGGTATGTGTTGTTTATTATACCAGTGTGTTTGTGACAACTGCCTACATTAGTCTCTTCAGGGCAAAAAGACAAAGAAACCGCTACTGTCAAAAACAAAACTAGCGAGCGGTTAGCATGCTAACTAGAGGGAATCTTATTCATTAACTCGTTGTTTTGACACAAACATGACAAATCTAAACAAAACATACTAATAGTGTTTATACACTTGTGACAAATGTTATGGATTTGTTAATTAAGCATAAATATGACTTTAAAATGATGTTAAATGTAGAACAGCTTCACTTTCATCTTCCTTCACCAGTTTCTATCAGTGCTTTGCTTGGAGAGCCATGAGCGTACAAAACAACACCCCTCATGCAGCTGCGGCAAACTATCAGTAGATGGCTCCAAAGAACTAGAAATCACTGCACATCAGTTTAGGTGAAATTAATTAACTTCGGTCCATTGGCTATACAAAACATGTTCGTTAAGTTTTTTGAACAAAATCATTCTCAGAAAATGAGATTTCACCTGTTCAGTTCTGCCTGTTTTGAGCTCCTTTCGGAAAGAGGTGTTTTAGTACCCTGCAACTTTTATGCAAATAAGTTGTTGCTGGCCACGCCCCCAGTTCAGTGTTCACACTAGCACTTTATACACTTCAAAATGGCAGCAAACAGATGTGCAACTGTACAACCATACATTTTTGACTCTGAGTCAGACCCAGAAGCAGAAGAAATGGCGGATCCTACAGAGCCATCAAGGACAAAGTAAGCGGTTTCTGAATAGTAAGTCAACAACAAAACATTTGTCTTTTCCAGCAGCCATTGTACAGTGCATAGAACAGCAAAACCATCTGATCAGCTCTACTTTGACTGTTTGGGGAGGGGCTAAGCTCGGCTGGGGTTCCTAGGGTAGGGCTGCCGACTGTAGCTTAGTAATAGGGAGGTTTTTGAAATTGCTCATTTTCCAGACACCAAAAAACATTAACTTGTAGCCAGAAAATGGCTGGATAGATTTAAACGCTTGGACTGTTTGGGTGCAAAAAAGTGAACTTTGCATAAAAGGTCCCCTTTAAGCACCGTAATAAATGTTTTTTATTGAGCTGATATAATATGCTAATCCTAAGTGTTGTGTGTTTATACGTCATAACTTCTCATAATTAAAAGAAATAAAGGTTTGATAACATCAGTCTGTAAGTTATTAAGCTATATATCTGCTTTATTTAGTGAATGGAGTTACTTAAAAAATAACTTCAATAATATTCTAATTAATTGAAAATGACTGTATAGGGAATATTACAGTAACACTGGTTTTAGCCTTTCTTCTGTCTATTTTTATGCAGCATCAGCATATCTTTTTAACAGAATGATCTTAATAATATGTGCTTTATTTCTTTTTTTAATATTTCATAAATATGGAGAGGATTCAACTGGCTTCATTCCAAAGTTTTTTTAAAAAAGTATTTTTGCCCTTGTAATAGCTTAAAGTTTTTCTTTAAAGAGATTTTTCAAATCTAAGAGAAAAACAAAAATTTATTTTGATTCCTTATTTGACATAAAAACTCATTCTTATTTTGTGCATATCTGCAAAACTTTTCTTTTTAAGATATTTATGAAAGGGGTTGGGAGGTTTTGTTGCTCTTGACAGAGCTTATAAGGTCAAAAATGGTTCTTTGGATTGAAATGGTTGCTGAACTGCAGTTTTTCATATAACAAAACAATAAGATACATTCAAGATTGTGGCTGTAATGCAACAAAATGTATAAAACTTCAAATTATGTTAATAGTTTTGTTGGTTACTGTAAGAACAAACTGATTTTAGGACATTGCGCCTGGTTGTCTTTGTTTCTCTGTATAGAGATACAAAGTATAATACATCAGATTTGCTTTGGTTGATTAGAGTGAATGAAAACTGAAACAGTGCATATTGCTCAAGCTCTAGCAATGCAAGAACATAAGGGAAATGAAAGTACTTTATCTGGAGAAAAAAAGAAAAGTCATTAATCATCTCAATGCACCCAACAGTGTGTTACTGTGTCCACCTGGTCTCTTGCCAGTTTATTCATCATTTCTATTATATGTTCAGTGCAGTGAATGAGAGGTTTACAAGTTTGCTCTTTGTGTGTAAAAATGTCTGATGAGGGAACATCAACCAAATACTCAAAGCTAATCAAAGCTGTGCAATATGGTTATCAGTGTAAATCTGAACTGTGGCTGCAGAACAGAAATATTTTCATATTTTGAGGGCTATTCTAATGTAACGTTTTGCTTTTGGAAAACACCTTCAGTCATTTTTCTCCATCCCACTCGTAAAACTGAGACACTGTTTAGGTCATTCCACAGAAATGGATACAAAGATTTTATTTTTAGTTCTCACTGTTTGCTCTTGGGAAATTATGGGTGTCATGAACTCATAGTGATATTTCAAAGATGACATTAGGAGAAAATATTTTATTTTCATTGTGATTTTTGTTCATGATAAAAGATGAATGTTTCTCATCCTCCTTTTAGGCAAGAAGGGACACTTCCAGAAAGTTTACAAAGGGGTGGCCAGATGGAAACCACTAAATCAGGGACCAAAGCCAAATCCCAGAACAAATATTGAGGAGCTTTATGACGCTGGTATCAGATTTAATACAGAACACAAATATATTGCATATTTAAAAGTAGCTTTTGTTAAAGGATACAAAAGAATGACAAAAATGAAGAAATGAAGCTACACCTCTATAACCTACAATATGAAGTAAAGGTACATTTATTACAATCGTTCAAAAAGTTAAACTCATATAGTACAGGAATTCATCATGCCACGCTTTTAAGACCCAAAATTCAGTTTCTCCAAAAGTCTTAATGGTAAGTAAGACCAATTAAGAAAAAGGCTTTTTATTGTAGAAATATGACATTACAGCTGCACCATCATGGGGAAGACTGCTAGCTTCAGAGGTGTCCATCAGACAGTCACTGAGGTCCTTCACAAGGGGTTGAAGGCTATTAAAGATCACTGCAAAAGAAGCTGATTGTTCACAGAGTGTTGCTTCCGTGTATATTTATGTAAAGTTAAATGGAGAGAAAAACTGTTGTAGAAAATGGGTCACGAGCAGCTGGGATAACTGCACCCTGGATTGTAATGCAATGCACCTTGAAAAGCTTTTGGGGGAGTTACAGGGCATGGATTGGAGCTGGAGTCAGTTCTTCGAGAGACACAACATACAGATATATCCTAAAAATGGGCTACAACTGTCACGTTACTTGTGTTTATCCACTCCTGAACCAGAAACGATGTCAAAAACTTCTTCCCTGGGCTAAGGAGAAACCAGACTGGATTTTTGTTCGGTGGAAATAAGTCATCTTTTCATAACCATGTAAATGCTGCATTTTATTTGAAAACTGGAAATGCAAGAAACTATGAACCCCTAACCCAACAAGTCCACTCCTGGCCAATCTCCTCCCATGAGCCGGTAACCTGGCGTAGCTTGCTCTTCAGCACATTGACCAAGCTTGGAATTTGAAGGACAGCACTGACTTCAAAAAAATAATAAAAAAGAACAATTTTAAAAGTCATTAAAAAGCCCTAATTTGTCACAAAATTCCCAAAATATCCTCTGATAACCTTGTTTGTACACTCAAAGAAGTGAAACAGGGCAGTTAGCCATAATATGTTAACATTTTATTTCCAGTTAACACATAAAAAGGTGTTTGTTGGGTTAAATCAATTTATTCTAGTAAAGATAACAGATTACCATATTTTTTTTGCTAATAGCTAATAAAATACAGTAATGGGGAACCTGTTAAAAAGAAAAATTATGTTAAGTCAGTGATACATTTTTTGAGTGTATCTGGAATCATATAAACCCATTCCAATGCCTTTATATTGAATGTTTTTTCAAGCAAAAAATGTTAAATGTCATTTGTAACAATATTGGCACTACCAACATAAATTCATAAATTTGTATAAAATTCATAGTTTATCATAAACCTTCCAACATGTCTATGAGTTGAACAAAATAAAGTTATGTTTATTTATGTAGATCAAACGTTCTTTCACCTAAAATAATGACAAAACATCACATAAAGATTTTATCCAAAACTGACCCAAAAATTAATTTAAAAAAATAATATAAAATCTATAGTTTATCATGACATTACCAATTTCTTCCTCAAATGACTTTGTCCTAAAGTAAAGCTATTAAAGGTCTCAGAATTTGGAAAAAAAAAAAAAAAAAACTGGAAAAGGAAGAGTCATAGAATCCAGGTGACTTTAGATCCAATGTGAAATTTGAATTGTCATGATGCCATGCAATGACTGGGGAGCCATGTTCTCTTTTGGTGATTCCCACAAGGAATCTGTGGAGTATTGTCAAGAGGAAGATAAAAGAAACCAGAGCCAAACATGCAGATGAGCTAAAAGCCACTATTTAAGCAACCTGGGCTTAACACCTCAGCAGAGACACGGGCTGATCTCCCCCATGTCACACTGCAGTGCTGTACAGTACTTGAACATGCTTTTAGGTCCACCTTTTTGTGATAACGTTTATTTTTTCATTCTAATTTTATGATAAACTGAAAATTGGGGTTTCATAAGCTGTAAGCAACAGTCATATGCAACAATAACAGAAATATGTATTTGAAGTATGTCACTCAACGTAAGTTTCTCTTTGTGAATTGAATTACTAAAATTAAAACATTTTTCTAGTTATCTTCAGTTCATTAACATGCACCTGTACATAAGACTTTACTGTATGTCTATGGGTTTTGGGGGCAGTGGGGCAGCTAAAAAATGTATTACTGTAGAGAAAGAGACAGTTTGCTTTAGTATAATGTTCTCATTTCACACGTCATTAAAAGTAAAGCCTGTCCGGAGACTCCGGACACAGCGGGGGAGGGACTCTCTGGACGCCACATGCGCAACAAGTCCGAGGGCGCGCAGACTGCAGCGACGGCAGTGGCTGAGATCCCGGCGCGCTGCGGCTCGGAGCGGAAAAAGGACTTGACGCTGACCACGAGGAGGAATTTTGATTGGCTGATTCATCCTCATTCTGGTTTGGGTTGAAGGACGCACAGCAGCCAAGTTTATCGCAACTTTTGGACGTGCGTCACTGGAAGTTTTCGTTAGGCATGCAAAAACAGCGAGGATACTTTGGAGTTCTTCTAAGAGCATGGGAAGTTTACAGTGATGGGATTTTATTTCTGGCTTCACAGGCAGAGGAAGTTTAGTAAAGGATTTAAAGCTCTTTGTGACTCAGCAGGTGACCGACGCGGTGTGACACCGTCTCGGTTTTACTCCATTTTTACTGAAGGCAATGTGAAATGATCCTGACTTGTCACAGAGGCTGGGATGACATAACTTGAAGAGCAGAAGGTCCCCTCTTTAAAAGCAGCGCTAAGCCACGATGAGAGCACTGGGTTTCTTCTGCCTAACAGCCCTGCTGTGGGAGGCGAGCCAGAGCAGCAGAAACTGTCCGGACCTGATCGTTGACAGCTGTCACTGCTCGGCTGAGAGGTCCAAGGAGCTGAGCAGGCATCACGTCCGAGTCAAAGTGCTGTGTGATGATGTGGACTTGATGGACACTCTGCCGCCCAGCTTCCTCCCAAACAGAACGGTTTCCCTGTAAGTAGGAGCCATCACGAGTTAAACATCACTGACAGCTGGGTAGACTCAGGCCCATTTACAAAAGTCTAAATAATCTCACACTCCCACCTATTTTATTGGAGTTTAAGGTGCTTGATTAACACAAAGTAGTGCAGCTGTGAAAAGGTGGCTGAAGGATTCATTGTTTTAAATTAAATGAAAAAAATACAAATAACCTGAAAAATAAAACACTTTTAAGCTCTCCCGCTAAGTTGATACTTTCTTTTAAAACTTTTTGTAGTGCCTCTACCAGCTTTGCAAAATCTAGGAACTGAAATTTTTGCCAATTTTTTTCTGCAGCCTTCTTGAAGCTCTATTAAGACAGTATAGATAGGATCTTTTAACATCAATTTTAATGTCCTGCCTCAGATTCTCAGTTGTAATGATGCCTGGACTTTGACTGGGCCATTTTAACACATGAATAATCTTTAAACTAAATGATTCTATTGCAGCTCTGGGTGCACACACAAGTGGAGTCCACTAATTAGTTGACTTCTGAAAGTCACTTTCATTGCAAGATTTAATTTTTAAGTATCTGAGTAAAGGGGGCAGGATGAAAAAGTTTGGCATCTTTTTATTTGTCAAATAACTGAAAAACAATATGCCATATTCCATCCTCTACATAATTCTAAATTATTTTGTGATACTCTGTCACATCAGTCCCAACAAAATAAACAGATGTTTGTGGTGACCTGACTCTGTGTGAAAAACTTAACAGGGTATGAATACTTTTGCAAGGCGCTGTATGAATTAACTCAGCGGGAATTTGCAAAACAAAATAATTTAGATGTTAATAGTGAGAAGCAACGGCATTTTATATAATTTCGAGTACTTCTCGTGGATGAAAATTATCTGGTAGGTATTGACACACTCAGGAAGAATGGTAAATATTTAAACATTTACGAGAGTGCAGAGTTTTAAAGATTGACTCCAAGTTTTAACAGGTTCAACACAACACAGCAGCCCATACCCCATACTTAGTAAACAGCTAATTTTACAACAGTAGTTCTGGAAAAAAAATTCTATTAGGAATCTTACAAAACTTATTGAACCCACTAACAGAAACATTTTATAGAATGACAGCTAACTTTAAAAAGAAATAGTAGGTTAACGAGAAGAAACAGCTCCTAAGAATAATAGAAGAATTGAAGACATTATTTATTGAAAAATTACACAAATTTGGAAAATTCCAGTAAAACTAAGCCTCTACAATGTTACAACAATGCTTCAGTGAAACTGCAGTTAAGCACATAGTAAAACAAAACAGGATAGACTCAGATATCACACAGAATTAATTGTCCAGTTTTTTTTATTGAATTTTCAAAAAATTTGTTTTGAACATGTAAACATTTTTTCTTAATTTAAATTTGATATGAAGTTCAATCCAGATGTCAACAAGAACCAAAATTATCCACACATACAAAGAAATCGACAACAGAGGAAATGAGTATTGAACACATGTAGAAAAGGATATTCAAAAAAGTGTGGAAAGCCAAGAAACCAGCTGGAATCTGTCAGTACTTAGAAACCATTTTTGCTGCCATGTGCAAATCAATGTCACTAGGAAACGTGGTTGAGTCCCTTGTCTAAGGGGGACGTTGGCATGTGGTGGGGAAACTGGAATTGAACCTATAACTTTCCAATTGCAAGGCATTTATTTTTCCCTTTGAGTACCAACCTGGCTGTTTTTTTTTTTCTCCACTTAATCACATCAATTTATTACCATCTTAGGCTTGAAGTTCAAACATAATTAAGAAGAAAAATTTGTGAAGTTATTCGCGATGTCCCTCAGTTATAGACTAGAGTTTTTCTGTTTCTTCACTGTAAAGTTATCACATTTACTTGGTTATCATATTGGATTTGGTTAAGTAGAAGTTTTTATTACAAAAAGGTTTCTGCAACTTTTTTTGGAAAATGCCAGTGCATGTTTTTTTAGATGTGCAATGAAGTCACATAGCAGATTCATTTGAGACAGATTAAATAAAAAGAACACAATCAGCAGCATTGATTGTGCAATTAGTAAAGATACAACATTAAATAAATTGAAATTTTTTTTTTTTTTTTGTATAAAGGCTGCCCAGATTTCAAAATTCAGCATGCTCCATAACAGACAGACATTGAAAAGGTCTAAACAGAGAATTTTATTATAATACATTTTAGCCTTCCTGTTATCTGTTGAAATCTCTGCTAAAAAGTAGCAGTCTTGATTAACAGCAAATGTCTTTGTAGAAATTACAGTTTTAAATAGCTTCTTACACCTTTTTTGTTTTTCATTCTACTTCGTTTATACTTTAGAATCAGAATTTCCCAAATTGCAAGTTGGAAAACTCAATAGTGATGTCCCCTGCAACAGATGTGTTCACAAGTCAATTTCAAGTCAAGTCTTTCCCCTTAAGTCTATTTAAATTCTCTAATAACTGAAAATGTTTCCTCATTTAGTGCATGTTCGTAAGTCTGGCTATAACTCTGCATTACTATAGGTTAGAAACCCTGTACCATTCGATTTCTTGGTGCGTTTCTAATTCGTTGACCTTAGTTCTCTATACCCAATCCTTGAATTTACAGAATTATAAAAAGCAATGTATAAAAAGAAAAATAAGTAACTCATAGACATGCAGTTCTGCTGCTGCTGCTACTAAATACCAGCCTTTATTTGATATAAATAAATGTTTAATATTACATGTACCCGGTATAAAAATCTCAATTATTTCAAAGTCTAGTTCTTTAAATTGAAATATGTATTTCGCCATTCCAAAATGCTTCTTAGATGTTAATATTTCGTCTTGTGATTTTGGACTTTCAGTTTTCCCACTTCTCACTTTTAGTGGTGCTTTCAAGCCTCACCTGTCTTGTTTAGTCTACATAAATTGCTTGCTTTTGCTTGTGTGATGTATTATTTGCATTGTATTCAAAATTATTCAAACAGAGATCTGGCACATCCACAACTGAGAAACCTCCTTTAGCATTTATTCCTGTCTCTTTTTGTAGATCAAATAGCACTTTAAACACTAAAAGGGTTGATAACTCTTCCCTGCACATCGCCACTCTGTCCTTTGTAGGTGCACTGAAATGCTGTGAAATTAATAGACTGATTTATTATTGGAAACTTGATGCCTGGCTTTGGTGGGAAAAAGGCAAATTGTAAATGTAAAGGCCCTTGACGAGTCGGAGCCAACGACCACTCATTCTGAACTACAAGCATGGTTGATTAATGAAAGGCACTTTGCATACAGCAATTTATTTAGAGTGGTGTTTGCTTTCCTTTATGCAGGGAATGGTTAATGGCTTTGTTTTATTTTTAACAATTGTTAGAATGGAAATGTCTTGTTGCCCACAGTTACTAAAAATGGGTCTTTATGAATACATGAAATAAATATAAAGCATTTTCCTTAAATGTTAAATAAAGTTACCAGTGGCGTCAGAATTTTACATACACTTATTATCAGGATGTGTAATGTAACTGTAGGCCTGAAATTAGGCTTTTTTCATGGTGGACTGATCATAATTTGTAATTTTCTTAAATCCATGCAGGATAAAAATTAGACATACATGCTCTGACATATGCGTGCTCCTTCTACAAGATTTTGTTAAATGTGTTTTGGTCAGTTGCAGAGAAACCACCAGCAACCGTTTGATATAATTTTAACTGTAAATTTGAGGTTGGGGCCTTTCCCGAAACTTAATGTTGGCCTGCTTTATTTCTTTCAGTTTAAGTTTGGGTTGGGTTGGGTTCAAACTGGACACAACTGGGTGTTCCAGTAAGACAATGATAAAAAAATCAGTGTTGGAATGGAAAAGCAGATTAACATTAACCTTTTGGAATGATTGATTGAGATTGAGACAATTGAATTCTGCAGTTATGCCTATTTGATAAAAAAAAAGAAAAAAAAAAGAGAGAGAGAGTTGCATATATAGTAAGATTGAAGTACATTTAGACATCAGTCACTCAACAACACAAACTTTTCTGTGAGTGTGGAATTTAGTGCAAGTCTGAACACAGGCAGAAAGAGGAAACAAGACCATTCATCAAGTCACAGTTGTAATCCAGACAATGAAAGGGCATCATGGAGGATTTCAGATAAGCAAAGGAGAAGTCTATAAGTTTGTGTTGCTAGCTATTCCTATCTTCAGCATTCGGTAGCTTGATAGATGAAGGAATGATAGAAGATGCATATCTATTAGTTTTCAATGAGAGTGCACAGTAGTGCCAGCCAGAGGGCATGAGGGAGAACTCCCTTGTCAGTCCATGGTTAAGTAGGTTAATAATGGTTCTTGGCTCCCATCCCTTATACTGTTTTCAGACCGACTGTGACATGCTGAGCTTTTTGTTGTAAGGCAGAGTGTTCAAATTAAGAAGTAGTCAATGGCTACACTTTCTGTGCAAAGCTTTATTTTTTCTTGCACATTAACCAATAATAGAGCAAAACCTGCTGTCATGAGACAGAGAGAAAGAGAAAAGTAAGGGCAAGAACACTATGATGACATGCTAAGATCCAGATATTTTGCCTGTATTGGTTGCATAAGTGTCCTTCACAGAGTACCACCGTCAAAGTTCAACAAATTTTAACGTTGATCAAAGCCCAAAGCAAGCCTCACTAAGCTCCACAAACCTCTACACAGTGCTCCACTTCGCTTAGTACAGTGCAATACTGTTGTTGCATGATGAATGTAACACACAAGAATGTGTTTCAAAGCTCAGCACAGCCGGAGCTGTTTATGATCTAAATGGCTAATTAGCAAGCTCAGGTCTTCCAAATAGGCTTCAATAATTTTTGAGGAGACCTTAATAATGCTGTTAGAATTACTCCTCTCCTTGAAAGACAATGCAACACAGGATTTAGAATGTTAACAAAATGTCAGTAAGGCATTGTTTTAAAGTTACACACTGTCTTTTACAGAAAACAAAGCCATTAACTCTCCTTAGCATGTAGAATCTTTGACCCCAGTTATCAACATAGTTTGAGTTCTCCTCAAAGTTCAACTGTGAGCCAATAACTGCTCCCAAGTACCTGCAGCTATGTACTAGGAGTGGGCGATTTGGACTTTGAATTGAATTGCGGTACTATTGAGATAACAATAAAATTGATGAATAAAAAACTATTTATTACTATGTATTTCTGGTAATTGTATGGCTGTGACTGCGTGGCACAGCATTCATAGTTCCACAAACACATATACTGCTCTTGAAAAACATTCCCATCTGAAATAGGCTTCTTCAGGATGCCACTTACTTAAAGTGTAATTTATATTTCTAAGCCGCACACAGTAACTGCATTTAATAATTTTCAAATTTACTGATATGTACTCTCGTGGAACATTGGATAAAATAGGAAAAATAATATTCTCAATAATACTGTCAGTTTTTTTAACATCATTAATCGGAATTTATCAAGACATTATACGATAAATGCCCTCCCCTACTATGTACTATAGCTATGGGTACTTGGGAGCAGCTATTGCTGCAAGTGGTGGTCATAAGGCCCAGTGGCGCTGGTGCATGGAAGCCTCACCTCTGTCAGACTGCCCCAGGGCAGCTGTGGCTGCAATGTAGTAGCTTGCCACCATCAGCATGCGAATGAGTGAATGACGGAATGTAGTGTGAGGCACTTTGGGGTCCTCTGGACTTGCACTGCAAAAACACAAACTCTTACCATGTATTTTTAGTCTAGTTTCTAGTGCAAATATCTTGAATACACTTGAAATAAGACAAAATATTAATGTCTTGTTCCACTGGCATATTATTTCACTTATAACTAGTACTTTTTCATCAATATTAAGGAATTATTAACCTAAAACAATCTCCTATATCTGAAAAGTTACTTATAAGTTAGTTTTGTCTTACTTCAAGTATATTTAAGATGACTAGACCAGGAATAATTGGTAAGATTTTATGTTTTTGCAGTGTGATAAAGGGCTATACAAGTACAGGCCAATTACAATTTCTACCTTTTTTACCTTGAATTTTGATAGTACTCTGTTCAACATGAGCTCTCCAAAAGTCAATGATTGCTGAATTAAATTCAATCTCAACCCAACAGAAAATATATGAACTATGCTCCAAAAAAGAAGATCACCTCATTAAAATGAACTCTATCATGCCTGAGAGAAGGTCAAAAGTTCTTGTTTTAAATTTAAAATTACAATGTATTTTGTATTATCAGTCCATGCCCAAAAAAGAATTGTTCAAATGCATGATTAACACCCCAAAATGAAGATGAAATTCATATCATTAATGAGTGGATGTTAGCTGAGTGGCTCTGTAATTGCATGCCATGACATCCATGACCTTGTTTGAGAAAGCTGTGGTTCTATGTGTTGGTGTCTGTGTGCTGAATGCTGGGATCAGACCCCTGGAGATCTGTGGAGGTCATAAGGTCACCTTGCCCTATGCCTTGGTGAACTAAATCCAACAGCTAAACTCTGCAGGAAACTGTTTTCCTGCATTAGGAAATGTGACCTTTGTCAGGGTGAAGTGGCCTCCCCACTCACTCTTTTGTTTAGATATGATGTGTAAATAAAGGGAAGCATGTACATACCACTCTCTCCCTGCAGACTGCTTGAATCGTCTAAATCACTCCCTGTATGCTCTTTTCTCACCTCTTTGAGCAACTTTTCCCACTGTTTCCTGACTGACAGCTTAAGCACAGATGTGTCACTTTTGAATGTTCTCCAAAAGCCATCTCTTGTTATAGGCACAGATTGGGGTATGTTGCTTGGCTTTTTATTACAGCATCTATAAAATGTTTATGAGGAACAGGCCTTTGCAGCATTGGAACACCCTGCTAGTGCCAAAGAGAAACAATTCAATGAGCAAATCAAGGAGCAGCAGCATGAATAATAGAGATGAAAATGAGCTGTATGCAGGAGTGAGTCAGTAACTCTCTGTGCTGCATAGTGCCCTCGATTAACACCTGTGCCTATGCTTTCCTTATCATCTGTGCTGTGGGGAGGGTGGGGAGTGGAAGTTAAGGAGTTCAGGCTGACAGCTCTGTCGACCTTGGGACCTATCGTTTGTAATTGTTTCTGCAGTTTTGGGCAGAAGCGTTTCTCTGCAGAGTAGCAGCCCAGATTGCAGCTGACACCCATCTTGGGTTGTGCGCTTACAGGAGGATACGTCACTTATCAAAAGATGTGGAGGGGCTGGAACTTGAAGAGACAAGGGGATAGACTAAAGGTGGGAGATACAACTGGATATTCAGGCAAGCAAACAAAATCCAGAGCAGGATGGACAGATGTGGCAGAAAGAATGCTGGGAAAATCTGTTTTAAGTATCACCTGTTATAAGAGACTTAAAATGCAGCACCTTACAAAACTGTTTATATCACATGTTGTCACATTAGAGCCACAAACCTCAGCGTGTTTTGCATGATAGACCAATACAAAATGAATGCAATGAAATTAAACATGGTTTTCATCATTTTTACAGCAAAAATGTCAAAAGTATAGCTTGCAATTGCATTCAGCCTCCTTGAGTCAATATTTTGTTGACCACCTTTTGCTGCGATTACATCTACAAATCTTTTGGAGTTTTCCCCCAAGCTTTGCACATCTTCAGACCCTTTCCTGTTGCAAAATTATTTAAAATCAATTAGACTGGATGTTGAGTGTCTGTGGACATCAATTTTCAAGGTTTGCCACAGATTCTCAATTGGATTCAGGACAGGAAATTCACTGAGCCGTTCTAAAGTGAATGAATGTCTTTCGATATAAACGATTCTAATGTAGGTCCGACTGTGTTTTTTAGGGTCATTGTCTTGCTGGACGTTGAACCTTGACCCCAGTCTCACATCTTTTGCATCTTCTAACAGGTTTTTCAGTTGCTGATATTTAGTTCCAACTGTAAAAAACATCTGTTACTGCTGAAGAAAAGCTCCCCACATCATAATGGTACCACCATTATATTTGTCTGTGATGATAGTGTGTTTAGGGTGATATTAGGGCTGGTTTACAATCTAATTTTTTAAAAAAAAATTATGATTAATTTGGTTAATACTGAAATTACAGATATCTAAAAAACTGCTCACTTACTGCACTTGGAGATAAGTGAAGTTTAATTTCTTTGTTGAAATAAATAACAGAAAAGGTATGTATTCAAGTATAGGATATTATTTAAAAAAATGAGAAATCATAAAATAAGGAATTAAAAAAATCTACATTTAAACTAAATTAAAGATGAGTTAAAGAATACCTATATAACAAAATACAAATAAATAAATAAAATTAAGAATTGTCACATCTAATATTAGATGGGAAGTTTTTTTTTAAATACTGGGTACCAATCTTACAAAATAAAAAAAAATATAAGAGATGAAAGAGATTTAAAAAAGTGCTGTGACTAACAGTAGATTGGTACAAAACATTTTCACAAAACCAGTTTGCTCACATTTTAGTGCACTAGGCTACAGAAAGATCCCATATATGTTTTTAAATTATTTTCAGAAAATTATGGTCACTCTCTATATTAACTACTAAATCAGTCCATGTTTAATTTTTGGAGGTTGCACAGATTTGTTTATTGATGAGCTGCATTTGCTAAACGCTGCTGCTGCTTTCACCAAAGGATGGTGGTCATGCTCTCCTTTCTCTGCTCTCTTCACTTAAATTCACTTTCCAAAACATGACTGCTTTAAAGAAATAGGTTCAACCTTTCGAATTGGGGAAAAACATGCATCAGTTGGAAGACATTAAAAATAAGAGGATACTTGCAAAGCGGAATATGCCAAAAATGATGATGTAAAGCAAATGTTTTGTTTTTTAATATTTCCAATGCTTCTGTGATGATTTGGATAAAACAGTGAAATTAAATGATCAAATTCTTCAATTCATCGTCAGCATTTCACATAAAACTCCAACAACATCAAGATTTGTGATTTGTAAAATGTTAAATGTGAAAAGGTTTAAATAGTACATGAATACTTGAATGCTTTACTTCTACATTTACGCTCATAGGCTATTAAGCAGATACACATAGGAGTGAGCTTTCTGCATGCAAAGTCTCAGGCGCTAAGAAAACTAAAAACAGAACTACCTCTGCTGTGTCCCAGATGACACACTCAATTTGCATACTGTTTGTGCTATTTTATGATTTACTGACTGAATATAGAGCATGTGTGGGTTTAATTTAACTTTCACATTTTGAAGCTATGTGCAAACATTTAATAGTCTCAATAATAATTTACAAAAAATAGGCCCCACTAAAGTATTCTTGAATTTTCCTGTTCTAATACGTGTCAGCATATGAGGCAAAGTTAATTTCTTTGATCTAATCACTCCTTTAAATTATACATAAAACATGCTACAGCTTTATGGAGCAACAGATGTTTGCACTGTTGCCTTACATCAATAAAAAGTCCTGTGAATGAATCCAGGTGGAGATATTTCTGTTTGCATGTTCTCTGAGTGCATTCAGGGATTAAGGCTTTCCCCAGCATCCAATGACATTCATGTTTAGTTAATTGGCCGCTCTAAAATTGCCCTCATATGTGACTGCATGCATGCATTTATGCCTGTCTTGTGTGTGTTTCTGTGTAATACTGCAATGGATTAGCAATATGTCTTGGGTTCGCCGCAGTTCTTGTCTATTGATTGCTTGACACTGGCATCAGCCCTCTATGACCCAGAAAGGATTGATTAGGAAGAGAAAATGAATGAAAGGAAATATATAAATGCTACACTGATTTGTGGGATTTCTAGGACCTATATTTTAAACTGTTTCCTTCATTAAATCCCTAAAATTAGGTTAATAAACTGCTGACTGACCAAGTGAAGACACAATTTAGCTGTTCTATTGATATCGTTGAAAAGGCATCAAAGCAAGAATTAAAGTAAGATTTTGTAGGGATAAAAAGCACTACTGCCAACTCTAATGTGGGATTTGGCATATTTTCCTATTTTATTTTATTTGATCATCCTTCTTTTGACTATAAAAACATTTTTGGCATATGATATTTTATAAGTTTAACTTTATTTTGTTCAACAACTGTCAGCACATGTAAGTGTGCTTCAACCCCTTTTGAAGGCTGAACTCACGTGCATCATGCAGTTGTTTTAAAGTTCACAGACAGTTTGAGCTGCAGTAGTGACTGCTTTTAGCAAGGAAATAAGGTACTGGCAGTTCGTTTGTGTTAAAGACATTGACATGGATCAAAAATATATGATGTGCAAGACTTGCTGCTCTGTGGTGACTGCTTCATTCAATAATTCAAAAAAATCTGTGCAACCATTTAAAATTTAAATGTGTCATGCTTAAATGTAAGTTATTTACATGTAAATGACATTTTTTTTTTAACTTTTTTCATTAAAGTGTAAGAAAATTTCGTGGGTGAAAATAACTTGGTGTTTATTGTAATTAGTCACAACAATTTTATATATTATTTGTAATTTATTAATATTTGGTTTATTTTGTGACAGCTGGTTGTGGTTTATTTCTTGACAGCTTTTTAGTATAAAAAAATTAAATAAATAAAACTATATATTTTCAAGTTTATTTCCAATGTATATATGTGGGTTGCATAGTGCAGCCGTTGGTAGCACTGTTGGCCAGCAGAATTTGGGTTCGATTTCCGGCCTGGGGTCTTCCTGTATGGAGTCTGCATGTTCTGCCTCTGCAGTTCTTTCTGGGTACTCCTATTTCCTTCTACAGTCCAAAAACATGACTGTTAGGTTAATTGGTCACTTTACATTTCCCTTAGGTATGAGCGTGTTTTCACGTTGTTGTTTATATTGTGTGTCTGTGTTACGCTGTGATGAACTGGCGAGCTGGCCACAGTGTACTCTGCCTCTTGCCCATTGACAGCACCTGCCCCTCCTTGACCCTGCAAGGATAAGCAGGTGTAGAAAATGGATGGATGTTTTTTTGTTTGCTATAGGTTGTTGAAGTACTTTTTGTGTTTATTTTTGTGTATTGAGGTTCATTTGAATGAATACTTTTTCAATAATTTTATAGAAGGTTGAACAAGAAGGTGCCAGGGAAACTTTCATGTTCAGAGCAGTTCAATGCTTTATTTTATTTGTCGTCTTTTAACTATATTGCAGGTGGACAGTTTGTTTGGTTGTGTATTGAACAATAAAGGGAAATATAGATTGATCTACTTTGTCATTTAAGTAAATATGGCATGTCGGGCCATCTTAGATATTGCATCACTATAAATAAAATTATCTGTATTCTTTTCTCTGCCCCTCTTTTATTCACTCTATCTTTGTTATGCTCCCTCACTGTTATTCCTTGGGGGCTTTTTTTTCTTGTCTGCCGAGGTGCTGTTTGTGCTCTACCCTCTTCAGAGTTCTGAGTACTTATTCATGAATATTTCATTGCACACACTCAGACCCTCTATATACTCTTGTGTATTATCTCATTGACAAACCATGTGAGCTCACAGCAGATCAAGAAATGCAGAGTGTAAAACGCATTAATGGCTTTGACACACATCAACATGGAGAGACTGCTGTTAATCTACACAGACATAACCGAAAGGACCCCGATTAAAAAAAAAAAAAAAAAAAAAAAAAAAAAAAGTTCTATCTACTGTCATCCTGAGAGGAGTGGTGCCAGCCTCATCTTCTCTGTCCCCCTGTTTGCTTCTGCTGTGCATTTTCCAGTCAACCCTTTTTGTTATAAAAAGCAAAAGGGTTCATCTTTAGATGGGTGAGTCATTTAAGCTCCAGAGGGGGGAATACTTTTAGATCCTGCCACTTTTTCACTTTGCAATTCCTAAAGCCAAGAAAATCTGCTCTTATGTTATCTGCACGGTCAAGAACAGTGAGGCCAGGGCTAAGCTGCTAGTCTCTGTAATAGGTAGTGACTGATGTGGTTAGTTACAAATGGTTAGTATTTTATTGGGTCTTCCTTCACTTTTCAGTGCAAATATATTGTTATATCATCAGGAACTGGCGCAGACCTGCTGACCTGCAGCTGAGCTGCCTGAAGTTGTCTGCTCATCAATCATGTAGTACACTTAAAAGAAACAGACGTTTTGCTTTAAAAAATAATGATTTGGGGATCTGGAGTTCACAACTGCTGAAGAAGGAGGTTATAAATTTTTTTTGAATAACCAAACATGTGCCAAAATGCAAGCTTAGCATGTGCAAAAAATTAAGTAATGAAGAATGGTGTGTCTGCTATAGATACTTGACAGTGTTAAATACAAAGTTACTCAAAAACCCATAAATTAGAAGGAGCAAAAGAGGTCAACTTGGAAGCCTGCTGGTTTTTCCCGGTTCTGTCTAACAGTAAAACATGCTGAATAAAACCTCAGTGCTGTCATTTGTGATCTCTGTGGGGAGTGGTTGAGCTTGCCTGTCTGTCACACGTTGGTGTGACAGCCTTGGTGTCAGCTGTAAGTCCTGGTTTAGGTGCAGATCTCTGATTCTGTTTTTGTGCCACCAGGCATCAAGTTTCAAACTGAGTCTACATGTACAGAGCTGTGTGCTAGCGAATAGGTATTCTTATCATTCAAACTACCTCTTTTTTATTTTTCTGACTTTCTCATTAATGCTGGTTTTTGAATAGTACCTATGCACCTGCTGTAGGCTCTGAACTTCAACTAATCATTCATGTTGTGCTCTTCCCTTTTTTATGTAGAAGTTAGACCTCGTAGTTCTGTCATTAAGCCTTAAACCTGTTGTTATAGTCTTGAATTCAAATTTTTAAAAGTTTCACAAACTTTTCATATCAAAGAACTGAAATAGCACTACAACCCATAAGCTGCATCCTGAGAAAGACAATGAGCCAAATGAGCAATGCCCAGAATTCAGATGTAGAGATGCAGCCAGTTTGATTTGCAATTTATATCTCATAATCTTCCCAAATATCAGTAGGTACCACGGGAAGCTCATATATTAATAACATATTAGTTCTCAAAATTGTACAAAGCCCTGATAGCATTTCAGGTGTTTATGAGAAAATTTTTTTACTATAAGTAATTTCAAAACTTTTACCGCATTTAATGTGAAATACATCCTGTACATTTCTACTGTTTGAGAAAGATGCCCTGTCTTGGTGTATAGGTGTGTACCTTATCCAAGCTTGGACAGAATATTCAAAAACCTTGTTGGAGAATACGGCTTGAAAACAGAAACCACAATACTAAAAGTGTGAATTTGGCACAATCCCCCTCCCCAACACCCCGCCAAAAGTATCAACAGAAGTACACCATAAACTGAGTGAAACATGGTGGTGGCAGCATCATGATCTGAATTTTACTTTACTTCAGATGGAACTGGGGGTTTTACCAAGGTAGATAGAGTGATCAACAATTCTAAATGCAGTTTTTGAGCTAAAACCTTCAGGTATCTGTGAGAAAACTGAAGATGGGGATGGATTTGATTTTCCATGATCACAGCGAGACCAAGCATACATACAAATCAGCAAAAGAATGACTTAATGAGAGGGAAAATAAAATGCAATGACCAAGCTATTGAGCAGAACTAAATCTGTTGGGTTTTCTGTTATCACAATCCGACAGATTTTGAGCACTTTTTCAAGGCAGAGTGGGCAAATTTTGCAAAGTTAATGTGTGACATGCTGAAAGGCTCATACAAATAGTGCTTCAGAAAGGTTCTTCAAGAAACTATTAATTTAAGGGTGTACAGAGTGATTGTTTTTCAGCTGAATGTTATAGGATACACCAGATTGTAGAGAACATACCATAGTCCTTTCTCCATTGTCAAGTCTCACTCTAGTTGGTTAATATCCGGTTCAGCCTTTGTTCATCGTGTGACGTAAATCAACGAATGCAGTCTGCTGCCAATCAAATTGCTTATACCAGGCTAGAGTCGGCTTGTACCACCCCTGAGGTGTTTCCAAAAAATGGGGAAGAACTGCGCAGGATCTGCAAGTGGAGACCAATCTGGCCGTTACAGTTTCTAAATTCAGTGTATGTATGATGACACTCAGTAAAGGTTATCATGTACATAGTTTTTTTTTTTTTTTTTTTTTTTTTTTTTAAACATTTTAGCAAGGTAACCTTGCTACTCAAATAAGTATCTATATGTTTGTGTGCCCATCTGTCAGCCGTTTTGAGGACCATCCTTAGGGACATGTGGTATGTTCTTAACAAAACAAAATGGTTTTAGTATTTTAAACTTTAAATGTGATAATGAATGTTTTATTACTTCTTCTTTTGCTTTTGGCAGGCAAAAGCAAAAGAAGGGGGGGAGGAGATGATGTAAAATCGACTTTTTTGAGCTTTATATCATGTTTTAATGTTATTCCCTCACCAAAACATATCTGGTAGTTTCTTTCATGCATGTTTGAGAAATCCTTGAATCTCCCATGGCAGCCATTCGGGGGTGCCTAAACGCTTGTTCCCACAAAGCGCTGCCTATTTTCACAAAGCTCCTCCTCGGAGCGTCAATCCCCAGTTGAGCTTCCACTTCACAGAGCACCCCTACCCCGCGCTTTCCATACACAGCTCCACCAGATTAGTGGCAGAAGCAATTGGCAAGCATCTGGTGGAACTCGGAGTCTGCTGAGCGTATCATACAAACTACTTCTCAGTCAAACACTCCTAAGAAAGGTTGTAAATGGCATAATAGAGAAACACTGTGATGACAGACTGAAGGTGGAGTCTTGGAAAGAGCAGGAGCTTCCTAAAGAGAGAGAAGGCAATTTCAAGGCATCAAATTACGAAGTATATACATAGTTACTTGTTTGTGCTGTAAAATGGCACTATGTGCCTGGGAAATACACAATACTGCCTCTTTAAAACTTTATCTTTCCATTCCACCTTCTTAGATTTATTTATGTCTTCTAGTATTAGTTGACATTATAATCTCTGCTGGATTGGTCTATTGGATCACTGCAGTGGACTGCTTCTATGGGAGCTATTTCTGTTTCTGTTCCCCTGTAATAATAATCTCAAGTCAAACATCTCTGCTGCATGGCAGCCAAGATGGTTTGCAGGGGGAAAACTCTTTGGTCAGACCTCCCAGAAATATCCCAGTAGTGGTGTGGAGGAGGCATAAGAAGCAGAGCTTAGCTGAGCTGATATGAAATTTGGGGAAGGATGAATATGAATTTCATTAACTTCACCGAAGAGCCTGTTCTTGGGGAACAATGTCAATGTTGGATTTTCTTTGTGTCAAAGAAGAATTTTGTTTATTTATTTCTGTTATATTACGTCAACAGATCCACTTTTGCAGTAATTGACCAAGAAACAAGGTGCATCATTATATTTATGAACTGAATCAGGAAAATTATTGTCGTTCTCAATTTGTTAATGAGGGTATTGTTATTTTGATAGCACATTATAATTTAGTTTTAGTCATGATTTTCTGAATAAAATGTGATGTAATTTTAGTCACATAAACCGTACATTTCAGTTGACAAAATGTACTCTGAATGTAGGCATCTAAAGTATTACGTCATGGAGAAATGGATTTGTAACAGCCTTTTAAAGATGTATTTTTACTTGTTAGGAGCTGGGGCAAAAGATGGTTGATGAAAACTCAGTTTACTAAAAAGGGGACATTTTGTGATATTTAAAACAGTTTTGTGAATCAGAGTTTTTATAATTCTGTCAGACAGATGTTGGTCCTAAACTGAAAGAAGTTGTTGATTCAGGGTCCTTCAAATCTGATTCTGTCCTTGTCTACATAAATAAATTTTTGTTGTTTTTTTTTTTTTCTCATCAAGCATTCTCCTCAGCCTATTTTTCTTTTCTTTAATTAGAAAAAGGATGCACTTTTATGTAATCAAATTCCAATATGTTTCTCTGTGATTTTGTTCAAATGATCAGATCCTAAAAAACAACATAATTTATATTTTTTATTTACATGTACATCTAAAAAAAATTGAATACCATGGAAAAATTTGCTATTTTATTCTCTCATTTCAGAAAATGAAACTCATTCTAAATGGATTCACTACACATGAAGAGAAATTTTATCTGCTTAGGCTTTTTAAAACTTTCTCGATTTTTTTTTTTTTTTATTTTTTACCTCAACTCTTAAGTTGCACTTTTCTGATTTAGAAAAAAATACCCTTCTATTAACCAAGGCTATTGAGCTGAGACACTTTAAACACAACTACTGGTTGTATGCAACTACTGAAAATAAATTGGATCCTAAGGCTCTTTATTAGCAGCCATTAAGAAATTAATTCGTTCAGATTTCTTTTCTCGGTGAAAGATGTCAAAGATAACAGTTTAATGGACAGATAATTGTATTTTAGCAAGAACAAGGTCATAGCCAAAGGGCTGTTGGCTGAAAACTTGTCATACAGTTGATAATTAAACAATGGATAGTTTATCTATTAAAGCCTGTGTTAGGTCTGGATTTTTTCCCTCCTATTTTCTATAAACCTACATTTAAATTTTAGTTAACTTGTTATTAGAATTGCTTAAGTTCCTAAAGTCAAGGTCTACCAAAGTTTATAGCACAGATATTTTTTTGTTATCTAGTTCGAGAGATTTTCTCTTTCTGCAGAGCAGATTAATTCATCACGTTGCTGCACACTGCAATCCAGCTGGCTGAGAAAACTATACAACCCGTTTCCCTCACTTCCAAGAAAAAATAAAGCTGCTTGAAAATATTTTTGGTTGGACAGTCATGGTGTGGAAACTAAAGGGGTACTACCCACCTGGTCCTATTATTTTGAGGAATAAAAACTTGAGTACACAAAATTTTTTTTTTTTTTTTTTATTTTGTGTATAGCGAAAACAATAAGGCAGTATGTTACCAAAATTTTTTTTAACTAAAACTACTGCTGAAAATTTCAGCAATTATGATTGATCAGAAATTTTTCTTTGAGTCTTTTCTTAGTTTATCATTATATAATGTCTAAACCATTCATTAAGCTTTAGTATTTCATATTCATGTGTAGGCATTAAAGGCAGTTGCAGGTAATCCAACTGGCCAAATATGTTATCAATACGCAAAGCGTGAATGCAGGACTTTGGAAATATATTTTCTTACCCAACTGGCAACAAGCAGTGTATTGTGATAGTTGTATCATACACACTGATATCAAATATGATTTATCATATTGTGCAGGTTTACAAAAGACTAAACTTTGAGCTATAATCATGATAGACTTACAGTCTGCATTATTAAAAAAATGTTGTAGAAGTAAAATAACATTATTATAAATAATGTTCTCTGGAACAGTATGATTGTATTACTAAATTATTGAAGCAGCAGTAGAAATAAGTGTTACTTATCTGCTACAAATAAAAGCAGTTAAATACAGGTATATGTTTAGATTTATATTTTGGTGTATTTTTATTCAAGTATCTCATAGTGTGAAAATCTTATGCCTAACCTGCTGTACTTAGTTTTTTCAGCCTGTGATCGATCCATAATATCGATACCAAGTCGGTATCAGTATCGGTTCGATATTAACATAAGATCGATACTTTAGTTTCAGATTCTCTCTTAAAATGTTATTTTTGTATTGTAGTTTCTCAACTCTACCGTAAAAAAGATTTTTTCTTTGATTTGCTCTCAAACGATACGTTTTTGCACACAAATTGTTTTGTTTATGTGTTGTTGTTTACTGTGTAATTATGTTATTAGACTATTTTGTAGACACCTATAAACTTTATCCAAATTCTGTCCATATTTTTTTCCCAAAATAATTCAAAGGAAAAACCACAACAACACCTAAAGGTCAGAAGTTGGATGAAATATCATACTTAAATAATAAGTATTGGTATCAGTATCGGTAATACTGGCCTTGTATTTACTTGGTATCAGATTGATACCAAAATATCCAGTATCGCTCACCTCTGTTTCACACATTAGGCTGTTATCCCTGGATTACATGAAATTGACAGAATGTGAGTGAAAAAACAGCTAAATCAACATGTACATTTTTTTGATACCTATAGGAAGCTAGGGAAGTGCTGGACCAAGACCATTTTAAAAGATTGCAGATTGGTACATTGGAAACAATGTATTAAGAAAGGATTTAATCAACCCACAGTATTTGGCTGTGGCTGGAACACAGTAAGCAGTGACATGAACCATTTGTTGCAACCCATAGAGACAATACAGAGTGAGTGCATTCCTCCCTTTTTGAAAGCAGCTTATCTACAGAGAGCATAATTAATAATGTAAATAGACAGTTGAAGGGCTCCTCCAGAAGTTTGTCATGGGCTGTTTACACAATGTTCAATTCTGTTTTTCTTTTTTTCTGGGATTTCCTGGACATTGCACAGGACCTGAAATATGTATGCAGGGGTTTGTGAGCAGACATGGATATACAGAACAGCACAGGACACACTTGAGTTTGTACAAACATGATCAGTCTGTCCTTTACTGGAAGGTCTGTGTGTTGAGAGAAGTGGAGCTACGAAGGGAGCAGATGGAAGAGAAGATACAGAATGCAGAGGAATGTTTTGGAATCTTCACAATTTGCCAGAATACAGCTACTGTTTTTACATGGCAGACCAACATAAAGTAGCTCATACTTTTGATTCATTTTTAAGGTATCCTGAAAGAAAATGTCTAAACTTGACTCGGTCTATAAAGTCATACGGCTCTTAGTTACCCCCCATGCTTTTTACATGTTTCCACTGATATTTTGACAATTTATCTTTAGTGATGAGTTTCAAGTTATTGCGGTTGGAAGGCCTCCTTGCCATTACCCTAACTGTTTGCTCTTACAGTCAAAAGAATCTCTGCAAAATTAAAAGATTTCTTTAAGGCAAAATCTGCCATGGGTTTGAATAGTTTTGGGCCTGACTGACCCTGCACCATGAATATAACTCTGCCTTTTCACATTTTGATAACAGAATAGCAGCTGAGAATTTAAACTCTTTGGTTACAGGGATCTAATATTACATTCAAAATGCAGCTGTGATTATTTAAACTTTTTTTCATGATCTTGCTGGAACAAATTAACTCAACACAAAATATCAAGCCATCTGAAATGTGAAGAAACATGATCCCCAGATTTTAAAACCAATCACTTGCTGATGTGATGGGCTGGAAAAATTAAAATGCAAGGAGGCTGGTTTTACAGTATTTAAGGGATCTACCGTAATTATCCTGCTGTCCAGTACATTAGTGTACAATACTGGTGAGCGACAGATGTAGGGTCAACAAAACTGTTAACCTCGCTAATTAATACAGGGGACCTCAAATATCTGTTTGGGATTTTTCTTTGTCAAAACTGGCTTTCGTGCTCTGGGTATGTACTTGATCACTTAAAATTGTTGGTAATAAACCATCATTTGATGCTTTTTTTTTGTCACAAAGCTAGTTGAGTTTCTATAAACTGTATTCGTAAGACCTGCTAGTGGCATCTTTAGAGATAATAAAATGAAGTGCAAAGGTGCATCTCAATAAATTTTTATCATGTTAAATATTTTTTTTATTCCAGCAATTCAATTCATCAAGTTTAACTTGTTTTAGATTTAGTTCACACAGTGATACATTTCAAACACTTAAATATATGTTTAATAAAGTAGAAGTAAAAAGTAGTCAGGCAAAAAAAAATTACTTAAGAGTAAAAAAACATTTTTGTTACCTATGTATTGAATGCTTGAGTAGTACTGTTTAATCTGATTCAATTAGTGAAAATGATGTAATTATTTGGACAAAATATAGAATTACGTGGAGGTTGTTGTGCATGGAATAATAAAACACAAAATGAGTAAATATAAATCACATCATTACAAAATAACTATAATAATTCAGGCAGAAGAGACAAATATTTTCAGATCTCAGTTTTACACAGTTTTAAAACATTTGAAACCAGCATTTACAGTAGGTAAGGTATACATGTTAGAACAGTACAAAGTACTATGGTCACTTTTGACCATATCTACTTTTTATCATATGTTCATTCGATAGAAAATAACATTAGAACAATAAAGCTTGTTTACAAACCAGAAGTCGACTGGTGCATTTTTAGTTAAAACTTTCTTGTTGAAGTGAAGGAACTCAAAGTGGGTAAAGTAGCCAGAAATTGACATGACACCACCTGTCAATCATTCCAGGGGGTTCGTCAGCAACTGACCAAACGGTGGTCGCAATTTGTGACGTCCCTTATCTTGAGGAACTCCAGGGGTTCATCATTGGAAACGCGCTGTGGCCATAGAGATTAGAGGAAAATAATAGGAAATCATGGTCAAACATTGTCAGTGGGGAACATGCAATTCCAACAGCCATTACCCAGAGCGTTTAGAGGGTGGAATGCAATTTATTCCGTTTCCAAAACCCAAACTGAGTCTGGATGTGTGCGTCATGTTGAGGAAGCAAAACTGGTCTGTTGATCTCTCATCCTATAACATGGAAACACCAACAGCTACTGCTGAGCCTGTAGCTTAACGCTTCCGCAGTCCCAGCTCCACGCTTGGGAGCTAGGCACATGTCACAGACGGACAATGGGGATGCAATGGGGGTGTCCCATCAGCCCATAAGTTCCCAAAACCACAGGGAAATAACTCATTAAAGCGTACACAGGGTCAGCCTGACCCCTCTGAGACAGTGGGAGGCTTAATTAGGGAATGCAGTAACTTCTCAACCGTTATTAGAACTTGGCGCGGGTCCATTCTGGGCGCTCAGAACCAACACACTATTGTTTGTTTGTTTGTTTGTATTTTACGTTCAGCACAGACTGAAAAACAAGTTCTGTGTTTTTTACAGAAATTTTACAACTCTGCGTGTGTCAGTGCTTCTATTCTGAACCAAACCTGGTCCATGTAAACGCACGTCCTGATTGGATTAATTAATTTTGTGCCCATGTAAACAATACTTTCCGATTATTTAATCAGAATACATTTCAATCCGATCAAGAAATTTTGTATATGTAAACACAGCTTGTATGTTTTCATTATGCATGGTTTCTTTGTAAAGCAGTAACTTCAGGCATGTGGTTCAGATATTCATACACACGCTGACATACGTGATAACATTACTCAAGTAAAAGTAAAAAGTATGGTGCAGTAAAACTTCTCCTAGAAGTACATTGAACAAAAAGTTACTCAAGAAAATGCTACTTGTTTCTACCCACCTCCCCTTAGAGATAATGAAAGGCCAGAACAAAAATTGTTTCGGTTGTCTGGTAGATATTCACAAAGTAGTTATTTCATTGATATTTAGCACTTGGAAAGGAAAACATTTCTTGGCACCCAGCAGTAGGAGAACTTGCCAAAGAAACAAATGCAACTCTTTGGTCATCAATGTTTCTTCTGAACTTTTGTTCAATTTAAGTTCAGAACGCACTCCTTGCAGCAGGTCCTCTGCTTTGTCTTCTGGCAGAAGGATGCCAGCTGCCAGGATATCTTGACTCCAAACACATTAAACTCCATGCAAATCCTGTTGAGGGAGGTCAACTGTCCACCCCCACTGGACCAAGAGAGGCCACTGTGAACATAAACTGCAGCCACCAAAGAACTGAGACCAAGTCTAAGACTAGAGAGGTATGTTGCAGAAAGGGGATTGGACAAAGAACGTCTTAACCTGAACAACTATACTTGAGGTCCTTGAGTTCTGACAATGTTCTATAATATTGTGCACATCACTTTATGGACAAAGTGAATTTTCTGGGATATTGGCTGGGAAATAATCTGTGGATGGTTGGTGCTTTTACAGACAATTTATTCTGAAACCCTAGCACTAAATTGCTCAAGATCAGGTTAAGATACAGTGGTGGTATAGAGTTGAAAGATTTATCATATTTCTTATGTGCATCTTATGTCTGTCTGACTCTGCTGGGCTTATCTGGCTTTTTGATCAATTTTACAATGAGGATTAATCCTAAAATGTGTGATAGACAGAAGTCTGGAAGTCTAAAATGTCTGGAAGACAGAAGTTCTTGGAAGTTTATATCCAAATTTCAGATTCAACTTTGTGTCCATCCTGACTTGAAGAGGTGACTTACTGTATAGACAATTAGTAATAGCCATTGAAGATCCTTAGATACAGTGCACAAGCATTACACATAAACATTTGATTTTCTTATTAAATTAGGAAGTTAGATGCACACACACGCACACACTTTCTTGCATCCACGTGACCACATTGACAAACATTTAGTCAACTGATCTGGTGCATTGTGAATCTTCATCTCAACATTTTCAGTGGACACACTTCCACTCCACCCCCTTGGCAGTTTGGCCGGCAGTTTGGCCACTCAGCACAATTCATTGTGGTACCTCGCTGCTTAATCCTAGAGTTAAAATTGAGTATTCGTTTGCTTGCCGCCCTAACGAGTGCTCTGTGAGTGTCGTCACAGTGGAGGCCAGCGACACATCCCAATTATTCCCCTCTCGCTAAACCTGGCCAATTATTCCCAGAGCTAGGCTTGTTAAGGGAAGATGGTGCAGGAGGGTGATGGAAGAATCTGACCTTGTGAGAATCTGTGAGTGGGGGTGGTCGTTTGCTGACAGGAGATACACTACATCACCCATGCAGAGGGGCACTCAAGGCAAGCTGATCACATGAACAGGCTGCTATCCACTGTGCCAGAGAAAGAAAAAGAGACAGCAAGAAAACGGGCCTGCAGTGGATGATTCAAGATCTGTTTGCAACAATCAGTCTTTCAGCAGATATAAAAACCAGAGTCATCATTCAGTGTGTATTTAAAATGATTTAAATCTTGGGTGTAGAATAAGCTCTTTGTTTATCATAAGCCACTCGCCTTATGGGAGCATAGCTTACAGCTCTGTAAGAACTACTCTGTCTATTCTAGACCTGGCAATACCATCACAATCTCTAGATACTACTGGTCCCAAAATCAAAGTCAAAGAAATTATCTATTTAATCTATCAAAACACATTTTTTATTCTTCATGAATAGTACTGAAATTATTTCAGTAAAAAAAAAATAAGACTATGGCTTCAAGAAGCGACTTAGTTTATTTACATGAAATTTAATATTTGGATCCAGATTTGAAAGAATCTAACTAATTGTGGCACATATTGCTTACATACCACAATTCTTTGTTGCCTTCAGTCCTTCTCTGTTTTTCTCAATTTCAATTATCTGAGTTCGGAACAACTGTAAGTTTAAGTTGTAAAAATTAAAAAAGCAAGGAGGGCGACTTTACTGGATTTAAGGTATCTGCTGCAATTATCATGTTGTCCAGTGGATCAGAGTGCAATAGTGTCAAGAAAATTTAACATATGAGGGCTTAGCAGGGTCAACAAAACCTTTAGCCTCTCTAATTAATACAAGAGACCACAATTATGTGTTTGGGGTCTTTGTTTGTCAACCCTGGCTTTCCTGCTGGTGCCTGTCTCTGGTGATCATTGGGCAAGTGACAAGGTACGTTATGGACACTTTTAAACAACACAAGGACACAAAGGACAGACAACCATGCAAACACATGCTTATTCCTAAGGCCAGTTCAGAGAGACCACCTAATTTAATAGTTATGTTTTTGGACAATGGGAGTAAGTCAGGGTACCTGTAGTGAACCCATGCTTGCACTTGGAGAATATGCATGCTCCCTGCAGAAAGACCCCAGGCCATGATTTAAACCTGGGATCTTGTTGTTGCAAGCCGATGGTGCTACAGACGGTACCACATTACATCCAGCTCCCAATAAAAGCTCCTTAATAAGGGCCACTGCTCAGTCACTGTTCATATATCTTCAATTAAGGAATTAAGTATCAATAAGTTATTGACTGGGTTATTTTAGGAAACAAAAAGTTCCTGTTTTGAGTATACTCATTTTAAAGGTTTTTTATTTTTAGTGTGAAGTCTTGCAGTTCCATTCCTTCTTGTTTTTACCTGTCTACCTCTAAAGGCCCCATGAGTTGGTGTGCTCAGTTCAAAATTGACAGAGCTATTGTCTGTCCTGGTGATATCTCAAAGGAGAATTGGGCTTTCGTTTGTGAAATGTCTTCCCAGAGCTGCAGGTTGCAAATACTTTGCCTGATGAGTTGCTGTTGGTTTTTCCTGCAGTAACAAAACACCTGATTATATCCACTGAGAGTTTATTTCCTTTGTTGGCAAAATTTGCCATCCTGATTCTACAGAAGTATGAGATTTTGGTTTGGATTTGGTGTGTCAGCTCAGTTGTATTTTGAAGGTATGATATACTTGGGAAATTTAGCTGAGCATTGTAGAGGTACCAAAAAGGAAGGCATTGTGTGTTTTGAGTATGTGTTTGTTTTCTTGCCTGGTTTTTCACTCTGTTGTGTTCAGGTTTGGGGAAAAAATTGAGCTGCAAAGCCCAGTGGGCTGAATAATAAGACAAGATTGTGTGTGTGAGCGTTTTTGCCTGTCATTGAGCACCATTTTTCTATTTTTGTCAGACTAATGCATTACTCAGAGAAACATAGTTTATCATTTTGCATTCAACACAGCCATTATTCATTCAAAACAAAAGAAAAAAGGAAACGCAGAGACAACTGTCACTGAAATAATCAACATAAAGGCACAAATTCTCCTGAATATTAATTAATCACCTGAATATCCCTGTTGTCTTTCATTGATTTTTGTTTTGTGTAGTGATGGTGTGCAGTGGATGACTGAATTGTGCTGAAGTGGCGTTTCTGTGAGATCTGCCATTACACAGATATTTTGACATGGAGAAACAGAGGATGGTGACATATTGGATCATTACCTGTCTTAAGCAGAAACAGAAATGAACAAATGCTGAATGTGGCCTGGATGAGTAATTTACATCCACAACCTCATCAGACTTAAATCCTTAATACTCACCAGAATATCGACAAGAGGTAAACAATTCATTAGCCATTTGACTAGGCAATTTCCAACAACTCTGTTTTTGTCATCATTATAAATGGCATGAGCCAGTTACTGGCATCAAGGTACACCAAGGTTGTAAAAGTTATAGTTTTAATATCACTTTAATACCCCACTCCTCTTCTACCTGTACCCAAATGAGTACAGCTCAGTGGATCTGTCTGAAACTCCTGAGATTTGTAGATGACATCACTGTCACTGGTCTGATCCAGGTCAATGATGAGTCTGTGTACAGACAGAACGTGGATTTGCTGGTCCTCCAGTGAGATCAGAACTACCTGAATTTTTACCTGCTCAAGACTGTGGAGATGACCAGTGACTTACAGAGAATGTGCCCCATATTGCCTTCCCTCACCATCCTCAATAACTCTGCATCCACTTTGGGTTGCTTCTTGTTCCAAGGAACCACCCTATCTTGGGACCTGAGATGGTCCTCACACATATAGACACTGTTTGTAAGAAGGCCCATCAGAGACTGTACTTCCTGCGTCAACTCAAGAAGTGCAACCTTCCATAGGAACTGCTGATTAACTTCGACACTGCCATTATGTCTGTCTGATGTTCATCCATCACTGTATGGTTTAGTTCAACCACAGAACAGGACAGAATCAGACTGCAACAAACAATTCGTTCTGCAGAGAAGATCATCAGGGCTGACCTTCCCTCCATCTAGGACTTCTACTGCTCTAGGGTCAGTAAATAGGCAGCTAATATTTCTGCAGACCCCACACATCCTGGAGACAAACTGTTTAAAAGTTTACCTTCAGGGCAGCGCTACAGAACACTTTTTGCAAAAACAAGCCACCACAGAGACAGTTTTTTCCCCTAGAGTGTCTCTCTACTAAATACAATGAACACCTTACAGCTATTGTGCTGTGAAATAAAATCATTTTTGCACTGTCACATCAAACCTTCTTTTTTATTTCTTTATCTGTATAAAAAATTATTAAAATTTGCAAATACCTGTACATATTTCCCCCAAAGTTTGTTTATTTATGCTTATGTCTGTATGCTGTGAGCTCTTGCAAACCAGTGTCAAATTCCTCATTTGTGCACACAGTCTTGGCCAAAGCTATTCTGATTTCTGATTATAAAGATTTCTGTCATAACAACCCTATGGTTTAAAGTTCTTTTAATACCTAAGAAAATTCTGGAGTGGCTTGTGGTGTCTGAAACCGAATGGTGCATGGAGTAATGCAGTTCCAATCTCAATCAGCAGTCTTTTTTAAACTCTCTTGATCAAACGCAGACTCATCAAAAACTCCTTTAATTTCACATCGATGGGAAGCTCTGAAGCACATACAGGGTTAGCCTGTCATGGCATTCTGTTTTTGCAAATTTTGTATATCTGTTATTCTTTTTTTTTTCTACTGGGTACCCCAAACAGTACTTGAATGATTGAAAAGTATTGAAAATCCCTATAAGTCTCAAAAATAGACATAGGCTTGTAAAAATGGCTTCCACCCGAATTCATCAGATGAAGGCATACTGAAATTAACTGGCTAGCACTTTACAAGTCCTTTTTCACTTTAAGAAAAAAAATATATTGTGGTGTTTTAGTATTACGAGATGTCATGCTGTGAAATTTTGTTACATCCCTGTTATAAATGTACCCCAGCTTACTTGGTCTGTCAGCTCACCTTGACTTCTTCTTTTTCTCTCAACTTTAAACAGAAACCTGAGTAACAACAAGATCTCGCTGCTGAGAAATGGCTCCTTCTATGGCTTGGCCGCCCTGGAAAAGTTGTAAGTACTTAAATCAAGCACTCTTAACTGCTTTGTCCTCCCCAGAGTCCTAGTAGCTGTCATCACCACAGCAGTATTGTGCTTTTAAGCAGTAAAAAGGCAAACAGGGAACATGGTGGGAATTAGGAGATCTTTGTCAGTTTTTACCCTGCAGGAGGCTCTCCTGTGTTTTTTTTTTTTTTTTTAAAACTCCTTTGCCTTGTGCTTGACTTGCACTGCAGCAGTAAAAAGTCTTAAAAGGCGATAAAATAGAGCATTATATGAAAGACTAATGTGGTGCAAGATCAGTGAGGTTTGACTGCGCGACTGACGAGCCATGTCCATGTCGATGAGTCTTGTACTGCATGCAGAGTCCCAGAGGGTTGCATTCATGAAGCCTGATTATAAGCTCTGTGACGGCTGCTCCGGATTTGCCCCCTGAAGTCAGCTATTGATTGCTTTCACCTCCGTCCAGCGCAGTGATCGCTGATTCTCTACCTGATGGTGACACTGACATTGGCTACTGATTAGGAAATCAGAAGAGAGGCCAACACCACACAGAGCAGGCAGCTTGATACCTCACTCCCCTTCAGTTAGTCATCCACATGGAAGCACACACTTGCATAGACAGGCTACAATGGTGAATGGTGTGAAAATTGTGATAGTCAGTTTGGTCCCTCTCTCCCTGCATGTTGACAGTTAAATCCACACTGGAATGTTGTCAATAAAATAATTTTGTCTACTTTCTTCTCCTCTTTGTGACGTTGGTGGACCTATCAGATGATGTCAACCGTCTCTCTGGGTCCTATTAGTAGCATTAAAAATATCTACTTTCATCCCTCCAGCTCCACTGCAGTAATGAATGCCTGGCTTTTACAGGCACTCAGCCAAATGTTTGCAATGGCTGCCCTTTCAGAACACCAATTTGTGTGGCCTATGCCTTCCCTTGGCCCGCTCCATGGACGTGTTCTGTCCGTCCACCTTTCCCCCATGCAGCCTTTGTCAGTAACGTGTCTGTCGCCAGCAGCTGATGCAAAGCCAGGTAGCCACAGTGAGTTGAAAGTGGCAGCCAGATGTTCCTTCGTCTGCCCCTGCTGACAACTTTCTGCTTGAACGGTTGGCTAGCTGACTGGACAGGATGGTTGAGCTAAATTGGCAGCTGATTGACAAGTCTAATAGGGTGTGCGTTTGCACCACCACTGCTGCAGCTCACCCCAGTACAGTTAAACAAACACACCTTTTAAAGTAACAGTGAAAATTTTGCATTTTTACAACATATTTTTGGATTTACCACTTGCACTACCCACACCATTTTCTTTCTTTCGTTATTTTTTTATTAAGGCCTTCCTTGTTTGGAATTATTTTACAATTAAAATACAATAGATCTGAAAAAAATTTAACAGTGCAGATCAGTCAACATACATTCTAACCAAGAGTATGCAGCCCTTGCTTGCTTCTTTTTTAGGGTGTGCCAGTAAAAACTGCAATCAGTGAGTGAACATATGTAGCATATGGTAATATACAGTGCTGAGCAAAAGTCTTAGGTCATCCCTATTAAAATTTTAGTTGTACATTCCTTCACCTCTTAGTTGGTTCAAGCCACAATGTAATTTGGAAATAAAAGTTGTGACCCGACATGACCTGTCCAGTCAGGCGCCCATGGGGAGGAAAAGCAAATTAATCTGAATGACATTTTAAATCACTCACCTTAAATCAGGTCCAATACAGCAGAAAAAATTGTCCAGACTTATACTATTTAGGTGAAGTCTGCTTGGATCTACTGTACTGCAGTAACATGCAGATAGTACGAGTTATAAAGCAATCTTTTTTTATTGCTTCCATTCATAAAAACATCAGTGACTGTTTTCCAACTAAAGTTAATTGTAAAATTTTCAAGTGGGCTTATTAAACCAGCATATTTCAGACACCGCAGAATTGGGGAGAAACAAAAAAGGTTGTGTGCCAAGAATGTACTAATAAAGTGTTTTTTGTTTTTTGTTTTTTTTGTGAATTATGTTGAGGTTTTTTTGTGAGACGTCTAAGTTATACATATCTGCAGCTTGGAATGTGTAATTGTGTGTGCGTGTGTCTGTCTGTCTCTCTCCCTCTATCTCTAAACACACATTAAATAAAACATCTTATACCTTATTTTCATTTTTGTAATGTTCTTATTTCTATTATCTTTTTTTCTTTGTTCACCCATTTTATAACATTATCAAGAGCCAATGACCAAGGATTGCATTTTAACAGGAGTCTGAGCACTTTTTAAAGCCACTGAAAATAAAGAAAAGGCTCATGTCCCAAAAAAACTCTGAAAGACTCTGAGAAGTTCTGCAGTTACTGATCAAGATATTACCAGAAAGTCTGACCCCTTAAAGCACAAGGAAAGCAAATCACTTTTGCACATTAGTGTTGCTAACATCAAGTTTAATGGTAATATTTATGTGTAGCTTGACATTAGCTACTCAACATGCTAGAGAAACAAAATAACACACATTTAAGGTCTTTGGAAAAATCGGGATGTTGTAGATGTTTCATCCAGAACCATAAAACATAAAAAGCTTCACACACTGGTGCAAATATTAGCTATTCTTTGATATTCACCATTTTAATAAAGGTTCTTTCTATCCAGACCATTTTAAAAAAATAATAAGGATTCCCTCCTCCATTTATGTTGTTGCTGGATTTTTTTTTTTTTTGCCTTGCAGCTTACCAAGCAGAACCATTGTAGGGTCCATTATGATGTTTTATTATGCTCATCATCATTTTCCTCATCACCATCAGAGGTCACTGTAAAATTTGAGTTCTCTAAGGGAAAATGCTTCCAAAGAGATTTATCTGGGTAGAACAGATTGTGTCTTCTTAAATGCAGGGCCCCTGTATGTTGGATGTTGGCCTGTATCCCCCCATATGGACACCGGCCCATTACTGTCAGCCAAAATGAGTCCCACAGGGGCAAAGCAAAAACAAAGCCCATCACTGTTCTCTGTTCAGTACACAGAGTCTCGCTTTATCAAAGGTTCCCACCGCAGAAAGCCTCACTGTTAAGGGCCTGTGTAACATCGATGAGACTGGCATAGTTTTCAGTTCTCATGCTAATTCTATTGCATTTTGACGCTTCTAGAGCAGGGGTCCTCAAATCCAGGCCTCGAGGGCCGGTGTCCTGCAACTTTTAGATGTCTCCCTGGTCCAACACACTTGAATCAAATGGCTGAATTACCTCCTCATGTATGCAGTGAAGTTCTTCAGTGTCCTGGTAATGACCTGATTATTTGATTCAGGTGTGTTGAAGCAGAGACAAATCTAAAAGTTGCAGGACACTGGCCCTTGAAGCCTGGATTTGAGGACCCCTATTTTAGAGAAATAGATGTTTTAACAGAAAATTTACTCAAAACACATTTTTAAAAATAATTCAGTCTGAAATGTACGTTGGTCAGATTGTTGAAAAAATGCCAAATATCCCATTAGCAGAAAACAGGATGCTTTATTTTTCAAGGCTCTGAACCTTTGCAGAAGTTGTACGGATTCATTGTTTCATATGACATGAATTCATTCTTAGCTGAAAGCAAATACTGTTTTTTCCCCCTGTCTATCTGACCAAACATTATTTATCTAGCTAGAGGTATTTGAAGTCGAGCAGAATGGACAGAAGTTACTTCAACACAGGGCAAAAACAATATCAGAATTCAAGGTGGCATCTGCAATAGCTCATTCTGAAGAGTGGATGTCAGAGGTGAAAGGAGGTATCCTTTCCAAAGTTTCACAACTCTCATTTTTACAGACAAAGTGACGTTTATTCAGTCTTCCTCATGAATGAGTCTGCCTGGGTGCTGATTGATGAAGGAGTGGCAAATTGCTGAAGGACACATCCTTCCAATGGTGTTCAAGAAGAATGCATGTATGAATGAATGCAAGATCATACTTTGACAATAGTTAGGAAATTAATTTTTTTTGCAACTATAAATCAAAGTGACCAAAATAATGTTTTCTTAGAAGGTGACAGGTCAGAAGTTAATGGTAGGTGATGGCTTTGTTTAGTCAGTCACACCTAATTTGCTAATATGCACTAATTTTACTGCCAATAAGAACTGTAGAAGGTAGAAATGGAAAAAAATCAAATATTTCTGACAAAGGCAGTAGCTGGTATGAGCCTCGCACAATATCACACCGGTTAAGTAAATGAGTATAAATGGTATATTCACAGGTACAAAGTGGCAACTGGTTTTAAGCAGCAACCTGAATATTCAAAACACATGCCTCCATAGAAAGTAGTTTCTTTTGAAATAGTTTGTGACTGCTTTTGTGCTTTCTCTGATTTAATTTTTAACTCCCTCCATTCTGAAATTAGCTTATGTTGAGTCTTTTTCCTTCAGTAGCAACCTTCACACAGAAGAGTGTTTCGGATTTTAAATTACGGACTGGATTGACAAGCTGAAAATTGACCATTTATTTTAAGTATTTTTAAATTATTTTGTTTTATTTGTAAAAAATATTGCCTGCCCAGTGGTACAATTGGTAGCACTGTTCTCCTCCAACAAGAAGGTCCTGGGTTTGAATCCTGGTCTGGGGTGATTCTGCATGGAAACTACATGTTCTCCCTATGTATACATGTTTCCTCCCACAGTCCAAAAAAATACTGGTTGTTTGTTCTGTGTCTCTCTGTCTTGCCCTGTGATGGACTGGTGACCTGTTCATGGTATACACCACCTCTCGCTCAATGTCAGAGACAGGCATCAGCGACCATGCAAGGATAAATGGGTATAGAAAATGAATGGATGTAAAAAGTATTTATTTTTAATAAAAACAAGAAAAAATGACAAAACACCTTTTTTGTTCTATTTTCAGTTGATTAAATCATGAACTTGGACATTTCCTTGAAAATAATGTCTTTAGGAAGACTTCAATGACTTTTAATTTAATGAAATTAATGCATACAGTACCTACCAAAAAAACTTTTTTAGTAGTTTTTCTCACTGTTTGGTGGGATGCTTCTCTCCCCATTTGTTTAACAAAGGGCATAAAGTATTATGAAGCTTTAAGAAGTCAAAGTTTTGTTTAGAAATAACAGTGATTTTATTGTTGTTTTAGAGGAGATCACTGCTGGGTTACTGTTGAGGAATAGCATGTGAGCTCAAAGGGTGTGACCGAGTTTGGAAAAACTATTATGCTTGCCTTGTCTCTCTCTTCTGTCCTACTGCTGGAGGTTGTTAATCACA
The DNA here is from genome assembly GCA_014839685.1 of Anableps anableps. Lineage (NCBI taxonomy): Eukaryota > Metazoa > Chordata > Actinopteri > Cyprinodontiformes > Anablepidae > Anableps > Anableps anableps. Next base: position 5,646,611 of record CM026076.1, on the reverse strand, counting down.
GATAGTTGGATGCTATTAAATGCAGTAGCAGATGAAGCTTGTAAACCTCAGTCACAATATTGCTTTCCAAACTTGTCCTTTGTTTCTTTTCTGCTTTTTCTGTTAAAATAAAAAGCAAAACAAGCAGGATGGATTTAATCAAAGTCAAATGTTTGCTTTTATTCTCCTTGACATTTTGTTTAGTTTTGGTAGAATATCTCACCCTAGAACTGTAGCTCAAAAATACGATACTATGGTTTAGCTGCTGCTACAAAGAAATCTTCCTCATGATTTCAGACATTTACTGAGTTTGTTTTTTTTTTTATTTTCTTCTCACTATCTCCTCTAAAATTGCCTCAGATGGTTTCATGTGACTGCTTTTTAAATGTTTTGACTGTGGGCTTAAATGAGAGTGACTGCTTATTTTTCCCACTATTTTTGGAGCAATTGAATTGAAGAAAATCAGAGCAAATATTTTAATAGGCGACGCTTATTGGGAGGAATAAGCTGCACTCCAACAGTGTTTGAAAGCTGTTTGCTCGTTGCTGAGAAATGGCTTCAGACTGCAAAGATCTTTAACAACAAAAACACCTTCAAGATCATTTTTTTCATGAACAGCCCGGGTGAACTCCAGAAACAAATATGCTCACTTATTATAGAAGACTTATTTTGATTAGTATGCATAACTTTTAAGTATCAAATTACTTGGTGTGTTATCTCTTGCCGTGTAGGTTAAAACAATAATTAGCACTGGAGTCATGTAGTCTTTCTTTATGTAATGTGTATAATAGGCAAACACATATAGGAGACTCCATTGCCATTTGATGGTCTGGCAGTGGTAGTTACAAAGCTGTCACAGTGCACACACATTCACTCACTTTAATTGGACTGACCTGTCTGGCTGTTTGCCTTCCTTCCCTTCTCAGTGAGCTTTTAGCTCATATTTACCATTCATTAAATAGTTATCTATCTCTGTTAAGGTTTGGGTGGATGGAAAAAAGGTGGACAGGCCTTCATCTGCAAATTGACCCAAGAATGTCCAACATTATTGCATGGCTTAAGATCAACTCATGTTGTGTGGGTTCACCTTTACCTTTAGTGTGCTTGATGTCTTTTTTTGCCTGCCAAAGCTCTGCAGTTGCTGTATATATGGTATCATAATCATTAAGATATTGATCATATCATTCATATGTTTTTGAGCAGCAAAAGACATACCTCTAACTGAAAGAAAGAGTTCATAATAGGTGTTTTTTTTTCAGATAAATTAAAGGAAAAGAAAATTTTAGCACTTGCGATTTTTAAAAAAATATCTAAATGTTTTACTGGCAGTTTTTAATATTTTATATGGCTTACTGCCCAGAGTAGTGTCCCATCAAGGGGGCAGTTATTAGACTGACTTTTCTGTAAAAACAGTGAAGTGTTTGTACTCTTGTGTTTTACACTGTCCAAAAATATGGCCATATGCTGTATCTGCCTGCTGGTGCTAAAGTTAATATTTCATTCAAAAAGTCTGATTTAAAATTAAAGGGCTATTTCATAGATATGTAAGGTGTGTAGACATTACATTGAATCTTCTCTGGTTAAAACTTTAAAACATTTACAGGTCAAATCTGAGTTAATCATTAAAACCCAGAGTTTAAACAACCACAATATTCTGCTGAGCCAAACAATGGACAGAGTTATTCTACCTGAACTGCAGATTCTCTAAAATACAGTTTGTGGTTTGTGAAAGCTTTACTTCATTTGTGAAAATCATGAGACTCCTGTCACTTTTGTAGATCTAATATTTTTAAAAGAGGTACTAAGATGTAAGTTTAAAAAATGTGATGTTTGACCCTGATTATTTAACAATTTTCCACCCTTAAGGTTTTGTAGACATTTTTACAGTTGTGTTGTACAAAATCAAATGTTTGCACTTAAATGAAATTGCTTTGTGCAATATTTTTTGTTTGTTCACTTTAAAGAAAAACAACTACAATTTACGACGATTCCATGTTTGATATAAATATTTATGTTAAAATCAACATAATTTGACAACTTTTTTTAGGATAAATAATGTATTGATACTATCTTAGCATTATAATATTTCCTAGTTGTTATCAGTCAAATGTGTACAGTACTTAACTCAGGATTTGATGCATTAAATCTAAGACCTCACTCTTAGAGCACACATCAGTACTTTAACCATAAGGATTGTTGGCTTTTATTCAACTCCTTTCTGGATTTTAACAGCATCCAATTCGAGCTAAAATCCCACTCATAATATTGAAAAAGGGAGCAAATTCATACAGTTGAAGTTAGGGTTGGGGGATATGCAATATTTCCCCAGCCGATATCCGTCAGTCCAACAAATGACGATGGGCGATATATTCGCGCAGGAGACATTTAGACTTTTTTGTGGGCGGAAAAATGTAAACATGAACGGACTGATTTGTCAATTTAGAACACAAAAGTGCAAAAATGGAAGAATTAGTTGCCAAAAAAATACAAAGTCGCCTATTTGGGATTACTTTGGCTTTAAACAGGATTAAAGAGGCAAACCACAGGATGCAACCAAAGCAGTTTGCTGCTTGTGCAATTTACGTATTCACCATCTGGCTGATTACACTACGCAGTCACCAGGTCCTGCAGCTTGATGCAGAAATACAAAACATGGTTAAATACGAAAAAGGCAGCCCCAGATATGGACACAGTGCACCTTGGCTGTAAATATCTCTCAACGGAAAATGCATGAAAAACGTTTCCCTTTGATGTCACAAACGACAGGAAAATATACATACTGGCCATAAGCACACCTTCTGAACTTGTCTTCAGGACCGCTGGTAATATTGTTAACCACCTGCGCACACTGCTAAATCCAAATAAGGGTAAACATGCTTCTTTTTCTTGTCAAAGCATTTCTAAGCTTTATCCAGAAGAAACAGCCGATTTTCCTTTTTTCTGCTTGTTTTAATATAGTTCTTTTTCTGCTTGTTTTGTATAGTTTTTGGATGATTCCGACATGTATTTATTTTAAATGCGCCAAATTGCCCAAAAAGACTTAAAACTCTGGAGAGATTTTTTTGTTGTTGTTGTATTGTTTTTATGGAAGCTCCAAAGTTCACTGGAGACCATTTTTATTTATATAAACAGAGGAACGTAAGTACGATGAAACTGGGAGGAAAGCCAGTCTCTGTTTGCTTGTCTACCCTACCATTGCAGTTATCATTTAAATTAATGTATTTTCTGATTTTCTGAACATGGGATTCTGCCTTACTGTTCTAAGTTTGAGTAAATAAACCACCGCTGCACTGTGGGGAAATAAAAGCGTTGCTTGCAGCTGGAAGGAGTTTGTGTGCATCATTAAAAACGGCATTACACTTTTTCCACAGGCACCGTCTGCTGGCTTCAATCAGGCATTGTTATTACTGCAATCAAGACTGTAACTCACAGTCGCCCTCCTCACCCCCCCAAAAAAAAAAAAAAATTTAAAAATTTAAAAAAAAAATCGCTCTTAAAAAAACACCTGGTGAATGGCTCAGCCTATCGTCGATAGTCGATAAATTCATTTGATCGTCCAGCCCTAGTTGAAGTGTCCAATCTAGCTAATATTTGCTGGACTAAACTGATGCAGCTAAGACAAAAAAATGTTACAATTTGCTCCTTGTAAACTTGACCGTATTGTCATATAACTTGTGTATTTTAACTAAATGCTAATTTATCATTAACCTTTTGATTGGAGTTCTATCCTTTTTCTTTTAACTAAGTGTCTTAACTTTTAATTTTGCTGCTTTACACCAAAGTACCACTGAGAACTATGACATAAAACACATTAGTGGATATATGTTTTTGTCCCATTTCACTGAGTGGACATATAAATTTAATACTTAACGCAGCATCACTTTCCATTTGGATGAGTGTCCAAGTAAGTGAGGCAAGCTGCTCTTTTATTTATGCATGTGTTTTACATTGACCCTAAGTGCATCTGATGGTGTTTTAAAAATTATATCAGTGCTGAGATTTAATTTCTAATACTAAAAATAAAGCTTGCTGCTTTTCCTTTTTTTTGTTTGGGCATTCACTACAACTCATGATTTAATTTTCTTAAAGCTGCAGTGGATAACTTTTATCAAAAAAGGTGTTTTTTACATATTTGTTAATACTGTTACTATATCTCAACAGTATAATATGAAACAGATAATCTGTGAAAAATATTGAGCTCCTCTACCTCCTCCCTGTGGTCCTACTACTTCCTGTTAGAAACAACCAATCAGAGGCAGGAAGAAGGTCTCAGCAGTGTCAGTCATGCTCGTGTACGCGCTGCAGTGGAAATCGTCTTAGCACTACTGCAGAAGCTAACATCTACCTTCTTCCTTATCTCTGATCTTGGTGGGTACAGCTAAACAGCGCCAAGATAAGGCAATGATGCTCCTGGATTGACTGCTTTGCAAACACCAGTCAATGGCATGTCAAGGTGCATTGTGCTTAGGTTTTTCAGCTTATTTCAGCTAAGTTATTTTCCACAGAAAGATTTGTGAATAGGTGAATCCGTGTAGACTAGGGGTGTAACAATGCCTAAAACTCACAAGACAAGACAAGATATGAAGTTCACAAGAACGAGATGGGGTGAGATTTTATTATTTCAAGAAAACTTCAGTGATCAAATTTATGCTTCAAAAAGGCCTTTATTCTGCATTTTTATTGATATTTTATATATATATATATATATATATATATATATATATATATATATATATATATATATATATATATATATATATATATATTATTTTTTTATTTTTATTTTTTTTGCCAGAAAATCAACATACTGATGTCTTTCTTTTTAAGTCTCTTTGGACAGTGCTTCAGCTATGCATGACCAACAACATTTACCATTTTCCAGCTACTATTAATAGCGTGGGCTGTGATTATGATGTTTCAATGTACCGCTAGACATCCAGCCATCGGTTGTTATAGCGATGCTTTCTGTCTCTGTGAATAGGCGGGGGTTGACTGAAATTGGATCCACTTTTAGCATTTGGCAATGGCAGCAATGGGTGAAGAGTTATTCTTCATCAGTGCAGACAGAGCATCTACATGAGATTAAGAAATATTATCATTGGGTCATTGCTGCGACGCTTGAATGACGTTTGTATAATTTTCATAGCAGTGTTACATATGCATATTATAGTTGCAATTTTCATGCCACATAAATTTTCAGTATGTTCAAAAACTTTTTTGCTGATGATAAAATAATATCAGATGCTGGATTTTTGTTCAGTTCCACTCATGTATCATTGTTGTTCGCCACTTAGGCAGAAGGCAAATACACAACAGTCTGACAGTGGTATTACTAAGTATCAACAAACAGGGAACTTACTAGAATCTTGGGCTTAAATCTTACAGTCATTGTCAGATAATCAAAGGAGAATCACATGGGTCTTCTCAGACCCACTGGTGATGAGAAAGAGGTGGGCAGATATGAGTGAAAGAGATCAGTTACACCCCAGAGGGAGAAAAGGGGAACAAAATAAACATAACCTCAAAAACATGACATCAAAACCATATATAAGCTTCTAATATTGGTAAAACAGTCAACCATAGCATATCAAATATACCTGAGCTCTCCAAACACAAATTATTTTTAGACCTAATGTCATATTTCCTCAGGTTCACTTCCAAACCTTTAGATAAAACTGCAAACCTTTGATCTAAATTTTGCCCTTTCAGTGACAGATAATGAATATGCTGCCGTCCTCAGGGTCACTTTGCTCAGAAAACTTTGTGCAGGCTTAAATATACAGTGTAGTTTTAAAAAACTGGGAAGCACTTCAGTAGCTTTTTAAACATTAAGTACAAATTGTGGAGTTTATACAGTGCACTGCTACCGCTCCTCAAACATGCGCCACATGGGAGTTGAAAATGGTCATTGTTTAAACATTCATCTCATTTGAGTGACTCCAGCTGTTTCTACAGATATGAAGGTCTGGCCTCTATGCTGTGGTTATATTCTGTTTATATATGTGAATGAGTGTTATGAATACTCATCACATTTTTTGTTTACCTCAGCTTAAAAAAAAAAATTGTGTTTTAAAATACATTTCCTTAGTTACATCTTATAGGTTTGATCCTGCTGTTGTGAGCTAGTACTGAATAGTAAAGGTTTTTTTTTATTTTTATTTTTATGATTAGAAACTTTATCTACTAACATTTTTCTTTGCTGCAAAACTGAGGATTATTCAGTGTTATTTCCCTGTTTTAGCTTTGGTTTAATTGCTGAACTTAATCTCAGAGTTTGTGCTTTTGAGTGCATCTGCTTAATGTGTCATCATTTGCTTTTGTGCCATACTGCTAACAGCTGTTCTCTGTTTTGTGTGTTGATGTTAATTAGTTTTCTGCCTGCTGGGTTAGACCTTAGAGATGGATACTTTGCTGCACTGGGATTGAATCATGGATGTGTTTCTAGCAGATGGATCCACTTACAGTTGTGAACTCATTATTATTGCAGTATCATCTTCTTACCTTTAAAAATGAGAAAAAATTAAACCTTTAAATTTGATATTTATTTAGTGGAAAAAGCTCCCATGAGTTAATTATCAGAAGCAAAATTTTTGGTACCCCTGAAGTTAACAGTTTGCACAACACCTTTTTGCCAATACATAATTTCTCCTGTAGCATTTCACAAGGTTGGAAAAAGGGCTGCACAGTATATTTTGTAGTTGTTCTATCTTTCCTACATCCTGCTAGAAGAAAAAGAAAAGCTCCCACCATCATGTGGCTCAACTGTGACATCCAATATATCTGCTTTGCAGCAAATGTCACAGTGTATCGTCCTGTAAAATGGGAAGCCTATAGTTACAATATAAGTGCTTTTCCTCATGACTGTTAAATTTCAATTTTCATTTCTAGTCTTATTTTTTTTTTAAGAAATGGAAAAGACTGCTTCATGTGAGATTTGAGGGGAACACTTTCACATGAACGGCACACTAACCAAAAGGTCATCTAAAAGTTTTAAATAAATTTAATAAATAATTTGTCCATTGTTAATTTTGCCTTGTTTTAGGCTTCAGCAAATAACTGTAGGGCTCTCTTATTTGTATAGCACATTTCAGCAGCAAGTCAGTTCAAAGTGCTTCACATCATAAAAACATCAACGTATACAGCAAAATCATCAAATTAATCAAAAATATCAAAATCATCAAGTAAAATCAAAATCATCAAGCAAGTACACATGAAAATCATCAAAAAATCATCAAAATAATTGGGAAAATATCAATGTGTCAAAATCATAAGGATCATCAAGCAAATATCTTCAAGCAAATATAGTTCAAAATTATTGATCAATAATCCACTTACTTTATTTAACTGATTTACACTCAAACTTCCCAAATTAAGGCACATTCAACACAATCATCTCCACCTTTTTCTCTCATTGTTTTATATATTGTCTGGAGGAGGAGGAGGCACCTTTGACGTTCCGGAACCCAATTTATCTTACAGAGGCACGTCTGCTTGCTGGCTTTCTCCTTTGAGGTGTAGAAATCGCTAAAACCACCCACAAAACCCTCACTTTGTTGTGCTAATTTCTTAACCTCCCTATACTCCTTACAGGGTGACTGGCCGTCAGCTGATGTCTACCCTCCACCAACTCTGTAGTCTGGAGGAGGAGGCACCCCTGAGGCCTTTGACGTTCCAGAACCCATTTTACCTTACAGAGGCACGTCTGCCTGCTGGCTTTCTCCTTTAAAGTGTAGAAATCACTAAAACCACCTGCAGAACCTTCACTTTGTTCTGCTAATTTAACCTCTCTGTACTCCTTATAGGGTGACTGGCCCTCAGTCCTCCCTTCACCAACTCTACAATTTAATTAATTATTAGGAGATGATGGTTAATATGTGATAAAATATTTTATTTAGAGCAGCTTCTCACCCAGATTTGTTTGCATATTTATGGTCCAGACAACTAATCAAAGGCAACTCTAAACAGGTGGGTTTTCAGCCTTGATATAAAGGAATTTAGTGTTTCGGCTGTTTTGCAGTTTTCTGGGAATTTATTCCAGATTAGTGTTGCATAAAAACTGAAAGCTGCTTTTCCAGGTTTGGTTCTGGTTCTTGGGATGCAGAGTAGACCAGAACCAGAAGACTTGAGTGGTCTGGAAGGTTGAAACAACGACAACAGGTTTTTAATGTATTTTGGTGCTGAGCCGTTCAGTCATTTATAAACTAACAGAAGTATTTTAAAGTCTATTCTCTGAGCTACAGGGAGCCAGTGTAAGGACTTTAGAACTGGGGTGATGTGCTCTATTTTCCAGGTCTTAGTGAGAACATGAGCAGCAGCATTTTGGATCAGCTGCAGCTGTCTGATTGACTTTTTTTTTATTTTAGGCAGACCTGTTAAGACACTTGCAGTATTCAGTGCGGCCAAAAATAAATGCATGGATGAGTTTCTCTAGATCTTGTTGAGACTTTAGTCCTTTAATCCTGGAAATGTTCTTCAGGTGATAGAAGGCCAACTTTGTAACTGTCTTTATGTGTCTCTGAAGGTTCAGGTCCAAGTCTATCACTACACCCAGATTTCGGGCATGATCTCTAGTTTCTAGCTGTAATAACTGAAGCTGTGCACTGACTCTAGATCGTTCCTCGTTAGGTACAAAGATAATAACTACAGTTTTATTTCTGTTCAGCTAGAGAAAGTTTTGGCACATCCACACATTGATTTGTTGTAAACATCTGTTCAGTGCTTAGATGGGTTCAAAGTCACCTGGTGACATCGTAATGTAGAGCTGTGTATCATCTGCGTAGTTGTGGTAATTGATCTCATTGTTAAGAAGCTGTTTAGTGTATTAAAGTGTACTAAACCACACACCACAGTTTCCACCATTCTATTTTCTATTTAACAAAGATTAGGCTAAAATGAAAAAAGTTTTTCAATAATTAAGTACACCCCCTAAACCTCATAAATAAACAAGATATGCTAAATCTTTGAGAATAAAGGTGTTGTCAAAGGTGTTGACTTTCTTTATATCATGACTGTATAACTTAAATAGAGTATATGATCCTATAGAGTATATGATTCTAAAACAGATATTTGCGGTTCCAGAATACTTTTACTTAACATCAAGTGTTGTTTTTAGTCACAGTGTTGCATAAACTGATGTAAAAAAGAACCCACATCAGCTATAAGTTGTATTCCTGCTTTTTTTTTTTTTAACCTATGTTCAGTTTGTTTTAGATTCAAAATTTTTAAAATAACATAATATTCATCAGGTTATTCATTTTTATGTGTTTGTTTACTAAATCTGAACTGCAGGCTTTGAGAAATTGATGTTTTGAAGGTTAAAATCACTTCTAAATGTAATGGTAGTTTTTTAGTGCTGCTGTTTGCTCTAGCTTTTTCTGAAACATTTGAAAAATGTTGCTATGACAGAATTACTTTGTTACATTGCAATTTAATAAGCATTTCCAACTTCGGTGTTGAGTCTACATGTTGACCTAATTTAGACATTGGTCAATATATGTACATAGCCCTGATTTAGACCCATATTTTTTGTTTAGGTTTAGACACTGTCTGGTCTGAAAGTGAAGCTAAGAATTAACATTTTTAGGGTCCTCAAAAAAGTCTGGAAATGATTCACAGATGCCAGAAAGCATAAAAATTGTAGACTGCATTCAGAATAAATGAGACTTTTTTTCAGTTGTGAAGTTTCAGTAATGACATCAATATACAGAAAAATACTTTTTTTTCTTAATTTGAGTGCTAAAAATTGAGAAAACAGTGAGAAATATAACCTATTTACATACTTGTACTGCGCTGGCAGACAGAAACAATACATTTAATCTAAAGTATAACTTGACATTTGAGCTGTACAGAATGTGCGCTGTTTTCCTTATATCTCGAGAGATGAAGTACAGTTTGTTGTAATAAAAGCAAAATGTCAGTTGTCTCGCATGAATTATAATTTCCAACCACAACTAAACAATCTCAGGCAGCAGTAGCACTTTTGAGTTTCTTTCATAACAGAGGAAGACGTACTGCTGACAGAATGTGTTCAAGGCATATGAGGGACAGAGTTTAGGTTGTATTTGTAGAATATTGGATTTCTGGTAATTCAGTTCTCTTTTATACAACAGATCTAGCAATTTTAATCTAAACAGTATTGAACCTTTTAGATATATTTCTTCAACAAATAATGCTCAGTGGCTTTCTGTCATAAATGGAGATTAATTATTCTTATGCAGAAAATTGCACCTTTATAATGCTGACTGATCAAACTTGAGCAGTTCTATTTTGTGAACTGTTTTTAATGCTACTTTTTAATAGCTGCAAATCGATTTTCTATTTCAGACAATAAAAGTAACATTGACCATCTGACACAACCTTTTGTAGCTGAGAAATTGAGAGAAGTAACACCAAACAGTTCAGTAAAATAGGAGCTATTCTAATTAAACAAAGTCAAAAACATACTATGATGGCATTTTTTAAAATGCTTTTACAAATTTTTCTAAGTAATTAGTACAGTTTACAGTTTGTTTAATTGAAAAGCTGTGTTTCTGTATTTTCTAGATCAGGGGTGTCAAACGTAAGTCAAGGGCTGGTGTCCTGCAACTTTTGGATGCATCCATCCTCAAAGACACCTGAATCAAATGATTGACTTGTTACAAGGCTTGTGCAGAGCTGAGTGACTTCAGCTTGTGAGTAAATGCAGCCATTTGATGCAGGCGTGTTGGAAAGGGGGTGCATCTAAAAGTTGCAGGAGAGTCGCTCTTGAGGACTTGGGCATCCCTGTTCTAGATTGTAAATATTCATAGTGTCATGGCTCTGGAGCAAGGGTGTCAAACTCAAGTCGTCAAGGGCTTATGTCCTGCAACTTTTAGATGTGTGCTTGTGCCAACACACCTAAAAACCCAGTGGGTTAAAAAAATATATCCTCAGTATGCAGTCAAGTTCTAAAGAGTCCCATAAGTTATCTAGTTATTAAATGTAGGTTTGTTGAAGCACAGAGAAACCTAGAAACAGCAGGACTCTGGCCCTCGAGCACTGGAGTTTGACTCCCTCTTTTCTGGGGCATGTGTGTATGTGACTTTTCATGTGAGCTGCACATTTCTACTGTGGGATGTGGCCAGCTGCAGCTCTCATATCCCACTGCAATTACCTGATGTGGCTGCTGTGGATTTAAGGAGCTGTTGGATGGCCTTGCTTTACCTGTTGATTGACCATAATGATATAGTCAAGCCTCCTTGCATGATACCTATTATTATAATATGAGATACTCACCTCATGTGTACGTTTTGCCTACTAACTTGATTCACATGTTTGAACTTGCCATTGGACTAGACATTGAACCTTTCAAGTCCCTTCCTTCTTTGAGGACACTTACCTAAAGACTCACCTGCGTCTACGGTTGCAGCTACTGCCTTCCCATCTGCTCGCTCTCTCTGAGAATACAAGTCATCACAACTGCATTCATTCAGCCACTTACCTGTGTATCCACCTCATCTTCTCTAGGTACCACAATCCACCCCTGAGAACAATGCCACCTGCAACCAGAGTGGAGAGTTAAATTACTATGAAAATGTTCAAATTTGTAAAATAAATCACGTACCTTTGCTTAGGTAGTTTCTTGTTTGATCTCAGCATTTGGGTTCAAATTTTAAGCACACGACACCTACCCTGTTTCAAGGTCTTCCAGCAGCATGCCGACATTTCCAGATTCTTCATGGCATCCGTGGCAGAGAGTCTGAAACTTGAAAAGGATAAAAGAAAGCTACTTTCTGTTACCCAGAAACCCCATTTGCAGAAGCTCTGTGTTGCACCTTTGTAAAGCATGGACTGTTACTCCACAGTCTTCTCTCTTCAGTTATTATTCAAACAATTCAACACAACTTCCACCACTCTAAATGCTTTCACTAAACAAGCAGAAGTAATCTATTTTCTTCAACACTACAGCAGCTGAGTAAAAAAAAGTAAAAGTACAACTTTTATCAACACAGTACCAGAGGATCTGGGTCTATGGGTAGATTGGAAGCCTCAGTCTGATATCTGATACAAAAATGACATCTGGATTGGGTTTGATACAAATATTTACATGAACCAGTTCTTTTTCTAATAAAATATTGTATTCATTAGTATAAAGGTATCTCTTTGCAGAAGGTGCTGTGAGTTTCTAAAGAACAATTATTTTGCTGTATTCAGCACCAAGCACTAAGAAGCTTACTGACAGAGGATGTTACAGATCATTTCTGATCATTATTCATGGAAAAGGATGTCAAATCTACTTTCAGAAAGTTTCCTCTGATTGTTCAAGCCTCTGGCACCCATACCGTTGTATTATACTGTGAACTCTATCCGTTCTGGAGCAGGTAATGACGTGCAATCATAATTCATATTTATTTGAAGAGACTTCTTGGCGCAGATGTCTTGGATGTTATTGGAGTTACCCACTGAGCTAAAGTTTATTTTACGTGGTTTTGAGAATAATTCCATTTAGAAAATCTTCAAAACAAAGATAGTGTCAGTTTTTCAGTGCAAAGATGTTTGTTGTTCTACAACTAAGTCAGAAAAGAGAATATTCAAGAATCTGATCTAAACATTTAATATAGCTGTCTTATATGTTGAGGAATCCATCATAATTTTTTGTAAAGTGCCTCAGGACGACATTTGTTGTGTGAATTGGTGCTATATAAATAAACTCTTCTTCGTGTCTTAATAACACTCCAACGGTGATGCATTTTCTTTTTGCAGACTCATGGAGCAGTGACCCCTGCCCCATCTTAAGGCAATAAATCGATGAGTGGCAAGAATTTGAGTATTCAGCACATTCAGAGATGGTAGAGCGCTGAGCTGCAAGATGGTTCAGAATAAAAGAAGGTGCTCCAGGCCTAACCACTTGGCCCACTTGCTTTTTTTGTAGCATATTTTGCATGATCAAAGAGAGCTGTGGGTGCGAACAAAGTGGGAGATAGCCGCTGACTGACCTGACTAGACCTGGAGCTCAGTTTCTCAGGGAGAGGGAGACAACTTTCCTCTCCTTTCCAAAGTATGCAGTTAGAATAAGAACTCCGGAAAACAGCCTGTTAAAATTCTTAAACGTGATTCTGTTAAAAAGTCAATCAGCAAAAAGAGCTACTATTCTCAGCTTTGAGGTCAAACCATAACGGAAGTTTTTTAATATATATATAAATCTTATATAGAACTTTAGAAAATTGTGAAATAAATGTATGAGATGTGTGTCATTCATACAAGTTTTCCCTCAAGACTAAGCAGTAGTTATCACCTCACTGGATGGCTCTTTGTGAGTCCTAACAGTGCAAACACAAAGTGTACCTTTTATTATTAACCATAGAAGGAAGTCTTTTTTCTACTACTCAACGAGGCCTTTCGTTTTGAATCATATGCGTGCTTTACGTCTTCTACATCAACATCAGTTGCTGGAAAGTAACAGCTGAGGCTTTTCAAGAACGACAGCTAGCAGTAAACAGATGCTTAATTGCTAAGCATCGTAGGTTTAGGTGACTTCTTGTTGCTATTTATGTGACAAGGATGTTGTTTTTGTTGACTCTTGCATCAGAGGAAGAGTTCAGTCTGTCAACTCTAGTCAGAAGTTTGTACACAATTGCAATGATATTTAGAAAAAGAGTTTGGTGCATATGTTTAAATTCATTGATTAAATTTCCTTTGGCAAGTTGTGTTTCGACCACATGCTTTTTATTGGCATAAACAAGCTTCTGACACAATTATCACTGAATTTTTGACAACTCTTGTAATCCACCGATTTTCAGCATAGTTGAGGTCCAAAATGTTAATGTTAGCCTGCTTCATCGAGTCCAAAACCAGTTTTAATGTGTGTTTGAGATCATAATTCTGCTGGAATAACTAACTGTGTGTATATTTTAACAATATATCTGATTATTTGATAAAAAGGGAGATATTGGATGTTGTCCTTTTATTATTCCATCTATACTACAGTTCATTACGGGAAAACACCCACAGGCCACAGCATGATGCTGTATTATTCTTAAATTTGAAGCCTAATCTGGGCTCCTCCAAACATGCTTCTTGGCATTTTGGCCACAAAGTTAATTTTCTGTCTTGTCTGTTTACTTCAGAAGCTTTAATCAGTTTGACAAAATTTCAGTCAAGCTTGAAGGTGTCAGTTTTGGAGCTGAGGCTTATTGTTTTGGTCTGTACACTCGCAGTCCATTGCAATGTTGCCAATTCATTGCAACCTTGGGCTTTATTGATTCCTGGATTGTTTCTGATTATTCTAGCACTTTTTTCATATGAGGGGGACAGTTTGGATGCGATAGTTGAATAAATGGATGTTCCACGATGACCGTGATACTAAGCATGCATTAAATCTGGCTTTGGAAATGACAAAGCAGGCTAAAATGGAGTATTTGGAAAATTTTGACCTCAGCTGTAATGAAAATGTATAGTTCATACCAGAAACTTTTCTAATTTTGCCTAAAAAAGTAGCTAGACTTCTTCTTTAAGTCAGTACCAGTTTCCTGCACATGTTTTATATTAATATCCATCCAAATCAATAATTTTATTTCCAGTAGGACCTTTATTACTTTGTTTGTTTGGAAAAATAACCCAGAAAAGAAGAGACCAAACCTTGCTGTTGCTCAGCTTTAAAAAAAAAAAACCACTATCCGTCTTCTGCTCCTCATCGCACACAGTGTACAGGGCAGAGTTAAAGGAAACCAGGGACACAATTTCAGGAAGTTTTCCTTGGCCTGCAAAGAAAACCAGAGAGGAGATTTTTGAGATCCATTTTAGTATTGTGAGAATTTTCGGGGTAGGCGGGGCAGATGGACAAGGAGTGCTGGTCTGGAACTGCCACATGTGTGTTTTTGCCTCTTTGCTGCATGTGGTTTGGGTCTCCAGCTAGCAGGAAATGGTCTCTGTGGTCTAGCTAACAGGTGCAAGTTAACTTACTGAAGCATGACACCAGGATTTCCAAATTATGTCTGTTAAAATAGGAAAATTCATGCTTTAATGAGACTTCTTGAAAGCTTAAAAGCTCTTTTTACTCCCAGGAAAAGCTAAACATCATACTGACTGGACTTGGCCTCATGGAGTTTTGATGGAATTAGTTCAATTGCTTGTTTGTTTAGTTGCAAACAGAAGGTCACTAAATTTAATCTGACAGCTTTTTTCTCACTATTGATCAAATGAATGGATAAGCTATGTCTGACTCTCTTTCTATGTGTCTCTCTTTTCTAGGTACCTAAAGAATAATCTTATAAGTACAGTGGAGCCTGGAGCTTTCCGTGGTCTTTTGGCCTTGAGGAAACTGTAAGTGTGATTAAGCTTTGAAGCAGCCTTATACAAGGAATCTAGCTAAAAACAAACAAAAAAAACCCCAAAAAACAACTAGATTTGAAGTTTACTTTTTATTTCTGTGTCAGGAATGTGTTTTACCCCTGCATGAATCCATAGATCTTTAGCTTCCACTGGACTTAAGTACACAGTGGAAATAATAATTTTTTAAAAAATCTGTGTTATTTGCAGGACGATGACTTTGGATCAAAAGCACCACAGTATCTCTAAAAGTAAAATTAACTCCTGTTTAAAACAGAAATATAGGTTTTCCTACCACTGCTAAAATAAACAAATACTGATTAATGAAGGCTCACCATAAATTCAACCTGGCAGACTCCCTCCAGCCTACCTGCATTATCCATCACCGGGCCACGCCTCCGCTGCTGCCAATTATCATCCAGGATTCCAGAAATAAGTCTCACAATCCATGGTTCCACCTGCTCGCCAACCAAGCTTCGTCCTGCCGCCACCCCGTCTCCACCCTCGCCCTCTCAGACTCCTTTGGGCTCCCTTTCCTCTACCTCTACTCCACCACCGGGTCCAGGCCCCGGGGGGAAGACGACCCTAAATTATCACCCTATGTAGTTCATTCAAGCTCATGGCGATTCTCAGAACACACGTCTTTTGAAAGGGCCCAAGCACCAAAGAACTTTAAGTCAATAAAACTTTCTAATTGTCTCTATCTCTCCGTGTGAGTCTCTCCAGGCTGAATTACAGTTATAATACTGTTATCTCTAACCTTAGTGTTATTATTTTGAGTTTGACACAGACATAAGTAAAAATATAGAAAAAAACATGCTAAATTTAGTTATTTTTAAGTGCTTAATATTCAAAATGTTCTGTTCTGCTCTTTAGGGACAAGTATAGCAAACTAGTGAGTCATAGGTGGCGCTTTTTTTAGCTTCCAAACCATGACTGCTCATTTTTTTTTTTTTTTTTTTTTTTTTTTTTTTTATTCAACCATAAATATTTAGGAACAACCTGACCTGACTTCCTTATAACACAAGATAAACTGTGGCCCTCTTTCAGCCAGCTGACTGGCAGTGCTTAGCAACACAGGGGTGGGGAGAGAGCGTACAAAATGCATTGAAGTTTATAGTTGGAATGTGACAAAAGCAAAAGTTCAGGGGGTGTGAATACTTTTGCAAAACACTGACTGTGCAATTTTCTCTGACTGCTTCTTAATTTGTCATGGCTCATCGGTGTATATATCAGTATTTACACAGTGGTTTAACAAAATACTAAAAATATTTTTTTTTTCTAGAATTGTTGACACAGTAGCATTTTTTGATATCATTAATAAATGACTTAACTAGGCCAAAATGTTCCAAATAATCTCTAATAATAATAGAGATGAAGCTACGATATTACCTATAAAAGATATTCCCTTTTGGTTCATTTGTTTTAGGTTTCTTTGGGGGGGTGGGGGGTGTTAATCATAAAAATAGCCACAATTACAAATAAAAGATTTTCACTTTTATTTTTTCTCCAAGGTAGCTTTGACTTTATTGTTTTTCTCTCCATTTTTTATTTGCCTTTTTTGATCTGAACCAGAGAGAAATAACAAAGTGTTTTGTTTTACCGGCATTTTTCAACCTCACCATATAAAAAACATAAATATTTGATAGGTGAGCCATAATGTGTGGAATGCAAATAGGGGAAAAAGGAAATGTGAGTGTGCAGGAGAGAAGTGCTTCCGTTGGACAGGGGAAGAGCAGCTGTTTATTGTTTTGAAAGCATCAGGGTCAGGAGTCCTAGTTATTGTTCAGCCACATTCTGCAGCACAAAAATAGAACATAAAGAATAAGTAGACCATCACACCCAGCAATAAGCCATAACAATGGGCTTTACCACTTTTAAATGGTATTTTTATTTGGGTTTTTTTATTTAAAGCTGTTAAAAAGATTTATTGTTTAAAAATGGAATGAACGTTTTTTTATTTTTTTATTTCAAAGCCAGCCCTGCTTCTAACTTTGTACTTTCCCTAATGATTGCCTCATCATAAAAGGTTAAAGAGTGAGGGACATGATTGCAGCCTGATAGTAGGCTCTGGACTGGCAGGGATGCAAACAGTGAGTTAACAATATTGATTCTGGGCGCGTGTGCACGCAGCCTTGGGGAGAAGCAGAGGGCTAATTTAAGTGCTCCCCAACTGGTGATTATTCGAGTGCTCTGCTTATTTTCCCACAGCTGCTCCAGCCCAGCAGCTCTTTAATTACAGTGTGTGTGTGGGCGCGGAGATTTGGACACAACAGTGCTCCGCCACTCGCATATGGGCGCCTGCTCTAAGCGTTCGAATCTGTTTGTGTTTAGAAGGATGTGTGGGTGTTTGTGTGTGTGTGTCTTTGTGTAAGTGTGCCAGCAGTTGTTATGTGAAATGTGAAATTTTGCAAAAGGTCAGGACGGATTTCTCACGAAGTGGCATGGATGACAGAGAAAAACAGCGTTTTCAGCTGCTTAAGTTCCCTGTGCAGGCAGGCATGCATTGCAGCACATATTACTACAGACACATCTCTGATTTCTGTTCCCACTTATTCTGACGACCATGTCAAGAAAATTCTCCTAGTCAAGTGAGGCATACTTCTTTGCCTTTTTTGTCCTTATAGGGATCTGTCCGACAACAGAATTGGCTGCCTCTCACCTGAGATGTTTCTTGATCTGGGCAGACTCTCAAAATTGTGAGTAGCTACTTGCATTCTCAAAGGTTTTATTTTCCATTCTCTCTGCAAAGTAAAAAGCCCTACAAGTGGCTTTAGTTTTGCATTAGGAATAGTGAGAGTGAAATTTTATAGTGTTATCTGTTTCTGGATGTGTGTGTTTTCTGTTTCTCACAAACAGGAATTTGTCTGGGAACATCTTCTCCACACTCCCAACGGGACTCTTCACACACCTCCTGGATCTAAGAGTACTGTAAGATGAATAAACAATGAATTTATTTAAAGTGTGGTAAATATAATCACCTGCCACTTTAATCTGCACTCTGTTAAATTGTTTGTTAAACCAGTAATGAATCACATTTCACCAACTCAGTGCATTTAGGTATTTGGATGCGGTGAAGACAATTTGCTGTTGAGCATCAGAATGGAAAAGATTTAAGTGAATTTGTACATAGCATGGTTGTTGGTGCTAGGTGGGCTAGTCTGAGTATTTCACAAACTGCCTGTTTACGGAGTTTTTCCCGTACAATTGTTTCTCGAGTTTGCAATCAAGAGAAAATATCCAGAGATTGGAAGTTGTGTGGTTGAGACTGCCAAGCTAATGTCAGAGATGATGAGGAAAATGGGCTGACTGGTTACAGAAAAGAGAGAGGCAATGGTACAGTAAATAACCACTCAATGGAGAAAAAGGGTCCACTCATCTACATTTAAAGTCATGGTTCCTAATGAGAACAGTGTGGATTTTCTTTCCTCTGTGTTGGGTGTCAGTCTCTGCCTCAAGCGGAAGACTTCAAGTATCTTGGTTTCTTGTTTAGGAGTAATGTTAGGAGGATGTAGTGGTTACAGTGGTTGGGGCTTCACCTTAAGTAATTTGGATGTTGCTCAGATCTGTTGCGGTGAGGAAAGGGTAAAATAATAATCAAAGCTCTCGATTTATCAGTCTGTCTACATTCCAGCTCTCACCCCAATCAATACAGAAAGAATGAGATCATGGGTACAAGCAGCTGAAATGATTTTGCTCCATAAAGTGGGTCGACTGAGCCTTAGTGATGGGGTTAGGAGCTCTGTCATCCAGGGGCAGCTAAGAGTGAAACAGTTAAAGTTAGTTAGTTTGTTGATCTGATCAGGGTGTCTTCTGCCTGCCTCTCTTTAGAGGCTTACAGATTGTTTTACAGAATTTTCTCTTATCAGTATGGACCAAAATCTGTTTTTAGTGTTTAGTGTTTCTGATTCTGTGTTGAAGCTATGCCATGAAGAATTAAGGCAATTCTGATGTTTAATTGGGATCTAACCTAGTAAGGTGTACCTCATAAAGTGGTCAGTGAAGTATTTGATCCATTGATTTAATATGAAGTCTCTTGGTTTGAATGGTAGTTTTTCTGTCTGAAATAGCTAAGATGGGCAACAAGAACATTAGTACGAATCTTGGTGGGAAGGTCACAACTGCAATTATTTGAAGATGAAATAGATATCAAATGACTATCAAATAATTTTGTTTTGGAGCTTCATGCTCGATCATCATTGAATGAGTGTGTTCATGAGAAGGGATCATGTTAATGATCTGAAGATAGTTTGGATCACAGTTGCCAAGAACACCATAATTTACCTAAAACACCATAATTTCATTAAATCATATAGCACCCTGCTATAGAGGGTACATGTGCAGATCTGTCTTTAGTTTGGCAGTGAAGAAAGGTCTGGTGGTCTATTTCAGAAATCCCTAGATAGACCCCTCCACAATAAACACCATTATCCTTGGCATTAGTTTAGCGAATAAGACCACAAAATGAGTTCACTGCAATAATGGGCCAAAGGATTGGGCCAGCACTGTGAAATATGTTCGACATGACAAAAACCCAAAATATAAGCACCATGGTGACAAAGAAACAGATAAATAATAACCACATAAAAGGCATGGAGTGGCCCAGTCAGTCTCCAGACCACAACCCTACAGGAGATCTGTGGAGGGACCTGAAGCTTGTCTAGCAACAACCAAAAAAAAACCTTAAGAGTTTTAGACAGTTTAAACCTGGTGATGAAATACAGAAAATAAGACCCAAGTCATACTTGAGGTTTACTTGATTCACTGACTGACATGGAACTCAATTTCTAACTTTGATGTAATGTCCTCTTTTTGAACATTTTGTTATATTCTGCCTGCCTCCATGAAAATAAAGCCACTACAAAGAACACAGACTCCTTATTTCTTTGTAAATAAGCAGAGTTAAAATATTTGCATGGGATGAAAGAATTATTTCCTAGACTCTAATTGTCACTTTTGTTCATTGTACAAAGTTTGTTTGTGTTTACATTATAGGCATTTTACTTGTTAAGCTAACTGTTGCAAGTGTTCCCTTGAGATTCAAGCCCGACTGAATAATATTTTGACTGTATACTGGTATTGCCACCAGGAACTTTGGCACTGAGATGATGTTCTGTGACTGCCAGCTGAAATGGCTGCTCCTTTGGGCTCAACAGAACTCCGTAAGGGTTGGTAATGACACGGTCTGTGTTTTCCCAACCCACCTCCATGGCCTGGAGTTCCGCAACCTACAACAACAGCAGCTCAAATGTGGTAAGGCCTCCTTTTCTATAACTGTGTAAGGCTAACACAACTTAGACAGAATGAGCTCCCAATTCTTATAAGTGATCAGTCTGTCCATCCATCCATCAATCTATTGGGTTATATGACAGACCAGCACAAAGCTGTGCATAATTGTTAAGAGAAAGGATACAATAATTGATATTATCTATTTCATAATAATAATTATTATTATAACTTGGAAACATGCCATGCTTTTGAATTCACTTTCTTTACTCTGATACTCTTAAATACAGTCTCATGTAACCAGTTGTCTTTAAAAGTGAGCTAATTTAAAAAATTGTCCACATCAGTGTAATTTATTCTCAGCATGAATCCAGTTGTTCTGTGAAGTTCTCAGAGGTTTGTTTGAGAACATCAATAAACAATCACCATCATGAGGACCAGGGAACACAGACAGACCACCCATAAAGATATGGAGAATTTTAAAGCAGCTATATCGAGAATAATCTGTGACTGCCCACGACAAAACCATGAACAAGTTTCCTCGGGGGTGTTTTGAGTGATTTACAGATTTTGAAAGTGTGGGAGATGTATTGGAGATGTTAATGAGCCATGTATTTACTTCAAACTTGTAACTTATTGGCTGAAACCAAAACAATAGTGTTTGAATAGCCAATAAAGCCTGGTATGTTAATCAGCTATGTGTTTCCCTCATACCAACTGAAATTGCTCAGATTTATTCTGTAAAAAAGCTGAATTCAAACACAAAGTTTAACATTTTAAAACCTCTGAAACTGCTATTTAAAGCATGGGGTGGTTTCTTCATGACTTGATCTAGTATATTTTGTGAAAATCACAATCATCATTTTCTCAGAAACAGGTGGTTTTTAGATTGTTTTTCTCCATTTCTGCTCTACCAACTTGTTCCTAGATTCGTCGTGGCATGTCACATTTATCCCAAACTGTGAGCATCTCACACAGTCTCGCACAACCACAAATCCACCAAAACATGGCCATTCAGTTAAACTGATAGAGTGGCCATGGAAAATATTAAACAGAGAAGCAATCAAGAGGCCCCTTGTTCCTCCGGAGGAGGTGAGGGTATCCATATCTGGAAGAATATGTTGACAGAACAACTATTGCTCCACAAGTCTGGCCTTTACGGAAGTGTGGCAAGAAGAAAACAGCTGCTAAAAGAAAGCTATATCTAATATTTGCCACAAGTGATGTAGATGACACAGCAAACTTGTTGAAGAAGGTTCTTTGGTCACATGATAGCAAAATTGAATTACATGAAAAGCGCAATGAATTCACTATTGTGACTTTGAAACATGGTTGTGGAAGAGTCATGCTCAACTGAATCTGGCTATGAATAGTTTTTTTTGATCAAAAATGCTACCTCATGGATATGCAAAGCTAATAGGGACATACCTTAACAGACTTGTAGCTGTAATTTTAGTTAAAGATAGCTTTACACAGTATTTATGCAAGAGGTCAAATGCATACACACTTTCCAGGACTTTAGCTGTAAAAAAAAAAAATGATCAAAACAATGTATCATTCCCCTTCCACTTCACAGGTATGTATTAATTTGTGTTGGTCCATCTTAAAATCCCTACAAAACACAATAAAGTCTGGAGTTTTGGCACAACAAAGGGTGTAAGAAATGCAAGTTGAACAGATATATTTACCAGGCATTGTGTATGACATTAAAGGCAAAAATATCAAGTTAGCTAATGTATGTTATCTGCTCTCAATTAGAGCATCAAAGGGATATTTTTAAGGACAATAAAATGGCTTCTTTATCAAGCAAAAGAGAAATCCAACTGTCTTTACTTTCTTTTATTTGAAACTGTGGTTGTCTTCCCAGCCTTTCCCTGTCCTTCCCTCAATTTTCCCTCTTTTTTTCTCTCTATCTCCTTACTTTGTGCGGCGGTCCACAGGGGAATTGTATTTCATATGTGATAGAATCATGCTCCCCCTTTCCTTATATCTGGATTGTGCCAGGAACATTGCTCGGGAGAAAATGTCTGTGTGTTTGTCCTTGTGTGCGTATATGTGAACTATACACATCTAACATGAAGATGCACTGTGTGCACAATGTGACACCGCTCCCAGGAAACTAATTAAGAGATATGTGCAACATGCTCATGATTCCCCCCCTGCAGTTCCTGTTTTTGCATACACAGCCAGTGCTATCCAAAGATGTCTAAACCATAGACATTGTAGGCTGATTTCCTCCAATCCTAACTGAATGTGTTTTTCATTTAGTCAAAACAATCCAAAGCAATTACAAGCTAATTCTGCACAGTCCCCAGACAAAGAGCCAAGAAAGGAATCCAGTGGCAGGACAAAGAGCACTCGTTTCAGGCCTTAAAGCATCCATTATGGGATTACAGTGATAACATTATGGGCTCCATGCTCCTGCAATTCTTGGCCTTCATACAGCACTCTACACTAACTTCATCTTACACCACCTCGTTCGTTCACTTGGCAACAAGCTGTTTGCAGTTGGATATTGTAAGATGCTGTTAGAGCAAGGTTTTAAATGTTATTTGATGGTTTTTCTTTTCAAATGGCTGTACTTCTTTCAAGAAAGTCATTCACCAGTTAAAAAGTCCAGAACTATATTAAGGTTCTATAGATATTACTCAGTAAGTGAAACAACTATTTATAAATTTGAATGGATAGGATATGAATATACCTCAACTCGATATGTTATGCAAATATTAATATTTACTGACTCTTTTTTCTCCCTGCAGTTTTTATGAAGACAATACAAGGATACAGTCCTGATCAAAAGTATACAGTGCAGAGCAAAAGTATTCCCTCCCCTTAAAGTGTACCCATAATGTCACTTTGAATCTACAAACTTCAATGCATTTTCAATGATATTGTATGTGATATACAGAAAAAGTAACTATAGTGTCATAATTGTGAAGTGGAAGGAAAATTATACATGTTTTTTTATAAATTCTTTACAAATAAAAACCTGTAACAAGTGGTGTGCATGCAGTTTGTGATACCCTGTATCACAAAGTGCACTGAAAGCACAGGACAAAATCTTTTTGGGTATGTTTCTACCAGCTTTGCGCATCTACAAACTGATATTTCTGCACAATTTTCGTTTCAGGCTAGCGCAAGATCAGTCAGATATGAATGAAAACTTGTTTAAACATCAATTTTGAAGTATTGCCACAGATTCTCAACTAGATTATGGCCATTCTAACAAATGCATTGATTTACACTAGTCCATTATAGCTCAGACTGGATGTTTTGGGGGTTTTCTACCACTGACAAGTGAACCAGTCTCAAATCTTTTGTAGCCTCACACGTGTTTTATTCCAGAAATGCCCTGTTTTCTGCTTCATGCTTTTTCTCATCAACTTTGACCAGCTTTCCTGTCTCTACTGAAGAAAAGGCTTCCTACAGCATGATTCATTCACAAGTCTGTTTTAGTATGGGGATGGTGATGTGTAGTGTTAGCTTTCCTTCACACAGTGTTTTGCATGGTTTGTTTCTGGTCTCCTCTATCCACATCACCAACTTCCACATTTTCTATGTCCGCTACATAGATTTAAGTAAACAGTAGACAGAATTTCTTAACCATAGTTCTCTTCTTCCCACTCTACTTTAAAGCCCAGATTTATTGTGTTCATGAAGAACTGTAGCTGTTCCAGAGTTACAGATACCTACTTACTGCTTCTTGATTGATGCTCTCCTTGTGTAGCTGCTCAGTTTAGGTGAACAGCCATGCCTTGGTAGATGTACAGTTGTCCCACAGTGTTTCTTTGCTAGATGACGGATTGAACTGTGGTCTGTGACTTGTTTAAACTTGGTGATTTGTTTTATAACACCATTCAGCTTTAAACCTATTCACAGCTTTCATCCCTGAGCTGATAGAAGGTTGTTTGCTCTTTATTGCTTCAAACAAATCTGAGGCCTTCACAGCTGAATTACACACTATTTATTGGACTCTATTAATTAGGTGACCTTAAAAAGCACTTTGCTCAAGATTGCTCAGGATTTGGGTTATCAGAGTAATAGAAGTATATGCATCCCACACTTTTTAGATCCATTTGTGGAAAAAACCTAAAAACCATGCATCATTTTCCTTCCACTTCACAGTTCACATTACTTTGCGTTGGCCTGTCACTTAAAATCCCAATAAGCTACGTAGAAGTTTGTGGTTTTAAGATAAAAATTAATGTTAAGTTCAATGGATGTGAGTTCTTTTGCAAAGGCAATCTACACTGTATATTTATTTTACTCTGCAGCATCTCAAGTGTGATAGATAACACATGTTTGCCCTAAGCATGCCAACGCTGTAGTGTTTCAGGTCAGGTGCTGGCTGCAGATGAGTAGGAACAGAGAAGCGTGCTGGGCTTCCTGACATCAGGTGCTTCCTGTGTTGAGTTCAGAGGCATCTGCTTAATACATATCTCCACTGCCTTCTTTTTTTATAAAAAACGCTGCTGGCATAAGAGACCCAGACATGAAGTACAGAGCTAATGTGGTGTTGTACACACAGCTTCACTAGATAATTCTGCTTTCATTGGCAGTTCTTTTTTTGTATGATGACAGTGTAGTGTAACGGCAAGTCTTATCATTAAGTTATACTTTTAGGTCTACGTGTCTTAATTAGTGGCTTTACTTCATTGTTTGAATTATTTAAAGATATTAAGAAATATTTTCACAGTGTTTGAAGTATAGCCATTTTAAAATAACTTGGTTTCAGAAAGTGGTCCTTTGACTGCAGGAACATTAGTCAGAAAGTTATCAAGTAGTTTCTTTTTATTTTCAAGGCAACTTTGACAAGCTAAGCTGGAGAACAAATTGAAAATTTAAACCTGGGTCTGTGAATACAGAAGATGTATGCAACAGTGATTACTAACCTAGTTATGTGGCATAGTGTGCTTCATGTACATGCACTGCATCCCTTATGTCTACCTCACACTAAAAGTCACTCTTTGGTCAGCTAAATTTATATAATAAGCATTCAGTTTCACAGGCCTGCTTGCTTCTGTGAAACCTGAAAAGAATTTTAAACAAGCTAGACTTCACTGTCATATGGTTTTGATTTCAGAATGCATGTGAGTACTGACTCAGCCTTAAAGGTGAATCTGACTTGTGTGGGGTTTTTTTTAAGTAAACCAACTTGCTTTCCATAGCTGCCACCACATCCTATTGATTCACTCTCTGGATAGGTTGGAGACCTATCCAGATAGGGAACCACTCTCTGTCATTTAATCTAACCCCTTTTGTAGACTTATTCTTGATGGTGTTATGAACTCAATCATCTCATTAGGGAATTGTCCAGTCACTGCTGTTTCTCAAGGCCTCTGTTGTTAACATTTTTTGCAGTAAAAGAGAATCAGGAAAGATCCAGAGGCTGAACCATTTTACTGACTGCTGTTTGTCTTGCTCAGCAACAGTAATCACTTGCATGATGATGAGTTTGATTTTGACTACAGTTCCTCTCCTGTTTATTTCCTTCTCAAATTACAGACGGTCCTTTGGAGATGCCGCTTTTCCAGCTCATCCCTTCCCAGAGGCAGCTTGTTTTCCGTGGTGACCAACTACCCCTCCAGTGCACCGCTTCTTACCTTGACCAGTCAGTGGAGCTTTGGTGGCGTCACAACGGCCACATCGTGATCACACAGGAAGAAATGGGCATCTATGTGGAGAAGACTTTGCTTCATGACTGCTGTTTGCTCACCAGGTACACGAGGAAACGTGAGCTGAGTTCTGATTACCTGATGACTGGCGTGTTGCACTTACAATCTCCAAAGTGTGTCAGTAAACAAATACAACAGAAATTTCTTCCTTTGTTACAGAATCTAGCACATATAGCCTTACAAAAGTATTCCTATTCCTTAAGCTTTTTTCACATTTTGTCAAGCCACAGCCATAAATATGAATGCATTCTTGGGGGATTTTAGGTGATAGACCAATGCCAAGATGATAAATGGTTTTCTAATATTTTTTCTTTTTCAGATAGAAGTGATAAAAGTATTGCAGATTTAGATATTAAACTATTCGTCTTTGTAAAACATCTCACTTTCAATTCAATTGGATAAAGAGCATCCATGAATAGCAATGGCCAGTACTGGTGGCACTGGCCACAGGCCACTACTGGCCAGTAGAAATCTTTAAACAGGACTTTTATGGCCTTCTTTCAACTATTACTTTCTTCATGACATCCTTTCATAGAGGCCAAATTTGCAGATTTCACGATTTAAATGGAACAAAAAAAGAGGGGGAAAGGAACATGCTACAGAAGTGTTGCTGTGCATCTTTTCATGTGAATGTGCTCAGAAACAGAACATTGAACTTTCAACTTTTGAAATTTTTATAGCATAATAATTCCAAATAAATTTCTGCAATTGAAAAAAGATTTCGTTTACTGCAGACTGAAAAAAAAAATAAATCAAATCATGACTTTAAAACCAAGATATGTACTGAACAATGATTTTTGTGTACCGTTACACGCTTTAATGATGATGCTAATAAAAACATGATCATTAAGGTTAGAAAATTACAACAAAACAATAAAAAAAAAAAAACATTCTTAATACAGAAATTTGGGCTTAATGAAAAATATGTTTAAAGGCTTAAAGGTTGTTATTTTCAAATAGCAGTTTTAATCTGAGAAATGAACCACACTGGAAAAAAATTCTAGTTTATTAAATATGAGTATGACCTCAAAAATTTAAAAAAGTATTTTCCCACCAGACATGGTGCTACAATTCAACCATAGAAGAAGAACTGTCAAAGCAACATGGAAAAAGCAGCTTTGGGAGTTGGAATGTATTGGTATTTATGTTTATGCTCTATTTAGAAGGCTCAAGGTTTTGTAATAGATTTGTGTGGTTTGGCTCATCCACAAAACAGGAGAGGACCAGGCTGCAACAAACAGGTCTGCAGAGATGATCACCAGGGCTGACCTTCCCTTCATCCAGGGCTTATTCAGGTATAGGGTCAGGGAAAGGGCAGCTAACATCTCTGCAGACCCCACACATCCTGGACACCAACTTTTACCTTTATGTCTGTGCTACAGAGTGCCATTTACAAAAAACCTCCACCACAGAGACAGTTTCTCCTCCCAGGCTGTCTATGATTAATACAGCAAACATCTTACCACCTGAGTTATCAGCTAATCTGCCATGAAAAAAATAAGCATTTTTTGCACTGTTACATCAAACCTTTTTTTCTTTCCTCATATCTACAAAATTGGCTCCAAATACTTTTACATATTGTTCGTTTATTCTCATTTTATTTCCTCTAAGGCTTATGTATTTATGATTTATGTCTGTAAGTTGAGAGTGCTTGAAAACCGAAGTCAATTTCCTTGTTTGTGCACACAATTTTGGCCTGTAAAACTATTCTGATTCTGATTTGAAAAGAATCACTGGGCACCACAGCCTGCAGCACTGACCACCTGTGTGTTTTTTTTTCATTGAAAACGTTCGGGCTGCATTGTTTGTTGTGCATCTGATGCCACAGGTGTGCTTTTATTCTTAAAAAACTCTGAAAACAACATGTTCTTTTTTTTCTGCTTCACAATTATGCACTAAGTCATGTTGGTCTGTTACTTAAAATCCCAATTAATATTTTTAGGTTCCATAGTTCCATTGCACTGTAACATTTTCATTATGTAGTACTCATAGACACGGAGACCCATTTCTTTTCTATGCCTCACTCACTCATAAGATCTTGGGTTTTTCCTTTTGTCATTGCCGCCCTTGAAAGGACACGATAGAATTGGCTTGGCATTGCACCAAAACCTCACAGCAATCCACAGCTCATCTCTTGAGATTGGACATCCAGTCACCCCCTCCCCCCCAAAGCGCTGGCGGGGCACTAGCTGATCACACGCTAAGAGTAACAGATGCTGAATCATAATTGAGGTGATAAAGTGGACCGACATCACAGACGTTTGCACATTTTTTTTTACTGAGAGACTGCCACAAGCCTCTATCCTCATTCTCTCTTTGTTTTCTGGGTGGTTTGCTGCTCATGTGTTTGTGTGCATGTGCATATGTGTTATAGCGAACACATTTGAGGTAATAGTGTTGTAGTAGGATTGGGATGCTGGAGCACATTGCTGTTGATTACGTTTACTGGTGCCTCTTTTGACTTGGAGTCTCTGACATAAATGTTGAAGGGGAGCTAACAGAATTATGTTTCACTGTGTCAAGTGGGCCTGAATGTTGTTTCTTTCAAAATGTAATAACTTATATTTAGAAACTTTCTCTGTAATTTCCACAGATCACTTAATTTCTAAAAAAAATATTTTTGGTTATTTTTAAAAAATATCTGTTTTTATTTATTTTACAGGGCTTGGACAGGTTTTCTCCTATGTGTCATATTTAATCCAGAATTGTTGTAATTGATTTTTTAAAATCAAATTCAGAAGAGCTAGTTTCTTTAACTCTTAAATGCTATTTCTTTGGCTAGAATTCAATCTTATTTTTCAAATTATAGTTTTGTAATTGGTAGTTTTACTTGCTTAAGTGACAGTATGTGTACTTGCAATTAAAGCATAAAAACATATGTACATATTCTTATTGCCTTCATACCATATTAGTACTAACATATGGTCTCCAATGAGGTTTCATCATCTGCTTTCTTACAAACAGTATCTATCATCACGAGGAATAACTCCGCTCGCGTTAGCTTTAATAAGCTTATTCACTGCTTGAGAGAATGCTGGTTAGGTGGTTTTTCTGTACAGAGGTTGCATCTTGCTGGGTTGGCCATTTTGTGCCATAAATTTATTGTAGGGCAATCCTCTGTATGCCTACCTGGGCAAGTGTAGTTAGACGGAATCATGCACAAAAATCCAAAATCTGTTTGTTTTTATTCATCACTCTGAGAAGATTATTGGAAACCTGAAATTTTAAACTATTGTAAAAGTATATTTATATTATAAACCAAACAAATGGCAAAAAAAAAAACAAACATTTTTTTTTTTTTTTTTTTGTCAGAACTTGACAACTGCATAAGAAACTGTCATTTCAAAGAACTCACAATTTTTATAATCTACCACTAACCTACATGTGCAGTTTGGAGGTTTGCAGGTAGCGTAGGACATACTGATCTCAATGTGCAATGAGCATGAATATGCAACTTTTTTTTTGTTCTGCTTGGTGACATAATTTTTGTTGCAGTCAGAGCAGTGACAGGAAGCAAGGCGCCAAAAGCATTATACTCTCACACTTCATCACACATAATAGGGGGCCTACTGCAGTGTTGATGCTTCCAAAATGACCTCTCCAAGAATTGGCAGAGAGGGTCTTTGTTCTGACTGACAACAGACTCATGTCAAACAATGCTTGCTTTGTCTGTAGGAAGAGCTTTAAATATTTTATCAAATTGTAAAATCATGTTAAATCAATAAGCTAACAATTTGTAAGCCACTTGATTTATTTCATGTTTGTTGTCACTCAACACCAATTGGATTTTCACCTCCAAAGGAGGTAACAGTTTGAATCAGCTTCAAGATGTTGAATGCAAATTTTATCCTTTGGTATAAAAAAATAAATAAATAAAGTCCACTGACATCCTGAAACTATAATTAGTGAAATTTACTTTAAAGAACCCAGAACTTCACTTACAGATATATTATCACTGTAAGGTGTTTTGCACCTTTATGTTCTTGAAACCTACAATAGATCCTTTTTAAATGTTGTCTCAATTTCTTAACACTTGTATTCTGTTTTGCCTCCTTCTTTGTAATTACATTCCTCCTCTACATATGTATTTTCTTCACCCCAGGTGGAACCAATTTGGGTCACGTTTCTTTTGGCACCTGAGAATGTCTCCCTCCTTAAAAAAACAACAAAAATCCAACGTTATTTCCATAATTGATGAATGTATAACAAAGCCAGTTCCAACAAAAACAGTGGGCTGCTCACAAGCTTTATATCACAGTTTTATCCTCCACTTCACCTTAAACTGCAAGGAAAAATGGAAAATCTGTGCTTTTTCAGCTGTTTATGAAAAAAGCTATGTATTAATAAAGCATTTAAGTGTTAATAATAATAATAATGGTATGGTGGTGGTTGAAGTTTAAGATGCTCATGTCAAAATGGTTCACCTTGGCTAACTATCCTGAGTCAGTCAGCCTTGCCCTCCCTGGCCCATCAGAGGGGAGAGACTGAATACACAGGATTTAGCACATGGCTTAAAGCCCCTGTCTGGATTTGTCGCACAGAGTTGCAGCAGAGTGAGCAGTGATGCCAAAGCCTTGCAAAGTGACCTCTTTGAAGGTGAACCTAAAATGTTTAGCATGTATTTTCTTAGCTAAGTTGTGTTTCATCCAGCTTTAGGCTGTGCCTGGCATGTTGCCAATGTTAGCAGCAAACCATGACTGGTTCCTTCTCTTGTTAAACTTGGCATGATATTTATGAAATTAAATTTGTTTAGTAATTCTTCATGGTATTTTGTTATTAATAATTCACCTCCCTACTATTCTAAATGGACACTGTGCTCTGTCATAAAACACTGTAATTTGCTGGTGCAGGTGAGACATTAAGCTTCTTCGTTTACATTGCTCACATGGAGAAGCAGCAAAGAAAGAGGCCCTGTGAGGCCTGATGGCTCTACAACGTGGGCCAAACCCCTGCTGAGTAATGGTATTGGGCCAAACTCCCAGTGTTAGCTATGCTAGAGGCAGAAGTGGGACCAGCCTGATATTCATGTTTCATTAATCAAACATTTTAGAGCCCTGTAGCTAGCTGCAGCAGACACTTGGGATGTATCTCTCTTAATCCACTCCATTTTTAATCAGGATAATCTTGCACAAAATGAGGAGTTTGTTTGGAAATATTACCAAATCAAAGGAAAGAATAATTTAAGGAAGAAGCAATTTAAGCATAGCATGTAAAATGAAAAATAAAGTTTTCCTTTGTTTTATATGGTATTTTCTACTGCACATTTCTACTCCATCCGTCCATCCATCCATCTACCCATCCATTCATCCATCCATCTACCCATCTGCCATTCATGAACAAGACACCAAGAAACATGAACTGCCTACCACTCCCTACCTCTAGGGAGTGGCCCACCTTTTTCCAGTTGAAAGTCATGGCTTCACAGGAAATTACTTGCATACCAGCAGCTTCACTGCTTTTCTGTGAACCACTCCAGTACAAGCTGAAAATCATGCCTTACGGGTGTCAACAGACACACATGAGACACTGAGATCCCTATCAGAGAACCTAATCTTAATTACCATTCCACAAGATCCAGTCTATGTACTGTACATGACAACCAGAATTGGCTACAAGGAGGCAGTCCAGGTTGCCTCCAGCCGGCACTGGTAACAAGTTCAACGTTGCATCAAGAATCCAGACACTTTTTGAATTTTGTCTATGTATGCTTTTGTACAGGTGTTGCCAAGGAAACCATATTGGATTATATTCACGCACTGTATTGAGTTTTACCTCTAGTTTCATCACTTCACTGTTTGCCGATTTAAGTCTTTCAAGAAAAATAAAAACTTAGTTCTAATGAAAGACATTAAACAAAGGCAAAGTGAGACATTAATTTGTGAAGCAATACATATTACACAGTGTGGAGTAATTTAAAGATTGGTATGAATTTCAGTTCCTAAGCCAGAATCAATTTTTATCACCATTTTCTTGCCTTTGTGTACAAAATAAATGTCCACCCATGCTTACATGTACTTCATATTGCATCGATTCTGACAGTTGAAGCCAGAAATGTTCATTACAATGTAACAGCCTCCCGAGCTGAGAAAAAAAACCAAAGTCACCAACTGTCATTAGTAAGATTTAATTAAAAGATCACTGCTTTGGAACATTCAGGGGTAGAGGGGACAGACTGAAAGTTTACAGTCTCATAAGCAACATTATGGAAATCAATTGATGAATGTCTGCACAGACGCATAAATGTTTCTAATGAGTCCACAGGGAACTGCTCCACAATGATGCAGTGTTACTGTGGATGTAGGTCAGGGCTTTGTGTATGGCTTGTTTGGGGCCCTTCTCATTTGATTTTCACAAAAGTGCAGTTATTCAGTTTTTTTACCTTGTGTGCTTTTGAATTGAAAACTGAACCAGCCACTCTGCTCGTCTTGTTTTGTTTTCTTCTCATGGTTTAGGTCAGGAATGTGTGATCGATCTATCACAAAAATATATTCAGTACTAAAATTTTGGCAAGGAGACAGAGGCAGGAGGAGAAGTGAAGTGAGACTGGGTGGTTGGGGTTTAGTATGGTCAGTATTTCTCTGCATATTTCCCAGCATATAGTGAGTTGGGACATGTTCAGCAATGATGTAATTGTTATCCCTGCAGACAGCTTATAGTTAGAGAGAGCCGAACCACGTAGTGTTCCATTCTTGCATGGGTGAAAAACCTCAGTTGGTCAAAAGTTATTTCTGTAATCTTGCTGCAGCCACTCCTCCAGTTCCGCATTCTTAAGCTTCTCATCTGCCTTCTTCTTGATCTCGCTGTATCTTAGGATTATTATGTTTATCACTAATGCACTCTTTTTGGCTTTGCCTAATACCACATTGCCTGGTTAATTAGGCATCACCTGTTGATCAGTTTGAACCTGGAAGTCTCCCAGGATCTTGGCCTCCTCATTCTCAAAGTCTCCCACTTACTCCCACTGACTATGGCACTTCCAGCCCAGAGTACACTGTTTCAGTCACTCGGTTATGGTGTTTCATGTACATTTTATCTGCCAATATCTTACACCCAGCTAAATGCTGAACTCTTTCACGGGCATCTTTGTACAGGCTACATCCTACTGAGAGTCTGTTCTTATGCAGCCATAATTAGTGCTTCTGTAGCTATTGTTAGGAGTTCTCAATATCCGCCACTTCCTCCATCTGTCGGTGGTATGCACTATGCATAAGCTTGTCCCTCCATGATTAGAGGATTGTTACTGCTGGTGCTCTTCTTATACTCTGGGCTTCTGCTACCTAAGTAATTTTCTTAGAGGTTCTTCACTTAGAATCATCTTCCTGATGCTCCTACTTAACAGTCGTTGTATTTCATCCTGAATGGTGGCTTTGACATGGACTACTCCTCAGCCTCTATCCTGCTTGGCATACACTCTTAAGGTGCTGGATTTTCAGTGAAGCCCTCCTTGCACTGTGCAAAGCTGTATGTCGAAATATCTGTGGCTTCTACCTCCTCCTTTGAATAGGCCATAATATCAGTGGAATATCTGATGAAAGGCAAGATGGATCTGTTGACGGCTTGGACTTACCGTTTAGGTGGCTTTTCAGGACGTGGCTTGCTCACTGTTTTTATTTGGTAGTGGCTCACTACCTAAAGACTTCATCAAGGTTAACATTCTTCATTTTATCAGTATTGCATGTATAATTTTCTTAATGTCAGATATTTTGTTGCAATAAGAGTTTCTAAAGGGCAACTTTATGTTTTTAAAGATACATATACAGCTTCAGTCTACAGGAAACTTTGTCATAATACTTTTGCAGTCTGTGGAGGATAAACTCGATTCAAGCAAGTGTGAGGAA
This sequence comes from Anableps anableps, assembly GCA_014839685.1. Taxonomy (NCBI): domain Eukaryota; kingdom Metazoa; phylum Chordata; class Actinopteri; order Cyprinodontiformes; family Anablepidae; genus Anableps; species Anableps anableps. The sequence goes on along the minus strand of CM026076.1, from coordinate 5,612,608 downwards.
TTCCTAGGAGAAAATGCCATGAGCTTCGTGAGGAGTCTAATGCTTAAATTTTATTGGACCTTCACAAAGCCAACAAGGATCCCCTAACAATGGACTCGATGTCCACCAAAGGCATGGTTTCAGAACAAGTCCTCAGATATATTGGAGAGGCCATCATACCTGCCTGACTTGAACTATTCAGTTAACCTCCGGTTGGATTTGAGAAAGGCAATTGCTGCATGCAAACCCAAGAATACGAATAAACTGGGTATTTGCTCATGAGGAGTGGGCTAAAATTCCTCATGAATGCAACCAGAAGCTTGTGTTTGACCTATCATATTTGCAGGAGGCTGGAGCAGCAAAAAGGTGCTTTCCTGAGTTCTAAACATATCCATCCTAAAAGGAAGGAATAATTTTAAGATTGCAATAGTCATTAAAGGTGGCATATTGTTTAATTTGGAGAAACAACATATAATAGCAGTTGTTTTGATGTATTAAAATTGTTGTAACTGATCTGCCTCTGCCTATATAGCATCAATAGTTAGATTGAGATTTTTAGTAAATAGCCCCGAGGATTTAAATAAAAGTAAACACAATGTACCCTTTTGTAAAGACTATGCTGTCCTTCTGCTGGACTTGTGTGTGTGTGTGTGTGTGTGTGTGTGTGTGTGTGTGTGTGTGTGTGTGTGTGTGTGTGTGTGTGTGTGTGTGATACTGACCTCATGGTGTTTACGTTTAGGTCAGAACAACCAATGCAACATTTCACAATAACACTTTAACATACTGATTTAGATTCAGTCACATTTCAATCCCCAAATGATCATCTGCAATGCATATATTCTTCCTAGTTTCCAAGATATTACTGATATTATCAAAAAGGTGTTTGTGTTGCCTTGTAATAAACAGATATTGCAGAGCAACAGTACTGGTGAAATTCTAGCTTGTTTGTATCGAGTCATTATCAAGATTTGTCTAAAGACAGTTTTTCAGCTGTGCACTTCACACATCTTCAGAGTCTACACATACACATTCTTATCTGATATTATGAAGCAGTAATGAAAAAAAACATGTTTAAAAGTTACATAAAATAATAACACGAGAGTATGGCTAAACACAATTTTACTGATAAAAGGCAGATCATGATTTTGGTGTTATCTTTGGTTCACTGTTATATAATTCTTGGTGCTATAAATACCTGTAGTGATGCATCATGGTCAGATGCTCTGCTGCAATTCCCTAGTATAGGAAACTTTAAGAGATGACTATTGATTTAATCTGATTTACTGTCTCATATTGTTGTTTCTTTTTTTGCAAATTAAACCTTCTGCAAGATGTTCTCAAGCTGTGTAAGAAAACATTTTCTCCATAGCCCTAACACTTAAGTTGATGGGTTATATTCTTGGCTTTCTATTGCCTTTATTGTTATATCCATTTAGTTATCATGCATATAATATTGAATCATCATTGAATCGCCTAAGGTGGGAGTAGGTGGAAGACTCTGTTTGAGCAGATGCCTGGACTTTATAATTATTGAGATTTATAGCAAAGAACCTGCGCAAGTATTGCATTGTAAATCTGTCACTATAAAACAGCCAGTCCCAGGTGTTTTCAGCTAGTTCTCTTACTGATAAAATATTTTATTTTGCACACAGACCTTAATGAGTAATCTGTTAACCACTGAAGTCTTTGAGCAATACCAGAAACTCTTAGGCAATACCAAGAGCTTTAGTCTTTGACTTTACCTCACAAATCTGAGAGGATATGCTTTGTCCAGACAGCATAAATTTCTCATTGCAAAAACTAATGTCACCAGGTTTCTACAGATAAAAGAACGGTAGATGCTCTGAACTATTCAAATTCAAAATTGACATTTGGTTTTCTGGAAGAATAAGGAGAATTTGTTTAAAGCTGATTTGAGACTTAGAGAGACCTAAGGGTTAAATATTAAATTTAAGAACCAAAAAAACATTATTGGACTTTTCGATGTCTTATAAAACAGATAAGTAATTTTAAAATGCACTTTCTTACACAAAAATAGCTGTTTGAGTCATCCTTTTCCAAACATGAAGCATTTCCAGATGATTATTTAGCTTGCTCTATATGTTTTTAATGAAAACAGGATTGTTTTCTTGACAAAGAAGACATTTTAAAGGGAATGCATTGACTAATTGTTGGACCAGTTCTTTGCAATACCCCCCCAAAAAAGTGAATAAAGTTATTTAGTGAACACCTTTGATTTAAAGACCATCACTACAGGTAAAGTGGCTGAGCTTTGTGCAAAACTGGTTAAAGCAGTTTATCTACAGTAATTGCCTGCAGCATACTATTTTATTTTCTGTGTCTGAGCCAAATGAAGAAGAAAATTTCTTGCTGCAGATGCAGACTGAGTCTTTTAGCTTCTGTTCCATCCATCACATGTATAGCATTAGTTTGTTGTGAGTTTTTGATCCAAACACCATGGTGTGAGAAAACTAACAGCAAACAAATTTAGTTTTTGATGCAACAGGTGCTCAGAATAATGCTTTGACAACTACATTACTTTTGTGCACTTAAACCGATCATAGGGATAAATGTGAAGAATAATAGTGAATGAGGATTGCCAGTTATACCAAGGGGATGATTTACAACATCTACTGGAATGCTGCCAAAATGCTTGTATTTCAAATGACTATTTTTGTCCTAAGTTCTCATTGACCACTTTGTTAAATTTCTGGCCTCATTACAAAACATTTTAAATCCTTTCTATGAGTGCTAGACTGTTAAGTCTCCAAGCCTCTGTTCTCAGACAGCATTTTTGATGGCTTCCACTTTCTCACTCAAATCAACATTTAAATTTTAATTTTATGAACTCAAATTTAAGTTGCAGACTTTGGTGTTTCAGATATATGTAACATACTCCCTCTTGGGATATTTAGAGCTTTTACTTACCTTACTGGCTCCCTTGTGCTTGCTTTTTTTTTCTTTCATACTTTTTTACATATTTCTTGATTTTGGACTTGAGGCTTTTTATAACTAGGGATCTGCAAACATAATTGGAAAGGAAAAGCTGTAAAAATTATGACATTTTCCCATTGAGAGGCAGTGACAATCATAGTATGAAATAATGTGTGGGAGACATTAATTTTAGTCATACTAGAATAATATTTAGTAATAACACATATTACCCTTTTAAACAACGTAACATAATTTGGTCATGTTATTTCTAAGTTTAATCCTTGTTTGTATGCAGAACTCTTGCTGGAAAAAGTTCCAGTAAAAGCTTCAGAAAGTTGTCATTCAAAGCAGTTGACTATTGGTATAAAACTGGCTAAGAGTGAAGAGCAGCCATAATTTTAAATTAGATTACATAAAAATGCACACACTAAGTGACACCCAGGCACATTGGCAGCATAGCCCCTGAAATCATATCATTCAAACATTCAAATTTGACCTAGATTCTTTAAAATAATCAAAAAAGAAGATTTTAGTACTAATTTACTTTATTTTCTGAAGCTGGAGTTTCCCATCACAGCAGAGTCTTCGGCATCGTTGGTTTAGGGAATCATAACATTCTTTGATTTGTGTTTTCCTTCACCTCCTAAGCAAGCAGCAGTGGAGATGGGTTCCCATGAGAGACTGGTGCAATTTTATATCGGAATGTTACTGAGTAAACAGGTTACCTTTCCTTGTAGATTCGCATCATAAACACATGGCTGTGACAAAACATGATATGCTCAGTGTTCTCTGTGCTGCTTGTCTTTCTCTCACCTCCCTCTCTGAGATTTCCACCTTGATGTGGAATTCACAGCTGAATAGATTAGAATAAGAAATGCCCAAGCTGGGACCCGCTGTGTTGATGTGGGCTTTGTGCTCCAGTTTCTATCCTCCCGCCACACACACCCATTTCACATAATTAAATTGGGAATAAGTTCTGTTCTTTGGAGTTTTGGCTGTTTAGTTGTACAATGGCTATCAAAAGTGTATACCCCTCTGCTGAATGTTGAAAACAGAAAGATTTTATGATGTAAATAATGAAACCATGATGAATAATTTCAAATCTTTCTATACTTTTATTGTGACATATTCAGCCAATTATAATATGACTGAAAAGTTTATTTAGAGTTAGATAAGCTCATCAGGAAGGCCAGCTCTGTGCTAGGATACCCCCTCGACCCAGTGCCGGTGGTGGGAGACATGAAAATAAGATCACTGTTGGACAGGGTCTCCCACCACATGCATGAAGCTGAACTGAAGAGCGTCTTCAGGGACAGACTGCTATATCTTAAGTGCACAATGGAGTGTTATAAGAGATCTTCCTTCCCAGCAGCTGTTAGACTCTAGAACCATCACTGCTCCAAACAAACTCAAGAAGTGTTCACAACCCCGCTGGTATTTGCACGCTTTTATTCATTTTAAATAACCATTCTGCTGGTATTTGCACATCTCTGTTTGCACAGTTTTTATTTTTCATATATTATACATAGTCTATTGTCTTAATCAGAAATACAAATGCACATTTTGTACATTTTTTAAAAAATTATACTACTTCACTACCAATTCGGTGAATGCTATTTCTCATAATTGCACAGTAACTTATGCTATAATCTTAATTTTGTTTCTGGTATATATTTAATACTTTTATTTTTGTGTGAACCGACATACCTCGGTCTCCTGTCCTTTTGCTGGTGTTCCATCTGAATTTCCTCACTGTGGAACAATAAAGGATATTTCTTTTCTATTCTGTTTATTTCTGTAACATTATATTAATTAATTACACACACACCAATGTTTTCAAGCCTTTATTTTAGTTGAATATCATGATTTTCTGCTTACAGCTAATGAAAACATAACATATAAGATTAGAATATTACATGAGACATTTTTTACACAGAAATGTGGACTTATAGTTAAAAGTATATTTAAGTATGTGCCTAAAGGTTCTTTTCAAAAGGTGATCTGATAAATGAATCTAATTGGTTTGCATATTTTCATTTATTGAATAAAATCATGTTTAATTCACCTGATTAGCAAGCAATTATGTTGAAGGGGATTAAAGAAATGCAATAAGATGACTGCATAAGTGAGCATACCCTTAAAATATGACATTATGAGGCCATATTTAATTTATTTTCAACATTCAGTCTGCATTGGTAAGAGCAGGCCACATCTTGACTTGGCAGTATTTGCTCACTCTTCCTTGCTAAATCTCTCCAAATCTATCAGATTTTGAGTACATCTCTTGTGCCCAGCCCCTCATCAGATGACTCCGACAATTTTCAGATACAGTTCTAGAATGTGGCTCGGCCATTTCAAAGCTTTAATTCCTTTGTTGGTTTGGATGTATGCTTACTGTGATGATGAAAAATGAGATCTTTCTTTATCTTCAGCTTTCTTGCACAAACTTGAAGGTTTTTCATCAAAACTGATTGGTATTTGGAAACACAGTCATAGTTATGCTGCTTTGATGGTAACATGGTGTTGTGTTTTTGCTGGACTTTAGCTTTTAAAGTTGTGGCTCAAAAGTTCAAGTTTGATTTCAACAGACCCAAATACATTCTCTCAACGGGTGTTGGGATGGTGCTAGATCCTCCCCTCAGCTTTGCAGATTTAGTCATTTCATTTGTAAACTCTTTGGGTATGAAATGGAGCTTTCTGTTGAAGGATGTCAAATTGTATCCTCCACTGGGGTACTTCATACCCACTCTGACAGCTGATGGTTAAAAGGCGTTTCTATCTTCTATTTGTATCAACTCAAAAAAAAAAAAAAAAACAAAACCCTGTCAGATTTATTGGGTCAACTCCAAACATAAACCACCAATATCAAAAAGTCACAAAATTACTGTGGAAAAGTATTAAGACTTCCCTCTCTATTAATAGCAAGTGTGGGGAGATTTAAGACTGCCTTCAGCCTACACCTGAAAAGTTTTCAGCTTGATATTTTCTGATTCATGGTTCATTAGAGAGATACAGCATCTCTCTCATAAGAGTTAAAAAGCTTATTTGCATTCTCTTCATTTTATCTTTCTTGTCCATTGTTGTAAGCTATCCAACTAAACAGCTCGTGGTGAGGTGAAGCAGCTTGTATGTGATGAATTTTATTGAACCAACTCGAAGATGAAGGAGAGTGGTGCTGAAATTTAGAAATTACTTCTAATTCTTATTTTTACCTGGCAGCTGCTCTGTTTTCTTCAATTGTCTCTTGATTGTTACCGTTTTTACAATGAAATTCTCTTCTGGCCCATTTTTAGTAGTACCTACTCAGCAGGGCTCAACTCCACATGATTTGGGTAGTTTTCCATCACAACTGAGTACCAGCTCTATGTGGATAGGATCTTCATATCAGGGCGGCCCCAGAGTCAGAAAAGTAATGTGATGTCATCTATATGCAACACAAACACAACGCAACAAGCACAAAAACGTCTGCATGCAACATGGTCTCATCATTAAACCATGGTGTCATTTTCAGTAGGCCTGTTACCGTTTTCTTTAAAGCTCCAAATACGCCTAGTCACTGTTGTGAGGTTTTTCAATTGGTGGGTCGAATTATTGTAAGGAAGTCGCTCTTGAGAGACAACCAGTGATACCATCCCCTAGCCAATCAGTGACATGCAGTCTTCTGATGTTGTGTTTTCAGCCCGATTCAGCATGCTTGAACCCCAGTGAAGTAGGGAACTGAAAACGGGACTAATACCGCGTAACCGTTGAATGGGTAAAAAAAAAAAAAAACCTTATAACCGCGTTGACCTTCACTGAGTTGGTAGGATACTAGTGGAAAAAGACCATTAATGTAAAAAATAATGGCCTTAGCTAAGGGATGCAAATGAGCGAATATCGGAAATATCCTAGAAGGACAGATGCACTTTATTTTTGATTCATCAGATCCACAAGGTTGGATGACAGGTCTGAAAGACTGAATACTGAATTGGATAGTTAGGCAATAATAATGTTGAAACTTTTTTATTTTTTTATCATTTGATCTCAAAGATTTGTTTTTTCAATAGAGTTGTGCAGGATATATGTCTAAAGGTAGAAAAAGTTCATTTTTTTTTATATCAGTAAAGAGGTATAGGGGTGTGTACAATAATTGTTGAGAAAGTCCTAAGCAATTGTTTAATTTATATATGCATATTAAGGTATAAAGTGAATGCAAAAAAATGGTCTTTTCAGATTTTTTTATTGAAAGTATATGTATTTTTTTAAACTTTAAAGTATAGTGTTGATTACTGTATCTTTTTATGTAGTTTTACCAAGAACAGTTCTAGCTTGAATGTTATGTACAGAATGAATTTTATGTACATAAAATATTAAATTAGCTTTTAAAGAGCCAATGGCACAAACTTTACAGTATATGTCAGTTATGCTGGATTTGGAGCTTAAACAGCAACCACTTTATAAAGAGGCAGTATTTCCATGGTGACTATTCACGTTGCTTAGTGATCTCTACCGACTTTCCCCTTTTTTGTTCAGAGTGAGTAAAAATCCTCGAGATTAGTCTCCTTGGTGAATGCTCTCTATTGTCACTGTTTCTCCATCTTTTGTTTAATCAGGCATTTTCTGCTGAGATATGAATCTCTGTTTCAGAGTAGGAAAGATAAGTGTGAGTAATGATCATCTTAAGTCCCAGCCAACATTTTAAGCCACCACATACTCATACAGACACACTAACACAAGGGTCTCTTAAATAAATTAGACTTTGTGAGACACATATTGTCTCTGGTGTTTGACTGCATTCATCAGCCTAATCCCAAAATGATCCAAACACCACAGAATTAAGTCCAGAAACAAAACCCTCCTAAAATGTTATTACATTTAATTATAAATTGAAATCCATATCGTAATTCAGCACACTGAATATTTTATTCCACACACTGAATAAAAGATGTTTAAAGCTTACAGATAATTCTCCAATACTCAAGCCACAAAATAAACCATTCAAATTCACATTTGTCTCCTCTCTCCCAGTGAGGTTATCCTTTCCAATATCGACGTGGCCCTTGCTGGCAACTGGGAGTGTCTGGTGACCAGTTCCAGAGGAAATACATCTCAGCACATGGAAATAGTTGTAGTGGAAACTTCGGCCCCATACTGCCCTGCAGACAGAGTCTCCAACAACAAGGGAGATTTCAGGTGAGTCACCTTGCATCCATGTACTTTTGGCATCATACAGTCAGTCCTGTGAATTTAACTCATAATCAACTTACTTATTACTTCTGTAATATTTAAAGGTGTTTTCAGTTTGTTCTGAATACTTGGACAGAAAGAAGGTGTGGTTATATTTAAAATTTTGTCATTTTCCAGTCTATTGTCCATAAAGATTTGAAAGTTAGTACAGTTTTGCGTTTTTGTCTTGCATGTCAGGTCTAGTGGGTTGACTCTGTGTCATTACCTAAATAAAGTCTCTCAATCTGTCCTTTCACCCTTTTCAGGGTAGTATGCTTTAGCTCTTTAGAGATACAAAGTCAAAAAAGTTGAATGTATTTATATAGTACACTTAAACTTAAAACAACTCCTTGGTATCACGAAGTACAGTACACAGAGAGAAAGAAGTGCACAACAGTAAATTTATATATAACAGCAGCACATAAATAAACGTCAAATTAGCTTAATATTTTTAAAACAGATTAAACAGTATAAATAGCTAAAAGATTTTGTGGTAAGGAGAGGTAGGGCATTTCATGATTTGGGAGTAGCAACCCAAAAAGCTCCCTCAACCCCTGTTTTTAATTTCAAAGCTGGAACTTTAACTGACAGTTTAGATGATGACTCCAGTGCTCCGACTCCGGCACTTTTCTTGTCATAACAACAACTCAAACCTTAAACTGGATCCTGAAAATCCACAGGAATCCAGTGTAGAGGGCCAAGCAGCTGCATGTTACACCATTTTCAGCCGATTAGAGGATGACTGATTTAACCAATTATAAAAAGCATTGTAAATGGCATTACAAATCAAAAGATTACTCACTTACTGTCATTATTAAGTAAGTAAGTCTTTACCTTTGCTAAAATCCTCAGACAAGAACTATTAGGAGGTATTACCTACTGAGCTTTTTTGTTTATTCAGCTTAAAATACAATAACTATCAAGAAACTCTCCTAGATTTCTGACAGAAGGGCTGCAGTGTCAGGTCAGCAGACCAAGGACACTCAGCAAGCTAATGTTGTAATCACATTGTGATCATTCCAGTATTCTGATTAAATCTTAGAAAGTTTCTGTTCATGATTTGTTGTCATTAAGACAGTTTTGCAAAATTGTAATGTAATGTTTCATTTTCAGTGGGAGGCAAATTTCAATTTCATATACAATGCTGCAAAGCCTAAATATAACATTCAAAGATTCACTCCAGAGGCAGCAGATACACAGAGAACTAGACTGCAACCCGATGGGACACTGTATTATAATGGGACTGCTGCTGAAGAATACTGACCCTTTTTTTGGACCCTGTAATCCCTACAAACAGCTCAGGATCTGCTAAATGTGGCAAATATGTCTAGAAAGGTCTAAGAGCACCAAGCCAGCAGTGTTTCTTTATAGTCTGCAAAGTAAATTGTAACAAATCTTTAAATGCCTGTTTTAGAACTATAAAATTATTTTAAACTAGCTTTAGTATAAAAAGCCTGATACATAAAAAATGGGGCTTGATTAAAAACAGCCAGGACAGATGCTGCAAAAATAGCACTGAAACGGTTAAGGTAAACTAAAACAATATTTTGCAATCTGTCACTTGATATTGTTTTTCAGTTACGAAGTGTCAGGATAGAATAAAGAACACAGAATATTCAGAATATACACGTTGATGTTATTTTGGTCTTAGAACTTCATTTTAACAACATAAAGAATAAATTACTAAATTGGTCTAACTATCATTTTTAAAGCATTGCCAGAATAAAAAGATTCCTGTCAACACAGGACACTGATAGATTGGTGCATGCTTTTTACTTTCTGTAGGTTAGATTAAAGTAATGGTGTAATGGTAATGGTTTACAATCAAACTGCTGTAGCTCATCCAAAATGCTGCGGTCAGAGTCCTGACCAACCCCCCCCCCCCCCCCCCCCCAAAATGGATCATATTACACCAGTTATTAAGTTGCTGCACTGGCTCCCTGCATGTAAAAGGAAGGATTTAAAATTTTGCTAAGGGTTTATAAAGTACTGAATGGTTTTTGACTGAAAAAGTTTCCTGTCAAATATGTGCCATGAAGATCCTTCAGATACAGAAAATGTTGTCTCCTTTAAATCAGGACTAAGAACATTATTGTGTACTGCTGATTTCTATCAAAAGATCTTAATAATAGACTTTTCATACAATCACTGATCAGTGATTGAAGGGATAGATTAAAAACGGCTAGCAATGCTTTTACAGAGTTTAGCAATCCCTGGACATTTTTAGTGTTTTTTTTTTTTTTTTTTTTTTTTTTTTTTTTTTTTTTTTTTTTTTATCTATTTGTTTTAAAAAATATAATACATTTTATTGAAAGTTGATAAGTGTTTGATATCACAACAACATATATATGTTATTTTAATGTCTGTCCTTTAAATCACTTTGAATTTCTTTGTGTATTAATCATGCTATGCAAATGAACTTGCCTTGCTTTGCCTGTTTATTAAACACTTATTGTATCCGTCACAAAATAGGGTAGCTGTAAAAACAACCTGTCCCCAGAAACTTAAGTGTACCAACTTGTTCTGGATAATGAGCAGTAATGGGCAGTAATCACTAGGTTTAAAAGCTAATACCAGGAGGTCTCCTTCAAAATAAGGCTCCAGTTTAACCTCATTATGAATAATTTCTCCAGAAATTCTTCCAAATGCAATGTGATTTATCACCAGAAATGATTATTATTAAATCAGACCACTCACTTACTCTGTTATTACATTTCTAGTTTCTGTGGAGTTGAGGTTCTTAAGTCTTTTTCCTGCCTGTATCAAACCAGTTTTTGTTCAGCTTGAAATCTGATCTCATTAGTGGCAAATTGTAGAATTGGTGAGATGTTTTATTTATAACTGTGGGTATATGAAATCCTGTAGGCTTACACAGTTCAAGCTGACTCAGTGTAGTCTAGCTTTTTAGAATAACTATAGCAAAATGAGACGTCTTGTACCCATGAGTAAGAGGAACCAGCTCAACACATCTCCCTCTACTTACCCTGCCATCCACTCCTTGTGGCCACCTTGAAACCTTGTAATGGTGCACACCCATTCACATCATCCACCTCTCTTTTCATGTGGGTGTGTTGTTGTCATGTCCTGTATGTTCCTTTGTAGATGCTGTACTTTACTGCCCGCTTTCCGAACAGCAAGCTTCAAGGCTTTGTCTCTGACAGAGCATTGGAGTAATGGCCTGGAAAATTTGCCTGGTTTTTTGTAGGGGTGAAATTAATGCCATTTATTACCAAGTAGCTCCTGCTCCAGCTCCAGCACCAGCAACATGAATGAAAAGAGAGGGGGGAGTAGAGAGGTAGCGTGGGTGGGGAGAAAGGAAAGGGTAGTGAGATGTTATGTCTCAAATTCTGAACAGATTACTGGTCTCCTGAGCACCGTGCTTTAATTTTAATTTAGATTAAGTCAAAGTGTGTCGGCAGTAAGTACTACGTAACATTTTTTTCTGTGGTAGACTTTTTAAGCAGCTGTAAGCAGAAAACCAGAAAATGTAAAGCAAGTCATTTTCTTTTAGGCAATTTAAATCATTACAAAGCATCTGTTTCCAGATGCTACTGAAACAGAATGACAAGAAATGTTACAATCTGCAGTTCCAAACTTTTTAGGCCGTTAATGTATTTGAACCCGTCTTTTTGGGAGATCAATTTTTTTTTAAACTAAGAATTTGTCTGTGTTCATTTTGGATCTCCTCTTATACACACAGGCTCAAATATATACATGTACTTCTCCAGATATTTTGCTTAGAAACCATATTCTTTTTGGCTTATTTCTGGCTGTATGCTGATCATCTTTACTCAGCAGTAGTGGTTGGGCTTTTTGAATTTGTTGGTTTCCTGGTACAGACCTGGGTTTTGGGCATAGTCCATAAATAGAGTTGGAGTCAGGGTTACTCAGGAAGGTTCATGATGGCCTGCTTTATGGATTTCTAAACCAGTTTTTAGGTGTAGGTTTGGGGTCAAAACCTTGTTGGAACCCCCAACTGTGTCGAAGTTTCATCCGGCTGTTTGAGTTGAAGTTTGATAATCTAGAGATGTTCTTCCTTTTTCATCAGTCCATCCACATTGTGCAATGCACCACTACCTGCTGCAGGGAAGCCGACCCCTGGCATGATGCTACCAACACCATGTTACCAATAACACTGCTTTTGGAATAAAACAGGCTAACACTGAGCTTCTTGTTGTCTGTTGCTAAAGCCCTGTACTCTAGTGTGTTTAAAATTTATGGATTATTCTTAAAGGTTAAACCTATGCCACTAAACCAGTAAGTTTAAATGAAGCCTGTCAACTCTGCCAAAAGTTATGGGCAAGTTTCCAGACAGAATTTTATTAGAAGCTTGTTGGTGACTAAAAAGAGGAAGTTGCTTCCTATTATACTGATATATAACCAAATGTTGTTTGTGTTCTATATATGTATAAATTTTAGCCTGTATGCACACCCCTGACCCTGGGTGTTTTCTGATGATATTGAGTGTAAAGAAATTTCTGACTGTAATCACATATGTCTTGCTGGCTTTTTACTGTAAATTAAGCTTGATTTGACCTATCACTGACAGACAGTGCCCAGAAAATGAAAATGATCCATTTGTCTGTTAAACCAATCTGACACCAAGTACAGGTTGGTCAGCAGAGCAGCTCTGGGTGTTGGTTGGGATGACATTCTTGAGAAAGTCTAATTTCTTGCTCCAGAGGAGACTTTATTGAACTTTGCATGGTCATCAAAACAACACTAATGCGGGAAATCTGTTTTAAGTAGAATTAGGTTGTTACATCAGATACACATTCACTGACATTTGCCATCTTCTACTCTGGTGCACATTAAAGTGTTATGCATGCTGTTTGATGCTAACATACAGAAATGTGAGGTTCACATTCAGATCAATCTCCTCATTATTTGGGTTTATTAGAGAATTAATACATATTTGGATGGATTTTCAAATATAGTATATGGGAAGTATGATCAATAACATGGTTTCAGAAAGCTCTTTTAGACACACAGAGAAAGTTACACAACTGTTTCACATTTTTTAATGTCATGTATCAGAATCTAATGAATTGCTGCAATAAAATATTGAATATGAAATAAATGATTTAAAGGATGATATCTTAAGCAAGTAGAATATGAAACTTGATTTCTAAATTTCAGGTTAATATGTTTCAACATAATTTTCTTCAACAATGTGTATTTTTCGGGCCAGATGGCCAAAGACTCTGGCCGGCATTCTGGCCTTCCTGCCGTGTGCTCCTGCAACCTTTGGATCTGCCCCCAACCCGTCTGGCAGCGCTTCCCACCGCTCCGGCCAAAGGGAGAAGAAAGCATGGCGACAATGTGATCGAGCTGGGCGGTGGGCTGAAGAGGACTACACTCAGTGCCCATATGCTAGTGAACTGACCCGTGTGCTGCATCAGCTCACTCAGGTATGAGTGCTCATCAAGAACGAGTGATTAGAACTGCGTCGGGATCCTAAACTAAATTGCTTTTTTTGTTCTGCAAAACATTTATAATTTATTGAGGTCTTTTAGTATGTTTGATATGTTGATTATTTTACTTGCTTTCTCTGTTTTAAAACATTTAGAACACACAGAGGCCTCTTAATTAGAATACCACCAAAAAGGTATTTTATTTCAGTAATTCAAATTTAAAACATGAAATTAAAGTATTAATAGACTCATTATACAGAGAGCCTTAGATTTAAAGTGTTGCTTTGTTTGTTTATTTAGTTTAAACTTTTAATATTTCAAAGCACCTATTAAAATATTTAATCAAAAATTTTAACTTAAATGTTATTTAATGCAAAAATATTATCTTATGGTATACACAACCATGGGGAAAATTGTTGACTTGACAGTTGTCCAAAACATGTTTTTGACATCTGTAACAATGTTAAGCCACAAAAGGTCTTTGCTAAAGAAGCTATGTTTTCAGAGTGCAGTATTTAAGGATTATTTTGGAAAGTTAAGTGGAAGGAAAAAGTTTGGTCAATAAAGATGCACAGGCAACAATAACTGCAGCCTTTGTGAACCAAAGTCTATTTAAGAAATTGGGGGAGATTCACAAGGCATAGACAGTGGCTAGAATCAGAGCTTCAAGAGCCAAAACATGCAAATATGTATACAGGACATGGACTGCTACGATTGAATTCCTCGTGTCAATCCACTACTGAACCAGCGACAACATCATATATGTTCTGCCTTAGTCGAAAATAAAAATGATTGGCCCTTACCTAACTGGTCTAAAGTTTTTCTTCAGAAGAAAGTACATTTTTCAATTTGTTTTGCAAATCAAGCTCCCACGGTCTGGAAGAGTGGAGAAGACAAGATTCTAAACTGCTAGAGGTTCAGTGTGAAGGTTTCACTGGTAGTGATGGTACGGGTTGAACTGTACCTGTAGTCCTGAAATGAAATGCAATAATACACATGCTGCAAAACATAATGTTAAAATTACTGAAAACTGTCTGTCTGGCTATTTGAACCTAATGCTGTCTCTAAATATTACTTTTTGTTTCAGATACCAATTAATATCAGCAATTCTCAGCCTCTGAGTCAGCAGTTAGAGGCTTTTACAAGAAAGGCTGCTGACTTTACTGATGTTATGGATGTCATCTTTGTCACTCATCTTGTGGAAAGATTGACAAGGCTACTGGAGAAACAGAAAGACGTAAGCGTGAACTCAAAGATTTGCAGTTTTGAATATAAAGATGTACGTCTTTGTAAGAAAATGCTGTTTTTACCCTAAATGAACTATGTCAGCCGGAGGCAACAGGAGTATTTTATATCATGCTGAAGGTCAAATTGTGCATGGGAACAGTGCTGAGGCTAGCAAGTTAGAATTATCTCTATTTGTTTTCAGTTATGTGGTTAATCAACATAGGTCACTTAGGGGGAGATATTATTAGAAGATACTTAGTGCCCTATTATTCCAAGGACAATGCACAAGAGGCCATCCTCATTGAGCCAATAAAAAATAGTCAAATGAATCAACAATGAAATATATAATGAGTAAATAGCAAACTGCCATCCCAAAGCAGCGATTAAGCTCCTTTGGAGCTGGTAATCTAAATTAAATCTCTCTTTTATGAATGAGCAAACCATTGTCTACTTCGCAGTTCTGACTAGGGTTATAAATGTACCTGTTGGAGAGGATTTATTTCATGTGAATGGTGTGTGCGTTTGGAAAATTGTGTGTCTTGCAAAAATACTCATTTTGCCTCTTCATTGCCAAAAAATTGTAATTTATTTTTATTATGAATTTATGTGATAGACCAACACATCATTGTAAAATGGAAGGGAAAGATACAGATACTAATTTTCTTTAAAAATCTGAAAAATGGAATGTGCATTTGTAGCCCCCCTAAATCAGTTTTTATAGACTGTTGTAATTACAGTTGCAGATCTTTTGGTATGGGTTTACCAACTTTGAACATTTAGAGAAATACTTTTTTCTATATTTTGTTTTAATAAAATTACTCAAATTCAGTCACTTTGATTGGAGGGCATCAGTGGTATTTCATTTTTTTCACTGTTGCCACAGATTCTCAATTAAATTTAGGTCAGGAATTCAACAAGGGGATTCTAACACATGAATTTGGTTTGATTTAATTCTTTTTATTGTAACTCTGGCTGTATGTTTAGGCTTGTTGTTCTAATGGGAAGTAAACTATTCCCAGTGTCAAGCCTTTTCAAGCCTATAACATGGTTGATTTCATTACATTTTATTAATATCCATCCATCTTCCCATCAACTTGGGTCAGAGTAGCTATCCCTTCCAAAGAAAACATGATACTTTTTAAGCTTCTATAACGTAGAGTATATACACAGAAGCCCTGACCAAGGTGGCTTGGTCAGGGCTTCTGTGGGGGTTTTTTTTGTGTTAGTGCTCTGTTTTCTCAAACCCCTAGTCGTCTGTGGTGTTTTCTTGTTCTGCTGGAGGTTTCTTCCTTTTAAAGGGTAGTCTTCCTTATTCCTATCAGTATGAGGGATTGCTGGAAAAGTCAACAATCCAGTGAAAGTAACTGTTTACTGTTGCTAGATGCTCATCCAGGATGAGCAAATGCTGCAAGCTAGTAACTTGATGCAATGTGCCTTGATCTCCTGGGTTTCCCTACCCCGCAATTTACACTGCTTGTGTCACTGCTCCGCCACTCCATGCCACGGACTCTGCAGTAAATACACACCCTCTATAGTCAATGAGTGTTTACAGTGCCTGTGGACATCGGCAGCACAATCTCTCATTTAACACGCATGCTTCTCGAAGCCCCTCTGGGATTCACAGTGGAACAGAGCTGCATGCAGTGTAAATCCAGGGTTGGAAAATGTTTTAACCTAGTTGAATAAGAGACTGAATGTGATTGGCTACATTGTTTGGTAATTAGGATCATACTGAAATGTGTGTGCTTGACTTGAAATCTGTCTGAATGGTTTGAATTGACATTTTTTGCCTTGAGACGACATGTGTTTGTAAATTGGAGACAAATAAATAAACTGAACTGAACTGACTTGTTGCCCACCAACATGTTTCATAGAAGGGATGTCATTTTCAGAATAATATGCAGCATTACTTTTCTCCCATGCAAAGCATGCAGTCCAAAGGTTTAAAGTCCAAACTGGACTTTTCATGGCTTTCCTTCAACAGATTCTCACACCTGAGCTATCTCTCCTACAGAGTTATGAAAGCTCAGGGCTCTTGGCTGCTTCTCCAAATAATACTTTCCCCAATCACCCAGTCAGTTTGAGTCAGTGGCCATTTCATGGTAGGGTTGCAGTTGCACTATCTTCTTTCTATTTCCATACAATGGATTGAAAAGTGCTCTGTGAGATGTTCAAAGCTTGCGATATTGTTTTATAACCTAGCTCTGCTTTAAACTTCTCCACAACTTTCTCCCTGACCTGCCTGCTGTATCCCTTGATCTTCATGATATTGTTTGTTCACAGATGTCCTCTAACAAACTTCTGAAGTCTTCACAGAACATCTGAATTTGTACTGATATTATACACACTTCTGAAAGCAATTGCCTATGCTGGATTTTGTTGAAGGGTGTTAGAGTAAGGAGACTGAATACAAATGCCACACTTTTCAGAGTGTACTTAAAAAACATGGAAAACAATCTAACCCCTTTTTTCCCTTTTATTGATGATGTTGTAGTTGGTGTTGCTCCATCACATAAAATTCCAAGAAAACACATTGAATTTTGTGCTTGTAATGTTACAATGTGGAAAAGTCAATGGGCTGGAAACGCTTTTCAATCATAGTGTATGTGTGGTTGCTTGTATTTCTTCAGCTGGGGAACTACATTTCAGGCATAGCCAGTAACATGATGCTGGTGGAGGAACATATCTTGTGGATGGCGCAGAACGAAGCCAGAGCGTGCACTCGGATTGTTCAGTGTGTGGAGCGTATTGCCGACTTGGCGTTGACAGAAGACAATCGGGCCATTTCTAAGGTGCGTTACACCCAAATTTCAGGCCAGACAAAGGTTACATTTTCTTCCTAAATGTGTCACAGTTTTGCTTTCTCTTTTGTCTCAGAATAATAAACTCCATATGGAGCTTAATCAGACCAGTAAAATAATGAAACACAAACATAAATTGCTTCCTTCCATTGTTTAATCTTGCCTCTGCCTATTCTCTTCTTCTGGCTGTCACTGGGGATAAAAGCATATGCAAAATGATTAATATAAAATCTCTGCTCTCTTTTCCTTTTTTTGTGACACTTCAACCCTTTTTTCCCCATTCCCCCCTTCCCCTGAACCTTTTGGGGGATTTTCCACAGGGATCTGCTAACATAGCTCTGGAGGCTATTCTGATCAAGCCGTCAAACTTTCTTGGTTTATCCTGTACGGCACTCGAGCAGACTCCCACGCCCACCAACTTTCCCATCCCACACAGCCATTCCTACCCCGACAAGGACAAACAGGGAGAGCAAGAGGCCACAGGAGAGTCGTCGCTCAGTTTCAAATGCCACACTGTCAACAACAGTGGCTCACCAGCCAGTCAACTCAGCAAGGTAAGACATGAGCAAATAAGTGGTTTGAAAATCTGTAAAATGTCCCAGTTGTTCCATTGCTTGGTATAATGTATCAAAGAGATTAGAAAATGACATAATTTCTGTGATTTTTAACCACATAGTGGAAGCCTGTTTGATAACCTGGAACCTTGTTTTGTGTGCTATAGATCATCTTAGGGTTGTACATGGGCCAGTCCCTTCATACAGGTCAGCAGCTTGGGAATTTGTGAATGAGAATCAATCTTCAGTGATGGATACGATGGCCTTGTGTTCTTGTCGCTTTATATCAGCACCACCATGGCCCCAGTTGTGGCTGTTCCAAATGACAAATAGATGCTGGCATTTTGCATCTCCAGCAAGCAGGCCAAGCAATTCCATCCCCTGTAAAACCTAAAAGAAAAAAACAACTTAGCATCCACTTGTTATTGATTCCATAGAAAAAAACCCAATCATTATACATGCTTTTAAACGTTTAAGTGCAATCACCCAAAAGATGGAAATAAGTATGTGGATGTTCTTCACGTTTTGTGGCTTTTTGGTTGTATTTGACTTGCTTCTGTTTTGGTCTAACTGTGTCAAATCCCTCTGGTCTAATCAGCATTTATAGCACTTGATGTAGCTCCAGGCTATGGAAAACTTGCATACATGTTTAAGTGAAAAGCTCTGCAAAGGTTGCACATTCAGAAATTAATGTAGGTCATCCTTTAAAGTGAATAGATTAAAATTATTTAATTGGTAGTTAACTTTAAGCAATGTGCATCAAATCTAATCTTATGATAATGGTTGTGTTATTCCTGCCTAAAGTTTATATGCACTCATCATTGGCATGAATGTCATACATTTTTTTAAGCCATTGATAATGTTTTTAAACGGTTTTTTTTTTTTTTTTTTTGGGGGGGGGGGGCACTGAAAACAACTTTCATAACTTTAAAAGCAATAATTAGGAGCAAGATATCAAAATTTATTGTAATTATTTTCTGATCTTTACTAGCTCAAATACATTAATATACTCCCTCAATATTCTTTGGATGAATCTCTTTGCTTTTTGTAGCCTTCAGGAATTTTCTGATATAACTCTCTCTCCTATTTGTAGAATTGGGGTTCATTACAATTATGACAAGATCTTTATTTTTAAGCATGTTGCATAAATTTTCTGCAGGGTTGAGTTTGGGGATTTTCCAGAAGCTTGTTAGCTTGCAATACCTAGTCGTTTGTATGTTTGAGGACAATGATCATCCAAACATCCAATTTTATCTCAATTTCAACCAACTAGTTATGATTTGAAGTAAGATTGACGGTTAGTCCTCTGTCTGGATTATTCCCTTCAGTTTTTGCAATGTACCTGTTCACTGACAGTTAAACAAACCACTCAGGTGATGGTGCTACCATGCATGGCAATTGGTGTTGTGTTCTTCAGTCAGAAAGCCTTACCTTGACTCCTCCAAGCATTGTTCCTGACATTCTACCAGATACTTTTTTGTCCCATTTAATCATGAAACTGTTCTCCAGACAGCATTAAAACAATAAATTATAACCTCTGTATTCAACCTTAACTTTTAAAAAAATCCTTAAAGCTGTATATTGTTGAATCATTCCAACCTATTAAAAGATAATTAGTAACTCAAAATTAATGACATACATGTCTGGGCTGAGTGTATTAAAACTCCAGACTGACACTTTTTGTGTGGACTCTGTTTGCCATATCATCACAGTAGCTTCTTGAACGTTTTTATGGTTCTGGCTGAATGTTTTATGCTGGTGTGATACTGCATAAATATTTTGGATCAACTCCTGATATGATTCCTTGTTCAATATCAAATAAGAATTCAAATACATGCCCAGTGCATTCCAAGTTTTGCAAACCTACTGAAATAAGAAGGTGATGCAAAGTAAATATTTATTTTTGGCAACACTGACAAGATGTCTTGCTGCAAGCACCCCAATGATTTTGACAGGACTTTGTTCAGTCTCATCATAAACAATCCACTTAATAAGCAATCGTCAGTATGTTGCATACTTGATCCATGAATCTCATTTCTTCTTTTTTTCTGTTAATGGTAACTCTATTTACACTCTTCATTTTTTATTAGTAACTTGTCACCACAGAGGTACATTACCGGATAACTTGCATATTCCACGCTATAGCCCATTTCCAAAGGTATCTGTTTTTAAAAGTCTGCTTTAAAAACTACTTGAAATGTTATTTCATGACCCTAAACTGGCTGTTTATGCTTAAAAATGCTCCAATGTGGCTGACATTAAACAATTCTGCAAAGAGGTCTGGGCATAAAGTCCTCCACAGCAATGTAATTGAATCATAGCCAGTTATTGCAAATGGTTGATGAAAGTTATTCCTGCAAATGGTGGCATAACCTATTAATGCTGTATTATGCCTAGTTTCCACTCAGCAGTATGGCATGGGTTGGTGCAATTTGGTACACTATTTTGTCTGTTTCCATTATAAAAACAACTGACCCGTACTACACCATTTCTGGGCCCCCTTCAGTTGTAGGTCCATAGGACACACTATATTACAGAGTCCCATACAGTTAGGGTGGCATCACACAACACAGTCCATTGATTGGGAAACAGAAAAACTGCACTGCTTGTGACAAGCATAATACATTCTTGTGTGTCATGTTTGTTTTCGCACGAGTATGATGCCACGTGAGAGTCCAACTGGGGATGTAGACACTCTTCTGAATACGGTGGACCATAAAATACCGTACTGAACCACACTGACCGCTTAGTGTAAACAAGGCTTAAGAGGGCAACTCTGAAAAAAATTATATACACTCCTCAAAAAACTATATTCTTAGAGCTCGATGTAATCCTTTGTGGAATTTCTGATCTCAACTTCTCTTCAAACCGTAAAAAATTTCCGTTTGAAGTATAAAAGTGGTGAGTGCAAACACATGTCAAATTAAATACTTTTTTTCCAACCGAGACAAATCCCATCATGCAGTGTTGGCGAACGCAACAAACACATCAAGAGACAGGAAACAGAATATTCTAACTGATGCTGAAAACAAATTACCCGACTGAAAGTAAATGCATTATGTGAAGCGCTTCTAGATGTGATGTGTCAGGCTCATAGAAGATAAAATGTAGTTTTAGCAGCTGTTAATGAATGAGAGAGAAAGCCTGTTGTGTGAAAGTTACCAATATTTTCTGTCATCAGAAAAGTGACACTGTTATTCATTTTTGTGCACGTTAAAAACACTGGGTATCACTTACCAGAAACAAATTGAAATGCTCCAAAGGAACACTCAAAGGCACATTCTCCCATGTGATTCATCAGTCGGTTTGTCTAACACTGCTCAGTTTAAAAGCACACAGTGAGGACTCCCATATGCGCACAGCTCTACAGCTTGCTAACGAGCAGGTACTACAAAAGGTGAAGATATGTCAGAAAAGATCCTAGTTGAGCTCGGAGCTTTCACATATGCAATAACTCTATTCACCATGGACTCAGGATGTTACATTACCAATAACTGAGTTTTTGTGTTGTGAAGACAGACAGACAGACTTGCACATTTGACCTGTAATTATTTAGTAATGTTTTCATTTATGAACACCTTTAAAATAGTTTGTGTTTGAAACTAAACGTAGAAATTCCAGATACTGTGTTCCATTTTGTGTGGGTCGCGATCTGATCCCAATATCTGCTAAATATGTGGTGAAAGTAATGTTTTTGTGTCCAAAGCAGTCATACTTGAACAGATATTGTTGCCTTCGGTGTGAGTGTTGTGTAAGCCAACAACAATAATAAACTACATACTTTATATATGTAATAATTTTATTGAGAGCTGTGCAATATATCATATTATAACCATGAAGCAACATCGCTGCGTACAACTTTGCAATCGCTAAAGAATGCTTGAATGCAGTATTTGATAGACTGTTATAGTGCTGCTCAACATCAGAAAAAAAACACAGTTGTGGTATTATTGGTCAATATCGTGATGATGATGATATAGATTATGATTAACCCACATTTTCTGACTCATTATTTTTTCTTCATTACAAGTTCCTCATCACTCTTTGTGAGCTTTAGCATATTGCGTACTAACAATATTGTTGTAAAGTGTTGTGAATAGAAGGCACCAAAGTTGATCCAACTGTCACAATATTATTGAAATGCAAAATTTATATATACAAAACCTGAAATATAATATTCTTCTAAATTTTGCTATTCCACACAGATATTGTGATGACAATTGTGATTCAATATGTTGTGCAGCTCTAGGGTGTTAAATGTAATATAGCAAGCCCTCTCACTCTGCTTGCAGAATACAGTCACTGACCAGTTTATTCAGTAAAGAAGTTGTTGCAGATTTGTTGGGTGCACACCCATAATGCGAATGACCCATTCCAGTGCATCCCAGCTCTACTGTATTAAGACTTTATAGTTGTGGAAGCCATTTGTGAGTTTAGCCATTTTCAGAATGTGGGTATAAAGAGATTGACATGGTCACCAGCAACACTCAGGTAGGCTGTGGTGTTTACATGATACACTGGTACTAAAGTAGGCCAAGAAAAGACCCCCCCCCACATTATTTCACCACTTGTCTGATCTGTTGATACAAGGCAGAACTGATCCTTGCATATATGTTTACACCAAATGTTGACCCTAAAATTTGAATATATCAGCAGAACTCTAGATTCAAGCAATGTTCAATCTGCTATTACCCAGTTTGAGTAAACCTGTGTGAATTGTATTCTCAGCTTCCTATTCTTAGGTGTTGTGCATTCATAGATCAGATTCTGCATACCTTGGTTATAGCAAGTATTTGAGCTTCTTTTGCCTGTCTGTCATCAGAAATCAGTATTTTAATTATCTTCTAACCTCAGTAAGGTGTATTTGTTCACACAACTGCTCTTTCTGGATATTTTATCTTCTTAGACTGTATCAGAAAACCCAAGATAGTATTTTTTTAAAAAAATATTTGAAGACCAGCTGATTCTAAAATACTCAGACCAGCCTGCCTGGCATCAGCAACCATGCCACAATTAAAGTCACTTAAATCCTCTTTCTTCCCTCATTTCTCATCACATCTAGATGCTATAGTTGCTACCTTTTCAAATTCTGTTAATTTGTTGGTCGTTTAATATTATCATCACTTAGTCCATTGGTTTTGTGTTGAGGTTCTTACTTATTTTTGTGTTTCTGTTCTTTTGTGCCCAATGACCACTACAAATAGGCACCAGCCCTCTCTTGCAACCCTACAAGGACAAGCAGATATAGACTATGAATGGATGGATGTTCTTTGTGCATTTTGGTTTAGACTCCTATATTAGCATTAGGCTTCAGTTTGTATATAGTTCAGCTGTCTGTGTTCTTTGTGTCAATTTGTTATCTCTCCCTGTCTTACCTCCCTGCACTCCCCAGCTGTCTCTTATCTCCTCATTAACTCACCTGTTTAGCATTCCAGTAATCAAGATCCCCAGTATAAATATTACTTGGTTTTTTCAGTTTGTGTCAGAATCTCCTGCTGTTGCAGCCAGTCGGTTTCCCATGGCCCTCCTGTGAGTCATTGTTTCAAATTTTCCCCATACTCTAAAGATTTTTGTAAGCTTTTGCTTTTCCTTATTTTAAGTAAAAATAGTTTTCATTTGCCTGCCTCATGCCTGCTTTCTCATTTGGGTCCTCCACCTTGCCATTCCTGACAGAACAAGTGTACCTTATAAGGATCCCAGAGAGTATGTATTGCACAGATGCTCTCTTGTTGCAGTTTTTTTAATTCTTCTTTTTAAAACTGAAAGTAGTCCTGTTTCTGTTGTTGGTGAAACTCCGTTATTTCTTGTCTGTGTCAAAGGAAGCATCTATCTAAGCACCTGTTTGTTTTTCCATTACCATAGAATATGTTAGCTTTTTAGATCACAGGTAAAAGCAGCATTAAATCAGTTAGCTGTAACTCAACATACGTTTGAATGGGTTTTTAGATTTAAAAAAACTTTTCTAATGGCAAAAGGGTAACTAAATCTTAAAGGCAAAAATTTGAAAAAAGCACAGCTATGCATCAACTCTATCACAAACTGTTTCCTCTGTCTTCATGTAACTGATTGTCTGGCTGAGTAATCCATCTCCAGCATGGCAAACACTTACCCCTCTTTAAAGTCCTTTTTCAGTCCGATTGCACTTAGACTCACAGCATATGGCCCTGCTGATTACCGTTTTTCCAAAAAGTGCCAACATTATGCAATATACCCCTCACACATTCTTCCTTGTTGCTTTAAGTAATTCTTTTTACATCTTTGATATTGTTATATGTTAATGGAGTCTTTTTTATCTCTCTCTCTCTCTCTCTCTCTATATCTATATATATATATATATATATATATATATATATATATATATATATATATATATATATATATAAGCGGCTGGGTAGCTCAATGGGTAAGTCAGCTACCCAGCCGCTTATATATATATATATATATATATATATATATATATATATATATATATATATATATATATATATATATATATAGAGAGAGAGAGAGAGAGATAAAAAAGATATATATATATATATATATATATATATATATATATATATATATATATATATATATATATATATATATATATATATATATATATATATATATATATATATATATATATACACAATTTTTTTTTTTTTTTTTTTTTTTTTTTTTTTTTTAACCAAAGAAAAATTTTAAAGACACGAGATTTAGAAAACCCAGAAGTAGGGCCAGGACTTGAACGCATTAATTTTGATTAATTATAACACGTTAAGCATTTTCAATCTTTTTTTTTTTTTTTTTTTTTTTTTTTTTTTGTACGTTCAAAAGTTCAGAGCCAGAAATTTTGTTTGCGTTTAAAGTACGCCCATAAATCTGACACACAAGCAACATCCACAAGCAACAGCGATGGACAACAAAGCCACTTCTCTTGGCTTACCGGGGTTTAATATTTGCTTCAAAAAATGATTTGATGGGCACTGGAAAACACAGTTTTTTTTCCAAGTTGTGCAAAAAAGAGTTGGCCTATCATGTTGCAGCAAGCACAGATGTCCCCTGCCCTAATGTCAGCCTCCACAGTTCACATTTCTAAAGAAGTATTTTTTTCAAAGTTTCATGAATGATCAGGGGTTTCTGAAACACTTGAAAGCTGAATGGGTTTAATAGCACTTTGCACCAATCTGATGGTTGAATAACCTAAATAACAGATTAAAAACAACAAATGTCTTTTGTTTTTGAGGTCATATATCTGTTTATTCAATAATTTAGCAACAAAAATGGTTTTTGAATGAAAAATATTGCTTAGTTTGTCGATATATGGTTTTTGATTAAAATGCAATTAATCAAGAGTAATTAATCACAGACCGTGTGATTAACTTGATTAAATTTTTTAATCAAGTTAAAGTCCCACCACTACCCAGAAGATATGACGGCTATCGGATGCAGTCAGAAATCAGTTTTACACCGTGCGAAGCTTTACTGTCGCCAGTAAGGGAACATGTTTATTGTATTAGTACCTAGCTTTCGTATTATAAATATTCATAACAGCCATATACTTGAAAACCAAGTATTTCCAACATTTTGAAATGTTTTGGGGCTTTTTAGTATTGGAAATAATATTTTTACAAAGCACTTTGTTAGGATGAATCCAAGAACAGCATCAGCCTCCAAACTATTTTTTTTTTTTTTTTTTTTTTTTTTTTTTTCTTCCCCATTTAACTGGTTTGGCTAAAACTAAATAACTCTTTAAGAGGATTAAACTTTCATGGAAAGGGGATGGATGTGTGTTTTTCTAAATAAACATAACTGCCACTGCAGTAAAGACTGAGTGATAAAGAGAAGCTCGGGGAAAGCACACATAAGCACAAGGATTTGACTGCACAGAAGTTTCAATTGAAAACTGCTTTGCACACTCATTGTTGTCTTGGTCGCAAAGTGTATTAAAGAAGATTTGGCTGAAACATCCTCCCAAACAATCACTGCTTCTCATTCTCTCCCACTTTCTTAGGGTGCATGTGAGTGACTGAAAGCTGTTATACGGTGATGATTTAGAGTCTCAAACTGATAAGGTGCAATAAACTTGCTACCTCTCACGTAATCCCAAATGATTTGGGGAACAATGTCGTGAAAGCCTGCTCTAAAGCAAGTGTTTGCTTGGACTGAAAGTTGTGTTTTTGCCAGTAAATTACTGTACCTCTCACCAGCTGGAACTGTAACAGCAATAAGACTTGTAAATTAGAAAATCAGTTAGTTATTTGTCATATCTAAAGAAAGAAATATGCAAATGCATCCACACAAGGCAGAAAAGCATTTGTCATTTTCAGCATTGTAATTATTGCAGACTGGACTGCCTTGCACAGGATTTATACATGTGGAACCTTTGCACGATTTCTCATTACAACTGCATACTTCAATGTATTTTATTTGAATTTTATGAGCTAGACCAACATAAAGCAGTGCATAATTGTAAAATATGGAAAGAGTATGGCATAGTTCCAAAACTATAAGGACATAGCGGTCCCCCTTTAGCTAGTCCAGTCATGGAGAGCATTTAGGTCAGAAGTAGCCAAGAGACCCATGGCAAATCTGGAAGAGCTTCTGCAAATATTCTGCTTCTGGGTCTGACTCAGGGTCAAAGATGTACCATTGCACAATTGCGCATCTGTTTGGAGCCCTTTTCACATGTATCAAGTGTGAGTGTAAATGTTGAGTTGGGCGGTGCAGCCAGCAACAGCTTATTTGCACTTAAAGTGACAGAGCCTTAAAACAGCTCCTTCTGGAAGGAGCTCAAAATACACAGAACTGAGCTGGTAAAATCTCTCATTAACTGAAAATGATTTTGTGCAAAAATGTAATGAACATGTTTTGTATAGCCCATGGACTTTTCCTAACTTGTTCAAGGAAGCATAACAAGTTCCCTTTAATATATCCTTTATGTCATGTTCAGATGTGTGAAGCTTTTAATTGTGAAGGGAAAATGGTCACTTAAGGGTTAAAAAATTATTTTAAATATTTTTCAAGATCATTTTAGTGTTTTGCCTGAACAAAAGAACCCCCCAAGTTGGTAACTTGCAATTTATTGTCATTTTGTTCAGCACAGTTTCACAACTAATCATCTTTACATTACACAACCATATGACATATTGTCTTATTTCCTGAGTCAATGGGCAATATCCTGGAACTGAACTGTAGGCTGAAGATTTCATAAGGGGGACACATTTTGGGACAATATTTGGCATTTTAAATATTGCTCTTCCGGGTCATTGACTGGTAACACATGGGAGGAGTATTCCCATCTCTTTCTCCTCATGGACAACATCTCACTTCTCCTCAGAGGTCCACAGCATTCTCTGTGTACTGTATTAGTGTTTGCATAGTGTTTAGCAAAAGTATTCATGCATCTTGAACTTTTTCACATTTTGGTATAATACAACCTCAGACTTCATTGTATTCTACTGAACTCATTTGTGATAATCCAACTCAAAGTAATGCATAATTATGAAGAGGAAAGAAAAATTAGGATTTTCAAAGTTTTTTTTCTACTAGCAGCAATCTGAAAAATGCAGAAAACATTATCCCTTGAGTCACTACTTTGTAACACCAGGTTTTACTGTATGTCTTTTGAAGAATGTCTCAGCTCTGCAAATCTTGAGACAGAAATTTACGCTCAATGTCTTTGTCAATTAGCTCAAGCTCAGTTGGAGTGAATGGAGAGGCATATGTGACTGGCCATGACAAAACCATGAACAAGTCTCCTTGGGGGCAATTTGAGTTATTTACAGATTCTGAAAGTGTGGATTTTAGGCTTTCCAATTATGTCAAACACATGGAAACCCCCCAAAAAGATATGGCCATTTGAATGTTGGCACTCTGGATTCCAGATTTGTGAGAAAACAGCTTTCAAAGAATTGTTCCCTTACATTACTTTGCAATAACCCCACCCTCAAGAATTGACTGTCAACTAGCAATAGGACTCAAGGCTCTTTGGAGGGAACCGAATCTTCAGGGTCATTTAACTTTAGAGAGCCATTAAAGATCAATTTTTGAACATTTACATTTTACAAACCATTCATCCATAATACAGAGTGAAATTCACAAAAAAGTAGAATCATCTGTATTAAGTAAAATTAATATTTGTTCAAACTTTGCAAAATACAACCCCAATATGTTCTTGCAGAAAAAAATGGTTATGTATTTTTCATAAAATACAACATTTTAAAATATAAATGTCCAATACCCATGTAGTTTTTTACTACAAGTGTTGTGTGCATTAATAATAGTTCACAGCTATTTGTAATTTAGAAGGATAATAGAAGAAAAATGGGCTTGAGTTGCTTTGGCAGAAACAAAAATCCTCTTCAGCACCATTAAATATAACAATTATCCACTCATTTCTTATAAAGTATTTTCTGGCTGATTAAATAAATTTAATGATAATTTAAAAATAATAATAGCTGTATACGTTTGCAGAGCATTATAAACAAGTTAAGTTGTAAAAAACAAAGAGTGGTTCTCACTGAGACTTGAGTCCTACCGTTCATGGCAAAGAGCCACTCAAAAGAATTGAATCGCTTGTGAATGTCACATCACTGCTCTCAACAGGTATGACTTGAAACAAAACATCAAAAGTGAGGTTTTTTTCTGGCTTATCTAGTTAGAATTATATATTTTTAGAAGTTTTCATATTTTGTTCCATTTTCTAATAAGGTCGTGAGCTTCTGTCTTGTTAGCCATTGTCATGGAGTCGTCTGTGAACCCTGAGCTCTTGTGGAATTAGCCTAAATGCATGCTTGAGGGTTTCTCAGCTGGTCAGGGAATAATTTGGGATTTCGTCAAATAAGCGGAAGGAAACAACAAATATAACATGTTAGACAATGTTTTCTTTCAGCCCAAATAAAGGCCAACGCAAATAATTTTATTCTACACGTTACAGCTTCTAGTTGCAGTTAGTCAGCACATGGCGCAGCGCTGCTCACTACCCCTTCACCATCATATTGCACTCAGCACAGCTGCAGCAGTGCAGACCAAGATCTGCGTGCAGGTGGCATGCATGTATCATAACAGTGCTCTAAATAAAAGCAAAACAAGAAAAGTTCTGGAACTCACCCCGAGAAACTGAAAAATATTCCTGCAGAAATCAATTCCCCCGATTATAGAAATAGTCCTGGTATTATTTTCTTTCTTGTCGTATCTTTATGGTGGTTGTTGTAATCTCAGAAATATCATTTTTTACAATGGCCTGTTACCAGTGTGGGTTGAGTGATGTGTTGGAGATGCTAATGAGCCATGTGTTTACTTCAAACTTGCAACTTATTGGCTAAAACCAAAACAAAAGTGTATGAATAACCAATAAAGCCTGGTATGTTAATCAGCTATTAGTTTCACCCCCACCCCCTGAAATGGTTCAGATTTACTCTGTAAACAAGCTAAGTTCAAACACAAAGTTTACCATTTAATACCTCCAAAACTTAGGCATTAGGTAAAAACTAAACTATCAAAAGCATGGGGTAGTGTCCCTTCTGTTTCATGACTTCAACTAGTAAATTTTCCAAATAAAAAAAAAAAAAAAAAAAACAACCAAAAATCACCAATTTTCTCAGAAATTGGTGATTTTTATCTTGTTTCTCCTATTCTGCTCTGCCAACTTGTTCCTGGATTCGTCGTGGCGTGTCACATATGTAAATATCAATTTTTAATCATCACTACTGATTCTGTTAGATTTTGTTGTATTGTGACAGATTAATATCCTTTGACCTAACCCATTCCACTGCAAATCTAGCTGTTTGATCTGGCTTATTGTGCGACTGGAAGGCTAACAGTCTCAAGTTTTTTGAATGATGCTGCTATTGCCATGATTCATGGTAGAGAAGGGGTGTTTAGGATGATATGTGTTAGTTTTTCCACATAAATTCACTAGAAATGTTAACCAGAGCACCTTCTTGCAACAAAATAAACACAGGAGTTTTTATAGCTTTCTTTTTACCACTTCCACAAAGCGCATCTTTATAGAGTTCACAGCAACTAGTCATCCTGTTAAGAGATTTCTACCACTAGAGTTACCTCTTGGCTGCTTCTCTGATTAAATCCTCTTTGTGTCCAGTCTTCCAGGTAGACAGATGGCTATGTTAGTCTTCAGTGTTTCCATGCTCTTTCTATTTCAGATGTTTATTTAACAACATCTGTGAAATATGCAATTGTGGAGTATTGTTTTATTTCCTAACTGTAGTTTAATCTTCGTTGTAACTTTATCACCGACTTGTCCACTGTGATTCCATGTCTTCACAATGCCATTTGTTCAGTAATATTCTCTTAAAAACCTATGAGGCCTGGCTGGACTTATACTGAGGTGAAATGACTCACAGATGGACTCTATTTTCTAATTAGCTGATTTCTTAAGGAAATAGATTGGCCAGGATTTTGTTTTGGGGTTTCAGAACACAAATGTATGCGACACTTTGCAGAGTTTTATTTGTAAAAGAAGTTTGAAAATGTGTTATTTTCCTTCCACTTCCCAACTTCAAACTATTTTGAGTTGCTCTATCAAACACAATCTGTATAAAACATGCTGAGGGTACTGTGTATTGGCCCTCTTCAAAGCTGGATTTTATTTCTACTTTAACTTTGAAAACTAAAGAAAGACAGCTTAGGGGCATAGAGAATCATACATTTTATGTGACGCAAACTGTGAAGCTGTGGCTTTTCTGCCAGATAAAGTGGGATGTTCTTCCCAGGCCAAGTTCCAGTCATGGCCACAATAAGGCTTATAGCCTACATGTATCAGCACCAACACATAGATTGTTCTTTCTCGAACTTCAATTCAGTTATTGTACTATTTTCCCTTTATTCTGTTTCTGTGCTTATTTTGGTATAACCAACAGTTCTTCCTCTCTATATTATCGCTCATACAGATATCCATAGATATTTGATCAATGACACAAGCAGAGCAACTCCTTCATTTTTAAAAGTGAGGGAACAACCTTATTCTGACCATATCATCCACCAAAATGTACCGTGGAAGCAAATATCTCTTCATTATATCATCATCTCAACAGTTCATCATTATTCAGCCATGAAGAGGAAATGTAGATATTTCTGCCTTTGAGATCCACAAAATCAGCATGACTATTCTGTCATAAACGCTAAATAGTCTTAAGGATATTGCCAAGACTTGTAAGAAAAGAAAAGAAATTGATCCCTGAATCATCTGCATTTAAATTACGTTTAATATTCTTCCAAGCCAAAACATCACCATTAGCATCAATTTGCACAAGAGCAATAGAGCAACAATAAAACCCAACTGTCAACTGTACAGGCAAATATTGACATCTCACATCATTCAAAAGAAATATTGCAAAATCATGAGCTGTTAGCTTAGAAATACTGTATTGCGAAATCAATTCAGTTCAGTTTATTTATGTAGTGCCAATTCACAACACATATCAATGCACTTCACAAAAATCTAAATCTATCATACAGACAGATTAAAGGTGAAGTACATACATTCCAGTTGATCCGAGTCATCAAACAATGCAGTCAAGTTTAGTTTATTGTTTTATCTAAGGAAAGCTGACAGATTTCATCAAGTCAATGACTTGCAGTATTCAGTGCCTCAGCACAGTTTAGACAGACTATGTTGTATCCCAGAGGTGACAGGGCTTCATTTGAAAACACATACATAAATCAAAAAATGAAAAAAATACAATAGAAGAAAACCAAATTGAAGAGAACCAAATAAAGGTGATGTAATCATTCCCTTCTAATTGGAATATGTCAGGGATGCATTGGACAAGTTTCTAGTAAGCAGCATTTAAAGTGCTTAACTCTACGATGGAGAATGCAGGGGCTCTGTATTAGCTTGTTGACATGCGACTCAGAATGCAGGGGGCAAACGTTAAAAAAATTTTCCTTACATGTTTGACTAACAAACAATTTGAGGTTAATTGCATGGATGCTCAGCTATGATTAAATGACAGAGTCAAATTGCTGCCGGCATTAATGGTGGATCAAAAAAAAGGGTTGTAATTACTCATGCTATTTCTTTTGATGAAGGGGGGGATTAAGCTTGTGTATGAATTTGGGAGCATTTATGTATGCTTGTGGTGTTGAACTTATTTATGCATGCTAGCTTATATCATTTCACATCACGGATCTGATGGAATGCAAAGTTTGAATTTTAAGTATGAACTGTTTATGTATGCATGTTTGACCACACATCCATGCATTACTCTTCAGTGTGAAAGTAAATTTTTCTCTCTCCCAGAGGAATCACATCTTTTTCTCTCTTTTCAGCTCGGTGATACAAACAGGCTTGTGATGCAGCAGTGAGAGGCCTTGAATGCTAAACACGTCATAGGAGAGGAAAGCAAAGGGGGTGGAGAAGTAGGGGGAGGGTAGACAAAAAGAGAAGTGAGAATGGAGGATAGTAAAAAAGAATGGATACAGTACAGCCAAAAATGACAAATGAGAGCCTGGAAACAGACTGCTGGACTTCTAAAGGAGCAAGAAGCGAAGCTGTGAGATTCAGTGGGAAAAAGAGTAATATTAGGAACAGTAGGAGAGAGAAATCGCCTAATCAATAACTGGAGATCAGCAGGCCCTTGGGACCACTGTCTATTTCCATTGATTCAGAGAAAAAGATTTATTTTCCTTTTATGAAAGGACAAGGAAGCTGACCTCCTACCTCCTGTATTCTGTTTCGGACATGTTCTCTCATGAATCCATCTCCCTGCAATTACCCAAAGTGTTTTTTTTGTTGTTGTTGTTGTTATTGTTTTGCATTTTCTTAAATCAAAGGCCACAGAGAGTTCCCATTTTTTAAGTTGCTCCATCTTAAAGTTGCTTTAATGCTTCATCAAACATCACGTTGAAGGATGCAGGAAACTCCTCTACGGGCTGCTGTGTTCAATGCAGAGTTTAACTGTTGCATAACAATGATTTTCATCTCACTCTGCACCACCAGGCACAGATGAATGGAGGCATTTGCTCATTTCTGATTCATCTTTATTCATCTAATTTTTTCGGTAGTTTGCTTAACACCATTTCAGCAGGCAAGTATGTTCATATACTTTACAGATGTAACCCAGAGTGCACTGACTTGATACAATGTAGGACGTTCACGTTTTGAATTTAATTGTTGAAATATATTAAAATTTTTATGCTATTCTAAGTTGTTCAGATACATCTGGATACAGTCAATTTAGAAACATTCTGTAAATGACAGCCAGCATGAGAGCTGGACTACCCTCTGTTGAAGAAACAACAGCCATCAGAATTTCATTTGTTTCAGGTGTGATGAACCAGAAACCAACTAAGGCATGCATTACAGTTGCTCTTCAGGACTGAAATTCAACACCATTGTTAAATTTATCTTTTTTTTTTTTTTTTTTGGAGGGGGGGAGAGGGGGTGTTTTTTTGGCAATCGAAAGAAAAATAGATCTTGAAAATATAAAGGTGAACACCTTCCTCAATCTCTGTTCTGTGTTTTGCAAGTCAAGTCAGTCAAGTTTATTTGTACAACACATTTCAGCAGCAAGGCAGTTCAAAGTGCTTTACATTTTAAAAACATCAATCAAGTATGCATCAAAATCATCGAGCAAGTATACAGCTACACGATCAAAATCATCATACATCAAAATCATAAAGATCATCAACCAAATATCAAAATCAGTAAATGGCTTCCATCATTCCATCTATTGCCATTTGTTTATCTGAAATCAGGTCACAGAGGGTAACCAGTAGGTAACCAGTTCATTTTTGCCAATCCTAAGGTCTTCCCAGGCCATAAGGTATATTCAGTTCAGGGTCTGCCAAGGGGGATCCTCCCATTGGGAACTGGATCACATGCTCGAAACACCTCAGCTAATCCCTTTGATGTAGAGGAGCACCAAATCTACTTCAAATTCCTCCCCAATTATAGAGCTCCTACCCTTTCTCTAAGGGTCAACCAACCCACGCAACCAGAAGGTTCATAACAGCTGCTTCTGTCAAGGATCTCGATCTTTTGGTCATTGACCAAATTGCACAACCATATGTAATTGTCTGAATGAAGATAGATGAGTAAATCCAGAGCACATCTGTTTGGCTGAATTCTTGCTCCACTATGACAGACTATTGACCCTTTGCACGAGATGTCACGCTCTTCAGAAAGCGGCCCACTCCGCCATGATGGGTGTCAAAACAACCTAAACTTTTTCTAAACTAAACTTTTAATTTCTAAAGACTCTCTGCTTATCTGCCCCATTTAGCTGCTAGATTCCATGATGTGGACCAAATAAACTCTTACTTGTGCCAAAACATGGTAAATGGCCTGTACTTGTATAGCGCTTTATCAAGTCCAGAGGACCCCAAAGTGCTTCACACTATATTCAGTCATTCACCCATTCACACACACATTCACAACCTGATGGTAGCAAGCTTTGATTGGTTCTTTGGTCATGGTTGATACGATCCTGGCAGACATATTGGTCCCGGTCAAGTGCAGTCATCAGACCTAAACTCAGGAAACTTTTGTACAAACCTGAGAGCATGGAATACATTAATAAGTTATGGGATTTGATTCTCAATAGTGTTTGATATTGATTGTTTGAGTTATGAAAATTGTGGTCTTTTAATTTGGCTGATAGGTGCAGTCGTAAAGATCACTAACCCAAAAGACCCTGCAAATGCATGCCTGTTCTACTTTTTATGGCAGTACAGCTTGGTGCAAAATTTCCCCCACTTACAGGAAGACTAGACCGATCTGTTAGCTTTCAGTGTTCTCTGAAGCAACCTTGAGATTTATTTTACCAGCCGTGATATTTTTGACAAAAACAGCACATTTTCAGCCAACAGCACCAATGTGGTTCAAATCCCAGTGTAATTTAAAGTAAACAAGCAACACACATTCCCTTCCCAAATAACAAATGAAGTCCAGCCAGGAACAGAAAGTTGATGGGCTTGGCAACAGCCAGATATTTGTTTTGCCTTTCAAGAAATTTTCAGTGAGACTTATATGGGAATAGTGGTCTGTAAAATAAATGCTTTTCATTTTTGTTATAGTAAATCTTCTAATTCTAACAGTTTAAATGGCTGTGTCAACTTGGTGACAGTTGATGATATTTTATCTCTGAAGCCAATTATCTGTGTCTCCACATTGACATGACATTAGGTCATTAGACCAGGCAGGAGCTGAGCTTCCTCCCCTATTATAGTCAGATGGCATTTATCATCGTTGCCTTCTCATTTGCACTTACTTGACCCTTCCCTCCAGTAATAAAGAGGTAGGTTGGCTTGCTTAGATTGATTTACTCTGAATATTATTTAATATCATTATATTTTGTTTATTTTTTTGTGCAGGTTCTGATGCATTACTGTTATGCAAGGATAGTTTAAGTCTAAAAACATTGTGTTAACTTGCTATATCCATTCCAAGACCAGTTTTGATGTGTGTTTGGGATCTTTGACTTGTTGGAATTCCCAATTTTATTTTAGTTTCAACCATCTAACCCAAACAGTCCTCCTTAGATGGAAGAAAACTGGTTAGGATGATGAACTAGGATGGTCAAGGAACCACCGGCTAATGGTTCCCATTAGATGGAAATTCTTGGAACACCAATGCCACTGTTCCCACTAAAGCCAGTTTTACATCAACTTAAAGTGAAACATTGCTGACCAACAAAGAGATGACAAGATCGAGAGCCTTAAGTTCCCTTCAGTTAAAATTTGTAGCTGCCCACTTGAACGAGACTAATGGCTTCTTGAATGAAGGTTTCTATTTAGAAGAGACAGAATTTGAACTGTTTGGCTACAATGACAGGTAGTATGTTTGGAAGTGTGAAAGTGAGGCTTTAAGATATGAGAAAACGTGACCAACTTTGAAACAGGACATAGGGAACATTATGATGTCAAGCTGTTATACTGTCAGTGGCACCTGTTCTCTGCCCAAAGTGGATGAAACAATTGAGGAAGTGGACTACTTTTTAATCATCTTAAATCAAGCTGGATGGTTGAAACTTTACCAAAGTTGAGTGTTTGAACAGCTAAGTGATCCCAAATACACAACAAAACATATTTTAGAATGAGCAAAGCAGACTTAACAATCTTACCTGACCTACCTTGTCCTGATCTGAAGGGCTTTAATTTTGTTTTGTAAGCTTAGTTTTGAGTTCTGTCATTTTGAATGTATTTTGCTTTTTGGCACATTATATTATTCATCCGTTTTTGTCTAGTCCTTATTTCATTCACCCCTGTATTTTCCTGTTCTCATTCAGTTATTTTCTTCTGTGTTTGATTGTAGTCTTTACATAGACTGTGTCAAAGCCATTCTCCCTCTGTGCCTCAGTTCATGATCCCCCATGGCTCAGTGCTGCTCATTCAGTTAAATAAATTCACCTGTTCATTGTTCTCCCAGTTTATATACTCTGCCTTTTATTCAGTCGCTACTGGATTTTGCTATTGGTTTCTCTTCCTTTGTGTTCAGTCCCTGTCCTGTTTTATGTTTTGGCTCAGGGTTGAGATTCCTGCTTTTGTTTCATGTTTATATCTGTTTTGGATTTTTTTATTTTAATAAATCTTCACATTTTTCATGATTCTTCCTGTCTCATGCATGTGTTTGGATCCTTCACAAACACAATATGACAAAACTATATTGACTATTTTTGGACTACACCTCAAAGCCATGATGTTGGCAGGAAGCTAACCAGTTTAAATGAAGTCAACAAATTCTGGAAGGAACCAACCAGAGTTATACCATAAGCTTGTCAATGGTTAAAAAAATTGTCAGGGAGCAACAATTAACCAGATCTTAGTGGGAATATATACATAGTTTTGAGTTTCTGGTTCAATATTTAGATCCTGTGTGGATTAGAGATGGTCATATTTGCAAACTTTGGGTCTGAATCTCTGTTTTTGAAATTATAAAATAATTAGCAAAAAATGTTGTTCAAGCAAATCATAAAAAAGCATAATTAATGTTAAATTTGAGGGCATGATGAGTGGATGTAAACTTTTGACAAAAAATCCAATAGCGCATACATTTTTCATATTCTTTCCTCACCTGTTCTCTTCATCCTCTTCTCAGCTGTTTTAAATGTGTCCTAAAGCTGCAAATGCTCAGCCAGATTACTGAGTTCAGCTCCAATGCACTAAGTATTCCAAGCCTGTCCTGCTTTATCTGCCGCCCTTTGCTTTTGGTGTGAAAATCAAAGTTGAAATGACTCTGAGTTCTATCCTCCTTTCTCTCCCTCATCTCTGAAAGTAGGCGCCTGCTAAAAGTAGGGTGAAGCAGCAGGGCCTCCTTTGCAATTCAACTTGTTTGGTCCCTTCATTGGCCTCCCTACCGCACCATCGTGTTTTTACTCATGCTGTTCCAAGCTGCTTTTATACTCGTTCTTCCATCTTGCATCCCATGTCACATGGAAGGTTATGAATTAAGTTAAGAGAAAACATTGCCCAAGGTCACAATAAAAGGATTGCACGGAAGACGTACAACAAAAGAAAAAAACAAACAGATCTTGTTGACTTGAGTGGATAAGCTGCTTGATAATGGCTAAAGCAACGTATCAAACTCACATTGAGCAGCTGTTAATGTAACAGCCTGTCGGTTCTGCAAATCTTGCTGCAAAGAAAATTTTTTTTGATTGGATGTTTTCTTTCTTGAGTTTAAGCTTTGCATCTGTTCATCGACAGCTGTTGTTCAGTTTAGCCTAAATTTGGTTTTCACAAGCTTGTACTGTCTGTATGCTGGACGGTGGCCTTTGAGGACTGAGTTCAGACACCACAGATTGAAACAAATCTTATAAATATTAGGATTTTACAATAACTTTCATTTATTTTAGTCATTTAATCCAAAATAAATCTTACAACGTATAAACATGTTAAACAGCAAGAGATGCTTTATTTTTCTTAATTTTAATAATCAAATAACCTGATATCCCAGGCTAGCGAGAGCTAGTTATTTTTCATCTCACTTAGTTAAATAAAGGTTAATTAAAAAAATTATGTATAACCTGCCTCTCACCCAATGACTGCTGGAGGTAGGCACCAGCCTCCCAGCGTCCTGCAAGTACAAGTGAATATAGCCAATGGATAGAGGGATGGATAACATAAAGATAAAATAAATAATAATAAATAACGTCTAAACTTATCTCTCTCTCCAGCTTCTTCCTCTTCACATTTTTGGGAAGCAGTTTATCGTAACATCCATGAAAAAGAGAGAAATGGGAGAGGGGAGTTGGGCTATTTCCTAATTATTCTGTAGTGCTTGCAAGTTGCACCATCTGTCGAGCTTCTGCCACTCCTTCAATTAAGATTCTTAGATCGGCCAGATTTGAGTTTTACTGCTCAGCTAGTGTTTGCTCAGATGAAATCCGCTGCAAAAGCACCAGCTTTCATAAGTTATAATTACAGTGACACAGTGTTCTGCACTCAGCAGTGGGATATTGCTCGCGTACTCTGTATATTTCTCTCTAATTATTGTTATTGGTTGTGTGGAAATAGTGGTTTTCACCCCCTGCCGTACCCGCTACTGCAATGTTCAGGGCTGTAAATTTGGCATAGCAGTTACAAGTCCTCCCACAGAGTGTCCATAATTTTGCATTTACTCAAACAATATAAGCTACTTATTTTTAATGCTCCACACACTGACGCAGCAACTCACACAGATTTGAAGTGTTTCATGGATTTGGAATACTATTTTAGAAAGCTATCAATAGGTTGGATTGGTTGTTGTAAAAAGCTTCCCATCATGCTGTGATGCAGAATAATCAGTGATAGCAATCTGGTTGATGTCCTAGATGTTCTGCTGTGGATGTGGTAGTGGTGCTGAAGAGGAGCATATTGAAAAAAGTGAACACATAATTTCATCATGAAAATGAAAACTGAACTATTTTCAGAAACATATTAGTCTATTTTTATAAACAATGTAAATTTGGACTAACAGTGACATGAGTCTGCATTGTCAGATGTCCCATCTTAAAGAAGATTTTACTGTGCTCTTGAAGAGTAAGTAAAGACTGTGGCTCAGTTGGTAGAGTAGTTGTTCTGCAATCAAAAGGTTGTAGGTTTGATTCCAGTGTTCTTGTGGGCAAGGCACTTGATCCTAAAAAGAGGAGAAGGAGGAAAGAACCAAAAATGAAGAAGAAATTGATTTCTCTCCAGAATATCAGCGCAATTTGTCCATACTGCCCTCTCTGGGAAAACAGCAGCTCTCTCTACTTCTATGAAACAGGCTTTGCTGTTTTTTCTCCTGTTTGTTTATTTTCCTCTCCTTATGATCTGTTCATTGTTTTTCTTATCTGTTGTGCATTTGTCTCCACTCTCTGACTGAGATTATCATTGTGATGCCTGCACACACAATGCGATGTGGATACAAAAATCTGGGTTTCAGGTGGGCTTTCACAAAGCCCCTTACCGAGCCCTAGTAGGTGTTTACGATGACAATGATCATGTTGCACAGGCTTTAGGGTCGGGCGGACCCTAAAGGCGACTCAATGGTATGAATTAGGTTTAAAGATTCTCCTAAAGCAGTTAGTTACGATTTCCTCTCAGCCCTTAACTTCTTAAGCTTTTGTTTACAATTTAATTGAAACAGTTTGCACAAAGTGAGACAGGTGTAAAAAAAACATTAAAAAATGTCAATACTATTGAGTTTTCTAGCTCCAAAATGATTGTAGGAATGTGCAAATAAGGCTTTCTTTTACTTTTATCTTTCCTGGGAAAATCCAAGCCTTAAATAGGAGGGTCAAAACCCCCCTCTACCCATTTTTAATTAACACCAAGGGTTAATTTATTGTCTTGTAGGCATTTGTTCTCTGTTTAGCACTTGTGTAATTACATCAGTTTGAAAGAAATAGTGACGCTTGTCTTTTAGATAATATACATTCTGAATGCATAATGATAAACTGCCAAAGGGGTGTATTTGACAACTGTTATATCATGTAGGTTTGGTTTGGATACGTTCATATATTTTGGTTTCTGTAGAGAAAAGATGTCAGATTTCAGTACCTCCTGTGATCTAAGTCTTAATCATTGTTAACACTTTTGCATGTAAAGGATGAAAGAAGTTCCGTGCTACTTCTGTACAGTAGCGCTCAACAACTGAAATGTTATTTTATTTTCCTCAACTCTATTGACCTATAATCTACTGTATGACATGCTTCAATGAGCTGTTTCAGATATTAATGTGAAACATTTGTAAGATTTTCCAAGAGAGTCTGTTGTTGGGAATGAGAGCGTGATTCAAACTGATTGCACCCTCTCTTTGTATTTAATAAGAAGGATATTGATATTGATCCAACAACAGTTGCTTGTTAAAAAATGGCTGTTTAGAGGATTATGCCTGGTATGAAATCCTGCTAAGAATAAAGTTAAAAGAGAAGAAAAAATATTTACTTTGATTCCCTGCCTGGTGTGATGACAGCTCACTCAAATGAGCTAATGAGCTTCTTCGGTGCCAGTGGAAGTGCATGTGCTTCTCTGAGTCTAATTATGATCCTAATGCATTCATTAAGAGCAACTGTTTTGCTTCAAGGCGAGAAAAGCAAACTGTAAGTTTAAAATGTGAGGATTGATGGTTTGCAGGTTAATAGATTTGTCTTGCTGACTGTTCACTACTGACAAAAAATATTTTTTGAATTTTTTATAGAAATATTTACATATTATCTACATCTTAAAAAACTTCAGGTAGAGGTACATATCAGTAAATTAGAAAAACATAAAAAATCATTGCTTGACAGCTGTCAGTTCAGCAGTCTTCCACATGACTCTCTAACACTTCTTCATTAAAGTTAATGGTTGGGTTTTCATTAGCTTTAAGCCACAATCATTAAAATGATCAAAAATAAATACTTGAAATAGCTAGAGGGATCAACTTCTACACTAATATGTGTGTAATTATCTATAAAAAAAATTCTGAGATGCAGTCTTTTGGTCGTAATAGTCATTAAAAACCAGAAAACAGATCCATGCCTCGTTTTCTTCGCAGGAAACTGTGCAGCCATGCAGCTTTATAAAGCAGAGGCCATTGCTACATAGAGCAAATACAGTACATGTAATAACACTGTGCTGTGACGGAAGATATATAGAGGAATCTGTGTGTATTCATAGTCACCTCCTTAATTTCTTGGAGTGTTGATGTGACCTTTTTTTCAGTCTTCTTTTCCCACAGTCTTTCACAGACATCCAGTTATCACTTTTGGAGCCACAGAAAATACATGTTTTGTAGCTTTGCTCCACTGCAGTAATAATAGGTGTTTTCTTGCTTTATTTTTATTGGTTATTTTAGTATGCCATGGTATATTTTCAGTGGAGTGGCATTATTGTAATCAAGTCAGAATAACTGAAGAGAGGCGTAAAATAGAGTTATAACTCTAGTAAAGTGTCGGTTATATTCTGTTATTACAGAGCAAGGGGGTCAACTGCTACAGTAGTTATCCTGTTCTGCTTGTATTTAATCTGCGGTTTATTGTCCATGTCCCTAATTGAGTCACCTTGTTTTTCTGCTCCAAATTAGCTGTTAAATATTCTCAATCCGAATCCAGTAATACCGGCACTAAAAAGGCTGGAATGCTTCTCTAACACTGACCTGGCGCAGTGTGTGAAGGAAGAGCGGA
This sequence comes from Anableps anableps, assembly GCA_014839685.1. NCBI lineage: Eukaryota > Metazoa > Chordata > Actinopteri > Cyprinodontiformes > Anablepidae > Anableps > Anableps anableps. Next base: position 5,570,915 of record CM026076.1, on the reverse strand, counting down.
CTGCATTATTTACAGTAAAAAGATTCAGATTTTTCTGCACAGGCCTGGAATCTTAATGCCTCATCAGGCATGGGGTTTGTTTATTTCGGCAGGAGTGTTGAGAGGGCAAGGAGGACCATGGAGGAAGTTCTTCATGACAGTTCTTGTGACACTGTGCACGTTCTCATGCATCCTAGTTAACCCAAAAAATGAAGGTGTTTATATCCTACCTTTCTAGATCCAAAGCCAATCTTATTTCTTCTCAGGAGTAATGTGTTGTTATTTCGATTGTTATACGCAGTGATATATTATGAATGCACAGCGCAGAAAGGAAAAGTAGGAAGAGAGTACTCCATTTCTCAACTTTTGGGTTTTACTTGTAAAAACACAATGGAAATGATGTGAACTTTAACAGGTTCTGAGGGATATTTAAATCTAACTTAAAGTGTACAAAAATGTGCAACAGATTCCACAGCATCCTTGTTTTTTTTAGGTTTGTTTTTCAATGATGCCTTAAAGCACAGATTTTCTGTAGGACTTTTTCAGTCTCTCACATTGCTGTGTTTTCCCATTCTTCTTCACAATGTTGCTTCCGTTCATTAAGGTTTACAGATATTCGGTTCCTTTTGTTCATTCACAGCATTTCAATCCAGTTGAGGTTTGGACTTTGACTGGGCCTTGCCCAACACATTTATTCTTTTCAGTTTAGGCCAATTCCTTTTACATTTACTCTTGTGTTTGGGATCATTGTCCTGTTGATGACTCAGTTTGGGTCAAACTTTGGGATATAGTTAAGTTCTTGGTTCACTCAATTACTTCCAAGTGGTTCGCTCTTCAAAACAAGCGCACATCATCAACCCTCCCAACTTAGTGCTTGACATTTAGAATAAGTTTTTTTTTTGCTGATATTAGAGGTTTGGTTTTACCCAGAATTATTGTGCAGTACAGCTAAACATCTGGTGTGTTTTCTTAGAATTTGAAAGTCGGATATTGCGGGTTCCCAGACTGAAGTGCAACAACAATCTCCCTTTGATACGAGAGGTTTGGTTTTAACCCAGATTTGTTGCTGTGCAGTGCAGCTAAACATCTGGTGTGTTCTCTTGGAACTTGAAAGTCAGATATTCTGGGTTCCCAGACTGAAATGCAACAAAAATCTCCCTCTGAATTCCAAATTTGAAAGTTGGATTTCTTTAACCAACCTTGTTTATTAATGTCCGATACTGTATGTCTGCCTAGCATATCAAACCTAAAAGTAGCAGGCATAGACTGTTTATTAACAGTTCTTGGTTCTTTAATTTGTATCTCATGAAATCCATTGCCATGCATGGTAACATACAACCAAAACTTGTGAACATGTTCCTTAAGCGTTTGAATTCATAAAATGAGTAGAAATACATTGTTATTGGCTTGTATTGCTACTTCAGCACCACAGCAAGTCTCAAATTAACTGCCCTACTGCTTGTAACTATATAGTGACATTATTCTCAAAGCTTCTGTTCCTGAGATAAATTGACAGACGGTGTAGACCACCTGGGTACAGCCCTCCAGCTTCAGTATACGTCATGCTCTAACCATATAGGTGATGAAACGGTCACGGAGAGAGTGCCATACCTTTCTGCAGACTATCTTCTCCATGGACAACGAATTTGCAATTTTTATCCAGGAGTTTTAGGCCATTTGACTATCTTTGTTGGTATTTTGTGAAGACTTGCACAAATATACGTAATTCCTCACCGTGTGTTGTAAATCCTCCTTTAAAAAAAATTCACGTCCCCTGCGGATACAAAAACCGGATAGAGGAAGCGGACTAGTTTAAGCAAAATATCAGCATTGCTGTCTGAGCACAAGACACACCCACAAACCTCTGACCAATCACACAACACTTCGCAGAAAATTCTGTGCAAAATAGTTTGACCTGTTCCTGTTGTCGAGAAGGGGAAGAGGACGCCTCTCTGCGAACAAGATGATGCAATTTTTGTCATGTGACTACATCAATGAGAGCCAATTTCAATGCTTCGGATGAAGAATAGGAAAGCCTTTAGTCATGCTACCTTATTCTTTTGGTAGAGTCTTTTGGTGGAGTTTTCTCCAGGCAACCCATCTAAATAACTCATATTTGTCCAGTGTTTACATAATTGTATTTTAAAATCTAACATACTAACTAAAGCCTGCTAAGTGTGAGGTTGGGCTGTTGGGTTATTTGCAACTTCTCGGAGCATTGCACGGCCTGACAGTTAGTTTGCCCGGACGTTCACCCCTGAGAGGATTCTCAGGTGTTGATGATTGTGAATAATTTTTCTCACTTGTTGAAAAATAGACTTGAAATAGTTTGGAAATGGCCTTCCAAACTATTTCTTCTCCAGGTTGATGTGCAGCAGCAATTGCTCCTGTATGGTCAATGCTGATGTCTTTCCAACTTGGCATTGTGTTAATATGCATCAAAATGTTCCAGAGCAGCAAACGGAGAAAAAAACATTTTATAGAGGTGTCAACAGTCACTGAGTTTTTAACTGGTTGTTGAATACTCAAGTGCTTTCGATTAGCAGCACCTGGGTGCACCTCTTAAATAATAAGGAAGCAAAAAGGATGTTGTTAGTTTTTAACACAGCTTTTCTTCCAACTATGACTGAAGGTAGCATATTGTTAGCGGTTGACTGGTGATACTAATCGTGTTGACTAATTAAGTCATGTCTGATTAAAGCATTGAGTTACATTCTGCTCGGTGACATAAGTAAATTTGTATTATTACAGTACATTATTATTCTATTATTCATGTTCATTGAGAGAAATTATATAATTGCAGAGTGCAAAATATCTGCTAACAATCCAAGTCACATTTAATGTCAAGCTACAGGCTACCCTGATTGCCTCATTTCCCTCTACTAATTAAAACAAGAATCTCAGCTCTGTAATTACAAATTACAGCGAATATGCTGGAATTTGTCTAGAAGACAAAGAAGCAGAAACATTTCACCCACAAAGTAGAGGTCAAAAACTGGTTCTTGCTTCCAAGTGAACAACGTACGAATTCAGGTAATTTTCCCAGCATCTGTCTGACTGTTCTGTCTCATGTTACAGGAGTTGTCTAATTATCCTTCCTGCTCTGAATTTGTTCTTTCTCCTCATCCGTCTCTCCTGTGCACAGCAAAGTCTCCAACCTTTCCCCCTGTGGCGTAATCCAGTGCAGTGCAGCTCTGTGTTCTTCTGAAGAGCATAAGCAACTCTGGGCCCCACTATTCCATGCTGGCACTCTCAGTCCTTTCCTCTGCACATCACCCAACACAAATTCTAAGATCAGGGATCATCTGCATGTATTTCCAGGAAGCTCATCTCGTTAGCTGCCTTCCTTTGCATTCACATTGCCTCTGGCTATGTTGTTTCACTTTTCTCTGTTGACATGTATGTGATTTAGTCAGCTTGTTACAATGAATCCTGAGCTGTTTCACTGAATTAGACGTATAGTGGAAATGGAGTGGCTGCATAGCTGGTAATTGGGGAACTGAGTAGATTCAATTCTCACGAACAAACCAGTGTGCCTATTAAAAGAGAAAGAAGCTGTCATATTATTTGAAGGTAATGAAAATCTTGGAGTCATGCCCAAATACGTACAGCAAAAGATTTCATACCACTTGAACTTCTTTGCACTTTGTTACATTACAATCATAATCTTCTCTGTACTTTATTGGGATATTATGTGATAGACCAGCATAAAGAACTGCATAATTATCAACTGAAAGAAAAAGGATGCATAGCTTTAAAAAATGTTTAATTGAAAATCTGAGAAGTGTTGCATTAGAAAACAAACAGCGTCATGAAAACCAAGAAAGCAGACAGGTAGAAAGTTGAGGGGAAAGCAGGGAAAAGGTTATACAGCAATTATACCAGGCTTTGACCATCTGATAGAGCACTGCTTAATCCATCATCTGAAAAGTAAATGAGTATGGCACAGCTGCAAACCTAGCAAGATTTGGCCCCTCTCCTAAACTGATGGACCAAGCAAGAAAGGTATCTTTCAGAAAAACAGCCAAGAAGCCTTTAAATAAGCTGGAAGAGCCACAGCAATATGCAGGTCATATGGGAGAATCTGTTAACAGGACAACTATTTGACGTACACTCCACAAAGATGGCTCTCATAAAAGAAAGGCAGGAAGAGAACCAATATTTGAAAGAAAGCCATCAGAATTCATGTTTGCAGTTTATTAAAAGCCATGTAGGGGACACAGCAGACACATGAATGAATGAGCCATGGTGAGATGTGATCAAAATTGTGTTTTTGGCATACATTCAAAATCCTATGAGTGGTGCTAGCATTATGGTGGCAAAGTCCAGATGTAAATCCTGTTTGAAAGTTATGTTCACAAATATTCTCCATTCAATGAGTTTGAACTATTTTATAAAGAAAGATAGGCAAAAATTTCAGTGTTCAGAGCTGGTAGAGACTACCCCTAAAGACTTGTGGCTGTAATTTCAGCAAAAGGTGAATGAATCATTGACTCAGAAAGACTTGAAAAAGGCAAACCCCACTTTTCACATTTCTTTGTAAACAAATTGTGAAAAAACATGGATCATTTTATTTTATTGTCACAACTATGCACTTTTTTGTGTTGGGGTGTCCCATAAAGCCCCAATAAAATGCATTAAAGTATGTGGTTGGATCATGATGACAAAATGTAAAAAGAAGGCTGAGGGATAGAAACAGTTCTTGTGAAAATACTTTCAACATAGCGACAGTTTTAATTGCATGCCATCTTATAGAGCACATTTTGTTATAGCATTATTCATTGAAGAGCAGAGTCTGAGTAGATTTCATGTCATTTTAATGAATAATGTAAGCTCCAAAAGACTGCTTTGGTTGTAAGATTTTTTTTAACAGGTTATAAAAGCAAATTTGCCTTTAGCAAGGACAGCTATGGTGCAAAATTCTGCGTAATTAGCACAACATACCCTCAAGTCATAACAACCTGTTTTTTTAAAGAATATCCCATAAGAATTTTACTTTTGGCCCTAAAATGTCCTATGAGCAGCATTTTTACTGTTATTTAATATGGACAGGTACCAATTTGAACTGCATTTACATACATAACCTACCAGGATATTGAGCAATAATCTTCCTATTGTAACATCTATTGTTAAATAATATTATTTGCCCTGGTGAGCTCTTAGCCTTAAGGCTTTACTGTAGGCTATTCATTTTTTCCAAGCTTCCTGCTGTTGAAGTATCTAGTTAGGGACTGACTTTCCTCTGTGTGTTGGGGTATTACGTTTTATTTTTCATGTTCAGGATCTGGCAACTTTTGGTTTGACTGTCTGATCAGGGACGTGAAGCTATATAAAACAATTAAATTTATGGGTTATTTTATTGCCAAATAATGTCAACACTTAAACAGGTTCGACTAATGTTTTAATTTGGAAATATCTGTAGTTTATATGAAAAATGAAACAATTTTGACAAGTATTTGTTTTTCCTTAGGAGCAGCCTTTCTCTTTAAATGTCCCATCCCATCCCTATCTGTCCCTCGGTTCTTTTGAAACCATCTTTCTTGCTGCTTCTTCCTGCTCTGGAAAAGCATCCCCACCAGCGTTGTGTGGTCAGGGGAGGGCTATCTTGACATGTAAAATGGGTACTAACGATGGTAAAATCAGTTTGTTCACTTGACTGAATTATAAATTTGTTTTCTGTAGGATTTCAACATTTCTAGGGTCAAAATTGCAGAGGTTTGCACATTGCCTGTTCAAATATATGAAAAAAGTGCAAGGTGAGGCAGTGATGAGCTGTGCCTCACTGCTGATGTCAGTGTCACACACACTGATTGAAGCAGACAGTTGCCCATTGCTGTCTGTTTCAATATCAATATTAGCAGTTTACATGGTGTTTACACATGTACTACATGTGCTGACATTCCATATTCTGTCTAATATATTTGATGAATCTGTGTGACATATTTAGTCTTTCGAATCAGTCATAAATGTGCAGTGAAAATGGAAATAGTATAGTTTTGCACTGATAGGAGGTAGTGCTTAGTCCCATAAGTGCAATAGGCAACAGATGTCCTTCTACATATTGAAAAGACTGAAAACAATTGGAAAAATACAAAAAATAGAGTCAAAATAGAACCGATCTAGGATGACTCTTCTCCTTAGCGATCATCTCCATTGGCGCAGGCAGACTTTTAAAAATGAAGGCAAAAAATGATGATTTTTACAACAGAATGACAGAAATATTCATGGAGAAAGATAAGCACATGGACTTTATATACAAATAAAAGTAAGATCATACACGAGTTTCGATTTTAATAATAAAAAAGAGCAATCAGCCAAAAAAGATAAAATTTAAAAAACTCAAATATATCCTTTTATTAAATGTGCTTTTATTTTTCATGCTTTTGTATTGTCGAATGGTATGGAATGTATCATTGTACAATTAAAAGTTCTTAAAACAACAAAATATTCCAATTAAGGTCAAAATTGAAATACAAGCTTCTGTTTTGGATTTGATATATTTATACACCTGACCCCAGAGGAGTTAGTACCTCACCAGTCATGAACCTGACAGCATGTCACTGATACGCAAAACACGATCCTGACACTTTGTTTAATTGTGGTGATGGTATATCAACAAATCCATTCATTTCACAGTTTTACATCTACTTTACATATGTCTGTTATATAAAATCACAAAATGCGGTTGTATTGAAAATGAAAATATGGCTTAGATCAGTCTAGTGCGATTCAGCCACAACAAAGGACAGTGTGTTGTTGAAAAGGAAGTTATTGCAAGAGAATGCTTGTAGCATGTTGACTGTATAAAATGTTTAGCTGAATGTATTTAGGATATTATACTATTATGACAAGATGATTCATGTTTTCCTCCTCACTTGTCAGAGGTTTAATGTTCTTACTTATAGAGCTTCAACCTTAGAGCTTCACTGCTATTATTCTTAGTGAAATATGTCATTAATTGTTTCCATGTTCAGGGTGATGACTTTCCATAACTCCATTCTAGCTAAAATTGACACCACAGTTTGAATTAAAGGAGGAAGCATTATATTCCCAAATGAGTTTTAATCATTTTCGAGCTTTGACGTGTAGTTACATAGCAGGGTGTCCATTCTCAATGAAAATCTTGTTGTGACAGTAGATGTCTGCTATGGCAAAGCTTTTGAAAGTAGACAGCTGTTTTTTCTGCTGCACTCACAAGTTTAGTAGGAGGGCTGTGGTCATGCCAGCTTTAAATAATTCACGTCATAGACGTGCATAGCGAGGTGTTTGTGACCATACTGCGGTTCTGCTCTTCTCTGAGCTGCTTTAAAAGAGAGGCACCCAGACAGAGAGATGTGTTTCTGTCCAGGCCACTGGACAGTGGCTGTTCATAATTCATGAGAGTTTGATAAGGAACTAAAAGCCTTCCCTTACTCAGACAAAAAGCTGGTGGCATAGAGGTAGTGAGAACAAAAGAAGATTGGAGAAATTAAATACAGTAAAAAGGTGAGTTTCAGTGTACAGGTGCATCTCAGTGCATTAGAATATAATCAAAAAGTTTAGTCATTTAAGGAATTCAATTTATATGGCAAAATGTATAAATTTAGTGCACACAGGGTGATTTTCAATTTTTCAACTGTTTATTTCTGTTCGCTTAGATGATTTGTCAAGCAGCAAATAAAAACGCAAAGATCAGTTTCTCAAAAAATTAGAAAATTATACAGACCTAATAAAAAAGAGTGTCTGGTAATGTCTTTAGTTGTAAACTATAGTCATTGAAATTAAAGAAAATATAAGCCAAAATACTAATGGATAATATTAAAATGTTTGAATTAAAATCAAATTAACTATTTTAAATGAACACTTTTAATGGTATTGTACTTGATTTAGATGCACCTATGAATGAGGGGGGTATAAGAAAGAGAAGAAAATGGCGATAGATATAAATAAGGCTGTGAAAGGGCATTAAAGTTTCCTTTTGCTTCAGGATGCTATGATTACTATTCCAGCCACAGATCCCAATACTCTGTCTTCCTAAACAAGAGCATACATAAAGCCCCAAGTCATTCATTTGAATTGTTTCAATAAAGATGAACCCCCAATGCCTCTAGACAAAATACATTTAAAAGGAAATATCCATTATATAAAGCTTTTCCAACTGAATTTATATAATATGATTATTGTTGATGGCAGACAAAAAACCCTTCCCCAGTCTCCTGGAAATTGAACAAAGTATAACTTCACAGTTCCCTTAAGCCAGGGGTGTCCAACTCCAGTCCTTAAGCCCTGGTTTCCTCCAGATTTTAGTTGTGTTCTTCTTCCAACACATCTGATTCACATGGCAAAGTTACCTTCCACAACATGTCTTCAAGTTCTCCAAAGGCCTGGTAATGAATCAATTACTTGATTCATGTGTTTTGACATGAATCAAGTGACATCGAAAACATCGAAAACATCTATGACAATGACTTTGGACACCACTGCCTTAAGCCCTCTGTTGTTTTTTTTTTTTTTTTTGTTTGTTTTTTTTGGTATTTCCATACTGTGATATCCCCTGGCTTTTCTTCACTGAAAAAGGCAACCATTTGAGATATTTGCACCTTGCTGCAGCAGCCCAGTTGTCCAAGGACCTGAGTGTTGTCTGAAAAGGCCTTTGAGTAAGACAGCAGTTAATCCTACTGCACTAAACTAGAAGACAGGGTATGTGCCACCTTGTTTCAGAACACTCGTTGACAGAGAGGCAATGCATTGAAAAGAGGGTGATATGAAGGGAAGAAGGTGAGCAGTAGGGGATGAAAGATAAGGGAAATCATCACATGAAAAAGCAAGTAACAGGTGTCTGCTGCTTTTTCAGATAAGACACTTCTTTGCAGTTATACTTTGGAGGACACTGCATAAAAGCTGGGGGATTATGTAAGCAGAGGAGTGTTTCCATGGTATGTTTCTCATCAGGCTAAAGAAAAGACAAGGCAACATACACGTTTTTATGACCATTGTGATTAAACTAAAGGGAGTGTGATCTTGATATTTGAATTTAAATATATTCATTTAATGAAAATTTACATTGAAGAACAATTTTAATCAAACAGTTCATGAAGTTTTTAGTTATGCATAAGCTAATATGAATAATTCACATGCCAGTATATCAGGTATATATACTGTGCAATTTTTGCTCTTATGTTCTATCCAATTCATTTCACTTGTATAGCCCCACTTCACATCACATAAGGGACTTGAGAAGACTGCTGCTAACTCTAGCTTTTTTTTTAAGGAGGGAAAATGTTGGCAAAATTGTCTTTAAAGTTCCTTCAACCAGCAAGGAAATCACTAACAGTGTAATTCAGCAAGCCTTTTAGCTGTTGCTGTTAATGATCAATATTCATTGCACAGTTTTTATGTGAGAAAGTAACAACAAACAGGTCAATGAAATGCTTGTGTACTATTTTAGTTAAACAAAGTAAAGACAAGATGTTTTTTGACTGTTTTTTTTTTTTTTACAAACTAGCAGAGTTAGCAATGCTAACTCTAACACCAGTTTCTTTCTGTGTATTTTTATGATTGTGCATAACTGTACCTTGAATCAGTCTTGTGATGACCTACTAACGTTTTTGAATTTTATAGTCTCCATGGGACATAGTACATAAATACTCAAAAATAACACTAGTTATCCCTCATGTTGTCACTGAAGCTCCTTGTCAGTCCATTGATGTAACTGTCCTACCTGACTTTCAGCAATGTTTGTACAAAGCACAACACAAGCAGCTGTCCTGTATTTTCTAGCTCTCAATTCTAAAATTTCCACTTTGTCCAACATTTTTTTCAAACAGATTGGTCTGAACCCTTAAAAAAACTACTAGATTAATTATTTTGTCTGTTTTGTCTTGTTTGTATGGATTTATGCAGCTCTCTGCACCACCAGCATAGCCAAACACAAATTAGGGATGATACAGGTTTGTAGTAAGCCTCAGTAAAAGAAGGAAAGAAAAAATGTGTAAAAGATTGGCTGGTTTCTAGAGTCAATGTACACCAAAGTTTTGATGAGATGCCAGTGGATGTGCCGGCATGACTGGATATTTTTCTGCCTCTATGGGATTTGAGGGTCAGGTGGCAGAAAGAGGGCTCCAATATATTCCCCTCGATTACAAGGAAGACAAATGTGGGATGCAGGATGTTTGTAAAGCAGCCAACTAATACTGAACCAACCAATGTCAGCCATCTTCCTTAGTTACTCCATAAAAAGCAGAACATCAAATAGGGATAATATTTCCCCACTAAGCACTTGAAAACTACATATAAATTTAATTTATTCTATATTTACAGTGTATCTAAATCAAAAATAACAACAAAACAATGTGATGGTTATCAGTTTTATAACCACAATAATCCATATGTTAGACTTTTTTTACTTGATATAGGAATAGTTGTTGTCATAAAAGTGATTGGATTGTGTTAGTTGTTATGTATAAATATGATATAACTGTAGTAAATTTACCCAAGTTTATCACACAGTGAGAAAGTCATACTTGCCCATGCGTTGATGTTATGAGGGAAATTTTTTATTGAAAAATGATGGTGCTATGTGACATCGAGACCCCTTATTTCCTCATTCCTTAGGACATGTGCTGTCACATCCCATTAAGGTAGATCAGCACTGGGAATAGCAGAGAGCCTGATGGACTGAGATGAATTTAGATGTAGCGATCTTGCCTGGGATAAGCTTTAATAGATTACATTTTATGGTGATGTGGCCTGTCCTGTTTTTTTCACTCTGTGTGCTTATCCTCTGAGCTTCACACACACACAAAGATGTGCACACAAAAACACCAATCCCAAACAAACATGCCTCCGCCCATTCTCATCTAGACTGTCTTTCCATATCACTCTCTCGCTGGCTATAATAATGTCTCTGTTGTCCCCTCATCACAGTGTTATGGCATAGTGTTTGGTTTGTGTTTTCCACCTGTGCCTCACCTCTTATGAGATTTGGAGTCTACCTGAGTGATATATATGTTTACCTTGACATTAAGGATTCAGATGGGCTAATGTTAATGACTCTATAATTCCACAGATTTAATATGCGGTTGTTTTAATTTCCTGTCTTCCTGCTCCATGTTTTATCAGGACATGCCGGAGGTGACTTGGCTGTTAGGAGAGCGGGGTGAAAAAAACAACAAAAACCTCAAATTACATTTTGCACTAGGGATTAAACGGCTCAATGAAAATCAGTTTTACCTGCTGCTGCCCACCTGTTCACTTATCCGAGTGATCACTAACTGTTCTCCAGGACCATTCCATGTTTATTTCTTACCTGTGCCCTGCTATTCTCTACCTTTTTCATAGCTTTGCAGTTAAGTCAGTTGCCTTAAGATGAAAGTGTGTTAACTTCTTAAAGAACACATTTTTATGTAGTTCCTGTGTTTTATTTTGCACTTTATCTGTTGTCTTTAAAATTTGCCATACAGTAGCAGACCATCCGCTTCCATCTCACCCGGTCCTTCTCTGTTACACCAACCCTCAGCATATCCTCTTTTACTAAATCAACAAATCATCTGTTTGGTCTTCTTGTTTTCCTTCTTCCTGGCAATTCCACATCATTCATCATTGTGCCCATACACCACAACCCATTCTTTGGACAAGCCCAAAGTATCTCTGCCATGCATGCTTTATCTGAGCTCTTCCAGATATTCTCATTTCTAATCCTGCAAATCATAGTCACTTCCAGTTAAATGTTTGGTGGAAAACACATGACATGCCTCAAAACATATGCCTCTATTAATTTTAGCTACAGCAACCCACACAGACAAAGTCAGGTCGGCAGAGCTTCTGTTTTCAGTCATTGAAAAAAACTATCCAGTGAACAGTGGTGTCTCTTGCACGGCGGTAAAGGCATGACCTGTGAGTTGATGTTGAGCTTCATTTTTATCAAATGACGTGGTGCCCTGGCTTTCTCAATTTGTTTTCATTTTCAAAATCTTTAGCTTCACCCCTTGTCTGTTAGATTTTTTTCATATTTGAAGGTCCCATGTCAGAAACCAGTTTTACCCACCTCGGTCTACGTATTAACTTCAGATAGGTAGGTAGGTATACCATGGTGATAAAATTTTGGACTTTTGATACCACTAAAATATCTTCTTTGGAGGGGAAGAGATGAATTAAGAAAATGCAATTTGTAAAAAACAAACATTACTGTAGCAAGACAAAAACCAAGGTCAGACTTTGATAACAAAAGGAACTAGCGAAGTAAAAACAACGTGTAAATGAACTGTGGAGAGTGATCACTGGAACAAGAAACAGATGAGACTAATTAGGAGAGTGGAAACAGCTGATTGGAACATACAACAATAAAACTGAGGAAAACATAGTCCTCATGTTCTACCAAGTCACTATCTGATTATCTCATTCATCAGCATTGTGTGTTCCTGTAAACAGAGTGTAAGGACAGTGTCAAGATTCACCTAAACTTGTAAGCAACTCTGCCTTCTGGGCTTAAGAACATCTAACTGGGTTTGGTTTTGTGTAAGTTGATTAAGAATTCATATCGTGGGACGTATGGGTGGCTAGGGCCCTTGTAACAGGGGACACTGCACAAAACAAGCCAGAGTCAGACATGGAGCCAAGCCACTCTTGGAGCACATGAATAATGTAGCAGAGAGAAACACTGCATCCTGTCGTCGCACCCCAGTGGCAAACAGGCAATTAACATATAGTGGAGAGTTGTATCCTTAATACCTGTTTCAGTTGTTGCTGAGAAATCCAAAACGTTTCTGGCAACAGTTCTTGCTGAGCTAGGTTTTCATACAGGTGCAGACAAACCCCAAACTACTCAGTGGTAAAGATGTGTATTATTTCTCTTATCAATCCTCTGCAAACTTTTGAGTTACCCTGTGTTTAAAATCTGTCCTCCAAAAGTATCTTTGTTCTATATTTATCCTAATGCCCTAATTCTTATTCTGTCCATGCCTTCTCATAGATTCCCTTGTTCAGATCTCATTTTAATAAGGGTTTCAAGGCAGCTTTCTCCTCATTGCTAGATCAGGAGTTTTTTTTGGGTATCATCACTACAAGGTTGTGTGGTATCATTGATTTTCTGCTTATTTATTTGAGTCAATTGGGGCATTAGCTTTTTAAACACAAAATTTGAGATAATTTATTCTCTCACATGAAGGTTGAGGTGTTTGTGTAATGCACTGGCCACATATTGTTGGAAATATAGCTCATTGTATATTTATTTCCTAATCTCCTTTTTTGAAAATTGGGATCCCAAAACCACTTGAAGTATTATAGTTTGTCATTTACTCATGTCTTCTCCCATTGATCTCCATCTCAGAGAAAATCCTGATTTATTTTTTCTTAAAATGCCTATTGGTTTAAAGTTATCTGAGGAAGGCCAGCTGAGCACATTGAGTTACTGGCTTAGAGGTGAGGAACAACCTCCTTTTAACAATAACAGACCTCCAGCAAAACCATCCTTAGCATCCTCCAGCTGGAGTAGCAATGAGGCACAGCTAAGCACTTTACCAGGACTACTTGCTATTGAACTGAAAAACAGAGTACAAATGCCCCTTTCCTGGGAAGGAAAGGGGCATAGCTAAGCACAGAGGCATTGAGCAAGGCCTACTTTCTATGGTTAAGAATTCCTGTCTTTAGAGTACAGCAGATATTTAAGAGCTTTACTAACCTTGTTGCTCTATTGTAGCAGTTTACTATCCTTCTATCAGGTGCTGTCAGAATAATGGTGTGACAGAGTGAGCAACACTGGATAACACACAACTCGAATGTAATCACAAATATTTATAGCATTTGGTTATTTTATGTGAGAATACTGGCAAATCTCTCTTTCTGCAACATCTGCGTCCTCAAGAGTATCATTTCTCACATCTACCATTTCAGTCACTATTAAAGCTCTTTCCAGCCCTGCCAGGTCACAATGCCTTTTTCTTTGCTGCTACACACTTGACATAGGAAATTAAGCCTTTTCGCACATCAGCTTTTCAACTTAGCCTAAATTGTTTGTCATTGTCATCGTCAAAGTAAGGAGAAAGAAAAGGGTTGATCCACTGTTGCAGTTCAGCCTTTTATTTGTCTCTATTTATTTAGTGTGGGGAAAAAAGATGCATATCAAGATTTATTTATTGATAATATTTATGCAATGGTTTGGAAAATTATTGGCACTCCCTGAAATATAGAATAGAAATAATAGGACCTTTTTTAAAAATTAAACTTTGTTTTATTTTAATTTGATGAGTGTCTGGAAATTTTAAGTTTGTTATGCCTGACTTTGTTTTTCCAGGGTAACACGAAGGCTCATTTCTCACATGCACTGTTCAAAATAGGAACTACAAAACATATCATTTAGGTATGGTTACTAAGTGTACATAAACATTAACATATTTTCAGACAGAGTAATAGTTGAGATGTTTAAAACAATTTTATGTCCTGTCATCACAAATGTAAATGTGGAGTTTGTTAAATGTTACCAGAAGTTTAATAGAAAATATGTGCTTTGGTCAGTTGAGCCTAAAATGTTGTTTTTTTTTTTTTTTTTTTTTTTTTTTGCAACACTCCAGGTGGTATGTGTGTAGAACAAATGCTGAATATGCCGGAAAGCACTTTATGCTTCATGTTAAGCATGGTGGAGGATCTGTGATGACCTGGGAACATTGTTTGAGTGCATGCCATCATAAAGTTTTTTTTTCCATATCAGGATGTTTTAAATGAAAGAAAATTCTTTCGACCTTTGCCAGAAAACTAAAAATGGGTCCCACTTTGGTCTTTCATTAGCATATGTATCTGAAACACATGTGGCCAAAGCAAGAAAAACATTTTACCAGATACACAGCCTATGAGGTTGCTGAAGAGAAGGGAGTATGATACTCTGGAAGATTTAGAGATTGTTTAAAGAACAGTCAAACATCTCTGTCTGTGTCTGTATACTTCAGCTTTGTGAATTCTTACAGCAGAGAACCAAGTGCTTTTCTATTGGCAAAAAGATGATTAAGCAGGGGTAACAATAAGTGTGGCAGACATGATTTCATGCAAACTGTATTCATATACATGTTCTTTTTTTGCTTTTGTCCCCACTGCATATATACATACTTAGGTTAATGATTAAGCTAGTGCAATGAAACATGGATTTATTTTAGTGCTTTTTAAAGATAATTTTGTGATTTCCAATGATTGTGGAAGGTGCTGAATGTAGGACTGCTCTTTAATCACCCAATAAGAACTTTATGGCAAATTCAGTGTAATATTGGTGGTGAGTGACAAAATAGTGGAGTCTAAAAGACTAACATCTGAAAGAATCTTCAATGTATCTCAAGAAATAATCCATTTATCAAGCATATTTTTTTGCATTGTATTGGAATTTATTTTAATATCCAATTATTTTATGAAATGTTGAAGTCAAACGTCTTTCTTTTTCCAAGTGTGGTAACTGGTGAGCGTATTTTGCAAATAAAGAAGTGCAAGCTGCTTACTTTTTTTTTTTTTTTTTTTTTTTTTAAATCACTGTGCGTTTAAAATCTACATATTGGTTGTTTTAAATTCATTTCTCAAACTGTACTGAGTAACTATAGGCAGGTACTACACGGACAGCTAAATGACAAACTCGTAACACCCCAAAATTCATGGTACATTTCCTGACAAGGTACAAGTCTGTGTAAATGTTGTAATTGCTTAAAATACAATGCAAGTTCAATAAATTTGAACCTAAACTATACATTAACACAAGGACAGAAAAAGAAACAGAAAAAGTGTTTAACTCTCCCTTAAAATTTCTTGTTAGTTCCTGGCAGTAAATTGGTTTTGAGATCTAAAGGTCAGAATATTGACTGTGTGAAATTAGATTTGATCCCCTGGTGCTACACATATTATTTTGATGAATCACAGTTTAATGAGGTAAAATGGGACTAACTGCAGGTAACCAGTTTGTGCATGAGCATTTTCTTTATACATGCAAGCATATCCAGAGATTTGCCTCACACTGATTTGATTTCTCGCATCACGTGTCTCTGTCTGTCTCTGCCCAACTGCCTCTCTCACACTTTAATCCAGAATTCGAGGTTAAGGAGTTACCTGGGGTGCTTTAGCAGAATGAAAATTACATTTACACTGACATGGAAGGGCAGGTCCATCCCTGGAGTGGAACTAAAGCCTGGCTGGGGTCGGCTGCCATCAGGCATTCATACTCATTCCAGGCTCCCTGGAAGCTGCAGGATTGGAGCTCACGTTTTCACAAAGTCAGACAACAATCACCACTGTGATCTTCGCTCTATTCTTTTTGCTGGATTCATCTTTGAATTCTACCTAAAAAAGAAATAAACTGAATGTTGCAATACTGACTTAGAACCCTGGGTAACAATGGGAGCCAAACCAAAATCATCTTTAACAACCTGCAAGGCCTGGCCATTATGCCACAGTTGTACATCATCAGCCTTTTTTTTTTCTTCTTTTCTTTTGTTTTAAAAAGATAACAGTGCCACATGTGTTTAGGACCCCTAACAATTTTGAATAAATAAATATAACTTAAGGACTTTTTTATGGATGCCATAATTTGTAATAAGGTGAGTACCTAGTAACTTTGAATTCATAATGTACAATTTCCTATTTACATAAATAAATATGATATAAAACAATTCTCTTAGTCACTCTTGAAAATGCAAAATACATGAGAACATGGCACCCTGCTGATCTTCTCAAGCTGCTCTTCTAAACTTGCTCATATTTACAATTAGAAAAATTATTAAAATGTTTGAAACAAATGGAACTGCGACAAATGACGTTGGATCCTTGTTTCAGTGTTAGACTATGCTACTGTAAAACAATAAATTATTACTAGATTTTTCTACACATCTTTACCAAGGATGCCAATAAATGTGGACGGTGTAATTAGATTCTTACCTGAGCTGCAACCAATTACAAATAATTTAAAAACAGAGAAATCATCACCCAGCCTTTTATTTATGAAACACTTCACATTTGAATGTGTTTTTGAGAAAACAGTAATTATAACAAATGCATGAAAAAATTTGCTTTACCAACAACAAAATTCCATAAATCATTGTCAATATACATTTAGTATTTATTAAAAGTACTTGAACAGCTGCTGACAGACATATTTAGTCATTTAACAGACCACATTAAAGTAGATTCATGGATTTTTCTGTGGAACATAGCTCCAAATTTTTTGTGGATTTTTTTTTTTTTTTTTTTCCCCGTACAGCATACCTGAGATATTAAAAAGAAAATGCAGCTTGGGAAGCTGCAACACCTAGATGCATCGCTCCTTGACATGCAATTGGCTGGCGTTTGCAAAGCAGCTAATCCAGGAGCACCATTCATTTTCCTTGGCACTGATTGACTGTACCCCTAACAGCAGAGAGTCCACAAGGTGTGGGTGAAAGGGCAGTTTAATTTAACTCTCCTATTAGGCCAAGTCCCATGCTGGCTGTCACCAGATTTGATCTGGTAGTCTGGCCTATCCGATCAGCCAGAAGAGTTACCATCCACAACTGTCAAAGACGCCCACTAAACACAGAGTGTGGGCAATTTTCTAGTGAAAGCGTACAGATGGGTGGAGAAGGCATAATTTCTTTCTCGCCATGCTGAATTCATGATCAGAGCCATTCACTCTCTCGATTGTTAAATGCGCTGTTGAGATTGCAATATGCTCCTCTGTTTTTTTTTTTTGGCAGGAATGTGATGCCATACAAAATCAACAAGGTTTGGATGATGGTGTGACTTTCTGTTGGGACTGAATAAAATCATCTCTATTATCTCTGAACAAGCTTTCAAAAATGATACCAGGAAAGCAAATAAAGTACAAAATAAATGTGAGCCAAGACAGAACCCTGCAGAACTCCATTAAGAGTAAATAAATAAGAATCAAAGCTACTCCAGAGCTCTTCCTGTGGCTGTAGTAACACTGAATGAATCAATGAAACAGGTTTTGAATTCACTTAAAATGTGCAAATGATACTAACCACCCGAATGTGGCCCTGATCGATTCGCTCTCAGTAATAAAACCTTTATATTAATGTTGACCTCTTGTGGAGAGACCGGGAGACTCCTGTCATTAAGTGACCAATTAGCTTCCATTTTGTGAGATCCTTGTTGCTGAGATTCTGTGGCATGGCTGCCATGAAGCAGGCTCTTCTGTCTGATGTAGTGCCTGTTCACAGGTCAAAATATTCCAGACAAGCAGTGTCTGAGAGCAGAAGGGACAGAAGATGAGAAATTGATCTATATCAGAGAGCCCCATTCCCCTACCCTCTCTATCTCCATTTCTTCCCCGAAAGTGATTAATACCTATCCACTCTGAAACCAGAGAAGAGGACCAAAACATTAGTGCTTTCTTCAGTGATAATTTGATCTTACTTACAAGTAGTCACTTTAATAAAGCCAAAGACCCTTAAAATTCCATGTTACAACTGCTTAATATGTCCAAACAAGTTATTGACTTATCCAGACTAACCATAAGACCTGAGTTAGAAAGAGACCAATTCAACACAATTTTTTTTTACCACAATTAGTTCACTGCATAAGATTAAGCAGTGGAAAATGTTTGCTTAGTTTTTTTGTTGGTCTCTGAGGAGGTCGATTATCATGAAATGTATTTCTTTGTGGTGTCCAAAATATATCCAGCCCCCTAAGTCAACAATATGTAGAACCACATGTTGCTTCAGCTACAGCTGCAACTCCTTTGGAGTGTGTCTCTGTCTTTGCAGATGTAGAGACTGATGCTTTTTACTATTTATTTTGGGATGGGATCTAATGATGACAGTCAGTGGGGCCAAATGGTCAGGATTTTTAGATCAGAAATATATCTGGATAAGGGAAGCTTGTTTGATGCTCATAGTCTTGCCATTATTACACATCGGATGTGCCACACTTAATTGCTCAGAGACACAAAAGATTACTCAACTGCCCTCATTGTAGTTTGCAAGGGTTAGCATCTAGTCACATCCGATGTGGGTTATGAATAACAATAGAGGTACGTTTTCTGAGAGGTTTCATCCATTAGAATGAAAGATGTCTAACACAGACTTAATGACTGTGCTCGATCTTAACGAAGCTGAGGTCTTTTTAATGTCTCCTGTGCTTTATTTAATAAAGCTCACATCTGCGCGGACAGGGCCGCCTGTTGATTTATGGATGGCACAGGTAGCTTAAAGAGGGGCTTTCAGTTTTAACTGCTTATTAAAGAGGTCAATGTTTAATTAGACCAGTATGACGTCAGTAGAGTATTCTTATTTTAATTGATTTATCCAGTGGCCTGAAACGTGTAATGTTGCAAGTCAAATATTATTATTACTCTAAGACATCAGCTTGATCCCTGGTTATTACATAGAAACTGTGGAACTAAAACAGTAGTCAAAAAGATGATTAGTTCAAACACCTGAAACATTGTTTCAAACACTACTCAAGAGAGAAGCTCAGTGGAGGATACTTTGGAAAACTTCCCAGTGGAAACCAAATCAAACAAGAGTAAACCGAAAAGGACCAGTGATTACTTATTCTGCTTTTCATTTACCTCATAAAATTGATGTGGAAATAACATCAATCCTATCTAAACCAGGCTAATTATGCTTGATCATACAAGATAATGACAAACATATACCACTGTATTGGATGGGGTCAAACACAGGAAGTAAAGAAACAATTTTACAATAAAGATTTAGGTGTATACAACTTAAAGTAATGAATTAAAGCCATAAGTGCAACAAACTGCTTATTGTTGCACCTGTTTCAGTTGACTTTCAGCAACAATGTTGGATGTTGTTCCTGTTTATTTTTCCATTTCTGATCTTGGAAGCAGTTATTTCAAACATACGGAGGAAATAAATAGGCACATTTTTATTATTATTATTTGTAACAGCACAAAAAAATAGAAGAAGCCCAACTCAAATATGACTATTTTAAAATATCTTGACAATATGTTTGTACTTAAAAACAAAACTATATCTTGTGAGGTTAGACTGGAAAAAAATCTTTTAGAATTATTGATCTAAATAATAACACCCCCCCCCCCAGAAAATTCATAGCTGCTTGTCTTGGTGTTATCTAACAATTGACATATCCCTGACACTGAAGAACCTGAAATGGTAATTTGAGTGTATGAAGATAAATTGTCCTTGGGGTGGAGATTTTGAAGAAAAGCTGGTCCTCACTAAAACAAACACCTGGATTGAAGGAGATAAATCATTCAGCACACGGCCCAAGCTCTGCAAAAATCAATCCCAAAACCTTGCTTTAAATCTCTTTGTTCTATCAGTTTAGCAGCTTTTAAAGTTTGGATTGGGGATGATTATTGCGTTCTCAGACATGGTGGCATGGAAACAAAGGTCAGCTGCTTGTTAACACTATTACATTGCTTGTTTTCTAATTATGGTGAAAACAAATCCGTGATAAACGACTCTGTTCCCTCTTTCTTTTTCATTCTGTCTCCTTAGGCCCATTGTTTACTCTAAGTGAGATCTCTAATAAGTCCCCGTAGGGTTGCATATTAGGCTCACAGATAATCGCTTTCTTGAGACAGAATCTTCAAAGTGCACCCTCCTGTCTAATGTGAATTTTGAAAGCTGTGTAGATGGGTGTGGGCTTGCAGTGATTCGATTGGCTCTGGTTTATTTTGGTCGATCCAAGCAGCCCAATTGGGTCCAGCTGGAAACATTGTCAGACAGTTTTACAGTTCATTATAAAATAATGATGTAGTAAGTCAATGGTCTGTTTCTTCACCAAACATAGCACGTTAGGAATGTCATCTTCTGTTTCATCATATGTCATCTCCATCATATGCTATTTTGTAGTGATTTACATCCACTTTTCTAAACACTGAGTGGGCATCCTTAAGCAATCAAAACACTGACAGACCCAGTGCAAATCCCTCTTGAATTCATCTGCAGTCCCCATCACGATTATCACCATCAGTTCGTACCTGCCTCATTATTCTCTTTTGGAATTAGGGCCTTGACTGAGAGATAAAAGGCTTCCTCACTACTGTACACTACACATATCAATCATTTAGCTCCAGTTCCATTGTAGCCAAAGGGTGGAGAGGGCAGGTCGGGCTTGACAATGGATAGGATCTGTATTGATTAGATCCTAAGGGGTTGTGGAGAAATCTCAACGGTTGGTGTGAGCCGACTATGATAATGCTTCAACACATCAATTGAAATGATGTGCATGAGAGGCGCAAGAGCACTCCGTTGAATTCTCCATCCTATTCTTGCTTGCCTTCATAGCTGTCTTTGATTTCTCAGAATCACTAAGATTAGGAGACTTGCACAGTATATTACTCCAAACAATGGGTGTGAGCAAATACAAAAACACGTTCAGAGGTCATGTGGTAGATAAAGACAATGACAGCTTTAAAACAGGTCCGTTCAGGGCAGAAAGAAGAGCAGGTAAATGGGTATTTAGGGTCCTGTAGGGTACAGGTCCTAGCTGTTTATGAAATTATGTCTGTTGATAATGAGTGGTGTCACATTTTCAACTACATTAAGGATTGCTGCTCTCAGTTTCAGTGATGTGAAGATTCAAATGGCCACCCATCTCAGCATCAGGATCTAGAATGTGATTAAAAACGGTAAAATCAGATCAGTGCAGCATAAAACTTTGTTTTAAAGTGGTAAAGGTTTAGGAGTTCAGTAAAGTCAATCCAAACTTTGTAGAAATGTGTATTACAGTGGACCCCTGCCTATTCACATTTCAGTGTTCATAGATTCACCCATTTGTGGAGTTTTCTGTTGGACATAACTCCAAATTATTTTTCGTTAAATCCACCTGTTCACATATTTTTTCGTAGAGCATATTTAAAATATTCAATCGGAAATGCAGCTTTGGAATCTGAGATACCTATGCCCAATGTTACTTGACATGCTGTTGGCTGATGTTTACAAAGCAGCCAATCAAGGACTGCCATTAATTTTCCTTGGAGCTGATTAGCTGTGCCCCCAAAAGTGGAGATAAGGAAGACAGAAAATGTTAGCCCCTGCAGTAGTGTCAAGACAGTTTCTACTCTGCATATTAATCTATGTATATTAAGGTGTATTGGGCATTAGAACTCTTAAAACAGGCACTTATAAGCATTTTTTGAGGATGTCTCAAATATTTGCAGATTTCAGCTATTTGCAGGTGGCTATGGTCTATAACCCTGTTGAATATCGGGGGTCCACTCTAAATTTAAAATGTACTGTCCATTGTGTGCTTTGGACAGAAGAAGGTAGTCCCAGTGATTTTCAGCACTAAAATGCTAACCATTGATTCATTACAGTGATCATGCTTTGTAATTAGGGCTGGACAATATCAGGAAAGTGTAATGTAATTACAATTCTGTTGCTGAATATTGCAATTACAATTTTACATATAATCTAATCTTCAGTTTGTACAAAAAGTGCTTTGATGGGAGTGTTAACTCTGTCTACCTTAACAGAGTCTGAAAGCCCAATCTTCATTTTATCAATTTATTTAAGATTTGCACGTTAGCTGATTTCATGTATGTATTTGAATGCCAGCACTATACATCAGTGTAATATTCAACATGAGTAATGCTGGGATGGTCAGAGGGCCCGGTCGAGCCGACTGTCTGTCTGCCTCAGGACAGCTGTGGCTGCACTGTAGCGCTCCCCCATCGGGGTGTGAGTGTGTGTATGAATGGCTGAATGACTGATCGTAGTGTGAAGCAGTTTGGAGTCCTTGGACTTGATAAAGCACTATACAAGTACAGGTCATTTACCACTTGTGTTTGCAAATATAAATGTTATTTACTGGGGAAAAGTGTGGCATAGTAATAGTGCAAGTTCCCCATTTATGTGGGCTAATAGTCCTCCTGTTTTTTGTACAGTTCTTTGGTCAGCTCTTATGTTGTTTTTCAAGAGCTTTGAGTGAAGTGGTATGGTGTGGTGTGATATGGTATGATAATGCAAGATCAATTTCCAATCCAGGGACCTTTGCTGCATGTTGTCTCCCCTTCTCTCACTGCCTGTTTCATATCAGAATAATGTAAATAAAGGGCAATAAAAAAAGGCATTATGAAAAAAAAAAACACAAACCCAAAAATGTTTTCTCATGTGGGGATAATATGAGGCTAATTTAAGTCATTTTTATCAGAGGGCACTGTTTGCAAAACGATCTACTATTTAGTCTGAATAACTTGTCTATTTACAAAAAGGGAAGCCTCAACTTTTTGTTCTTGGTGTTGCCCATTAAATGGATATTAGTTTTAGTGATTTATGGTCACATAGGACTTGTTTATATTTACAGTATGCCCACCAGTACGCTGTCCTTAAAATATATCTTATTTATACAACAAAATAATATGGTATTTACAGATTTAGAGTGTTATTGTTATATTTATTTTCTGAATTACCATATGAGTTGTATTGAACCATAACTTAACATTTGAATTATTTTACATATCATTTCATGGCCATAAGTGAACATGAACATATATTTTTTCACATTATTGTGAATTCTACATTAAAACAGTTGTAAAAATGTAGACTTTTACATCTTTTGGTTTCATGTCCCTTCAAAACAAATTAAAATTTTTGTTTTGCATCATTGTTGTGGGTCTACTCAACATATTGAAAGTTTTATCCCTCTAGCCAAAAGGTCTTTGGTTCTTAAGCTGCCCAACACCCAGTTTTTACAAGTATACAGTTCTAAGTTTGCAAATATACTCAGAGCACCAGATTGATGCACTTTGAGAAAAGACTATTTATAAAGTTAAATGCTAAAATGTAGAAGTGTGTTTAAATAATAAATACCTAAAAGTCAAGAAAAGAAACATTAATAAGTAGGTAAACCATTATTATTGTTTTATTATTTTTGAAAATTTGTGCATCTGTAATCACCCAAAAGATTCTTACTGTTTACTTTGTCTTCAAATGAATACATACACGTGTGTCAGTTCATGGTCCATTGTTGCTCCTCAGCTCTAATAAAAGCATAAAAAATATGAAAGACAAAACTTCAAAATAACTTATTTTTGTTGCTAAAACCTTGTTTGATTTTGTGGTTCTTTGGGTTGAGCATAGACTCGCTTATCGCTAGACCCTCTGAGAAACTTCTCCAGGATAACGTAGTGCTTTTCAAAAACATGCGTCTTTAGCTGTAGTGATGTTTTGCAAACTACTTTTGTTCAAAAACATCACATCATTTATGGACTGCCAAAATGAGGAGACTACTATTTTGATGCAGCCGTTTTGTGTCTGAAAGCCGAGAGCTGAAGCTGGGCTACTTTGATGAATACACTTTTTTGGGTCTATACTATTGATCTGTAACCAAGATATGTTTGTTATTTTTCTCATCTCTCTCTTTAAAGGATGTATTGTGTGGGATGTTGTGAGCTCAAACAATCAAACAGCACAAAACAAAATCTCACACCGACGAAAAATATATATACAGCTCCTCTCAAAAATATTTGCACCACTTAAACTTTTCAAACTTTGTCACAAACAAATTGCTACCTCAAACCTATGTATAATTCTGGGATTCTATCTGATAGAATTTCATCATGATACATGATTTTTTTTTTCCACATTTTTTTATAAGTAAAGACCTGAATAGTGTCACATCAGTTGTTTTCATATGTCTCTATCGCTTTAACCATTAAGAGTTTGAATTGTTTTCCAATTCTACCTGCAAAATATTTAAATCTCGGTCAGATTGAACGGACATTGTTTCTGAACACTGAATTCCAACTTTTGTCACAGATAAATAATGATTTTCTCAATTGGCTTTTGATTTTGCAGCTCTGGTTGTATGTTTGGTGTTGCTGTCTTGCATGAAGGTGAACCTCCACCCCATGTCATGTCTTTTGAAGCCTCGAACAGGTTTTCTTCCAGGATTGTTCCATATTTAGCATCATCCATCTTCCTATCCTATCAACCCTGACCAGCTTCCCTGACCCTGCTATAGAAAAACTTCCCTACAGCAAGGCATTACCGCCTCCATGTTTCACTGTGTTGATGGTGTTTTCAGGGTGAGGTGCTGTGTTAATTTTTTTTTCTGCCGCACATAGCATTATGAATATCAGATGTTTGCATTCAGAAGTTCAGTTTTGGTCTAGTTTTGATTCCCCCACCTGGCTGTGGATATCTGCATTGTATATGTTTTGCATTATAAATATACCACTCAAATGCGAGTGAGTAATTTTTTCCACCAATTTCATCATCAGCTTGGTATAATACAGTTGACCACTGAAGCCATTAGAGTTTTATTTGGAGCAGCGGATGGATTAGTGGGTGGGGATTAATATTGTGAAAGGAGGACATAAAAATATAGCACTCTTCCTGCCTCTTTTTCTGCTTTAATTCCCAGATCTCGTAGATTTGCCCTGGCAATGCCCAGAAGCATTTTTCAGGCAAGACACTTAAATGCAGAACAGGAGAATAGTCCATTAAAGATGGGCACATCTCTAGACAATTCTAATCACAGCTTCAATACAGTTAAAGGGATGTAATTCTTTTGTTTTTTTTTGTTTTTTTTATGTGCTTTTATTCTAAAATGCTGTGTT
Source organism: Anableps anableps (assembly GCA_014839685.1). Lineage (NCBI taxonomy): Eukaryota > Metazoa > Chordata > Actinopteri > Cyprinodontiformes > Anablepidae > Anableps > Anableps anableps. The sequence goes on along the minus strand of CM026076.1, from coordinate 5,545,438 downwards.
GATTAAGAAAATCGGTTTAATATTAAGCAAATAATACCGATTTAGCCATGCAGGCGCACCTGATTGTTGTTAATACCATATTATTAAAGTCTGAAGGCTTTTATATGTGTAATAATTTGGCATACAGTGTTTGTGTATCCAAACACAGCATTATTAAGTTCACGGCTGAAAGGATGTGTGTCTGTAATTTGCTGGCACCCCTCCTCTTGCAAGATTCAGATGGAGTTGGCGAGCTCAAACATAATCTACTGCTTTGTTGGGTCCATGGAAGCTCCATTATCCTGTTTAGACACTTGTCCATGAAAGTATTCAATCTCCAATTCTCTAAATATCCCACACTGCAGTCCTCCATCTGCTTTTTTCCACTTTTTTCTTGTAGACATCAACAACCTCTCAGTCCTTGTAGCCATACTTACGAGCAGGTTTCAATCTTATCAACTCACTTGAATTGGCAAAAAGAAAGCCTCAGGCTGTGCCTGCAAGGAAATTCATTTAAACTTAATACAGACCAATCAAATCACTGAATTAAACTATATCTGCCTTTTTTTTAATTTTCTGAATTCTTACCAATTTAAAGTCCTAAAAAGCAGGCGGTAATTATAGTGGCAAATGAGTCCCTTTGTAACATGTTGTTTCAAGATGATGCTTTTAAATGTCCACAAGTTCGCCACTACGTACATTTTCATTCATGTTGATAAAAAGACCATTAAAACAGCTTGTCTGCTGCTCTGTGGAAAGGAAATTGTTAAGTCACTCAGATTAATGAGCAAGTTTCCATGGAGACAAGCTATACCTAGATTACATGTTTGCAACCAAATCAAATAGTGGAGGAGGATCTGTGGGCCAATTTGTGTCAGTGGTGTCTAACATCTAAAAAAAAAAGCCCACAGAAACAGGAAAATATAAGTACCCCCTCTATTTAATAACCAGTAGAAAAAAATGTCACATTCATGATTTCTTGAAAAAACAAAGCTTGTTCTATGACTTTATCTTTTTATTTTACATAATTGTGAAGAAATTTGGACCACTCTTCTTAACAACATTGTTTTAGTTTACTGAAGAGTGGAGATATTATTGCACACCTTTCTGAACGTTCCACCACAACATCAGCTTGAGGTCTGGACTTTGACTGGGACACTGAAAAACCTTAATAGCTCTCTTTTTCAGTAATTGTGATGTAGATTTGCTTCTATGTGAAATTTGGTTCAAACTTCTTGGACAGATGGCCACACATTTGACTCAAGAATTCTTTGGTGTACAGAGGAGTTCATGGTTGACTTAATGACTTCAAGACAAAGTTGTTCACAAGTTTGTTGGTTTTTATGTCAAGTCTATAACGAAGGGAACAAAATTACATTTTAAGTAAGTTGACTCATTCTATAACACAAAATTCAATCATGGTCCTTAAGCCTAACTGACCATAAAAACAATTTACTTTTTCTCATTCAGCACTGATAACTGCTGTGAATTATTTTTAAAATTTGTTGGACATATATTTATATGTTCTCAAAGAAAATTTTTTTAAATTTATTCATGACTCAATCTAGAATTTATTTTAATTTAAAGAACCAGAAGGGTTTTTACATTAATGCTAGCTAAATGTTGAGACATAGGTTGTGAGAGCTAAATTGGGTGTATTTAATTTGAAAAGTTCTTTGAAATGGAGTACATCCATGTAGTCATTATTAAGATTCTACAACAAATAAGAGTAGCTTGTTATGAACCATTAACATTCTACAGGCTGCAATTATTATTCCTAGTTAATAAACCAAACACACACTTTCACAGTGAAATATGAGTGTCTCTGTCAGAGCTGTGGTCTGTGGCTTATTTACCGAAAATGCTCGATGGTATCGTTGGATTAAAACAGATGAACCTTTACGCTTTACTGCTTTACTAACACATGCTGTTGAGAGGAATTACAAAGAAGCCATGAGAACTGTGTATACACCAGGGTAACTCCGAGAGGGATTTAATCATCTCGTCAAGTGATTCAGATTGACCAGCTTACTTTCACCCTTGTTATAACGATTGTTCATGAGACTAAAGTCCCAGACTATGAGTCCAAGTCAAACCTCAGTTCTTTACCATGCAATCTTTTGTCTTTTTTTTTTTTTTTTTAAATTCAATTGTGACTCGAAATTAAGACACAGACTTGAGTCCTTGTTTCTACTACATGCCTCCTAGGTCCAGTAGTTACACTACTAACCCAAATTATAACTTCTCCACCACCATGCTTGACAGTTAGTGTGAGGTTTTTCAATTTATATGCTTTGCTTGTTTTTTCTAAACCTGCATGTGGCCTTCTGGTTTTGGTCTTTTATGTACAAAAAGAAGTTTTACTTTTTTCGTCTTTTTTTCTTTGAGCACAGTCTGGCCCTGGGATAAAGCTCGTGGGACATCACTCCTGAGTGAGTTCTTCAGCTGTCCTAAGTGTTTTCCACTTCTGAATAATTATTCTAACCATAGAATGATGGACTTAAGATAGTTTGGAAATAGCCTTATAAACCTTACAATATTAATCAGTAGCAATAGTTGCCTGTTTGTGTCAATTGCTAATGTCTTTTTGCCTTGGCATTGTCTTAAAGCACATCTGTATTCTCCAGAGCCATAAACCTCCTGCTGTTGTCACACTTTGTTTATGATTAATTAATTTGGTGCATTTGATTAGTACCGCCTGGGTTCTAGTTTCCTTCCTAAATCCTTCAGAAGTAACAAGTGTGTATTTGGTTTTTCCCTTAACTGTATGTCATAGAAAGGACATAAATCAGATCTGTGTGTGGATAGTGGTGTTTGTCCCACAACAGTAATATTCAATATTTCATAAATGCATCATTATCATGACATCTGTTCCCATGATCAATAAGTGGCCTTGAACTGCTAAAAATGAGAGACAGCGCAGAACATCACAAATTTAGAAATTTAAATGGTTCCTGAAAGTAATTGGATGATTCAATCTGTCAGATACACACCAGTTCACATTCATTTCACCCCGCTGTTCAGTCTTAAATTACAGTCTGCAAAGGCCCATGAAGGGTGTGATTGTTCTTACCCCACCTCTCATCAAGCGAGAGACCTACTTTAATCACACTGATCTGCTGGGATGCCCACATTATGGCTGAATCTACATTTGCGGCAGCAGTCAGAGAGATGAAAAACTTATGACGTATGATATCTGCACAAAAAGTTGATTTTGGCTTGAAATTAAATGAGTTTGAAACAATACTTTCAGACAGGTGAAATAGAAGTAACAAATCTATTAAGGAATAAGGAGCTCAATATGACCTTGATTACATTAAGGTCTTATCCTTTAATCTACTTGACTGATGACCTAAAACAAACAAAATCCAATTTGGGAGTAATTTAAAAAGTAGCAGCTCATATTGGACATGTATTGAATTAGGAAACGCTTATGTAATAATCCATCTGGGCAGTCCAAACACAGTGGACAGGACCACACAATGTAACCTGAAATTATGACTCAATTTCACCTCAGACAGAGCTAACACACCCACTTTGTGTGACAGCCAACTGTTAATGTTGCACCAAATGATTGGCTGTTAATCCTATTTGTCTTCAGCAGAGTTAAATCAAACTTGAGAAGCGTAAGAGACAAAATGTGCAAAACCTAACACACTTTGTTTATGTAATTGCTGGGGGAAATTTCTATTATATACGGGGTGCTTGACACTCATTGGCACCTTTGGTAAAGATTTGTGAAAAGGCTTAAATTCAGTTTAACCCCCACCCCAGACAGTTATAGAGAACCTTTAGTTTGAAGAGATATATTCGGTTGGGGGGAAAAAACCCTGCTAAGAATATATATTTGTAAAATAAAATCATGTGTACTACTCTTACTCACACCCCTGATGTATATATTTTATACAACCATCTTTTGTCAATATGATTATGCACCTTTTTCCTCGGCTCATCCCACATGTTTTCTATAGGATTTAGGCTCTGGCAATGAGATGGCTATAAAAAAGGATGATTTTATTTTTTCTGTTTATTTGGCCATATGTTTATCCTGCTGTAAGATTTAATGATGGTGGAGGTCAACAGATTTTTATTTGAAATATCCTGGAATGTTAAAGAGTTCATAATGTTATGCACTATGACAAGGTCCCATTGCCCAGTTAGTGGCTTACACTGTGCCAAATGTAGGCATGAGCTGCTATTTTGAAGAGTAAGAAATCAGCCTATGTGTTGTGTCCAAGGAAACAGGAAGTCATGAATTACTAAACGAAAGTTCCTAGGCACTCAGATCTACTTTTAAAAGAAACATAAATTATGTAAAAAAAATTTAAAAAAAACTTAATTTAAATTTATTTTTAGAATTTGTAAGGGGCGTCAATAAGTGTGGTACCATTGTGTAAAAAAGAAATCGTTATTTCTCAATGGGTTTTTTTCCGCCACGAAATAGATTTACTCAAATGAGTCTTTATCATTTGTCAGTCTGAGAATAATGTTAATGCATCAAAGGATGACTTTATTTTAAAGCTCTTTACCCATCTCTGTCAGGAATACCAATAGTTGTAGAGGAGGATATATAACATCTTCATAATTTGATAAGACTTTATACATTTTAGTTTTTATAAAGTTAAAATCCACATTGGTTTTACTCTGTTTTATTAAATAATGAAATGCTGGAAAGTATATGTTGGCATTTAAATCAAGCAAACATTTTGTTGAATTTAAGTGTGTTGCTCTTACTTTGTGATAGTGTATGATTGTGCTTTATGCTACTACTGTATGAATTTTTGTTTGGATTCTCAGAAAATTAAAATATATAGTAACTCTGATAAAAAATTGTGTTCAGTCTGGGACTCTTGAAATGCTCAAATTCTCTAAAATGAGGTCAGGGGAGTTTGCTGGCCAATAAAATATATCGAATACATCAGTACTTTTGGCAGTGTGGACAGGTGCCAACTCCAGTTGGAGAAGAAGATCAGGGTCTTCATAAAGCTTGTCAGCAAAGGGAAGCATGAAGTAGATGGCTGTGCTAACCTTGGACTTGATAAAACTCACTGGACCAACATCAGCAGATGACTTGGCTCCCCAAAGCATCACTGACAGCGGAAACATCTCACTGTACCCAGACCAGCTTGGATTCTGTACCTTTGTAGTCTTCCTCCAGTCTCTGGGACCTTGATTTCCAGATTTATTGTTACATCTGCAAAGAGGACTTTGGACCACTGACCAAGAGTCCAGTCCTGTTTCTCCATAGCTAAAGGAGGACACTTTGACATTGTTTCTGTTTTAAAAGCAGCTCAACAAGAGGAATGTGACAGCTGAAGCCGATGTTCTGGATACATCTTTGCACTTGAAGCTCTAATTCGAGCTGCAGGTAATGTTTTTTGAAATTCGTTAAAACTCTTGACAGAGTCTTTGGCTTATAATTCTCTGAAGCCTGTGGTTATCCTTGTTGCCAATGCACTTTTCTCTGCTTCACTCTTTAAACTCGACTTTATAGTAGTATGCTTGAATACAGCACTCTGTGAACATCCAGGTTCTTTAGCAATGATCTTTGGGGCCTTGCGGCCTTGCGCTTCTTGTCGAGAGTGTCAGTGACTGCTGAACAGCTGTCAAGTCAGTTTTATGTTGGCCAAAAAATGGGCTTTTATATTCAGATCTTTTTAATTGGTCTTTTGTATTAATCAGATTGTCTGAGAAACAGTACATGTAATGAATCTATATCTGAGTTTCACTTTTTGAATTAAATTACTGACAGACATCAACTTTTACCTGATATTTTACTTTATTAAAATGGACCCATACCTGAATCTAACAGTTGAAAAACTCAGTATCATCATAAAGCAAAGAAATGAAACCTTATCATTTAAACTGTGAGACTTTGTGTTTATCATGATCTAATTTTGCAGTTTTTTAAACTCAGTCATGTTTTTTATTACTTATTAAATTCATTTCCTTTGATCTTTTTTCTTTTTCTGTAACACTAAGATACTATGTCAGCTCACCAAAAAACTTTACATGCAAACGTTTAACCTGTCAATATCCCCAACATGTCACACTTGTATCTCATATTGATCTGTTTGTGGTCAAGTTGTCAGTTTTCCTTCCCATCATTTTGCTTTTCCCATTATGAGAACATTTGTTGTTGTCAGTCTGATCACTAAATCACCACTAGTAAGGTGATTACTATCTTCTCTGCTATCCCAATCAATCTCTCTCAATACCTCATCATCTATGTGTATATACAGAATACAGTTGAATATTATATCCTTGTTGGACCTCACTTCTATTCAAGAAAGTGTTTTTCTCACGTTCTTCTGTATTCTCAGCTTTGCTCTTTACCAGTTCTAAAGATAGCCTGCTGTGTATGTTAGGTGTGAAAACACAATTATTTCCCAATTGAGAATAAACAATCAATTAAAACATAAACTCTCACAGTCTTACCTTAAGAGAATGGTAATAGAAGCTTTTGGTGAAGGATAATCACCTCATGACTGGAAATATTCTCATCTAACTCTAAATCTTTAACTGATCAGAAAACTACCCCGTCTACCAACCTTCATAACTGTTGTCCCAACTCATCAGCTGGATGTAGTGTCACACCCACTTTTGAACATTTATTTGTTCCTATTTCGGTATCTCTGCTAAACTCAGATATGGGATAAGTTGGAGGGAGATTCTCCAAGGAAGTCATAGAACAACACCTTTTTTGATGATTCAGTGTTTTGGAGTGTTTTAATGAGATATGCTGTGTTCTTTTGGTTGGGATTTGCACAATGACAAAAATAAGCAGAAATTTGTTAAACTATCAATTGACATTTTTTAAAGTGAAATTACTTTTATTGTCGACAGCATCATGCATGGATAAAGAGTATTGTTCTATAAATGGCATTTCTTGGTTCATTGTTTTTGTCCTTTTCTTTTTGTTTATATCTATATTTGTTTTTGTATAAAATAAAAGTTCAGCTGAGTTAACAAGAAAAAAAGTTCAATTTGGCCAGCTGCAGCCTGAGTCTGTGAAAATAACAAGGTTTGTGACATCAGAATTTTTTACTTTTGCATTGGCCACTGCATGGTCCAGATTCTACTGACACACATGCATATCATTGCTTTCCAGATGCGCAGTTTAAATCTGAAAAAATAAATCAATAAAGCATGACAGTCATGTCATGGCAAAAGTAACAAACCCACTTCTTCTGCTGCTAAACACTTCAAGTTCCAGACCCTCAATCTTTATACACTTGCTCTTGTCAAAACAGGAGAACATCTTAACATACATTTTTTCAAGACATGATAGGAGCTGTCGGCTCATTTCCGCAGTGTTTTTACTTTCTTAAATTCATGTTTGTCAAAATGCCGTCATATAGCCAGAACCGGTGGGACAGCAGATAAGGATATCAGTAGGGTTAAAGTTGGGAGAATATTTTTACAGAGGCTGTGGTCTCATTTTATGTTTCACAAGATTTTGGCAAAAAAATTATACCTCTGGATAGAATTGGATGTTTTGACATTGCATTAGCTTTTTAAATCAATACCATAGTCAACATTTGTTGTAATAAAACCTACAGGCAGTCCAACTGAATATTACGTTGCTATTGAAATTCTGGGATTTGATGCAAACCTAATCTATATTCTTTCTTTGCTCCATGGTATTTTCTTATCATGGTGGGTAAAAATAAACACTCCATAGTGAGCAGTTTTTCCCAGCACTCCATATTCTTTTTGAAAACTAACTGCATTGAAAGTTTTATTCAGTTTATTATCCTCAAATCTCTGCTGGGCTTGATACCAAAACCGATAAAGTTAGAATCTGGGTTTTTGTTGCTGTGGTGAGCCTTTAAGAAAAATGTGAAAAGCCCTATTGGAATGGACATGTTTTTTTTTCCTCTATCTCTCTTTGTACCAGAATAGTTTCTTATCATTACAGCACTGCATGAAAATCTGTTTTACTGAGGACATCCGGCTCTGAGTCATGATCATTTTTGGCTTTACTAATAATGGTGCACATTAAGCTGCAGCGATGTGGAACCAAGACACTGGTGAGACAAAGTTCTGTTGAATTGCCCAGACAAAATATACATTTAACACTTGAGATCAATAAATGTCCCCACTAAGATCTGCTTTTAAAGACACTGTTGGTTTATTATTTAAGCTTTGACACACAATACAATAATTAATTTGCACTCAAGTGTGACATTTCTATCAGACACTGTCCTTTATTTGTTGCAGCCTCTTTAATGCTTGCATTGAGGCAATCCTGTGACGTGACACTTTTGAATCCCAGCTGACTGAAGAGAACATAGCTGACGTCTGAAGTGCAGCTCGGCTTCTTCAAAGACCCTTATTTCCTGCGTCAAATCTGCTCACCCCACCTCTAACCAACCTAACCTCTTGAGTGAAAACAGAATCATGTTGGCATGGTAACCATGAAGGAATATTGTGTTTAATTTCTCTAAGAAGGATAAAACTTAAATATCCCTTAGAGGAATACAGCTCTTAAGCTGCAACCGTGGCAATCATTTTTGTGGAACTTCTCTTCCCTTTGTTTCATTTATATTTTTAGATTATATAAATATAGCTACACACCGACATGTACAGCAGGAGAGACCGGTCAGAGTTTATTAAATACTGCTTAAGAGCACACTGATATATTTTCCTGAATCTAAAGCATCAAGAGCAGAAGGGACTGCCTGAAGTCTGCCGGTGTCTATTTGTCATTGTGCTTTTGACCACGTCTGCAGTGACAGGAGTGCCAGTGATTACAAAAGAAATTATGCAAATCTGCCATTGTGCCTGTCAGCAGTTCTTCTTGGCTGGAAGACAGCAGAGCAAGCTGCCCTTTGTATTACATTCACTTTATTTATACAGTCATGGAAAAAAGTAATCCCACCTTTTAATAGTTTATATTAAAAAGCAAAATTGTTGAAAGTTCTCAGTAGTTTAAAAACTAAGTATACCCTTACTGGTTTCATACTACTTAGCAACTGTGGCAGTTAAGTTAACATGGATGGATGGATGGATGGATGGTGAGAACCTAAATAAATGCAAGTTTTGGTAGATTACATTTTTTCTAGCTCTCTGGAAACAACCATCTGCAAAATGTGTCACTTTTCATGCGCAAAGAATTGAAGACGTATTTGTTTTCTCCAGAGGAGTCTAAGGAAGGTAAAAAAAAAAAAAAAAAAAAAAAAAAACTGTCAGCAAAGTCTAGGCAGGTCTTTTTAACATGTCAAATGATCATGAAAGGGGATTTAAAAAAATACTGAGGATACATTGGTTGCTTAATATTGGTTTTCAAAGGATAGGCTTTCTTCTAGAGAACCATAAGATTTTTAAACTTATGGTTTAAAAAGTCTAGTTCAAGAACATCCTATAGACAAACACGATCAAATTGGGTTTGTTGAGCAAAAATCAACTATGATGAATACATAAAGATAATAAAAAAAATGTGAAAATTAAGCATCAAAATATTTCTATTGAGCTTGCGTTGCATGCACATACTTTGTACAACACAACTGGGTTAAAATTTTGTTTTGTTTGTTTTGTTTAATGCTCTCTATATTCAAATATTCTGGAGTGAAACAGTGAGACAATCTGCTAAGCAGTTGAAGATGGGTCAAAACTGGGCGATTAGACAGAGAAATGATCCCAAAACACATCAGTAAATCTGCAACAGAATGTCTGAAGAGGAAAATAAAACAAGCTGTTCCAATGGCCTAATCAAACCTCTGTCCTGAACCTAATTAAAATGCCCTGGCAGGATTTTAAAAAGAGCTGTGGACAAAATGAATAGTGCAAACCCCAATGACCTGAAGCAACCCTGGCAAGAGGACTGGATCAGAATGACTCCAAAATAATGAGAGACTAGTAAGGTCTTAGAAAGGATGATTGCTTTAAGTTATTGGAACTAAAGGGGGTGCTATAGACTGATTTAGGATAAATCGTCTTTTTGATGAGGTTTTGGTTTTGCAAGGCCTTGAAATTACAAGTTGATTTACTTATTATGTGGTGTTAAAAAAGTGAAAAAAAGATGTCCTTATTGTTTACATAAAAATTGCACACATTTGTATTCAACCCACTTCAGAATCAGAATGCCTTTATTAGCCCCCCAGGGGGGAAATTACATTTCAGTACAGCCCATCCAGGGTAGACAGGTGTCTGAAGGTGCAGCCATCACAGAGAGGTGCTGTCCTAACTTGAGTCAAAACTTTGTTGAACAACCTTTTGCCATAATTGCTAGCTTTGCACGTCTAGATAGCGACTTTTTTTCTCCATTCTTTTTTTCCAAAATAGCACATTCTCAGATAGATTAGATTGAAGATATCTGTGAATATCACTTTTTAAATCTCGCCACAGATTCCCAATTGAATTTAAGTCAGGACTTTGACGGGTCCATTCTAACACATCGATATGCTATGATCTAAACCATTCCACTGGAGCTCTGGCTGTATGTTTAGGGACATTATCCTGCTGGAAGGTTAATCTCCACCCCAGTATCAGGCTTTCTGGAGCCTTTGACATGTTTGATTACAGGAAGAAAAAAAACCCATCCCCACAGCATGATATGATATGAACACATCATCATGTTTCACTATGAGGATCTTTTGCCAATGTGTAGTTTTGCCACCACACATAGCATTTTGTAGTATGGCCATTGCCTTCCTGTGCAGTTCTGCTTGATTTGAATCTCACTTCACAGTCTGGGTTTAAAACTTCAGGAGTCCACACCTCCAGGAAGTAATCGTTTCTCAGTAGCCGAGAGCCCAGACCCTCTGTACAAATCAAAGCGTATAACAAGGGGCTGGTTTTTACCAGGCTAAGCATTTTGCATGCAAACCAAAAATTCAGTTAGTCTCATCTAACTGAGGAACATTTTCCGCATGTTTGCTGTGTCTCCAATATGACTCCTTTCAAATTGCAGAGGGGTCCTCACAAGCCTTTCCTTCAGTAATTCCACAATCAAGATAATTATAATATACAAAACAACACTATGCAAAAGCAAGGTCCAAACAGAAAATTTATGATTAAATAAAATACAGAACAATAAACATACATTGGAGTCCACCTCAACCCCATGAGTTGGGGCAGATCAGCATAGCACCCACTCCAAAGACTTGGCTGCTTCAGGTCTTGAACCTTATCTTGTGGATATTTCAACAGAAGGAATATTCTTTTTTGAACAGACATATTGGCACTATTGGCCTTTGTTGAACAGTAGATAGACAGGAAATAGGGTTGAGAGAGAGGGGGAAGACATGCAGCAAATAGCCTGAGACTGCTTTGAGGACTATAGTCTTTGCACGTGGTGTGCGTACTCTACCAACTGAGCCACCCAGGGCCAAACAGAAGCCGTATTCTAGCTAGGGCATGAAATTGTGGCAGATCAGCAAGATACTGAGGTGCCGGCTTTGAAAAAAAAAAAAAACAACTAATTTTTAAAATCACCCTCATCTTGCACTGGCAGCCAGTGTAGTGAGGCAATTATGTGGTCATGCTTACACTTTTCATCGAACAGAAGGGCTGCTCCGGCTCCAGACAGTGTATTACTGACTGATCAACACCACACTATAAGAAGTAATCCAGCCAGTATAAAAACCCAGATTACTCTTTCCAGATCTTTAAGAGGGAGATAACCTTTGACCTTTGCAAGGAGCCTGTGTTTGTAAAAGCCAAACTTCACCAGGTTGAGCTGCTTGTGAAATCCAAAAGCACCATCAAATGTCAAACCAAGATTTAAAAGACCAGAGAAACAGTGAGTGTTCCTTTGCCTGAGCAAAATGATCACCTGATTTGTGGATCACTGCAGCTCCCTCTGAAGTAACATGGCTACATCTGTGGTCAATTGTCTCCTTGCCTGCCCTGTCAGTTTAGTCAAGTCAAGTTTATTTGTCTAGCACATTTTAGCAGCAAGGCAGTTCAAAAGTGCTTTACATCATAAAAACATCAAGTATACATCAAAATCAACAAAATCATTGAGGAAATATACATGAAAATAATCAAAATCATCGAGCAAAACAAAACTATGTAAAAGCAAGTTTAGATGGATGATCATGTCTTAGTAAACTCTTTCCATGTTCAGGTGATGGATTGAACAGAGCTCTGACATAATCATAGCTTGGAATATTGTTTTGTATCCTAACCCTGCTTTAAACTTTTCCACAACTTCCTCCCTGATCTGTCTGATGTGTTCCTTGGTCTTCGGGATGCTGGTTGTTCTCTAATGTTCTCCAACAAACGCCCGAGGCCTTCACAGAACAGCTGGATTTATACCGGGGGTAAATCACACAAAGGTGGACTGTGTTTAATTATTAGGTGACCAGGCTCCACTGAATTTATCAGAGAAAAGGGAGCTGAATACATACATTCATGTGAAAATAATAGGAAACTCTATTAAATATTCTCAAGTGATGTTCACATTTTGATTATTTTTATTTATCTTTGGAAAATACTGTGAATTTTATTGCCTTTTAATACAGACCAACACAAATGTGTATTCTGAGGAAAAAGCTTGGACACCCTACACCCTAAAATCTAGTCTTACTCACTTTAGCTGAAATAATGTCAGTGAGATACTTCTTGTGGCCATCTATCAGTCTCTGACATCGGTCTGGGGAAAGTTTTCCCAACCCTCTCAATCTGTTGTGAGAAGTTTGAGGTGTTTCTTGCATGTACAGGCCATTCAAAGCCACACCACGGCTTCTCAGTGAGATCAAAATCTGGACTTTGACTCAGCCCAGGGCTTTCTGTGTCTTAAATCTCAGCAAGTTTTCAGTTCATTGACTGGTATGCTTTGGGTTATTGTTGTGTTCTGCTTCAGCTTCAATTTTTGTGTTTTTTTTTAAACACATGATATTTTCGTTTTTTGTTCCTCAGGCTTCCAAAGCAGCACAGTAAAATTCATGGTGGATTGGCATCCCCACACCATGACTCTCCCATCTCCATGCCTCACAGTTGGTATGAGGCCATTTTCCTGGAACTCTGTATTCAGTTAAAACAAAACATGTCTGTTTCGGGGTGTAGATAAGTATGCTTTAGATTCATATGTCCAAGTAACATTATTCCAGAAGTTGTGGTCTTTGTTGGTGTTCTCTGTGGCAAACTTTAGTCTGGCCTTAATTGTTTTCTAAAAAGCAAAGGTTTCCTCCTTGCACACTTCCCATGAAAGTAAAATTTGTACAGTCTTGCAGATTTTACAGGCATTCATTTTCATATCAAAAATAGCAAGAGCCAGCAATAGGTCCCATAATGACCTCTTAGGGTTTTTGAGGACTTACTTTTAGCATCTTGCAGGCTGCTTTCAGGGTGAACTTGCTTGAATGGAAGACCTGGGAGTGTTGGCAGTTGTTTTGAACATCCTTAGCTCATAGACTGTTTTCCAGAAAGTGCAATGACTGATTTTCATTTCTTTCAAGACTTCCTGATAATTCCTTACCAGAGTCATACACTAGAATAATCTTCTTTCCAAAAACCTCAGGCAGTTCTTTCAATCTCATTATGGTGTTCACTCCTACTCCAACAACCAGGAGCACACCAGACTAACGGAGGTTTAAACAGGACAAGCCTCCTTTGAAATAAGTGTATGAGTTCTCATTATTTCCACCTGATGTGATATGCCTGTTTGTGATTTCACCCATTTTAAGTGAGTATAAATGGGTGGGGGGGCTCATAATTTATTCATTACCGCATGTTTCATCCTATTATTACATTCTATAAAATATCTTGAAACATCTTTTCCACAGTGGTTTATTTGTATTTCTTAATTTTATTTTTTTCAGGATTGTTGAATTTGGAAAAAAAAACAGGCATTCATGTGACATAAACATTTTTAACTGTATACATGCCCCATCTTTAGGTTTTCATTTTAGAAACAAATTGAAAACCATGTATTATTTTCCCTATATTATGCTTGATTTTCTGTTGTTCTGTCCCATAGAATTCCAGAAAAATACACTAAAACTCATGGTTGCACCATAACATAAATACTTTATTCGATATGCGTACTTTTTCTGAGCACTCTGAAAAGCTACAGATGTGTTGGGGGGGCAATTCAATATCCTAATAAAGAAACCCCTCCATGACCTCTTCTTGTCCTCTTAATGTCTGTGCACATTAAGCAATGATCCCGTTCAAGTCCAGGAGACAAGTCTAAGTGTGATGTTTATGCCTTGATGTGGTCAAACACCACTGCTGTGTTTTGCCCTGCAGGGTGTATGCAGCTTTTTTGGTTTTATCAAGCAGTGCGATGAATCAGTAAACAGGTGCAGATGGATGGAGTGAGGCGACACGTGGGAACAACCTGAAATAGTTGTGGACATTCACCTGCGTGTCCTCTGTGAAGAAAGGAATGAGTGGGGGAAAAAGAAAGAAAATTATCCTGAGGCTGAAACAAGAGACAAAGGGGAGTGCCTAATTGCAGTTACCACGGCTACAGCATGCAATGCTGTTAGAGAGGGAGGGGGTTTTGGGAAAGGTCACGCAGTTAGGTAGAGACAGCTAAATCAACTCTGATGTGAGAGGTCCCTGGTGATGTTAGGATTGAGGAAATGTGGCTGTTTGAGTTGCTCAGGAGGAACACAGATTGTTTCTTAGAATGAGACCTTGTGCATGCCATGGCTTATAGCAGACCCTCTGGGCTGTAAATCCCTTTGATATGCCACATAAAAGAGGATAAAAGATGTAGAAAGAGTAGAAGGGGGCAAGTGTGTAAGATAAAATTTATCTTAAACAGATGAATGACTTAGAAAACGCTGTGCCCAGGGGGAAAGAGGTCAACTGCATCCATTTCTGATGCATATGAGGCCTGCTAAAAAAGTGTGCAATGCACGCATTTAACTGCTCTTCTGTCATCCGGCTTCAAATCTGCAGCTCAGTCCCAGATGTCTGTATCCTGTCACGTCTTGAAAATAGACTGTCGAGTTTAAGCCGCTCAGAGAAAGGAAATGATGCAACATAAGTTTCAAGGCGAGGATGCTCTGTCTTTCTTTGTTCCCCCACAGACACACACTGCAGGATGGAAATCAATAACCTTTCAAGAGAGAGTCGATGCAGAAACAAATAGCAAACAAAGCTGACGCTATTGGATCACCCCAGGCTTTTCGGTCCGAGTGACTCTAATGTAAAGGCGCTATGTTTCTGTATACCCCAGCTCCTATTTTACCAGTACTGAATTATTTTCAGTAAAAGAAAGAAGCATGACATGAAAATAACCCAGATCCATGTATCTCTAAGGTGTTAACGTTTCTTAACATTAAACAAACCACATTACTGTGGCCAGGAAAAGCAAACATAACAACGGACAAAAAGTTATTGATGAACTCGACCGAAAAATTTGAGCCAAGTTCCTCCTGGGCATTGGCTGAACTTAATGAGCAACTGTTCATTACCTCCAAGCAGGAGCAGATTCAGAAAATATTTGTCAATTGTTTGGGGGCCAGGAGATTTTGTGACGTGGGTTTATATACCAAAGGTAAAGGTAATCAATATTTATTGATCTAATCACAGATCACCAAAATCCCTATCAATATTAAATCTGAAAGCCCTCAAATACACCTTTCATACTTTTTACCATGTGGTTAGGTGAAAATGTGTTTACTTTTTTATTTTCTCTTTCTTTCTTTTTTCATATTTTGAAAAGTTTTTGTTTAAGGACCCAGATGCAGAGAGCCATTTGAGATGTAAAAGAGTCATTGAATAAAAATAAAAGGAAACTTACAGAACCTCTGGAGTACAAGTGAAGTTGCATGGAGACAACAATAGAATCCAGCAGTAAGTGAAAGAAAACGAGGAGTCAAAAGGATCTTGATTACTGGAGAAAGAACAGTTGGCTGATTGGAAACAGGGTGCAGCTATGAGGAAAGACTACGCAGGCATGCTGAGGGAGAGAGAGGGAGCTGGCACGAGAGGAGCAGGGAAGGGAGTAAATATAGACCAACCGGGAGAAACAAATCTAACAGTAATAAAAAGGGAGAATAGAAATAAAGAAGTGATCAAAATGCAAACACTGCAGACACCAAAAACTCAAACAACTTAGGATCCTGTCATCTTTCATTCTTTCATTTTTTCTTTTTTCCCTTTTTTCTGTTTTTGGAAAAAAATGTGTTTACTTTATAAAACATTGTATTCAGAAAAAAATAATAGTGCCCTCACACTAACAAATGTCCTGTTAAGTCAAATTGCATTAAATTGTATAAGGAAACTAAATACTTCTTTAACTGTCATGAGGACACCAGTGTCCTCATGGACCCATTGGATAACATGTAAGTATTTTCAGGGTGATTGTTAAGGGGTTTTAAAAAATTGTCGAATCGAATAGAAATATCCTTCATGATCCCACAGCAGGGAAATTCAGGAATTCATTGTTTGGCAACATGATTTTTGTCGTAGTTTGTGCTTCCTATCCAGATTTAACAGTGTGCAGTGATAATTTACACACCAGCTCAGGCCCAGCTCAGTTGGAAGAAATCTATGATCACCCAAACACTCTCCTTTCCTTCCCACCATCTGAGCTATGCATGATGTCTAACCTCATGTACTTTTCCTCTTATACCTTATCTGTGGGATGCTGTCCTTTTCCTATCGCTTCATCTTTTTCCACTTCTATGTTGATAATCACCTTTGCCTTCATAGCGGTAATAAATAATTTTTTCCTACCTCGTCATGTCCCTGGTCTTCTCTGTCCTCCCCTCATTACGCACCAATATGCTGTTCAAGGATGCTTAGTGCACATAGGTGCTGGTTGAAAGAGGCTGAAGTAAATTACACCTAACACAGCATGTGAAAAAATTAGGACACACTGAAAGCATGTGCTTCTCTAACATATTTGGAGATATGGATATTGAATACTAATTATAGTAATACTGATAAATTCAAGTAATATAAACAAACACAGAGAAAAATACCCTTTACATTTTTCTGTCATGTTTTAAAAACAACAATTTCTGTAGAAGAATAAATTAGGATGCCTCCATATTTATCCCTCAGAAGTTGTCTATCACATTAGGTGCATATAGAACACGGTTACTGAGCATCTGGAAAGAGATTGGCTCTGTTTAAACCTCAGACGTTTAGTTTTGAATGATCCTGAATCTTCAAGTCTACAAGCTGAGGACATTCAAAGAGCTGCCAAGATGCCAAGGTCTGGTTTTCCCAGCAGGTTTTGCCTGAAAGCAGACAACAAGAAGTCTCCCAAACCCCTAAACTGTCATCAGTGAACCTACAGCAGGCCCTTGATACTTCTAATGTGAATGTCTGACTGTGCAATCAGAAACAGACCGCTCAAATTTGACTTTTTTGGGGAGGTGCCCATGAAGGTCAGATTAGGTCCAGGTCAGTCAGAACCTACAGAAGACTAGGATTTCTGGAATAATATTCTTTGAACTTATGACTCTAAAACTAATGTATCTGGACAGCAGAACAGCTGACATGTTTGGCATAAACCCGAATACAATATTTTAGAAGAAATAAAAAAGCTCATGCCAGCAGTGACACATTGTGTTAGAAGTGTCACGGTTTAGAGATGTTATGGTGCAGCAGAACCTGGCCAGCCATCACCAACAAAGAAGCTACCATTAATTCTACCAGAGAGTGCGGAAAGTATGTGATCATCAGTAGAAAAGCTAAGCTGAAGCAGAACTGGACCCTGCAACATGGCAATGACCCAAAATACACCAGTAAATCCCTCAAGAGCTGGCTGAGAATTAAGACATGAAAAATCCTAAGCTGAGTCAAAGCCCAGATCTTGATCTCATTAAGATGCTGTTGTGTGGCTTGACACAGGCTGTGCATGCAAGAAACTGTTCAAAATCTCTCAGCAGATAGCGGGGAGTGGGGCTAGCTTTGCTGAGACTGATGTCAGAGACTGCTATATGGTTACTAGAAGAGTCTGTTGAAGTTAATATTGCTAACAGGGGTATGGTGTGCTAGCTTTTTCCTCAGAATACACAGTTTTGTTGTAATATTTTGTTTAATGAGTAAAACAAGGTTAATTTGATAGTGTCACTCCATAATAAATCACTTCTGGTTTAAAAGATAAATTAATACAGAAGTCCAGTAATCTTCTCTGTCTCTGCAGACTTCAGCACAACACCTCTGGGGTGCAGCGAAAACACTAATAGTGGCACGAAAATCAATGCAGTGCAAGGTTACCTTGAGAGTTCACCAACTGTTTTACACATACACAAAGGGTCCATATTAAAATTATGAAAATTTATTATCATGGTCATAACTGCAGTATGAGGTAGTAAGCCATTGGAATACTCTTAGTAGCACAGTTGCTGTACTGTTTGCATCCTATCATTGTTCTAACTTCATCCTAAAAGATCTCACCAAGCAGATGTACAAACAGTCCATGCTGTGTATGCCAGCAAATCCCAAACTATGCTCAGGCCTCCTGCACGTTCCTGCATACTGCTATCTGCTGGGATAGGACTCAATTTATGTGGGAGACTGTAGGAGTTTTTAATGCAGCCTAAACTGTCAGGATGTCATAAAAGAAGCCCAGGGGCCATCTTCAGTGATGATGAGGAAGAATAAGCACGGTTATATGTTCATATTTCAGTTGTGTAATAGTTGTGGAGCAACTTGTACTTAAATATAAAAGATAAATTTGGGGATCCAGAGTGTGATTAACTTAGTGTTTGATACATAAATATAGACATTTGGGATTTAGTGTGTATGATTTATTCTAACTGTACCTGCCACATTATCTGTTCAAAGCACCTTGTCAGTTTAATTTTTTTAATCGCTGGGTAAAGCATGTAGGATAATTCAGTACTGTCATTCACCTTCATACATTGATATAGATGTTGATTGCGTTTCCTCCTCTGCAGCATGGCAGAAACTAATGGTGGAGACCCATAAACCTCCCACATGTATAAGGAAATCCTTCAGATTATGACAAGCTCATGGAAACATCCTCACACTGAAAGTAGCCAGTGCAGTACCATCGTGGTAGCATAGCCTGACCTTTTAGTGTATCGCTGAGTGATACCAGATGAGGGCTAGAATGTAGCACACTGGTGGGTGAGAGGTGTTAGGAATACTGTGGAAACGTACTGCTGATGTGTAGAGCAAGATGAGGGAATAAGGATGTGGTAAAAGGCAGGGAAAAAGGAGTGCTAAGAGTTTCCCAGTGTCACAACTGCACACTGAAGGAGGTTTTCCAAATTTCCCACAGTGCTTCTGTTTTAAAATTATTTACAGAGGTCTTGGAGCACTTTGGGCAACCTTACACTTGCAATTAATAGGCACTTTAAATAACATTTAAGCTCATTCATTCAAGTCTGAAGTCCTGTTATCATAGAAAGCTTAAGACATTATCAGAAATATTATGTTTATTATGAATCAGCAACATCATCTTCATCATTTGCATTATTCCTAATTAGGGTCATTTGACGAATGACTGCACACTGTGATTTTGCATCTTCTGACAGATCTGTTTATGGTGCAGAAATGTGTTTATATTCTATGCCATTGTATTAATTTGAGAGAAGAATGTCTCTGTATTCACTTCTTGATCATCAAAGAAGGTTTTCGTTTGTTTTTCACACAGAAATACTTAATATTCTGAAAGATGTGGATAGAAAGATGACCAATTTTCTAAATTATTTCAAATGAAGGTCACTCTGCTTCTCTGTTTGAACTACATATACTTAATTTCCTTTGAATGTACAAATCGATTCTGCCCAGTGGTGAGAATTAAACTTTAAATTATTATGAGCTTACTCAGTTAGCTTCACCGAAAGGTTTCGAGTTAAGTCCATATATCCCTACATACTTGAACTGTGGGCTGTTTATGCAGACAGTGCAACCCTGGAAGCATTTTATACCTGAACTCAGTTAAGGTGATCCACCAGATAGTGATAGTTGTATACCAGTGAATACCCATGGATTGGTTATCAGTATCAATACCTTCATATCTAAAGGTTACGGTTTCAAAAACTGCTGGAAGTGTTGTCATACCATTGTTAGCAGAGACTGTACTAGAGTATCCTGAGTTTTCTCATGCTGTATGGGGAGTAGAATAATTCAGCACTGTTCCTCCACCAACTGTTGCACATCACCGCTGGTGAGCTGGCTGTAAACATGCTTCTACACTTTTACCCCACTTACAGATCCAGCTAATATTTTTTAGTCATAAAAAAATCCACCCAGTCATAACTAAAGGAGCAAATTCTTACTCAGGTAAAACATTCTTTTAAAACTACATCTGGCAAGGTTTCAGCAGCTTGTCTGCTAACCAGACTCGACACGATCATTTTCCCTGGCTGAATAAGTGGCAGATATCAGCTTGATGTACTTGTTACTCTATGAGTATTAGAGCTGAACAGCAAAAAGGGATATTGTTCAGTGAAATTAATATGTGGAAACTAATCCTAAATTCAGAATGTGTTTATTCTGTGCTTCTTCTTAAATCAAAACCTGTCAGAGTTTACATATGATGCCCATGTAAATAGGACATGGGGTGAAAAATGGGCCCAAAATAGAACTGTCTGTCATTTTTGCTGATATATTTTATACTAAAATGGCACTCTTTCAATCCTACTATTGTTTGGGATAAATGTGATTTGTTGGCATGGTATGCAGCTTACATTGCTGTATTTTTGATGTTCTTGCAAGATTTTGTTTGTTTTCCTCCAGACTGCAAAGCATTTTTGTTGCAACCTATGGGCAAATGTATGGCGCTATTAAACTGTGGTATTTTAACCCAGTCTTGATCAGTGAACTGTTTGAAAGTTCTCACAGACACATTAGGGTACATTTGGATATTTAACTCAGGATTTTTTTTTTAAATTTTTTATTATGTTGTTTTACCGAAATGCGTAATTTTCAGCCTATAAGGTCTGATCTGTTCAGGGTCTTCACTGTAACTCCGGTGGGACTTTCAAGGAGCTGCTGCAAGAGAGTGGATGTTATTTAGGTGGTTTTTGCTTGCAGACACAACAGTGAGTAAGGAAGTTAGAGACGGAATCAAAGTGAATTCACCTGTGGTCAGAGATGGCTGGTGCACACACGTTGACATTTCCAACCTATTTTTGTCGCACTGAAGTGTTTTTCTTCGCATCATGTTAGGAGATCTTTTGTTGTAGGGGTGCTTATCGGTGGTAATTAGTTGGTGAATGGGAGATAAAGTCACAACGGTTGTCTCTTTAAATCAAGCTGCAGTGTTGATGTGTCCTCAAGCTGAAATGGTAAGAACCATTCCACCTTTGCTGCAGAGAGTCGGACCTAGCAGGCACACCAAAGCGCTTCAAACGTGCGACTCGTTCCCTTGCTCACTTGTGGTCCCTTCCAACATTGAAGAGAAACGCATTTTTTTTTTTTTTTTTTTTTTTTTTAATGGAAGACATTTTCACAGCAAAGTTACAGGATACTATGTAACTCTTAAAGTCTTTTGTCTGATTGTTTTTTATTTATTTATTTTCCGCAGAACTCCGTGGCAGTCGCCTCGATCCATTTACCGCCGGCTGGTCCGCCTGTCTCCTCCTCTGCGTTGCAATCTGTTGATAACTCCACTTGCAGGCTGCAGTTCGTCCTGTTTCGCAATGGGAAACTCTTTCCCTGCACGGGGAATTCGTCAAACCTCGCAGACGATGGGAAGCGCAGGAGCGTCTCGACACCAGTTGCTTTTGCCAAATTAGGTAAGAGGAAATCCATTTCTATCTTCCACGCGTGTGATGTCAACGCTGGACCGAATGCATGCACACACGTGCGCGCGCACACATACGCAGTCATGGCTGTTTTAGGTTAGATTTTTTTTTTTTTTTTTTTTTTTTTTTTTTTTTTTTTTTTTTGCGCAACATGTGGGTCGCATGGGTACAAAAACTAACAAGGTGCGCTCTTATGAATGAATGAAATCAAAGCAGGGATCAGATTAAATACAGTTTACTGCAGTGTGATGCATGAAAGTAATTGCAACAGTCCCCCACTCCAGCTACAGTAACTGTCCGACACTTACATGTGTGCGTGGCATGCATGCATGAGTGTTTTTTTTAGCCACAGCGCTAACAATGTTTCCTCTCGGCTTCCTTTTTTGAATGTGTTGCTCTTCCTTCCAGATGGCTGCAGCCGCGGCAGCTCTGTGCACTCAGTTACCGTCGCTCTCAGGCACTTCGCGCTGGGTGTAGACCCCACCGCAGCCTACTGGGATTTTGACCTGCTGGATGGACACGGTGGCTGGAGGGCAGAGGGCTGCCACATAACCGCCTCCGCGGGCGATACGACCACTATTCACTGCAGCCATCACAAGAACTTTGCCGTGCTAATGGTGAGTAGTTATTTCCCTATGACCCCCGCAACACATAACGTGTCTTCCACATGCTTAGGGCCCATTACGGATCAAATCAACCTTTTTTTTCCCCCTATCTTGGAGTAGACTGAGTCACGTGTTTTAAAAGAGGACCTTCAAAAGCCTCCTTTATTGTTGCTCCCCAGCAGAGGGATTGGATTGCCAAATTCTGTATGAGGATTTATTAGCGTTGGGAGATCATAGAGTCTTCATTTTCTTCGGAAAACAGACGAGGAGAAGTTGTGCGCGTTTTACAGTCTGCCATCCTTTCCCAAGCTGCAACAGAAGCGATGCTCTGGAGAAGGAGCGCCCTGTCAGGAGCGATTCGACTCTGAGCGCAAGTGGTGTGCTAATTGGTTGCAACCATCGCGAAGCAGAAAAAGAAGAAGCCAAAAAAAAAAAAAAAGAAAAAGAAAAATGCTGGACTGTACAGCTTAGCGTCGTTCATCTGCGTTTCTCAAGTTGGTCTCGACGCTGCAAGCCGAGATGCTTCCCTCTGACGACGTCCCCCCCTGTGCTCAAATTGATTTCATGAGGATTAGAAGCACCAAAAGCGCAATGGCAGCGCATTGCAAGGTCGCTCCTTAGAGCCGCTGCTTCTGGTCCGCTTCTTCTTCTTTTTTTCTTTCTTCTTTTTTTTTTTTTTTTATTTTTTTTTATTTTTTTGGATGAAGAGAAATCCTCCGGATGTTTACCGAAGAGTGGGATTCGTTAGACTGGGAGGTCAGTTCTCAGTGGAGCATGAAAAAGTGTTGTGCCTTTTTTTAACCTGCATATTTTAAGAACCCGCCGATCAGTTTCGTTGCTGTCGTTGGTGGAAACATGCTGGATCAGGGGGAGAAACAGAAAAGCCGCATTAGAGCAGGGAAGAAGAAAAGCAGCGTTTGATAAAAGCACGGGGTGCACAGAGGGGGTGAGGGGGTGAGGTGGGGGTGTCTGGAGAATACTAAGCTGTTGTCAGATGGAGAGCAGATGTCAGGATGTCATTGTGCATGTGTGTTTTTCTCTCAAACACGGCGCACCATCAATGGGGCGCGCTGTGGCAACCAGAATGACGCTGGATCTGTTTTTTTTTTTTTTTTTTTTTTTTTATTTTTGGTCAAATGTAATGATACTAGAATAATGATTTGAACTTCAAAACACGTCCGACAGGCAGAGGGGTTGTCATAGCGATGGTAGAAAGCCGTGACGAGAACGTCCACATCACGGTGAGCCGGTGTTTGCACCGGAGATTGCGCGCGTCTGCTAATGCAGTCACCACACCCGCCTGGTCTCTGCAGTGCCCGAGAAAAGGACCCTTATTTACAGACCTGTGACATCACTCCTCCGTTAGTACCACCTTAAATGCATTTTGTTGCAACAATGATTTCCTTCAGCTCAGGACGGCTTCTGCAAGTACAAAACCTGTTGCATAATCTTTTCATGTCAAAGGGAGACGGATTGTCACTACTGCCTGAGTGCAAGTTGGCCATTTACTCAGTGTGCCTCCATGAGTGGAGCTGTCATTTGTAATTCAAGCAGTGTAAGATCTTGGGCGGTCTAAAGGGAATTTAGCATTGCCAGTTGGATAGTGTATATAAGAAAAGTTGAACAATGTGATGTTTCCATGCAGTCCTGCAATGATTGGCCACTTTATTAGGTACACCTTGCTATTATCAGTTGGATCTGCTTTGCTTTCAGAACTAAGACCAAACATGGACATGGCAGCATCAAACAGTGGAGAACACTGGAGCACAGTAAACTTAGTTGTCATCATCAGCAAGCCGGTTTGAGATGATATGAGTTTGGTTGCATGGTGGATTATCCATTAAAAGTAACCATTAAAAGATGGAATCACTAGGGTCTTTAAAGGATGGATATCATCATAGGTTTTGGACCATTCTCTGTAAACACAAGGTTTAGGTCATTTGTGAAAATCAGAGGATATTAGCAGTTTTTGAAATACTCAAACCTGACATCTTGTGCCAACAACTTTGCCACGTTCAAATTTACTGAAATCCCATTTCCTCTCATTTTTATGTTCAGCTTGAACCTCAGCAAGCCATCCTCGCCACATCTAGATGCCTACATGCAATCAGCTGCTATCATATGATTGGCTGATTCATCATGTGTGCTAACAACAGTTGAACAGAGGTACCTTTTAAAATGGTCAGTTGGCATATTTAAGCAGTACCACCTGTCTTGCCTCAAATATTTACTGAATAAAACTTTTTTGCGGTGCTGAGTAAATGTACAGATGGTTACACCGGATATAGAACTGCATTCAAGCTACAAACCAAATAGTTCTACAAAATCAGTCAAACTCACTTCAGATATAGTTTTTCATCAATAAAACAAGTTTTTTTCCTCTTTTCTTCTAAATCATTATTTAATCAGGGTAAGACAACAATTTTCCTCTTGGCCTGTTGTGACATTATAGAAGGCATAAGGCAACTCTTTTGAGTGTGACCATTGTTCTTTTTTTCTTTATTTGCATGTTTTTTTTAAATTAAATTCCTTCTTCAAAATTCTTAATCTACGTTTTTTGTTTTTTTTTTTAAAGCTGAAGCAAAATATTTGAGTTGTTTCTGAGAACACTGCATGGACTTAAGTAAGGCCAATTAAACACATAATAATGTGTTTAATTGGCCACAATTAAACACATTATGCAGTTTGTGCAAACATTATGCAGTTTGTGAAGAGGAATAAGTCAAATTCAAAAGGACAGGTTTTATTTGCAAAAATTTCAGTAATATTTTCCAGCCAAGTTGTTGTAAAACCATGTGGTCCAGTTAATGCCCTCCATTAAGATGATTTTAAATTGAAACCGATGTTTTCGGCAGAACTGGTCCATCACCGAAAATAATTCCCAGACAGACTTATAATCTTTCAACTTCACTCTACCATTCATACACTTGCAGCATGGCCTATACCGTCACCACAATTCCAGCACACAACAGAGGGAAGAAGTTACATTGAAGTTGTTAAGGTAAGCTAAAGAACTTGTACTGCTTTAGCTTACCAGAGTTTTAGAAAATACACCAATGGATAGTAACTTCAAAAGATGAATGAATGCAACAAAAACTTAATTTCAAAAGCTCACACAGGAGGTGGGAGGGTGGGTATAAACCCTATGTTATTCCTGTTGATTCAGTTTCATTCGCATTTAGCTCTTTTGGGGTTAATGCGTGTGTATGTTTGTGTATGCAGGCTCAGAGCCCAGCATGAATGTCCCTAGAGGCTGGGGATTGGGCTATGAAAAAATAAATAATGAAAATCTTTTTAACTTGCTTCAAAAGGAATTACATGGTAGAGAATCTCCCTCTCGTGGTTTTGTAATCAGAATGCCGAATTATGGACATGGGATAGGCTGTGTGTGGAAACGCTCAGTTCAGCTAGATTGTAAACTGTGAATGGTGTATTTTGTTGCCCAAATGAATCATTGTGTATCTTTAACATCTAATAATACAGATCATTCCAGATGGTGCAACTTTCGAAGGGCAACCTGCATCTATTTTGGAATTTTGTTTTCTGGTCTTGCTCTGTGCTGAACCTATAGCTGTTGAAAAGAAGCCCCCTCCAGATTTCAGCACCAGGGACAGTTCCTGAACATTTCTCCTTCTGCCTCCTCCCGTAACGCCTCCTCCTCCCCCTCCATCTGCCTCATGCAGGCCCGTATTTGCTGAGAAGGAGGGCTGACTCACTCGTTTACAGCAGTGCAGCTTTATCGTCTGTCTTGGTAGTGGTGACAAGCCTCAGTCCCACACTGAAGCTTCCTCTGAACCACTCGCCACCCCATCTTAAGACACACCTTTGCGACCTTACTCTTTTCTGTCTTCTATGTTAGAAATGTACAAATTTATTTAATATTAATTCTTTTTTTTTTTGTTTATTCAAGAGATAATGTCAACAAATAAGTTTCTGCGGTTCTGCTACAGCTCACCAGCTATTTAATATGCAGAGTAGACCTTGTGGAAATTAAACAACACACAGACACAATCACACATGGTGTGGTGGCTGGGTTTTGTAAGCATCCAATAACAACCAACTTGGGCCCCAAAGTTCGGATCGGCCCAGAGGGACGAGCTTCGTATTTCTTATTTCTTTTTTTTTTTTTTTTTTTGTAAAATGCCGTTTCTTATTATAGAGCTTGAAAATAATGAACTTGTGAAAGGACATGGACCTCCTAAAAACAAGGGCAGGATTTCTGGAACTGGTTC
Organism: Anableps anableps; assembly: GCA_014839685.1. Classification (NCBI taxonomy): domain Eukaryota; kingdom Metazoa; phylum Chordata; class Actinopteri; order Cyprinodontiformes; family Anablepidae; genus Anableps; species Anableps anableps. Next base: position 5,518,981 of record CM026076.1, on the reverse strand, counting down.
TGCATCATCTCAACAATGTGACTTGTTGACTTTTATCTTATCATTTGTATAGGATGGTTTCTGAAGGGTGAAGGTTTTAATGAAGGAATAAAGGGACAAGAGGGAGATTGTGATGAAAATTAAGAGTGTGTTTATTTTGATTAATTGAAGTATGGTGCTGACCAACAGTGGTTAACATATGTAAAAAGCCTTAAAATAATTAGTGTGAATTCGTTTAACAGCAATTTTACTGAAACTGTAGAAAAATACAATCATTAATTTGATATGTATATACTTAGTGGAAGGAAAACTGCATGTTAAGAACACTCCACTTACACACATTTGGAGCATACACAGAGAGGGATATCATGACCATTTCTTTTTTGCACACCACACAAAATCATCCAGAGTCCCTGGGACTTTCTTTTCAGTTCATCCCAAAGCTTTTTCTATAAAAGCTATCTATCTATAGGTCCTAGCGATGTAACGAAGGTTGTTTCTATGTTAGATTGGCCATATGTTTAAAACATTTTTTCTGCTAAAGGCCCAGTGATGACCTCGTTTCAGTTACCTAGTGGAATCCAACAGGTGTGTTTTTAAAATGTCAGGTATTTTTTTAAAGAGTTAATGCTGCCAGTGCACTCTAAACAAGGTTCTGCATGAGACCTTTGGAAAATCTAACATGCCCACATCATCACCAGATCCTTCTTGTACTTACAAGGGCATGAGTGCTTTTGTAATAGTTCATCCTAGCTTTTATGTCAGACCGACCTTGAGTGTTTTCATTTATTTATTTATTTATTTATTTATTATTTGATCAAAAAAGTCAGATTCTAATATCTCATCTCACCAAAGCACACAGTTCTAGTAAAGTTTAGCAAACTCCAGACATTATGTTTGAGATCACACCACATGGCATCGCTTCCAAAATTATTGTTTGGGTTGGGATAACATCTTATTGTTAGTATCAAGAGTTTGGGACCCCATGATCCATTCTTTTACTACAGCCTTCAACATGAGGCTCACCATTACTGCTAAGCTTTTGAGATTTTCGTTTACCTCACTTATGGTGGCTAGATGAGTATGAGTCCTCCTCCAGTATTATTGTTCACACTTCCACTTGTTTTCAATGTTTTAATCATCGCTCTAACTGTAGATAGGAGCAGGTTGAGGTGTGTAGCTATTTCTTGACCTCGACCTAGTTGAAGAGCAGCATTTGCCATGTTTGAATGGCATGCTCTCTTGTCCTCATTTTGAAGAGTGGCTAATAGATATTGGCCTGCGTCATCTCAAATCTGTACCCCAGGAAACCAGGAAGGGAAGTCATGAATTACTAATGAAAAGTTCCTGGATCAAACCAAAATAAAGATTAGTTTTTTTCTAATTTGCAGTTTGAGAATATATTACTGCAATAAAATAATAATTTATTTTAGGACTTTTTGCACATTTTTATCAGGGTTGGCAAGAATGTGGCCGATGCTATATATGACAGCAAATCATCAAAAATGATAAACTAGATAATGATGCAGCTTGTAATAAAAATAGCTTAGAAGAATTAGAGGTAAAAATGAAATTTTTCTCCCTAAAAAGGTTAAGACAGCTGATAACAGAATTGATTTTGTGCTCACTTGACCTGACTTGTCTTAGCTGCTGCACCTTGATTTTAAACCAAACCATCCAGGATAGGAGGCTGTCTTGATAAATTAGATCTCATTGGCTGAGCTCTCCAGAGGTTCAACATCAACTTGACATTCCTGTTGACATCTGGTGCGAACCACATGGTCCAGCCTCCCATTCAAAAAAAAGAGATTCAAGGATATTGTGTGGTCATCAAAAAAAAAAAAAAAAGAAAACTTGTAAAAGATAACTTTAAATTGTACAATTAGAAAGCAAGGATGGGGTAAATGTCCCTATATGTGTGTGTGTGTGCATATATATATATATATATATATATATATATATATATATATATATATATATATATATATATATATATATATATATATATATAAAAACATGATGAAATACATACTATAACTTCTTTCTTTTGATGATCAAAAACAATGTTTTTTTTTTTTTTTTATCTGTGTCTCATTTTCTCTGTCTGTTTCTCTGAATAAAGATTAATGGTTGTATGTCCTCATTAGTCAATCCTCTGCCCATATCCATGCTCAGTCTGGATATAATGAGACAACAAGTGCGCTTTCATTATTTTCCCAGAGACCCACCCAGCTCCAGTACAGCGTACTTTATCCTCAACCTGTAGACTATTTTTTTTTTTTTTCCATCTCAGAGACATTTTTCTGCTAGAAGACCTGTGGTGCATGAGTGTTTTATGAGATGGAGGGATTTATGACAATAATAATGATGACCCATTTAGATATGTGTGGTGTCTCGTAGCCGTTGGTTGGCATTTTTTTTTTTTTTTTTTTTTTTTTTTTTTGGTATGCAATGTAATAGGAGGAGAAGAGAGTAGAAGTGATAATAGCTGGTGATATCAACAGAGGCAGGGTGTTGCCAGGTGTTTGTGTTGGTGGATTAAACAAGGTTTGTGACAGAGGACCAGGGCAAGAGGTGGTATTAAAGCACAGCCTATGAAGAGTCATGTCATTACATTGAAAAGTCTTTAAACATATCTCATGTACAGTGAGAATACATTTAAGATTGTATGTAACGTGTACTGAGGGAAAAGATATCTATTCAGTTCGATTTAGTTTATTTAAATAGAGCTTATTTATAACAAATATCATCTCAGGGACTTTTCAAAACAAACAGATTCAATTTATATACTCAAATAATATATAGTCAACTCAATCTAATTATATGGACAGATTCCACTTCACTTACATACATTCTAATTCACCCCTACCTATATCACAATGCAGTCAAATTCAGCCTAATACCAATTGGTTAAAAGTTTACTATCTAAAGGGGTGCCAGCTCACAGAATCAAGCCACTGACTTTGCAGCACCCCAGCCTCTTAAACAAGCGTATGCCAACATTGGAAAGCTGACTGCATAGGGATTATCTTTACTGCAGTCTCTCATAGTAAGCATGAGGGATGCACTGATCGATCGGCCGGCTCATCGATTGGCCCTGATTTCCCTAATTTTGGGTGATTGGTTTTACATCTAAGTATTGGCCATTTCCCGATCTTATCCACCGATCCCACCTACCTCTGCAAAGATCTGATAATCAGCCACTGTCCCCTTTTGCTCTGTCATGAGAGAGGGTTGACTGACAGACCCACTCACAAGGTTGTGTCTGCACATGTGCAGGTAACAATAGTCAACCCACTGTTACAAACTTACTGACTTTGTTGCTATATTTAGCAACTGTTTAGACCCGTGTTAGTATCAGTTAGAAAGAAAATCGGTAGCAGACAAAATCAGAATTTAAGGTCAGGCTTTTTAAAGATCGGTGAGCTGTAATCAGCTAGAAAACCATAATCTGTGCACCCCTTGTAACCAGGCATATGGTAACAGTGAAATAAAAAGACTGTCTTTTCACAGGAAAATAGCTTCAGCAGAACCAGACGTGAGCAGTTATTTGCCACTGCCTAGGAGTTTGAGTGCAGGGCAAAAAGTGAAGAGTTAATGGCAACAGTAGCTCTTTTAGGACAAAGCTAATTAGATAAACTCTCAGTCTGTAGCAAAATTGAGGGGATGAAACACAGTACAAAACAATTTCTGGCAGCAATAGCTCTTTTAATTGCTGTTTAGGAGAAAAACAAGGTTGAACACAGAAAGATGGAATCACTTTTACTATCTATAGTGAACAGAACATAATTATACTGGTGTCACAGTTAAATAGAATCCCAAGCCAAGTATGTAAAGAGGTAAAAGGGAGAGAGAACATGAAGTTAATGGTAACAGTACCTGCAGATTATGCATAATTGGAGAGCAGTTGGAGAAAGAAGTGAGGGAAGAGTGGTCAGTATGGCCTCGAGTAGCCTTTCTGCATAACAACAAAGAGAGTTTAGGATAATCTAAGCCTATCTAACTATAAACTCTATCAAAAAAAAAGGTTTTAAGCCTAGTCTTAAAAGTGAACAGGGTTTCAGGAACATAGACAAGCACTGAGACCTGGATCCACAGAGGAGGAGCTTGATAGCCAAAAGATCTGTCTCCCATTCTACTATATATATTTTTTATATGTATTTACAAAAACAATTCTGCCCTATTTTTAAATAAGGGACAGCCATAGACTACACAAACACTTTTTTCTATTTGATTCAAAAATACTTTATTAATTTCAGAAGGAAAGTAAATGTTGTAAATATAAATAAATGTAAACTCACAATACACAATACTCACAATACAATTTGAATTGTTGTAGTTGCTGATCACTGTGGTCAAGAAGAATCTCCTGTAGTGGTCTGTACTGCAGTGAATCTGAAGAAGCCTCTGACTGAAGTGTTGTCTTCAAATCTTCTGTATTGTGATGAATAAAGAATTCTAAGATAAGTTCATTAGTTAATGATTATGGTAATAGCATATTAGTTCAGTCCATATTCAGAGCTGTTAAACAATGTTATGCTAGTAGTTCATTACTATATACATGGCATCATTATCTGCTATGCTAATTCTTTTAATTCTCTTGTTAGTATGGAAAAATAAACAATCCAGTGCTAATAGTTTAGTTTTCTATAAAAAAGCAGATAAAACAGTCTGAAGCTTGTGGGTTATTGCTATTAGCACAACGTTAGTAACAGCTTTACTAATTGTTTGTTACTAGCATAGCATTAGGAACTCACAGAATATTCTTTATTTATATGCTAATAATTTTATTTATAGTTTCGTTTGTAATCATAACTGAGTAAACAATTTTAATTGTTTGATAATATGCGATTGCCCTGCTCTCATGAAATGAGTGATGTGGTCTTGACAGATCATGTCTATCCCCTACAAATTGTTTTGACTGAGCTCTTTCAAAGATATTGCAGATGAAACAAAAAAAAAATCCTTTACTAATAGTGTCAGGCTATTAGCAAATCATTAATCACAAATATGCTGATAGTTAATTTGTTAATAGTTGCTAATACAATTAGCATAGCACATTGGACAAACCTATGCCAACAGTTGAATTATATTAGCACAGCATTAGCTGTTTTAAATTGTAATTACTGTGTGCTTCTCTGAAGAGATATTTGACCACAAATGTCACTGGAAGTTAGAATAGAAATATCCTTTATTGTCCCACGATGGGGAAATTTCTGTGCAACAGCAGCAAAGTGGCAGTGGCAGGCAGTAACAGAAAAACAGGCTCACACAAATAATATAAAAATATATATGAAAAACAGAATAAAGAATAAAAAAGAAAAAACACTGTACAGTAAGGCAAGTTCCACTTAGTTTAAGCTAATTAGACAAAAGTAGTATGTATTTTTGTTTGCATGTCCTTTGAGCTCCTCCCCAGAGCAAATTCAAAACCTTCACTCAGTAAGCCACAGCTACATTCACCCTTCACCTCACTTGCAGTTGCTTTTAATGCTGCAGACATTACAAAAGCACCAACCCACCTCTGTGCCTGCAAGTAGACAGCACTGCAACAGCTGACTTGAGAAGGCACACAGAGCGTTGGGTTTAAATTGTGCTAGGTTAACTTACTGCAGATGTATTACATTTGGCTCTGGTTAATGTTTTAACAAATGCACTTATGTTCCAAGCATTTGTTGAAAGCATTTGCTTGGATTTGATTTTAGCCGTGTTAGCTGCTTTAACACACAGGGTCTGTATGTCCCTGTTTGCGTGTCCTCACCACATCAACAACATACATTTTGTAGACTTTTTATGTTAATATTGTTACGACTGAACCTCTCACTGTTTGCTGACTAAACAGGGCCCATTTGCTTCAGTGTGAAAGGGGAAGGGAACTGACTCATGATGCTCACACAAAACAGATTGCTGCTGGGCAGTAACCTGACATGTGATGCAGATTGTTTTCCACCTGACTAATGACTTCAGAGCTCACTGATTGCCATTAATCTGAGACATCCCTGGTTTCGTTGGCTGTTGCAGGAGTTAGCCATTACTTACTGTTAGTTCCTCTTCATGGTGCTCTGTGTTGCATGTTCTATTTTAGATGCTGTGTGTATCCCTCTTTTAGCCTGGAATTGCATTGCTTTAACCTATTGTTATTCAAATTGTATATACTCCTCAGCTATGAAAGATTATAATATTGCTACTGGCAGCAGAAGGGATTGTTGCACTTAATGGGAGTGCATTTGTGAATCTGTGAAGAAAGTTAATGGACCTCATGGTTATGATGTTGTTTATGTGCAGTCACTGATTAATTGGCAGTCAAAACTGTGTTAAGTTTTTTTTAATACCAAACCAAAGCTCTTGCAGGGAATGTAAAGTTACCCTTGCTTATGTATGGTCTGTATGAAAGATAACGGTTTCAGTCACATTCCTACTTTTCTTTCTAAACAAATGACATACAGATATTTTTCATTTTACTGTTTATTGCAGTTTTATGTAGACTCAGATTCATCAGCTTCACTGTCTAAATCCCAAATGATTCAAATAAAAGCCACACAGCCTTCCCTTTTATGTGTGACAACAGCCATCTGACATACATGATTCATCTTCTTGGACAGCTTTGGCATACACAAGAATTAGGAACCAAGAAATAACAGTGAGCTATTCAGACCATAATTCACACCATAATTCGGCAGCTTGATCTGAAACTGCCCAAGTCAAATACCCACCGGCTTGTTTCTCATCAGCTGTGTTTAAGCAAACAGTGCGACCCTCTCGGAGCTCCAGAGACTTCCTCCTAGAAATGAGGACATTTTGTGTAAACAGATTTTTTGACTCTCTGTTTTTCTCTTTCCCCACTGTTGTCGCTGAGTTTCTGTCATTTGCTTCCACTTGGATTGTTGTTTGTTCATTTGCACACTTGTTCAGTTAAAAGGTTTTTTTTATTCTTTATTAGGAAAGACATCTAACCCTGCAGCTTCTCGGATGTTTGGCTGTTAAGATTTCCCGGAACTGCTCGCCTCTGTGCCTTCGTTTTACTGCTGCCACTCTGATTAACAAAAATGCATTGCTGCTAAAAAAAAAAACAACAGCAAAAGAAATGGGTTGAAAGACAATGTTGTTGATTAGGGATGGGAATTGAGAATTGATTCTTGTAGAGAACTGGTTCTCAGTAGTTCGATTCCTTGGAATCGTTAATCTGCCTGCCTAACAATTCCGTTTGTTGGCTCTAATAACGTGAGATGCATTTGCGTGATGACGCCTTGTTCACGCTTTGTATTTTGATTTAGAAAATATCCAAGATGGCATTGCGGCAGGAGCGCTCTAAAGTATGAATACATTTTACAAAAAAAGATGATACTAGGACCGGTTACAACATGTGCAGAGCTTTAATCACAATAAAAGGATGAAATACAGACATGCTCAAACAGCTGACAATATAGCATGCATCTGGTTAGCTCAAATGTAAAATGTCATATTTTCATTAGCTGTAAACAAGAAATCATCATCTTTAAAGTGTAACTAACCCCCAAATCAACTTTTTTTTTTGCAGATAAACTAATAGGTTATTTAGGGTTCTATCCTTATGTTTCTGTGCAAATGTTTACATTTTTGTGTAAATTTATTTAGTTCAGCAATATTTTGCCTAACACACCATCTCCGTGCTGGCCTCCTTCAGTCAAACGACTCTTTGGCAGTTGAATTTTCCTATTGGTTACAGCGGTACAGCTGGTACACTACATCACAGCACTGTGTCTCTCTCAGACACACAGCACCGTCTGCCCAGTGGTGAGTCAGAAGTTGGAATAGCTACACATAGTTACACTTTAATATCAATAAAAATGTTGAAACATCAGTCTGTGTGGAATTAATATATATAATGTGTTTAACTTGTGAGCTGAGTTACTGAAATACATGAACTTTTCATTAATATTCTAATTTATTGAATGTGACTGTAGTTGACGAGGACTGCCAGAGTGATGCTGGCTCAGAGGTAAGCTCTTGCACACTTGCCTCTTTCATCGAGGCAGGGAGGAGTAAAATTACAGAGGCAAAAATAAATGACAATAAATAACATCTGAGCAGGTGTTTTCCACAGCTGGAGACATCTTAAATCTTAAAAGATCCTTCCTGAAAAGGCAAAGACAGATTTGTCTGAACATAAACTGTTGATGTGAAATGAACATTTTAACATTTTCATCTTAAAATGTTCATTTCACAGCAGGATTCTAGTTTTTTAAGCCAGGTTCAATTTTGTTTGAATCGAATGCAACATGGTGCATATTTTGAATTAAAAAGTTTATTTCCTAACTCAGTGAAAGTCTGTTAGAAAATCGATAAGGAATCAAATTGATAATGGACTCAGTATTGATAAATTCTTATCAATTCCCATCCCTATTGTTGATTGAAAAATTAAACTTTTGGAGGCAGTTGTGTCATCATCACCTTTTGATTAGAGGAGTAATTGCTGTAACATGTCCATCTGCTTTTTCCACTTCTAGTAAGACAATGATGATAGTAGATATTAGGAGTAAAATATGAGACCTCTCCATTTTAAAAGCAAAAGACAAGGTGGTAAAACATATATACAGATGAAGCATAAAATTACGAATGTCAGTTAATACGATTTTTCTTGTCCGGAACAGAAGGATGTGTGATAACACAATGGCAAAAAGGAAAGATCTAAGCAATGAACTTAGAGCTGCAATTTTTTTCTACTCATTAATCTGGGAAGGGTTATAAGCCTGTTTGCAGCCACATCAAAACCAACTATTCTACAGTGGGAGTTCTTTTTCAAAAATTTGGCGATCTTCTAGCAATAAATATCCAATCAAATTTACCACCAGTCAAGATGATACAATACCCAGACTTTACAGGCCTCAGTTAGGACATTGCATTTCTAAGTTCATGACAAGAGGGTTAGAAAAAACTGTACCACTATATCTTTTTATAAAGCGTAAAGGCAGCTGTGGCAATCCTGTAGCTCGCCACCTTCAGTGTGTGAATGTGAATGGGAATGACTGATTTAATTGTAAAGCTTCTTTGAGTGTCTAGAAAAGTGCTCTATAAGTTTGATGTTTAATTTCATAAAGGAGAAAACTTTTTAAAAAATGTGGCAGCTTGAATTACGTTTGCAATGTTGAAGCAAAACAAGAACAATACTTCTGAAATGAGACCAAAGTAGAGATATTTGGCCATCATGTGTTGCAATGTTTAGAGAAAACCAAAATCAGCATGATAGCACAAATGCTGCAAACCACCTGGTCATAGAGGGGGGTATGTTTTGGGCTTTTGGGCATCTCATTGTCATTGACCAGAAAATAAAGTCAAAGTCCAGACATCAGTATGTTTGAAATGCTGTGCTATGCAGAAGCCTTGATGAACTGAAGCAGTATAGTGAAGAGCACTGGGCCAAAGTTCCTCTCGAATGTGAGGGACTAATAAAGTCAGACAGTGAACAACTGCTTGGAGTGATTGCTACTAAAAGTGGTTCTACAATCTGTTGAATGTTGAAATAAACTTAATCTTTCCCATCACTTGTATGTCCCTTCAGATGTCACTCAGCATTAACAGGCCAATACTTCTACAGTAACAAAATATACTGTTTTCAATGCTAATTCAAACCTACCACATATGGGCAAGGTATCTTGTTGCTAAAACAATGAATTTCCTTAAACAAGAATGTTAATGCAAGTCTAATTTTAAATATGCTAAATCAGATACACATTTTTTTTATTTTTTGCCTGTTTGCTGAGATGTTTAAAGCAAATTTCAAGATATACAGTTAGAGTGCTGCTTAAAGTGGGGATTGTGTATAATTTGCATGCACTTTATTGGATAGTCAAAGTCCTATAATCTCATAGAACTTTTACACTCTACAAAATGTAGGTACAACTTGTCTCATGTCAGCTTTTGAAATAAAAGAAAAAACTCAACTATAAGATCATAATTTAATAGAAGTCTGTTTAAAATTTTAATGTAAGGCATATAATGAAAGGAAAGAGTTAAATTACTTAAATCAAGTGTGTGTGTGACTTCTGCAATATGAGCTCTTTAAATTGCTTCAAGTCCAGAATCCCAGCTGGGTGATGTTGGGGGATGATTAGGATTTGTGACAATCTAATTTGAAAAGAGGTTTAGTGTTTCTGAGGTGCAGCAGTGTACACTAAGGTTTGCTTGACAGATGACAATAGAGATTCTTTACAAAAGGAGGCTATTTCCCACTGGGTTTATGTGCAGTGTGTTTGGAGAGTGTCAGAGTAGATGAGGATTTGTGTGAAAGAAGTCAATTCCTCAGCCACTGATTCCTCTTTGTGGAGCTGTTTCAACCTCAAAGCTCAGACACAAAAAAAAAAAAAAAAAAAAAAAAAAAAAAAAAAAAAAAAAAAAATCCCATTTCCAGTGGCTGAGCAATGCTCTGTGGTACCAAAGGTGAAAGCTAATCTGGAAGCAGAAATTCCCTCCTCATTCACCGCCCTGACAGTCTGTCTTTGCCTTTACAAATAAGTCTAACGAGATGCAAACATGTAAATTGGCTGCAACGGAGATTGAGCGTTCACTTAGATCTGAGTGGCACAGATAGCACAGCTGATGAATGGTAAGACAGAACTGGGCTGAGATCGCCACAAGCAATCTGTAATCTGAAATAGAGGAAAATTGCATTGCGGTAGAGGGATACAGGGAATGGAAAAGAGACCAAGGGAGGGATCGAGCCAGACATACAGTACTATCCCAGCTGAAGGGGTAATAATTTCCCTATTTGTGCTTCTTTCTCTCTCTGTCTCGGCGGTGTTTGGCCATATAATGCCATCATTCTTCATCTCCTTATCTCCCCATCACTGTTTTTCATTGTTGTTCTTACAATCCTGTTGGATACCTCAAACAGCTTATTTTTCATGCATTCGCTTATCCTATCACTGTCTGCTTTCAATTCAGAGTACTTTTCAGCTGAGTCTCTGTCACAGAACAGTCTATGAACACATAAAGTAGACCAAAGGTTGCCTTTCAGTTCCTTACAACTGTAAGAAATCACAAGGCAGTTATATTTTTTTCTTCAACAGAGCATTGTAAAGGTTTTTATACCCCTTAAACCTTTTACTATTTGGGCTACTCACAAACACAATCTGTATTGTTTTATTTGGATTTTCTCTGCTAGATCAACACAAAGTAGAGCAAAACTGTGGAAAATTAAATATTTTTTTAAAATAAAAATCTAAATGTGTGGAATGCATTTGCATACATAATGAAATCAAATTCAACCAATTGCTTTTCTAAGTCGCTTAATCAGTTAATAGACTGTGTAATTTAATCTAAATATAAATCCAGCTGTCTCGTGAAGGCAGAAGTGTTGTTAGAGAAACCTACCACAACATGGCCGTCCACCAAAACTGACAGGCCTACCAAGGAAAGCAATAATCGGAGAAGTAGCCAGGAGTTCCATGGCAATCTATGAGAAGCTGCAGAGATCAGCAGCTCAGGTGCGACAATCTGCATTGAACTGGATCTAATCAGATGAGCCCGAAATAAAGATTTCTGGCTTACATGTAAAATTTGTGGCGGAAACAGTCCACATCACCCACAAACCATCCCTACAGTAACAATTGGGTATGGCAGTATCATGCTGTAACAGTACTGTTCTGCAAGGGAAGGAGTGCTGGTCGGAGTTAACCGGAAGGTGATTGGAGCTAGATAAAGGACAATATTAAGAAAAACAGATAGAGGCTGCAAAAGACTTGAGACTAGGGCCAGGGTTCACCATCCAGCCAAACAACCCCACACCTACAGCCACAGTCATATTAGATCAAAGCATATCTTCTGTTAGAACAACCCAATTAAAGTGTAGATATGTTTACTCTAAACTACAATTTTAGACTAAACAGCAAAGTTTAGTAAATATGGTTGATAATCTGTGTAAACACAAGAACATCATTGCAAATGCTCTCTATCCATTCATCCATTCTGACAGAGCTGTTTTGCAGAAGATGACTTGGCAAGAATGTCAGTCTCTGAATGTGCAAAGCTGTCGGGAACATTCCTCAAGAGACTACATGTAATTCCAGCAGAAGGGGGGAGGGGATTAATTTAAAGAATGAATGCTGGTCACACTTTACATAACTTTATATAAAAAACAAATTATTGTGGCTTCCACTGTACAAACATACATTACCGTTTGTGGTAGTAATGAGATAAAATGTGCCAGAGATATACATACTTTGCAAAACACTGTATTTTTATGTGTTCTGTAAATGGTGTCAAGACCCCATAACTATTAATATGTTGGTTATTTTCCCCCAAAATCTCTCGTAACTATGTAGTTTCTATGGTGATGGAGTCATCAAGGGTCCAGCATTACATGGGTTTTTATGTATTTAGCCAGTTTAAAAAGACACTGCTGGATGTTTGCAGTGGTCAGGTAGAGAAAGCTCATGGAAATGGTGGACAGCAACAGATGTGTGTGAGCAGGAGACTTTTTTAAATCCATTAGGTGTGCACAGCAAAGAACCACACACCCAAACGTAAGCTTATTTACCAGCTGAGACCTCTATAGCCTGTGAGCAGTGCATTGTGTTGCTTGCAGAGGCTGGGTTTAGAGTGTCTGCTCTTTGCTGCGCCATCTTTAAGCGTTAACAGAGCAAAGCCTGCGGAGTACTGCCCTATTCTCATGAACTGTTGAAATAAAAATGGCAGGATTTTTCATTTAAGGTATTTAGCTCGCGAGTAGAGGGAACGAGCTGCAGGCCAGAGTAATGTATGCTCCCTCTCTGTGTGCCATGTCAGGGAGCTTGAAAGCAGAGCGTGAGCAGTATGTGTTAAAGGGGCCGAGGCATTTCTGGTATTCGCGTGTGCTCCCATTTGCCCTGTTCTTTCATATGAGCGCCTGACTGCCAGCACATGTGCTGGTACATACATGTGAGCAAACCCAGCAACATCTATTTAGTCTTCCGTAATGTGTGTAGCAACTGGAGGAGATGAGTCACCCCTCTCAGACAACACCTACCTGCCTCTCTCTTACTCACATACACATGCAAGAAGGCCGTGAAAGAGAGGGTTAGTCTCCATCTGCTCTCTTGTGCCATGTTTTAAAGCCATCTTCTCTTTTATTTTTATTGATTTATATTCTCAGGCTGCGATAGAAGGTTTGATTTTTTTTTTTTTTTTTTTTTTTTTTTTTTTTTCATGGTAGGGTAGGTTTGCTGCTTCAGTTCCACAGTGACCTCCATATTAAACCAAGATTGTTGTTTTTTTTTTTTTTTTTATGGCTCATCCTTATCCTGTTCCAAGTTGGCAAATTTTGGGATCTTGAAGTACAGAGACTAATAGATTTTAAGAGAAGATTTTTATTTGTTAGTTGACCATTGCGGGATAAATGAAATACTGTTTCTCAGGTCTTGATAGCATATATAAAATAAACAATGCAATAAAATACAACAATATACAAATTATAATACAACAACACATTTAAAGTGGAGCGTGCAGGTTCAGTCTAAGATTCACTGTGTAGTGATGATGGTGGAACTGTTAAACAGTCTGACTGCATCCGGGTAAAAGCTGCTCCTCAGACTTGATGTTTTTTCCTCGAGTGCATTGTAGCCTCCTTCCAGAGGGCATTGGAGGAAGCATTTTGTGGGAGGGATGGGTGGGTGCAGGCGGATCTGTCCCTGAGTCTGGTGGTGTAGGTGTCTGCCATGGATGGTAACATGTACCCAGTAGTCATCTGAGCCAACTTAACCACCTGCTGCATAGCCTTCTTCTGCAGCCTCCATACCACACAGTATGACAGGATGTCACGATACTACCGACCACACGGGAAAAGCCGGTGGACGTCGGTGTTCAACCTGCCCTCCTCAGCTTCCTCAGGAAATAGAGGTGCTGATGTGCATCGTAAATAACAGCTGTGGAGTTATTGTGCCAGGTGAGGGTACACCAAGGTTTTCAATGGAGGGGGGAGAGGTTGGTAGGGGCAGATCTAAGGAAGTCCAAAACCTTGGTCTTCTGTGTGTTGAGGATGAGGTTGCTGTCTCCACACCATCATGTCGGAGCTTCCATCTCCTGCCTGTATGCCAACTCGTCTCTGTGGGTTATGAATCCAACCGCCACTGTTTAATCTCCAAACTTGACAACAAGATTTGTTTTTTGTGCTGGGCTCTGCAGTTGATGGTCATCAACATAAACAGCAGTGGACTGAGCACACATCTCTTCAGCCAGGCAGTGTTCAGGATGATGGTGGAGTAAAATGTGTTATTAATCCTGACGCTCTGTCTTTTCCCGGTCAGGAAAAGGGAACTCCTACTTCAGCCATCTTGGACACAAGTTTCTGCAGGATAATGGTGTTAAATGCAGAACTGAAGTCCAGGAACTTGAGCATCACATAGGAATTCCTATTCTCTGTGTGGGAGAGGGCCTGGTGCATCAGGTTGGAGATGGCGTTACCATCAATGGTCCACTTCAAATGTGTCATAACCAGCCTCTTGAAGCAACTTATGGTAACAGGAGTGAATATGACAGGGCGATAATTGTGAAGAGAAGATGCAACAGAGGACTTTGGTGCAGGGGTGATTGTGGATGTCTTGAGGCATAGTGGAACTCTGGCCTGGTGAGCACAAGAACCTCAGACCCTTGGTGAGCACAGTCCTTCAGAACCCTGCCTGGCTTCCCATCCTGACCTGGCGCTTTGGTGGTGTTGGCATAAAAGACCTTCAAGGTGTCTGGGAGCTTTGGATCCTCAGGGCCCTGTGCAGCACTTTTCTTGTAATCAGTGATGCATCTAACGCCCTTCTACATACTCTGTGGGTCATTGGATTTTAAATGTCCTTGGATCTTTACAGTTTTTCTTTCTTTATTTCCATTTTCAGATTCCTTCTGGGTGCTTTAAGTGTTGCTGCATCTCCACCCTTAAACACAGCATCACTGGTTCTTAACAAGGAGTGCACCTTAGCATTCAGACAGGGTTTCTGGTTTGGCCTGATGATAATAGTCCTAGAGGTGGTCACATTCTCCATACAGGTCTGGATGTAGCCATGGACACCTGACGTGTGCTCCTCCAAGTCCACCCTGCCTTCTGCTGTTTCAGGCTCTCTGAAGATCTGCCAGTCTGTGGTCTCAAAACAATCTTTAAGCATAGACACAGCTCTGTCTGCCCACACAGAGATGATCTTTATCATGGTGTTTCTGCTTCTTGACCCCGGTTGGTGTGCAGGAGCCAGCAGGAGGGGAATTAATAGTAATTAGACCCGATATATGTTCACCAACTACATTATTAGGTGCTATTAACAGGTTGGATTTCTTGTCTACATTGCCTCAGGAAACATTCTTCAAAGGTTGTGGTCTATATTGGCAAGATAATGTCATACAGTTGCAGCAGATCTGTCAATCGAACATCCAAGATTCAAATCTTCCACCACATTTCAAAGGTACTCTATAGGATTGAGATCTTGTAGATTGTGCAGGCTTTTGAAACTCAATTTCATGTTCCAGAAACCAGGTTTTCTTGGCCCAAAGTTTGCAGGATAAGTGTTCCCCACACCATTACACTACCACCACCAGCCTGAACAGTTGATACAAGGGTAGATAAATCTATGGTTTCATATTATATATGTCAAATTTTGACCTTTCAATCTAAATGTGGCAGCTTGAAGTTGCACCTCATCGAATCAGGCGATGTTTTTCCAGTATTATCCAGTTTTGATCACACTGGGGAAACTATTGGGATTCCCTTGAAGGAACTGGCCCAAGTGGCTGGGGAGAGGGAAATCTGGGCCTCTTTGCTTAGACTGCTGAGCCCGGCTGCGTTTTTATCTTCCTATACCAGTCTGCCCATTCTCCTCTGACCTCAGAAACTTTATCATGTGCATACAGCTACAGCTCGTTGAATATGTTTTTCTTTTTTGGACCATTCTTTGTAAAGATGGCTATTGCTCTGTGTGAAAATCCCAGTGGATCATCAGCTCTTGAAATACTCAGTCCAGACACTCTGGCACCAACAAACATGCAACATTACAAGTCACTTAAAACCCCTTTCTTACTTAGTCTGAGTTTAGCAAATTGTCTTTACAACATTGAGATGCCTAAATGTACTAAGTTGCTACGATGTGATTGAGTGAGCTTGTGTTGACAAGCAATTGCACAGGTGTTCCTATTAAAGTGCCCATTGAGTATATGAGTTTCTCCCTTCATTGGCAGTTTCCTGCCAAGGGATTAACGATTAGAACTGAAAATTACTGAAAAGTTTTGTTCATCAGTGAATCAGAAAAAAAACAGAGCACTTTCTGTAAGGGTTATAAATACTTAAATACATCTTAAGGTTTAATCTCTCATGGCTTAACATCATTGGCATTGTTTTTTTTTTCTTGAGATTACATGAGTTTTGCTTAAACAGTTGCTAGAAATGAAAAAAGGCTGTTATAAATAAATAATTTTCTATTTCAGAAAAAAAGAAAGAACAACTGGAGGAGAGTTTTTTTGTTGTTTTGTTTATAATGGCAATTATTTAAAAATGTTAAGAATGCAGCCTAGTTATTAGGGCTTTTCTTTTTAATCACTGAGTTTAAAAATGATAAAAGATTATAGATCCTTGTGAAACTCTTTTAAAGTTGTCGTTTGGCTAATCAGTAAGCAACAGCCAGCGGGTGATTAGATTGGGTTGTTCCAAGCATCCTTTTTTTTTTTTTTTTTTTTTTGCACATGGGTGAAATTAGATGTCCTGGTTAGAGAATTTCTATGCATAAATAAAAACTACAGAGAGTGAGACAGGCACTAGAGTCTTACAGTATATTAAATAGCATCCTCCCCCTTCCTTTTATATTTGTTTGCATTGTTGTAGATTTTTTTCTGCTTGTTAAATGGGGAGAGGTTCAGGGGGGGTTGCCCACATGAATTATAAAATTGTACTTGTTTGCAAAGTTGAGCAAGAGTCATTCATTTATTAGTTGTTCATTAAATACAGTGCACAGTGAAAGAACTTCCTCTCACAGGTTTTGGTGCTACTTTTGCTTTATTGTCACACTTGAAAATTTTTGATCCTTAAACTAATTTTAATGTCAAAGAGAATCAGAGTAATCACAACAAGAAGTTTTCAAATGAGGATTTCATTGCTTAGGGGAAAAAGCTATCCAAACCAATGCTGTTCTATGCAAAAATACCAATGTAATGTAATTGCTCCATTTTAAAATCATGGATTAGTTGTGATTATTCATATTATCCCAACTCCAAACTCCTAAACCACCTCCACCGATAACCCTACACCTTACCTCTAACCCTCTAACCCACTTAAATACATATAAACTGCATGAAAGCATAAAGTAAGATTTGGAGTGGCATAGCCAAAGTCTGGACTTAGAGCCACTTGAAATATGTCCAGTGACATGATCTTAAACAGGCTAACATTTATTCAAAAACCTTCCAATGTGGCTAATTAAAAACAATTCTGCCAAAAACTTTTCACAGTGATGTAAAAGACTCATTGCCAGTTATCACAAATGCTCATTAGTAGTTGGTGTTGGCATGAATGGCACAACCAGTTATTAGGTACTGTATAAGGGGTGATTACTTTTTCATGTAGTGCCAGGTTGGTTTGAATATCTTTTTTCATTTATGAATACAAACTTTGATTGAAAAACTGATTTTTGTATTTATGCATGTTGCCATTGTCAATAAAAATTAATTTGATCAGAAACATCAAAAAAGCAAAGATAGGCAAAATCAGTGAGGGGGGAAATACTTTTTTCAGTGCACTGGATCAGCATGGAACAATGACTGCAGTACATTTTTTTTTTTTTTTTTTTTAGGAATTAAGCCTAATGTCAAATGCAACACTTCTAATCTGTGGCTCTAGAGAAATTAACTCTAATGAAACAATGTCCCTCTGATGTTTGAAGAGATAAATACAGCAAGACCAATGTGTCTATGAATCAAATTACAGTGCTCTTCTGAAAGGGGTTCATCTTTTATTCCCAGGCTTGACTTCCTCATCAGCTCATAATCCTTATAGATTTGATTGATGCGTGCTTGATTCCAGGTGATTTGATTACTTGCTTCGCATTCAGCTGTGTTTCCCTCCATTGGTGAGGTGCTGATAGCAAACATGACCGTTGGTCGTAACTGCGAGGTGAGTGACAGCCACCAGGTATGGCTGATGACCTGCAGTAATGGTGCGTGATCGTTTTTCTGACTGTCATCAATTTCACACTTTTTTTTTTTTTTTTTTTTTTTTGCGCTGCTACCGTCTTGTCACTCCGTGTTTGCCAATATGTATAGGCAAGCCTGACTGGGTTTGATTTGCAAGCTCGCTCTGGTTCTGTTCCAGAGTTGGCGCGGCCACTCAAGGATGATAAAATACATTGCTTGATAGAAACTTGGAGCCGACAAGCCATGGGCTGTTCACTGGAGGATTTTAATTTTGTTTTCTCTCACTCTTCCTCTTTTATTTTCTTCCCTTACAGTTTGTGCACTCTTGCATGCATCAGTGTGATTACAACGGGAAAGGTGGAATGTTCTCTAGCTTACGGTTCTGGAATTTGAAAGACAGCAGTTGCAAACAAAATCCTTTTAACATCTGGGAACCACTTACTTGAGGGTTTTACAAGATGTGCAATTCATCATCTCCAACAATACTCATGTAAATCCAAGACATTCAGTCTTTAAGTGCTCACTGATCAGTAGTGTACTTGTCCCTTTGGATTTTGTGGGCTTGATAAAATTGCACCAACTGTGCCTGCAGGAGATTATGGATCAAGTTTAATTGACTCTGGTAATCTGATTTTGGCATGGGGATGGAGAATACTAGATTAAAGTTGTATCGCCAGCACAAACAAAGGATCAGTGCTCTGTTTAGTCACTGAGGCTTGTGGACAGTTGAGGCATGTTTAGATATAACATGCCAGCACCAATCCAGGATAAGTCTTAGCCAAACTGACCTGTGTGCTAATACAGTTGCCTTGCTGTAATGAATTTCAGTGTCAAAGGGTTTAGGTACATTAACCTGTCAGTCAGACACAGTAATAAAGTGCTTACAGTGCTATGATGTAATATGATGGGAATAATGATAATAACCTGAGTGGAGAAGCTACATGTAAAAGTGGCTTCTGCTATTGGCTTTGGCTGTAAAAAATACAACAGGGAAGAGATGATCAGAGCACACTGCAAGCTAACACCAGTAGCCTATCGATCATCACGACAGCCGAGTCAACAAGGGAGCTGCAACTTCACAGTCTGGATCAGCTGCACAGCACAGACATATCTACGGATAATTGGAAAATATATAGGTATCTGTGAATTTAAGTCTGTCTGTATTTAAGAGTGCACAGTACCCTCTAAAGGTATTATAATCCCTTGAACTTTTTGACATTTTGTCATGTTACAGCCACAAACCCTGTAAGTATTTTATTGGGATTTTATGTGACAGACCAACACTTTAATCTTGGTCTCTGCTGACCAGAACAGTTTCTTCTACGCATTTTCTCTGTCTCCTATGTGGCTTTTGGCAAACTTTAAGCAGGATCACTTTCCTTTTAACAATGGCTTTCTACTTGCCACTCTTCCATAAAGGCTGTATTGGTGGAGCAGATTGTTAAATGTCTTCGACAACAAATTCTTCACCCTGGGTTGTTAATATCTGCAGCCCCTCCAGAGTTACCCGGGGTGTTCTTGCAGCTTCAGTTATTAAGATCTTTTGTCCAATCCTTCAATTTCAGACCTCCTGGTGTATGGGGTGGCTGAAGGAAACTGCATGTCCTGTTGCAAGTGGCTGCTTAGATTCCCCACAGCTACCTTTAGTAACTAAGGTCAAAAATAATAAAGAACCAATCAATTGTTTTGAAGTATAAACATTTTGTAGTTTTAACTGTTTTTATGTGATTTCATTGAATGCTTTGCATGGAATTTTTACAGCAGAATCAGACTACCACCACAGAATATTCCTTCAAATTTTCACAGACTACATGCTTTTTTGATGTTACTATCCATTAATATATGGAAAATGCATGAAGAAAATGTTTTGATTAACTAGGTTGCGGACCCTTAGTTTAGGTGGATGGCCATGGTTTGTAGGTTTTTTAGCTCATCAATACTTTTCATTTCTAAATGATAGATCAAACATCCATTCCATCCATTATCCATCACACTTATCCTTGCAGGGTCGCAAGGGGGGCTGGTGCCTATCTCCAGCTGTCACTGTCAGTACTGCTTTAAATTATGAAAGTTTGATATAGATATAGTTTCATATTTTCTCATGCTGTTTGTTCTCAAACAAACCTCAGAGTCTTTCAAAGAACAGCTGGAATTATACTGAGATTGAATTGCACACAGATAGACTTTATTTGCAAATTATATAACTAGTTTCTATTTAGGGTATCAGAGAAAAGGGGGCTGAATGCAACATATTTTTGAAAACCAAGGATAATTTTTCTTCAACAGGAAAATGGTGCACTTTTTTGTTTGAATGTACATCCAAATAAAATACATTAAAGGGGCAGTATTATTTAAAATTGTCTTTTTTGAGCTTTACATCATGTTATAATGTTATTCCCTCATCAAAAACATACCTGGAGTGTTGCTTTGATTCTTTCATGCATGTTTGAAGAATTCTTTAATCTCCTGTGGCAACCATTTAGCTGTGCAAAACGCCTGGGTGGACCGAGCGCCTTTGGGACCCAGCTGCTCCTCAAAGCTGCGGTTTCTAAGCTTCTGAGCTTTCGCCTCACAGAG
Source organism: Anableps anableps (assembly GCA_014839685.1). Taxonomy (NCBI): domain Eukaryota; kingdom Metazoa; phylum Chordata; class Actinopteri; order Cyprinodontiformes; family Anablepidae; genus Anableps; species Anableps anableps. Next base: position 5,498,317 of record CM026076.1, on the reverse strand, counting down.
CACCCCCCGCGACTTCCCCACTCAGTCCCTTCAGACTAGGCAGCAGCAATTTGCAAACACCTGGTGGAACTGCGCACCTGTTTAGCTCATTATATGAACTACTTCTCAGTGCAAAGATGGTAACATTGTTAAAGGGTTAGCTGTTGTGATGACTTCCTGAAGGCGGAGTTTCAGAAAGAGCAGGACTTTGTTAAAGAGACAGAGGCCCAATTTCAAGGCATTAAATTATGAAGTCAAAATTCTTTTAAGTCATATTTGATATATACAGCATTTTTGTAACAATGGAAGGTAACAGTTATTTGATTATGCTATAAAATGATTCTATGTGCCTGGAAAATACATAATACTGCCCCTTTAAAGGTTGAGGTTCAAGTGTGACATAATGTGAAAAAGTTTAAGAGATATTACTGCTTTTGCAAGGCACTATGAATGTATGTATTTATTATTTTGGAATGAAAATAAAATTCACAGTGGATATCACCAAATAGTAACAATGACTAGACCGGCAACAAATGACAAAAGTGTAAGATAAATATGAAAACTATTTTCACTCAAAAACACAGGAGCTGCTTTATGTGAAGACCAGATAGTTTCATTCTGTTTACAGCAAGGTGTGTTCTGCATTCTCACACACAGAAACAAAGGTTGGTGCTAGAGGTGGGGGTATGGGTGAATCTGGAGTACAGAACATGTGGGATGTAATGCCAGGAGGACAATGTGAAAATCAATGCATTTTCTTTAAAGCCTGTCAAGTGTGAGTTGTGTTGGTGCTGACAGAACTGAGAAGCGTGTTCAAAGCAACATACAGAGAATAGTACAATAAGTCAAGGGATTTATTCACCTGTATACACTGTCCGACTCTGATCTTCTGGAAAGTTTAACAGCAGCTTGAATATATGTAGAGCATTATTTGGTTTTTAGACTTGTGTCCTTAGATACTACTTCTCAAGAATGTTTTAAGAACTTTTTAGCCCATGTGTAAAAACAGATTCTCCTTCTTAAGTCTGTGTTCTGTATGGGCGACATATTGTGCGGTCATCCTTCTTGGCCCTTTCTTCTGGGGGCTTTGGAAATTTGCCAAATGTCACAGCAAGATCACAAACACTGCTCCTGAGAACCACATGAATAACTGGTTCAGACCACCCTGTGCTCCTTCTCAACGTTTACCTCTGAACTGGTCCATCGGCTGACAGTGACCAACTCTCTTTATCTGTCTTCCTTTCTTCCAAAGTATGTCCTTTCTCCTCCATCCCATTCAGCTCTAAGGTCATTTTAAAAGGTGTGTCACACTGTTTTACTGTATGCAGAGCATGAAAATTAGTGTTACGTTCTTAGACAATCTTCACCTCTTTGTTATTCTAAGTATTTGGGTTGAAATAGAGTAGAATCTCAGTGTTTTTCTATGTGGAAAACACCGGTGCAGATTGGCAGACCTGTTACTAATATTTAGGGTTTCAGTTAGTGCTGAATTTACAAACCTTTTCATTAACAACTAACACTTTTTTTTTAATGGCAAATTAAACTTTTTCCATGTGTGGCCAATAACCACAAACACAGTGTTCATATCAGATCATAAATGATTAGATTTGATTAAACTCAAATAAAGATTTAAAAATAGCAGCAAAGAAATGTGTTAATGATTACAAAGTAATTAACAGATTTTCAGCTCTGGTTCTACTGAATCTAATCAGCAATGAAAAAAGACTCTTGAGTACTCTAAATTTCTGATGAATATTCTTTCGTGAATTTATGTAGAAAACACCACAGATACTGAATTTCTTCTGCAACACTAACTCAGATGTCAGCAAAGGGTCCTCTCTGTTCGTCTTAAAAAGTTCAGCTGAAAGGTGATATTAAGTTCTTTTTTTCCATCAGAAAATAACACATTCTCACATTTTGCTGAGCTTTTAGGAGTTTAATAAGCACTCCATTTGCTGAACAGTTTCACATTATGTATCGCAGTGTACTTATTAACACCCCTGGTAAAAAACTGTGAAAAGACTTCAAATGAATTACTGTTTTATTCCAGTTGCATAATTTCAAACTGAAAAATGTATAAAACTTAAACTTTTAATTTTGGATAACTTTATTTAATAATAATATAAAAATCATAAGGTTGTTGCACATAGTCACTGTTCTCTGTAGCTCACCCCAAAGGTTTCGTGTGTGATTCTGGTCTGGTCACGTCAGTGGGTTGATTTTGAGTCTGGCACACCATTTGTGTTGACTTCAGTATATGTTTTTGGTCATTATCCTGCTGAAACATCCACAGATAAAACATTTTTAGCTTTTTAGCAGAGACCACAAGATTTGTTTTTTTTATAATGTCCTGGTATTTCATGGGGTTTGGACAGTGGCGCAGTTGGTAGCAGTGGTGCCTTGCAACAGGAAGGTTCTGGATTCAAATCCCAGCCAGCGGTCTTTCTGCATGGAGACTGTATGTTCTCCATATGCATGTGTGGTACTCTCAGGATACTCCAGCTTCCTCGTACAGTCCAAAAACATGACTGTTAGGCTAATTGTTCTCTCCAAAATTGCCTTGTAGTGTGAGTTCAAAACACTATATCTGTTTGCTACTATTAGTAGTAATACTTTTTCTTTTTTTTTTAGAAAAAGTTGGGTTGAGCTGTGGTTAAAAAGGTGACAGACTGACATTCTGAATGAACATTATAAGCTCAGTGATTATCACTTCACCTCCCTTGAATCCATTTGCCTTTTTCCATCTCACCTAAAGCCATTTTGTGAGAGCTGCCATCACTCACCATCACGTTTGACATTTGTTTTAGCTCTGCTTGCTTTCAAGAATGTAACAACAAATTTCCAATGAAAACTTTTTCTTTGCCCTTTAGTGAAATTGATATTAGTAAGCTATTTTTATAATATGTAACTGCTGTTTGTTTTAAAAATATATAAATCTGATCTAAATCTGAAGCTGAGAAGTTCCTGCCTCATGTCTTCGTTCCTCTTTCCCATCAGAAAAAATGGAGCTATTTGAAGCCATTTACAGTTGGAATGTGTTTGTCGTATTGTGGTTTTTCCCAAAAGAACCATTTGCATTCTGGTCTTTCTTTGCTTCCTTAAACTGTCTGTTTGCTCCCGGTAACTGTTCATTTGATTGCTGACTGTAGTTGGAGTTTATAGTTTCTGTTTATTTATATAGAGAAAATTCACAACCAGAGTCCTCTTAGGATTCTCTACAGAAAATAGCAAATTGGGTTATTCAAATCCAGTGGCATACAGTCAAATGTAATCCAATCATAATGCAGTTCGGTTCAGTCAGACTTAATATATTGGAGGCTTACAGTACATATCAGGATGACTGTCAGGCATTGCGAACATTTGTCTCTGTTGTATTTTCCCTGTGAAATGCATGTATTTTGATAACTTTGTGAAATCCCCTATGCTAATACTTCAAATATGAAGCATGCAGTTTGCCTTAGCACATATAAACATTGGTGGTAAAATGGCATCTTTAATGCCATAAATTAGTTTCATGGATATTTTTTAAACACAAGGGTTATGTGAATACCATCCTCTCATTGCCATGGCATCTACTGACAGTGGAAAGGAAGCCTGTTGCAGCATTGTGTTTTATTTGCTTGACTATGACTCACAGTCAATGTTTTCCACCATCATTATCACCCTTGTAATCAGATGTTGCTTGGAAAAACCTTCAATGACCTTTTCGATTGTATAACCAGCTGTCTACTGACTGCAGACACTGAGTTGCATTTACACAGAGTACCTGTGAAATGGCTATTCATTTATGCCTTGTATCTGTTATTTCATTTGTGATAAACAAAATAAACATTTGCTGATTGTTTGTATTATGAAGACAAACCAGTGTAGATGTGACCAAAGTGGATGAATATAGTTCAGGTCAGAGTTTCAAGCAAATTCATCATATTAGGTTTGGAGGTTTTGGGCTTTTAATGATTTATTTTGCTGTTCTTTTTGCAGAGTTGATATAACATAAGAGTTCAATAGTGTTTTATTTATTGTGGATTTTATTGATTAAATACTATGCTAAGTTATACATACATGCTCAAATACATGCATAACATTTGGAAAAGCCGTCCCTTAGCAAAAGTGTTTTATTGTGATGAGAATTTTGATTTCTTCTGATGACAATAAATTTAAATTAATTGTGATTAATTATGATTATGATTTTTTAAATGATTATTACCTTTATTTTATCCACTTGTGGTTCAACAAATTTGCAAATTATGATTAAATGCAGTTATTGTTTGTAGTTTAGAGATAAATATCACACTTTGTTATGTAATGGTGTCCCGAAGAAGCCCGTTTCAAAATGGGTATGTTTTAAAAGCAGTATTTGTTTTTGTGGGGCTATGACTACAGTGACATGCAATCACAGCCATAAAGAATGTTGCAAAGAATTTAGAAATACTTCTTTATTGATACTTTTATCATTATCACCATAAATGCCACAAAATATCATGATAAAATTTAAAGACCATATCATCCATCACTACTTCATAACTTATACCTTGACCACACACTTTCTGCTGATGTCATCAAGCTTTAAACATAATTCTGGCCACTAGAGGAGTTCATTTAAATCAGTATGTTTCCTTGCATGAGCATAGCTTTTAATCAAAGTCTACAAATTTTAAATAGGATTGAGAGTAGAAATTTGGGATGGGGATCCCAGAAGCATGTTGTTAGCCTACTTTATCCATACCAAAACAAGTTTTGATGTTTGGGATCATTGTCCTGTAGGAACACCTACTTGTGTCTCAGTGTCATTTAGCTGTCAATATGAGGTGAAGCTAAAGAACCTTGAAATAGCCATTCTCCTTCATTATTCAATTCACTTTGTGTAATTCTGGGGAAATTACAGCATAATGCTGCCACCACCATGCTTGCCATTTAGTACAATGACAGCTTTAAAAACCTCGCTTTGACTCCTCCAAGCAAATTTTTTGTTATTGTGGTCATAAAGTTCAATCTTGGTCTGGTATGATCATAAAATTGTTCACCTGTAGGTATTTGCCTTTTCTATGTGGACTGATGTAGATTTCAGTTGAACTTAAATGACTCCGTTTTAGAGCAGGAGGTTAGGTTAGATGATACTTTATTGATCAAGAGGAAATTGTGACGTAGTCTGTTGCCCACATACGTACATACATACCATCCATAAAAGTACTAGATTAAAAAAACCTTAAAAACACAATAAGTACCAAAAAGAGAAACAATCAAAACATTCATTCACCCGTTTCTCACCCTTCCCCGTCTCACCAGTAGGAGCATTATAGAGTCCAACGGTCCATGGTACAAAGGAGGCTGGTTTTTGGTCAATGCCTTCTCTGTCTACAGTGTTATAAAGCTGGCTTCACTGAAAGAAGTGACCCTGATGTTCCATCCATTTTCATTTCATGGCAGGATGGCACCTTGGTGGTTTCTGGGTTGTTCTTGTTTTTCAATGTATTTGAAATTGCTTTGTGATATAATCATTTCACTCTGGAAAAGATTGGTCTGAATGCATCATTAAAAACACCAGATTGGGCATCCTGAATGTATGTAAGCTTATAACCTGAACTGAATTTCTGTATGTCATTGTGGAAAAACATTACAATATGTATTTTTGGGGTAACCTCTTTTTTCAGATTATATTCTTGCAAAATCTAAGGCTTAAAGTATCTGCTGAATGGATTATGATTCAGATGTCTACTTTAGGACAGTGCTTTCAAAAGCTCTGAGTGAGGTCACAACCCCTCACAGGTCCAGACAGGCTCGTCGGCCTTTTAGATAAACATGGTGAGGGAATATCCCACTGGGCTAGTTTCTGAGACAATGATAGAGCCAGACAGCTTGTATGTGGATCACTCTCGGAGACACAAAGTCACACAAAGCTGGCGGGGCTTATGGAGATAAGGTGCACTTTATTTAGCAACTTCAACACGATGAGGCCAAAAATCTCGACATCACTCTTAATTTTGCCTCTGTCTGTGCCAGACTGTGCATTGACTACATAAAGGGTGAGAATCAGGATTGTTTTCAAAGGCCAATTTTTGTCCATGTGTAGATCTAAAGCTGACAGGAACTTTGCATCCTGAGAGATTTGAGCTGTGATGGTCACAGTTTATGCCACAAATGAACATTTTTGCAAAATTTATTTCAGTGTCACATTCATTGAATTCTATTTTCTTTATGTATTTGCTTTCTTTAATCTATTTTTGGTTCACTCTTTCTCTGTTGGCAGCCTGGGAAGCTTATGATATTTTTGCATTCAGTCACTCTGCCAAACATTGTCAGCTTAATGCCTGAAATGCTGAATGTAAATGCAGAGGGAAGACTATTGGCTCGACACGGTTGTTTCTCCTTTGTAGTGATTTGGACAGCATTCTAACTCAGAGACATTTCCTCGACATTTATTTGTATTTTGCTTGCATATCTCATCGAAGCACTATGCTGTGAATATGTATACTAGAAGCTCATTATGTGCCATTATATGTCATTATGTTTTTTTTTGTTTTTTTTTTTTTTTTTTGGGCTGATTTTCCAAAGTGCTTTCATTCTTCACACCAAGTTTTTACTGACTGACAGTTTTGCATGACACTGATAATGACAATATTTTTCTTGCTCTTTGTTTTTCTATGCTTCAGGATTTGAAGAAGGTGCTTTCTTTCCCCCCCTACCCTGGGGAGTTTTTGCACCCGGTCGTGTATGCCTGCACGGCGGTCATGTTGCTCTGCCTCTTCGCCTCCATCATCACGTACATAGTGCACCACAGGTAAGAGGAAATCTCATAAACTGGATAACATGCCTGCTACATTCAAGGTTTAATCCTCTTCATCCTGGCATGCTGAAATTTAAATTCAGTCATTAACTCCACCTCAGCATTTGGACAAGCGGGCAGATGGTTACATAATCTCTTAATTTCTCGCTTCTTTTCTACCCTCATGGTGGTTTTTGACTCCTCATCCTCAGAACCTGGGCTCAGTGGGGTGTGAGTCAGATGCTTTAGGCTCCTGTTAAGCCCTACAATCTGTCTAAGAGGATATAAAACATGTACACATTCGTGCCTATGTTAGTACATGTGTTTTAGTCCATCATAAGACAAACACATGCTTCCAATTGATTTGTTATGAAGTATAGAGGCCACCTTTATTGCTTGATTTCTGAATGAGAACAGAGAATGTAGCGAGCATTTCTTGGGATTTTGTAGAGCAGCATCTCCTTTTTTAGGTTTATAAAGTAGGAGTTCACTTGACTACAATATTGTTGAAGCACAACAATAACTCACCTTTCTTATTGCAGTGTATTTGTGATGTAAAAAAACAACTTTTTTCACCGTTAATGTGATATATGTCTTGTTAAACTGAAAAAAAAATTGTAGAAGAAATGAAAAAAAAAAAACCTCTTGGATATAGGATCCTATTGTTGTGGAAGACTCAAACTTAAATCGTTTGTATTCTTTCTGAGGTCCTGCTTCTTCAGTCATTAAAGTTTCCCTCTTGAATGTTTTCCTTATATTTATATTTGAATCACACTTGGCTATATTCTATATCTAGTTTGCAATGCACTGTCTAGTCCAAAAAAAGTCACCACCTGAATTTACCTGAGCAAATAGGTATGTGCTTCCTATTGAAAAATGACTGCATGGCCAGTTGTCTTTCAGTTGGCAACATGTTATTTAACCCCTACTAATGCAATGAGTAGTTTCTCATTCTTAAACAACCACGTCGAAAGACACATCCCATGGTTGTGGAAAAGATGTTAGTCTGTTTAAAAAGGGTCAAATCATGGCATCTATTATGAGAGAAAACATCTAACGAGATTGCAGAAACTACTAAAATTGGATTAAGAACTGTCCGATGCATTATTAAAAACTGGTAGGAAAGTGGGGAACCATCGTCCTTGAGAAGCAATGTGGTCGGAAAAAAAACAGGAATGATCACGATTGACAATCACTTAAAAGTTTGGTGTCATCAAATCAAAGGAAAACAACATCAGAATTCAAAGCTATGTTTAATAGTGAAAGTAAGATAATTTCCACATGCACAATCCAAAGGGAACTCAAGGGATTTACTCTCTTCTAGAGTGATGGGCGTATCAGACTAAGAAGAGAGGCAGGTGAAGTGATGCATCCATCATGCCTAGTCTCTATTGTACAAATCTGTGGGGGCAGCGCTGTGAACTGGGATCGCTGCAGTTGGTCAGGTCCAGGTTCAGCAACATTATACGCCCAAAGAATGAAGTCAGCTGACTACCTGAACATACTGAATGACCAGGTTATTCCATCAACGGATGTTTTTCTTCTCTGATGGCATGGGCATATTCCAAAATGACAATGCCAGAATTAATTGGGTTACATTTTGAAAGAGTGGTTCAGGGAGCATGGGACATCATTTTCACGTATGGATCGGCCACCATAGAGTTCAGACCTTAACCCTGTTGAGAATCTTTGGGACGTGCTAAAGAAGGCTTTGCACAATGGTGGGACTCCCCCATCATCATTACAAGATCTTGGTGAAAAATTCATGCAACATGGAATGGAAATAAATCTTGACACTGGAAAAGCGCATCAAAGCAATGCTACAGCAAAGGTGTGCTATGTGTGCCATTTCCTAAAGATATCTGCTAAACATCCAATTTTTGAACAGCAAGATGAAATACTGCACAACTAGTTTAATACTGCCAATGTTTCTTCAAAAACTGACCTTATTTGTTTACTTCAATTATTCTGACTTTCTCAAGTTTCTAGGTTTTAGGCTATGGGTATTGCGCTTACCTCAGTAGCACATATCTTGAAAACTTCTCAAACTACAAGCATCTTGAAGTATTTTTTTTGGCAAAAAGCACATAAATCTCTGTTTAGGCTAGAGGCAGAAAAAGTCCATATTTTAAGGTGTGATGGCAGATTTTGTGTTTTGCACACATAGTTAGAGGGGTTTTTCCTTCAACATAGCTCACATTAACGAACTCTTCCACCTCCTCCACACCTCCCACTAGGCTCTCCCTAACACTAAAACACATCTCTGTTTAGTAACACTTCAGTATCACTCCAGCAGACTGACAGGATCCAAGCCGTGAAGCACTGGGACTGGGTGTTAAATGGGCAGAATGCAAGACAGTTCAGTGATAGACACAGCATGGAGTGGGAGCACATGTATAAATATATTTACCCAGAATGTGGTGTGTATTGGATTCCTTCTCCAACAACAAGACATTCTAGGACAGAATGTGTGATTATTGGTTAACATATGATGTTTGAGCAAAGGAGAATTCACAGCAGTTGGTATAATTTCCTTAAACCCAAAATCCTTTGAGAGCAACTGACACAATTTACATCAAAAGTGTTTACTGTCAGGACAAATTAACAAATACTTAAATCAGACTGCAGCAGTCAGATAAATTTTCCAGCACTTCACAGTTTACATACCACCATATGCAAAGACTTTACAAATCAAGATATGGTAAATTATGTCTGTGAACCCCTGGTATTCACGAGGGTTAGAGACCATCTGCATACAGCTGAAATCCACAAATACTTGAGATTCCCTCTGAGAATGCCTTTAAATGCTTATTTTAAGATTTCAAACACCAACTATACCTTAAGATTCATTGATATGCACAGTGAATGTTAAGGTATAGTTGGTGTTTGAACTCTTACCGATACCACAGAAGCTAACATCTGCAGTCTTCATTATCCACTCTTGTGGGTTCAGCCAATCAGTGCCAAAGAAAACATGGTGCTCCTGGATTGGCTGCTTTCCAAATGCCAGCCAATGGCATGTCAAGTAGCATTGTGCTGAGGTATTTCAGCTTCCCAAGCTGCATTGTCTTTTGAATATTTTATACAAGCTCTATGAAAAAAAAAAAAATCTGCATATAGGCATATTTGCCATGAATAATTTGGAGTTACGTTCCACAGAAAAACCCACCAATAGGTGAATCTGTGTATACTGAACTGCAAATAGGTGGGGGTCCACTGCAAACACAAAAAATTTAAATAAAATGAAATAAGATTGATTGTCTTTTATGTATTATTAGTCTTAAGGTAAATTATTTTTCTTAATCACTAAGATCTAATTAACTACTTCACAGAGGAGAATAATGTTCATATCATGAACATAGTTTTATTTTGAGAATCACAATATTGACACTTCAATTTAAACTGGATGCTTGAATTTTAAAGAGTTACCTGTACAATCAAGATTTACTAATAATCATACTAATGCATTTTGATGATGAGATAAAAAGCAGAGATTAATCAACACTACTTTAAAAACATGTCTCAATGAACTTAGTGTTCAAAATAGTTGCTGATATTTCATTTTTAACACAGATGTTTCAGAAAGGAGGGAGGAATGAACCCCAAGTGAATCACCCTATTCTATTAGCCTGGCCACCACTGAACCGCCACAATAAACCTGATAAGAAGAGTCCTGATAAAGACCTAACATACTTTTTCACTCCTGATTTGAAACTCCAAAAGTACTTTTGTGTTTTCTGTCACTGTCTCTGAATGTCAAGTAGTTTGATACCTGAAAACTTCACCAATGTGTTTTTGCACTGTTTAAGGCAGTGTGTTCACTGTCAGACACTTTAAGACCAGATCATTTTCACTTTTTGTGTCTTTTATTACTTCATTCAGCTCCAGCTGCCTCCTGGCAAAGTTCACTGATGCAGGTGTCTCTAAGGAAAAAGCCTTCATTACTTGTGAATTTTTTCTGCCTTAGGGGTTTTAACTTCATTAAAAAAAATGCTGTATAAACACCATTTAAAGGTAATTTAATTCATTTAGTGTGTTGTCCAGCCTTAGGTAACACGCAGCACAAATGCATAGTGAAATCAGGTCTCGGTTTAAACTTTGTTAATCCTCTTACAATAATTGTGTCAACTTCTGCAGTTTTAAGTTGCTGCTACCTGCAAATTATTTTGAAGTTATCACTACAGGTTTTGCTAAGCCACAGCACTCCATTGCAATTATGGTAATCTCTTTGACCATATGTATCTCCATGTTCTACATTTTAGCCTTTCTATTATTTCAATTATCAAGACTGCTTTGCAGAAGTATTCATTACCTTGAACTTTTTCACACTTTGTCACTTTACAACCAAAAACCTCAATGTGTTGTACCGTGTTATTTTTGTTATAAACACAAAGTAGTACATGATTGTGAAGTGGAAGAAAAATAACACATATTTCCATTTTTTTTATAGATAAAAACAAAAAGTGTGGTATGCACTTGTTTCCAATCAATAATTTGTAGAACCACCTTTCAAATGCTGTTACAGTATTTTGGAAATGTTTCTAGGCCTCTACAGAGTAGTTTTTTCCCATTGTTTTTTTTTTTTTTTTTTTTTCAAAATCGCTCAAGTTCAGTCAGATTGGATGAATTGGATCCTTGAAAATTAGATTTCAAATCTTGCCATAGTTTTCCAATTGGATTTAAGCATGCACTTTGACTCGGCTATTCCAGCACTTGCTTTTGATCTGAACCATCCAATTGTAGCTCCGGCTGTATGTTTAGGGTTGTTGTCCCGTTGGCAGTTAAACCTCTGCATCAGCCTGAAGCCTTTTGCCACATATAACAGTTTTACTTCCAGGATTGCCATGTTTTTACCTGTATGCTTTTTTGCAACAACTCTGAACAGCTTCCCTGTGTTGTTAACAAAACGCATCCCCATATTATGATGCTGCCACCACTGTGTTTCATGATTGATATACTCTTTTGCATATACTTCAGAAGTTACATTTTGGTTTCACTACAACAAATCACATTTCACATGCTTCTTGGCAAAACATGGTTTGTGGCAAGGTGCAAAAGGAACTTCTTATGACTTGTTTCAACAAACTTGCCACTCTTCCATAAAGGCCCAATTTGTCGAGTGTATGCCAAACAGTTGTGCTCTTTCCCTCTTTACCTGACCTTTCTGCTGTGTTCCTTGATCTTCACAATACTGTTTGTTCGCTATTGTTCACAAATGTCCTCATGCTGAGAATAAAACACACACTTTTGGATTTTATTTTACAGTAATGTGACTTTTAAGCAGTTGGTTGCACTAGATTTTATTTAGAAGTAAAAAAAATGAATAAAAATGCTTTTTCAGATTGTTATTTTGATGACCAAAGTATTTTTAATTCCTACTATACAAAGATTTCCAGCTATGGTAATGACTGCGATAAACTTGGTGAAAAATATATGAAATGCTTAAGATATTTATAGACTAAGCAACTAATTTAGCAGGAGTCCATTAGCCTATTAGATCTTTCAATGATACAACAAACATCCATATCAACCTCTTTATGCCTTGTAGCGTTAGTTCATATTTTGTGTTGTTTTTTTTCTTTTATTTTTGTTCTTTTCTAATCTTGCTGGATGGGACACGGTTTGTTAAACAGAGCAGAATTAGTTTCTTTCATAATGTCTTGTTAATTCTAGCCACAGATCCTTATCTTATCATTACATTTGTCTCTTTTTCTGACATAATAAATATGCATTAGGCTGTAACCACTTCCATCGCAGCTTGTTACCAGGCTTGCACCCTTTGGTTTATGAGACATCAGCAGCACATTTGGCTTGGCTAAACCTCCTCAATGTATAATGTCTAATATTACTGTCAGTGGCTTTATTGCCCCTTGCATTTGTCGAAGCGGTTGGTTTTGAGGTGAGAGAGCAGATGCAGAGTCGGGGCTGTTTTATCCCTCACCAAACCCTCTGAGAGATGGAGATATGGAGGGTTGCCAGGTTAATGTACTTGACCCAATGAAAGCCTGCAGCAGAACCTATGAAAACCCCTTCCAGGGAGGCTAGCAGCCACCCTGATTTATGGGACCTAGAACTCAGTGGAGGCCGAGAAAACAGCAGCTTTAATTCTCCCTCCTCTTTGCAGGAATCGGTAAAGCCCAGCCCTAGACACGCCTCAAGGCTCAAACGCTGAGTCGCTGCTTCATCTACAGTTGGCTCACGTGCAGCCAGGGCTCTGGACCTCCATTTTGGGAAGGGACGATTTCCATAGCAGGGTTATATAATTTCAAACAAGGACAGTGACTGAATGAACAAAAAAAAGGAGCTGATAGAGGATGGGAATTAAAAGATTAGATGGTCTGGTAACTCACACAGCCAAACAAATACGTTGGAAATGTCTAACCTATTTAACCCATCTTCTAACAACTGGGTGGAAAGCAGTAATGCGGGTTCAGTGCCCAGCTCAGGGCTGCATGGATCCTGATTGGTCACATACTTCACAAAGTGCATTTACATTCAAGACTCCTATGAAGTCTGGAAAAGTATTAAAACAGTCGGGAATTTGATTTAAGTATTTCCCAGGTAAAATAATAAATTTAAGCCTTCCTTCCTTCCTTCCTTCCTTCCTTCCTTCCTATTGTCTGTCATTCTTTGTGTCCATTACTGTTCTAGTTCATTATGAAACCCAACAGAGTGATTGCTGCATATACAACTATAATTATTAGATGGTGTGAATTTTGGTGAGTAAGTTGTGTGGGAACATTGCAGGCTTAGTGATAAAGTGATACTGGAGGATGAATTTTTGTACTTACTCATGCTTGAAACATTATGTGGTGAAACAAATTAAATTGATCCTATCCTGTTTTATGCGAACCATCTGATTCGGTGAATTAATCACACTTCCAAACCTTTCTTATTCATTCTTTCATTTTGCATTCTGAGAAGTGCTTAAAGAGCATCTAAATAAACATCAGTCTTCTAAATGTTCAGTCAGAAAGAGCTTAAAAGCAGCAAGGGTCTTTCACTAAATGGAGCAGATTGGTTTATTCTTGGTTTTCCACCTTTTTTCTTTAGATTTCATGCATCATACTTCTTTCAAACAAAAATCCAATTTAAAACTGCTAATGGTCAGTAAAAAATACAAATCTTTTGAGATTTGTATCTATCCGGGATAAATGGAAGACAGGAGGCATCCTGAGCACATGCCTGAGCCACCTCAACTGGCTCTTCTTGATGTGGAGAAGCAACGGCTCTACTCTGAAACCCTCCTGGATGGCCGAGCTTTTCACCCTACCTCTAAAGGAGAGCCTGGACACCCTGTGGAGGAACCTCATTTTGGCTGCTTATATCCGTGATCTCGTCCTTTCAGTCACTACCCAAAGTCTGTGACCATAGATGAGGGTAGGAACATAAATTGACTGGTAAATTGAGAGCTTTGCCTTTTGACTCAGCTCTCTCTTTACCACAGGAGACAGGTACAGCGCCCACATCATTGCAGATGCAGCACCAATGCACCTATCGATCTCCCGCTCCATTTTCTCCTTATTGGTGAACAAGACCCTGAGATTCTTAAACTCTTCCACTTGGGGCAGGACCTAATCCCTGATCCGGAGAGGGGACTCTACCCTTTTTCGGCTCAAGACCATGGTTTCAGATTTGAAGGCACTGATCCTCATCCCGGACGCTTCACACTTTGCTGCAAACTTCTCCAGTGAAAGCTGCAGATCAAAACGGATCTCCTCAAAACCTTGGCTGTGCCTTGAAATTCTGTCCATAAAAGTTATGAACAGAATCTGTGACAAAAGGCAACCTTTTCAGAGTCTCTCCCTGAAAACAAGCTTGACTTAATGCCGTCAATGCAGACCACGCTCTGACACCAATTATACAGGGACCTAACAGTCCATATCATAGGGCCTGGTATCCCATACTCCTGGGATACCAGGAGTACCCCCCACAGGATTCCCCAAGGGACACGGTCAAACACCCTCTCCAAATCAACAAAACACATGTAGACTGGCTGGGCAAACTCCCATGCACCCTCCAGGACCCTGCTGAGGTTGCAGCAGGAGCTGCAGAGAGAGCTGGTCCAGCATTCCATGGCCAGGACGAAAACCACACTGCTCATCCTGAATCGGAGGCTCAACTATCCGACGGACCCTCCTGTCCAGAATCCCCGAATAGACCTTACCAGGGAGGCTTAAGAATGAGATCCCACTTGTTGGAACACACTCTGCGCATATCAGATATATATTATCTAACTGCATAAATAATGATGGGTTTATTATTTTAATATCTATATTTTAATCAACTAAACAGTTAATATTAATTTTGATTCAGTTCTGTAGATGAAAGTTTTGAGAGTGTTAATCAAGTCCTTGCAGAACTTTGGGCAGATTTTATTTTATAATATTTTATTTTGTCCAGGCTGTGGAGCCAGTAAATGAGAACCACAGTTTGTTGTCAGTGGAAATTATACAACAGATAAATGAAGGACAATAAATATCTGGGTACAATACACACACACACACACACACACACACACACACACACACATATATATATATATATATATATATATATATATATATATATATATATATATATATATATATATATATATACACACACGCAGAATTTTAAACCTAACTACAGTCACCTGTAATTTGTTCTTTCACAAACAAAATATCCCATCTGTTTAAAACACTTGTTTGCCAATCACTGCTCTGGTTTTATTTTGTTGGATCATAAACTGCATGAAGTTACAGTCAGGGACTTCATACAATTGTATCTAAAACTCTCTTTCGATCAAACCTCCGCTGAAATATTTCTCCATCAAATTTTCAAGGATTTTTTAGTCTTGTTTAAATCCAGTTATGATCACTGAGCTTCGTTGCTTTGGATTCCTCTGGCAGAACATCCTAATCCACCCCAAGTCTGCGCACTGATGTTCTTGAGTGGTGCAAAACTTATTTTATGTTTATCTTTCATTCTTGTTCATAATTTCAAAATCTACATCAAACTATATATATATATTGCAGTTTACAGGATACTGCAATTTTATTGTTTTTGTCAAACAGGAATTGTGTTGCAGTAATCCTGTTAAACCAGTAAAATTTATATTTCATATTTATCAAAATTATCTATCCTAAGTCATTAATTATGAACAACAAGGGTTCAATTTAAGAGTGTTAGACAGTTTAAAATGTTCAGGGAGCCATATTGACTCCTTTGCCATCATAGATTTAGGAAGTAGTTCTTATGTTTGTATTTAAGGAAAAAAATTTGGAAAAAAGGCAGAATTACGTAATTTCTGGAACAAAATAATTACAGATTACATCGGAATACAATAAAAGTTTGCAAATTTGAAGATGAGACTACCTTTAAAAATCCTACCGTATTATTTGAGTGAGGGTTAACCCTAACCCTACACATTTGCTAAGTTTATGGACTGATGTAGATTTCTGTCTTCACACAAAAAAATCCATGAAATAGAAATTGGAGGAAATTTAAGCCATTTTCTTGCTGTTCCATGCAGAAGCCTAAAAAAAAATGTGCAGATGGGGGTGGAGGGGGGATAACAGCTTGAGAGAACAGCATTGGTACATCAACAGATTGTTACTGCTGTCCTTACATAAATGAGAAAGTCTATTAAAATTCAAAGCTATTTAAAACAAAAAGAACATGCACACATGTAGGAGCATGGTGTGGAAAGGAACGATATGAGTCAGTCTGCATCCCACATGGAGAAGTTTTGCTCCTCCGCACACCTGATCGAACTCCTCAGTCCCAGTGAGCCGCATTATTGGGTTTTCCTGTAGGGCAGTTTAAGAAACCCGGCTTGGTAAAAGCTGGTGGGCTATCTATCAGCTATTTTCTGAATAAATTAATGGGAAAACATTCGTGTTTAGCTGCATCTGTAATTTTTTTTTGTTATTTTTCTTTCTGACAGCGCTATCCGCATCAGTAGGAAGGGATGGCACATGCTTCTCAACTTCTGTTTCCACACGGCACTGACCTTCGCAGTGTTTGCCGGTGGCATCAATCGAATCAAATACCCCATCATCTGTCAAGCAGTAAGTGCATTCTCCTTTCTTCCACCCTCACACTCCAAGCTTTTCAGAAAAAAAGAGGATTGTGAATGTGTATTCAAGTGTCAACAACCAGGTCAGTGTGTGCAGCCCATGAACCCAAAGCAATCTTGGCTTTATGCTTTCATGCCTCAGCTGTGCGTATGGTCTGGACATTCCTTTAGTAAGGTTGTGGGACAATGACCAGTCATAATTCATGCTTTTGCACCACACAAAATAGACACAGTTCCCATGGCTTTTATCTGTTGGTATGACCGAATCTGAACAAATATTCTGTGCTATAAGTGTTATATTTAAATATTATAAAAAGGATCCTATCATACTGTTAAAATATTAATTTACATTAATAATTTAATTTGATCAAAATAACTTACATATAAATTTATTAAACAGAGTAATACTTTTCAATAATCACAGCCTTTCGAGGATTAATGCCAAGCCTGTTCAAGAGTTTATTAAAGAATCACAAGGCAGTGTCACTTGTCACATTTCCAGTGTTAGGCCAATCTGAGCTAAAGAAAACATCAGAAGTGTCTTACCTGGGTAGGGAGTAAACGGACTGGCTGGTGGCTCAGTAGTGCTCCTTTGCATTTCATTTGGAGATCAAGGTCCATGAGTCTGGCAGAAGAGTAACGAGGGATGTAATCAAAGTCTCTTGTGGGTTATTGTGAGGTTTTACAGTCAGTGGTGATTATGATGAGTCATCCGCTGGTGGTGTTGATGGTGCAGAGCCGCAGTCTGATCAACTCCATGCCAGGCCGCATTGATGCACTAATTCAAGCAAAAGGAGCCCTGACCAAGTATTCAGTGGACTTCCTGTATAGTATGGAGAGTCTGTTTCAGGAGGTTGATTTTTTTTTTTTTTTTTTTTTTTTTTTTTTTTTTTTTTTTTTTTTTTTTATTTATTATTGGTCTAATGTAATATTCAAATTACAAACAGAGGTTAAATTGTGATTTGTCTTTATTAACTGTAAGTGAAAACCATCAAAATAAATGGAAATAAATCCTTAAAAATGTACTTTTTGTGTATTAACTCTATATGAGTTTCTTTTTGAATTGAAGTACTAAAATATTTAATCTTTTTGATAATATTTTAATTTGTTCAAGTCCCTGCATTTAAGCCACTTCTGGAGCTTTTAATTCTTTAAGATATATAGAGAGAAAGCAATAAAGACAAACTGCTCACTCTGGCTCTCCACCTTTTTTTACTGACTTGTTCTAGACAATTCATCCACTTCCTCTGATGTAAGTGACGCTCTGTTCCTGCATTGGATGTCCTGTCAGTGTGATCATCTTTTTGCTGCTCTTGTCTCTGAAGCCCACAGAGTTGAATGAGTGAGTTAGACGGAGCGACGCAGAGAATTTAGTTGTCAGTACAGATTTGGAAACAGGACATGCTTTTGTGCCTGCTAGCAATTTACTATTTTTAGATATTCATAAAGAGGAAATGGAGGTGGAACATGAAGGAAAGCTATAAAATATATTAAAGTCTGCACTTTAAATAAAGATTGTTCTTAACATTAAAATTGAAGAACTGATGCTTGTTTTGAATTGCAGATGTGGCATACATTTTCTATTTAAATTTGACATCCCTTCATAACGAGAAAGACACTCAAAATGAATATTTAAGAGACTGAATTCTGTTCTTTTATGTAATTAAATTTCAATTATCCTCCACTGTCAGGATCTTTAGTTCTCCCTTTTACAAACAGAAACTTGTACACCTCTTTTTCTATTTTCCAATCACAGTTTTTACTGCCTTCTGTCACTCCCTGTTTGTTTCGGCAGGCCTTGTTCGTTCTCTGTTTTGTGAGCTGCAGCACATTTGGGACTTGGCTGTCTCTTCTGCCTTCGCTGGCACTTAAGGTGTCCCCTCAGTCCACAGAGTAAAGACTCCACTGTTACCTGATGAAATGTACCCAGCTTCTTCTGGGCTGTCTCACCAGCTGTCATGTCTTCCCTCGCTGGAGTAACTGTCACAAATTGGCTGAAGTTTGTCATAAAATGCATCAGCCGTCCACCTACCTGCTCCCTACCATTTAACATCTCCCTAATAATTTCATGATATGAAAATATATGGTTCCATTCTGCTGTGACAGGAAGTGAACATCTGACAGCTGAACCACAGTTTTTTTTTAAACTGCAAGCAAACGTTTACGAGCTTAAACAAGTCAGCCATGAATTTCTGACCACTGGCAGGAAAACTGAGTAATGCTTCTCATCTTGTACAAACACAATATTAGGATGGGGAACAAAAGCAGTGTCCTGGCAAGGTGACTTTAGTACTTTTTTAGAAAACAAATCATACAAAATCGTGACAACAGAATGACTCACAAAAAAATAGAAGTTGGCTGCAAAAAAGAACATAAAAAATGTGAATGTGCAGATTGGTTCTAACAAATCTAAATGTCAGCATACCCTTTACAGTGGCGTTCACAGTGAACGAGAAGTAACAGAGATGCTGTACTGATAGCTGATGCTCCCTGTCTGTCTGTAATGTGACACGTTCAGCTGAGGCTCAAATGAAAGCCGTGTGGGAGACACCTGAGCTCATAGCAGCATGCTGCTATGACAGTCAGCAATAATTACTACATACAAAGGAAAGCAAAAACAACTCTTACTGTTATTTTTGTCACAATCACAAAGGGAGCATGTTATGTGTTGAATTAATAGCAAGTCATATCAAATTATGGTAACTTTACCCTAGCACTTTAACAAATATCTCCCTGTGCAAAGATCCTCAACACAGCAAGATGTGCAACTTCACTACAGCAGTTTTCTAAAACCTACTTATTACTCGGTTGGCACAGGGAAGACTCTCCAGAAACTGAAAAGTCATGGTCCATGTCGAGAAAAAAGAATCAAGTGTTCTGAACCTCCTTAGTGCTGATTGGGTTAGTTAGAACTAAAACAAAATATTACTGCAGACTATGTGATAATAAAATGCGTGAAGTTGAAGCTCACATCAGGAGAGTTTTATTTTACAACAATTAGTCCTTTACATATAAAACATTATTGCTGCTTTGTTCAATCAATCAATCAGTTCAATCCCTTAATGACAGAAACCTCATTAAAAACAATGCTTATCTGTCTAAGTAATTGCCTGATAAAATATCTGAAAATACGATTTAATAAATGATACCAACTTTAATGGTTAGAAAGTGGTCGCTGCAAACGCTTGCATTGTCTGTTTCTGCACTTCCTGTTTTTAGCCGTAGATTGTTGATTCAATCTTGTCGTCTTTTTTCTGTAAGGTTTTTAAAATTAACTGCCTTGTGACACATTACTTTCGGAACACACACAAAAAAAATTTATCTTTCTCCCGAATAGAGTGGTTGCAACGACCATACATGGGACAAAAAAATTGGCATTTTGACACTGAATCGACAGAATGAAGCAGGGTTGTGTAGAACTACATTTACTTCCTGCCCCCCTCTGCATTTCGTGACATCGACGCTACGTCATCTGAAAACCAGCCGTTGACAGTGTTGTTCCAGCTCATGCCTAACAAGAACTATTTCTCAAACTTAGTTCAGTCAGGTTAAAATGAATTGATTTTTATTTATAGTTCACCTCCTCAAAATTCTGAACAAAATTCAGAGCTCCAACTTGAAACAGATCTCACTCATTTTTCATAATTTATCTTGCATAAAGATTATGAATTATATAGATCTTGACCTTTTTTTCCACAATTAGTGTGTGGATTATGGCATTGCCTAGCATCTGTTTTATTCTGTCATGTTTTCTTTGCTTAAAGTTTTTTTATTTTATGTCTGAATTTTCAAAACAGCTGCTATCATTCACATAGTTCAAGCTTTTATCAACAGAAAAAAGTTTGACTAAAAAGTGGTTAATTTAGAATACTCGTCCCTCCGTACCCCACAGTGACTGTGAATATCTGCCAAAAACTGAAAGTAAAAGTTTTCTTGGACAAAAGTACTCAGTAATTACATATTTTTTTAACAATTTCACAGCCATAAAATCAGAACTAATTTGGGTTGCCTGTACACAATTTTGGTCATAATGGAGTTAAACCAACATGGTGTTCATCTTTAACAAAATCCTCATTCATTTTAGGTACATTAGCCGACAAACCTTCAGTCATATCTCCGTTGTTCTTTCAGTTACTTACCTGCAAGATGATCAAAGTTGGAGCAGAGTTCGAAGGTACAGCTATGTGCAACGTTTTTGCTCCATCTGCGTACATAAAAGCAAAATCTATCTGTAAAAAGCCATCCATTTAACCTGGTAGTTGTAAAGAGTGGAGCTGAAGTCTCCTTAATATCCTTAATAATAAAGTGAACCCAAAGGCAGCATAATCAAGTTTAAAGCAAGGGCCTAAATTACCGATGTGGTTCCTCACAATCTCTACATGCGCGCGCGCACGCGCGCGCACACACACACACACACACACACACACACACACACACACACACACACACACACACACATTTGACATTAAGAGTACACCTTGAGAGAAAATGTTGCTGCTCTTTCTCTGTGAAATATGCCCCAAAGTTCTCCTAAAAAACACTTTCATTCTTCCATTCATTTCCAAAAGTTGAACTTCTTTGACGTTTCCTAAGTTCTCAAAAATCCAGGTTCCACCTATGGACCAGTTGCCTATCCATAGGTGGTTTATGCACAACACTACATAATGATACATAATAAATGGATGTTTAAGAGCTTTACAAAGAAATCTTAATTCATGAGGAAATTTCACACACAACCACAGAACTGTTTACATGTTTAGAACAAAGTATGTGTTAATTTTTTTTAACATAGAATTAGGAGAAACTTAAAAAAATGAAATTGAGATAAAATTAATTTTGGAAGAAAATCTGTTTTCATGGGGAAATACCTTTAGGCATTTCATTGAACACAGAGATTTATATTTAAATTAAGATGCTGTGAATCTGTCTGCATATCTGTAAGTTTTACTTCTACTTGTTTCGCACAGTTTCTTCTAGCACTTTCTCAGCTCATTTATTTTCTCACTTTATTTTCTGATGCTTAAAATTAAATAAGTTTATCCTGATGGAGTTACAATTTCTTATAGCGCTATACTAACAAAAATTAGGCGTACTTAATGTCACAAACAATTGTGGGAATAACTTCACAATTCTTTTGCTTGAAAGTTGTAATCAAACTTAAATAAGGGGATTTACACATTACCAGTTGTTCCAGACCTTCAACCTCATTCAGTAATCTAATTTAGACCTTTGGATGTAGGTTCTGAGAACCACTGGCTTGTAGGAATGGCTAAAAAAGACTGAAAGATAGAACCAGTAAATTTTACCCCCTGAGTGTCTTCAACTCGGTATCTATGTTATTTTAAAACCCGGTGGGCCAATCTTAATAAATTTTCCTGAAATGACTCTCTTTATCATATATTCAGTTTTAAATATTTGTAACATCAAATATTTGAGGTATATATGCTTGGAACTGCTAAGAGGATCATATTTTCCACATGGAAGCAATGCAAATTTCTACACACTCAGCTGTGTCATTACAGCCTGTGTGTTGCTGTAGCAACCAGGTTGACACTGAATATAAAAATAAACCTAATTATTTGCTAATTAGTTTTACAGATTGAATCAGATAATTATGGTGGATTAATATTTAATATAGATTTTACTAGATTCACTGAAGTAGCTATAATCACCTAGAAAGCAATCTTAAAAAAACAGCATATTTATTACACAGTCACATGGGTCTGAACCAACTGAAGTAGGATGTAGATTGTAGAGTATAGTTTGACTGACAAACATTATGGAAACATTTGCAAGAGCAGAACAACTAGAGGAAACCAAGCATTGGCACTGCAGCTGAACATAAAGGTTCAGGAAAAATGAGACTGTTTTACATGGAGCAATCTGAAGTGTATAAGGTCAGTGATTGGTATGAAATAAAAGATCTAAGATAACCTATAAAATATTCTGGAGTACTATTTCAGTGGACCATCAACCATAATATGGCTGGATGGGTGGGTCCGTCTGGGGTAGTCCAAAAGCAAACACATGGGTGTTCTGCTGTGGGTCAATGCCTAAATGACCCAGCATTATATAGTGTATCAGCACTGCTGACAATTTCATTATGAGTACATGATTAGCCAAACAGAACACAGCTCCAAATTCTTTCTGTTTGAAGGAAACAAAGAGCAAGGATTGTACAGTGAATGATAGATGGTTAAGCTATTTTACTATTTTACTAATACCAATTTGAAAGGTTTTGTGTGTTCACTTCCACAACTTTGTTCTTATTTGATAACCATTTTGCTCTAATTGCAGTTCTTTTGGTTTATGTCTGTACCAGCTTTGAGACAAATCAGCCCATCCTTAAATGTAAAATAGCTCAAGCTCAGTCAGATTGGATGAATAGGGGTTGGAAACAGCATTTTTAAAATCTTGCCACAGATTCAAATTCAAGTCAGGTCTGTCTGCACATGGGCTTGGTTACGCTAACAGATAGATATGCTTTAATCTAAACCAGGGGTCTCCACCTTTCATCTTCTGTGAGCTGCATTTACACAAAAAAACGTATCAGAGAGCTACTCATGCTTTGAAAAATATATTTAAATAGCCAATTTCTAAAAACCACAAGTGAATGGTTATTTTCCATATAATACATTAAAACATGTTAACACAGAGCACATACTGTCTTTTTTTTTTTTTTTTTTTTTTTTTTTTTTTTTAACGTGTCCTGTCCGGCAGTGTGGCACTCAGAATTATCATCTGAATGTCAAGGTAAGGCCCAACAGATTTGCTTTCACAAGCGGAGCATGACAGCTTTCGCCATGATGTTCCCCTTGGTATATATATGAAACTTTTATTAAAAATTGCTTTGGGTTGATTTCTTCTTAAACACATACTGTGTTTAAGAACTTTCCTTCACAAGCATCTTGTATTTGCTGTATTTCAAAACGGTGGGGATGAACATGAACACAAAGAGAATGCATACAAAAGAATAGCATATTCATGCTGTACTCTTGAAGAACACTTCAAAAATGTGGGAAAACTGAGATAAATAAAATCTAACAGTATGTGATGCTGTATATTTGAATGACTTGCACTTCTCGCAATTCACGTTTTGTCAAAACAAGTAATAAAAGTGTCTGAGCTCATAAATCTACCATTTTTCTATAACTTTCCTGAGTTGCACAGTTTGTCAGTGAGAAGACTGGCACTGCATGGATTCAACTAGAGAGCTCTTTCCAGGAGTTTATCCACTGAGGTTCACACACATATGTTGACCCAAACAAAGCGGCTATTTTCAGAACAGCATGATGAAGATTTTTATAGTTGCCTGGCTCTACCAAACTCCAGAAATGCTTGAAATTTTACTGAGATTTAAGCTGGACATCATTTTGGAGATTTATGATCCCCAACTGTGCCCCACAGGCTCAACTTCTGAAAAGCTCAGTCATCTGTCCTGAAGACTCACTGATGTCAACGTCTAGGAAGGGGTTAGCAATGCATGTTACAGGGGCCTCCAGTTTGTCAAAGTTACAGAATCTGTCTGAAAACTCCTGTCCCAGCTTGGGCAGAAGATCACAGAATCAGTGTCCCTTAAACATCTTTTCTTCGCCTGGATGGGATTCCCGCATCTTTGCAACTGAGAGGAAGTGCTGGAATCTTTTATTATGTATCTGCTAGATTTAAAATGAGAGCTTAGCTCTGAACGACCTCACATTACTGATCATTTTACACACTGCTTTGTCTCTACCCTGCAACTGCTGGTTCATCTGGTTAGTTTTTTCAGTCACATCCACTAGGAAAGCCAGATCCAATAGCCACTCAGCATCACTTAGTAATCTATTATCCTCTCCTCTTATTTCTATGAACACCTTGATCTCACCCAGCAAGGAAAAAAGTATTCCAGTATCTTACCTCTGCTCAGGCACCTGACTTCAAAGTAAAGGAGGAGCTCTCCATATTCCGCAGAACATTCCTTCAGAAAAAGCTTGAATCTCTGGTGTTGTTTGGCTTTTTCACAAATGGAGTTGATCATTTTTAGCAGCAGATGTCATAACATGATCAAATCCCATGACACTTGGACAAATAGCCTGCTGATGGACGATGCAGTTATAGTTAAAAAAATGTTGAAAAGTCTGGGTCCTCTTTACGATGTGCAGTAAATCCCGATTGCCATCTTATCGTGGCTGGTGCTCCATCAGTTGTTACAGAAACCAGGTTTTCAATGGGAATCTCTCTCTCTCTTTTTTTTTTTTTTTTTTTTTTTTTTTTTTTTTTTTTTTTTTCAACAAGTACCCATTGTAGATGCCAACTCCCTTGGTGGTGGTGTTCAGTGGCAGTAATGTCAAAAACTCCTTTTTCATGGAAAAGTCATCAAACACCATGCGTGTGAAAACAGCTAGCTGTGTCGTGTCACTGTAGTCCATAGACTCATCACACTGGAGTGAATGGCAGGATCACTGTCAGATCCAAATCCAACGGTGTCCCTGCACCCGCAGACATTGCGTGCTGTACCAGCTGTAGCAGAAGAAAATCTCTGTTTTATGTTTATGGTTCTGGAACAGTGATTCTGCCATGGCTCTGTAATGATCCCGCTGTTGGTGAAGAGTTTTTTGTGCTTGGTCAGGATGTGTGTGTGATGCCTCAGTTGATCCCCTAGCATTTTTCCTCTGTTTAGTAAACAGAGATTGTTTTTGGAGGATAGTTTTCAGCTCTTTTCTATACAGAGGTTGCTTCCTCCTGGAAAGTTCTGGGAAAAGGTACCTTGAATTTTGGGGAAATTCTGCTCCAGATAGCATTTTATTTATCCACAGCAAGGTTCGAGTTGTGAACTGCCTTGTTGGTGAAATATGCTATACAAATAAACTTGACTTGACTTGACTCGACTCACGCCACAGATCAAGCACACACACTTGTCATTCACATTTGGGAAAAAAAAAGTCTGTTTCCCACTCAACAAATAATACGTTTTTTACCTCTTACTCTTACTGGTATGACCAAACTCTGCTGCTTTCATTGTTGATAATAACCTGGCACCTCGTTGGCCTCCTCCCTCTGTATGGGATCAAATCACAATACCCTGCTTCAATTGGAGACAACAACCCAGCGCAAACTATTGATTAAGAGCTAGTTGACAAATCATCGTTTCATCTCTGGAAGGGTAGGATATCTTTAGTTTTGATTGGATGGAAAACGTGGCGGTTTCACTAACGGACAAATTATATTTGTTATTTCACTGACCACTTTTATTATTGACTCCTTGGCAAGCTACTGAAAAAGGCTAATCTAAACCGTTCCACTGTAAACCTGGCTATTTTTTTATGGTCGCTGTCCTGCTGAAAAAGTAAATCTCTTCCAGAGCACATTGTCTTTTTCAGCCTGCAGCACATTTTCTACCACTATTGTCCTGTATTTTTCTCCACCCATCTTCCCATCCACTCTGATCACCTTATCTGTAGGTGCTGAGGCAAAGTATTCACAGAGTATGATGCTGCCACTACCATTTGTCATTGTGAAGATTCTGTGTTCAGGCTGAAGTGCAATGTTAATTTTCAGTTTTGGTCCCAACTGACCAGAGCACATTCATCCACATTTGCTGTGTCCCCTACACAGCTTGAAGCAGAAGTTAAGAATGAACTGTTATGACGTTCTTTCAACAAGTGGCTATTGTTTCCACTTCTCCATAAAGGGCCAGATTTATGGAGTTCATGACTAAGAGTTATCCTGCAGATATATTGTCTTATCTGAGCTGTGGTTCTCTGCAGCTCCTCAAAAGTCACCATTATTTTATCTGACAAACCTCAAATAGCTGTATTTGCAAATTAAATTACACACAAGTGAACTGTATGACCTAATTAGGTGACTTTAGACTTCTGATTCAGTTTAAGAGTAGCCACCCATTGGTTATACCCAGTTAACCTTGCAGGTCACTGGTGCTTATCTCAAGTAGTCATTTAGGGATATCAAAAGCAATGTAATACCAAACTTTTCAGATTTGTAGAAAATTCTGAAAACTATACAAATTCTATTTATGACACACTTCCAAAAAAAAAAAAAAAAAACCAATAAACTTTGTGGTTGTAACAAGAACATGTGAAAAAGTTCAAGGGGTATAAAGACTTTTGGAAGGCACTTTTTGTACAGAGTAGTTATGGAGCTATTTCCAAATTAGTGTAACATTTCCAAAGGGAAAAAGCCGTTTTATACTTTGTTCTGTCATGTTTATGAAATTTGCAATTTTGTGCCAGAAATAAATTTTAAAACATTTTTGGAGGTATCGGCTTTATATGAAATCTAGTGGGCAAGGGGTCACCCCACACTTATGAACCATAGATCCTAAAATCTAATGGGCTGTGATTACACATTTGTCAAGAACTTGAGCACTCAAGAACCACCCTACTCATCAAATTAGGGCAGTCTCTATTTTAGGTTGACGGTCATAGTTTTATGACTAATTGGTGGGTGTGAGAGATAGAATTGAGACTTATTTTGTTCAGAATTCAGAGTTATTATAATAATAGGGTGATAAACGGAGTTACTTCAAAGTATGCCTGATGCACTTTCATTAGGACTAAAAATTTACATGCTGGTTTAGGGATTTGTTGTTCAGATTACCCCCAAAAGTGTCCTTGGAAAAAAACAGTGAATCCCCCCACCCCTCACTATGTTAAATATGGCAGTGCTTATGTTTGTGGTAGAGCTAAGGACTGCAGAGTCCTTATCAGAGAATGATTTATTGCTGTGTAAATAGATGAATGTCCTTTTAGTGTAACACCTTTTCAGTGCCACCTGAATCCAATCACTCTACAATTAAACATTCAGTCTGAGTAATCAGAGGCTTTTATTGGCTCTGAGTGCATAAAAAAGAGAATTTAATATATTGCTAATTCTACTTTTATTTAGCCAAATAACCTTAGTGAGGTCAGGGCAGGAAGGACATAGCAAGAAGTCATCTTTGAAAAGACTCAGAAGGTTAAAATGAATGAATGTAAAGGTTTTAGTCCTTTGTATTTAACATAATTTATGAATTGTTTTCTTCTAATATATTCACAATGAAACATTGATAGAATTAGCCATGGTGGACGCAGCTTTGAAATTAAATTTAAAGGGCATATTTAACTTTTTTTTTTGCAACTTTCTCTTTTCAACTGTGGGGCGACGGTAGCTCAGTGGGAGGATTAGTTATATTTTAATCTTAAAGTTGTGGGTTTGATTCCTGCTTTCTCCTACAACACATTCATGTATGCCTAAGCAAGGCACTTGACTCCAAATTGCCTACTGATCTGGAAATCAATGTATGAATATGAATGTGACTGGGTGAATGTGGTTGTCGTGTTAAGCACTTTGTGTGGTGAGCAGACTAGAAAAGTACTGCATAAATTCAGTCTATTTACTGATCGTGCTTTTCTCCGCATAATCCGTCTGTGTTTTACTCGTGAGCCTTTAGCTGAACTACAGTAATGGACCTGTCAAAACGTAACTCCCAAAACACTGTCTGTCACAACATTCACTCTATAAGTCCATCTTTGGTTATTTTTTTTCCTCAACAATAGATAGATAATTAGACTGCAGCTGTAGTCAAACAGTCATTTGGACCAGAGAAAAAAAACAGTAGCAGCTGAACCAAATTATCCTGGCAATACATGCAGGATTGTTTGGAAAAAGTGATTATTTATTTAACACGATCAGTGGACATCAGCAGACTTTCAGTCCTGACAGAGGACACATCTGTTCTGTGATTACCTTGAAAATTTTTCAGCTTGTGGCTCAACAGACCCCAAGTTATCATCTGTAAATACCAGGGATGGAGTCAAGACCGGTTCTTCTGAGACTAAGACAGAGGCCAAATGTTTAGAACGTCGACAAGTATTTCAGGTCACCACAAAATGCAGAAATTATTGGAAAAACGGTTAATTACTCAACCAAAACCACTTCTTGGTATTAAATTAATAATGGTCGGAATAAACTAATACTTAGATTATTAAATGCAGCTATACATTGTTACATATTCCCTAAACTGAAATAATGATCTTACATTGCACAATAGTTGTATGATAAATTTAAAAACAGTGAGAGATTAGGCTGATAAAGATTTGTCATATTAAAAAAAAAATGTTCCTCTTATCATCTGAATAAAAGCAATTCAGAAGAGTATCAGATGTTTAAAAAACACATATGTTGGACATATAATATAATAATAAATTATAGTTATTTTATTTTATTAGTTATTTTAATACTATTATTAGTCCATGCAGGCACACAGATTGTGTCACAGGGGGAATTGCAAAAGAATCAGAGCCAATAGAATCAGTGGGATTTACAAAAATCACGTAGCCAACAGGGATGATGCAGGGACAACAGATTACGGGAGCCATGTGGGAATATTTTCTCTAACATGGATTATAATCATAAAACATCTAAGGTAAGACTGAATTGATGTTTTTGGTTTGATGAGCCTTAGTTTCACTCTTCAGCAGTGCAAAACTCACGAGTTTTGCATGCGGAGTGATGATACAGGTTTAGCATCTTTTTACATCTTTACTGTTATTATTATTTAGCTGCCTAGTGTTGAAACTAGGTGGTGTTCCGTATATTTTTCGCATTATTACCTACTTTTCCTTGTGTCCACTGTAGATGTCTAGTAAAACTAGATGTCTTCCCACTCACTTGAAATTCTTCTTGTTTTTAAAAAGCAAATTTAAGAATTTTCTGCGGTAACATGCAGGCGTTTGTTCAGCAAAAGCTAGTACCGCACTGCATGTGCACACGTAAATGCACTCCTTTCTATCAAAGGTTTTGTAAGCAATCACATGCAACACGATTGCGTGGTCGTTAGCAGTGCTAACACTGGATTTTTTTTCTGAGATGGTTGGATGCAGTTGCACTCTGATCACTGCTTTTAATTCACATTGTTGTGAAGATAAAAGGGAGTTAAATTTTTGTAATTTTAACAAAAACTATCCAGTCTCGAACTGGTCTTGACCCAATTTATCGAACGAGACCAAGACCAAGACTGATGCAAAACAATCCAAGACCGGGACCGAGCCCAAGACCGGGAAAAAAACAGCTCTGGAGACCTACATCCCTGATAAACACTGTGTTTACAGATTTTCAGGTTTTCTTGCTGTAAAGTCTGATAATTGCCTTTTAACCGCAAAAATTGTTTTTACAGGAAAACTAGAAAAGGAAACCACAAAAGAGAATGTCTTTTCTCTTAGACAAATGCTCATTGCATTATATTTATCTGCTATATTGAAGCACAAAGCTCAGTAATGAGTGACATCAAGCTATTTTAAGGTAGATGAAGTATGTGAAGCACAATCTTTACAGCTAAGCACAGCCACAATTCCTGATAGTACAATAATTATGTGCCCATGACAGACAGGCTTAATCGATGTGAGCAACTCATTTTTATCTTCAGTTTCCAGGCTACCTACTATGTGTATTAAAGACCAAGACAGCAGTCGCAATGAAAGGTGCTTGGTGATCAGACTGCTTTATTGGCTTTTAAGTAAACAATTTAACACAGTGCTGACCTGATATAACACAAAATTAATTTATGGTTCAGGCTATTTTTTTTTTAATCTTAAATCAAGATTTCTGATCAAGCAGGATAAAATTGTGCAAAATTAAGAGTGTGTCAGTCAGGGCTCCTTTTGTTGATAATATCTATAAATGACTGCTTATTAGGAAATGGGGAAAAAGCTTCCTGTAAATTAGGTGACTAAAAAGAGAATATGAGATAGGCCATGACTTTTTCATGTTTTCCATTTAGCTATTGTGACAGTTATTGTTATTATGGCATATATATTAGCAGAAATGCACCAGGATGTTTAGGATTCAATTGTAATGTCTGCCAGTAAAGAAGCTTTCCTATTCACATCAATTTTACTTAAACATTCAGTGTTGTGTTTGGCCCCATAGTTGTATAGGTGAATATCAGTGAATCCACACAGGATCTATCAGCTATACTGCTGCAATTTTGTGCACATACCTGTAAGTGTATTTATAATTACAGGGCTTAGCATCATATTTTAGGCCTTTATTTGCATCATTGTTGCTACTAAATCTGAATAAAGATGGCTGCTAGATCAAGTGACAAAAGTGTAATTAAACGAGCCTTTCTGCATTGTAAATTATTCATGATTCAGAGTCAACATTGTCTGTGAATTATTCCAATCTGTTGAAACAACACACTGTATGCCTGTTCGCTACATTTAACTTTGATGAAAAGCTTTACTTGAATGGGTACTTGGCATCTTAGAACAATGACAGGACTCAGTACTTATTAATCATCACCATATTGGGCTGAAGGTTCAATGCTGTACAGTCTGTAAGTGCCTCCAAGTGGTCAAATAACTTTTAGCTAAAAAGTAGAGCCAACTGCCCTGCCATGTGAGCCCCTGCAAGTGTACATCATGACACTTCACAGTCCTATGAAGATTTACAGTCCTATGATTACTTCATAGGACTGTGTAAAAGTATTACTGGGGCACTGCCAATTAACTTTGTTAAAGTTATGTAACTTTTGTTGCAGTGTAAGGCATGTGTAAGATTTCTAAATTGAATTGTGCCACTCATGGTGGCAACATGTTCAAGTAGTTCCGTTAAATTATTTCTGATTTGTTATTTTTGTAGATTTTGTTTATGATTTTTTTTTTTTTTTTTTTTTTTTTTTTTTTTTTTTTTTTTTTTTTTTTTTTTTTGAGTGAGGCATTGCTTGTTTGGACAATTGTTCTCTCTGGTTTGGGAAGCTGTGCAGCTGGAAGGATATTTGGTCTTATCTTTTTACTCTCAGACAGTTATTATGATGTGTAACCATGGCAACATAGTATTCTTTGTAAAACTGGCACCAGCTGGTTAGCATCTCAAAAGCTGAAATAAAGTATTAACTACAATACAAAAACCCAGAGAAGTTAATAAGGAGGCTAATGGATGCAGATCAGAACCAAAGAGCAAAGAGAGAATGAGGAAGTTCAAACTATCTCTTCTGTCAATCGTAATGGGTAAGGATCATATCTCTGACTCAATCTCTCTCCCCAGCTTTCTAACCATACGACCAGACAGAGATTTAAAGAGGAGTGGCAAAGGCAAATGTGGTGGAATAGCAGTGCTTGAAAACAACTGATGTTGTCATCCAGCAGGGGAGGAGCCAGGAGGTTGCTAGGGCTGGCCATGGCCAGTCATTGGTCATGTGATTGGTTGTTCCCATTCAGTCAGTGATTGGTTGTTCCCATTGGGAGATAACTCACCAGTAGAGCACACAGCCAGAACTAGCAGTTCCCCTCCAAAACAGTTGGTGCCAGTGGTGATTTGTGCTTAGACAACATATATTTATAAAGATAGGCATCAATTTAATTACTTCAAGAAAATGTTTTCTGTCTTCAGTGAATTATTTGGAAAAGATGGATGTTGTTCTCCGAAGTAGCTCTGGCACCGATCAGTAGTTGGCCACCCCTTTAAAAAGTTTCTGGCTTCGTCACTGTCATCCAGGAGAGGTTACTGGATTATCATCTCTGATGCCTGGATATTGAGCTGTTAGCATGTTATGACAGTCATAAGACTGTCATACAGCAACAGTATTCAGTCAGAGGCCTCATAAGATTCTTTGCAAGACTGGTTGCTAGCGGAGATCCGTCCTGCTCACAGTTTTACCATCCACAACAATTCTTTGAAGAAACTTGGAAGGTATGATTTAGGACAGCACTGAATTTGGCTTTGATATAAATGATGTGTTGTTTTAAATTGAGCTGAATTGAATTGTAATGAATCGAACATGTCAAAAAGGAAAAAAAAAAAGCTGTGGCAGCCTGGTGTTGCTGGAGATTAAATTATGTATGACACGGTATGTAGTACGTTAACTTGAGTTGGTGCAATGGTATTTCTTACAGCTGTATATCTTCACATGGTAGTTTATATGTTTGGAAATATTTCTTGAATAATTCTTCCACTGAAGTGCTAAGCAGTATTACAGTTGAATGCTTTAATAATTTGAAGGTAAATTTCTCCAAAGTTTACAGTTCAGGTATGTTTTTAAAGGGAATTTCAACTGATGGGTTTGTACTCTATGTCTGTAAAGCTTTGGTATCAAGCTTCATGTTCAGTCTGTTAACATAATTGGCCCTGCTGTTGCTTCGGAACCTTTTATGGGTTGGTTTTATTTGTCTGTCTTTGTCTCAGGGCTACTGAACAATTTTTATGCTATTCCTTGATTCAATCAATGCTAACGGGATAAGTCTGGGCAGAAGTCCATAACATTTGTCAGGACATAATTTGGGAAAATTACAGGACTGCTTAAGGAGACATTTGATCACATGGCACATACACACTGCCAACTGCTTATACCGCTCCAAGCAGTGCCTGCAGTGTCACCCATTTGTGCACATGTTCAATGTTGTAAATGAGTACTTGCTCTCCCTGCAAGGAACATTTTTTAGGAGTTGTTGCTCAATTTCAGACATGCACTTTGACATCCACCTGTCCTTTATCTTCCTTTCTCCCCTGTCTTGAA
Source organism: Anableps anableps (assembly GCA_014839685.1). NCBI lineage: Eukaryota > Metazoa > Chordata > Actinopteri > Cyprinodontiformes > Anablepidae > Anableps > Anableps anableps. The sequence continues at coordinate 5,465,023 of CM026076.1, read as the reverse complement.
CTGTGGCACGGTTTCTATGGAGGATCTGATGTCTTTGGGGCCTCAAAGTTATCTCTAATCTCAGTTTCTGTCTTTCCTTCAAACGGCACCTACTTTAATATCGACTTGAACGCTACCCCAGCTGTCACACTGCATCACCTTGTTGGCTGTTTTTAGCAGCAGAGCAACATATCCTTGTTTTCTGTCCTATACCTTTCCTTGCATCAGAACTTCTACATTTGGACAGCATGTTTCGGGTGATTGCTCAGTGACTGAGACTGATGGTAGAACATAAAACATTAATTAAGAATGAAACTTAGCACAGGATGTGACCGAGATCTGAGTTTACATTGAGCTGTCAGTTTTAAGAAGACATACATAGAAGATTTCCTCATCAGCGTATCGCTGTGAAATTAGGTGGTGAGAAAAACAAGAAATATAGTGATTGGTTTCTACTATCTGTGGGTCCAATTTGAGTGCTCCTGAGCCTATTTTCTTGTTTGTGAAAGGCTTAGGAGAACTGATTAAAATACTTGAAAACAGTAAAAGACTGATATCATGAACATCATATGGACGACATCCATCCATCCATTATCTAAACCCACTTGTTCTTGCAGGATCGTGGGGGGGCTGGTGCTTCTTTCCAGCTGTCACTGGGCGAGAGGCAGGGTAGACCCTGGGCAGGTCACCAGTCCATCGCAGGGCAAAACAGAGACACAGAACAAATATACAGATGACATAAACTTGTTAATTTGGCATTGTTAGCATATGCTAAAACTAATGAAATTATTCTTCTGTCTGTGTTGACGTAAATCCTATAGCATGAATATCCTAGATAATTTCACATTCATTTCAAAAGCTGCCTTGCTTTTAAGGAGAGGTAAATTAGTTTCCTGATATATGTCAGTAGTTTTACAGAGAAGGGCTAGAGACCTTTTTTCTGTCTTGACTTTTGTAAACCTAAAAAAGGACAGGGAGCAGCTTTGCTCAAGGACACATCCAGGGCTTTTTTCTTACTTTTCTGATGATGACAAGTTGTAGAATAGCTAGCATGCCTGTTCAAAAAAAGGTCTCCTTGAAGACAGCCATATTCTCTTGACATGTCAAACATACTGTCTGAGGACTGACACATGTGACAGAAAAATTAAATGTCAGCTCATTGTTTCTCTTTTTTGAAGCTTTCACCCTTGGTTTGTTTCACAGCCCAGCCATTACCCTGAATACCTTGGCAAATAACGACTTGAAACATGTTTTAGTGATAAAACACATTTTATTCCAAGGTGTTTTTTTTTAGTTTCTTCAAGATTCATTGGCAAATGCTGTTTTAGTTCATTTTATGTTATGCTGTTTTGTTTTTATTTGAGGACATCAAGGGACAAACAGAGCCTGTGTATGCCCATCCTTATTGGTCCTCTGGTAAAGATAAGTAAAAGCCTTAAAAAAATACTTTTATTGAAGTGGCATAACCTTACACTGAGAAATTTAGAAAAATCCAACATTTAAATACTTTAAAATAAATCAAATTTTTAAAACATATATATAAAAGTCCATTTCTCTCAGCCACATAAGTCAGAAAATGGCCACAAGAAAATAGTTACCTGCCTAAACATGCCCATATCTTTGCCAGAGCAGTTATTTAAAAAAGTTTAAAACAAAAGGAACCAGGCTGACCCAGGACCCAAATTTATTTTGCCACAACTCCCAATGACCAGGGTGACAAGGGAGAGAAAAAGATCTCTAAAGAACAGTGGGATACTGTTAGACTTTAGACCAGGGGTTTTCAAAGTGCTTTATATGGGCTATACTCAGCCCTCAGGCGGATTTTGTACAGTATGCGTCTGCAATTCAACAATGGTACAAATTTATTTTTTTCTTTACACTTGATGATCTTGAGCCATGTTGCAAAGAGGTTGGAGTCCACTTTGTGTTTGTCACTTCAGATGCCAAACTGTTGTTTAAGAAGAATACAGAGGAAAAAAGCCATTCCTATCCTACTATATGGAGTTTTCTAAATGCTACTAGGATTTTAGCTGCAACCATGTAGCTTGGTTAGATGAAACTAAGCTTGATCTTTTTAGCACCGGATGGTGGGTCTTGCTTAAAGTTTAGATACATGCATGAGCACCTAATGCCCAGTACGGTGGAGCATCCGTGATGCTGTGGGCCTGTTTTTCCACCAAGGACATCTTATTAGAGTGCATGGCATTCTGAACTGACCAGGAGAATTCAGGTAAAATCTTGGAAAATAGGACATCATCAAGTCTTTCAGCAGGACAATTATGCAAAATATGTGGTTACACAACAGAAAGTATTATTCAGAAACAAGATCAATCTGTTTCAATGGACATTCCAGGCCCCAGACCTCAATCTAATAGAAAACCAGCAGGATGAGCTAAAGAGAATAAAAAAACCTGGGACTACTCCTCAGAAACTTGATGGTCTAGTGATAGATGATGTTGTCAGGGTATCTTGCAGGAGGTCAAATGTAGACTACTTCTAAATATACGCTTAAGATGAATATAGACGGAAGGCATACTTTCTTTCATGGGTCTCTTACTCTCAGCTTATGACCACAACAAACGAGCCGCCAGAAGGCAGGTCTAGGCTACCATTAAGTACATTATGATCAATTGAGAGTATTAGCATATATTCGTATCATTGTTGTATGGTAAAAAGATCCTGTTGAAAGAGTGCAGGGTAGTAGATAGTATATAGTTCAACTGTATTTGCTAATCATTAAATATTGATAAAGAAGCAATAAATAAAAACATGAATTCTTGAAATTATATAAACATATTTTGTTTGTGTAGAAAATATGTGCAAAACTGTGTAGAGCAAAACCTTTTGTGTGGTTTAATTAATTCAAATCTCACTCACGTTCTATTCAGCTTTTGTTGTCACTGATTTGCTTCATAGTCTTCATTTTTGCTTCATCAGATTTAGTTTACTCAGTTAACTCAACAGTAAGCACGGCTGTCAGAGATACTTTTGTGAGTATCAGTTTGTTTTTAGACAGTTTCTTTTTGTTTTCCTGAAATATATGCAGGTCAAAAAATTCTGTTTCACAAAAAAAAAAAAAAAAAAAAAAAAAAAAAAAAAAAAAAAAAAAAAAAATTACATTAGTGGGTGAAGCCTCTATTTTTATAGTGATTTCCTTGTTTATGCCCCAATAGTATGGACAAAAGACATTAAAGCTTTTAATTTAACAGTGACATTGGGGAGATTTGCCAAAGTCATTGCTGATCAATAATATTTTGAATTTACCCACACTTTCCTTCTGTTGTCAAAGGTAGACAACAATACACACAGCAGCTAGTTTTGCTAAGAAATGTCAACATATAAATTTAAACAATTTAATGACAGAGATGGGGTGTACGATGGCGCAGATAGTAGCACCGTTACCTTTCAGCAAAAAGATCCTGGTTTCTCTCCAGGTTCTGTGGCTTCCTCCTACGGTCCAAAAAACTTGACCATTTGGTTAATTACTCTCTAAATTGCCCCTAGGTGCAAGTGTGTCTGCATGGTTCCACCTTGCTGCTGTGTAAGCCAAAGTAGAGCTCTGTGGCTGTTATTAGTCCACCTCTGGGCCCATTTATCTGGTCTGTCAAACCTTTGAAAATCTGTCGCAGATATTTTGTGTTCTAACTTCATATTTGAACAGTTTTCAGTCTTCCTTACCTCGATCATTTCTATAGGCATGGAACATACTTCTGAGTACTTCAGGTAGGTTGCATTTCTGGAATATGACTTGGAGAATGGGTTTCTGGTAGCTTTAGGTTTATTTATTTATTTATTTATTTATTTATTTATTTTTAAATCTTTGGCAGTGAACTTGCATTTTTCTCAAACTTTTTTGCAACAAAACATTTGATGGTTTGTTATCACACCCCAATATCTTGTAAATTTAAACAGTGCTGCATCCATTTGAAAGATCTTTTAGAATTGTTGCCTCCTCAGAGTCAGTTTTTTAGCCCATTTTGCCTCAGAAGAGAAGCTACCTAATAATTATGTGCACCTGGATATAAGGTTTGATCTCTTTAGGGCATCATCTGATATATGCAAACCCAACAAGCATTTAAGTTTATACATCTTGGAATTGGAAACATGCATAAAAATGATATGCTCAGTTGCCTAATAATTATCCACACAGTGTCTTTTCACAGACCCATAACAGATTATATAATGTGTATTTGATATTGAAAGAAAGGAGACTTCACTGAGCTCTGTTTCTAGTCAGATTAGTAACTACTTTAACTTTTGCTTTGTGTTTGCACACCTACAACAGTACAGAAGGGTGTCTGTGAAGGAAATGGGAAAACAAAAGCTGTTCACAGCAGATAAACACACAACCAGTATGCTTTTTTTAGAAGACACTGGTGCCCAACGAGTCATTTGTCTCAGATACCGGACTGTTGTTTTTGTTATGTTTCCAATTCGTTGCCCAGCTGTCTGATTTGAGAGGGGCTCATTGTGTCTGAATCACAACAGGAGTTTGTTTTTGTTTTTCATGCAGCTTGCTGTCAAGCTATAACTTTCAGATTACTTTTTGCTCCATCAGTGTCTTGATAGCCTAAATTGGTGTTCTTTTCAGCTTTGGGGACATTGCAACTCTTTGAAAGCATGCTGAGAAACAAAAATTGCATCAGTCAGTCAACATCACAGCATAGAAATATGTTTAAAATAACGTAGAACTAGAGATTGTATCTTTATTCATCCCTAAAACAGTTTTGATGTGTGTTTGGGATCATTGTCCTGTTATAACAGCCACATGTGTCCAAGTTTTATCCAGGTAACTCTTGATTTGAAGGTGGACATCCCCCTGCTTCTTCTTTCACCCGTACCACGGCACTGGTACCAAAACAGCCACAAGCATCACACAAGATGCTTGTGGCTGTTTTGTTTTGTGTTTGCACACCTACAACAGTATGCTTTACAATTGATACAATTTTCTTTGGTTAAAAGCTGCACCTCGACGACTCCTTACATACTTCTTGTCACTACGACCAAATATCTCAATCTTTGTCTCTTCTAATTGTAAGATGATACTTGGACATATTCGGCTGTTCCAAAACAAAAATGATCCCAAACATACATGAAAACTTGTTTTAAAGATGACCAAATTTGCTTGCTGTATAGCTATACAGCAGCATACAAAGCATTCTTCTCCCCTCTCAGGTAAAAGAATGGTGAAAATAAATGATCAAGAATCCAAAATGTATGATCTTCATGATGTCTTTCACATTCCTTTTTCTGACTGAGGTCGACTGTTGCTCCATAGAAGGAGTTAGCCTTTATTTGTTTATCTGGCAGTTCACATTGTAAAACAAAGTCTTTAGGTGATTATTCAGTTAGATTCCGATCATTTGAAATCTTTTCCTGCCCTCTTGTAATCATATTAAAAAAGCATCTCCTCCTGTCTGTTCTTGGCTCTAATGAACCTCTGAAGTGTGCAGACTCCAAAGCAGTGATTGACTTCCCACCCGCTCTTTGCTCTCTATAAACAGCTCACGGACACTTCCAATTAGCGTCTGGTCTGCTGCATGCTAGCTTCAGTCCCCAGGCCTATCATGTTGGAGAGAAGTCATTTGATTGGGTGTCTCAGGTTGGCAGTTCATCATGAACAGACCGACTGGGTGGTGAAAAAGGCTTAGAGCATTTTAATTTTCTCACTCCATTCTCCAAACTCTCATCTCTTCTTTGCCACATCCCTATCTGGGTTCTGTTTCTGTAAGCTGGCAAAGCCTTTAAACAAAGTTAGATCAGTTCCACCATCCAAACATATTTCATGAATATTAAAGTGAGCAGGAAAGTAGATGTGTACATTGCGTGCAAAAGCACAGCCACTCAGTGCTGGTGTTCAACGTGATCATAATTTATATTCAGACTTGTTATTCAGTGTGCACACCTTGTGTCGTTTAGCTGCACTGATAAGAAACTGCTCTGTATCCTCCAGTGTAGCTTCACTAAGATGCTCTTCTCCCAAATAACCTTGATAGTTCAATCTGACTTTTAAGCCTATTTTCCTATTCTTGCACTGTTGCACCTTAATGAAGCATTCTGGTCTTGCAGAGAAGTATCTTCAGAGTTACCCTTGGTCTGACATTGATAATGTTCCATACTGAGGTGTGTGAGATTGTCTTGAACATATTTTCTTTGAGTTAAATGAACGTTGTCTCGTCTGACATTTTTCCCTGGGAACGTGCTTGTAAGGCAGTGTTTGTAAGTTCAGAAAAGTCAAAAGAAATAATTTGATGCACCTTCTGTCACTCCCTCAGGTCGGGTTCGTGCTGCACTACTCATCTCTGTCGACAATGCTGTGGCTCGGGGTGACAGCCAGAAACATTTATAAGCAGGTGACCAAGAAGTCTCCACAGAGTCAAGATGGTGACCCACCCCCATCCCCTAAACAGCCTCTGTTGAGGTAAGCACTCATTTCCTTTTTAACCTTGACCTCTTTGAGGTGAAAAGCACTTAAACAGTTGTGTTCATGTGTGTAAAAGACCAGGTCTTTTCATCTTTCTTCCACAGTCTTTGCTGCTTGTGGTGTGTGGGTCAAAGGCCAAATACTGGTTCAATGCACAACTTTCTTATTTCACCTTTGACTGTAGTGACTTGAAGGTGAGACATGGGTTGCCATTCTAAGGCAATTTCTGTTCCAAGTCTCATTTTCTGGTACAAGCATAGGTGAATAAGTTATTCAAATCAATTGAAACACAGATAGTACACCTATCCATTATTTTTTTGCTTGTGAGAATTTAATTCTGTTCAAAATCATGGGATGGTAGGATGCTGCCAATTTCCAGCAGTGTATGACTGACAGGAACGGTGCAATCTGGCACAGACAACAAACAACCAGTCATGTTCACACTCAAACCCTAGGGCAATGTGTAACCTTTATTTAATCTAAGATGGATGTGTTCCCTCTGGGTTTGATGTTGGTCTTGCATACAGGGAAGCGTTGCATGTATGGTGTGAGTGGTAGTTGAGGAGGTGATTTCATTGTGTGTGAGATCTGGAAGATGAGGGTTGGTGCAGGTAAGCTGTAGCAGTTTGTCTGGTGATGTCTTTGTATTGTTGGTCTTTTGCCGTAACCTTCTGCTAGGAGAACCACCCTGTTGTGTGTGTATGCCAATAGAGAGCAAGGATGTCCCCCTGTCCTTGGAGCCTGATAAGTAGGATGGCTTGGGCCTTGGTCTATGTCCACCCCAAGGCCTACCCAACCCGCCTTCTCCTTCAATATGATTATAAACTGCTTCTGCCTCCACTTCTTTGCACTCATGCAACACAAACATTGGATGTTTTCCTAATATTGATGACAACATGACTTGCGATAAAGTAATAAATTGACAAATGTTCTAAAAAACTGAGTTCACATCTTTGTGCTATTGGTTCATTCTAAATATAGACCCCAGATAGTAGAATTCATCTGGCAAAGAAGCAACTTAGTTGCTGTTTATTTCCATGACTTCACCAGATCATTTTAAAGCCCTTCTAAAACATCATCTGCTCCATTAAACAACAACCATCACAAAATATATTACTGCCATAGCAGGCCAGGGTTCATTTGTTATTTTCTTTTTTTTTTAAGTAAATCTGATGCTTCAAGGCAACCAGACCCACCATAGTATTTGGTTTATGACTTGAAACTAAAGCAAAACATGCATATTTTTGAACTGTGGCAGGAAATGTAAGAAATACCTGTCAAAGACACATCCTTTGATATTGTAATTGGAGTGATTCTTGATGAGAAATTCTTCTGCTGAATCTTAATACTAGTTTTTAGATAATTGGAATCTATGGTTCTAGAAGATGATTACATCTAAAAGTTGTTGGATGATGGATAAAAATAGGTGATAAGTCTCTTTCTCTTTAAGTTTGTGCACTCAAGAGCAAAAAAGTTTGGGAACCACTAAAGTAATGCAACATGTAACACAGTGCTTTAAAAACCGAACTTGTATGGAATACATTTGCTTTAATTTTCACTTTTGAACACATTTTAAATCACTCTCTCCAAAATAAACACAAATTACATACTAACATTCTCCTTGACATGTCAGATGAAACAATAATTTGTTTGAAGAGACGTTTGATGTATTTAAAGAAGTAAGCATTTAATCCCGTTTGTACCAGTGCCACAGGCAGTGGTGATGCAGACAAAGATTAGTGAAAACACAAATTTTACCTCAGCTTGAAAGGTTAATTATAAAAACCTTTTCCAAAAGTAATTTACCATAGACTTTTTAGATACTGACTTGTTTAACAACTAGGGATGGGAATTCTCAGTAGTTCAGTTCCTTGGAATCATTAACTTTCCTGCTTAACGATTCCACTTGTTGGTTCCAGTGACATGTGACGTATTTGCGTGATGACGTATTGTACATTATCTGTATTTTGATTTAGAAAATATCCAAAATGCGCCGTGGCAGAAGCACTCCAGAGTCTGGTTACTATTCCCAAAAAAAGATGATACTAGGGCTGGTTGCAATATGTAAAGAGCTTTAATCACAATAAAAGGATGAAATACCTTTCAACATCCTTAAACAGCTGACCACACAGCAGGCACCTGATTGGCACAAAGGTAAAGTGTTTGATGAGTTGCTTAGCAACGGCAGTGACTCTCAAGGGGGGGAACTTCCAGTGTCTCCTGTCATGAACGTCCCAGGTAACATTAAACTCCTCCATGTCCTGGTTATTGTACTAATGTTAGCACCATGCTATATGAATAATCTCCATCTCATATTAACATTTACAGTCATGTCCAATAAATTAGAATATGGGTTTCAATGAGGCTTGTTTGTCAGATTAAAAGCTCCTTTTGAAAACAACCTTTAAGTCTTGAAAAAGCCTTCCTGAAAAGGTAAACATGCAGATTTGCCTGCACAAAAACTGTTGATGTGCAAAAAGTTGCATTTCATGTTAAAATGTTAATTTGACAGAAATATTCTTGTTTTTTAAGCAAGGTTTAATTTTGTTTGAATCAAACACAACATGGTGCATAGTTCGAATTAAAGAGTTTATTTCCTAACTCAGTAAGAATTGATAAGAGAATCGATAACGAATCGAACTGATAAGTGAGATCGATAATGGAATCGATATCAATAAATTCTTATCAATTCCCATCCCTATTAACAACTTATTATAGTTAGTAAAAAGTTAGTAAACTGTTTTTACATAGCACCTTTTACAGACAAAATCTTCGCAGAGGCATAACAAATAAAAAAAAAAAATGAACCTCACATTTTTATAAAACTTTGTCTTTTGAGGCATAATTCATCAATTACTTTGAGATAGCGTCCGAGACTTTGCAGTAACTCCAAACTACAATTTTTTATTTCTTTGTCGATTGTCCAAAAGGTCAACCCATGTTTAATTTATATATTCAGGGTAATGGCGTAAAAAAAAAAAAAAAAAACATATCCTGATATTCTTTCAGGACTTGTCGTTTTGCTTTGTTTTCACACGTACATGTTTTAGAGCATCAACCGAACGTTAATAGCAAAGATAACCTGCGTGAATACAATAAGCTGTTTTACTGAATTAAGGAAAAAGTTCTCCCAAATACTCTGGTTCTATGGGGGAAGAACATCATATTAACAGTACCAGAATTTCGTTTTAATTCAGCCACATCTGAAAGTTTTTGAGCATGAAAATCCTCCAACTTCACATTTTGTTTTATGAGCCATTCACACCTGGATTTGCTGTTGTGCTTTGGATCTTAATCCTGCTACACAACCTAAGTGTGCTTGAGTTTATTGTCAAAAACTGATGACCAGACATTCTTGTTCAGCATCTTCTGCAAGAAAACAGTATCCATGGTTCTTTTTGGTCAGTAGGGGTTTTCAGTTATGAACTTTCACATGGTTACAATTTTTGCCCTGTCTGTTTGTTATTGTTGAATCATGAATATTGACCTTTACTGAGGCAAGTGAGACCTACAGTTCTTTTGGATGTCACTCTCCGGTCTTTTAAAGCTGCGTGGATGAGGAGTTAATGCACTCATCACCACTGCTGTATGTTTTTTTTCATGCTCTTACTGTATGTTGCTGGAGTCCCAAGTCTTAGAAATGGCTTTGTGACCCATTTCAACCCATTTTATTTTTGTCTCCCATATGGTCTTAAGCTTCTGTAGACTGGGTGTTGCTTTTTGAGATCTTTTAATTTTCCTTTGTTTTCAGAAAAAAGTGTATTTAAGTGGTTTCTTAATCACAATCTGAATCAGCTTTATATATATATATATATATATATATATATATATATATATATATATATATATATATATATATATATATATATATATAGAGCGGCTTAGTAGCTCAATGGGTAAGTCACCCGACCTTCACCCGGGAGACCGGGGTTCGAATCCAGGCCGGGTCGCTTGGTTGAGATATCCAGTGTGGGTCCTTAGGCAAGATCCTTCGCGCTACTGCCTACCTCATGATGAGTGACAAAGGAATACACGCCATGCCGGCTCAGACGTCGCCCGGTCAAACAAGGTCTGCGTCAGGTGCTGGGGAACCAGGGCACCTTCACGAAAAATGGGTTACTGGAACAAGACGGAATTGGGCGAAAGGTGAAAACTTGGATCTGTTGGAATGCTACTACTCAAGTAACCCTAGTCAGAGGGGTTACATGCAAAGAATGCGGGAGGAATGGTTACGTCGACATCCCCATTCAACACTAACTGCCAAACAACTAGTAGCTCAGTGTTCCAACATCCGCAAACGGCGAATGCTGTCACAACTTCAGATAGACGAGGTACAACACAAATGCTACGGCAAGGGGGAGCCAGGACGCCAGGTCAGAGGGGAGTTAGCTGCAACTCCCCACCCGGAGATTGGGTATGCAGCCCCAATAATGAACGAACCATCACAGCTGAACGAGGCAGCAACTGACCTGAGAGGTAGGATCGTGGCCCGAATGAACACCAGGCAATCCCGATGCCAATTACAACAGCTGAGTGAAGTACCATCAGAAAGTCTCATTGAAGATGTGAATGCAGCATTGAGAACGATCCCTACCAACACCATAACGGAAACCAATGAGCTGGTGTACAACTCAGCATCAGTGATCCTTGAGATGCTCGGCTATAGGAGCAACCATGAGATTCAATACCCACCATGGAAAAGACGGTTAGAGGCTAAAATCAAGGTAACAAGGAGGGAAGTGAGCCAATTGTCAGAGCTCCAAAGAGGTGCAATCAAAAGACCGGTACCCAAGCGGTACAGCCAGATGCCCATACCTGAAGCGCTTGAAACTGCCAAACAAAGGCTCCAAGCCTTGGCCAGTCGCCTAAAGAGGTACACGAGAGAAAATGAAGCCAGGAGGATTAACCGGCTCTTCTTCACCCAACCAGCTAAAGTGTACTCTCAATGGCAGGGTAATAACAACAGAGCAGACCCACCAAGGCTGGAGACCCAACAGTACTGGAAAGGCATATGGGAAAGGGAGGCGACCCACAACAGCAATGCACAGTGGCTAATCTCTCTACGAGATGACCACAGCAACCTCCCTGAGCAAGCCCCAGTAACTATCACAGTGGCAGATGTCCAAGAAAGAGTCTCAGGTATGGAAAAACTGGACAGCACCAGGTCCTGACATGATCCATGCCTACTGGCTAAAGAAACTCACTGCCCTCCATGAGCGACTGGCAGCTCAAATGAACCAGCTGCTACAAAGTGGGACTCACCCTGAATGGTTAACTGAAGGGCGCACAATCCTGATCCAGAAGGATCCCTCAAAGGGTTCGGTCCCATCCAACTATCGGCCAATAACCTGTCTCTCTACAACATGGAAGCTCATGTCAGGCATCATAGCAGTTAAGATAAGTGGGCACATGGATAAATACATGAGTACAGCACAGAAGGGCATCGGCATAAATACCAGAGGAGCCAAACACCAACTCCTGGTAGACCAAACGGTCGCCCGAGACTGCAAAACCCGACACACCAACCTGTGCACGGCTTGGATTGATTACAAGAAAGCCTATGACTCAATGCCACACACTTGGATCATTGAATGCTTAGAGATGTACAACATCAACAGGACTCTAAGAGCCTTCATTGCAGCCTCGATGGGGATGTGGAAAACCACCCTTGAAGCCAACTACAAGCCAATTGCACAAGTGTCCATCAAATGTGGCATATACCAAGGAGACGCTCTGTCCCCACTGCTGTTCTGCATAGGTCTGAACCCCCTCAGCCAAGTCATCAACAAGACTGGCTACGGATACCGACTCAAGAACGGAGCCACCATCAGTCACCTCCTCTACATGGATGACATCAAGCTGTACGCTAAGAGCAAACGAGACATCGACTCACTGATCCACACCACCAGGATCTACAGCACTGACATTGGGATGTCATTCGGACTAGAGAAGTGTGGTTGGATGGTTACACAGAGAGGGAAGGTCATCCACACAGAAGGGGTCTCACTCCCAGAGGGAACAATAGCAGACATTGAGGACAGTTACAAGTACCTGGGAATACCACAAGCAAATGGCAGCCTCGATGAGGTCACAAGGAAAGGAGCCACAGCCAAATACCTCCAACGAGTAAGGCAAGTCCTGAGAAGCCAGCTCAATGGCAAGAACAAGATCCGTGCGATAAACAGCTATGCCTTGCCAGTAATCAGATACCCTGCAGGAATAATAAGCTGGCCAAAGGAAGAGATAAAGACCATGGATGTTAAAACTCGGAAACTACTAACCATGCATGGAGGGTTCCACCCTAAATGCAGCATCCTGAGACTATACGTGAGCCGTAAGGACGGAGGCAGAGGACTAGCGAGTGTGAGAGCCACTGTCCAGGATGAAACATCCAAGATCCATAAATACATCAAGGTCAAAGCCTCAACCGACGATGTGCTCAGCGAATGTCTCAAACAATGGGGACCAGAGGATGAGGTTCTGGAGGAACCATCATGGGAGGATAAGCCCCTACATGGGATGTACCACCGACAAATAACTGAAGTGACTGATATCAGGAAATCCTACCAATGGCTGGAAAAAGCTGGACTCAAGGACAGCACAGAGGCGCTCATCCTGGCTGCACAGGAACAGGCCCTAAACACCAGAGCAATAGAGGCTCAGATCTACCACACCAGACAAGATCCAAGGTGTAGATTGTGCAAGGAGGCCCCTGAGACAGTCCAACACATAACAGCAGGGTGAAAGATGCTGGCAGGGAAAGCGTACATGGAACGTCATAACCAAGTGGCGGGCATAGTATACAGAAACATCTGTGCAGGATATGGACTGGAAGCCCCGAGATCAAAGTGGGGCACACCCCCAAAGGTGGTGGAGAATGACCGAGCTAAGATCCTGTGGGACTTCCAGATCCAGACAGACAAAATGGTAATGGCGAACCAACTGGACATCGTGGTGGTGGATAAACAACAGAGGAAAGCCGTTGTGGTGGATGTAGCAATACCAAGCGATTGCAACATCAGGAAAAAGGAACACGAGAAACTGGAGAAATACCAGGGCCTCAGAGAGGAACTGGAGAAGGCCTGGAAGGTGAAGACCACAGTGGTGCCTGTGGTCATCTGGGCCCTCGGGGCAGTCACCCCCAAGCTGGAGCAGTGGCTAAAACAGATCCCAGGAACAACATCAGACATCTCAGTCCAGAAATGCGCAGTTCTCGGCACAGCCAAGATACTACGCAGAACCCTCAAGCTCCCAGGCCTCTGGTAGAGGACCCGAGCTCAGAGGTTGAGAAAGACCACCCGTGGAGGGTGAGAAGGGAATTTATATATATATATATATATATATATATATATATATATATATATATATATATATATATATATAAATAAATAAAATATTGCTTTTTACAAAAGATTAAGACTAGGTTGAGTTTGTTCAAATATGCATGGTATCGATCTGGGTTTTCTGAAGGTTAAGTGTTTTTCAGAGTAACAGCCTGGAGAAATAAACTTTCTTCTTTTTGCAAATAGCACTCTGTAGCATCAACGGGAAGTAATAGTCCAAACAGTTTGTGCCCTGGATGTGTGGGGTCTGCAGAGATGTTAGCTACCCAATTTCTGACCCTAGACTTGTACCAGTCCTGGATGGAGGGAAGGTTACCCCTGATGGTTCCCTTAATTCTACAGGTCTGACAGTAATCTGGCCTTGGTGTTGCTAAAGAAATTGAAGACAGCTTTTAGAAAAAATGTGGTTAAAGAAATGACGTCATCAGTTGAAAACTGCATCTATATTTACTCATGTTATCTTTGTCAGATAAAAAATTGGTTTGATGTTCTGAAACCTACAACTTGTAAAACCTTATAATGAAATTTGGGCTTCGTTGACACTTCTTATTTTTTCATCATTCAAACAAACTGGCAATCATCTCAAATTCACAGGTAGTTTATTGTGGAATGATTTATTAATTTGAGGTATTTTTAAATCATTGGCTAGCCACACAGGCGTCCACCTTTTATCTAATTTTATCTCAGACATTTTGTCTGAGTGTCTTGGAAAGCTCTCTCAAGATGACGGTTAGATGATAACTCATAGGAGAGGATGCCAGATCTTTGATGTCAGGTTTAAATTAGGCTGGTTTCATCTGTCTTTGTTAGAAATGTTACCAATTTTAACAACTGGCATCTCTTATTGCCTTGATTCTATTTCACTTGCAGATGGAATAGACATTGACATATTTGTTTATAACATTAGTTACATTCAACAGTTTCCCTTTACTTCTTTTATACATGACTGTGCATCGACAAATGTTTGTGCACTGTTTAGTATTTGGGCTTCTCATGCTAGTGTCATTCTTTATTTATTCCCCTTGCTTTTCTTAGGTGTTTCCCAGCTTTTGTTTTGTTTAGAGGGCAGAAATGGCTTTAATAGGATGAGTTATTGCATAGTTTATACGCAGAGACATCCATAGCTAGTTTGTGTTCGTTTAAGCCCTCTGGCTTTTGTAACTCTATGATGACATAGCTGTCAGGTTTTTCTATTCGTACCACTCTGGTCTCACTGTGGAGTTTTTCTTCTTTTGTTCCTGTTTTAGTGTAATGATTTCCTTGATGTGAAAATTCAGCTGATGTACGACATAGATCATGGTCCACCAAAGACCTTTTAATCTTTCACTTTCCTAACCTTAAGCCCGTCCAGTTGGAAAATGTTAGTGGAGCTGACATTCAAGTCACAAACTACAGCTTATGTAACACTCACAGCCTTCAGAATACAGCATAAAAATAAACTAAATAACTCTTAAATGCCACTAAGTAATGATCAATAAAGCTTTTTGCCCGATATTGGGTGGTCTTGTTGCATTTTCTGGTTTCCTGTGAAGGTTACAAAGTTTAAGTGAAGCATTTTAATTAAAAAAAAAAGACTGAAGGAGTGGCTTCTGACTCTCACTACTGTAGAACGTAATGTACCATTGACCTTTGTTTATAATTTTGGAATCTTCAATCGATCAATCCAACATTTTCATGCCTGGCATAATCTTGGTATAACTCTAAGAACTTAAACCTATCACTATAGGGTTAGTTTTTTTCTGCAAAATAATTTAACAACAGTTGCAAGGTTGTGATTTGTTCTTTGCTCTTCCAGATTTACACAAAGATTTGGCATATATTTAAGACAATTAGCTTTAAGACCTATACAGTGGTCCTTTTGCAGTGAGAAACTGTTTTATGAACTCTTCTGCAACTCTGCTGAATTTTTTATTGAAAAACTCTTAGGTAGATATATAGATACAAACTGGGAAAACGCTGTACCAAATAGAATAGAATAGAGAATAGAAATATCCTTTATTGTGCCTCGATGGGGAAATGTACTATGTTGTACTACATCTGAAATAAACTTTGTAAATTGTGTTCAGGTTTTATTGACCTTTGCGCTTTCAGAATATTTCAAATACTCGTAGCAACAAGGTCCTGGGTTAAACTTTTGCCAGAGCATTTTATTTTGAGTTTGCATGTTCTCCTCCTGCATCTTTGGGTTTTCTCTATGTTCCTACACCCATCCAGAAACATGTGTATTAGACTGCATGTGTCTGTCCTGTAATGGACAGGAGACCTATCAAAGGTGTAGGCCACCTCTCTCACATCGTCCAATAGAAACAGGCAAAGATTCAGTGTGTAAAGAAAATAGACTGTTTGTGAATTTGCAAGTTCAAAAAAGCAAAGCAACTAACAACTTGTGTTGAAATTGTGATTAGTTTTTATTGATGTAATCCCAACTGTGGTTTCACCTAAATCACTCAAATTCAGTCTAGGAATTATGTACTAAATCTAGTTTTCTGTTTAAATAAAAGAAAATCTAAAGTGAACTCAAAATTACCAATAAATAAATAAAATAAAATAGCTAAAAAACATTTTTTTAAATATACACTAAATTATTTCTAAACTGACTTAAGCTGTTCTCACACTGTTTTCTTTCCTGCTTTGTATGTTAGTGTATCTTCAGATGCATTCTGTGGGAGTCTAAGTCTGAGAAAATAAGGCTCTTTTTTGGAACATTAAGTCCTGTCACATATGAAAAGCATGTCTTGCTTTTGATTTGTTATCATTTTGTACTGTGTGGGGATTGGAATGAAGGACGTAAATTTTTAACATTCACTGCATCAGGATAGGGTATGTAGATTTGCTGTTAGGTCATGTGTTTTATTTGTTTTCAATTATATTGAGGGATCAACTGGTCAAGGACTTCTTTTCTCCTCTATTCTTGACTTTGAGTGTCTTTAGATCGGGGTATGATGTGTTTTTTAGATCTTTTAGCTTACCTCATGTTATCTGACAAGTTCTAATTAAATGATTACTTGTATCAACGGAACAAGCAGTTATCAGGCCTTTGTGTGGATAGCAAAATTGAACTCAGCATTTTAAAAACGTGTTTAACACAGTGGTTTCTAAGTTAATTTTCATTTTAATAAGGGGCAATTATATTTTACACAGGGCCGGGTTGGTTTGGATAGCTGTTTTCCCTTAACAAATTAAATCATCATGTAAAATCTTCTTTTTCTATTTACTCTGGTACTTTTGTCTGATATTAACATTTGACTGATTTTCTGATACATGCTGAGTGTGACAAAAAAGCAGTAACACAAAAGAAACATGTAAGGGGGGGCAGTACTTTTTCATAGCGCTGTAGGGATAAAAGTTTGAAGGGATAACAGTTCAATTCTCTATGAGAATACCTGAATGATCAATAATTATTTGCTGAATTAATCAGAAAGTAGTTAGGCTTGCAGCTGGAGTTGCTGCAAGCATTTGGGATGCATAGGTGACTTCATCAGTGCAGACAGAGAGTCTGCACAGATTAGATTTCATAGCAGCTTTGTCTATAAGTGGTATATTTGGTGTCCTTTTCTTGTCATGCTCACACAGCAGAATTTTTTAAGATGTCCAAAATATTTGTCTCATCTGGAGATCCAAAAGTAAATGCTACAGTGTCAAAGGCATGAGAAGGCAATACTTGTTTCTTAAATCTGTCTCTCCTTACATCCACTCAAATGCAAGTTAGATACACAAAACATTGGGTGTAATACATCTGTTAGGAGAAACTGAGAAACCAAAAATACTATTGACTAGTGGTTCTGAAATAAAAACTAAGTATACACTTGTCACAATGTCTGGTTTTAGCTCCAGAACTTTTTGGCCTTTATAAACAACAAAAGTAAACACTGAATTGAAATCATTTTTCCACAAGTAAGATTGTAACATGAGAAAGAGTATAGTCTCATTATAGCCTCAACAAAAAAACTTTTCCTTGCAAGCTATATTTCCCAACTTGAATCCAAAACATCTTCGCTACAGTTGTTGAAGACAACCGTTTTTTTTCCAGTTAAAATCAACTTAATGTATGAGTCTATAAAGACTGCCTTAACTTTTATCCAGGAATGTTTTACCCTCGTTTCCTCTATGCCAACAAGTGACTCACAAGTATGGATGATATTTAGAAAATGAGAAGTTAATTCTTCCACTTAAATGCTAACATTGTTTTGTGAAACTGTTCCTACTCTTGAGTCAGTTCTAATATTACAGATATTAATTTTTCAGAAGGACAAATACTCTTATGCTCAGTCAATACACATTTGATGTCATGTGATCCATTTTAAGTGATACTGGACAGGTTTTATGAGAACTGTATTCTATCTAGAGTGCACATGCAATTGTCTAACAATACAGACTTAGCTCACAATAACATTTAAGGGTGGCACAGATCTCGGGCATTATTCAGCCACACCAAAAAAAGGAACAGACTAGCTTGAGTAACATTTGAAAATCAGTCAAAGCGGTACATTTTCTTTTCCTTCTAAGTCTTAATTATGTGTCAATTTTTGGTTTGCTTCATTTTATTTGACAGCATTTTGGCTTTGGATGTGCTTTCATATTTTGAATGTACCTTAAAAATAAATTCACCCTGGCATTGTTTATAACACATCCTGAAATTGACATACTGATAAATTTATGTTGACAAAGGAAAAGTTGTCTACTTTAACATTAAATTTGATCTGGGGAAAAAAAAAAGAATGGAAATAAATCTCATTGTCTATAATACACTTGACAAAGTACTGGCAGAGCTATATTGGTGTATCTCTTATAGTTATATGAAATGTAACATCTCGTGTGAATTCAGTTACTGGCAAAGTAAAACGCAACAGGGAAAAGGTTTCAGTTTCAAATCTCTGCAGCATAATTTGAAATTAAAGATAAAAGCAGAAGATAAAGATTAAGAGACCGTATGTACTTTGTGCTGGGAAAGTGATGCACTTTTGAACTTCAAATTCTCACCACTAAAATTTACTCAGTTATTTTGACTTTAAATTCCAACATATGTGCTCTGAACTCCATACAATGACACCAAGAGGTCTTTTTATTCCAACTTTAGCCCAATTGTCTGTGCAACCTTGTGTAAGTTCTTACCACCAAACACTAGTATCTACTGAAAACCATACAGGGAAACATTTGAACCATTATCAAATCCCAAATATTCTCAGGGATCTATTCCTGAAAAGTCTCTAAAGTTAGACTAATAGATAAGTTTCTCCCTGACCTACAAGCGCTGCTTTTCTTGCAAATTCTCAGACACCTGCTTGAATGGGGGTTTTAATGGTGAACATTCTAGAGGCTCCCCCATCCTGCTCTGCTTGCAAAGGAGATAATTTGTCTGGGGGCAGGCGGAGGGATTGTGTGCTGCAGTAGGCAAGCTGATCCACAGTGATTGACTGTAATGCTTGCAGTCAGACCAACTCATCCAATGAGACTTTGCAGCTGGAGACAAATCTATTTCTCACTCCTCTCCTAACAACCATCTCATCCCTCCTCAACCTGTCCTGTTCTCCCTGTTTGACAGTCTTTGATCACATATTCAACCCACGATCACAATGACCTTTACCAGAAATAGGCCACTCTGTGTTTAAGTACTTTAATCCATGGATCAACTGTCTTGTATGTAGTATGATATGTGTGAATCACTCCTCATTAAGAAAAGAAGTTTCACTTCCTCTTCACCTATAAAGGTTCCGCCACAGTTCTTTTATCTCTTGATATCAGTAATTGTAAACAATCGGAGAAATTTACTATGTTAATTTACTGTTATATGAATATATAACAATACCTTGTGCAGACTGTGCAGTGGACATAAATATTAAGCTACTTTTTGGCTACAGCATAAAAAAAGTGGTGCAATGGCCTAACAAAAACTGTTTCAATAGTGCTTCTTCATAATATAGTTTAAAGGAGGTTGATTATTTGCTTATTTTCTTAGAAAAATATGTGTTTAGTCATTGGGTAATCTTTTTTTCTCAGAGTACTTTGTATCATTTGTCAAATATAAATTTGAGTGAACAAAAATCATGTGGGCTTCCTCAAGGTTTTAGTCTTGGGCCACTTTTGTTCAACATCCACATGCTCCACATATTATAAACTGTTACATCACTTATTGTGTGTATATACTTCTGTCACATAACTTTAAATTTCTGTTAGCCCATGACTACAGTCATGAGTCAAAAGCTCCTCAAACTTAAAGCAGAAGAGAGAGAAGTCATTGGATTTGATCCCCAAAAGTTAGAGATAAAGACTCAGCTAGAATCAGTGACACTAATAGCTGACAAAGCATGCCAGAAACCTGAGTGTAATTATGAAATTAGAAAAAAATGAAGACATACACATAAAGTCTATTAATAATATAGTTTACATTTGCCTACCAGTCTGTGTAAGAAAAAATAATTCAAAAAAATCAAACAGCTGCATCTCTTCCAAAATAATGCTGTGGGAGTTCAAATCAAGAGTGAAAAATTGATTTTATCACACGATCACTAAATCCTTTGCCTCCCAATTCGTTAAACATGAAATTTTAAGATCTTATGATCAAGAATCTTGATATATCCTGCATCTCAACAGTGATATATGAAACTTTTAGATCACTCAGGACATCAGAGAAATGTTTACTCGGGGTTCCCAAGACTCAAACCAAACTGATCAATTCAGACAAAAAATGTTGTCTAAAGTAAGGAACTTTTTTAATCCATGTTTCTAAACTTAAATTTGCCATTTCAGTTTAGAAACTGGGTGTTCATGTAGATTATTTTGCCTGAGGAAAAAGGTTGTGCTAATGGAAGAGATCCCTGTTTAAAAGCATGGTATTCAGGATTTTGTCTTAAAGAAATGGTCACGGTGACACTTTTGGGAAATAAGGACAGGTTATTAGTAGATTAGTCCAAGTGGACAAAATGGTAGAAATTGTTGCGGTTCACACTTCTTCCAGTTGTTGACAGGGTGGATTGTTCTCTCAGTTTATCAAAGATACACTGGAAACAAAGTCTTTGACTTAACATGACAATATGCGTATTTTGCAAAACTGAAATTTTATTTCATTTTCACCTCTAATTCTCATGCAAATATGGTTTTAGGTGTCAATAACTTAGCTTCAGGGTTCTGCAGTTGTATTGCAGTTTTGTTCCGTCTTACTTTTCTTCTGTACCCACAAACAAACCGTCTTATTCCCATGTGGTCTTTTTCATGGTTTTGTCATGGTTTTTCATATAAATTATGGAGAAAACTATTCATGAAAATTATGAAAACATCACACATACTTTTATTTATTTGCAAATTAACTTCTAAAGAATCCTATTTTGAGCTGTCTTGATACCCAATTCCTATCAATGTTGGTTCTCCATTTGGCCCTGTTGAATCTTTGGAAATTAGGACAGCTGATCAAACCAAAATAATTCTGAGTGAATTTATGCTGGTAGATATGATTCTTTGGAGAACAAAATTTCTTTTTTCGGCAGATATTATGTACAGTGTAAAATAGTATTCATTAGCTGTCAAAGTGTGTACTAAACATTCCCCTACCTGGCATGGATTGATGTATGGTACAAAGCATCTTGGGGTACACCTCTTTGTTTTGTATCTGAAATAGGCAAGAAATGACAAAAACTACAAATATACAAAACGCTGAAGGGAAAGATTAAAGCCGCAGTATCTGTAACTTTGTACTGCTCCTGACCTAAAACAACCTATCAGAGCCAGGAGGAAGCTCTTAGCGCTGTCAGTCACCCTTGTGTTCGGCAGCTAAATGTGCTAATGATGAAAAAACAACTTACTGTTCCAGGAAAACTGTTTATCCGCTGTCATCAGTGGCCATGCTAACTAGCCTGAGCATTAGTGGCAGGCTATGTTGTGGTAGCATAGCAGAGAGGAACGGGGAGTTTGTGAGTACAGAGTGATTGACAGCGCTAAGACCTTCCTCCTGGCTCTGATTGATTGTTTCTGACTGAGTGGTGTATTTCTGCAGTTAGTACTGGGAACACTGGGAGAAGACAAAGGAGCTTGATTTTTTTTTTTTTTTGTCTGATATTATACTGTCACGACATAATGATGAAATCAACAAATATGTAAAAACATTTTTCATAAAAGTTAAATACTGCATCTTTAACCAGCAGTGGGACCTAAGTGGATTGGCTAATCAGAGATTAGTAGTAGTTTTGAGACAAATCTTACCACATGTCCACTATCACTGCCTGTAATAGAAACTATAACCTGAATCAAGGTGATTTTATTGATTGTCCTCCTACCATTTTGCATTGCCAGGACTCTGATTGTATTATACTTTGAATGTGAACTGAAGAAATTCTCAACAGAGAAAATAGAAACTGCAACTTGTTTGGGATCATCTTTAACTTTGCTCTGTTTTTTAACCTTAACACACCTGTTCTGTGTCTGTGAACTTTAGGTGCTTGGACCTCCCCAACAAGCATACAATCTTTTTAATACTATTTTTGGCTTATTTGAACTACAATGTTCCACTCCAACATATAAAGTTTTCACTATCGCTTCATATGAGGCAATAATGCACTAGTTTGTAAAGTGTCTACTCAGAAGAACAAAACAACTTCAAAGAAATATTAAGGAATTTCTTACTTCTAATTAATCAAATAAACATAGCATTTTTAGGTGCCTTCACTTGGCTCAAACATTAAAAGGTTAGGTCTTATTTTATGTTTGAAAGGGTTATTTGTCTTTTTAAACAGTGTATGTAGATATTTGGTTTCAGTTGTATGAAGCTCAGAATTTTATAGTTTGGACTTCTATGTTACATATTGGTTAATGCATATAAGGAAGCCCTCTGCACTGTTTAACTATGTCAGCTCATGCTTCACATAAAACAGTATTTAGTCTTGAAATATATGTATCTTTAGAGAGCCTGAATACAAGAGAGTCATGGAGCCGTGCTTTATCTATAAGTAAATGATGTGCTGTGCAGGAGCTGGTTTTGACCGTCACTTGTCCCCAGCTGTTCTATGTAAGTACTGGATGAGGTCCAGAGAGAGGACAAGGCCCCGTCACAAAGCAGAGGACGGTACATGGGCAGAGGAACAAGGATGAGAGGGGAGGCGCTGTGTAGATGCTGTCTAAAAGCCACTTCAGGGTCTATTTATATCAGATGATTGCTGCCTCTGTGCTCAGTTAAAAGCAGAGCCCTTTTATAAAGGCTTTTTTTTTTTTTTTTTTTTTTTATTAGTATTGCCAAAATAAGAGAAGGTGCGCATGTAATGCAGGGCATTGTATGTTTAGATGTTCATGCAAAACTGTTACTGCATCTGGCAACACTTTAGAAACCATACAGCAGCTTTGTAGATAAAACCAAAGCAGCAAGTTGACTGGATTGGTCACACACGCTGAATATTTTTGCCACGTCTGCTTCATGTGTCTTCCAAGCTGGCATTCCTTGAGGGGATGTAGGGGAATGAGGGTTTGAGAGCACATGGCGCTTTAACATCCACATGTTCCCCTCATTTATGCTTATCTGCCTGACGGCTGTGTAAATGGCTTTCTGTTGGAGGAGTGTCCCCCAGGGGCACCATTCCATTCAGAAACAGTGACAGGCTGCTAATACCGACAGCCTCACCCCTCTTCTTCGCACACTCTCAACCCCTCACTGACCAGCTCAGACAAACATCTTGATTATAATTGAATTTTTGAGCTTCAATGTGATGAAGGAAAGATTGTTAGAGAAAGAGAGAGACAGCAGAAAGAAGCAGAAGGAAGGAAACTCGGGAAGAAGATGGATTGGTCGAAAGGTTAGGATATGGTGGCAGAGGCTGTGATTAAACAGGGCGAAGGAGGAAATAGCAGAGTGTTATGTAGGAAAGTGGATGACAGTGCAGAGAAAAAGGACAAGGACAGTAGAGAAAGGAAGGGGTGAGTTCTGTGTCTGTAAAGAAATCATAGGGTCTCACTTCCTGTGATGCATTTAAACGGGTCTTGCTGAGCTATTTTGTTTTGGGGTTTTTTCATGTCTCATCTGTGGTCCACACTTTCCTTTTATTATATCTTTAGCTTATCACAAAATAAGCTTTAACTATTTAGAAGCACTAACTAGTTTGACATACAAAAAGACAGGTATGTAATTTTAGTCAGGAACTCAATTTAAAAAGTTAAACTAATTTGTAACATGGATTTATTAAAACAGGGGGATATAGTTAAAGTGTTTCTATGTATTAAATTTGAAGATCATATTGAAATTCAGCTTCTCGGATATAAAAAATAGGTTGTTATACAGATAAGCTTGCTTTTAAGCATGCTGAGAAGTGTATTCATGTACTGTTTATTATGTCCACTCAATACTTGGTTAGGTCTCTTTTTGCAAGAATTACTGCGTCAGTGCGCTCAATGTGGGATGGAGGTGATCAGCCTGTGACACTACTTGTTAAGTAGTGTTAAGGAAGCTCAGCTTAATAGCGGTCTTCAGCTCATCTGCATTGTGGGGTGTGATCACTCTCATTTTTCTCTTGACCATACTCCATTGTTTCTCTGTGGGGTTTAGGACAGGCCAGTTTGCTGGTCAATCAAGCTCATTAATACCATAATCTTTACATCTAGTATTGGTGCTTTTTACAGTGTGGGTAGGTACCAAGTCCTGCTAGAAACTGAAATCAGGATCTCCATGAAGCTTGTCAGCAGAGGGAAGCATGATGTTTTCTGAAATTTCCAGGTAGATGACTGCACTCACTTTGTATTTAATTAAACACAGGAGACCATAACCAGCAGATGACTCATCAAAGTCATCATTGAAAGTTAAATATTCACAATGAACCTCAAGCAACCTAGATTCTATGTTTCTCTGCTTTCCTGCCAGACATTGGGACAACTGAGCAACTATCCTGTACTTTTTCTCCTTAAGCCACCTGAGACATTGTCTTTGTTTCAGGAATACCTACAAGGAACACAACAGTTGCAGCCCATGTCCTGGATACACATGTTTGTGTGGTGGCTGTTGAAGATGCAGTCATCACCATGTGAATCTCCCCCAAACTCTTGAATGACCTTTGTTTCATAATCCTCACAAGGCTGCAGTTATCCCTGTTGCTTTTGCAAATTTTGGTACTACACTTTTTTCTTCCACAAATATTTCCCCTAATACATTTGGATACATTACTCTGAACAGCCCACTTCTTTAGCCATGACATTTTTAGTCTCATGGTTAGTAGTTAAGGACAAATGTTAAGTTTTCCTTTGATCATGTAGGCCATAATATAATATTTCTGTGTTAAAAACTCATTTTTATTGGTCCCATTTCATCCATCCATCCATTGTTTATACCCACATATCCTTGCAGGGTCACAGGGGGGTTGGGGCCTATCTCCAGCGGTCATTAGGTGAGAGGCAGGCCATACCCTGGACAGTTCGTCAGTCCATCACAGAGCAACAGAGACACACAGGAGACACCAGTTAACCTATCAGTCATGTTTTTGGACTGTGGGAGGAACCCAAACTACCCAGAGAAAACCCACACATGGACATGAAGAACAGACAAAGTCCATGCAAAAAGACCCTTAGTCTAGGATTGAACCCAGGACCTTCTTGCTGCAAGGAAGCAGTGCTAACAACTGCATCACTGCACAGCCTGGTCTGATCTGATATTGAAATTTTCAGGCAAAACTGAATTGTGGGTTTTCATTTGCTGTCAACCTTAACATGGCTTATCAACACTTGAAATATATCACTCCATGTGTAATGAATCTACAAGTTTCACTTTTTCAATTGAAAACTTAAATAGAGTAACTTTAAATTATATTCCAACTTAATATAATAGAACTGGATGTACCTGGAGGAAATTCATGTAATATCAGTATTACTGACAGTATTATAACATTTGGTGGAATCAACTTTCTTTGTTTCCATTGACGACATATTCTTCAATTGTTGAACGAGGCACTTGGAGCCACAAACTTCTTGAAGACTTCTATTTGTAACTTCTATTTATAAGTCAAGTGCTCATCATCTCTGGAGTATATTTTGACTGGTTATCTTGAATTCCTGCTCTGACTACAAATGTCCTTGTAGGGTTTTGCTTTACTTCTTTGTTGCTCTTTCACGAAGTCTGCTGTCTTTATAGAAAAAGAAAATGTATTCACATCTGAGCTTAAATCAAGGGCATTCTATATGCAACACAGAAAATCACGACTTGCAATTCCATCATGTTCAGATCGACAGGAAGCAGATTTGTTTATGTAGTACAGTTTGCACTTTGGTTTGCAGTGAAGAAAACAAATAGTAGGTGTGATTGCGCCCCAAGGGTGTAATCATAAACACTCTGACATGCTCAAATGGTAAACAGAAGTGATCCATTTCTTTTTTTTTTCTTTTTTTTAGATTGGCAGGTTTGGGGAAAACAATGCACAGAAATGGGTTTTCATGCCTGACCCCATGTGTTTTTGTGTGTCAGTCAAGCTGTGAGAATACACTTACACTGACTTAATTCAATCTTACTTCAAGGTTGGCCAAGAACTTCACTCACTGCACAAGCCCTTAATTTACCAGTCATTCTGTACTCTGTAAGCGGTTCCTCTTCCAGCTTTCCATCCATTTAGCTCAACTGATTTTTAAAAACAAGAATTAGGTGCACACATTTGAATTTATTGTGGATTTCCTTTCTTTTCATTGTAGTCAACAGTCTTCTGGTATACTTTTCTCTGGATAGCTGACCATGAATCTTGTAGGGTTTATTTAAATTTGTTGGTTTTCTAGCATTGAATTGAAAGTGAAAAAACAAAAATCGGTTGTGTAGATGTTGGGAGGCACTGCAAAGGAGGAGCTAGTGCTGACACCGACTCTTGTTCTTGTACTATCAAGAGGAGTGGTCAAACATCCAGCTAGAACTCTCCCAAAAGCTTGTTGATAGCTACTAAACATATGGACATCAGATAGATATTATGGAGTACTATGTTTATGTTTGAGTCTGTGGATAATTTTTCTGTGGATTAGAGACAACTTGCTAAGTGACATTTAAGAGACATTTCCTTATCATGGACTGTTGAAATTATATAAAACCGTAGTTTGATATTAATAATCTGTCTTATAAATTCTGACCTGTCTCACACTGGATCTCTGTCTTCCTCTGCCACATCACAGATTTTATTTAGTCAGTGGTGGAGTGCCTCTCATCATCTGTGGCGTCACAGCAGCTGTTAATATAGACAACTATGGAAGAGGGGACCAAGCACCATAGTAAGTTCTTGATTTCTTTCTAAAGACCTTGAAAGTTATGCATTTGTAAAGCAAATTAAATTACTTAGCTCGACTCATTTGTGTTGCAGCTGTTGGATGGCATGGGAGCCCAGCCTGGGAGCCTTCTTTGGCCCCGTGGCCTTCATTGTGCTGGTAACGTGCATCTACTTCCTATGCACCTTCCTTCAGCTCCGGCGACATCCCGAGAAGAAGTATGAGCTCAAGCAACTGACAGAGGAGCATCAGAGGCTGGCTGCTGGTGACGTGCCGACCCACTGTCACCAAGGAGCCGAGCCCGGAGCGCTGGCGGCCCCGTCTGGTGGGAGCAACTGCCCTGCTGGCTGCCCCGGCATCCCCATCAACCCTGCACTGCTGGCCAATGAGCACTCCTTCAAAGCTCAGCTACGAACTGCGGCCTTCACCCTATTCCTGTTCCTTGCCACATGGACTTTTGGTGCGTTGGCTGTGTCGCAGGGACACTTCCTTGACATGATTTTCAGCTGCCTTTACGGTGCCTTCTCCGTCACCCTCGGCCTCTTCATCCTCATCCATCACTGTGCCAAGCGTGACGACGTCTGGCACTGTTGGTGTTCCTGCTGTCCTGGAAGACGTGCCAATGCCTCCTCTGGTGCGCAGGGGTCTGCTCAAGCACGGCCCAAAGTGAACGTGAATGGAGACACCCCAGGGCATGGTCACGGTCATAGCCACTGCCACCATGACTCGCCGTGTCAAGCTAAAGCACTGCTGAGCTGTAGTCACAGTGGGTTGAGTCACTGTAAACATGCCGCTCTTCCATCATCGCAAAATCACGTGACATGTCTGGCACCAGTAACTCCATGCTGTGCTGCCCTTCATAGCCAGCAGCTGATGGAGGAGGAGCCCACGGCCACCCACGTGCTGCTGCACTCTGAACCAGGGATCCAACTGCACCCCTGCCTCAAAAGCAGCACCAGGACTAAAAGTCGTCAGTTTGGACGCAAAGCTGGGGCTGCTGTCTGCGGAGCGGGGAGCGACAGGGAATATGCATATCATATCCCATCTAGTGCAGATGGAGGCAGCATGCACAGCTCACACACTGACAGCCCCCACAGCACACGTGAGCGGCACGCCCACATCTGTCCACATCTGGCCCACGAAGGTCACCACGACGGGCATCACACATGCCATGCTGCTGCAGCCACCTTGCATGAATCTTTGGCGTGCCATAATCCATGCCACAGGCATATCTGCTGTTCCAAGGCAGACCTTTTCCCTTCTCTGTGTCCGGCAGAATCAGGGGACACAGGCGTCTTCCTGTGTGGCTGCAGCAAAGCAGCTGAGGAGGAACCCGTGGCAACACATCACCATCTGGAGATGCATGCCCCACGCAGACAGTCATGCCCCCAGAATCCGCCCAGTCAGAATGGGATTCTAAAGGGAGGCATGCATGAAGGACTTCTATACACCTCAGACAGCACAGGGAATATACGCACTGGCCCCTGGAAGAATGAAACTACTGTGTAGGGCAGGAATACAATACATTACAGGTGGTACTCCTGCCTCATTCTGCCAAAATGAATTTCGCCTCCCTTTCTAGATAAAAAAAAAAGTGAAATAACATTTTAAACATCACAATCAACGTGAGAATTTTTTATTTCAATATCCACATGTTTATATGTGTGCT
Source organism: Anableps anableps (assembly GCA_014839685.1). Lineage (NCBI taxonomy): Eukaryota > Metazoa > Chordata > Actinopteri > Cyprinodontiformes > Anablepidae > Anableps > Anableps anableps. The sequence continues at coordinate 5,436,411 of CM026076.1, read as the reverse complement.
GTTTTCTTGTACAGAAATCTTATATCATGCAAACGCCTTCAGAGGTACATCCATAGACCGAAGAGAATCACTTTTAACACTAACAGTTTGTGAAATGTGTCTCACATTATACCATCAGATTTACCTGAAGGTATTCCCACTGTTCCATCTTATTACAGATCTATCTCTCTATATATATTAAAAAAAAACTGAATGGTTGTATGTGTGATTGTGTGTTAGTGCTCAAAGGCAACAAGCTGCAAGATGTTTTTATTCTGAATCTGAAACTACCAATAGTCTACGTTGACAGTGAATCTCCAGTACTTTGGCATTCATGTTCTAGACAACTAAACCAGCAATTTTAGACTTCATATGGGTATTTTTACCATCACAACTGTGAATACCTACTAGAGATTTTCTAAATAATAAACAAAGATACCTTTGCTTGGCAGAGATGTGTGGGTACCAGTTTAGTTGTAGAAAAATCACATCAGAAAAAGCGAAGTAAAAACTATGCGTGCTCCTATCCAGGTTTCTATTGATCGTGATGTCTATATGATGTCTTCACCTTAGTGTTTCCCTCTTCCTGAAAAGAAATAAAATCAACGGCACATCAGGAGGAATGGCAATGTCACTGTGGACGGTGAGCTAATGTCAGTGAGTTATTGGATTCAGTCCTTTTACTCAAAGTCAGGTCACGGTAGTGAGTTATCAGTCAGATTTTTATTCTTTTCATCTCGGTTTGCACATTTTCCTCCTGCCGATATCAAAGCTGCTTGTAAAAACAGACATTAACAGCAACAAAGTGTTTGAATGTAATCATTGGAATCAAATAACAAGCTGCTAAAGGGCCCATTTTGGGAAGCCTGCTCAGGAGTGATTGTCCTTATTTTCCTTGCATACAAAAATGAGTTAACTCTCTATCCTCACCCCAGAATTGGGCAAAGCCAAATAACAGGACCTGGCTACAATACAAAATAAAATTAATTTCGACATTGTTTTCTTGTGGAAATTGTGCTTTACGCTACATAGATAATCTGCATTTAACCAAACTTTGAACACCTGCAGCTCTGGTCAGAAATTTATATGCATTCATCATTGGCAGAAATATACTTTTAATAGCTTTTGAAGCATTCTTCTTCTCATGCTTGAGTGTTAATACAGAAAAAAAACAACTTAAAGGATTTTAACAACTATTAGATACACAAGATTGAATTGGATGTTCATTTTCTCTTATATGTTATAGTCAAAATTATGCATACCAGCTCAAATATAAATATACATCCCCACTAATATTTGGATGAAAATCCCTTAGGAAGTTGTAGCTTGACCATCACTTCTAGCATAAATGTGGCTGTACAATGAACCATCCTATAGGAAGAAATTCATTTAAATTATTTCCTGACATCATTTTAAGCATAGCTGTTAAAATTTCAGTGCGGTTGAGGTCAGGATCATTGGAGCGACTTGATGTTATTCTTCTTTATTGGTTTTAAACCAGTTTAGATGTGAAGAGAAGAGAGGCAGCTCAGAGAACAGCTCTTGGCAGATTTAAAGAGACTATAAACACTTTGGAAAAGATAGAGCATGTTAACATTAATTTTCTAGAATTACCTCTAAAAAACCTAAATTTCAACCCTATTATAAATGTATGCAGTTTGACTGAAAGCTGGGTGAGTGCCAAGAAATCAGCCCTTTTTAAATGAAGTTCACCAGTTCTCCCTAGAAGAGTGGATATCCAGCCAAAAGCTTGCTAATGGCTCAAAATGTGTCTCGTGATTGGACGAAGGAATTTATCCAAAGATTAGTGCAGGCGTATGTATATATTTGAGCTTTGACATGTGTGAAGAGATAACAAACACAATTAATTTAATCCTGTGCATCCTGTTCTTGTTTATCCCATGATGTAAAAAGGAACAGCTCAAATAAATCATATTAACCCCAATTTTAATATGACATTTATGCCCCATGATTAGTTCATTTAAATTCTGACCTAAACTGTATATCTCCTAATCCAGCTGAGTAAAAAAATCCCCAGCATCTTAAACATTTTAACTTTTGTCAGAGCAGGCCAAGGCTGACATATGGATAGTTCTTTTGTTACCAAGAAGATCACATTCTCTTTGAAGAATTGCTACTCTAAAGAGAAGGAAAAGGTGTCTCAGCATTGATTCAGTTGCAGTTGTTTGTCATATGATGATGATGATGATGATGACGACGCTTCAGACAAAACTAGTGACACATTGAGGCGAAAGATTAAAAATAAAAATGTTTCTAAGCAGCCAACCACATCAGCATGCACACTATCTCTGAATCTCTTCGTGTGCTCTTGTGTCCTTGTATATAGAATTGGTTTCTGATTAACTATTTTATATGAGATTAAAGATGTTTAAGAATAAAGTCTATATGTAAAGAAAGTTGGGAAAAAATAATGACCTCTCAATGTTAATGCTCAGTATCTGAGTTTAAATATGTCCTATTTGTTTTCAGATGGCCTTTATCTGTTCATAAAGTATGCAGACATGCTAAGTGTTGTGAGACTTTCATATGAGAAACAGACATGCACGACACATGACATTCAGCTCATCAGAAAAAACTGGTCCTTTACACTAGAATAGATGCACTCCACTAAATCAGAATGCAATTGAAAAGTTAATTTATTATTTCAATTTATTTCTTCTCATTTTGATGATTATTGATTACAGTCAATGAAAACCTGAAATTTAGGTAATCAGACAGATTAAATAAAATCAATGAAAAGCAATTTATTATTGGGATACTGATGTCATTTTCGAGCAGGACTTGGCACCTGCTCACACTTCCAAAAGTACCAGTATCTGCTTTACTGACCGTAGTGTCACTGTGCTTAATTGACCTGCAAAGTGACCTGACTTAAACCTTATAGAGAATTTATGGTGTCTTGACAAGAGGAAGATCAAAGACAGCAGAGCCCAAGATGCAGATGAGCTGAAGGCTGCTATTAAAGCAACCTTGGCTTCCTGAACACCCCAGCAGAGCTTTGTGTTTGCCTTCATCACACCGTACTGATGCAGTAATTCATGCAAAAGGAACCCCAACCAATTATTAAGTGCATGTACTGTACAGTACATGGATACTTTTTCAGAAGGCTGATATTTCTGTCTTAAAAATCCCATTTTCTTGGTGATTTTCTTATTTTGTAAGAAACTGATTGTTAGGTTTTCATTAGCTCTAAATCTTAACCATTAAAATGAACAGAAATAAACACTTGAAGTATATCACTCTCTGTGGAATGAATAAATTAACCTTTTAATGATGTTCTCATTCATTAAGAGTCACCTGTACAACAGGAACTTGTGTTAAATAAATTTTAAAAACAGGCTTCTAGAGATTCTGGAGATTTGTAATTGTCACCAAAATCAAACCTCTGCTGCAAAATCCACATGCAAATTGAGAGAACATTGGTGTAGGTCAGCTTCGAAGTACAGCTTTGTGTATTTGCTGGTGGTGTGTTGTAGGAGCAGCCTGAGCTTTTGTGCAGTGTCTTTGAGACGATGTGTTTATCACAGGCTGCCATAGGCCACCTCCTCTGAAGTCATCGTTAGCAGATGTACTGCCCTGACCAAGCTTCATGCTGGCTTACTAACAGCCCACCAGACAGCTGCTGGGATACTCACCTGTGGTACTGTGACAAAAACCTGAAGCCAGTTTTCACTTTTTTCTACACTGACACAGATACCCAATAAATGTATTTTTTCACCATGCAACAGATGAAAGCGTCTTTGGCTCAGCATGTATGTATGTATGTGTGCTTAACTTGTATGACAATAAGAAAAGCAAAAGCCTGTTGTTTCTTTTCAGTTCCCAACGCTCTGTTTATATCTTTAAGCAGCACAATGGAAATTGAGATGTCTTACAGAGTCACTACAGGGGAGGAATTCCGATGATTTGCAACCTTGAATAGTGGTGCTGCTGGGTGAGTGCATGTTTGCACGTGTGTTGTGCATCCACAGACCTTGTCCGCACATGTGCACAGATTTTCCTCGTGTACACACATCCTACAGGAAATGAGACAGGGGTGTCTTCTGTGTCTCACTAATCACCCCCAGATTTGACAGGCTATGAAATGCCTGAGTACATTTAATATGTTGCTGGATTCTTTTTTTTATGTCCAAGGCCACTCCATGCCCTCCCTTGCCTCACCATCATCAGATTATTCATCTGATTGAAAGCTATGTGAAGTGTTAGACCACAGACACCATTGCTTGACTAAGAAGATTATGAGTAAACAAGATCACCAAAAGGGATTTTTTTAGAAGGTAAGTTCACAAATTGTCTTAACAAAAAAAAAAAAAAAATTTAAAAGGATGTTACTTAAGTACCTGTGTATGTGAGGCTGTGATGGGAATCAATAAGTTTGTTTAGCCACAAAAACAAGTGCATCTTAAAGAAATCATCCACCATCTGCTAGTAAGCCTGTTCTTTCATGCCCCCTGGATTTGCAATATTCTGGCATGTTTCAAAAACAAATAACCAGATTTTTAAAAACATACAGTGCTTTGCCCATTTTGCCAAATTACAACCCAAAACTTCAGCATATTTATTGGGGAGGAGGGTTCATGTGCTAAACCAACAGAAAGTGGTGCATAATTATGAAGTATAAGAAATGGTACACGGTTCTCAAAAATATTTACAAAGAAAATTCAGAAGTTTTGCGTGCACATGTATTCAGCCCTGATTTCTGATTTCCCTAAAAAAAAAAGTCCAGTCTATTTACTGCTTTGTGATGTCACCCAAGTGGAAAATGGTAGAAAATAGTGGGCTACCTATTTAGTAAATGTCCCTTAACTATGGAAAGCACTCACTTGGCTCTAGTCAACAGAACAAAGTGACTAGTGTTTTTCTTCTCTGAAAAAAGTTTGTTGTTTTTAGTTTTCTAAAATCTAAAATTATTTATCCAGAGTTCTTTAGTTTTACATCAAAACCCATTTGTATCTATGATATGTTTCTTTTTTTCCCCCCAGCAGTCAAGAAGGATTTATGGTTCCAGACAGATTGTCTTTAGTCAAAAATGGCTGTTTGACTTGAAAAAGCTCCTGACCTAAACCGACTGTCTGGGCAAAGAGAGAATCTATCAGAGAAGCAGCCAAGAGGTCCATGTTAATGAGTCCCGAGTCTGAGTCATGGGTGTCCAGCTCCAGTCCTCTAGGTCTGGTCTCCTGCTAGTTTTAGATGTGTCTGCTCCAACACAGCTGATTCAAATGGTCCAACTACCTCTTCATGAAGTCAAAGTTCTGTAGAGGTGTTAATGAACCATTATTTGATTCAGGTGTGTTGAACAAGGGAGAGAACTAAAATACCAGCCTTTGAGGAATGACTTTACACACCTCTGCCCTTAAGTGAAACATGGTAGTGCCTGCATCATACTGTGGGGAGGATTTTCTCCAGTTGGGACAGGGAAGGGGTTGATTTGAAGATGGAGCTTAATACAGAGCAATCCTTGAAGGAAACCTGTTAGAGGTTGCAAAAGAATTTAGACTGGGGCAGAAATTCACTTTCCAGCTGGACAACAATTTCAAACATACAGGCAGAACTACAATGGAATGGACAAGTCAAAGTCCAGACCTAATTTAAAATGAGAGTCTGTGGCAATAATACAAAAATAGGTGTGCACAGAAATTCTCCTTCCAGTCTTGCTGAGCTTCTTGTGGTGTAGTTCCAGTCTATGTGCAAAGTTCATGGAGACAAACTTCAAAAGACATCCAGTTGTAACTGCATCGGAAGCCGGTTCAATAATTGACTCAGAAGGCTAAAGACAATGCATCAAAAACTTTTCAGATTTTTATATGTAGATAACTTAGAAAAGCACAAAGCCCTATCTTCTCTTCTTCACAATTATGTTCTGCTTTGTGTTGATATATATCACAGTTTATGGAAGTATTGTATTGACAAAATGTGAAAAGGGTGTGAATACTTATGAGAGGCACAGTGTTGCATCTTCCAAAAAAACCCTTGATTTGATGAAAGGTGGGATTGTTGTTCCCATGTCTGATCTCCCACATCCCATGTCATCCTGACTCCATATGCCTCTGGCTCTCACACACTCCTCCTTCTCCTCGTGTGTTAAGTAGTTCTGTCTCCCATCAATAACCCAGCCTGCTCCTCCGGCTCCGATCTTGGCAGACAAGACTTGTGACAGAGGGCTGTGATCGTCATGCTAATACCGTCCTTGACTTAAATAACATGCTCGAGACTCACAGGGTGGGAGAGCGAGTGCTGAGTGGCAGAGAGAACGGGGCGGGTGGCGGCGTGGTGGTGTGTTTTTTATCCGTGTGTGTGCAAGGAGACGAAGGCAGGATTGGAATTTGAGGCTCAGTGGATGAAGGAGGAAGAGGGAGGAAGGTTGGAAGATCAAAGAGAAAGAGAGGACAGAAAGAGGTGGGCAAAGCAGCTTATAAGATATCATCATTTAATTTCTAGAAAGCAGTTTTTCAAATGTGTGTGTGTTTGTGTCCCAGAAATTTCATCAGCAGTGTGTATGTGTGACTGAATTGTGTATCTAAGCCTGCTACAAGATCTGAATGTATCACTGGTTTAACACCATCACAACATTTACTGAGGAAAATGACATTAATTTCATTAAACAACACTAGCAGGGTGTTGACTTCACTATTATGCACGTTAGGAACAATGATTAGGTGTTATTTGGTGATGAATCAACTGTGAAGCATGTTGATTTGTCACAGTTTGTCAGTTGAGGTTATAAATTGCACTGTGTAGAGCTTCAAACATCCAAACAGGGTTTTTTTTATGGTTTATTTGATCATGAAAGCAGTGTTAGGCCCCATTATGTCACCCTAGGCAAAAGATGCATTCCAGCCAGTTAATAACTCTCAGCAGCTCCTAAGAATCTTTCCTCTAAGCACCAGAAAGTAATGAACAAATTCGCTAACCTATTTCTCCTCACTCAGCCCTATTCTTCTGCTTCCCACTCCCTTACTGCCAGCACAGCTGCACCTGATATCTATTATGTGACAATCCGAAGGCAGGTTCCTATTTCTGAAAGAACAACTTGATGTCTCAGTGAGTGACATGCCTGAATATTCCCTTTAACTTGTTTTACCGTGACAACCAGCGGGCGCTGCTGAATTACTTCATGCATTAAATTACTGGAAAAAAATTGTAATATGATGACAAAGACTATGAGTCAAGTTAGTGTGATTACTACTGAGCTTCTTAACTCAAAGTTGTGTTCTGGATTTGGCAAGAGCAATTAGCCTCTAATCTGTGTTATTCCATGTGTTTGCTCTACCATCGCTCTCCTTCCTTCCCCACAAGCCTTTTTTAAATTTATTTATTTCTTCCACTGACGGTGATGCAACATTGTACAACAGCAAGAGTGCAAAAAATCATGGGATGGTTTTAGCCCATCAATCCAGTGGGTTACGAGGGCCAAGGAGGCTGTCACCCCACTGTGTAACATCAAGGCTCATACAAGACACCCAACCAGGTGAGTGAGGTGAAGCAAGCATGTCTCCTTCCTTACCTCTCCACTCTCTCCCCACAAGAGAGAGAGCAGAAAAGCTGGGAGCGGGGTGGTGGGAAAGGGACCAGGAGACAGGAAGCAGATCTGAGTGTGTGGAGGGAGAAGAGTAAAACCAGCATATTATGCTGGGGAAGTGTATCGTTAAGGGTTGTTAAATCCCACATCGCTGCTGATAAACATCTGCCTCTGCTGGTTTATTCTCTGAACTGGACACATTCAATGTTTTCTTAAATTCTAGTAATTAAAAATTGAGTATAATTATATTAGTCTCCTTCTGTCCATTGACTTCTGCTTATCTGATATTAGTTCTGGTCTGCTTGGTCTCCTACCAGTGAGACATGCCTGGAAGACCTTCAAAATTAGACACCCGTGATCTGCTCAGAAAGCTTCGTGTTCTAAAGGTGCAATATTTTCCTTAAGTGGAGGAACATCTGTGGACCTATTTTAAGGCACCTCGAACATGCTCCCTCTTTAAAATGAATCACCCAAGAAAAAGAAAGAAAGAGAAATTGTGGACCTTGACAAGTTTGGATAATCCTTGGGGACAAGAATTATTCAGATCCATGATGGTGCCACATTGATCTTTTCAAACAAGTATATGCAAGTATAAACAATGGTGATCCTTTGCCATCAAATAATTTTGGATGGAAATGGGTTCTGTGTCCCAAAGATGAACATGTTTTCATGTGAAATATGTGTATCGATCCCAGAATAAAAGCAGAAGAACTGAAGAAGCTAGTAAGACATTGTCATTCTACACTGTAAAATGAGTTCTGCACTGTATAGGTTGAAAGACAATTCAGAGAGAAGGAAGCCATTACACCAAAAGCAACATAAAAAGCAAGATCATCATTGGTAAAATCACACAGGGTCATAGACTTTAAGTTCTGAAGATATATCCAGTGGTCTGATGAAATCAAAATTGAACTGTTTGACCATAATGACCATCATTATGATTGGAGGAGAAAGGGGGAAGCTTGAAAGCCTGAGATCACCATGCCAACTGAGAAGTATGAGGATAGAAGTGGAAATATTGAAGTAATATCTCCTCACATCAGCCAGGAGGTTAAAGCTTTGGCACAAATGGGTTTTCAAATTGTCCAATAAAAAATTGTGGGCAGAGATGAAAAAAGTGCGTGCAAGCAACCTGACTTACTCAGACCAGTTCTGTCAGGAGGAATGGGCCAAAATTCCAGCAAGCTGTGGTGAGAAACTTGTAAAAACATACTCAATACATGATGATCAGATCAGATCAGGCTGTTAAATTGTAATTCTACATCAGTACTTCCTTGGAAAGATAATTTCAAATGGCAGAATTAAAAATTTATACCCATAAAGGCTTCCTTCAAGGTGACATTTTAGAATGAATTTTCACATTTTCTTTTTGTATTCTGCTGCTCACATTAGAAAGGTGAAATAAGGGTGGACTACTCCCACTGCAGAACTTATCTGTATCCAATAAGGCATGAGAGAAATATTTAAAAATAGTAATGTGACAGCCATGTTGCACATTTGACAAGAAGATTTTATCAGAGTTATTTTTGCTCTATCTGACATGTTAGTATCCCTGATGCAGGAGTTATTTTGGAGAAGGAATGTTAATAAGCAATAAAATATTTACCATCAAAGGTGTTGTAGAATGTGGAAAAGAATGTTTTCTAAATTATGCTTGAAAAACAAGAAAAAAAACATCAAAAGTTTCTCATCCTATTTTTCTAATGTTTCTCATTGTCCTTGATGTTTTAGCTGGCATATCGCTTCCTTCCTCTCATGTCTTAAGCAGCACTTCTATTTTAATTTTCCACTTTCCATTTTTTCTTTATGCTAATGATCTTGAAGAGTGAATGTTCATGTATATCCAGCCCTTAACGCTTAATGATAGGTAGTCATCCAGTTGCTATGATACATCTGTTCATTTGCTGTATTCTGAAACATCACAGGATTTAATCCTAATGATCTCTAAAACATTGAGAGTTTTAACAAATATTATGGTCTGAATTTACAGTCAGTACAGAAAGTGGGACTTTCCAAAATTTAACAGCTGTCGAAGAACAAAATCCAATTTAGAACTCTACATTCCCTTTAGGATGAACTCAGAGTCTGCTCTCAAAAAAATCAGTCTGTCACCACTTTTCTTTGTTTCTACCAGATGAGCCATGGGAGTCACAGACTGCAAATAAACACTTGACTTTGAAAAGGCTTTGGAAGTATAGTCAAATGTGCAAGCGTGAGCTCTGACATGATTTTAGTGATGGGGGAAACATGACAAAAATTTGTGCTGTTAACCTCCATCATGTGAACAAACAGTGATGTTAAGAAGTGATGTGATATACAAGGCTGGTAACTTCAAGTCACGCTAAAAAAAAGAGAAAAGCTGATTGTCAGTCTTAGCTTTCCTGACAGATTTCTGCTCTGGTTTTGCACACTATCCAGTGATGCCATCTAGTGTTTAAAAGCAGGAACTCATTATAATAAAGAAGACCCCACCTTTTTTGACTGACATCTGGAACGAGACACAGGTTAATAGTCAGATTAATTCATCAGCTGGATTGTCTATACGTACTGATTTAAAGACTGGTGACCAGGTAGAAGTTATAACAATAGTTAAATACAGGGCACCTCTGTTTCAGCTTCCATGCCATCCTTGACACAACTTTTCAGCAGAGCTGACATACTAGCTTTCCCAAATACTTATTGTTAGCCTGCCTTAAATGGACTGAGCTTATAGAAATAGAATAGAAATATACTTTATTGTCCCACAGTGTGAATGCAGGTGTACCAGCAGCAAGTTAAAGGTAAATAGAAGCCTGCATATTCAAACTAAACTAAATCACAGCGATGAACGACTAAATCAACAGGGTTACATAAGGTAAAAATATAACAGAAAAATAAGAATAAGAGACTGTACAGTTATTAAAAATAGCATACTTGGATCAAAGAAATGTGCAGCTGAGTAGAGATATTTAAAAATGTCTAAGGTGTGCTTATTTGTGCATAGAAAATAGCAACAGATGATTTACAATTAATTAAATGACATGCAAATATCAGCAGGTATGTAAAACTTAAGTTTGTTGGGAGCAGTGAAGTTTATTATTTCTTCCAGCTGCTGGGAGGAAGGATCTGTGATAAGGCTCCTTTGTGCCACTGAAGGAGCTCTCCAGTTCTGCAATAGCTTCATGCATGGGGAGGGAGACATTGTCCCAGAGCTATGTTATACTATTTTTTTAATATAATGCTTTTCTACTCATACAAACCACTCAAAACACATTTACACTTGAGGTGCATCCACATGGATATGCAGGTCAGTAGGTAACTTATAGGTAAGTGCCTTGCTCAAGGTCACATCAGCATGTGGTGGAATAAATTGGAATTCATTTGGATCCAGCCTTCCAATTGCCAGGCTTTTCCAAATTAGGAATATTTTTAATGTGTCTCTGTAACCATTGTTCTATTGCAACATCCAGTTTTGCCTGAGAACACATTGACACACCTAATACCCTCTGGAGAAAAGCTTCATGATCAGACGTGACAGAAAAGGAACTTTTTCAGAACAAAAGTATGTTTAAATGGTGAACACTGTACCAACTATCAAGCATGGTGGTGGCGGCAGCATCATACTGATGGCCTATTTGGTTCCAGTGATGGATGGAATAATGAAGAAGAACTTTGAAACAATTGTATTATTAAATAGGATGATCACAAACACAAATCAAAGCAGACTAAAGCTTCTTTCAGACCGAACGCGTTTTGCGAGTCAGAAAAGGTCCAGGAAAGGTCCTTTCCAGTCTTGTCTCTGTAGTGATAACACGACTGGTCATAGATGGGCTCTTGGTCCTTCCATCCCGTCAGAAAATTCACCCCTATGCCGCATAGCAGAGTCTCTCTGATCGGTTGATGCTCCACGTCCAGCAGCAAAAGTTCAGATTTTCCAACTCCAGCGTCTCCCGCGCCGGACGTCCACCATCTACTTTGGTTGCAAATTCGACGCCCATGATGCTCAACTGGCTTTTGGTCTGAACTGAGCATAACATTGAGCTTTTGGAATTAGCCTTAACCATATTGAAATCAGTTGTCTTCAGTGAAAAGGTCAAAATTGTCATTATATAGACATATATTCTCTGCAATTTGCTAAAGGTCATGTATACAGAAATCGTTTGGGGTATATTTATAGTTGAAACTAGACATTTTATAGACTGTATAAAGGACAGAAAACTTTTCTTTATCTCATGGTCAGACCTTAATTCAGCCCAAATGTTTAATTTTTACTTTGACTTTGGGTAAATTCAGAAGTGTATATACATTTCCTTTGTATTTGGTTTAATTACCTTTTAAACTGTATCACCCAGGTCAGATGTTTTGGGTATCTTTCCATAAGCTTAAAATAATTTGATGGGAGTTTGAGCTGTTACTTCTGAGAAAACTGGTGTAACTGATTCAGATTTGTTCCTGAACACACATTTTTAACCAGTTATCTATGGACTGAGATCAGGACTTTGTGATGATCTCTCTCCAAAGTGTTGACATATTTTGCAAATCACATCTTTTCCTTTCTTCCAGGGTAAATACACACACTTTTTATTTTGTATTTTTTACTGAATCACATTTATTTCTGAGGACACTGGGGCTGTAAACGTTTCCTGACAAAACACTAAATTGCCCCCTCCTACTCAGTTGGATCCATTTCTCCTATTCTCATTTAATTAACGATGAGCCAGCTCAAGTAATTAGAGGAGACTAATTGAACTCTGTCCCAAATGTATGTGTAAACATAAACATCTCTTTGCTTTCTTTTTCCTGTGTGACTGGGAAATCCAAGGAGCGACATTTATAGATGGTTTTCCTGCTCTAGCACACTGAACTCACTCTGCAGCAGCTACGCAAGCACTGAGTTTGTGCAGTTCCACTGGTTTCTCTGCAAGGCCTGATGAATATGCACACCCTCCTTCCCTCTTGGCTTTCATTCCTGCATGTTCCCTCATGCTCACAACACACAGAGCACATTGCTGATGTTTGCACAACAAACATTCATAAATCCTACAGATACATCGGCTGACAAGTCTTCTTGATGAAGGAAATGCCACAAATTTGGCTATAATTTTGTAATCCTACAACTTCAGCATCACATGCTCAGACTCTGAACAGAGTAATATTAGCATGCAGTGTAATATTTATTACATTACAACACAAATCTTGTCACAGAGACCGTAAATAGCTATTTCTTTGATCTTTTTCTCATTCATTTGTATTGTCCAGTAGTTGACAGGACCTATTTTGGGTGTCTTGTGATGACTTTTGTTGTGAATATATTGATATAAACTGCATAAGAAGTGTTTTACTTATTTGTTAAGGGGGATTTCTAGATGCTTATCTTTGATCATCAAAATGGTATGACAAAATCCTGTTTTATCGCAGTTGTCAAATTTACTAAACTCAGTTTTTCCCATGAAAGAAATTCTTCTTCCAGGATTTTTTATTTACCACTGAATCTGGACGAGTTAGCAACTTAGTTCAGTTTCAGTTCTATTCAGCTCATTTATATAGCATCAATTTACAGAAAAAAAGTCAACTCAATTATAAATACATTCTAATTGATTCTAGTTGTTAAACAATGCAGTAAAGTTCAGTTCATTATTCTATCTAAGGAAACCCAGCAGATTGAATCGAGTCATTGACTTGCAGCATTGACTCCTCCTTGATGAGCTTGTAGTGACAATAGAAAGTCACTTGCATTGTGTGGTTGATTTTGCAGCCATCCCTCATACTAAGCATGCATATAGGGACAGTGGAGAGGGAAAAACTCCTCTTTAACAGGAAGAAACCTCCAGCAGAACCAGAACCTGACTCAGTGTGAATGATCATCTGCCATGACCAATTGTGGATTTGAGAATACAAACAATACATACACTCAAAAATCAGAAGCACTAATCCAGGTGTACTTTCTATGTTAAAGAAAAGTAAAAAGTTAATAGCAACAGTACCTCCTTTAGTGGCTTTATGTAGAAGAGAAACAGCTAAACAGAAAAGGTCTGAGCCAGTTGTCAAGCCTATGGGATAAAAGAGAGTATATACATTTAGTTGCTTGAAAAGCCTAGTTTTAAAAGTAGACAGCGTGTCAGTCTTACAGACTAAAACTGAGAGCTGGTTTAACCTTAGTTATCACTACATTTAATGGAAGGCAGCCATATTGGATTTTATCTTTAGTGTTCATGAGAAACCTCAGAATCTTCTACTGAATGCTGAATTCAAAGGACTCTTTAGCAAATTAAACTGTATCCTTAAACCCATCACATGCAGTGTCAATAGACAGGGATGTTTTTTTGTCCTTATGACATGACAAAATAATGAAAATAATAAACATTTTGTCGTACTAGTGTTCTAAATTGTATTTCAGTATGGTAGTACTTGGAAAAAGTTTACTGTTCTTATTGAAGTGATGCTTATTTACTGTCCAAGGATAACATGCTTCTGTCGTTTCTATCAGACTTATCTCCTCATGGGGTTTTGTGTTTTTTTGGGTTTGAAGTACAGTGGACCCCCACTTGCTGGTGAATTTTTGTGTGGAACATCAGTGCAAATTATTTTCTGAAAATGTGCCTATTTTTGTATTTTTCCATAGAGCATATCTAATATATTCGTCTTTCTACTTTTTACTAAAGAACAAAAAAGTTTCAGAGGATTAAGTTGTTCACTATCCAATATGACTGAGGTTTTGACATATTGCGTTGAAGGATAGGCAAAGGTTTTCGTTTTCAAATGTGCAAACCCAGTAGAGACACCCCAAAAGACTTGTAGTTGTAACTGAAGTAAATGTGCTCTAAATACAAATGCACAGCACATTGTTCAGATTTGTTTTTATAAAATTGTATCATTTTCATTCACATTTAGGAACTACTTTGTACTGGTGTGCAACATAAAATTCCAGTGAAATACATTGAAGATTGTAGCTGTAACTTGACAAAATAAAAGCTACATCCTCTTAGTGATCCTTACTACATGGAAGGTTTTGGGCCTTTTAACTTGTTAAGTGTAAAAATGTCCAGACCCATTCGGTCACCAGAGCTTTCTTTTTCTCAGTTTTCAATCAGCTAGAATAAATACAAAGAGAGGCATATTTAATTTCTCTGGAATCCCCTTCCTGCAGTTTTGTCTCTCACTGTGCCACATTGGTATGGGAAAAAAAGACACTATGAAAAAACATATTCAATAAAAACTCTCCCTCTCATTTGCTTCAATTGGTGCTTCACCTTCAGAGATTCACATGCTCATGGCAAAAAGGAGCTTTATGGTTTTTGTAGATTAGCAGCTAATCCGTGTGAAGAATAAACACCTTTTGAATGTATTCCACTCCTGGCTACTGCATGCTGCCAACAAAAATCAAACTATACTGCTTTGTTCTCAGTAATAAATCATTGAGGGGATACTCTAAAGTGTTTGTATGATCACAATAATTGTCTGGCTGCTAAAGGGAAAGTACTGACTTCTATTATCTCAACATGGCAGGGCTGAGCAGTCAACTAATCCAGCTGTGGCTCCCCAATGCGTGTTCAGAGACAGCCTTTCTATCACTTACCAACAGCCACAGTGCTGTCATAACAGCATTCTCATGTGCCCACCACCATCCTGAGTGCCACTGGACCCCTAACAGGCTCTCAGTCATTTATTACACAGCACAAGCTGATATTTAAACTGAGCAAGCAATTAAGATGGATCAGAAAGGCCACAAATTGTACTGAGCTACAACCAATATGCAAAACTTGTGATAAAGATCTACTTGGCCAGGAAAGGGAACCAAAAATAAACATAAAACCAGCTTTGAAGAAAATACTGCAAGTAGGATGAACACAATTGACAGGTAAGGTAAATGACAGATTATGGCACCTTTAAGAAAGTAGAATATATTAGGCAGTAAGTGAACTCTTTGTACAGTTGATGTCTTAAAAACAAGAAAAATGGGTAAGCATAAGAATTTGAACAAGTTTGACAAGGGCCAGATTGTAATGGCTAGACAACTGGGTCAGACTATTTTAAAATGTACAGCTTTTGCTGTACAATTTGTTTCTGATCTGCTGTTGTCAGTATCAATCCAAAGAGGTCGACCGTGGAACAAACAGTAGAAGTGAAGGCTGGTTCGAGTGGTCTGATCCAACAGATGAGCTACAGGAGCTCAAACTGCTGAATAAATTGTTGGTTCAAAATAAAGTTGGAGGAACAGAAAGTTTGCATCACAGTTTGTTGGGTAGGGGGCTGAGTCGCTGCAGACCGGTCAGGGTGTCCATGCAGATCTGTGTCCACAGCTGAAAGTGTCAAGAATGGGCACTTGAGAATATGAGCTGGACCATTTATCTATGGAAAAAGATAGCTTTGTCTGATGAATCATATTCTAATACACATCACATGGATGGTTCAGTGTGAGATTGTTCGGGAATGGCTTAAAGAGCACAACATTGAGTTTGAGCTGTTGACTTGAATTTGTGGGACTTGCTGGACAAACAAGCCCAACCCATGGAGGCCACACCTTGCAGCCTCCAAGACTTAGACCAGCGGTCAGCAACCTAAGAGCCATTTTTGTCTTTGGGTCCACCTATAACAAATTTATTTAGAACCGCAAAAGCAACATAACTCTTTGAAACAAAATATCTTGTTTGTTATAATATGTTATATTGAAAATTTATTTGCATTTTTTAAATAAAGAACAGCTATTTTATTTTTGTTGTTAGGTTTTATACATTTTCTTTCTCATAAAAAAAGAATATTCCTAACAGTAGTGTCAATCTCTGTGGAAATATTATGCATACATTGCATGAAAACACCTAGAAAAAAAACAGCTAAAACTAGGATTTTTAAAATAACTTTACATTTTAAAGAACTTTTAAATTCTTTATCATTTTGTGCCAGAATTTTTAAGAGCCACAGTGGAGGGTCTGAAGAACTACATGTGTCTCAGGTTGCACACCCTTGGCTTAGACAGAAGACCTTAGTGCCAGATACCACATCACAGCTTCAGGTCAGGGCAGTAAAAGAAGGATCAACACATTTTTAGACAGGTAGTCACAATGTTATGCCTGACTTGTGCGTCTTGCATGTTTCATTGCATTTGTAGGCCTTTTATCTTAATTTTGTCTTAACTTTGTGTAAACTCAGTCCTAGATAGATTTTCTCTATTCCTGTGCCTCTTGTGATGCCATCACAAACATACAGCACACAGTTTGTATTCTTCTTTAGGGTTTTGTTTTTTTTGTTTGTTTTTTTTTTTTCTTTTAAGTATTTAGTAGGTCTATTTTGGGAAATGTTGCAGTAGAAATTCTCTCTTTTTTTTTTTTTTTTTTTTTTTTTTTTTATCTAGCTGAGTTTTCACTATCAGCGAACATTTCTTAATAAAAAACAAACAAAAAACATCCCTGCATGGTATCCTTATGGAAAGTATGACAAACGGCTTAACTTAGTAGAAAGACCTTAGTGTTTTAAAATGTAAATGATATGACCAGTGAAAAAACAACATATATGCGTATTTTAATCAAATAACGCCCCAAGCAGTGCATGATCGCAGGGGTAAATGGAGATAATGTGGACTAAGTGATAAATATGAGTCACTCAAACTGGAGGCTACTGTGAGCGGGGGCGAAGAGCCAACTGTGGCATCCAGGCAGAAGCGTTCTCCACTCCGCCTCCTCTGGCTCCTGCACATGCAGGGGAAGATCCATCCGAAGCTCAGGATAAAACAGAATGTTTCGCCTTGGTTGTGAGGAGGTGCTGCAGACGTGACAGCCTCAGAGCCCGGCCAGCCCCCCCACCTCCACCGGCAGAAGCAACTGCGCGCTGCAGGCAGACAGAGAGGACGCATTGCTGCACTTTACATCTGTATGGCGTTGCTCATTTGGACGCCAGCGTCCCACAGTGCCAGTCGACCAGCAGCGAGTGTTTGAGTTCCCCCTCAAAGGATGGTGTTGTCCTGAGAGCTCAGACATGCCATCTGTCTCTGCTGGAAGCGTCGCTGTCTGGGCTGCAATTCTCTGCGCTCCTTGAGGGAATCAAAGTTGGTGCAATGGAGACTTCCGGGAGTGATGCTGCTGTCACATACTTGGAGAAAGCCGATGAAAGAGATGGATATTATGATCTGGAGCATCTCCCTCCACTGCTGGAAGATGAGGTGAGGCTGTGGATTTTACTGGAATAGATTTTTAAGGTATGATATTATTTAAGACAAGATAAAAAAAAAAAAAAAAAAAAAAAAAAAAAAAAGTACGTGTGTGTGTCAATAAATCATGGATAAGTTCATTCATTTAAGCAATTCAATCCATAAAGTGAAACTCACATTATATACATTAATTAAAAACCGATTAATATATTTTAAGAGTTTATTTCTGTTTTTGGATATCATAGTTTGCAGTTCAAAAAGATTTTTAACAGATATGTTTTTATGGCCTACATAATCATTGAGGAGGACCACTAAGTCGACCATTACCTGACACTGTCCAAAAGGAGGGTAAGCCACAAAAGGGTATTCCTAAAGACGCTGGCTATTTACACAACATAATATATGCAAGCTTGTTAATGGGAAGTTGGGTGGAAGGAAAAAGTGTGATAGAATAAAAGGTCACAAGCAGCAAAGATAACCACAGCATTGAGAAAACTGGCAAAGCTCATTCAGGAGTTTGGTAGAGATTCAGAAGCCGTGGACTGCAGCTGGAGTCAGAGCTTCAAAAGCAGTGACACACAGATGTGGCCAAGATATGGGCTAAAACTGCTGCATTATTTGTGTTAAGCCACTCCTAAATCAGAGGCACGAGTGTCTTACCTGAGCTTTGGAAATAACTGATTTGACTGTTGCTCAGAGGTCAAAAGCGCTTGTAAATTTTTCATTTAATTTGGAAATCAAAGTGCCTAGATGTGGAGAAGAACTAGAGAGGCACAATATCAAACCAGCTTAAGAACGCATGTGAAGTTTCTGCACAGTTAGTGATGAGGTGGAGTGTTATTTGCTGGTTCTGGTTGACTGTGTTTTATCTAGTCTGACGTCAGTTCAGCCATCTACTGAGGTATTTTTGAGCACTTCCTGTTTCCCTCTGCTGACGAGCTTTATGGACATGCTGATTTCATTGGCAGGTGCCAGCAGGACTTGGCACCTGCCCTTACTACCAAAAGCACCAATACTTATTTTGATGACCATGTTAACACTTAGCTTGATTGGCCAGCAAATTGGCCTGACCTGAACTCTATAGAAATTCAATGCAAGATGAGAGACAGTATAACCAACAGCGCAGATGAGCCACGCTGCACTGCTGTAGTAATTCATGCAAAAGGAGCATGGACCAATTATTGAGTGCATAACTGAACGCAGAAATGTCAACTTTGAGTTCAAACACACCATTAGTCCATGTAGCATGTGCACTCCAAAGCTTATTGAACAATGAGATCTGAGCATCAATTTGGAAAGTTTTTTTTTTCTGTCTTTGATTCACCTTGGAAGTCAGAATTTAGATCTGGGAATGACATCACTCAAGAGATAAATGTGGTCGAGTTGCAAGTTGGAAAACCAATAAGATTTGCCTCAGAAGTCGGACTTCTGATTTCACTGACACTCGGTAACCAGACTATGTGTTGTTAGAAACACAAGCCTAAGAAACATATTTTTTCTTTGTTCTGTGTAATCAAGAATTAAGATAATTGTTCTTGCAGATGGAAATTATGTAGTGCTCTGTGTGCCACTTGTTTAATGAGGTACACTCCATCGGATGTGCAAATATGTTTGTATGTGTTACATGTGGCAGCCATATTGAATTTAAACTCAAGGCTGCTTGGGGGCCTCAGAGTTTGAAAATCAGAGTTCTGACCTCTATTTAATATTTTTTACTTGGTACAAACAGAATGAACCAAAAGATTGTGTTGGGATCAATCTAGCTTAAATATAATCTTAGGAACTCATAAAAAGAAAGAGTAAGTATTTTCTTTTTTCTGCTTTATACTTCAGAGGGTTAGATAGCTTAAGGCTATCCCAGTCAAAACAAGTTTTGGTACTCATTGGACCTTCACCTGAAGAATTCAGAACAAACTGTAAGAATGTCAAACTTTATAATTGGTTTGTGTGGAAAACAATGACCCCAAGAATACTGACCACTCCTTTCCTCTCACTTTCAAAGTTCAAAGATGTGGAGCACACCATGAGGCTGCTGGGAACCTTAGAGCTTGGCTTATGTAGGCTAACACATTTAACTTGAGCGGGCTGAGAGAGACTAGTGTTCCCCTGCACTGTTCTCATGGGAAACTATCTATTTCTGGGGATGCTGCTACTGCTGCTGCATGAAATGGTTCATCTCTGCCTTATAATTTCTCTCCCCACAATTTGATCATACAAATTTGACATTTCTAACAACCTGCTGCCACCTTTCTCCTGCGAATATGTTCAATATGGAACTATATTTCTAATCAAATGTTATTCATGGGTGTCCATAGAAGATCTGCTGTGTAGGTGGCAGAAAAATTTAAATAAAGCCCTCTTGTGAGATGCTTTAATTGTCTTTCTTGGAAAAAGTGTAAAATTCGTGTTCAAGTGCTGGGGGGAGGAATTGACAGTGACTGCTTCGTGACACACTTTACACTCCAAACGTCCACCCCTGTGTCTGAGTGACGGCCAGCTTTTGTGTTCTGAGCCTACAGAAGATCCTGTAATAATCAGACTTCGGCATTATGCTGGATACTGCCGGGGATTTCTGGGATCATTGCGCCTGCCAGGGTAAATGGTGCCATTTGGTAATGGATCACAGATGATGCAGTGTGGGTGTGTAGATTCACAGTTGCCTACAAGTGAGTGTGTGCACTTTATGTATGTGCATAATTCTTCTTTGTAGAATAAACATTGTCCTCTGCAGAAAATACTCGATTTCTTACATCTGGTTGCAAAATTGGGTCATTGTTTCTAGGTGTTCTGTATATCTGAGAGAGGTGTAAGCAGACATTTCTATGTAATAAGAGCTTGTCTAATTCTAGTGTTAGGGTTTTTTTGTTCCTGTCATAGTTAGTTTTTTGAAAAAAATTCTCTTGAACATCATTAATAACTGAAGCTATGATATTAAATCATAGTTTTTGTTATTTCCAAGACAAGGAGAGCTTGTGGAACTAAACATTTATAAAACAGAATGTATGGAGTGATGGGACATGAGCACAATGACTTAGAGCTTGAAATAGAAAATGATTTAGAAAGATACCTTTCTAAAGGCACTATTTTGAATGATTGTGTGGCTTCTTGCATTTATGTCCAACACAGAACAAGATCAAGTGAGTACTCTTACTTTCTGTAGAATCAGTGTTTCTTTGTTGTTAGCCATAAGGTTAAGACATACAGTTCAAATTGGGTATCGCCTATGCAGGACATATGTGTAGAACTTGTTTTGTTCCTACTTTTTGCCTAGTGTTGGTCTGCATCAAACCTGTATGCTGAATTTATTTGGAATGATTGTGTTAAATGTTGACAATCACATCAAGGGCCATTTTTTGGTCCTTTTGATGTTCATATGATGACACATGTAAATATTGGCTGGGAACAAAGTGTGGGCTAGACTACAGCAGATAGCTATGGCTGAGACAGCAGCCAGACCATTGAGGTGACAGAGAGTGTTGGTTGTGTCGCTTTTCCCCATGTATTTCCCCCACAATAATATGTTGTTACAGTGTTTGAGCCAAATGAACACCAGCTTGTAAATCTGTATTTTGACTTCCCTTCCAACTACTTCATATGTAGCAGAAGCTTAATGTGACTTGAAGGGCCAAACTGTCCACAAACTTATAGAGTTTGAGTGGCATGACAGATGGTGTCCTGAGTTTTGATAACTACATCATTATAGTACAGTAATCATCAGGAGTGAAATGCTGACTGATTATGAGTAGAAAAGTGAGTTGCTTAATACACTACCACTATGTTTTACAGGAAAACTGTTCCCAAAAAGAGCACTGCCCCATCAGAGTAACAATGCCTGTAGGAATCAGAGCAGAAATGATAATGTTTACCTAAATGCTCCCTGAAATTAGCACAAATTAATATTTGCTGATGATGTGTAAATAAATGGTTGTCTGGGCTCACCACAGAGTGCTTTTAAATCCCTGACTACTTCCCTTAGACCACGTTGCTCCTTGTCAATGGACTAATCAATACCTAGCTCTCCATCTTATTAATCCACATTTGAATTGCAAACTTTGCTATCATGACTTTCGACTCTTTGGCAACTTTTAGCTGTGCACTTGGATGTCTTGTGTTTTTTTTTTTTGTTTTTTTTTAGCTCTACATAGCAATTTAAATAGTCTTATTTTCTCAAGAAATTAGGCCTATTGGATTTCCAGGGTGTACCCCACTTCTCGCCCGATGACCGCCAGAGATAGGCACCAGCCCCCCTCGCGACTCTGCAAGGATAAACGTGATGGATAATGGATGGCTGGACGGATGGATTTATAGGGAAAAGCTTTTGTTGAAGAAATTAGATCCTGTGACAACCCTACCACCCACGCCCCCACCTTTCAAAAATCCAGACAGCATAATATGACTAGTATGTTTTAGGAATATGAATTTAAGATGGGTTTGAATGAGATGCAACTATTATTTATGCTACTATTTTGTCCATCATAGTGCTGAACTCAATTATGTAAAAGGACCATTCTCTTAACCCTATAAATGGTGAAAGCATAATAAAACTCTATATTCGAATGGGGCTTTGGAGTGCCACCCATACATCCTATGGCCCCATCTGGCAACTCTTTTAAAAACTTTCTGGAGGCTCCCCTGGCCTTTGATTACTTTTGATTTGGTGCCTTGTAAGACTGTAATTAATTCATCTATTTAGCATTATTCGTCAATTCAAGTCAGTAACATTTCTATTTAATTGACAGTTCTGATCATTTCCCATAAAGTATTCAGTACCCACATTTAAAATTAAAAGAGAAAACATTTTCTAAAGAGTTGGGGATTTTAAAGACAAATGGTGCCCCCAGGTACAAAACCTATTAAATAGGGCATTTTCTGAAATTCTGAATAAGGACTTGCTTTGATTTTGCATAGAAAGACTGAATAGACTGAACACACATGAAGAAATAAAACAAACTCATGTTGAATTGACATTTTTTTGTCCATTTTATACAGTCCCATCCACTGTTTGCAAAGAGATTTTGTGTTAATGCATTCATACTCTTTGTTCTGCTTTTGCAGCAAAATCAGTTTTACCTCCGACCAACCAACCTTATGTAGTTCCTAATATCTCAAAAATGCAGGTATAAAATTACCTTCAGTCTCAGCATCCATTTGCATGGCGGAGTAACAAGCATCATATATTTTAATGAAACTTTAAGTTTAATTGAAGAGTTATGCTTGACTTAGCTGTAAGGAACAGTTTAAAACACTGACTGCAAGGTGATACATACGCGGTTGGATGCTGTTCTCTGTATGTTTACCAGAACATGTTTTACCTCCACAGGAAAATGTTTCTCTGGCCGACATTCTTTCTTTGCGGGACAGCTGCCTCAGTGAGGAGGAGGTATGGGCCGTGTGTGCAGAGTGTGTTTTGGCCCTGCAGAGCATCAGACCCTCCCACCTCTTTTACACCCTATGTATAACACCAGACACTCTGGCCTTCAACGCTCATGGGAATGTTTGCTTCATGGAGCAGCTAAGCGGTGAGTCAACAGAACACAGACACTTTCTTTGTCAGATTTATGATACATTTTGCATGCAATGCTCTTTGCACTTTCTCGAAAGATACTTTCCTTGGAAAATTTAAGTTTGGAGGATAAATCCTACTCATATGCTAGATATAGCTTCCAGTTGTAGTACAGCCAATATGTGGGCTGCAAAATCCTACGTGCCTGTTAGTGCATAACACTTATACAAGAAGTAAGCTTTATTCCAATATTACATAACGGACTTGATCAGAAATGCAGCAATAGAGACTCTAAATGTAGGTTTGTCCAGGTTAAAATCTAGTTTTTGATTGAAGAAATGTATCAAAATCAGTAAGCCAATTTCACCACATATGCTTTCTTTAAATGAACTTACAGATGTATAAAATTTACCATGTTGAAAAAAATGTTTTATATCACCTTCTGTATTATTTCACATTTTTCAGTTTATTTTATTTTTTCTCTCACATCACTTACATCAGCACATGTCAACTGTTATACTCTGCTGCAACAACTTGTTCCAGGCCCTGCTTTGAGACATCAGAAATTGATAAGCATTGATTCCATGAAAGTAGGTTGCCATGGAAATTGTTGTTGTGGCAACTGCTTGAATAAAGCCTATTGGGAGTCATGCTGCGTTGCTTAGTCATCTATTCATGCTAACACACTGTATAGCAAAGATGGTACCTGTTAAAGTATTACATCTCAGATTTTGGATGCAATACATGCACACAGCTTGAATATTTGGTGCACTAAATAATTTAGTGTTGACCCATTAGGACATTAGATTTTTCTGTTGGATGCCAAAGAGGAAAAAGCCTAAGTGTCCTTTTTTGGCTAAACCCCATTTGTCAGTAGTCATAATAATACAATTTCTGCTACACTGTTTCTCTGTTAGTTCTTTCAGTTTAAATCTCACAAAGCAAAAGTTGTCCTTTTCAAAGTCGTTCTAGCTTGTAGCTCATGTTGAGGAATATAAATACCTCGGTGTTCATCTAGACAACAGACTGGACTGGAGACTCAACAGTGAAGCGTCTACAAGAAGGGACAGAGCAGACTGGACTTCTGGAGGAAGCTAAGATCCTTCAAGGTTTGCAGCAAGATGTTGCATGTCCTCTATAAGTCTGTTGCTGAGAGCGTCATCTCCTCTGCCATCATCTGTTGGGGCAGCAGCATCAGAGCCAGGGACCTAAAAAGGCTCAACAACCTGATAAAGAAGGCTGGTTCTGTTCTGGAGACGACTGTGGAACCTCTGCAGATGATGATGCAAAGATTAATTTTACTAAAATCAAGAAAATTATGGACAACCCTGACCATCCTCTTCATGTGAGTGTTATTGGAAAACAGTATCTTCAGTCAGAGGCTTCTTCAGTTTGGTTGTAAATGGACCGCTACAGGAGATCTTTCCTGCCCACAGCCATCACCAGCTATAATAACTCCTTGACTAAATGAGTTACATCAACATTTAATTTCCATTTGGGATAAATAAAGTATTTTTGAATTTGAATTGAATTGAATGTTAGTTATATATTTTTTTTTACATTAGAGATGGATAAAAGAGTAAAAGAAAAAGGTAGCAGACAAATGCAGCTGAAGGTCACTTAAGAGTGAAAACGCCAAGTTTGTTTAAGTTTGGAACACCAAACTTGCACATGATTGCACAACACAATTGCTACCCAAGATAAAACTAGTGTCAGCAGTTTACAGGTTATTCAATTCATTAAGGGAAGATTCATATGGTAATGTAACCAGTGACAAGGAGGAAGTCAAGAGAAAAGCTGTCTAAGAGTGGGCGCTTGAACCCTCAAAAAGCAACCACCTTACGCATGGAAATAAAAGCTTCCTGTGGGAAGTCAAGTTTGCCTGTATTTCCCATCAGTGGCATCTGAACCCTAGTGACAATAACTGTCATGCAAAACACAAAAATTTTAGTAGGTTTCATGTAGATTCTGTTACATTTCTGCTCCAGTTCTGACCAGCATCTTTACTTTCATGTGTAAGGGGGTCAGCACTCCCATTTCTTTCAAAAGCGATGTCACCAAAATAGCCTACATTCCATGCAATGATTGTGCAAGTCTCACTTTTCTTAAGATGACTGTATATGTTTTACTCGTAGATGTTCATCTACGCTATAGTAACGTTGTTCTGATGACTCCATCTGTCACACCACTCAAACTCTAAAAGTCCATCTACGATATTAATTTCCCCACAACATGTTGTTTGACTCAAATAAATCACTTTACATACGATGTGGATGAAAGGGAAGTCAAAATACTCAGACGATTTTGCAGTTTGCTGTTACCCTGCTGTAAGAGGGTCCTGTTTGAATCCCAGCCTATGGTCTTTTTGCATAAAGTCTACATGTTCTCCCTATGCATGCATAGGTTTATTCTGGGTGCTCTGGCTTCCTCCCAAAGTACAACAACATGACTGTAAGGTAAATTGGTCTCTCTAAATTGCCCTTTAGTGTGTGTATGCATGGTTGTTTGTCATGTGTGTCTCTATGTTACCCCGTGATGGACTAGTGACCTGTCCAGGGTGTACCTCACTTCTTGCCCAATGACCAATTGAGAATGGCACCAGTCCCCCTACGACCCTGCATGGATAAGCAGGAAGGATGATTTTGCAATCAAATGTTATCTCCTTCATTTGGACTATTTGGCTCAGACACTGAGGAAGAAAATATTAGATGCCCTCTGCAATCACCAATTGCTAATTGATTTTATTGATTTAACATGATCTGCAGACATCAAAAGCGTTTTCTACTGACAGAAGTCATATTAAAAGTAACTAAAAGACTCAGGAAAACAAAGTGGTTTCTAATGTGATAAACTTTATGCTCATAAACAACACCAAACAGTTGCCTCAGTGGTTGTGCCATTGTCTCCCTACTTGATTGATCTGTCATAGCCGTATCTGTAACTGTTAGGTATCCTTTTCTGTCTGCTTTGGGTTGCTTGGTTTTTTTTGTTTTTGTTTTTGTTTTTTTTTTTTACTAAAGCCCAAGATTCCAGTCATAATTGATGGGCAATAAGTCTTTTCAACAGAGAGACTGTTTATGGCAGGTGAGAGGAAATCATCTCTCTTCATCTATTTACTTTCACAAAGATCAACCTTATTTTCTACATTTTTGATTTTTGTAGCAAAGTGCTGGCTACATCCCTTTTCAGTTTCGCCAGCAAGCAATCACAGATCAGTGCAACATATTGCCTTTGAAGGAATCCTTTTTTGTCAAGAAAACAATCTGCTCTGTGATTACCATGAGGAGTGTACAGACTGTGCTGTTAGATATGCTTACATTTGGACATTTATTTTCAATTTTACAGGAGGGACTCAAAAATTTTTGCTTGGTTTTAGAAAATTGCTCTTTAAAGTTACTAATATTCTCAGAGAACCAAAGCAACTCTGACCTTGCAGGCTCCAGATTTCCATTAGCTCACCAGTGGCTGCAACGACTTATCAGTACGATTCATTTCAGCTGATTAATTACTGCAGTAACACCAAGGAGGTGGCGGGATGAGTATGTGGGTGCTGCGGCGATGTTCACATCACACAAATTGAGTCAGAGCAACAAAATGTCCTCTGATAGTCATCATGGAGGGATGATAACAGATAACTGTTAACTTTCCCCATAAGACTTGACATTGCAAGCTGTTCCATTTTGGATGAAACTCCTACTGGCCGTGCTCTGTGGGAGATCTGATTGGAAGAGTGTATTGAATCTGTTAGATTGCTCAGCTCATCCTACCTGTTGTGCTAAAATGCCAGAGGCAAACATGACTCACACACCATCATCCTGATATAAACTGCTTCACACATAATGACTATTTTTATTTCTCCTCTTTGATGACTATTTCAATGTGTTACAATTTTTCCTACCTACAATGGTTTTACATCTCTTCCCCTACTTCTTACGCAGTGATATTCTTTGAAGTGCCAACTACCAAGAGAGGAAGTGAAAAGCAAAGAAGAGAGAATGAATGAGAAAGAGAGGAGGATGGTAAAGACTTGAAAGGAAGGGAAGAAACATGAGATTACTGGAAATGTGCAAGCCAGGATGATCTTAAGTGGTAGCAAATGAAAGGAGAAGACCAAAGGAGGAAACTGTAAAGAGAGAAGAAAGGGGAGAAAAACTGGAGGAAAGAAGGATGAAATGTTTCTATGAAAGGGGTTAAATAAGATAAAAATAAAGAGTTAAAGAAGAGATTTCTGGAGAATAAAACACTAAAGTAAAACAAAAGATTTAAAAGAATTTCTGCTCTTTGTAGACAAGAGCTGAACACAAACTGTGGACCATTATGACCCACTTTACTCCCCTCCTTTTTTCCACACCACTCATGTCCTTTTCCAGTTGAAATGAGGCACAGACTGCTTATCAAAATGGTGCTATGTACCTGTATGTTGTTATTGTAGGACGTCTGAGCACTGACCCATTTCAGGAAGAGGAGGATCACTAGGAGGATGCATCCCATTCCTATTCGCCCCCTTTCATATTCTGATTCTGGAGATTACCTTGAGATTATCCATCACACATGAATGATGCAAATTAAAGGAAGCTGCTCCCTTTTCTTATTAGACTACAATGGTTAAAAAAAACATCTTGTGTAAATCTAAGAGTTCTGTTTTGTTACCATCAGTAGTTGTGAGTAGGATGCAGGACAGAACTGACTTTATTATAACTTGCTATGCATTCAAAAATGCCAATTCTCCCCTTAATGTAATATTACTGTGCAGTAGAGTACAGACATGCTTGACAGTGAAGTTTTTGGATGTTTTTGACCTGCAGATGATCCAGATTGCTCCTTTGTCCCTCCGGAGTTTGACAACACAGGCAGCACATTCGAGGTAAGGGAGATGTGCTGTCTCAGCAGCACACATTCATTCACATACACGAGTACGCCTCACAGTCAGGGGCATGTTTGTAACATTTGTAAAGAAAAGGAAATAGTTTCTTTATATATTTTTCCAAACTAAAGCAATTGACCATTCAACTTCAGGTTTAGTTGCATTTCAACTGAGCTTACCTTAACCTAGTTTTCCAGTAGCCTAATTGCCTGGAATGTTTTATATTATCCAGGCCATTTCTTATGTGTCATTCCACTGTGGGATTCAATAGCGCTTCAGTGCTTTTTTATGTAATCACCTCCTTTGATGCTGAGATGGTCATCGCTCTTTTGTGAGGGATGAGCTCCCTGTAGCTCAGAGAATAGACTTTAAAATACTTCTGTTAGTTTATAAATCACTGAATAGCTTAGCACCAAAATACATTAAAGACCTGTTACCATTGTATCAACCTTCCAGACCACTCAGGTCTTCTGGTTCTGGTCTACTCTGCATCCCCAGAACCAGAACCAAACATGGAGAAGCAGCTTTTAGTTTTTATGCTCCACTAATCTGGAACAAACTTTCAGAAAACTGCCGAAACACTGAGGTCCTTTAAATCAAGGCTAAAACCCCACCTGTTTAGAGCTGCCTTTGATCAATACTAAGTAAAACATTGAACTATATTTGCCTGATGATCCTAATGCATTGATATTTGCACGATAATTTTGATCATTTTCATGTGTATTTGCTTGATGATTTGCTGTATACTAGATTGGTGTTTTTATGATGTGAAGCCCTTTGAACTGGCTTGCTGCTGAAATGTGCTATACAAATGACTTGACATTACTTCTGTGGGAACACAATACTACTACAATCCTCCATAGTTTGTTAATCTGTTAAATTCAAGTTATACAGAAGGAATACTTATCATTGTTTGCAAACACAATTCTCAAACTTGGTTGTTCATTCAGCTTCTGTTATCAGAAGTCTGAATCTAATTGTTACTCTTTGAAAGCTAGGACAAGTTATTCCAATCATTTTGGAAGTCGAACTATAGTGGATTATGAATTAATTTTGCCAGATCAGGTATTTCAATAATTAAAGCCTGCACTATGTGCATTCACAGTTATGTGGCTTATTTCTTTCAAACTTATGTTCAGTTAATGATCGACATTCCACTGGGGTTGTCATTGTTTTAGTTAGTATTTTGGAACATAAACGCTGTCAGACTTTCTGATATTACCATTTCTCATCCTTAAAAATAACTCCTACAGTCAAAACATTCCTTTGTTCCACACAATCTGCAACTCTTCAGGTTTCAAAAGAAAAAAGAACTGAATTTGTGTTAGTATATACCCTCCCAAGGTCAAAACTTTGTGAAGCTGTTTTTGCATCAATTGCAGCTGGAGGTTCTGCCTTTAAGTTTGGCTCACGTAACTTCTGGGATTTTACCTCTTTGCTCAAGGAAAAACTGCTCCTGTTCCTTCAAGTTGTTGGTTTCCCTTAAGCGAGTGTTTGAAATCTTTATAACCTGGACTTTTTGAGTTTATGAGTATTTAACTTTTTGCATGGTAGTAAAAGCAAAAAATACAAGCCAAAAATGAAAATCAGTGCAACTATTGAAGGAGTTAATGAAATGCTGGGCCCTCCCTCAGTCATCAAACTGCCTGTTCTTGTTGCTTCACGGGCCTCATATCAAGATGTCTGGTGCTAAATTTAAAGGCGCTGAGATTTGAAATGCTCTTGGTTCTGATGAACTGATGTCATTACCTCTATCTTTAATAGTATAGCTTTCCTGTCATATTTTGTATTATTTTAATTTTTCCCAGGCATTACAGAAAATTGGGTTCATAAGAATGAGATGAGACGAAGCAAGACTCTAGTAATATTTTGGAGAAAACTAAGGATTGCCCTTTGATTTCTTTTACAAATACAGTTAAGTTTTGCAAATAACAAGCTGTTTTAGAGAATTTGTTATCAATGTAGAATATTCTTGTGAATGTTAGTGGCAATAGAAGTACTGGAACTGCCCCCTTTTTCTGATTTTCCTAAATAGAATGAGCTCTTGGGGGTACAGCCAATGAACACTAAGAAAAATTAATGGTGCTCCTGGATTGGCTGCTTCGCAAACGCCAGCCAATAGAATGTGATGTAGCATTGCGCCTAGATATTTCACCTTCTCAAGCTGCTTTTTCTTTCAAATATTTTAGATATAATCCCCAAAAATTATTATTATTTATTAATTATTTACCACTTTGGGTCTCTCTAAATTCTCCTTAGGTGTGAGTGTGTGCATGCCTGGTTGTTTGTCTTGTCTGTCTCTGTGTTGCCCTGCGACGGACTGGCGACCTGTCCAGGGCGTACCCCGCCTCTCACTCGATGACTGCTGGAGATAGGCACTGGCCCCCTCCGTGACCCTGCGTGGATAAGCATGTTGGATAATGGATGGATGGATGGATTTACCACTTTGTGAATAATTTATAGTAAGATTCCGCAGAAAAAAGAGGTGAATCTGCGAACACTGAACTGAGAATAAGCTGGGTCCTTTCTCACTTTAAAAAAGAGTCTCAAACATAGATATAACAGGCTGCCAAGCTTGAAGGACTTACTTTCATATCAGGGGTTCATGATAATAGCTTTTATCTACTTCACCAGACAAAGTCATGCTGAGAGTCATGCTGAGTCATGCTTCACAGAATAAACTTCACTAAGATGATAAATGTCCCTTTGCTTTGATGTTGAGAGCTCTCATGCTGTTTTAGACATTGTCTGTTTGTAAAAATGTCATGACCAGTGTTTTCACAACCAACTAACATTAACATTATCATCCAGGATAAATGGGAGGTGGTTGTCTTAAATCTACTGTTGGTGTTTTAACCATAGGCATGTCCTCTTTTACTAAAAGGAATGATACATGATGTATGTGACCCAAACCTGTAGGAGGATTCTGCAATATTTAAATGTTTGTGCTTCTCTGCTTCTGGCTGCAGGGCCATATTTTCTCTCTGGGCTCCACACTTTCTGCTGCACTGAAATTTGTCATTGAGCCAGAGCTTGAGGCTGAACTGGGAGAAGAACTTCAGAGTCTGCTGCAGCTTATGCAAGAGGAGAAGCCTGAGGACAGACCTGAACTGGAGGTACAAAAACATTGACAGAGACAAGTTGAAAAAACAGATACCTCACTCCAGCTACTATGTCCAAATTATGTATATGAAAATGAAAAGTCATCACATGTGGTCATTATTAATTTCAATGAAAACTGCATTTTTGATTGATGAGTTTCTATTGATCCAAGATGAAAACTTACCTTAAAGTCAGTTGCACATCTTACTGAATCCCTCGGATCTTTAAGGCAATGAGGGCATTTTTCATTACTGTGACTAGGGCCACATCTACTTTGTTCTTTTATTGCCTGGACTTCAAAATGTAGTAATTCTGTGCTTCTTAGCAGCACCAAGTGGAAATATGATGTAAGTGCAAATCAGATTGGGGCTGTAGCCTATGAGACGGAAATTCTAACAATCTTGTTCTGTTTCAGCAAATCACTAATGTACAGTTTAGCAATTTAATTCTTTTCTTTTTTTTTTTTTTTTTGCCATAAGCTGAATTGAATCTGTATTGACTCTAAGTTGGTAAGCGGTCCAGTTGACATGAACAGAAGTATGTTTTATAAAATTTAAAATATAGATCCCTTACAACATAGAACTATCAATTTTATTTCAAAAAAAACACAGAGGAAATTTGGTTTTCTGAGTGTTGCAAGCCTTCTAATATAATTCTCCCATAGGACATTCTGCTGCTGGCTGAAGAGCAGCTGTCTCACACCTCTTCTGCAGCTGTGTGCCGGAAATTGTCTTCAATTGGACGAAGAGTGCTCTCCATTGAATCAGTTTCAAACATTCAAGGTTATTATATTTATTATGCCGGGGTTAGTGGAAAACTTTTGGTGCCCATAGTGATTTTCTTGCCTCTGATTGGTGTCTTTTTGCATCCACAGATGAACAGGAAGAATCCTGGGAGGCAAGATGGCAGCATTCCAAAGCCAAATGTCTATTGAAAAGACTAAACTCAGAGGATAAGACCAAAGACCTTTCTGACACCTTTGTGGCAAATAGTGTGTCCAGACAGCAGGTAGAAATTTCTGGTATAGTTAGAATGATTTTAAAGGAAACATTGTCCTGGCTTGACTGCACAGCCTCATTCATCTGGCCATTAAGTTTAGGATGCTGTGAATCCATATGTTCACTTAGAAAGCATAGTTGAACAACTTCACATCACGTCAAAAAATGCTTTAGTAATCCCAAAAAGAAATTAAATGTTGTAGTAACTCAAACTGTAGAAGTTTCTTTAGAAAGTCAGTATAGATGTTGATATGGGCAGGAAGGATCTCCTGTTGCAGCCTGTATTATAGCACTGCTGAACAAGCTTCTGACGTTTGTTGTATTACAGTCTTGTGAAGAGGATGCTCAGATCCTAGTTTACGTTCATTTTATGAAGCATCCTTCTTTTTAAATATGTATCTAGATGCTCCAGAGCAGTCCTGGGAACAGATCCAACCTTTTTCATCAACTTGCTCTGCTGGTTACTTGTTCTGATTCTTCTACCTTCACAGATGACATCAGAATATCTTGTATCTCCTCAACCGACTTACAAAAGATATGCAGTATCTTGCCAGTGACGTGCAGTCAGGGGAGGCAGGTGAGGCAGTGCCTCACCTATAATCCTGACAAATAAAAATAGGTACATAAGAAGTAAAATAGATGCTAACATTGATGAGAGAAAAATCTATTTTGCCTCATGAATTTTCTATAAATTCGTTTTTTAATTGGGATGATCAATAATTTTATGGCCAAAATCACTGAATTTACGCATTGCCTGTTGAAATACATGAATGAAGTCTGGGATGAGGCAGCGCAGTGCTGTGCCTTGCCTCTGGTGGCGCTGTGTCACACAGTGAATGAAGCAGGCAGTTGGTACATGCCCAATATTGCTGTCTCTCTTTATATTGCCAATATACTTGTTTAATTACACATGTTCTACATATTTTGACGTTGCACAGTGTGTCTAATACATTTAATGAATGTGGGTGACATATTTAGTCTTTGTGATTGGCCATAAATGTGCAGTGAAAATGCACAGGGTGAGGCAGAGAGTGCCATGCCTTACTGATAGAGGGCAGTGCTGAGCCCTATAGGCACAACAGGCCACAGGTGTTCTTCTTCTATGCATTGAAAAGACTGAAGACAACCAAAAATGGCAAAAAAAAAAAAAAAAAAAAAAAATCCCATCCCCATTAAAGCTGCAAGATTTTTAAAAATGAAAACAAAAGAAGAGACAAGGGTGTTTTTTACACAATGAGAAAGATTTGTGGAGAATGATAAAAAAAATAAACTTCATAAAAAAATAAAGGTAAGATCATACACGATTTTCAATTTTAATCAGAAAAGAAAGAGGTCAGCGAAAGACAACATTCAAATAAAAAATAAAAAAAAAAAAATCTAATTTAACCTTGTATAAAATATTCTTTTATTTTTCTTGCTATAATTGTTAATTTGTATGGAACTGATTAAAGCATAATTAAAAGCTTTAATCAGTTAAGGTCGAAACTGAAATATAAGCTTCTAAATTGAATTTTGGATTTGTACATCCGATTCTGGGGAAGTTGGTGGCTCACTGGTCATGAAGCTCACCGCATGTCACTGAATCTTGCTGCAAAGACTGAAAGACCTAAGCTTCTCCAAGAATTATATTCATTTTCATAAATAGCTTCACTGTTGCATATACAGTTCAGTCTGTTGTCTAGGTGAATACTGAGGTATTCATAGTCCTCCACCACCTCCCAGTCTTCTTCAGTAATGGAGTGTTTGAAAAACTCCTGTTTCTCCTGAAATCTACAACTACATCCTTTGTTTTGTTCACTTTGAAGATGAGACGATAGTTCCCACACCATCCCACACAGCAGTCCACCAACTCTCTGTACTCAGCTTCTTGCCCGTCTCAACCCCACAACTGAAGAGTAATTTGAGTATTTCTGCATATAAGAGGATTCCGACTTTTACTGAAAGTCTTAGGTTTACATGTATAAAGGAACGGTGGGAATGCAGTCCACTGTGCCTGTACTGTCCCGTGGCTCACCAGTCAACACAACCATTCAGTCTCACAATCTGTGTAATATTTGTTACATCGTCATCGATTCAGGAGAGTGTTGAGGCTTCCACCTTTGTCCTATGGAGTTTCTGATTTCAGGCTGAACTGTGTAAAATGTACTGGAGAACACAGTGCTTCCTACTTTGTCCAAATGACACTGGACTTGTTGAAGCAGGTGTATGATAGCATTTCAAGCTCTATGGCAACAGGCAAATGACATGGGTCCTGAAAGGTGCCTTTCCAAGGTGAGCCAACAGAAATCCCTCCAAGACCTTCATGATGTGTAATTTCAGAGCAACAGGTTAATAGTCATTAAGGATTGATAGGTGAGCTTTCTTAGACACTGGAACCATACAGGATGTCTTAAGTAGAACTGGAACCTTATCCTGGGTCTGGCTAAGATTGAAGAGGTGCTGCAGAAACCCAAACAGCTGAGTTGTATGGGCCTTCAATATTCTGGGGCTGACACCATATGGTCCTGCAGTTTTGTTCTGGTTCAGTCTTTCCAACTACCTCTTCAACTGACTTACAGAGACAGACTGGTGGAAGTGAAAGACAAAAGCTGCACCAGTATCCCCTGAACTGGTTGAAGACAAAGCCAGATAAGCAGCAGGATCCATGAGCAAGGTGGAAGATAAACATTTGAGGTAGGACAGGAAAGCTGCCTGTTAAGAGAAGATAAGAATTTTGATTGGCTTTGGTACAGAGAGGAGGATGCTAAACTTGTTTCTGAACATTACTTACTGAAGAATGGGTTTAGCTTAGCTTGTCATGGTTTACAGCTCTATGCAATTTTATGCAGCTCATAAACTACAAAACAATGTTCTGCTCGGCTCCAAATGATGGTGTGAAAAGTCAGTGACTCAAAGTAATCTGCTGGGTTTCCTTAGACAGAAAACTTTTTAAACTAATTTGAATAATAAACTGGGTTTAATGCACAGTTTGATAACTAGGATTAATTGGAATGCATGTGTGATTGAATTGAAATAATTTTTTTAGCAAAGTGCCTTGAGATGACATTTGCTGTGAAATGGTGCTATATAAATAAACTGAATTGAATTGGTGTACAGAAGATTACATGAGTGAATATTCCATGGACACTGTGTATTTCTATAAAGGCACCAATAAGGGAGAAATCTTTTTTCACATGTTCATGTGATTTTTGGATGCCTGTGACATTTTTTGTAAAGATATAGCAGACCAATAACACTAAATGGCAGAGTACAAATTGGTAGCACTTTCAACAGATTATTCTGCATCTGCCCTGATTCTTGAGTTTAAACAGCAGTATACTCTATACAAAGTAAGTTTTTGCCTCAAGAGTACCTTTCTGCACAACTAATACTGTAGCATAGATACATTTCTCTACAGCTAAACCAGTCTGAAACAGATTTATTTAAACATTCCAAAAAATCATTAGCATAAGCACTGCAACTAGTCATGTGCAAGTTAGAGATTTCCCCTTTATTGTGAACCTAATACAATGTCATTGCTGTTAGTTTACTCATAAAACTAGCTTCTCTAATGGATCTATGTGAAAATGCTAACCTATTTTCTTAGAGGAAATCACCTCTTAGTAGTGTTGCTTGGAAGCTATACTATTTATTTCAACTGTTCAGAACAGCTGAAATAAATGATACTGCTCTCCTTCTGCAGGTATGTGGGGCCTGGGATTCCTCTCTGTGGGACGAGGATATGGAAAGTGGTGAAGCAGACGGCACGAATCTGACAGATGAGATGGACTGTCGATCTTACAACAGCTCCCCAGTGAAGAGGAGATCCCAGCAGAAGTTCAGGGGTGCAAGGGGAGCCCTTAATCGCTCCTGCTCGGTGCCAGATTCCAACAACCCCCCCTGTGTCTCTACTCCACCTCATGGAGATATCAGTATTCCTGTTTCTGACCTCACAGAAATAGGAGCTGATGAACATCTAGGCTCAAAGTCTGTGTGGAGTAACAGACTTCAGAGACTAAACCGGGGGAAGTCCTGTGAATCCTACCCTCACTTTAGAACTCAGGATCAGGAGAAGGCATCACAAGGAATTGATAATGTAGACTCTTGCATAGAAGAAATAAATATTCAAGACTGTGTCAAAACTGTGTCAAAGGGCAGTATCCAGGACTTGGTATCCTCCTGTGCTTCCTGCCGAGAACTGGAGATGACACAAAACTCTTTGGAGGATGAGAGCACCACAAAACCCTACATTTCCCTTTCTTATAACTACATGACAAAAAGCATGCTGTGCCTGAACGAAGAATCTCAGGATGAGGTTAGCTACTTTTATAATAAGTTTTCACTTTTCTGAAGCTGGTGTTGCACTGCTGAATCTCTTTATCATATATTTTTAAACACTTATTGAGATATAAAAAAGGCTGTTTGAACAATTGTACAAGGATGAAAATATAATAAAAATGAACCTCATCATTACAATGTATACAAATTAGGTGCTTGGAAAAGTATTCATGCCCCTTGAGTATTTTCACATTTTTTCATATTAAAACCACAAACTTCAGTGTATTTTGTTGGGATTTTTTTGGGATAGACACAACTACACAAAGTAGTGCATATTGCAAAGTAAAAAGAAAACTCGTTCATAAAAAGGCTTTTTGTTTTACAATTAGATCTTTTAGGCTTTTGGGATATGTCTCTATCAGCTTTGAACATAGTAACTAATTTTTGCCCATTCTTCATTGGATGTTTAGATTGGATAGACTTTTTCAGGTCTTGCTGCAGATTCTCATTTTAACCACTAGGGACTTCTAAGCACTGGGGACCTCTAAGGAATCCCTACCATGGTCTTCTCTATGTAGGTGTAGATTGGATGGAATAGGTGCCATTTGAGGAACTGGCCCCCAGAGGGGATATGTGCTTATGACTTGGTGCCAATCCCTTCCGCTCTAACACAAGCAACACCTGACAACTTTAGGGTTTTAGAGTGTGGGATGGTGGAACTTACAAGCTAGGGGGTAGCAGTCTACAGTGCTCCTGCACCTTAATTTTAATACATTAGAGATACACATTGCTTTGACCCCATGGGAGTCTCCTACACTCTAATAGCAGCACCAGTTTTAATTTTAGATATACAAACCTGCAGAGCTGTGGTGGGGATTCCTTCATCTTGTCCTACCTGGGGATATCTCACCAGGTGGCATGGCACTGTGCCCTTCCTTCTATTGGTCTTTCTGAGGGCTTTTCGACAGTTTGGGGGGGTGGGAGTTCCTCTCCTCGGGCAACCTTGCTGCTGCGGGCATGTGTAGGCAGTTGAATGCTGGGGTGACCAGTCACTGGGCTTGGCCTCTGCAGTTCTGGGTTGTGGGATTTGAGCTACCTCTGTGTCAGGGGTATAGCTATTCTATGTGGGTGCCTGGTGTTTGTCTGCCCAGGACTGCTGCAGACTTTAGAGACTCAGAGTATCTGTTGTGCAAGGTTTCTATATTTCTTACCAATCTACCAACTTTGCATCTCCTCTAACAAATTTGCACACACCTCCACATGCACAAACTCACACAAATACATCCACCCACCCATGCACATAATAATAGTCATACACACGATTGTCATACAAATACAAGTTCTTATTTCATTGATGTGGCTGGTCTATCTTTGTAAAAAATCTGTAAAATACATTGAAGTTTGTGGTTATGAATTGACAAGGGGTCAAACTGGTCTCTCAAATTGCCATGATAGTAGTGCCACCCAGTAGAGATAATGTAATGTGGGATTTAAAAGAAAGGTGATGACAGATGGAAGATCTGATAGTTCAGGCTAAGGCCATTTCAGAATTAGAAAAAATGTTTTCCAGTTTGACAAGTCCTGTCTGTTTCTGAGATTTCAACTGCAAGTCAGTTTTTATCAGCAAATTAGGGTTTCACAGTAGGCGCTTTGGAGATGGATCACTTAGAAATGCTGTGGT
Source organism: Anableps anableps (assembly GCA_014839685.1). Taxonomy (NCBI): domain Eukaryota; kingdom Metazoa; phylum Chordata; class Actinopteri; order Cyprinodontiformes; family Anablepidae; genus Anableps; species Anableps anableps. The sequence goes on along the minus strand of CM026076.1, from coordinate 5,398,367 downwards.
CTTGCAGCTGTTTGTTACTGTATAACCATAACATAAGCTCTATTTTAAGGTGTATTTGGACCTAATGTAACACAATTTGAAGTTTCAGACTGAGTTGGAAGTAGATCCAATGCAGGCAATGCCCCAGAGGAACATGTTAGTCAAATCCTCTCTCAAAATCAAATTGAAATGTAGCTGAGGGATCTAAATGGAAAGTTTTTATCAAGCTTTCTTCACCTAAAGAAACCTTGTTTATGTCTATGATCAAAGCTTTTTGAACAATCACAAGACTACAAAGCAAAACATACAATACTCTTAGTTTTTTCAAACAACTATCTAAATATTGTTATCAGCATTGTTGAAAAAAGGAAGTAATAAAAATATACGATCTTTTCTTTTGTCGTTGCTTATATAGACTTTAACTTGTGTTTGAACCTTCTTTTAACATCACCTACTAAATATATTTGAATTAAGACATATATATCAGATTAATTTTTTTTTCTGCCGCCTTTGCATTCTAAACCTCTTACATGACACAAATGCAAAGTTAATTAGGCTTACCAAGGGAACAAGTTGAACTCTTACTAAGTCATAGATTTTTGTTTGTTTTTGTTTTCTGTCCAGTGGATTTCTCTTAGGGAGCTGCTGACTCATTGTGGACGGAGGCTTACTGTTAATGAGCTGTGGGCTTTGTGTTACACCTGCCTGTCTTCACTGCAAACTTACACTGACTTTCCAGGTGATTATTTTCCTGTCTCTTTCTCAATGTTTGTGTTAAAATTTCCATTCCTGTTTTTTGGGGTTCCAGATCCATTCTGATATATGAATCAGATAATTTCACTTTCAGATCACTCTAGTTTAACATTTTGCACAGTTTTAGTCATGATGTCGTATAAGCTAATATGCATAAACCTCATGAGCACTGTAAGCTCATGGGGGCAGCTAAGCTACAAGGGCAGTGCCTCCCAAGATGCCTGCAGCCTCAGACACCTGTCTACCTTGGACGGGCTGTACTGAAAATGTAATTTCCTCCCTGGGGGACTAATAAAGGTATTAAAAAAATTTAAAAAATGAAAATAAAAGCTATACTGCTGATTTGGACACCTACCTTTGACTGTATTTATAGTTACAAGATTAATGATTACATATTGAGCTTTATTTTGACCATTTCATGTCTATGTTAAGAATGTCTACTAAGACTAGATTTTAAACTTCCTTCAGCATGGAAATTTCCTCTTAGGTACAGTTGGAGGTGTCATCATGGTTGTAATCTGGTGGTGCTCAGCCTCCTGTACGACACTTCATCAGTTGTGCACCAAAGGGTCACTGGGTGTTTCGGCCTTTTATCACCATACACCCTCGGCCGAGCCGAGGCTTTCCCACCGCAGGCTGATCAGACCTGGGTGTGTTTCACACTGGAGGTTCCATGAGCAACCCAGACTGTTTTCTTCTGCTTCAGCCACAGCCAGTGACTTCTTAAGGTCACAGCTGCAATCTCTGCCTTGGATAAGACTAGTATTGCAACCCACAAAAACAAACAAAAATTAAACAAAACAAAAATATGTTTGATCATCACTGGGGCAGCCCAGGAGGATTCTACTAAATCTAAACTACTGACTATAGAAAGGGAGGGGAAAAAGTATTGGAATGTAATGTTTTGTTTATAATAAGCTACCTCTGTCAACTCTGTGGCAAAAAATTAGCAGAGGCTACTCTTTCTTTGCCTCTGGATAGATGCTGACAAGTCAGGCATCACATGCTGAGCCCTGTTTACTGCTGAGAGAGAGACAACACTGGGTATCTGAGATCAGAACCTGACCAGAAGCCAATGGAAGAAGGGTGCTTGGTTTGATGAATCAGGTTTTCTACTACATCACATAGATAACCGGGTGGCCTATACGCTGGTTACCTTGGGAACACATGGCACCAGGATGGAATGTGGGGGGTAGGCAAGCTTGTGGAGATGTTTTGATCCTTTGGGATATGTTTTACTGGGAGACCTTGGGACCTCCTATGCATGTGGATGTTACCAGCTACTCAAGCATTGTTACAGAACATGTGCACCCTTTCATACAAACAGTATTACCTGTTGACTGTGGCCTCATTCAGCAAGATATTGTGCCCTGCCACAAAGCAAAAATAATTAAGAAATGGTTTAAAGAGAACAAGTTTGAAGTGTTGAATTGGCCTCCAAATACCCCAGATCTGAATTAAATCAAGCATCTGTGGGACGTACTTAACAACCAAGTCCAATACATAGAGGTCCCACCTGCCAGCATCTTTATACCAGATTCTGCAGCACACCTTCAGTGAAGTCCATGCCTGAACAGGTCTGAGCTGTTTTGACAACAAAAGGGGTATCAGATGGGGTCATAATGTTATGCTTTATCTGTGTATATGGATTTTTTTTTAATGTAGAAATTATGATATCCTGGAATGAATGAATTCCATCTCTAATAGGAATTATAATCAAAAATTCTTTTGCAAAAGGAAAAATGCTGGTTACTTGGTTCTTGTTCATCTTCATCTGTATATCTTAATTTCTCTCTTTGTCATTAGCCTATTTATGCCTGGACACAGTGTATGTGAACTGCAAGGGAGAAGTGATTTTTCTTAAACCTAAAACCATAGGTAGGTGTAATGTTGCCAACTAATCTGTCCTTGATTTTTTCCAATTGTAAATAAGTAAAATAATGTCTGGAATTTGTTCATCTGAATTGCTAACTCCATGTCTCTTTTCCACAGAATCCCATGATGGCTTTTTTCTTGCACCTGAGTATCAGGAACATGGTATTGTAACTGAGAAGGTCTGTTTGTCAGAGCTAGTTTTACCTTCTTGTAAGAATAATTGATTCTTAGCTTCAGTTGAAGTTTTTTTCCTATCTTTGTGTACCATTTGTGTGTTCTCAGGTCTGTGTGTATGGGGTTGCTGCTATCCTCTGGGCGTCAGCCAAGTTCAGCTTATCACCAAATCAAAAGCTGGCGCTGCCTCGTAAAATGAAGAGACTGCTCCTGGAGATGGCTAAGAGAACTCCCATGGAGAGACCAACCATTGTCATGGCTAAAAAGGTATTAGTTGGAACAGCGATCGGCTTGGAACCAAGCAAATGTTCTTTGAGGTTGTCCGCAGGCTGAAGAGCAAAAGAATGTTTTATTTGACACTGCGATGAAGTGTATCAGGAGACTATTCTTCTATTTAACTTATTCTGCTTCTATTTAACTTAAACTTTTGGTCATTGATTGTGTTTGGGTGTGTTTGGGTGTCCAATATCTGTTTAACTACTGCAAGACTTGTTACTTAATTTTAAAATCTTCCTAAGCCACTAATATACATTTTGTTCCAAATATTACTCTGGGAAAGCAACAGTTTGAAGGGAGCCACAACATATTTTAACTCTAAAAAATATGTTTTAGAGTTTTTTTGTTGTTTTTTTCCCTTTTTTTAAAATTAGTATGAACTCTAATTTAAGTACTCTAACTCTAATTTCAGTTAAATAATTTTATACAGATTTTTTTCCTAAACTTTACTTTGAGCCATTAAACATTTCTAGGAAATAAATGTAAATGGAGCAAAATTTTTTAAATTTATGTTTCATTTTATTAGTTGACCAGAGTGTCAAGGAACCCAGATTATTAAAACATGATTTCCTGTTGTCTTGGATATTAAATATGATGTGAAAGAGGTCAATTTCTGGTTGACAATCTTCAAAATAAAACAGATTAAAGAGCATGCATGTCATGTAAGGCAGATGTGTGATAATCCCTGATAAATGAGTATATGACTGAAAGTAAATAGCTGCTCTCCCTAAATTGCTCACATCCACAGTCAGTGCAATAATTTAAAAAAAAAAAAAAGCATCTTATTTTTTGTGGGGTTCAGTTCCAACTTAGTTATGTGGACTCCACTGCTGCATATATTTTTAATCCTATATTGTTTTTTGTGGGTTTTTTTCAGAGCTGCATCTGTAATCTTTCTCGTCAGGGGATTAGCGCTGAAACTGTCTGGGGAAACCTCATCAGCAGAGTTCACCCGGTAAGCTTTTCTGCACATATACATCTGCAATTCTGTAGTTTTTTGTGTTAGTTTCCTGGGATTATTTAAACCCCTGAGTCAGAGCCAGTTAATCCCTGTATCGTGCCTGTCATACTTTATCTTTTTTGTATCATTAAGCGATGGCGTCATTTTTTAATTGTCATGAACAGTCATGTTTTTATTTCAGCCAGCTTCGAAAGGCCACAATGCAGACGATTTGAGTGAAAGTAATAATCAACAGCGCTCAACTGATGAACCCCGACAAAACAGTGGTATGATGGTCCTAATTAAGTATGAATGACCCTCATGCAATATACAGAACTTTGTGTTGAAATGTATCAACCTTAACAGTGTCTTGCAAAACTGCTTCTTCCACTAGATTTTTTTTCACATCTCGTTGCATTACAACAACAAACTTCAAGCTCTTTATTTAGTGGCATGCATTTATATTCAGCCTCCTTTAATCTAATACCCTAAATAAAATCTAATGTAACCAGTGCCTTCAGAAGTCAGCTAGTTTGTAAACTGACAACCACTCTGTATTATTAAATCTAGTTCAAATTCAGCTGTTATGTGAAGGCCTCAGAGGTTTATTAGAGAACTTTAGTGAACAAACAACATCATGAAGACCAAGGAACACAGCAGACAGGTCAGGGAGAAAGTTTAAAGCAGAGTTAGTGTATAAAACAGTATCCCTCACTTTGCACATCTCACAGAGCTCTCTTCTAGCCATCATTTGAGTATGACACAAGTGTAAATGTACAAAGACATTGTCATGTACCTAAACATGCAAACAAGAATCCTATGATTGACTCTGGAAGAGCTAAAGAAATTAAAAGCTCAGGTGGGGAAATCTCTGAACAGGATAATTATTAGTAGAACACTCCAAATAATCTGGCTTTTAAGGAAGATCGTCAAGAAAGCTTTAAGAAGTTTCATTTGCCATAAGTCATGTAGGGGTCACATCAAACATGGGGAAGAAGTTGCTTTGGTCAGATGAGATAAAATATAACTTTTTGACCTACATGCAAAATGATGTGTTGTGGAAAATAATGTTGCATCACCCTGAACACACTTTCCCCAGTGTGAAACACAGTGATGGCAACATAATGTCTGGAGGATCCACAACTTTACCAGGGACATAGAAGCTGGTCAGATTTGTTAGGAAAATGTTTAGAGCTAAATACAGGGCGTTCTTGAAAAAAACAACAACAACAACAAAAAAAAAACAATGACGCTGCAAAAAGACAGCCTCAAAAGGCTGTAGAGCTTTACCTTCCATCAAGGCAATGACCCAAAACATATTGCCATAGTTACAACAGGATAGTTTAGATCAAAAATATGTATCTGGTAGAATGGCTCAGTCAAAGTCCAGACCTAAATCTAATTGGGAATCTGTGGCTCAACTTAATGTTAACTGTTGTTTTCCATCTAGTCTTACTGAGTTTGAGCTTTTTTTGCAAAGAAGAATGGGCATAAAATTTAGCTTCGAGCTATGCAAAGCTGGTAGAGACACACCCCAAAAGACTGGCAGCTGTAATTGCAGCAAAAGGTGGCTCTACAAAGCATTCACTCAGAGAGCTAAATACAAATGTGTGCCACACAATTTTTATTTGTGAAAAAAGATATTTGGGTTCCACTTCACACTTATGTGCTGCTTTGTGTCAGTCCATCACATAAAAGACAAATAAAATACAATTAAGTTGTCTTCAGCTAATAAAATGTAAAATGTTTGAGGGGAATAAAAAGTTTTGCAATGCACTGCATTGCTATAAGTCAATTCTTGTTTGCAATGTGAGCACAGCAAGAAATTTGCTACTTCAAATAATGGCTGTGTAGACATTCCTGTGTGTAGTTCATGGTTCTTTTTGCCTGAGTGTTAGCATTACAAACAAGATCATAATCATTGCCAGGGCAGCAGATCATCCAAAACATTTTAGAAGTGTTATTTGTAAATAAGCAGTGTGCATTGCATGAGACAATATCACTGATATTGTATCTGGGATTGTTGTAACCACGTGTAGGCTTTGTGCCCATGGCCACTGAGAGCCGACTGGCTCCTGTGCCTGGCCCTGTTCCCCACAGCTATCCAGTCAATATGGAACGCCAGCTCCCAGAGGCTTTCACTTCCACTGCCACACACTTCACTCCAATCATCCTGACCAATGAAGGGGAAAAAGAGGAGGAGGAGAGCCAGCATCTGGGAACTGTCACTGTAGGGTAGGACATCAAAAATACGTTATATCAATGTAGTCATGATAATCTACTTAAATTTGGTGCAAATTTAACTTTATAGCAACTTTTGTTTAATAAAACCAAAAAGACAAACTAACAACATCAAAACATGCTTCCACACTTAACTGGATTGTTTCTTTTATAGGACACCAGACAGACTGACAAAGAATAGTGTTCAGGCTGCGGAAAGCTGCCTAGATGTCCCACATTCTAAAGCTAATCTACATTTAGAAGAGCTGACTGACTGTCACACAGTCATGAGCACTTCTTCCAAAACATCCAGCACAATACCCGAGGACTCTCCTTCAGCTCTCTCTGATGTTTCCCCTCTTGAAGTCTCTCTTCCCAGTCTCTCTTCCCCCTTATCCACTAACCTCAACAGTTGCGGCATTTTCAACAATTACCTCTTTTGGCAGGATCCCATGACAGGACATCTTTCTTTGGTGCCTGTCAAGGTCAGGGCTCCTGAGTCTCTACATGGGTTGGATATAAACCCCTCTTTGGTCCCACAGTCTTTGCGAGGCCTGATAACAGGTCAGGAGAGCAATGGGGGCCTTTTTATTGACTCTGTGAGTGTTACCGTGAGGCCTGGGACTCAGGATCTATTTTATTTAAGTGGTAGTTCCACGATTTCTGACATCTCCCTGGATCATGCTTCACATCAAATGTACTGTGGAAAAACAGATACCAAAACACAAGGTGAGAAGGACTCTGCCTCTAGAGATCAACCTGCCCTGCAGGATGTGATTGACCTCCTCAAAGGACACTTTTCAATTAAGGGATATTTTGACAATGGCCATCAAGACATCATGATGGGTATGTACATTTAAAAAGTGCAACACAGTCCTTTTATATGGGAAGACCTCAATGTATCTGTGTTTTATTGCTTCATTAGCAACACATGGTTGAAATTTGTGTTTTCTGGTAAAGTATAAAGCGTAGTAATACAGTATAGATAGATAGATAGATAGATAGATAGATAGATAGATAGATAGATAGATAGATAGATAGATAGATAGATAGATAGATAGATAGATAGATAGATAGATACTTTATTCATTTGGTAAGAGAAATTCAGGAAAGACATAAAAATACCCTCAAAACCTCAAAATACAAATTTTTTATTGGTCTTTCAGCAGGATAGTGATCCAAGGCCTATGGCAAAATCAAGACAGAAATGGTTGAACTTAATCTTATAGAGAACCTGTGGGGTGTGCTGAATATAAGAGAACATTAGAAAGGACACAAGATTCTGGGCAGTTGTGAAGAAAATGTGCAAAGAGGAATGGCCAGAAATCAACTATGATATTGGCAAAAATGCAGTTGTATGAAGTATTAGCAGATGTAACAATGATTGTGGGCACTGATGATTTTTCTTTCCCACTAAATAAATCTGTGCAGATTAAAAACAGATTTTTTTTTTCAAAATTTCTCATCAAGAGAATATGCTACTATTATAAAGTATTAATTCAGTTTACAGTTTCAACCAGTTTCAACCAGCATTAATTCAGAAAATACCTTTGGATAGCTGAAATATGCTCAGATTGTGCATAACATTATAACTAGCATTGGTAAACTTCTTCATCAATTTGAGTCACTGTAGCTCACCTAGCCCGGCCTGAACTCTTCATGTGCATTAGTGAGCCTGTGGATGGCTCACCACAGTTTCTTCCTTGGACCATTTTTGCTAGATACTGACCTCTGCACATCAACTTTGAGTACAACTTAGTCATAGATATATCCCACCCACAAACACCTGTCCAGGGAACATAACATTATGGCTGATTGATGTGTACCTACAGATTTACAAAGAAATGACAGCCCATTGTCTTTATCATCTTTAGGTTCCTTTAAGCTCAATTATCATTTGAACTGAACTTCTCAATGAACTGACATTTTTTTTGAAAATATATTTTTTTTATCTTTTTCCCAGGGGAATACCTTTTCTGTTTGAAGGGGCTCCAGTACCAGCAGTTTGCCAGTGTTGTGAAGGAGAGATTCTGTGATCTACACTGGGAGGATGACTTGCTGGGTGTGTTGCATTGCCTGGTGAACTACAGCTGTTCAACACCGTGAGCAAGTCTTTTCTTTGATTCTCTTAATACGGTTATTTACTTTGTAAATCGGTGCTCATGTGAGCAGGGTCTGTTTGCTTAACTTTTGCTGCTCTCTTCAGCACCGTCATCTCTGTAAAAAGAGAAGGTCACAGTGTCTCTCAATTGCCACCAGCTTCAACTGGCTGATGAGCTTAGATATGAGTCACTAATTCTGATACATAAAAAGTCATTTATCAAAATTCATTTGACCTCCTCCCACATATATTCTGTACCCCCAAAAAAATATATTTGCTAGATTATGTGTCATATGCCAGATCTTCCAAAATTATTCCAACCCTTTCAACATACATTTGTTTCCCTTTTTTTACACCGAAAACTGCATTGTGTACTACTGGGGTTTTATGTGATAGACCAACACAAATTAGCACATTCTTGGAATATGGAGATAAAAATGGACACTGTTCTAAATTTTTCTTGTTAATATAGATCTGTAAAAACTGTCATGAATTTTGTATTCAGGACCTTCTACTCCAGTACCCCTAAATAAAGTCTAGTGCATTAAGAAGATACCTAAGTGATGAATAAAGGTCATCCACATGTAGCTTAATCTGAAGTAGAGCTGAGTATTCAGGAACAAAAATTACTGCTGACCAAAATAAACACAAACGCCCATCTCACATGTCCCAAAAGACATCTTGATGGGCCCTAAAACTTGACTTTGAGCTATTCTGTCGACTGATGAGACAAAAGGGCAATATTTTGGAAAGCGTGTGTCCTGTTACATCTGATGTAAATCTAATATAGCATTTCAGAAAAAAAACCATCATAAGAACACTCAAACATTGTGGTGGTAATGTGACGGTCTGGGCCTGCTTTGATCCTGTAAGACCTAAATGACTAACTAATGGAACCATGAGTTCTTCTCTCTCCTAAAAAATCCAGAAGGAGAATGCTCAGTCACAAGCTTATTATGGACCATGCAACAGGACAATGATCCAAATTACCCCAGCAAGTCCACCCTGAAAAAAAAAAAAGGTTTTGGTGTGAATCCAACTGAGATGTTATAGTATAATCTTAAACAGGCCGTTAATGCTTTAAAATCGTCCAGCAGGACAAAATAAAAACAATACAGTAGGCCAGAATCCTGCCACCATGATTTTAAATACACCTTGCCAGTTATAACAAATACTCGACAGCCGTTGTTACCAAGAGAGGCACAACCCCCTGTTAGGTTTAGGGAGCAGTTACTTTTTTACATAGGGCCAGGACAGTTCAAATCCATTTTTTCCCTTGATCAGTGAAATCATCATTTGAAACTCATTTTGTGTTCGCTCAGGTTGTCTTTGTCTGATATTAAAATTTGTTTGAGGATCTGTGATATTTAACTGTGATCAAAAAGCAAACACTGAAGAACTCTGTAAGGGGGAAAATACCTTTTTTCCACCACTTCAGATCTGGAAAATAACACCGTGAAACTGTTATCTAGCTGTTAACCTGTAACCTGCTGCTACAACAGCAGCAACAGAGTGTTTCAAGGCAATTTCAGGCTTGCCTAATGTGATGTATCATCTAAGTGATGTAGAAACTGATAATCATAAGGTTCACACAATCCCGAATGTTTTGAGAAATCTTAATTTACTCAGTTGATAATTTGTGTTCTATCATTGTAGTACCTTTTAGGATTGCTGAGTGTGTAACCAGAGATATCATCAGAAGGGGGAATCAACTGATATTAAGTATCTAAGTTCCATGTGAATATGTGGCAGATAAAGCCTTGTATGTAGCATCAGGCAAAATAAATCAGACAAGGAGGCACCATGCAAGACAGCTTTTTTATCACCCTAGAAATGTTGCCAAACTCCATTCCACTCTAATGCGCTAATGTTGATAAGCTCATCCATGCATTCTTGTTCTACTGACGGGATTGCTGCAGTGCCCTTATCATGGGATCCCAAGCAAAACCATGCAAAAGCTGTAGGACATCCAAAACCATGCTACCAGGATCCTGATGAGAGTGGAAAACAAAACCACAGCACCCTCATTATTACCTCACTACACTGTCTCCCCTTGATTACCTGGATTGTGTACAAGTTTTGTCTCCTCATCTTCCAGTACAACAATGGCAGCACCCCTTACTAGCTGTCATAGATTACCTAACCCCGTACACCCTAAACATCAACCACCAGGCTGACTTGGTAGCCCAACAAATTAACAAGCTTGGTATACTCCCATTGGTAATTTATATTTTTCATATTAAGCACTTTTACTTAAAAAGTAAAGTTAAATTTAAAGGTCTTACTATCGATGACTAGTATGACTAATTGGTTATTTTATGTTTCACAGATATAGCTTTTCACAACTGTGCAAAAATACAACATGTTTGACCCTACTAATCCTGCTATGAGTGTATTTGGGTCAACAACATCACAAGAGACACTAGAATCAAGCCAATCAGCTGCCATGAGTAAAGATCACAGAGAACAAGCAAGTTTTGACATTTGAGATTTTGAAACTTTGAGTAGCATTGAAGTTGAAAGGGGTGAAACTTGTTTTCAAATGTCTATCTTATAACAATTTCCCCTCTTCTGATTCCCAAACATTGAGATTTTTTTTTTAGTACTCTCTTTTTTTTTTTTTTTTTTTTTTTTTTTTTTTCCCCTCTGGTGTTGACTGAAATGATTGCAATGATATAGGCTATACTGAAGATGTGGGCATGTTTTTTTTTTTTTCTCCTTTTTGACAACTTGGCTCAAAGGGCTCACCTCAGATCTTTGATTATGAAACCTGTGCAGTCTGCCCAGGTGCTCTTCAAAAATTGCTTTTATTTGTTTTATTTCAATTAAGCTTATGTATATAGTGGCAATTCACGTCATCTCAAGCCACTTTACAAAGTCCACTCATACATACAGATTTCAAGTAAATTTCATACATTCCAATTGATCAAACAATGCTGTAAAGTTCAGGTTATTGTTCATATTAGTTAAAATGTTTTCTATCTAAGAAAACCCAGCAGATTGCATCATCATTAACTTGCAGCATTCACTCCTCCTTGATGAACAAGCATCAGTAGTGACAGAGGACAGTTGCTTGCATTGTGTCGTTGACTGCAGCAGTCCCTCATACCGAACATGCGTATAGTGACAGGGGAAAGGAAAACTCCCCTTTAACAGGAAGGAACTTACAGCAGAACCAGAACCAGACTCTGTGAACAGCCATCTACCATGGCTTACTGGAGGTTCTAAGTGTTTATTGTTGCCAAATTTTACATCTCAAACATTTTGACTAAATTAGATGAAAAACAAAGACGAAAGCAGCAAGAAAAATATGAATGGAAAGAACTCTGATCAGTTAACTTGTGCCTTATGTGATGTCATTAGAGTCATGTGTGCATGGAAACTTGTGTTCGTGAGAGTAGATTTGATCTTGATTAAACAACAATTTACAATAAAATAGTTGTTCTATAGATGACAAACTTTCTAGAATGAGTTTAACTGATCCTACAAAAAATTCCAGGTAGCACCTTTACGATAAAACGGTTATATTTAGGGGTTATCACACTCTGACAATCTCACACTTCTCCTGCCTTGTCTATAATATTAATTAAAGCTTTTCCATTGTGTCCTATGGACAGTAAAAACAGGTAATAATGCAGATCAAACCGCTTTTCTCTTAATATATTTTTCTGTGGGTTTAGACCAAAAGAAATACACAATAATGCAGTCTTCTCTGATCATTACATCACCTCTTCTTCACATTATGCAGATGCATGGCCATATCCAGCATTTAAAAGAGGTTTTTACACAGTATGCAATTAATACAAGAACTAAAGTCAGCAGCCTAAATTGTCTCTATGGTAACAGCATTTTAGTTTGTAAAATGGAGCAAAATTTCAGTCCACACTGGAGATACATATAAACTACTGCTTGCTTTGTCACTAATATGCTTAGAATAAGCCTTTGGCAAATGGTGGCGCTTAAGTGTGTGAATGCATACAAACATAATATGCAAAAGACAAGCAGAGAGATTAGTCTCTCAGTTCTCTCCGACTCCTTTTTATCCAGCGTTGCCATGATCTTGTGCTCAGGGCAGCATGCTAAGAGACTCTTTAATCTGCTGTGTTAGGACAACAGTACAGCTTTGCAGGGAGATGGACATGCTTTACCTCTGGCTGAAGGCTGGTTCACAGGACTCAGTTGTGGAGGGGTTTTCTGTGATGTTCTAGGTCTTTCTGAGCGAATCAGAGGAGAGCTGTGTTTATTTGTTACTCTATCCATTCAAAATCTGAGTACGAGTGGATGTGGACAGCCTTTTGATAAGCTGTAGGGTGGTTGCAGTGAGATTTGTTGGCTGTTGTCTTTGATTTGTTGTTTCAGATCTGTATTTTACTGATTAGCTGATTATCATTAGTAATATTATTTCAATAATTAATGTTAATTAATTCACTCATTTCCAACAACTTTGAATGCACTGTATGTTTTCTGTCTCCTGAAGCGCCCCATGCAGAGATCGTAATGAGCACTCTCCAGCAAAGGCTTTGAACAGGGCAGCCTTCACTCCACCCTTCACCACCGATGCCTGCAGAGGAAAGACACAAGTTTGCCTGCACAGCTGTCTCGATCTGAATGGGAACATTCACACTTCTCGTCCTGTTGCCGTTGGAATATGGGAGGGAACCGAGGCCTCGTCTTGCTGTGGGAAAGATGATACAGTTCTTTACGGCGCTGAAATAAGACTGGAAAAAAGCCAGTGCTGGATAAGTCAAGGTAGGAAACTCATCTGTGCATACACATTGAATTTAGTTGGATTGTAACGCAGGTTTCTGTTTCGACAATTCAATTTTGGATATATTTGTGAGGATATAAAAATAGCAAATTTGTCATCGACATATTCTAATAAAGATCTCAGAAATTTGACATATGTTGTATTGTCTACCAGTTTCTGAATCTGAAAGTGCTATGTATTGACAGTATGTCAACACATAGCACTTGTTGACACACACACACACACACACATATATATATATATATATATATATATATATATATATATATATATATATATATATATATATATATATATATATATATATATATATGTATGTATGTATGTATGTATGTATGTGTATGTATGTTTCTCAGTTCAACACAAATCAGTTCTTGAAGTATGGTTAAAAATAACAAAACTAACGGATTTTTTTAATACCACTTACCACAAAAATATTTGTTTGAATTTTTTGTACAGACATTAAAATAAGAGTAATAAATCATTTCATGTTTGCAAGTTCACTATTCTGCTGTTGTTATTTGGTGTTAGTTATCTGCCATATACATTGGCAAATCTAGAAAATATATTGCGTAGCTCTAAACATGAAGAAATTAAATGCATTTTGTTGAAGATTAAGTCCTGTTAATTCTTTGAAGTTTGTGTGTTTTGGCCTTGACATCTCCCCACTTTTTTACCTCGATATGACAAAGTGAATGCTTCTTCATCCCTGCAGACAGAGTGTTAGCGTAGCTTAGTATAAGCTTAATTAAATACCATTTTATTATACCTGAAAATTTTTGCCAGTCTGACTTAGTTCGTGATCAGATTGTGCATGCAATTAAAATGCAATGCAGACGGAGCGCCACATGGCTCAGTGGTTGAGCAGGTACACCATATACATAGGCTACAGGCCTCGACCAAGTTGTCCCCGGTTTGATTACCGGCCATGGGCCATTCGCTGCATGTCATCTCCTTCTCTTTTTGCCTTTCTTCCTGTCTACCTACTGTTGAATAAAGGCCACTAGTACCATAAAAACCTTTTAAAAAATGCAATGCAAAAAAGGTGGCAATATCATCTCTAAAATGGCTTGTCGGTTTCAAAAACACCCATGTCCACATGTGACTATTTCCAGAAATGTTTTTATCCACATGGAAACACAGAGAATGGCCCAAAACGCAATTTTAACTCCTCCAGACTTGAACAACAAAACGCGAGTGGAGTCGAACTTCTTCTCCACATCACGTTGGAATATAAAACTGATAAACTGTATGACAAAAATATAATGAAACAAAATATAAATAAAATATAATCTACCATTGTTGTTGCTATGTAAGATGTGTCTGATGTGTTTGAGGTTATAGGTCAGGTTAGAGGTTGGGGTAATACATTAGCATTTTCACAAAAGAGACATTTTCGCTGTCATGAATATGTGAAATTTTCACTCTGGAACCTGTTTGTTAAAAAAAAAATCATTTAGGGTCCCCTAAAATACCGGTCCTGTGTGGATGCCGGGAGCAAACAGTTAAAACCTTTACAGTTTTAGAAAAAGAAAAAAACTTTACTGTGTGGATGGGGCCTTAAAGTACTAGAAGAACTAGAGTTGCATTTGGTAAATATTTCCTGTTAAAGAATGAAGTGCCATTGATTAATTGCCTAAACCTGCTTGTTCTTACTTAGGCAAGAGCTGCAGTACATCAAATGGGGGCCAACATAAAAACCAACAAAATCAGAACACCCACATATCCACTGGGAAAAAAATATCAACCCCCTTGGAGAAAAGCCCAAGCTGGGATTTGAACCCTTGATTTTCTAATGATAACAACTTGTCCACTGTGCAGCCCATTAAAATGCTTACAATAATAAATAATAGCAGTACTCAACATCAAAAGTTGTTAGCACAACTTCAGCAAGTTTCGAGGTGGAGAGGGACAATCATCTGGTAATGTGAGAATACCTGCAACACTTGAAGTACAGAGAAACTAACTTTATTAACAGACCAACGTGTTTCGTCTTGTGACTTTCATCAGGGTCAACACAAAACAAACTGTTTCTATTTATAGCAATTTCATAAATAAAATTGGGCTACCAAACAAATTAAAGGGGATCTTTCTAAAATAATATGGTGCTGCCTGTTGAGTGCCTTGATTATAAAAACAGCTTTTTTGGTGTAACAAAGAGTACTGAAAAAGGTTTCCAATCCAATCGTGTTTTGTCTTGACATTATTAAGGTTTTAATAGGCTTCGTATGTGCCAAAAAGAATCAATGCTGCTTTTAGATTTGAAACCCTTCTGTGATGTTTTGGGAATCGTCTCTGTTCAAATCTGCTGACTGACAATATCAAGCTGTTCTTCAGCTTTCCGCACATTCATAAGAGTCCAAGCTATGCTAGAAAGCGCCACAGAGTTTTTTTTTTTCTGGAACTCATTCCTGGCCAGTGACATTCAACAACACTGCTGTAGTTTCTTTGCTGGTAAAATATGCTCGATAATCTTGACTACAAACAAGCTCTATAAAAAGTGTGTGGAACAAAAATGTTGGTGATAAGTTTTGAGGTTGAATTGCCTGAAAAGTAATTTTTGTAAACAGTAGGTGCATTGTTCAGCCATGACAGGGTTAGCAACAAATACCCCCAGCACCACTCTGGGGTATCTCTCTGTGTACTTGTTGCACAAATCCAGTCAGTCTTGCTGTTTTCCATGTGATTCTGACCCCCTCTTCTCTTCTCCTCTTCCATCTCTCCTTCTCTGCTGTTGGCTTTTTTTTTTGTGTCTGTTTACCATTCGAGGTGTGAAGGCAAACAGTGTAGAGTCTGGGGTTATGGAGGCAGGAGGTCATTCAGCAGGTGGCAGCGATGAAAGCCCCTCTGAAGCTGAGTTTGTGTCAGGGAGAGAGGAAGATCTGATGGGAGCCCACGATGAGCAGATGAGTCCTGACTACTCAGAGGACATGGAGGACAGTGACTCTCTGGTGTCGGAGCGGCTCCTTTCACCCACATCCACGACAGGCTGCACAGGCCTCAGCTTCAGCCCAGCCTGGGCCTTGGCTCTCTTTGGAGAAGATTGCTTTAGTCAGGAGGTGATTGAGTATGCACTGAATCTGGGAAAGCACAGAGGATCGCCGAGCCTGGAAGTGAAAGTGCAGGTGGGTAAATGCTGCTGGCAGTGAGTCATATTTGACCTTATCTTGGTCTGTCTGAGCAAACAGCAAACTGCATGATTTATTTATTAAGTATACCAACTTGATGAAATGTATTATAAAACAGGGTTTAATATGTTGTATTTTTCATTGGCAGGGATCCATATGTAAAAACATAAAAGCTGTGAATGTTTTAAAATGTTAAACTAGACATTTTAGCAATAAAACAGATTTATCCATTTTAAAATGCAGTTAAGCTGTCCTTTAGCAATACAGAAGTATACACTAGTACAGTCAACTTAAGGGTTTTTTTCTTTATAAAAAACAGTTTTTAACTAAAATAACATCACGGAATGAAGTGATCTTAGCAATATAGTACCTAAACAGTTCTTTTACAGTAATATTTAAGAATCATTGAGTCACCATTAAATGTTTTTGCTATGAATCAGCCTTCGCATATTTAAGCAGGAAGTCTAAGCAGGAAGAGCGGCAAGCTATAAGCCGTCCAGTTGAGAATTTGATGTAAAGGTGTGCTTGTGGCAAAGTGGACGCAGTGATTTATTTCTGTAATCTCCCTGATGCAAAGAGTTTCCACTGCATCCGGTTGGCCCTACTTTTTCTTCCTTTATATGTCTCACAAACAAGGGCTGATCAGTCATGGAAAAAATTATAATCACAAATATTTAAAATTATTGTTCATTGAGTTGGAGAAGTTATGAATGGCCATGAATATAACATTTTTACCTAATAACTTCATGTTGAATTGTCCCTTAAATTAACAGACAAAATATGTGAGATGTTTATATAAATTATACAAATAAAATGAGTAATATCATTTACCCAATATGCTTTGGAAGACAAAAGATTGAATTGAGAATAAATTACAAAACATTTAAATTTCAAGGAATGAACTAATTTGCAAAATGAATATTAACAACTGTCGCAATTAATGATAACTATAAGTTATTCAACCAAACAAGTTTGCTTACATTTTCATGCAGCTACGGAAATATTGTATAGATTTATGTATTGGCAAAATAGGCTTCATAAATTCCAGTCAGTTTTTGTATTAGTTACTAATAAGTCAACTTTAAATTTCAGGTGGTTGCACAGATTTATTGTGTTGGTAAAAGTTTTCAAACAGCCAAGAAAGGCAAGTCTTGCAAGTGCTGATCATTTCCCCTCTTCCCCTTTCCTTAACTTTGCAGTTTTGGTAATCTCATTGTCAACTTTTTCCATGTAAAAAATGTTTTCGAGCCCAGAAACTTTCCAACCATGTGTCAATTCAGACCCATCAGGAGGAGGTTTTACCACTTCTCCTTCTTTCTTTCTGCCAACTTTACTAGACTAATTCTGAATTGGTGGAGAGAGCTGAACATTAGAGTGGCAGAAACAAGACCTTCCACCCTTAAACATAATTGTTTTTTTTATTTTATTTTAATACTTCTTTCACATATTTTATCACCTGTGGAGAGAAACCTCTCTTATTTCCTGTCAGAAACACACTTGTCGGCTTAAAAGAAATCACTTTAATTTAAACCTGCCTAGGGTATGAATAATTTTGGGCTTAACTTTACCTCTTCTTCAGATGTTTTTCAGTTTGCCAGGACTATGTTTGGTTCTGATTTGCCTAACCTCACTAGCAAAACAAATAAAATACACACTACAATACTAGTTGTGGGTTTTGTACTTTAAATTGGTGGCTTTAAAATAGGCTGCAGCATGTAGTCCAAATGCTTACTGAATGTGCTTTCACTTTGCTCTACATATTCAAGTTTCATTCAGTCTGTTCACCCGATCAGGTTATTTTATCAAGTATGGGTATTATTTTTCTATTCCCAAAGAAAAATGGGTCACGGTCAGGCTTTAGGGTAAATAGAATGGTAATGTGGGGGACTTGAAGATAATTGGCATATTATCTCCCTCTAACTAGATCTGAATATTAATGTGTTGAGCTTGGCCCTTGGCAGAGGAAGTTATTATCATTTGTGAAAGAATATTAATGAATAGTCTTTGTGTTTTCCCACTTTGATGGAACTACTGCTCTTACAGACAGTTTGTGTCGGAGCTGATAGTACGCCTTAATAGCTGTCCACTACTGCTACTCCTACTCCTCGCTCATTACACTTCAAAAGAGCTGTTGCCACGGTGAGGAGAGAGAGAAAAAAATGCTGCTCTGTACACGATGGAAAACACCCGACGGCCTCTTCCAGTGGAAGGCATGTGGTGTCATTCCTGTGTTTCTCTGTGTTCCTTTGAACAGGAAGTGCAGCAGCAGCTGATAATTGAGACGAGGAATCTGAAGAAAACCAGAACTTTCTATCAAAAGCTGAAGAATCAGTATGAGAGCAAAAACAAAGGTTTGTGTGCTCATTTTTATACATTATGAAGATCTTTTCTGGTGTTTTTAGAATGAATATAAATATATATTTATGCATGTGCTGAATCCTGAAGGTCCTGAAAGTAAACTGATGCTCTCAAAACTCAAGTCACAGCTTGAAGAACTCAGATCCAAGGTGGCCTTTTTGGATTGTGTGAAGAAATACCTTGAGGTAAGATATGCTGCTTTAAGTAATCAATACAAAAACATCACCTTTTTGAATATTTGACACTTTAGCACATGCTGTTATGGATTTTTTGGACATACCAGTGACAAATTTATTCCATCAGCATGCAAAATGCTTGGAGAGAAAGGTAGTCCATCTGTTTTCTGAATAATTCAGCTAATAACTATTTGACCCCTTGGAGCTGCTTATGGACAGCGCACAGAGCAAGGCAGAACAAAAGTAAACAGTCACCCAGTGATGTCACAGCAAAACTTACTTATTCTCTTCTGATGCTGTAGTACATTGTAGATTTTTGCACTGTTAATTGAAATATACAATGAGAGTACACTATAAATGATACACATACTTTATACATGACAGAAGTTTGACAAAATGGACATAATCCCTTTGTGTTTTGATGTGTTTTTAGATATACTTACATTCAGTACCTTGAAAAAGGTTTCATACTCCTTAAATTTTGTTGATGAAATTTTTGTTCTTTGACAACCACAAATGTATTCCGTAGTGACTGAAAAGTTTACCTATTCTTTACAAATCATCACAAACTCAGACTGGATGGTTAGCATCTGTGAACATTCTTTCCAAAGACTCTCAATAGGATTTAGCTCTAGACTTTGACGGGACCATTCTAACACACATACAAGCCATTCCATTGCAGCTCTGCCTGTATGTTTAGGGTTGTTGTCCTGCTGGAAAGTGAACCTCTGTCCTAGTCTAAAGTCCTTTGCAGCTTCTAGCAGGTTTTCTTCCTGGTGACATCTGTAGATTATTGATTGCACTGGAGTTTATTTAATATTGTCAGAGTAAATGAGGCTGAATACATATCTATGCCACACTTTTCAGTTTTTTATTGTTAAATTGTGGAAATCAATGCATCATTTACCTTCCACATCAAAATTATGCTTTGTGTTGGTCTATCTTATATTAAAATATTTTGTAGTTTGTTTTTGGAATATGAAAAAATGTGTAGTTTTTTTTTTTACGTGAATATTTTCGCAACATGCTGCATGTGGCTAAATAAGAAACAGTGTGACAGCAGCTTATTATCCTATTCTTGAAATGATTCATAAACATTTCCTCTATTACTACAGGTTCTCAGTGTTGATCAGTGGGGTCTGGAAGTTTCTTTATTGCCCTCTCTTGCTGTCTGTGGATGCCATTCTATGAGCCTTCAGTCCACTGAAGACCCCTCTGTTCTGAGCTTTGGTACCAGTAAAGGAAACAGGACTCTGCAGGCGGGGTCTCCTCTGGGACTCATGGCTTACCTTTATGCGAGGTACTGAGATCTGAAAATATATCTGATCTGAATTATACCAACAAGGTTTGTTCACAGAAAGTATTTGATCAAGAAAATTACCGATTTTCTTTCATTTTACTTTCAGATTAACAGGTGTTTGTGTAAAAATTAGCCGTTTTCCTTCTGTTTTCACACAAATATTCATCTTAATTAGCACCAACAAATCCTGTTAGACCAACAAAGGCTTAATATGTTTGCTAGTTTGTTTGAGTTTGGAATAGCACAGCCATGTGCACTGTTCATTCCCTCCAGGATGGGGGAGAGTCTTCGTCTCAAGTGGAGGAGTTTCGGTATCTTAGTGTCTAATACATGGTTGATGATAAGATGGAGTGTGAGATGGATAGATGGACTGGGGCACTGGCAGATTTGGGGGTGTTGCTCCATCTAGGTTATGGTCCTATCTCAATCAGATATGGATCATGACCAGTGGAATAAGATCCTAGATAAATGAGTCTGAAGTGAGCTTACTCTGTTGGGTGAACAGGTTCTTCCATAGATATCAGGTGAGGAGCTAAATCAATTTTTGAAGATAGCTGTGGCTCAGTTTTATCAAAACGTCAGTTGATTTGGTTTGGGAATCTGACCAGGATGCTTCCTGCTTACATACTTCTCTTTGGAGGTGCTCTGGGCACATTACATGGGGAGGCAGCTCTGAGGCAGACCCACCTCTAGCTGGAGGGAATGTATATCCCTTCTGGCTTGAGAACACCTCAGTCTTCCCCAGAATGAGCTAGGGAGGGACACTGAGGGGATAATAGTTTTTTTCAGACAAGTGAAAGACAAAGCATGGACAGATGGACAACACTATAAAGCCCACAGTAAAAGTTTGTTACCACACAGCCTAAGTCTGATGCATCCTGTTCTTCATCATCAGCTCTCATCAGACTAATCATATTATTACCTATAGCTATCTACATTTATTTAAACATCAGAAGTATTCTGAATTAAATATGCTTTATTCTTATGTAATCTCCAGGAAGTCACAACACTACTGTTTCTTGCTTCTTAGAAACAACTTCAACAGAATGGAGCAATTCAGTTCAATTCAAAAATACTTTATTTACCCCAAAGGGACATTAAATGTTGTTGTAACTCATCTCACCAAGTATTTCAAAGAATCGTTGTGGAAGATGATGCTGTGGGCAGGGTGGATATCTGTAGTCTTGCAATAAATCTGAAGAAGGTTCTGACTTCATGACAGTCTCATGACTGTTATACATGACTGTCATGAAATGCTAACAGCTCAAAATCCAGAGAGCAGAGACAATATTCCAGAGTAACATGTCCTGGATGACACCATCAATTGTTGGCAAGCACCACTAATCCACCTCATTACATTTGCCGCTCCTCTTTAAATTTCTGTCTGGTTGTACGGTTAGAAAGCTGGACAGAAAGACATTGGGGTTGGGAATATGATCCTTGCCCATTCTGATCAATGATAGAGATGGTTTGAACTACTTTTGCAGTCCTGTAATATCGTGGGACATCATGACATGACTGCCCCTTGCTAAGAACTATTAAACCACATGTGTCAAACTCAGGGCCCATGGGCCAAATCCGGGCCACCATAGCTATTTCTGTGGCCCTCTAGACTCTAGAGGGCCACAGAAATAGAACTTTAAGATAACAGCTCTTAAATATTATTTTATCAGTCAAATCAAATCAGTTTTTATTTGTATAGTACCAAATTACTTAAGTGTGAAAAGGTGTTAAATATTTACTTTTTAGAAGTCCTCATTGAATGCAGATGAAGCTATATAATATTTTAACAGTTTGTTTATAGGTCGTTTTATCAATACATTCTGCTACAACCGGCCTTTTGAGGACATTCATGACCTTCCTGTGGCCTGAAATGAAAATAACGTTGGCACTCCTGTATTAAAGGAAGCTAATTTTGCCTTTTTATAAGTTAAAATTAAATGTCTGTTAAGGGTCCACATCTTTATAAAAGGGCAACGTTTTTTGTAAATGGTCACCACAAGAAAAACTGACAGACAAGGAAAAATGTACTTGACTAGCAGTTTTATTCTACTATTGTTACTATCCACTGTCTTCAATATCTCCGTGAAAAGATCTCATTTTTCTATTTTGCATGCAGTCCTGTCTGAAGTCATTGAGGAACTAAACTGACCCAGGATGTTTAGGCTTGTTTTGGCTGAATGAAACCTATGACTCCCACAGTTCATTCCATGTGTCAAAGGTTATAGTTCCCTATTTCTAGGGTGGCTAGTTGTGCCAATTTCTTTTGAATCCATTGAATTTTTCTGTATTTGATTTGTAAAGATGGCGTTTAAAAATGACTAACTTGGGAGAAAAGGTAGAAAATCTTGGTATCTTGAGTTCTCATCTGCAGTAACTTGAGGGCTGTTGTGGTGAAGAATGAGATGACCTCAAAGCTGACATGGATCATGACAAATGCAGTGAGATTTCGGGTGCAACTGATTGAAGTGGGCTTCTTCTGTTGATTGGCTAGGCTAACCCTTAGCGCTAAGGTGAGAAGCTCTGTCACCATCTTAGGGGAGCTTAGAGTAGCCCTCTGAACACCTCTCTTTGAACGGGTTTCTAGGTACGCACAACTAGGAGGGAACTATATATCCGTTGTAGCTAGGGAATACCTTAGGATGCATGAGAATGAGCTTGAAAGTGTCACAGACCTGTTCTCTCCAGACATGCAAAATGCATTCTCTAAAACACAGATAGTTTTTTTCTCTCTCTCTTTGCCTCTAAGTGAGGCAAAGAGAGAGAGTTGTTTCTCTCTGTTTCTCGCTGTTTCTCTCCTCTTAAGGAGAGAAACAGCGAGAAACTACATTTTGCAAAAGAGCTGTTAGGTGGGGGTCACATAGACTTACACTTTTTCAGCCACCAGTGCTAAGAACACATAAAAACAGCATGATTTACTGTAATCATGTTTTAGAACATTCAAACTTCTCCTTCCTGAACTTGTTTCCAGAAATGCTGCTCTAGAGGGCTACATCCAACAGTTTCTGTACACATATCGTTTCTTTTGCACTCCTGAAGAATTACTGCAGTTTATCATGGATAAGTTCATCAGTGCTGCAAGGTATTGTACGTTCAGTAACTGATGTCAACACAGAAGAACAACTTTTTATACAGTTTTGTTATGTTGTTTTTGCCAGGGAGGGCCCAGAGATTTCAGGGGACAGTGAGAGGATCTTCCATCGTAGTCTGGACCTTCTGCAGATCTGGATAACAGACTGCAAATCAGTGGATTTCACACCAAAGTCAAGTCTTGTGGATACTTTAGAAACCTTTCTAAATACAGAGGTAGACACACTAACACTTCTCTGCAATTTAATGTAATTACTTTTTTCTGGAAAAATGTCTTACACATGTTAAACCCACGGTCTTTGAACAAATGTCAACCAGATGTGTGTTATTACTTGTAGAGCATGCATTTAAAAGCCAATCTAAATATTAGAAACTTTAAAAAATATATTTTTGCATTTCTTCCGTTCACAATATTTCAGTGGGGATTGGGAACCCTCACGCACCAAGAGGTTTGGAGGTGTGTGTGAGGTTTGGAAGGAAATATGGCTGGAATATAGCAATATAGAGAACAGACACTATTCTTACCAAGTCGGTGCAGATTCTTTTTTTTGCAACAACATGTTAAATGAAAGCATCTTAAATATTCTTTCATCTAATTGGTTATTTGCCTCAGATGGTTTTAATGGCCACTTACTTTTTTAAGGATTTTTTTACCCGAGGTAAGAAGCCTAAGGGATGACCTAGAGATTATTTAATGCACAGTTTAAGAATTATGAAACCTTATTTAGAAAGAAGCAAATAGTTTGTGCGATTCATAGAAGACCGCCACTGATTGACGTTCAGCTACCCGAATGCTCACTCGCTTTTGAGAATATCCAAGTCCCTCAGTATTTACGCTTTAACTTTCCACAGGTGATACCTGTTAACAATCAAGGTGAGGCCCTTCTCGCTGTCCTCTACAGCCATCCAAACACCGCCACATTGGGTCAAGTGACAGGAAGTCTAATCAGCCTGAATGAAGAAGACGACTTCGTGTGTTTGCATTCATCTACTGAAGATCTGAGCAAAAAGGTCTGTATTTGGCTTTATGATTATTTGTTCATTACACTTAATGTGTAATTAATTAATTAATGGTGAAAGGGGGCGTGTTCAAAATAATAGCATTTTTGAGTTCAATCAGTGAAATCATTCATTTTGTAGAAAAAAAACAGATGTCAAACAGGTAGCCCTTTTTTAAGGAAATGTTGTTTGTGCTGGTTACTTATTTCTCTCTGAAATTCTGAGTGAATTAGCTTGTTCCAGACATTGTTCACAAAAACAGCATACTTTGAATAAAATGTTGATTGGTGAAAAGAAAACATGAAGTGCAAAAAAATTGTTGCTCCTCTAAAATGATCTCAAATGCATTAAATTAGGATCCAAAACCAGAAAGATATGAGGGGAAACTGAAAAAATTAACCAAAGGGAAAAGACTCTGAAATTATCTCATAATATGGTGTGTTCGGTCTATTTACCGTATATTATTTATCATAAATCACTTTTAGCACATTGGCATACTTGAAGAGGTCATATTGCTACTGCAGAAGAGAAAATGCACTTGAAATAGGTGTTTTTAAATCCAAACACACATGTAAGGGGTAGTATCACCAAGAATAATGTTATGGAGTGACCAGCACAATCTTTGAATCTTAATCCTATAAAATACTTATAGGTTGATATTATTCATGCTGTTTCTGAGGCAAAACTCACCTCAAGACCCTTTGGTAACACTTTCTTTTACAGTCCCCTAATTACAATGTATTAACCAAGTAAGTACACATTAAGATAGTGTATTACTTTGTAATTAAAACTAATTTTACAGTGGAATTACCCTTAAATTACTGTTTAACAGTGCCTAAATCACCCAATACTTAAAATCGGCTTACGCAGTAAATTCCTACATATTACCAGGTGAGTGCTGCCGATATAATTGCCAAGTATGTACGTGGTGAGTTACAGTGTATTATTTTGTAATTAAAACTAATTTTAGAGGGTAATTACAATCAAATTGCTGTTTAACAGTGCCTAAATTACCCAATACTTACCATCGGCATACGCAGTAATTTCCCACCTATTACCAGGTATGTACTGCTATTAAATTTAAGCAGACAAGGAAAAGCTTTAACTTCTGAGATTTTAAACAGTTATTACTATGTAACTCTTCCTGTATAGGTTTCATTTAACCTGTTCATAAACTAGCAGCAATAAAGTACTGTGTAATTACCAAGTAAAACATGACATGTTACCCAGTTAGTAAAGGGAAACTGTACTGTAAAAGAAAGTCTGTCTTGTTGCTTAGATTTTAAACCGTTGTTACATGTAACTTACACAAGACCAAGTTACACAAGTTTGTTTTTACCCTGTTGATAAACTAGTAGCAGTAAAATACTTCGTTATTACAAAGTAAAACACAAGATATTACCCAGTAAGTGAAGGGAAACTGTACTGTAAAAGAAAGTCAGGCTTGTTTGGGTGGAATTTAAACAGTGATTACTATATAACTCACACAGGACTGGATGTATTTAACCTCATAAACTAGCAAAAAAGACAGGCTTTCTTTTAATGTACAGTTTCCCTTTACCAACTGGGTAATATGTTGTGTTTTACTTGGTAATTACACAGTACTTTTATTGCTGCTAGTTTATGAACAATAATTAATTTAGGCACTGCTAAACAGTAATTTGATGTAGTTACCCTGTAAAAGTAGTTTTAATTACAAAGTAATACACTGTAACTTACTATGGACTTACTTGGTAATTGCACTGTAATTAGGGGACTGTAAAAGAAAGTGTTACTGACACTTTTCGTTTACTATTTACTAATTTATTGTTTTACTAGTTTGAATTGTTTTAATTATTTTAACAGTCATTTTATGTGAACTTATGCATTTTATGTATAATATCATATTCTTATCTGTTAAAAGAATATAAATAAAATCCCTGGTGCCAAAAGTTGGTCAACTCTGTGAAAAGCAGTGATACAACAAATACAGTGATACAACTAAATATTACGTTAGTGATTCACAGGAAAGCTAGCTGTTGAAGCATTTTTCAGTTTATACAGTATGCAGAAAGCTTCATTTTTTTTAATACTCTAATATTCTTTTTCTGTCTGATCATTGTGTTTTTCATGTTTTTATATGGAATAGAACTTGGAAATAAATAGTATTGTAAGGAGCTGGAGTTTTCCTTACATTTGTAAACACTATTCTTTCTGAGCTCAACTGTATTTCAGTTACGATCCATCTCTTTAAGCACAGAAGTCATAAATTTTCTTGCTAAATCCTAATCTGAAGCAGAGATAATCTGTGATGTTCTTATCTGGAGAAGTTTAGTGTAGATTTTCACAGCTTTGAGAACAACGGTCCTCTTTTAGCTCAGGATAACATTCCACCGGCGTGTAATCTAATAGAATCAGGCGTTTGCATAACAAAAGTCTAATGTGAACTTTTCAGTGGAGGATCTCACGAGTTGTGGAGCCCGCTCATTCCATGTCTAAAGAGAAGACCTTCTCGATTGCTGCAGCCCTGCCTGCTCCCTCCTATGACTCACTGAGGCACGATTTGTCCAACACTTGTCTGCAAGGTGAAGAGCGACTCCCATTCAGTCAAAAGGAACTGAGCGCGCTGCACATAGCCCAGCAGTTGACGCTGCTGCAGCAGGTTTGCTGATCCTCCATACATGTTCTATACAAGTTGGTGTTGCTATCCATGTTACCCACTAGAGGGAGATATTTCTATAACAATCCGAAACGCCACTGGTTTCTCTCAACCAGATTAAGCTTTGAGTTGTAATTCTTTTGAATTGCAGGAAGTTTTCCAAGGATGTCATCCAGTTCATTTCCTCAAGTCCAGAACACAAGGAGTCAGAGACAAACTCTGCAGCCCGAACAAGTGAGTGGAAAAAAAAAAAGTTGCATTTTTATAATGCCTTCTTTCTTTCTTTCTTTCTTTCTTTCTTTCTTTCTTTCTTTCTTTCTTTCTTGAGCCAATAGTAGCAACAATTATCTTTAGTAATATCTCTAGCAAACTCTGTTCCTGGGTAAATGTATTTCCTTACATTTCTCTTCTTGGTCCAAGCTGGACACAGGATGCAGTATATTTATTAAGCAGATGTATGATCACATAAAATATGGATTTTTTAATTTTTACTTTTATATTTAAACTGTGTTCAGATATTATAGTAAAGAATCATTAGCTGTAAATAAAGCTTAATATTTAATGCCTCCCCGGGTGAGGCAGAACACCTCACCCGGGAGGCGTCCAGGAGGCATCCTAACCAGATGCCTAAGCCACCTCACGTGGCTTCTTTCAGTGTGGAGGAACAGTGGCAGTTGTTCATAGTCCATAGGTAGTTTCTGATATCTATGTATTCATTTGTTTTACCACCCAGGAATGTGTCACAGCATATTCCGCCAGGAGAGGGCAGCACTGGCCTTGTACATGAGGGGACCACGTTGGACAGCTTCCTCCAGCAGCTGCTCACTTATGCTGAGAGTGTCACAAACTGGATCTCTGCAGAGATAGTCATATGTGAATCTGCAAAGGTGAGAGGAGCTGTCACTGATGAAAGTTACAGGGAAAAGTGTGGTAGAAGTGAGTGGTAGTTTCAGTGTCTTTTCTGGTGTCAAGAGCGAAGAAAGAAGTCTCAAACTGGGAAGAGTTCTGAAGGAAATCACTTTATAAGCCGACAAAGTCACCGATACTGTTCAACATCTTCTGACAAGAACTATGCTTTACACTCTGACATCCTCCTAAATTACCCTGGCAGTTCAGCAAGTTCCAGTGCATACTGTGTTAGTCTGAAGTGTTTTAAGGGTGATTTCTTCTGTTTTTGCATTTCTCCTTGTATAGTGACTTGTAAAAAGAACCATACCTCTTGATCTTTCCCACATTTTCACACACGAGAATCAAAAACTGTAGTATATTTTTTAGATTTTATGTAACAGACCGATACAAAGTAGTGTATAAATGTGAAGTAAAAGGGAAATAAATCTATCCATCCATTTTCCATACGCACTTGTCCTTGCAGGGTCGCAGTAGGGCTGGTGCCTATTAACAGCAGTCATTGTGTGAGAGGCAGGGTTCACCCTGGTCAGGTCGGCAGTCAATACAGGGAAACACAGAACCAGAAACAGCCAAATGTACACTCACACCGAAGGGCAATTTTGAATGAATAATTAACCTATCAGTCATGTTTTTGGACTGTAGGAGGAAACCAGAGTACCCTGGGAGAACCCACACATGTACAGGGAGAACATGCAAACTCCATGCAGAAAGAACCCAGGCTGAGATATGAACCCAGGACCTACTTGCTGTAAAACAGCAGTTCAGCCAACTGTGCAGCCCAGGAAAATAACCAAGGGATGGGTCTAGGATCAAGTTTAAAGCAGGGTTAGATTACAAAACAATATCCCAACCTCTGAACATCTCAAGGAGCACTGATCAAACTATCATCCAAAAATGGAAAGAGTATAGAACTACTTGCAAACCTATGAAAACATGGCTGTCCACCTAAACCATGCAGGCAGGGAGATGGCCCCCTCTAGACCTTCAGGGCCAAGTGCATCCTCTGTGAAGAGATAAAACAGTAAGAGAGCTTAAGGTTAATGGCTGTAGTAATTGTAGATAATGCATGATTTTCTGAGAGTAACTGAGAGAAGTAGACTTGCTACTGTAACTACAGTGAATATAAATTTACACCACATTTTTCATATTTGTTTTGTGAAAACCATGTATCATATTCCATCACATGAAATCCCCCTAAACTACATTGATGTTTCACACACATTCTCCTGTCTTGCAGACCCAAGTTGCCTTGCTGACCCGGTATCTGTGGATAGGAAAATACTGCTATGAAATGAGGAACTTTGCCACAGCCATGCAGGTTCTTGGAGGTCTGGAGAATATGACTGTCAGGCAATTACCAGTAAGGCTTCACTCTTACAAACTTCTAACTTCGTCTAATAAGTCTGGTGCCCTCGAGCCAAGGGTTTTTTTCTGATGTGATTGAGCTTGGATGGTATTTAATTAGTTTCACAAATGAGAAATTAGCATTAATGAATTCAAATAAGATGTAGACAGAGTGAGCTCAGTGAGGAGAAATGTAGGTATAAAAAGTAATTAGAAAAAGCTCACATTGAAAACACACCAATGCTGAAATAACCAAGCAAATTTCCATATTTTCTCTTAAAGATATGTTCCCTGACAACAACTGGTGTTATAATAGTACAAACAGAGAAATTTAAAACAAAAGTTTATAACAGATGAAACATCTCTCTCTCCCTCTATACCTACATATTTAACTAAATATGTAGATCCAAGCTAAATGTTTAGCTAATATGCAAATTTGTTTGCCAGTAGGCAGAATTAGACTACTAATTAAAATAAGAGCTGGATTTTTCGGATTTTGTTTCAAAACAGACAAATTTGTCTGTCTTGTAAGTGAGAGAAAAGTACTGTAACCTTCCTTCAGCTAGCTGACCGTCAGTGTGCAGGAACAGGTGGAGCACGTTTTCACTATGAACTCCCTCAGTTACAGAAAACTTGAGTAATTCCAGCACCTTCTTTGACATGTCACTAATAGGACTTCAAACCATAGTAACGTCATGATATTATTTTGTGGTTTTGAAACTAACATTTTAAAACTTTTGTATACACTAACAACACTCCAGCATGCATCTTGTGTGAAATGTTCAGTATAATATACTTTTACATTGGTAATGCTAAAAGGAGTAAGGCCTTCTTCTTGCTGGCAGGCTTGGAAACACCTGGCTTCCAAAGTGTATGAGATCCTGGAGGAGCTGCGCGCTGTGCAGGTATGTGTGAATCTGAGAAAGCTGAAGGCTTGAATTGCTGCCAAGCAATAAATACACAGGAAAAAAAAACACCTTCAAGCAGGACACTTTCAGAGTTAACAGCGCACTCTTCTTCTGAAACTTACGTACAGAATAACACAATTTCTAAAATATCCAACACTGTCCTGTTTGTCAATCCTGGTGGCCGCTCTTTTCTACCTTAAATTTCAGGTCTTTCTGAAGAGTGATGACCTGTGTCTGATTGGGGCAGAGCACAAGAGAACGAGGCCCACACTGCCGTCCGTACACATCCTGGCTATGCATGTACAGCAGCTGGAGATTGGTGCATTCACACTCACCACTGGGGCTTACAAGTGGACCAAACTCAGGTATGCTTTTTGTTCCATAAAAATGATATTTAAACCAAAGTTCAAAGGTTTTTCAGTTCTACTCAGACAGGTTGGGGCTGGTATCGTTTTAGTAGTTCAATAAAAAAAAATATAGGAAAATAAACACTAGGCTAGGTCACTGTCAAAAACTTGTATTGGGAACTTGCACAAAAACACAAGAGCTCCATCTTAGACTGAACAAGCCTTAGTTGGATGTTAAAGTTCATGATGGAACAATCAGGAAAATGCTGAAAAAGTAAAACTTGTTTGGAAGGGTTCCCAGGAAAAAGTCTCCCCTCTCTAAGGAACAATATTGCATCAGGATTTAGGTTTGCAAAGTTGCTTCTGAATAAAATACAAGACTTTTGAACAAGGAACAACAATGTAGAACTTTATGGCCTTAAGCATGTTTGTAGAAAACTAAACGGCATTTCAGCACAAACACCTCATACCCATTGAGTTACAAGGTGAGTGAGGGGTGATGATTTGGGCCTGTGTTACACACAAATAACCTGGGCTCTTTGCAGTCATTGAGTTGACCATGAACTCTTCTTTGTACTTAATATTCTAGGGTCAAACATGAGAGACTTGGTCTTCAGCAGGACAACTATCTCAAACACAGCAGCAAGATGACTGAAAGTTCCCCAGGCTCCTAAACAATTCTCCCCCACATCAAACCGTACAATAGACCAGTAAAATTTCAGACAAATCTAAGAGCTCCATCTCAATCCTTACAGGCCTCAGTTAGCATGTTGAATGTTAAAAAATAATCAGAAAAGACTCAACCAGTATGGTCTTGGTTTGCAGCCACAGAACCAAAACACCATCCCTATCAGATCACAGTTTTCAGATGAAAATTAAAATAATCAGCACCCATAAAGATGGTCCAGTCTTCAATTGACTGCTCATGTTATAACACCTTTTTAAATATTTATTTAAATGTATTTTTATGCATTTAAATATACAAAAGGATAGCACAAGAAGCATTGCTGATTACAAAATATTCAAAAATATTGTTTTTATAAGTAATCTAGATATCAGACAGAATGGTAAATTTAAGTAAACAAAACTTCTAAAATTATTGACACAAGAGACAGAAAATAATTTCTTATTTCAAGTGTTTATTTTAATCACCAGGTGACACCATTCAGTATTAAAACCCTCTACAAGTTTATCATTTTCAAATATTGGCCATTTTCAGTGGCCTTCTTGTCTGTTTCTATGCCAACAACCTCAGAACCAGAAGATTTTAACTCCCAAAGTCCAACTCTGTGTTAAATAAAAAAAAAAAAAAATCTCTGATTGTCTCATAACTACACCTCTCCATTTATAATTTTATTAATAAAACACAAACACACTTTCAAGTTCAGTGTTTTCCCCATGCACTCTGGGACACATCTACAACTTTAACTTCAATTATTAAAGGATTGTATAAATTTTAAGAAGTTATACGAGTAAAATTGCTGAATGTAGGATGTCAGTGGGTACATGGTATATGACAGAGAAGCTCTTCACCCTTAGAAGAAGTTGAAGACCTCTAAACAAGATGTTGAAATCACATTAGCCTTTTAACAGAAAGTATGAGTTTTAGTTGTCATTGATAAAATGAAATGCATAGCTATATCTCAGTAAATTAGATTAGATAATGAAATCAATGAAAAGTTTATTTTAGAATTAAATTTAAAAGATTAAGCCTCAAAAGCTGTTATAGAAGTTCACAGATGTATTCTGTATACAAGCCTATTATTGAAAAGTTGAGCAGGACGAAAAAGTGTGGTCGGAAATGGTACAAAAGCAATGGGTATTTCAAATTAAAGTTAATTTTGCATTTCATTTTAAAATTAAGGTCCCATAATCTGGAGGAAAAGTGAAGCGACAAAAGCAAAGTTGCTTAAGGTCGAGTATAAAGATTTTACATTCAGTGATGATTTGAAGTCATCTGCTGGTTTTGGTTGACTGTGCTTTAACAAGTCCAACGTCAGTGCAGTCGTCAAGCAGGAACTTTTAGCACACTTCAGGCTTCCCTCTGCCAACAAACTTTTTTGAGATCCTGATTTCATTTTCCAGCAGAACTTGGTACATGCTCACACTACCACAACATTTCCATGGGCAGCAGCAGACCTAAAGCCAACAGAGAATCTACTGTGTTCTGTAAAGAGAAAGATGAGAGACCCCAGAGTGAACAATGCAGACAAGCTGAGGGCCATTATTAGGGGCCATTCCCTAAAACCTCAGCAGAGATACAGGCTGAACGACTCCCTGCCATGCTGCAGTAATTCATGCAAGTTTTTTGTACAGCACATGGAGATGCATTTCACTTGGCTATTTGTCAATTAAAAATTCAATTTTGCAATTTGCAATGTTATGATGTTCTGAGAGTAAATTTGAGGTTTTCACTATCTGTAAAGATCTTCAACATGTACAGTAAAAATACTTCAACTTTGTCAATCTGCATTTAATGAATCTGTATGATGCATGTTTTTTTTAAAGAATTTTTTGGCACCAGTGGCTTTTATTCGACAGTGATCTGACAGGAAGGGGTGCCGAGATGGTCGCGTCTGTAGCCTCTGTATACGGGGCACCCGGTCTAACCACTGCACCACGTGATGCCCCACGATGCATGCATTTAACATTTGGAACTGAATTACCGACATAGTTGTTGATGCAGCAGTAGATTCGTATGATTATGTTACAACAGTAAACTGATTCCATTTAGCTGCTGCCTGTGAATTGTGTTACATATCTGGAAACTAGAAAGGTCAAAATGTATGTTCACACTCAGGATCAGCAGCTGATGTTTTCCCAAGTTCTAGAAACACTAAATGTAGATGATGGCACTAAAATGGGAAAGTTATCCAACCTGCTGTGAGATTTCTGCTTGAACTTGTTCAATTAACTGCCTGGTTGCTGTGTAACGTACCCAGTCAGAAAAACAATCCTTGCATGTATCGCTGCAGTGGCACAAAATATAAACAGTATCATTATATGAGAATTGGCTTTCCCTCCCTCTCATTTCGCAAATCAGTTTATGACAAAGTCGGCCAACTCACAAAGAGGACATATTTTGCTGTGTCCTTCTTCTCCACTCCAATATGGCTGACCAGATGCTGAGGTCAGAACAAGTGGGGCTCGGATGGTGACGGCACAGCTGTTGAATTTGGGTAGTTTGTTGAGGTGCCAGTGTTGCTGCAGATGGTGCCTGTGGGAGGGGGAGTTGATTGGAAAAAAGGTTTGTGGCCAGATGCTGAGAGGTGACCGTGTGTAGCCAGATGATGAGGTTGGGAGAAAAAACAGCTGGTTACCATAGACTCTGGGTTTTCCCAGCTCTCTCCAAATCAGGTCAGACACAAAGCTGATGAGACTGTGAAGAAGGAAAACAGATATAACATTCATCTTTTCAGTTCTCTCTTTACTTGTTTTCTGTGTTTCTTTAAAAATTTCTCTGGTTCTTTTTTGGTTCCAGGAACATTGCAAAGGTTGTGAGTCAGGTCCATGCCTTCCAGGAGGTTCTGTACCCTTACAGCTCAGACCATGACCTTCAGGCCTACCTGCGCCGCCGGATCACCCGGTTTGCCACTGCGGACATCCACCTGCTGGCTGCTGACAATGATCCCAGCTTTCAACGGTCCAGCGAGCGTCAGACACGAAGGATCCATGACACTCTGAGGAGGGTGAAAGCAACATTCCAGTGAAGCCTGCCTTGCCTCGTTTTACACCATAGAGATGAACTACCAACCCAGGACATTACCCTATGTCCAAACTTATTATGATACAGTGCTGTAGGAAAGTATTTGCTCCCCTACAGATATCTTCTGTTTTTGCTTCCTTGTCACAGTGCAATGTTTCAGATTATCAAACAAATCTAAATATCAGACAGAGCTAATGAAAGTAAATATGAAAAACTGTTTTCTAATGATGATTTTATTTATTTTAGGGAAAAAAGCTAAACACACTGGCCCTATGTGAAAATGTAATCACCCCCTGTGTTACTTAAATAGAACCTGTGTGACAACATGAGGTAGGTTGAAAGATCTCAAAAACCAATATATCATGCCCTGATCCAAAGAAATTTGAGATGACAAGCTAAATCACTGACATCAGTCAGTTAAAGTATTACAAAGCCTTTTCTAAGGCTTTGGGACTCTTCATCATAGTGAGATCCATTATTCACAAATAGGGAAAACAAGGAACAATGGTGAAGCTGTTTAGGAGTAATTGATCTACTAAATGTACAACAAATGTATCAACCACTTATCCAGGAGTTCACAAAAGAACGAAGAACATCTAAAGTGTTGTAGACTTTATTTGTCTCACTCAAGGTTAATGATCCAACAATAGGAATGAAAATAGGCTCTAATGCCATCCATGAGACAGTTCCAAAGTATGAACCATTGTTCAGCAAAACAGATAAAAAAAAAACTTGTGTTACATTTACCAAAAAACATCTTAATGTTCGCAAAGACTTTGGGGAAAATATTGTACTGATAGGAAAAAATCCGACCTTTTTGGGAGGTGTGGGGCCCATTACATCTAGTTTATAACAGGATTTCAGGAAAAGAACATCACACCACAACAGCCAAACATGGTGGTGGTAGTTGTGGTCTGAGGTTGTTTTCTTTGGTTCAGGACCTGGTAGACTTGACATAACACAGGGAACCATGACGGTGGTAGGAGTTTGTCCTGTGATCGGCGGGTTGCTGGTTCGAGCCCCGCTCTGTCCATCTCCGTCGTTGTGTCCTTGGACAAGACACTTCACCCACCTTGCCTAAAGGGCAGTGCCTCCCAAGATGGCTGCAGCCTCAGACACCTGTCTGCCTTGGATGGGCTGTACTGAAAATTTAATTTTCCCCCTGGGAGACTAATAAAGGTATTTAAAAAAAAAATCTGATGGAGACTGTCCCCTTGTCAGTTTGTGACCCTAAGCCAAAAGGCAATTGGGTTATGCAGCAGGACAATGACTTGAACCACACCAGGAAGTCCAACTGAAGGTCTAGAAGATAAATAAATCATTTTATTTATTTATTTATTAGAGCTAGGACTTTAACACGTTAATTTAAATGAATGAAATACAGCAAAAAAATTACACGCTAATGAAAAAAAAATAACGACTTTAATTTCACTGTGAAATGAAAATCCCACCATCTGAACTAGTGATTAAAAATAATAATCGGTAAGATTTTTGAGCACAAGTGCATACAGCACATAATGATCTCTGAGCTACATAGCTCTCGCTCTCCTTGATCTGTTTGGCTGTTGGCAGGGTGGAAGTGAAGATGGTGGAGGGCAGTATCATTTAATAACGGGGTAATGTGAAGAAATGACACACAACAGCAGTGCAAGTAAAGTGCCAGTAGAGTAAACCTATTTTTTAAAGGAAACCTCATGGAGAATTATTACTACACATCCCCAACATTTAAATCAAAACAATAAAAAAATCTGGGGTGGAATGAGACATCCAAAAGGGTTCAGAGAAAAAAAAAAAAAACAACTGAATTTGTGTCAGTGTTACTATGCCAGCATCTTTTCTATCTGGCTTGTGGGGTTTTGTTTCACTTTGTTCAGCTTTTTCACTGAAATGCAGTGACTGCAAAGAGTGACACAGAGAGAGGTTGAGCACATCTAAATAAAATAATAAATTACACAAACCGTGTTCTGAAAAACAGCAGTTTTTAATTTTTTTAGGATTGTAAAAAGTGTGAAACTTCTTGTGCACAGCTCTAAGAGATTTTTAATACAGCTGTATCTGGATCCTAATGGATGGAGGAACCACAGCATGAAAGCAAAGCCAGAACATTCCAGTTTCCACTAGATCATGGTAGGAACTGCTGTAAAGCATCATGATATAAAGTGTATATATCTATTTATTGATTCAGACATCAATCAGTATTTATTGAAATTGTAAGGCATTTCTTACTTTGTCAAATATTGCTATTTGATAAAAAAAATTTGATACATTTTAATTAGTTAATCACAGTCTTTAATGAAGAATAAAGAAATTTAAAGTGGTCGAAGTCCAGAAATAAATCGGTTAGGATGCAGTAGCATGACCTTAAACAGTCCATTCATGCTCAAAAACGCTCAAGTGTGGCTGAATTAAATAAATTCTGCAAAGAAGAGTAGGCTAAACTTTCAATTCCTCTATGATAGTTGTTATAGCGAGGGGTGATACAAGCAGTTTAGAGGCAATAACTTTTTCACATAGTGACACTCTGGGTTGGATAAGGTTTTTGTCCTTAATAATAAAATCATTATTTAATAGCTCCATTTTGAAATGAATTTGTTTATCTTTGTCTGATATTTTTTTTTGGCTTATCTGAAACATTTATGTAAGGTGGAAAGCAAAAACAAGAAATCTGAAAATCATCCTTATGAGTTTAAGTTTAATGCAAACTTAAATCAGAACTTACACTCTTGTCATATTTTTACAATTCATTTTGATTTGATTTTATTGATTGTTCTCAGACTGCATGTAGCACTGATGCTTTGCAGCAAAAAGATAATGGGTTTGAATCTTGGCAAGGGGTCTTTTTGCATGTTCTCCAGTGCATGCTTGGGTTCTCTCCAGGTACTCCAGCTTCCATCCACAGTCTAAAAGCATGGCTGTTTGGTTAATTGGTCTCTCTAAATTGTTCTTAGGTGTGAGTGTGCGTGTGTATCGTTGTATGTCCTGTGATGGACTGGCAACCCTATGATCACTAGAAATAGGCACCACCTACCCTGCCACCCTGTAAGGATAGTGAGGATAGATTATGGGTGGATATATTTTTTGTTTGCATTTCTCCTTCAACAAGACAAAACTTCAAGATGTTTTTTTTTTTTTGCAATGATTTTTCCTCAGCTGACGCACACTTGCATATTTTTTTTGTATAGAGTATTTCATTTGCTTGGTATGTTCTCTCTATAATCTTATGTGGACTAAACTTGGCAGCAATGTGAAATGCATGCCCAATAAAAGGATACAGGTGCCTAAAAATCACAACTTACACATGCACTAATGTAACAGTTTGACCTTTGCTTGGGTTTGACTCAGCTAAAGCACAATATCAGCAGCTATATTTCCGTGTTATACATTTATGACAATGCTTTAGATGGAAATGGCAATTTTTTCAGCAGTCTTTCACTTTTTCCATAAGAAGTTATCTGTAGAACCACTTAGTGCCATTAAGCCAGTTTTGTGCTTTGGTGTGTTTTGTAAAGCATGACTTTTTGCCATTTTTATGTCACTGCAAGTTTAAAATTGAAATCACAACATTATGTTGTTTCTTATGGTTCACCATGTGTTAATATTGTAAGTTGGATAAGCTGCAAGGTCTTCAGCCTTTAGTTAGTTTTTAGTTTAATGGATATCTTGTAAATATACTCATCCAAGTGTTTTGTGGCAGATTTTCTATCTCCTGGTTTTGAAAGTTTGACCTGCTAACACAGGTTTTTGCTGATTACATTTTCTCTTTAATGCTTGTAATTCACAGCATTCTAAAAAAAATTCTTGCCTTCATGCCATGGACAGTCATTAAAAAGATGCTGTAAAACAGAGTTTTACTATTATTTTATAACTAAGACAAGATTATCATGGTGTTGAGATTTTAAACTGTTTTTAGCATGACTAACTATAAACTGAGTGTATGTGTGTAGACTCTAAAGACTATTTCCTTAACTGTGAGATTTCCAAAAGAGTGCCAATGTTTCAAAATCAAGTTATGTTCCATAAGGAACAAAGATTGAAGCCTCAAAAAGATAAAACAGAAAATTTAGCGTTCCTGCTATTTGTGAAGGTTTTTTTCTCAGCCTAAAGAAATAGTCGACACATTTTCGCAAAAAAATATTGCTTCAATTTCAATATTTTTTTTACAACTTCTGTGTTTCCTCTTAATTAATCTTAAATGCTTAACTAATATTGAAAAAGATAACTTTAAGCCTTATTCCCTGAGTAACAAATTCCACACAGAAAAGTACTGCTGTCAGTCAGATGTGTTCTTATGATGTGATTTTTGACTTGAACAACAAAGATTGTATTTTTTAACTTTATAAGTCATGTAGATGTTACACCAAAATGTGGGACAATCTGGATATTGTGACTCCAGAAGGCGCTGTTGCTTCTGTATGCCTTAACTTGCTCTTAAAGCACCACTGAGAGTAGCTGCTGGGCTGAAAACAGATGGTCTTGTTTTCTAACCTCTATCTGAAAATGTGACCAAACTTTAATGAAAAAAAGAGTTAAGTTATGAAATCAAATGGTTACAAGTTACTTTTCTGACCTTTTAGAGTTTAAAATTGACCGTTGGCATCTAAAGGTACCCAGAAATACAGATTGTAACAATTCTGATGGATGTTCTTGGGAAACATAACCATAATCTTAGTTATCATAAGAAGTACTTCTGGTCATATCAGTGGTAAAATGTTTTGTCGACATGAATCAAAGAGTGGGAAGTGGCATATAACCCTTTTCTTCAGTTTTGTCACATTTTCTGATAGGAGCTATCAGAGCATGTTATTGACTGTATTTTTTACATCATGGTAATAAAATCTCATGAAGAACTGTTGGCCAAAGTATAAAGGAATGAAAATCACTTCTTTAATAAAATGGCAAGTTCATTTTATGGTTGTCATGTTCGCATTCTGGCATCTGTTAGCATCAAGGGTAGATGTTTCCAATGATTAGGGTTAGCTTTAATTAACTGCAAGCATAGCTGTCATGAATTGTTTTCTATTAACTGGAAACTTGTTTCATACTTAATAACTTGTTTTCTGTATAAATGCACGTGGTAGCATGATTTCCAGTAGTAAGCTACCTGGCAACGGTTAGCCTTACGGCCATCAGTACAGAAGGTTTTGCTCTGGGTGTTTGGGTATGTTACTTTGGTTTGGGCTGTAGTTTGGAGTCTTTTCTCTGAAATGTAGGCCAAATGATTCTCGAATCAGGGGTTTTGAGTGGAGTGTAACACAGTAAACCTAATCAGCCTCTCCTGAGTGACTTCGACTTTCTTACTCTCTACTGTATACACAAAAACTGACAGAAACAGATCAGATCCTATATTACCTCTTCAGACGAGGTCAATCATTGTGTAGTGATTGTCATGTTATTGGACTTTCTATCATTGTTTCACCTGATATGTTCTTGCAACACACATGGTCCTCAGGTTTACATTTTGATAACATCTTAGTGAATCTGGTAATGTGTAAAAGACACTATAGGCCAAAACTATTCGCTTGTCTGCTGTCACACATATGAATTTGAGATAAATCCCATTCTTAATCCATTCCCACAAACTTTAGTTGTGTTTATAGGCATTTTTGACCATTCTTCCAGAAGCGCGTTCCTGAGGTCAGACACTGATGTTGGATGAGAAGGCATTCTCGTCCAACATGTCTCCAACATGTCTCCAACATGACTGCTTGAATGCAGTCATGTTGGAATAAGAAGGGGGCATCGTCAAAATGTTCCCATAAAGTTGCAAACATTGAAATTGTCTGAAATGTCTTGGCATGCTAAAGCACCTAGACTTCCTTTCACTGGAACTAAGGCTCCTGAAAAACAGCCCCACACCATAATCCCCTCTGTACCAAACTCTACACTTGACACAGTAGAGTCTGGCAAGTGCTGTTCTCCTGGCAACTGCCAAACCCAGACATGTTCATTGGATTTCTAGACAGAGTTGCATGATTCATCATTCCAGAGAACACATTTCCACTGCTCTGGAGTCCACTGGTGCTGCTTCACGCCACTGCATTCAGTGCTTTACATTGTACTTGTTAATGTAAAGGCTGGATGCAACTGCTTGACCATGCAAAAACTATTCCATGAAGCTTTCTGCATTTGAGCTAATCTGAAAGTGACATAAAGTTTTGAGCTCTGTAACTACTGACTGCAGAAAGTTGGTGACCTCTGTGTGCTACGTACCTGAACCTCCACTTGTACGTGGCCTATCTTTTTGTGTCTGAATTGCTGTCAATCACTTCCACTTTGCTATATTACCACTAACATTTACCAGTGGAAAATTTAGCAGTGAGGAAATTTCATGATTGGTGGTTTTGCACTGGTGACATCCAGTCCTAGTATCACACTGGAATTCCCCAAGTTTTAAAGGACAACCTTTTTACACAAATGATGATGATGATGATGATGATGATGATGATGATGATGATGGATTTTATGCACGTATGGCAACTGAAGTGACTGGAGTGGCTGAATTAAATGATTTCAATTGGTGAGTGAATACTTTTGGCAAAGTGGTCTAGTATTGCCCAAACTTTCCAGCTTTTGACCCACTCAATAAAAATGTGAGAGGCTTGTGACCCTACACTGGGGTCCTGACCCCAATTATGGGAATGACTGATTTAGTCTGTGGAAAATGCCATGTAATGTGCAGATATACAGAATGAGACAACTGGGGCCCCAGCCTTTACATTAAATATTAAATAAAACCACACATTGCTGGAGTTAAATTCAGATAAAAAAAACAACAAAAAGCATAATGCAAAAAGTACTCTTTTATTGGCAATATAATTTGCCATCTACATAGTGTAATCCAGTTTCTTTTCGCAAATCAACTAGGAATCTAAATGTAGAATAATACACATCATTATGAATTAATATCTTACACTGATCACAGTTACAGCAACAGGCTAGCAAGTTTACAATGATTATAAAGTTTTATCCCTGTTGAGCAAATGATGGAACATGAAACACCAATGTGCAAAATAATAATGATGTTCAGCCAAAGTCCATTTTTTGCCTGCCAGCACTCACTTCTGCTGTGAACTTCACCATGCAGATGGAAAGTGATGTGCTATGAAGATTTTCTTAAATTTGTAAAGTAAATTAGATTTTATAGACTTTCTCTTACCAAGGCGTATTATTGTCAGACAATAACTGTGATGGAACCATTATATGACAAGTTGGTCTGTTTGTATCAGACAGGATACATGGGCTGAAGTCTGGGCTTCTTTCCTACAGTTTAAATGTTTGAAATGTATGCTAATGGCTGTGCAGAAGCATTCTGACCTCTATTTAAATGCTAATTGTTTATGGTATTTGAAGTTTAAAGACAATAATTTGAATCTGGCGACAGGTACTGCTAATTGTTTTGTCACATTCCCATTTACCAGTCTACCCTGACTAAAAATAGTAAACTTCTGTAAAATTTCTGAAAGCCTGGTTGAAAATATGTTGAAATATATTAAAGTAATAACAAAGGCTTCTCTTTTTCTCTTAGAATGGATTTGCATTGCATTGTAAATATATTTATACCCATTAATCATTTATACATGTAGTCACATTATGACAAACTTCAATGTGTTTATTTTGATTTTTTGTGAAAAGTAGTGTGTAATAAGGCAAAAGAAAAATGGTAAGTGATTTTTAAACCTTTTATACAAATGAAAAACTGAAAAATGTGCAAGTCTTATGGGGTATGGCTCAACCAGTTTTTCACATTTAGAAACTGAAATTTGGATATAGAGCATCTGCAACATATGCCTGTCTTTCTCAAGTTATTCTTGAAAAAATGTTCATTCAAACTTAGGTCAGCTTGGTTGCATGCTTAGTATTGTTGTCCTGCTGGAAGGTGAACCCCTGCTGCAGTCTCAAGTCTGTTGCAGCCTCTGGTGTGTTTTCTTCCAATTATGCAGTGTATGTAGTTTATTTAAAAAATTCTCAGGCTACATGGTGGTGCAGTTGTTAGCACTGCAGTCTTGCAGGCAGATGGCCCTGGGTTTGAATTTCTGTTGAGAGTATACAAGTTCTCCCAGTTCATACATGGGTACTCTCCAGGTCCTTCTGCTTCCTCACAAATATGCATGTCAAGCTAATCTGCATCTCTTGTTGTCCTCAGGAGTGTGTGTGCATGCATGGATGTGGGTGTCTTGGTGTTGCCTTGTGATGGAATGATGACTTAATCTAATCCTACTTTAAATTTCTACAACAACTTTCTACCTGATCTGTCTGCTGTCTTCCTTGCTCTTCATGATGCTGTTTCTACAGTAATGTTCCAGATTTATGGTGAGATTAAATAACACACAAGTGGGCTCTATTTACAAATGTGCTGAAAGTGCTCAATACATATGCAGGTGAGTAATTGTGAAAACGTTTGATGAGTATGATCAGTTTAGCAAGGCACTGCCATCTTAATCACTTGGTCATGTTGAAATTAACCACATAAAATCCATTAATGTCTGTTTCAAAATATATGGAAATATATCTGAGCAACTGGCAAGGCTTCTCTTTTAATTAAATTGGAAGAATAATTAAGTCTTAACTGCATTTGAGAAAATTAAACTTCAATTAACACTGTGATGGAATTTAAACTCAAGATAATATTGACTCATGATTACTGATAAACTTTTATATTATAACGTGTTTTCTGTCTCATGGATTTCAAGAAACAAAGTGCATAACTTGTGTCTTCTTTAGAGCCCTTAATGGAGTTCAGAGGTGTGGGTCAGTTTTCTTCCACTTTGGTCCACTTCTGCACTGGACAGAACCACTGTGTGATTTGTCTGACTCAGACTGTTAGAAGGCATTAGAATACAGTGAAACAAGCCTCTGCGCTCAGGACAGACACGAAGCTGAGGAAATGGGCCCAGCGTGCAGGCGGCGTCCCGGGTGGTTTGTCATTGTTATCTAACTGGATCAGAGCACATTTTCAAAGCGGAGGAGATAAAGTGCACCAAAAGGTTGAATGGATTCCTCCCTGGACAGCAGTAGATCACTGATAAGAGAACAACTAGACCTGACCTCTTATCTGCTTTGGAACATAGCTAAACGTTGAGCTCAGCGACATGCAGGGAATCCCTCACAGCTGAGGATAATGGATGGATGGAACACTGTCCTGGGATTTGTTTGGCACATCCAAAGCATGATTTCATTCTGCTTTACAGATTAGTTTGTGAAAAAAAGTTTATTCAAATCATCCCCACCCCCCCTAAAACTGCAATTTGAATTAGATGCTTGCAACCACTGTGACGCTGTTTTTTCTGCTGAAATGTTTGCGCTCATGGGCTCTGAACGGCTTGTGTTAAGGTATTAACATATGAACGTGGCGACAATAAAGCGTAGTTGTGTTACTACTATAATGCCTTTGATCTCTTTAAAGTTTGGCCTGTGCCAAACGCTGCTTGTTGGGTAGCTGGCGCCGACGCACACACAGGGGAATTGAAGGATGTCGATACAAAAACCCACTGGAGGCTTGACTCCCATCTGACTGCACAAACTTCATAGGGAATGCGCTAAAAATTAAGGGAAAAAAATTATTTTGTGTGTATATTTTAGAAGACTCTACTTCTAAACTTTTCCTTATTTCTATTTAAAAGTGCTTAGTTTTACTTGAATACGGCGCAAAGATGTGAAAACACTGATTACACACTGACAAAACAAACTATTAGAATTTCCCAGCTAAACAATGTATGCTGCAGTTTGATATGATGTAACTTTAACAGCTAAAATACCCTTAAAATTGGGGTAAATTTCCACTCATTTGGAAATGTAATTATTCAGCAAAATGAGGGAAATTCAAAATATTTCAAAGATAATTTTACTCAAATTTGTGAATTAATGACTCAAATAATTTAGCTAAATTCTAACTGTTCTGTTTTACATTGCTTTAAACTTAACACATAACAGACAATATATTACAATCTATATTTTATTAATTAAATGCAACAAAAAAAAACAACCCCCTGAACTGTAAACATTTCATACACAAGATATTTTCAACAGTATTTCTCAGTCTAGAATCCTCTCCCTTTGTATATGTTTAAAACAAGCTCATATAGATCATTAATAGATGCAGTCATTTATGCCCACAGACATGATTCTTTGGAGGATCCTCTGTGTAACAACAGATGCCTGTGCTGAGTCCTCCTTGGCAAGAGAACCATGACTAACAAGCACCAGGGAGAAGGCAGACAGCTGAAAGTAAAAAGTATTTCACCTCAGGAAATTCAAAAACTTAGGTCCAGAGAGGAAACTGAGGAGATGGAGAAATGGCTGGCAAAACATACAGGGAACAAGGGAGTAGAATGCTCAATAGTAAAACTGAGCAAAACACAAAACTAAAATCCCAAAGATCGTGACTGGATTTGGCTCTAGGGTCTTCACAAATATTATACTGCATCTTAGAAAAAAATAGACCAAAAAATATAGGTTACACAAATGTTGAAGAAATGTTAGGAAAAAAAGGAAAGGTTGCTAAGAAACAGATTCTATCAAAACATATACAAAATGAATAAATTTAGTCAAGTTAATAAAAAATGTTTGTTTGAGCCATTTCTCATGCAGACATTGCTTTTTTTTTTTTTTTTTTTTTTTTTTTTTTTTTTTTTTTTTTTTTTTTTTTTTTTATGAATACCCTGTTATGTTTGCAGAGTCAAATGGTAGTTAATCCTTCGGTGGTTTCTGCACCAACATGCTTTATTTCCCCATGGTCTGCCCCACCCAAGAACCAGTGTTTGGCACAGGCACTTGCAAATTCATTTTAAATAACTTTTGTCTCCAGTGTAAGTACAAATAAAACAGAATATTTGTTATATCATGATTCACTCAAGCAACTAAATAATTATCCCAAAACATTGTTTGAATTTAAATTATTTATTTGAATGATTACATATTGAAAATAAACAGAAATTAACAAATTTATATAAATGTGTTTAAACTGCTAC
This sequence comes from Anableps anableps, assembly GCA_014839685.1. Lineage (NCBI taxonomy): Eukaryota > Metazoa > Chordata > Actinopteri > Cyprinodontiformes > Anablepidae > Anableps > Anableps anableps. The sequence continues at coordinate 5,353,411 of CM026076.1, read as the reverse complement.
ACATGCATATTTTGCACTCAGACTGCAGGTTTACTGGTGGTTCCTAGAATTTCTAAAAGTAGAATGGGAGGCAGATCCTTTAATTATCAGGCTCCTCTCCCGTGGAACCAGCTCCCAGGTTTAGTCCATGAGGCAGGCACCCTGTCTACTTTTAAGACTAGGCTTAAAACTCCTGTTTGATAAAGCTTATAGTTAGACTGGCTTAGGTTATCCTGAGCTATCTCTGTAGTGCCATAAGCTTAGGCTACTGTAGGACAAACTGTCCACTTTTTCTCACTTTCTTCTTTTACTACGCTCCAATTTTCATTATTTGCTGTTATTTCAACTGTTAACTTTATGTTTTCTCTCAGTTATTTTTCTCTGTATAGAAGGTACATCTGGTCTGGCATTCTGTTTGGCATGTTATACTCCTGAAGGAAGGCATTGTCTGAGATAATACTGCTATCAACTAATCGTTCTCCTTCTCCTGCTATTAACTTTTTACTTTCATGAACATGGAAAATATTCCTACATCACTTCATCTGATTTTCTTTTTCGTTTTGCTCTGTCTTCTCAAACCCCCAGTCGGTCGTGGCAGGTAGCCACTTGTACTGAGCCAGGTTCTGGTTCTGCTGGAGGTTTCTTCCTGCTAAAGGGGAGTTTTTCCTCTCCACTGTTGCTACATGCATGCTCGGTATGAGAGATTGCTGTAAAGTCAGCAATTTTCTGCTGTTGCTACGTGCTGGTCCAGGAGGAGTGAATGTTGCAAGTCAATGACTCCATGCAATCTGCTGGGTTTCCCTAGATAGAAAACTTTTTAAACTACTTTCAATAATTAATTTGGCTTACTGTAGTATTTGATAACTAGGATCAATTGGAATGTATGTATGATTGAATTTAAACGATTTTTTTGTAAAGTGCCTCAATACTACATTTGTTGTAAATTGGCGCTATATCAATAAACCAAATTGAATATTTCTGAATAAAATCTGCCCAAATAGAATGTAGAACAGTATCACAAATTGTACTGGTTGAAGTTCTAACTATTTGTTTTACAGCGTATAGGCCAAAGTGGAAGTATGTGGGAAGTGAAAGTTACAATTTGGATCTTTAAAGTAATAACTGTTTCAGTCATTTCAGTGGCTCATGCTTATTCCCTTCAGAATTTCCTTTTCTAGTTTACATTGTGTAAAATAACTCAAAGTGGGAGCTTGTGCACAGTAAACATCAAAATTTGTAACCTTTAAAATAACAGCTGCTTCAGTCAGGTTATAATTGGGTTCAGTGAGATGGAGTCTTTAAAATACTGTCCTCTGTAGCTCCCCAATCCAAGTAGTCTCGGTGGCGCCAGATCTTCACACGCTCACAGGATATGTAAAGACTTCAATAACGAGCCATTATCCCCCAATCATCGGGATCGATCGAGCGTTAACAAGGGGCTCTACATATGCAAATGGCTGCAAGTGGCCGGGACAGCTATAAAACCTTGGCTGTAGGCCGGGGAGCTGCCACAACACTCTTTCCTGTGACATTTGGTGGATTTATAGGTCACTGAGCAGCACCGGACATGGTGAAATACTTTTCAGTGGACTGGCTGGCACAGAGCCATAACAGCAGCGCAGCGAAGGAGGAGCAAAGAGCTTCCCCGGCGCACAAACCTCATGTTCGCTGCATGGTGCAGCCGAGCGCACCGACTTTTGGCAAAGGTTACCTACAGCCTAAACCCAAGCCGTCAAAGGCAGCTAAGCAGGAAGGGCCAGATGAGGTTAAGGAACCACAGAGCTCCAGCGTGGGCTCACCTTTGCATCCAGAAAACTGCTCCTCCCCAAGTAAGTTTTTGAATCATACTATTTCGTTTTTTGTAAAAGTTTTTGATTTGTAATCATTTTTTTTTTTTTTTTGCTTCAGTTTCTGAAGTGAGCGGGTATTCTTCCGGGTACGAGAGCGAAGCAGCATCCTCCGAGTGTCACTCCGTGGATGAAGGGAATGAGTCAGAGAAAGACGCGCCGCAGCGCCGAGTGCGTACTAAGTTCACTCCGGAGCAGATCAGCAGGCTGGAGAAGATCTTCAGCAAGCACAAATACCTGGACGCAGGAGAGAGGGTGAAGACGGCACAAAAGATGAACCTCACAGAAACTCAGGTGATTCACATCTTGTATAATAGGATAATTAATGGGGAAGATGGATTAGTGTCCCAATGCGAAGCGCTCCAGATGTTAAATTCATATCGTTGCGTCTGCTGCAGATTAGGACGTGGTTCCAGAACAGGCGGATGAAGCTGAAACGAGAGGTCCAGGACTACCTCACTCCCCAAGTCCCTTCAATGACCTTCCAGTCTCTGCAGCCGGTTCAGTACCACGCCGTGGCCGCGCAGCAGGCCCACTACACCGCACCCGGACGGGGCCTTTACCCGCTCCCTAGCCCGCAACTGGTCCTAGCCCAACAGCTGACTCCTCATCCCGCGCCTCAGCTCATGAGCCGGCATCCACATTTCTGCTAAGCAAACTCCCACAAGAGATTCTTTATTCCGATTTAGACACTTATAATCCCAAAATGTGTAATCCGATTTGTGAATATTTTTTTGTACAGACCTAATTACAAAGATATATATTTATAATTGAATAAAATTATTAATCTATAGTGAAGTAAATAGACTATGATGTTTTCTTTTGCTTTGCGCTTGAGGTTATCACTGCAGCTGCATCTCAGAGATAAAGTTGATGATATAATCTTTATTGCAGGATCAGCTTCAAATGAATAGATAATCATGTATTTCATCTTAAAAAAGAAAGGGGGAAGGTAAAGAAACCACTGATAAAGATGACTAAAGGTTCTCACCATATGGATCTGTTGATTTAGCCCCAGTTCAAAAATGTCAACAGTAAATGAAACCAGAGTGGATTACTCAGTGTAAATACGATCAAACATGAATGTTACAATGAGGTTTTATTACCTTGTCAACAAAAAGTGACAATCCTGTATACCTGCTTTCATAGAGCTTGTTTGTACCCATTCCTGTATGACAAAGGCCAGCTAACTGGGAAATCATGGTCGACAATTAGGCCTAATTAACCCACTCATTGATGAGTTTACATTTACCACAGGAATCCACAGACCTGGCTCCAGAGAGTCTGGTATTTTGTTTGACCAGAGGATAAAATCTAAGGAGATCTGTTAGGTCAGCAACCTTCAGTAAAACAGCTGATTAGTTGATGAGATACTAGGATAAGAAACTGGTTTTACTACAAACCTGACACCACAAAAAAGGAATAAATTAATAGCCACTGGGTCAAACATTTAGTTGACCTGATTAGATAACATAACTGATGGGTTTTATTATAGGTTATGGAGCTTTGCAAAACTTACTTCCTGTTTTCACATTTTTCATGTTACAACCATTAATTTTGTTACATTTTATTTGGGATTTTAGGTGATAGAACGATAAAAAGTAGTGCACATTCCATGAAGGCGTTGGTGGTTTATGAGAAAACCTTCAACAGCCAAGCAAGCAGAGGTGATAGGGATGAAGCTGGGTGAGGGAATAAAACCATATCCCAGTCTTTGAAAATCTCATGCATGTCACTGTTTGATCCATCATCTGAAAACGAAGAGTACAACACTGCAAATATACTCAGACACGTCCATTCACCTAAACTGACAGGTTATTTATAGCACTGCTGGTCAGAGTTGCACATTCATGTGTTAGAATGGCTCAGTCAAAGTACAGACTTAAGTTCGAATGAGAATCAGGGACAGGATTTGAAAATTCATGTTCACATATGCTGTCAGCCTAATCTGACTGATTTTGCAAGGGAAGCATGGATAAAGATAGAAAACTTTTTAACCAATTTGAATAATAGACTGAACTTGACTGCATTTTTTGATAACTAGGATTAATTTGGATTGCATCTAATTGATGTGGAATCTGTATGATTGGATTGTATTTATTCTTTTTTTGTAAAATGCATTGAGATAAAAAAAAAATGTTATGAATTGGCTCTGTATAAGCAAATTGAACTGAATTAAATTGAAAGTCCGACTTTAGATGTGCAAAAGTGGTAGAGAAATAACCTAAAGGACTTTCAGTTGCAATTGTAGTAACAGATGATTCTACAATGTATTGACTCAAGAGACTGAATATAGATGTACACATGTGCCACACATATAAAAAAATTTTGTTTATAAGAAAATTGAAAACCCATCTTTCCCTTTCCAACTTTCCTCTTTACTAAACGTTGCAGACCTAACATAGAACTCCTTAGAATTTATCATCTGGTTGAACAAAATACCAGACTCTTGTGCACTACTCTGTGTTGACCTGTTACACAACCTCCCACTCACACACCCAAAAAAAATGTATTTAAGTTTGTAAAGTGACAAAAACATGGAAAAGTGCAAGAGGTGTGAATACTTTCGCAAGGGACTGTACCTGGGCGGGGGTGGTGGAGATTAGAAGACCCTGGGGCAAATGTCTCATTTAAAGAGGTAAACAAAGTTTTTTTAAAAAAAAACAAAAAAAAAAAAACAACGTTCTCACTTTCCATCATTGTTTTCTGACGCTGCTCATCCCACCATAACAAAGGTTTCACCTCCAGGTTCCCTGATGGGCACACAGCTGGGCGCTTTCATCTGCGTCTTTATCCACAGCGCCACACCATGGGAATCTCTTCTCCATGAGAACATTTTCTAAATAAATAAGCAGCTCAGTCCATCTAGGGAAAAATACAAAAACCTGTCCTTGGTTTGTGGGGGGAAAGCTGGGGGTTCTTGCAGATTTTTAGGAACCTAAAGCTAACTGACCAACACACAACTTATATGCAGACAGTATTCAGTCTGAGATACCAGGCAACTGATACTCAGTGTCACTGGCGCCGAGAAAGCGTGGAAAAATTCCAGCCCAACCTCTATATTAGGCGCATTTACAAGCAGCAGCAAGTTTCCATCGTTCTGCTCACATCCCTTTGCATATGCAAATAAAGAAGCGTGGCCCTCCCGTGTAGCGATCACATTTTGACAACTGTTTCAATGAATAATGGTGAATTTCTCTGTGGAGCGGCTTTCCAGAAGATATTATGAGATAATTGCACGCACAGGTTGCTGAAATGGAGCACTGGATAAGCCAAGACTCCCCGACCTCGGCTGATCATAAGTTACCGGATCAACGTTGTCTCTGGAGGCGGGATCAATCAGACCTTTCGTGTGGGAATTGATTTTGAGTAAATTTAATTAGCTGTGCTTTCTCTGTTCCAGACAACAGCGGCTGTGCGTCTGAGGGACCTGGAAAGGAGGCAAATGAGGGACAACCGCGCAGCAACAAGTATGAGAACCAGATAAACTCAGCAAAATCACCTGCAGGAAGCACGGACGCCTCGTTGTAAAGGGGAAAAGGGTGATAGCCGGAGTTATCTTTCCTTAAACTTTTTTTTTTTTTAAATCTCACAATGTTTGGGTTTGGGTGTCTAAGTTTCTGCTATTAACCCGGTTCTTCAACTATCTGGAATCTGTATTTTGCATCTTAAAACACGGTCCCACATTCAGATGGTGAAACTGAAACGGAAGCCTGTCGGGACTTTCTCCCGTTCCTGTTTCAGCACCCCCTACTGAGCGGACAGCTCCAGCCGCTCCACAGAGTGGGCCTGTCCCACCTCCACGCCCACCCAACCGACCTGCCACAGTCACTCTTTATCTCGCTTAACTGTACCGAGAATCTAGCAATATTTCAACATTTTAAGGGAAATGGACTGATACAAAATGGCTAATAACAAGAGCACAAACTGTTTTATTTATAGATATGAAATGGATGAAATGGCAACATGTTAATAAAATAAGAGAGCATGAACTGGCAAAGGGACGGGCTGAACCAAGCCGACATTAACAGACCTGAAAGCCCCCAAACGCTGCTGCAGGTGAATATTTCCACCTGATAACTCTGTTTTCCTTCCACTGCTTGTAAATTTGCATCTTGAAAGTGAGATCAAAGCCGAAGTAATTGCGATATCATTTAGATATATCGAACTTCTATTGTGTGACCACCGAAGACTTCGCACTTCCTTGAAAGACCCTGAGGGATGGCGCCCTCAAGTCTGCCAGAGGTGTATATTGCCTCCCTTTAAAGTCATCTGGTGGCCTTAGCTAAATATGTGACTGATGGAGTCATTCTGCTATATTTCTGTCCTTGTTTCACTCTTTTTCGTTTTTTAGCTATAGAAAAGCAAAAAGCTTCTCCTGATCCTGTAAGTTTTCAGACTCTACATGACCACATGTCATCCAGTACCAGCACCAATGGAGAGCCCCCTTCTTCCCCTTCTTAAACCCCAAATTATTCATACTCTTGAAACAATTTTCACTCTACCAAGAACTGCATTTCTGATTGGAGATGAGACAGAGATCACTCAGAAGATGTATGTGTGGCTTGAAGACATTTGTAGTGCAATTTTTCTTTAGTGTTCAACAATACTTGAGTCAATCAGACCAAACACCAAATGTTTTACAGAGGTTATAGACGCATAGATTTATAAAAATAACTAAGACCACCAAAGACAACTCAAACTAAAAATGATAATTTGATAAATCAATCAATCACCAAGTATTTATTAATCAATTTATTAGAAGACGATAAGCAAAATAGACAGTCAATCAATTATAAATAATCAGGAACTGAGGCTAAGACAGTACCTGCCAAAACTGTTAAATCTTTAATCAAAAAAAAAAAAAAATTAAACATAATGATACATAAATAGGTTCAAATTATTAATACAAATGAATTAAAAATAATTCTATTATTATAACCATATAAAAGAACACAAATACCTGAAGATTTTAAACTAAAAGACAAACTGTAGAATTCCACTGTTAGTTTGCGTTTAAAAAGATCCAAACTCTCCTCCAAATGGTTCACTGAGAAATATTGACCACATATGTTTAAATATTTGTAGCTTTTCTTTCTCCAGCTCATGTTTCAGAGGTCTGTAAGTTTAGTTTCTTTCCCCCAAAATGACTTAGGCTACATTTTTAGTTTTATTTTATGATTTTACTCAAATGATGAATGAGGGTGCACACTGCACTATTTTATTTTGATTAAAACCTAATGATTCTGTACTGAGATTCTTTGTTTGTTTTTTTTTCCTTCTGAAATCAAGCCTCCATCACACCTTAAAGTTAAGCTTAGAATTGACTTTAAGGTGCTCTTACTTGTTTTTAATGTTCTTAGTTGGCTCATTGAGTCAGATTTGCTTTTATCCTTCTGGCCCTTAAGACCCCTCAGGTCTTCTGTTAGTATCTAAAGTGGGAACAGTCATGGTGAGGGCTCTTATTGTTATTACAGCCCTCAACAGCCTTCCTGAAGACCTGAGGGCAGCTGAGAGTTTAAATGTTTTTTATTATTATTTTAAACAAAGAGAAGAAGAATCTAATTAGTCTGGCTTTTAGCTGACATTAGCAATCATTTCATTTATTTTTTAAAATATTCTATTTCCATTTTTGTGTACCAATTTTGATAGTTTCATTAGTGTCTGTTTGATTGTGTCATATTTGCCATAATTTCAGATTTTATCACAAATATTGTTTTTTGTTGCTCAGGTTTTCCCACAATTTACCACAATTATTATATTATACAACTGTGTTTTCTTTATAATTATCTCATAATTATTTGAAGTATTATTCTTTTTTTAGGTTTACTTAGTTCAGCGTTTCCCAGGGTGTTTTTCTTGACTATTTCTTTTCAACCTTTGTAAAGCACTTTGTATACCCATCTGTATAAAAACTGCTCTCGAAATAAAGTTTGAGTAATTGACTGAATGATTTTGATATTTCTTTTTTACTGTCAATTGTTGCTTCATTTTAACATCAGCAGAACACTTTCCATAGTATTTGACTGTTCAAGAAGCCTCCACTGGGATCTAAATACTTATTTTTACTTAGATTTCAGAATAAAAATAAGGAGGGGAAGACTCTAAAATCAATTTAAAACTACTGTTGTTCATGGGTTTAAAGCAGTAATACTGAGAACATTTCTTGGCACCAATGCCCTTCAGATTTGCCCAAAACATTGCCAAGTGAATCACCATCCGAATTCAATAACATTGAAAAAGAAACACCAAAACATAAAATACCAAAAATACCAGTGATGCCATTTAAAGGCAAAGCCTCTTTATTTAAGATAATAATAAAGCAACAATGTCAGAGATAAACAGAAGACAAGATGAATGATTATGCAGAACAATTACCTCCACATCCACAAGATGGTAGAAGCAAACAGGACAATAATAAAAGTTTTTTTTTTTTTTTTTTTTTTTTTTTTTTTTTTTTTTTTTTTAAGAAAAGCAGTTTCTAGACTCAACAAATTACAGACATGCACTAAAAGCACCAGTTTTCTGTCTTTGTTGAACTGTTTTCATTACAATTCCAAGTCAGGCTGGAAGCTTCCATTAAGGTGACTGCAGAATTGAATGCTGTTGTCATATGGAGAAGAGGTTGAGCTCAATTTGGTGGAATACCTCTGCAGCCCCATTTTCCCATGCCTTATGCCTCTTTAAAGTTACATCTCAAAGAAGTATATGCATAGGAAAAAGGAACAGCGAGTGGAACAAACCCTGCTGCCCTGCCGCAACATGCTGAAACCTGCAAAGCTAACATAAGAAAAAAAATGAGTTAGAGTAAAAACCCCTTCCCCTGGTTTACAATATGTATTTAAAGTATATAATCCATCTTTGAAATAAAACATTGCTAAAATGTAAGGTAAAAGTTTCCCAAATTTCCAACATGTAGTTATTATTAAAATGGTTAATGAAAGGTGCGCAGAGAACTTACCCCTTAAGCATCCAGATGAATCTCTTCTGGGAAGGCACCTCCTGTTGCCCATTTATGCCTCCACAAAGACCTTGAAGATGTTTAGCAGAGACAGAATAGCTGTCGTCTGTGCTCACTCAGCAGTCCTCCTCTCTTCTGTTTCCAGCCATGGGAGCACACCTGGAGAACAGCAAACATTTGCCTTGTTACAGTTTTACCTTCAGCTCAAATTCCTCAGAAAACTTCTCATTATTCTTCTAGTTTAACAATGAAGCTGTTACAGTTATTATCTCCTATCTGACACACATGCTGCAGACGTCAGATGCAACCAAGAAGAGAAACATTCAGGACAAGTTGTTCCTGCATTGGAAAAGTTTCTTATCTGTTCAGCTTTTTTTTTCTTCTCTCCCTTTCGTTTCTCCACTCACACATGCCTTTTAGCCCTCAAGGTCTCCAGACAAGGACTCTCAGAGCGTGCAGAAGTGAGACACTGACACAAGCACGCACAGTCTCATACTGCGTGGGGTGCAGCGGGAGTGTTTTGGCAAGTCAAGGCCAGTGCAGCCGTCTGAAGATGGAACTCTGCTCTTTTTCTCCATAGCAGCGCTCATAGCAGGGCATCATATATCACAAGGCTTGGTCAGGGATAATCTATCTTCAGCTTCAGCTGAGGTCATGTCACATCACAATCTACAGAGCTGGTTCAAAAAAACGTTCAGCTTAGAGTTGAATGTAATTTGAAGTGCAAAGCTCCTAATGTGATTCTAGCATACAGTTGGCAATTATGGTGTTGCCTTGTTGATTCTGGGTTTTAGGTAGCTCTTCTAAAAAGGAGAGAGGTTAACAGTTTATAATGCAAGTTAACTAAAACCGAACCAAAATAAACTCAGAGTTAAAAAAGTGTGAAACTTTGCTGAAACTGTTCTTTAGTTTAAGCACATAGAGCATCCTAATTTTCATCAAATATAGTTTCAGTGTTTGAGGCTGCATAGAACAAAATGTATCATTAACATATAGATGTACAGTGCCTTACAAAACTCTACATTTCTTTCTTTTCTCCACATTTCATCCACATCATAGCCACAAACTTGAACAGAATGCTTCTTCCCCCCCCCCCTCCAGCTAAAAGTCTTTTGTGGGTGTGTCTCTGCCAACTTTACTCATCTACAGATTAAAGTTCTTGCCCATTCTTCTTTTCAAAATAGCTCAGCCTCAGTCAGATTTAATGGAGAGCCTCTGTGAACACCAGTTTTGGAGTCACAGATTAGAAAAAGGATACAGTCCTGGTCTTTGACTGGACCATTTTAACACATCTTTGATTCTAAACCATTCCATTGTAACGCTGCCTGTATGGTTAAAACCTCTGTTTTAGTCTGAAGTTTTTCGCAGAATTAGGATTACTGTGTATTTTGTATTTCAACTTAGCATTGCTCATGTTTAGAATAAACATAAACAAAAATTCTCTGGGCCAGCCCTTGGGGGCAGTAGTCTCAAACTTGGCAGCTGTCTGAGGTGAAACATGTTCCATACAATACTGTAGGCTTTCAAACACAAAACTATTTGGTCATGGTCTGATGAGCAGTGGCATATTTGTGTGGTGGGTATGTAGTATGCATCCCCTGCTGCTTTGGAAAAATATGTTTCAAATAGGAGGTGAAGGATTGTACCTCAGTTCCCTTCTGCAAAATACAAATATCTAAAAAAGTAACAAGTGTTATTTCAGCCACTGCAGCAGTTCTCCCCTCAACCACCAACAATCGACTCTTGTAGATCGTCTCAGGAGGGCCCAGCTTTTAATTGGACCCTCTTCAACACGCAGCTTTTAAAATCCACTCTTGTTTTGCTGCAGAATGTTTCGTTTGAGCGGCGGCAAATATGCAGAGTTAAGCAGAAATGTCTCGCTGTACACGGAAATAATAATAAAAAAAGAGACAACAATAGCTGCTTGTTCATCTGAATACACCTGCCACAGAGCCGAAGAGAGTTCACTCAGCACATTTCATTTGGGAGAATGCAGTCTGACAGGACAAGGGAACACAACACGCTGAATCACAACACAGGAAACTAACTGTAGATCCTCTTTAGGCTTCAATTGGCAATTTGGAAGATCTGTCATGTTCATTAACTGCAAGCAAGGTTAGGTGCTATCTGCCAACACTGTATCTGACTAAAACGTACCCATTGATTGTTGGAAAGGAAACAAATTACTTGTTGGATAAATAAAAATACATCATGCTCTAACTGACTATCTCTTGTTATAAATAAAAACTGTTTGTTTCTGTTTACTGGGATTGTTACAGTAGGATGCTAATTTAAAAAAAGCCTTCAAAGCATCTGTTTACCATGAATGATGCAGCTCCCTGCAAATAAGCAGAGCAGCGAAGCAATTTCTTTATTTATGCTGAACAATGACAACCCTTAGGGTTAACATGAAAGATTAAAAAAAAAAAACAAGACCTGAGCAGTTTAGGTTTTGTTTACAGGTAGTTACAATGCCATACGCACTCTCAGTGGCACCCCTGGTAAAGATGTGTAAAACCTCTTAAACTAAATTCCTCCTTCATTGCAGCAGCATAATCCCACGCTGAAGAAATTAAAAAATGCAATCTGTAATGTGAGTACATTTATTCAGTGGGGGGGATGATAATTAACCCTTCATATAGCACTAAACTTTCACAAAGTTAGAGCTTATGATAGAGATGATAGAGATGACTAGTCCTCTGCAGAAAATCTCTCCAGACCAGGGATCTTCAAACTTTACAATCCAAAGAGCCATTTTTGCCATCAGTCCAGCAAAATAAAACCCATGTGGAGCCACAAATGTTATATGACCTTTTGAAAAAAGACAACTTAGGATGTTTGATAAACAAATGCCATAGGAAATTTGATGTCACTTTTAAAGACCACCCATTTTTATTTCTCTTTTTAGATTTTAAAGTGAAGAAAAACATAAAACTTTTACAAAAAAGAGTATGAATACATTTCTGTGGGATGTTGATAGTTGTGGAAAATGATGTTAAAAAAAGAGCAGAATTTCCAAACTTAGTGGTTGGAAAAACAGATCTAAAAATACACTGCCTCTGCAGTACTAGTGTAATTTTATGAAAATTCAATGTAATTAAAAAACTGCTAAAACATGCATTTGTTATTAAATCTATGTTTAAAAACATAAGTTGGTTCTTTATCATCTTTAGCTAAAGTTATTCAGAGCCATTTTATTTTGAAAGGTTCAAGAAGCCACCTGCAGCTCTGGATCTGCAGGATGCAGACCTCTGCTCTAGATTATCCAGTTTTTGGTTCTCTCTGGGTCACTCTGCTCTTTAGCATAGAACACAACTTTTCTACAAGATTTATCTCTGGGTAGAGTGATACACATGACAGAGAGGTGATTTTCCATCCATTCAACAATTTCTTTTAATTTTGCCATGTGTTTTTAGATCATTATCCTGTGGAAAGACTCAATGTTGACTGGTTTTGAGTGTCTAGCAGAAGCTGTCACATTTCTATTTAAACTGTTATGGTATTTCAAAATGTGCAACAAGGCTCCCAAGGTCTCATGAGGAGAATCACAGAATCAGAATCACACATCCACCACTGTAATTAAAAGTGAGCATTGGGTGCTTTTCCATAGATTCATCATTTGTTTCATGCCAAAGAAACCTGGAGATTCTGATGTTGGAACGTTCAGTCCCATCTGATCAAAGAACATACCTCCAGATGAGCAACAGCAGGGTTAAGAAAAATTAGTTCATAAAGGTTGGAAAGAAAATTATTTTTCTTTTTATGAATCCCAGTGGACTGATTGTCATGCAGAAAGCATCTAATGGTCGTTTGGGAGGTTTGGTTCTAAAATAGTGAGTTTGGAGATTGGTTTGTTCTCCCATACTATCCTCCTCATAATAAAAAAGTTGTTATGGGGACCTGCAGTTGTGCCAGTGATTTTGTTCAAAACAATTATTCATAATTTTAATTAAGTAATTGTGGTCTATGTTTAATAATTATTAATAATTTCCTAATTTTTGGAGCGAGATTCCATCCATCCATCCATTATCCATCACGTTTATCCATGCAGGGTCGAGGGGCTGGTGCCTGTCTCCAGCAGTCATCGGGCGAGAGGCAGGGTACATCCTGGACAGGCTGCCAGTCCATTGCAGTGGTGCGAGATTATACTTGTAAAATAAAAGATTGATTTATCTTAAAGCTTTTTGAACATGACAAAAATTTTATCTGTACATCTTGATTTGTTTCACAAACTCAAACCAAGTATTGTTTGTTAGAAAAAAAATACGTCAGCTGAAGAAACAAAATATACCTAAATTAAACTAAAGTGAATAACTTTTGTTATCCATCTCCTGCTATTAATAAAAGATAATACAAATAAAAGTTAAAAGTTAAGTTAAAATAAAAGTTAAGTTAAAAGTTAATATTTGTTGTTAACTTTTTTTCCTTTTAACATACATCTACATCAGTTCTGTTTTGTTTTTGTGCATTGTGCTCTGTCTTCTCAAACCTCCAGTCAGTTGCAGCAGATGGCTGCTTGCACTGAGCCAGGTTCTGCTAAAGGCGAGTTTTTCCTCTCAGCTGTCACTACATGCTTGCTCAGTATGAGAGAATGTTGCAAAATCAACAACACAACACAAGCGATTGTCTGCTGTTGCTACGTGCTCATCCAAGAGGAGTGAATGTGGCAAGTCAATGACTCGATGCAATTTGCTGGGTTTCCTAGAAAACTTTTAAAACTAATTTTAGTAATGAACTGAACTTGACGCACTGTTTAACTGGAATGTATGTATGACTGGATTAAAATGACTTTTTCTGAAAAGTGTCTTGAGATGATGTGTTATGAATTGGCTCTATATAAATAAATTGAAATGAAGAACCTTTGATTTCAAAGACTTTTTGTTGTCTTAAAAATCTTAGAAATCAAAATACTTCGTCATCGATAATCTTTTGCTTCTTTTTACTGATCAATCCCACAGTGACTGGCCAATCGCATTTATTAGACAATCTGCTCATTTTAAAATGGATGGTGCCACAAGGATGGTGCTATTTCATTTGTGTTAGAGGAGATTTGGTTTTAATAAAGTGACTCAACTGTTAGAATTCTCAGAGGCTTTTCTTTTGGAAAATGGAACTATCACACCTGCATAAATCACAAACTTGTCCAATCCAACTTTAAATGAGTTGCGTTTTGACCTTGACTTCACAATATGATTAAGAATGCTACAAACGCTTGCGAATTTATTGGGGTTTAATGAGATAGACCAACACAAAGTAGTGCATAACTGTAAATTGGAGGGAAAAATTAAATTCAAAAACTAAAAGGTGTGGTGCACATTTCTACTTAGCCCTCTTCATACTGATAACCCTAATTAATATCCAATTGCTTTCAGACGTGACCTTTTTAGTAGATTGAATTCACCTGTGTGTAATCTGATCTTACCAATACACTGCTCTGTGAAGGCGTCAGAGGTTTCTTAGGGAACATTAGTGAACAAACAGCACTGGGACGGCAAAGGAACACAGCAGACTGGTCAGGGAGAAAGCTCAGGAGAAGTTTAAAACGGGGTTATGTTTCTAATAGTATCCTGGGATTTGGATAAATCACTGTACATTCCAGCATCAGAAAACTGAAGGGGTTCACCTAAACTGATAATGACCCAGAAGAGCGTTAGTCAGTAAAGCAGCTGAGAGGCCCTCTGTAACTCTGGAGGAGCGGCAGAGATCCACAGATGAGACCAAAATGTCTGGCAGGCATGAAACACACTTTGTGAGGAAGAACTGTCTCTGCACATCACGCCATAAAAATCCCAATAAAATACATCTTAGATTGTGGTTGTGAGATGACAAAATGGGTGTGAATACTTTTGCAAGGAATTATAAGCTCACTTTAGTCAACATTAAATATCATGGGCACTGTGCAGTCAACCTAAAAATCTGCTTTGAGGGTCTCCAGAAAACATTTGTCATCTTGCGTGTATTAATATGGAGAAAATTAATGAAAATATAGAAAACATTGTCATTTTTCTTCATGCATGCTGTTCTTTTATTAATTAGAAAGGGAAATCTATGTGATGTTAAGCTCTACTATTATTTTTTTTACTTCACTCTTTAAAATATTTTGGAAATATCTGCAAATAATGACATCACAGTTCTCAATCATATTTTAAAGCACTGTTGGTGGAACATTGGCTTATTCTGATGTTAACTATTGCATTTGTTATAAAGCAAAACTTTCTGTCTTCACAAGATAAAAACTTGTTTAACTGAAATTTAAACTTAATCAACAGGAGATATCTGATGCAAAGCTTATCTTTGAATTATTTACTTTACAAAAAGAAAAAAAAAACTCAAAAGGATGGTCACTCCCTTTCAGCTTTTGAGTATAAACCACAGAAACAGATATCTAAATTCCAAAATAATAGATAATTTAAAGAAAAACTGCAATGACTACAGTGTTACAATGGAAGATTCAGCCTACAACAACAAAACTATGCTGGTCCAAGGGCATACAGATACAGAATGTCTTCAATAGCTGAAGCAGCTGTTTTTCTAACATTCCTCTCAGTCATGATCATTACCCTTCATTCCTGCAGGCCCTCATCTGGAGGATTTTTCTCCATTTATTTGCTTCTATAAACACTAGGTGAATTTCAACTTCCCCTCCCTCCATTTCCCTTGTTGTGATGCTAGAAATGCAGTCAAACAGATGGAGATGGTGGGGTAGATGGTGTGGGAGAGGGGGTTTGGGTCCCTGAGCCTGCTGTAGTAGAGGGCCAATCTGCATCAGGCAGAGGGACTGACAGAATAAGGCCATGAGACGGGGTGGGAGGGGTGGGAGGATGCCACTGGGCTCTATGTAGAACTGGACGCCACAATGCCACCTGCTGCCAAACAGAACCGAAAGGAGTGTTATTGTTCATTGGTTAAAAGTTCTAAATATGTTGGTTTGTCATCAAAATTTGTCTGTTTTTGGGAAGAGGAATACAAGGAGAAAGAGGAAGCAGATACTAGGTCAGTTAAAACAGCCATAACAGAAGAATACCTCAACATTTCTACCACATTTTGAATCTATGGTTGTAATTTGCCTTTTTTGTATTTGTGCAAGAATTATCACAGTTCAGGCTGTTACATTATGCTCATCATTCATATCATGAAAGAAAAGATTTGATTACCAGTGGTGTACCAGTGATCATATCACCTTCTAACAAGCAGACGTGATTTCAGTAAAATGACACAAAATCAATCAGTAAAGTGGCTCCCCTTCTTTGTCCTTGTGAGTCACACTCTCAGGATCTTTTTGCCTTTCTCTCTACCTTTCTCTTTCCCTGAAGGTGTCTCAATCAGACAACAACTGCAGCTGTCTCTTGTTGTCAAAAGACATTTCAATTTGGTGGCCCTCCCTGGAGTCCAGGCAAATTATCACTTCAAAGGACCCAGGTCACTCCCGGTGGGTTAGGCCTTGTATGCTTTCTCCCCCTCTCCTCCCTCTGTCTTCTGCTCCGGCTGCTTAGCAATGCAGATGAGGGCCCAGCCTCCCCGTGAGCCTGCCTGTCCCTCTGTGCTAAACTAAACTCTGTGCAGGAAGGATGAGAGGGCGTTTCATTGTTCCTCCAAACAGGTTCAAGTCTTTCATTGGTTGAATGTGTTGATGGGGTTTCACCCAATGGAAATGGTGAAGTCAGAGTGGTGACAGGCTCCTAAATAATGTCAGAAAAAAATGAAGCTTCAGGCTAAATTTGCATGGAAACATCACTTTTGTCAGGTTGTGGAAAGAGAGCCAGCCTTCCTATTTGCTGCTGACTTGCTTTGATCATTTTATTTTTATGGTGCCACCAAGAGGGCAAAGAGAGGCAACCACAGCAAACAAAGTCAAGTTTATTTGTATAGCACATTTCAGGAGCAAGGCATTTCAAAGTGCTTTGCATCATAAAAACATCAAGCAAATATATATCAAAATCATCAATACATCAAAATCAACATGCAAAAATACATCAAAAATATTGATCAATGCTCCACTTACTACTAATCAAAGGCAACTCTAAAGAGGTGGGGTTTTAGCCTTAATTTAAAGGAAATTAGTGTGTTGCTTTAAAGGGGCAGTACTATGTGTTTTTCAGGCACATAGAGTCATTTTATAGGATAATCAAGTAACTATGCTTCCATCAGTTGTCACAAAAGTACTGTATATATCAAATACGACTTCATAATTTCACGCCTTGAAATTGGGCCTCTGTCTCTTTAATAAAGTCCTGCTCTTTCTGAAACTCTGTCTTCAGGTTTATCATCACAACAGCTAACCCTTTAACAATGTTACCAGTGCTGCACTGAGAAGTAACTCATATAATGAGCTGAATAGGTTCACAGTTCCACCAGGTTTTTTGCTAATTGCTGCTATCTAGTCTGCCAGCTGAGTGTGGAAGTCACGTAGGAGGGTTACTCTGTGAGGCGGAAGCTCAGAAGCTTAGAAACTGCAGCTCTAAGGTGGAGCTGCGTCTCAAAGGTCCATGTAGGCGTTTTGCATAGCTGAATGGTTGCCACGGGAGATTATAGGATTTCTCAAACATGCATGAAAGAATCAAGGCAACACTCCAGGTATGTTTTTGATAATGGAATAACATTATCTTTCACCCAAAAAAAATATACACATATATAAAAAGGTTTTTATGCAGAGGAAAAACTTGAGACCCTGTTCAATAATAGCATGTATTACCTGCTTTGACTATAATACTGTCAGTGCAACGCTTCTTGTGGTCATCAACCAGTCCCAGGAAGGTTTATTCCACTTCTTATTTTCAGTTGTGGAGATGTTTGAGGGGTTTCTTGCATGAACAGCTTGTTTCAAGTCACCTCACTGTGTTTCTTTTATCCAAACCAGCACTCTGCCATTGTCAGCCTCATTGCAGGTGAGGACGACTCAGAGTACAGACAATGGACTCAGGACTTTGTGGACTAGTGTGTGCAGAACCACCTCCTAATTAATGCTGCTAAATCCAAGGAGTTGGTAGTGGACTTCTGCAGATGCAGACCCACCTCATTGACAGTGGTGAACATAAACTGGACTGGATTCATAACACTGATGTTCTTTACAGGAAGGATCAGAGTAGACTCTAGCTGCTGAGGAGGCTGGGGTCCTTTGGAATGCAAGGAGAGCTCCTAAAGACCATCTTTGACTCTGTAGTAGCATCAGCCATCTTCTCTGGCATAGTCTGTTGGAGCAGCAGCTTATCTACAGCTGAGAGGAAGCGGTTAGATAAGCTCATCAGGAAGGCCAGCTCTGTGCTAGGATGTCCCCGCGACCCAGTGCAGGTGGAGGAGACAGAAGGACTCTGGGTAAAATAAAATCACCCATGGACAATGTCTCCCTCCCCATGCATGAAGCTGTTGCTGAGCTGGAGAGACCCTTCAGTGACAGACTGTTCTATTTATAGGTGCACAAAGGAGCATTACAGGAGATCCTTCCTCCCATCAGCAGTCAGACTTTATAACCATCTCTGCTCCCAACAAAATTAATGTGTTTACATCATTGCTGGCAATCATTTATTCTGGTTTTACTCATTTTTCAATAACATTTCTGCTGTTATTGCACATGATATACTGTATTGTAAACAGTGTTGTCTTTTTAATGTTCAATATACATACACGTTATGTATATTTAAAAAAAAGTCATCCTATTTCAGTTGCACCTCCCTTTATTGTGAGTACGATATTTCCATTTCTGTTAAGAAATGGAAATATACCGTTATAAGTATATTATTATTATTATTATTATTATTATTATTATTATTATTATTATTATTATTATTATTATTAATAATCTTGTTTTTAAAAAAAATATTTTTAACACTTTGGAACTTACTTTTCTGTGAACCTACATATCTCGATGCTGCTGTTACACCTGTTGTCCCCTTTGTGGGACAATAAAGGTTATTGCTATGCTATTGCTAGTGTGTCCTTCATGTTTATTTTATCCTAAGAGAGCAAAGGTTTCCTTCCTATATGAAAGTTAACCATGTGCAGTCTCTCTCTGATTGCATTTTTACATCAAAAGTAGCAGGAGCCTGTAGAGATGGTGGAGATTTTCATGTTTTTGGAGACTTCTTTTAGCATCTTGAGGTCTGCTTTCATGATAACCTGCCTGGATGGCCAGACCTTAGTATCTTGGTAACTGTATTCAATGTCCTTCATTTGTATACTATTTTCAGGACAGTGAAATGGTTGATTTTAAAGTCCTTTGAGACTTTTTAAAATTCCATATCAGACTCATAAGCAGTTGCAATGTCCTTTCTGAAGGCCTCAAACAGCTCTTTCCATCTCAGCATGGTGTTTATTCTCCCTTCAGCAGTCAGGACAACTCCAAACTAACTGTCTGATGTTTAAACAGGGTAAACCTACTTCAAAGTGCTAAGTAACAATGTTCTAATCATGTGAATTTGATGCAATAAATCTATAAGCTACGTCAGCCATTTTAAGCAGGAATATATATAGGGTATCTTAATATATTTTTCACCAGAAATATATTTTTGTATTATTTTTTTCTTTATTTTCAATGGTTTATTCATATTAATGTGAACCCACCACCCCTTTGAAAACATTTTGGCTGTAATATGGAGAAAACAAACATTTTGCTTCTAAAAAGAACATTTAATATTTCGTTTATAAATGTCAACCAGTTATTTTTAATAAATTTCTTTCCTCTCTGTCTGTTGCTCAATAATTAATATTTGCTTTAAACAGCTTTCACAAAAGACTTGTCAGTTTACTTTACTAAGCCACTAATTTGGAAACAAGCACAGCATGCATCCTTTTGTTCTCTGTGTCTGTTACTTTAGTTTTAATTTAAGTTTGTGGAAATAACTGTCCTTCAGTTGTACAGCAGAACTTCTTACTATCTCTGACAACAGTCATTAAATAGCATTCAATCAACCAGCAGCTGCAATCAATCATTTGACATTTACACCTCTCCTGCTCTTTGTTCACAGTATTCCTTTTTTATTGCTCTACAGTCTATTTGGAGAAATAAATACTTTCACCATAAATTGTTTTATTGTAAGAAATTATTGTGGAAAAAGTATTTCTCTCTTAAATAAGGAAAAAAGCAACTCCCTTACAAAGAAAACATTACCATTGAGAAAGTTTTAAAATATATTGGTCAAAATCATTTTTAATGATTACAAGAAAGTCAACATACAGACATGAGCAGATTTGTTAGTAGTCTATATGTGAAAAGCTTTATAATAATGTCATTTTTGTTGTAGGAGTAAAATCTCAAACACAAAACCTTTAATTGGAGTAGCTTTATTTGATAGGAAAAAACTTTTGTAAATTAATAATAGTTTTTTTTTAAAAGCTGTTGCAAAATAACCAGTGCTACAATTGCTAGTGGTGCTAACAATCCCTATACAGTGGACCTGTGGTATTTGCTGGGGTTAGAGACCAAGGCCACCCATTAAACGCTAAAAAAAAAAAAAAAAAAAAAAAAAAAAAAAAAAAAATCACTTCTACTTGAGATGTGTATAACTGGCTATTTTAATAGTTCAACCACCAAATATAGCTTAATATGTATTGCTGCACACAATGTAAACTGTCTTGGCCCTACCACAGAAGCTAGTGTCTCCAGGCTTCTTTATCTCCACTCCTGGAGGTACAGCCAGTCAGCGTCAAGGAAAATAAATGGCGCTCATGGATTGGCTGCTTTGCAAACAGAAATTACTAGCATGTCAAGAAGCAATGTGCCGGAGTATTTCAGATTCACAAACTGCATTTTCTTTCGAAAAGGTTTGGAGTACGTTCCACAGAAATGTCCATGAATAGTGAAAAGAGAACTACAAATAGGTAGGTGTCCACTGTGTAATAAATGCAGGGGGATTAACAGTCAAAGCATGTAAACTTAAGTCTATACTTTATATTTAAGTTGGTCAGAGTCTCTAGGGTTTTTTAACTAGCAGTGCCTGAATTTTTGTTTCACCTGGATATAAATATGAAGTGACAAAAGAGCCTTTTCTTAGCTACTAACCACTAGCTGGGATGACATTTCTCTTAATCACTCTTCAAATGGGAAACAGCATTTCATTTAAGTATGTCAGTCAGGTAAGGTGGAAGTGTGTTTATGTATTTGTATCTTTTTCTGGGAAGTAGTCATGGTTTGGGCTTTTGAAGGACAGAAATGCAGGTTGGAGACAGGCAGATGGAGTTGATGCAAAAAAAAAAAAAAAAAAAAAAAAATGTTTTATAATACAAAACCCCTGTGAAAACCTACAAAAACTGAGGATAAAAGTGGGAAAAACCTATTGGAACAAAGAACCAGAGGCTAAAGCAGACTGAACAATATTATTTATGTATGGTGGAGTGATTGCGGGATGTGAACCAGGTGAATGACTAACTAACTTAAAACAGCTGTGAGAAGCAGGAATCTAAGGGGTGAAGCACAGTGTTATGAACTCTGAGTAATACCAGGACAAATTTACATAAAAAAATGTAGTCACCTCTACCAAAAAACTAAAAATGGATTGTCATTGAATCTTTCAGCAAGATAACGATCCAAAATATATGGTCAAATCAACACTGAAATGGTACAACAGACACAAAATCAACTTAAGTGGTCATCTCAATCCTCTGATCTAAAATCTTATGGAAAGTTTTAGGAGTGAGCAGAAGAGAAATTATCAAACATCCTTCCCTCTGTACTTGAAATGTTACAGGACAAGACTTCCTGCTGTCTGACTGGTAAAAGGGGATTGTATAACGTATCAACAGCGGGGATACCTAAAATTGTTAAATTGGTGACTTTGTTGATTAACAGGTAATTCCAAACCAGATATTTTATCCCCATCAAATCTACTCAGATTAAAGTTAAATTTTTGTAATTTATTTCAGTTTGAAAATTTGCTTCAGTAAACAAAAGATAAATCTCTTTGAAGTTTCTACACCTTTTTTACCAGGGGTGTCAATATATGTGGCCAGTGCTGCGCAGAGATGGGAGCCAACCCAGGGTATTTGTGTATTATTTGAAGAAAACAGTTTCACTGGTTTTCATTTTCCTTTTTTCTTTCCTGGAATGGTAATCTGGATCATCAAGACTCCTGCACTTCATTTGTAAATAAGCTTCTGTGAGAATTTCATCCCCTGAAGCTGAACACGGAGAGCACTAAAACCCAACCTGCACACACACTGTAAGTCACCATGGATAAAGACATAAGCTGAACTTTACAATGTGAAATAAAACATAAATGGATGGATTGAGGGGTGCACAAAGACATGAACTGAGGAACAGGCCTCCTTAATGCAGTGAGGAGATTGATTCGTGTTAACAGAGATTTGAGTAATGTGTCTGCTGTTCCGCTTTGTAAGTTTTGGTTCTGCCGGTTGAATGAATGATGACAGTCCCCCTCTTTGGCTGTGTTATTGTTGGGACTGTAATAGTGAGTTAAGTAGACATCACTGAGCCTGGAAGGGAGCTGACAGAGAGGGAAGATACACCATCATCTAAATCCGATTGACCCTCTAAAGTCCTGATGCATCAACACTGTGGTATCATACAACTGCTGAATAGCTGCTGTCTGGCGAGAACCATGCTGCAGCAACGACAGTCTGAAAGATTTACTGAAGAAGATTGAGGATGTTGTAGGACAAGAGAACTGGTGAATTTTAATAGAATTGTCTGTGGAGATTTGTTGTTGGAGGTTTCAGAGATGGAGAGTGAGAGTGGGGGTTCTGTGTCAGGACAACAAATCCTGGAGCCAGATTTGGATCCCCCAGATGTTACTGAAACCAGAGAAGAGCAAATATGTGAAATGGACCAGAGGGAGAGGAGGATGAGGGATTAAGGAGGTTCGGAGAAAAAAAATGAAACATGAGGGAGATTCAGTGTCTTGCAAAGTTTTCATACCTCTTGGACTCATTGTTCACATTACAACCACCTACTTGAAACTGCTTTATGTGAACTTTTATTTTACAGACCAACACAAAGTAGTGCATAACTGCGAATTGAAAGAAAATATCTAAAAATGTATGGAGTGTATTTGTAGTCAGCCCCTGTGCGTTAATACTGTAGAAACACTCACTACAATCATAGTTGCAAGTTTTTGGGGGCATGCTTTTCTTTTTTTTTTTTTTTTTTTTTTTTTTTTACCAGTTTTGCACATCTCGAGAGAATTTTTTGTCTCCTTCTTTTGAAAAAAGCTGAAGTTCACATAGATTGGATGGAGAGCATTTATGAACATCTTTTACCTTGTTCACCTCGGTGCTTCAGGCTCAGAAGAACTATTAGAATCACACATACTTGAAACTATTCTTCAGATGTATAAGTGGAACAACTGGAGTCAGGAAGCAAGTTTTCAAACACAATAAGGGGTATTTCCTCATCTCCCCTGTTTCCTTTTTTCACTGTTGGGACTTTATTGATATTCTTCCCACATTTTATTTCATGATTAATTCACATATGTTCTTGTTGTTTCTGACTTCAGTTGCTTTCTCCAATCCACTATGAGGCCCTCTATGAGTCATCCCAGTAACAGATTCCTAACTGCTGTTTTTTTTTTTTTTTTTTTTTCAGTTTTCCACACATAGACACAGCTAGCACATTCCAGTTTCACACTAATTGTGAGTTATGGTTACCACATGCACTTCATAGAACATTTGTACACTAAAAAGCATATTTGTGATTCTGTCTTGTTCTTATAATAAACATACATTGTCAGCTTCGCTGTCCCCACTGAAGAAAACCATCCCCACAGCATGGTGCCGCCACCACCGTGTGTCACTATGGAAATGACCAGCTCAGGGTGACGTGCAATATTCACGTCATTAAAATTAAAATATTAATTTTAGTGCCACACAGTGTTTTTCATGTACGGCAAAGAGTTTAGTTTTGATCTAAGTTCACCGTTTCTCCCACGTGATTGCTGTCTCTACCACAAATTTCATCCAGAATCTTATTGCTTTCTTCTCATCACCCTTTCAGAGGATAGATTTATGTCATTTCTCCCTGCTGAGCTGTTAATCTCTGAAGCTCCTCCACAGTTACTGTGCGGTTTTTGGCTGCTTCTCTGATTTATTGGTTTAGGTGGAAGGCCATGTCTTAGTAGGTTTACATTTGTGCCACATTCTACTACCCTACTTAGGCCTACATAACCCAACTCTGCTTTAAATTTCTTCAGAATCTTCTTCCTAGCCTGTCTGTTGTGTTCCTTGGTCCTTTTTAACCAAACCCCTTCACAGAACTTCACAGGATTACACACAGGTGGACTGTATTTACTAACAGGTGACTTTTAAAGGTAATTGGTTGCACTGGATTTTAGTTAGGGTGTGCCAAAGTAAAGGGGGCTGAACGTTAAATATGTTGCCACACCTTTCAGATTTTTATTTGCAAGAAAAAAACTGAAATTCTTGTTTTATCTCTCCACTTTACAACTATGCACCACTTTTTCCCCAATAAAAAACATTGAAGTTTATGGTTTCAATGTGAAGAAAAGAAGTGGTGATGAGAGATGAAGGGATGACCAGTCCAGGGTGAGATACAGAAGATCAGAAGAATGACGCCAACGGGTTAACGCATTAACTGCAGTTTGCTTTAATCAGGATGAATGGCTCATTATTCTATAGTATTCAGACATTCATGCTGAGTCTTTGTCCTGGTTACCATATGCATCGTTTTTACAGCTGTTTGTGGGTCTCGAGGGAAAAATCAATGCTAAAATGTGATCTGAATGGATTCAT
This sequence comes from Anableps anableps, assembly GCA_014839685.1. Classification (NCBI taxonomy): domain Eukaryota; kingdom Metazoa; phylum Chordata; class Actinopteri; order Cyprinodontiformes; family Anablepidae; genus Anableps; species Anableps anableps. The sequence goes on along the minus strand of CM026076.1, from coordinate 5,328,928 downwards.
AGTTGTTGCATAAACTGTGAGCATGAAAACACATGACTAAGCTGACCTACCAAGAGGCCTGAGACAGAAAATGAGCCGTGGTTGCATGCTGAGCAACAGCACAAGCTTTGGAACAAATTTGATAGTTGTTGTAATTTGTCATTTCTTGTATTTGAGGTCTTTGTGATTTCCACCAGTCTGTGGTCCCTAGGCATCTGTCAGTGTACTTATACTACAGCAGTGCAACTTCTCTCTTTGCCAGGTAAGCCAACAGCTTCCCTACAGCTTTAATTTAGTTGACTTAGACTGTTAATTATCACTTATCCGACCTGGTAGAATTTCCTGTCTTCACTTTAAAACACAACCAACATTTACAAAGTTTATCCTTTTCAAATTTCTCCTTTTTTCAGCATGGACTGTTGTGTCTGAGCAATGTTGGTTATAGTGACAGGAAGTCAAAGCTCAGCCCTGTCATTCTTTAGAAATTCTTTAGAAATTTCACGTTTTATCTAACGTGGTGTCACTGAACACCTTTAATCCAGTTTGATGTCTTCTCTGAACTCTGCTCAGTTCAAGTCTGTTTTCAAGTCTTCTGACATGCTGACATGCTCTATGCACAAAGGAAAACTGATTTCAGTATGTAGTGGGCAAACTAACAGTGTCTAAATACAAATACAGGTGTGTGGTAAAGGCAGACACAAATACACGAGGAATGTTGATAGAAAAGAAAATTGCGAGCTCTAGTTCTGTATCTCAATTTCTAAGCTTAAAGGGAGGTCATGCTGTGAAGGAGTGGTAGAGAGGAGAGCTGTCAAGCCATTTCTAGCTCTTTTTTTTTTTACATTTCCTCTGTTTCATCTGTCTCTCCCTCCATCGCTCTCTCCACAGCGGAGGTGTGATCTCTCTCTCTCTAAGCACTGCACCCCAGCGGAACTGATGATCAGACGTTGGCATGGGAATACTGGGCTGTGGCCTTGTACAGTGGGAGCTCTGACCTCCTGCTTCCCCCTTCCTCCTCCTCCCACCTCCTTCTCTCTCCTTTGGTACAGTGATAAGAAGCAAATGAAAGGCCTTCCTTTGCGCAGTTTGTGGGAAATCAGAGATAAGTTGGACACTGAGGCAGCTGCTGGGCCTTCTGCAGGGAACAGGGAGTTCTCTGACAGGGAAAATACTGTTGTGCACAAGCAGGGAAGGTTGAAAAATATGTTTTTGCATAAGTTCAAGCAGAATCTCTGTATTCATTTAAGCCTGTCTCCCTGACTGTGCAGAACCTAGTTCTAATGCTACATTATCACTGATTCCCAGTTTGAATACAATTCTTTACATCCACTCTTCAGCATAAATGTCATATTCAGTTTGAGCTTTTAATGATTTCTTTGAACTGCTGTTGTTTTTTGAAGATGGAAGGATTAAACAACATTCAGCCTGAACAACTGGTTGCACATATTTTTCTTTGATTTGCACCAAGTCAGAATTGTACATCCCAGTGCAAATACAGACATACACCCCCACTAATAAAACCATAAAATGTCTCTTGGCAAGTTGCCTCTCAACCACATACTGTTTATATCCATCAGTTGTTCTGTCAGAACACCCAGTTATGTCCAAGTTTCAACCATTTGACCCAAACTCTTACTATCAGGATGTTCAAGAACAATCCAGCAACCACCAGGGCATAAACCTACTATAAACTGGAAACTGCTGGAACGCCAGTACCATAAAGAAAGTTTCATATAACCATAAACTGACAGGGTGCTTTCCAAGAGAGTAGCTCCTCTTCAACCTCTTCAACTCAACACTGTTAGGCTAGACTGTAATTTGCAGTGGCTTTATGCTAAGATGACAAAGATCGAGCTGTTTGGCCACAATGGCAAGAAGTACGTTTTGAGGAGTGCAGGCGAGGCTTTCAAACCCAAAAACATGCAGCAACTTTAAAGTGTGGTGGTGCCAGCATCATGCTGTGGGAATGTTTGTGCACCAATTGCTGTCCTCAAAGCCAAGACAGACACCATTTTAACTGAACCCTTCCAATTCTGTCCAGAAATATCCAGCATGAATTATAGTAGAATCCTTATTGATGACTACGAAAAATGAATGGTTTATTTGGAAGTACATATAACAAAACACACATCAAGACAAGTTCTGAAATTAGCAAAGCAGCAAAAAATACACCTTTAGACTGATGTTCTCAAACACCCAACCTCAACCCTATTTAAAATGTATGGCTATGTTTAAAAGCTGAGTCCTTGCCAGGCTTCCCAATCAATCTGGATGGACTGAAGCAATCCTGCCAACAAGAGTGGTCAAATGTCCAGCCACAATGATGCCTGAAGCTTGTTGAGGGCTACAAATGTCTTTGGAAGAAACTTTTAACCGAATGTTAGTGGAGGTGTGTGTATATATTTAGACCTGTACACATGTTTTTTCTACTGTGTGGCTTAAAGAAAATTCACAGTAATGTCTAATTTGGTTTCCCAATTTCTGTTTTTAATAACCTTTGAAGTTTGTTGAATTATAAGTCAAGCCTGGAAAAACACTTTTAAAATAAATCATTGCAACTGCTAAATTAATATTTTGGGAGCATTGTCGCATTTGATGAGGCCTCTAATATCTCATAGCTGTAGAACAACAGCAAATGTTTGATTGAACAGAATCAAAACAAAGGTCAGGGCGACCCTTCTCTGAGCAAACTGAAAACTGCCTCAGCCTTGACTTAATATCTCTGTTTCTGGAGGGAGGAAGTGTGGAAAACAGCAAATTATAATTTATTTTCTTCCCATATTTTTTTTTTCTTTGAACAAAGGAGCAGTCAAAGTAATTATTAAAGTCAGAAGGAGTGATAAATCCAATTTTCTAAAAAAAGCCCCTTTCAAATGTTTGCATTCAAGAACAAAGAGACTAGTCAAGGCGAAGAGGTAGGAGTGATCAGTTGTATGGTCCAATTAGCAAAAATAAAGAGTTTGTCATGGGAGGCTGCACATTAATCTTACTCCTAAATTCAGGTGAAATAACATGGAAGTCAGCACAATAACTCACTAAAAAGTGCAAATGCATTCCACCTCTGCATCACTGCGATGCTTGCATGCCGAATTCAACCTGGTTCCACCTCTTTTTCTGTCTCCCAGTTTCCAAGGTTGCCGTCTTCGTAAAGGAGAGAGTAATGAGCTGTCAATCAAAGGACCTGGGTTTGATTCATGGTTAGCTTCCAGGGACGACAGACTTATTTCTCCACTGAAACCTGAGAAGCAGTGACAGCTGATGCATGCAGAATAAGAAACAAACAAGACACATTTACATCGCCATGGCTTTATTTTCCTTTCCCCAAGCTGCCATCGCCTATGCAGTTTGACAGAAAATGTGATTATCTGCCCCTCATGTGGTTTGTGATAGAGCAAAAAGAGACACGCTGCAAGTAAGTGTATTCACTGGCTGCTCCAAAGAGCAGTCTGCTGTTGTCTTTTTGCTCCACTCCCAGCTGTATGTTCCTCTTGTGCTCCTGACACTTTCGCTCATTATTAGACACACTGTCTCCTGCTGGGCAGGCCAGGTGTTGCTGTGCCTGTCATAGATACACCTCCAATCGGGGTACCGTGAACATACACACACACACACACCCACACGTGCCCCCCCCACCCCACCCCTACCAAATTGGTGGTTTTATAAGAGTGCAGCTGTGATACATTTATCAGTTCTTCTCTACTTCACAGAGGAGGCATTAGATTGTGGTCCAAAGAGGTGGAACTCAAACTCCAGTGCCCACTTTTCTGCTGATAGCTGTCCACACTGTGTGAAACATCAAGATCATGAATACACATGTGGATGTGCTGTTCATTTTCCTTGCACCAGGAGTCAAAAGAGGGTTGGAAATCCAATTACAATAACATCTTTTTAAGAGAACATCAAGAAAAAAAGATTTTTAATACCTGGTGCCCTCTGCTCACTTTGTGACAGCTTCATGGAGGAGATGCTGTTTCGTCACCTAAAAATGTTCAGGTGGGAGGATATAGAACAGCAATGGTAGGGTTCCCAGTTGTAAGAACAGTAAGCAGTGTTGTTTAAAACAGTATTTATTAACTCAACATGTTTTACATGAGACCTAGGCATCAAGTGTCAGTGTCATAAGCATATAAAGTAGCTGCATTTTGCAGAATGACACCAATTGTACAACAAGAAAAATGTATCAAGGCCTTCTCTTCCAGACTTGGCTCATCCATCACAAATTAAAGTCAAATCAATGAAATGAGGTGTTTCATTGTATACAACTGCTATGCTCAACAAAACAAGACTGGGTTTTATGGGATCTTCCGTTGGTATTAATAAAAAAGTAGCAAAAATAGATAAAGAAGTAAAACTAAGTTTAATGATAAAAAAATACTTATTCTTAACAACAGTTCAACTAACAATAGTTTAGCAGTTTAAGCTAGAAAGCTGTGTAATGGTCTGGTGGTTTAATTGTGATGTTGTGTTGCACGCCTGATGGGAGCAAATCAAAAAGCCAATGGACAGGTTGTAAGGAGTCACTGACAGTCTCTATGTTTAGTGACATATCCATTCATTAGATGTGAAAGAAATCCTGGACAGAGTAATGACAATTACCTTTTCAGCTCCCCTCACAATCGTCTGCAGGGCCAATTGTCTTTTCTGTCATGAAGCATCTGGAGTACCCCATATAAACCAGTATGTCTTCACTATAAGTCAACAATCATCTCTTTTTTTGTCAGTGCTCAGCACCAGGTTCTCTCTGCACCAGCAGTTTAGCTTGTTGAAATATTTTTTAATCACAGATGGGAAGATGCACAGTCTTATGTTAGCATTGTGATGAGCAATGGACTGAGCACACAACCTGATTGATCCCTGTGCTGAGATGTGAGATATTTCTTCCAAAGGAAACTCACTGTGGTTCTCACACCAACAGAACTATTGTTATTACTCTTTGGTGAGTGAAGGTCTTGAACACTAAGGTCTTAAACAAATCAATTAACAGGGTTGTGTGTCCTTCTTATACAAATAACTGAATATTTTGTGTGTGTGGTGGATATTGTGTCCTGATCTAGTGATCTAGAAAGGCTCAGTATGCCTGATTTTACAGAATGCCATTGTGCAAATATTATTGGGGGTCAATTCAACAAGGCACAGACAAAAGATTAGGAAATAGCAAAATGCATTTCAGACATGTTTATGTCTGAACTACAAATTGTAAGAGCAAATGAAGCCTTGGGGAAAATTCAACCTGCCAGACTCTCTCCAGCTTACCTGGATTATCCATCGCTGGGTCCACACCTCCACTGCTGCCAATTAGCCTCCAAGATTCCAGATAAAAGGCTCTCAATCCATGGTTCCACCTACTCGCCAGCCAAGCTTCATCCCACATCTGCCCTATCTCCACCCTCATCCTCTCAGGCTCCTTCAGGCTCCCTTTCTCTGAACCTTCACTCCACCACCAGGTCCGGGCCCCGAGGGGAAGACGACCCTAAATCCTAACCCTTTGCAGTTCATTCAAGTTCTTGATGATTCTCAGCATACTCGTCGTCTGCCAGGGTCCAAGCGCCAAAGAACTTTACTCAAAGTCAAATAAAACTCTAATTGTTTCTTTCTTTCTATGTGAGTCTTTCCAGATTGAACTTCAACATGTTAGGGCTGCATCATCTTCTTAAAATAACAGTTTCTGGAAGATGTTTCTGTGTCAGAAAATCTTGCACTTTAGTCAGCATCTATCTATTGTTGTTTTCAAAAGCAGAGAAGAAAACACTTGACCAGATTCCAGAATACTAAACTTTGTATCAGAAAATATTTGTCAAAGACAGCACACACCTTTGGAGATAAAAACAACATAATCATAAAACATTGTTCCTACTTGAACTGTGCAGGCAAATAATTACTTTATTATTTATTTGTTTCATATTACAGAGACACCAAGAAGATATATGTAATGTTTTGAACAACTCTGACCCATCTGAGATATGCTTCACAATGGGGATTTGATTCATTTGCATAATTTTTAAATGCTGTAACAGCCACAGTAAACACAAAACCACGATACCCTGTTTGCCATCCAGCTAATTATCTGGACCTTCTTGTTGGAATGATTACAAATATGTCTGGATGTTCCCAGAGGAGCAACAGTTTCAAGTGGAGCAGAGAGAGCCAAACATTTTACTGAAGCAACTTTTTGACTTCTGTAATTATTTCTCTCTTTGAAATGTAATTTTCTGTCCAGTTCATGATTCTTAATTACACCAACTTGAATTTTGCGTGCAGACATTATTAATTAACTGAAATTCATTAAATGGACCAGAATGTACCTTATGCCAAAAACCTTTCAAACAAAGTGTGTTGGAATAACTCCACTTCACAACCTGCATCCTTGTAATTTATTGTCAGCTGTAATCTTTGAAGGAAGCACTTAAATGAGCAAAAACAAGAGTAATGATGTGTTTCTTACAACATATACATTTAAAGTATTATAAGAAAACATTTTATTTTATTCCAAAGCAGAACAAATAAAATTTCAACATTTTCTGTATGAGCTTCTCTTGATCATTTTGCTGAGAAAAACTGGACTGTGAGAGATGAGTCAGATGCAAAATGGGTCAGTAATACAGAACAACAAAACAGTCACCGAACTATGTATTTTAAAATTTTCCTTAATTGCCATTTTGCTTATGCTGCAGTGAAAATGGTCTTTCTTTTAACCTTCACCCACTAATTAAATTGTGGAGAGTACAGGGAAGAGTATAGTCCAAATTACAGGGGGTTGAAGGACCCTTAATTGGTAGACCCCCTGTTAGGGTCTGGACCTCGGTAAGGGAAGTCAAAGTAACAAAGTAAGAGGATGGGGGGACAAAGCATTTAAACTTCCAATGTCTGCACATTTACGTTATGTGTTTTTCAAAATGAGTGTTGAGAAAACCTGTATTAGGATCTTAGATGCCCCCTCTTGCACCCCAGAAAAAAGGGGACTGTACAAAATTCTAAACATGCTGGTACTTTAACCTCCAACCACTATCAATCAAACTTGAAAAAAAAAAAAAAAGAAAAAAAAAGCACCAAGCGCCAGAATCAGCTGATCCCTGTAAGTAGATAAATGCTTAAATAAGTTACTTTTCTCTTCATGTTCTTTTTATTATATCATGGATATTACCTGGGCATGCATGTTGACATGGCTAACCATTTCCTGAAGTGACAGTTTCATTATTTAACACAAGCAAGCAGTCTCTGTTGTCCCTAAGAGCTAAAGTTTGTATGTGAATTGTTGCCACCGATACAGTAGCTGCATGAATGACTGTTCAACTAACTGAACTGCAAAGTTGGAAGCCCTGAATCAGATGCTAACTATTGTGTTGTGTTTTAGACATTTACCATTTGATTGATTATTGAACAGTTGTTTCTCTGTCACAGGGCCAAAGGCAAGCCACACTACAAATCAATAATTGTATTAAAAAGTGTATATATATATATATATATATATATATATATATATATATATATATATATATATATATATATATATTTTTTTTTTTTTTTTTTTTTTTTTTTTTTTTTTTTTTTTTAAATTGGAGCATAGGAGAGCAGTGCAATGCACTGCCTCCCATGCAATGCATGGAGGCACCTATTACTCTCCACCTCGAAACTGGTTTCTCCTTTAATATGCTCCGAACTGTAGCATGCACCCCCACAATATATATATATATATATATATATATATATATATATATATATATATATATATATATATATATATATATATATATATATATATATATATATATCAAAAATTCCGGCTCGTTCTCGAGATGTGTGCTATTACTCAACTTTTCATTTCAAGTTACCATGGCGACGTAATTAGTGAAAAACTACTCCATACGAAGTCAATGGAGCGAGGTCCTGAAGACATCCTAAAAAACCCCACTATTTTTGAGGATTTACTGTCATCATGGTTTCGCCTACAAACACCAATCAACACTCAGTTTGTAGATATGTCCATGCTGTGTTCAGAAGTAAAGACGATATGTTGACACGCACACTTTGGCAGGTCCCTTTTAAATTTCTTAAGAACTTTTCTAGTTTCAAACTACTATCTAATATATTTGCTAATGAATATGAGAAATATCTTACTGCAGATCAGACCTATTCTCAGCACCATTTTGTGTTCTGTAGGTGTCATAATAACAAAAAGATGATATGATGTATAACTATTTATTCAGGTGGACTTGCTAAGGGTGGACAATGTGAGTTTCTTTTGCTTTTGGTTATTAGCACTAATTCTTCTCATCTGCTTGATTTATATAAACATAAGTCAGTCGTTAGGATCCCCTCCACCTAAAACTTAATAACAGAGGGAGAACACAAAAAATATATTTTAGTTTTGAAGTATTTGAAAGAACATGACAGTCAAAATAATTATTTTCATCATTTAAAGGTTTATGTTACCTGTTCCCTTTACAAATATATTTTAAAAAATGGTATATCTGTCTATGCCTTACTAACTTTTATTACTTAAACAGAAAGTTGAGTGAAAATGTTTTTCCCCCCAATTTTTAAAATTTATAGTTGTCAGAATAGATTAATGGATTGTGTCTTTATCATAATGAGGAACCTAGCTACTCTACACTTTTTAGCATTAACAGCTCCCTCTGTTTGTAAACATTATCATTTTAGCATGCATGTACCTGATTTTGATATAAAAAAGGACTTTAAAAGCTCAAACTATTGATCTTCAGAACCTTATTAGTAAAAGAATGCTATGCATAATTAAAGACTTGACATTAAAATGTTTATAGATAACAGCTGTGCTCGTTTAAAATTAAAATACAATAAGACTTAAAAAAAATGGAACAGATTAATTTGGATGCTCTAACTGAGAAAAGTGCATGAGGTGTTGTCTTTGTAGTGGCCTTTGTGTCCATAAAAAGAAGCAGCCTTCCTGTAGGTATTTACTGGACAACCATTACAGTCGATAGTGTGGCTTCTCTTTTTAGCTGTATTGACTGGACAAAAGATTAAAGTACAGCCTGTAAACCAGCAAAAAAAATTGTTTTAGCAAAGCTGAAATACATGGTTTTGTTTTTGGCCACAGAGTTTTCTTGCTAAATTAAAAATGCTCAAGGGAGAATATTTAGGTCTACATATTATCACACAGTTAAAGAATGCTGAAATACATTAAAATTTACAACAGAAAGAATTCAGCTAATCTCACATCCAGCAGGGATGGAAACACTTGACAGATTCATAGCTGCTGTGTTTAACGTACCCTTTCTGCAATAAACTGTGTCCCTGAAAGTGTCTGCGGATGCCTCTGGCTGATTGAATTTAAAGTGCAGCAGACACAGCTTTATCATCTGAAGTGTGTGTTTGTTTTAGATTACTTCTCAAACCAGATGGTGTGAAAAAAATAAATAAATAAAACATCAACCTCAGTTTAGCAAATCCAAGACACTTCTTTTTCACATGAGGACCAGAGAAGATTGAAGAGCAAGTGTGAAATTGTATGTTTGCAACCAAAGTTTTTGATGTCAAATTCCACAAGAAAGAGAGTCATAATCTTGGACTCCACCGTCTTTCACTTCAGAGAAGAGCCGTACTTATAAATAATCCTTGTACTCATTTGCTAAAGCTGCTCGAAGCATTGCAAGAATGAAAAAAAAAACTGCTGTTAGGAGAAATATTTCTGTCCTCCATTCTCTCTTTGTTTCCCCTTAATTGACTTTTTAACAAGGCTGTGTTCAGGCTGACCAGCAACCAGCCTTCATTTCCAGCTTCCACTTACACACACATGCACTTTTTTTATTGGCTGGGGCAGGGAAGTCATTAAAATTGGACGCACACAAAATGCTCCACATTTCTGCATCAGTGAGCTATGAGCAGAGGGGTATAAATGAACAACATGTTTATATGAATGTTAATGCCGACCTGTTGGTTTGCTTCCTGGGGAGGTCAAACTGAATGAAAACACTCTTGGGTGCAATGAAAAGTAAGAGTCTGCACCACGAGCAACCAAACACTGGCTGGTTGCAAGAGTTAAGGCTTTCACTTGGCTCTTCTGGCTAGTAAACATTAAAGTAGCAGTAAAAAAAAAAAATCTATCCATTGAGTCATGAGGGTTTCTGATGCCTAAACCACCTCAACTTCTTTGTTTTTTGATAGAGAGAAGTAGCATCCCGGTCCTCATTTTTCTGAAGTGTGAAGCTCCGGCTGGCACATGGCACCTGAGAGGCAAACACTGCCACAACAACGTTCACATTTTGCAACAGCATATAGACTCTAGCAGTGTATTGCAATAACTCCATTAATGACGTTGTGTAAAAGAGGAACATAGTTTTTGTTTTGCTGTGATAGAACTTTGTAATTGCTCAAATCAAAAACTCCTGTTTATGGAATTTGAACATATACATGTTAAGATCTGGATTGCTGTCACCCTATAAAATTAATTTGTTATATCAGAGGAGTCTATTCTGGTAATTCCAGTTTTATCATAAAATATTTCTGCAACTTTCTTCCAAACATTTTTGCCTTATTTTTAAAAATGTGATTGTACTGATGAAATTCAGCATGCTTTTGAAAATACCAAATAAAAAACAACCTTCCTCATACATCCTTGTCTTTCCTGATTGACCCCAAAAACAGGTCATGGCGATGTTGTGTAACACAGTTTTTTCAGTAAACCATAAAAATGGCACAAAAGTCTTCAGATAAAGGTGTTTTCCTCCATGGGCTTTCATTCATTTATTTATTTTTTTGCATTAACACAGCATCTGTAAGTCATGTTATGAAAGAGGTGTAATCTTAAAGCAAATCAAACTTTTTTCCTAAACATTACCCAGATAGTTATTTTCTGAATAAAATTGGTAGTCATTCCAAAAGCAAAAGACAGGGTGACAAAAATATATACATGAAAACATCCTCAGATAGACTTGTAAGAAGCAAGAAGTAAAACCAGCAAAAAGCAGTTGAGATTTCCTGAAGCTATTTGTGGTTCATATCATCAGAATAGCCATTTTTCATGTTAGAAAGGTGCCTTGCTGTCAGAAAAATGTATTATGGTATTACTAATAAGAAACTGGAAAATCCAACATTACAGATATTCTTGCGTTTGACAATGTGCTGCATGGTGGTGCAGTCAGAAGCACTGTTGCCATGCAGCAAGAAGGTTTTGGGTTCAAATCTTAGTCTGGGATCTACCTTCATGGAGTTTCCATTTTCTCCCAATGAATTTATGGGTTCTCTCCAGGTTTTTTGGCTTCCTCCCACAGTCCGAAACATGACTGTTAGATCAACTGAATACTCTAAATTCAGAATCAGTCCTCATTGGATGTTTCAACAGCATAGTGATATAAAAACATGGATAAATCAACAAAGAAATAGTTCAGCAGACACGAAATCTTCTTTCAAGGCTGTCTAGATCGTTCCCTTCAAATAGTATTTTCCCCCAACTTAATAAATGTTCTCAAGTTAGGTTTTTACCAATTGTTTTAGAAAGAGACTTGTTTTGGTACCAAGGTTGGTTTTTAATATTGTTGTTCCCTCTCTGTCAGTATGTAGCAGCAACAATGAAAAACCTTGCCTGATGCAATAAAAAAAATGTCATCATTGTTAAGTTGTTCAGCAATGCATTTTCATGAAACAGTCTGCAAAGTCTTATTGTTGAACAAAACTGTATTTTCAGGTTTAAAAATGTTTCACAATTTTTTTCTTACCTTAAAGTGTCATTTGCACAGAGAAATGTTTTGCAAAGTCTATTTGTAACTAAGCACAGCTAGTGCTTCAGCAAGTCAAATTAATATTGCACCTGACACACAAAAAGGTCAACAAAAACAAGACATCTATTTATTACTATTAGTATTATTATTAATTCTGATAGAAACATCACTGCAGAGGAATGATTTTTCAGTAATATTTACACAGTTCAGTCTTTATTTTACAAAAATGACTGTTGTGAAGCCTGCAGAAAAAAAAAAAAACTTCTTACATCCACTCCTTCAGGATGTTAATTATGAGGTTCCCTTGCTCATTGTATGGTGCACGCCTTTTTCTGAACTGCATTTCTTGCGTTTTAACTGTTTTATAAAATTCCAAAATATTTGATGCTAAGAGTTTTTTCTTTTCTTTTCCAGTCTCCCAGTTCCTCGGTTTGGTTTATTTACCTGTTTGAGCTCTCAGAAATCAGCTGGATTAGCAGCCGCCCAAAGGCTATGTTAACTTTATTGAGGACTTCTCGGGGACTGGGCTGATGTTATCGTTCCCTCTGAAGTTTGTGCTATGCCTTTGAACGTACTTTATCTTCCCATCTTTTTTCTCTTCTGCAAAGTGCAAACAGAGCAGCACAGACACTCTGCTTTGAAATTAGTTAGCTACAGGGTGATGCTCAAGACCCTGCTAAAGCACAATTAATTTTTTAAAAAGAAAGTAATGCTCTGGAAATAAAGCCCCCCACCAGTCCCTGAGCTTGAAACAACAAAATCCAGATGGAGATGCATGGAAAAATTAGAAACAAATTGTCATCTTACCTCCTGAAGTGCTGCAGAAGGGCCACAAAGAAGCACAGACATGGAAAACAAGTTATTGAAAGAGGCACTGAGCATCAAACTCTTGTTGGAATCCCAGATGAGAATGAGAGCTAGATGCATTTGTTGGGTTCCTCTTCTCTTTTTCTAGGGCTGTAAATAGCATTTGTGTGACACTTGGCTCCTGTGGGCCCAGGATGCTGTAAACCAGCACTAAAATATGATCCTCTCTGCCATGGCTGTGAACTCCGACTTCTGTTGTTGTGTGACTGTTGACGAATCAGAGCGGGGACTTGGGGTTCTGCACCCAAAGGAAATATTGCAGAGTGAAATGCCTTCTGGCACTTTTCCGCCAGCCCTTGATTTGAATAGACAAGAGCTGCTGGGGAGGATAGAGGGATAAAAGAGGCTGAGGGAAAACGGTGACAGGAGCTTCAAGGAAAGACACGCAGTCTACAAGATGGGAAGATGCTGTGTAGCGTGGGGTTACACGAGGAGAGGAAGATCTCACTGGTTTGGTCACAACAAATAAAAAATATTTCATAGCTTTACTCAGTTTAGCAACTGTCACCGAAAGTTTTAGCATTCAGTTTAATCATAAAAACCATCAGTGTCCTTCTGGTATTTGAGATAAACTTAAAAGACTACTACTAAAATTAATCTTGACTCTCTTTTAAGAATCTATTTAGAGTTAAGAGGCAGATACAGAAATGGCAGAAAACAACTGCACTGCACTCCCACTTTAAAACTGGAATTTGTTTCTTGGTGGAGAAAAATTGTAAAAGGTATCAGATTGCATGTATCTTTGACTTAAATAAGGAATGTTTTCTATTAAAATCTGTTTCCAAAATGACCATAAAGTTGAACCATGAGCTCTCTAAAATAGCAATGTCTCTATCCCTTCCCCAGCACTGGATAAAAAACATCAGTGTGCCTACACAAACAACAACAATAATAATAATAATAATAAAAAATCAATAGTCACATTTAGAAACAGGTCGTTCCCTAGAATGACATGGATGAGTGACTCCTGTATCTCAGAATGAAAATTTTCAGTTTCTGTCACATCGCCTGATCGGTTGAGTGACTGAGGTCTGGCAGTTCTCAATCTAAAATAGCATAACACATTTTCCAGACCAGGGGTTCACAAACATCCGGTATTTTAACTACAAAACAACACACTATAAACCTAGGACCCCGACTCAAGAACAAACAGGCAAGTATTTGGAAATTAGCCAATTAAACAAAGGAATAACAACAACACAAACTACCTTAATACTTTTCTTATTATGCATTATCTTTTCAAGGAGCAAATAACAAATCTTGGAAGTATAACATAATTTAATCACCACTGGCATTATCTCTGTTTTTCAAAGCAGTTAAATAATTTTGGAATGCACATTTCTCAAACAAAAAGACAGTTTGAGCAAGAAAAGATGTTGTTTTTACATGATTGTCAGTGTTGATACAACCTCTATCATTACAAAATATATGCTGATGTCTGGGGATCGCATTGTTAAATGAAACCAATGAAGGATATCTTTAAATGATTCCTCCTACATCTTTAGCCATGATAATTATCACCAGAAGTTCACTGGTTTTCTTTCTCATTGTTAGAGCAGAATGAACAATGACTTGAAGATCCATATTTTGACTTCCATCTACCTCATGTGTAGCATTAGTTTAAAGTTACCTTATAAGTCCAAACATGTTTTTTGAATTGCAAACTTTATCACAGCTGTGGCAAATTGTAGGTGGACTGGGCTAACCACACAGTGCTTTTAAATTATTAGATAGCATGAAGGTTTGTTAGGTATCCAAGCTACTGCCCTCCAACAGCAGTTGTCCTGTTTTCCCACTTTTTAGTAAATAGATTGCCATATAAATCCTAACGATATGAATTAACATCTGAGCAGAAAATTTTTCTGCCACTATTTTCTTTCCTTCTTGTGTGGTTTTTGAGGTATGTAAAAATGCAAACAACAGTTTGGTGTTCTAAGTGTAACGTTTTTTTCTCTTCAGCAACTTTCACCTGCATTCTCAGCTCCTTTGTACCTGCGTATCAAGCTACGTTACATTATTTCTTGACTCCAGACATGAAAATGTACGTAGCTATTATGAGCCCAAACCCCAAGCGCAAGAAAAGGTTGTAAAATTGACATTATATGCCCTGTAAATTTAACTTTCACATTGGAAGACTGTCTGAAAAGCCCAACATGTTTCATGACCCCCATTGGGATTACAAAAACGTTAGGAACCATTGTCCCAGGGTCTGGTGCATTTCTGATAGTGAACATTAAATTCAAACCTAAATACAGACATTTTCATCCAGCATGAGCCTTTTGGCCTGGACAAAACACATGACACCTTTCATTATCTTTATGTCAGCAACAATCTCATCTTTATTAATGATAGTTCACATTATTGTGGAACATGGCTCAGACATATGGTTAACCTGTGAAAGTCTGAGGAAAGAGGGGCTTATCTTTGCAGCCATATCCCACAACCATCTAAAAAATTGGTTTATTTCAGAACTGGTTTTTAGCTTGGAGTAGGCAGCGGTAAATTAATATACTGAACGTAAATATGAATTCATTTTAACATTGAGCTGTGTACCTCGTCTCACCTTAAATAGTAATTCAGTTTAGTTTGTATCACGTACATAAAGAACTACTGTGCCTTTGCATTGCTTTCTTTAAATACATGATGGCTTTTTTCCCAATAGAAACTAGCCCTGGTCCAGTACTCTTGGGTTCAGCTACATCTGTTTCCTGGAGGTAGCTAATAATGGGGCTATTACAGAAGTTAACTTTGTGTTTTCTTGTTTCTTTTTCTCACAGGAAAAACACCAGGATTAGTGCCCCTTTGTGTTGATGTCTCCTTTCTGAACAGAGTCATTAATTGAGATCTTGTTGCCACAAACGTTGTTATTGTGCTGTGCGTGGGTGAAAACCAGGTCTGAGCAAGATGATGTGACTAAAGTCATGGTTTCCAGATGTTTTCGGTTTGCATTTACACGGACATGATTCGTATTGCATTTCTAAGAACTTTAATTCTGGAGCCTGTTGTCAAACCTTTGCGTTTTTGTCAAAAAAAACAAAACAAAAAAAAAAACACTGTTACTGTGTAAATGAAAGGCCAAAATGCAACAAAACATTTGCATGTTACTGTTCTGTACTCTTTGTCCTCTTCCCTCCAACTGTTTGTAGCAGGGCATTCGTACCAAATACTCGGCTTTGCTCGAAAGATAACTTTTTACCAATGGGCATGAAATTATGGCTAAATCAAAGCAGTTTTGGTTTAAGATCATTGCTTGCACCAAAATCACAATACTTTTTTGTCACTCAGAACATAAGATTGGTCATATAGTGAGTGTCAGATCCTGACAGAACTGAAAACTGAACCACTGACTCTTTTGACATTCTGCCTCCCAAAGAACAGCAAGAGGTCAACAATCTCAGCACTCCTTGGAGCATCAGATTCCTTTTACCAGACATGCCTCCATTTTTTTTTTTTTAGAACGAGCACTTCACTAAAGGGCCTGAGCTCTTCATTTTTTGAAAACCCTTTTTGCCCAACACCTCAAAGGATTAATCAGGACTTTTTATAATTCAGCTGCAAATAGGCAGACAAGTCTCCTTCTCCTCCCTTTGACCTGAATGCAGCAGCAGCCGCCCTCCCTCTTTAGAAAAGGCTGCTGTGGGATCAGATCAAACACATGCCCTCTGTGCCCGAGGCAATGAAAAATAAACCAACAAACAAATAAATAAGTAATCACAAAGGACGTACAACACAAGGAGCCTTTAAAACAAGTGCAGAAACTCATTTATCAGAGCGGTTCATGTTATTTTGGAGCCTTTTGTGTTTGGGATAATCCTGCACATTCTGGGAAACACATCAACTCCCTGATCTCATTAGACCCACAGTTCTTGTGATTTTACTGATTGAGAAATATGTAAAAAGGCTGGAATAGGTGGATTTTTTTTGAATAACATTATGGGGGTTATTCCCTATAGACTGGTTGAATTTAAACCAATAATATTAGACTGAAAACACCTTATTGTTTTATTGGTGATGTCCTTGGTGAAAATATATTTTTTTTGGGGAAAAGCAATAAAAAGATTTTTAAAAGCATTTCAGAAGCATTGGCAAGATATTAACAAACATTTGATTATTTTTAAAAGCTACAAGAACAGCTTTTTATCAATAAAACTTTAAAGAATATGAGTATGTGGATAAGAATCTTTAAAGACACTTGATATTCTGCAGCATTCATGAGTGAAACTTGAGGAAATAGACTCCTATTGAGCTGCAGAACGATTCATTGACGCGTGCAGTCCATAGCTTATGTCTCTGCTGAGCCATGTCAATCAACTTTAATTGTGCATTAAGTTCCGCTTCCAACGTTGACTCGGAGGTCATTAATTCCCATCAAGGACAGTTCCGTAATAGACTCATGTCGCGCAAATACAGTGGCTGTTAGTTTGCAAAGAGCTTAGCAAGCAGCAAGCGTTCCTAGTGCTTTGATTCGATGCTAAGTGCTTCATCAATCACAATCCTAGACAGATCATTAGAGGCTCCTAGGATGACAAGAGCAGCCAAACTATCTACAGCAGATTGCTCCAGACCACCCCTCAAACCTTTAATTACATCCAAGGTTGGCAGTTATCAAAGACATGCAGTGATAAGTGACTCACTCAATGGGAGCCATTAGTTAGAGAAACTTGTTAGAGTCAGGGTTTTCACTGACTTGCATTACAGCAGACCTGAGAAAGCTTTTTTGAGCAGTAGTAAACAAAGTAAAACTTAAAATAGCATTTTGCTGATTTTTTGAGACTTTTGGTGAATTAACTTATTTATTCCAAGGTGTAATTTTTTGGGTTTCAGTACTGAATGGTAGCATTTGAGAATTGTAACCATGGTAGTGATCAAGATACATATTGTATTCACTTCTTTAACATAGTAATAATTTAAGTTATCTCTTAACTAGAAGAAGTTGAAATCATATCAGGCAAAACATTATGACTACTGACATATGAAGTTAATGCCACTGATTATCTCTTCATCATGGCACTTGTGAGTGGCAAGGCTATATTACACAGCAAGGGAACATTTAGTGAGTGAGTTTGAGAGGGGCCAAGTTGTGGTGGCCAAGACTCTCTGATGCCCGTGGGGGGGGGACTGGCCCATGTGGTCTGATTCAACAGAATTATAGCATAGCTTGCCAAAGATGTAAATGCTGGTTCTGAGAGAAAGTTGCCAGAATGTGGGAAAGAGGCGAAGGTGTGTAAACAGGTTGGAATGGGTGGAGAAAAGTGGATTGCCTCCCTGTCAAGCAGATCATTGTATGGCTAATTTATGTGTTAATAGCAACAACATAAACAACTATTTGTAGATAATAACACATTTATGAGCACATATTCCCAAACTTGTAAAACATTAAACTCAGCAAATCAGTGCATATTTTTGCATTTGTTATAAATATTACATGCTATGGTGTATTTATTTTCAGTTATTTTCACAGTTATCAACACTTGCCTCTGCTTTTTGGCTCTGCGCTGTCATCTGGAAGTGAATATTAGATTTAGTCTTGGTTGATAAAATGTAAATGAACAGTTTTAAAGGTGAAGTCTAAGGTTTTTGCCTTGCCTTCATCATACCATACCAGCTTTATTTATGTAGTAAAGTGCTATAAAACAACCACAGCTGAAACAAAGTGCTGCACATAACTGCATCCTAAAAACATACATTAAAATTAAAAAGACACATAAATGACATTCTAACAAAAGATTATACAGAATTAAACCAATTAAAACAAACAAGGTCAAACTAAGGCTCACTGATGTTGAAAGCCAAAGATTAAAAATGGGTTTTAAGACATGTTTTAAAAGATGGCAGTAAACTCTAATTTGGAATGGTAGTTTATTCCAAAGTTAAGGAGCAGCAGTAGGGAAGGTCCTGCCTCCTCTAAGCTTCCTCCTAGACTTTGGTACCTGCAGGAGCTGCTGTTCGACTGACCTGAGGGACTGAAAATGTAAGTGGTAATGAAAATTTTAAAGTGAACTGTAAAATGCACAGGCAGCCAGTGTAGTGAGCCCAGAACTGGAGTGATGTGTTCAGCTTTATAAGTATCAGTACTCATCACATAAAAGAATGTCACATTCTGCAATAACCAGACACAGTTATGATCCTTGTAACAATTATCATGCAGTTTTGATACAACTTTTAAAGGTTTCCAATGTTCCTGTTACTTTTTAATGAAAATTGTTATTAGAATCACATTATTAATATAAAATCTGTGGCTCATCAGCTTTACTCTACCTGCACTTTTATGATTAGTTACCAGAGCTAAAACGGCTATTCTTTCATTTGTTCTAAATTTAGAATAGTTATTTAAATTTTAAAGTATATGTTAAATATATATTACTGTGTGAGAGTTATCTCATGTTATCATCCAGAAATTGAATGAATAAACCATAGAAAACACTGGAGTAAAGCACAAAAGCTTTACACAGTCATATACGGTATAAAGGGTTCCTTTATAGACAACTTTATAAAAGAGCCAAAGTGTTGCAGCTTCATTAGATGCTTATATGCACTCATCCTCTACATGACTTTCAAACAAATTTGGGGTGTTTTGTTTTTTTTCTTCCATTGTTTTCTGGAGAGGAATGGTGTGGATATATTGTGGATTTTTTTTAATCCACACAGATTCACAGTTTTATATAACTTACAGGCTCAAATATGGATGCACACCCATTAATATTTGACTAATAGTCCTTTAGTTGCAGCAAATTCACATCCACTTTTTTTAGTCATAAACCAGCCTTTGGTATAACTCTGGCTATATATTTAACCCTTGTTTTTATTTAGAGAGTACATTCAAATTGGTTTGTTGGCTTATTGCCACGGTTTGGCTTTTAAGCCTTGTCCACACATTTTTAATTGGGTTCAGTTTGATTAAAAGTTAGCACAATTACAGAAACTTAATCTCAACCTGATTTATACATTTGAAACAGAGGCTTCTTTTTAGGCTGATTTTTTGGACTGAGAGGGCACAGTCCAAAAAATCTAAAATTCACTCCACTGTGGACAGCAATGCTGGTGTTTGAGCAGCTTCCGGTTTATGGTTACATTAAGCCTCAGTGATTCTTGGGCTGTTTTGAATAACCTAAATAATTTCCCGTAATCTGAGGATGAGAGTTTGTGTCCGATGGTTAAAACTTGGACACAATTGGGTGTTTAAAGAGAATTTTGAAAAGTAGAATGGGAGGCAGATCCTTTAGTCATCAGGCTCCTTTCCTGTGGAACCAGCTCCCAGTTTTAGTCCTTGAGGCAGACACCCTGTCTACTTTTAAGACTAGACTTAAAACTTTCCTTTTTGATAAAGCTTATAGTTAGACTTAGGTTATCCTGAGCTATTTCTGTAGTTATGCTGCCATAGGCGTAGGCTGCTGGAAGACAAACTGGCCACTTTTTCTCACTTTCTTCTTCTACTACTCTCCAATTTGCATTATTTGCTGTTATTTCAACTGTTAACTTTTTGATTTTTCTCAGTTGTTTTTCTCTGTATAGAAGCTACATCTGGTCTGGCGCTCTGATTATGATGCCTTTCTGGAGGAGGGCTTTAGCTGGTATCGTTATACCAGCCATCAACTAATCATTCTCCTTTTCCTGCTGTTAACTTGGCCGCTTGTGCTGAGCCAGGTTCTGGTTGTGTTGGAGGTTTCTTCCTGTTAAAGGGGAGTTTTTCCTCTCCACTGTCGCTACATGCATGTTCGATATGAGGGATTGCTGTAAAGTCAACGGCACAACGCCATGTGGTTGTTACGTGCTCGTCCAAGAGGAGTGAATGCTCCAAGTCAATAACTCGATGCAATCTGCTGGGTTTCCTTAGAAACTTTTTGAACTACTTTGAATAATTAATTGAGGTACTGTACCGTTCGATAACTAGGATCAATTGGAATGTATGTATGATTGATTTTTATTTTTAAACCAACCAGTTGAACCAGTTGAGCCAACCAGTTGAAATGAACCTTACCAAATCACACAAGTTGTTTGTATAATATTCACTCTAGTTCTGGAAATAGAACTGTTTGAATTATCAACTAAAAGCCCAAAATTAATATGAGCTTATATATGAGTGGATAAAAAAATTCAGACTGGAACTGTATGTTTGCAACAATACAGTGACTATAAGATTCACTAAAATAGTTGTATCCTTAAACATTCAATTATTCAAAAGACTGCTACAGATGCATGCTGTACCTCTCAGAAAGCAAACCCAACTTTTCCTTCAGTATATAAAGGATTGAAAAAGGAATTAGCTCCTCTCATCCTCTTGGTGTAAGCAAAATATGGCATTTTGTCTTTCTTGCCCACCTGGGTAACAGAAAACACTGCTATGTCAAACTAACATCCTGGGAATGATCAGTAATGTGTGTGTTAATGTGTGTGGAGTACCATTGGACGGTTTATCTCCCAGATGAGCAACTGGGCTGCACATACCAAAGAAGAACATATCAGCCAAGGTCACAGAATAACTCTCCCAGGCCCTTCACCTTTATCTGAAACATCAGGAGGGAACACATTTAGACACATCTGAACTCATCTTTCGTGTAAGAGACACCCGTGGGTTCAAGTGCCCCCTGTTGAGCAGATGAGAGAAAAGTCCCTGAGCAAGATAATTTAAGAATGATGACATTTAGCTTTTTAAATTGTCATCAGACTAAAATTTGTCTACTTATACAGTATAATTTTCAAAACTAATTTTAATCCTAAACCCCATATCACCCTGCTGAACTAGACTCTTAATGTAATTATATTCAGCACATTTCTAGATCGCCCAAGGCTTTACAGCCCCCTCCCATGTTCAGCTCAGGATATGGATTCAGTGCAGCATCAATGACTGTTTGCCTTCGGGAGGGGAGCAGTGCTTATTCCAGCAGACAGAGCAGAGAGATCACATGAATATCAGATCCCAGTGGAGCTGTAGCTTTGGCTGCTGTTTAAAGTCTAATCAATGAAAGAAACATGACCCCTGTCTATTTGTTGTGGGAGACAACGACAAGCTGTTTCTGGGAAAACTGCATGCTTTGTGCAATTCAGGAAAGTGAGAATATGTAGAAAAAGCATCAATGCAGATACAATGTCATTTGTAAATAATTTACAGAGCTGTTAGGCATATGATTTAATGACTACATTTAACACCTGTGCAAATTGTTGAGCAACGCAGCAGCAGAATGCAACAGAAGCTCTACGGATTTGAGCTTGCTGACTGTGAAGATCTGACTTTAGCTGCGGGCGCTGGCCACCTTCAATGTCCAAAGCTATTAGTGATTCCTGTAGAACTAAAGTGCTGCTCTAGGGTACCCATTTCCTTGCATTAATGTCTACCTTGCACCATAGCAAATCAAAGGCTTATTGTAATGCCTCTGCCCATATCTCATGCTTCCTGAATAACAGAGGATGGTGGGATCAGACACTTTGGAAATGAAAGGACAGAAAAAAAAACCAATTTTTTTCTGTACGTTTTAAAACAATAGTTTATTCGTAAGAACAAGAAGAATATCAAACAAGAAAGTCGGGCAAAAGTTCATCAGTTTAGCTAACTCTGTTTCACTGCTATTCAACAAGCTAAATGCTTTCAGCACAGAAAGAAATAACTTAAACCTGAAAGTTCTCTTAAATCCTTTGTCTTTAATTACAGTTTTTTTGTCTTCAATGTGTAAATATAGAACTGTCTTGCGGAAACCGGATCACAAAAGTTATCAATAAGAGGTTTCTCAAAGAATTTTCTTCGTGTGTGTAAAGTGCTGTTTTTTTTCCTCCTCAAGTAGTGGCTCGACAGAGTCCAGTTTGTGATGTAGGTTTCTCATTGCCAGCTGAAGGTGCGCTTCACCATCCTGAAGAAGTTTCGGTTGTGTTCCCGTAGGTAGGAGCGGAGCTGCTGCAAGACAGTGCTGTTAACAGAAGGGTGAGGACGTCCCTTAGACTCGTGCAGACACCGCTCTCGTCCATCACTCCGGATGCAGTAAAACCCTTTGGTCTGGTTGAAGTAGAAGTTGGAGGACACTATCCTCGGAGGCAGGTTCAGGAATCGTTCCACCTTCTGAAGCTCTGGCAGGGGGTCATGGATCAAAGCATCCCCGTTTACAATGTGTATCTGTTTCAGGGGGAAGTGCTTCAGCCAGTTGCGCATATGAATATCATACAGGCTCCTCTGAATAGCCTTATAGCGGATATTCAGGGCTCCATTGCGTACTAGCAGGTTCTCAATGGCTTGCACCGGCTTGTGGTTCTCCAACCGGTTGAAATATACCTGGGTGTAGTCAGAGATCACCCGCTCAGTTGGGTCTCGCAAGATCAGCAGCAGTTTTATAGATGAGTTCATGGCACAGATGCGTTCTGGTGCGAGAGGTGACGTAAAGTAACCTGGAGTTTTTTCTATCGTGATCTGATGAGGGTAAGAGTATGGCATGAGGTCACGGTACCACTCAAGACCCTTAGCGTAGTTTTCATCCCAGTCAAAGAAGTGCACCTCAGTGGCCGCCACAGCAACCTCAGGGTGTATGTCAAGCATCTCCAACAGCGCTCGGGTGCCCCCTTTTCGTACCCCAATAATTATGCTGTGTGGGGTCCTTTTGCTTGTTCCTGGGGGTGGGGATGAAGTTGAATCCTCAGAGACATTGGCTGGTAGAATTGGATCAGAGTCTATGGTATCCAGGACTGAACCAAAGCCTGCCTTAATGAGCTCAGATGGGGCAGCATAAGTCTGGAGAACCAGCAGAAGCAATGATACTAGAAAGGAAGCCATAGGAATGAATGGATGAGTGGAGACTGGAACGCGAAAGGAGAACCAAGACAGCGGTTTAGCTGTGGACGAGATGTGTCTGTCGAAGCTCAGTGGGAACAGAAGCAGTTAGAAATGCAGACTTTCCCTGCTTTTCAATTTGAATTGGAGGAGGAAAAATCATTGGCAGTCCGCAGTACATCTATGGAGAGGAACAAAGACAAAAAGAAGAAGAAAAGGCTTTCAGAATTCAGATATATGAAGCAGAATGAATGTCTTTATTATACTGAAATGGCACTTTCCTCATTCTCCTGAAAAAGCAATCCTGCCTTAAATACAATCCATGTCTATCATAAGTGTTGCGTCTCAAAAAGATAATCTCACATCGTCTTTTACTCTCGTCTCAGCACCCCCATCCCCACCTTCCCATCTGCTTTTTCCTCCTCACTCTATAAAGTCACTTTCAATTGATACTGTAATTTCTCTGGCTGAAAAACACTTAGCCAGACAGCTCATCAGAAAATCTGTCCAAGATATGCAAGTGTAGCTGAAGGCCAAAAGAAAAGTTTCCACAGCTAGGTGACTTTGATTTCCTATTCATGTCAAGAGGAATCAATAGCAAGGCAATGGAATTCAGCAAACAGAGAGGGGGAAGAATTTCATGGTGTTAAATATGAATTCTAATGATGTTCAAGACTTCTTGAAAACCTTGGGAAAAATCTTATCCATCACCTTGGTATTTAGAGTTCAGGTATATTTCTACAGTGGTTCTTAAATATTTTATCATTTGCCTCTTTTGTCTTCAATAGACACCTGTCAAGGAATTAATATCAAGGAATGAATTTAAAAAACAAAGGTCCTCTGATACATTCCAATGAAAAACCAGCTGAGAGAGTAGCTGCCTATCACTGTGCCAGTCAAAACAACTGGGCCCAGCTACGCAAACACCAAGCTTCAACAGCAAAGGTCACAGTAAGGTAATCTTTTCTTCCTGGGAACACACTGCACCACACAAAACTCTTTCAGGTATGTGCACACCAAACAGATAGCACTCCTTCCCCAAAATGCAGGCAATAAATTGCTTACAAATCCTTCAAATGCATTTTCAAAATGGGCCAGTTTAGGTGGAAATAACTTGAAATTTGACAGGATTTTAGAATAATTTGAGTTCTTTTCTGATCATTCTGCAGATCCAGCATGTTGTTGAGGGGGAGAATGGAGGAGAAATGACACATTTGCTAAAGTTATTTTTAGGTAGGTTTTGGTTGTTTCTATGTACAATATCAATATCCTGGATTAGTTTTCTGTAACAATTAATGTTTTATGTAACAATGCAAATCACTATGGTAAAGATGTACAGAAGCAAAAAAAAAAAAAAAAAAAAAAAAAAAAAAAAAACCAGAAACTTTATTAAACTTTTGTTTGGAAGTTACAATTTTATTGAAGGAAACATGCTTTGCACCGGTGACTTTTAATGAACAGCAAGTTAACAGGAAAGACACAGCAAATGGCCTGGGATAGGGAGTCGAACTAAGGACAGTTGCATTGAGAACTATAGCCTCTCCCCCTGGAGCTCCTGCTCTACCAACTGAGCCACCCAGTAACCAAGAAAAAAAATATATATATTTTTTCCAATATCATTGATGCAAACATTAGGTTGATTTTGTGTCTGGAAAACCATTTCTGGGTGGATTTAACTATTTGTTTTGGATTAAGCAGCAGAAAGGTCATCAAAAAATTAGGTCATGCAATTATGACCTAATTTCAGTTTTCTGGCAGAGGCCTCCAGATTTTATTTAAAAGGTCCTGGTATTTCAAAGAGTTCATGTATCTTGAAGGTCATGACCACCGATGCATTTTCAGCTTTCTGGTATGTCTAATAGTCTTTGATGCCATGAACTCAACAGTACCCAGGGTTTTTGGTAGAAAAATAAACCCACAGCATCAAAGATCTTATTTTTATGGCAGACACA
This sequence comes from Anableps anableps, assembly GCA_014839685.1. Lineage (NCBI taxonomy): Eukaryota > Metazoa > Chordata > Actinopteri > Cyprinodontiformes > Anablepidae > Anableps > Anableps anableps. Next base: position 5,303,684 of record CM026076.1, on the reverse strand, counting down.
CTTGGAATTTCCGTTGCTGGAAAAAGTCCATCTTAGTAATGTCTGACCAAATCACAGTTCTGTAGGAGACCCAATAGATTTCAGAAGTTTTAAGCAGAAGCATTCTGTGGTTTAATCCAAGGACACAATGGCAGCAGAGTCACTAGGCCCTCAAACAATAACTGTAAAACATCCCACCCCAGAACAACATTTGGACAGTCCGCAATACCATCCTCAATGGAGTAAAACCTATGAGAGCTTTCAACACACTTACCTCTGAAGTCTGAAAATGAAACAAGAGTTCAACTACTTTTAATGTTTAGTCTCTTTTATAAGGGTCAGGCTTTTCCAGTTTGTGTGAATAAACTTGTGTTTGTATTATAACCATATTAGGCGCTGATCGATGTTTAGCTCTGTCTCTTTTCTAGATTTTAGTTATTGGCTGAGCTTATGCTGTGACTAACTGTATTAGCTCTCTTTCATCCTATTGCCTTTAAAACTGGCTCAGAGTTTATTTATTAGGATGTGTTTCTCTCCCAGATGAAGCCACTAAAGGAGCTATTACTCCTATACATTTTTTTGTTTTCTTCAACATAAAAAGTACTCCTGGGTCAGATTATGTTTCTTTTCTTTTTTTTCTTTCTTTTTTTTTTTTTTTTTTTTTTTGCATATGCTCTGTCTTCTCACACCCCCAGTGGGTTGTGGCAGATGGCGCCACCACTGAGCCTGGCTCTGGTTCTGCTGGAGGTTTGGTGTTAAAGTGGACTTTTCCTTTCTGCTGTCACTACATGCATGCTCGGTATAAGGAATTGCTGCAAAGTCAACAACACAATGCAAGTGGCTGTTCACTGTCTCCATCTCCACGTCCAGAAGGAATGATTGCAACAAGTCAATAACTTGATGAAATCTGCTGGGCTTTCTTAGGCAGAAAACATTTTGTTTTTTTTGTTTGTTTTTTTGCTAATTTAAATAATAAACTGAACTTGACAGCATTATTTGATAACAAGGATGGAATGGATGTATGATTGGATTGAACTGACTCTTTTTATAACGTGACTTGAGATGGCATGTGTTGTAAATAGCTTCTATATAAATCAACTGAACTGAAATGAAACTGGATTGAATCTTGTATCACTTAAATGCTTTTACCATTATAATGTTGTATATTATAAATATTCATCTTAAAACCCCAGCCAGAGACTTAAATTCCATTTTAGCTAATGTCTATATTATCTTAGAGTAGAGCATCAGATGTAGTATATTAAGGTTAACTGTATTGTCAAATTTGTTTTTACATGTTTACAAGGTGTGCCAGTAATTGTGAAAGGTGGTGGATATGTTGTATTTTTATGTTGTTTCATATAATGTAACATTTCAAGGTGATAGAGATAAATTGAGGAAAATTGATTTACAATCACGACAAAAAAGACAATACCACCCATTTACTGGTTCCTCATTGTAAATGTATGAATGTTTTTATGGCTATTTAAGAGTAATATTTAATATATTTAAGACTTTTCACACACCCTTTCACACTATTTACATAAAAAAACCAATGCCGTCTTCTTCATGCCTACTCAACAAAACTGTTGTGTGGGTGTTTGTTTAAATTTGTTTAAGTTTTGTAATTACATTTTTTTTCCTAAAGAAAAAATATGAACACACACATACAGAGATAGCACAAAAATAGGAAACCATAAAATCAGCATTAGTTGAATTGCTTCCACTCAGGAGCATAACATCATAGCACATCAGAGTTCTCCTCAAACATTGGGCCGACAATTGGATACATACTGTATATATATCCTTCATCATGATAGGATTATAAGCTATAACTACACTTAAAAGATGTCAAAAGCAAATGATCTGGAAGACAAAGTTTGCATGGATGACCCCAGAAATATGAGAAGTCAGATATGTCACAGGAAACTGGAATGTCACAAGTTTTTAGTGCGACAAATCACCTGAAAGCTGTACGTAAATCTCATCTGTCTTGCCAGTGTGACCTGCAAGCTAACAAAGTGTAACATCAGGTTCACTGCTGATAACTTTCAGGTTATTTCGGGTACATTAGTCATTGTCCTCCCATGACTGATGCTTTGAGTATTTGAAATTAATTCTCACTGAAGCTTCAAAGTCCCAGAGAAAGCAGGACAGCCCTCAATCTGCATCTGTCCATAAATTATATAACAAGAGGATCAGCACTTCGTGAAGAGTGCATGAAACATTTTTGCTGAAATTTGTGTACTTATGTTGCTTTTATTGACCCAGTGTAATTATAAAATCTCTGCTTGCAGAAAAACTCTGCCAAGTGTGCATTTTAGTCACAGAAGCCGTTCCTCTAATTAAGCTTCTGTGATGAGCGCCCGCGCCAACGAGCAGTGTGCATTCCTATGATATCACTACTGGCCTTTCTCTCACCTTACAGAGTCTTTCATCCATATAAAGGTGATGACACATGCCCCTCTCTTTACACTTCAATTGTTGGCTTGGGAGTGAGATGGCTCTGAACACAGAACAGCCGACATGCCCTATAGGGCCTGGTGTTGTGCAAGGAAGCACTTATGTGCTGTGACAGGCGCGCCTGCCTGTCAGCGATTCCCTGGCAGAGAGCTGCCAAGTCCAATGGCTACAGCCAGGCAGGCAGACGAGCTTTCTGTCTCATCCAATATCCCCCAACTTGCTCCCCTCTCTGCAGAGCACCACCTGGAAGGAGCTGCTGCTTCAGATTCATGGATCTTATGGCTTTATTCAGCCTTTTATGGATATCGTTGTGGCTTTTCGTTTGACAAATGGCAGCCATGTTATCTGGCAGCCAACCTAACCAGGAGTGTGTCCATCAAACACTATTAGAGCTGTGGAATGTTACACAGCACAGGTTGGGAGGAAAGAAATATGGCCCCACTGAGTCTTGTGAGTAGGATACAGCATCAGTTTGTTGTGGCTCACTGCAGCTGCACAGAGAGACAGTTTAGATTTCGATCTCAGCTCCAGGCACTTTTATGCTTGTGGGGTTTGCATGTTTTACTTGTACTTGTCCTTCAGGCACTCTTGAGGTGCACCATTCTGAACCTACAGAGGGATCAACATAAAAAAACACAGTCAGGCAGGGGGTTAGAAAGGTGAAAATAAACTGATGTAAAATGTGGTTTCAGTGATTTATGTTGTTTTATAAAACATGTGTTGCAGACCTGCAAGGTTACCAAACTTTTGCTCCAAATATTTTTCCATGACTTACATTAAAGTGAAAAACTTGACTCAAAACTCAAAGATTTGTCTATTCTTTCAATAAAACCTTTTAAATATCAGTAAAAAAATTTTAAACACCATGGACAGAAAACAAATACATATGACAAAAATGTTTACAAGTCATTTCTCCATATGGAGGCCAAGTCTCAGCTCTTGATGGGGAAAGTCCTAGTCAAATCTTGAGTTTTTCCTTGCAAAACCATGTTTTCAGCTGTTTGTCCCAAGTCCAAGTTGTAAGTCTTTCGTCCAAAGGCCAAGTCAAATTTTATGTTTTGTTTAGTCTTTCATCTCACATTTTTCCTCAAAAATCCAAGTCAAGTTTCAAGTTTTACCTCCCAAGTCTAAGACTTTAGTCTTTAATCAAGAATTCATATCAAGTCTTTTGTTCAAAGTCCAAATGAAATCTTAAGTCTTTTATCAATTTCCAATTAAAGTCTGAAGTTCTTGGTTACAAGTCCAAAGTCCAAAGTCAAGTTTAACATCTTTCATCCAAAGCATAGCTCAAGTCTTTTTTTTTTCCTCAGTCAAATCATAAATTTTTAATCCCGAGTCAAATTCTAAGTCTCTCATTGCAAGTCCAACTCAAGTTTTAAGTCATTTGTGCCAAGCCCAAGTTTTAAGACATTCTTCCAAAGTTCAAGTCCTAAGTCTTTCTTCTCCGGTCCAACTCTTTAGAATTCTTCCAAGTCAAATCACAAGTCTTTCATCTGAAGACCAAGTCAAACCCTGCCTTCTTCCAGTGCTCCCAGTTCTGACTGCAGAAATACATTGCTTGGTCAGAAACAACCAATCAGAGCCAGCAGGAGGGTCTTAGCGCTGTCAGCTTGTGTATGAGCTTCTCACTCCCTCCCCCTTGCTCTCTGCTACACTACAGCTTCTTCCCCATAACACAGCCTGTCATGAATGTTCATGCTAATTAGCATGGCCTCTGGCAGATAAAGAATTTTCCTGTAACAGTAAAATGTTTCTCCACCATTAACACACAGCATGTATATACACATGATTGACAGTGCTAAGACCTTCCTCCTGGCTCTGATTGGTTGTTTTTGACTGGGAGCGGTGCAATCCTTTGGACAGCAATAGTAACACTGGAAGGAGGTGGAGGAGGTTCATTTTTTCACAGATTATCTGTCTCGTACACACAACATAGAGACTGTTTTAACAAGTGTGTAAAAAATATATTTTTATAAACGGTACATACTGGAGCTTTAATTTCTCTAAAAATGAGGTACATAAATATGACAATAAATATGTAGGTACGCTTTAAAAAATTTAAAAATACAACAACATGAATTAAAGTTGAATTTCTGAAGGAATCAACCCAGAAACCACTTTAAAGAAACAAAAGTGTTTTTGTAATATCTTAGCTAACACTTGCTAATCCCTTGTTGTGCATTAGGTTAAGTTTATAGGCTTTTCTTTTTCTCATTCTTAACCCAAACATTTACAATATTAACAGGACACCATGTTCTAACTTTGAATTTACAACCTTTGTTGTAAAGTCTGAACAGTACATATGTTCCAAGGTAAGTCTCAAATTAGAACTAAAGAGTGAGGCACAATGTAGTGAATACATGATGGAGAATTTCAAATATGCAAATAAATGTAAAATAGTGAATTTATTTGAAAATCAGTATGTATATTTGTAATGTTGTTAAGAGTGAGAGTATAAAAGTGTTCACACACCTCTCGCTGTCCCTGCAGCATACACCACTATGACCATGATAAAATGTTAGTACTTATATTCACACCTATTTTGGTCAGTTGAACCACAGCACTCAGAGAGAGATACAGTATACAGTTTTTAATACAAACTCACTGGGAGGTACAAATTGGGGCTTATTACGCAAACATAGATTGGTTCAGACTACTGACTGTATGCATTGGCCTCACAAGATGAGTGTAAGTCCAATCTAAGTCTGCCATAATTGGTATTATCCTGACAAATTCGCAATCAACTGATTATGGTGACTCAGTCAGGAGCCTCAGACAGCGTAACAATGCATAGAAACACAGATGTTTAGCTCCTAATAAACTTAATAATGGTCAATATGCCTGAAAATAATGTCACAGAACTTCAAAATACCCAAACTATCCCTATAAATGTGACCCAAGAGCCGATTTCTTACATAGAATCTTCTGTGTGGTCACCTATCCAGGAGACAAATGTGACAGTATCATTTTATCATCATATTGCCATTTAATTTCTCCTAAATTATTGTTAATTCCATGCTTTGTTTTTGTTTTGTTTTTGTTTTTTTTTGTTTTGTTTTTTTGCTTTTTTTTTTTTTTTTTTACAAAACAGTTTAAATATTTTAATTATACTGGAAGTGAAAGGGCCATGGAGCAGGGATCACACTTCGCCTAAATTAATCCTCACACGGATCAGTCCTTTAAGACCAAGATGGTTTCCTGCTGTTCACACATGGGACATTATCCACCCTCTGTTGGACACTGATGAATGGACATTAAATGCATGTTCACTAAGAAGCCAAAATCAAACCTATACTACATTCCCACTTGACCACCAGCACACACACAAGAGATCGACTTGCTGACCGATTTAAAGTTGTCAGTCAGTGGTACAGCCGTGTTGCCAATAGCCTGAGTAGACAGGCAGTCTTTATATTACTCCAGGCTAAGAGAAAGGCTTGCAGAGGTTCCAGACACCACGGGAAGCCATGCTCTCTCTAATTAACCCAAACAACCTCCTCCGTACGTCTACCGATCTATTCCTCATTCCTATTCAGCACCCCGGAAAATTAACTGTGGCTGGGAAAAGGTACTGTAAGCAGCGGCTGAGTTTTCTTTTTTAATAACTACTCATTAGAGATGTTAGCGCAACATAATTATTATTCCAATAATGTTTGATTGCTAAGAGCATCTTTATTAAATAGGTTCAAAAAGAGATTTATAAATATCAGTCAAATAATTTTACTCAATACATTACGTTAATCATTAACGAGGGACTTTTAATTTTTCTGGTGTCAAACCTTCAAGAGTTATAAGACATTAATAACTGTTGTTAGCTGGGGGTGGGTTTGTTTTCATCAGGGCTAAATAAAAATGCAATCAGAAGCAGAACTGTGCACAATCCTTGCTCTCTTTGCAGTTTCCTGAATCCTGATGTGTTTTTAGTTATTTCTGATTCACTGGTTTAAAGAATCGTTAAGGTCGTCTCCTGTCAGATTCTCTGGCCCTTCCTCCAAATAAGCCATCTCTTGGGACCAACAATTGCACAAGCACCTTCATCCTGCACTTTCCCCTCTTCTCCAACATCTTTTCCACAGCTTCTTACTCCTACCGGCTGGCAGAAAAAAAAAAGCAAAGTACATCTTCCACCTACACACATCCAGCTGAAGCTCTCCTACATACAGGACTAGTTTTAAATTATGGATGAATATTGGTTCACAGTGGGATTCCTGGCTCATTTTAACAGGTTATATTACATCAACCTAAAGATTCAGCCAATCAAAGAGGGTGATTTTTTTTTTCTCATCCCCTCTGAAAGACTCAATGATCTCTTGCACTCAAAACACATAAAGTCAAAGGTTATATATATGTATAAAAAGCCAATGGAACCTTAGTTTATACAGCAAGCATCCAGTACTTTGTATCATTATGTGAAGAAGCGCTGCTGTGTGAATAACTTACCATAATTAAAAGGTATAAGTGAGTCGTTTTCCTTTATTTAGTAAGATTTACATTACACATAACACACAATCTTGTTTCCAAACATATTAGGATGCTGTCAAAAACATTTGTAAACAGAACAAATTACAAATTATGTGAACTCTACATTTGATTGACAACTGCTGATGAATCCTAAAAATATTCTCCTCTGGGGCCACCTGGTGGATAGAATATCACCCTAATTTCAGCTCTCTTTCAACATTGCTAAATAGTTTAGCCCCTACGGACAAAACTAAACCAAACACTGTGAAAACACAGAGCTGGTCTTCTGGTGAATATTATCTTAAAATACATTCAGTTAAAAGAGAGTATTCCATCCATCCATCCATCCATCCATCCATATATATGACATTGAGTTGTAGAGGTAACAGGTTCAGGAGTGGAACCCAGACACCCCTCTTCAGCTCATTGTTGGGGATTTCAGTTTTTCTGCTGTGTAGTTAGCTCCATCCATTTTCCCATCTAATCTGACCACCTTCCCTGTCCTTGTTCAACGAAACCATCCCCACAGCATGATGCTGTTAACACCATGTTTCATGGAGATGCAGTTAAAAGCAGTGTTAGTTTTCCGCCGCACATTTTTCCAAACAGAACATAAACAATTGTTGTCCTAATGGTAGAATAACAAGGGGCAGAATTCATATGCACTCCACACTTTTTAGATCTTTTGTAAGCATCCAAAAGGTTGCTCTTTGTCTTTTATGTCCTCCTTTTTTTTCACTTTTTCATTGTTGTAGATTTACTATTCATACAAACACCGCCTGCTCAAATGATCACTTAAAAAAGAATAATTTTCCTTTGTTTCAAAGGGAAAAGATTATAGAGCAGTAATGCTGGAAAGCAATATTAAGCTATTTGTGGAGTGTATGAGTAAGACAATGACCTAAGTCACACCCACATGTCAGCTAAGGCATTCATTACTATGCTTGGAGAGGGTGTAATGTGTCATTTCCTGGTGCACCCAGAAACAAGCGGCCTCAGGCACTAATTACAGCAGCTTAACTGTGATCTTTCATTCGCTGATTTAAACTTTCTCTGTATAGTTTTCTTTTTAGCTACTTTTGTTACTGCAGACTATTTCTCTGTGTAAAGGAAGGCTATTCCAATTACCAGTCCTTCTGCCCACTGCCATCTGTCCACACATCAAGTATGAGCCACACAACTTCATGTGCTTCATAAACAAATATATGTTTATGCTGCATTAGCAAGATTCAAATAAACAAACCAAACAAACAAAAATATCATGCAATTTAACATGATATTAGGGTGAGGATTGTTTTTTCTGATATAAATACAAATCAGATGAGTCAAACCCAAATACAGGGAGGTGCGAATCTCACCATGGCAACCTAGCTTAAATGCATCATTGTTCGCTCGCTAGCAGGCATGGTGCATACTTTTGGCTGGAGCTTCTCATGTTTAGCTGTGACATTTGTCAGTGCTCTCAGTTTTATTTGAGGAAATCAGCTGAAATTGTCTGGTTACCCTGAAGGCATTTCTTTGCAGATAAAAAAGGCCAAATTGCTCAGCGCTCTCGGATGAGTGGAGGAGACCGATCCCAGGGACACTGAATCACTCGGAAAAGCCGTCACAACCAACAGACTATGAGACGGGATTCAATCAGAGAGTGGCCTGATGAGCCTTATTCAACCTGCCACTTCTGATAAAGCACCCGTGCTGTCTGCTGCATCACGATCCACTCAGAGCAACAACCTCCTCATCGTCACAGATAAAGTTAATTTTGTCTTGCCAATTTAATGCTACTGTAAATCTTATCATGCTTCCCACATCGTACGTTCCCTTCTTCGCACAATGAGTCTGATCTTCCCTATGTAAAGTAATTACTCTGCGGTCTATCACAAGGGGGAACACTGTGAAATGTGGACGTAATCAAAACAAATGCGCCAACTTTAGTGAGTCTTTGGAATTCCACGGTGTTTCTCCAGTCTCGCAGGCATCCTGAACACTGCAGTATACACATGCATTATGGATGAATTGCTTTATGAAATAAAAAGCAGGGCATCTTGTAATGAACTGCGAGGATAGTGGTTAATCTTTGATGAGGCTGATATGATAAATAGTTTAATGATTTAAACTATTGGAAGTCTTACTGACAGACATTACAGATATAAGCAAATTAAAGAAAAACACAATGTTTAGAGAATATACAGTGCTGGTGCCAAGTACACTCGGAGAAGGCATGAATGTCATTTCAACTGATCTTTTCCCCAACAACCAAAAACGGAAATTATTTTTTAAAACAACAATTTCAGCCTACAAAATTTAATTAAACTGATTTTCTCTAACCCACACAGGGTCAAAATTATACATACCCCTACTAAGATTTGGATAAATGTTCCTTATCAAGCTCCACCACAGCTGCATGTTGTTTTGAAGCCATTAACAAACTTCCTGGTTAATTCTTGTTGGAATTTAAATTTTAATTGGTAGCTTCCTGACATATAGGAAATCATCATAAATCAGCTTTCAAGCATATTCCTAAATTTTAAAGAATTGAAGTTGGGAAATTAGGAAGACAATTCCAGCCACTTCACTGACTGCAATGTCAGTTTGGGAGTGTCTTTGGGATCACTGCCCTGTTGGACATTTACTGACAAGATTTACCATTTAGCTGTTAATTTGAGCTGGATCTAAATAATATGGAGGTAGTACTCCCAAATTATTCCATTCACTTTGTGTAATGAGCCAGTGCCACTGGCAGTGAAAAAGGCCCCAAGCACGATACTGTCGACTGGTTTCTGCACAGCTTGCTATAATCTTTATATTTGAGCCAGTATGTATTATTTTAATGCTGTATGAATTACAGACATTAATCTTGTTTTTAAAAAGCTACTACATTTATTGACTAATCATTCCATCCTAAAAAATAATGGCTGAACTGGATCTTTAAAAGCTATAAAAAGAAATACTACCTTTGCTTTAAATTAAGCACAAACCCTCCACCAATGCAGCTGCATAATATGTACTAACTAAGGTATGCAAATATCACTAGTGTGTTCTCAGGTTTAAAGGTATTAACTTAGATATATTTTGTTCATTCCCCATAAACTACAGCTGGTGTGTGCATGCAATCCTAAATAACTTGGAAATCTTTTTACACTCTGGCACATAAATATCCAATTGGAAGGAATGCTGCTCAGATCTGCCAGGTTTTTTTTTATCATCACAAATATGTATTCAACACTGCAGAACTCCAGGTTTAGTCCTCGAACCTTCTGTGATGTACCGTTGCCTGCCAAGTGCTGAATTGATTCAAGACAGGCAGCAGTTTAGGAGCAAGTAATAATGTATTTAACTCGCAACCGCTTCCCACAGGACAGTGCCATGTTTACATTTGAGGTTGACATGTTAAAAAGTAAGAGGAAACCAAACTATGCAGCGACAGCGGGGAATTAGTTACAAACACTAAATAAAGAGACGAAGGTTGGCTTCTGTGACTATCCTCTGCATGAGTTTGCCAGACTAACCAGCGATTAACCAGACTTGACGACTAAATTAGACGCAGAGGTTAAGGTTATCCTTTTTTTCCCGGTGCATGTGAGTGACAAATCAGTCAGGCATACCTGTGAGATATGCAGATGAGAAACGTCTCGGACTAACAGTGACAGCTGTACATTTCTGGGATGTAGTTCTGTCCCAGCCCTTGACCTTGGACTGGAATTTTCATAGTATCAAGCTACCTCATCTGCATAAGTAATTCAAGTTGTCGCCTTGCATGCTGGTCATTGATTGTAACATAATCAGGAGGATCAGAGACTGTGGTGACTCAGTCGTTTATCTGTGCTAAGTTTAAAACTTGCAAAGTCATTGTTTTAATCAAAGTGTCTATATCAGGCAATCAAGCTAGTCATGAAAGTGCATGTAATATTTTCTTCTGCTGCTAGTGGATATTAGATATCAGTAAAGAAACATCTGCATGGAGCTTCTGGGCCTACTAAGTTGTTTAACATATGAAAAAGCATCTTTAACGCAATTTTCAGACTACAGGAAAGGCAAAGCAATGTTCAAAATAATTTGTGTTGATTTGAGTTTCTCTGCACTCTGGATGCTAAAAATGTCGTACGTAAAAAAACATTAACTTAGTTATAGTAAACTGGAACAAAAAAAAAAAATCAGTTTGCTGTTCAGCTTGTCTCTCTTGCTCACTGCAGGAGCTTCTTTGTTCTGTTCTGCTTCTGTTAATATCTTATATTACAAAACACCACATGGTGGGATGAAGCAGGAGATGGATAGACAGATTGGGACCTCCTCTGCAGTAATGTGGGTGGTGCTCTGGTTTGTTGTGTTGAAGAATGAGCTGAGCCTGAAGTAAAGCTCTGGTTTTACAGGTTTGTTTGCATAGTGAATCTCACATATAGGATCAAAATAGATTGGCATTAGGACAAACTACAAAATATATTTCCAGGTTACTTTTCCAGGACTGAGATGTTATATTACACAATTTTCCTGAACCTGAGCAGGGATTTTTCTGGAACTGATCAAGTCCTTTCCTGGAAACTTTTCTGGAACCTAACAAGTCGTTTCCCACAAATCTTCCCATAACAGAAGCCATACTGATTAAACTAGAAGGTGTTCTGATGAAGCTCGTTTATCAGATTAAAAGTACCTTTTGAAAATAAATACCTTCAAGCAAGTATTAAACATACTTTTCATTAAGCCCACATTTATGTATTAAAAATGTTTTTTTTAATTGGTCTGATATGATATTCTTACCTTAACTGTTGTGTTTTCATAGGCTGAGAGCAGGAAATCCTCCTAATTAACAGAAATAAAGACTGTAAAACATCTGTGTGTAATTATCTTTATGTTTGACTTCATAAATTGAGTTATTAAAATAAACAAACTTTTCAATAATATTCCAATTTATTAAATACAGTGGTGGAGAAAGTACTCAAACACTGTACTTAAAAGTACAAATAAACTGACAAAAATGCACTCTAGTAAAAGGAAAAGACCTCACTAACATTTTTACTTGAGTAAAGGTAAGTAAGTACTTGCTTTTAAAAATACTTAAAATGTTAAAAGTACATTCTTTCATACATCAATAGTGTTGGGCCATTTTAGTGAACAATACTGTAGATAATAGATGTTTTTATTGTGTTTACTCTCTGTGATACAGTTCACACTTGGACTTGTGATTCTGTGCATCAGAGCCACGATGTTCTCTGTGCGTGAAGTTGAAACTGTTTGTGTGTCTGCACCGAGTGGTCAAGTGTGTGTATCTGTCAAAATGACGGATGGCTGTCAGATTTTTCCATCACCATAATGCGACCCCTGATGTGACGTGAATGTAACGTGTAACGCAACACATGATAAAATGTAATGAAATATAAAGTGCAGATACTTAAAGTAAAATCTAGTGGAGTAAAAGTCAAAAGTACCCACGATTAAATCTACTGAAGTAAAGTACAGATACATGAAAAATGTTCTTAAGAACAGTAATGAAGTAGTTGTACTTCATTACATCCCACCACTGATTAAATATGACTATATATGGTAAGTTCAGTGTAAGTACTGCAATGTTACAGGAAATAGCTGGTAGGCTCTGGTAAAGTATCTGACAGGTTCTAAGAAAGTACCTGGTAAATTCCAGGAAAGTACTAGTAAGTTCTGGTAAAGTACCTGATAAGTCCCATTAAGGAACTGACAAGGTTCCACATAGTACCTAGTAAAATACCCAGCTCATTACCTGAAAATACCTGGTAACATCGATGAAAGTACATGGTAAGTTCTAGGAAAGTTCCAGGAAAGTACCTGGCTTGTTCTGAAATATACTTAGTATAATCCAAAGAGTCCCTTATATAGTTTGGGAAAATAGCTGGTAAATCTTGGAAAGAACCTGGTAAATTCCACAAAAGTACCCGGTAAACTGAGTGAGAGCACTTGGAAAGTTTCATGAAAGTTTCAGGACAGTAACTGTTATGTTACAGAAAGTATGTGGCAAGTTACTGGAAATTATCTGGCGAGTCTATTCAAAAGTACCTTAGGTAGTCTTGAAACCTTTACCCGGTAAATTCTGGGAAATCTTCAGTATTAGTTTTGTTGCATAGTGCTACCCAAAAATCACACTATACTCTATAGACTGGCTAAACCTCGGCTGGAATATTTTACACATACTAGAGATTTTGTCAAACAAACACAAATTGTGGTTTTTAAAACATTCACTGAGTTTTTTTTTGTTTTTGTTTTTTTTTTGTTAAAACAAAGATATTTGTTTTCAAAAAGAGAAAACATCTTTTGTCATTTTAGAAAAGTATATAAAAAAGAGCTAAGAAGGACATACTGTCACACGTTTAAAGTTATATTGTTCTGCAGCAGAGGTTACAGATCACTATAAATATTTGCTCAACTAAAGCCTTTATATCTCAGCAACAACATTCAGGTCACATGCACAATGTGGGCAACCTTTTCAGACAACAAGCAAGCCTGTTTGAGCTTGTACAATGTATTTGGTGCTTTTGTTCTTTGTTTAGCTGTTTACTGTTAAACAAAGACAATTTTTGCTTATAATACTGTGTCTATAGCTGTATTTAAATTTTTATAATGGATTTTCATCCATACCTCCCAGTCATTAAAGAGCAAAATACTGAAAACTCCTCTCTGTCTAAAATATTTGGCGAACACCTAATACATTACTGAGCCAAGAAAAAACATGATTTAAACATTCTTAATTTTGACAATATAACTGAACAAACTGTATATTTTTGTGTTTAAATAACACAAATAAAACCACCTCTTAGTTACTGTCGCACTTTAACAATGCACCTAAGCTGTGCAATCACCTCTAAGCTTCTCATTGTGACAATGCTCACTTGCACCACACAGGCAAATAAAATCAGTCACCTCTGTGCTCATTGTTGAGAAACAGCCTTGTAATTTCCTACTTGCAGGGCAAACTAGACTGTAAAAGAAGTGTTTATCTATAATAACAATCTCCAGCTCCATTTCACCGTACTGATGCTCTGCCTCTCAGGCAAGAGAGCACCTCAGAGGCTTCAGTGGGTAGAGAAAGGGAGAATGCAAATCATCCTAGTTCCACCTATTGTGGCTCTGTTTCGTGGGCTTCCTAATTGTTTACAGCATTGGCTTTTGCAAGGACTCCACACTGCTGCTCGAGTAGCACTAAGCTGTTTTTTAGCTTTCCTCTGCGCAAGCTTGAAACTCTGCCTGAGAGCGGATGAAAACTCCCATGCCAGATGGGTTTAACATCTGCTTTAGAACTGAGATTCTGCAGACATCAAGTCTCTGTTTGCAGATATTTCCAAGGAGCACAGAACACTACACTTTGTTGTTTTATTCTCTTTCGTCTTAGCCTTTGCGAATATGACACTTCTAAAGATTTGCCCTCCATTTAGATGACCTGATCAATGTCCAAACTGTAGGTTTAGGTTAACTTAAAGCATGCAAAAAGAACAGCATGGTAGTTAGGTAAAGAACATGTAAATAATTCACTCATTTATAAAGCTGCAAGGAGCCGTCTGTGACTTAATGGCAGTATCCACTCATGTGCGGATCTGGCACTGTGACAGAATCAGGTTAAGAAGATAGAGGGAATAAAACAGCATGTCACTTCAGCAGGGTGACTCTAATAGCAGAGCAGAGCTTTGTCTAAGCCAGAGTAATGCTAAACCCAAGAGCTTAAGTTAGTACCCTGGTTAAGCTAATGAGTGTGGCTTATTATTTCTTTATTTCTCTCTAAAGAGCTCATGCGATCTGTATCCTTTTGCTTGCAGAACTGATGCCCATTCAAAGAGTACTCAACACAAGCCTCATCAAGACTATACAGCAAACTGCAGTATGTATAAGGATTTTTCAATGTCGGTTTGATCGGTGCCATCTTGTTGTGCCATTGTTCATGAATAAGTCATCAGTCCTGCTCACGATTCCCCTAAGGCTTATTGCTCGTTCCGCTGCCTCCGCTGCCCTGTAAACCCAACTAAAGACTTTATGGGAGATAAGAGGCAAAAGAGGTCGTGGGCCCAATAACTGCTTTTATCACCCAAGGTTCTGCAGCAGCGGCCGTTTTTATGTGCGAATCTGCTGGAAACCAATTCTTAATTAGAGAAGTTTGTGAACCCAGCAGCAAAGAGCCTAATGGGGGAATAAGAAGAATCTGAGAGAGGGTATCTGTGGAATTACTTGCCGGCTTGCTTTGTAACTGTGCCTTATAGAGATGTAGAGAAAACAGCATCGATGAAAGAGGCCCTTTAAAATGTTTGGTAAGGTGCTGGAGCTGTGTTTGTCTAGACAAGCCTGAGTCCTTTTTTAAAATTAGTTCAGCTTATTGATTTTCTAGGAGGCTTATCTTTATTAAAGGAGCCTGCCTTGTCAATGGAATTACTGCCTTTCCCATCAAGGTGAGCGGATTCTATTTCCCATTATTGGCAGGAGATTTTAAATGGCTGAGGTTGATAGGAAATCCAATGTTTCAAACTAGCCTCATCTTGTTAGTCTGAAAGTTTGACAAAATAAAGTTTATATTCTGTTTTGCCTTTATCGTAATAAAATTTAACACCTTCAGCACTTATTGGCACCCTTGGTAAATATGAGTAAAAATCTTTAAATTCAGCTGGCATTGCAATAACACATTCTCACACTGAAGAATAAGAAAAATTCAAGAGGGCCTGGCCTGAGACCGCACCTTTACTGACCCTTCTTCTTTTTCTTTTTCCTGACTGTGTGTATGTGTATATATATATATATATATATATATATATATATATATATATATATATATATATATATATATATATATATATATATATATATATATATATATATACATACATACATACATAGATTCCATGAATGTCAAAACCCTTTGTACACTATTTTGTTATACTTTGGGTGACCATGAAAGATGGTAGATTTTTGTGTGTCATGAATAATTTCTGTATGGATTTGGGCCTGTCTGAACATAATGTAACACTTTATTTATAGTGCACTCCTTGGTTGTGGATTACTCACAACCAAAGCCAAGGATCTGTTTTGATAAGAATACAGTTTACTGAAAGAATAAATAATGGAAAATTAAGTACAACCACACAATATGTGAATAATATTCTTAAAACCACATAACCTAAAAGGGGTGCTATTTTTACCATGACTGTACATATTTGCCTTTTATTGTTTTGTTTTTTTCTATCACAGAGTTCCACCTTTGACAGATGTGTGTTTGGGATAAAAGGCAAAAGTCACTTAGATTTTAATTAGCCGGCTTGGCAGACATCTTTACCACGTCGAGAGCAGATAATGACTAGGCTCGTGTGTTCCCAAGTTGCTAGCATATGAAAAGGGAAATAGAATAAGAAAATTAATTACTTATTTTCCAAGACGCGGAGAGTGGGAGCTTGTCCTTGATTGCATAGTTTGAAAAGTCCATAATTATCCTACGAAAGAAGCATGGGTTAGGTCAGCAGAAAGTTCTGTGTTTTATGGGGGGAAAGGGAGTTCTCTCACACCAGTCCTGCTCAAAAACAAAGCAAGAAGGTTAGCCCCTTCAGAATGAAGTCCTAAATTTAGCAAACAATGGAAGTGTGCTGCAATTCTCATCAGCTTCTGCTCTAAAGCCCAGATTAACCATCTCCCTCTGCATTTAGGCAGTGGATTGCTCCACAGTTTGTCTGATAATATCTGTTTCGAGCACAGACCACGCTTCTCTTGGTATTTAACAAAGATTAGCTTTAAACTGATGATTAACCTTTGTAATCCTGCAAGCATATCGAAAATGGCTTGCTTGTCTTTACCACAGTCCACAAAAGAGACACTGCATTATCGTTCAGGGAAAAATTGAAGCTCAGAAAGCAAATGAGGCGGTATTATCTGCCCATTGCTCGGCTGGATAATGAAGACAAATCTCCAGACTAGGGAGCCGTCTCATAATGAATCCTAACAGATGAATTTTTTTGACTTCTTAGTGTGAATCTTTTAATAAAACTCCAATGTGACCCTGGCAGGCTATTTGTGGCTGTGTCTTGCAAAACAGTTGATTTTCCTCATGGGAATGGGAGCAGCCATTGTTTAGATGGCTGTATTAGCCAGTAATCAGACATTAAATGAGTAATTTCTCCATATTTAACTTCAACCGGGGAGGTAATGGTTTAATTTGCTGGGCAATGAGTTTTCCCATGCGGGTGCGCCTTGCATTAAATCACAGCATCTGTTGCTCCAACAAACATTTAGTTTAAAGACTTTTTTCCAATCATTTCAAACACCAGCAGCTCAGAAAGAAAAGACCATCAGTAATTTACTTATTTTTCTCACCTTTCTCACTGTGAACCTCAGAGCCCATTATCAGCTCATTTAATGCATTTAGTCATTTATTCAATAATGTCCAAATTCTCTGCCAACATGTCAAGTTGCAGCACAGTTCAAATCTATATCTACCCCGATGTAAATATGAAACAAGGAGTGTGAAGAAATTTAAACTGTGCTTTTAATAAAGATGCAATGATTAACTGATTTGCACTGAATCATTTCCTTCCAGTGCACACATAAATATGGCGCAAGTGCATCGGTTGACAAGCTGTGTTTGAATACACTTTTTAGATAAAATTTTGATGCATTAATGTTTTAAATGTGTGTGCATAATCTCCCATAAGGCTCTCTTTCTCCTGCGTTTCCTGCTGTGCAGCAAAATTATTTTCTCTGTAGCGACCCCTACTGTTGGGGAAGAAAACTGCAGTAGGAGTTGCCTACTTAACACAAAGATTTTTAAGGACTCTATGAGTCCAGCACAGTTTAATTCATCCTTATCATGTGGATTGACTGAAAACTGCTTATTGTATGGCAGGTGGGTTAAATAAATTGCTGACAAGTGTGTTGTTTTATTTGCCACAGGGTATTTTGCCAATATTTATGGATTTTTTTTTTTTAATGCAAACTGTATCTAAAACAGTTTCTTCTTGTTTTCAAGATAAATCTTTTGTCATTTGTGAATTCTGTGAATGTTACTAATGCCCCACTGTCAGTTTCTGAAATGGGCAATGTGAGCAGTTGCCCAGGGCAACATTTGAAAAGGGGTGAACAAGTAGCACGTAAAAAGAACTTATCTGTCTGTTGCTGAGATTAGGGAGACTATTTCATGTGCTTTTTACAGGAATTTTGATCATTTCCTGCTTTTTAAATGGTTGAGGATATGTGATGTTAGAGTTAACTGTTAACGTTAATCCACTGATAAGGATTTGAAATTCTTGAACTGATGGCAGTCTGACCCATTTTCTGATTAGTTTAAAATATTTGACCACTTGGGGGCACTTACGGAGCACTGAACTTCAATCCCCAGATGGCCAGTTGATCCAAAATTTAAAAAATGACCTGGTGATAACACAGCAAAAGTAACACATCAGAATGTGTTACTTATGTGTTGCTGCACAGTTGAACATTGTAAATTTTTGCACCCTTCTTATGTGTCCACACAGAGGCACACAAGAAGTGACAAACATATTTTGGCAGGACTTGATATTTTACAAAATGTGGCGTACAAATAAAGTGTGACAACAGCCACTCAAATGTAGAAATGCCCCTCTTTGAATAGTTTTATTTCATCATTCTTTATTTACAATCTCGAAAACACATTTTTCTACTTACTGCCAATTTACTGAAAGGCCAATAAACACATCTTTGGTGTGGAAAATTTCTCATATTGCAATAAGATTGTTTGAGAACCACACATTGTTATAAAACATTTTTATATGTAATTAGTCCTATTTAGTCTAGCCTATTTAAACTATTATTCTTTATCATTGAGTGGTGAATTTACACATATTGAAACAATGGTG
Organism: Anableps anableps; assembly: GCA_014839685.1. Classification (NCBI taxonomy): domain Eukaryota; kingdom Metazoa; phylum Chordata; class Actinopteri; order Cyprinodontiformes; family Anablepidae; genus Anableps; species Anableps anableps. Next base: position 5,284,962 of record CM026076.1, on the reverse strand, counting down.
CATATTTTTCATGCATTGAATCTTCTACAATATATCGAGATACGTACTGTATCAGTCAGGCCCGAGTGTTTGAAGCAATGGTGGGCTGTTAATTTTCCTGAAGGGACACATGAGCAACTATGATTAATATTATGGGCCAAATCTTTGGCTGAACTCAGTAAAACCAAAAATATATTGGATGCTCAACTCTAAATATGATTGTTATCATCAGCTGATAACAATAGTCATTGAAAATGAACATTAAAATGGAATATTTCATATCATTTTTTTTTTTATTTTATTTATTTTATCATTTTTTTAGTATATTTATAGTGTGATAATTCAAGCTGTGCCCTTTGAGAACTGTGTCTTTTTCCAGAAACAGCTAGTTTACCCTTGGCTTCAGTGATTACCGTTTGAGCTGCACAATATTAGGAAATTGGATTATGATCTGTTTCCAATGTTCTCAAAGATCTTTAGCATTTTGCAACCAAGAAATACTGCATTTCAAAGAGTGTTTTACAATGTTATTCATGCAAACATGACGTAGCAATGATGATATTGTGCCCTATTTTCTTAAATGTTGCTTTCAAAATAAGTGTTGTATTCAGATTTGTATGTTACATTAATATTTTATGCATGTTGGTATTTTCTGTTGACCGCCCACTGGATGTGCAATGGAGGCCCCAGAAGGGAGTATTTACATTTATCTGAAAAAACTAATATATGCACAAAGTTGTTCTTGTGTGTAAAGTGGAGACGATTCATCAAATTTAGTTTCACTGGGTTACAAATGCACTGATGAAACCTTTCATGTTTAAATAATGGATGCAATTTTGTTTGAAAAAAGTGTAATTGTGTGACAGACAATACGAACAGTTTGTAATCCCTGTGAGGAAATAGTGACTGGCTAACCGTTAGTTGTTAAAAACACTATAATTAGCATCTGCTATGTAGCATCCTTTGACAGTTTCTTAATGAGTTTAAACATTTGTTTCTCTTCAAGCTAAAATACTCAAACTGATTACTCTACACTGAACAAGCAAAAGTGTTTAATGCAGAGGTTGTCCAAGTCCAGTCATTGAGAACTAATAACATGCTGATGAGGAAATTCAGCCAATTGAATCATGTGTTTTGAAGAAAAGATGCCATTAAAGAATAAAGGACCGTAGCCCTCGAGGACTGGACTTGGACACCACTGGTTTACAGGTTATAACACAGTTTAAGTTTCATTATGCCTTTATTCTGATTGTGAAAGATAAAAAGGATCCTGTTATCCATGCTTCTTTTTTTTTTTTTTTTTTTTTTTTTTTTTTTTGCTTTAGTTCTACCTTTGAATAGACAAGCAAACATATGTAGTATAAACAAGTCGCACCTGGACTTATTCTATGCTGATTACAGATTCTTAAAAACAAAATTTTGGATTAGTAAAAAACTTACTACATTTGTGAAAAAAAGGCTAAAACATTGCTAAAACTTCATCTCATTTGTTCTCATGACCTATTTTTTGTGCATTATATCATCTTGTGTTAGCTGTGCCGTTACAACCTGAGCAATCTGTTATTCTTCTTCTCCCATTTACATAAACACATTTTCTTGACAACTGCTTCAATTTAGCACAAATGTAGAAACTGAGAAAGTGAACTAACTATATTGCAATTTACAGTGACCTTTAAAAACAAGACTTCAAGAAAACATGTAATATTAAATAGTTATTATAACAAGAGTTCATTTTGTTACTAGACTGTCAAATAATTTTAAAGCATATATATATATATATATATATATATATATATATATATATATATATATATATATATATATATATATATATATATAGATAGATAGATATATATATATAGATAGATAGATAGATATATTAATGTAAATGTAAAAAGCCACAACCAAGTAACTTAGGCTCACCTTTCAGCATCATCTCTGAAAGACCAACTGAGACAATGGGGCTAAAGAGGTTGGTGTATCAACGGATGCTAAATCCAATCCTTACAGAAATCCGGAGCAACCAAGCGGATCACAGCCCACACACCATAATCCTATTGCCTTGCATTAAATGGATATAACATACGGAGGACGACAGGTGACAGATGCTGCTTTAGAAAGTCAGGGTCAAAGTCTGTCTGGTCTTGGGTCATCCAAACAAAACCAACAGTTTTGATTATGCATAACTTATACAACAAAATTCCATTGATTATTATTAAAAAAAGTGAAAAGTAACCTCCAGATTATATGTTGAGATAATTCCAAACTCTTGGAAAATTAAATAGACACTGTCTGACAAGAACAGGAGCTTGTCCTATGACTTTAAGAATTTCTTCCACGTATTACATTTTAAGATTCATCCTGGATATCTGACGGATCATCAAGCTTTTGAACACTTTAAACCTCATGGGTAATTGTTGAATTAGCATTTTATTTTGGACTTTATGTCATATTCGCAAGCATTCATGAGGCCAATTGTTGTTGTCTTTAATGTCAGTCTTTATTCCAGTCTTTGGAACAACAACAAAATGCCAGGTACTATAGATGAAAGGCTTTTGAGTTGTATTACAAAAAAATGACTTTTTATTTATAGTCTAATAGTACATTTGTACTATAAATAATAAATCTGATTAGTCCAATTTAAATGTGCAAAATTATTTTGTTTCTTTTTGTTTGTTTGAATGTCTTACAGTATATGTTATATCACTCCCTTATGTGAGAGGAGATTTGTTTGGATTCAGATATCTCGTTTCCGCCATATGTGCTGATATCTTTTGGAGTTGATCTGCAAGCCTTTTAGCAGCCGAGAAAGAGAATTTAACAGATAGCGAGGTGTGATTTTTCTTCTGGTGAAATATGTTCTCCATGTGTCTGAGGAGCCTGAGCTCAAGCTTCACACTTGATCTTAGCGTTTCACTTAGAAATGTATAAAATTGTTTCTTGATTCTGATTTTTTGTTTCCCTTAACTGTCACGAGGACACCAGTGTCCTCATGGACAACTTGTCAGCTTCTTGAGATGGCAGCTAAAGGGTTAAAAAGGTAGTTGAATCTGTTTTTGTGTAACATTTCAAGGAAAAGAAGAATACTCCTGGAAACACAATGTCAAGCATTGGTCGGTCGTCAAGGCCTGAGCTCCTACTACTTTAACTAGATGCAACTCAAACGCGATGTGTTTTTGAAAATATATAAATATTTATAAATATAAATAAAACATATATTACATCTGTGATTAAAAAAAAACTCTTTCTTTGTTAACTTTCAAATGTGGTAAACCATCACTGAAAGGAAGAGTAGTTTTGAAAATGCAATAAAAGGTTTGCTCACAGCAAGATGCACTGCAAGGAAGTATTATACAATGACTGTGGCAGAAAGCAGGATTCAGAGAAAAGGATCTGAGCAGGATTAATGATGTCTTATTCATGCTTTTAGAAAACGGGTTTTGCAACTAGCTCTCAAGCCTTGAAGGGAGCTGTCCGAGGTGTTGAAGGAAACTGTTCATCTTGGGGTTTTTTTGTTAATTTTCAGGGGAAGGAGAAAGCCTCGAAGAGCTCCTGCCTTCCTGCCGCCCAGAGGGAAATACTGCTCCTCTTAAACCTGAAATTGAACTTTTCAAGATGTTGTTACTCTGTCTTTGGTTTTATCTCATTTTCTTTTTTATGGTTAAAGGCAGAGAAGGGACACAAAGAAACACACAATCACACATTGACATCCAGGTGTGTATGTATTCAGGTTTGCATCTTGAAAATAATAGGCCCATGGAGCCTCAAAATAAATATTTGTTAAAATGTACAGTCTAGTTTTATTATATTTGGTCTCCTATACAGCGCCTTGTAAAACGATTTACCTGATGAGCTTTTTACATTGCCATGCTACAACCACAAACTTCAATCTGCTTTACTGTGATTTTATGTAATAGACCAACACAAAGTATGGAAGAAATGTAATATCCAAAAATATGGTTTTCAAATTTTCTCATCTGAAAAGTGTGGTGTGGATTTGTATTTGACCCTCTGAAGACAAAACTTTCTAAAAAACCCTTTTTGTTGACATTAAAAGCTGCTAGTCTTTTTTGGATATGTCTACCAGTATCCATTTCTTCCCACAGATTCTGACTGAGATTTGGGTCTATACTTTTACTATGGCTTTCTAAAACATGTATATAACCCTTCCACTGAAGTTCTTGCGGTATGTTTAGTCATTGTCTAACTGGAAAATACTTTTTTAGCCTCTTAACAGGTTTTCCAACAGGGCTCTGAATTGTTGTTCTATTCATTTCCTGTGCCCCAACTGGGAAAAGCATTCCCAGCATGACGGTTGCTCCAATGTGTTTCTCTTTAAGGACATTTTGTTCAGCATGATGTGTAGTTTTCGTTTTCCTCCACACAGAGCGTTTTGATGTAGGCCAAAATGTTTAATTTTTGGTCTCATTTTACCAGAGGAACTTTTTCCCCCAACATGGACTCACTCTGTGTAAAACTAACTGACCTGTGGCAAACAGCAAACTGAACTCGCAAATCTTCCATTAATGCCAGATTTGTGAAGCACATCAATGATAGTTATCCTATCAACTGATTCTCTCACCTGAGCTGTGGGTCTCTGCAGCTCTTCAAGAGTTGCGATGGACCTGACTGCTGCTACTCTGATTGGTGCTCCACTTGACTGCCCTGTCAGTTTAGGTGGATAACCTTGTCTTGGCAGGTTGATGCCATATTCCTTCCATTTTCAGATGGATCCTTCCATGGATTGAAGAGTGCACCATGAAATCACTATCCACAGCTTCAGATATTGTTTTGTAACCTAACCCTGCTTTGAATTTCCCCACAGTGTCATCCCTGACCTGTCTGTTGTGTACCTTGGTCTTTATGATGCTGTTTGTCCACCAGTGTTCCATAGAAACCTCTGATACCTTTTCAGAAGAGCTGAAATAATACTGATTAATTACAAATGATGGATAAATTGGTATCTGTGGCTGGTTGTAACATAACAGATGTTAAAAAATTCACAGGCATAACAACTTACATAAGTATCTCTGCCTTAGTTTAAAGCATATGAAGAAAACAATGCCTGCATGCATAAACTGCTGCCCATAAAGTTGGCACTGTTTCTTTTCCAGACACATTACTCTTTTTTGTGGTTTAATTTTGACTATGGTAAGTATGAAAGAGATTAATCCACAAAGTTTTGAGATGTACAAGTTTGCTGTCTTAAAAAACACACTGTAACAATCATTTGATGAGAAAGAGAAAAAAAAGATGTTTTCCAACTTCATAGCCAACAGTGTAATAGAAATTGTGACAAGAGATCAGACTATTACTGCATCAATGCGAAGTGGGAAAGGTATGCTTTAAAAAAATGATTTTAATGCCTAACCCTGAAACAAACCATCAGAACACGTAGATAAAAATCATTACATTCACCCTCAGGCTAAGATAAGTGAAAACTGAAACTCTGTGTCTCTCCCATGCTTCTCACTTCATGATGTCTGCACAAATATTTTGAGAGCTTTATTTCTTGGAATTGATGTTAGTATGGTACAAATACAAGTAGTCTCTGTTAATCCTAAATATTAATATCAAAGGAAATAAACATTCTCAAGGAGAGTCTATTTTATTGGACAGTTATTAGGAAATTCACAATGTGCAGAATTATGTAACTAAATAAAAACAAAACAATAAAAGCCATTTTACTCATTTATTTACATTTTTAGACTAAATTTAACAAATAACCAATTCAAAATAAATAAACACATTTTACATCCCTAAAAGTTTAGGATACAGTATCACAACATTCTTCTGAGCCAAAAGACTTTCATCTGTAAAACCTCCCACATTCCTGATATGTGCACTATCTGTTATTTTTGCAGCAGAAGTCAGAGCCTCCAAAATGTCTGAAGAGCTGTACTGTCTTCCCTGGGTATGAATCCATGCTTCAAAAGGGCTGAGAAGTTCCTTCTTGGGTTTAAGTAAGGTGACAAAGGAAGCCATGTCATTATTCTGTCATCTCTGAGACCTCTACTGGCTGGCAAAGGAGTGGAGGAACCTGGATGCCTGTGATTGCACATTGTGCTGTATAACAGAAATCATCTTCTTCTTAGTATTTGTACCACTTGTTAAAAAAAAAAAATCTGTCTTCATATTGTATTTCTAAGTCCAGTCTTGAGGTTTAAACTCACTTGACTGGTTAGCATTTAAAAAGTAGAATAATACATTATTCAGGTCTGCTTTTAGAAAAAAAAACCCACTAAATGTGTTTTTCCATCTGTTTTCTGTTTATTTATGTGCACTTTTTTATAACTCCTGGTTGGTTAACTTTTAGGTTGACTCAAAATCCAGTGTACTGGTAGACAAACAGTGTGTGTGCCTGTGGGAGTCAGCATCAGGGTTTATGAGTTAAAGTGGGTTCTTTTGATGATGAATTCTCTGTGCTCTAATTTTTGAATAACTCTCATATGTTGCATTTAATTTTTTGATAGCTTCCAATGCAAAGTTTAAAACTGTTCCTTGTATCCTAACCTATGAATCAAACACATTTTAAAACATAAAAACTTTTGAGTCTGACCAGTCGAAATGAAAACCCTTCTCATCCTTCTCCAGTCTTTTCTTGTCAAAGGTAGTCAAGCAGAGTTTACTCTTTACGATCTATTGTTTTTCTCGGGCTTAGCCATCTCTAATTCTTTGACAGCTGACTAAATGTGGTGAAAAAAGAGCAATTTAAAATATTCAGGGACAATCTGGGTCTTGATAAGAACTTATTTGTGTCCAGATCCAGACTGCATATGCTGTGGCTTAAACTCTTTGTTCTTAAACACATAAACACCACATGAGAATGCCTGAGTCCAACAAGTACTACAGTTAATGTAGCTTGGAGTTGCATAATTTGCATAATTATGAGATCAAAATAATTACTTTCATAATTATACTCATAGTATATATAGAACACTTTTCTTTTAGATTTTTTCTGATAAATTATGTCATAGAATAACATTGCTCTAATATACAAATACATTCTTTATCATTTTCAGTTTATGGACTTTTTGTGTTCTGAATTTCGTACTGAGCTGCATATGAGTTAAACTCATAAGTGGAGGATTTGAACGCTTGTTCAAATCCTCCACTTTTCTTGCTACATCATTTCTAAGCAAGCCTATGTGGGAAAGAAAATATGATCAAGCTGGACATAACATTGTTTAGTCATCATCATGTTAAGTAAATTTATGACCAACTTGGACAACTTCTTTAAAATCTGTTTTAAATTTAACAGGTTGATGTGATTTTTATGTGAATTGTGAATACTGTTTATGAAGCAGATTTTCCACCTATTCATTATTGACTGTGGTAGTTGTAAATGGTAATAAGCGTGAGCAGCAGTAATCTAGGGTGTGATCATCTTTTCTTTCATTTTAATCCTCCAGGCCCACAAGTAATTTAATTATTGACATTTATTATGGATTTTTAATGTTCCTGAGCCCTTCATTTTTGGTTGTGGACTCATTAGCCACACAAGGTTGAGTTTCAGTAAATTTCTTTTAATCCTCACAGGGTCAAAATTAAGCATGCAGGCTCAAATCTATGGACACTACACACTAACAATTAATGTTAGCTAAATGACCCTGAGCAAAATGTAGGTCATACACTCACTCCACAAATTTTCACCTCAATATTAGCCTGCTTTATGCATTCCAGAACAAGTTTATGCATCACTGGGATCACTGTCAGGTTGGAACAACTGACTGAGTCCATGCTTCAAACATATGACTGAGGGAACATTCACTGCAGCCCTGTTTGGTCTGCTTTAGTTGAACTCCAGTTCATTTGCCTTGAAAGTTGGATTTGTTTAGGGAGGTGTGAATGAGCAATCGAACTCTGATGAAGACCAAAACAGCGAACTCTGGTAAACGTGAATGCCAAGTGGACTGGAGACCCCTCCAAAAGCAGGAAGCGGATGACAGCGCAGGGCATTCTGGGTAAATACAACCAAAACAAACGCGTGACTCTAGCGTTAGCAAGAGAAATGGCTCGTGGTCTTTTGCCAAAGACAAAAGAGAAATCCTACAACCTCTAAAAGAGTGAAGAAGGAAGTTACGGTCATGTCTTCTTCAGAGGTTTTTGTGTTGTTTCCTTCAATGGTTCTTGTTGCAGCGCCACCACAGGCGAGGGGGTGAAGAGGTTTCTCGAAGGGTTTAGTTCATTTGACACAGTGCAGTGTGAAGTGAACCATAACAGCTGAAAATGTAACAAATGTTGTAATTCTGGTCCCCAATCAAACCAAGTCTATGGGATTATCAGGTGTGAAAACACCCTGAAATTTTTATTTTCAGATGACAGAAATTTTGTAAAACTGAGAGGGTGCCAACCAGGAAAGAAACTCCATCCTCCAAAATCAACACCTTCAAGCTCAATTAAAAATTGCAACCAACACTGACAAGTCATATGGCTTTCAATCCCTGATATAAAATACAATGCAAAGATAATTACATTATCTGAGTCTCCAGGTGCAATATGAACAGAGCTGAGGATAATACAAAAATACTTTGTATTAAGAGGACTGACTGTATTTGGACAGCATGAATAAGGATTATGATACAGATATCAGATAAATATTGGGGAAATGTCCGAAGCACATCTAATGCACGGTGTTCCAGCGAATGTGCTTCTATCATGAAACAATGTTCTAAAAGGGACCAAAATTACTTTGCCACAATTATAGGATGTATATTTGGAGGACTCAGGGTGAAGGTTTAAAATCTGAGAAGACATTACCTGTTGTCAAGCACACTAGTGGTAACCTTTAAAACCAGAGTCCATATCAGAAACCATACAGTTTAAAGGAGCTCTATCAAATCTTTCAAGAAGAGTGGTTAACCGAACCAGAGTTATGTCAGATGCTGGCTAATGGCTGGAAAAAGTTAATACAAGACATTTCACGACACAATAAAGCAGTTTATATAAATATCTAAGCCTGCATTTATAATCGTGACCTCTGGTAGATTTGAGAAATTCCACAATAAATTCAAGTTAGTTCACCCTATTCTTTTTTTTAAAGATTATTGAGGTTCTAAGCTATAATGAGGAAAGGAACTGCTCAAATAAATCATTAAAAGGCAAAAAAATTAAACTGGCAGTTATGCCCATGATGTATTTAAACTTCTGAATTGCATGGTATTTCTTTTTATATACATGTTTCTTAATAAAGAGTATATGACAGACTATCAACAATACTGATGAATAGAGCTGGCATGGGCCTGTCTCATCTGCGGCAGGCAAGGAACAAAAGTAATGAATAAATAACTTTGCCCATCATCAAGTGGAATGATAAATCTACTTTATAACACAAGGCAATGATGGCTGCGTCGGGCCTTTCTTCAGCCTCTTGATGAAAAAGTGGCTTGTGATATCTATTCACTCGAAGGCCCCTACAATCTCTCTCGTCTCCTCTTCCACCCACTCCTGCCCTCCGTCCCTTTACTTCAGATTGGCAGTAAATTACACAGAAAACAACCTGTTGTATGACTCTGTCATCAAATTCTTTGTGTCTTTAATAAGCCTTTCCCTAAAGGCTGAGCTCAGACACGGAGGCTTTTGATAATGAGGACACAGCACCAGCAGCTTGTCACAGATACACTGTATGCTACCTTTTCCCTACATTTTTGTTAGCCGACACACTGAATTACGACCACTGATGTATGGTGATGATCACATGGACAAATATGGGATTTTGCACCATGGATTGCTGCCTACTGCACAGTTATGAATTATGGAATTTGGCACAAATATGCAAATTTGAGCATTAGCCTAGTTATACCCTGGTACTCTAAGTTGCAGTCACTTATCTATTATGCATGAACTAAAGGACTGGAGTGAAGAGGTCCTGGCAGCCAGCTTCACAGCCCTTTCTCAGTTGCTCATTTTCACATCATGAAAGAACATGTAAAGCAGGAAAAGCTAGCTCCAAAATGCTAACTCTCTGGGGCTCTGTTCCTCTGAAGGCTTGGGGGAGTGCAAGCTTGCCTCCACACTCAATTGCCAAGCTACTTAAAATAACAATGGCTTCTACAGGATTTGGAAGCCTGGAAGATATGCAGGGAATACGCAAAAGTCGCTACTAATCCTCTAATTTCCTCCCGCAGGGTTGATATGAAAATGCTGGTCTGATCAGTAATCACTCCACAGAGGAGGCAGATGGAAGACCTAGTCAACACATAAAATAACCTCTGTATGACATTAATTTCACAATGCTGTGTGAGTGATTGTGCCCAGGTGACCTAATCACAGTAGTGTTAATATCCAAAATAAAAGAGGCCATCACAATGGAGGATCTGCAATGTCCAACAACCCAGATTTGACATCATGCACACAGTCCACAAAGGAGGAGAGCAGTGACGACTAAATTCAGAGGTTTGAAAGTTACCAAAATGATTATTATCAAGGATTTTGGCCAATCATCAAACACAGGACAACAGACAGCCTCTATTTAACTGGACCTGTCGGTATTTTTAAACAATGTGACTATCTAATCACCACAACGATGGAATCCACTGACTTTAGTATTTATTGAAGTTATTGTGGATTTTTTATTATTATTATTATTCATTACTACAATGTTTTGCTAGCAGGAAAGCTAAAAAAAAATAAGAACTTTTGAATTACTTCTCAAAGATACACATATCTAAAACAGGTTGGTACTTCTTACACAAGTAATCTCAAAGCACAACAGTACAAATACACCAAGAAATGGTTTGGTTTGATGAGTAAAATCAAATAAATTTATCTGGACAGGTTCTAACTTTTGATCAGCCAGTCAGAAAAAAACATAGATGAACTAAGAGCAACAATCTTCTGTATGGAAGTCACTGCAAAGTGAAGACCAAGTAGGCTATTTTCAGTATTGGGGAGGGGTTTTTTTAGAGGAAGCACAAAACGTGTTAAAAAGTATTTGAAACAAAAGCCAAACATTTTGTGGGAACATTAAACTCTTTTATATATATATATATATATATATATATATATATATATATATATATATATATATATATATATATATATATATATATATATATATATATATATAAATAAAGTGGTTAGATAAATAAAGTGGTTGTCTCATTTCACATTACCAAAATCACGTAACATGCCAAAATGGATCTAAGTGGTATGAGCACCCATGGGAGCACCCATGGGTGCTCATACCACTTAGTCTATTCATTGTTGTGGATCATACAATTAGCATTGCACCCCCTTGTGTATTCTGACAACAGTATTAACATTTTCCTCATCACTCCTGATTTGTCTTTGTATCAGTCCTTGTGTATTCTGCCTGTTATTCTCCTCTTTTCTATTTTTATAGCCAGTAGCCATTTTGCTGCTATGTTGATCTCTGGAGTTGTATTACTCTCGCTATGCTTTGGCGAATGTTTGTCTGCTTCTGTACCTGTGTTATATTTTTTTTCTTACTTTTTAAAAAACATCATCTTCTTGTCAACATTTTATTCTAAAGCCAAAAATACACTAAAGAATGAAAAGTGATACACAATGTTGAGCTAAGTCCTTTAAAAGCATCTCGGGTACCTCAAACTCCTTCCCTAACCCTGGTTTATTTTTGTTATGTATGCTACAATGGCATATACTTAGGTTTTGAACTTAGTGCTGTATATTTCTGTAAGGCATTGGAATGCAAGGCATCTCCAAAATATAATTTCTCCCACAGATGTAGAAGGCTGAGATGGATTATTGCCCTTTGTTTGCAATCTACAATTCCAACATTAGATGTCACTCGTGGCCCTTTGTTGAAAGGAGGGTATTACCTGTCCAGTATTAGTGTATGATAAAAGCTTATTTACATTAATTCAGCTGCAGATATTGTTCAGTTAGTCAGAAGTTTGACTTAAAGAACTTTTTCCCAACTTTTTAAGAAATAAAAGATTACACTTTGAGCTAGGTTTATGAAGACAAATAAATGATTTAAATTTAAATGCAAATGCATTTATGTGACCTAGATAATTAATAAGCTTTTTACTTGCCTCTGCATTCAGGCACATATAATTTGCATTTCTATTTATTTCAGCTACACCTTACCTTTACCTCAGATTTGTGAGTGTGCTTGTGCACATTTGACAGTATTTAAATTTGGTTTATCATAGCATCTTAACCCCACCCTCCCACAATAAGGAAAAGAGAACAACTCTGGAATTAATTTGCATTTTTAACAAATCTCCTGTATGCCCCAGCTAATAGTTTTCATCCTTTAATTCGGCAAACAGAAACTCATCAAATATTAATCCCATTCTCTTGTTGGTTTGGATTGCTTGTGATTAGGAGAACATGTGGAAAAGAAAATGCACTTTTGTTTTGTTTTTGTTTTTCTCCTCCCCCTTCTCTGCTCAAGTGGAGCCAACTGGATAAACTCCATCAAACACAAACCTAATAACGACATATTGTACACAAGAAATTGCTTCTCCTCTTTTTTTTCTGTCATTCCCATATGGAACTCTGCTCATATTGTTGTGTACACTGACCCCGTATGTTTGTCTAGCCATACATCACACAGACACCTCGAGGATTCCCTGGGGAATTTAGAAATCATCACACATTTCCAGACCGCTGCCATGTTTACGGCCAGATTCAGAAACGCCTTCTTACTGTCAGGCTAAACTCATAGACCGTCAAACCCTGCTGTTATCTCTGGAACCCCAGTTCCGCTCCTCTTAATTGTTTTCAGGAAAAGACCCAAATAAAAATGTTTTTCCTGGCTAAGGAGAGGAGACACACTTGACCCATTCAGGTTGATTAGTCTGGTATAGAAATAATAAGGGTGAGCCCACCTTCATTTAAGCCTACTGTCCTTTGTTTTCATTAAACATCTAATTTTATAACCAAATTATTTCCTCTAACAAAAGTATTTCAATCATAAGCAATTTGTTGTATTCATCTATAAATGTATTTTTTTTGTCTGTTTTTGTTTACCACTTTTACCATAAATGCTGGTCACATTTATTAGGATTCAACATTAACATGTGTCAAAAGCAATAAAAGAAGGAAATATTGCAATTATGTAATTTTACACTGAAATGTTTCGAGGACTCAAACTTTAATTTAATAAATGTTTTATAACATGTATTTATTGGGGGAGAAAAATCAGCTTTTTTCTTTTTTTTTTCAGAATCACAACTCCCAAACAACTATTCAGCATCGATATAGCATGTAATAGTTGTTATGGAGACTTGCTGACCACATGATGGTACTCTATGCTGCAGTTCTAAAACAAGGAGATTTGGAAAATGTGTGTGTGTGTTGCGGGGGGTAAATCTCTTATGATCCTGCTCACTGTGATTGTGAAAAATGTTTAACTTGGGTCTTTGTCCATTCCAGTGACCAGCGGGTAAAAGCAATCGGCTTTTTGGATTTTCCCACCAAAGCAGTTCCAAATGTGAACTACGGCGATGTTGGAGCCAGTACTCAACTGGTTTTTATAATAGAACTGATATTCAACAACCATCTTGGTGTCACATCATTAAGTTACTCTAAATGTATAATGCAGTAATCTCTGCCAGTTTTATTTCATATCTTTGTAGGGAATCAAAGTGCAAGGAGGCAGGTGACATGTAAAGATCACATTATTCATGCCAGCATTTTAACATTTGTTGCATTACCTACCATTACCTAATGACAAGTTGTATTTAAGAACTGATTTAGAAATGGACTTTCAGCTGAAAATATTAGCTATAAGCTTGGATCTATGCTCTATGGTGGCCCACTTAAACTATATGAGGAGTAGGATTTAAAGAAACAGGAAGATAAAAACAATGAGTACATGTTAATCCAGAACTAATGTAACTTCTTATTATTTTTTAAGAAATTTATGAAGTTTAAACATGGAATTCAACAATGAGGTGACACCTGTAAGGTAGTTTAGACAGTGAACTCAAACTGTGCTGCTGTTTCACGTCATCTTTCACAAACTCTTCAGAATATATGAAGCCTAACCTACCGATCTGGGTGGCCTATTTAAGCTGCAAAGCATCCTGGTTCACTCTGCATATCACGTGGTCCTGCTGCCAGCCTCTGCTTGGTTCTTTTCAGCCCCTCCAACACCCCAGCAACCCCTTGGGTCTCCAAGGTCAGAGACCCTCTCCTCGCATACAGACCTGTTCAGGGGGGTAGTGATGCGTTGATTATTCTGCGATATGTTGAGCAGTATGGCCATTGAGTGATGAAATCGGAGCCTAAATGCCAAATTCTAACTTATACTATATGGACTAATGAAGACGTATTTAAACATTTAAATGTGTGGTTTGGTTTGATTGGTCTGGGCCCCATGAGCCAGCCAGCTCCTGACAAAGGAAGGCCTTCTCTGTCGTACAGCTCAGAGTTGGAGCCAAGACATAGACAGTCCATTGGTGCCAGAGTCAAAGCTCTTAGCAGTGGGAAACACAAAGAACGGATGCTAAGCAAGCATTAGGGCAAGTTTAGTACTAGAATTGGTTTGGTGGACGGAACCCCTGAGATATGTTGTATCTAAGGGAAACAGAAAGTCATGAATTACTAATTTAAAGTTCCTGGAGGCTTATCATCCTCAAAAAGTAAAGGATATCTTAAAATACTGCTTCAGTTACATTTATTTTAAAGGGTTAATTAAAAGGTACCAATAAAAGCGCCACTTGTGATTTTGTTAAACACAGTTATTTCTAAAAATTCTTTTTTTTGGCCTCTGAATAAATCTACCCAAATGAAAGGGTGTTAAAAAAATGTCCAGTGTGTGAATATGCAATTCAATAAAAGACCATATTCTATTTTATTTCAAGGCTTTTTGCACATTTTTACTGGGGAGACAATAAATGTTGTTAGTGTATTTAACAAGATTTCCTAAGTGCATTGATCTTTCTATGCATCCACTAGCAACATGGGACTTTTCCTGTAATATTATTATGTAATAATATTCCTGTAATATCTGCAATATTACTGAAAGTCAGTTGCATACACATCGAAAGAAACTGTGAATTACCATTTAGATTCAACGTATCTCAACATAATGAGCTGTCTGAACCTATGAAGAGCTGCAAGAACATCATCAACCCACTTCTTCCTCAGGAGGATTGTTGTGCAGCTTTAGATTGAACAACTACAAAAAGGTCGAACCTATTTTAAATACAAACCAATTAAAAGCGACTTTTAGCTCCAGGACAGGATCAGGTTGGTACTGATAAACAGCACCTTATGTTTCATTTGAATTTCATTACACAACTTATTCCAGTGAAATACCAACTAATGCCTTTGAGAAATTGAGCGAGCTGAAGGCACCAGCTCGAATAAAGCCAACACCCACATGCTCATAATCAAAGGTGAATTGTTGCACAGCCTGTGGCAATTTGCATCCAGTGGAAATTCACTTGGCTTGGTCTGACATCAGATATAGGAGATGTGATGCTGTGAAGGGTAGGCAGTGTGTGCAGGGCCACATTTCCACCAAGAGCTGGAGAGTGGTAATTATCATCAGCTGCTCTTGTCTGATTGAGTCTACCCTGCAACTACAGCATAAGATTAGTCACTTTTTATACTTGCAGCAGTGTTCAGGGTTGGATGAAGAACTTTGCTTCATCTTTAAACACCTTAACTTTACGAATTCCAGGCAAAACTTTGAAAGAAACTAGTTTGTGTCACACTCAAAAGGGGATATAAACCCACAAAATAATGTGCTCCTGAGAGCTTCTTGAGCTAATTTATTGAACGTAGCATTTTAATTAGTTCAATCAATAGTCTATTATCGAGGGTGTAAATGTGAACTGCAGAGAGAAGACAAAGCGCTCAACTGAGTGACAGACAAGCTCAGACACAAGAGATTCAGCTCACGGCAAACACCTAACTAGATTTCCCCCCCCCACCTGCACATAAAATGTTAAATTATCATTTCGGCAAACGCTCCATAAAAGCATTGCTCAGTCTCTTCTCACATAGATAAAGTAGAATAAAAATCGGTTACCTCTTACGGCGGGTTTGGTGCTGATCTGAGCGCGCCTCTCGGGTTTGGGGTTGATCTCAGGAGCGGAGGATGTAGATGATGATGCACACCGGAGCGCGCTCCTGCGTCCCGCCGGTCCCTGCACAAGAAACGCGTCCGTCCCTTCCCACGGCCACTGTCATCACTGAGTCGGTCGGAAGCGAGCAGACTACCAGCTGCCAGAACGGAGTGCTTGTTTATTCAAAGCAGATGACTCGGCTCTGTCTGCGAGGCGGTGTACAGGAGGAGCGCCGTGGCCACGCCACTGCCTCAGCTTTGCGTGGCAGACAGAAGGAAAGCGGGGAGGAGCCGTTTCCAGTCTGACGATCAGGGCAAGGTGCTCTGCTCTCACTGATGCGCTGTGAGCCTCGGCATTAGAGTGTCAGTTTATCCGGTCTCTCATATGTCCCTGGCTTGTGCGACTTGTTTGAGGGTCCTTTTCTTGGTTTTATAGACAAGTTTTCATTCGAATCAAAAACAGCTATTGTACATGCAGAGACAATATAACAAACCACCAACGAGTCTAAACTGTTTACAATGCTATGTTATATTATAACATATAGGTAATTTAATTCAAAAAGTATATTTAAAGTTGTATAGATTCATATTAATGACTTACAGCTAATTAAAAGCCTAAAATTCAGTCTCTCAAACAGTGTGAGCATTACATAAGAGTCATTTTAAACTTTATAGAACAATGAAATGTTATGGCCTATATCATAAGAAGAGAAGACTGCAAACTTTATTGTTGCCCAGAAGATCATTGTTATTAGCACCTTTCACCAGCAAGTAAGTAAAGTCCACTGCGAAAGAAGGTGGCTGTTCACACACTGCCATATCCAGGAATAAGAATGAATACTTAAGTGCTCGGAAAATGTGTGGAAAAAATGTGCATGAGTAATATGGATAACATCACTGTAAACTGAATTTCATTCAATAGTTTGGGTTTGGGTATTAAGAGATTCACAAGGTGTGGACTAGATTCATCACAGAGTGAAACGTTTTAAAGCAGCAGTATCATGCAAAATCGACTTTTTTGAGCTTTACATCATGTTATAATGATATTCCATCATCAAAAACATACCTGGAATGTTGTCTTGATTCTCTCATTCATGTTTGAGAAATCCTTGAATGTCCCATGCCAACCATTCAGCTGTGCAAAACGCCTGGGTGGCTACAGCTCTGCCTTCGAGGCGCAGCTTCTCCTTGGAGCTGCAGTTTCTACACTTCCGAGCTTCCGCCTCACAGAGCACCCCTGACCCGCGACTTCCCCACTCATCTCCTTCAGACCAGCCAGCAGCAATTAGCAAACACCTGGTGAAATGGTGCATCTGCTGAGTCAAGTCAAGTCAAGTTTATTTGTAGAGCACATTTCAGCAGCAAGGCAGTTCAAAGTGCTTTACATCATAAAAACATCAATCAAGTGTACTTCTGCTGAGTTCATTAAACGAACTACTTCTCAGTGAAACGCTGATAAAAACGTTGTTAAAGGGTTAATAGAAGAGCACTGATGTGATGGCCTCCTGAAGACGGAGTTTCAGAAATAGCAGGAGTTTTTTGTTTTGTTTTGGGGTTTTTTTAAGAGACAGAGGCCCAATTTCAAGGCATTAAATTACTAAGTCAAATTTCTTTTCAGTCATATTTGATATATACAGCATTTCTGTAACAACTGAAGGTAACATAGTTATTTGATGTGCTATATAATGGCACTATGTTCCTGGAAAATACATAATACTGCCCCATTAAGTTTTTGTTTCTGATGATTTTGATTACTTTAGCTTTGATCTAATCAAAACCTTAAATTCAGTTCCTCAGAAGGTTGGTAGTAAAAGTAGTAACAGAATCACGTTTACTGAAAATGTTTCTATGTACGATATAGTGTATGCGCTTGTTTGGGGTTCTTTTTGCATGAATTACTGCATCAATGCGTTGTGGCATGGAGGCAATCACCCTGTGACTCTGCTGAGGTTTTAAGAAGTTCAAGTTTCTTCAAAACTCTGAAGGAAAATGAAACTCACTTTGGACTTAACAAAACCCAGTGGACCAACACCAACAGATCACGTGGTTTATCAGATCATCACTGATTTTGAAAGCCACATGCTGGACCTCAATGAACTTGTATCCCACCAGTCTTGCTTCAGATTCTGAAAACTTGGTTTTGAAATTAAATGGAAATGTGAAACGAGGACTGTGGACAACTGTTCAATTGTCCAGTCCTATTTCTTAAGATTTCTTATGGTGACTCCTGGAACTCTGACTGGGCTTTGCTTCAATCCTTTCTGTCTTATTGTTGTTGCTTGTGCACTTTCTTTTACCATACTTTTTCTTTCCACTCAGCTTTCTATTATTATGCCGGAAGTCATCACTTTGTGTAAAGCCAGCCTTGTGGAGGGGGTCCAGTGACTGACTGACTGTGGGTACATTAAGACATTCAGGTGAGTAGCTTTTTTGTTTGGAGCCATTTAATAAATTATGAAGATCAGCACATATTTACCTTACTTGAATAACATGCTCTCTTGTCTTTCCCATTCTGAGGAATTGCTAATAGAAATGGAACTTTGTGCAACATCATATTAATACCCCAGCACAGATTTGTAATTAAAGGTTCCTCAATACTCAGACTAACTTAAAGACAATGTCCGGGACTGTAACATCAATTTTGATTAACTGATTATATAGATTTTAGCACATTAAAAGTTTTTTTTTTTTTACATTTTTTATTCTTTTGTTACATATTCATGTGTTTCTGGTACGTCCATAAATTTGATGCACAGACGACATCAGCTATGGATGACAAAGCCGCTTCTTCTGGCCCACTGGGGGTTAATTTTTGTTTCAAAAACTGATCTATTGGGATACTGGAAAAGACTATTACTTTGTTCAAGTTGAGCTAAAAGGAGCTGGCCTATCACCAAAGCTATTCAAGCCTAAAATACCATCAATGTAAAACATATCAGCGTGCACAGTCGACATTTCTAGAAGTATTTTTTTCAAAAAAGTTGCATTAATAATCAGGGGTTCCTGAAACACTTGAAAGCTGATGGGGTATAATAATAGCACTTTGCACCAATCTGATGGTTGAATAACCTAAATACTTGATTATATATATATATATATATATATATATATATATATATATATATATTATATATGTGTGTGTGTGTGTGTGCTGGTGTATGTATGTATGTATGTATGTGTGTGGTGGGTGTGTATATATGTGTGTGGTGTGTGTGTGTGTGTGTATGTGTGTGTACAGTTGTAAACAGTTTACATAAGCCAAATAAAAAGACCACATGGACCCTTTTTCACCCTTTCTGAAGTAAAACAAACCAAACGTCTCTAGTTTGGGTCAGTTAGAATTACCAACATTATTGGTATTTGTTAAAATGCCAGTAAACTTACCAAGAAACAGGGAGTAGAGATAGAGAGGAGAGAGATATATAAGAGATGAGAGAGATATAGATAGAGGAGAGCGATAGAGAGAAAGGGGCGGGGGACGAGAGAGAGAGAGAGATAGAGAGAGTAAGATATCGTAGATAGTGTAGATAGAGTAGTTATATATATATAAATGTGTATATATATATATATATGATATATATATATATAATATATATATATATATATATATATATATATATATATATATATATATATATATATATAAAATTCCCTTCTCACCCTCCACGGGTGGTCTTTCTCAACCTCTGAGCTCGGGTCCTCTACCAGAGGCCTGGGAGCTTGAGGGTTCTGCGTAGTATCTTGGCTGTGCCGAGAACTGCGCATTTCTGGACTGAGATGTCTGACGTTGTTCCTGGGATCTGTTTTAGCCACTGCTCCAGTTTGGGGGTGACTGCCCCGAGGGCCCCGATGACCACAGGCACCACTGTGGTCTTCACCTTCCAGGCCTTCTCCAGTTCCTCTCTGAGGCCCTGGTATTTCTCCAGTTTCTCGTGTTCCTTTTTCCTGATGTTGCAATCGCTTGGTATTGCTACATCCACCACAACGGCTTTCCTCTGTTGTTTATCCACCACCACGATGTCCGGTTGGTATATATATATATATATATATATATATATATATATATATATATATATATATATATATATATATATATATATATATATATATATAGATAGATAGATAGATAGATAGATATTTGTTGTTGTGCTTATATGTCTATTCAATAATTTAGCAGGACAGAGGGTTTTTGAATTGAAAATGCTGCTTATTTTGTCAATGTGTAGTTTTTATTTAAAATGCGATCAATTCCAATTAATTAATTACAGACTCCACAATTAACTTGAATAAGAATGTTATTCAAGCCCCACCACTACTAAAAATATATTGTCAATAACAAAAAAGAATCCACATACATGAATTTCTTTACTGTTCGGTGTGCTGACAAATGTTGCATAGGTGATTTTATGGGGAAAAAAAAATCCTTATGTGGGATTCAAATTTTCTCAGTTTCAGGATGATATTACTAAAATAACCTTTCAAAACTCTTTACCAAGGATGCTGTTAAGAGCAGCTAAAAGAAATAACAAGACTTGCTTAAAACCCAATAGTTTTTTCCTACTTGTCTGTAATATTTGGCATTTAGACTCTTAAAAAATTCTTATGACAACAGATCAAAGACTTGCAGACAGGATGCTGAGGAGAGGCATTTAATTGAAAAAGATGAGACAGCCTTGGTGAGCAGCTTGTATGTGACACAGGTTATATCAATGAGAGCTGCTCCAAATGGCCAAGAGTGAAACAGAGCTGTGAGCCATATTTTACAACAGATCATTTCAATATGGAGATATGCTCACATTACTTCTTCCAGTAGACATTTAAATCGTTGCACTTGGTTGTTCTAAGAAATCTTACAGTAAAATGATGAGATACAGTCAGTTGAAAAGAGACTCAAACATACTTAAGTTTTACAATCATTGTAAGTGAATATACCTTCATCTAACTGCTAATTCTTGGCTTGTTTTCAGAATATCAAGTCTCTTGTGTTTCTAGAAGTAGTTGTGGCATTTATGTTCAGATAATACCAGATTTATGCATTTATAACTCTAAAAATCAGAACCATTTCAGTTTTCTTTGCTTGATCTAAAAGCATGGAAATAAAAGCCAAAATGCTTATCTCTTTCTTCATGTTTAATCTTACCTTTGAATATTGTCACTGTAGCAAAAATATATTATATCTATTGTTTTTGGAGGGGACTAAGGTATTCAGTTACCTCCCAAATCGCAACAATACACAACATTACATGAATTATTAACGGAACAATTTTGGTGATCTTTCAAACAAGAAGTGGGTGCACAAGTTTGAATTTATTGTAGATTTTGACTCATTCCCACAGGGCCAAAATAAATTAAGCTGACTAAAATATATGCATGCACACCCACAAAAAATGTCCGGTCCCACAGCAAGTTGCACCTCTAGCCATCAACGAACATCTGACATTTCTGGGTGGATATTTGACCATTCTTTATGTTTTGAATCCCTGTCCTGTTGGAACATCCAGCTGTGTTCCAGTCTCAACCATTAACCAGGAGTATCTGAAGACTTAAGAGATTATTCTCCTAATTCATATTTCTACCCTCTCTATGCAATGTGCCAGTCCCACAAACAGCAAAAAACTTCGCAGCATGGTGTTGCCGCCACCATGGTTGGCTGTAAGCAGATTTATTTTCGGCTTAAAAGTCTCACCATGCCTCTTTCAAACATTCTTCTTGTCACTTTGACCAAACAGCTCAATCTTTGTCTTGTCAAACCATAAAACTATTCCCCAGAAGACATTTTTCTTCCCTCATATGAGCAACTGCAAATTTCAGTCGAGGCTGAAGGTGTTTATTTTGGAGCAGGGGCATCTTTTTGTTTGTCCCAGTTTATGAAGTTATAAAACTGGGTTCACTGCAGACTAGGCATGAGCTGGTATCCTTTCAATATCACTAAATTTTCCACTATACCAGCCCCCCAGTCATTTAAGAGATATGACAGAGAAAATGCTTGAAAGACTGGCAGTTTAAAGCACTTGTGTGCCCTCCTTGCTGCGCACTGATGATCACTTCTTCCTTACAAAAATGGAAAGTTGTGATGTTAAAACTAGTGGAGCACCAGATGTCATATATTTTAATATGTAAACCCCAGCTGGCAAGCCACTGGCTGTATGTCTGCAAAGCAGCTGACTGCAGGCTGTACCAGAGAGGAAGCCCAAACAAATTAATAAACCATCACCGTGTCAACCCAGAATAGATTCAAGACCTTTTAGCAACACCTATCAAAAATAGCTGAGTGACTGTATGTATACATTTGAGCCTGTATGTATATTTTTGATCCTGCACAGATTATATCCTGAATCAGTTCAAACTTGTGGCCCCAATTTTTGGTTTGTAAATTTCTAAAAAATAAAAATGAAAAAAACCATGAAAAGAAAAATATGAAAAAAAAGTTAGTATTAAATATTAAAGGAATATTTAAAAAAGTGGATGTAAATTTCTGACTAAACTGTTATATTTTTTTTATCAGCATAACAAGTCATAAGATTAGCATACAGGCTGTATTTCATGAGATAAGATGTCAACCCTATAACCTAGAGAGGAAATGAACTCAGATGCCAAATAGTCAAACGGTGGGCCATGAGAATACTTCGTTATGGTGATGACGATGATGATGTTGTGTTAAAGAGCTGCATGCAAGTTACCATTCCAGCCACTGATACAGACTGTGACTCAAGACATTTCCACATACATCAAACCATTCTTCCTGTCTCTACAGAGTGTTTCATTATAGATGCCACGAGAATCTAACAGAGGAAATGTGCTGTGACCAGGAAATGTGCTGAATGTGCTGGAAGGAAATGTGATAATGTACTATAGTTGCTTTTCTATGGTATAATCATCATTATCATTATAGACAACATTAATGGGGATCCAATCCATACTAGGAAGAGGCTCCAGTCTTTATTACCTGCGGTTTTCCTCTAATTTTCTCATTTTATTCTGTAATATTGGGAAATGACCAGCACACTCTTATTATAGACTCTGAAACAATGTCTTGCAAAAGTACTCCTAACCCTTAAAATTTTTCCCATTTTGTCTTGTTACAAACACAAACTTCAGTGAATTTTATAGGCATTTAATGTGATAAACCAACACAAAACATGTGTGGAGTGGAAATAAAATGAGGGATGTTTTTACAAATATAGATCTGAAAGGTGTGGTGTGCATTTGTATTCAGCACCTCTGAGTCAGTAATTCATGTAACCACCTTTTGTTGCGGTTCCAGTCACTAATCTTTTGGGGTTTGTCTTTAACAGCTTTCCATGTCTCAAGACAAATTGTTTGCCTTATTCTTCTTTAAAAAATAGCTCAAGTTCAGTCATACTAGATGCTGAATATCTGTGAACATCAAATTTTAGGTGTGGCCACAGATTCCTAATTGGATTTAGATTGGGAATTTTTGATTGGGTCATTTTAAAACATCCATCCAAGGACTGGTGCACATCTCCAGCAGTCATTGGGCACGAGGAAGGGTACACCCTGGACAGGTCGCCAGTCCATTGCAGATTTTAAAACATGAACATGCTTCAATCGAAATCATTACATTGTAGCTTAGACTGCATATTTAGGGCCTTTGTCCCACTGGAAAGTAAACTTCTGCCCCAGTCTCAAGTCATTTTGCAGGTTCTAACAGGGTTTCTTACAGGATTGCATTGTATCACCGATACATGTTGGTCTCTTCTGATCACAATGCTCTTTTTCACGTCTGCTATAACTCTTCCACAGCATACCACCCCAGCTTGTTTTTTTTTTTTTTTTTTTGTTTGTTTGTTTTTTGTTTTGTTTTTTTAAAAAAAGCACTTTCAAAGAAATCATAGTTCACAACGTACTGTACAAATACAGCATACAAATAGCATGGCAATACATCTTGAAAGTCCAATATACAGATTTTGCAGCAAACTTTGAAAGAGACTTCTTATGGGCTTATTTCAACAATTACTTTTTCAGGCCACTCCTCTGTTAAGACCAGATTTATGGCGTGTGCGACTAATTGTCCTGCTGCAAACCGATATTCCCACCCGAGCCGTGGATTTCAGAAGCTCCTGCAGCTATCTTGGGCCTCTTGACTGCTGCTCAAGTCAATGCTCTCAGAGTTTAGGTTGTTGGCCATATATGAGAAGGTTTGCAAATATGTCATACTCTTTCAAAAGATGGATTGAACAATGCTCTAAGAGATATTCAAAGCTTAGGATATTCTCTAAACAGCCAGCGAAACTTAACTCTGCTTTAAACTTCTCCACAGCTTTCTCCCTGCCCTGTCTGCTTTGTTCCTTGGTCTTCATGATGCTGTTTGTTCTCTATTGTTCTCCAACGAACTTCTGAGGTCTTCACAGAAGAACTCTATTTAAACTGTGCTTAAATCGTACACAGGTACGTTCTTAAAACTTCCAACTTCTAGGACTAATAAAGGATTATCTTATCTTACTTACTTATTTGATGACTACAGAAAGTATTTGGTTATGTTGTATTTTATTTAAGAGTTTTAGAGAAATAATAGTGATTGCTTCACAATTATGAACTACTTTGTGTTCATTTCACTAAGGAAACCTCAGAAAAATGCACTGCTGGTTGTGTTTTATAGTGAAAAAACTGAAGCAGTCTTTGCAAAGCAGAATAGATTTAAGCTTAACCACTTGCATGAGTGTGTAGGATTAAAAAAACAGCGATTATCAAGCTTGTAGGGTATAATGTCTGAAAGAAGACAAAGAAAGGGTCAGATATGCCTGGGAGCAACATCCCCATTCATAATGGGAAGTGTACGGTATGTGTGTCTAACATCCCCATTGACTAGGCTACCTACAGGAGGCTGTCTTGTAATTCTGGCTGCTGCTGCCGGATATACCTAAAATGAGAGCCAACGAGAGAGCAAGTGAAGGGCATATTTATTTTTGCTCAGTGTGGGTTTGTGGAAGGACAGACGGAAAGGGATCATATTTGATGGCTTAAACAGGAATGGTGCTGTTCTGACAAAATATGGCAGCTGGATGTAGATATTTACTCCGGGACACTGAATAACTCCCAGCTCAACCAACAGCCGCTGAAGCTGACATGAAAATATGACTAAATGAAGTAGGTTTTGTCTGTAATTGAGCACAAAAGAGGACTTTAAAATGATAGGGTAATAGTTTGAGGAGTGGAAATGGAAATTCTGTCCTTTTAGATACAAGAAAGCACTGTGTCTCGATTAAAAAAAGGGGAAATGTTGGCAAATAGAAAATCTGAAACCCGATGGGCTTCTGTGCATACTTTGAGGAGTGCTGGGGTGTAAGAGATGGGAATACTTGCAGGCTGTACTGGGGCAGTGTGCAGATGAATTTGATCACTTATTGGGTGTCTGAGCAGAGCAGAAGTGATAACCAAAAGCCCAAAGCAAGCAAGTCACCTTCATTCACAATGGCTGGAGCTAAAAATGAATTTAAGGTGCAGAATCAAATATGGTATGCAGTATAAAGACTCAGTTTCAGACTCATATTCATTATTGTTAACCTTTCATCGAAGAATAACCATTTAAGTCTGCAGCTTAAATTGTCATTGATTTGAAGCAGACTTTGTTTTAATTTTACTCACACTTAAGGATGGGATACATGCAGTGATCACCACACAAATTGATTCAGTCATTCAGCAGAGTATCCTCTGAGACTGTATTTTATGTTGTTTAATGTGAACTGCGTTTGTCAGTTTGTTTCTGTGGGACATCCAGAGAGTTGCATCAATGCTGTTCACACTTGTCCCATTGTGGCCTGGAAAAGACTCCCACTGATTAATTTTTTATTGAGCAGACAAAGCTGAGCATTGTTTCATGATTCCCTAGGGAGTTGCATCAGCAAGTACTGATACCATCCTATCAGGGGCCAAAAGCAAGCTCGATTTCTTCATAGCTAAGAGAAGTTTTTCTGTTTTTAAAGGGATTCCTCCTATGCTGGGGCTTTGCTTTACATGCAGACTGACTGAGGTTTTGCTTTGAGAGAAGGTGACACTTTTTTTTCCTTCAGAATATTTTGCATTTTCCCTCTACTGACAGTTTGATTATGCTCTCTTGTTGATGTGACTACAGGGAACCAGATTTTGATGCAATGTAAAAGGGAAGTGAATTTTCCATGAATTATTTGTAGTTATGTTCCACATTAATAGTAAACTGTGAATAGACTTGGGTCGACTGTGTGGCAGTTTGGATACTCTGGTTTCCTCCCACTGTACACATGCACACTTGGTTAATTTGTCATTAAGTGTAAGTATGCACTGCTGAGAAAAAGTGGCTGTCAGTCTTTTACATCACTGTGGAGAAATTTTGGCCTAATGATTTTTACTATGTAATTCAACTGTGTTGGTGGTTTCTCCACCTGTTTAAAGTCATGCCATAGCATCTCATTAGGATTTCATTTAAATTTTCACTTGGCCACAAATCTTAAAATCTTTGTTTTGTTGACTATCCAGAGGTGAACTTCCTGTTGCGTCATGGATTATTGTTCTGCTGCATTATCGAAGCACATTTAATGGTTGTACTTTATCTATCAAACTTTTCTGCTTGAGAGTAGAATTAATGTTTTTACCAGTAACCAAGAAATTCTCCTGCCTAAATCCTAACTAAAATACAAGACCAAGACAAAAACAGAGCATTCACGAGACTCATGAAGAGTGGTGTTAAGTGGGTAGCAAACTTCTTAACTCGCTGTCTTAGAAATTTTTAGCTACTTTTTGC
Organism: Anableps anableps; assembly: GCA_014839685.1. Classification (NCBI taxonomy): domain Eukaryota; kingdom Metazoa; phylum Chordata; class Actinopteri; order Cyprinodontiformes; family Anablepidae; genus Anableps; species Anableps anableps. The sequence continues at coordinate 5,258,236 of CM026076.1, read as the reverse complement.
AGTAAACTTCCACCCACTCTGCATTTTGTTATGGTGGAGTCGCAGTCTGATCCCTGAAGATGATTAGGTCACAGAGCCACCTGTAAATTTTGTCCACCACCAGGATTAACCATATGTGAAGTGAATGGTACATCTAGTTTTACTAGACATCTGCAGCATACACAAGGAAAATGAATTAATAATTTAAAAAAAATATGTACAACATTACCCAGTTTCAACACTAAGCAGCTAAACAACATCAACATCAATAATATTAATAATAATAATAATAATAATAATAATAATAATAATAATAACGTAAATAGACGCTAAACCTGCATCACCGCTCCACATGCAAAACTCATATATTAAGTGAGTTTTGCACTGCTGGTTAAGTCTTAACCAGCAGCCGATGAAGAAAAAAAATAAGGCTCATCAAGCCAAAAACAGAAATTGAGTCTTACCTTCGATGCTTTTTTTTTTTTTTATCATAATCCATGTTAGAGAAAATATTCCCACTTGGCTCCTGTAATCTGTTGTCCCTGCATCATCCCTGTTGGCTACGTGATTTCTGTAAATCCCACGGATTGTATTGGCTCTGGTGATTTTGGAATTCCCCCTGTGAGGCAATTTGTGTGCCTGCATAGTCTAATATTAATATTAAAATGCCTAATAATTTATTAATATGTCCAACGTATGTGTTTTTTAACATGATACTCTCCTGAATTGCTTTTATTCTGATAATAATAAGAGGAACGATTTTTTTTATTTTTATCAGCTTAATCTCTCTCTGTTTTTTGAATTCATCATACAACTATTGTGCAATGTAAGCTGATTATTTAAGTTTAGAGAATGTGTAACAATGTATGGCTGCATTTAATAACATAAGTATTAATTTAATATGACCATTATTAATTTAATACCAAGAAGTAGTTTTGGTTGAGTAATTAACTGTTTTTCTATTAGTTTTTGCATTTTGTGGTGTAAAAAAAGCAATGTCCTGAAATATTTGTCGACATTATAAACATTCGGCCTTGGTTTTGGAAGGTCCGGTCTTGGTCTTGGTCTTGGTCTCGGAACAACAGGTCTTGTCTCCATCCCTGGACGGGTATTTATAAAAACGAATATCTGTCATATTGTTTAAAAACATTATTTTTGTACACATGGAATCGGTTTCACAAAGGTTTAAGAGGTGTTTTAAGCATGCCAAGCATAAATGGCAGCGTAGCGCAAAGCTAAAACCTATGTCAGCCAATCAGATTGCTTCAAAACAACTACAACTTCCTGATAGGAATTAAACATGGCTTTGGTCAGAGTTTTTATAATTGTTTTTAGTGATATTAAATGGAGTTTTTGGGTGGATAAAAGGCCAAAATGCATAAAAAGGTATTTGTTTTCCCAGATGTCCTGCTACGTGCAGACTAAGCCTTAAACAAAGCACTAATGCAAAAAAAAACACCTACCTTCTTAAAAGTTAGGAACGCAGATTAACACCACAGAGGTTAATCTCTTCACTTTAATAGATCATTTTGTCTTGTTTATTTTTGAAACAAATAACTATAGGCACATGATGGTACACAGGCACGGTAACATGATGCAGGCCTTTAGCTGACCTTATCTTGTAACGTTTACATTAAAACTGTGGTAATGAAGGATATGACCTTTCAAGAAAACTCTTTATAAGACATAAAGTCGATACTGCTGCCCATTTACTGTGATTGTTTGGTGCTAATTAGTGAGCATGAGAACAACATTGTGAGCAAAAGCCACCACCTGGCGTGAGGTGATTTAATCACCATGGTGACAGATGAGGGAGGTTACAATATCCCACACTAGCATTGCAGTGAAATATTCTATCTGCCTGACCAACAGTGTGGATAGCTGTCACCCACTCAACTTTTCAGATTCAAAAATCTGAATGAAAATGCAGACAGAGTTCTCTATGATCATTGAGATATGTTAGGAACCAACTGCATTTTATTTGAAGTGTATGAGCATCAGAAGGCTGAGAGGCTTTGGCCCTTGCTTTAAGTTCATCAGTGTAGAGTAACAGACATGTTATTTATTACCCTCCTTTAAATTGGTTAATTACAACGGTCCCTCCATTTTGTTTATGGAAACAATACAGGAATACACCCATCAGGCAAATATTATGACCAGTGACAGATGCAGTGTGCAACACTAAGTATCTCTTCATTATTGCACCTGTTAGTGGGTGTAATATATTAGGTTGCAACTGAACATTTTGAGCTCAAAATTGATGTCTTCGGATCAGGATGGGAAACCAAGGAATTTAGTGAGTCTGATGAGCCAAATTGTGTGGGCTTGATGACTGGGCCACAGGAGGGTGGGGAGTTCCCAGTTGGCTGTTATCAGTATCTATCAAAAGTGGTCCACGCAAAGAACAGTGGTGAAACCATAACAGGCATCTGCAGTCTGATCCAACAGATGAGCAAAGAAAAATATGTTCAGTCAATTATTTCTTTGTCGTAGCAATGCTTCTTGGCAGGAAGTCTTATATTCTTGGAAACCCTGTTTCCCCATAAATGTTTCCTCATTTGCTGTATAAGGAAAATGCATTTGTGGGAGTAGCAGCAGAGTATTCAGGTTGCGCCCATGAAAAATGTGTCTCTTTTAATGCCAAACAGCTTACTCTGGTATCAACTCTTTTTTTTTGGTTTCATTTATTGGACTGAATAATTGAATTTTGAAGAACCAAAACATATCAACAGTTTAACAATGTATTCATTTAATACCCCTACTTGTGCTGTTCATCAGTTTGGTCAAACACTGCTGTGGGTTGGCATCCCATTCTTCAAGCAGTATGTGTGACAGGTCATCTTATGTTGTTGTGTTAGTCACTCTGGCATGAACCGTACGCCCAACCTGAGTCCACGAGGGTTCAGTAGGGTTGAGGTTAGGACTGCAGGCAGGCCTTCCCATCTTGCCAACGCCGACACGCTGAAGGCAGTCTTTCATAAACCTCACTATGTGGGTATTGAGCCTTGACATCTTGGAGGATAAAGGAGTTGAATCCCTTAGAGTTGAGATCTGGGATTGTCAGTGGTTGCAGACGACAAAGCTTGAGATGCTGGCGCACACCAAACTGCCTCCACCAAAAGATGTTTGGCACTGGCAGAGAGGATCTAGCAAGTTTTCATTAGCTCAACCCACACACTCAGCTGTGGTGTTCAACCCTCAAATGTAGTCTGGAGCATTAAAATTATTTTTTCATAACCTTCATGCTCTTGGTATTGTTAGAAAAAATATTTTTAAGTCTCTCAATGAAAAGAAATGAATTTGTTTCGACATAAGTCTCGAAAAACTGTTTAGTACAGGCAGGACAATGCTAAGCTAGCATAAATTCTATCCAAGTTAGTTAAAGTTATTCATACCAAATAAATAAATTAGTTTTGATATAAAATCTACTGCTATTATTTGACAGATTGCTCTGAACTTTAAAAGACAAAAAAAAAATTTGATAAAACTATTCTACATGCTATATGCTAACAGTTATTTTAGTACAGCACCAGAATTATTGCTTGGTTAAAGTAAACTCAAAGGTAGTTAGCTTAATTCAGAAACAACTTGTCTCTGTTTTTTTCAATTTCACATTCATGTTGAAAGTATAGGTCAAACATTTAAGGCTTCCAAGAATGTTAAATATGTACTATGATGCTTATAGGCTATAAGACACAGATTAAAGGATGCATTTGTGAGGTCAAGGGGAGATTTCCAAGTTTCATACTTTTCAAACTAAAACAGAGGTGTGTGTTCTTTAAATGACTCACTTTCTGTCTGATAGAAATCTTCTTCAAGCTGTTATTTTCCCTATGTGTCCTGCACAGAGAATGAAACTGAAGAATCAACGGAGGTAATCTGTAGCAGGTGATGTGACAAAGTTATAATTGTGCATTTGCTCACACATTCACAGCTGACAATATACCATCTGCTGCCCTGTGAATCCCTCAGTGACAATATGGTGTCTACAATTGCAGATTTTAGAGAAATTCTGTTTCATATTTTATCTACAATTATGTGTCAGAGATGCTAGGCTAACTGGCTTACAGTAGATTCAGAAAATAATTGCTCCTTAAGGTGGAACTTTGGAAAAGATTTATTTATTCATTGAAATTCTATCATCAAATTGTCATGAGTAATCTGAAACAAAGCATTTGATTACTAAACCTATAACTTTATAACTTATAACTTTTTCTCCCTAAAGAATACAGGTTAAAATGAGACTTATGCCATTTGTAACAAATAGTTTTTTACTAGTATGACTCTGCATTTAAGAGGGAGGATTTGTTTAAATCGTCTCTGCATTTTCTGTGTCTCTGAAAGGACAAATTTAATTAACAGTCTTTAAATTAAACAGTGTTTCACAAACCTTTTGTCTTGGTCATAGACATTTTGGCGAACTCTTTCTCTAAGCACATGACAGGCGCCAGAAATTCAATGAGAAATTTCCAGGTTGTCTCGGTGTAGAAGCCTCTGGGAGAAGGATTTAACGGAATGTATTTTATTTCTTTGGTACATCGAAAACCACTACTGAAATTGCTAACTTGACATCACCTTTACGGTTTGTTGTGTAGGAATTTATATTATCATTTGGACATATCCAAAATTCTGTCTTCATCAATTATATTTACAATATTAATCCTTATGGGGAAGTTGGACCTATTCCAGCACTTATCAACCTAAACAGAACAAAAAAAAAAAACTGTACGCTCCAAATACGAAATGTCCATGTAATTCTTTTAATGGCTATTTCAAGTAAATTTTTGTAGCTCATGCTCTCCAGGAAAGTGTATTGTAAGGGATTGGAACCTATTGTCAAACCTCTAAATCCAGAGAAGTGTTGCTTTCATCTTAGTCATGGACCAGTGGATAAGATCTTTACTGTCATAAGGATGCTTAGAGGATTGCTGAAATGTACTTGTTCAATCCACATGTATTTAGTGGATCTGAAGAAGGCCTATAACTGTGTTCCCTGGGGAAGGCTATACAATCTTCGTATAATCACAGCAAGAACCTTATCATGTATGGTCCAAAGTTGAGCTTGTTCCCTCTCTTCCATGGTTGCCTCTTGTTTGTTGCTTGTCTGTGGTGTTCATGTTCAGAAACCACCTGGTTGTTTGTCTTGTGTGTCTCTGTGCTGCCCTATAATGGATTGGCAACCTGTCCAGAGTCTACCTCACCTTTCTGTGGCCTTGATTCCTAATCATCATCTGTTTTGGTAAAGCACTGTAACACCATGGGAATATTGAATTGTTTTGGTAAATATCTTCTGAGTATAAAAAAAAATTGTAATCTTTATCATCTCTGTTCAGGAGCTTATCACTTTATCAAACAAACTGGGATATTTTTATTCCCTAGATGTTCATATATCTCTGTGATGAAGCAGCACAAAAACTCTTGAATGTTGCCCATATTTTGTATTTCAGCAGGATAAAGCCTGTCGAGCATACAGAGTGTACATTATGTCCCTATACTTACGCCCCCTTGGAATTAACTTCCAAATTGCTGTAAATTTGCTGAACATTTCCACTTAAGTCCCAGTGTGTGACAGGTATTACAGACTGACATACTAATTTGATTAAAAGTTATAAGTTTAGCAGGGCCTTAGCTTATTAGCAATGTATTCCCTTTAAAGAAACAACAAAGCAGAGATTTTTTTTTTATTATTATTATTTTCATTGAGACCTACATTCATCAGCATGTCTGTTTCACAGAGTCCTGAAAAAGAGAGAAAATTTCAAGGTGAAAAAGAGCTGGCAGGAGTGTGATGTTTGCCAAATTTGAACAAATCTGACAAGAATACAGAAAATGTCTCCTTCCTGACCTATTAGTGTTCTGAAAAGTAGGTCAATCAACATAGTAGGGCAGATAAATGTTCAAAGAACACTACCTCACTGTAAAAGTATACCCAATTCTAAATAAATGAATGTGAAACCCTTTCAGATGATTCTCCCAGCACAGTGATGGCTTTTTCACCGTTTCTTTTTTAGTTCCCAGTTATTCAGCAGGTACATCTCATTTTTAATGTCAACTAGACAAGATTTGCTTCGGCGTGTCTCACTGCCAGATGGTTCAAACAACTAATAGAGCAATAAAAAAGAAACGAAAATCATAAGTCAACCAGTCCCAATACATCTGATATGAATAATGTATAAGATTTCCTAAAACAGAAGATAGCCATGAAAGAAAGGCGATCTAATACATTATCGGTCTCCAAGTTCTATTTGAATACAATTCCAAGTTAGACATCTGTATGATAAAGCCATCCATTGTAGGCGTAGGTGATGTTATCTTTTGTGGATAAGCAACAGTGTGGATCAAGAGAAAGTGAACAGGTAAGAGGATGAAAGGTGTTAATACATGAATAAAAACCTGCTGATTTAATGCAATGGGAAATGAAAGCATAGGTGACTATACATGTGTGGGTGCTTGTGTGTTTGTGTCTATTGTTTACATAGTCTGCAACCAAATGTTTTATGCAGAGCTTCTGAATATTTAATGGTATGTAAAGAGGATTTTTTTTTTTTTTTTTTTTTTTTTTAAATATAAATCTGCTGTGTGTGCAAATTTATTTGCTTTTAAGGCTCTGCAAAAAGCAGTGCTGATGGCTCACAGTGGATTCAATAAAGTTATGATTATGTAAAGTATCTGCTTTCACAAATGGAATACAAGTACATTTATCACTCATCTCGCTGAGGGTGTAATCCATTCTTTGGCCAATAATTTAAGAAGCCAAAACACCGAACAGTGCAAATGCAAACAAACAGAGCAGCAGCTTGAAGGATTTCTGATACAAGTGCATCTCAATAATCTAGAATGTAATAAAATTTTAATTTAGGTAATTTATTTTCAAAAGTGAAGCTGGTATAAACTCTGGTATAAATTTTTATTAATTTTGTCATAACTTCAAGAGTTGAGTAAACAAGGGTTTTTAGGTTAGGACTTAAAAAACTGAAAGAAGAAAAAGGCGGGAGTGGGGACTATTTCCCAGAGTGCTTAGCGGCAGGTTTTTGTCTCTTGTGTTGCACTGAGTGAGATGGAAGTGTATTACATTAAAAGCCTTTTAGTGCATTTGAAAGACAAGCAATTCTTTTAAAAATTACTATTAGTGTGAAATTAATGAAGAGAATATGAAATGACAGTAACAAAAAGTGTTGCTACACTAGTTAAAGATTATATTAGGAAAAATACCTTTGGTAAAAAAAAAAAGTGAGGAGAGAGGAGATTTTTGGACATTTGTAAATAACAGGACTAGTAGTTGAAATAGAATTTGTGCAGTCTCCATATATGAATTGTTTTGTGTAATACTGGATGTATTGTAACCCTCGATCACTAATTGTCTGCCTTGAATGTAATTTTCAGTGAAATAATAATAAAACCTTTGAAAAATTGAAAATTGAATTGAGGAGAATATGTTCTAGTTGTTGAAGTGGCAATTAAATCAACTGTTTCTATGCTTAGTTCTATGTGATGTTTATATATTTGGATGTTTTGTTCATATAAGTTAGAGCAAGAACTTATATTCTTTTAATTTGAACTTAATTAATTCAACTTGGTAATGTGAGTGAAACTAATACAGAGGTGTGTGTTTTACTTTAACTACATGAGGGCAGTTTTCTTCCATATTATAATTATTTGGTTTAAATTACAGTATTAAGTAAAAACAACTCATAATTGAAGATTAATGAGCTATCAGAACTTCAAAAAAACAATGTTTAGACAACTTGTCTCTTGTCATCAAATCAGCTTGATAAAATTTGAACTCTGAATTTAAACCAAAACAATTTTCTAGTTGACTTTACTTGCATTTTTAAGGCAGCAGGTGAACCTTCATTTTCATGTTAAACCACCTTTGTATGTTTTGCAGTGTAAAGGAACACCAAAAATGTAGTTTACAAGGAAAATAGGACATTACATAAGATCGTTGGAAAAGGGTTTTTAAGCAGAAGTTTTATAGCCATGTTATGGTTTGCAAGCACATGGGGAGACTGCTGACTTAACAATTGTTCAGCATACAATCACTGTAACCCTCCACTAAGATGGTAACCACACAAGATAATTGCTGAAGAAGCTGGCAATTTAGAGAGCTGTATCCCAGTGTATTAGTGGGAGGTGGGTGGAAGAAAGAGTTGTAGTAGGAAAAGGAACATAAGCAATAAGTATACAACCCCTTTAAGAGGTTTTGGGGAGATGCAACCTGAATCAGAGCTTTAAGAACTAGCTGTGGGTAGAAGGAAGCATGCATTTGCTCTAGTTACACTCAGAGTGGTAACACCAGATTCAGAAAGAAATCGGTGTTATGAAGGATTAGGAGAAGGAACTGGTAAGGCAGAGAAAGAAGAAAGGCAGCACTTAGAGCGCCTCACAAGTTGAAAGGCTGATGTCAGTGGTGAAAGTTTGTGACATGAACTGAATGGAACAATGTCTGAGCACAGAACTGGTGGGTGGATGTTGCTTTTAAAGCCAAGTCCAGTGGTCACCTGACCACTACCTGACACTCCTCTTGTAAGAGTAAAGTAAATTTTGCATTTCATTTGGAAATGTAGGGCACAGGATCTGGAGGAAGAGTGAAGAGGCTCAGAAGTGTCCTCAGTAAGTGGTAATTTGGGGAAGCCATGTAATCTGCTGGTGTTTGCTTTGTTTTACTAAGTCCATAGTCAGTGCAGCTGTTTACCAGGAGATTTTAGAGTGCTTCATGCTTCCCTGTGCTGACAAGCTTTATGGAGATACTGATTTTATTTTCCAGCAGGACCTGGCCTCCTCCCACGCTGCCAAGTATCAAAACCTGATTTAATTTCCCAGGTATCACTGTGCTTGATTGGTCTGCAAAATGTCCTGACCTAAACCAAACAGAGAATCTCGAGAGTATTGTCAAAAGGGAGGTGAGAGACAAGTAGACAAGCCAAAAGTTTCTATTCAATTTTTTTCAGAAACTGAGTTTTGGAATTTCATTAGCTGTAAGACACAATCACTAAATTTACCTGAAAAGAAGCCTGAAACATATAACTTTGTGTATAAATATGTATATTTAAGATTTTGTAAAACGATATACTGAAATAAATGTACTTTAAATTATATTCTCCTTCACTGAAGTGCACCTGTAATACACATGCAAAATCCTAATTAAACTGACTCCTGGTAGGTTTGGAGTACCAGACAAATACCTGGCTTAGTCCAGTTGGTACAATTGGAAATTGCCTCAGGTAAGCATTCCTTTCTTGCTATCTGAAGTCTGATTACTCAGAAAGCAAAGCCAGAAGCTGTTCACACCAACTTTGATCACTTCTGTCTTCATGACTGTGGAGGAATCACCAAACATGAGAGTTTTCAGGTTTGCCCTCGCCTCTGAAAATAAAGGAAAAAGAAAGGCAGGATTTTTTTTTTTTTTTTTTGGCTGACACATCTTTGAAGTTATTTTTATCTGCAGGCAAAGCAAAATTGTATAGCCTTTTTCTCAGCTGTATGATTTAGTTTTTTTGCTTTGTTTCTTTAATCAGCCTTTTTTATGCCGTGCAGCACATTTCAGACACACTGATGGCTGTTGAGCCTCAGGGAATCACAGCTAGTCCACTGTATGTGCAAACTGCACTTGTTACATTGTGTAGTTTATTGTGGCATGAATCAAATTATTGCAAGAAAAAAATCAAATGAAAGGACATTCACTGCCAACTTTATTATGTACACTTTTTGTGCGTGACAGACTACTTTAAGTAGTTCAGAAAGTGCTGATCTGCAGGGATCTTCACACACAACCCTCTCACAGGTTTACAGGGAATGGAGAAAATATCCAGTGAGCAGCAGTTATGTGGATGAAAAAGCTTTGCTGGTGTCAGAAGTCAAAGGAGAATGGAGAAACTGGTTTGAGATGACAGAAAGCCAATAGAGGTGCAAATAACCATTCGTTACCACAAACATATGCAGAATACAATCACTGAATCTGCACAGTCTACAGCAGATGATTAGTTAAGTCTTGTCCATGCAGATTTTTTTTAGACAGCATGAAAGCATGGATCCATCATGCTTTGTATCAAAGGTTCTGGCTGGTGGTGTTGATGGTATAATGGTGTGAGGAATATTATTTTAGCACACCTAAGGTCTCTTAAAACCAACTGAGCATCATTTAAATAATCCTGGATTACCTGAATATTGTTACTGATCATATCTATCTCTTTATGACCATAGTGTACTTATCTTATGCAGGCAGGATTTTCAGCAGGATAATGCACCATGTCACGAAGCTCAAATGATCTCAAATAAGGTTGGGCCCAGAGGTCACACGGGACTTTTTCGTTCTTTGTAATTTTGACTGACGGGGTCAAAAAATCCAGTTATTTTTACCCATCAATTGTTAAAATCATAATAATGACATATTAGATTGCATTTGATTTTCACTTGGTTTAATTAATATTCAATAAGCTGAACAGAGAATCCCCAATGTGCCATTACACATGAAGCAGATGAATGCACCTAAGTTTTTTTCCACAGTGACTCTTACCTAACCTGAGGTGTTGCGGCAGAGCAAACCCAGTTTGCAAGACATAACTAATAATGTGGCTGGTGAGAGTGTGCTGGAAATGCCTACCAACACTTCACTGTCCTTTAAAGGACAGTGGAGGTACTGTACTTCTTCCAGAGTAGTAAACAATATCTTTAGTTTGCAGAAGAACCATTTTGTCTTATAGGTTATTAGGTTCCAAAGTATATTAGAGCTGTGAAAAAGAAGAGGCCTCATTTCCTCTAAAGTGCTGTTCTCCTCTGTATAGGCATAGAGTGTTTTTACGCAATTATCCTTAGTACCACATAAAATTAGAGTGATGATCAGGGATAATACAGTCATTATATAACAAGTGAGCGTCTCCTCTCTAATCAGTGGCTTATGGATGGCATCAAAGCAAAGAGATTTCAGTATCTTTCACTGTATAAATGAAAAATTTCACATTTGATAGACATTCAATAATTTCTGAAAGAACTGGGATCATCCTAGTACTATTGATAACTAAATAATTTGGTCATGGACTGTATAAGTTACAATGTCAACGTTACGAAGCTTGAGCTCGTCAGAAATGTTTGTATGATTCTTCACAGCGAATGTTAGCATCAAATTCCCTAGCTATTCAATGAGTAGCTGATGATCAACTGAACCAAGTTTAGCCACTGTCCAAGCAAACCTAAGAGTTAGGAATGTCCTATTCAAGATATTTTCCCCCTGATACTGATCTGAGTGAGGTGACCTGTTGGACAGGACCCCCCCCCCAGAACCCAACTGGGTTCCTCCAGCCCACAGTCGTCAGCCAGACACATCGAGAACCTCAGAACTAATGCATAAACCCACTACAATGCAATGTGGCTCATGCCCCTGCGCAAATAATCCAACTTCAAATAGACTGTCCTCTTTGTCAGGCCCTCTCCTGCAACACTGTAAAACCCCCTTTAGTCATACCCACAACACCAGTCCCTGGCAAAATGTTGCAGGCACAGAGGCAGGGGCAATAGACGGCCATGCCGCTCTACCTAAAACAGGCGCCCCTAATCATCTTCCCTAGTGTGTGGATTGGGTTGTTCTTGGTCTTTTTGTTCTCTTTTACATAGTTTTGTATTTTCAGCTGTTGGAAGGCTTTGCCTTGGCTTTCATTAGTTATGTGTGTTTGTGTTGGCTCTGTAGTACAGCAGTGGTCAGTTTAGGTTGTACTCTGCTTGTTGACAACAGGGAAATGACAAATTGTGCTTAGAAGAAAAATGCATTCTGTATTTGGTCTTGGCAAGTTTATTTTTGTCTCTCTGGCTTTTATGATTTGCTTTTGTGCTTATTTTCTTCAGCTGGATTTGGTTTGGTTTCTGGAATGTTAAGTTCCAGTTTAAAAATAAACAGATCTGCCCTTGATTATTTAGTACTTTCACCAGTGTATGTACAGTCACATACATTTTTTTATGTTAAGTGTTTATCATTTTTCTCTTACAGTGTTGAGTTTGGATTTGTGTTGTTTTATTCATAAACGTTTTTATTTTACTACCTCTTCCACCTTTGAGCTTCTTAACAACAACATTATGAAGTGGAACATAATGTGCTCAAGCAAGTAAACATTAGCAAACAGGTCGATAGACAATACACCATCTATACGAAATGAGTGTTCTGCTTCTTACTAGAAAATCATACATCTAAATTAAAAGATGAGTCGTCCTGATTGTTATTTGTGAGTATCTGTTTGACTCTTAATTTTACAGTCTGTCTTCTTTAATCTAAAGGCGCATAAAAGAGCTGTAGTTGTTGACAATAGCAGCTTTGCCTTAAGACCATTGAACCAATATGCCTGGTTTAATTGCCTAATGGTATTTGTCTAAATGTATTGGAACATCTAGGACAACTGTTCTTCCTCACTTCTTTGACTAAAACATTAAATCAAAGTGCAGAAGAACTGATTTGTTTCAAAGAGGGGGCTTTTTGGATGCTTGAGAGACACAACAAAAAATCTCATATGCTTGCAAGGTAAAGCAAGAAAGGTTTCAGAACAAAAAAGTGCTGTTGACTTTTGACTCAGTGATGTCACCATTTCCAGGACTTCTGCAGTGACACGTCGGAGCAGCTGGAGCACAGCAGCGGACGTATTTTATTGGATTTTTAATTGATCTAAAGAAAGTGCAACCACCCAGCAGAACAGAGGTAAGACAGGGAAAGCATGAGGGGTTACACAGCCTCGGATTTACTTTAATGGCTTCTGTTTATGACTGTAACATTGGTGGAATGGTGGCGGTGGCTGTCATTATGTCCCAGTCTGGAGGGAAACTGACATCTTTACAAACAGGTAAGGAAGCAGCTTGTATAGTGGACAAATCAGATGAGTCCCTGGGGACACCAGGCGTGACCAGAACGTGTCCTAAAATGTGAGAGGATGGTAGAAGGGAGAGAACAAAACAAAGAGAACAAAACAGAAACACAACATGTAGTTTTTCCTTCTTGGTTTTCTTTCTAAGTATGTGCTCTGCTCCCCCCCACCTCACTCAGATCAGTTTGTGAAAGCAAACCGCACCAAACAAAATAAATACAGTCCAGTTCTGGTCCTGGAGTGAATACACCCTTACATTGCTGTGAGGCAATTTTATCCCACTGTTCTGCAGATTCAGCCACATCAGACAGCATAGGGTTAGAGGGTAAAGTCATGCCAAAGAGTGCACCAAACCCTCTTTAACAAAGAGACAACAATGGACAGCTAATCGTATTAGTGCACCTAATAAGCCATCTGTTGATTACTGCAACAATGTCTTAACAGATCTGCCTAAAAAATCAATCAGACAGCTGCCGCTGATCCAGAAAGCTGCTGCTTGCATTCTCACTAAGACCAGGAAGATCGAGCACATCACACCAGTTCCAAAGTCCTTCCACTGGCTACTTCTGTTAGTTCAAAAATCACTGAATGGCTTGGCACCAAAATGCATTACAGACCTGTTGTCAATGTATCAACCTTCCAGACCACTCAGGTCTTCTGGTTCAAGCCTACTCTACGTCCCCAGAACCACAACCAAATATGGAGAAGCAGCTTTGTTTTTATGCACCACAAATCTGGAACTAACTTCCAGAGAACTGCAAAACAGCCGACACACTGAGTTCCTTTAAATCAAGGAGGCGCCTTTGATTAGTAGTAAGTAGAACACTGAACTATATTTGCTTGATGATCCTTATGATTTTGATGATTTTCATGTGTATTTGTTTGATGATTTGGCTGCATACTTGCGTGATGATTTTGATGGTTTTGATGATTTTGTTATATACTTGATTGATGTTTTTATGATGTGAAGCACTTTGAACTACCTTACTGCTGAAATGTGCTATACAAATAAACTTGACTTGGCAGTGGTGTTTATGGTTTGTTCTCAAGAGCAGATCATTTCAACAAATCTAACCAGACAATTAAAATCATTACATTGACCATCAGTGGTGGATAGTGACGAGAGTAGTGAATTGTGCAGTCAGATTGTGTTTGCTGAAAAGCTGATTACCTGTTTTGCAGATTACATTTCCAATCAAACTGTTTTAAAAATCATATAGCAAAAGATTAGATTTATTATTTCTACAGCAACTCATTTTTTATTAACTGCTCTGTTTTTTAACAATAGATGCTGCAGAACAAATTAAATCAACCATGAGATTTATTAGTAAAATGAGATCCAAAGAGCTTAATCAGTGACATCGTTACCTCCTTTGAAATTGTATTTCACCTTGCAAATTGTCACGCTCACATCCTCTTAAATCCACATTAAAAAAATTAAAACATTCTTTGTTAAATTGTTAATTGACTCACTCTGATCCTAGAGATGAAACTGGAGATAAAATAATGGGAAAAAAACATCCCTGTGCTTATCAACTGATTATTAAATAAAACACTTAAAAAGACACACATACAAACCCAGAAAATAATTACTGCCACTTGAATCCTCATACATTTAGAGTTAAAACAATTTGCGGATCATAAACTGGTCTGTTATTGATTTTCACATGCAAATTGGATGTTTATTTTAGTGTGTCACTTGTATTACAATAACTACTGTTGTTGCAAACTACTTTTGTAAAAGGGCTTTAAATGCAAACACTAGATAGGAAGCTCAGAGAAATGTAAGACATCAAAGAGGATATGGTGATACACAGAAAAAGAGATGTGCTTCAAGCTCTGTGTTTTTCAAACGCTGACACTGAAGGAGAAAGTCATACTGTCAAAGAGAAATTATGCAAACAAATAAAATCTCACAAAACTCAAATCTATGCTAGATAATATGTGCTAATATGCCACGTAGATTTTGTCTGTTCTTTTGTCTGAAGGTGATCTGGTTTCAGATCACATGCCAAAGAAATGTAGGCTGTCTGCATTAGCCAAACAATTTACTGGAGACCTGTTTCTGGTGTACTCTCACTGCAAGCTACTGCAATTTCCAGCTCCTAATACAATAGCAGTTATTTAAAAAAAAAAAAAAGAACATAAATGTGATACAACAATACAATTCTATATCTGTATTATTTCCTTGATTAGAAGTTCAGGGCAGCTATCCCAATTAAACCAGCTTTAATGTTCATCTGTGAATATAAGAAAGATATAATCTGGCAATTATAATATAGAGCCACAGTCTATTGGAAGTTTCTACCTGTTAAAAAAGGAGATGTTTCTTTCCACTGTTGATACCTGGTTGCTTAGGAAGAGTGATTGCTACAAATCCAATTACTTTGTGAATTTGACTGAGCTTTTTTACACTGTTAATTTTCATTAATAGTAATATTATAAGATGAATTTTCTGGATCATAATATAACCTGGGTCAAATTGAAATATATATCTAATGCAAAATGGATTCAGTTTTTATGATTAGATTAATCTGATGAATTATTTCTGGATATGTTTGTCAGGTAAAGTGTCTTAATGATGATATTTGTTTTAAATTTGTACAACATAAATAATTGAATTAAAATTTACTTCAGTTTAACACATCATAACTTAGCTTGGAATTCAGAAATGATAACTTCATCTGAGTCTTTCAAAGCTGTAAAAAAATGCATTTCCTGATCACATATACTGAATGATTGTAATGAGAGCACTGGCTCTGCAACATGTTGAGTATGCATTAGCTGTATCCATATATGAATCTATTCTGTTTGCAATGACTAAAACATCTAAGTCAGTGATTTTGTTATGAAATTCCATATTTTTAGTAAAGACTTAGACAAAAATTGAATCTGTTTTTGTTTGATAGTACAGCACCAGAGTTTAAAAATCTGAGTCAACAGCATAAAAACGCGTTTATGAAATATAACCAAACAAAGGAAACATGTCATTTCTACTAAAGTACTTTCAAACAAAATGCAAATTTAACAAAACACTCTCAAAAGCCTGAACACAACAATTTAATGCAGCTCATGCAAACACCCACATGGTCAAATTCAAATTAGCTGGTGCCAATAACCCCTCAGGCTACCTGTGGAAATTCCCGAGTCCACCTGCGCAGTGCTGCTAGGTTGTGAACTCTATGTGACACTGACGTGTGAACGCGCCTCAGCATCCATGTCAGAATAATTTGTGTGCTGCCTGCTCATGCAGGTCTAGTTTGGAGATGCACTCTATTCTGCAATCTCAACTGGCCCACATTTATGCATCCAGGGCTACTCTGATGAAAGAAACAAGGTCATAAAGCTGGAGCTGCATGACAGATTTTTCAAATCATGCATCTAATAAATAACAGCCTGTTTTCCAGACTGTTCAGGCTATCTGACTTGGGTTTGTGGTCTGCAGAGATTCCAACTGATGAACAACACCATCAGTAATATACTTTGTGTTAATGCTGCCATGGAGAAGATAAAAAGAGACCCCACTGTGCACTTAATAAGCTGCTCTCTGTGCTTCTTAAGTCACAATAATTTGTCTATGTAACACTCAGCAAGATTTATATGAATATAAATGTTTTTTAAGCCAATAAAGACTTACTCTGAAACAAAATAAAACAAAAAGTTACCAAAGTTTTTATAACTTTTCAATGGCATTATTTTAAAACCGAAAATATCCCATAGATGCTAAGCTTAGACTCAATTTAGTGTAAGCAGTTTACCTTCACATACACATCAACAAAATATTAACATCTAAATCAGGGCTATTGCTCAGTGGGTGGATGCATCAACTAATCAAAGTAATTAAAAACCATTCACCCCAACAAAAAGCAATAGCCTTAACAGCAAAAGCATTACAAACAAACAAGAACATTTACTGTTACATTCTAAAGTAAAGTAGTTTTTTTCCATATAAAAACTACACTACAAATCATCAATTACAATCACAGTAACTATGATGAAACTGGTTGAAATTTCCAGCAATGAAGAAGGGATATGAAATCCAATCAGGTCAAATTGTTAGTCTAGTTTATAAACTAGCCAATGAGACTTAATCCTTGAGTAATATGAAGTGAAATACTTTTTGCATCCAGCATGACTTGAAGGTCATTAGTCTCCAGTGATGATTCTCTCCAAAGTCTGCAGTGAGATACTATTGGCCCGAAGCAAAAAAGTAAAAGACCGTGAAGAAAAGAATAGATCCATCATAACACTTGTACACCTCATGTGGAGCAACAGTAACCGTCAGACACAACAAACCTGAAGAGACATCAGGGAGCAGGATGTCCAGGATCAATGCAAAGGGAAAGAGGTAGACAAGCTTTAGCTAACACTATATCCTGAGCTACCAGGGGCTCATACTTGGCTATGAACTAAAATACTGTTTTGCTGTCATGTTAATGTTTTTAAAAATAGAACACAATGTCTGTATGTCTGTCTCATATTATACTGTCATGACATAGTGACAGTAACCCTAACCCTAACCAAATATTATATATATATATATATATATATATATATATATATATATATATATATATATATATATATGTGTGTGTGTATATATATATATGTGTGTGTGTGTGTGTGTGTATAATTCTTTATTTTCCCAAAGGGAAATTAAATCCTCATGTAACTCAGTTATTCAAGAAGTTATTATAGATGGTGATGGCTGTGGGCAACAAAGATTTCCTGTAGCGGTCCGTTTTACAACCAGTCTGAAGAAACCTCTGACTGAAGAGGCTCATGAAGACAGTCCCATGAAGAGGATGGTCAGGGTTGTCTGTAATTTTCTTGATTTTATGCATAAACCTTCTTTGTATAATCAACTCCTGAGGTTCCACAGTTGTCCCCAGAACAGAACCAGCCTTCTTTATCAGGTTGTTGAGCCTCTTTAGGTGCTGATGCTGCTGCCCCAACAGATGATGGCAGAGGAGATGATGCTCTCAACAACAGACTGATAGAAGATCTGCAACATCTTGCTGCAAACCTTGAAGGATCTTAGCTTCCTCCAGAAGTCCAGTCTGCTCTGTCCCTTCTTGTAGACGCTTCACTGTTGAGTCTCCAGTCCAGTCTGTTGTCCAGATGAACACCGAGGTATTTATATTCCTCAACCACCTCCACTTCTTCTCCCATGATGGAAACAGGGTTTGATCTGACCCTGTTTCTCCTGAAATCTACAATCATTTCCACATTCACGAAATTGCACTCACAAATGCGTGCACATTCATGCACCGATGCCTTGCCCAGTGGCATATCAACATGTTTTGCTGTGTTTTGTTCACATTCAAGATGAGATGATTGTTTCCACACCATATATATATTATAAAAGTTACATACAGCAGCTTTAAATGTCTTTCTAAACAGGCCTCCTTTCTGTTGGCTCTATGCAGTTATTTTGTAACTTCACTTCTGTGTAATATTACTATGATTATTTCCCAATAACCTAATTCAAAGTTAAAAAAATGACTGAAATATTTAAATACATGTAGTATTATGTAATATTTTCCCTTTCTTCATCTTGTTGGTTACATAAGACCTGAGATAGTTCCCTGGAAGCAGAATGCAGAGAAACTGACATTTCAACAGGCTATTTTACCCTTTCTTCTTAATACTCAATGAACAAAAGTGATTCCAGACAGCAGCAAATCAAGTAAGACATGACTGCTAAATGTACTGGATGAAAATGATTATTGGCACCTGCCATAGAAATGCATGGAGGCACCTATTACTCTCCACCTCGAAACTGCTCTCTCCGTTAATGAAGCCCGAACCGTAGCGTACACCCCCACAATATATATATCAAAAATTCCGGCTCGTTCTCGAGATGTGTACTATTACTCAACTTTTCGTTTCAAGTTACCATGGCGACGTAATTAGCGAAAAACTACCCCATACAAAATCAATGGAGCGAGGTCCTGAAGACACCCTAAAAAAAACACTATTTTGGAGGATTTACTGCGTCATCATGGTTTCGCCTACAAACGCCATTCAACACTCAGTTTGTAGATACGTCCGTGCTGCGTTCAGAACTGAAGACGGTTTGTTGATACCTCTGACGGTTTTTCCACAACACGCCTCACACTTTGGCAGGCCCCTTTTAAATGTCTTCAGAAATTTTCTAGTCTCTCATTGCTTTTGTATACAAGGAGTATACTTTGAGAGATGATTAAGAGACTTACGTAATGAGCTGATAGTCAAAAAGAAGACTAAAATGAATGGTTAACTTTGAGCATGTCTAGATTCCATGCATGCTTATTGCAGTGATTGCAATGATACCTGCAGTGATTGCATATTTATTTATCAGCTCCAGCTCCAATCAGCACTTATGACAGTTCATGGCAATTTTTTTGTTTGTTTTTTAATGATAAGCTGCCGTTTAGGATGCAAGTGGTTTTAGATTTTAGGAGTAGCAAATGTTGACTCTAGTTTTGTCTCACTGTTTTTAAGGGAACTCTTTTAGCTCTTTCTTTGCACAGCAGGGTCTCACTTCAGCTAACATTTCCAAATTGCAGAACATACAATATTTTTTGATCACTGAAGTAGATTCATGAAAGATGTGAAGGTGGTGGAAACCAGTGGTTTATTGCTGAGGCAAATTATCACACATTCATTGCTTGATCTTCTCCTCTTTGATTATTTATTCATGACTACATATTTAGCAACAATTGGGTATCAGTTCAAAAAAGAACTTATAGAGCTGTCTAGCACATAAAAAACCTTGAAAAAATAATAGTGAACCTTTAAAGAACTTAACCTTAAAGAAACTCTGAACATAAAACTGAGTGCGCTCATGTTTTTGTAGGTTTTTCAATTCTGTAGTCTTTAGAGATTGAATTGCATCAGATGTTTCTATCTTCGAATAGAAATGAGGTTTAAATACCTTTTTAGCAAGTAAAAACTGCATTGCTAAGCTCCATTTCTCCACAACCTTAAAGGATAAAACTAATATATTCAGAAATGTTCAATGGTGTTCTTTAAATTTTTCTGGCAGTATTATCGTTTTGCTTTTTATATGGTAAATGAACTGAATTTTTAAAGCGCTTCTCTTGTGTTTTTGACCACTGAAAGCACTTTACACTAGATCCACATCCACCAAGTCGCACTCACAAATGCGCGCACATTCATGCACCGATACATGTGTTTCTTGCCTAGTGGCACATCAACATATGACATGAAGAAGCTGAAATCGATCGTGGGATGACTACTCTTCCCACTATCCCACAGTTGCCGACCCAGATCTACTGTATATAAACTATATTCATTGGCTTTTCAGAAAAGAAATTAGCATGTTAAACCGCAATACCTGCATTTGTCTTTTTGTTCCAATCGGCAAGGCAGGAATGCGTGTCAGGGTTAACAGCACCTTGCCTGTCACTTCTGAGCTCTAGGCAGAGTTTTATGGTTGCTCCCTTTGGATGAGAGGCCAGACAATTACCTTTGTGTCAGACAGGGCTATCTGTGGCATGAGCTGGTGTCATCGTGAAAAATGGAGTTTACCAATGGGTTGAGGCAAGGAGAGCCATTCTTAAATAATACATTTCAGTGACTGTCTACTTTTTTTGGAAACAAAAGCTTGAGGATTGAGGATGAGGTAATGAAGCACATAGCTGCAAAGTTGCAGAAGGCAAAAGTATTTAACATGCTGGATTATTTAAACTTTTAAGTACACAGAAAGCATGTTCATCTACAAGTAAGACACTGCTCTGCTATTGTTTTTCACTGTCTCCATAGCAATGTCTGCAAATCTACCTGAACAGGCTAGGGGTGCTGACAGATACATTTTCTGTTCTGTCCACAATTGTTGGCTCTGCTGCAAATGCTATGTACCACTGCTGTGATGCATATCTTCATTAAAACCCCAAACACAAATGGAAGTATTGGAGGCTAACACCATCCAGTGGTCAGTGCAACAGTTAGTTGCCATGGAGACTGAATGCAGACAGTTGTTGCTCCCCTCCATGACAATACAGAATCTGGTCAGGGAGTCTGCCAAGAGACCCACAGCAACACTGAAAGAGCTGCAGAGTTTCCAGCAATGACTGGTTGTGGTCTTCATGCGTTAGCAAGCTCCTGTATTTTCTGTATTTGTAGGCTAAGGAGTAAGGTTGCAAGACAAAAAACTTTTCTTCCAAACACAACACCAAGACTGAGTTAAAATCTCCCAAAACCTTCAGATGAAATCAAGCTTGAAGTTTTGGGTGAAAATTTTGGTAGGTAAGTTTGGCACAGCAACACTGAGTATTATCAAAAGACCATGATGCCCACAGTTAAAAAGGTGGTGGTGGCAGCATCATGGTCAGAGTTACTTTTCTGCAGATGGAATTGGGTTTTTTGTCAATGTGGATGCAATTGTGAACAGTTAGTCAGTTTTGGCTCAAAATCTGCAGCGAGAAAGCTGAACATTAATTCAGTCCAAGCTGTCTGCATCCATTCAGAGATGGTATTGCTTGGTTGTAATGAATGGTCATTTAAGCTACTTCTGCCTTTCCATCATCTCAAACCAGTATGCTCATTCTGCTTTGACTTCTGAAATCAAGTAGATATTTTATGTCCACATAACTGCATCTCACTAGATATTTTATCTTTTTTAAACTATTCTCTGTAAACAAAAGAGATAGTTTTGTGTAGAAAAATCCCATCACTTCAGCAGTTTCTGAAATTCTTGGACCAGCTCACCTTGCACCAAACACTAAGTACAAAGTCCTTTAAATCCCCTTCTCCATTTTTATGCTTGGTTTGAACTTCAGAACGTCTAGATACATAAATGCATTAAGCTGCTGGCAAGTGATTGGCTGATTCAACATTTGTGTTAACGAGAGGTGTGCCTAATTAAGTGGTCCATGAGCCACCTAATTAGGCATTGGGTCAACAATGATTGCAAGACTTTCTGTTTTATCACACTAGAGTTTGGACTGTCTCTGCTTCAAACAAAGCCAGATGAGTTGGCAGGAGCCTCACCAACAGAACTGTTCTGTTTCCAAATACCTTAACGAACAGAATGTAATGCAACATATGTACTTTCCAGCTTTATCAGACAGAAAAACTGCTTTCTAAAGTACTAGTTATTGTTGTCAACTATATAAACAAAACCCCTAGCAATAGAAACATACTTGTCCAATTTTATTCATCCACACCCACTTTTTTAAGTTCTCAGTCTTATGAGTCAAACATCAGAACAGAGCTCAGCCATTTTATCAGTGGTACATTTCTTCACATATTCCTTTGATGGGTGATATTTTGTTTCTGCCTGTTCTGTTCTATCATAGGGTCTGGTCCTTTTAGCTCCACATAAACACATCTCTTATTACAGTACAGCATAAAACTTCCTATAGCTAATCTATTCAGATTTTCCATTTATCCCTGGCCTGGCTCTAAGAACACAGGAGAGAGGAGCACAGAAGTGTTTTCCCCTCCTTTTGAAGGTCTTCCATTAAAAATGAATGGCCCTCTGATTCGGTGAAGAGAAGAGATTTTCTGCCAGATGAAGACAGGCAAAGTGGAGCCATAATGAGCCAAAGATAAATAGCTTACCCTCTTCCTTTCTTTCTATTTTAGACTTTTCTCAGAAAAAGCACATGTGCTCCATAAAGCCTGTCTGATTAAAGGTTTTCCAACATAGATGGTTTAGTGATGTCAGTGGTGAATATGTTACAAGGACTGCAAGGCTATAGCAGATTGATTTTTGTGTCTCTTTTAATGGCACAATTGTCCCACAGTCATCTATGCTTAACATCCCTGGTATTAAAATCTTCAACAATTCTTTATTTTTACATTTTCATTGACAAGCTGGTAGACCAAACAGTTCTTGTTGTCACAACACTGCACTTTGATTAATTCTGCATTTTTCTTGGCGTCAGAAAAAAAAAACCTGTCACAAAAAAGAAAATCGATAGAAATAAATAAATACAATAATTACAGACTAAAATCTAAACTTTCTATGTGTCCTACTGAGTTGTGGGCCTTCTGAGCTGTACCATGTTGAGAAGCTCAACATTGGGTTTTTGCATGAAGTGCTCTGAAATTTTCTGGTAGGTGGCTGCTCAAAATTTGGAATTGATACTTTTTATGTAATTCCACTCAAGTTTCCAAGAAATATGCTTAGATACGGCACACTTCTAAAATCCAACTTCTTCAGGAATGACCTTTTGTGACTCCTTGTGGAAAGTGTCAGTGAGTGCTGCTTAGACTATTGCCAAGTCAACAATCTTCCACATGCATCTGTGAGATATAATATTAACGTAACATTTTTGGAATAAAAATATTGTTGGGGGAGCTGGGTGGCTCAGCTGGTAGAGTGCGCACACCATGTGTAGAGGCAGTTGTCCTAAATGTGGTTGTCCTGGGTTTGGGCCGTTTGCTACATGTCTTCGCCTTCTCTCTCCTCCTCATGTACTATTCAATCTAAGGCCACAAGAGCCTAAAATATATATATATATATATATATATATATATATATATATATATATATATATATATATATATATATTATGGCATGCCGTTCAGGAAATTATTGTATATATATGTTCAAAAGTCTGAATATATGGAATGAAAGTCTGAATATATGGAATGAGTCTTGAATATATGGAATGAAAGTCTGAATATATTGAATGAAACTCTGAATATATGGAATGAACCTTGAATATATGGAATGAAAGTCTGAATATATGGAATGAATCTTGAATATATGGAATGAAAGTCTGAATATACTGAATGAAAGTCTGAATATATTGAATGAAACTCTGAATATATGGAATGAACCTTGAATATATGGAATGAAAGTCTGAATATATGGAATGAATCTTGAATATATGGAATGAAAGTCTGAATATACTGAATGAAACTCTGAATATATGGAATGAAAGTCTGAATATATGGAATGAACCTTGAATATATGGAATGAAAGTCTGAATATATGGAATGAAACTTTGAATATATGGAATGAAAGTCTGAATATATGGAATGAAACCTGAATATATGGAATGAAAGTTGGACTGGGCTCGAGGAATTGTGGGTAATGTGGTTCAAAACATGCATAGTTCTCTGTTGGTGTGTATTCCCGTGCTTTTGATACTTCATCGAGCACTGTTCCAATCCTAAGTAAGCATCAAAACAAGTACTTTAAAAACAACCCAGAGACGTTCTTATTTCACCCATTTTATTAAGGATCCATCCCTCTGCGGACTTGGGCCAGCAACATATCCCACAATGTATTGCGCCACCAGCAGTGGTTAACAGAAACGGCGAGGACGGAAACTTATCGTTTTCATAATATTCTGAGTTTCTCACAAAAACTTTCAAAATGTCCCTCCATCCATCCATCCATCCATCCATCCATTATCCAACACGCTTATCCTTTTTTGTTTTGAGGGTCTCGAGGGGTGCTGGTGCCTATCTCCAGTGGTCATCGGGCGAGAGAGTTCATCAATATTGAGCATAATTTGAAATATAGTCCGGGATTTTCGAAACAGCAGGTCTCGGTTCACAGATCGCCACTAACAGATAACCGGTCGCGGGAAATGACAGAGCGCCTATCCGAGATAAGGCAAGGGTGAGAGGGGAGATCACATTCCAATGCCGCTTAGTTTAGCTTAGCTTCGCAGCCAGACGGGTATGTGAACCGAGCTGTGCTGCTCCCAAAACCCAGAGCATATTTCAAAGAATGCTCAGTGTCGGTGAACTGACTGGTCTGATAAAAATCAAAGGTATACTTTTATGCTTAAAACATTTTGAAACTACTGGCGACCTGTCCAAACATATATATATACAATAATTTCCTGAACGGCATGCCATTATATATATATATATATATATATATATATATATATATATATATATATATATATATATATATATATATATATATATATTTTTTTTTTTTTTTATTTTTTTTTTTTTTTTTAATTATTATTATTTGGTCCTTTGTAACTGTCATTTTCTGAGTAAAAATATTGCACAGTGGTACAGTTGGTAGCACTGTTGCCTTCCAGCAAGAAGTTTCTTTGGATCGAATCCCAGCCTGGGGTCTTTCTGCATGGAGTTTGCATGTTCTCTCCGGGTTCTCCGACTTTCTGCCACAGTCCAACAACATCACCCTCTTCCCCAGTGACTACCTGAGATTAGGACCAGCCCCTCCATGACCTTGCATTGACATGTAGGTATAGACAATGAATGGATTAGGCATAATTACAAAAATCAACAGAAATAAATGCTTGAAATAAATCACTGTGTAAATATTCTGTACTTAACATACGTTTCGCTTCTTGACCTAAATTAATGATGCAAGTAAACTTTTTGTTGATTGTCTAGTTAATTGAGTTTTACCTATACACTCTGCAGACACTTAAATGACTGACAGAGACTACTGCTGGTGCAGGAGATTATGTTTGCTAAAAAAGGTTTCCTGATAATGTAATATGCATACAGATTGTCCGATGTTTTGGTGTCTCGAGACATACATGTAAAATGTCAAATTTAATTGCTGATTAGTTTGGCAACATCATGTTAACATGAGTGTGTTAAAATGTTTCCAAAGCTTTGGTTTCTGTGGGAGATTATAATCAGATTCTCCGTATGTTCAGAGATGTTCCCACTGCCTATGATGTAGGGTTCATTAGAAATGCATAGAGAGCTCAATACCATGGCCATGATGATGTCCATAGGCATTAAACACAGAGGCACATACATAGAGCCATATATACACCCATGACAATGACAAGCTGTTGAGGCTTATTTGCAGCTGTGAATAATTAATGTATTTTGGTGATTTAATGATGTTTCTCTTGTAGTACATGGAGTATTCTTGGTCAACCATGGTCCCAGAGCCTGCTGCTGTAGAATGCAAACAAGAGTGGCAGACTGAGAATATTAGAGTTTTGATGAATATTTGTACATGTGTTTATACATGTGTGGAGGGCACCAGGGATTGGTTCTAAGATCACAGGCCGAAGGATGCAAGCAAATTGCATCTCTAATTGCAGTCCTGTTTATCATTCTTCCTTTTAGAAGTGCAAAAATCTGAACGATGTAGAGAGCCTCAGCAACAACTTTCCTCAATTTTACTGAGGAAATAGCTGCCTCTAAATTCCCAAAACAATCTTCAACACCCTCAGATGAAAGTATTTATATCAAAAAAGTCATTAACAAATCCCCACTAATATTTCCCAGTAAAACTTCTATTTGACCCTGACAAGTTTATGTAATACGGTTAAGTTACAAAGAGATTCTATCATGGCCATACAGGTATAATATTATACAGTTACGCAATTTATTTACTTGAAGCTCGCATGTACAGTGCATTATGCACTCAGTCATTGTTTGGTGTCTACACAAGCAGCAGTAAATGCAGAGTGCAAGGACTGAAATCACTCTGAATCATCCTGGAGTTACTCTGCATTTGTATGAACCGTTCCACACCACATTAGGCCAGAAGTGAAGATGTGCCTAATAATATGAGGCCCTTATTCTGCTATAGCAGTGAGCTAGTGTTACTCATTTCCCTTGAGAAATCTCTTTTTTTCTTTTTTACCTTTAGTGAGACAGTGCTGAGAAGGCATGTATTTGTTGAAGTTCAACTTTCTGCCACAGGAGTCAAACACAGTGGCAGAGGTTATTCACAGGCGGCGCGGCAGGATGATTAAACGTTTTAAAATATTACAGCTTTTTTAATTTCAAACCATAAAGTCCTTTTAAATTGATCCTATTTCATGTGTTGTAATGGTTCAATAATAGCGTATTTTACATATTTTGATTTGGCTCAGTTTAATAAGTTTAAAATGAGCTTTGAAATAAGACCGTAAAATAAAAGTATAACTTTCAGGTAGTTTTTAGACGGTAGATTCAGTGACTAAACAGGTCAGATGCACAAAATTTGCACAAAAAAGCTGTTCTTTCTAAGTAGTCCAGATACCATCACAGAGGCTCATAATGGCTGATCAAGTTGCTATATTCCTGCACATATTTTTCTTAGGGCAGGAGAAGACTTTGACGCAAATTAACTATAAATAACAAAACCCAGATCTATACAACTCAATGTGGCCTGCTTACACAAAAAGCTCTGGATCAATGAAAAAGAAACCCAGCCTTTCAGCTTAATTGGTTCCCAAAGCATCTCAACCAAAATAGTTTGATCCTCCATACACATACTTCAGAAAAACACAAAAAAGAACATTGTTAGAAGCACACAGTTTGAACATTAAGCTTATAGGATCACATCATGGGGCAGGAGCACTGTGTCTTTACCCCCCACCCACTTCTTCACACCACAACTTAAAAAATGAGAATTGCTAGTCTGTTTTGAGCATGCTCAAAAATTCATTTGGGAAAATTATAATGGTTCATGACCAAGGTTCATGACAATCCACACTCTACAAAAAAATAAATATAAAACAAGTATGAAAAAAACATGCTTTGCCCAGGATGCGTGCACAGAGATTAGTAAGCATTATGCTTCGGGTGAAATAGCATTCCCCGCTGGGGAGAACCACACACACCCCCAACATATGCATATGGCTTCTACTGGTAGAATAAAGGGAAATTGTTAATCCCATAAGTTCTGATCTTATAACTGTGGCAATGGGTCAAAAATGACCTAGCTGGTAGCACCCCAAGGAGCCTAATTTGCATTAACTTTTATCCCAACAGCTAGAATGTACTTGGGATCTAGAGACTCTGCAACAAAAAGGATCTGAAACAAAGAATCCACACTTTAAAAAATTATTTTAAAAACACGCTAGAGCAGGGTTAGTTGCACACAGAGATTGTACACATTGTGCTCATGGTGAAACAGGACTTGTAGCTGTAAAGAAATGACCGAACCTCCAAATTGTGCATAGGGTTGCTGTTATGCTGAAGGAATTTTGAGTTTTAACTTTTGAAAGTTTCCATAGTCACATTGTGAGTCTTAAAAATCGACTTCAAGCTTCAAAGCCTTGTAGGGATCAGCACAAGGTTACCAGTAAAAAACACACTTTTCAATTGATGTGAATGACACCAAGACGTGTACATGGTAATGTATCATGGTAGAATTAGCACAAAAAATGATCGTGGTGTACTGCATTTTTGCAAAAAGAAAACAAAAACCCTTGCATTATCTCATGGTAATGATAAAAATACTGACTGCATTTCCCCGTACAAAGGCTAAAACTGATAGTAGTGTCACAGAAACCTACCATGTTTATACAGAAATTTAAAGATCGTGATGTTGGTGGTGACAGAATGGTCAAGAAAGTCATATGGAAAAACTTATATACCCAAGAGCGCAGTAGAATAATGCTTGTGTTCACACAGAATTTATGTTAATTTATTATAGCATGATTAAGTGACATTAAAATAATAATAGTCAGATTGTGGCAAAAGTAGAGTTTTCCTAATCTGCTGTGACTAGGCTATGTAGAAGCAATCTTTACAGTAAACTGAAGCCCTTTATTCATGTTGTGTCTGGCCTTAGTTTTTCAGTCGCTGTAAGCAGCATTGACAAGATGGAAATGAAGCTAAATGGAGTAGGATCAAAGGCACTGGTTGATTAATGTAATGACTTCTTAAAGCACAGGGTGTTGCTTATTAAAACAACATATTCAACTAATCTTAAAAGATGTTTTAATGTAATGCAGAGTAATGATACCATGAGAGAAACTCATTCGTATTCACTCACTGTGTGAAATATGAAGTTAATGTTTAATAATTGCATCATAACATATCATCTGGTATTGCCTGTGAAACTCCAGTGATATTTTTGAACATGTAGAAGTGCCTACCTTTCCCTCAAAACCCTCAACTTTCTCTGTTTCCTAGGATAGTCAACAGATAAATGTAGAAGTGCAGTATCTATTATTACGAAAAGCAAATCTGCAATTTTAGTTCTGTCTGTAAGGAAGTATAACTTCAGCTCATTTAAACATGTTGCAAATTACACAGTGACAGGAAAGAAAAAAAAAAAACATGAGTCTACTTCTGTGTAATATGTCTGAAATTGTTGAAAAATGTTTGGTATTTTCCCAGGGAGTTGCTCTGTGTGTATGCCAGTGTACCATCTGCACAAACTGGCACTAAAGTTCAGCCAAAACAACAGAGCTGACCTAAAGTCTGAACTTTTGTCTGGCTGTAATTTTAGTCTGCTTTCCATCCTCAGCAAATTGCACATTTGATGGTGTGGCTTAGCAGATATTGTACTGCAAACAATGAACAGATTTAAAGTCTGTTATGTCTTCAAACAGTTAATAAAATCACAAGCTGTGTCCACAAAACTGACAATGAGATAGAGAATTAAAGCACATAAATCTCAATTAATTACTGGAGTTATTGTTTTTTTGAGCCTGTTAATGGAATTCATTTTTTCCAGGCCAACAGCCCTGACTGCAACCCAGCTTGCATGTTACCAAACCCCAATATTTAGATGGCACACCCACATGGAGAGGGCTACCAGATTACCAGGCTTTTCCCTTGTTGATGGTAGGACACAGCTGGAGATAAAGAGATGAATCAGGGCCTTGTCTACCATAATTAAATGGTCTGTTTAAACTGTCCTTAGATTTGAGCGTGTGCTTGCATCTATTTGAGGTTCAGTTTTCATAGATTCACCTATTTATGGATTTTTCTGTGGAATTAACTAAATTATTCATGGAAAATCTTATTTTTTATTTTTCTAAACTATTCAAAAGAAAATGCAGCTTGGCATAATGCTGTTTCACACAGGAATGGCTGGTGATTGCAAGCAGCCAATTCAGGAGCAGCATTTATTTTAATTGCCGCTGATTGACTGTTCCTCCTGAAGCGGAGATAAGAAAGACCAAGTCAAGTTTATTTGTATAGCACATTTCAGCAGTAAGGAAGTTCAAAGTGTTTTACATCATAAAAACATCATGGAGTTAATGAGCAAGAAACATTACATTTTGATAAATGCCATCATCAAAATCATCAAGGCCAGAGTTGTTTAAGGAGGACTGTGGATGTTTGCTTATGCTGCAGTGCTTAAATGGTTTCCATTGTGTGTATTAATGCATATTAAGATACAATTGGTGTCTGAACCAATAAAAAAGGCATTTATAAGCGTCGTTAGCGGGGGTCTCAAGTATTTGCGGATTTTAGCTATTTGCGGTCGGCTGTGGTTCCCATTCCCATGAACACTGGGGGTCCACTGTATGCCCACTGAATGTTACAACACAAACCCGACCTCTTTCTGGATCCTGGATGAGCAGAAGACAATGGATCCATATTATTCTTTAAAATTATGTTTTAACAGACACGTTTTCTGTAGAAGTTTGAATTTTAGAAGAAAAAGCTCTTCTGGGAGGATCCTAACAAGCTTGATAAGAATTTCCTCAAGGTTAAGTGAAACCAATAAGAGGAGTTTTAAGAGGTTTGAATCTGTTTGTTCCCATAGTGCTGCTAGACAATGTACTCTTTGTTTAGAAATCAGTTTTACTGAAAACACCATTACTCCCACAGTGTCTCTGAATTTGGAACATCGAGAGCCACAGATGAAGCCTAACAAATGTCTGTGGACAGCCTAATGCCTGTCAAAATGACAGGCAAATATGTAATTATTCCACTTAAATAGCATACTGCTGCTGAATTAATGTCACCATACACAGTCACTGGAGCAAAATCCTCTGCTGCACACAGATAAATATAGTGTGAGAAAGTTCTGGAGGGACTGGTAGTCTTTAGTTACTGCTGAGAGACTATTTTTCTTAAGCCAGTCTATTACTGAAAAGATTTGCTAAATAGTTATATAAACTTTTGTACATGTAAATAAACTAGTTGCCTAAACATAATTAGTTTCAATAAGTATGTTCATAGAATTTAATTAGTTTTCCATAAGTTGATTTTTTTTAAAGTAAATCTGCTTCAAATGTTAATTTCTTCAATATTCATTTTCAAAAATGTGAAACTGGCAGTCAGTTTTTCACCATAACAAGTGGCTGAAAAATCTAAGGCAAGAACACGATCCCTCTGGAAATATTCTCTTTGTGACTGAAAGCTATTGTGTTTGAGCAAAAGTATGTCACGACTAGAATTATACAGACACAAAACTCCAATACTGAACTCACAGTCAGAGTAAAAAGTTCAAATGGCACACGTTATTCTGGCAAAAATTCTCATAAATGTGCATGCACTACACTCAGTGGTACAGTCACAGGTGTTTAGGAAATAAAGGCAAGTTTTTTTCTTTCCTACTTCCCACTAACTTTACTTGCATATCTCACAAACTATGCAAAGTTGATGCATGAGAACAATTCTGATTATCCATCTATCCACTGGCTATACCCCCTTACTCTTGCAGGGTCATGGGGCGGTCCTGGCCAGTGATCATTGGGCAAGAGGAAGGGTACACCCTGGACAAGTCACCAGTCAATTCTGATTATACTACATAAAGATAAGCAGATAGAAACTGGTCTTGTTAACACTAAAATACTTCACAAGTGTAAATTTAACAACACCTTTGGACGCTTGGGCTTACATCTCCACTTAAATTCGTTAAACATGGGGTTGAGATTGGGGCTTCCTGGGAGGTGGGGCTGTTTCGCCCTGGGACTGCTCTGGTCGGCTGGCTCGCTGGGACTATGTGGACTCTTCCTGGCCTGTCTCTGGATGGGGTTGGGGCTGGCGTCTGGGCCCGAGTTGTTCAGGTGGTGTCCTGCTCTCATCCTGGCTGCTGCTGCTGCAGAGGGTTGGGCTGTCTGCTCTTCTCCACCCCAGAGAGAAGGGGACCATCTCCTGTGTCCAGGGACAGGTTGCCCCTTTGGGGGACGTTACCTGGACCTGGGAGTACAGTGTGTGTATGGGGAGTGAAAGTGTATGGCATTCCCTCCTCCTTTTTTTATGTTGGGCAAGTGGATGTGAACGTCTGTACGTGAGAATGTGGGTGGGAATGTGTGATTGAGTTTGTGTGTGGCTAATTATCTGTCAGGTTGTGTTCTGGGCTGCCCCCTCTCCTGGATCATCTTGGGCTCCCTGCTAAATATGTGAGGCCTATTTCCACCCGTCAAATTCCCCTCCGGTGGCGGGTGCCTCTGCCCACCGATGCGTTAGTGGCTCCTGGTGTCTGGGGCCGGGGTATGTGGCAGTTCATCCCGGTGGATGAATACTGGGGCCTGGATGGCCTGGCCTCTGCTGGTGGTGGTGGGGGAGGGTCCCTCGGGTCTCTTTGTCCATGGCCTGCTCTGGTCTGGCGTAGCGGGTTGCTGGCGGGGCCTGTTGGCTTGTTCCTGGGGCTTCTGCATTGTGGCTGCCAGGTGGTCACCCGGGGCTTGCCTCTGCTGGTCTCTGGGGGAGGGGGGTTCAGTTGTTCTTGCGGGGACCTCCGTGCTTTGGGGGCCACTGGATGTCTGTGGCTCCGGTCTGCCTCATGTCATCTGCATGTACTATGGGTGGATCTGTGGGCCCCCACACCTACTATCAAATATTCTTAGGGAGAAACCTTGTACTAACAAGCGCACATACGCGCACACACACACACACGTGTCTAGATTCAGGCATTTGTTTGATACACTCAGTCGGGCTGCGATTCCTACTAAACACATCTCGTATTACCTTGTACCGTGTACTTTCCACTGAAATTATAACTATTATTATTATTATGTTTGCATATGTTGTTTGTTGTTGAGTATTTCTGTTTTGTTGTTTTCTTTCTGCAGGTTTAGAGGCAGACTTCAAGGGTGTTGACTTGTTTTATTTCTATGCTTTTTTTCTCTCCTCTACTTTTATCTCATTTTGTTCTCTTTAAACCTTTCCTCCATTTTTCTCTTTCCTTTCCCCCTTTTTTCGTCTTTGTGTCCATTCCATTTGAAACAAACCCAAAGCAATTTTTAATAGTTTCATATATATACCAAGGAGTACATCATGGCAAAAGCTGTAATGCTCCGCTTGTGAAAGCAAATCTGTTGAGCCTTACCTTGACATTCAGATGACAGTTCTGAATGCCACACTGCTGGACAGGACACATTAAAAAAATTTTTAAAATGGTTAAACATCAGTCTGTGTGGAGCATTAAGACTGGTGGAGCAGTAAACTGGACCTTCTAACACATCCAACACCTTGTACACAGAGTAAATCTGATTTTTGGAATGAGATGTAATATTTGTTCTTTCTGACACTACATGCAAGAGTTAGAACAATGTATAATGAAAAACATTCCAATGTTCTTTTCTGCTCTACAAAATGGTGTCTCCTTACAGAGGCTTTTCTTCCAAATGGAGGTCATTTCTTTAATGTTTTCAAATATAACTAACCCTCCCAGCCTCTGGCAACTTGAGGGGAACACAGCAGGTGGGCTAAGCATGTGTGCTGATTTGTGATGCTTGCTTGATGTATGGAAGCCCTAAAAGGCAGAATAGGAAAAGCTGCAGGCAATATGCAAGAGTGAAGATTCACAATATTTGGATATTCATGAATCCCCAAACACTGAATTAGGTCAATATACAAACTGATGTGCCAGCAGCAAAACAGAAATGTAAAAACATTTACAATTGTTGCTTATTATAAATGTAATGCAACACCCACTATCCTACAAATGGCCCCACATTACTAGCCAAGAGTCTGTAGGTGAGTACAGTACAAAACATCCAGGTCATAAAACAAAATCCCACATTTTAGTTACATTTTTAGCTACTCGTTTTAGCTTACACAAATAGGGGACAGGTTTCATATATCTCCGATTTTAAAAATCTCTGTTCAGTGCATCATAATAATGTTTAGGGTTTGACCAGAGAAAGTATTTTATATTTTAAAATACTGATGAAATTAAAGCCTTGATCCCTTTGACAATGTTGAAGAGGCTCTTTTGTTCAGCACCAGTCGTTAAATATGTCACAGATACCAAGTTTAACATACTTAGCAGCTAACAGTTGGCAGTTCTTATAGTCAAGGCAAGGCATTTTTATTTGTATAGAACATTTCAGTAACAAGGTCATTCAAAGTGCTTTATATGATTAGAAGGAAAATAAGACAAACATACAAAAAAAAACAATATTACGTTGCGGTGGGAAATTAAGAAAAAAAATGATGACAGGTTGAAAAACAGACAACACTTTATAATGTTCCAGTTATTAATTGAAGGCAGCCCAAACAGGTGGGTTTTAGCCTTGATTTAAAGGAATTCAGTGTTTTGGCTGTGTTACAATTTTCTGGTAGTTTGTTCCAGATTATTGGAGCACAAAAACTGAAACGTGCTTCTCCATGTTTGATTCTGACTCTGGGGATGGAGAGCAGACCTGTCCCAGAAGACCTGAGAGGTCTGGAAGGTTGATACTATGACAAGAGGTCTTCATTGTATTTTGGTGCTGAGTCAGTCAATGATTTATAAACTAAGAAGTATTTTAAATTCCTAGTTTTAATGAGAACGCGAGCAGCAGCGTTCTGGATCAGCTGCAGCTGTCTGCCTGTGAAGACACTGTTGGAATAATCAATGCGACTAAAGATAAATGGGTAGATGAGTTTCTTAAGACCTTTTTGGGACGTAAGTCCTTTAATCCTGGAAATATTCTTCAGGTGACAGAAGGTCAACTTTGTTTATATGTTCAGGGTGTAGTGATGGTTCAGGTCTGAATCCATCACTACATCCAGATTTTGGGACTGATCACTAGTTTCTAGCTGTAATAACTGAAGCTGCGCGCTGACTCGAGATTGTTCCTCTTTATGTCTAAAAATAATTACTTCAGTTTTGTTTCTATTCAGCTGGAAAAAGTTATGGCTCACCCACACACTAACTTGTTCTATGCATCTACCCAGCACTTGAATGGGTTTATAGTCACCTGGTGAAATTGTGATGTAGAGCTGTGTATCATCTGCATAGATATGGTAACTAATCTTATTACTTGTTAAAATTTGAGTTAGCGTCAACAGGGCAACTTCAGATACTTTTTTACTTCAAAATATGAGTCTCAAACCAAGAAATAAAAAAGTGTGAAGTTTTAGGTAATCCCCTTTACATGTGAGGTCTATAATAAAAACTTTCACTGACTTACACTATTACCTCTTCTTTGTCAAAAGGCTGACCCCCTCAACACATTCCAAAGAAAAGCCCTGTCATCTCTTCTCTCTGGCAATAAACTAGGTTGTTCATCTGCAGCAGTGCTGCACTCCATGAAGATGAAAGGCATGTGGGTATTAGAGATAAATATTTCACTTCCTGACTGCATGCTGTTTATTAAGTATTATGAGGTGGAGTGTTCAAACATTCCATGTGCAAGAATGTACTTTTCTTCACACCTCTGCTTCACCTCTTCTATATCATTTTTCTTTTTGCTCTACCTTTTCATAGCCTCAGTTATTGTATAAAATCAACCACATAAACAGACACCTGAGTCTTTCCCTCTCCAAGACTTAGTATGTTTTCTTTATGTAATATTCTAATGTTGGGTTTGTGTAAACCAGTGACACAAGCAAGCTTTGATTAATTTGTGAGGCACTGAAATTTGTCATTCGTTTGCACTGACACTTGAGCAATATTAACTGGATGCATGAATCCCCAAAGGAATTAATAAACTGCAGCAGCTCAAATGATGTAAATTGATTTTTACACAGTTGAAAATAAATCTTTGCATGTTTTCATTCTTCAAGTTACAGGCACGATTCATCTGTGTCACTTATTGAATCTCTTCATAAATTACATGATTATCCCAAAGTCTCAGGTTGCAAGAAGGTCTGTTGAAGGTCTCTCCAGGACACATTGATGATGTGATGAGTGACCAAGACTGTTACAAACTTCAAGGTTTCTTAATCATTAACTCCAATTTATAGTCAAAGTAAAAATGAAATACACCATTAATTTTCAGGTCAATAATGGTTAAACATAGATAAAGCAAAAATGTAAAGCCAGCAAAAATTAAGCATAGCTGGCCCTCAGTATTTGCAGGGGCTAGGGACCAAAACGGCTCATGAACAGCTGAATGCTTTAGCCGCTCTAAACATGAGGTTGCCAGATCATTCAATGCTCAGAGAAATGACAAAAAAAAAAAAAAAAAAAAACAATCCAACATTTTTTTTATTGATCAGTATTTGAAATGTTAAAGTTTATGACAGGACAATTAGGAATGAATGACTTGTGTGGAAGGGTCCAGAAAAAGATGAGATGTAATAACTTAGATTTGCATCTGAATGACAATTAAGACTTTTAAAACAATTCCCTTTCCATAAAAGCATAAAAAATATCATGCCAACAATCAAGCACAGTTGTGAAGTAATGTTTTCTTATTTTTCTTGTGTTGCAGCCACAGCACCTGTGTGCCTTGCAGTCATTAAACCAACCATTAACTCCTCTTTATGCCAAAATATTCCAGAGGCAAATGTGAGGCCATCTGTCCAACAGCTGAAGCTTGTCCTGAACTGGGTCATCAACAGGACAATGATCCAGAACACAGCAGCAAATCTAAAACAGGATGCCTCAAAAGGAAAGAATCAGAGCGTTGTAATGGCCCAGTCAAAGCCCAGATGCTTAAAATGACTGATCTGCTTTGATTGGACTGCAAGAGAGTTATGCAAAAACAAATGTCTGCAAACCTTGATGAACTGACCCAATGTGATAAAGCAGAGGAGGCCAAAAGTCCCCCATAACAATACAAAAGACTAAAAAAGTAAAAAATAAATAAATAAATAAAGACTACAAACTATTATGATCTATAGCCTATTGAATCATGGGATGTAATTTGTTTTTCACTCATCTTTTCCATTAGCTCTTTGCTTAATAAATGTGAAATCACTGATGTAAAAGTGTCTTTTTACCATGATGTATTGTGGTTCTTATATTTCAGTAAGTGCAATTTCCTTTTCCAGTGAAAGCTGTTAAAACTATGTCACATAATCAGATTGTTTCTGCACTCATGCAGCTCTTTTAATCCTTCTTATATCTGCAGACTCTAGTCTAAAGATTTTATCAGTCCATAACAGAATTCACTAGAATAGCTCAAAGGGACCAGGGGCTGTAATTGTGTGGGAATATTTAACAAGTCTGTTTAAAAAAAAAATAAAAATAAAAAATAATTCAACGCAAAAATTGTTACTCCTAATTATCGAGTCATTTCTGCCCTCATTTTAATTTAATGGGCATTTTATGAATTTGCCCTCACTGCCCATTAACTTTTGACCCTGCTCATCGGTCATGAGATACAACAAAAAGATGTCGAAAACAATTATCAGCCACCCAGAAACATAACCTTTTAAAAAGTCACAGTAGAATGAATAAATAAATATACTGTAAGTAACTGGTATCCTAGAAGTACATTAATGACATTTAAAACTTCACATATAAACTACAACAAATTATAGCTTCAGAAATAAACATTTTCTGTTGACACTTGAGTCTATATTCAGAATGAGCTCCTACTCTAAATGGGGAAGTGCCGTCTGAGTGAGTGGGATTTCTTATACTTGAAACCAAGGTAATGGCCAAAGCCTGTGCACAGGAGAGATGTTTGGATAAGCATTTAAGCTGGTACAGAATCTGCTGTGTAGTTTCCAATGACAAATATTATTTAATGATCTTTGTACTTAAAACTACTAAGATCTTCGTTTACACATTACCAAGATGCTTTGGTGTTTGTCAACCATACAAATCTGCTGAGAATTCTCATTTAGTTTTAAAGATGACCTTAATTACAGGGAAAAAAACTTTTTCAGCTACTTTTAATCTATAGTCATAACTAATTAATTAAATCACTTAACTGCTCCTATTCTCCATTTAAAGATTAATTGTGTATTATTTTTGACCCTCTTTTTCTTTCCATGAAAAATATGCCTGTCCCAGTTTTTCTGTTTGGCTGTGTCTCTCTCAGTGATAAAAAAATTAGATGGTGCTATTCCTGTCATTAACTTTGTTTTCTCAGAGTTTTTCTTTCCATGGAAGGTAGGCCTTGCACTTCTGTGTTTGGCTGTCTTTTGCTGTCATATCACCTGTGTGTTCTTTTACTTTTTTTTTTTTTTTTTTTTTTTTTTTTTTAGAAAGTACTCATGGCCTAATGGTTCTGTTTATAGCTGTGTCTTTGTACTGGAAAAAGCCATTTCTGGAGCTATTGGTGACATCAGTCCTGTGTCTCCTCCACTCAACCTCAAACACTTGAGCCTGGTCCTGCTGGTGGTGGTTGTTTTTCTCTACTGTGGCCACATCTTTCTCTTTTTGATGAACTCCTTTGATAAATAACTTTTAGACAGCTGGCAAATAATTCAATCTGAGTGAACTGTGCCATAATTTGGATTAAACTAGAGCGCATGTGTTACGGGTCTGGTCTAGGGGGCAGACCCGCAGCAGCAGAATTTTCCTGAACAGGAGAAATGATGAGATGAGAAGCAGTGTTCTAGTTTGATGCAGCCTCACTTCAAAGTATCTTTAATTTCAAATTTGTATTCCAAAATACATATTCATTCACATTTCTTTTCAATCAGTATTTTACACAAATCAAAAATCATGTTTATATATTTATAACTTTCTGTTTATAATTACCTTTTTACTACATAATCTGATCTATTCCAGTATGTATGTTCTTTAATGTTAAAATACGTATATTACCAGAAAATAGTGCTTTCATTTGGATGACTCTGTAGCTTTCCACACTACAGCAAGCTTATATAATTACTTGAGTATCAACTTAAATAATATTCCCTTTTACTTTTGTTTGGTCTGCTAATCAATCCTTTTTGCATATTTTCTACAAGAATAATACAGAACATTAAATGTACAAAAGAAAGTGTCACTATAATCATCCCTATATTGCTACAAGAACCATTTTTGTATTAAACAGTGATACTTTAACTCAAAACAACGTCTGGGATCCTATACTCATTTTCGGAGTTTAAGTAACGGTGGAGCACCGCCATTACACAACCTCGTGTCCGCCCCATAACAACCACACGATCTGTTTACATGATTTACTTTTTATAAAACCACTGAAAACTTGGCTATGAAGCACAGAAATAATACACAGTCCTGTTACATGTAATTTTGTATGTGTTTTGTACAATACTACCTGAATAAACAGGAGAAACGATGAGACGAGAAGCAGCGTTCTAGCTTGATGCACCCGAGGTTCGTTGTATGAGCGGAAGCTGGAATGGTGTCGACAAGAAGGTTCCCTCCAACCTGGCAGACCCACTGCCTGCTCACTACACTGCCCCCTTGTGGCACACTCCACAATCACATTAGGATCAACCAAACGGACACCAACAATAAATAACCGCGAGAACTCTCTCTCCCTTCCAACTGAAGTGCCACTAAAAAGTGCAAAAAAAAAAAAAAAAAAAAAAAAAAAAAAAACCATTCTCAGTATAAAATAATAAACAAATGTGACTGCACATTTTGTGTGCATCACACATGTAACTGGATCTACATCTGAAAATCTGATAGGATTGTATTGAAATTAAGTCTACTAAACTGAACTGGATTCTATATAACTGAATCTGAATTGGACTTTTAATTACTTCTGTAACCTGACTTATAAAAATAAACTGTAATGAATAAATACACTATTATATTTTGTTTACTTAACTGTCACTCTTGTTGGCATTCTTATTGCCACCATAATGACTCTAACAGATAATAAAGAGAACAAAGCAACACCTCTATCAGTTCTATTTTCACTGATGAAGACACACAAAATGATGGCCCTTCAGCTGCCTTGGGATCAGTTGACGAAGTGTGAGGCACTGAAAAACCAATCCACTGTTCACATGGAAAACTCTGATGGAGTCTCAGCTGCCCACTATAGAGACTCAGCAAGACATTTAAAGCTTGGGGATGCTGTGGCTCTATTGTTATGTATTGCTCTATTGTTCGGTGATTCAGTGTCATTATTTTAGCATTTTGATTTTTTTTCTTCTTACACATAGCATAAACCAGATATTTATATACATTCTAGAAAAGTGATGTCTGATATTAAATCAAACTAAACATTGTCTGAATTCAGTCAGGTATAATATCACAAATTATTTCTATTTGCTAAATGCCAGAAAAATGATAAGTATAACTGTTTATCTCTTCAAATTCAGAAGTTTACATACATTTCTTTAGAATTTTGTAGAACTTCTTTTGGTTGTACCTTTAAATTCTACGACTTGAGTCAATTGTTTGGGTATCTTACCACAAGCTGCTCACAATAATTTTCTGAACCCTTCCTCCTGTCAGAACTGCTGCAGCTGAGTCAGGTTTGTAGGTTGGTTCTTGATGATTTTCCTTATGATTTTTCCTCATCTATTTTCTGAAGTAGACCAGTGCAATTTCAATTTAGTTTTTTTAGATAGCACCAATTCACAACATATGTCGTCTCGAGGCACTTTACAAAAAAAAAAAAAATCACTTAAACTTAGTCATACATATAATCCAATTCATCCTAGTTATCAAACAGTACAGTAAGCTAAATTAATTATTCAAAGTAGTTTCAAAAGTTTCTATCTAAGGAAACCCAGCAGATTGTATCGAGGCAAAAAAAAAAACAAAAAAAAAAACACCCACACAACATGATATTGGTATAGGTCGTACAGAATTAGGAAAAACTGTTTTCTCTAACTCTACACCATTAGCCTGGAATCATCTCCAAAAGGAATTTTAACTCTGTGATCTAAAACCTTTGGGTGAATTTATTATGTAGGTCAAAAAATATTGAGAAATGGCAGTAGGTTCTTGTTTTTGCTCTTATGGCTTTCTATTTATTATCTTACACATTTTGACACTGTACCTTAATAAGCACTTGAGCTTTGTAAGTAATGTCTATGATTTTCATAATGTTGAAACAGGTATCTCTCTTGAAAATGATCATTTGTTTCTCAGTGAGATTTACCCTATATAAACACAGGTCAAATAAAATTGTGACACCCATATTTCACAGATGAGATGCTGTCTTGCAAGTAGGGCTGCAGCTAACGATTATTTTAATAATCAATTAATTGGTTGATTATTTTTCGATTAATCGATGAATTGGGAAAAAAAAAAATCATTACTTCCTTTGAGGGTACAATTTCTTTAACTTTGGGTGATTGACGATTAGTCGATTCTTACATGTGAAACTGATCTTATCCACCGATCTTTTTCTACCACCACCAGGGTCTGAGAGAGGGCTGTGTTTAACAATAGTCGGCCTACTGTTAACAACTTTGCAGCTTTTTTACTATATTTAGTACAGAAACAAATCGGTATTGGCCAAAATCAGTCAGGCTTTTTAAATATCGGTGATCATCCAGAAAACTGCAGTCGGTGAACCCCTACTTTCTTTTAATAACAGCAATCAGACTGAAGAACAATTGATTTGTGTAATATATGCAATGACCATTAATACAAACAGCTCTTGAAGAAGTACTTAAACATGTCTTGAATATGTCTGCATATTCAACAGAACACTCCTAAGGAATGTTTTTTTTTTTTTTTTTTTTTAAATGTGCTCTATTCACCTTCCATGAACTGTATTTATATATCTCTTAAATAAATCTCTCTTTATCTATTGTATCTTTCTCTCTCTCCCTCCAACTGTCAGGTTAGTCTTTCCTTACCAAGCTCAGTCTTATACAGCCGGAGGGTGGCTTTCCCCTCAGACATCCAAACCAGGTCAACACCTTTTATTCGGTGATGACTGGATTTTTGCTGCATGTCAGGGGCAGGGCATAAAGAACTGAGGCTATTTCTAATTGTACCTTCATCACCATGCGACTGTTTCTCTGCGCGCTCTGTCTGATGACGGGAGCGTGTGTCCACCCGCCTCAGCGCGTGTGAGCGTCGATGACACAGGAGAAGCGCACGTTTTCGTTCAACTTCTGTCAACTTTAGTGTTGGCGCTTTTGAAAGTGCGCGAAAATGCGCGCTCGTGCAAGCCGAGCAAGCGGTGTGGCTTGGCGCGCGCCCTCGCGCTCCGTTCAATGCGTCAACTATAAAGGTCGTTGGCGAGGCGGGGCGCCCCTCTTGAATAATGGTAGGGGAAACGCTGATTCCCTTCATCCTCATCGATCACTGCAACATGTTTCCGTTTCAATGCGAGGTCAGATCACTTTTGCAAAGATTGCATATTATACTTTGTTTTTTTTTTTTTTGTTTTGTTTTGTTTTTTTTTTTGTTTTTTTTTTTGTTTTTTTTTTTTTTTTTGCTTCGTGAAGCGCTCCCACACTTTTGAGGACTCGGGTCGAACCGTTTTCTCTAAGTCGGTCATTTCCAGGATTCACCTAATTCTCTTTGAAAACGCCGCATCCGCCTCGCTCCGTTAAACTCCCAGAAGGTTGAGTTTTTTTTCTTGTTTTTAAAACATTAATTCAGTCAACCAGTACTGACAAAGCTCAGTCGGTGAAGAAAACGGCCGCGACATGGCGAGTGAAGCATTAATCGTGCCACACAACGATTTGATAATGCAGTTCGTTGCCAACTATTGTCGATTTTTTATCGATTTTATTGATTCGTTGTTGCAGCCCTACGTGCAAGCTTCTCCATGTTTATTTCAAATGTAAAAATGGTGATAATGGCCCAACACTTCTATTTTAGTCTAATCAGAGTACAGGACATGTCTGCACAAATGAAGGGACTTTTTCTTCTCTCTTTGTAAACTGTAATCTGTTGCTTTTGGAGTAATGGCTTCTTTCTGGCTGAGTTGCCTTTGTGCATGTGTCAGTGAAAGACTGATTTCACTGTGGATAATGACACCCTCTTACCAGCATCAGCCATCATCTTCACAAGGACTTTTGATTTTATCCTGGGAAGCATACACTGATGAAGTAAACCTTAGCAGACCACAGATTCTGATCGCAATGAAGTTATTCTGTTTCATGATCTTTTTCCAAGAAACAGCTGTACCATATTTTCTATGTGTCTTTGTGTTCTCACGTCAACATTTCACACTGCCAGAGCCAATAATAAGCTTAATTATGCTTTGATTGAAAGGTAGCAGCGGTTAAAAATCTATTATTTACTCTTCTTAGTTTGTTGTTCAAAGGACTCTGACTGGCCTCTCATTAGTGAGGCTGTTATAGCACTTCCAGTGATGAGTCTGGTAAAGTTGTTCACTTCAACTAAATGTGCTGTCTGTACTGCCTCCTCCTTGCTGATTGCTGTGCGGCTGTGTCCTGTTATAGACACCGAGAAGTTGCAGCTGCAGCTCTTAACCCCAAGTGTGGAAGGATGTGAAGTCTTTTTTTCCTGCTTGGCTGACTTAAGCATTATGATAAAAATCTGAGTTGAATATAAAGATGTAAGAAATTGTAATGCCTCAGAGAAGCTGTGAGAGTGCTTATATGCATTTTCTTTCAGTAATATAATCTTTTAGATCAAGCAATATGAAAATGTGGCAATGGCTGATGTACTGTAAGGTTAATGGGAAGAGATGAATGTTTGTAAGATGTTTCCATGATCATGGTTGTCATGGCAATCTGGGCCTTTTAATGATATATTTTAACAGTTGTTCTGGTTGGGATTTGATATAGAACTTCAATGTTTTTTTTAAAATAATATTTAGATGCACAAATTTGACTTAATTGTAGTTTTTTTTTAATCCACACAGGATTAAAGTTATATAGATAGGTTGAAATATGTATACAACCACAGTTAATTGATAAAGTTTTGTTTAAAGATCTTTTAGTGAGCTGCATGTCCTGGCAGGATGTTTGACTGTTCATTTAAGTTCATTTAAATCAGTCAGCTTCCTGGGACCAACTGGGTTTTCTTAATAAAAAAATAAAGTCAATAAGTACATTTAAATAGTGTTAATAATATCCTTTATTGTCCCAGGGTGGGGAAATTTTTGTGCAACAGCAGCAAAGTGGCAGTGACAGACTCACACAAAGAATATTTTGTGTGTGTGTGTGTCATATATATATATATATATATATATATATATATATATATATATATATATATATATATATATATATATATATATATATATATATATATGAGAATAGGAAAAAAGTACTGTACATTAGGGCAAAATTTCAACATGAATACTGTGTAGTTAAAGTGAAGCTTAAACTTTTTCATTATTCCAACCAACTCACCTCTTTTCCATCACCTGGAGTAGAATGATAAATGGACTGAATTTATAGCACATTTCTTGTCATACTGACCACTCAAAACACTTTCACCATACACCTTCTAACACACACATCTATACACTAGTACATAGATCAGTAGGCAACTTGGGGTTAAGAGCCTTGTCAAATGGTAGATTGTCATGTGACAGGAGGAAGCTGGAATTAAACGTACAATCTTCTGATTACAAGACGACGACTCTACCAACTGAGTCACAGTCACCACAGTGGACAGTTTGTGTCAGAGGGTTGAAACTTTCACATGGCTGGGTTTTCAAATATAACAATGATCCCAAACAGACATCAAAAGTAGTTATAGAAGGCTCATGTTAAGCTTCCTGAGGAACCTTTGCAATGTCCCTACTGAAATTGTTATTATTAAATTGTGATGCTCATAGTAGCACCATGTTGTATTAGTATATTAGTTCTGATTTGTTCTGTTAGGTAGACTCTTGTTCATAATAGTTTTGGTTGAGGCACTGCATGTTTGGACAGTTATTCCCTCTGGTTTCGGATGCCGTACAGCTGAAAAGATATTTGCTCTTACTTTTTTACCTTAAACAGTTAAGATAACCGTGTGTAACCGTGACAAGAAGGTGTTTTTTTAACAACTGGCAGGAGCTGATTAGCATCTCAA
Organism: Anableps anableps; assembly: GCA_014839685.1. NCBI lineage: Eukaryota > Metazoa > Chordata > Actinopteri > Cyprinodontiformes > Anablepidae > Anableps > Anableps anableps. The sequence continues at coordinate 5,213,758 of CM026076.1, read as the reverse complement.
AAGCTCAAACAGCACTTGAACTATGACCCCAAATCTTCGAAGAGTTGAAAAGGAGGCTTCATGGATGCAGAGCCGGACCAAAGAGCAGAGGGAGAAGGAAGAAATTCAAACCATCTCTTCCATTGATCATAATAGACAAGGATCATATTGCCTACTCCAATGTCTCTCTGTCTGGCTTTCTAACTGTATGGCCAGACAAAGATTTAAAGAGGAGTGACAAAAGCAAATGAGGTAGATTAGCAGTGCTTGTCAACAACTAATGGTGTCATCCAGGACATGTTACTGTGAAATATTGTCTCTGCTGCCTCAATATTAAGCTGCTAGCATGTCATAACAGTCATGAGATTGTCATAGAGCAACAGTGTCATCAGGCTTCTGTTGGAGAGCCTTCCTATCCACAGTATTATCATCCACAACAACTCTTTGAAGTTACACGGATGATATGAGCTACGACAACATTTAATTTCCATTTGGAATAAATAAAGTATTTTTGAATTGAATTGAACCCTAGTCAAGATATAGAGACCATGCTTAAAAGCCAGAAACCAAACAATTTCATTGAACAGAGTTATTAAATATTCAATTAGAATTATGACAAAAACTTTTTGATGGTTACAAACAAACAAATGAAACAATGGTTAAAACAAATCATTACAATTAATAACATTCATTCTGATGATGAGAGGATATAAACTTACTGACCAACATACCAAAACTTTAAGTCTCTACTGTATTTGAGTGCTGTTCTACCAATGCATACCCTATATAATAAGTTTTTAATTCCATTTATTTAAGAGTTGCTGCATACCGCGTCCTTGTATGTAATGAATAAAGTAAACAAAGCATACGACCAATTTAAATAGGATAGATAAGCTCTCACACAGCACGAATTTCAGGGCAGACTTACAGGATGCAGCCATTAACTGTGAGTATTGACTGTGTATTCCTGTCTTCACATATGATCAATACCAGTGCATAATGTCTGTGTTCCTATACTCTATACAATGACCCTGAAACACAAACAAACACTAATTTTGCTTGGCTTGGAGAGAATAACAAGGTTGTTACCTCAAAAGCTTGATTTGATTCATATCATACCCTTCTATGGGTGAAATTCTGCAGGTAGAACATGCTCTGCTGAAGGAATTGATCTACATTTAAGTGATGAACAACAATCTGTTGATATATAAGGGAAAGAGTATTAAGGGACAATTACAGGTGGGAACAGTGAGCTCCTGCAGCTTCTCTATGGCGTAACTTGATGGAGTAGAAATAGAGGTAACAAGGCAGCGGGAGAAAACCAAAAATAAACACAAATCCTTCATTTCCAGCTTCTATTTTCTGCCAAAACAGCAGGAAGGCTACCTGGTTAATCCCACCAATGTGGAAAACTCAACTGTATGTGGGCAGCTCGCTGCCAGCTCACATCCTGCTTGTGGACAGATTTACAGAGTCATTTGATTTGTAGCCAACAGTAATTTTACATATGGCAGAAGATGTACCCAATATACCTTGTAATGAATTCTCGCTAACCCACTGACTTCAGCTTGCTAAGCATCCAAGAGTTGCAGATTTGTGTTAGTCGAAAATTTGGCATCCATGTGGCATCCCTGTTGAGATGACGAGGAGATGCCATTCTGATCATCTAATCCCCACCTCTTCCCCCTCCTTTCTTGACTCCTGCCTATCTCTGTGACTGCGGCAGACGCCGGTGCAGAGCCAGATGGTGTATGTTACATTTGTTTTGCTGCTGCAAGGCTGTTTATTCACCACAGGGGCAGCAGGAATCCCAGAGATGCTGAAAGCTTTTGTTTTCAAAACAGAGAAGAGAGAGAAGTGAACAGCAGAAAAAAAACAAATGTCCCTATTAGATTGTTACCCGAGAATCTCCTGTCCTGCATTGTGTTTAAGCCCTGGCCCCCCATCTACCCCTCCTGTCTTCACACTGCCACACAAAGGAGCAGTCTGATATCTTAATATCATCGGTATTAGCCCAGGAAAGGGGCCATGGATCATTTTAATGCTAGTCCATGTACAGGAAGCCTCGAGAAACGGATCAATGATACATGTCCCCAGGCCATTCATGACACCTACAAGGCAAACACACGTACACCCTTAGCCCTACCATGCCTTTTTACTGTAATACACACACATACCCACATAAACCCCCACCCATTCAATATACTGAGCAAAAGCAATATCTCTTGAAGGCAGAGGAATATGATTAAAGTTCTTGCTCTCCCGTTATCATCCCATGAGCTGTTAACAGCAAGCTAAACGAGGCAAAGTGAATTACCTTCAGCTGTCACCCAGTAGCCTGCAGACGCGCAGTCAAGGGTCTGTAATGTGCAAAGGGTTATAATGACAGTTATAATGACGGATAGAAGTCGAGAAAAGCATATATACAGCCTTTGAAAGAAGAAAAATGATAAATTGTTCTTGCGTGGGAAAATCTACTGGCGACTGTTTTTACTGATGGGTTCAAGGCAAAGAGCAATTTCTGCATAGAAGTCATATACTCTAAATTGGCTGAAGATAAATTTTCAGAGACAAGGTCATGTATTTAAACGTGCTAAAATGTTACACTCTGTATGTAAGTATACTTAATAGCGTCTTTGTTTTATTTAACTAGATGTTCTTTTCCAGCTCTGACAGTCTAATATACCTTTTTTTTTGGTGACTTTTTCTTATCTGTAGAAACCAGCAGGAAAAACTACAAAAATAGTAAAAGCAGATATATTTTAATTTAAGTCGTTTGAGAGGTGTGTGCCATACAGAACTGTATAGCTGAGCTAAATCTGACTGTTGTGGGATGTAACACTACTGTGAAGAAGTGCGCACTGTGTTGAAAATGAACATTTGTTTGTGTGCAGCTTTAATTCATATCAAGTTTTCATAAATAAAAAATCTGAAAGCTAAGAAAAAAATGCACAAAATTTGCTTCAAAAATTGCATAAAATTTGTGGCAAGGTTATGGCTGTTCATTGTTGCAATAGCAACATACTGGGATTAGGTTCACTGAGCGAAAACCAGACTGGCAGTGCTGGTCATTTGTAATGCTCTTGGCTCTGGTTTCAAATTAAGACGATTTCAGGATGTAGGTGCGATAAATACTTCAGTCTCTCCGTGCTGAAAAGATTGTTTTGCAGTACATTCCCAGTGGAATGTTGAGCCCAACTGAAATGCACACAAACTGTGTATCGGCTTGGTTGTGGAGGTTTCTGGAAGACCAAAGGAGTGTTTCATGATGAACTTTAGGCATAAAATTTTAACCTGTCAGGCTGGTAAAAGACAATTCCTGGACTAGATTTTGGGAATGAGGAGAGAGAGAGGAAACAGAGTGATGAGCGTCTCACTGGGATAATAATATCCCTTATAAAATAGTTTTCCCACAACTCCCAAAAACAACTTCAGACGAGAGAGCCTTAGTGTGAAAAGCACTGATAACATCCAAAATCCACAAATTTTGGATGTTGTGTATAACATTTCCTCTGACGGAGCATCCTCCCACAAGGCTACGCTGGGTCAGAATCACTGCACAGGATGGCAGACTCTGAAATATGCTCCCCTCTATCAAGAAAAGCTTTTCACCTGCATCTTCTAGAGTTGCTGATGAATATATGAAAATATTGTGTACCATAAGGCTGAAAATGATGGCGAAGGTGCAGAAATGTGCCATATTCACAACAGAATTCTGCACATGTTAGGAAACATTCTTGTCTGGCTGTATGTCTTTGGAGCTTGTGATCGATTGGCTGGAGAAGAAACAGAGAAAACGTATTTGGTAAGTATGAAGAGCACACCAGTATTTCCAGATTGTCAACAACCCATTCAGTCTGAAACATCATGAAATCTGTAAGACAGAGGGATACTTTTAAGACAAGGTGAAGGAGGCCTTACTGCTTGGCTGGAACAATAGCTACTCATTTCTACTATTGATTTGATGCGAAAAGCATAGACAGTTCATTCATATCCACATTGTGTTTAACTATGCTTGATCCTAGAAAATAAACCCTGGCTTACATATAAAGACTTGAAATATTATTTAACAGTTACCAGCACCAATGTATCTTTGACCTCTTGAACTCCCCTGTCACTCTAAAGAATTGAGAGATGTGACTCTTGTGTGTTTACTTGATTTCACTTTTAAGACTTCAGTTATTGAGCCTATTGACCTCCAAGTGAAGTGAACGTTGTTTTTAATCTTCACCTTATAGAAACTTTCTTTGTTTGCAGACTAAGATTTTGCAGTTCCTGCTATTAATGTTGGATCTATTTTTATTAAGAATACCTGTGGTTATGTGAGGAATTCATTTTCAACTTTTGGTGGAATTCAAAAGCAAAAAGAAGCACACACATATTGAGAAACACTTCCATATTAACTGTCAAAGTGCTCTGTGAGAGTGGAAAAACACAAACCCTCTCATTAGAAAATGTTTGCTCTGTTCCCTTGAAAAGGCAAAGACTTTTGTATCATTTGAAGATGCCATTACTGCATCAAGCTACATATTATCTGCTCTTGCTGCTTGGCTAATCAGTGTTTCCAAAAGAGATTAGAGGAGACAGAGACAAAAATAAAGAAAATGAGATGAAAGGGAAAAGAAAAGTAAAATATGAGTGAGACGGATTTGAGACTGCTGTGTCTTGTCCATGTTGGTCTTGTTGTTTGATTGCACCCTTGTCACTGTGCCTAAAATCAGCTTTGTTGAAGTTGATGGACTAAATAACACTTCACTTTGTGATCAGTACTGAATGGAAGTAATGAAATGGAGCAGCAAGAAGTGTCTTGTCAGTTCTCAAGAACGAGTACTATTAAAAGCAATGTGTAACAGCGTGTGGGCAGAGACTAATGCAACTGCTGCCGTTTCCCATGTGAGAGGAATGCCAGTGTGTTGATAAATTAAGTCAAATAAATTAGGACAGGGGCTCATTTTGTGCCAGACTGACTTCTAAAGATGCCTTGGGATTCTCCGAGTTATAACATCAATTTCCTCTTTTACATCCATTTAACAGGCAGCAATCAACGGGATTGACACAATGAGTGCTCATAAAAAAAGCCTTTCTGACCCCTCTACTTAAACTTATGTGGGAAGCAGTCTGGGTTGTTTTCCGAAGTTAGATGAAAGAAGTGATACCGAAGCTTTTTGACATACATGTTCAACTGTTCATGTTTCACATTACTATCCTACTTCATAAAACTCAGTGTGAGAATGTGTAAATACATCTGAGAAGTCTAATGTTGCATTCCAGTGCTTTACACTATCTTGCCAAAATGATTCACTGTTTTTCCTTAACACATCCACATATTTAATCTGTAGAGTATACATTGGGTATAATATAAAATCATCATTTGCAACTATAATAGCCCTTCTGGTAAAGCTTTCCATAGGGTGTAGCACTGTTCATGGGAGTTTTTGGGGATTATCCCAGAAGCCCAATTGTGAGGTCAGACACTGATGCTGGAGGAGATGACATGACTTCCTCAGTAGAACAGGTTTCAAATTTCTTGAAATGGTGGCAAAGACTGGTGCAGTTAGTAGCACTGCTGCCTTGCAGCAGGAAAGTCCTGGGCTTGAATCTTGGTTTAGGGTCTTTCCTTATAGAGTTTTCATGTTCTCCCCATGCATGTGTGGGTTCTCTCTGGGTACTCTGGCTTCCTCCCAGGTTCAAAAAACATGCCTATTAGGTAAACTGGTCTCTCCTAATTATCCTTACGTATGAGTGTTTGTGTGCATGGTTGTCTGTCTGGTATGTCTGTGTTGCTCTTTGTTACCTTCTGATGACCTGTACAGGTTGTACCCTGCTTCTCTGTCAAGTTGAGAGTGTAAAACATCCAATAAAAAGGGTGTTTTTACAAACTTAGCCACATTTTTTTTAGCATAGACAATCTCACATCCTTGCACACCTCAGTTGCTTTTCACCTTTCCACTCTCCTCCCACTTCCTGCATATTGACCAATGACTGATTACCTCATCTCTATGGCTCTAAGCTACTTCCTTTTACAACCATGAGCTTTTCAAAATAAAACAAAATGTGTGGCAAAAAACATTTAAACAACTAAGCATATTTTGTTGGTACATTTCTTTTATTCTTAAACTATGCTAGTTTGAGTCTTTGATACATAGAATGTTAACCTATTTATGATGGATTTTTCTTAATATATTTTGGATAACATAAGTCCATAAAACATATATTTTTGGACTGGGTTAGAATGACCTCTGGGTCATTCTGAAATTACTGTATTTAGTAATTTCTATTTACTAAAGGGAAACTAAATGTTGCCAGTACCTTCCAGGATTGTTGTGGATGGTAATGCTGTGGGGAGGAAAGAGCTCCAGTAGCATTCAGTCTTGCAATGAATCTGAAGACTCTTGCTACACGAAAATTCTAGAAAAATTCTAGAAACTTAGTTTACATTGTTATTATTTGAAAATAAAATAATCACTGAGGCTACATTAGATTAGCCTCACAATTGCGCCATGTGCTTGATTAGCTAATTATCAAGACTGTGTTAAAGTTTTCAGACAGTTTTGAATTACTGAGTAGCCAAGATAAATGTTCTGGTGAGGACAGAACCAGGTTTTATTATTGTGAGGAGGAAAGATAAGGTTCTTTTCTTCCTAAGGAAGAATATCAACATTTTGAGCTCCTTGTTAAATCAGCCTATCAGATTAAAATCAAACCTAAGATGACCAAAGAACCTAAGATTCTTGGCTCAATCCAAACATAAGGTAGGTTCAGATTCTAGAGCAGGGGTCTGAAACTCCAGTCCAGTCCTTTTAGTTGTGTCTCTGCTTCAACACACCTGAGTCAAATGATTGGGTCATAATCAGGACTCTGGAGATAATTCAACCATTTGATTCAGGTGTGTTGGTCATGAAATATAGCGGGACCTAAAAATACTTGGAGGTCACAGGGATTCTACATGATTGGACAGATCTAAACGCACACGGTGCAGCACACGGTGCTGATTCAGTGCTGCACCGTGTGCTGCGTTTAGATCTGTCCAATCATGTAGAATCCCTGTGACCTCCAAGTATTTTTAGGTCCCGCTATATTTCATGACCAACACACCTGAATCAAATGGTTGAATTATCTCCAGAGTCCTGATTATGACTGTTGGCAGCATCTCAGTTTTATCTCAGCTATGACAAAACACTTCCCATGGTTTTTGGCTCAATCCACCAAGAAGGTACATTTGGAAGCCTTGGGTGTGGGCAGAGTAGGTGTTTATTTGCCATGAAATGAAGCGGGACCTAAAAATACTTGGAGGTCACAGGGATTCTACATGAGGGATAATGATTGGTCCTTCATTCAAAGAGCCACAGGATGAACAGCTCCACCTCATTAGTAGCCTTATATTGAACCAGATGCATGTGGAACAGCAAGGAAGTCAACTGCAATAACTGGGGCTCTACACGGAGAGAGTGGGATCAGAAACAGCTAAAAGATGCACTGAATGCCAAACACACATCAACTGAAAAAACTCAGAAGCAAGAACAGCAGAAAAAGTTAGACATGGTCGGTTGAAACTCTTTCAGTCAGATATATAAATTCCATCTACACAATCCTAAATGTGTGCATTCACAGCCCAGACACAGGAAAAATAGCCACATGTGAGGGTTAAACTAGAGGTTATATGTAGTGCTTATAGTTGTTCTGAACCATCACAGTCTGATGTATTCAGTTAGACGAATATGTTACAGGCTGTTTCCACTCTTATACAGGGAGGAATGTACATTTGAGTTTCTATTGGTTTTTGTTAAACCCTATGAAAATAAGTAGAAATGGTTACAATCTAATTAACTCCACACAAAAGAAATACCAGTCCAGTTTTTTATCTACTTGTAAAGACTCAAGTTCGGTCCAGATTAAATCTAAATCAAGTTCCTTCCAATCATATAGGCAGAACCAGACTCTATATTCTTCAGGATGCCCATCTGCCTCTACTGTGATTTAGTTAATACATCCAACATGCACAAAGCAGATAAACTAATAACTTTTTCTTTTCATTTAAGTTATTGATTATATGTCATTACATTACATTTCAGTAATGATTGTGCTCAAAATTTTGATTTTCCAGGTTCCTAGTTAGAAAAACAAAAACAATCCCTGAAGTCAGAATTTAGACTGGGAAACACAAAGCTGACCAAGAGATCCTCAGTGTGGTATCCAACATATATGGCTAAATGCATATATGTTGATATTAGAACTTTTGATGGTTTGTATCTCGTTGAACCTGTGTTTGACATAAAGCTGTAAAATATGGATTGTGTTGTACACACTCTTTAGTGACTTGCAACTGGAAATTGTTTAACTCGGATGTAATTCTCAGCTCTCTTCCGAAACAAATAGAACAATGACAAACAGTGTAGGGTTTCTCTGATATGCACTGGATTGTGAAACTGTGGGGTTAGGGAACTGGATACCATACCCCAATCTACAGATTACTTTCAGCTCTCTGTTGCACTCATCAGAGAACCCTGTGACCAGTTAGTAGGACGAGTTTCATGCCATGACGTACAATACTAGCTTAAACTCTTTTTACAACAGCAGAATATTACATCTCTGTGCATCTATAGTACATAAGTAGTTTTACTTCTCCAGTAACAATGCCTTTGTTTGGAGAGTAAGTGGGTTCTCAAAATCTGGTGTGTGCAGAGATATATCCTTACAGATGGCCTTTTAGAGTTCCTTGAAAGCCTTGTCACACATCTAAGTGTATTGAGGCTTTCTGTTCTGTTTAACTGCAATACATTTTCCTCCACTATTTTGCTCATGAGACTTTTTACCTTTCTCTGTTCTGTCCACACAGGAAAAAAAACAGATGGCTTAGGTCAGATAGTGACCTGGCAAATATGTAAGTTTTTATGGGGGAAATCTCATTGAAGTGCTTTAGAAAATATGCTTTCCATTGGAGTAATAAAGACATAAATTTTGCATTCTAAATAATTTTGAGTTAAAAAATATAGTGTTAATGTTTTTTTTTTTTTTTTACATATATTAATACCATGTTTTAAATCATACATCAATACTTTTGTTATAATTTGGTCAAAATACTAGGAAATTAAAATACCAATGCTTTTTTACATGTCCTCTCTTTGCATTTGCAGCACCACCAATGCTTGAGGATATGGTGAGAAGGGGTGTAAACAAATGTCACGCCACTGGATCTTGCAATGTTAAAATGTCTCAATAGTTTGAGACTTGTGTCAATTTGACTGAACAGCACTTCTGTCTCGCTAAGTGCTATCCATTTACTATCAGCAGTGACAGTCTGGTGCAGTAATTGTAAATGATTATTATGAAGATGACAGCTTCAAGCTTGATACTCCATATCTATGTTTGAGAATCCTATTTTGAAGCATGAAAACAAGTGTTTCTTGAAGTTCTCTGTTGTTTTCAGGGAGTTAGAAAAAGTTCTGGTGAGGCAGGCTGATGACACTTTGTTAATTTTAAATCTTTCATGTTGAAAGATTTTGAGTAATTGGTAGAAAAACGAAACAGAAAAGACACAAACAGCATTTGAGCACAGTGAGAGTTCTGTGACTGGGTAACTGTTAGCTGCTAACAAGGCTAAACTTAGCACCTGCTTTACACTAAGCAACTGGCACTAAACTAAAAGGCTATATCAGTCTTTTGATTAGTCTGAGTTGCAGTTGATATGTAGCATAAAATCTGCAGATGCTTCTCAATAAATCAGAAGGTTATTGAAAAATTCATTTAAATTAGTGTCTCAATTCACAAAGTAAAACATATTATACAGATGAATTAGACAAAGACTGATGTTTTCAAGCCTTTCTTTCTGTTAACTATGATGATTTTCTATTATCATAAGCTAATGAAAACATAACATTTAATTCTTTAGATTAGAATTTTATATCAGACCAATATAAAAACAGTTTTAATACAGAAACGTGTGCTTAATGAAAAGTATTTTTTATGCCTGCCTAAAAGTTATTTTTAAAAGGTACTTTTAATCTAAAAAACAAGCCTCATCGGAACACATAATTCAATCGACATAGATTTTCCTCTATAGTAGGGATTACCCAACAAAAGGGAAGAGTTTTCAGTGATACTTTACATTAGGATTCCCCCAGGATTTGACAAGCATTTTATTTTGTACAGTTGATTGTAATGATGCAGCTTATTGGTTCAGTCTTAAAGCGAGTCATGTCTTTAAAAGGTCATCAGAACACCAAACTGCAGATATGAATGCAAAGTACCATAAAAACCAGGTAAGGAGTAATACTCCAGTCACATGCAAGTTATATTAAAATCCATGATATATTGGCTTCATGAACTTGGGGTCATTTTTGCTGTGTTAAACATTTTCATAAGAACTAAAGTTTATATGGGTAAATCTAATCAGCTATTGCGGATTATTTTCACTATTTTAACTCTAGTAATGTTGCTTTCAATGACAAATAGAAAATTGGAATCTTTCTTTTAGTGGCAGCGACGAAGAGGTAAGGTGGTAGCACCAAGTGGTGTCGATCACTTGGCAAAGAACTGATTAGACAGTATTATGTTTTAAAATAAATTATATGCTTAGCCTTTTATTTAACCACAAGGCTGCATAATAATGGTTATCCTTCCAAGTTTCCAAATGCAGTATGCATTATTGTTAAAAAGATTTTGCAATTAATCTGTAATTTTTATTGATATTCATTTCAGAAGCCACAATTTATTCTTTTAAGCACAATAGCTGAACATATTCAGATGTCCCTTTTAAAACAGCCTAAAACCTATGCAGACATCCTTTTATTCAAAGGCAACCAGATCAGGAATGTTCCTGTGTCTTTTATAACAAAAACAGAATGTACCGGATGGAAAACAGCGGCAGATGGGCCATCTCCTCCTCCTCCTCATCCTTTGTGTCTTCCTCCCATACCTGGGCCATGTGTGGAGGTGGACACTCTCACTCCAAAAACCGCCTATCCTCCCTAAAGCTGTGAGGTAGGGCATTCATCATGAAAGGAGCAGGTGACCTCAAATTAAAGTTTGTTTCTTTTGCTCTCTGTGCATAACTCCTAATTTGGAACTCTGAGTTTGAAAGTCACTGTGGGACGAGTGAGAGTTTTTCTTTGCAAGGTAATTTATCTGTATCCTCCATTGTAAATATCTGTGATTAAGTTTTCAACGAGACTGTTTTTTAAAAGACATCTCAAAATTAATATATGTTTTATACAAATTTAGCTTTGATGACAAAAAGAAATATTTAAAATGACCTTTTAATACATGCCTCGATGTTTTTTTCTTCCCCCTTTGTTCTTTTGTTTTTTGCATCAGCTTCACTTTGACATGCCTTGAGAGGCAGAAACACTGGGTGTCCTTATTCTGTCACCTTTCCCAATTGGCTTTGACTGGCCCCAACACTTGCTTTAAAGCCTCTACAACACAGCCAATAAATCACTGTCTTCTGATACAACAAAATGAAAAGTTTGCTCAAGGAATACAGCTCAGACATGGTCTATGTTTGGTCCTAATATGTGTTGGCCTTCTTCCTTTAAGCTTCAGCTTATTTCTCACAAAAGGAGAAATATACTGTTGACTCAAATAATAAAGAAACCTAATGTCTCCACGCAACATGGAATCAAATAATTTGATTTATGGATGCATGCTTTTATTTCTGATGAATGAATCCAAACACCTATTCACATTACACGGAAAAGGCGCTATTTACGACCTTTATAAAATATAACTTTGAGAGAAAGGTGGCACTGCCATCAGAGCGTCTCCGGGGAAGCTTTTTGTCTGATGCATTTTTCCCTCTGATGCATATGTCCTCCTCAGAGAGCCTCCTATTAATCTTTGACCGCTTCTTATAAATGCAACCCATCTTCACATCATCAGCACTCTAAGTCAGCTTCATGATATATACAATGACAAACTGATGGAGTTATAGAACGACCTTCTATCATTTTGGACTGTAATGTGTCAGGGGATGAATTACGAGACATGATTAAACAAAACGCTCTGTAGGGTATTAGAGTATGTAGGGTATTATTAGAGTGGAAAAAATAAGGTTTGACACAAGTTTAGCTATTTTCTCTCCATTACATTTAGTTATGTTTTAGTTACTTTCATTAAGGTCAGTCATGGGTGAGTGGCAAAGTAAAATCAACTCACTACCTGCTTCGCTGTTTATTTTTATATCTGCTCCAAAAACTCATCTTTTTTCACTGGCTTTTGATCCAACTTGAGGGAGCTCGTTTTATGTGTTCAAGTAGCTTTATGACATCTTTTACATGTCTTCTTGCAGTTGTGTTTTAATGCTTATACATGATAGTTTTCCAGCACTTTGGCCAGTTGTGCTGTTTTTAAAGAGCTTATAAAGTTGCCTAGGCAAGATGACTGAAGCACTTTAAATGGGAATGTTTTTTGTGGCTCTGTTCCCATCAACAGCAGTTTAAAAGAGCCCAGTTTCATGTTCATTCGTTTTAGGAAGCCAGCTTGGTCTAAGACCAACAAACATCGAGACACACACACACTCACTCTTACTGCAATTTAGGGAAGTAGTTAACCTAATAAGCATGTATTGGAGTGTAGAGGAAGCCAGAGCACCTTGAGGGTCTTAAAAGATGCACAGGGAGAACATGCAAACGCCACATGGAAAGACTCCATTTTTGAACCAGGGACATTCAGGCCGAAAGATAATAGTGTTCACAACTGACCCACTGTGCAGTCTTGAGCCAACCTTGAGACTTTTTTTTACTTAAGATTATATTGCACTTTGGTTTAGATTTTGTTTTGGGGAAATGCATTCAGATGCAGCTACATTATCTACTCATCTGATACTGTTCCAAATTTTGCAAAAACCAAATATTTTAAATAAAATGTTACAGGCATGTGGTTCTATATTGTTAAGTGGCAACATTCTTATTGTGTTACTTTTACTTTCTTAATCTCATTCCTCTGACTGGGTAAGAATGATGCTGTTTCTGGTTCTATTTTAGTCATCTTCCCTAAAAAGAACCAACTCTGCCAGCTGGAACTGAGAAAATAAATCCATCACTTCAGTTAATTAAAGAAGTTACAACCTACACACAAATGTGCTGTTTAAATGTTTTAGAACATCTGTCGTTTCCTTTCTCTCTGCCTCTTTCTTGTCATTTCATCGATCAAATTCAGTAGTTATTTCAGTTTCATAGCATAATGACTTTACACCCTCTACCTTAAAATGTATTTATTCCAAACATGGGTCATCTATCCAGTATGAGTATTGCAATATAACCAAAAATGAAATAAACAGAAAACTTTGTGTATTATAAAACAGAGTTGGTACTCAAGTTCACTTGTAGAAAGGTTCAGATATTTCCTCTCTCTATATCAGTATGTCTCCTGCCACCACAAGAATTTTCTAGCTGTGGGTTGCAATATTTTGTGTCCTTTATGAGTGGCATCACCTTTCCAAATAATAAAAAATATATACTTTGCAGTTTTTTTCTTGTTCTTTTTATATTGGTGAGCTGTGTCATTGTTGCCACCTCTGGTTGAATTCTGCTGAAATCCTTGTTGATATTTCCTAAACTCCTCATCACCCCATTTTGGACCCAATGTCCAGGAAGCCCATTTAGTAATCCATTCATGTCTGTATCACAGTGCTCATGTTTATTAAAAGGTCAGGGAGTGAGACTGGAAGATGTCCATATGAAGCTCCTGTTGGATCCTGATGGATCTGTGTGAGTTAAAGAATTGGGTGTCTGACAGAGATGATTGAGGGCTTTAAGCAGTGAACGTCTATGAAAGAGACCTGGGAATGAAAATGACGGCATAGGTAGAAATAAAAACTGATTGGAAGGAGAAATAACATCCTGTCAGCAAATCAAGCACTTATGCAAATTTCTGCCAGCATTTTTATTCATTTCCACATGCATCTTTCATCCTAGTCGGACCTCAAACACTAAACATGTAAAAAAAAGTCAGTTGTTGTTAGTGAGAAGCCAAATGGAATGATCTGCATAGAACATAGGCACATGTGATTGACCAAAAGTGATGAAGAAACAAATGAGTCAGATCTGCTGAGAGTTGGGACTTGGCAAACACCATCTTTCTTTTTAGGTGACACAGGGTTTTGCAAAACAACAGACTTCTTCAAATATTTATTGTGCACAGACCAAAACCAAGCAATCAATGGTATCTCTCTGATCAGTGCAGCTGTTGTTCAGTTTGTTGATTAGAGCAACTCCGGATGAATTTGCGATACTTCTGTTATCAGTCCAAAACTTGAGATTAATTGTTCACCTCTTGGAAAAATGGCCAGAGATACAACTGTAGCAAAAATACAAAAGTCTGCACAGGGCAGTCTCCACTAATGGCTTATTTATTGCACCTTGGTGCAATAAATATAGCTTGTACCAAGGTGCAATAAAGAAGCCATTAGAGGATTCCTGCTGTGTACTTTTTGAAAGCTTTTTTTTTCTTTTGCTACAGTGTATCTGTGTTGTGGCTCAGTCACTGATTTCAATGTACCATAGAGTCAGCCAAAGAACTCTTTAGCTCTTTAGGTTTGGTGCTTGACTTGTGGTAGCAAAATTCACAAACTAAATGGACATCTTGCACAAACTGTTGCATCTATGGCCCTGAGAACTGGTGCTAACATTCATGTTGGGTATCTGATCGGGTCTAGACTGAACTAAATCCAGAATGAAAATACTCTGAAGACATTCATCAGACCACCTTTGGAATAAATGTTTCCTGCATCAGTTAGGAGTTAGGATGCAATCCATCCTGAGACACAAAGAGGGACCACCTACTCACCTGATGTGACTCCCATAAAGTAGCAGATCTGGACATTCTTCCATTGTTTTCCATTGTGGGCATGATGCATTTAGAGAGAGCATTTTGCATGAAGGCCAGAAAGACACATTATGGTCTTATCTGATCAGAGCAGCTTCCTGCACGTTTGCTGTCCTACATACTTTGTTGCAAACTGAAAATGGGGCTCCTTTTGGCTTTCTTTTAGCAATAGCTTATATATTAATTGCCTGTCTTTAATGAAGGCCATATTTGTAGAATACACATCTGTGACTAAGGCTACGTTCACACAGCAGGTGAATGCGACCCAAATCCACTTTTTTTTGCCCATGTGCGACCCATATCCAACTTTTTCAAAGTTGTCTAAACAGCGCCATTCTGAGTTTTTTACCCCCACCAAAAAATCAGATTTGCATATGTGGTACTAAATCGGAGATCTATCTGATTGTTTTCAAACCATCTGCAGTGAGAACGGTCATGTCACATTTTATTTTGTCATTTATGTGAGACATACGTCATAATTCTGCCCCAGCAAAAACCAGACGTGGTGAATCCTGACGTAAACAATGGCTGAAAATTATAATTATGAAATTATGAAAGACATCTGTGTCAGTGAAGCGCATCACAATCCCACCATTCCTGGTTACATCCAAATAGATTCCTCTGCAGAAGCTGCAGTCAGTGATCCACTAAAGACCCTCACTGTTGGCTGTGCTGTTTTTTTATTTGCTTCCTTTGTGTTTTTATGATCTTGTAACAATACTGTCGCCTTCCATTGCTGAATAATTTTAAAATCAATCCATAGATGGCGGCATCCATTATTACTTCCGTGAGCAGTGTACTGCTGTGTGTCATCTATGTTCTTCTGGGCACGTGGGTTGCTTTGGGGTCATGAACTGCTCACACAGAAGTCTGACTGCAGTCTGTTTATTTAGTAGTATGAATGACCACACACAAAAAAAATGATTTCAGCAAAAAATTGGAATTGAGCATCAAGAGCTGCTGTCTGAATGTAGCCCCAAGTTACCATAGGCTTCTTGATTCCTTTCCTTATTACTCTCCTTGTCTTGTATGCAGTTTAGGTGTACACCTATGTCCCGGTGTATTTTGCAGATGTACCATGCACCATCCTTTCATTCAGTTGATCATTTCCTTTTTATTTTATATCCTAACCCTGCTTTAAACTCCTCCACACCTACCTCCCTGATCTGTCTGCTGTGTTTCTTGGTCTTCATGAGGCTGTTTGGTCTCTGATGTTCTCTTAACATCAGAGACCTTCATAGAACAACAGGATTTATGCTAGGATAAAATTACACATAGGTGACAGTGTTTACTAAAGGTGACTAGTTGCACTGATTTTTGTTTTAATTTTATTTTAGAGTAAATCAGCCTGATTACAAGTGCACACCACACTTGTGGAATTTTTTAATTTTAGAACGTTTTGAAGGTCTTTCCTTCCACCCCACGATTATGGACTACTTTGTATTGGTTTGTCACATAAAATCACAGCAAAATGCATTTAAAGTGTGTGGATCTAACATAACAATATGTGAAAAAGTTCAAGGGATATGAACATTTTTGCAACACAATCTAGTAGTTTAGGGCAAAAGTGTAATACATGTAATATTGCACAAGTGAATCGCTCCATAGGGCTAATGTTGGGGCAGATAGTTACCATATTGCATTTAAAGCTTTAATTTTCAGGAATTGTATTAGAGTTTCTAAAGCCAAAGTAACAAAATTTTATTTTTATGAATGTTTAATGTGAAACTGGAGGGAGATCCCATCTGCACTTGAAAAACAATTAGAGAAAAGAGGACAGGACTGATGTAAATGTATTGAGGTCAGCTTGGTTTCATTTCACTCTGGGGAGGATTCCATGAAGCAAAAACAGGCTTTTCCCTTCTTATAAAGTCCAAACATGGAAAAATAAAAAACCCAAAACATCAGGGTGCTGGAGCTTACAGCACCTGGTTAATCTTGTAGTGTGGAAGCTTTAAAGTTTGTTTGTGTTTGTGGAGCTGAGTTACACTGCAGGAGAGAGAGAAAGACAGAGACCAAGAGGGAGCAAAAGAAGGAAGAGGTGGAGAGTTTGAGGCCTGGGTCAAGTCCTTAAAGTGGAGGACTGTTCTAGTTAAAGATCTTTAAATAGGGTTATTCACAAGAATGCTTTGCTCTCATCTGTCTCTGCTCTTGTTGAGGCACCATGGGATAAACTGGGGGCCAAGCATCATGGTAAAATGGGTTGATCTGGAAACAGAAGGCTGCATCTTGTCATTGCTGTAGGAGCAACTAAGGATTGATCAACTTTATTCATCAGTG
The DNA here is from genome assembly GCA_014839685.1 of Anableps anableps. NCBI lineage: Eukaryota > Metazoa > Chordata > Actinopteri > Cyprinodontiformes > Anablepidae > Anableps > Anableps anableps. Next base: position 5,196,676 of record CM026076.1, on the reverse strand, counting down.
AATCATTGTCCTTATAAACAAGAACAAAATTCATAAAAAACAATCATCATACATGTAGGAGAATTAGTCAGAGCTGTAGGATAATGAACCTGTGGTGCCAGGATCCATGCATGTGTTCAGTGGACTCATTTAACTTCCATCTGAATTCTTCCTGATTTCCCAGTGCAGCTGATTACCTCCAATTCAGCTGACTACCCCAGGAAGGGGTTTCATTGTGGAACAATGAGCTGAGACTACGGGTCTTCAGATAGGGGAATGTCAGCTAAATGATCTCCAGTGGACGAAAGCTTAAATGGAAGCTAAATGCGACGCGAAGCACTCCTCTATCTGATGCTCATTACCCGCCTCTCCATTCCCCCGGAGACCTGGCTCAGCTTCACACTGAGCACTTTCCTGCCAGGAGGAGGGTGATTACAACATTTTGCTTGACAAAAAAGCTCCCCTCCCCCTTCGCCTCTCTCATCGTTTCCTGTTTTCTCCCTCATCCTTTTCTTCTCTCAGTGGTCAACCCTGTTACTCCTGTGCTTTTTTTGTGAGGCTCCCTCTCTCCTGCATCTTCTCAGGCACTGCAGGAGATTCCTATGCTGGCTGATTTGCTTCTTTGTCCTGCTCGTGATTACAACACTTAGACACAAGCTGGCCATGAATGCTATGCTAGAGTTTTTATTCTCTGTCAGACAATAGTGAACAAGGGTGAATTATGAATCATGCATCAGCGTGTAATTCAGGCAACTACAGCAACAACAACACAAAAGAGATACAGGAATCAGAAGCTGTTTGAAAGTAAATCATGGGAGAGGCCTGAGCACAGCTAGCAGATGGGGTAATCATTGATGTACGCACAGGGTACCATCCATCTAGGGAGGAGCTGAGGCCTACGCATTTCTCTCCCAAGGCTCGATGTACTCAAGGCCCAGATGGTCAAAGATGTCCTTTTCAGTCGCTGCTGTCAGGAACTCTTTCTAGAGACAGGACAAGCAAACAAGGTATCATCGACTTGTTCAAAAATGTGCAATAATTCTTAAACATGTCTTTATGGTGCTTTACAGCAAAGATGTCAATGCATGATACTGAGACTTTGTCTCAAAGATCAACAGAAAGTAGTATATAATTGTTATGTAAAAGTAAAATGATGCACTGCTTTCCTTTTTTTAAAATATAAAGACAAAGGAACACAGCAAACAGGTCAGGGATAAATTTGCAGAGAACTTTACAGCAGTTTTAGGTTATACAACAATATTCTAAGCTTTGAACATCTAAGAGAGTTCTGTTCAGTCTTTCATCTGAAAATGAAAAGAGTATGAGGCATCTGCACACCTGCCAAAAAATGACCCTCCAACTAAACTGAAAAGTTGGGCACTCTATATCACCCTGAACAGGCCACCCCCACTATGAAAGATGCTGAGAGTTTGGTTTTCTTCCACAGGGTTAAGGAAATTGGTCTTTTTCTGGAGGATAAATGGAGGAAAGTACAGGACAACTCTTATTAGAGTCTGCATAAGACTTGAGAGACTAGGGTTGAATTTCACCTAAAAGTGGGACAACTACCATAAACAAACAGCCAGAGCTACAATCGAATGGTTTCAATCAAATCATATTCATGTGTAAGAATGAATAACAAAGTCCAGACGTAACTCCAACTGAGAATCAGAAGCAAGACAAATGCTCTGCAACCTAACTGAGCTTGAGCTGTTTAGTAAAGAAGAAGTAAAAATATCACACTCCAGGTATGCAAAGGTGTTAGAGACACACCCCAAAACACAGCTGTAATTCAGCAAAACATGGTTCTGCAGAGTATGAAATCAGGGAAGCTGAATACATATGCATAGCACACTATTCAGATTTTTATTTGTGAAATATTGTGAATTCCATGAATTGATGTCCTTCCCTTTCACAATTATGCACTGCGTTGTGTTGGTCAACCTCATAAAATCCCTAAGTAGTACATTAAAGTTTGTGATTGTTATATAAAAGCAAGTGAAAAAAATTCAAACAGTATGAATACTTTTAAAAGGTACCACAGGAAAAGGTGATTGTTTTTAAAGTCGTACTTTAGTTTTGTAGGAATTCTACCTCTATTTCAAACTGCCAATATCACTTCAGGACTATTTGGACCCTGGCTGCTCAAACGCTTAGACATGCCAGGGCTGCGTGGATTTAGAATCCCACTCTTCTCCAACACATAAACACTTTAACCTTGCTCTAAGTGATTGCTCTCTTCAGCAGATGAGTATTTTCCCTGACAAATCACGGCAGGGCCATTAGGTGCCGGCCGTCTACCAGCACAATGTGATGGCTTATGTCTCTATAGGAGTGGTGACGAGGCATGACTCACCTTGGGAGTGAGGGAGCCTGGAGAGAGAGGGAGAGAAAGTAGCCTGTGATTGTGACATGTACTGCCTTCAAGTGCTAAACTGGACCTGACACCAGAGCTTGTCAGCTCCCACTGCCAGCCAAAGGCAGAGTTAACTGAGGGAAACTAGCAGACGGGCAGGAGACTGAAAAACCACCACAAGGCACGTCTCCCTCCATAATGCTTTGTTATTTTTAATGCAAATGACAGGTTGGTCGTGCTGCAGGGAGGTTTGAGTGCTCGGCAGGAAGCTCAGTTCATATCAGACCCGTTTAAATCATTTCCAGATGGAGTTTGGTTGAAATTACACAGTTTATATTTAGAAATGCATTGCAGTTCTTTCATCAGTGCAACAGAAAAATTTTTTTATAATTTACCTGACACTGTATAAAACCCCAAGACAAGGATGAATAAATCTTTTATTCTAATTGCTAACTCATCAAACTGTATTGTTTCAAGAAAAAGGCTGATGTGAAGTGGAAACCTTTAACGTCACCTTTGATCAGTCATTCAGTCAGAGATTTCTAAAACTGTGGTTTTACAACCAATCACCATCATTTTCCACCAAGCCTCACTTCTCCCTTCTAGATTTTGCATTTTGCTAAGAAAAATTTATGTACAGTCACTAGAGGAAGACTTAAGAATGTTAGACAGGTCAAGGTGTGTGACATTGTTCTTTTAGGACTTTGGCTTCTCTTTCACTCAGTTTCCTGACTTTGCACTGGGCTGTGTTCATATATATTGTAGTGTGTGGTTAGAGAAAGGTGAGAACAGTGCCTGAAATTCATGTCTTGAAGAAAAAGGAAAAAAAGAAAGACCAAGCACAGGATCTGAAAGATGCAGCTGGTGACAAAGGACATTATAAATATATGTCAGACTGTCCAGGCTCACCCTGCAAGCTTGATGGTGAATAGAAACTTATTGAAAAAAGAAAAGAAATTTGTGTTTGGTTGGGCATTTTCTGTTTAAGCAATGCCTTTTAGCAATAAATCTTATGGTTGGGAAGCCTGTTCATTTTCCCTGAAATGGTGGCATTATTGTCAGGGTAATGCAGCAGAGTTTAGTATCTGGGTTGTACACTTAATAAAAATGGCCAAAGCTCTCAGCCAATATCAAACAGCTTTTGGTGGAGACTGTATGATGGTGTGGAGCAGCATCTCCACCTCTGGAAAACAAAGACTTGTCATAATTCGAGGCCATCCCAGCGCAGAGAGGCACTGAGATGGCATTCTGTGTCAAAGACAATCTCTGTGGGTGTTTTCACACTTGATAGTCTGGTAGATTCGGTTTGACTGGGGACCAAAATTGTAACATTTTGTTATTTTGTCATTTTCAGCTGCTGCGGTTCGCTTTCACACTGCACACAGTGCAAACAAACCAAACCCTTCGAGCAACCTGTTTACCCCCTCGCATGTGGTGGTGCTGCACCAAGAACCACTGAAGGAAATGGCATGAAAACCTCTGAAGAAGACACTGAATGCAACTTCCTTCTTCGCGAAATATAAACAAAAATTGAATGGACTATAGCTGTTGTGGGATTTCTTTTTTGTCTTTGGCAAAAGACCATGAGCCATTTCTCCAGATAATGCTAGATACTTGAGCTTGTTTTGGTTGTATTTACCCAGAATGCCCTGCACTACAGTCCTGTTTTTGGAGTGGTCCCCAGTCTGCTTGGCATTCACATGTGCGTTCGAACAGCACCAGAGTTCACTTCAACCAAACCGAGATCTAGGTTTGTAGGCAGACCAGAGTTCGCTTTTTCAGTCTGTATCAGAGTTCGATTGCGCATTCAAACCTCCCTAAACGAACCAGAATTTCTGGGAAAATGAACTAGGGTTTGATTAAAGCTAAACAGGGCTGGTGTGAATGCACCTTATATCTCCACTTCTGGAGACTAAACACCTTACCAGCTCAAACTATCCTTTAACACTATTTAGTACTCTTTGTGCCTATCTAGAACAGTTTTGAATACTACAAAAACATTTTAAAAACTAAACTTAAGTTGCTTACTAACTTAAAATCAGAATCATTCACTCTTCCCTCTGTCACCTCTCATGGTTTAGAAACTGAGTTAATGTCCGAATACAAACACTTAGGAATTTAAGCTGATGATTTTCTCTGTCCTTCCAGTCTCTCATCAAACAGCTGGTAAGAAAACAAAGGATAAAACTTCACTTTTGTTCTGAATAAATCATTTCAGTCTTTCTTTTTAAGCAAAGAAAAAACTTTTATGATCTTGCTTGATTATGTAGTTTATATGAATGTCTTTTCACATAGATTAAATGCTCTTAACAGTTTGTCATGGGGGTTTGAGATTCATCCCAAACCTTAAAACTTTTACATTGTATTGAATCATCTGCTTTGTCAGTGCAAAGATTAAAACATTGACATATTTTCATTTATAAAGCTTTTCATGGCCTTCTTCCTTTCTAGCTAACAACCGGTATTCATCAAAGAAGTGCAGGAAACCACCATATTGCTCACAAAATCTGTTCCTATTGACGGTGCCAAGTCAGAAACTTCTGATCTGTTGTTTTCACACACAACCATGAATTTTTCCAGGAGATTTGCAACTAAATAGGATGACTTTCTTTTTTTTTTTTTAAATGTACATAAAGTGTGTATTGAATTTAAAAAAAAAAAAACAACAGACTATTTAAAAATACAGTATATCAGCGCAGAAAAGAAAGATTAGTATTTTTTTATTTCAAACAAAAGCTCTAGATTCCAGATGAAAGCTGCCCTTTCCCTCACAGGAACAGAGTACTGTTAGTATTAGGTTGGGCTAAAACCATCCTGAGGTCCATTAACCTCCTCACCGCTGCCTGTATTTTCTTTATTGCTCTCATAACTTTGAGCCTATTTCTGGCTCCTACCACTGAAAAGGCAGCAAAAGCCCACATTGCCATAGTTTACAGCATGATAAGGTGTACTGCATCAAACATACACGTGATTGAAAGTAGAGGGAATAGTGGAAGAAGAACAAAAGGAAATGGGAATGAAAAAGAGTATAAGGCAAGGTCGATGTGAATTGGGGAGAAAACATCACGTGGCAAGGCTCATTGTACAGAAGGGAATTGAAAAAAAGGAGAAAAACAGAAGCACAGAAAAGATTGTAACATTACCAGTTCAGCCATTGTCCTCAGTTCACTGTGCTGTCCCAGACCCTCAATTCCCACAACCCTTACATGCCCTCAGGTAGATGCTGCTTTATTTACTTACCATAACACAGCACAGGCTCCATGGGAGATGAATCCACAAACTTCTGTACCTTTAAATTCTCCCCTTTGGGCACACACAGGGAGCCAAACCTTAAAGTGGTAAAATGCTGCTTTTATTTCAGAGCTTTACCGTGTATCAGAAGGAGCTGAGAGTTGAGGAACAGAGAGGCAGTTAATTAGGAAGAAGAGTTATCTGTCTAAGACACTCATGTTGTCTGCGACTGGCAAACCATCAGCCCCACATGCCAGAGAGGCGGCAGCGTGTGTTCCTGCGAGCTTGTGTCCTTGAATTAATAAGGCACTAATCAGCTACACATTCTTCCGTCCACTGCATAATGACATCCCTCATGGATGTGAACACATATCAGCTCCTGCAAAACATCTGCTGCGTCTCTGCTGCCCGTCATCCTCTCCCTGCCACCCGGTGTAGTGCTTGATGGAAGGAGCTGATGGACATGGCTGGCTGCCCGACTCCGGGCTGAATCAACTGACACATGAAGAAGGGAGAGGGAGACAGAGCAATGGAGGGGAAAACTAGGATTGCTGCTCAATACTAACCCTGCCAGGAAGCAAATGGGGAACCATGAAGGACGAACAGAATAAAAAAAGTGAGTTTGTACACAGAAGAAAATGAAAATACTTTTTAAATCAAACTGTAAACTGCCACATCTGTTAAATTTGGTGAAATTAACTTCTGCGTTTTCACACCTGATTGCCTGGAAGATCACATTCAGGACCAAATTTCCAACATTTGTTACATTTTCAGCTGGTATGGTTTGCTTTCACACTGCAATATGTCAAACAAACCAAACCCTGTAAGCAACCTGTTTACCTCCTCGTCTGTGGTGGCGGTGCACCAAGAACCACTGAAGGAAATGACACAAAAACCTCTGAACAAGACAGCAAGCGCAACTTCCTTTGTAATAAAACATAAACAAAAAATAATTTCGAACCGCACCAGAGGTCACTTCAACCAAACCGAGACCAAGGTTTGTAGGCGGACCAGAGTTAGCTTTTTTTTGGTCCGCGCCAGAGTTCAATTTTGCATTCACACCTCCCCAAACAAACAAGACATTTTAGGCAAACAAACTAGAGCAGTTAAAGCAGACTAAACAGAGCTTGTCCGAATGCACCATAAAGTGCAGTGAGTAACTTGTATGGCTTTACTAAAGGTATGGTTTAAAACTGTTTCCATGTCCATCCATTTCCATGTCAGATCATATAGATGTTTTATCCCAGTTGCATATAGATGCAACTGGGAAAATTAGAATATCATCAGAATGTACATAAACATATCCAGGACATTGGCTACAACTATTGCCTTCCTTAAGCTACTCCTGAACCAGAGATGATGTCAGAAGTCTCCTCCCTGGGCAAATGGGGAAAAAAATCGACTGTTGTTCAATGGTCCAAAGTCTTCTTTTCAGATTAAAGGAAATCTTGCATTTTATTTAGAAATCAAGGTACCAGAGTCGAGACGACAAGCAGATAGACTTGGAATCTGAAATTTTCACAGTTCATGATAATTTGGGGGGTCTGCTGGTGTTAGTCCAGAGTATTTAATTTAATTTAAAGTAAATACAGCCATGAAACAGGAAAGATAAGCACTTCATGCTTTCCTTTGCTTCAGAGCTTTCTGAAGATGTTGATGTCATTTTCACATAAATTTCGAGCATTCTTGCAGAAATTTACCAGGTGTTCAGTTCTTCTTGTATGTGTTATTTTTTTTATTTTATAATCTAGTATGTTCTTCTCCATACTCCATGCATCATCTGTAAGACATAATCATTAAAATTACAAGAAATAGAGGCAGAAATTTTTCACGATATTCTAACATTTTGCAGGTAACGCGGAAGCTATAAGTCAGTGTTTTTTGCCTTCTTCCATATCCTGAATGAATAAAGCTTAAAACTGACTTCTGTCTATAATTAATTCAAAATTTGGCAGATTACTGCAGCTTCAATGATCTGTAATAATGTTTGCACTCTGCTGCAAAGACATTACATAAGACCAGAAAATTCTCCATAGAGAATACTCTTGGAAAACTCAGCGATTCAAAATAAAAAGGAAGTCAGCTAAGGAAGCTGAGCTAAAGGTCAGGCAAATAAATATGCAAACACCACTCAAATATATGCAAATACTCTCTTGGAAGTTCTGTAGCAGGGAAATGTATCTGCACTCAGACTTCACCCTGTGTGGTCACCTCTTCTCCAGTCTCAACTTTGCTCAACCACAGCAGCAATCATTAAGAAGCAGATACAAAGTCAGAGATGAAGTGTGCATAAAACTTTTATAATCTAAGCTTTTTACCTTGTCTTTTTATAGATCTATTGGTTTAAGTATTTTATATGAAGAACAATTCACCAAGAAAGTAAGGTTAATTACACAGCCAAAGCAAAACAATGGTTTGTGTTGTCCCATTTTACAGGGATTTCATGATATCAAGTGAAGAAATATACCCACTTTTTTCTTTTAGGTTTCTCTCTCTCTCTCTCTCTCTCTCTCTCTCTCTCTCTCTCTCTCTCTCTTTTACAGCTAGAAATAGATTATTGTCAGGAGATTAGGAAAAAATATTTGATTGCATCTAAGTTAATCTGGTTTTATTGCAGTGCACAGGAAAGGGCTGACGGGGGCAGAAAAACAGGAAGTCAATTATGCCCTTGTGTGTTACCCCCGCAACATTCTGCGGTACACCCACGTCTCTCCTCGGCTGCATTCTGGTAGCCCTCAGCTCACAGGACAGCCTGAGAAACCAAAGAGGGGACAGACACCTCACTAATCACACTAGCAATTAGTGCAAGCATCATAAAGCACCACTGTCTATAAAAGAGCTATCGAGTTTAGTGTTATCGTCATTACTTATTCTTCTCTGCCTTGCTAATCAGCTTGTGCATGGGGCAGAGAGGCAGACAGGTAGAAAATAATGATTTTCTAATCAGAAACAATGGGATCTTCACTTGACATCTGTGGTGTTATGGTGTTCTGCTCCCATGGAGGAGTAAACATTTGCAAATCAAAGTTATTTAGCTGATTAGGCTGCCCAAAGGCAATGAGCAGCTGCGTAAAGCGCTGTGGAGAGGTGTAATAAAAGCTTAATGTTTCTTCGGTGCCTTCCTAATGTCACCATAGCATTAGTTCAAGACTTCAAAGTTCATACTTCCATTTGCGTATATCCCCATTGATAAAAGGAACTTGAAGTAAGCAGTGACAATGTATTGCACATCGTTGCAGCATTTTGCTCCTTGGTAAAACTGTTTCATCCTTACAGAGAAGGCAAAGACTATATGTTTGACACATTAAAGGTATTTATTCCTCTAACAGAATAGTTATGTTTAAGGTCAAAATTCAATTCAATTTTGAGGTTACATTTAGGGCTGAATTACACAAACAAAATGAAAACTAGGGAAGTATTGCACAATCCTCGATCACAAACAACCACTGGTTTCTGTTTACGTCCGCTCATTTTAATATCAACCCATAAAACAGAAAGTTTTGGCCGAGTTCTGACAACACACCGTTATCTGTCGGCAATCCACTGAAATGTGTCCCGACCTTTGGGTGGATCAAAATCTTGAAATGCAAAAGGAGGTTTGAACCATCCATTTCTAGCAGGAGATCCTTCATACTGTTGTGACAAGTCAGCACGAAGCCTCCTGCTGACCATGGATATTTATAAATATCACAACTATTATTGTTCTTATGGTTCCAAAGTTTTGGTGTGTTTGTTTTTGTGACTTTTTTACCGCTACCCCGACACATGAATTTATGAATTTCCCCTGTGGGAATTAATGAAGTATCCATCCAACCATCCATCTGTCTGTCCATCTGTCTATTTGTACATCCATCCAACCATCCATCCGTCTGTCCGTCTGTCTATTTGTACAACCATCCATCCATCCATCCATCCATCCATAGCATAATGAACTGACTTTAACTACACTGCATTATTATCAGGATTGGACTCAAATACATTCAGTGAAATATGAATCAATATGAATGCATGGGTTTGATTATATATTCCTGTACATAAATTTGATATGTTTGTCTTGAAAATTCCTTTGAGAGGACATCTGTTGTGAATTGGTACTTAATAAAGAAATTGAACTGAAACAAATTGAAGTCAGTTCAATTCAATATATTTTCATGTCTAAAAATATGTTATACAAAGGTGAAAAAATTAAGCACATTTTGTTAAAATCCTAAGTCCAATCATGTTTCTTATGACATGGCCCAGTTTTGCATAACGTGTGCATGTTGGGATGAAGAGTGTATTATTGTGTCAGAACAGAGTAAGTTACTTTTGGCATGTTACTGCACTGTCAGTGCTTTTTTTGTTTTCATTTTTCCATCCTTAGTAATCACCTAAACCACCTGGGAAGGTATGTTCAGAGCTCAATGCACACATGTCTATGAATTCTCCAAGTGGTCAAATAATTATTAGCTGAATAATTAGCAAATAGGCTCAACACCCATGCCATTCTCAGCCACCCAAAGCATTCAACATTCTGATTTGAGTGAGTGTTAATCACTCATGACAGAGTATCTACATGGTGCAGCATGAGATCAAGTAATGTCATTATTGGGCCATTGCTGCAACATTCAAGTAGCCCTAAGTTCTGTGGTAGCAGCACATTATGTGTGGGAAGTGTGTGACAACAAACCTCCATCCAGACAAAGATTTGTTGTCTGGATGGAAGGGAGTAGTCTGCCTGCCCACTAGTAAGTGCAGTAGGATTCAGATATTTTACTGTAGAATCAGTCAAAAATAAAAACACATAAGTCTCTTACTAGTGTGTGTAGATGCTATTTTTGTCCTCACATGTGTAAATAATCTACCCTGTTATCCACAGGAGAAGCAGGGAACACCAGTGGTGTACAATTAACAGATACAATTACAGATCCCTGGCACATTTAGGTTTAAAGTAATATTTTCATTTTCCCATCCCATTTTTTTCATCTGACTGGAAGTCATTTTAACAGCCTGAGTCCCAACTTGAATTCAAGAATCAGTCGTAGGGGCTGAGATTAGGCTGATGGCAATGAGGCCTTCCGACCGCAAAGGCTTGAAGCTCATCAGCAAATATTATTCATTAAAATACCAGTGGAAACATGCAAAAAGCTGGTCAGCGATTACACGACTGGTTTGATTGTTGTGATGCTAGTGAATATTCTGCAGCCAAACCTTGTCACCTGGTTACCTTCTCAGCATCCATTACCTTTGTATGTCTTCAAAGATCATGATAATCACCAATATCCCAAATAAAAAAAAACAACTGCATTGTTTTACATGGAGCCAAAATAAACTTTAATTTCCTGAAGCTAGAAAGGCTGTTCAAACCTTGTGCACCAAGATTCTTGATGCTATCTAAATGTTGGATTTTGTCCAAATGACCCAGGCTTTGTTACTAACTCATAATAATCTTAGCAGTGTACCCTGTATGGTTACTATTGAACAAAACAATAAATTTAGAATGGGTCGCACTTTAAACACACTTGAACCCACAAGCAGACTTTGCATGCCTTAGAACTGATTGAAGAGGATTGTAAATGCAGTTTTTACTCTAGATAAGATATTTAAGATTTATTGTTAAACTCTTCTATTAAAATGGACAATATTGTCTGCCTCTGCAGTGTGAAATTAACTCAGATTGGCAGTGCCTGTTGCTGTCTTTTTACTTCCTCTCAAACGAACCCTTACAAAACAGTATTCTAATGATAACAATAAATTAACTTTCTCTGCTCCACTGAAGCTTATAAATAATGAATTGGTTTGTTGAAGAGGGGCTAACTTTGCACAACCAATTAGCTTTCTGTTCCAGACAGTGTGAGTGGATCCTGCATCATCAGCACTCTTCTCATTCTTCTCATTATAACAGCCCACTGGCAAAATGTAAGGTTTGTTTGTGAATTATCCTCTCACCTTTTTGTTGATCTGAGCCCAGACCATCAGATTCACTTCAAAGAAAGACACAACAAAACAGGTCTTTGTAATTATGTTACAGTTATACTCACATGTTTTATTCTTTGAGATGTTTGTTGCAACATTTTGGCAGCAATGAGAGCCTCGAGTCTTCCAGGGAATAATCCAATATAACAAGTCTTCTTTTTGATGTTTTTCCTCATCCTGGGTTAAATTGCTAAAGTTCAAAAACGATAAATGTCTCACCAGAAATGCTCCTTTGGGTTCAGACTCACTGAGGTCAATTCAGGACTTCTAAAGATGGTGTTTGATCTAATTTATGTGTTTTCCTTGAAGCACTCTTCAAATAATTTTCTTTTTAAAACTTCCAGAGTTTCACTCTGCTATAGAAAAGGTCAACTATAACAGCAAAGGAAACTTGAAAACAAGTTTAATGACAAATAAGTGCTTTGAGTGAGCCGGTACGGACCAGACACAATACCATCAACTCTAAATTTTACCCCTCAGCACACCGGGACTTATTTTCAGTGTTCGATGTGTACTGGGACTTTTTCCCATGTAGTAACAGGTGTTATATCAGTCTGCGTTTTCCACATCCCACCCCCAGACTCCTCATGCAAAAGCGGCAAAAATAAACAACAAAAAAACAAACAAAAAAATGTGCATGCTTGCTCTCGGTCCATAAGAACTATGTGAATTAGGGCATGAAGACAAAGAACCCAGCACCGAAGAGTGGAAAAATCTAAATCTGGAATGGTAGATCAGGTAAAACACGTGAAGATGATGAGGCAGCGCAGGTGAATGGCATTAGTGAAGATTACTGGTGAGCATGAAGACAATAGAAACGGGAGGCAGACTAATAACATGAGAGAAACTAAAGAGGATCAGAAAATTGTACTCAAGTAAGAATAGCACTTAAGAAGTAGTCATCCAAGAAATTACTCAAGTAAGAATACAAAGGTATTTGGTAAAATGGCTACTCAATTACTGAATAACTGATCACAATATCTGCTTTAATATTTTAAAATGTCATCAGACAAATAGTATAAAGTTTTATGCAAAGTTTGGTATTTTAAAGACAAAAATGAAAGGTTTTTTTTTCAATGTTATTTTTCATGTCCACGTTAACCCCATGAAGCTGGAAGTTATTAAAAGTGGCTCCCTGACACTTTGAATTTGACTCATGGATTTGATTTAGAACTAACTTTGTTCTTTGTAATTTCTGTACAACATAACTGTTGAGTTATAGATTGATAGACAGATTCATATAAAAAATATCACCCATGTGTTTGTCCTACATTTGTATGACATTTAGTACCAACACTTATTTTTTTCCACTTCAAGCACTGATATGTACATATTTACTATAAGATACTCCAGCAACCAATAAACTGGATAACCATGCAAAAGGATGAAAAGGCATTTACTGTTCATCTCCCCCTTAAACGTGTTCATCTTTGCTGATTTATTAAGTTTGCTCACTTATAAAGGACAGAACAGTGTCTAATTTTTTTTTAGGATAGCTTCATTTTAGCACAGAGACAGAATATCAAAAAAAAAAAAAAAAAAAAAAAAAAAAAAAAAAAAAAAAATCCAGGAAAAGCATAAACTATACAAGGTCAAAAATTATTTTAATGTAAAAGGTGACAGATTAGGACACAGCTACCCAGGAGAAGCTTGTTATTAATCTGAAGGCCATTGGGGCCATGATCTCCAAAAACACTATTGTTGACACACCAGTGACATCTGTGGGAAGGTCAAGTTTTAAATTACCAAGTGCCAGCCAAGAAACTTGTTTCTGCTGTAAAATATGATCTGCCCCAGTCTGTGGCACTGAACAACGACCTGAGTCAAAACATGAAGCACCTGTCTATAGACCAGTCAGTCTATTTTCAAAGACATATTTATGGTCATGTGACTGAAAGAACAGAATCCTGTGCACAAGCAGCTGAAATAAGCTTAATCTGTAGAATGGGATCAACTTCAAATATAGGATTAGAAATTCAATCATCAGGGGGAAGTATTGAGTAGATCCACTGCTCCTACACTTAAAAAAGAACCAGTTAAAAGAAGCAGTTAAAATAACCAGTCCTGATCGGTTCTGGGAATCTGATCAGGATGCCTCCTGGGCACCTTCCTTTTGGAGGTTTCCTAGCACCTGAAGCAGCTGCAAAACACAACAGAGGCACTACATTTTCCTTCTGTCCTGGGAATGCCTTAGAACCAGCCGAAAAGTGTCATTGTGGAGAGAAATGTCTGGATTCCCCTCATGGACCTGTTACCCCCACTGAAGACATTGCATGAATGGATGGATAGATGGAAGAAATTGCCTCTTATTTTTCCTCTCCAAGCATAACAATCCCTAAATTCACTTCAAATCCTTTTAAATCAAGTAAAAGAACTTTAATGTATAGAAAATACAGTGGATTTAGTACAATATTATTTTGAAAACTGATCAAAAAGTTGAGAGTAAGAACATGAAAAGGAGTTGTCTTCTCATAACTGTGTTCATGGTCAGAGTTTTATTGATGTTGCACACCAACAGGTCATTATCACAGTCTGCCTCATTTCTCTGAAGGTTGTAAGCAGGGGCTTTGATGTATCTGCCCAGTAAAACTAAAAGCACTCACTCAAAAACTGTTATTGATCTTCCAGACATCACCTTGTCCGAATTCTTGTTAACTGCAACTCCTTAATTTCATGAAGACTTTAGGCAGTACCTAATTGTGTTATCTTTGTAGTCTTCTTCTGTCTTGTTTGTAATTTCCTCATCTTTAGCTTCTCAGACAGCTGAGTTAAGGAGTCTATCACTGCCTGTATGTTGAAATGAAGTTTTAAGAGCCAGGCAGGCAAATTCATAAATCTATTTGTGGGTCCTAAATGTGTGCAAACCAAAATTTGTATGCCCTTCTAAATCTAAAACAAGACACAGGGTCGGCGCTGCTCCTCAAATACTGCTACTGAGCAAACAGCATCTCTACAAGATAGTAGAGAGTATTTCTAAAGACTACATGTAATATTTTCACAATCTGATGCATATTATGTTGCATTTGAGGTGTCTTATGTAGAGGGCCGAAACTGAAATAATTAAAAATAAAAGCAGAAATATCTATATTTCCTTTTTCCTTTTCCTTACACAAGCGTTTTTATCAAGATATATAGATTTTGTTTTTCCTTTTCTTATAGAAGCATTTGTTTTTTTTACATTTCCTCGTCTCCTCTTTTTACTTTACCGTCTGCGTTTCTGCCTCATTATGCAAATGAGGAGGGCTGCCTTCTTGGTCCAGCTCCTCTACTATTGGTCAATAAACAGGAAGTAGCAGGATCCATGTGCAGATCGATTGTGCATGCCTGGCCCTTTGGCTTCAGTTTAGCAACCGAAGTAAAGTTATGGAGGGAGCGGAAAGACGGTCTGTGTCGGCGTTGTTAAGGGAAGCTGCAAATAGACTGGACGAGTTGGAAGGCGGTAAGTTTTCAGCTGACCAATAGTAGAGGAGCTGGACCAAGATGGCCGCCCTTCTTATTTGCATAATAAGTCAGAAATGCATACAGTAAAGTAAAAAGAGGAGATGAGGAAATGTAAAAAGAGCAAATGCTTGTATAAAGAAAGGTAAAAAAAATATATATATAAATTTCTTGAAAAAACACATGCATAAAGAAAATGAAAACAAAAATATATAAATTTCTTGATGAAAATGCATGTGTAAGAAAAAGGAAAAAGAAAATATATATATTTCTGCTTTTATTTTTTTATTTTTAATTATGTTAGTTTCGGTCCTCCATATTTTGGACATTATAACTGGGAATGATGTCATACCCCAGTTTGGGGCATCCTTTTGGCAAGGTGGAAGACACTGGGGTTGGTTAATTGTAGTGATGCACCATGTCTCCACCTTGGGCATTTCAAGGAGTGTGCTATTTAAAGCCACTATGTGTAACACTGGTTTAAAGATGCAAAAACTGTCAGATGTGTTTACAAAAAGTTCTTATTGCACTCCTTGATATGCACAGCAGCCATATTGGATTCTAAACGATTGAAAAATCCAAACTTCACCAGATATTCTTCAGCAGATATACTCAGAACTCACAAAATTCGACTTCTGAAAGGAGAACGCATCATTAACTACCCTTATTGCTTTATATGTCTAAATGAATTGATTAAAGGATGCATCATTCCTCTGTCTTTTACAGCTTGCAGCATCATTCACTGATTTAGAAACACCATTCTGATATAATTCCTCCAATCAAATTGTTCTTGAGGTGCCTCAGCTGGTGAGAACCTAGTGTTTTTTGTGATTTGAAATCATTTTTAAACATTAAATATTCCTATTGCATGTTCACTTAATAACATTTACTTTGTTGGTGACTGAAGAGTTGCAACGGGAGGCAAAAGTATGTGCAAATTGCTCCCATTAGTTGGACTTGTTTGACATGTTTTTTTTTGTTTGTTTGTCTGGAGAGTGAATCTTCTGCAGAAGCAAACATAAGGTGCAAAACAATTGCAAAAAACACAGGAGAAAGCACCACCTCATGAATTCCCCCCAGAGTGTTTGAAGCTTAAAAATGCGTGTTTGCTTGCTTGTCCTTATGACTGAAAAAGCAACAGGCATAACAAGACAAGGTAAAGGGGATGCCCAATTTTCCCATGGGCTTTATCTTCATTTTTCACTGTTAAATTGTAGAGAAACGCATTTAGTTCAAAACTTAAAAGATAAATCAGATGTCACACAAAGTAAGGAGTTTCTTAGTGGCACATCAGTGGTGGTGGGTTTTTTTCTAAACTGTTCTTTGAATCATTAAATTGTCATTCTAAGTGGACTCCATTTGAAAAGAATAAAAGTTTCTTATTTGGTCTGATTCAAAGCCTACACAGTCTGATTAATGTATTCCTGTTTATCACAAACTGCGTACAGTATTGGTCACTGAGGCCAGAAGGTGACAAGCCACATCCTGTGTGCCTGCATCATAATAGAAGTGGTGCCCTGCATGAACAAGAACGTCACATCATTGCTTTGCTTTTCACTCTTATGTTTGTGCAGACGGGCTCTAATCAACAAGCAGTACTCAGAATAGCTGCTGCTCAACCTTTCATGAATCCGGTGTAGACTGAATCATTGCGTTATGACATCAACAGATAAAAGCGATGCTGTTTACTTGAGTGCTTTGGTATAGAAATCATATATTTATATTGTCATAAATTTAACTATATGGACTGAAAGTCTGAATATACGGAATGAACCTTGAACCTATTGAATGAAAGTCTGAATATATGGACAAAACCTTGAGTATTTTAAATATAAGTGAATATATTGAATGAAAGTCCAAATATATAGAAAAAACTTGGAATATATTAAATAAAAGTCTGAATATATTGAATGAAATTCCAAATATATGGACTAAACCTTGAATATATTAAATTTAAGTCTGAATATGTGGAATGAAAGTTGAAACAGCTGGGCGTTGGCTTAAGGACTTGCGGGTAATTTAGTGGACTATCTAAATGTGTTTATGCAAAAATGTTGCTAAAGTGATCATTATGTTTATTCAGGCGTTATCTATTTCAACAACAGATCCAGTTTTTTGCTATGATAATGTATGCATTGAAACTTGCAACAGCGTGGTGTAGCGTGGTGAGAGAGGAGTTGTAGTAGTCATTTGATATAGGTTACTATATCAAACTGATGCAATGATAACATGATATGTCTCACAAGAAAACACATAAGTCTCAATTCATCAAAGAAAAAGATTTTAAAGGACAAGGATGAAATACTGAATATATTGGAAATGAAATGTGAATGTAATTTATGAAATGCTAGAAAGATATGGTAAAATGAAAGTTTGAATATCTGGAACAAACCTCATTCTGATACCATCAATAAAATTTATTGAAATGTGAGCAACTTGCTTCTAAAAAATGTTATGTTAATAATATTACATTTCTTATCAATTTATTTCCTAAATATATGGTGAATTTGGCAAATTAATCTATAACAAATAAATGCATGGCTTGCATATGTATTTAACTCCCCATAGGGCTTGGCGATATGGCTTAAAAATAAAATCACTGATTTTTTTCAGACCAAAACCGATTTCAGGTTTTATTCGATTTCCCCCCCCCCTCCTTTTCTTTTCTTATAAAGAAATTACAAATAACAAAAAAATATTTTCAAAAACTTGTTTTGATTACAATCATCCCTTCTGGCAGTTGACCTGAATTCAAAGTCCAAATAAATACAAGCTGTAAAACATACTTGTAAAAAAAGACGGTAGACTCTGGGTGGGCTGACATCACTCTTAAATATGGAAACCCAAAGAATGCATTGGTGGGAAAAAAAAAATCCCAATTTTCTAAAAAGTAAATTTTATTTAACAAAAATTTGATTAATCGATCAAATTGATTTATTGCCCAGCCTTAATGCCCCAGTTTAATACTTTGTGGAAACATCTTTCGCTGTTATCATGGAGTGTTACAGTCGCTGTCCTGTCAACGTGAGCAATGGATCTCTGCAGCTCCTCCAGAGTTCCCATAAACATCCTGGCTGCAGTTTTGTTTAATTCTCTCATTGCCAGATTTTATGTTTAGGTAGACGGGAATGTCTTTGTAGGTATTGCAGTTACAGTTGCCATTCTCTCTGCATTTTGATGGATTGAACAAACCTCTGGAAGATGTTTGGAGCTTGAGATATTATACTATAAGCTAACCCTGCTTAAAACTTCTGCCATGTTCCTTGGTCTTCATGGTGGCTGTTTGTTTTTAAATATTGGAAATCATGTGAACTTTTCCTTATATTTCACAAGTAATATACCAAAGAAATCCATGTAAATTTGAGGAAGATTCATGACAAAATATTAAAATGAAAGTGGTTTTGACACATGTAGAAGTCATTTTAACACTGGGATTATGTTGTTGGTCAGTGATAACGTTCTGTGATTTAGTTCAGGCAGTTTCGTGATGAATATTTGCCTTTGCTTTACCAGGCTCTTCACTGAATCTGTCCATTTTCAGAGGCAAGACTACACAGTAAACCTGAAGCAACCTAATGACTGTTCAGTTGAGTGTTGCTGTAAATAAATCATGGGGTAAACTGAAATAGGAGTTTTGGACTGAGGGGTTCTCAGACCTACAGCGGGAGCCGTGTCAATTAATGTTACATGACAAACAGACACAACTAACCACCAGGCCTTCCTAAAAATCCTCTGCCATTTGGTTTCATCAATAATGGAAGCGAATCTGTCTGCCGAATGAGCCAATTCATCCTTGTCCAGGCACATTCCCAACTTCAACCTCAGTATCTCTCATCATCCCTCCCTGTTCTGTTCTTCCATCTCCCGAGTTCACTGATTCAAATCCTTTCCTGTCTTCACACCGTAAACCCAGAGAAAAAAAGACTGCAGGTTGAAGGATTTAGAGGATAATAGCTTGCTATTGAATTTCATTCTTTAGTAATGCAAAACACAAGCTCAATGGGATCTATAAATACTTCCCATCCTTTATTTTCACCCATTAGGCTATGGTAACAGGCAGCATGTGGGTGGATGGGAGGCTGGAGAAGTAGAGGCTGAGCTGGGGGTGGTGACAGGGGAAAAAGAGATGGAAGAATTTAAGTAGATTAAGGGAAAAGATAATGTTCTTTTTCATTACTCAAATGTGTTTCTCCTTTTTAAATTTCCCCTCTGCTACATGCGTTCATCATTCTTCTTCAGCTTGTAATTCAGCTTAATTTTTGGTCTATTTCTCAACAGCTCCAAACTCTCTATGCTACCAGTACCCGTTTCCTTTGCTGCACAGCAGGAAGCAATATGATTTATCACTGAGGTTACTTGTCCAACTGCGAAGGCTGAATAGATGACCATTCTGATTTATTAAACAGCCTTAGAGAAGGGTGGCAAAGAAGTACAATGACTGGCTTTTACACTATGAGCCACATACATGTATTCTCTATTACAAGACAGGCCTGTGTGAGTTTATCATATTATAAGTCTAAAAAAATACCACAATCTTATATTACAAAATCCTTATACAAAAATGTATAAACTGATTTAATTGCATGTATTTAAAACAATATTATTGCACAATGGTTATTATAGTTATAAATTAAATTATCTACTCCATGTTCAAGGGTGCAAAACCTGATTTTCATATAAGGTCAAAGGTCCAGAACAACTCGTGATGAACAAATTAATTTAATCAAATTTCATTACAACTTGCAAGCAAAAGAAAATCCTCTCAATGGCAAAAATTGTTTGTGGCCCTAAGGTACTCCAATTTTGATTATAACCTTTATTTAACCAGGAAGAGAAAATCTCATTAAGATTAAAAATATCATTTACAAGAGTGAATAATTTTTTACACACTTTCATACAAACATAAACATACACACACAAAACACATTTTCAGAAAACAGAAACAGACAATCACACTATTACAGGTACATAGCAGGTACATCAGTTCTCTATTTGCTACTGTTATGGCTTTGGGTGCCGTAGAAACTTTTTGGAAATGTCTCGTTATTTTTCTTTCCTGTCATTATTATTTATAGGCTGCACAGTGTTTTCAGTTCAAACATTAGTCTGCCATCTTCCTAGAATGAATTAGAGCATCTTCATGGAGTTTGCATGCTACTTAATAATGACAATATTTATCTGTATGACAAATTAATATTTTTATGGTTATTTCTGGGGGGGTTTTTTGTCTTGTTGTCATTGTAATTTTCCTTGTTTCACCTACCCAAATTATTTCTTTCACCTCTGTTTCTTTGTAAATTTTGTGTTGTGTCCAATCAGGTGCCTGAACCAGATTTGGGCTGTTCCAGCATGAATTCAATAAACTAATAACACTACATCTAAAACACATGTATATATGTTTTTCAGAAGTAAAGTCCATTTTGTTTATAGAGCACATTTTACGCAAAGATCAGAAACTCAATGTGATTTTAAAGGTTATCTGACTCAGCACATACAGCTACATAAAACATCCCTCTCTGCTTAGGATCTATGCTGATTATTCAATTGTTTGCTGAGTCCCTAAGCTAGCATTAGCTCCCCTCCTCCTTGTTTTGATATGACTCATTGATAACTTGACTCATAACTTTTTTTGTGTGTGTTTCCATGTGTGCTAGAACCCAACAGAGAGAGAAGTTCTCCTATTTTCATAAAATAAGCACATTGACATTAATGCAGCAAACTGCTTCTCTTGTCTGGAGCTGAACTATTTTCTGTTTTTGAGAATAGCTGATTGATAACATTTACTGTATTTATTGTTGTTTTGATTCTGAGACATGGACTTCACCAAAAATACAAAAAACAATTTTAATTACTCATTGCACAGTAAATTAGATCTTTTTGCCATTCTGCCCTTTACTAACATAAGACAAACAAGACAGCCTCAGAAACTCCAGGTTTTTCCCAACATTCAGCCTAGAGTTAGCCAAATGTTGGGAAAAGCTGAAGATTTATTTTACAAAATTTATTTTACAAGACAAACAAACAGCTAATTTATTAGCTGGTAGATTAGTTGCGCTATTTGCTTGAGCCTGGTATACCTTGGAGGACACCAGCCACACCTTGCCTTTGTGTAAAAAGCGACACCAAACCAGGAATAAAAAGGGAGATTTGGGACAGTTTCACCTGTGTACTGGGAACCAACATTCCGAAAAACAATTTTCCTTCTGAGCCAATGTTAATTCTAATGTTAACTCCGTCCTGTAGTGTATTTCCTTTGTTTCTTCACTAAGTCCATATCAAATATTGATGCCCCAAGCTGCCTCCCCTTTCATGCTTCACATGGAAATGACTCAAAAATATTCCCATCCTGTTAGCATATAAATTGCAACACATTTTTTTTTCAATATTTGTTCCATTCTCTTTGATGTTGCAGGGTTGCCTGGTTTGCCACATAAAATGGGGTATTAGAGAAAGAAACATATCGGTGAAAGAAGACCAACCAATGTTTGTTTTGGATTTTATATTATTTAAACAACAGTAAAACACCCTTCAATCATTTGTTTCATCATTTGTTTTCATCTATTTTGATAGTGGGGGATATCTGATTATATATGATAATTAAGAAGGCATTCTGCTTTGATTTTTCCAGTATTGTTTGCAGAAAGATGCTCGGCTATGTTTTTCACATGAACAGTATTGGTAAGTGATAGCTTTATGGCTTTGCTCCAGACTGAAATATCTCAATGATTATTTTATCTTTGAAACCAAATACAGGCATTCATGATCCTGAGGGGATGAATCCTGGTAACATGCTGGTTTCTCCTCCATCTCACCATTTGAATTTGAGTAAGGCGTCTGAGGAGAATGGATTGTCCAGAAATTGGATACATTCTGCTTATCCATTTGAGATTATTTCTTTGAAAACAATCTCTGACATTTCTAGCTGAGCAAATTTTGAGATTACAATTTTTAATTTGATTCAAATTTTACCAGCTCTTCAACAGCTACTGGTAAATACATCTGATTAAACAATGACAAGCTAAGTCTAACTCTGTGTTATAGACAAACTGGTAGATTTATTAACCAGAGCATTTTAGTGTCTGTTTGAATTACCTGTGGAAGTCTCCACATCTGCAGAACTGTGCTGATAAATACAGGCTCAGTCAGTTCATTTTAGTAATTCTTCCTTCAATCTGAAGAATCAAGTTGCATCTCTTTTTTCATGAGTTAGAACAGGACAACACATTAATGCATAAAAAGTCATGAAATTTTTTATTGTAGTTGAAAAACATGGCAATACTTGGTCTCAGAATCCAACTATTACACCATTTACTGAGAAACACCTGCATATCACAAGAACGGAGAGTTGGTGCTTGTAATATACAGGTGCATCTCAATAAATAAGACGATCATTAGAAAGCTAATTTATATTTGTAATTCAGTTTAATAATTATGGCTTACTGCTAATTGTAACCCAAAATTTTGTTTCTCTGAACATTTTAAAGTTATATAAAACCAAAAGCACCCTTTTCTACAGCAGACGTAGCACTCCGTGAACTTCTCCAGATAAAACAGCTGACACCCTTGAGGCATAGAGTCTACCAACTCTCTTAGCAGAAGATCTTTAAGGTCAGGTAAGTTGTGTGGTGAGACATCCATGAATCTGGCTTTTTTTTGTCCAGCATGTCCAACAGATGCTGGATTGGATACTGGTAAGGCATCACGTCATTGTGTTCATCAAACCATTTTTGTGACAGAGTTCATTAGCATGCTAACAGAGGCCATAGCCATCAAAGAATATTGTTTCCGTGAATGAATGTACATGTTCTGCAACAGCAGAACATAGCCCAAAGCATCAAGCTGCCTCCCATAATACATGTTGGTGTCACGTGTATCCCTGGTATGTGACCAGCCCACACCTGGTCGTCCATGTCATGTAAAAAGAACTGGCATTAGGATCAGACCAGGCCATCTTCTCCTGGTGCTTCAGATTACATTTCTGATGTTAATTTGTGCTTTTTGCTGGTGGATGGGCTTTAGCATGGGCAGCCTGAATGATTTCTGGCTATAAAGCTGCATATGCAACAACCTGAGATGAATTGGGTATCCTGAGAGCTTTCGTTCAGAACCACCAGTATCTTCCCTGCAGTTTGAGCTACAGCAGCTCTTCTGTTGGATCACATCGCCATTCATTGCTTTAATGCATTGATGAGCCTTGGCCACCCATGACCCTGTATCAGTTCATTTCAGTTCTTTTGATGAACAGCTTTTGATGGATACTGACAACTGCAGACTGGGAACACCCAAGTGGAGCTGCAGTTTTAGAGATGCTCCAATTCATTCATGTTCATGTAGCCGTCACAGTTTGGTTGTTGTCCAATTTGCTCAAATGCCTCGAACACATCAAATTTGAGGAAAAGATATTTACTTGCTTCCTAATATATACCACTGACAAAAAGGTCCAGTGATGAAAAGATAAAGAATGTTGTTTGCATATCATGTGAGTATTAGTTTATTCTGGATATACTCTGATAAACCCCACTAAGTGGAGGAGAGTGCTATCATTTTGGAAGATACAGTTTGGTCCCTAGGAGTGAAGATATGTGTTGCCACTGGTTGCAGAATCTCATCTTGATATCTTTGAGCATTGGGAATGCCTCCAGTGGTGATTAGCTTTGTTTTCCAGAAAGGGAGATGATACTCCACACCTCCACTAAATGTTTTTTGGCTTTAGCAGAGAGGATTTGGCAAGAATTTCATGGATGAAACCCAGAAATGCATTTTATATTCAAATGTGGCACCATTTAAGAGGAAATAAACAATCTTTCCAGCAGTGAAAGATTTATTGCCAAGAAGCATTGTCAAAACAAAAAATAAAAATAAAAAAATTGACCAAATTCAAGGAAAATTCCTTTTCTCCCAACATGAAGATATAGTATTAAATCTGCTTTAAAGATTAAAACTGTGGTTGGTAGTAAAACAGAATGGAACCAGTAAAGTAGGGGCATTTTTGACTGGCTCCACATGACCAGGCTTACTCTATCACAGTCCTCCATTATTACAGCAGCCCTCCCATTTCACACTCCCCAATCCTCCTCATTAAAGTCCCTTAATTGTTTCTCTGACCTCTAAGAGAAATGACTCAGTCACATGGCAACTCTACCTTAAAATTAACGTTTCATACTTGCATTGTTCATCTGTCATGGAAACATTGTTTCCTAGGCAGTGGGAGCTAACAGTCATCTTGTTTTAAGGGAATAACAATAAAGTGAAATTACCAGGTAAAATTAATTCAATAGCTAATCTGGAGGGGGAAGCAGATCTTTTTCATAATTTTATGAGAAAATGTAAAATGACAAAACATTTTAGTGTATTAAGAGTGCAAAAAATACTTTTAACACTACAGATCATAAACCTCACCTCTATTTTAGCTATTCTGAGTCCATTTTGATTCACCTTTCTGGAAAGCCGCTAGTCTTTCATAACCAACTCAGGGACATACTGGAGAATCCATTCGGACTGCACAGATCAAAGCAAATCCCTGAAATGAAAAATTCCTTAAACCCGTTTTTGACTGACAGAGAAAAAAATTGAAATTTGTGCAAACAAAGAAACTCCAGTTCTGGTAATGCTGATTGACAGTTCTCTTAAAGGAAGAAAGGAAAGCAGAAAAAATGAAGTCAGACCTGTTGCATGGGCACCGTATTAACATGGACAGGGAACTGATAAACACATTCATCCTAATTACAGCGCCTGGACCCAGACTGGAGGCGAATGAATGTGAATCAGTAATGACAAGTAAGGCAAAGGGCAGTGAAAATGTTCAGCAGGACCGTCTTTGTTTTTTTTACCTACTGCTGCTCTTTAAACAAAGTCCGTACTAAACAAGGAAGAAAATATTTCCACTGCACTTTGAAATGCTGTGTGCATCCATGAATGCTGTTTAGATCCTTAAATCATTTGTTTTAAACAGCATCTGACAACTTTCTGCTATTTTTGTTTTTATTTTGGAGTAAGAAGACAAAATCAGGAGTATGTAGAGATAGAGAAGAACAAGTAAGTGTATGCTACACAGAGTGGTTGTTTATGTTGATCATAAACAACATAAACATAAAAATAATTGATGATTTTATGTCATGGTCCTGGATGTTTTATGATTCTTTAATGGGGGTGAGGACATGCTCGCTGAAAGCATGATTTTTATGTAATGGCAGACATTCACAATGAGAATAATTAAAAAGGCCATACTGCATGGAGCAGTCAGTTTGCCATATTCCAGTCATTAATACACAGAGAAAATCAACTTTTCTATCTTGAGTGTTATGTGCACATTGACCCCTGATTTTATCTAAATAAAACCAGTGTTTGGGGTGTTTCTGACATATTTACTGACCTTATGAAGACCAATGGGCCTTATGGGAACCAAAGCCTGGTCCTAATATGGTGACCCCCTTGTTTAGGGTTAGAGTTATTACCCCTAACCCAAGA
This sequence comes from Anableps anableps, assembly GCA_014839685.1. NCBI lineage: Eukaryota > Metazoa > Chordata > Actinopteri > Cyprinodontiformes > Anablepidae > Anableps > Anableps anableps. Next base: position 5,171,250 of record CM026076.1, on the reverse strand, counting down.
GCAGGGGCCAGGGACTACTGCAGCTGATTCCTGCATCTGAATTGCAGTTATATCAGTGTAGCTGTTCATGGCATACTGGTATTTTATATCTTTTCACCCAAAAAAATTTTCAACAAGATCTTTAACCGTTTAAAAGAAAAAAAACTGAACATCTACTTTTAATTGATCATCCATGCATACAAAAGCAAAGCACAGCATTATGTTTTTGGTTTTGTTTTAAAATATTTTTCACTCTTTAAAGCTCTTATGCGTTCACCTTGTGGTCACATGTGCACGCTGAGCATGTTGGCTTCATAAGTTTTCCTGCTAAGGTTCCTCCAGATAAATTCTATCTGTGGGAAATGTTACTGCTGCCGTAGCATCATGCTTGTCTTAACTTTGTGACCGCATGCCATGAGAATGCTCATGTTTGCAACATTCGAGGTGGTCCAATTTTCTAAATCCTATTTACAAATCCGAGTGACTCTTGTAATCTGTCATTTCCTGCCCTTATCTCACTGGTAGGTGCAAGCTTCTTGTGGAGCGTAAGACAAGGTATTATGAGTTAAATCTGCAGCTGTTGGCCTGAAAATATGAGATATGTTGAGTTTCTTTAAATCCTCCAGTCTGATCCCAGCTTAAGAAGCTATTCCTCATCCACCTCTGCTTAAAGATGTCTTAAATGCAGTGAATTGATCCATTTCTAACCACCCATTTTTTATTGGGCAGTGTTTTCACATCTCAAAGTCTTGCTTTTTTAAGTCTTTAGCTGGCTCTGGGGAGGATAATTGACCATTTTCTGAAATGTGACCAGCAGCTGAAGACATGTTATTACCCAAGGTGACGTTTTCACCTGTAGATTTGACATTGATACCTATGGTGATGACATTTCTATCTGCAGTGATAATATTTGAGTTTACAGGAATGACTGATCGACTCACTATGAGAAATATTCCTTTCATGATGACAACATTTCAACATGAATTCCCAAACCAACCAAATTTCTGAAGTTTTTCAGCAAAATGATTTTGTGTATGTTCTTATAATAATTCTATTAATGGTCACTTATATACTGAAACACTAAGCTTTTCCCACTGGTGCTCCTTGGTCTTACATACTCTATAATAAACAGCTGTGGTGTTTCGATGGTTTCTGACACCCCTTCCACATATACACCAAGAAAATGCAAAGAGTTCATAATTTAACACCTTCTATAATTATTTTGCGTTCAGGTTAGGGGTCAGCATAGTAGATACCCGTTAGGTAAAGGTTGGCATTTGCCTCTGGCCACAGTGTTGGGACCCAATAAAATACATTGCCTTCCAAAAGTATTGATACACCTTGAACTTTTCCACATATTGCCACACTACAACCACTAACTTCTATGTCTTTACTGGGATTTCATAGGAGGAGACCAGGACATTGCAACCAATTGCTTTCAAAAGTCACATATTTAGTCAGGAGAGTTTCAAAATTTGTATTTAAGAATAATTCTGGTTTATTTGAGAACATTATTGAAAAAACTGCATCATGAAAACCAAAGAACATAGCAGACAAGTCAGGGAGAAAGCAGTTGAGATGAGAATGGATTTTATAGTTTCATATTTTCTGTTGAATTAGTTCTAAGTGTGTTAAATATTGGTTGTTTCGTTCCACAGTCTTGGCCTCATGTGTGCTATAAAGATGTAAGAAATAATGATAATATGTAGTGTATAAATTCTATAAGTAAAATCGAGCATTTTTTGCTAAACTAACAAAGGTAGGAGCCCTTTTCACAGCTGCTATACTGTCAAAGCTATCATGAATAGGAGGAGGATGGCAACCTAATTTGTGATATAATAGAAAGATCTTTGAAAGCATATCTACTCCAAAAATTATTCCAAGCCACAAAGAACATTTAAGCAAAATGCAAAGTTGTGGTTGAAATCCAGAGTTATTTCAGAAATCAGTTCAAATATTACTCTTCCTCTGGCAGATAAAGTCACTATAACAGATTTCCCGTATTTGTCTTTGATCTTCTTACATCCATACCTGCCTTCCTGCTATCTCAAATGACATTGTGGACAACTCAAAATCCTTTTTTTAACAATAAGAAACTCACATTGGAGATATGAAAACTTCCCCTTTAAATATCCAAATTACAAATCTGGTCCAGATATCTTCCCAATACAATTCAAAATATCTAATACCTGTGTTAACTGCTGAAAACTTCATCACTGGTTTCCAGAATTCATATCAAAATGTAATTTTGGACAGGTTTTGAATGTTTTGTAGCAAAATAACTATTTCAGATATTCATAAGGTTCATTGTGCTACACATTACTTTTACATCCAGGCCAGCCAATAAATGCTGATACAACCCATACATAATTGATGGCATATCTTAACTTACTTTTGTTAAGTTGTGGAGATGTTGCTTTACATTATTAATTATGTCAGATTCACATGCAACTACAACACAATATTCTGTCTAGGCCACATAACATAAAGTGCTTCTTAGAAATAAACAGCAAACAAAGACCAAAACTTTTCTATTTAAAAACTTAATTCAGCAGCTTCCAGAAGCCATTGTGCGAGATATAACAACTTGATTTTTTTTTAATGGGGGACTATTCTGTGGAGTGGCTGCTCTGCTCAAGGGCAGCCAGAAAACTGTTGTGAAGCAACTCTGACTGCTTTTCATCAATGGTGAGCTGGAAAGGTCACTTTTTTTGCTAGTTGCAAATCCCAACCACTTTGACATTTTTCTCCTATTTAGCTGAATTCACGGCTGCACAGTGACATAGTAGGTAGCACCGTTGCCTTGCAGCAAGAAGATCCTAAGTTCGAGTTCTGTTTTCGCATGGAGATGGCATGTTCTCCCTATGCATGTGTTGGTTCTCTCTGGGTACTCTGGCTTCCTCCCACAGTCTAAAAACATGAATGTTAGGTTAATTGGTCTGGTTAATTTGGCGTGAGTGTGTATGGCTGTTTGTCTTGTCTGTCTCTATGTTGCCCTGCCCTACTGGCGACCTGTCTCTCAGTCCGCCTCTTGCCCGATGAATGGACAATCATTCTTTCCCTGTCACCAAAAATGGAAAATCCTACAGATGCTATGGATAAAGTACTGAGAAGTGCTCTGGACTTAAAGGAACACATGCAGTGAGGGGTTTTTTCTTCATGTTCATTGATATTGTCACCTCCTACCTGTGAAACTTCTCTTTATGCTACAACTACATCCTGCAGTTGTAATACACTAAAACAACTTCACTACAACTGACTGATGCATGTTTCACTGTTATTTTATACTGGGTCTCCAAAGAGGATACTTGACTTTGCAACTTTGATATTTTTAATGCTATGAGGTTTAGAAAATGAATTAAGAAACCTTATACCACTGTATTTCTTTATCATTATCATCATTTTTGCTACAAGTTGACTCTTGCTACGTCCCTGTCATATCTTATAGTGTATAGTCATAGAGATAAGCAAGTCCACACTGTGTATAATGCAAGGGTATTTATGTTTAATTGTTCTAGGCTTTGCCAAGTTCTTTCTGATCTCCAGGTGTTGTAAAGGACTGACCTGAATTTCCCTTTAAGTTCTACAGTCATCAGTACTATCTTTTTTTCTGGTGGTGCCTGGACCCCCACCTATTTACAATTCAGTATTTGCAGATTCACCCTTTGCAGATTTTTCTGTGAAATTTAATGCCTGATTACTCACGGAAAATCTACCTATTTGTGGGGTTTTTTCCATAGAGCATATCTAATATATATATATATATATATATATATATATATATATATATATATATATATATATATATATATATATATATATATATATATATATATATATATATATATATGCTTGGGAAGCTGAAACACCTAGGCGCAATGCAACTTGACACATTATTGGCTGATGAGGAAAATTTTCTTAAATGTCTGTAAGCTTATGATTATTTAGCCATACTCTTTTCTTGTTCTGGAAAAAGAAATTGACAGCAGCACCAGCCTTTATCTTTATATGCCCAGCTGCACTCCAAGCTTTCATGCAGTTGATCAACTGTTAAAAGCAAAAGGGAGAACAATTCAATTCTGTGGGCAAAATAAACCACTAACAAACCACACACAGCCCATAATAAAATAGACTAAAGTGGAGAGAGTCTAAGGGAAGGGAGAAAGCAAACAAAAACTTTAAATCAGTTTCAGTTCCTGAAAATAGTTTTGCCTGTGTAGCAATTACCAGGGTAATGTTCCAGGAATACTCTCCTTCCACAGCAGTAATAAACATTGACAATAATTCGGCCTGAGAGCCACTAAGTATGTCTAATGAAATGCAGCATCTTATTTGTGGCAAGTATAAGACAAGACAGAGAGGAAAAAATAAACTTTCCCTCTGGCTTTTGATTATATACGCACCGCCCTCCTCAGCCTCACTTTATATGGATGATTTATAGACAAAGCAGTTTGCTATTTTTTACTAATTTGACTCCTGCATCCGCTCTATCCATTGCTTAAAATGTGCACTGCAAACATTTGTGCTCCTATTACTAGATATCATGAAGCTTAGTGAATTAAAGTTTATTGGATCTGGATTATTGGATTGTTGTGGCATCAAAGAAAGTGCAGCAAGCATTTAGTTTGAGACATGGTCATCTTTGCTCTGTTAGAGTGAATCATGTAATCGTGCCCTGAAGGAATGTGTTCAAAGCCTGATAAAACAGGAAGGTTCAAAATAAAGTTTAGATTAGATCTTCTGTCCCTGTTCATTTTTGTTTTAGATATTTTTCTCTACCACTATTCTATCTTGAGTATTACCACTGGTAAAGAAGGGAAAAAAGGAGTCAGGATGGAAGAATTTACCAGTGTGAGGAGAAAAACATGAATCCCAACTTTAGTGCCTCTCAGAAGTATTCACACCCCTTAACTTATTGGGCCATTTATCACATTACAACCATCCATCATCTTTATCCGCTGGCAGGGTTGCAGGGGGGGCTGGTGCCTATCTCACTGGGCGAGAGGAGGGGTGCACCCTGGAAAGGTCGCCAGTCCATCCCATGACAACACAGAGACACGCAGGACAAACAGCCATGCACACACACACTCACACCTAAGAGTAACTGTTTTTGGACAGTGGGAGGAAGCTGGAATGCCTGAAGAGAACGTGCAAACTCGAAAGAGTCAGATTCAAACCCAGGACCTTCTGGCTCTAAGGCAACAGTGCTTTTCATTTTTGTGTTTTTGCTTGTTTGTGATTTTATTTTCCTTCTAACCATGTAAAGCACTTGGAATTGCCTTCTTACTGAAAATGTGTTATGCAAATAAAATTGCTTTGCCAACTGTACAGTCCCACATTACAACCACAGTCTTTAGTATACTTCATTGGTATTTGTAGTTTAAAAAAAAAGTATATTTAATGTTGGAAAATAAAAGTTAAAAGGAAAATCTTACGATTATAAGTTTAAATAAATTGGCATGCATTTTTATTCAGACTCTTGAGTCATTACTGTGTTGAACCACCTGTAGCTGCAATACAGCTTCAGGTCTTTAGAGCTATGTCTCCACCAGCTTTTGCATATCTAGAGACTGAAATATTGCCCATTCTTGCTGAAACAACCACTGTTGCTCTGGCTGTATGTTTAGGGTTGTTGACCTGCTTTTTAGGAAGAACCTCCGCTCCCGTCTCAAGTCTTTTCCAAGGTCTTCAGGGTGTTCATTTCTGCCTAGCATAGCATTTTACATGTAGGTCAAAACTACATTTTGGTCTCCACTGACCAGCATCCTATTTCGTAAGATTGCAGTGTCTCCTATGTGGCTTGTGGCTACATAGGGAGGAGTTATTTTGTTTTTCATTAGGAAGTTCAACAATCTCACAACTCCTCCATAAAGGACAGATTTGTTGAGTGCCTGGTGAATGGTTATCCTATCAAAAGATTCTCTCACATGAGTTGTGGATCTCTGCAGCTCCTCCAGAGTCACCACAGCCTGTTTCTGAATGATGTTATCCTTATCCAGCTTGTCGGTTCAGGAAGACAGTTATGTCTTGGTAGATTTGTTGGTAGGACTATTGTTTTATAACATAACCCAAGTTTAAACCTCACCACATGGCACACATTTCAGATGCTTGTTTGTTGAAAATTTCAAAATCATGGATAATTTTTTTCACTTTATAATTTTGCACTACTTTGAAAATGATTTTGAGAGTATAAGTACTTTTGCTAAGCATGGTATTCACATATAACTGCATGTATCTCTTTAAATGGCAATTTTCTTATCTCTCCTCACATGCCAGGAGGATATTTAGAGGACATAAGCCCTGCTATAACCCCCATTTTGGCTGACTTGTCTGTCAGAAAGTACGCTTGTGACACCCCTTGGAGTCCACATGCCAGCAACTGCTAAATTAAACTTCTTCTCCCCTATTCTCAGCTTGCAAAATGGGCCCTCCTTCCATGCGGGCCTGCTGTCCTCGATGTAGACGCCACCTGTGAGCACCAACCAGTCGGTCAGGGGCGAGGGGGGGAACTTTCAAAACGGCTGTTCCCCAAAGCCCAGTGCAATTGCCCTGCTATTGTCCACTCATCCACTGCTAGAAGGGTGGTGGAGAAGGGGGGCTGGGCTGGTAGAACTTCATATCAAAGATACAATAATTTGACAGTGAGAGTTGAATTAAATTTTGCTTTTAGCCCTGTGCCTGACACAGAAGTAGTAGTACTGAAGTGCCCTGTGGATAACTGAACTATCTTAAAATTGTCAGCACTTTTAAATTAAAGATTTTATGCCTTTCAACAAAAATTGGGGGACCAACCTACAGAAAAATGTTCATTTAGTCAATTAAAACTCCTCAAAGAGTCTCCAGTGGCTCTTAATGCAACTCTTGGTGTTTCAATTTGGGCTTAATTAAGATTGGCCATTGTGTTTATCTTTTTCAAGTAGCCAATAATTCTGATGATTTTTTTTGCTTCCTTCCTGGCAACTAAGAAAGAAAGTTTCTTTTGTTATATTTTGGGTGGCTGGATAATACCTGTCACAGATACTTGAGTTTTTTAGGACTGGAGTTTGACGAGTAACTGAGGCACGTTTTCATCCTGTTTAATCATTTTATTCCTATTCAGTACTTAGAAATCTTTCCAGTTTCTTTGTGTTTAAAGTTTATTTAAAGTTCTGGTGAAATGTTTACATACAGTCATGCACATGAATGTCATACTATATTAACTTTGATTCTTGTTGTAAAACAATAGCAATAATTTGTAAGACATTTAAATACTGTGTCCTGAGGATTTCCTTTAATCTACACAGCATCAAAATTATGCACAATGGATTAAATATGTATACACCTCAACTAATGTTTGGTTAAATATTCTTAAGCATGTTGCAACTCATTTAGAATTTCTTTAGTGTTTTTTGCCATCAACAAGCTTGTGGTTCATTTGAGCCATAAAATTTCAAGAGGGCTGAGAATTCTGCCATGACAGAAGGTAAATATTTGCACACTTCATAGTGTTATAGTGTTATAATCTGCAAACAAATCCAGGTAAGTGAATCAACTATCAATATTTTTGCCAATGAATTTGATGACTTTCATGTGTATTTGCTGGATAATTTTGATGATTTTGCTTGATGATTTTGATGTTTTGATGATTTTGCTGTATACTTGATTGAAGTTTTTATGATGTGAAGCACTTCGAACTGCCTTGCTGCTGAAATGTGCTATACAAATAAACTTGACTTGACTTGACAATCGTCAATACTATTTTATCCCAAAGCGAAGTCAAGGCCACAAGCCGAAACATGTTGGTCTGTGTTCGAATGCAGCAGCAATAAGCTGCCGTCAAAACGAGATATTTCAGTTGTGTTCTTGACCAGTCTGGAGAAAAAATAGCTTTGGACAAGACCGCGTATAGATGTAGTCAAGACAGAGACAAGATCAAAAATAAAAGTTGAAAATGTGGCCTAAAGACCAAGACCGGTCCTAAGTACCAAAACATTGATGTTTCTGGATTTTAAAATGTGTTTGGGATCACTGTCCTATAGGAGCACACAGTCTGTCCACCTTTTGTTATCTAGCTGTTGATTTGTGGTAACGTCTGTGCAATCCACCAACATCACTGACAGCGAGAAAGGCATTCACCATGATGAGCCTACCTTCACTCCTTCAAACATGCTTTTTGTCACTGTGGACACATAATTCCATCGTTATATCGTCTTAGCTTAAAACTTTCCCCCAGACGACATTTGACTTGTCTTCATGGGCAGCGACAAATTTCAGTCAAGCTTGAACTTCGATTAGGAGCAGAAGCTTCTCATTTCTCCGTGCATGCCACTGTAAAAATGGATTTTGTGGAGAGTGACTCTGGTGTTCCATCAGTTTTTAGTTTACTGAAGTCTTAAGCTTTGGTGGCTCTTTAGTTGTTCCTGAACACCCTCACCAATGTCCTTTCATTGAAGGTGACAGTTTGGGTTACATAGTTTAAATTTACACGGTTATGGTTTTAATTCATCACTAAGTGGCAAAAGTAACAAATCTTCCTTGCTCATGACGAGTTTATATCAACTTCTGACTGTAAATGTGTTTAATTTGTACTATTTTTGTATGTCTCTGAGCCTAGTTTAATCTTTTTTTTTTTTTTTTTTTTTTTTTTGTTTCGTGGTTCATTTGAGAGTTTAAAATTTAAGCAGGAGTTTATACATTTGCTTTAGTTCCAGACATTCAAGCCTCAATTACAATGTGTAGAGAATCAACAGAGAGCTTTAATTCAAGTCTAATTATATGTAATTACACTCATTTTACCATCATTCCAGACAACTAAATTTAATATGATTAGATTTAGATTTAAAGTATTTTACACAAAGCTGAATTTAGAGAAAGTCACACATTCTCATTCAATCTATTTATATTGTAAATAATTTTAGACCAGAGAGGTAAATTAGTAACATTAAAATGACCATTTGTAAGAAAGTTATTGAGCAAAGAAGCCAAAACACTACGTTCCTGTCTTCACTTTAGTCCCTGTGCTGACTCAATACTTCGCTGTCATATCAGTAGTGTTCTCTTCTTGTTCGATGGGTTGTTTGAAGCTAAAGTGCAGAACTGGAGGATGTCGGGGTAAAAAGAAAGAAAATATAAATGGACCTTTCATTTCTGGATCTGTGCTTCAAACCAAAGCCAGGACATCTATGCTCACAGCCTTTTGACCAGAGCCTCATTAATCACACTCCTACATGTGACGTAGAGTAATTACCTGCTGAGAAAGACACATATGCACACACTCTCATTCACAGCATTAAATACACTCCGTTGCATACAGTTTTTAAAAGTATGCATGAACAGTCAGAACAAATGACAGCGAATTTAATGAACTCCAACATATCTTTAACAGGTGTACTTGGGTTTTGATCATGGCGATGACTGAGCTGCATCGCTGATCGCTCACACACATACACAGCAAGTTTCAAGGGTAGAACCTGCCACTTACAGAGGTGTGTGTTTTTCGAGGTGCTGGGCAGGGTCATGGAACCCTCATGCCCAGGGAGGGAGTCAGTCTGTCTAGGAATGATGAAATCCTCCACCTGTCCTCATTCATCAAACCCACTACACATATTAATTATCACAAACCTTCAGAGTTACAGCAGAGGACATACACATGCACACAGACCCACCTCCCCTCAACGGTCCACTACCCAAGCCAACATCACTACCTCAGAATTAGACTTCAGTTAATCAACTATGCTGCTCAGGAAATAATGTTTGTTGTAATTGCCTCCAACACTTGAAGCACGAACATTTTCACAGGACGAATAGATGTCAGTAGCGTATTGTTGATTATCCGTGTCCACTCTTGAAGATTTCTTAGTCTTAAATCAGGGACAAAAACCTTTTTCAGGTCAGTTTTCTATTGTATACGTGTGTATAAAAGACTAATTATGACTTTATTTCCCTTAGATTCAAAGCACTTTTTGAGGCTGAGAATCTTATTGTTATGATGTTTGGACATTGAGTTTTATCACTTTGGTTTTCAGTGTATAATGTATCGTATTGTTATCACTATCATCTGTCATTGTTATCCTACTGTTTAAACTTATGTTTGGTTTACAGTTAGATCTTCACAGAATGTTAAATTATAATATCACAATGTCAATGTGTGCAACATCACAGTCTTGTAGGTGTGAAAGCTCAGGGAGGGTGTTGGGGACATTGTGATGATTTAGATGTAAGAAAGAGTAAGGAAAATATTAAATAAAATCAAATTGTGATCAAAATCGATATCATTGCAGTATTAAAAAATAACATAATTTCAGCCCTATTTACAGTCTTTGTTTTGAGTTTTACTCTTGGTAGATTTTTTCATGCTTGGTTTATATTTTTTTTCTGGTTTCCTTTTTTGATGTTTCTTGCTTTTTTTTCCTTAGTATCACAGTTCATGGTTCTCTAAAGCTGCTTCATATTCAGTTAGTTAGTCTCACCTGTTACTTGTGCAAGTAATCACTCCCTAACTGTACATATCTATGCTCCAGGTTCTATCATTCAGTGTCAGATCCTGCTTTTGCTATACCTGGTTTTATTATCATCCCACCTGGTTTTTTGTTTGTCCTTGTTGTGCTGGTTATGACTCACATTCTGAAGGCTTTAACTTTTCAATATGTTACCTGCTTCCTACCTGATTTTGGCTTCTACATTATAACAAAACCTGAAACGTTTCCATACATTCAGAAGGAACAGAAGACACTTGTCTCAGTCAGGGTTCTAGTAGGAGCACAGAGGGCAGGTCCCATCTCCAGTGGTCTTTGGGTAAGAGATAAGGTACACCCTGGAGAAGGGTACCCTGGACATTTCTAGACTGTGGGAGGAACTCTGATAATCAGAGAGAACCCATACATTCACAGGGAGAACATGCAAATCCCATTCAGAAAGGCTTCTGCACAGGAGGCTTTTCAGCCCTGACTTTGAGACTATATGCTAATCCTCAGGCCCACTTGAATCATTAAAAGTTTTTCCAAGGTTTCTACATTGCCATTACCTTGGTATTGCAGTTGTCAGGAGGACTATGTAGAGTTCTATAGCATCCTGGAGATCCATGCAGAGTTGCAGTGGAATATTAACACATACATCACTCTACAGTGAGACCTACCCCACCTGAGTTTTTAAATGTTTTCTGAAACTTAAATGATGACACCTGAATCCGCTAAAGCTTTGGTGTCCAAAGTCAGCACTCAGATCTTTACATTTCAACACACTTAAATAGAATTATGCTTGATTCCCAAGCCTCGACAATGAACATGCTGAGGAGCTTATCATTTAAGCATTTTAATCAGCTATTGGAGAGGGGACATATCCTAAACATGCATGACATCGTCCATTGAGGAATAAAATTGGACATCCCTGTTTTAAAGCAAACAGGAAGCACAGATTTGTCTCCAATGAAAGAGTGCCTCTAAAAGCTCTTTTCTTCAGTCTGACAGCCTTTCTTCCTGGTTCTATCATCTGCTCGTTGCACTGTCACCATGACAAACATCAACAAGCTCCAGACCTTTGCCTTGATGTATATTTTTCTATACCGGAAGTCTGAAATGGGTTCCATTCAAATGTCCCATACTCTCTCTGGAAATGGGGAAAACCCCTTCAAGATCCAAACAGAGGAGGTGATGCAGTGACTGGGATTATAATGTTTGCAGTTTTGTTTTGTTTGGTCAAAATGATCAACAGCAAACAGCCACATAGGAAAGAATAATTATTACTATGAGGAGCAGTCTCTCTCTGTGAGTTCACCTTGATTTTCAGTAATAGAAAAACCCATCTTCTCTCCAGTTTAGATGTTTTGGAATCATATTGGAAATGGTGTAAAATATTAAATTATGGAAAGGGCAAAGCAAACTTTTTCAACAAAAATCTTTGGTCAGGTCAGATGAATTCTGACCAAAATGTTAGGAGCGAGCTTTGTTTTTGTCAGGGTCATTGTCTGCTTTTGCGTACATTCCTGTTCTGTTTTGCTTTCACAATCTGGACAAATGACCCACCATTCATCAAATAATCACATTCCATCACACTTTCAAAAAAATAAGAAAAATAAATGAAATAAAATTGAGAAAAAACATAAATGAAACATAGAAAAGTAAACTGAAGTAAACAATTCCATGTCCCAACTACAGAGGCGCTGCGAATACATGAATGATGCAAATCCAAAACACACAAACACAAAAAAAATAAATGTATCAGAAAAACAATGTGAATGAAAAATACTGCAATCTCAGGAAATAGATGTGATAAAGGAAAATGACGCAAATGGCAAAAACAGCAAGTATAACATGCTGCAAACTCGCTCCACCAAACAGAACCACTCAAGACCACTAGGGGGAGTTGACCACCAAATCGGATGGGACCAGATTCTCAGCAAAGATGGGATGTCATAATTTAATGTTATCTCCAAAGAAAGTTGGAGAAAGAGAGAAAAGGTGAGTTGTAATTCATGTCTTTTCCAAATACACAGTCTTTCACAATATTACAGAACAGCAGCATATTTACATGGGCAATATTACGTACTCCAGACTCCCTTTAGTGGTCTGGAGCACTTCCGTTTTGTGACACGAATTTGCAGCATTTTATACTTGCTGTTTTTGCTGTTTGGGGCATTTTCCCCTTTGCTTCCCTTTGTGGTTGTAGCATTTTGCCTTTGTATTTGTGTTGTTAATTGTGGATTTTTGCTTCTATTTTCTGTGATTGCAGCATTTTTTTCTCTTTGCAATGTTTTTCTGTCGCATTTTTTTCTTGTGTGTTTTGGAGTTTGCATCATTCATGTGTTTTCAGTGCACTTCACTGTTTGCTGCGCGTTTGCACCTGTCGGCCACTGTACCTACAAAATATACTGCATCCTATTATCCCACCATACAGTAAGTGGGTTTTTTGTCAAGTATATACTCCTCTGCTCATACCCTCAACACCAGTGTGACTATTGTGTAATGTGAGCTTCTATGAGTACTGCTGTTAACATCCATCACCCTATGCTCATAAAGCCCTGTGTTGTAGAGTTATTTTCTGTAATTTGTTTGGATTATGTTTCAGCAATGGCCAATAACCCACATTCTTTGCACGTAAAACTGACTCACAATAAATGTGTTACATCAGGAATATGTTTGACATGTATGAACCCCAAGTCAGTGTGTCTCTGTGTGACACTTGTGAAGCCCCCTCCCACAGTGTTTCAAGGACTTCCCCAGAGTCTGTTCATAATTGAGCGGAGATCATTAGGATGCTGTAGACTTCTAATCTTTTTTTAAAGCATTTTATAATAAGACAGAGACCAGCTGGTGTCCATTGAGAGTTTCCCAGAGACCCGGATGATTAAAGTCCTCTAAATGACCGCCTTTGGTCCTTAGCTGAGATGTTTCCTCTTTAATCAGACATAAGTCCTCATCGCTCCCCCTGTTTCTCTGACACCAGTCACACAAGCAACGCAGAACCCCCTTCAAAACTGACGGCCAATTAGAAGGGACATGAAAAAGATGAAAGCCCTATTATCACATTGTCCTAAGCCATACGTTGAACCAATTAACTGCAGTGAATATAGACAAAAAAAGGAAGGGGGTGGTTGGGATGGGAGAGACAAATGTCTCCTTTTGCCCAAGGCAAAGTGAGAATGAACACGAACCATGTTGTGTGAAGGCAGAGGAAGGACAGACACAGGGACACTTAATTGATCTTCATTAGGTTAATTATGGCTGTGACGTTGAGCATGGAATGAAAAACGGGTTGCACTGTTGTAAAGCACTGTCTGAATGCAACATGCGAAGCTTTCTGAAGGAAGAAGTGACGGTTCTGTCTCGACAAAGTGGTAAATGCACAAGGAAAAGTGAAGAATTCAGCAAAAAAAGAAAAGGAAAGAAAATATTGTTTGTGTGTTTTACCCTCTTATCCACCCCCAGTGCATGGGTGACTGCACTGTCAGCAGGCACAGCTCTGCCCTTGCATTTGAATAAACACCATCTGAGTTGGCTGGCTGAGTATAATATCTGTCAGGGAGCTGCCACCCGGTGATCTCAGGGACTCTGACCTCCATCCCTGGGGAGCAGCTGATGGGACATTGTAGTGACAGGGTTTCTTCCCTGTCGATCTGCACGCTGATCCACCTAACACCCTTGTCCCACTCAACTTGAAACTCAATCGGCTCGCCTGTCTGCTCCATGCATTGGAAATAAGTTGGGGCCGCCTCAGAGGATGCAATGAATAGTCGCAAGCTCAGGAAAAAAACACAAGCTTGGAAGATGCCCGTCAGTGAGATTGATGGTTCCCATGAATTTGGTTGTCCTCCTGTCAGTACTATAAAATTTTCTTTGCTGAATAATAAGTCTGTCAGCCAAATAGTCATGTTAGTGTCTTTAAAGTTGTGACTGACATAGGAGTTGTTTCAGGAGTGGATCTAAGAATACTATGGCAGTAAATCAGAGCCTTGTGTGATGAAAGAAAGCGGAGATGGTGTTTCTAGTTGAAGATATGAAAAATCAATGGGGTTAGATTTAAAGCCCACATGAAATTGTACTGATATGAAACAATATTTTTAAACTCTGGTTGATACAACAATGTACTGTATTTCGATTCTAATTTTAACTACAAAAGAAGATAGATTTCTAATGTGCTACCCTTTAATTTCAAATCATTTAGAGTGGTGTAAAAACATATTTGCCCCTTATGGATTTCTTCAGTTTGCCTTTTGTCACACTTAAATGTTTTGGGTGACCAAACAAATTTTGATACCAAACTAAGATAACATGAGTAACTACTGGAATTTTGAGGACCTGGGTTGTTTTGGGGTTTCTTTTGATTCTGGTTTTGATAATTGTTTTCCTGTGTTCCTTAGTTTCTTATTTTGATCAGATCAGCCTTGTTTCTGTTTTACTTTGGCTAAGTCCTTTCTTAGTTATTCTAGTTAATTATGTATATTTATTCCTTGTTTTTATGTTTTCTTTGTTACTGTTAGATTCAGTTTCCTAGTTCCCATTCTCTCTCTTCCCATTCTTCTCTCCTCACACCCATTAGCCAATCAGCCCCGGTCTATTGTTCCAGCACTCACTCTTTCAGTATTTAAATTCCTCTGCTGCTCTCACTCCTTGTTGGTTCCTCCTGTTACCTTCCCGTTACTTCTCTGTTAAACCCTGCTGTCATTTGCTCCTGGATTCCTGTGTTTCTGTTCAGCTCTGGCTCCTTGTGTTCCCATTGATTTTTGTTCTGCATTTTTTCATTAAATCACTTAATCAACTCGCAGCCTCTGCATTTGGGTCCACCAACACCACAATCACATATCATGACAAAAATCAGTTTTCCACTGATTTTATTCACTAAGAGAAAAAGCTTTCCAAAGCAACCTGGCTATGTGAAATAGTAATTTCCTACTTGTCAAATAATGAATTAACTGTGATTAACCTCAATTTTGGTTCGTTTTTACTTGCCACACGCAGGCCTGATTATTGCCAGACCTATAAAATCAAGAAATCATAAAATGTAGTCTGTCTGATAACATAAAGTAGGCTAAAAGATTTCAAAAAGCAACACGCTATGCATCAATCTAAAGAAATTCAAGAACAGGGGCAACATGTAGCTGAGTGCTGGCTACAGTCCTCGGTTGTGTCATTTTTACTTTTTATGTGTCCTTAGTTTAAAATATCTGTGAGTCACTTTTTGAAATGACTGCTCTCCCCAACCATTCCACCTACATGCTTCTCTACAGTAATTAGCTCCTTTATCACGGTACCTTTTGAATTGCCTGTTCTATATGAAAAAAGCAAAATAAAACTTTTGAAACAGTGTTGCTTTGGTTTTCAGCAGTGGCCACTATCTGGTCAATCCTTTTTGAAGGTGTCTGTCTTTCTGTCTTTCTTTCTTTCTGTCTTTCGTCCTTTCTTAACAATCATTTTAGGTTGAAAGCATATTTTTTCAGTACCCTAAAGTAAACAGTACCTTAGTTTTGTCATACAAGGCATGGTTATCCAGAAGCATATGTCGTTCCAGTCGAGCAAACCTTCGTAAATCTCTCTCAAACATCTGTGAAAGAGGAGATAAGCAGTTGAAAGTCAACTGTCTCATTTATGCATATGAGACTCAACCGTACTTTGTTTGTGTTTAGGAACCCCATTTTATACAATTCAGAAATGTATTTTGAGATTTTTACCCTTATGATAGCTTAATATTGGTTCAGATGTCTAAAAAAAAAATCCAGAATTTACCCACATTTATTTCAAAATGAAGTCCTCATTAGAATTTAATCAGTGGCAAGAGACAAAAAAAAAAGACTAAATAGTAATAGCCTCTTCCTCCTTTTTTTCCACTCAAACCTTCAGTGAACAACTTAACTGCCATTCAGTCACTGAAATCCTTCATACCCTGGATCCAGTCCAGCCGAGCATAGTGAAGGCATAACGATCCACCGGCGGTGACACCAAGTCAACACGCACGGCTCTCCAGTCCCGGGTGTCCCCTTCAGCTCTTTGAAGTTCTCCCTCCACTTGGCTGCTCTCCAACCGCAGGATCAGGAAGCACTTTGCAAAGTGGTCCATGGCCTCAAAACTGTGGCTTGGAAGCTTTGATATGTCAAAGGTAGAGGCCTGGTGGTCAATGAAGAGCAGAAGGCCCTGATAAAGAATAAACAAACAGATGTATTCCTTTGTGTTTACTGAGCTCTAAAGATAAAACACTACATTTTCTTCAGAAGGTTTACAATTCTTTCAGCCTGATAAGGCTAAAAGAGTGAAAATCCATTCATGGCTCCTCTCTGGCCCAAACTTCCAAGCTGATCATTTAAAGTAATGAATTTCTATGTAAACCTGACCAATTACATGTTGTAGATATAGTCTGAAAATTAAATTATGCAATAGATTTCAAATTTGGGGGGTTGTAATTGGTCTTTGTTCAAATAATTAAGGGTAATTTATAAAAAAAAAAAAAAAAAAAAAAAAAAAATAAAAAAATAATAAATTTTTAAAAAAAAAAAAAAAAAAAAAAAAAAAAAAAAAAAAAAAATCTAAGATGTTATTGAGATGCATACCATTTACTTGGAGGAGCTATCAGATTAGAAATACTTACCTTACAAAAGTTTTTACACCCACTGGTGTTTGATGGAAATTCAACTGCTTTCCTAGAAAATATTGCTTTCCATGAGCAATTTGGTTTGCTTCAGAACCAGACTGAATCTAATCTTGAAGATAAAAGTCAGTTCAGACAGAAGCCTGGAGGTGTTCAAAATGGTTCCATCAAGGTTATGTTTCTTTAAACAAGGCTGGATATATTTACCATTTTAAAGTAGAGAACTGAGGAAGAAGGGGAATTCAGGGATGACGTGTTGTTGGCAAGTGAATGCTGTGATACTGAGGTTAATTTGTTCCTTTTTTCTCATGTGACCCCCATTGAATTTAGATGAAGTCTCAAGATCCACTCAGTTGCTGTGTGATGGCTTGCAAATGAGAGCGAGTGACTAGACTGATCGTTGTTTGTTGTTGGTGGTCAGTAGGACAGCATTTCATGGCAGAAGAGCCGCCAATAATTATTCAAATAACTGGCATGAAATTTGCTGTGAATTACAGCGCTAGAGGATTTATACAAAAACTTTGATCTCCTGTGTCTTCTCCCAGCAAAACTAATTTCAATTTATCCAGTGGATGTTGTTGCTGCAGGCAATTAGTTTCTTCTTTTTGTATCTGGTGCTGCCATGAGGTTTAATATACATTTTTAAGAAAAAAAAAACATGTATGAATGATGGATTGGTTGACAGTAATTCTCACAGATATTGTATGTGTAAACTTTGTAGACAAGCTACTAAAGATATAAACTACCTCAGGAAAGAGGAAACAAGGTCTTATGACAGAATGTGTAATAGTCACAGCAGTTGACAATGGTCACTTTCTCAATTTCTCACACCACTTTAAAGGTGGACCTTAAAAGTTTGATCACAAGTCCTTGTTTATCCCCAGAGTCCCAAAGGTACTTTGCTCATCTGTTCAAACAATTATGTACAAGTATGAACTCTATAGAAATGTAAACCATTGTACAGTTCAGGAAGTAGACGAGTTTTGTGACCCAGGTGCATCAACCTTAGAACAAAAGCAAAAAACCTTGTAAAGATGCTGGCTGAAGGGCGTGTCTTTAGCCAGCATTTGAAGACAGCACAGTGGATGTTCTGCAGTGGTCCAGTCAAAGCCCACACCTCAATCTGATACTGAATTTGTGGAAGGACTTGAAAAGTGTTCAAAGATGATCTGCACAAAACCTGACAGAGCTTGAACAGTTTTGCAAGGAAGAGGGTAAAGAGTGAATGGAGTAAGATTGCAGAGTCCAGATATGCAAGCCTGACCTGAGATCTCCACAGACTCTGTGCTGTGATTGCAGCCAAAGGTCCATCTACTAGACTGTAGAAGTCACTTTTCATTTTGACATTAAAGGTGTTTTTTGGTCATTTTTTTGTCAGATAAGCCAAATTTTGTTAATCACAATTGATTTGTAAAAGTATAAAGGGTAAAATATCCAGGTAATGGGACTACTTTTATAGGCACTGTGTGCCTATAAAATGTAATAGTGGAAATCTAAGTCAAACATGATGTTAGACTATTGAGTAACAAATAAATATGAATTAAGGTTGAAAACATTGTTTTAGGGATTATATTGCTCAATCCTCAAGAAAAAAAGTAAAGCATAGTTGAGTGCATAGTGGGGAACTTAGATTAAGGCAACAAAAAAAAGTAAATGGATTGATTTCCTTAGGGAGACTCTCTGGAAGATTAAGGGTTTTTCCTAGATCCAAAAGTGTTAGTGCACTTTAGATTACAAATTTTAAATTTAATTCCAGTGCCCACTGTGAATGTTTGGGATACTACTTTCCTCACACTGCCCATAAACTTGCCTTATTCTCCTTAAAAACTAATAACTGGAAGTAAATCCAGGAAGTAGGCTCTCTGCCTGCTCATCTGATGAGAGAGGGTAATTAGAAAACATTTAACACCTTGTCAGCAAAGGGTGAATTGCTGCTCCTGAGCACAGGTCACAAGAAAGGAACAATGCTGCTAAGAAGGCGATGAGAAATCCCGTAGCAGTTTGGAAAACCTGAGTGACGGATGGGAAGGAAAAACCTCTAGTAACTGGCAAGGCCCTCTTCACTTTCCCCTCTCTAATTATCTTTCTAAGTGGAGTCATTTCTTGTGCAACTGTAGGGAGAAATTCTCGATGTCACCCCTTGTCTGCATCCCTGATAACTCTCTGTAATTACAGATAACCATTCACCCTCCAATAATAGGAGAGGACTGGGATTTTTTAAGTTTGCCTAATGCTCAGTAATGGTGTAGCTGAAGGCACTGAAAGTACCAACTAAGATGAGGCCGGGATGACTCCATAAAAGCACTAAAATACCAACAGATCTGAAAATAAAATCCTCCCCGAGTCAAACTGCAGACAAGTTAGGGATAAGGCAGCAGAACCAACCTATACGTGGGACTAAAGATATATGGCATATGCATATGCAGTATTACAAAAATATAGTGCTTTTCAAAAGTAATAATAAACCTTGAACTTTTTTCCACATTTTGTCACATTGTAACCATAAACTCATGTATTTTACTGAAATTTGTGCAATGAAGTCTTACATAATAAAGATGTGGAAGGTGAATAATCCAGGGTTTACAATTTTTGTTCAAGTTAAAATAAAAAAGTCTGGAATGCATTTGTATTTAGTCCTTGTAAACATGTGCAACGCATTTGCACATCCTGCTTTGCAAAAAGCAAGGTCACATTCAAGCTGGTTGCATTATGTGAAGATAAATTCCCAGTTGGATTTAGTTCTGGACTTTGACTCAGGCATTCTTATATGCTTCAGTGTAAATATTTCTATTGTCGCTCCACTTGTACGACGAGGACCATTGTCTTGTTGGAAGAAATCCAACACTGTAGTCACAAGTCTTTAGGTCACTTTCACATCAGAGCCTTTTGGGCCACTTTAAACTAACCAGACTTTTCATTTTCTCTAATAGTCTGCTTCATTTAAGCAGGTGTGAAAGTTCATTCAAATTCTGATGGGAACCAAGCAAGTGAACCCTGGTCTGCAATGTGATTGCAAGTGAACCTTAGTGCACTTCACTTACAGTGTGAAAGAAAACTTACTATTTAGAGAACCACTGAAATAAAGTGAACCAAAGAAAGCAAATTATATCTCCAATACATATGATTTACAGGTGTAAATGTGACCTGAAAACTTTTTAATAGTCGTCTCGCAAGTTTATTTGTAAAGAACCAGGCTACACAAATGTATTCATGTACACACCAGGCAGTGCTGGTGTGTACACGAATACAACAAAGAAACAAGGATAAAAAATTCACCAAACAAATAAAAAGGAAAAACTATCTCATCAAATAAAAACACAAAAAAGTAAGACAGAATCACATAAAAATAAGAAATTAAAACGTCAAAATTAAGTTAATAAAGGCTCAAACATGATAGAAATAATAAAGCAATATTTGGCCTGTAAGGACACAATACAGTAAACAGCAATGGTTTGATCTTGATTTAAAACAACCAACAGTTTTTTTAAACAGTTTCTGCACATCTCAGGTTTTCAGGCACTTGGCTGCCATGCTGGGGAGCAGAGAAACAAAATACTGCCTCCCCTTGTTCAGTCCTCACCTTCTCAGTTGGGTCAACAAAGTGAAGCGGTCTGTGATGACCGAGGGGTTCTATATGGTTCATACCTGACAATGACGAGCATCTATACTGCAGTACTTGTCTCATGTAGCAAAAAAGCTGATGTTGCCTCAATTATGGCAAGACATTTTAACATTTAATACTCAGGAAGAATAATCGAGGCAACATACCTACAAATCAATTCTTCCCAGTAAAAATGTATATTTCAGATATCCAGAATGGTATGCTTCCTATTTACAGTTAACATTTCAACTATCACAAACATCGTTCTTCCTGGGGAAAATGGTGTCTCATTTTCGATCAGTGTTTATTGGGTGTTAAGGCTACAGATTAGCATGAATATGTTCTTATTCTTTAAAATTAACATTGAGGATAGCTGAAATGAAATTCCAACCAAGATAATCTTTCAGCTATCTATAAACTCAAATGGGAATTAGATAAAGGTGCATCTTTAAATAAATGGTAAAAGACTAGCAATTTGTAAAAGCAAAATTGAAAGTCATGCATCATTTCACTTCCACAGTTTGAATTTCTTTGTGTTGGTCTATCATATAAAACCTGAATGAAACATAGAAAAGTTTGTATTTGTAATGTTTATATATGAGCTGCAAAGTGGCGAAGCTGGTAGCACTGTTGCCTTGGAGCAAGAAGGATTCAGATCTCAGTCATGTAAATTCTTCATGTTCTCTCTGTGCAACGGTGCGTTCTCTCCGGCTTTCTCCTACAATCCAGAAACATGACTGCTCGGTTAATTGGTCTCACTAAATTGTCCTTAGGTGTGGGTTTGTGCGTGTATGGTTGTGTGTCTCTGTGTTGCCCTGTGATGGACTGGTGTACACCGCCTCTCTCTCAATGATTGCTGGAGGTAGACAACAACCCCGCAAGGATAAGCAGGTATAGATGATGGATGGATATTTTTTACGCTTTTGCAAAGCTTTGCATGGTGTAAATTCAGTCAGCACATAAATAAAATACTATACAGAATATTCAGTAGCTACAGCAGAAGATATGAAACAGCAATGCTCACATGAGGCCAAGGTAGAAAAAAAACCCACAGGATTACTTTGTTCTGTGAGGTTCAACCTTTCTACCTCTACATGCTATGCTGTACCCACAGTTCAGTAGTGAGCTCTTCCTAACTCAGTCACTAAGAAATCCACCATAAAAAGGATGTCATGAAGTTCCCCTATCTCAGCATTTCCAGGGACTGTTTAGCCCAACAGCTCTGTAATCATCTCACTCACAGCAGGTAGCACTAGCCAGCATCTGAGAGTAAGCTTATTCTACCAGAACTGTTTACACAGAGAATTATAAAAGAGGGCGGCAGGAAGATAATCTTTTCCCCAAAGCCTTTTCTTTGAGCAGTGATTTAAAAAAAAAAAAAAAAAAAAATTAAAAGTCGAGTAAACATGCCTTCTGAAAAGGTGATCTAAAGACTATGCTATTATATTTTCTATTAGCTTAATTTCCCAGGCCCTTTCCTTCAGGGAGTATGACGAGTGGCCACAGCAGCCACCTGGAACCGGAGGACGAGCGATATGTTGTCAGGAGCCCGTGAGGCTCTCTGATCTCATCTTGAATTCTCTCTGACTCACAAAAAGGAAGACTTAAAAACCTGCCTCCAAGTTGTAGATTAATGTGCGTTAGCCAGGACTGTTTGAAATGCGTTACGACTTTGAAGCACAGATTTGCCAGAACTAAAGCGACTGATTACTGCAATGAAAGTGGAACATTTTGTGTGTAACTGTGTGCCAAAGTAGCCATATCTGCCCAGCTTTCATTTAGGTCCTGAAATGATTCATTTTAACTGAACAACTTCAGTTGTATGAATAGCTTTTGTTGGTTCATATTTTTTCTTTCTTATTAAACAATTATTGCACATTATTCAACTGAACTTCAGTCTATGATGTAAGTTTTTCAGATATAGCCATTGGGTTGAATTATTATATGTGGTTCCTGGCAGGCCGGGGGTAAGAAAATGATTAAAATATACAATTTGCTGAACTACAAAATAATGAAAAATGTTACACTAGTGAATAGTAGAAAAACATGGTCAATAATTATATTAAGATTAGTTAAATACCACTAACCACTGTTTATATATGAGGAGAATTGCCAATTAGATGTAGTGTCTCTTAACTTCTTGTAAAGGATCTAACAGTCCTGTCTGTAAATAGCTCTTGTTGACAAATTTGGATTTTGTTTGAGGAAATTATTCAGCAGAGGAGGAACCAGACCATGCCAAATTGTAAAATATCTATTTCATCCTGTTTTTTACAAGAAATATAACTATGTATAACTAAAGTTCTACATTCATGGTACATGTTTTATTTTTTATTTAATATATTTAAAGCTTCTTTACATTTTTATTTATTGTAGCTCTGTCCATCCCATTTTTGTGCCAAAGGTCATAGAGTAACTCATTCGTGAAAGAATCATGACATTCACATAAAACCTCGGAAGATAAAGTATTATTGTGTCTAAAATTAATGAAATCAAACTGAATTATTCTCTGATTTTGAACATTTGTAACCTATGTTTTAAAAGTAAGTTTTGAATCCGTTATTACATCCAAATAGAATGAACATTCTTTCCCCTGCCTAGGTAACATCTGGATCTGGATATTTAAAGACTATGAAAATAACAGTTTTATCAACACCGACATGCAAACATGAGCTACATAACCAGTCATGGATCTTAGCCAGCAAAGTCAACAGTTCTGTGCTGTGCTGCTTTTTTTGCATGTATAGGAGACATACCACAATGTGATTTGCATATCTGATAAATGTTATAAGGCCAATAAATTCAGAAAGTCCTTAGCATGCAGACTAATAGGAAAAGGACCCGATTCCGAACCTTGAGGTGCATCTTTAAATAAACAAGGGGTGTGTTAGCCTGTACAAAGTCCCAATTTTGTATGAGGTCTAATGTGCTGATTTGTATATTTTTTCAACAAGACAGAGAAAAAGGAACAATCCCTGTATCTTTAGACGCAGCAGTTTAAAATACCTAACTTTAAACTGGCATCAAAGCACAAGAGGTTGTTGAGTATTTTTTGCTGTTTTTAATGAATAGGGGAAAAACATTTTTTTTTAATGATCAGGGTTATAATGACAAATTTCAGTCTCTGCCTGATTCTCTAGTAAGCCAACATGACTTTTAACCATTTCAGAAATGCATCGTCAGTGTAAACACACCATTTTCTGGTACTGCGAATTTGTCAATTTTACTACCCAAATAAAGTTACGCTATAAAAAGAGCAATTCTCACATTCAATCCCAAAAAGTTGATTCTGACCAAATGTGTAACCCTAAAAAAGAAATCCTAAGCAGAGTGGCAGCATAAAATGATAAGGCTTTGGAAAATACAGTAGTGCCTATACAGGACAGTATTTCGAGACAAAGATGACCGATGGGATCCTTAGTATATCCATTGCCATTAGCAGGACAAAGCTGAAACTCATCCGTCTGGTAAAGAAGTCACTGGCTGACCTTGACTCTGCCCCCAAGTTATGCTTCCTGAATAACAGCAGTAGAAGGGGGCAGGTAAACATGATGAACCCCTTTTTACAAGGACATTTTTAGATGGAAGTATTTTTATTTTCAGGCCATACAAGGGGTACTGGATGGACTGTGTGGGGCGGGGATGTGTAGGACCTGCCTATGACATAAGCCCTGAGTGAAGACACGATGGCCCCAGGGGGCTCGATTGCAGATGACAAGGTTACACGACTTAAAGTCAACCTTTGCTACCTCCACTTAATCACTATCTCTTGTGTCCTCATCCCTGCAGAGCAGACCCCCTCTCTTCATCCCTTTTCTGCCTGCCCTGCTGAGAAGAAAGCTTCCAGTCGTAGCACACTGTCCTTTCTTAGGCTCTGAAAGGCTTTTTAACACCTGCCCTATCCATCTAATTCGCTGTCCTCGCATATCTGCACATGCTTTCACACCTTAACCTTGCTCTGTCTCTCTACAGTGAATGGAAATGGCTGCAAGATGTGAGTTCCCAGTGATAACAGACAGTAAGTAGGAGGTAATTATCATAAGGATAGACCTCTGGTGGGGTGCAGACACAAGGTGCTGTGGTTGAAAAAGAATGAAGATGGAGGGATTTATTTTTAAACCCAGTGAGGGCAAAAAGACGAGTAGCTAGACAGTACAGGTCTGTGAAGCACTTATCTGTCGTTATAATCCTCTTCAACTACATATAGGACAAAATTCACTAAGAACAATCCCACTAGTCCTCTACCCTCTAGTCTTCACTGCTCAGTTTCATACCATACACTTCTACATAACTGATTTTTTTTAGTAGTCTGAATCAGTGATAATACAACATCTTTTGGACAGATAAAGCTCCTTGAAGAAGAAAGTCTTGACAGATAGAAACATGATTTTAGTGATTTGAAGTCATCTTTTAACTTTACTAACACAGTTTTTTCTGACTGGAAGTAGCATTAAGGCTTTGGAGCGGCCCAGGTGGAGTCTTGAATTAAACCTAATTAAAGATTAGGGTGATGGCAAGAAGGCCTTCCAACCTTAAAGATTTGGAACTCCTCACCAAAATACCAGTGGAAACATTCAAAAAGTTGTCTGGAAATTATAAGAAGGCTTTGATCACTGTAATGCATGAAGATTTTTCCATTAATCAATGAGGATATGAATATTTTTCACCATGACATTTTGTAATAATATGCAAATAAAATTTTATTATTTTATCTTATGTTCCTTTTACAATGTTTTATTGTCTTTTGAGAGATGCCTGTCTCCTTTCTAATCCAAAACAAACTTCCTGTTGGCAAAAATCATTTTAATTTTAAATCTGCCAGAGTTATCAGTCATTTTAGGCTTAACTGCTGCTCATTAAACCCATGGTTAACATAATATTGTATTTTAATCTTTAAATGTATGATACTGGGTAAAATAAGTCAGCCTATATTGCTAATTGTGATTAGCATCACAACAATTAGCAGATCTAGTTCTCTGGCTCACAGTGCCTGTAGGCATCACCTGAGCAGCTACCTTTGTAAGAGCTGTTATTCCCACAAACAAGTTTTACCTTTCAAGGCAAAAAAAAAAAAAAAAACCTTCATTACTCTTGTGTTAGTTGATGTATAACAAACTTTCAAGGACATGATTGAACAATGAAAAATCTGCAATTCTGTCAGTTGGTTAAGGAGAGTTTTGTTAAATGGGGTATGAAATGTGCTAACTGATGATTAATTCACCTAAATTTGTGAGGCAGTTATACAGAATGAATAAAGGTGATCACAGATTAATGTTGGGTTAAGTCTACAATATTTTAAGCCCAATTTTGTTTCAGGTTATGGACTGATTTCAAAGATCACAGAAGAAAAATACTCCCAATCAAGTGTCTGTATAGGGAGGATTGGGAATAATTAGAATTGGTTATGACTTCATAAAGAATGGAGTATAACATTAACAACACATCATTAGCTGCTTAATAAGATGGCCCAAACAAGCGATCTGAAAACAAAATATGAATATATATTTATATATAAAGATGAAGAGCAGTGTAGGATTTGGCTGAGCTTTGGAAGGAGCACTCCCAGACCTC
Source organism: Anableps anableps (assembly GCA_014839685.1). Lineage (NCBI taxonomy): Eukaryota > Metazoa > Chordata > Actinopteri > Cyprinodontiformes > Anablepidae > Anableps > Anableps anableps. The sequence goes on along the minus strand of CM026076.1, from coordinate 5,145,047 downwards.
ATACATAAGCTGGTGCTTGACTTTTTTTATGCCTAGCAAGTGAAGTGTATTGTGCAGAGAAATGGATGAACTCACATTAAATTACGCAGACAGTACAACACCTGTTGCTACAGAGCTCTAGCATTGTGCCTCTTGAGGCTCTAACTGCACAACTCTTGGATGGGAGCGAGTACTCCAGGCTTTATACTGGAAGCTCCTCCTACAAGACAAACCAATTACCATTACAAACAATCAAAACACATAATACATAGCAGTACCCACATCTATTATTACAACTACAATGTAATTAAATTGTTTGGCTGCAGATGCATGCATTTTTTATTTTTTCCAAATGGTGTGGCAAATACAAACATCTCTAGGCAGAGCATCACAAATGGAGCCTCCCATTAACAGTTTGTCTGTGTAAGGCTTTGAAAGCTTTCTTCTCTGGTTCGACACTCTGGCTTGGAAAAACACCTGAAAACAAGATAGAAATGAACACATAGTTCCTAGAAGTCCTCCATGCCAATATCAACAAACTAACAAGCCATCAGAACCATTGAATTCACAGTAGCGTGCAACACAAACAAAACAATACAAGTCTGTAAGCTGACCAGATGTAACAAAATAAAAAGAATTATGTAATCATTGGATGTTTTTGTGAAGGATACTTTTCTCTATGCCAAATGATCAAAAAGCCATCATCTGTGTTCAATACTGGATTTAAATCCTGAGGTGGTCTGCCCTGAATCACTCAGGGTGAGAGGTTTCCTTGTCTTTTGACAAGTGTGACAGCGGTGTTAATCATGTACAGTGCCTTGTGTCAGATAACTTGTCCTGGGGTGCTAAAAACCACATCAGCTGTAGGGAAGGAGCCGCAGCACTTCTTCTACCTGAGGAAGCTAAAGAGACCCAAACTCCCAGCAGCTTTTGATTAACTTTTGCAACTGTGCTATTCAAAGTGGACTGACTTTTAGTGTGGTTCTCCAGCTGCACTGAAGCTGAACAACAAGTGATCCAGAGGGTAGTAAGAACAGCCGGAAAAATAATCTGGACCGACCTCCCAGAAATCTTCTCTGTCTACACTTCCCGCTGCTTATGCAAAACACACAACATCCTGTGAGACCAGTATCATCCAACAAATCATCTGTTTCAGAGGCTGCCTTCAGGGAGAAGATACGGTCCCTCTGGGCCAGAACCACCAGGATGGCCAACAGTCTGTATCCTCAGGCCATAAGACTGCCAAACGATCATTTCCCCCCTCTTCTTCGTCCATCCATATAAGTATATGGAACCTTTTGTTAACTTTTATTAATATTGCACTTTATGGTGTTGCACCTGTACTATCTGCACTTTTGGGACTGTATGTATTATGCCTTTGTTGGATGCCCAAATGTAATTTTGTTGTTACCATCACAGTGACAATAAATAAATATTGATTAATTGATTGATTGCAAAAGTATCAATAGTTCATCTACTTTTGTGAAATTTTTCAGAGTAAAACCACACACCTTTTTGAGGATTTTTATTTGACAGATCAACAAAAAAAAAAGCTTTTTTTTTCAAAATGTAAGAAAGATTCTTTTATTTATTTGTTTTTTTGTACAAATACAAATCCACAGGCCTCATAGGAATGCAAGAGAACATTAGTTGAACCAAAAGCATCATAAAGACCAAAGAATGCAGCAAACAAGTCAGGGAGAAAGTTGTGGAGAGGTTAACAACAGGATTAGGTTATAAAACAATGTCCCAATATCTCACAGAGCTCTGATCAATCCATCATCTGGAATAGAAAGAATTAGGAACAATCACAAATCCATCAAGAAATGGCTGTCCATCTCAGGCAAAAAACCAGACAAGAGAGCATTAATCAGAAAAGCAGAGAACCACAGCTGAGGTATGGAAAATCTTTTGGATAAATTAATTTGTAGTTGTGCACTCTGCAAATCTAGCCTTTATAAAAGAAAGTCATACAAAATCATAATTTGAAGTTTTCTAAAAGCCATGTAGAGGGTACAGTAGTGGGAAAGACCTGCTGGCCTGATGATAGAAAAATGTGATTTTTTTTTTTTTTTTTTGCTCCTTGTGCAAAATGCTGTGTGTGGTGGAAAACTAACCCTAAACATACCATCAACATGGTGAAATATGGTAGGGACTGCATCATGTTGTGGGAGTGTTTGTTTTCTGAAGGGAGAAGGAAGCTGGGCACATTTGATGAGGGGGCTAAATACTGTGCAATTCTGGAAGGAGTGGGGGTTCACTTTCTTGTAGGACAACTCTCTAAACATACAACCAGAGGTACAATGACACAGTTTCCATCAAACCACATTTGTTTGTAAAAAAAATGTCCTGAAGTGTAGATCTAAATCCAGCTCAGAAGACTCCAAAATTTATCTTTTACAGGTGCTTTTACGCAATGTGGAAGAACTTCAGCTTTTTCTTCAACGAGAAATGGAAAACATTTCAGTGTCTGGATGTGCAAAGCTAGTAGAGACACCCTCCAAGAGACTTCCAGATGAAACTGCAGAAAACAGTAGTTCTACAGTCTTAACGCAGGGCAGGTTGAATACAAAACCTTGCCACACTTTTCAGAAATTATATAATGTTTTGCTCCACATGTATGTCTTACTTTGTATTAAATGAAAACTAGATTAATATTCAAATTTTAAAGGAGTCATGACAACAAATTTCATTTTTCTGTAGTTTTGAGGGTATAACATGATCTGTTGTGCACTGATGAGGCCATGTGAATGTCAAGAGTTGGTATCAAAAGCCCTGCTCACAGACAGTCAGCTATGTTTCTATGCTCAAAAACGGACGAATCAGAGAACAATTTATCTTTCTACGTTCAGATTCTCCATTTAGAGCACACCATTAAGCAAACAGTCCTCTTGTTGCAAAGTGTTATATGAGACTCAACCATCTTCAAGACAACAAAACAAAGACAATGTGTATCGATTCCCTCCAACAAATGAGGTCTTTAACTGTTCATCATAAAAATCTCACATTGTTTGCTAATTTGCAATTACATCCCATCTTCAGAGTGGAAATGTATAGAGGAATGTGTTTGCATGGAGTGTTTAAATTAAACACCCCTGCAGCACAGCAATATTTGTCAAATTATTGTTAAATTAGAAGAAAGTAATTGCCATCATTTTAATGCAGCTATTAATTAAACCGTCAAGTGTATGTAAACATAGCCTGCTATTAACACCGTGACTCTCCATGTTTTATCTTTGGCTGACACATTTTCTCACCTTATCAGTTTTTAATTCTTTCATCAGCTGCCTCCCTTCTACATTTATGCTGTCCTTCTTTCTTCTTTCATCCTTCCAACCACCTTTCCATCTTGCTCACTTTCGATTAAAGGATCCATTTTCCATTAAAGAGTGTCCAGAGCTATCTGTGGGCCTTAAAAGCTCTCCACGAAGTTTTTGATATAACCAATTGTATGTTATCTATTATTAAATTCAGCCACATTTTTTAAATTCTTTCAATTTCAGATAACTAAAGTGCCACAACTCAGATTACTCTTGTTATTTCCTTCAAGTTAAATGATTTTTTTTCTCCAGTGGGTATCAGCTATAATAGCTGTAAATTGGTTAGCTCCATTTAACACGTTATTGAAAGCGACATGTGCAACCTTTGTCAGGTGCACTCTCTGGTAAAACACATTCTTACAGCTTAAAAAAATGCATGTAGGATATTTGATTGTAGATGATAGAAACTCTAAGTAGGTTTTTTTTAAAAAAAAAAAAAACCTTCAAAGGTAAGATTGTATGAATATTTGAAAGCATGTTCTGGCACTTTCCTTTTTCTTGTTTGGTGAAAGTTTTATATTTTTATGTTACTTTCACACAATCTGGGGTAAAACTTGGCTATTCTGTTTGAAAATAACAAAAAAAATGCCTGAAGCAAAGATTTGAACTTCAAACACGATCAGTGCTTACCTTTATTATTTTTTGGCAGACAGACATGGCTTGCAAACACATTTGTAACAAACCCAAGCCCGTTTTCACACATCAACACCGAAGATGTTCTAGGGCAGGTGCTGACAATCTGGTTCAGACTTTTTTTGGCACATTATTATTCACACATCTGCATCACAGGAGGAGATTTTAATTTTTTTCAGTGTTTGAGATACGCTCTTACAGCTGGAGAACAGGGGGGATGTCTGCTGTGGAGCATCTGTCGACACTGCACAAGATGCAAGATTAGCACAGTATTTATTAACGTCTCTTAAAGGAAAGTCAGTGAGGCTTTTGTGTTGATAAGGAAACCATGTGTTTTGATGTGTCCATAGTGTTAAGGACTGAGTGTAAAATAAAATAGAAACAGCTCTCACCTGCACCCATTCACTCATTTGCAATGAACGTTTTGAAAGATTTGCTGCTAAGTTCATACATTGCCTCATCTGCTGATGCAGGTTCCAGGTACAGAATGAATGTGTTGACATTTCTGTTTGCACATATCTTACCTTTCTGAGCCTTCAAATATTTCACTGAGCGTGTCTGTGAGCTAATAGTCGCACTGAAAGGTTTCTTTCTGCAATATAATATAGCTTTCAGACATCTGTGTTAAATATTATTTGAAGTCAAAAAGTTTTGGCTAAAGGTAACTGAATACAAATTAACTTAGTTTTTAGTATTCCAGCAGAATTAAAGTGAAGCTCCATGTGGCAAGAAATTCTCAGCTGAGCAGTGATGATTGAACTTCACTTTCCAATTTCAAGAGAACTGTAATACCATTTTTATTGTTCAAATAGGGCAGCCATCGAAAAATTCAAAACATCTGGAAATAATGATTCTTTGCCTATCCTTTTGAAGTAGGTAAGTAATTTTTTAAAACCACTTTTTTGTCAAGCACAGTCTTAGAGGAACAGTTTTCTAAAAACACATTTGTGTTTATTAAAGCAGAGTGCAACTGCAAATTGTTTTCAACAGAAAAGTGACTGTATTTCCAAAGCTCAGCACTAAGAATCTGTGCAATCAACATATCAGGCCTTCATTGGTGTACCATAGAGGTCATTCAATGAAAATGGCTCTTCTCAAGTCTACAGTGATAAAGTGACACAGGAAATTGTACAGCTACTTTCTCTGGACCTAAAGACCTGAAGCTGACTGCAAGATCTTGCTTAATATGCTGTGGTATTGGGTGAGTGTATCAAGATCCACCTTGTGATGATTTTTTTCTTCAGATCTATCAGTTTAAGTTGTTAAGCAGCTTCAGTTTATAGGTCCACATCCTCATGGTGTACCTCAGGATCCTAATAAGTGCTTAGACTGTGTAAAAAGTTGGATGGACGGAAAGTTTCTCAAGCTCAATTAAGAAAAACAAAATATCTGTTTCTCTTCTATCAGGAACCTTAGGGTAAACTATGATTTTGTTTTACGTTTGATGTTCATGTTCAGAACTGAACATGCTTATTCATACATTTATTTATTTGAGACTGGACTCTTATAACTCAGTAATCTTCGGAAAGTCTTCAGCTAACGCTGCTGCCAGAAGGCGGCCCAACAAAGGTTTCTCACATCACACCATTACTAGACTGACTACACTGGTTCCCCATCACTTCAGAGTACATTAGAGCATCCTGGTTCTTACTTATAGGGTTTTGAATTGACAAGCACCAGCATATGGACATATTAGAACTTTTCAGCCCAAGTGTCCCTACCAGATGGTCTCATTTATAAAACTTTGTGTAGGATTTATACTGATAGTGTATGTATGCCCAAAAGCCCAAATGGCATATGCCCCAAAAATCCAGATTCATAAAACCACACCAGAAACTACTTCCCCCTTTATAAATCACAGCTGCACCTTAACGATTGTGTACAAGTTTCAACCTCATGTTCTGCCTTCTACCCAAATTCAACCACAGATTTGCTATGCAAAACACCTTGTGAATGTTAAGGTCTATTTAAATGAGCCAGCTGATCAATGATATTTCATGGTCAATAATGCCAATGGAGAAGAGAGTAAAGAAACACAATTTCACTGAGGCAAAAACCGATGTGTTGGTGAGAGAGGTGGAGTCAAAGAAACATCATTTTTTTGGGAGCCACAGTAGTGCCATCATAAATACATAAAGTCAATGGCACACTCCACAGTTGAGCACTCCATACAAAAAGCTATGTGTGGAGTATGAATACTTTTGAAATGTAGAATAAAATTAATAATTTGACAATAAAACTTCAGAAAACAGTACCATAGCTGTAACTTTATGGATGCTTGATGTAATTGTTGCTGTTTTTGACCACAAATCCCCAAATCTTTGCAGACAATTGAAATCATCTACTTACTTGTTTTTTCAGACTATCAATAATGTCGATCAGAAGGTTCTCCTCCTTTCCCTGCTCTGTTGTGGTCACTATGAAGTCTACATCATGGCCAAAGTCCTTCCCCCTAAAAATCAAACACAAATTATTGTTAAAGTCTGTACTGTTGGATCCCCAAATGAAAACTGATTGTGATGTAGCTGTAACAAGCAACAGGGATGAGAGTAGCTCGGTTTTTGCCTTAAATATTTTGTTTGCTTCCTGTGCTAACAAATATCTTTTATAAAAATGATTTTTGTTTGGACTGATGTAAAGAAGTTTGCAGAAAACATTTTCTCCATCAGTACAAATGTGTTGAAGGAAGTCCTGTCAGGTTACTATGACAGGATTACTGTATCTGCCAGGAACAGATGTCAGATAAAACTCAGCAGAACCCCCACAGGAACAGTATGCACACTAAAGGTATATCAAAGCTTCTATCTGGCACCTGAATCAGTAAGTCTGAAAGCATGCCTCCATTTCTCTGGGCATGCTTCTAAGTTGTGTCTTCCAAACATAATAGATTTTTATCAAATTATGGTTTTGGAGTAAGGACGTGTTGCATTAAATAAAGCCCTCTTTAAAGACAGCAGATGTAAAATAAAGTCTTCAAAGGTGTGTTAAAGTAATCTTAGTCAGTCATCTAGAACTGACAAAAAAAAGCACTGTATTTTTAAAGTTGTGTGTGGTAGCGGCAATCAGACAGACAGTTTCATAGAGGCAGTCAGATGAAGAAAAAATACTTTGACACAAACAAAACGTGCTGAACAAGCAGTGAATCCAAGAAGAACAATGAGCAAGAAAAAAACCAGACTAGCTCTGAATACGCAATAAATCTGATCTGACAAGGAATCGGTGAAAACCTCAGACTGTGAAACACTGATGAAAGCTGAGAAAAGCATTCACACACCCTTAACTTTTCCACATTTTTCACAGACTCAAACTTTAATGCAAATTCTTTCCTTAAACTTAATCTCAAGCTTTGAACTTCTCACAGAACACTGTTCAGTCCATCTTATGAAAATGAAATAAGGTGAAACAGCAAACCTACCAAGACATGGAAATACACCTACAGAGGCAACCAAGATGCCCACTGGGACTCTGGAGGAGCTGCAAAGATCCACAGCTTAGATGAGATAATCTGTTGACAGGATAACCATTTAATGTATTACAATATTGATATCTGTGAATTGCTCAAATCTGACCCTAATGGAAGAGTGACCTGGAAAAAGCCATTGTCGAAAGAAGGCCATAAAAAGTACTGTATGCAGTTTGTTGCAACTATGTAAAGAAGCACCTGTCATATGAAACCAACATTTCACACTTTGTGTGGTGAAAAATGAACACTTCAAATTAGCCTGAAAACGCCTTTACCACTATTAAACAGGGTGGTGGCAGCATCATGCTACAGTGTAAGTTGTTCATCAGCAGAAACAGGGAAGGCTACAAAGAGTTGACAGAAAGATGGAAGGAGCTAAACAGTGGAGAAAACTAGAAGAAAACTATGAAAGTCTTAAGACTGGATGAAGGTTATTCCTTCAGTAGAACACCGATCCTAAACATCCAGCCAGAGCTACAATAAAATGGTTTAGATCAAAGGATATTCATGTATCACAGTGGCCTAGTCAAAGTCCAGTCATAAGTCTAACTGAGAATCTCTCACAAGACTTGAAAACTAATGATAGATGCTGTCCCAGATGCCCTCCATCCAATCAGACTGAACGTGAGTAATTTAGCAAAAAAAAAAAAAAAAAAAAAAAAAAAAAGAGTGCACAGAAATCTTGCTTCAGGGGGTTGAATGCATTTAAAGTGTAATTAACTTTTTGCTGATAAACTGTCTAATTAGGTTAATTAGGGTTCTAGCTTTATATTTCTGAGCAAATTTTGACATTTTGGGTAAATTTGTTTAGTTCTGCAATATTTTGCCAAAAAACATCTCAGCACTGGGTTCCTTAGGTCAAATGGTTCCTAAGCAGTTTAATTTTCCTTTTGGTTACAGTGATACAGCTTGGTAAAACTATGTCACACCTCCGCGTTCGGGTATAAAACCATCTCTCTCAGACACACAGCCCTGCCCAGTGGCGAGTCAGGAGTTGGGATAGCAAGTGTAGCCACAGCGAGCAGTGATCAATAGCATTTCTCAGCTTTGCAAATGTGTGATTTATTTGCAATATGGACACAGAGTGGAATGGGTCTCCTCTGCTCTGACGATTGGCGATGGTATGCTGCAGGAAGGAAGACAGTGTCAGACTGACTGCAGTGCTTAGGAAGCAGGAGGGTCTCACAGCAGCTCTCACTGCTCGCTTGTTTTTTGTGAAAATACTCGCTTGATGGTTCTGAAAAGTTGCTAAATATAGTGAATAAGTGGATATGTTGGTAAGAGCGTTTCTCTGTTCGTGACCACAGCCCCGCTTACCCCCTCCGCTCACCCCCACACTTGACCGTGCTCCGCAGTGACTCTTTGCTCTCTCGCTTTGGTGGAATTTTTCAAAGTTTATCAGGGGCAGGGTTATGTTTTCACAGGGGGGTTAGTTACACTTTAAGCATCACCCTTTTCATGTTTTTTATTTGTAAAAACTTTTTTAACATGAAATCACAGTAATATAGACTGAAGTTTGTGATTACAAGGTGGCAAAATGTGGAAAATGACGATTTTTTTTTTTTGCAGGGCACTATAGTATCTGGGAACTATGCAATAGTGAATATGGTAGCTAATGCCATAAAACCACCATGTTTCAAACATTTGTGACCCACAGTAAGATGTTTCTACAAGAATGCTTCTTTGTAGGAATAGCTACAGAGAAATAGCATTTAAACGGCTTAAAGCATTCATCTACACGAATTCACAGCATGTTTCTCTCTCTTCCTCTGTTTGTTGGTTTGTGTGCTGGCTGCCATTTAAGTAAGATGACAGCAAAATAGTGCCTTTAAGAGTAGTGACACACAGGGATGTGAGAGGGATTGTGGGTTGGTGTGTGTGTGTGTGTGTGTGTGTGTGTGTGTGTGTGTGTGTGTGTGTGTGTGTGTGTGTGTGTGTGTGTGTGTATGTAAATGAGAGTGAGAGAGTGAAAGCTTATTGTGATGGACTTGTCTGCATCAACTTGGTCCTTCCTGTCAAAAAACTATGATTCATTCAAACTGATCATTACCTAGTGTGCACACACACATTACATACACTTTAACACAGAAACCCTTTGATAAACAACAAGCGAAATCCTACAGAAGTATGCTCCAGTGTCACTGCTACAACAAAGCAAAATGTCAGCGAATGTTGTGGGCGATATGGCTCCAAAGAAGCTTCTGCATCCACAAGGTTCTGTGTTTGATCTCTCTTTTGTGCCACTGGCAAATGACTGACGGGAGTCCGTGTGAGTGGCATTAAAGGAATGGAGAGAGGCTGTGAATGGCTTGTGGGAAAGCTTCAAAGGTTCACGTGGCTAAACCAGGTAGCAAGTAAGGGCAATAAGAAAAGTTTGCGCCCACGGTTACAGTGGTGTTAACAGAACACTGCGATGACTCGGCAGAGGATAAAGGGTATGTATCATCATTTTCACAACTTCTCTTTTGCAGTTTTGCTCACGCTTACAGTTCATGACAGTTATAATTGTTGCCCATGAACAAATTAGGAAACGTAAAAAAGTGTCAAACAAAAGAAAAAAAGTAAAAACTGAATACAGAGCTGAAAACTTACTAAAAAGTTAATTTTAAATATATAACGTTTACTTACAAGAAATGTCATCTCAAGGCACTTTATAAGACAAACAGATCCGATCCATCTCCAGAAATATATAAACAGTTCAATCCAATCACACAGAACGATTCATGTCCAATACACTGTAATTTGATCCTAGTTATAATAGCACACAGATTCTTATAATGCCAACTGGTAAAAGTTATCTAAGGAGGCCTAGCAGATTCCACTGAGTTCTTAACTTCACAGCAATCCCTAATCCTGAGCAAGCACACTATACACCAAACTCAAGCATCAATGGATGACATGATATCCACCCAAAATAAAAATAGTACCAGCACCGTCTGCAGATGAAATTGAGTTCATAAATGGAAGATTTATATGGTTAATAGGGGGCAGAAAATAAGGGGAACTGTTGTCTAAGTGCAGAAGCTTAGATAACCTGTGTAAATGAAAATTATGATTGTGATTCATTTCTGCTTTATACTGTTTTTAGCTGTCTGGATCTAAAATTTGATAAAATCTTCCCCTTGTTTTTGAATATTTATTCCACCTATAATACAACAGGATAGGGAACAAGCTTTATGCTTCTCTTTCAGCAGCACTTTGTCTTAAAAAAATACAAACATTAGACTGGTAGGACTTAACTGTTTTAAAATGCATCAAAGATTTCCTTCTGTGGAGCGAGACTCATTCCTCTAATTCAACACTCTTAATTGGCAAAGCTGAGATTCACTAATGCTTCCAGCACGTACAGTGTGCTAATGTTGTTAAATTAATTTTACTGCTGGCTTCTGCTGTGCAGACAAAATTCACTCAAGTGTACAGCCTAAATGTGCTTCATGAATGGAGAAAAATACCAAAGCTGGAGAAAAATCTGGTTGCAAGATTTCTGTGTGATATTCAATACTAAGAAAGTTTTATTCATTGGTTATCTGCAGACAAGGTACCATGGCATTACAAGTTTTACACTTTTAATTTCTTTTAGTAAAATCTGTCAGGTCAGGGCAAAAACCTCATTTAATGCAGCCTCAGCTGAAAAGTAGATGAGTTCATACCACAAAGAGGTTATTATCCTTTTTATTCTTGGCTGAAACAAAGGTTCTGGTTGTTCGCTGATGCAAAGTGTAGAGTAGCAGCCTGGGGTTTCTCAGCACATGGTGCAACACAGAGCTGAACTGAAGAACATTTTGAACACCTGGTGTGAATTCAGCCTGTCTACTTTTTTATTGCGTGAGGGAAAGTGCTAAATTATTCAAAGGTATGCACTAGGCCTATAAAATATACATAGCTATTTACAAATTTCTATGGACGACAAGGCGACATGTATGAATAATAAAAAAGTGGGAAGTGTTGCTGCTGCTGATGGAAAATCCACAGAATACAGTCACCTGCAAGGAGGGAGAGAGCTCAGCCGCACTCAGAAGGAGGTGGTCTGGAAAAAGAAATCAGAACCATCTATATTCAGCGCATTGTGATACTCTAGATTGGGTCATGTAGGTAACAGGTGTAGGAGGGAAACCCAGACATCCCTCTCATCAGCTTGTTCTGGAGAATCCAAAGGCGCTTCTAGGCCAGAAAGAGTTGTATAATCCATCCAGTACGTTTTGGGTCTACAACTGGTTTTTCCTCTCAGTGGAATATGCCAGAATATGCCTGACTCCTTTCAACCTGGAGGAGCATTGGCTCTGCTCCAAGTTAACCCCAAATGATGGAGCTCCACCCCCATTTTCTAAGGCGAACTCTGACCACCTAACTAAGTAAGCTAATTTGAATGGCCTGCATCAAGTATCCCGATCCTTTGGTCACGATTATTATCCCACAATCATAGGTGAGAGTTGGAATGCAAATAGGCCAGAAAATCTAGAGCTTTACTTTCTGGCTCAGCTGTTTTTTTCTTACAACACAAGACAAGGCCCCAGTTTGTCTATCCAACTTGCACACCACCTATGCAGAAGACACTAAAGCTACATTCACACAGCAGGCAAATGCGACCCATGTCCCATTTTTTGATGGCAGTCTGAAATATCTGCCGATTGTGTCACTTCCATATATGGAACTAAATCAGATACGTATCCGATAGTTTTCAAAGCGTCTGCAGTCCGAACGATCATGTTACATTTTATCCGACTTTTACATCATCGATGTGGGACATGCATCATAGTTCTGCACCAGAAGAAGTCAGACGAGGTAAATCCAGACATAAAGAGTGGCTGAAGCAAGCAGCTTAGCATTCTTTTTTCTTTGCTTCCTTCGTCTTGTTATGATATGATGACAACAGTGTCTGCTCCCACTGCTCAACAACTTTAAAAACAATCCACAGAGGGCAGCATCCATTTTTACTTCTGTAAACAGAGCGCTGCTGTGTGACATCTATATTCTTCTTCTGCGCATGCGCTTCGTTTTTGGGGTTGTAAACCGTTCACATGGAACTCTGATTGCAGTTGTATTTAATATGGATTTCAGCAAAACGATCGGAACTGAGCATCAAAATCCACTGTGTGAACGTAGCCTAAGACATCTTAAGTACTATGCTCAAAACTAATGCTTCCCTCCACCCTGGAGGGAGTGGTCCTTCATTTTCCTTGTTGTGAACCATGACCTCATGCATAGGGGAGCTGACTTATATCCTGGCTGCTTCACAAACTGCTGCAAACTGCTTCATTGCACACTGAAGATCATGGCTTATCGCCACAAACAAGATCAGTGATTAGGGGCAGGGCTGGCAGAGTCCAGCCATCACTGGGAACGTGCTCATGAAACTAAATCACCTGGAGCAATGTGTTAACTCGCCTTCCAACTCCTGTTCTGTCTGATTTTATGGATGCAACATGAAACCAAGGAGACACACTAAGTACTTTGGATCATACATTAAGACCAGACATCTTGTTTTGCTCTCCCCCCCTGTGAGCTGATAATAGAGTTGGGCTGAACAATCATGACACCGTGAATTAAACCGATAAGGAATCCTTATCTGAGCTGTTGTTGCAGGCAAACAAAGCATAAGACTCACCCCCTGTTTGAGGCTTTGGAGAGCATACCCCTCCCCGCCCCCACATCCCTCATCAGTGTCACTTTGAGTTAATATTCCAGACAATCAAATGTTACACAAGATCCACAGCGGGGACTCGCTGGCAACATGCTGAAATAAATACAGCGCTCCACTGACACTGTGCGAGCCTTTTCACATGCAGTGCTGGTAGAAGCTGCATTTTCACGCCTAATCTATTTTTAATCCCCCCCCACCCCAACAAAACCACTTTTAGGCTTGTCACCCGCCTTCCACAGCTGTCCTTTCAATAAGCCTAATGTCAGTGGCATCAACAAATCCCTGCCATGCTGTTTTCCTCTGAAGTGGATGACAACTCGAGCCTGTGAAGCACAGCCCTTATTTCGCAAAACTTTTGGTAGCAGAGTTATTTTTTGTGTATCTTATCCAGAGATAAAAGACTTGATAATGCCAAAAATATCTATCCAAGGAGGTATATGGTATACCGTACTTCAAAGTTTTGATGAGGGCTATTGGCCACAAAGAGAACGCTAACTGGATGCTCAATTATAGGAAATTAAATCAAGCTTTGACAGGACTTTCATATAAACATTTACTAATATATCCCACTGCAGAGAATCAGAAGATTATTAGTGGTGCAGCTTAGACAGCGTTTGAACTGTTCCAGGCGTCATGATGCTGTCTGGAGAATCTGCTTTTGAGCAAGAACATGCTAAATTAGTGACTTACTGGCTGATGGTGTAAAAGTCATTACTCTTCAATTAAATCTCTGTATGATTCCAAAGAAGTCTCATGTGACTCCCCAAGTCTGCATAAATCTAAAGCGAGGTAAATGGGTGCTTCATCTGGTTGAGTTTAAATCCATAACGGCTCTCTCACAGGCCCTTTTACACTCTGCAGCGAGCTACTGGCCCATAAATCTTAAGCTGTTCCTCCCCTTCATTCTTGATGTTAACTATCCATGATGCTCTAATCACTTTCCTCAGCTCACTTTACAACAGTCCCTCATTGAGGAGCCATTATTTACATAATCAGAAATCTCTCCAGCTGTCATCTGTCCTTCTGTAGAATGGGGATGCTGATTTTTTTTTTTTTCTCTTCTGGCGATGTTTGATGTGGTTTCAATTTGTCAAAGTTGTAAACTTTCATTACAACCAGAGAGTAGGTGTTTGCTGCAGTAAAGATGTTTTAAAGAAAATGCGGCCCTTCTGAGGGCAGATAAAATTTCAGTGTTTTAAAAGGCGTGAAAAGGCGTCTTAGGAATTTAAAGCCATAGCTTTAAAAAATGGATACAATAGCAAGCAGATGTGTTCAAAAATTTGAACTATAGTGGACCTCAACTATTTACAGTTCAGTAGTTGAAAAAAAAAAACTCAGCTTTTTTCACAGGGAAGACCTAAAATATTTGAAAGAAAATGCAGCTTGGAAAACTGAAATACCTAGGCACATTGCTGCCTGACACGCTATTGGCTGGCGTTTGCAAGGCAGCCAATCCAGGAGCAGCATTTGTTTTAATTGAGGTCCATGTCAATTTAAAGGTTACTGTTACAACACAGTTGGTTAAGATGAGGAGTTGTCGTAAAAGCAAGTGGGTTGATGTAGTTGGTTGACTTTAACCAGTTGATAATAGATTAACCTGGCAAAAACCAGGATCTGGACCCTTGGCTATTGAGAAATAGCCAAGGAAATGGAAATGGTCAGGCTAGTATTAGACTATAATTTGGACAGAATTGGAGTGTATGTAACTGAAACTGAAGCTCACCATCAGTTTGGATTCAAACAGAGGAAAAGGATTGATTAGAACTGAATCTGGACTGAACTGGATTCTGACAAAAGCAAATTTAAATGATAGTCTGAAGAAAAAGTGACATAAAAGTTTAAAGTTTAACATTTATATTCAGCTAACTTTGTAACTTAGCCACAGATTTTGTACCGCTGCAGTGCGATGTTGACTTATATTTATAACAAGTTAAATGGCTGAAAAAAGTCAAACTAAAACAGAATTAAGAGTTTACTCTGGCAGAGAACCACTGTTACCCAGTGATTATAATAATACAAATTCCAGATAAAGCAAGTTGTATTGTTTACATTTAACAGTCAATCTGAAGTTATTTTGTGCTAAGTAGAAAAAACCAGGTGTACTTTAGAATCTAAAACATGAACCTTTCTAAGTTTATGGAGGAAAGAGGAGAAGCTGTAATATGTTTGTAGCCCAGACAGCATTAAAGGTCATCAGCTAAGTCGTTGCAGCTCTCTCACCCCTGTTGAGAAGCAAGTGCATGTCCTCACTGCCAGACTGCTCTTTGAATTATTTACCTCACATGCTGCTGGGTTATGGCTGGATTTTTACAGTGCGACAGAGCAGAGTGCTCCATGCTTACTCGGGCACAAAGCAGTGCACATAAAAAGAGAGCAGCACAAAGAGGTGGGAGCGGAGGGAGGTGTTGTCTGTGACCAAAAAGTTGCACTCAGCAGGTTGCTTTACAAGAGCACTCGCTATGCACTCTAATACTGACAATGTAATGCGTTTGAGTGACCTAGACTCAGTGCAAAACAGGACTGACCTGTTCTTTTCTATTAAAAGACCAAGAAACAAAAGAATGGGACACGAATCAGCTCCAGTTTCAGTGCCATACTAATTCTTGCAACACAGTCACTGTTCTGACAGGGAATATTCAAATGGGAATCAACTCCTCCTGAGACCCGTACTTTCCTGTGCATGACAAAAAGAAATTTAACAATAGCAGTGGGAAGAAAAAGGCGGAAGCGCTGTTCTTTTTTATCTACAATATGAATGCTGAAAGAAGGAGACAAGCCTTGTACCTCCGAAAGCCACCTGTCAGTGCTAGTATGGCATTCGGTGTGATCACATGGACAGCCTCGTCAATAATGTTCCCCACGGCCCGTGCCTCCGCTTTGCTGACAGCCCTGGAGATGTCTCCATAATGCAGAAAACCTGCAGGGAAAAGACCACATGGTTATTAGTCTGGCAGCTAGCCATCAATCACAGCCATTTCCTCTGGGGAAGCATGGAGTCAGGGTGGATTAAAAGTAAGGTAGAAATGTGATATGCTCGTTGATAGAAGCTGTCTAACAGCATGCACCAGCTACAGACACAAGAGGATTACTGTATCTACAAACTGCTCCTAATTATAATTGATGCATTGATGATTATCTCATTTTATGCATCTCATTTTGCATTTTCTCCAGTCTTTGTGCCACTTAAAAAGCACTTAATTCTCTTTTCTTTTCCACAGACGAACAGTGATGCACCTCCAATTAATTACAAAACCTTTAATGATTTTTCTGTCGGTGCTGCAGAAAATTAATGGGATGGCTCTTGTTTCTGCTCAGTAAAGATTTCCAGAATACAGTGAGGCGATTAGGGTTCAAAGACATTTTCCATTTCAAAAACCTGCATTATTTCTCCGTTCAAAGTGACAAATTCAGCGTTCCAAATGATGAATTGTGACTGTTTTGATGGACGTGTCTGTCAGCAATATAAACTATTGAATGGAGTTTGAAATGAATGGCAACCTGTGAACACTGCAATTTGAGGTTTTCAATCATCCAGACATGAAGTGTAACAGTATGTGCAACTGCCAGCATCTTCTGAAAAGTCATGGTTTTTGAAAAGCTGAATGTCTATTTGTTTTATTCACTTATAGTCCCTTACTAAAGTATGCATTCAGCTTGAACTTTTCCACTTTTGTTGTATTAGGACTGTATTCCATCAACCAACTCAAAGTAGTGCATGATTATAAAGTGTAAAGAAAATGATACACAGCTTTTACCTTTAAAAAATGAAGAGAATAAACAATAAAGCATTTTGAGGCTGTATGTTTCGAGTCGTCCTGCTGGAACGTGAACCTCCGCCCCAGGTCCATCCAGTGTTGCATTAATTTTTCACCAAGCTCTTGTATTGATGATGGGAGAGTCCGACCACTGATGGTTTGAGCAGAGGTCTGCACTCTATGTGAACATAATGTCTCATGCTCCCTGAACTACTCATTCACAATTTCAGACTGAATCCTGGCATTGTGATCTGGGAATAACCCCGTCTCATCAGGGAAGAAACAGTCCAGTGATGGAACAACCTGGTCATTCAGTATGTTTAGACGTCATAATGCTGCTGAACGTGGACCGGACCGACTGCAGCAACCCGACATCATAGTGCTGCCTCCACATACACTAGGTATGATGGGTGCATCACTTCATCTGCCTCTTTTTTTACCCTGATGCATCCATCACTCTGGAACAGGGTAAATCTGGACTCATCAGATCACAATGACCTTCTCATATCCCTCCAGAGTCCAATTTTTATGCTGCCTTACAAATTGTAGCCTTTTTCTCTAGTTAGCTTCACTGATTAGTGGTTTTCTTACGGCCACAAAGTTGTTCAATCCCAATCCCTTGACTTTCCGACTTCCCTAGTTCCACAGCTGTTTTTCCTCTAGTTAATGTCAGCAAGCGTTTAAACGATCACCAATCATGGTCTTTCAGGGTTCTTCTCTGACTACATTTCTTAATTTTTAATAAAGCTTTGGACAGTTCTCAACCTAATTTTAATAGTTTCTGCAATCTCATTTTAACTAAGATATTAAGAAATGAGAACCTACTCATGGCATCAGCTGAGGTTAAAAAACTTTTTGCCCGCTGGAAGACCATCAGCCATGCAGCAATTATCCAATAGGAAGCTCATACCTGATTGCTCAGTTAAATTCAGGTGCTGACTTTTTATTTATTTATTTATTTATTTATTTATTTTTGGGCCAGGCAGTGTATAATTGAATAATAATGCTATAATGGAACCTCTTATGGCTTACTTGCTCTGCTTTTCGGTTTAGGTGGACTTCCATGTCTTGTCAGCTCTGCAGTTTGTCCATCCTTTTTCCATATTTAGATGATGGATTGAACAAAGCTCTGCGAGGTGTTCAAAGTTTGGGATGTTGTTTTAGATTGCCCTGGATTTTATTCAGAGATACTAAAGTAAAGAGGGCTGAATATAAATGCATGCCACACTTTTCAGATTTTCATGATCACACTAAACTACATGGTTCATCACAGAAAATCTTCATCAGGTAGAGAATTTCAGTGTGGAAAGATCAATGAGTGTGAATAGTTTTGTAAAACACTGTATAAACCTCTGAAACCCTAACATAAGCTGCTCTTTAGGACAGAAACAAAAATAAATTGAGATACAGTCACCATGGAAATTTAATGATTAGGCTGCTGAGTGTTTTTTGGAAGTAGGCTTGTATTGAATTCCCTGCTCTATAATTTGTGAAGTGGTTTACTGAAGACGGGAAAATTTTGATACCACTTTGCTGCATCCGGTTTAGATGAATGCTGGGCTCCGCCAGAACGTCACTGAATGAACGAAAGCCTCTGCGGTACCACTTCTCAGCTGTTTTAGGTCCAACCCCAAACACGCTTGTGAACAGCTGGCGGGAAACAAGGTAAAGACATAATCAAGAACATGCTCAGATGGGGTTTGCACTTGAAGATTTAAATAACTCAAAAAGCAAACAAATGACTGAATGAAGTTGGTTCTCATTTACCAACCTTGAGAGTTTGACACCTTTCATCAGAAAGTATTTTCTCAACCTCAAACGAGCGGCCATATCGAAGGATCTCCTGTAAAGCATTAAAGCAAATGAGATTAGAGAGGAAAGCGCTGTTTTCCTGGGTTTCTATTTTCTGTCTGCTGTCAGCAAATGGCCTAAAATTGTTGCTCATTTGCAAACCATTTCCACTTAAATCAGGTGTCCTCATTTCCATTTTGTTCCCAGATATAACATCTTTGTTGCTGTGAAACCTGGAATTAACACCAGTTTAATGATAATCATTAAACGCCCAGGGTGATGTTTTCCTCAGATTCTATTATTTCCTCCGAAACATCTTTGCTCCAAATTAAATCGTCTGCGCTTCCATTTTAAATGTCGTTGAGCAAATGTAGAAAACCAAGCGGCAAATACCTGGCAAGTACAAGCCAGTTTCAAAAAGGGAGGAGAAAAGCATTGAGATTGATATGTTTTTCAATTCTGCAGGGCTTAGTGCGCATTTTAAGCTTGAGCATAAAGGAAAGGCAACCAGCATGGATGAACTATTGATCCAAAGGTCGAGACTGTGAGTACAGAGCAGTGTGCAGCAGCCTTCACTGCTCAGCGAAGCATCCAACCGTCCACCTCTGCTTTTCAACCCTCCAGCTAAGGCCAACCTCAAACGGGAGGATAATGCTTCACCACACTTCCTGCTCCCGGAAAGATACGCTCCTTTTACAAGCACAGTTTCTGTTACACACATGCAACCCATTCATCCCAACTCTCCCTCAGCGCCGCCTTGTTTTCATGTCACTATGCTTATGTCCTCTCCCCACTTTGAATGCTTAGTTGTCAGCGAGGAGCTCAGTCGCTGCTGATGGTGTCACTCTGATGTTCACAGACACATCAAGCATTTTGTTTTGTTTTTTTTAACTCCATTCGGTTTCACTTTGTTTATTTATGTCATGTCATTTTTCTTGTTTTTGTGCAGCAATCTGTTCAGAGAGACAACACTGGGCTCCCTGTGAGGTGGGTGTCTGCATCGCACACAAACAACAAAGACGAGAGGTCATCTACAGACTGTCTAATTTGGTCTCCGTGGCACATTTATGTTACTTTGTTTTATAATTCTGTCTCAGTGCTGACAGCTCAGACAGATCTAGAGGCTCGCTGTTAGACCTGCTGTGACGATGTTAGGTTTAACGTGTCAGAAAGTTGGATTGCCCTTTTTTAACTTTTTCATCTGCAGGGACTCTGTGCTCTCTCCACGCAAACTCTCTCTGACAAGCTGCCATGATTTCTGACCTGAGCTTGACAAAGTAAGAGGATGAAGTAACTTTAGCAGACTTTTCCCACTCTACAGAAAAACTCATTTGTCTATTTTCTCCTGCGGTGTGATCTATATGTACTGTTGAGAGTTTAAAAATAAGCTTAAACAAAACTGTACAACAGACAGTGCAAGCCACACTTATTGGCACCCCTGGAAAGTTACTGTACAAACGCCTTAAAATGAATTTCTTTCTTATTAGCAGCTTAATGTCACACAAAGGAATGAAGAAAAATTCAACCATTATTTTCAAAATATTTGTTGAGTGTAGAAAAAAAAAATTCCATGTTAAGAAATGTCACTGTGGCACAATTATCAGTATCAAAACAAACCCTTTAAAATAAATTAAAAATACGTTATTAAGGCCGCTCTTTTTATTGGTCTGTCCAATTCATTTGATTATGCTGACCTTGAGCAAACTCAGTGATAATTCCCCATCGTTAAGATAGGGAATTATGCTAGTTGAGAAGTTACCTTTCAGATAGAACACAATGTGCTTTTGCTACTGAATAAAAATTCAATTTTCAAAGGATTTTTAAGGGTCCCCAAGGGTCAGTTTTCAACCTTGTTTTCTTCTCCATTTTTTTAATAATATTTCGATGAATATGTACTTCATATACATAGTTACATAGATAATGCCAAACTTTACTTTGCATAGGCAGGCAGGTGACAAGTTTTAAATTGCCTTTCAGCTGCTGCAAAGATCATTGTGAGACTTAAAGTTGGTTGTTAGAGTTAATAAGACGACATTTTATTGTTGTCTTTGTTCAACCCATTCAAGCACTGAGCAGATGCTTAAAATAAATTAATGTGTAGAGGTGTCGGAACTTTCTTCAGCTGAATAAGAAAACAGATGAAGCAATACTTTTTGGACCTAAAGAGGAATGATCCAGAGTCAGCACACAGATTCAGGTATTACAGCTAGAAACGACCAATCAGTCCTGAAATCTGGGTGTAGTGATGGACTCAGACCTGAACTTTTAGAAACACATAAATACAGTTACAAAGTCAGCCTTCTATCACCTGAAGAATGTTTCCAGGATTAAAGGACTGAACTCCCTGCATGATCTTGAGAAACGCATCCATGCATTGCTCTTTTATCGAATTGATTACTGTAATAGCATCTTCACAGGTCTGCCTAAAAAAATCAATCAGATAGCTGCAGCTGATCCAGAACACTGCTGCTCGCATTCTCACTAAAACTAGGAAGTTTTAAAGTCCTTCCACTGGCTCCCTATAGCTCAGAGAATAGACTTGCAAATACTTTTGTTAGTTTATAAATCAATGAATGGCTTAACTCCAAAATACAGAATTACATTTTTGGAATGCTCTTGATTATCATCGTATTATTTACATGCAGACTGTTTTATTCACACTTTGCTGTGTAGCTTCTATGCATCACTGTTTATGTTTAATAACAAATTCTCTATATAGACCATGTCACTTTATCATCCGTTATCTTGCTCCTCATTAAGAGTAAGCAGACAACAACACTGGAATAATTGTATGTACAAGCTATACTGGGTTAATCTTCCCTCCTTTGTGAATACATTCTTTACACCTTCAAACATTCCTGTGATTTTCAGTCCTTGAGTTGGTTTTTATTTGGAGTATACTGCATTTTTCTCTGAACAAGGCTGAGCTGCCTGTTCTTATTTTGCACCTTGCTTATGGAACAACTTTCTGAGTACACTAACACTTAATGTCTCTCTGGGAGATTTAAAAGGTATCTTAGAGCTCTGTACCAAACAGTGCTGTTTTTAGCTGGACCATGCACGCCTGTTATGTTGACTCTTTACTGGTTTTATTTTATGTATTTTGACGTTAATCTCAAATATGTAGCTCATAGATTGTGAAGGTTCTTGACTAAATTCCCCCCATATCAGATTTAAACCCTATTTAGCAAACTGGTTTGGGATGGAAGTAAGGAAAAAACCTTTCCTGTTCGTGTGCTTTGGTCATATGAAACTACTGTTAAAGGTTGGGTTCAGCTGAGGAGCTGAAAGGACCCAAAACTCTTCATGATCTAAGACAGATTGTGCAAAAAAGCAATGTCTGTGAGATGTTATAGGATAAAACTGTGGGCTGTCCTGCTGGCAATGGGAAGCAAGAACTATCAACAGTAGAAGCACCAATAATTGCGGCACCAGTGATTTTTGTTTATGAAACATCTACATTTTGCTGTAAATATTTTCATTACAACACTCATTGATCCTACATGAGCTGTTCCTGAAATCCAGACCATGGGTGCACTGTTTTAAATGTTTTTATGTAAACTGATCTCACATATATGCTTGTTATTTGTGGTTTTAAATATTATATAATATGCTTTTATATTTTTTACATAAAAACAGGATGGCAAACAAGTCTAACCAGCTCTGTATGTGTTTTGCAAGCTGATGCAGCTTTGTCATCAATACAAAAAATACATATGTAATATATACACTAAAGAGATTGTGATTTATGTGTTTTGATCTGTATTGATCAGCCCTAAAATGAGGTCTTTGCTTCTTCCAAGGATGAACACCATATATTGACTTTGTGTGCTCGTCATATTTGATGTCATTCTTGCTGTATGTGGTGTATGTGCAGCAATTTTTATCCTTCACTTTCCAACATGTGCAGCAATTTGTTCCCAAATGACTGTAATTACTGTATTCTTATTCATTTTACAGAGCAAGAAACGCAACAGACTGTGTGGTAACCAACAGGACAGTTGCACTTTCACTCAAAGTTAATTATTGTTCATTTTATTTCTGCCTTCCTTCACACAGCAACTGGTTGATACTCTGACCACAAAATCCAACAAATAACTCTGTACACTACATTTAGAATGGAGTAATTAAGTTTCAGTAGAATCTATTTGTCTTATAATAGGCTTTGACGTGACATTAGTTGTGAACTAGTTTTATGCAAATAAACATAATTGAATTATTAGACATCTTGTTGATTTTTTTTAAGTTTGCTCATTTACAAAGAAATGAAAGGTTTCTGAAACAAAAATTCCTGGGGAAAAAAACCTAAACTATAGTTGGAAATTGATTAGCACAGTGGTTCTGCACCGTGGTCTTCAAGGCCCACTGTGCTACGTGTTTGAGGCGTTTCCCTGCCGGCGCACACTTGACTGATGGTCGTGATCGTGATTGTGAGAAGGTAATGCAATCATTGTTTTACACACAACCAAAATATGTAGAACGGTGGATCCTGAGGACTAGGACTGAGAACCACTGCATTCACATCACTGAAGGTGATTCATCATGAAGCAAAACATGACTTGTGCAGAAATCTTCACTGCCAAGCAGAGTGCTAAAACAGTGCTGATAGTCGGTCACACATTTCAGGAGACTTTTTGGACCATATCTCTGTAAAGAAAAGCTCTAAATCGTTTAGGGTTTTTTTTGTTTGTTTTTTTTTTTTACCAGTTTTTCTTTAGGATTCAGGTCTGCATGCTGGCGAGGCCACTCCATAAAGTGGTCTTCTTCTTTTGCAACTTTTTTGTTACCTTGGTGGTATTGTTTGTGTGACTGTACACGAATGAAGAAAAGAAAGATAGTGGTAGGGTGAAAGAAAATTGTGAAAACTTGAAGTGAGGTGTCAGTACTGTTTAGAAGACCAAAACCAGCAGCCAGCTGCATTGTGAGAGACAGCACTTTGACACAAACTGATTGCTTGCTTCAATGCACCTTGCACGTCAACAGTCTGAATAACTTTAACAGTCTGAGCAGCAGCAGTGATCAAGGTGAATGCAAGGCAGAGGCGAGGTGTGGTTTCGCCTTCATGGCGGAGGGCTAAAGTCTAAACAATGGATTCCCCCACCACCACCACTACCACCTTTTTTAATAACCACGCATTGCAATTTTGTTTCACGTCATCATATGTGTTGCTCTTTCTCTGGGATATTGCGTGTGCCGTAGTGTGTACAGTGTCATGAACAGAAAAGGACACCTTGTGCACTCAAATCTGAATCCTCAATAAATTCTCAACAGAGAGAAGCAGTTTTGTGATCCGTTCTCATATGAACGAACACGCAGAGTTGTTTTTAAACTCAATGGTAGACTTGGGACTTCATAGTACTTATATATCTGGTTTCTCATTACACAATTAAACAGCCATGAATAAGTGTGTACTTTTCTTCTGCTCTTGCTTTTTTGTCACACTTTTATCTCAAAATACAATAAAATGGTTTTCAAATTATGATTTCATTTAATTAAGTGAAAACCCTATTCAGAACAAACTGATCCTATGTGAAAATATAATTGGTCCGCTTGAGAAATCAGTAATTAACCTTGACTGACTAAATGTTTTTGGTCCAGTTTTATTAGCAACACCTAGACCTGATTAATGCCAGACCTGTCAAGAAATCACTTACATAGAACCTGTCTGACTGCATGAAGCAGGTTAAACTACTCCAAAATACAATGTATCATACCCCAGCCTAATGAAATAAAGGAACAGATCAGATACAAAAGTTTATTAGTATGAAAATGGTATGTAGCTATTTCTAAGCCTTTTGGACACCAAAGAACCAAAAGGAGAGGAATTATCCAGAATGGGAGAAATATAGGACATTGGACTATCTAAAACATTCAAGACAACTCATCCAGAAGATCACAAAAAACATACTGCAAAAACAATGCTGCAAACATTGCTAGCCTCAGTTAAAGTCAGTGTCAGCATTTATAAATAGACTGGGCAAAAGTCGCATTACTGGGCGAGTTCAAAGGCCAAAAGCACTGTTGACCAAAAAGAACAGAAAAAAAACATTTTGACAATCTCCAGCTCCTTTGAGAACATATTATTTGTTTAAGTTCACCTTAATGGATCAAAACAAAAAAAAAAAAAAGACTTAGTCAAAGTCTATAATCAAAAAATAAATTGAGACGCTGTAAGGTGGCCTTAAAGAGGCAGTTCATCCTTTAATGCCTTCCAATATGGCTGAATAAAAACAATATTCTGCAAAGAAGAATGGGCCAAAATTCCTCCACTGTGATGTAAAAACTCATTGTCAGTTATTGCATGTGCTTGACGGCAGATCACCGATAGTGACGCATTTAATTGTAACTTTTAGTTAAAACTGAAAAGAAAATTAAGAAAAAAAAATATTAAATGTGCCCTTTAACTTGGATAAAGCCCAAAGTATATGAAAATGCTTTTTCAACCAGACCAGGGGCTGTGTATCAGTAAAAGAATGCATTTGCTTAAGTATTACACTAATAAACATCTATATTCAAACTGCCTTTAATAATTGATCAGCTAGCAATGCAAGAGTCAGTATTAGGGTTGAAAACTAGAGTTAGGAAATAGAATCATGGTTTTATTCTTCTAATGAATTATTAAACACGCCGAAGGTCATATTTTACTACAAGAAACAACTGTTCCTTTGGGTTTCACCCTTCCTTATCACTGATTGAATTACACCCATTAGCAAAACCACTGACCACTCTCTGCTCTTTCTCATCGGATTTAATTCTTGACACTAAATTAGCAAGAAAACTAAACAGCAGGGCAAATCTTACTCTGAGCAGTCGATATTTTCAATTGATGCTATTCCCAAATGGTAAAAGATAAATATTTATGCCAACTGCTGTGGAGCTGCAGAGATCCACAGCCCAGGCTGAAGAATCTGTTGAGAGTCTCATTTGCAGTATACCACTAACCATGTAGAGGACGCACTGATCATGTGGAAGAAGGTGTTCTGATCAGATGAGATCAAATTGCAGGTTTTTTGCCTACATGCAAAACACTATGTGGTTGAAAATGAACATCCTGAACAAACCAGCCCACTATGAAACACAGTACTGGCAGAATCATGCTGTGGGGAAGTTCGTCTTCAGCAGAAACAGAGAAGCTGATCAGATTCAGTGGAAAGTTGAATGGAAATAAATAAGGACAATCCTGGAAGAAAAGCTGTTAGTGGCTCCAAAGGATTTGAGACTGGAGCGAGGTTCACCTTCTAGCAATATATTAACCATAAACATTCAGCCAGCGCTACGCTGCTAAAACATAATTGCAGCAAAAGGATTTTTATTTTTAAAAACTGTATAAAATTGTAAAATCCATCTATATTTTTTCTTCCACTAACCAGTTTGTTGCTACTGCCCTGTTAGATGAGAAAATGTGAAAAAGTCCAAAGGGCATAAACAGCTTTGCAAAGCAGTATATTTATCAAAGCTCAATTAGCGCCATGATACAAGGCAGTTTGCTGGTGTCACTCTGGGCCTTACCTTCATGACAGCCTTAGTATGTTCACCCAGGCATGGCAGGTCCTGTGTGGCCCCAACACACTGCACAGCCCAGGGAAGGCTCTTCAGGACAGAAGCAGCCCTCCTGAAGGCCAAGCACCGTCCCTCAATCTCATTGAATTCATAGTTTTCCGCCAGAACTTCAAATGCATCCTAAAGGGATGAAGGAAGGGCAGGTTAAGACAGGCTGAAGGGTAATGCAGGAGAGAGGAGCAGGTTTTTGTCCTGTGAAATATTAACAGTCGTAAAGCGTTAAAAAGAAAGGGACTGATAAGAAAAGGAGAGAAAATGAAGTCAAACAAAAAAATGCCAGGTGAGGATTCCCTTCACTCTGCCATAAAGGAAAACTAGACAGAGATAACTGCACGCTCCATTTCACTCCTCTGTCTTCAGTCTGTCTTTTCTTCGTCAGTGTCTCTGTCTAGGACCTTCTGCAAGTTGCTTTTCTTTTGGATGACCACAGAGAGGTGCAGGAGACAGTTTCCAGTCATTTTCCACGTATTTGTAAGAAGCTCCGTGTTGATAGTACTTTCTTTTTTTCAGAGGTACAATCTAATATTAACACAAAAAGGCCACAGCCAGGAGCCAAAATGAAAATTTTAGTAATTTTGTGCAGTTGTGGTCAAAAGTAAGTGCACCATTTGTTAAATCTATGGCTTTAAAAGGTTCTGCAATTATTTTAATCAAACCCGAAGTGTACATAACAAAGATGAAGCCAAAGTAGAAAAGCTGAAAAAGGTAGAAAAAAAATGTCTTCACATTGCATTGCAGGGTTTGACCCTTTCTTTCTCCGTCCAACGCAGAGTCTCTAATGAACCCTTTCAAACTCACTATAACTCGCTCTGCGTTCTGGTCTTTCTGAAGAATAGCAACTTACAGCATGGCATCATTATTTTTAACACTTCTCATCTGCTGAGGGGTGTTTTAAACAATGATTGCCTGAAGAAGCGAGGAGTGAGGAGGTTTTTAAAAGCAAACTTAAAACTTCCCTTCCTCAGTTCTTCTGTTTTTATGATTATTTTTGATCTATTTGTACAATAATTACACCTTTTTTTATGTACTTAATTTAATATTCTGCTTTTTGCATGCTTGTCTGCTTGTCTTTAGCTCTCTATTTCATCTTTCATTGAAAGGAAAATGCTCTTTAAATGAAATCTCATTGACTTGTCAACAAAAAAAATGTATTGGTAAAGTTTATATTTTGTATGGTTAGCGCTGTGATTCCATGGCTTCAAACTGTGGAAGAACCAAGTTAGCAAATTAGCCGATACATCATTTTCCAACTGATACATTTAGCATCACTGTCAGCTGTGGTGGAGTATCTGTGGCTTTGTTGAGCAGACAAGGGTAGAGAAACTAGAGCCCTCCAGTGAGGTGAAGGATGAAAGAGCCTTACTTAAAAAGTAATGCTTTTTTATGAGTTATGAGAAACGTCTCTGAGGTAGAGCAAAATGATGTGATGAGAGAGCAGATTGGACTTACTGCATTATTTCTAACAGTTGAAACTTTCCAGGAAAAGACAGCTTCTAAATAACAAGTCAAAAAGATTTGTGGAAATAAAACACCAAGTGATTGTATTTATATCCATCTGCTTTTAAATAAAAGCTCCAAAAGAGCAATGCATTTCCATTTTACATAATAAAAATGAGTTTTAATATAGAAATGTTGCATTTGTGGGCCACACTATCATGGGGATGACTGTTATCCAGCAGACAGTCATTGACTCCCTCCTCCAGGACTTTCAGCTACAAATGGTCACATCTAAAGAAGCTGGATTGTTGACAGAGTTCCATATGCAACCGTATTAATGGTAAGTTGAGTGGAAGGAAAACATGCACAAGCAGAGCTAGTGTTAGGAGCATCTTCATTGGGCTACGAAGTAAAAGGACTGGATTGTTGCTCAGTGGTTCAAAGTCTTTATCTTTTCAGATGAAATTAATGTTGCTGAGCTGCAGTGTGAGCTCCCCACAGTCAGTGACGATCTGGGGAGCCACGGTATTGGCTGCTATTGCTTCTCTGTATTTAATCAAATCCAAATTCAGCACAGCCATCCACAAACAAGTTATAAAGCACTTCATGTTTCCTTCTGCTGACCAACTTTTGGGAGAGGCTGATTTCCAGCAGAACTTGCCACATGCCCACAAAAGTACCAATACCTGCTTTAATGACCATTCTATCACTGTTCTTGATTGGTTAGCAAAATGCCCTGACCAAAGCCCACAGAAAATCTCTGAAGTATTGTCAAGAGGAAAGATGAGAGACACTAGACCCATCAGTGCAGACGAGGTGAAGACCAGCTCTGAGGGAACCTCAGCAGAGCTACAGGCTGACGGCCTCCATACCAACGCTGGAAAACGAAACCCGACCCGGGACATGGATAGGCTTTTCAGTGAGCTGACCTTTTATCAACAAGACGCCCGACGTTGGTTGATCCCAGCTTGAAAAAATGAACACAAACTTAAAAAGCAATGGCATCATATGAATTATGAGAAAGTTCTTTAAGGTGGAGCAGGTTGGTTAATTATTTTTCCTAATAGCAAGCATTTACCAGGAAAAGACAGCTACTAAATACTGAATAATGAAAAAAAAAAAAAAGTGTCTTGGAAATAGACATGAAGTAAAATCATTAATATCCAGCTGCTTTCACGTCCAAAAAGAAAAAGCAATGAAAGGATTTGGACAGAGGGTTATAATTTAGTCCATCTGCAGACTGCAGCGCTTCTAATATATAATTTTTAACAGAAATGTGTCTTCTGTCTCCTGTCATATTGCTCATCTCTCAAAATAATTCAGTTTAGTGCTCGTTCCATCCAGCAATTTATTTTTAGGGTTTATTGTTAGCTTCAAAGAACAAAACGTCCTCCCTGTCATTCATGTGTATTATAAACCTCTTTATAACGGAACAGAATCTGCTGTGGGAATCTACTTTGTTTCTGACAACTGTATTCTGTCATTTTACTTTCCATATTAGAAAACGTGTTCTTTACCGAAAAGGCGAACAGCTGCTGTAGTTTTGTCCCAATAATCGGGACATTTTAGGAATAGATTTTAATGGATACAGACGACTGTTATAACTAGAAAGGTGGGATGAGAGTGGAGGAGTCAGTGCTTCACCTGCTGACAGGGGACCTAAACCGCTGGTGAGCTAGGGGGAGGCTTCAACTTCGAATAAAGGCCCCCTTATCCCTAGCCACCATGACGCTTTGTGTGAATTATGGGTGTGACTTCCGTCGCGAACTGGAACTGGCTTTGGTTTATGTGCTAGCAACGCACTAATCCTCTTTCGTCATGGGTTTTTGCCTATAAAATGTGTAGGAACACCAACAATCGCAGCTCAGATATGGCAATATTGTCTTACCGCTACTTGCAGCCATTAAAAGGTTGGAGGATGACCTGAAGATTTGGCCACAGACAACTACACCAGCATATTTAGCTGCTTCTTTGACTCGGTTGCTTCAGATGGTGAAGCGATGAGCAATATGAAAAGCTCTGAAGCTTGTCAGTAGCTTCACAGTCAAAAGATTGGCCACGTTTTGTTAAAATACATGAGACACAATTTTATCTACCTTAAATCACACATAGAGCCCAGCCAAAGCCTTAAAACTCCACATTATCGAGCCTGTGTTTTGGTTTCAGCGTCAGGTGAAATACAAGCAGCAGTGTGTTCATGTATTGCAAAGCAAGGCAGATCATGCAGCCACGCTGCTGCGATACTGTAGAAGGTACAGGCAGATTGTTTTTGTAATGTTAATAATCATCTTGGTTGTATTATTTGATTCAGGTGTGCTGAAGCAGAGACTCAAAGGTTTGCAGCACACAGGACCTTGAGTTCTGGAGATGAAGATCCCTGAAATCAAAAGGTTTTATGTGTAGTGCACTCGCTAACTGCTGACAGCACAGTAACATAAAAAAAAAAGAAAAAACCCTTTCAGCATTAGGACATGTAAGGTAAGAAAAAAGTACTTTATTAATCCCACATTTGGAAATGATATAGTGCAACAGCAAAAAACGACCTTGTAAGAATATAAATATGGAACTGCTGTATATAACTGACAGTATGAACACATGAATCATTTTGACACAAATACACTTTTTAAAAAATGCTTGCTTTCTTTGCTGTAATAAAGTTGCATCCCTTTTTACTTCCTCTAAATAAAACCAAAAAAACCCTGGGATCCTTTAAAAACCATGCAGCTCACAGCTCAATCAATACCTGTTACGAGCTGTGTTACAGTTATTGCCAGCACACCTGTACATGTTTGTGGAATTGTAATAAAAGAAATACGTTAGTGCAACATTAAATGTCTTCTCACTTTTCACTTGAAATTAGCTCGCCTCTTAAATTCACTAAACCCGCACCGCCATGCTACATCTGTCTTAGCTTCATCAAAGTAACTAGAATTTGGTCTAGTGCAGGTTTTGTTGAGGAAGCAGGAGCAAATGGCTGAAGGCAAGATAAGTGTGTGAAACTGGATGAGTGGAATCCTTGTATTCAAGAGGGAATCTGCACCAGTCTGCAAAATCCTCCCTGCAACAGAGTTTGGCAGTGCTGGGGATGGTGCACTCATTCCAGATGTGATCGTGGGCCCTCCTGAACAGGTGTGGCCCTCCATCCTGAGCATGATGACCACCATGTCTGGGCATCACAGGGGGGCTTGGGTGCTGAACACAGCTCCTCAGTCTGGTCAAGCCCATCTATAAGTAAAAATACAGCATGCAAATACTGAGGTGTGACACATTACGGTTTTCTACACTATGAACACACAAACAGTATTTTTTTTTATTTATGATATATATATATATATATATATATATATATATATATATATATATATATATATATATATATATGATAGGTAGATGTTTTCATGTATACATATGTTTATTTGCTAAGATAAAGCAGGGAGGTAGAATCTTTACGTTAACTACAGAAAATCGTAAAACTAAACACTGTCTCTGAAATCGTACCTGGTTTTCTCCTGTCACTGTTGTCAATCCGTTTAAGGATCCGGCGTCTCTTTTCGGGTAGTTTTCTCGTAGCCCAACCACAATAAAAGATGCGGGTTTTCCTCCGTTGGCTTTTTGTCCACACAATCAAACAAGCACATGCACAGCGTTTTATCACAGGAACACTGTTCGTTTCGGGAGCAAGTTCGACTCGCTGTGGTTGCAGCCACAAATTCGGCTTGGTCCGATTGTTGGTACCGCCACGAACAGCCCAACACGTGCCCGAGCTCAAGGAGATTTTAGTCAACACTATTTTTGTTTAAAGAATAATAAAATACTCATCAGAAAAGAGAACTGTAACTTCTATAATGAAAGCAAATCAGTAGATTAGCCAGTAAACCAAAGCCTTACTGCTACTTCCGGCGTTCACCGGAAGTAAGACCCATAATCGTTTCTACAGTAACCCTCCCAGGAATAAAGTGGATTGGACAGATTAATATGCAGTTGCGTTTAATTTTTGTTGTGCTTCAATTCTGGTTGTTACACTTTCTTAGTTTTAATTGTTTTAGCTTCTGCAAAATATAAGTGTCCAGTTACACCAGCTGTTCCTGGTTAAAGTATAGAAGCATGACTGGCTGCCTGTTAAACTGGCGAAAAGCTTAAAAACATTTCTATAACTGTATTTTAACTTTTTGGAACCTATGTCGAAATCCTCCAGTTTATCCTACATGATCCAGAGTGGTGTTATCCATTTTGGCATTGGAAATGAGAATAAAGTTAATTTAATGATTCATTAAAACTGTGAGCAAAATATTCAGTTTATTCATAAAGCTGTGCTTTAGGTTGTGTCTATGCATATTATATAAAATTAAAATAGTTGTAACTCTGCAACATTATGTTTAGGAAAGCGGTTTACATTTCAATTTAATAAGATTTCTTTTCCATTCAACAAACTTTTAATCCTCTCTCAGAACAAAACACACAAAGGAACTCTTTATTATTATTAAAAGCATAACAAAAAGCATTAGAATATTCAACAAAAATGTTATGTTTCGCCACATATTCTCAGAATATTTGAGTGCTTTTTATGTTATGTTGTTAAGTCTCTGCTAAACATTCATTTAAAAACACTTGTTTTACCTCATATAAAGCCTTTCAGCTGACAATTACCACCAAAGACAGCAGTCAGTAGCAATAAACACAGTGCCCTTCACTCTTTGTGGTACTCCTTGTAAGAAAATTGAGTATTTTATTGTAGTAAAAGACTATGGTTGATAGAAAAGAATCTCCAAAGTTTGATGTTAGAGAAAGACTGGTATCTCAGGGTCACCAAGTCTCCATAACAACTGTTGGATGCTATCTACAAGCCAAGTAGTTGCTTAGAAGGGAGGCCAAGAAAAAGCCTATTCTACTTTATCATGACAACAGTAATGTGTGGGGTTTTCCAAAAAAGTAGGGCTTTCAGCTGGACAGTAATTGAAAACATGTGGCCAAATAACCACAAATGGTTCACCAGACACAAAATCAAAGTTCTACCATTCCTATCTCAGCTTCCAGACCTGAATCTGACAGAAAACCGGTGGAGTGAGCTGAATAGAAGAGAGCATGAGGGATGATTTTATGCAATACAGATTGACCAAAGATCCTTCACCCTGTACATGCTCCAACCCACTGACATTTTATAGGAGAAGACTAAGTGACGAAGAATTTACATTACATTGTATGTCCTTAAAGCTGGAGAAAGATGCAACATGTTCGATGAAAGCTGATGTCAAGCATGGCCAAATTATACTGCATGTTGCACTTGCAAGTAAGACTTTGCTTTTATAGCCTCTTTCAAGACCCAGATACCAAAGAAGAAAACTAAAAACAAGAAACAATCAAATATTTAATCAAAAGCAGTTGTAAAAACATTGTAAATAAAAGTGAAAAAAGTCTGTGAAAAAAGTCATGACATAAACTTTAAAGATTTCGAAACCGTTAAAATATTTGATGTTCTGTATTCACAATGTATTTGTTATGGGGGGCAGTATTAAGTCTTATTACTGTGGGTTCAGAGTGAATTTCTCTTTGAAGTGGAATTTAGTTTAGACACCGAGGTTAGTAAAAGGAAAGCTAACTTATGAAACCTATAATTAGGGAATATTTATAAGACATGCAATGCAAGGAGAAAAAAAAATATATGAAACAGCAACCAGCTGAATCATTCTACAGGTGCACTATGCCTGATTAAAAAATAGTGAGTGCTGTTATAAGAGGGCTAAAGTCGAGTAGAGTGAAATCCAGGCCACGAAATCAGCAGAGTCTAACATCCACGTCTGCTTTTCCTCTCCTCCAGCCGAGCTGAAATGTGAGGTCACTGCACCACCCATGGTCCAGTGTAGACCTGCAACGCAGGTCAGTGAGCTGCAGCCTTCAGTCCAGCTCACCCTAGAGAGGCGCTGACCCGTTTACTGTTGCCCATGGGAAGAAAACGACCCTTTGCATCACACACACACAAACAGCTGGGCTCTCCTCACAGTGTGCAACAAATAGGAAATTCAAGCTTGTTACTCAATAGGCTTCACGGCTGACTGGTGTTGTGGAAGGGTTTAGAGCGGGGTGTACAGTAAGCATGTTGTAGAGGTGTGTTTGGAGTAGCAATTTGGCATGCACAGCATCCCAATCAAGTACAACACAGTAAAATTGGGTCATTTCAGGTGGGAAAAGATGATCCAGTGCTCTAATGAGCTAATTTCTTGCTTTTTATCATAAATTAAATATTTTCAGTGCAATGTTTTCAAATTAACAGCATAACCTGTTGTCATTTAAGAGACAAATGTGTTGCCACCCAATCTAACACTTCGCATCTGTTGCACTCACATTTTCTCTACTCAAGTTGCCACATGTGCATGTGGATTGAGTAAATTGGCAAAGCTTTTGCATACGTACTTCAGCCTATATCTTCATTAGAAGCCATAATCATAATGCAGCCCAAGTAAATAAAACTAAAATACTAAATACTAAACTAAAATACTGGTTTACTCATCAAATTACTCATTTAACTGGTACTCTGGGGTGGCAGATTCTGTTAATTCTTTAAACCTTTTGACAAAGGTGAAGCAATCAGTGTGATTTCAATAAATGCATCGATCTGCTGAGACACATTTGGGGGAAGTGGTTGGGAAGTTGGGATTTTTTTCTCTTCTTAAGCACATTCGATGTCATTGTGTCTTTGGATGATTCTCAGTAAAAGTTTTAAATAAAGCTCTCAAAATATCTGATCAACAGGCTCATCTCCACTGATTTTAAACAAAATTAGTTGCACAATAACAATACTTCAGAAGCTGTTAGTAGACTTGAATGTTGTTGACTGTGCCATTGTAGTGGACAGACTAGCCTAGAATCTGCTTAACTTGATAACTTGATTCAACTGGTTCAGCTCTCACAGGGAATTTCCTCATACAATGTTCCACAAGGCTCAATTTTAGGTTCCTTACAACATAAGTTTTCACATGAAACTGTATTTTTTCAAAGCTTTTTAGATTAAGACTTTAAATGATGTTATTTAAAGGACAACTGTGCTGCCAGTATGTCATATACTGAAAGCCCCTTTCACCAAATATATATATATATATATATATCTCCTTTCTGTCACTTTGCTGCTATTGCACAGAAATTTCCCCATTGTTGGACAATAAATGATATTTCTATTCTATTCTATTCCATTTGTGTGGTTTTATTGAATTTCCGATTTGATTTTGAAGCCAATTATAATATTTATCATTTTAACCTAGTTCCACCACTATTTTCAGTTTCATCAGAAATTAAATGCAATCTTTTGTTTTATCTTTTTGTTTTTTCTAATGATTAAAGTATTTTTTTTGTAATTACAATTTTACAGTTTTATTGGTATTATATTTGTGTATGGTGCTTCCATATAACAAATATGATAGCAGTTTCCTCAGTTCTGTATTTAATGATATTAACTATTTGTGTGAAAATAAACATTTGACTGAATGTGTGACTGCTCCATGATTAAAATCTGACTGTTTTCTACAGACCATTTATGTTTAAATCATGACATTTAGTCTTTGGATTTTACTTTTTTAATAGTAAAGCACCTGGTCTCACTCTGTGGACCTGATTACAAATGATATCTTTGGTACAGACAAAAATTTTGCACCGTGATATTGCTCTATAATCACTAAGAACGACATTGTCACTTGGTTTTTCCAGCGTTTCACGGATTAGGGTTTTGAAGAAAATACATAATACAGCCATGCCATGAACAAGTTGTGTGAGTCATAGAAAGTTAATTGTTGCTTATTTAACTCTTGTCAAGAGACTTTTCTAGAGTTTATTTCTTTATTTAAAACTTTCCTTAATATTACTGAGAAAAACTAAATGGAGTAATTAAGCCTTGTTGACCCTTGAGGTTTTTTAAATTAATGAAGCAGTGAAAACAACCCAACATTTCCATGTAATTGTTTAACCTGTAGAAAAATGGAACTTCATACATGCATTCAATCTTTGCAGTTTTGTCAGCTGTCATGCTGTTGCAGCAGTTATGTGGTGTTAGTGCTCCAGGCTACATCCTGCATATGCGTTTATCTGATTAATGAGGAGATAAGGTAGGTAGGGAGGCTTGGTGTGTGGGGACATTGATATAGTGCACCCATTTACCCCCCACCACCAAGTTATAACGGACATGCCTTCGAGAACTTTTTTTTTTTTTTTTTTTTTTTTTTTTTGCACAGCTCCCTGCTTCATTGCATGAGGAAAAAGAGACCAAGAAACCCCAAGAAACAAACCCCAACAGAGAACAGAGGGAGTTGATGAATGAAAGGTGGATTTGATTCTGGACATATGTATTTTGGTTGTTGTTGATGCATTACTGCAGTAGTACAAACATTTGAGCTACCTCATTTTAAATTCTTCTTCCAATAAACCAGACTAGTTTTTCCAAGTTTCTATTGTGTTTTGCAGCTCAATTGTTAATGATTTCTGAAAGTTTAAAAGTTTTGTTTTATTTCAAACAAGTTTCTAACTTAAATTAGTCTGATAATCAGTATCTAAAAGTCATGCAGTGAAAGCATATTTCAATGGAAGCACATTCAGTGGGACACTACCAGGCATGGATTAACTTTCCCAGAGCCCAGGCATTGACATTAAGTTATTCACTAAATGTGGTTGAGGTAGTGCCTGAGCTAATGCGTAGGTAACCCTTCTGGCCACCAGGACGAGTCCTTCCTTAAGCCGCCTTGGCCTTTCACCAGCTCCAGTGGGCCATGTCTTGTGATGATGTTTGCTTAATTAGCTGAAGCCAGCATCCCAGAAGCATAAAGTGACAGCTGCACTATTGATTAAAATAGGACTGCCTCCTGCATTTCACACAGCCCCTTCCAAGCAAAAATCTATAAATTCTCTGCAAGCCTTGGTGTGTCATATAAGATTCGATACAGAATGAGGGCCCCGACTTCACCCAACTTGGTAATGGTTGCGTGTCGTTGTTGGAGATAGCCACAAAATGTCATGCTGTGTTTTACCAGAGCCCAAATGCAGGCAAAACCGCAGGCAGAAGATGAAGTGATGAGTCTTTAATGATAAACAAAAGAAAAACTTAAAGTCGTGTTGAAGGGTTAGCAAGGCATGGAACCAGTAAAGAACAATGAAACCAGAGTTATGTTGAAAGAATTGGTCCTATATAACTACACTGAACTGATTTGAACCGAATTTTTGTGTACACTGAGGAGTGAGTGGAGAATGACACTGGATGCAGGCGAGGAAATCAGGTGATTGGGAATGTCTGTGGAAAGGAACAAGCTAGCAGGCTGAACGAAGGTGAATAATGAACTCAGAGAGGTTGAACTAAAATTCAAGGAAGTTATAAATCAAGGGGAGAAGAATAAAACTAATCAAAGAGATCAAAATACAAAAGCACAAAGAATAGAACACAAGACTAAATGAAGAAACAGTCATGAATCCAAAAGTCTAAATACAAAGTAATGAACTGATACAGCAAGAAAATTAAAGCAATAATAATGAACCGACTGTGGCAAGACCTAAAGGAATATAAATAAACAACAAGAAGCGGAACAAAAACACAAGGATCATAACACAAAGCTCAGTTTGCGAGTAGTGCCAGGAAGCAAAAAGACAGAGCTAGATATAAAAGTGTTCATAATAAAACTCTCTTAACTGAACATTTGTTTGCATTTCCATTTATGATGATTATTGCTTTTAACAGGTTTTGTTTCTTCCAGTTATCAGAAGCTTAGAAAGATGGTTTTATTCTATATCTATAATAAAGATGCCTTTTTTAATATAAACTCCAATGACAAATCTAAGGATTTGTTAACTGCAACTGTCTGTGACTAAAGCAGCATTGCAGAATATATCAACAGTCAAATATGGCAGTGGTAGTGTGATGCTTTGCTTTTTTGGGACCTTGGGGATCCACTACAGCTAATGGAATAATGAATTCTGAAATCTAGCTAAAAATCTTGAGGGCAGATAGCTAGCCATCAGGTTAGGACCTTAAGCACTTAGCAATCCATCACTGATTGGCACAAAAAAAAAAAAAAATCTTAAAAAGACGCAAAACGAAGGATTTTGAGAGGACTAGTCAAATACGAGACTAAGGCTACATTCACACAGCAGGTCTTGATGCTCAGTTACAATTTTTTGCCAAAGTCCGTGGTCGTTCATACCACCAATTAAACTGAAAACAATTGGATACGTATCCGACTTAGTTCCACATATGGAAGCGGTACAAATCATATTTTTTGGGGGGTGAAAAGATCAGAACTGGACTGTACAGGCTGTTGTAAAAAAGTCAAATATGGGTCGCATGTCAACATCAAAAAAAAAAAAAAAAAAAAAAAAAAAGGATTTGGTCGCATTTGCCTGCTGTGTGAACATAGCCTAAAGTCCAATTAAGATTCTGTGGCGTGACCTTAACTGGAACGTTTATGCTGCAAAGAAAAGTGGGATGAAATTCTTCCGTGTGTGTGTGTGTGTGTGTGTGTGTGTGTGTGTGTGTGTGTGTGTGTGTGTGTGTGTGCTTTGCCATTTGAGAAACGTTATGCCATACTGCACATCAATCAGCCTGGAAACAAACATCAGTTTTTGTGTTTCCTTACGTCCGACATGTGGTGAAGTAATGACAGCAGTCAATTCGAGAATCAGCAGGAAAAAAATAGGTTGGGAGATTGACTCATGTGTTTGGATACAGTGTGGAGAGAGGAAGAACAATGAAAGTAAGAATTTTGACGGAAGATGCTGCTAGAAACAGCAAAAGGGAAAAGAGAAGAAATATGGGTGAAAAAGAGAGGTGGGAGGGGAGAAAGGGGAAGCAGGAATGAATAAATCAATAGTGCATGGTTGTGGAATGGAGGGCCGCTCTCTGCCAGAGTGTGATTGACGCCTCGCTGGTAGGGGGTGTTGCTGGGATGATGCTCATCCTCTCTCTCCTGGTGTTCCTGACACCTTTCTGCACCACCTACTTCCTGCTTTTACACCAGCAGATCCCGCTCCACCAGATGCTCCTCTCAACCCCTCAAGCCATAAATTGTTGGAGGGTTTTCTCAAATGGTTTCTATATCTTCTTAATGAATTCCTCTACACATAAAGACATTAAGATCCTGCAAGTTATTCCTTTTTTTCATTATTTCTTTGTATCAAGAAAACACATTTCGTAAACCTAAAAGGAAAACCTCAAACCATATACATAGAGAGGAATCATAACTATTTGGTTATTTATTTTGGTTTTATGCATTAAAAAAATGTAAACAGCAATATATTTATTGTTCTTAATTTAAATATGAAGTTTGTTTCTGTGCTTCAACTGTTTGAACTGCTTTAGGACCTTCTTGTCCTTCCTCTAAGACCAACTCCACCCACCCCTTTTTTAAGTTCTTGAGTGATTTATGATTAAGGGCCTTTTTCATTTCAGTACCAGAAGTGGCT
The DNA here is from genome assembly GCA_014839685.1 of Anableps anableps. Classification (NCBI taxonomy): domain Eukaryota; kingdom Metazoa; phylum Chordata; class Actinopteri; order Cyprinodontiformes; family Anablepidae; genus Anableps; species Anableps anableps. The sequence continues at coordinate 5,106,041 of CM026076.1, read as the reverse complement.
TTTACAATAAAGTAGCAACAAGTGTAAGAGGTGCTACATGGAACATGGAAATGGTAGAGCTAATTCAACACATGATTGGAAGGAGAACTAATAGTCTCAATTAGAGACAAATAAGTGCATAAATGGAAGGAAAAAGTAAAGTTTGAAAAGAAATAAAATATTAAAAGCAGTCAGTCGAAGAGGAAATGGACTTGGGTGCCGAGGGAGGCATCCAATTGTAACTTCCTTCTCTCCTTTCAGGTCAGTTTCACAAAAAGCAGCAATTAGATTTTTTTCCTGTGTTTTCTGTCTGTGTTCATGAAAAGAGCGAAGATTGCGGCACAGAACATAAATTCCATCATCGCATTTTCTCACTTCCCAATGAGATTGCATTTTGCTATAACATCCACATCCACAGTTCACCCACTGACTCGCTTCTTATTTGTGGAGCTGCCATTCATAGCTGTGATTCATAACTGGTGGGAAATCGTGTCGAATAAAGTCACATAAAAATACCGCTAGTCAAATTAGGAACAGTGCAACAAGAATTGAAGAAACTTAAGCTCAATGTTGACTAATAATATTACTGTATATTGTCTTTTAAAACAGTGAAAAACTAACTCAGGTAAAAGGCTGCACTGGGTTTTTAATTTAATAATGTATTGTTTATTTAAAATTCAATATTTTAATTTTACTCTCCTCCTATATTTCAATTTAACTCTCCCAGACATAGTAATCAAAACCACTTCTTTTTAGTTGGGTTGAGACAAACAATTTGGTTGACTTTTTTTTTTTAATATATCTCATGCATTTAAACATATCTGTCTTTTATTAAATGGTCTCACCAAGGGGGGCTCTGCCTTTTCATGGTTCAGTATTTGAACATTTTTCTTTGGCATGTAACTTCATATTATTTGCGGGAAATTCACCTGTTTGCAGAGTTTTTCTAAAATATTTGAAAGAAAATGCAGCTTGGGAAGCTAAAATACCAAGGAGCAATGCTGCTTGACAATATTTGTTGGAGTTGCAAAGCAGCCAATCCAGTAGCGTCATTCATTTCTTTGCCACTGATTAGATGAACCTCCCAGAGTGGAGATAGGGAAGACTGTAGATGTTAGCGTCTGCAGTAGTGCTGTATTTATACCAAGATTAAAGGGGAGTTATTATGTGAAATCAACTTTTTTGAGCTTTATATCATGTTACAATGTTGTTCCCTCCTCAAAAACATACCTGGAGTGTTGCTTTGACTCCTTCATGCATGTTTAAGGAATCCTTGAATCTCCCGTGGCAGCCATTCAGGGATGCTTAAATGCCTGCTCTCACACAGTGGCGCCTATTTTTACACAAAGCTCCTCCCTGGAGCTGCAGTCTCCAAGCTGACAGCCCACAGAGCATCCCTCCCCTGCACCTTCCCCACATAGCTCCCCCCAGACTAGCGGCAGCAGCAACAATTTGCAGAACTGCTCATCTGCTGAGCTTATCATATGAACTACTTTTTAGCCCAGCGCTCCTAAGAACAGTTGTAAACGGCATCATGACAAAGCATTGTTCTGATGACATGGACAAGGAGGAGTGTTGGAAAGGAAAGGGTAGGAGTTTTTTAAAGAGACAGAGACCAATTTCAAGGCATCAGATACAGCTATGATCCAAAACCAAATTTCCTTAAAGTTATTTTTAATATATACAGCATTTTCATAACAACCAAGGGTAACATCGTTACTTGATTGGGCTAAAAAATGTCACTATGGTCCTCGAATATACTTAATACCCCCACCCCCCAAATAACACAGCTGTTAATTATTGTTACTAATTAGGTTTTTTTTTTTTAAAAATGCTTTATTTAGAGGTAAAATGGGTTAAATATAAATGTATGTCACAATTTTCAGATTTTTATTTGTGACAGATTTTGAAAGCCATGTATCACTGTATTAATTTACCATCCTTCCTTGTTAGAGTTGAGCACTATTTTGTATTTGTCTTAAATAAAGTCCTAATTAAAACCACTCCGGTTTGTGGCTGTAATCTGACAAAATGTGATATAGTCCATGGGGTATGAATTACTAAAGATGTTAGCATGTAGTATCACAAAGAATATACAAAAAAGTAAATCCAAATATAACAGGGAAGGCATATTTAGTAGAGTGTATTCTGCAACCAAGCAGGCAGTGAAGCAGATCTAGCAACATCAATATGGATCAATTGGTTTCTCCTCATTAGCACTATCACACTACCCTATGACAGTTCTCCTAGCTGGATGGATGGCAATAATTTCTAAGCAAGGACTTGGTTTACAGTCAAAGGGCAATACAACACTTATTTTTCTTATTCCTGTCTGACTTGGGTAGTTAAAGTAATTGCTTTTTTCTGCCCCAGTGAAGTGTTTTACCTGTAGTTTTCTCAGGTCCACAGCTAGAACAGCCTTTCTAATCAGAAACTCTCCTTCCATGTGGCTTTATGCGGAGATAATGAGTTAATCATGGGGATAGGAAAACGGAGAGGGATTGCTAATTATGGAGTTAATGCCGTGGAAAGAAGCAGTAGATCAGAAATTGAACGGCAGCCTCCCTCAGGTGAGAATGTATTGATTGTGTGCACATCTGCACCTGCCCGTCCATGTGGACAAACGTGTGGAAGTGTGTGTAAGAATCTCTGAGTTTTTATAGAGCACATGCAAAAACACGTGAGGAAATAGCTTTGCACATGTGCCAAGAATATGAACATTTAGCCTCTCTGGGAAGAAAAGACTCATTATGAAGCAGATGCCTCACAGGCCCTCATAAGCAGCGCTTAATAGGTCTTACAAAAACTCATCAAGGAGTCTCTGTGCTCCCACACAAGCACAAACTTAGAGTTGGCAGTTGGTTCATCTTATTACATACAGAAGATTCTCATCTTCATATTTGGGAGCAAAATTGAATCAATAAATTGCTGGAAAGATGCAACTAAATCCAAAATAAGAACAAAGCAACAAGCTGGATAGCTACAAGGAGGGGTTCCCTGAAAGAACGAGTACAGCTTCAAAAATTAGAATATTGCAATGAAGTTTAATATTTTTGTCATTCATTTCAAAAACCGAAACTTATGTATTATATAGATTCACACAGTTTTTTCTTGGACTGCTTTTGATAGATTCTCTAGGAAGCTGCATAGGCGCAAGTCAGTCCCGGTGCCCTGCTGATCCCGGTATACAGCCGAAAGGGCCAACAATGGCCACATGAGCATCAGAACTGGACCACATAGTAATGGAAGCAGGCAGATTTGATAAAGAATTGCGTTTTCTTTTACATCCCACGAATGGCTGGATGTGTGAGAGTTTCTTACCTGGGAAACATATGGCCTCAGTGTAATGCTTTGATCAACGCTCTGCTGGGAAACTTTGGGTCTTGCTATCCACGTGATTTTTCCTCTGGCATATCCCACCTACCTAAGCACTGGTGCAGACCATGTGCGGCCTTTGATGGAGACAATATTTCCTGATAGATATGGAAGTGTTCAGAGAGGTTTGAGGAGCACAACAGTCATTTTCAGCTGTTGACTTCACATCAGAAACCAACAGAACCTACTCCAATGAGCATCTGTGGAGTGGACGAGCCCAGGGGCCTGCAACTTATACAATCCAAAGAACCACTTTTGCTCTAAATCCAGCAAAATAAAACTGATTTAGAACCTCAAATGTTACATAACCTTTTAATCTCTTAAAAAGACAGCTTAGAATTTTAGCTAAATATCTACAATAGGAAATATTATGTTGCTTTGAAAAAAAAAAAAAAAACAATTTACTTCTGTTTTTTGGGTTTTAAAATAAAGAGAACTTAATATTTTTGCAAAAAGAGGATGCACACATTTTCTTTTTTTGGGATGTTAATATTTGTGGACAATTATGTACCACTAAAATCTACATTTGTTGCTATATATTTATTTAAAAACATTAGTTGATTCTTTATAATTGCTTTGCCAAAGTTATTAAGAGCCAGCAAGGAATGTCCAAAGATCTACTTTAGGCTCTGGAGCCACAGGCTGCAGACTCCTGGGATAGACAAACAAGTCTGATCTATGCAGCTTTGACCTCACAACTTGTATAACTTAAAAAATCTGCTGCATCTACATCTTGACCTCAGATTGCACAGCACACCTTTGGACCACTGGAGCCCTTGCCTCAGAGGCTCAGGGCTGACACCAAAAGAGGAACATACTCAGTATTAAACTGCTGGTTATTATGTGATGCCAGATAAGCATTGATAAGTCTTAGGTACGAGTTTTTGTGTCATTTGTTCTAAAATAAATTTTAATTTTCTATTTAAACTAAGTGGAGACACAGTTACTGTAAACCTTATATAACTCAACGCAACAACATTCAGGACACAGTCAATTATTTCTTATTATATATCAGAGAATTACATTGACCACATGCTGAGACCTGCTTGTTTCCTTTTTCCTCACTAATTTTTCGCTCAACACCTGCAGTTGCTGTAAATTGTTGTCATGAATGCAACATCCGCCGCTGTTCTTATCCGGCTCATCAACACTTAAGTTAGTAAACTTGAGTAACCCCTTCTTTTGCTGCTGATTTTCTCCCCCCACCCACAGATGGCAGAGAGACAGATCCATTGCTTCTGATGAGGAGCGCTGCACCCATTGACAAGATAGGAGACTGATATGGCAGCAGAGCTTCAGGGCGTGTCCATGTCTGCCCCCCTGTGGCAGGGATCGCGGGTATGTCAGCTGTTCAGCCTCCAGTGTTTTGTGGCTGCAGATGCTGCTCATTCTGAGGTTAATGTTTTTTTTGTGTCAGAGTGCTGGTGAGTGAAGCAAGCCAGCTATCCAATTAGAGCAGAACAGATTAGGGAAGCGTTTTACATTGCAAAGCAGGACAGTCAGCCTCTTGTGGCTGAACGTTACTGTTCAAAGTGTTTCTTACTGTGAAAATCTTGTTGTAGTTTTCTGTGGTTGTCCGTCTCTGGCAGGCGTACTGAGAAACCGTGTTCACAGGAGCAGCCTTAGGAGCTTCTGGCAGAATGTCCTGTTTCCAAAAAAATAACCAGAGATTCACAAACTCATTCACTCTCAACCTCCTGGTCATATTTTCCTCTGAGTCCAAACCACTGACGGTTGAAATGTGTAAAAGTGTGTAAGGCCATTTCCTGATGAGCCCATAGCCAAGAGTTCAAATTCAATTACATCTAAATGCAGCCATTTGCCTTGGAGAAGTTATTTTTATGACTATGTGTCTCTGGGGCAACAGGCTAATGACACTCATCTCACAGTCTGGTGGCATCCAAATCCATTACACTACCTAACCCGTGGCATTACAAATCTGCTTGTCATCATCCAATTTTCTTCCTGTAAATTGCCTTTTCATTCCATGAATAAAACGCTCCACGTTTGTAATATAAGCTGCAAACGGATTACCAGCGTAATTTTTAATATTCGTGGTGACAATTACACATCATAAAATGTAACAATCATCCGCAGATGTGGGTGGAGAGGATGTATTTGAAAAACATTCATACCCTCTTTTTATTGTAATTTTGTCATGGACTAACACAAAGTAGAGCATAACTGTGAAACGGTTGGTAAAGGATATGAGGTTTTTAATTTCTTTTTAAACAAATGTCAAAAAAAGTACAGCCTTTTACCCTTTTATCTCTAAATAAAATCAACTAAATTGCTTTCATAAGTCATCCAATTAACAATATAACCTGTGTGGATCAGGCTATAAAACAATATTCCAACCTTGAAGATCTCACAGAGCAATTTTCAAACCTACAAGACATTGCCATTGACCTAAAGCAGTTGTTCCCAACCCTGGTCTACAGCCCCCACTGTCCTACATGTTTTAGATATGTTTCCTTTCCAGCACACCTGATTCACACCACATCATGCATGATCTCCTCTGCATGCCGTCTGGTGCTGCTGAAGTCAGGTGTGTGGCAGCAAGAAGACACCCAAAACATGCAGGACAAGGGGGCCTGAGGACCAGGGTTGGGAACCACTGACCTAAAGTAACAGGCTGGGAAAGAAAGTATTTCTCAGAGAGGCAGCCAGGAAGCCTGTGGTAACTCTGGAGGAGCAGCAGAGATCCATAACGCTGGTCACAGAAACGGTTTAACATGATACGTGACTAGCTGTGTTTCTATTACAAAGGTGCGCAAATCTCTGTTGATTTTCCGGTGTTTCTATTAAATAAGAAATGAAATTAAAATCACACGTGAATAAGCTTGTTCCATACGCCATAAGTCTTTAAAAACATGGTGCACCATGATCCTCCAACTACTTCCTGTTGTCATCTTCTTTGTGGTTTGCGCCAGTGGCAACATCCGGCTGTTGATCATGTGACTCGTGTGATGCAAAAAAATAAAATAAAATTTAAAAAAAGCGTTTCCATTGCAGTTTTATGAAATAAACCAATTTCGATGCTGCCAGAAAACCACCTCAACCTAGGGCCAAAACTTTTACTTGAAAACTTTTTTTTTGGAAATGCCGTGTTTCCATTGAGTGAATTTACTTTTGTTATTTCAATTTGCACAATTTCGAGGTTAATGGAAACGTAGCTCATGTTTGTACTTTAGGGTGATCATTTCTTTGTTGTTTATTTACTTAGATCTCATGTTTTTGTTTGTTCCTTTGTGTTTGTTCATTTATCTATCTTGCCCCTTGGTGCTCTTGCCTGTGTTCTCTTAGATTAGTATTCATGCTTTTCCCCTGTAGTTAGTTTCTCTGTGCTCCTTCTCTGTTCATCCTTCACCTTGCCTCAGCTGGTCAGCCTGCTTCTCAGCGCAGCTGTTTTCCTTCACCTCGACCTCCTCTCCCTCACCTGTTTCCACTTCACACTCCTTAGCTCCTCTGGTTCCCTCGTGATTTCCACTCCTTCCTCAGAGTATACAAGCTTGGTTATTCTCATTGTTCTCCACTGGCTTCTTCCATAATTCTCTATGATAATCATTTATTTACTCCATTACATCCGTCCTTCCGTGACTGCTTAAGTTCTGTAAGTTTTCGTATTTTTTCATTAAACATGTATTCTATGAGGATCCCAAGCTCCTTTTTTGCGGTTTGGTCCACTTCAAACATCATCAAGTAGGACACTGTTGACAAGACAATCAGGCTTTTATGGAGGTGGTGCAAGATTTTTGAATTATTGCAAGAAAGCCACAATGAGTCTCCTCTCAAGTCAGCCACGAGCCATTTAGGGGACAACAAACATGTGCAAGAGGGTTGTCTGGTCAAATGAGAGCAAAATAAAATGTTTTGGCCTACCTTCTAAAAGCCACCTTCCTATCAGTGAAGCATGGAGGTGGCAGCTTCATACTATGGGGAGGCGTTCATTGAACATGGACAGGAAACTACATAAAAGTAAATACAGTGCGATCCTGGGAGAAATAGAGGCTGCAGAACCCTTCAGCTCAGTTTGAACAGTAACCAGGAAATGGTTGGGGATTTTTCTGCTTTTGGAAAGGCAGTCCCCATGCAGGGATTACTTCTGTAAGAGGAAAAATGTTGTCTTTAATAGATGATAAAAGGATTTAACACATCTCACACAATTGGGATGGATTCAAAAATGATCAACGTTTATTCTCCCCTGGGAAACTTTCCCGTTTCGCCCCTGAAAAAAATACAGCTTTGAATTTATTTCATGCCAGATTTTTTCAGGCAGCCAACACTAATGCTGCCTTCATTATTTCCTGTCTGTGTTTCCTTATAACATAACAGGAGGGGGTTCTCCTTTGCTATTCCACCTTAACTGCAGCTTGTTTAATCTAATATGGCATTGTGGGTCCGTGGAGAAAAACCTCCGTGCATCAGCATGCTGAGGTTGCTTTCCCCATCTGGCTCAGTTATCATACAGGCATTTTGTACAAGAGGCAGGAAGTTAGAGCTCAGAGGTAGCACATCCCCTCCTGGGCTTCCCTCCAGTGTCCTCTCCACCTTTGCTCTGGAACTTAGACGTAACTAATCTAATGTGTACAGTCTGCACACCAGGGCTCCATTTCTCCATGCACACCATATGCTGAAATGAAAGGGCACCATAAGCTTTGCTACATCTCACACAGTCTTGTGTTCACATTGAAACCGTCGAGACAAACCAGGCTTGTCGCTCCCGCCACATTAATGCTCATCACACAGGCAAATGAGCAGGTTAATGAAGTCCTCTCTATCCAGCAAACAGGGCAAAGGTCCATGAGACGCTTCCTGTGGGATGTGTTTTTGGCCTTTCACCTATGCACTTCCTCCTGAGACCTGGAGCCCACCTGTCTCTTAAAGCACACACATCCTCACAAACTCGGGATCTCTAAAAGCCATTTTTCCATTTTCATTCTTTTCCAACGAGAATTTTGTGGATCTTGACACGTTTTCCACGGAAACAGGCTTAACAGCCGCTCTGCAAACCAGAAAATAAAATATCACATTTCAGTAGACTTAATACCAGAAATTTCTTAGACTTTGAAATGCAGTGTCTCCACATTATCATGAAAAGCAGTAAACTGAAGCGCACAAAGCAGCAGCCCAGGCAACCCACCTATTTGTGTGCTTTTATCTTTGCACAGCTTCTTAAATAGATTCAGCACCAAGAAAAACAAGCAACAGTACTTAGTTTTTTCTGAGCTTGTTTAAGTAGCACTAAGTCACATCAAATGTAATCTCAAGACAGTTTACACGACAAACTTGTCCGTTCCAACTCCAGTTACACAGAATCCAATTCAGGCCAGATTCAGTTTAAACGAACCCAGTTAATCTGAGTAAATTCTAATCATACAGCTAGACTGAGATGTTAAAACACAATCCAGTTCAGTTTAGATTATTACACAATACAGTGAAAATCATCCCAATTAGTAAAAGGTTATAAATCCAAGTCCAATCAGCTGCACCAGGATCTTTGCAGCATTCCCTCATCCCAAGTAAACATGTGGAAACATTGGAGATGTATGAATGAGAATGAAGCTGCAGCTGAATCAGGGTCAGAATGAACAATCATCTGCTGCGAGTGACTTGCAAAGGGAGAAAAACTATTACACAGGTAATAGCAGCAATAGCCTCTGCCCAGGAAAGTGGCAGGGTTGAACAAAAAAGCATGGTGGCAGTGGGCCAGGAGTACTTTCTGTGGCAAAGGAAGAGGGAAAAAAAAGAGTACTCCAAGTTAAGAATGCACTCATCTGTTGTTAAATGTGATGAAATGACAGCCATGTTGTGATAAAATACGCAAAAATGTACAGGAGAAGCTGCATTCTTTTTAATGTGTTGAAACAAAATCCAGATTTTTTTATTAAAAAGGAGCATCAAATGACCAATCTGAATTTATTTTAAATTTTGGGATGTAAAATTATGAAAAAAAAAAAAAAAAAAAAGTTTCCACCCTTTTCAGTTTCAACTTTCAGTCAGTTGTTGAGCATCACCATGTGTTTTTGACTTTGTAATCATAAATTAAAGGGTCAAAAAAAAAAACCTCATGCCAAATCCCCTCCAAGCTTGGTAAAAAAAAAAAAAAAAAAAGCTTAGTTTTCTTTTCTCTTGATAAAATCATTAAAATATGAGAAAAAAGCAGCAATTCTGGGAATTCAACAAACAAACATTATAAAATACAGTTTATGTGAGTGAAGACAACAGGAGAAAAAAATCATCCATATCGCTAATTTTGAATGACATTATGATCTATATATACTTTTTAAACGTTATTTCAGACAAAATATGATAAGAGAACAAGACTAAGTTCAAGTCGAAGCTTTAAACTTACCTACCTGAAGCACTATTGGTTGGAGTTTCCACCACAGAGGCATATTAAGGCATATTTGGTGTTTGAACTAATAAAATAAGCAGTCAGAAGCGTTTTTAGAGGGGGTCTCAAGTATTCACACCGCCTCGCTTTTTCCACAGCCTTATTCTAAACTCTATTATATTACTCTCTTTCCTCAACAGTCATCACACAATACCCCAATTTTGTGCGTGTGTGTGTGTGTGTGTGTGTGTGTGTGTGTGTGTGTGTGTGTGTGTGTGTGTGTGTGTGTGTGTGTTTTACTGGGCGTCCATTTTAAGGGGGAATGGACACAACTCTGCTGACACCCCTAACTCACCCCAGTGGAAACACTGCCAAAGAATCTAAAGTATTTGCGCTGTATTATTTACTCATTACTGTCCAAGCAGGCTATCCAGAGAAAACTTTAGAAATGTCAAACTGGCAAAACTTGAGTGTTATCTAGGAGAGCCTGATCTGCTCCAAGACTCTTCTATGCCATTCATGGGGGGAAACAGTGTGCATCTATAAGAATATATATATATATATATATATCTATGTGTGTCTCTGTTAGTGGACTGCTATGAGCCCAGACATCCAGTTGATGGGTTCATTTGACACTCCCACACAATATGGAAGAGATTTTTTTTTTTTTTTTTTTTTTTTTTTTTTTTTTTACTATCAGTGAAGAGAAGGGTCAGTATACTGAGCAGAGACATCTGGAGTTAGGCACGTCTTGTTTTAAAGAGCTCTCTGTCAGGGGGGAGACAGTATATAAAGTCAAAATATTTCAACTGAAAACAAGCCTCACTCCAGAAGTTTCTTATGAAGTGAGTAAGCTACCAGGAGCTGCTAATCAAACGCGTGTAGTAACAGATCATTGGTTTTTGTGAAAAGATTATGAAAGATTTTGTTTGGCCGTGTAAGAAAGTTCCTTCATAGAAAGGAGGAATACGTTCAAGACAGCTGAAAATCTTCCACAAGACTGAATGATACAAGTTTACCCTGAGGTTAGATGTAGCAATGCTGAGAGAAGTTGCAAAAATCTATTCACTACCTGTCAGACTTGCATAAGAGTCCAAGGATGCATTTTTTCAAAATAAATAAGACCAAGGTGAAGATTTTTTGCCAAACTGCAAAGCTGTGTTCAGTAAGAAGTCACAAGCAGCATTTCAGCACTAACGCCTCATACCAGCTGTCAGGCATGGCATCGGAGGGGTGATGATATGGGCTGTTGGGCTTCTTCGAGTCATTAGTTTAACTCTGAATTTTATCAACTAAAATATCTGTATCTTTATGACAGCTGAAGAAAAGCCTTTGCTGGATTGTTGAGCATGACAGTAACTGAAACGCTGTTGCTTATGTAAACAAATGCCTGCAAGTTTTTGATTTACTGATATATGATTGACCTAAACGAACCTGAATGATGTGTTTGGCCTCCACAGGAACAGGTCTTCCCTCTCTCATGCTGTCTGTGAACCAGCTGATGTCCAACACATTTACTGTGGAAAGATCCGACAAAGAGCAACCTTTAAGCCACGCCCAGAGAGACGACGACTGGCTGTCCTCTGACACCACATGAGTGACCGTATCGCTGTGAAGGGAGAGGAACAAATTCTGTCAGAGCTTGCTGTTTGCCTTCAAGTTTTTACATTTTATTTCAGATTCTAGTTTTAGTTTGTGAACAAACTGAACAACATAAAAACATTTTTGCATGATGGCCTTTAAAGTTATAACAGCATAAAGGCTGGCTGCTAATTGGAGTTCACCAAAAAACGCAAACTATGGAAACCATGCCCCAAATCAGAGGTGGCCAAGTCCAATGCAGAGCTGGATGAATGCTGGCGAGGGAGTTCAGCCTTTTGATTCAGGTGTGCTGGAGAAGGGATGCATGTAAAAGCTGCAGGATTGTAGCTCTGGAGGCCCATGCTCCAACTCGTATGATATGGAAATATTTAGTGCGAGAATTGTTTTATTTTTTAATTTTAACTGATGTGGAATATAGTATTATGCATTTTAACACCCCAAACCCTGACAACCCATATGGGATTCCAAATAACTGATGTTGAGTTTTCTGTCGTTCCACAACAAAATCAATTTGAGTCAGACTAGAAAATGTGCATTTATATATACAAATGTTCCTGTAGTATCAACATATTACAAAAGGTACTCAACTTTGAACTATTAAAGTCAAAATGGAGACCAAAGTTCCTGAAACATTTACAATTAAACCTTAAAATTAGTCTCTTTTTCCATGTATCCATGTTTCTTTTTGTTTTTAAAAAATCTCTGTAACCTGTTCATTTGATCTTCTAGAATCAGCAATAAAAAGAAAGAACCGAGCTTTCCCCTCTCACTCACACTTAGTTGACTGGGCCATTCCCAGTAACATGCATTAGGGTTCAATGATCTATCATCATTCTCATTCAGTCTGGCCAGCGCCCACAGAACCAAACACACCACCCCAGACGGCGCCTCTTTTGATATCGACGTCATCAGGATGGTCGGTATCAGTATCACTGGAAACAACATGCTAAATGTGATCATTCATTTCAATATGACTCTCTGCATATTGGACTGGTACCACCAGATCCCCATGTGCAACTGCTCTTTCACATCAAATAGAATATATGATTATCTTGTTTACTTTATCAGAACAACTTAGCTGTTGTTAATTTTGATTTAAATGCTTCTACCTTCTGACTGGAGGATAAAACTTATGACATCACTAGAACATGAACAAAAGACGTTTAAAACTTTTGGTCCCGATTTGGCCCATGACTTCCTGAAAGTACGTAATGATTTCCTGATATTTTCTGAAATAGTTTCCTCAGTGCTCATTTTAACACCAAGTGCTTTCCTGTCATGGTCTCAGCAGAGTGGAAGAATATATTTTGAAGCTTTTTAGATGCAGTTCAGGTCTTTGCATCACAGTCTTGCATGCGTTGTTTGGGGGATCGACACTGGGTAAATAACAATCACCATGAAGCCTCAGTGACTCCCTTCGTACTCTGATGCTGAAGTTATTGAACCGTTGCCCTCTTCATCTCAAGAGAGACTTTATTATTTATTGTTTTTTTCCTCCTCCCTGATTCTGATGTGGTTCAAGTGCCATACTCAATCAAGGCGTTCAGCCGTGCAAAATTACCCCAAGCATCCACGTCTCCTCTTCCTCTCATTTGGCTCCTGGGAAAAAGTGGGCAGACTTTAGGCTGTGTCCTGATAGGCCAAATCTGTAGCAAACCTAATCCTCTATCTGCTCAACAAACCAGCCCACCTTTTTTTTTTTAAGTTAACAATTTTTCCTAAAGTACTCAAATTAATTGATTTCGAAACAAATCTTAAAATTGCTGTTAATGCTTTGATTTTGGAAATGGTTCTGGCTTAGTAGCTTGCAGACATTCTTGATTAGTACAACATTTTCTGATGATTTTCAGAATGGCTGGCGTAAAGCTCTTCTTAGAGAATCTAGTGCTATTTAGCTGAGTTTCTGTAAGATCAACCATTGCATTATGCTTGATAGGTCACGATACTGGGTGGATGCCTTGGAGTGTTTGTTTTCTGTTAGTCTGAACGATCCTCTTCTGCAGATTCTTCTAAGTTTAGGTCTTCCTCCACTTCTCTTGCCTGCAGTGTACCACAAGGTCCTGTTTTGGGGCCCCTAATAGTTCTATTATATTTTCTTCCTCTTTAGCACATTATGTTCAAAGACATTCATTTGTGATGATATGCAGATGATATTAAGTTACACCTCTTTTAGGCCTCATGATGTTTCAAAGCAACAAATGTTGGTACGGATACTTAGACTCTTTGAGAGGTTGGTTGGCTGAAAACTTTTCACCAGAATAACTGAAGCCATTACTTTGGCACCCAGCAGATTTATGCCCACAGTGATAAAACTATTAATCCTTTGCCCCATCTGCTAGATCTTTTATTAGGAATCATGCCATATTTTTATCTCAGCTTTCTGAACTGAAATGTCAACTGTCTGACTTTTTTTTTTACCAAGTTGGCATTTTTTGGTCACGATGTTAACTGGAAGTTGATATAAAAAAACCTAGATACCATCCAGGACTAGCTTTACACCCTGAAGGTGTTTTCGCCTATTTCCTCTTTTACAGCATTTCCTTCATCCTCTCAGATTCACTGTAAGTACATAAAATGTTGTTATCAATACTAAGAAATCAATATGTAAATGAAAATTGTATACAGCTGTTATTTAAATTACTCCCTTACCTTACGCTTGCTTTAATGCCTTACCAAAGGAAATGACACATAAAAGAGAAGCAGTAGGAAGGAGAAGGTGGGATTCTGGCTAAAGGCTCCACTTAAGAGCAGTCAAGTCACAGAAGGCAGGTTGTTTACATGTTGGAGCTGTCTACAGTGGGTTGTGGTGAAAGCTACAATCTATTTTCTATTGAAGTGACAAATCTAACTCCCCTTAGACTAGATTCTGCTGTGTCTCGAGAGCTTTTTAAATATACAAATGATCTGGTTTGCCAGTAAAAGCTGTTACAACTATTTAAATGAGCAGTGTTTTGAATACTTTAGGTACATGTATATCATGTTTTTAGAAATTTTCCCTCTTAATTGTGTTTATGCTTGTAGATTATGATAGTTTTTGTTTGTTGTTTTTTTTTTTTTTTTGCTATGAAATACAGTGGATCTCAACCTATTTGCCGTTTAGTATTTGTAGATTTTATTCGTGGACTTTTCTGTGGAATGTAACTCCAAATTTTTCATGCAAAATTTGCCTGTTCACTGATTTTTTTGAGGTGTACATCTAAAATATTTGAAAAGAATATGCAGTTTGGGAAACTGAAATACCTGAATCAAACAGCTCAAAAACCTCAACAGAATGTCGTTCGGCCCTTTAGAGGCCTGGCAACCAACCATTAATTTGATTCAGATGTGTTGTTGAAGGCTATGCTTCTCAAAGTTCCAGGATATCGCCTCTTGAGGACTGGATTTGGGCACCCATGGTATAGACTGTGCTGTGTCGTCATCCCTCAGCTTTGGGTTGTTCCTTCCCTTAAATTCAAGATTCCAAATATTTCATAATCCTAGAGACAGACAATTTCGAGATAACCTTTTGCTGGAAGGGGAAAAATCTGTTTTCTCGCTCTGTTGACTGCAAAAACTAAATCATTTCTCAGTTTTTCCAGTAAACAAGCATACATCCATTTGACATATATTCCAGTTAAAAAAGCAATTCTTGTTTGTCTGGAAAGCAATTTGTCTACAGCCAGAGAGCAACAAGTGTCACGGATGCAGCCTCATCATCCGTATGTGAAGTGTGCCATTCCTTTTTTGCGGCCGAGACACAGAAGGTTCTTTTTAGTCCAGAAAATGTAAAAAAAAAAATAAAAAAAATAAAACTTTTTCAATTTGAAAAACAAAAAAAGGGAATACAGAGAGGATAAATTCAGAATATTCAATGAGTACTTCAAATTAATAGGAGAAGTGTGAATTTTTACTGTTCTAGTTTATTACATCTGCTGGCTGTAGGAAGAACTAATGACGCCAAAACAGCATGTGTGAACATTTGGGTTTCTCCCATTTCTGAAACAGCCTATCAGTCAACCAGGGAAAACATGTCGATATTTGGAGTGACGTTCATGTGCATCGGACCTGAAAGGCAGACCAGTGGGGAGACGTGTGTGTCTGCTTCTGGAGTCTCTGCGAGCGCATTTCACAGTGTGTCAGACCATATGCTTGAGGCTGTCTGCCTATAACTTGTGCAAGACCAGACATGGGAGGTGCTGCTATCAAACTGCAGCTGATATCAGATTGGTGAGCTTGCAGGATTAATGTCAGTTTGAGGCAGGCGAGCTCCACTTCCTGTCGTTGGTTTCAAACAAGTGTATCAAGCCAAGTGCAACCGTAGGAACGCTCAAGCTGTGTTTCTGGGAATGCTGCCATGGCCAGGCTGGCGTACGGCTGGCAGGAACACTGAGAAACGTGTTCAAACAATCTCTTCCTCACACATGCACATTTAATATAGTACTGTATACATGTCTGGACCCTTTTATTGAGCCCATTTTCATTCATTTTTCTCCTCTCTTACGATACAATTTTGAAATCCCCTTCCTCTAAATGAAAGCGAAGCTGTGAAAGGTAAAACTTGAAGTGTCAGCTTTACAAAACTGAACAACATAGTCAATATTTAAAAGCGAGGGGGCTGCATCCAGAGTATCAACCAGCCTGAAAGGAAACTGACTCTGAAATGTGGCTGATTTCAAGCAGAGGACCTCTGCTGTGCTCACAGTCTGTGATTTAAAAAACACTTTCATTCAGAGATGGAAAAAACGAATAGGGCATGCTGCTTCTATAATTACCACACAATGGAGGATTCATCGCTCCAAGGAGAAGGCACACAAAGCTTTGGTTCTTAAGTGTGACTTGGCATAAAAATGTGTTACCAAAGTCATTAAAAAAGTTTTTTTGTGCTTTGTTACCTCTATTGTGCTGTTTTCTTACTGCCAGAAATCTGCAGATGGTCGAGTCAGTTTCTTCTTTCTTTTTGAGCTCTGAGTTATGGCTCCGGGTGGAACCCTCTACTGTGGAGGCCATTATGAAAATGTATCAAAGTTTTAACCAGTTGCACTTTCAAACCAGCTACAAATTTTTATTTATAATTTATACTGTTAATAATGTTAATCTTGTTTTTTGTTTTTTACACTTTAAGAACTTTTTATGTGAAACTTTTTGTCTCTTGCTGCTGTTACACCTGAATTTCCCCTTTGTGAGACAATAAAGGCTGTTTCTATTTTATTCTTTTCTATTCTAATTTTTAATCATATTATTCTTATCATGTAAGGTCCTTTAAAAGTGATGTTTCAGAGTTACCAGAGTTTTCTTCAGCTGTATGGGCACAAAAAGAGCAAAGCTTCAAATTCTTATGATGGCTTCTCACCAACAAATACACTAAGAATAATACGTTTTATTCCGAAGCAATGAAGAAAATTTTTGATCAGATTTGTTATTTTACAAAATGGGGCAAAAAATTGGATATGCAGCAGTTTTTCTTCAGACAATCATATGTGTCAATTTAAATGTGTTTAATTTCATCTCTCTGCATTGCAAAGTTTAAACTCTGACAGCAACAAAAACCACGAATGAGTTAATTTATTCTGAATAAAAACCTTTCTGTCCCCTCCTAGTGCTTCTGTTTTTAGACATAGACATGCAGATTTTCTTCTTTATTTTTGGCATTTTTGTCAGACTCTTATGTCTCCATCCACCTCACTGCTTGCTTTCTTCCTTCTGCAGAAAGCCAGGAAGCCAGTGAGCTCCTGTTGTGATATGTGAGTAACCAGAAAATGTTAAAAAAAAAAAGCTGCATAACCTCAAATGGATTTCTGTTAATATTTGTAAACTTGCAGTTAAAAAAAAATCTCTGGAACTCTGACAATCACTCTGGGTCAGTTTAAGAATTAATGTGTGCATTTACTTCATTTATTGGGAAAATAAAAGGGCTTAAATAAATCAGCTAAACTAACATAATAAAATAATAAACAATACATGCTATAGACTCATTTTAGCAGCAGTATTAATTTTTGCTTTACTGTTATGAATAAAAGCAATTAGATAATGTTTGGAATTTTTTGTAAATGTGGTGATACTGCTGTATTTTTATTCAAGGTTATCACACAGTGTGAATATCACAATGGCCCATGCCTAGATTCCATAATCCTTCATAATTAGATCTTTATGAGGCATCAGTGGCTCTGTCACTGGTTAATTAGATTAAAAGGACACAAAAGCAGAAGCTTGTGACAAAGCGCCACAAAAGATAAGCTGCAATTTAGTATCTTCATAAGCCTGCCTGCTGGACCGACTGAAGGAGGCCTTTAAATCATTTCTTCAAGGCTCAGAGGACATGGACGTCCATCAGAACCTTTCTTTTAGGTGCCAAAAATACCAGTAAAGACTGCTCTTCTGGTTTGAGCTCTACATGAAGGAAAAACTTTTTGGGGCAAATATCAGTTTAGTCATTAGACAACAAAATCTTTTTTTCAAACCTGAGAATGTCTTCCACAATAAAGCCCTTTGACCTGGCCAGCTGGGTCAGAAAGCTTCTCCTGCTACGGCCCATTTTCCTCTCTACCAGGAATATTCTAACATCCTGAAACTTCGCCTCTTCACGCCTGGAAAAACCACCCTCCTCTGGTCTCGACCTCTTCCTCGGACGGGGCGCAACAGCAGCGTGAAACATATCTTCAGAGATGAGCTGCACCTCTGGGAATTCCTGCTGTTGTGATCTCCTTTTGTTGCTGTGTGCAGCTTCTGTCGGGGAATAACGCCCACTTTGGTCGTGGCGCAGTTGGTTATTTATGTCTCGTTGCTCTCTGGGACGGTGTTTCAGTTGAAACAAAGCTCCTCAGAGCCAGGCTGAAAAGGCTTCTGGCAACAGGTGTTGAGGATTTGGTGTTTACCAAGAAAACCACCTGCCAAGATTGACTGATTGTAAATACCAGAGGGGAAGAAAACATAAAAACACTCTGTCCATATGAAGTCGTTCATTTTCAGTAAAAGCTGTTAGGTGGGGACTTGTGTAGAGTGCAGTTCCATGAAAAAGTATTTGCCCCCCCCCCAACAGAGTTCCACTGTTTTTGGTAATTTGTCAAACTTAAATGCTTCAGAAAATCAAACTATTTTTGGTGTCAGACAAAGATAACCTGGGTAAATTCAGAAAGATGTTTTCAAAATGGTTATTTCATTTGTAATGGGGAAAAAAATTAATCCAATCCAACCTGGCCTTATGTGAAAATTTCATCAATAAATTAGCTGCAATGTTTTGGTTCTAATCGACCTGAATCCTGCCAGACCTGTAGTTGAGAAATCAGTTAAACAGAACCAGTCTGACAACATGAAGTAGGCTAAAAGCAACACATCATGCAACTCAGCCAATGGTTACAAAGCTATTTCTAAGCTTTCAGAACTCCAACGATCCACAGTAAGAAACTTTTACAGTGAATGGAAAAATCATGAAACAGCCGTGAACCTTCAGAAGGCTGAGGTGTGGTCGTGCTTTTTAAAGGGGGTCTATTATGTAAAACTTGACTTTTTTTTTTTTTTTTTTTTTTTTAGCTTTATATCATGTTATAATGTTATTTCCTCATCAAAAGTATTTCTGGAGTGTTGCTTTGATTCTTTCATGCATGTTTCAGAAATCCTTTAATCTCATGTGGCAACTATTCAGGGGTGCCTAAACGTCTGCTCTCACAAAATGATCCCTATTTCCACAAAGTTGCAGTCACCAGCTGAGCTTCCGCCTCACAGAGCAGCCCTCCCCCACACAGCTCCTCCAGACTAGCAGCAGCAGCAATAAGCAAACACCGGGTGGAACTGCAAGTCTATTGAACCTATCATATGAACTACCTATCTGTCGAACGCTCCTAAAAACAGTTGTAAACATTATAAAAAAGGAGCATTGTTGTGATGAGGTGCTGAAGGCGGAGTGTTGGAAAGAGTAGGAGCTTTGAGATAGAAGCCAGTTTCAAGGCGTCAAATTCCGAAGTCAAATTTCATGAGTTTAACAACATAGTCCAGTTTTACAGCATAATCAAGTAGCTATGTAGCTGGAAAATACAAAACCCTACCCCTTTAAAGTTCACGTTGAGTGCACATGAGCTGATCAACCAGTGTGACTTTTATACTTGACATGTACATTGCAGTATTCTCCAAAAATGAGTCCTTATAGAGCAGTCAAATAAATGCTGGCCTAGGTAAATCTGCTCTACAAGAGCACTTTCCATTGTCCAGCTTGAGTGAAAGGTGGCGCATGTCATTTTTGGTGAGTAACAAAAAGATGTGCACAACCAGACACTACGACAGTGTGCGAGGACAACTCACATGGGGCATAGAAGGTGAGACGCGCACACCGTCACACCTAGTTCAGTGTATCACCTATCAACTTAGCTTTAGCCTCACCCAAAATTACTCCAAGAGCACATGATTTACTCATCTAGGAGGTCACAAAAGAACTGAGAACAACTTCTGAAGCTCTGCAGGCCTCACTGCCTCAGTTCAGGTCACTATTCTCTATTTAGGACTTTAAGAGAGAGAGGGCAGAAATTACCTTCATGGGAATGTTTTCAAACTACAATCACCACAGACCTAAAAGAAAACAAAGGTACATTTCCCAAAACACATTTTGGTGATCCTGAAGAATTTGGATTGACAAGAAAATAAGTGGAACATCTGGAAACTTTGCATCCTGCTACATCTGAAATAAAACTAACAGCAAGTCAGAAAAATATCATACAGTCAAATATGGTGTTGGTACTGTGATGGTCTAGGGCTGCTTTGCTTCTTTGGGACTGTAACTGATGGACCTATCAATTCTGCACAATAAAATTCTGAATGGGAATTTCAACCATAAGTTTATGACCTTAAGTTTAATTTTGCATGCTTAGCTTATGCGGCAGGCGAATGAAGCACATCAATATCTAGCTCTCAATGGGTTCAAAAAAAAAATTTTTTTTTTGAAGGTTTTGGAGTGGCCTAGTTAAAGTCTGCACTTCAATCCATTTTAGGTGCTGTGGTGGGACCTTTGTTCATGCTTGAAAATCCACTAATGTAGCTGAATTAAAATGAATACAGATTTTCACAGGTTAGTTTGGATATTTTTTCCCTAAATAGATCCAATTATTCAAATACTGCATTTA
This sequence comes from Anableps anableps, assembly GCA_014839685.1. NCBI lineage: Eukaryota > Metazoa > Chordata > Actinopteri > Cyprinodontiformes > Anablepidae > Anableps > Anableps anableps. The sequence continues at coordinate 5,085,662 of CM026076.1, read as the reverse complement.
GTATTTACTCCAGTTATTATCGCTTGATATATAGCCTATTTGAAAAAATTATGATCTGAAACATTTAGTTGTGACAAAAATTCAAAAGTGGAAGAAATTTGCCATCTGATCCAGACACTTCTTAAAAAGCTACACAGAAATTTTCATGGAGTTTTAAAAATGTTTCCTGCCAGGAATAAAATTCCCTCCGGTCACCTCTCGAACCCCATCACAGCTGTCCTGCCATGTCCGGTTCGTCCCGCCACTCACCGTCTCATTATGTCTGGACCAAGTCTGCACCATCTGCTCTCCAGCTTTAATTAGCTCGCCTCCTAAAAAGAAAGTCTTTGTGTGCGTTTCCCAGAGGAGCCCACCGTTCACATATGGCCTTTGCACACATACAGGTACTGCATGTGCAAGCTGTTGATGATTAGTAGCATTTACAAGCGGGAATATGACTGCACACGCAGTGGTCAGGAACACAGACTGAAAATAGATTTGAGATGCAAGACCCGTTGATCGTTTTAATTTCCAAAGAGGTAATTACAACAAGAGACATTCTGCTACAGAGGAAAAAAAAAAAAAAAAAAAAAAAAAAGGTCTTAATGTGCTTCAGCTGTAATTATGCACAAAATGCCTCTGCTTCAGATGCACATTCAGAAATGAGTTGTTTATTTTGGCACCCAATAAAACCTTTACAGACCTTGATTCTTCATCCAATTAGGACAGCCTCGTTCTCTTCCGCAACCTAATAAGCACACCTTGCTTTCCTCTGACAGGAATTATTACACGACTCTCATTAGTGCAGAGTGCTGGGGGTTAATGGATGTCAGAGGACAGACACGACTAATTGGTGGACTGTTTACCCCTCCAATCAGTCAGCGGTAGATGAGGGGGCTGGCCCCTATCCAAAAATGAAACCAAGGAAATTCTGCAATCTCTCAGACAAATGGTGCTTACAATGACTGCAGTTATCTCTGCAAAAGTTCTTGACACGATTCTTATCTGATTTCTGCACCTGCTTGGTGTTAATAGCCTGCACTGGACTGCATCTAGCACAAAGTTGGGGAATGCATATAGAAGGACCTTGGACCATTCCTCTTGGCACAATCTCTCTGCATCATGCAGAGTCCTAGGTTCTCTCTTTGCTTTATTCTCTTCAGTTCAACCCACAGGTTTTGTGTTTATATGAAGGCACTGAGATGGTTGTGGAACAAGTTGGATTTTGTGTCTGATGAATCTTTTCAGTGTTAGTTTGGCCATGTTCTGGATCAATATCTTGCTGAAAGGGCCAATAATAGTCTGTTTTCAGCTCATTCTCCAAGCCGAGCTTCCGCCTCACAGAGCACCCCTCCCGTGCAACCCCCCCCCCCCACACACACACACACCTCCAGACCAGCAACCATTAGCAAACACCTGGTGAAACTGCACATCTGCTGAGCTGATCATACATACTATACCTCAGTGTAAGACTGGTAAGAACGTTGTTAAAGGCTTAATGGAGAAACGTTATGAGGAAGGTGTAGAGTCAGAAAGACCAGGAGCTTCTTAAAGAGACAGAGGCCAAATTTCAAGACGTTAAATTGTGAAGTCAAAAGTTATTTTTGATATATACAGCATTTTTATAACAACTGAAAGTTACATAGTTATTTGATTGTGCTATAAAATGGCACTATGTGCCTGGAGGTTGCATTATACTTCCCCTTTAAAGTCTTAGTTAACATTAAGAAACTCCACATTTGTCTTTTTCATGGAAGAACAACCTTTTTTGACAGCTTCCAAACAACTTATCTTCCTTCTCCCAACTTATCATTAAGGTTGGTTGTTAATGGTTGTTAAGGGGACTTGGTGACCCCCAAGATGTGTGGGTTGGCAAGGTAAACTTTTCCACCTCCAGTTTATCACAGTTCCAGTTGGGTTAAACTTTTTAGTCAAGTAACTATTTTCTTGTTTCTGTTTCCTGACCAATGAAAATTAACATGTATCTGCCTTGCTTAAATAGTATGTTCTTTGTCATCCAGTTTTGAAGAAGAGCAAGAAAATGTACCCTGTGTTTTAAGTTGAGTTTATGCTCCAGGTAAACAGGAGGTCAAGGATTACCATTTAAAAAGGTCCTTGAGGCTCTGACCAATAACTGGAGATTCCTGGGATTTTGTTTGAAGCATTTATTCCCTAACATGGGATTATATTTCCCCACTGAATGTTCTCAAATTAAAGCTCAGTATGTGTGTTTCTTTTTATTTTCTTAGGAAAACTACGTTATTCTACTAAAGACGTATTTAAAACCTTTTGCATACCTTTACCAGAGGTACTAATTATTCAGAAAGAGGCTGAATTTTAAATCCTGGTCCTCTAAAAGAATAATTTTATTCCTGTTTTGCTTTAAAGTAGAGAACTAATTGAAACCTGGTGATTCCCCAAGGCTTTGTCACATCAGACACAATTTTGTATTTCAGTTTCACAGTTATGAAATATTAAATAGTGCAACTTTAGGCTTTCAAAAATGAGGAAAAATGAATTCAACACTCAGTATTTTTAGGCATTTCTTTTGTTAAAAAATGACAGCAAATCTTAAACCTAATCCTTAGAGCTGCCAGTAAATTTGACAGTGCCCTTTTCAGAAGGTTATATTCTAAAAGTGGTCCACAAAGTCTGTCTCAATAGGCTCAATAAACAAAGAACACAAATATCAGAAGGTTGGAAAAACATCTTCTATGAAAGCCTTACTATAGAGGTTTCCTGCTAAAATGTCACTTTTCTTGCCTCATTAATATTTCAGAGAATGTTAAATCGAAAAAAAGGTAAAAAGAAAAAACAAAAAATAACTGACTGTTTCTTTTGCCACTAATTTGAATGAATATTAAATAGTTTTTTGCTTAAAACTTAAAATAGATGACATTTTAAATCTGTAGATATCATCTTACGTGTCTTTGAATGTTAGTTCTACTGGACACCAAGGTCTGCAGAACATTCATTAAGAAAAGCTTCCTGAAACATTAACAGTCAGAACGGGACCACGTCATTGGTTCAAACATCTTTTAATCTCTTTCATTAACTTTTAAGAACAGATAAAAATGTCTGCATCTACATTTAAACCAGAGATTTACATACAGTGCATAACAAGACATATCCTGCATTTTTCATCACTTTTTGACGTTAAATCAGACAAAATCTCTCCTGTTTTAGGGTCAGTTAGGATAACCAAAAGTATTTACATTTGCTAAATGCTGGAATAGTAAGAAAAAAAAAGTTTCTAGAGTTATTTTGTTTATACTTTCTTTCAGTTCAGAAGTTTACAAATATTTCCTTAGTATAACTTGGGTCAAATGCCTTTGGTTTCCTTCCACGAGTTTCTTACAATAGTTTGCTGTAATTTTTCCCCATTCCTCCTGACAGAACTGGCATAACTGAGTCAGATTTACAGCTGATGGGGGAATATCATGATAACATGATGTAAAGCTTTAAAAAAAAATAAATAAAATAATAATTTTACACAATACTGATCCTTTCAACTAAAACAATAAGCCAGACCAAGCTCTTCAATTTTAGCTTCATCAGAGCACAGGATAGTCCCCAAAAACAGAGGTCTTTTTTCTGTGTGTTTGTTTACAAACTGCAGTCTGGCATTTTGTTATGCTATGGGGATGATATGCATATTTGTCCCTAAAACAGGTTCATCTCTGGGACACAATCATTTCTGCTTTCTGAGGAGAATGATGCTTGACATGCCCATGGCATTTATAATTGTTTGTTCAGATGAATCTCGCATCTTCAGGCATCTGTAATTGTTCCCAAGGAGGACAACTGCTCTAGATACTATCTGATCATACAAAGGTTAAAGAAAGCAATCCTGCTTAATCCAATAATGGTCCATATCTCTTCCCTTGATAATCAGTTATGGCTGTACTCACTTTTGGTGCCAGCAGTTTAGACATTAATGGCAGTGTGTTGAGTTAAAAACAAGAAACCAGCTGTGCATGGCATCAAAAAAGAAAAACACTCCAGTGGTGTCACATTTGAAATCTTTTGTTGTGTGAACCATCTTGTCCTATAAATAAGGATCACTCATGTAAAAAAGAAAAAAAAAATTTGGAAAATTACTATTAAAAGGAAACATTCAAAGCAGAATCAAATCAGAGACAGATACAAACGCTCGTTTCATAGCTTTACTTGATCAAGGAGAACCACCATGAGTTAGAGAGTGTAGGTCATCGGACTTCTAACACACACAGGGATGTTCTCACCATTTATGCTTCTTCACACACGTTCACACGAAGTTGGGCGGTGGTCTCTTCATCTCTGGAAACCCCCCTAAACAATGCATCCTCATCTTCTGCACCCGGGCCTCATCTCCTGATGGGAAATAACCATGAACTCAACCTTTTACAAACCATGAAGTCTCATGTGTTGGCTTGCACGTCAACCACCTATATGTCCATTATTCTAAAGTTCTCTATGTCTGGTAGGTCAACAACAACAAATGAGTGAATAATAATTTTTCCAACAGAAAAACTTGACTTAATCATTCTTTTTTTAATTTCTTGTGAATAGCCTATTGCTGTTTTCAATATACACAAATGTCTTGTATTGTACATTTTTTGGATTTCTCTATGCAGCTGCATATCTCTTTAAATTTGAGTATTTTCGATAGCTGTACAGAAATGTTCTTGTGTTGTGAATTTGCCTTCATTGTATAGCTTGCAATTCTTATTTTTTTCTGCTTTTGTAATTTTTTTTTACCTTGGTTTCAATCTGCATGCTTCCATTTAACTTACTGTTGGTACACCTGAATTTCCCCACTGTGGGACAACAAAGGATATTTCCATTCTAAGTCTAACAAGAAACAGGTTATTGTTCCTGGGCAGAAAGAGTTCAGCTTTAGTTCATTTCCCCTTTTTTTATTTTATGTTTTATTTTATTATTCATGGAGAAATTCTGGCCCAACCTTTGGGCATGAAGAGATGTTTTTGTTGTTGTTTTGCAAAGAAGAGCCCTGAAAAACAAGAAAGCCTCCCAAAGCAGTTGGAGAATTTAAAAAAATGAAATAACTTTTATTTAAAAAAAAAACAATGCTAAGGCAGGAAGTTCAAGAAGAGAGACAACTCAAACATCAGGCTGACATAAGAACAGTCACTTGGCAAGAAAGAGATGAATGTGAAAACAAAACTGGAAAACTGTCTATACATGGGGACATGAAGAGTAAAACAAAGCCACATAATCAACAAAACCTTGGCAGAAGTTAAGAAGCTGATATGAAATTCCATCTACATTAGCTTCTCACACTGCTGTACAGGCATGCAAAAAGCTAAATCATTATTCTCACTGTCATTTGGTTAAGACATGGAGAAAAAGCATGTTGCTACTACAGCTACTTGTTGCTAACACAAAAGAAAAGGTTTTCTCACCTGATGTACTTTATGTTCTCTGTAGCTAAAGTGCTCACTAAACTCATTTTGTCTCATAAATAAGCTTCCACAAATCCATCTGGCATATTCCTGTTGAAAAGACACAATTAGAGACTCAGTGTCTCGTTTTGTATTTAAAAAACACGTCTTTTTATTGGTCTGATGTAATATTCCAATCTTAAATGTGTGTTCATTAGCTGGTTGGAAAACATCAATCTGTGTGTAATTAATCTAGATAATGTGTTTCACTTAGTGGATTGTGTTATTGAAATAAATTCATTTTTCGATCATGTTCATATTTTAGTGAATAAGTTTGCATGGTTGTTCCCTCCTGTTTTAGTGGATATGACTGAACATCCTCTTTTTGTTTGAGACAAATCTGTCAAAAATTTCTTATCGGATTCACAAACCAATAAAAACTGAATTTGATTCATATTTTTTTCTGTTTTAGGTTTTCTGGCCCTAAAATATTCATGTTAGAGTAATGTGTGGGACTCCTTTAGTTTCACCTGCCACAGTTAAACCAATTGGCAAGAAGAACTTAGATGCATGACAAGATTGTCTCAATTTTGGTGAGACACATGAGTACCTGTCAATGGGTATGTATGTGTGTGTTGTTGGAGCAGCACCAAAATGCAGACAAGAACCTGAAACATGGAGGCTTTAATGATAACAAAATAAAACCTACAGGTCGGCCCAAGGAGACCACAATGGAAGAACCCAGCAAGGCACAAAGAGCATTAACGAGGAAGACTGAGGAGGGCATTTTAACCAGGTGAGTCTAATCAGCAGGATGCAGAACAGCTGGGGGGGAGTGCAGAGCAGGGACACTGAGGGAGGAGAAAGATTACAGAGAGAGCTGAGCTGAGCCAAATACAAAAGATCTTATAGTTTTTCCTGTTGCTTTGGTGCATTTGTCAGAACAGAATTAAAATTCTCAAAACTACTTGTTCAATCTTCACATCATGTCACTTGTGCACATCAAAAAAGCAGTTTCTCATTTCTGTGAACACGTTGCAAATCCTTTTTTGAATATCTATGCAAGTGATTATGTACAATTCTTTGTGTTTTCCTACATTTTCAATTGCTTATGTCAAGTTGATCAAAATTAATTATATGGGTCTCTGTTGAATAGTCTTAACCTCCACAACATTTAAGCATAAGTTCATTGTATAAGTCTTAACATGCAAAATGCTTGAACAAGTTGTCATAATATATTATAATGTGTAAGTCAATCACATTTCTATACATTTCCTTTAGACTTTTTTCTAAATCTGTGCTGAACTGATAAATTGCTCCATGAATCCTGACTTTCTCCAATGCAGGTAAACATGTGAAGAATTAGATCAACCAGTTTTCTGAAATAGCTCAAAGGTGCCATGAACAAGCAACTGGCAAGTATATAGTGTAAAAAGCCAGAGCACAACACAATGTTACATTTCTGACAATGGAAAAACAAGGATTTGGACGGAGTCAACAGCCAGAGTGAAGAAGAGGAAGAGGAAGAGGAGTGAGGCGTGAGGCTGTGGTGGAGGAGTTCGGAGGCAAAGCAGAGGAAGAGGCGGAGGACATATGCCAGTTCCCATCGCGCCGACATCATCAGGCAATGGTTTCCGACATGCAACAAGATGCTGATGGAGTTCTTCTCACCCTGCTCTGCATTGAGGAGTTTTTCTCAGAAGGGAGATGGAAAGAATAGGAAGACTGCACTGTAATTCTTACAGCACTACACGTATTGTTTTCCTTAATAAGATTGTTTTATGTTCCCATTTCTACTCTTGTTTTTTTTTCTTTGTGCTCTGCAGTGCTGTCTTCTCCTTTCTGTATCATAATGACATGGTCTGTCAACAAATTACAGCAAAAGCTTAAATGTGAATCTTGCCATTGATCTCCCATAATTACAATTTACAATAGTTGTCATCAAATCTTCAGTCATAGTTTACATCAGAACATCCCTCATTAGTACACTGTTATATTGACAACATGACAAAGTCTTATCTGTACACAATGAAACAAGGACTTGTCATTCTGAGGCACTGACATGTTCACTGACACAGGTATTGACTTTAGAGAGATGAACTAAGGATTTTGAGAGAGACTAGCTTTACAGGTGATCCATGGTGTTTTGCTGTTTGTACAAATAGTTTTGAGAAGTGCACTTACTGTTTTTGTACACCCATACAAGAAAAACTCTAAAATCTGTAAAATCAAAAGGAAAGAAGCCAAACACTCTGCTGAAACCCTGAACTAAAACGCACAGAGAACAAAGCACAAGAAACAGGTAAGCTAACACAAGGAACAAACAGGCGAGGCCTTAACCCAAAAACTGATCAGAATACAAACACAAACGGAAAGCAACACACAAACACCAGTGGCTCAAAACATGGACTGTGATCAGTTTCATTTTCCCAGTGACGTGACACTCCTGCCCCTCCAAAGTCAGACTTCACTGTGATTTACATGGAGACGTTTGATTTGCATATTTATGCAAAGCCTTAAGCAAATGAGGAGTTAAAGTGCTTGCATCAACACCACACAGACAATAAAGTTACCAGCTTGCATCAGTTGGTTTTCTGCCGTTATTCAACAATGGAAGGGGATGTGGGGGGGCAAAATGGTCCAGCAAGCACTTTTGATCGGGAGCCGGCTCAGAGCAGTTTTCTTAATCTCTCTCCTGCCTTGTTTTGATTTCTGACTGCAGTTTGGTGTTCCAGGTGTGTGTGTGTGTGTGTGTGTGTGTGTGTGTGTGTGTGTGTGTGTGTGTGTGTGTGTGTGTGTGTGTGTGTGTGTGTGTTTTACTTCTTTCTGCTTCCTTTGCATCTCTGACCTAAATACTGACCATTTTATAAAATAATCTTGTTCATTATTGCTCAGAAAGTGAAAAAAGCACCCAGATCTGATGTTCTCATAACTTGGTACTATTAACTCCAGCTTTATTTCTTTTCTCTGACTTTATTTCTTTATATTTTTATTCCAAGTAGTAAGATTTTTGGTCAAATCTAACCCCTAACCTGTGGAAATGTATGATACTCATAACTGTAAACATTTTCATAGTTTACATGTCTTAATGTTTCTGTAACCACTATGAGGTCTACTGTGAAGCGCACTGGTAGGTCCTGTTAATCATACACAATAGTCTTAAAAAGCATAAAAACATTATTCATTTTAAAGCATTTTCAGTCACAACTATTTTGTTTAGGTTCATGCATACCATTGTATTCTGTTTTATACTCTTGTGAGTCATTAAATTTATACTCTCTGTGCTCACTGCTTATGCAGTATTTGCAGTCATTGCTGCAATGAACAACATGTCTGTTTTTTCCTTCCAGCAGAAAGTACTCCTTACAAATGCTTCTGTGTTTAGTTGTATCTCTTTCTTAGTTATTATTGGAGCGGCTGCTGCCATTAACTTTATGTACTCTCTTTGTTTTTCTTTCTCATAGAAAGTATCCCTGGCCAAGGAATTCTGGGTTTAGCTGTTTATGTAGATGGAGTCACTGTTAGAGGTGCTGCTACCATGAACTCTGTGTACTCTCTTTGTATTCTCACCATAGCAGGCACTCCTTGCTCAGTGATTCTTCGTAGCTACTTGTTTTTCCTGGATTGAGTCACCAAAGGAGTTACTGCTGCCATTATGTTTGTGATCTTGCTCTGCTGTTCTTTCCCATAGAAAGTACACATGGTTCACTGCTTCTTTTTTAGCTTTCCTGGACAAAGCAATTGATGGAGCATTTGCAAGCATTACTTTTGTATAGCCCACTTGGTTTTCCTTCCTAAAGAAAGTGTTCGTGGCTCGGTTCTGTGTCTGCTTCCTATTCTCTCAACCCTCAGCCAGTCATGGCAGGTGGCCATTCACACTGAAACTGGTTCTGCTGGAGTGTTCTTCCTGTTAAAGGAAAGCGGTTCCTTGACACAGTTACTCCAGATAAGGCATGACAGCAAAAGCTATTAACTCTGTGTAATCAGACACACTTGCTTAGAAAGTGTTATTGCGAATTTGCATTTATGCTCAACTGAATTTGATTGTTTTAAGATTTGGACTGCTATTGGATCTAAATCTGACTATTTGATATAATAGCATTAAAATAACCTTGAAACTTCTTTTGGTTATTTGAAGTCGTCACTTTTGTGGGTGGTTGAACATAACCGGTATATTTTAGTTGTGCATCCTCTGTCCCCAGTCTTCGCTGCTCCTCAATGCCTAATTTCCTCATATCATTTCTTGCCTCCCAAACATTGTCTGACAACGTTTCTGTAATTCGTGCACATCCCCATTTATCCTTTTTATAACTTTCCATTTGCATGAGAGGCGCCCACCAAACAGAAAGTCCACTTGAGCCTTAGAGCATGTTTAGTAGCTGAGCATAACCACTGAATGAATTATTTATTTGAAATCTTAAAACTTAAACTTCAACAATCACCTAAAAGTGATGCCCATATGGTCAAACTGTGTGGTTGAAGTTATATTTAAGGAATGTTCTTCCTCTAGATTATTCTTCTGCTACCACTTGTTGAGGACAAGCAAACTGTTTTTCTTTAAAGTGAAAACCGTAGTGAGTGTTGTGTGACTGAAGGCAAAGATTTCTCTTTTTTTAAATATATGTCTTATTATATATATATATATATATATATATATATATATATATATATATATATATATATATATATATATATATATATATATATATATATATATATAAGACAAACACAAAAACATGCCAGAAGAGTTTTGAATTTTTGATCACTGCAATATTTCATTAAACAACATTTTTTAAACAATAAATATCTCCAAAAGTCACTGAATATGCCTGTTTAAAATAAATTAAAGTTAAAAGAGCATAGCTATGATAAACAGTTATATTGTATCATCAAATCTGAGGCGTGTGTGTTCACTAGAGGGTTAAGAAATGTTTCTTTAGAGCTGATTAGCGATACAATAATTAACCTTTTATATTTCATTTCCTTACAGTAAATAAGCCCTGAGCTGGGATGTGAAAATATATCTCCAGTATTGTGACACATTTGGTTTCTTGCAGTTTAAACATAGAATATTTTTCAGGAAGTTACAGCTTCCCTTTAGTTGATGCTATAAGACCGTCAATGGGGAAATGTTCATTTGTGCTTTAGTTACAGTTCCAGGACATTTGATATTTATGCATGATGAAGAATGAAACTGGGTATGTATCTTCATCCTACAGTGACCTCGGTGCCAGTACTTTCTGGAAGCTGAAGCAGCGCTGGACCATGGGTGTGTGATAGCTCTGTCTGGAACCACAACGTCAAGAAGCAGAGGTTCCCAGCGGTGACAGACATGGACCTGCCGACCAGAGAAGAGTGTGAAGGATGGGACCACATGAAAGTGGCCTTTTATATGTGCAAGGTGGGTTTAAGAGGAAGGACAGAAAAACATTTTCAGCATGAGGGAAGAAGCTGATGGCGGGGACCTATTTTCTTCTACATTTAAAGGATCAGAGGTTCAAAGTGTGGCTCAGGAGACTGACAGGATCTGTTACTGATTCAATTTCTCTGTGATTACCATCAGAATAACATGCAAGACTGTGCTGCAACTGTGACCAGATTAAAAGTTGATGGACTCAGACTGCTGGTGAGTCAGAATCTTTTTTTATTATTATTATTCTTGCCTGAGATTTGCAGGAAAAAAATATTTTATCTCACAGTAGATTAACATCTTCAGGGCTGTAGTTGTGCTCACTTTGTTTTTTTAACATAAAAATTGACAAATACTTTTCTGTAAATCATTGAAATGGGGATTATGACATTAAAACGCCAAAATAATTGTGCTTCCTGCAATAGAAAAGAAAATAAACAGCTGAACTCACTTTGTAACATTTTCATTAAGTTTCTTTGTTTCTGAGTTAGTACACAGCATGAACCATAACTGTGTTCAACACAGTTGCTCGCATTACTTCCCACAGTGGCCTTCCTCATACAGAAATCAGTAAATCTGTTGTAACTTCTGCTTTGAGAATGACTTTCATCGCTTTGGCTCCATTTATCTCCACTGTATGTTTGAGTGAAGCCTCTGTTGTTTCCGAGAAAAGATTTCAGCTGCAGCTTTTTGTATTTTGAGTTGGGGGGAAAATATGAGAACTAAAAAATTAGAATTTGACATAAATTAACTGTGATGGAATGGGATCCCACAGCTGAATATATGTGTTTCTAGGGGTTGTTTACCATTGCAGTAAAAGCTCCTGTAAATCAAATAGCTTGTAGCACAATGTACTATTAACGCCCATCAATGTAGATTCCAAAAGTAATCACAACCCTTAAACTTTTTCACTTTCTGTCTCTTTACACCACAAACTTTGATTCATTTTATTGAGATTTTGTGTGATGGATATTTGTTTTCTAAAATTATGAATGAAAGAACAAAAGCATAAATGGTTTTAAAATGAGAAAACCTATAAAGTGTGGCATGCATTTATTTTCAGAACCCCTTAATCAGAACTCTGCTGTAACCTTTCTTTGCAGTTACAAATTCAAGTCTTCTGGGGCATGTCTCTGCCAGCTTTTTACTTCTTTGCAGAGTATCTCAAACCCAGTAAGATGGATGGAGAGCATATGTGAACCGGAATTTTTAAGCCTTGTCACAGATCCTCGATTAGAATTAGGTCTGGACTTTGACTAGGCCATTCTAACACATGTATATTGTTTGATCTAAACCTCTCCATTGTATCTCTGGTTGTATGTTTAGTGCAGTCTCGAGTCTTTCGGTTTCCCATCAGTCAAACATTCCCACAGCATAATACTGCCACTGCCATGTTTCATAGTGAAGATGGTGTGTTCAGAGTCATGTGCAGAGTTGTTACTAATAATTGTACAGTTGCTAGAGTTTCCAACCTGAGATGCAGATCTTTGCACCTCCTCCAGAGTTACTATGGGCCTCTTGGCTGCTACTCTGATGAAAGCTCTCCTTGGTGGACGACCACGTCTTGGTAGGTTTGTAGTTGTGCGATACTCTTTCCATTTTCAAATGTGTTCCCCAACCCCACAGTCTTCAAACTGTGGGACGAATACCACTGGTGGTACTTCGGTTGTCTTTAGTGGAACTTGCAACAAATTCTGGTATCATCCATTAACAATACAAAAGCAGATAAGATACAAAGCAGATAAGAATCAACTTTTGTACCTACTTTTTTTTTTTTTTTTTTACCTCTAATTTTGGAATGTTGATGTGAGAATGGGCTGCATGGTGGCGAGTTAGTAGCACTGTTGCCTTGCAGCAAGAAGGTCATGGGGTTGAATCCCGGGCTGCGATCTTTCTGCATGGAGTTTGTAGGTTATCCCCATGCGTGCATAGGTTCTTTCCAGGTACTCTGGCGTCCTTCCTCTGTCCAAATACACAACTGTCTGGTTAATTAGTTTCTCTAATTGCCTTTTGTTGTCCTGAGATGGACTTGTGATCTGATTTGACCATGTTCCAGTTGCAAGTTTGAAAAACTGTGTTGAGTTGTTGAGTTGTTACTAATTGTTGAGTTGAGTCAGTAAGCAATTGTGAGTTATACAACCTAATTAAAGTCTATTTCTTTGCATTTTATGTATTCCAACAATGAACCATGACATTTTAATCAATGTTGTACATAATAAGTGTATCGATTGTTTAATGAGACACAAACATCACACATGCAAATTAACGGCTTATTATGCTCACTATCGCTGTGTCTTAAGCAAACAGCAGCCATATTGGATTTTAAGTTCAGGATTAGTGAGACACAATTAATTTTTCCACTTCAACTGATTTTCTGTTTCTACCCTTTAACCTAGGAAAATTAGACTTCTCAGTTAAACTAAGTTAAACTGAGACCATCAACCAGTCATACCGTGCTAATTGTTTTATAATCTGCTTTAAACATATCCATTTTCGTGATGCTGTTGGTTCACTAATGTTCTCTGACAAACCTCTGAGGCTGTCACAGAGCTGGACTTAAACTGACATTTGGTTACACTCAGGTGGATTATTGATTTTTGTTTCAGAAATGTTTATTTATCTATCCCATAAACTCTCAGAAACACATATTGATGTTTGTGGTTGTTACCTTATAAAATGTGAAGAAGTTCAAGGAGTATGAAAGATTTTGCAAGGCAATGTATATTTCCTACCCGTCACGCTCCACATGACAGCAATAATGTACAATTTTTTAAAATTATTTACTCACCTTGAGCTGAGCCTTATAGCTCACAGGCTTATTTCCCCTAAAGGAGACTCAACAGGAAATATGATCAGTCACAAAAATGATGAATGTTTCAGAGCAGAGGCTTTGATGTGCAAGGTGCCAGTGCTGAGCTGGAAAATACATATACATAGAGCATGTGTATTGACTGGTTGATCTCACACAGAGAGAGGGATTCAACAGAGCCCTATTAAGCTGAAGCATGTCGTGAACATCTGCACTGCGTATCAGTCTAACTAACTTTAAGACTACCAAACATTTCCTGGTTCCACACTAATCAGTGGACAGTTGGTGCTCTGTGGATTTGATACCATATACATTTTTTAGCCATGGATCAGTGAAAGGCAATAATCCAGACATGAAGCTGTGATGACTTTTTGATCTCCTTTTTTGTTTGTTGTTCTTTCTTTCTTTCTTTCTTTTTTTGCAGTGAAGTAGAAATTCATCATTAATTTGGCCTCCAGGCCTCCACAGGGGTTTGGCATTCTGAAATGGAGGGACAGCCACGTTTTTTGGCACCTCTGGTGAAGAGGTTTAAAGTTTCTTGAAATAAATTAATCTTTTATCACAGTAGCCCAATCCCACTCTTGAAACTCTTCAGATGAACCTGTTCTGAAAAGACTGTTAGAGATTGTGGCATCAGTGATTCTGCTTCTTATTTCTAAGAGATTCTAGTTAGTAATCGGTGTTTTCTCTTGGTTATAAGCATGTCTTAACATAGAGACTGGATTCTTTTAGCCACTGAGGCTGCAGGAGGAGTGACGTTTATCTTGCCACCATGCAGTGAAGAGCATGATAAGAGAGGAAGAACTCCCTGTTAGAGAACTGCAGCTAATAGAGGGGTCTCCAGGTCTTTGTAGCAACCACTAGATGTTTTCTAAAGTGGTTGTTCAGGAGGTGTGGCAGGAAAAAAAGCAAATTCTGTCCTACCATCACAAATATAAACATGTGGAGCTTGCAGAACACCATGGGACTTTAGCTGGAGTCATGAGCATTGGCCAGATGAGACTATTGAGTCAGCAGCAAGAATTGAGCAAGAGCACCATATTTCCTGTTTCACTTCCAAAGGTCCTGAGAACCTTATTAAGCTGCATAGCATCATAAGCTCTTTTAAAAACCAGAACATTTTAGATCAAAAGCTTAAGGCATCTGTGAGACAACTGAAAATGGGTCGCTAGAGGGTCTTTCAGTAGGATAAAGATCAGAGGCATATGGTAAAATCAACAAAGAAATGCAAAAAAAGAAACAAAATCCACCTTCTTTCATCGCTGTCTCCATCCCCAGTCCTGAATCCAATAGAAGACTGTGGGGTGAACCGAAGAGAATAGATTATAAGAGAGAACCAAGAACTCTGGACAAGAGGCTGTGCCAAGAGGAATGATCAAAGATCCCTCTCTATATACATTTCAACCTTCTGAAATGTTGTAGGAGAAGACTTACTGCTGTCATATTGGCAAAAAGGGCTGAAACCTCTTTAAAACTCTGATCAACTTATTCATTTTAAAATGAATGAATAACCAGCTGCATCTCGAGCTGGTTAGGGGTACCAGCTCGAGATGCAGCAATCAACCAGCTAGAGGTCAGAACCTGCCAGTTTCCACTTAACCAGCTCTGCAGGTCAAGGTTAAAAAATATGATTTTTTTTCCCATTTATTAAATGCACCAAAACCAAGAACTCCCACTGTTTTCGCTCCATAAAACCATCAACCAACAGCATATACTTTGATTCACTGTTTCTGAGTCTCTAAGTTTTGATGTATAAATCGGGGTAATCTTGTGATAGTGTTTTGTTTTAAATTTGAAAACAACCACTTCTATCAAGGAACATGGGTTTTTTTTTTCCATAAACTGGAAAGATAACATAAACTGCATGAATTCGTTTGGCCGTTTCTGCTCCAGCTTTTTTGCATGCTCACATGCGGTCTCTCACGGAGCAGATATAGGTATAAAAAACATTTGGGGACATCAACTTTTACATCTTGAACAGGATACCTGGGCCTTCATCTTTTAAGGACTGGTGGGTATGAGCTGAAGAAATGGACATTAATTTCTCATTTCTGGCATATCTATATATCTGCCTTGTGTACTTAACTGCTGCAGACAAAAGCAGAGGAAGACATATAATTTAATTCCATGCTGATTTGGGATTTTGGTGTTTTTAAGGCCTGCTGAGCCCATTGGTTGTGTATTTGACTATTTTTCCCTGGTAATTTTTTTGTTGAAGGTTGAGAATGAGGTCAGGGATGGGAAGCCTGCTGGGATGTCATGTGGTAATGAAATATTACCAGTCATTAAAGGACATAGCCATGTTACTCGTTATTTGTGAAGCCTATTATCCTCCCTGGGCTTTAGTTTACAAGTAAAAGGAGCACACCTGCGGGGGTTTCCTTTTGTTTTGATTTCCATTTTCTTGGTAACCAAAGAAAAATATGCCAATCATTGCAGAAAAAATCCACACAGCAAAACCTTTTTCTGCTTAAAGGTCCAGCTGCAGGCAGAGCAACAAATAGGCATTTCCGGACATCTCGAAGCTTCAAAAGCACATTTGCAGGTGTGTTAATATTGTAAAATTCAAAGAAAGAAAGAAATTTTGCTAAACTACTATCTGGTTTTCTATAAAAACACAACTCAGCATATATGATTAGGTACCAAAGCAAATTATTTTCTGCAGAAAATAATTTTTCTGCATAATTTTTATTTTGGTAACACAATCAATCTGCAGGTCAGGCCCCAAAAAGAACTGGAAGATGGTATCAGACAGGAAAAGCCTGACTGATGCACCTCCAGTACCAAGAATTGCGCTCAGTCTTTTTTTTTCCAAAATATTTATTTTTGTAATACCCCTTTTTCTTCACTTAAGAAGATAAGAATGTTCTTTAATTAAAATCTGGATTTTTAAACAAAATTATGCTATTGAAATAAAAGATTCCTTTATTTTAAGGCTTGTAACAACCAGGAGAACAAATAACTATGATCCCCCCTGTAATAACTTGTCTGTAGCTGGTCTCAACAATATAGACAAACAATAATGATATTTACTAAATTACTTACCCAAATGACACTAATGATCTTCTGCTTTGATCAAACATCTCTGGAAAAGCAGTGTGCCCGCTGATGTTCAGCAACATAGAGGTACTGTTTTCTCTGTGGCAACACTAGCATGCTGATTTTGGCATATAACTCAAACTACTGCTGTGCTGGAGCGCAGCTTGACAGAACCTGGGATGTGACAATGTTGTGTATATTTGCTGATAGCTCATGTAATCAGCCTAGTGAAAGGGGAGAACACCCAATGCACTTTAATGATGATTTTACCATGTCTTGTGCCTTATCATCCCAATGTGAGTAGAAACAGTCTGTTTTATTCACATCCTTGTTTTACAGAGCTTTAGAATATTTCCATGTGCTTCAATGAACAGGTATTTGATCTAAATCACGTGTGTTCATTACAAATAAATATTTAATAGGTTCTCCTTCATAAAAAAAAATTCTCTTGTTATGCAATTAAATTTATTTGAATGTAATTCTAAGAACTTGTCATTTTCATTTTGTAAACAAACGATAAACAAAACAATCCAACCTTACAGCTCCAGTGTCTGCAGCTCAAAGTCTTTTTTTCAGCTGTTTGAAAAACTTGGTTCAAGACAGTACGTTGTGAAACATGAAAATGACTCTGGTCTGCAAGAAAGTTCTTAGTTCAAATCCCAAGCTGGGGTCTTTTTGCATGTTCTCCCTGTGCATGTATGAATTCTGTCCAGGTACTCCGGCTTCCTCTTTCAGTCTAAAAACATGACTGTTAGCTTAACTGGTCTCTCTAAATTGCCATTATATTAATAAATTAATATTAATAAATTAGAATATCATCAAAAAGATAACTGATTTTAGTAAAAAAAAAAAAAAAAAAAAAAAAAAAAAAAAAAAAAAAAAACCAACTAATCGATTCAGTTACACACTGTGATGCATTTAAAGAGTTTATTAGCTGCCACCACGCCCCCTCCTTGGTCAGCTTCTGCGATGACTGTGCTTCATGATTATTCCCCGTGGTGAAAAGGTTCATCCTCTGCCACTTTTACAACCAAGGGACAAAAAGACTTTTTATATATTGTCCATGTTTAAAGTTTTTTTTTTTTTTTTTTTTTTTTTTTTAACACAAGTGATTAGCTTTTTTCTAAAAAAAAAAAAAAAAAAAAAAAAAAAAAAAAACCCTGCCACCTATCCAGGGTGCATCCAGGGTGCACCCTGGATAGGTGGCAGGCCATTTTAATATAAAATTAGTTTGGTCTGACTTCCTGGAATTACATTCTGGATATCTAAAAATGAGTTCTTAATTAGAAACAAATATATTTTGACTATCCTGAGTAGTAATTTAAGATATCTACATTTACATTTTGACAAGTAAAAAGAACACTTCAAGATATCTAGATCAAGGGTAGCAAACCAGTTGAGCATTAAAAGCTAAATTAAGCTCATCATCACAGTAAAGAACAAAGTAGCAATTTCAAGATTAGCTTCATGACACATTGCTTGCTCAAACAGTTCTTTTTCTTAGTCCCTAAGGCTTTAGTGGGACACCTGGCAGTCTATTTTTTTACAAGTGTTTTTAGGGTTGGCTCGTATTCTGTTGTGGCTACTCGAAGCAACTCTTTCATATATGTGTCAATAAGACTTCACTTGCTTGAGTGTAGAAAAAACGGATTCACAGACATATGTTGATGTAAACATTGACATTAGCTTGAGTGTAGCCTGTTTTATATTGGGATATTTGTCTGTGGGGACAATTTCTCCAAAACTCTGTGGTTCCTCCTCTCAAAACACATTTCAGTCTGTCATCTTCACAAAGTTCAGTCATCTCCAACTGAGAGGTTGCTTCATCTGTTACCAAGGGGTCCTTTAAACAGTCTGAGTTTGCAGTAAATAAGTTGATGAGGAATGGTATCTAAGGCCATTTTTGTTTCAAGTCACAAAACCTTTCCTCAAAACTTTTCTGTGGATTTTCAGTCAGTGTTACATAGCAAGCTGTTTTCACCTCTGATGCTGCAGTTGCCTTTAACAAGGATGAAAAATGGGCCAGGTATCCCTTCTGAAGATGGGTAAAGACCTTGAGCTTGTTGATAAATGTGAAGTTTACAAGTTTAAAATAAGTTTAGATTGTTCAGATGGTTCAACATGTCGACCAGAAACCCCAAATCTGAATTCCACCGGGGTCACGAAGCTCACCATAGTTCTTCTCTTTCTCTTCCAGGAACAATGTTACTGGTTTCAAAAGTTCAAAAAAATGAGAAAGTATGTTTTGTCTTGATAACCATCTGACAGAGAAGTGGAAACGCAGATTACTGGGAAGGTCTTCATCAAAATCAATGATTAAGTTTTGGAACCGTCAGTGGTTCAAAGCACGAGTGCAAATAAAATTCACAATTTCCCACACAGATTCCATGATGTCAGCCATATTTATCTTAGATACAAGATGCTCTTGATGGATAATGCAGTAGAATGTCCAAAAATCCAGGAATCAATCAACAGCTTTGCATAGCCCTAAAATGCCATTTGAAGATCCAACATAGCTGGTGCACCATCTGTGGCTATTGCAGTTCACTGCAAATGAGCTTTTTCAACAACAGCCATAAGTGTCTGTTTCAGGTCAATGCCCCGGGTCCTTTGTTTTAACAGTAGTGTCAAGAAACTCTTCTCTAATTGTGTAATCCTCTGAAATAGACCTTACAAATACTGTCAACAGTGGCTTGTCTTGAATGTCAGTAGCCTTGTCCAAAGCAATGCTAAAATATCGAGACTTTTCGAGATCCCCAAACAACTGTGACTCTAATGACATGTTAATGTCCAATATCCTTTGCTCCACTGGATGTCTTGAAAGCTGCAGGCCTGAGACAGAACGCTTCAGAACGCTTTGTTTTCTTCTCTACCTGATTTTTCAAGCAGTTTATTTCATGCTTACGAATTGTTGGACCTTTGAGGAACTCTTTGGTCGTATTCGGAAGGATAGAAGTGAAACAATGCTCCAAGTTAGATGCTTTAAAGTGAGACAGTGAAGTCTGGCAAAATAAGCAAAATGGCCTCCCCTTTTTTTTTTCCTTAAATCATACAACTCTTCTCATTCATGTAGGAATGTTCTGTTCTCCTCTTCATATTTATGCTTTGCTTTTCGTTTTTCCGATAGGTGGAATTCAATTAAGCTAGCGCTACTGACCAGATCATCATCATCATTTAATTCTTCATATCTAAAATATATGTTTCAGATACTCAGTAATTAATTGCAGATATATGGAATAGGAACCTCCATATAACTTAATGGTAAATATGACATTATTTATACTAGTCAGAATGTAATTAGAAATATCTTAACTAACTAATGAGTCTAGTCATAAACCAACTTCAGATATCTGGAACTTAAGTGTGGTAAAGCTGATTTTATGTTAAAATGGATGGACGGACAGACGGATAGAGATACACCAACGTTCCGCTCAAGAATGATTCAACAGAACAAAGAGCAATTTAATATCTCATTTAACAGTAAAATCACTAAGAATGAAATCAGTGCCTATAAATAGAACTAAGTGCAGTACTAAAAACAATCACATCAAGATGTTGACCTTGGTGTTCAACAGCTGTAAGTATATGAAGAAGTTTCTAACCTCTGAGTTAATCAGATATAGAACAAAGATTTATACCTGATTGTTTCACTCAGTCATAAATCAAATTATTGTACAAAAGTATAAATACAGCACCAAAGTATTAAAGCCACATTTCCTCTGGAGGTGTTATTGTAAAAGACACTTGGTTTCACGACTCAGTTCTTTTTATAATTTGGACCAATGGCTTGAATTTTCCTCTGGCAGTGAAATGTCTGTTTCTTTATTTTGCAAAAGCTCATACAGCATTCTGGCAGGATTCTGTGTGACATCCGTGAAAATCTAATAACGGCCCAGAATCCCAAGACATCCCAAACGAATGTTTTGGCTGAGGAAAAGATATAGCGAGAATATTTCTACATGTTTCCACAGACATGTTTTATTTCTTGAAACATGTCTCCAGTATCAGTAAGCTCCAATCATGTATAATTAGGAAGGCTTTAGTTTTAACCAGTGTAAAGCAGCTGGGTGTCTCCATACGCTGCTCACTGAGGGGAGATTTCAGTAGAAGAGCAAAAAGAAACATTTATGAGTTTTGTTGGACTAATTAGGAACAAGAATGATTTTAAAAATGTAATGTCAAAGATTTAAAAACATGAATTGGATGCACTGCAGTTTTGAATTGTTCATAGCTTTTCACTGATCCAACTACCAGTAAGTATCAGAATTTGAATTTATGTCTCTTAGCAAGAAACTCATCAATCACAGATGTTTTGAAGGCATCAACAAGATGGAGTTCATTAAATCTTACTCGTTTTTTGGCTTGACCATGGCTTTGAAGCATAGCCCTTACATTTCCAAGGGCTGAGGCTGGGGCTCTGAGAAGGGCCATTTCAGAAGTTGTATGCTTTAGCTATTGCAGATTCAGTTTTAATGTGTGTTTTAGATCATTGTCCTGTTGGAGCACTCAACTGTGTCCAGCTTTCAACCATCTGACCCAAACAATCCCCTTTAGATTTAAGGAAATTTCTTCTGATGTTTAAAGAACAATTCAAGAGTCCCCAAGGCTTGGTGAGGAAAGATGCTAATGCTACAAAATCAGCACCTTCATGCATGGCAATTTGAGGTCGTCCTCATGGACAGTTCAGTTCAATTCACTTTATTTATATAGTGCCAATTCACAACAAATGTCATCCTGAGGCACTTAAAAAAAAATTCAATCATACATACATTCCAATTTATCCTAGTTATCAAACAGTACAGTAGTTCAATTAATTATTCAATGTAGTTCAAAAAGTTTCTAAGAAAACCCAGCAGAGCATCGGGTCAGAACAAGACCTAAGCCTTCTGGAGGAAGGTTTTATGATCAGACGAACCGTTGGATCATATTTACAGACTGCGCATTTAGGGGAATTAGATTAGATATGGAAGGATTTCATCTTAATTGTAAGGCTTTATTGTGCATTTTAGTTCTTTTTTATGTTGGTTTGGGTTCTGTTTCAAACTACAGCTTTGTTATTATTTTATAATCAAGTAGCACTGGGTTTTATTTACATCCTGTTTTTCATGTAACACCTGTTCTTGAGGGTTTTTTTTGTCATATTTGGCCTTGCATTTCTTGATACTTTGGTGTTTAGTCTGTAGTCTGTATGATCCTTGTCTTCTCTTTATATTTTTGCCATTTCTCCACTCAGCTCCCTCAGTTTATGCTTTCCCACAGCTAATATGCCTTCAATTAATCAGTCTCCCTTACTCCAAGTCCAGTGATAATTTTTTTCCAGTATTTAGACTTCCTGTGTCTAACCATTTCATAACCTCCTTAACTTGCTTGCGCTTAAGTACATTTACACCAACATACATGACACATAAAGATATCAAACTGCACCAGTTTCCAGTGTGGTGGTGGGAGGTTGTGTTTTGCTGAGGTACTGGTTGACTGCAAAACATGTGTGAAATATGAAGCATTTCCTTCAAACTTTTCATTTCTCCTCACCTGAAATCAAAAGATACACATGGTCTAAGTTTGGCACAGTTGGTTTTAGATAAGATAGGCCAGCATTAAGCTTCTAGCCCTGATCTGAATCGTATTCAAAATTCATGGACTATCCTTAATAGCCCTGTCTTTGCAAGGAAACCAGTGAGTTCTCTACTATTTTGCCAAGAAGAGTGGTCAAATATCCAGCCAGGATTCTGTTAAAAACTAGTTGATGGCAACAAAAAAAAAAAAAAAAAAACATCAAATTTTTCTGCAGCTTGCTAAGAAAAATGTATCCAAATATTAGTAGGAGTATAAAAGTGCCATAAAAAGTTTCAGCACTTTCAAAGGTTTTCTTTGTTTTTGCTTTTTTTGTCACAGTTAAACATTTCAGATCATCAAACAGATGTCAATATCAGAACTGTTTGTTTTCAAATGATGATTTTATTAATCAAGGGAGAAAGCTATTCAAACCATTCTGGTGCTATATGAAACAAGAAATTTCCCACTAAACCTAATACCCAGTTAAACCAGCCTTGGTGGAAACAAACAAATAGCAGCCAGTGAGTCTGTAATATCATCGTGGAGGAAATTTAGCCCACATTCTTTGCAGAATTGTTTAGCTTCAATGATTTTGGAGGGTATTTGACCATAAACGTCCTGTTTAAAGTCATGTCACTTCAAGTTATTCATTCTGTTTTTTAAGTGGACTCGCTGGTATACTTCCAACCATTGTCCTGCTGCAAAGCTTAAGTGCACTTGAGCTTGAGTCCAGGTCTTGGAGAAGCAAACAAGTCTCAGACGATCACCACATCTGAGTCGATATGACGTTCTTTTTCTCAGATGCAGTTAGTTTAATGCCGGGCCTGACCGCATGCACTCCTTCTAAAACAAAAATCACATTTTCTATCATCAGTCCACAGAATATTTTACCAAAAGGTTTGAGAATCATCAGAAAGCTTTACTGGGAAACATGAGATAGTCAGCAGTAGTTCTGACCAGCTGGTTTTAGTTGTCCCAAAAACTAGGCGGAAACTCTCTCTTTTAAAAACACATCTTTTTTCAATAGCGTTTGGCCCAATGTGAGCTGATATGTTTTCTTTGCTGTCTTGTGAGAGTTTTTAATATTTGTTTTTTGTCTTCATTTTTATTCTTTGATTTGTCTTGCTTTTGTACAGCACTTTGGGCAAGCTTGTTTTTTTAAATATGCTTTTTTTTTTTTTTTTTTTTTTTTTTTTTTTTAAAGAGAAATACTCACATTTCTCAAATTAAAGACTTTCAAATAAAACCAGATAAAACACAAACAAGCAACAACTATGCAGTTTCACCGTATTACCAGGGGCAGAGCCAGTGTGTGGCCGGGGCGGTCATGGCCATCCCCAGCCAATCATTGGCCACCGTTGCAACCAACCCTGCCAAATGATTGGTTGATTGGAGGTAAGTCATCAGCAGAGCACAGGCCCAGAACAAGCAGTTTCCCTCCAAAGCAGTTGGTGGCAGCAGTCATATATGGTTACACAGCATATATTTACAAGTATGGGCATATATTTAATTGATTCAAGAAAATATTTTCTGTCTTGAGTGAATTATTTGGAAAAAACAGATGTGCTCCAAAGTGGCTCAGGCTCCAATCAGTTGTTGGCCACCCCTGAGTGAGCAATGGTCCCAGCTTGGCCACTCCTACGAAATTTTTCTGGCTCCGCCACTGCCTATTACACCTCTGTATACAAAAAAATTAACAATGAATTCAAAGTAGTGCACCATATTCTCTTTGATAAAAATGATTAGTTCCTCCTTGAAAAAAGAAATGGTTTCAATAAGTGATTAAATATCCAAAACTATTGTAACATTCATGCTGATCATGGTTTACAAACACCTTAAAGAAACTGCAAATTGTTAACTTATGAAAGCCATCTCTGCTGTGAAAAATTGTAAAAGTTAGCCTCTTACTTTCTCTGTCAGTTTAGCAGATAGAATGAAAGGTGTGAAAAATAGTGTAATTTCAAATACTAGAGCAGGGTTGAGGATGACAGCCAGTCAGCACAGTGAAGATAAAGGTAATCTCTCTTTTTGA
This sequence comes from Anableps anableps, assembly GCA_014839685.1. Lineage (NCBI taxonomy): Eukaryota > Metazoa > Chordata > Actinopteri > Cyprinodontiformes > Anablepidae > Anableps > Anableps anableps. The sequence continues at coordinate 5,061,453 of CM026076.1, read as the reverse complement.
AGTCAGATTTGCTCACACAGGTAGACAAGGTAAAAAAAAAAATACATGTAGCAGATCAAAGAAGTGTCACCCTGCATCTCTGGAATGCTGCCTGTGCTTGGCAGCTTTGTAAAGCAGTCACTTTTACCTTTTCTGTATCACATCAACACTACAAACAAAGGCCAGTGAACAGCCTATGCATACGTCTATAGCAACTCATTAAATAAATGTATTACATAATTTACTGGTTGTGTCAAGCATCCAGTTCAAGAGATGAACTTTACATAAAATGTTTTTCAGAAGGAACGAACAGCTTTAATAGATTAGATGCTGACAGAATCTAATTTTATCCTCACTGCATCCAGTCTGGGACGAAACATGATGGAAAAAAGGCAAAAACAGACTGAATGTTAGAGTTATGAAGGGGGGAAAAAAACACCTCACCCTGGAATTAGCTTGTCACATCTGTAATTCTGGAACATTTAAAGCCGACCTGTGAACACGCTGGAGCTGTCCCAGCTTATTGCAGTCAGGAGACCTCGTGCAGCGGCTGTGAAAGAACCAGAGGTAACATCGTGGGCTTGTAGCTGTGAAACTGTTTTGTCTGTTACGAAAATAAACTCATTTTAGCAAAAACCAGCTTGAATAAACCTGACAAAAGCAGCGTTGCTAGATGGGTTGACATTTCACCAGCAAACCACACAAGTACAGAAACAATGGCCACATTCCATGTGCCTGCTTTTGGTTGAAACCGAGAGCTCACACTCACAACGCTTTTTTTTCTTTCCATATAGTCTTATTTTGTTCAGAAGAAAAACTGAGTGTTTTTAAATTCTTCCTTGAAAATATATAGACTAAATGTTTTCCACTGCTGTGTTTATATTGTTTTAATTTAGAGTTTAAACTTTAGAAAACTATCTGAGGCATTCATTAAGGTGGAAATGTTTGTGGTTGCTGTAGCTGTTGGGTTTTTAGCTGATCAATGAGAAACAAAATCAGCTTTATTGGACAACATTGTGTGCACAAATGAGGAATTTTAATTTCACACGTTCACAGCTGACAGACTTGAAATACAAATATAAAACCTCTGGAGGAAATAAAAAGATAAAAACACATCCATCTGTTGTTTTCCACATATCGAGTTGAGGGGTCAACAGGTACAGGAGGGAACCCGAAAAAATCCTCCAGCTCATTCTGGGAGATCTCAAGGTGTTTCGAGGCTTGACAGGATATTTAGTCCCTCCAACGAGATCTGGGTCTTCAACGGGTTCTCCTCCCAGTGGGACGTGCCATAGAAACCCCCAAAGGGAGATGTCCAGGGGGCATCCCAATCAGACGCTCAAACCACCTCAATTGACCTCTTCTGATGCGGAGAGCTCGTTCAGCTCAGCTACAGGAAGCCTCTACGCTACAGAGATGGGTTGAGTATACTCCAGCTTTGAGGAGCAGATGCAGAGCAAATACGCCTCCAGCTTGTCTAGATAAAGTAAAAGCATGCATGCATGTAAATTAATACACCTTTCACACGGGACTGCTAGCGAAAAGTTTTGTCTTTAGGGATAACATGGTGACATCTATTTAAAGATTCTGGCTCTTTAATATTTACTTTTGCATTCCTTTACCTTGCAAGCCAGAGCTGTGATGTGGGAATGATACCACAGCTGTGTTTACAGCTACAGTGAGCAGGCTAACAACAGTTAGCAACGCAAGCTCATTGTGGCAGATTTCTGAGCGTTTTGAGTAGATAAATTCTGTAACAAGACGTTGACTAATGGATGTTTAATATTTCCATGTGTTGAACTGATTTATTGAGAAACAAACTATTAAAAGAGCAACTAAATTGAATATTACAGCTAACACCACCTTTTAGATGGCAGCCATGTTGGATTGTGATTTCCGGGGTTGGTGAGGGACCTCTGACTTTCTAAGGGTGACAATGCATTTGAGTTTTTCAATTTGGAATGTGAAAATTTTGGATTCAACAACAAATAACATATTTCAGGGTTGGTTTTTTTTTTTTTTTTTTTTTTTTTTTTTACTTGGAAGGTTGAAATAATTTTTCAGTAAAAATAGAAAGCATTAAAGGGGTGGTGACATCACTGTATAAACTATTTTCATGTAGTTGATATTGCAGCATATGTTAATTCTCCAAAGAATGTCATTTAAAAAAAAAAAACACCTTTTTGTAGGGGGTTGTTTTGGCTCCTGGGTAAAAATGTTGGGTATGGTAATGATATGTGGCTCTGCCTCGTTGACTTCACTCTGATTGGCTACAAACATATTTGGGAAACTCTTCAGTAAAATGCGTTGAGCATCGTCTCAAATTAAGGTTATAATCTTCGGGAGTAAGTGGAAACTTCCATCTGTTTTTGAGCTCCCTCAGACACAACAGCCATCCACTTAAGTGAAGTAGCCAGACATGCTAGCGCTATTTAACCTTTAAATTAGCCAGTGTCTCAGCTGGGGGGGAAGGATAGGAGGGTTGTTTGTCTGTTAGTGTACTCTAATTGGAGAATATGAATTACATTAAAAGATAAACTGTTCTCTAATTCACCTGTTTTTGAGCAAAGAAACAAAGCTGACCGTCTATGAGCAGGGCTTTTGATACCAACTCTTGACATTCACACGGCCTCATCAGAGCACAACAGATCATATTTTACCCCCAAAACCACAGAAAAATGAAATTTGTTGTCATGACCCCTTTAAAAAAAATGTTAAAACCTCAGTTTTGTCATGGTTGTGGTGGGTTGTTGTGGACCCAAATGCAGAGAGGCAGAGGCAGCAAGTAGTTCTTGAAGATTTAATAAAGAAATGATGAACAAAAACAACTTACAAGGTCACAGAGAATGCAGGAAGCCAGAGCAGAACAAAAACAGTGGCGCACAACAAGGAAGAAAACAGGTAAGTAGCAAGGAACCAGCAATGATTGGGAGCAAGAAAGGAGCTTAAATACTGGGAGTGTGAGTGCTGGAACAATGAACTGGGGCTGATTGGCTAACAGTTTGCAGGTGTGGGGAAACAGCTAAAGGGAGACTGAGGAGAGAGACAGAGAGAGAGAGAGAGAGAGAGAGAGGATGGCAACAGGGGGCGAGGGAGAGTAAGCAGGAGAGCAAGGAAAAAAAAATCTAACAGTAACAGAGGATAACTAGACACAAGGAATAATAATAAACTAGAATAACTAAGAAAAGACCGAACTAAAGTAAAACAAAAACAAGGCTGATCTAATCAAAATAAGAAAAACAGGATAACAACCAGTAAACCTTATTTTAAAAGTAACTGAATTAACAAAGGGAAAGAAAGAAATCAATACAAAGAAATGACAAAAGCAAAAGGGCCAAAAGAAGGGATCATGATAAGTTTGCTTCCAAACAGCTAACTGGTTTTTAGCTTCTTATTTTTTACCAACAAGCAGATTTTCTTTTTCCCAATATTTCCTCTGGTGTCATACTTTTCCTTCTTTACATATTCAGTTCAAAAATACTCTATTTTAAATGTTGTCATAACTCAAATCATTCAAGTGTCTTCAAAGAGGCGTTGTGGATGGTGATGCTACGGGCAGGAAGGATCTCCAGTAGCATTTAGTCTTTCAATGAATCTAAAGAGGCCTCTGACTGAAGAGTGTTGCCGTATGACAGTATCATGGCTGTCATGACATGCTAACAGCTCAGTTCCTGGAGAGCAGAGACAATGTTTCCCAGTAACATGTCCTAGATGACACCATCAGTTGTTGGCAAGCACTGCTAATCAACCTCATCTGCTTTTGCTGCTCCTTTTTAAATCTGCGTCTGGCTGTATGTTTAGAAACCATTTCTTTCAATGGAAGAACTGGTTTTGAACTTCTTCCTTCTCTCACTTCATCCATGTAGCCTCCTTTTCAACTCCTCTGGGATTCGGAATCGTAGTTCAGGTATTATTTGAGCTTTTGAGATGCTAATCAGCTGCTCCCAATTGTAAAAACTATACACTGGTGCCACAGTTACGGATCACAACAACTCTCTGAAAGCAAAAAGTAAGCGCAAAATGCTTTCCAGCTGCACAGCTAATGTTAATAATAGTCCAAACGTGCCTCAACCAAAAAAAAAACAAAACATATGAACAAAAGTCTACAAAAAGAACAAACCAAAGCTAACAAAACAGAGCTATTCCAACGTGCTGCCACCATGAGAGGCGCAATTCTCAAATAGCGTATAAAGGAGCAACAGCTCTGCAGTGTTGCTAGTAGTTGCAAATAGACATATTTAAGTCAAGTTTCTTTCACCCTGCGTTTGTAAAATTAGTTGATGAGATGGCTAAATCAGCACCCATTAGTCTTTTTGAAGAGGCAGCAGGAGTGCTTAAATCTCTCCTTTGTTATGACCAAGTGGCATACGTGATCAAAAATGATGGAATCCTGCACAGGTTAGGGCCAAAAATAATTATTAATCAACTAATCATTATTCCATTTTTCTGCAGCTTGCATATTCGTTTCCATCCATAGCTGAATGTCCAGCAACACTCCCCAGCTCATTGGAAGGGACCCTAAGGTGTTCAGGTTCTGTTCTAACTATGGGACTCCTCACCAGATTGTGAGGCCGTGATTGGTTGCCCGCCTTCACCTCTCACTCAGCTCACTCGTCTTTCCTCCCAGCAGGTGTTGGACCCATGTGGAGCCCTGGGAGCCATGCCTCAACCACCAGGCACTCCCCAGTAATTCAACACAAGCTGGAGACACAACTCTAAGCTCCTCCACAAGTCTGAAACCGCTTACAGCTGTGATGAAAACCTGTCCAAATTCTCCCCTGGTTCAGGATTGAACATTGGATCATAAATAATATTTTGTGTTCACAGTTAGGGTTAGGGTGAGGGGTTTGTGTGGTTTTCCCTCATCAAGATTCTTACTATTAGTCTGATCAGGACTCTGAGGCCAGTTTGCCATGGGAGACCCTTCCAAAAACCTGATGTCTTGCACAACATGGACCTCAGGTGGCAACACTGAGAGGGTGCCGCTCTACAACATCCAATATAACATCCAAGTATTCAAGCTGTGAAGGACCACATAGATGCATTTTCTGGTCACGTACTGGACTGGATGTAACCTGAATAAGCACTTAAAGAATAAAAATGAAGCTGAATGTGAAGACTCCATGTCTGTAGAGCAAAAAAGAGGCTGCTGTGTCTCATTTAAAACAAGCACAGACACTCCTATAAATAATTCAAGCTAGGAGTACTACCTGAGTATCCACTGGGGTAGACTATTTGATATTTTATTCTGTGTCAAAAGGCTAAGTCTGATTTTATACATATGCTTTTTGTTCTCCTGTAAGCCAGTATGATGATTAAGTGTGTTTCACTGAGGCCAAGGTTCAGTTCTTTGAACGAGGTAAAGCCTTTCATATTAAGTGATATTTTTCTCTGATTTAGAGATGATTAAATCACAAGCTTTGCCTAAAGGGCTCCCAGCTATGCTATGGGCTTATTCCTAGAGGTAATACTGCCTTTTGTTGCCCCGTTTCCATATCAACACACCGAGGCGGGGAGGGCTGCTTTGCAGAGCTCCTCTACATGAATTATTTCATTGGATCTTTAAACAGCTCAGATAGGAGGCTTATAAAATCAGCTCTGTGCATTTAATACACAGGTACTCCACTCATATTGGCCCATTTCTACATCATTGATATGTATATTGTATTTAATGCGTATCTCATGCATAACCATCCAAGAACAAACTTTTCTGTTGTTGCTCATCCCTCAGACTTAAATGCAAAGTCTTTCAGAAATCTGCTGTCATGGGTCTTCATCACATTACAACAACTTTTTAAAACTGAAGCGACTTAGAGCGAATAATGACCTGGAGCCATGAATTATGAATGAAGAGGGGAATACATAATTTAGCAGGGTTTGTTGCATATTTTATGCTAATCATTTTCCTTTCATTTAGGAATTACAATTACCTTTCTGCAACAACACACTTGTTGAAATATGACTAAATAACATACAGTATAACAGGCAGGTAAACTCATTTTGAATGATTGATCATTTTTGGTTATGTTTTTGTTAGACTATTTAATGTTATTATTTAAAATGGATAAAATGGAAAAACAAACACCCTTTTTTATGTTTTGTTTTATTTGTTAGGCATTTTGTTCACTTTGTGGTGGTTTTTAGCTGTTTCAGCTTCTGTTTTAGCAGATGTACGAATCTAGTCCATAAAAGAATAATGTAATAGTTGAAAATGTGATATATTATTTGTAATGTTTATAAGTTTCTCTAATTTGCAGACTTCACAGTTCAAATGAGTTTGCAATAAATGCATGAAATGTTTAACTGAGCCCTGTTTGTGAAATAGCCTTCAGAGATATGCTGCCATCTACTGTTATTAAGGAGCTAATGCATTTGCTGTGCATCTGCTCATATTGGTTTAACTGGGGATGGCATCCTTCTGATCTATTCTATAAAATTATATTTATTTCTTTATTTCAATTAAAAAAGTGAGACTTACAAAGAGTAAAAGTCACAAAGGATCATCACAAAAAAGCTGGCTGTTCACAGAGTGCTGTATTCAAGCATATCAGTGGAAAGTTGAGTGGAAGGAAAAAATTTGGTAGAAAATCATGCACAAGCAAAAAGGAATGCAACTTTGAGAGGATTGTGACACAAAACCATTAAAGAGTTTCTTTGTGTTAAGCCATTCCTTAAGCAGGCATGTCAGAAGCATTAGTAGGACTAAGGAGAAAAAGACTGTTCGGCGGTCCAAAGTTTTCATTCCATTTGAAAATCAAGGTCCCAGGGTCTCAAAGAAGAGTGGAGAGACACAGAATCTACATTGCTTGAGGTCCAGAGTGAAGCTTACACAGCCAGTAATGATTTAAGGAACTTTGTCGTCTGTTGGTGTTTTATCAAGTCTGAAGTCACTGCAGGCATCCACTAAGAAATTTTAGAGCACTATTAGAGATCGCAGTTACTGAAATACATTTCTTTTGTGATGATTTTCTACTTCACTGACATGCACCTGTAAGTTCTGCATTGTTTTTATTTGATGTTCTTGCAGAATCTCACCGAGAATGATATCAGAAAGTTCAGCTTCCTTCAGCAGCCGTAAGTAACTCCTCCTTTATTTTTTCAGTTATGCAGAAAATAAAATGGGGAAAGATGATAAAAATTAATTTACCCATAAAGTTGTACATTTCAGGATAAAATAGTGCTAATTTAAAAGAAAACAAAAGAAACATCAGGTCTTAACCAGTGATTACTCCTAAGCAAATAAACAGATTAAACTGAAATGATGCTGGGTTACAGTTCATGCTTATTATTTTCTTTTAAATTAGCCGGGTAAGGAGCAGCTAGGTGGCGCTAATCAAATGCACTCTGCAAGTTTAACCACTTCTATAAAAGCAGATTATCTAAAGTGTTCAAGTTTGATGCTAAAAGATAAAAAGAAAAATAGAATAGAATAGAGCTATCCTTTATTGTCCCACAGTGAGGAAATTCAGGTGTCACACCAGCAAGTTAAGGTAAGTGGGAGCATGCATGTTCACACAAAGGAAAAAAAATCTAAAAAATAAAATACCATACAGTTGCTGAAAATGGCATACTCAGATAAAACAAATATGCAACTGAGTTGGGTAATTTAAAGAAAGTGCAAATATATACTCATATATGTGCATAAAAACAACAACAGACCATTTACAAGAAGTGAAAAAACTGTGCAAACACCAACAGGACTGTTATTCGAAATGAGAAAACAAATAACTTCAGGGACTTATTGAGTCTGTTGGGAGCAGTGATGGTTATAAAGTCTTACAGCTGCTGGGAGGAAGAGTTTGCCATCACGCTCCAATTAGCGGGGATCCGAAATGAGCCAACGTTCCAGCCAGACCATTCTAAAAAGGTCATAAGGTTTAAAAACGTCATTTCCAAACCACATGGTTTATTCAGTTGCAGACAATTCATTTGACAGCTGAAGCATGTTCAGCATGAGGTCAGACTGTGTAATGCTCTTTGAAATTGCAAAATACTTCAGCAACACTATAACGGTTGTCTGTAAAGTTAAAATGAGAAAGCCTTTTCTCACTGAAAATAATAATGCAGCATGACTTAGGTCTGCAAAGTTGCATCTCGATGAACAACACAACGTCTGGAACAAAGTCCTCTGAACAGATGAGATGAGACCAAAGTTAGAGATAGTTGGCCATAATGCACAGCAGCATGTTTGGAGAAAACCAAACACAACATATCAGCACAAATGTCCTCACTCATGGTGGCTGAGGGGTGATGAACTGGCCGTGTTTGGCAGCCGCAGCTTGCAGTCTCTGGGTCGACCATAAACTATTCTGTAAACCAGAGTGTCAGATGTGATGCTTTCTGTCAGAAAACTGGGTCATAAACAGGACAAAGATCCTACACACAGTAGAAAATCTACAACCCGATGGATAAAAAAGAAAATAATCAAGATGTTGCAATGTCCCGAAGTTCGGACCTCAAATTGTTTTGAAAAACAGCCAGTTGAGTGAATTTGATACCGACACCATGTTGCACAGTTACATCTCCTGTTGAAATTTCCAATCATTTCCTATGAAATGCACCAAAGGTAATACTGTTCACAGACATGAAAAGACATGAAATTACATACTTGCACTGACAAGGTGATTCCCAGAGAGCTATAAGATAGAAACTCAGCCCATCCCACTGAAGCTGTAAAGTCTCAGCCTCTGAGCTCTCTGGAAATACGGTGGAAGGTGTAGACATTATGACCACCTACAGTATGTGCTTACAGCTGTGTGCAGCAGCTGGTTTGTGTATAGATAGAGACAGATGAGATATTTTTATGCCTGACTGACTGTGTGTGCATTTTACTCTGAATGTATGTGTTCATGTTCATCATTTCCTCTTTATACATGGGTTATGTAACCTGTTGTCAACCTGAAGCAAATTTCCCCTTTGGTGGTGACAGCTTTGGTGATTATGTGAAGAATTTGTGTTCATATTAATAAAAAAGATTCAAATAAAAAGAGTTCTTTGATGTATTGTTTTTAAGCTGTGACTTAATCTGAGGGGACACAAACCTCATGAAGTCATGAAAGTTTTATGTTTAAATAATAACAAAAGTAATAGGAATTTACTTTCAACACTACTTTATAATGTTAATTTGTCATAAAAGTTGTAACATTTTAAAATAATATGTCATTTCATATTTAGGTTTTAGTGCTTAAAGAATTCCTTTAGATGTTAAACTTTGCAGTTTATATTACATCAGCTATTTCTATAAATAAGTCAGTTTTTCACTTGAATAAAAAGAGTTTAACTTCAGTGTGGAACCACAATGTGGGAAAATGACCTATCATTGCACATCAGGCAGACTACGTCACTGTCTGATTCTAAACTGCTTCTCTAAACTAATCTCCTTATCGTGGCTTCTTACACCACATGTGATGTTGGCTTTACTTGGTGCTTATTTTATTTTAGGTTTTTTTGGTGTTTTTTTGGTTTGTTTTGCATGGCTGGTTACAGGTGATTTTAAAGTATTTTGTATTTTAGTATGCTATGTTTTGTATTTGTGTAAGGTCATTTATAATTTTTATGGGATTTTTTTATGTATTAAAATATGCCACAGATAGTGAACTTTGCCTAAGTGCATGCATGCATGCTTCCAAAACATTTGGAGATGGCTGTGGAGGCAACTGATAATTTTGCAACGGGACAAAAAAAAAGAAAACATAAAAGCCATAAAAACATTTCAACAAATAAATATATCAATAATCCAAAAGGCAGATCATTCCCATAAACATTTTCATAAAGAAGCCTATCCATGTAAGATTGTTAAACCAAAAGGTGGCAGAATGACAGAGATCATGCACCTCTCATAAATATGTATCTCTGTGAGAGGCAGACTACCCCCTGATGGTGGCACATTTTGTTACATCACATCCACAGACTTCCATCCGTGTTTGTCTTCCCTTTACTCACTTTACTCTGACACCCCTGAAAAGATTATGTGCAACTAACTGGCTTCAGAAGTCACCAAATTCGAACAAGGAGTCCTTGTCTGGAGTCTAATCTCAGTATGAAGCCACTTCTTCTGTTTCTGGCCTCAGAGGTTGGTTAGGGAACATTAGTGAACGCAAAGCATCATGAAGACCGAAGAACACAGCAGACAGGCCAGGGAGAAAGTTGTGGAGAGGTTTAAAGTAGGGTTAGGTGATAAACATGTTATCAAAAATGTAAAGAGTACAGTAAAAATGCAAAGCGAACAAGAAAAGCAGAGTATTAATCAGAGAACCGCTGCAGAGATCCAGAGCTCAGGTAGAAGAATCAGTCAAAGGCACAGTCAGCACTGTACAAACTGGACTTTTGCAGAACAATAGCAAGAAGAAAACCATTGCTACAAGAAGATGTCTAATTTGTATTTTGCACAAGACAGAAAACATAATGAAGAAGGTGCACTGGTCAGATGGAACAAAAATCAATGTTTTTGGTCTACAAGTAAAACATTTTCTGTAGAGAAAGACATAATACTGCACATCACCCTGCCCTCTCCATCCTCATGGTGAAAGATGGTGAAAGCTGGTCAGGGTTGATGGGAAGATGGCTGGAGCTAAATATAGGACAACATGTTGAGGCTGCAAAAGAGCTGAGACTGGGGCAGAGGTTGGAAAGAAAGACTCTTCCTGGCAAATATAAATTGTTGTTCCAACCAGCCACTTAACATTTCCATTTTCAGAATTATTGTGGTTTGTTGTCAACTTGTTGAACCAGGAAATTAAGTTTTAAAGCCACATAACGTGTCCAGACCTCTCGTTTTATTGTACCGTGGTATTCACTGCAAGAGTGACACACAACAGCTGCTCAAAGTAGTCCTTTCATGCTACAGAACAGCAATGTTGCAACATGTTCCACTGTCTGGAATGGCTGAGCGTAAATATATCTGAGAAATCTGCTCTGTGATGTTGTGAAACAGTTTAGTTCAACTGATTTACATGGAATCATATCACAACAAATATATCAGGGCGCTTTACAATTCATACCTCATCATATAAAATCCGATTCTAATCCAAATCATTTCCATTAAAATCAATCTGTCTGATTTCTTTGCAATTATACGGGCACAATGCAACACAACACAGCCAAATGCAGCTGAGCATGTATTGCCTGTTGGTTAAAAAAAAAAAAGTTGTCTGTAAAGTAAACATCCTGTGGAGACATCTGGTGACACTGGAGAGGAACCACTCCCTTTAAACAGGAAGAAACCTCCAGCAGAACCAGGCTGTGTATGACCATCTGCCACAACCAACAGGAGGGTGGGAGGACACGAAGCAGACAAGAAAAAAATCAATAAAATAAGCTCTAGACCAGGTGTACGTTTGACAGAGTACACAGGTACTGGCAGAAATGGTGCTAATAATCGCTGTCTCTGTTCAGGGAAGAAACATTGGTAATAGAAGCATTGAGCCAGAAGTACTTTCTATGGGAAAGAAAAACAAAAATAGTACTCATAGTCAACTGCAATAATTGCGACATTGCTGGCTTTATACAGGAAAGAGACACAGCTAGACATAGATTCTTGTGTCTATTTTAACCTGTAAAGGGACTGCAAATGTCAATTAGTTCATGCTATAATCTCACACAGCGCATCAAATGGTGTCATTTATGTTTGAGGCGTACACTATCCCTTTTTAAATAAAGTTTATCATTATTATGAGGCAGGAAAAACAAAAAGAGTAGACAGGGTTAGTTGCAGCAATAGCTCTGTCAAAGTCTTTGTTCATGGAAGAAACACAAGCATAGAAAACATAGAAGCGCTGACCCAGGAGCACTTTCTATTGTAGGAAAAAACTAAGAGAGTGCACATAGTGATTTGCACCAGTAGCTTGATATGCATTGTCCAGGAAATAGTCATAGCTAACACAGAAGCACTGGGTTAGGTGTAATTTCAGCAGAAATAAAAGGCAAAGAGAGAACTGAAGGATAAAAACAGGCAATACATGCAAATAATGCATAAATGAAAAGAGAGAAACGGGATAAGAACAACAGAGATAGCTGCACATAACCTTAGGCACTCAGAGAGATTTATCAAAAAAGTTCAATTCTAGTCTTAAAAGTAGACATGTCAATTCCACAGATAAAAAAACACTGAGAGCTTCCACAGAAGAGGAGCCAGACGCCTGAAAGCTCTACCCTCTACTCCTTCTACTTTTATAGTTCAGTTAATCTGCAGTCTGGGAGCCTGATTATTTAGAGCTTCACTCTTAAAAAGTGAGAATTAAAATTAGATTCTGGGTTTAAAAATAAAGAGAAGCTAATTTTGGAGAAACATGATATCTCCTTTTAGTGTTCGTCATGTTGAGGCTTCAATACTTATTGCCTTAGGAAATACAGTCACAGGATGTCAAAATTTACTCACTTCACAGAAAAACCGCGTGTAGGTTTTTGTCCATTTTGTGCTTCTGAAGTCCATTTTTCTCACATGATTCATCTGTGGACAACTTCCAAAACATCCAAAAGCCTCCAAAAGCCTGGTCAGTGCATGATATGGACATTTCGCAAAACTGTTTCCTGTTTTTGTCCACCACTAATGACCGCGTTCATGTGCTCTGCCAGCAATTATTTAGGCAAATTTAAAAAAGGGTTAAAAAATAAAATCCCCATGGCAACTGCACATGCAGTCATCTTCCTGACAGGAAAGGCTGCAGACTCATTTTCTTCAGGTTACTATAAATAGCAAAAACTTGGGATTGCAACGTGGTACTTTCCATGACACAACTGACATGACCAGTCTAAGATTAGATGAAGATGCATCTTTGTCACTCTATCGACTAATGCTGACAGAATATAGCAGAATATTGCAGCAGAGCATGATTACATTTGAAAGGTTTGCTATTTGATACATCAATAGATCATATTTTATTTGTTGTATTAAGTTTCTCTCTAGGTTGTGTTTTTGTTGTATATAGTCTTTTGCAATTGTTAAAAGGACAGCTTCTGCTGCTAGAAAAGGGCAACATTGAAGAAAATCACAAAGCAACATGTGATGTAAGAAAATGTGGTCAAAAACAAGAAGTGATTTTTTTTCAGACTCAGGCAACTGGAACAAAAGCACTCCCTTTTTTTCTAGAGACTAACAGTCATACAGAGCGTTCATTTGCTAACCTGCTAATAACCCGGCAGCACGGTCCAAACCTATGAGAGGAATATCGGCTGGAAAATGTCAACTCTTGGGTTAAGCGTAAATATGGATACGTTGAATAAACTTGCAGCACCTGCAACAGCAAAGATTCGGTAAGAAGTTGATTTTTAATTTTAATAGCTGCACTCCTGATCATTTTAGTTGTCCAAAAAGCTGTGAACACAACTTTGTTGGGGTTTTTCAGCAGCATGGAACTAAACCAATGGATATTGAGGGTTTGTAGAAAAAACTGTGGAAATTTATGACCTTAAAAGAGCAAAAAACATCTGAAAGTCTTGTTGTTTTTATCTTGTGAAGAAGGTTTCATGTTGTGAGGACATGTTTCTGAATTACAGTGTTCCTTCTTTCAGGCAACTTCAGAAAATGGTTCAAGACATCAAGAAAAATGATGGCAGTCTGCTGAATAAAATCAGAAGGTCAGTGTCTGAAGTGTCCCGACTTCAGTATCGTCTTGGTAATACAGTCGTTTAATAGCATCTTTTAGGAGTCCTCTTCTTGCATTTTGATTTAGGCAAGCAAATTGTATTTGTATCATCCATTTTCAGCAACAAGGCAATTCAAAGTGCTTCACATGATTAGAAGGAAAATGAAACAACAAATAAGCAAAAAACATTACATTCTAGTGGTAGAGTAAGGGAAAGCGATGACAGACTGAAAAGCAGACTACACTTTATGATGTTCCAGTTGTTATTAATCAAAGGCAACTCTAAACAAATGGCTTTTTAGCCTTGATTTGAAGGAACTCAGGGTTTCAGCCATTTTTGCAGTTTTCTGGAAGTTTATTCCAACTCAGAGGAGCATAAAAACTGAAAGCTGCTTCTCCATGCTTGATTCTGGCTCTGAAGATGCAGAGTAGACTAGAACCAGAAGACCTGAGTGGTCTGGAAGGTTGGTACAACAACAGGTCTTTAATGTATTTTGGTACTAAGCAATTCAGTGATTTATAAACTAACAAAAATATTTTTGAAGTCTATTCTCTGAGCTATAGGGAGCCAGTGGAATGACTTTAGAACTGGGGTTATGTGCTCTATCTTCCTAGTTTTCGTGAGAATGCGAGCAGCAGGGTTCCTCACTAAAGCTAAAACAGCATTAATGCTTTTATATAGCATCTGCTCATCTGTCTTCAAAGTGCTTGTAGCTATATTTTCATATCTAGAGAAATAACATGTATGTCACCATGGGTTTTATGTGGGAGGAAATTCTTTTAGAATCCACTAAGCTAAAAATGCTCCATGTGGTTTGCGTACAGTACATGCATCACTGGAGAACGCCAATTCCTCTTTCACAAACATTGGAAAGAGAGAGCGGCACATGGACCAAAAATACCTTAAACAGATGGCTCTTCTCTCACTTTCCTTTCCTGAAATGAGCCTTTCTCAAGACACATGAGCAGAGACATCGGCAGATGCCTTCACTGCACAAGCACACAATCTAACCAAGTGTTTTTGGTCTAGTTTCGAGAGCAAATATCTTAAATATACTTGAAATAAGGCAAAACTGACTTACAAGTAACTTCTTAGCATGAAACAGGAGCTTGTTTTAAGTCAATAACTCCTTAATATTGATGAAAACGTTCTAGTTATAAGAGAAATAATCTGCCAGTAAAACAAGACATTTTTCCCATATTATAAGTTAAAATGTGTTGTTCCACTGACAGCTTATTTCACTTATAACTAGAATTTTTTCATCAACATTAAGAAATTATTGACCTAAATCAAGGTCTTATATCGTGCTGAAAAGTTACTTGTAAGTTAATTTTGTCTTATGTCAAGTGTATTCAAGATATTCGCACTAGAAACCAAAAATACTTGGTAAGATTTTGTGTTTTTGCATTGTTAGATGCTATCCATTCTCACCCTGGTTTGCAAATATCCACTCGAGTCCAATTCATTTCAGTAATTCAGTTCAAAAAATAAGAGTCCAGATTCATTCCACATGGAATGGTATATTTCAAGCTTTTATGTCTGGTAACTGCAACGATCATGACTGACAGCTAATGAAAACCCAAAATATTCCAATATTTTATTTGTCATTGTATTCCTACCACGAAAATTTGTTGGCACTCAAAAAAAGACAAATAGATAGAACAACAGCTATGAATAAAATCAAGTAAATAAAATAAAATGTTGTGAGTGCTGGGTAAACAGTTATAAATATAATAAATACGTTATATTTATAACTGTTTACCCAGCAATTGGTGACTGGTGACTTGTCAGTATAAGCAGCTGCTTTGGGCCCCCAGGCCTTCAGGGGTCCTCCTATAAATGCTTGAATTTTAACATAAACCATAGCTCTAGAATCTTAACATTTATTATGAATGAGAATACTGTTACATTTGATTCGACAGCTTCAGCAAAGATAAATTAAAAGATATTAAACTGTTTAACATTTAAATTTAAAATATAAAGCTTACTTGTTTAAAAGTGTAAATGACAATCTTCATAGTTTGATTGTTGTGTTACCATAGCTACAATCAGATGCTGTTGGTTTAATCTTTTTGTTTGTGCTTGGTTTGTTCACATAAACATCTCAGCAAGCAATTGGTTCACACTCCCAGAGTTCACTAAATCTGGAAGTGATGGTCTTAACAAGAAGAGGGGCCGCTAAATCATATTCTGCTTAAGGCCCCATACAACCTTTGGCCAGCCCTGCCACAGAGCGCCCCATCTTTAGGAGTTGACTGTTCACAGTGTCACATACAAGCATTTTAATGGAAAGTTTAGCGGACGAAAAAGTGTGGGAGACAAAAAGTGTTCCAGCAAGAGGGATAACTTCAGCTTTGAGATGATTGTGAAGTCAAGTCCCGAGTCAAGGCTTGGACTGGGGCTGGAGTCAGTGCCTCAGGAGCCACTGCCTCAGGAGCCACTGCAGGCAGACATATCATCCCTGATCACAGTCAGGGATGATTTCCAGTGGTTCCCAACCCTGGAAGGTCCAAAGTCAGCCTGGTTGACTACCAAGAAATTTTAGGGCCGTTGAAGCAACTTGGGCTTCCAGAGCACCACAGCAGAGCCACAGGATGATCAACTCAATGCAACACTTTATTGATAATTCATTCAAAAGGAGTGTAAAAAGTATTGAGTGCATATACTGTGAAATACATGAACAGATTTTTTTAGTAGGCTGACATTCCTGTGTTGATGTTCTTTATTGGTTTTATTTAATATTCAGTTTTGGATTTTTAATGGCTGAAGGCCATAAGCATCAATATTATCTGGAAATTAACACCTGAAATGCAACAGCCTGTGTGTAATGAACCTTTTATTACTTTTAGTTTTTCAATGAAATGAATGAACTTTTACATTTGATCTTTCTTACTGAGAGGTAAGATGTATGATTCATGATTCATGCATTATTTGCATGTATTGCCACAGCCCAAACACCCACTCTGGGAAAAATGAAAACGTCTTCACAGATGTGGCAGAAGTCAATAAATCCATGACTGTCTATAATTATTCCTATTTTTATTATTTTATTTATGACAGACTGAAAAACAAACCACGTCCAGACGTTCCTGCCAGAGACTACAGAGGTAAGAGTTCAGCCATTAGCAGCTCCATTTTTTTACATACACCCAAACTAACATTAATAACAAAAACGCTGAATGACTGTATTAAAGAAAATTAATTAAAGATACTCATTATGATTACACATAATGCCCATTATGATTAATCACACAGAGCACAGGTTTCAGTTAATAAAGATGTTCTTGTCAGGGCTTTTTTGACAGATTAGGACTTTTGTTTGACTACAGTTTCACTTCCTCAGCATTTGCCTGACCAAATTTTTGAGCTAAATTATTGCAGTTTCCATTTAAACTGCATCACTTGAGTTTCTGTTTCCATTTCTGATTAAATTAATTTCTGTTTGCAGATTTTAGAGAAAATGATCAGTGCTCTGATCCAGAATATGTAAGTAGCTTAAATTAATTCACAACAAGACCTTTTTCAGCTGTTTCCCTTTGAACCATCACAAATATGGTGTTTGCAGAATGAGCCATGCGATGACCCAACTGACGATGACAGTTATGAGCCTCCTCCAGTCCATAGAGAGTTCACCAGAAGTCCCTTCACTTCCTTGCCAAGGGGGGAGTATCTTGGTCAGCACAGCTTTTTGTTTTCCTGCTACCAGAAAATATCTGATTTTTTTTTTTTTTTTTATATTGACTCATGATTTCCCACACAATATGAGTCGTTTTCAAGTGGGGATTTTTTTCTAGTGAAGCACCAAATACATCATAAAAAGATTATACAAATCTTGATGTTCTGTTTCTTGTCTTTCTTCTTCTTCTTCTTCTTCTTTCTAGACAGCTGTCATGCCCGACCAAGCCGACCACCCAGGAAGCCCCTCCACCCTGTTAAAGCCTCCAAACAACTGCCTCCTGAACCGCCCCATCCATGGAGTGACAAAGAAGTGAAGCAACTTTCTTTGCCTCACTTTAACCTGTCCTAAACACTATTAAATGCCTTCCACTGAACGTATGAAAACGTTCTATTTTGCAGGAAGACTACATAGACCCAGATGCTAATGGCGAGGACGACTACATAGAACCCACAGAGAATTCATCTCCAAGTAAGATGTGGATTGAAAAATAGAAAAGAGCAGTATGAATGCAATCAGCAGAAAATGTTAATTCATATAAGAAATATGAATAATTTGTGAAATGTTTCTCTTGCCTTTCCTCACATTCTACGTTGGAAGGTGGAAACCGAGCAGGAGGTGATTATCCCACTTTCCCTCCAGCTTTACCAGATCGTTCATCCAGTCCTGATGGTGGGTACCAATTCACAAGAGTTTATTTAACATGTTGATCATATGAAACCCGACTTTTAACACTGATCTTTTAAAGTGAACTGATGCAAATCTTGAATCAATCAAATCTCACCGTCTACACTTGTTACTGGCCTAATCTTTGTCAACTTAAATACAAGTACTTGTATCTGACTAGTGACTCCAAAAACTGTAGAAATGAGTAAAACACCCCTTACTTTGAAGCACTGCGCTACTGACAACAAATATATAAATCAACATAGTGGAGAATTTGCAGTCATAGTCTAGAAAAAACTGTAGCAGCTCTGTATGACAACGGTGCAAACTTCTGCAAATAATAAAACATTCAGTCTCCCTCACCTGCAGCGCCGCCAGCCAAGGTCATTTGCATGAGCTAGAAACAACATATGGATGTGCAGCAAAAAGTTCACAATTCATTCAAATGTTAACATGCAACATAAGCATGCAGACAAAATCCAGTTTTCATCAAAAAATAACTTTAAGTCACAAGTAAGACCGAACTTTCTGCAACATTTTCTGTGAATGGCGGATTTGCAACACATGTTCTAACTGAACACCCTTCCCAGCTGATAGATCAACAGTAGCTTGTGGAAAAGCACCATAGTAAGAAAATTTAGTGTGGTGGCTCAGTTCATCAGTACTCCTATCTCTAACAGCTTCGCTAAGCAGTTTATTACACTTGAACACTGCCCAAAGTTTAAAATGTCATGTCACAAGGAATAATTTGCCATTGTGGCAAATTCCAGTCAAACTGAGCTTCCCATAGACCACTTTTATTAGCCATGCAGAGTGGCAACATCAGAAAAGTCTTCTTCTGAGAATAACAAGGGTTACAATTATTTGTTAAAGATAAATAAATAAAATGAAAAATAAATACTTTGTCCAGTAATTTAATTTAATGCATTGGTAACAGATAAACAAAATCTTCTCTATGCCTGTTTAAATGCAGTTATAAATGTCACAGACATGTCAACAATTTATTTTCAGGTTGAATTTATTTTACTGATAAGCAATAAGACTGATTTGTTTCAATTTAAAGTGTCTGATGCTCGCTACAGATGCTAATGTGTACGCTCACATGCACAAATGCTATTTTGTGTGCACGCTAACACTTATTTCTTTAGTAATTTGTGTAGCATTAAATTTTAGCATGCTGCCATTTTCTAGTGACTTTTAAACAGGCCCCAGTAAAGACCAATGGTTTTAACTAGTCCTACAGGTATGTTTGGCAAAACTAACGCTAATGGCTAAAAGCTAAGTGGCTAAAGGTGAAGCTAAGATAATTAGCTAAATGACAGGGCTAGTTGTAGAAGGGCTTGTGAAAAAAAATTATAAAATAGAAATAAAAATGTCTGATAGTTGATTCAGTTGCATGCTTTCAATGGTGACTCTTCTGCTGCCTGACTGATTCCTCACTTGTTTTTTAATAGATTTATATGAAGAACCTGAAAAACGGGTAAGCTTTTTTTTAAACTTCATTATGTGTCTATAAACACTTATTACTCAACAAGAACAGTAACATGGGGACCATACAGTGTTATGAAAAAGTATTTTCCCCCTTCCTGATTTCCTTTTTTTGTTGTTTTTTGTTTGTTTGTCGAACTTCGGTGTTTCAGAACATCGAACCAATTTAAATATTAGTCAAAGACACAAGTAAACACAAAATGCAGTTTTGCAGTTTTTAAATGAAGGAGTTTATTATTAAGGGAGGGGAAAAATCCAAACCTACATGACCCTGTGTGATGCTCTGAAAAACTGAATTGTGACAAACAACCAAAAAAAAAAAAAAAAAAAAAAACAGGAAATCAGGGCGGAGGCAGACACTTTTTCACACTACTGTAGTTTTGCTATACTGTTTTTGTCACCTTTACAGGAGGCGTCTACACCTCCTCAGAGAAGCAGGTGAGTTTCAGATTTTATTGATGTGGCTCCAGATACATTCTGTTTTCACGTGGCTTGTGGCTTTTTTTTTTTTTTTTTTTTTGCGACCACAAACTTCAACATATTCAGTTGAAATTTTATGTGACAAATCAATATCAAGAAGTGTGAAACTCTAAAGTTGACAGGAAAATTAGGTAAGACTGGATGGAGAGTCTCCTTGAAGATACATTTTTAAGTCATGCCACAAATTCTTAGTTGTATTTGCAGTAAGCTGGGGTTTGAAAATGCTTTGATTTGATGTTTAGGAACTTTTTACCAGCTGAAATGCGGACCTCGACCCAATCTCAGGTCTTTTGCAGCCTCGAGCAGGATTTCTTCCAGCATAGCCCTGTATTTAGTTCCATCCATCTTCCCATCAACTTTGAGGAACCTCTATGTCCCTCCTGAAGAATCCCCACAGCATAATGCTGCCACCACTTCTCAGGGTGATGTTAGTTTCTCACTCCACACACAGTGCACATGTTTTGCATTTAGGTCAAAACCTTCACTTTTGGTCTGATCTGACCAAACTGGTTACAGTTGCATTATACTCTTTCATTAAGGCGATGAGCTGAAGAGCACTTAGTGAGATGTCCAAACCTTGGAATATTATTTTATAACTCCACTTTAAATTGTTCCACTTTATCCCTGACCATTCTGCTCTTTGTTTACTAATGTTCCATAACAAACCTCTGAGGCCATTATAAAACAGCTGTTTATATACTGAGATTGACTATAGAAAGGTCAATCCCTCCAGTTTTTTGCGCTCATACACAATTATGAGTTTATCGCAAGTTTTCCGCAAAAATGGTCAAAACATTGGGTTAAAGTGACTGCTAACTCCCACCTGCAGGTAGCAGTATTTCTTTCTTCTACTCCACTGCTTCCTCAGCCTTACTTGATGTCAAGTTAGTCTGTGATCAATATGGCGACAAACAAAAATTGAGCTATTTAGGTTCTTTAAAGAATAAAAATGTTTGTGTTTCCAATAAGTCTGCTTGACATTTTTTTTTCTCATCTTTTTTTCTATATGTAGATTTTGGAAGGTATTTAACGAGGAAGAAATATTGAAAATTTCCTTGCAAATAATCTGAATCTAATATAAAGGGATTAATACCCTATATTTTGTCTTGTTACAGCCACAAACTTCTGTGTATGTGATTGACCAACACAAAATAGTGCATAATTGTCGAATGGAAGGAAAATGATATGGGGACTTTTTTTTTTTGTTCCATTTTTGAACTTCTAAAAGGTGTATAAACCTGTCAGGGGGTCCCATAGACTTGACACTGAGGCAGAGGTTCACATTCCTGCAGGACAATATCTTCAAACATACAGCTAAAGCTACAACAGAATGATTTGGATCACAACATTTTCAGGTGTTGGCCCAGTCAACGTTTTGACCTAAATTCAGTTGAGAATAAAACTTGAAAATGTATTTTCACAGATGGCCTTCATCCATTCTAACCAAGAATAGCCAAAAACCTCTGTAGATGTGTAAAAATGGTAGAGACATACTTGCAGCTGTAATTGCAGTGAAAGGTGGTTCATATTCACACAAAGCTATTAAGATTTTTTGTAAAAAAAAAAAAAAAAAAAAAAAAAATGGAAAAAAATGCATAATTTTCCTTACTTGTCACAATTATGCTTTACTTTTGTTGGTTTCACACATAAAATCCCAGTAAAATACAATAAGGTTTGTGGTTTTAACATGAAGAAAGTGTAGAAAAGTTCAAGAGGTATGAAAAATGTGTTTAGTTTTGACAGTAAATAATTCAAATACTGCTCCCCATTTATTTTATGGAGATGAAAACTTTAGAAATACTTCTAACATCTTTTTTTTTTCATTTGTAGATTTTGTCCACCTCCTTTCAAACCTGGTCCTTCTTTACCAAAACCCAGCCCTAGGTAGGAATAGTTCGATCTTAAGAAGTTGTTTTGCCAATACTTTACTCACAACGATTTTTTTACAGGCTGAACAAGTGGGGATCCACACTTCCTGTAAGTGTCATCAAATGTGAAACACAAAATTTATTGACTCAGCTGAAACTGGACACAAACTGCATGTCTGCATATTTTACAGCCCCAGCAACCCACAGATGATGATGAATATGAACTCTGTGATCAAGATGGTAGTGAGTATTAGTTCAAAAGAGAATGAACTTGGTAAAGAATATGCTCAAAAATGTGGGCTTGTTGTGTTATCAAGAGGCCATTTTGTAAACAATATGTTAACTTGTGTTAATTAGAACATAAAAGGACATTTTAATTTGTGCGCTTTGCTTTCTCATAGGCTCCAGTAATAAACCTCCACGTGGTCCACCCCCTCCTCGTCTACCCAAACCTTTGCAGAGAGAGTGAGCATTACTCATCCTGTGAACACATCATTTAGGTTTACTTGACGGCAGGATTAAAATTGTATGATTCATCATTATATTTACAGGAGGTCACCAAAGCCGCCTGTATTGCCGGTAGGAATGTGTTAATATATTAGTAACATGAAAAAGTCTTGTAGACAAAGCTTTTTTTTTCTCTTTTTGACTAGAATGTCTACTGATAAGCTGCCTTTCACTTTATGATGCTGACCACTAATATTGGCTTTTATTGCAGAGACAAGATTTGAAACCACGACAATTTGAAAGTAAGTGAATTAAATAGAAAGAAAAACATAGATTGTTAGTGCTATGGCTATATTTTTCTCCCAAAAGTTAGGCAGGAGTGGAATTATTTTGATTTTTTTCACATGTATATAGTGTAAATCGTCAATAACTTAAAGATCTCTTTATAGTGCAAAAGTACTTGTACCAGTTCATACCAATATGTTGTCAGATCACAATCACAAACTTAAACAAATTTTATTGAAACTACATTTTGAAATGCTAATCAGCTGCTCCCGGTTGCAAAAAAAAAAAAAAAAAAATTATTGCCATGTTACATATGATAACTGTCTGATGGTAAAGAAATAAGAGCAAAATTCCTTCCAGCTGCACAGCATCCAAAACCAGAGGGAATAATTGTACAAGCATGCAATGCCTCAGCTAAAATGAGGCTACAAAAGGCTACAAAAAATATACAGAACTTAAGTAATAAAGCTACTCCAGAGCAATCAATAAGAATTTTATATTTATATTTGTTAAGTGGTGGGAAAATTAGTCATCATGTGCTTTTTTTCAATAAACTCCCTTAACTCTAATGCCCTAAAACACATAAAAACCATGTGTCATTTTTCTTCCACTTCACAATTATGCACTGTTTTCACATTTTTTCACTAATAAATGCTAAAAAAGTCTAACATGCCTTTTTGACTGCAGCTCCCTTTACGCCAAAACCCCAAAATTAAATCCAGTCCAAACAAGTTGATGTGAAAAAAACCTAAAAACCATCTATCATTTTGCTTCTGCTTCATGAAATCTAATTATACTATGATGAGGTCTTTTATTCCACACTTAAAAATATGTATTGTTTTATTCTTTAAATGGCAAATATACAGAGTATATGCAGACGCTTGTGTACAGATGGTTTAGGGCTCTCTTTGGGATTCAGAAATGACTAGCCACTGTAGCTGACTGTGGACAATTTCAGTTAGTCACATGCTTAGTTAATTAGCAACAAAAAGTTTTTTAAAAAAGCAACAACAACAAAAACAAGAAACTGGACTTAAATACCATTTATTATATTATACCTTCAAGGAGGAAAATCACTCTTTGCTTGTGCATGAATGAAAACTAGAAACAAGCATCTAAGAACAAACTTTAAGCATTTGTTACACAATGCAAACAAAAATAAAGTATATGGATAAGTTACAAATTTATTCCTACTGCATTGCATAGCAAAATGTGAAAAGATGAAAGGATATGAATACTTCTGCAAGGAACTCTAGATGTTTATTTTTGGAAACCGGCTTTATGCTAATAACTAAGCAGAAAGACGGCTAATTTCAGGATGTCTGTGTTTTTAAAGGTGCCTCCCTGCCTGTGATGCACTCTGAACAGAAACTGTCTCCAAAAACTTTCTCAATGGATCTAAAACGACCAAAGTAAGGCGTGCAACACACACACATTTTACAATGCACTACATTTAACTTTTGCCAGTGCTTCTCTAGTGGTAAGCACTTAAAGAACATTGCCTTTATTCACAGCTTCTCTCTGTGTATTTACAATGTTTGGCTTCTTTTTTTTTTTACTTTTCCTGCAGAATCCCTCTGCCACCGTTTACACCACCCAGTAAGTTCTGGTCCTCACTGAGTTGTACAACGTGTTCACAACCATTCACACTCAACTTTTGTTCCTCCAAATTAACTGATGCAAGTTAATCTGTTTGTTGTCCCAGAACCAGCTGAGAGGGGATGTGTTGCTGCTGAAAATGGGTCAACAGAACAAGACAAGGTGGGCTTTTAGATCTACGTTTATGATTTAAAATGCTTCAGCTCTGTAACTATTTTTTTTATTTTTTTTTCAGGATGCAGATGTTCATAACAAACCCTGGTTTGCCAATGGATGTGACCGCAAGACTGCAGATGACGCCTTATTGCGATCGAAAAAGGTTTGAATCTTATAATGGAAATGAATGAGAGCGTATGAAAGCGTTTGTCCATAGAGCCGTTGGGAGTAACTGGGAGTGTTTTCTGTTTCAGGACGGTGCGTTCATGGTGAGAAAGAGCTCCGGTCAGGATGTGCAGCAGCCCTACACGTTAGTGGTGTTTTACAATGGCAGAGTCTACAACATCCCAATCCGCTTCGTGCCGAGCACTAAGCAGTATGCTCTGGGAAGAGAGAAGAAGGGAGAGGAGGTACAGCTTCTTCATTTGGCTTGCTAACATCAAACTACTTTTAAACTCACTGTGGATACATTTGTCTTGAAGATAAATGTCATATTAATAGTTTTTTATGATACATTTAAACCTTTCCAGGGTGGAATGATAATATAACATGCTACTTCCACAAGGTGCTACACAGTCGTTAGGACTGTTGCCTTGCAGCAAGAGAGTCGGGAATTAAAACATGTTCTCCCCGTGCATGCATGGGCGTCCTCCCATCGTCCAAAAACATGACTGTTAGGTCAACTGGTCTCTCTGGATTCCCCCAAGGTGTGAGTGTGTGCATGGGTGATATTCCTATGCGTCTCTGCGTTGAGCTGTAATGGACTGGTGATCTGTCCTGGGTGTACCCCACTTCTTGCCTCACGACCACTGGAGATAGGCACCCCCATTCCCATGACCAAACTCAGGTTTAGGCAATGGATGGAATACTTGAATTATTTTCTTAAACAAAAGAACTGGCTGTACAAGCATCGACTTGTTGCAGATTTTTTTTTAGTTATACATACAAGCTTAAAATGTTAATGTTTTAGTTCAATTCAGTTCAATCAACAATTAATTATTTCAGCTATCACCACCTTTTAGATGGCAGCCATGTTGGATTGTGATGTCTAGGGTTGGTGAGGGACCTCTGACTTTCTAAGAGTGAGTTTTCCAGTTGAGTTTTCCAGTTTTGATCATTGAAATTTTGGATTGAACAATGATTATAACATATTTCAGTATTTTTATTTTTAACTAGGAAATTGGAAATCTTTCATTTTCAGTAAAAATATAATGCATTTTAAAATATTAAAACCTCAAAAACAGTTTGCATCAAACAGCTAACTAGTTTTAGCTTCTAGTTTTTGCCAACAAACTTATTTTTTCTTTAATTTTTGTTTTTCAAAATCTCCTCTGGTGTCGTACTTTTCCTTCCTTGCACATTCTATTCAAAAAATAAATTACTTATCCCAAAAGCAAATTAAATGTTATCATAACTTATATCATTCAAGTAGCTTCAAAGAGTCGTTGTGGATGGTGATGCTGGGGGCAGGAAGGATCTCCAGTAGCAGTCAGACTTGCAACAAATCTGAAGAGGCCTCTGACTGAAGAATGTTGCTATAGTCTCATGACTGTCATGACATGCTAACAGCTCAATATCATCAGAGACAATATTCCACAGTAACATGTACCGGATGACACCATCACTGCTGATCCACCTCATTTGCTTTTGCCGCTCCTCTTTAAATCTCTGTCTGGCTGTACGGTTAGAAAGCCGGGCAAAAAGATGTTGGAGTCGGGGATATGATCTTTTGATCCTGCTCTGCATTCATTAAGCCTCCTTTTCAACTCCCCTGGGATTTGGAGTCATAGTTCAAGTAATTGAGCTTTTTCAGACGCTAATCAGCTAATCAGATGCCACCCTGTTGCCAGAGTTACACATCATAGCAACTGATAAAAAGTGAAAGAAAAAAAAAACAACAGCAAAAATCCTTTGAACTGCACAGCACCCCAAAACCAGAGGGAATAATCGTCCAAAAAAGCACCGCCTCATCCAAAAAATTATAAACAAAAGTGAACAAAACAGAACAAATCCGAACAAACATGACAGCTCGTCCAACATGCTGCTGCCAGTAGCAGCGTGATTCTAGAATAAACGTCCCTTCACAACTTTAACTTTTAAAGCACACTTTTTGCACCCATCAACAAGCTCCTGGGAATTGAATCACTCTACTTGACAGAACCGGTCGAGTTCTTTTTAATTGGTTCGTTTCCTGTCTTGGACTGGAAACGAACCAAACGTTTTCAGTTCGCTTTGGGAACGTTCTTACAGTCTTCTAAAGCTGGTCTTGATTTATGTTGAAACAGTAAGTTCACGGCCAGGATTAAACCACCTGATCCAAAATGTCGCACATAAATTAGCCCCATAATTATTCACATGGGCTTAATTATTCATTCATTTTCACATTGTTTGACCATCTTTTGAGAGATGCCAGCTTCTTTTCCTCTCAGAAAGTAACTTCTTGGTTGAATAAAAATAATCTTAAATGTAAATCTGTCACCCTCTATGGAACGAAGAAAATCCACAATGAATTCAAAGTTTCTTGCTTTTACAGTTCGTTGAAGTCTTTTGTTATACTATCATAACAGCCCAACAATGAATGTGTTAGATTATTAAAAGAACAGTCTTGCAGATGACAAGTGTAGCTACATCTGTTTGAGTGACATTTAAATGTCCTAATACAATCAGATATGTGCCACTAGTTTTTACACTGAACAGCACAGCATTCTGGCTTTAAAAAAATATACATCAGACTATCTAAATGGCTGTTTTTCTCTCTGTTTTTACCCATCAGTACTTCAGCAGTGTTTCCCACATCATAGAGAACCACCAGAGGAACCTTCTGGTGCTGATCGACAGTCAGAGCAACACCAAAGACGCCACCAAGCTGTATTTTCCCATAAAGCCGTAGATGACCGTCTCAGTCTGCTGGTCGGAGCAGAACACAGTCCGAGGCCCGTCTTCTTTCACTTTGCATCTTTACCACACGTTTTCAAAGTGTGTCCAAGTTACAACACAGAGCTGCAAGTGTTGAAAACACAGCTGCGTGGTAGTCTGAAACCGGCCAAGAACTGCTCAAGAGCTTTTTGCTGGGTTCCACTGCAGTCCTGATTTTTCCACATGGGGATATTTGTAGATATTCAGGTAGGAGGAAGGTTTTAAAGTAATAGCCTGGATGTATGTTCTTCTTGTCGTGGCTTTATGTGGAGTTTTTTGCTTTTCAAAATTACATTTTTCTTAGTTCCAACTATCCTTTACCACATTGTGACCATTGTCTTACTGTATACTACCACGCGCATGCTTCACTGAGGGCGTTTGAGGTGATGACAGTTTTTGCATTCTGTCGCGCACAGACCTCTTTGATCATAAAAACAATCCTCAGTTGACTTTCTTCTACATGCTTGATGAGTCTTTGCTTGTGGTTTTTCTTTTTGTATGCTCTTCCTTTAAAGATCCTCCTTGTAAAGTGTACAGTTTATTGCTTTTCTTACCTCCACCTATTATTTCCTCGGTTTTGACCAGTTTCCTTGGTCCTCTAAATGAAAAAGACCTACACAGCATGACACTGCCGCTATCCGTCCTTCACTTGAGAGCATTTTAGACGTGACAACATTTGTGCCACCTACTGAGCTTTCTTTGATCAGGCACTTTCATGTGCTTGAAGATTCTCCTTTTGAACAATAGATATCCACTCTTCTGTTAAAGATCAACTTTGTAAAATGCATGAAGTTGTGTCTTGTAGAAATACTCTGTAAGATCCCAAAGGTTTGTTCTGGTGCTGTTTTCTTTTTCTCATGTTGTAATAAATTATCTTTCTAATGATATTCAGAGAGTTTTCTTTTGAACTGCTTTTGATATTTCTTTCTTTCTGGTGGTATAGATTGAGTTTATGTTTTCTCTTATGCTTAAGTGGATCACACAATCATGACTCCTTAACATTTCCTATTTTAAGCTTTTAAATTTCAGCATTTTTTCAAACTGTTCTGGATATCCGGGTACAAAATATTTACACTGAAAATACTTGGATGGAAGCTGGATCTGTGATTCAGAAATCATTGTCCTACATAAGGCTGAAGTTTGCTTCTGAATCAATATTGCTTTAAATGGCTATTGCAGTTTTTTTAAGTTGTTTTTTGGGCTCTGGGCCTGGGTAAGATTGGCTCTATTTAAAGATCTACAACACGTCAATATGACTGGATTCTCCTAAACTGTCTGTTCTTTAAAGCACATTGATATCTCAATTTTGTCTGCAAAAGTTATTTAAAATAACTTAAATTGATGCTTTGTTTAGTAATTTACCCCTTATTTTTGAGTGGCATGCATTTTTTTCTGTGGATCCAGTGGGATAAAACTCAGCATCTTCTGCAGCAAGTTGGAGAAAAATGTTTTTTTAATTACAAATCAATGTAAGAAAAAAACACTGATTTCTTAGGACTTTGTATTTTTGTATTTTAGAAGCTGAAATAACAAATAAAGTAAAAAAAAAAAATAGAACAAAATAGAATATACAATATTTAACTCAATCCAATGGGTGAAAAATGCCAAAGTGGATCCTTACTGTTCAGTATGTTATTTTTATAGATTTTTAACACTTTTTCATCTTTTGTGAACCTACAAACCTCAATGTTGCTGTTACACCTGAATTTCGCTCACTGTGGGACAATAAAGGATATTTCTATTCTAGTAATCAAAGGAGCAGCTAAGGTGTCGACTCGTCAGGAGCTGACGGGATCCACGACTCAGGTGAACGAATCTGTTGACGATACAACTATTAGAGGTGGGCAGATCGATCCAAAATATCAATAATATCAATGCCAAGTCAGTATCAGTATCGGATCAATACTTTAGTTTCCGATTGTGTCTGGAAATGTTATTTTCTATTGGTTTTGCAACTCTACCTCAAAAATGATTTTGTTTTGATTTTCTCTCAAATGATAAGTTTTTGCACTTTGTTTAGGAAAAATGCACAAATCATGTTAATATGTTATTAAAGTATTTTTTTTTTTTTTTTTTTTTTTTTGTTACCTATAAACATCCAAATTCCCTCCAAGGTTTGAAAAAAATAATTCAAAGGAAAAACCACAAAAACACCTAAAGGTCCTAAGTTTGATGATATATCAGACTTGAACAAAAAGTATCGGAATGAGTATTGGTATCGGTGATATTGGCCCTGTATTTACTTGATATCGCATCGATCCAAAAATATGCAGTATCGCACATCTCTAATAACTATTAGTCATACACTCCACACATGTGGCCTTTATTGAAGGATGTCAAGAAGCAAGTAACTGTTAAAATAAAGTCATAAAAGCTCTTACATAGCTTGCAATGTGCCACAAGCTATGTAAGAGACATGGCAACATCATGCTGTGGGGATGCTTTTCTTCAGCAGGGACAGGGAAACTGGTCAGTTAGTGGGAAGCTAATAAAAGCTAACAATACAACCTTTATAGGCTGGAAAGATCTAGAGATAGAGCAGAAGTTCCCCTTCCCGCAGAAAAACTCAGAGAAGAATAAGCAGGACCTAAAGTCATACTCAGTAAATTAAAAATGCGTTCCGATGAAGCTCATTTGTCAGATTAAAAGTATCTTTTGAAAATTGACAATGTTTAAGCAGGTGTTAAAAATATTTTTCATTAAGGCTTCAGTTCTGTCTTTAAAATGTTTTTTTATTGATCTGATGTAATATTCTAAGTTTAAATGTCATGTTTTCATTACCTGTAATCAGAAAATCATAAATAACTTTAGGCTCTCAAACATCCATGTGTGTAATTAATTTATATAATATGCTTCACGTAGTGATAAAGTTCATGAAATAAATGGGACTTTTCAATAATATTCTAATGTATTCAGTGAGTCTGTACAGTAGATGCACAAATTACAGCAAAAGTTTAAAAAACGTTTTTTCTTTCTACAATTTGTGCTTGCCTAGCAGAAAATTGTCTTAAACTACAACGAAGGTTGTGGTTAAGATAAAGTTTATGGTGTGTAAATACTTTTACAAGGCATTGAATGTTTAACTCCGATCATAATCTGCCTTCTATACGTGACAGATGTTTCACTGTCGTCCATATAAACAATAGAAATGACTAAACGTGTGAAATCAGAGATGGTATGCAGTTAGAAATGTGCAGGTGCTCTCTGTAACTAGGGGGAAGTAAGTTTACAACCCGTACATAAACTTCAGCTGTCTCATTGTTTTATACTTCCCAAATGCTGGGCCATCCAGAACCAAAGCACCACTGACTCAGAAGAGCTTTTAACTCATGTTTTATTAGGATTTTTCATGCTCAGTCAGGAAACGATCCACTGAAATCAATGAGGAATGAGACAGTGTTGCTGCAGCAAAATGGAGCTGGACTTCTTATTTCAACAATTATTCTAAAAGCTTAAATAAAAATGTTTTGACTCATATCATCATTCAAAAACCGGGAACAAAAGCTTGTTTCATTCTTTGTTCAATAAGTAATGCTATCACACCCATGCATATTTATTGCATAGTCATAATTTCCAGGCACTTGGTGAATATTCTCAGGTTTGTTTGTTTTTTTTACAGTACCTATAGCAGGACTATATACAAGGCTAATCTATTTAAATTTCAAAAGAAATCATTGATGACACTGAAAACAGGGATCTTTGCACACATTTCCCATTTAAATAGGGACAGTGGCTACATTAGGGAAGCAAAGAGCCACAGCAGGACACTGATTTGAGATTGTCAAAGGCTAAGGCCTAATAAGGTGAAGTAAAGGGGAGGGGGAGGGGGGAAAATCATTTTATAGTGCAATTCAACAATTAGCATCATTTCAGGTCCAAAGCAATGAAACTTCGAACCTTCAAGGAATAAAAAAAAAATTATCTTTTTAAATCTTTTTGTTTTTATCAATTAACATCAGAAAATTAAAAAATGTGACCAGGGATATTAACATCCACATGCATACATGCATGAAAATAGAGCTCTCACAGTAAATAATATACTTTCTGAACATGATTCAAAGTTTATACAAAAGAATTTAGAAATACACTGATTCCTTAGAAATAATGCATAAAAGAAGCATTAAAAGACTAAATCTAAGCAGGATAAATAAATGTTGAATAAAACAGCTTATTGTACTTTTTTTGTTGTTTTTATACACAAATTTGGTATATCTGAGTAACTTACAGCGTTCTGCCTCCAATAACATAAATATGACAGCTACCACACTGTGTAGTCTACCCGTACATAATCTGCTCCAAAAACAGATGGTATGGCAAATTAACAGATTACAGTGTTTTTATATAAGAATCCACATGACAGTGTACCTAAATCACCTTAAATAAAGCCTTGATGGAGGCAAAACAACAAAAATAAACGAAACACTCTGCAGTGAGCTATACTGGAAGAGAAACAAAAGGTAACTGTTTACCCTGAGAATGTGAACCTTCCAGGAAGCATCATCAATATATTAAAAACCAAAAATCACAAGTAAGATCTAAAACAACAGTTTCCAACATTTTTTCGTTTTATTTTCCAGATTTTATTTTTTCCCATCCAGTGTGTGTGACTTTTAAGACTTTTCACAGTTTGGCTTCCTCCACTCCATCAGATGCCGCTGCCGGTGGACCATCATCTCCTCCTGGCTCGTGAAGACCCTGCCGCAAAACCAGCAGGAACACCTCGACGCGGCGTCCCGGCTGGGGGAGTCCACGCCCACGATTTCGTACTTTTTCCTGCTCACCCTGCGGAACTTCAGCCTCAGAGTGAACCTCTCCTGTACGGAGTTTTTCCCCTGATCTTCGATCAGATCGTTCGTCTCTGGGGCGCCGCCGCTCAGGACCGAGAGCGCCCTGAGAGTGTGACGGGAGAGCAGGACTCGCTGCACCTGCCTGTACTTGTTCACCACCTCCATGATGCGGGCCACCTGGGGGATGTCGGCGTCCGGGTGGTTCAGCACCACCACGGGCTGGTCTCCCGCCGGACGTTTTACCGCCTGAGAGGGATTTATGGCGACTAACCTCAGGGTTCTCTGCTGGTGTTTTGGAACCAGCTGCCACTGACGTCGAGCAGCTGGCGATGACTCCTGCGGACTCGTTTTACCTTGAGGTGACCGGATGTCGCTAAGGAGATGCGGGCTGGAACCTGCTGGCACCTCTTCATCTCTTAACCCTTGACCCCTCTGCTCTGCTGGACATTCAAGGCGAGAGTCCAAATTGACCTCCCCTGTAAAAAATAAAGATTAAGAAAAGATTTCAACTGTAAAATTTACAGTAAACCACCACTGAACAACTTTGTAGTAGGTAGGCCTGCTGCAACAAGCAATGAATCAATTAATCGCATGATAAATTAAAATGAGCTCAATAATTTCCATTCTGATGATTAATATTTTTTGTTCCAGAGCAATTTTGTGTACAGAGACCTCATAATCCATTTTCATTATGGTTTCAGTTATGTGTGGTTTTTATTTCCGTTTTATTTGTATTTGGTTGTCATGTTTTGGTTTTCTTTACATTTAAAATATCTTTAAAAAAAAAAAAAAATCACCAAATACAGAATATGGAAGAAAATACATTGAAAATGACGGCAATTTAAAAAAAAAATTAAATTAATACAAAAAAAATTAGAAAAAAAATGAAATAAAGGCAACTAATAAAATAATAAGATTGGAAATAAAATGGAAAATTCAATAATGGAGATAATGTTAAACTTTAATTTTGTAAAAAACTGTTTGTTTGGGATGAACTTGCATATCACTAAATATTTTCATTTTACTTAAAAATGGTCTCAAAACAACATTATCATTTATCGCAATAATTTCTGGGACAATTTATCATCCAGCAAAATTTGTTATTGTGACAGGCCTAGTACTATGGATCGATACATTCAGAATAGTAGCCCCCTATGAAAGCTGTTTTATTATTTTCCAAATTCTGTTTTATTTTTCTCTAAATTCCACTTTTTTTAATTTTATTTTTCTGATTTCCATTTTAACCATATTTGGCAACCCAAAAAGTATGTAATTATGGTGTGAATGAAAAAAAGTGAACAAATCAAAAGGTAAAAGTCAATATTTACTGCTATTCTGGATTACAAATGAAACAAACTGCTGTGGATCAACAGAACATTAGTTTTACAAGGTGTTTAAAAGTGTTTCCCCCTCATTTTTTTAAGAACTCAAACATGTACAAAAATAAGAATCTCGTTTTTAACATAAAAGAAAATCTCCCTTTTAAAAGTGCTTTAGAATTGAACTGAATCAGAACTGTCATGACAAATTTTGCTGGACGATAAACTGTCCCAGAAATTATTACGATAAACGATAATATTGTCGCTTTGAGACCATTTTCAAGTGATATATTGAAAACGGTTTAATAATGCAAGTTCGCCCTCTCAAAGACCAATAAACTTAAATTTTGTAAAGAACATTTAACATCATCACTATTACTTAATTTTCCATTTCATTTCCAGTCTTATTGTTTTATTAGATGCCTTTATGTTTTCTAATTTTTTGTATTTAGTAATTTTTTTTTTTATTGTCAATTTTTTTCAATGTGTGTTTTTTCTATTTTTTCTGTATTCTGTATTTATTTAGTAATTTGTAAAATTTGTAAATTTTCAAAATTAAACAAGACCATCAAAAACAATAAAATGGAAATAAAAACCACACACACACAACCGAAACCATAAATACAGCAGATCATGTCTCTAAACAAAACTGCCCTTCAAAAAAATACATTTTTCCCAAGTTAGTAAAAAAAAATCTGCTGGTGGAGTTAGCTTTTTTTTTTTTTTTTTTAACCAATATTTAGGAATTATTGACTTAAAACAAGCTCCTATATTGTGCTGATAAGTTACTTGTAAGTTAGTTTTGTCTTATTTCAAGTGAACTGAAGATATTTTCTCTAGAAACCAGACTTGGTAAAATGTTATGTTTTCGCAGTGTGTGGAAAGACCTGATGTTCTCCATCCGATCTGACTGAGCCTGGGCTCGAAGGAAGCTGGAGACACACCCTTAAAAAGACTCGCAGCTGTAACTGGTGATGGGACTTATGGCTCTTTGAAGGAAACTGCATCCGCAGGATCGGTTCACTTCAAAAAGCCGTTCAAATGATCCCTTTTGAAAATATACATTTTTCTGAAAACAAGCTATTTTATCCCTAATGTAGTTTTATATTAATTGCTTTTGTAGGTGAAGTTCACAAAAAAGTATAATCATCTTTATTATGTAAAAAAAACCAAAAAAAAAACAACAACAATGCAGTATGTTCTGGCAGATAAAAAATTATGGATATATTTTCATAAAATATTAAAACTTCAAAATGTGTGTGCATTAACAACATTTTGGTGCCATTTCTAATGTAGAAACAAAATAAAAGGAAAATGTAACCAACATTAGAGGAAAAAAAATGGACTTTAATTGCTTTCGCAGAAACAAAAATCCTCTTCCACACCAATAAATATAACAAATAAGACAACAAACCAATGGTAAACAACACTTAATTATAAATATTAACCAAGCAAGAAGAAACCAAGAAGCAGGTCGCTCACAGTGCCGCCATGATACATGACGAAAACAAACAGTGAGCAATGAGAATGTGCTCTGTGTTTTCATACATCGAGCCATTTCTGGTTTTTTTATTTATTCACTGATTAAATAAATACAATCTTAAGAAAAATAGAATAACAATAGATACTGCAGTGTGTGCAGAGCACTGTAAGCAAGCAAAGTTGTAAAAAACAAAAAGTGGCTCTCGCTAAGACTCGAGTCATTCAGGGTAAAAGAACCGTTCAAAAGAATCGGATCGTTCGTGAACGTCACATCACAAGCTGTAACTGCAGCAAAAGGCGTTCCTACAAACTATGAACTCACAGCAGACTGAATAAAGGTGCTCCCGAAAGCTTTTCCGATTTATATTTGGAAAAAAACATAACCCCTTCCTTCAAAATAATTATATGATTGGTCTATCACAAATGTGACAAAGTTCAAGTTGTATTAATTCTTTTACAAGACACTGTAAACACCCCCATAATTTAGTAGTTTTTAAGAGTTTATTGCTCAAAATATTCTACCTTTCACTGTCCTGCTCTTTATAAAGTAACACTGATCTAAACTGGTAAGTTCGGCTTTTAAAACACTGTTTTCTTAACATGAGTGATGTTCACACAGTTTTCAGTTTTTCACGAACCAAATATTTCCAGCAGCAGTGCTTCTCCCCCAGCTCTCTCTCTCTCTCTCTCTCTCTCTCTGCAGGAAGAGACCTTAAAACTGTTGCTTTTTAGTATCGGCACCCAGCCCACGCCTACTGTGTCATCTTACCGTGTGGCGTCACAGCTGCAGGGCTGATCTTCTCCTCTGTCTCCTCACCGTCAGCTCTCCACTGGGATTTCTGGAGCGTCAGCTCTTCCTGAGGCATTCCCACATCAGTCGCTGATGCAGCCACAGGATCCGTCTCGCCTGTTCCCTCAGCAGATCCGCTTTTGTCCGAGAAATCCTGCGACTTCTCCACGTCGTCCCGAACCTCTTGATGCGTTGACGGAAAGCTTTCGAGCAGGTCGCCTTCGTTTTTAGTGGTAACATCTTCAGGCCCTGCCGGTCTTACAGAGTCACAGATTGCAGTTTGTTTGGGCTGGTCAGGAGAGTCTGCTTTGATGCAGTTTTGGTCAACATGGGGTGTTGGTTGGATATTTTCCACCGGGTGAAGATTTGGCAGCTCCAGATGACCATTGAGCTCAACCTCTGCTTTGGGAGACAAAGAGCTTTGAGAAACCCACCGCTTCCCCTTCACCAGATTCTTCTTTATGACTATCTTTAAGGCCTCCCCTTCCGGTTTTCTTTGCACTTTTCTAAACCTGGCCTTTCTTCTCCGACGTTTTCGCATCTTGCCTCCTGAAGACGTCCTCTCCTCACTCTCATTCGTCGATTTTAAATCCCTCGAAACGCAGATCCCAATATCGTCTACAGGCTCTTCCAGACTTTGACCGTTTTCCTGGATTTCTAAATCCGTCTTTAATTTGCGGTTCTCTCGGTTTTCCTGCGTTCCAGACGATGAGAAGTCACTGCGGGATTTGTTTTCAGCCTGCGACGTCAAACAAGGCGCCTGGTTTTTCAAATTCAGATTAAATCCGTTCTGGTCACTTGCACACAGAGAGTCGCCATCGGCGCTTTCGGGACAGGCAGATTCCTTATCGGTGGAGGTCATTTTCAACCTTTTAGCATAAGCAGCACCATTCTGAGCCACCGTTATCTTGTTCTTGACCGTGAGGACAGCGAGATCCGAAGTGTTTGGCATGATGCCGTTTTCCGAGTTTTTCTGAGGAACGTTCGACAGAACTGATTTGAGAGCCTTGGTCCACTTCTGGTCGTCGGTTTCCCCGGCAACAGATTGCATCAAAAACTGCTGAGTCTCTTCTAATGTCGTCTGAGGATCAGATAGATGGCAGTATTTATCCAGAAACTCCTTCCCAGGAAGAGAAAGACAGTCCTGCGTCAACCAGCACGTGTCCCTAACCGTGCTTCTCGTTAACCTCCTCTTTGCTCTGGGGATGGGGTCATTTGGTTTCATTGCTATGGAATGAACTTGCCTCCTATCTTTCCTCTGATTGCCATTCTGGCAAACATGAGCAGCTTTAACGTGCTTGTTGAGCAACCACTTCTCACGCGCCTCACAGCTGCAGAACTGATGAGCATCAACTTCTTCAACTGTTAAATTGTGTTTATATATGTGCTCTAGAAACACCCGAAAGTCATGTGTGGAGAATTTCTTGCATGTTTCGCATGAATATTTGCCGTCTGAGCAGTGATACATTGTCAGGTGTGCGCTAAACTCCGGCCAGGTGCGCTGAACGTTGTCGTTGCACATGCTGCAGCTAGAAAAAGTGTCCTTGTGGCTCAGCAGGTGAACCTGAAGGTAGGAGAATTCGTGGGCACTAAAGGTGCACATATGACAGGAAAAAACTGGAGGACTTCCTCCATGTTTTTCCACAAAGTGTCTCACCAGGTCTTTGGGGGCATATTCTGAGTTGTCCTCGCACTGAGAGCAGGGGAACCTGAGAGTACTTCCGCCGTCATTCATTACGCGCCCTTCCTGGGGAGGCTCCTTTGATGGGGGCCACACGCCGGTCTGCTCCCACTTCTTCGCTATCTTCTTTGGTCCATTCTTATCTGGGCTTTGCATAGCTGGGGGCTGAACGACAGTTTTCCTGAGGTGGAGCCGTCTGTGCCAGTTTCTATTCTTCTTGCTGACACGCTGTTTTGTATGGCCAGTTGAGGTGGCTGTGCAAACATCCATGTTTCTTCAGGTTTCTGGTGCAGAAAACATGCATTGGTCAATAAAAAAAAGCATTGCTTAGAGGTAAAAGGAGCTTTTGACAAACATACTCAATGCACTTTAACTTTTACTTTAATTTAAAGACACCCAGCATGGTTATGTGTTTAAAATGCAGGTTCATAATAAACAGTAAGCCGATATAAAAAGCTTGTATTTCTTAAACAAGTCCACCTGTTGCTGGGCCCTGGTTCAAAATGCCCCAGTGTGGACATGAGTGAACAAACAGACAACAAACACGGACATTTATCAGCAACAACATGCAGAAAACTGCAATAATCTCACCTGCAAGATTCAGAACTACTTTGAAAGAAGAAAAAAAACCACACAAAATTAACAAACTACTATTTTTCACGGCTTGTTAAGGGAGAACTAAAACAAGCAACGCAGTAAAACTTCAAACGACCGAGCACAAACAGCCAGGGGGGTCGTTGGTCCATTGTTTAGTTAAAGTTAACCACAACAAAGCGATAAAGACTCGCTTTGCAACGCGCAGAGAAGCCATAGAAATACAAAACAGAGGAAAAGTGAGCGCCAGAGCCTCTCTGTTTACGTCTGAACACGCATCTAGTGGCATTAACTGCTGGAAACGGAGCGGTTTGAATTAACGTGACGCTTAAGAGGAGCTTACAAAGACGAAATAACTTATAGAGCACAAAGCGCGACGATAAAGTTCCCGCACACCACCGCGTTTCCACGCCGAGTCGACTTATTACCGCGGACAAAGCTGTCGGGTGGAGTAAATTCATGATAAATGTGGAGTTGTCTCGGGTGTTTGTTTGTTTTGTTTTTTTCTTTACCTTTTTCTTTTGTGGAGAGCTTGACAGCTCAGCGAGTGGCAGCCATGATGGTTTCATCCGGGGATTACAGCCTGTGAGCAGCTTTAGCCTTTAGCCTCCTCGCTGCTGCTGCTGCTGCTGCTGTTGTCCCAGGCCTGCAGCTCCACACAAACACCCAGCTGCTCCACTGCCTCCGATGCTTTGACACCCCTTTGCTAAATTATTCACTCCTCTTCGACTTATTAAATAGTTTCACACGTTACAGGCACAACATTTAGTGTATGGCGTTGATATTTAATGTGCAACATACAGCAAGGCACCACTGTGATGTTGAAGGAATGAACGGTTTTCTTCTTTTCTGCAACTAGTGAGCTGCATGCATCAGCCTGCTTTACTCTGATAACCCTGAATCAGGGGTGTCCAAAGTGCTGCCCTTGCCCACAATTCAAGAATAGCACAGCTTTATTTCACTAGACTGTCGATAGTTAAAAGCTTAAAACAAATGAAAGTGAAATGATGCAGACGAACTGGAATAGCCTTAAAATGGAAAACTTAGACAACAACACAAACTATTCATCTTCCATCATCCACAGTTTTCGCTTTCATTTTCATTTGATAGTACATGCAGAGGTGTGGACTCCAGTCACATGACCTGGACTCGAGTCAGACTTGAATCATTAATATTATGAGGAGACTTGACTTGGAAAAAATGTTCAGACTTGTGACTTGACTTGGACTTTTACACCAATGACTTGAACGTGTTTACTTAAAAAGACTTGATATTTTACCCAAAATATGAAATTTAAAACATATATTGCTTTAAAAAGTGTGTTTATTCTGAAAAATTATAGTTTAAAGGAAGATTATTCTTACAGCTAATTTCAATTTAACCGAACAATATA
Organism: Anableps anableps; assembly: GCA_014839685.1. NCBI lineage: Eukaryota > Metazoa > Chordata > Actinopteri > Cyprinodontiformes > Anablepidae > Anableps > Anableps anableps. The sequence continues at coordinate 5,022,263 of CM026076.1, read as the reverse complement.
GTGGTGGAATTGTAGAATTAAATTTTTTTATACTTTATAAGTTCAGTTGCATGTTTCATCACGATTTAAGATAACTACAGATTTTAAAAAGTACACATGAACTATTATTTTAACATATAATTGCAACATTGATGGAAAAAACTCAAAAGAACTTGAGATTTCAAGTTTCAGACTTGGGATTGACTTGACAGTTGCCTTTCTTGACTTGAGACTTGACTCTGACTTGACTGTCTTTGTTGGGACTTGACTCGGGACTTGAGACTTACTCGAGACTTGCAAAACAATGACTTGGTCCAACCTCTGGTACATCGCACCAAGAAATATCAAAGTGGAATTGGGATGCACCCATGTATTAAACTAGGCTAAATAAAAGGGTTTTAAAAAGAACAAAAACAGGACTTGTATCATGTTCTTGTAGCCTGCATCTAAACATATTCCTTCTGTTTAGAAATCAGGCTGGTATGTTTCACCAAATAATATGTTTTTAGATTATTTTTACATTTTTTTATATAACAAAAGAGATTAAAAAAAAAAAACTTTACAGTTGTGGCCCTTGTTATAAAAAGTTTGGACACCCCTACTCTAAATAAAGTCCAATGCAAAGAACTGCCATCAGAAGTCACATAATTAGTAAACAGGGTCTACCCCTTTGTAATTTAATCTCAGTATACAGTCATATTCTGGAACTTGATGAGGCTCGTTTGTCGGATTAAAAGTACCTTTTAAGAATAACCTTAAAGCAGGTATTAAACATACTTTTCATTAAGCCCACACTTCTGTATTAAAATGTGTTTTTTGTATTGTTAAATATGTTTTCATTGGCTGTAAGCAGAAAATCATTATAATTAACAGAAAGGCTTGAAAACATCAATCTGTAACTAATCTATATAATGTATTTTAATTACTGGAATAAATGAATTTTTCAGTAACATTGTAATTAAATTGAACTGTGTAGTAGTCATTCCATTGTTTTTCAAACCAAACACCCTACATCAAAAATTAACAAGCCACTGTTGTGCTGTGGTGATATTACACAGCCAAAAGAAGTCTAATGTCCAAAAAGTTGAAGGTTGCGTTTTACAGTTTATTTATCCAGCTTGGCAAGCAATAAATACAGATTCATCTTTCTATCGTTTCCTGCGGCTTTTAAAAAAACGCTTGCAGAAAATGGCCCTATAATTCTTCATGTCTGACTTACAAAGGCAAATAAAAACAAAACAAACAAAAAAACTAAACAGTTATTAACTTACAAATAAACCTTATAAATAAACCAAAAATATAAAGTAACCTGAGAACAAATGTTAACAAAATTCAAATGAATAAAAATAAAGAATAAAGAACTCCAACAAATTGATTTTATTTGAACAGAATAATGCATGTTAATGAATGTACACTATTGCTGTAAATGTAGCAGATTTAGCAAGATGCTAATTACCATTCATAGTCCCATGAAACAAACAACACGATATTCAAAAATAACATTAATGCAATATGATAAAATAAAAAAATAAGAAATACACTAAAAATTAATAAAAAATATCTCGGGTCGGGTTTTAAGATACCATTATCAAAGTACAGGTGTCTTTTAAGTCAAGTCAAGTTTATTTGTACAGCACATTTCAGCAGCAAGGCAGTTCAAAGAGCTTCACATCATAAAAACATCAAGTATACAGCAAAATCGTCGAGCAAATATTAATATATGTTTAAATCATTTACCCAAATATATCTGTCATATCATAGTAACTGAAACAGGAAGTTCCTAACAAGCTACCTAAGGTTCAATGATCACAGCGCTGATTGCTGACCAACCATGTTTTAAGCTGCCCCTTAATGGAGAGACAGGTGAATTTATTGAATGGGTCTGTTCATCACTTCTATGAAGGTGTCACGGGTTTGTTAGAGAACGTTAGAAACACCGCAGACAGGTCAGGGGTCAGTCAGGGGTTCTCTTTGTACTCTGAAGTCAGATTTTCCAAGTTCTTACTCAAACACAGGGAATCTCTAGGCTCCTGAGCAGCCCTGAGTTCCAAATCCAACATGGCTCCCAAGCAGATAGAACATAGTGAAAGCTGCTGGAATCGTGTTTTTATTTGCACTTCTGACATTAAACCAGTGGCACACATAGTACTGTTCAATATCTATTCATAAACATGTTCTTTAAGTATTTTAATAAAATGATGACGATATTGCTGATGGGAGTTACCACAAATCCCACCGTTTTCCAGCTTGAAACTAAATGTGTAGTCTATTTGTATTCGGAAGTCAGATTCTCCGAGCAGTTGGAAAAACAACAAAGACGCATCCCAAAGTCGGAATTCTGAGTTATTTTTCCAATATGGATGCAGCAATCTCATATAATGAAATTAATAAAAAACATAAAACTATTCAGGGTTTCTCAAAATGTTTCATGAACAAATTAGACAAGCTTTACTCTGACACATCCAGATAAAATCCAGTGTAACCAATTTCTGTCAGTCACTTATTCAGTAAATATTCAGTAAATACTGACACAGCTGTTCTGTGAAGGCCTCAGACAGCATTATAGACCAAACACAGCAGACAGGTTAGTGTCTTGATGGTGTGTTCTTTCTGCACTTGGAAGTTGCATTTTTCCAGTTTCCAGTCGGAAACACAACAGGAATACTCCTTGAATTTGTGAAAAATCCAGTCCTGGAGATGAGATGTACATCTATTGATCAGCAAACAATAGCAAAATCAGAAAAGTAATTTTTAACATAATTCAGTCAAATATATTTCAATAAAGTAAATAATCTTTCTTTTTCATGATTAGTTTCCCTCCTTTATACTTAGTTTAAAATTGTTTTATAAAATCTATTATATTTTCAAATTGGGAAGTGAAACTTTCTGTTACCTCTGCTTTACCACAGAGAAGCCAGATATTCTTGTGATCAAATCAAACATTTCATTATTAACTTAACTGTCTCTAACAATATTTTGAAGATGGTTTCAAACTACAAACATTTCCAACCAGACTCTGAAACACAAATATGTTTATAAGAATGCAAGAAGTGTCACGTCTGTAGTGGAGTCAGGTGTGACTGTCTCTATCATGCCAACCCTGCTTTTAAGGCAGAAACTGGAGGAACGCCACCAATCAGGCTTTGTTTCCTCCGAGCCCCGACTCTCAACCATCTTAACAGAGTGAGCGATCAAGCGGTTGGTATTACTAATACATATTGGTCTCAGTCCAGTTCCAAAGTTGAAAACCAGTGGGATTTGCAATGAAATATTTCAAACAAGTGCATTTTTTTTTCTTTCAAACTCTGTAGCAACAAGTTGGCTTATGCAGGTTGTGCAGTAAATTACTATGCTTGTGAAAGATTTAATGAGAAGCAACTGGTCATGGGTGAAAGCAAACATTTTTTTTTTTACATCAGGCATCACAAAGTTTTACAGTGCTGTGAAAGGTTTTTACCCCCTGTCACATTTTTGTCTGGTTCTTTTTTTTTCTCTTTTTTTTTGTCACAATTAATTTCAGAACATACATTTTAAGCATCAGAAAATGATAACCTGGGCAAATACAAAAGGCTGTTTTTATAGATGGATGGATTTTAGGGACATGGTGCTCAAGTCCAGGCTTTGACCAGAGTTGTTTAGTGGTGGACATTGTCTTGGTGAATAACCCTCACCATAACTTTTGGCCAAAAAATGATGGTTAGTTTTGGGTCGCGTTGTCACAAGATATTCTCCCTCAGGATGTTCTGCTAGAGAGCAGAATTCATAGCTCAGTCATGCACAGCAAGATGTTTATATACCCTGATTTTCACCTCAGAACTCTCCCATGGAGATCCATTTGGCCCAGTCTCTTTCTCATGGTTGACTCATGAACTCTGACCTTAGCTTTGGGGAGTGAGGCAGGTCTTGTTCTGGGCTCTGGATGAGACGCTGATGTGCTCTTTGGATTTGTTTAGTTGCCTCTGCTTAATAACATTATTAGTTTTAGTCTGGATTACTGCGTCTCATTATTTCTCTTTATTTTGCCACTGCCATGTAATGTGTTTTTGTTTATTGCATCATATTTTTATCATGTAAAACACTTTAAATTGCCTTGTTATTGAGATGTGCTATGCAAATATACTTGGCTTGACTTGGAGTTATTTTTGCGGGCTGGCCTCTCCTGGGAAGGTTCCCAACTGGTCCATGTTTTCTCTACCGGTGCATAATGGCTCTTGCTGTGGTTCATTGTAGTCCCAAAACGTCAAAACTGGTTTTGTACCAATTAGCAAGATAGACTCGTAGATATCAATGACTTTGTTTTTCATCTATTCTTGAGTTATTTTAGGTCGGGGCATGGTGTGTTGCTTTCTTTTTGCCCGTTTCATGTTGTCAGATGTTTGATTCAACAGGTCTGGCAGCAATCGGACCAGGAGACGATTGCTTTTTCCATACAAGGGCAGGTTGGTTTGTATGATTTTGTTCCCTTTAAATCTGAAATCATCATTTGAAAACAGCTTTTTGCATTTACTCAGGTTATCTTTGTCTAACATAAAAATTTATTTGATGATCTGAAACATGTAATTGTGCAATAAACACAAAAACATCTGTATTGGAGGAGGTGTGTATGCAATGCACCAATACGTTTTTTACTGAATTTCCCTTGAGGCTGCAAATGTCTAATTATGTAAGTCACCTGCAGGAATTTAGTGGCTAAATAATAGTTTGAGGTGAAACAACAGGACGCCATCACCAGGTCTGCTGGAGAGTCACTTAAATGTTACAACCCAGTCGGTGAAAGTGAGGAAGTGCCATATATAACATCTAGTAAAATATCCCATGCCACCGAAATCCATTGCAAACTCCAGTACTGGAAGGACACCATTTCTTTCAGTGGTGTGCGTTAAACGTGTTGTGCTGCTAAGCTATGGTGGCCAAATTTAAAATCCACTTGCCTTTATCTAATCTCCCCCCAAAAAAGCATCAATATAACATGTGCATGAATACATTTGTTTAATACTTAGTAATAATTATTGTACATTTAGATTGGCTAACATTCAAGATCCCACTGGGAGAATTTGTCATTCAGTTCCACTTTCACTTTCATGAGAGAGAGGAACAAAACAGTTCAATACTCACCAGCATGATCTTCCTTCAAGCAACAACCACCAGTTTTTAATGGATCGATTTGTGACCTACCTTTGGCAAATACATTTTGTTAACTGGTCCCTAACTTTAATCAGAGCTGTTCATCTTGTTGACGTTTATGGTGAACTGGCACCATATAAATAAACTGAGTTAAATTGAATTCTGATTCCATGCAGTAGTCTATGTATGACACTGTTTTCATTTTCTCTTTTTAACTCTTTGAAACTCTGGGAAAGAAAAGAAAACATGCCATCATGTTTGAGCTTCATAAGTCAGGAAATGGCAACAAGAAAATAGCTGCTTGCCCAGACTTCCCTGTATTTATGGTCAGTAATTAAAGCGTTCCAAACAACAGAAAGTGCTACTGGATGAGGATTGATGCTCATTTTTCCACCAAGCACAGTGAGAAGGATGGTAATGGAAGTAAAATAAATTCCCTGAAGCTCACTGTTCAAGCTCACCCGAAGTAAAGACGTGTAAAACCCTTAAAATAAATCTATCTTGTATTGCAGTTACCAACAGGACAACACTTAGTTTTCTCCCATAATATTTCATGAGCCTGGAGCACACAGAGACATATTCATTCAGCTTGGATTTAAGGACCGTGCATGTTGTGGTGAAAACAAAAAAACAAGTCGCAACTTGATTTTGGTTTTAGAAAACAAAATAAACTGAAATACAGAATAGAAAGTTTTAAAAACCTGAACTCACTAGCAGAGAGAAATGAAAAACTTTTACAATTTCTCATATTACATGCCCCTCCATACCTTTTTGGGCTAATGCTGTGTTCCATTTCTAGTCGGAACTTGGAAATTCTGACTTCTGAGTCAAACTAAATATTTAGTTTGAAGTTAAAATTTAGCTTGCTAATACTTAGTTTGAAACTGTGACATTTAAAATAACATGGTGAAAATATGAGATTGAAAAATAAACCCCAAATTTTTTTCCTCCCATTACAGGCTAAATAACCCAAATTATTCCTGGTAATTCTGGACTGTATAACTTTACAAACGGCACCCCATAAACATCTGTTCTTGTTCTTGTTCTTGTTCTTGTTCTTGTTCTTGTTCTTCTTCTTCTTCTTCATGGCGGTTAGCAAGCAATGTTTTGATGTGCTTTACCGCCACCTACTGGAATGACGTGTAGCTCGGGATGCTAAATAAATATTATACACAACTAAAAACTTACAAACAAAAATAGAAAGTTTGTCCAAAAGGTCTGGTATATCTATACGTTGCAGTTTGTTGTCCTGTAAATAATACACCAGTTCCCTTCTCCCTACTGAACATTTGGGGCAGAACAATAATACATGTCTCACTGTTTCTTCTTGAAAACAAAAATCACATTTTCCTGTTTGATGTGTTCCCATTGTAAACAACTATATAAAGCTGCAGTATGTAACTTTAAAAAACAAACAAACATTTTTCTACATATTTGTTGAAACTGTCACTATGTCGTGACAGAATGGTATGAGACTGATAATCTGAGGGGGAAAACATCCAGCTCCTCTGCCTTCTCCCAGTGCTCCCAGTGCGAAGCAACCAATCAGAGCCAGGAGGCGGGTCTTAGTGCCGTGAATCACGTTTGAGTGGCGCTGCGCTGCAGCTAGCAGAGATTGTTGTGAATGCTGAGGCTAACTAGCATGACCACCGATGAATACAAATAAACGGTTTTCCTGTAACGGTAAGTTGTTTCTCCGCCATTAGCACATTGAGCCGCGAGTAAATGAAGTTGACCGACAGCGCTAAGCCCTTCCTCCTGGCTCTGATTGGTTGGTTTAGGTCGGGAGCGGTGCAAAGTTACAAACTGCAGCTTTAATCCTGTATGACCAAAACGTAATCTAGATATAATTGTTTCTTCCTTTCTATTTCGTCATGTTTTCGTCATTATACCAACTTGCTTTTAAATACTGTAAAGCCACCTACCAGTTCTTTCCTCTTCCCACTGTTTCTGCCGTCTTCCCTTCGCCTTTTGCTTAATTACTTTGATTTCTCCTTTGCTGAATGTTACCAATAGATCAATGTCACTGTTTTTTGTTGTTTGTTTGGCATATTTACCTGCCAACCCATTGTTTGAATTCCATAAATTAATAGTTGAATTTCTAATAAAAGATCTGGTCTGCTGTCTGAATGATTATTTTTCAATGAATACAACGATGAACTTGAATCAGAACAAATTACACTTCTTAATGGACGAACTTCCTCTAAAGCTGAAACGATTCCCACCATCTCTCCTGTATAGATCGAGACTCCATCAGTAATTCTTTTACCTGTTTTGAAACTGAATTCCGGAACGACGAAAGAAACCCCATTTCTGTTATTTAAATCTTTTGATGCATCCGTATAAATTTGGACACCCCCGGTGTTTACCACCAATAAAAATCAAGAAAAAGAAGAACACCCACAGAGGCCTGTAATTGGCAGTGATGTTTTGATGCTTTCAAATACTAACAAAAACTTTAACCTCAGAGGTGTTCGTTGGAAAACTCCAAAGATGCAATTATCTGTAATTATCTGTTAAAACAACACACACAAAAAATAAAGTTGGGTTTCTTAATTTTAAGAAATAAATACACCACAAATAAACAATGATTATGGGATCTAACGGGTATAAAAATATTAAGATGCGTGATGAATAACTTTAAAAGTGGTTTATTCATAGTTTGATGTTTATTTCAGTCAGAATCCAATTTCTCTGGTCTCATGTCCTGTGCATTTGGTTAGCTTTTCTGATTGCTAAACTAGGAGCGTTGCGTTTTTTCGAGCAGCACTTGAACGCACCTGCGTAGTTAGAAGAACTCGTGTTGCTGCAGCCTGCCAGCCTAAAACAACGAGACCAGGCAAAGCATGGTCGGCCAGTTTAAACTTCGCTTTACTCCAGTGAACCTGCCCGCAGCGCTCCGCTCGGCACATGTGCTCATTGGGTGAGTCTCCACCGATCATTCGTTCCCACGTCACGGACTGGAAAAGCCGATTGAGTTATTATGACACCCACGGATCGCTAATCGCTGCTGTCGCGCTGCAAGTTGTTAAAATTCTGCGTGCAAAAGTTGAGTCTTAAACGTCGAGAGCATCTTCAGCACCCAGTTTGAGTGTTGCTAATCACTTTTCCCTTGTTTTGACTTCCAGAGGGTTTCAAAGCACTGTCTTAAATGGAGCTAGAGGACCAATGGTGGAAGGGACAGCTTGCTGCAGATATTTACCAGGCGCTCAGATGCAAAGTGAGGGCGACTGATCATCAAATGGAGCCACAGTGGAGAAAAATAATTAATTATTTGAATGCATCTGTATATTTGATAACCTGTAGTCATGCTGTACTTTACTGATGTTGTACCAATCAGGCATGTCATTATGACCACATGCTTACTGGTGTGCGGGTCCCCCTTTTTTCCTGCCCTGACCTGTTGCGATCTGGGAAGTTTGTAGGCAAACTGTACAAGGGGTGCATTATGCTGCTGAAAGAGCCTGCAGCCATCAGGGAATATTGTTTCTATGAATGGACGTAACAAAGATAAGGTAGGCGCAGAGGTGCAAAAAGTGGGCATGCACTTTACGCAACGCATAGGGGCGCCACCCTAGAGGGGGCGCCAAAACAGTGGCGGAATCTTTATTTCTAGTCAGCATTTTCTGTATTCAACAGCTGTTTGTGCACTGAAACTCCCCTGGGGAGGGGGCTATAATGCACCTCAAAGTCCTTAGCTGCTTCCCTGCATAGAAGATATTTCTCAAAATAGCCTCCATGAAGCATCCTACTGCCTCAGTTGGCTCACCTTTTTCCCAAAGTGCATCATGGTTCTGTTGGTTCCCCAGGTAAGCAATGCACCCGACCATCTTTGTGATGTAAAAGAAAAAAAATGATTCATTAGAACAAGCCGCCTTCTGATGCAGTTTTGAACTAGTGGTAGGACTCGATTAAAATTTTTAATCAAGTTAATTTAAGGGTCTGTAAGTAATCGCATTTTAATCGAAAACTGTATATCGACAAAATGAGCAACATTTTAATTCAAAAACCCCTTTTGCTGCTAAATTATTAAATAAATAGTGATATGAGCTCAAGAAAAAAAGATATTGGTTGTTTTTAATCTGTTATTTAGGTAATTCAATCATCAGATTGGTGCAACGTGCCATTATACCTATTCAGCTTCTAAGTGTTTCATCAACTCCTGACCAATCATGGAACCTCTTTGAAAAAATCCTTCTTTAGAAATGTGGACGCTAACGTTAGCGTTGGGGACGTCTGTCCTGCTGCTACATTTGTAGCATTGAGAGGATATTTTAGGCTTGAACAGCTTCGATAAGCCGACTCCTTTTAACACAGCTTGAACAAAACAATAGTCATTTTTCAGCGTCCCATAAGATCATTTTCGTATTTCGTACCAGAAATGCGCAAATATAAAGGTTACGGACAAAATCTGTTGCATGTATTAAAAAAAAAAAAAAAAAAGTGGTTAATTGTGTTAAAATTTTAACTTGTTAAAATCGATGTAATTAATTAGTCGAAATGAACACGTTAAAGTCCCAACCCTACTTTTAACACATCACTTGTTGCTTAACATTACCAACTACGAACAGCTGCAATGATGCACTTCAAAGGTCAGTGGTCATAATGTTATGCCAGATCAGTGTATATTCTCAGTGTTTAATCAGTGCATACCTAACCATGCTCTGTTGAATGTTTCAGCTCATTTCTCTATGGATTATTGATTAATAATCGTTGTGTTTCCTAACAGGAGCTCAAACTGCCCTCCTACAAAGGCCAATCCCCTCAGCTGAACCTCAGACGATACTTTGCAGACCTCATCGCCATCATCTGCAACCGCTTCCGACTCTGCCCCGCAGCCAGACACCTGGCCATCTACCTGCTGGACCTCTTCATGGACCGCTATGATGTCACGATGCAGCAGCTTCACATGGTCTCGCTTTCCTGTCTTCTTCTGGCGAGTATGTATATCTGTGACCTCTCATCCCCGGCTCTTGGGTAGTTTGTTGCTAGGTTGGTGGGACTAGTCGGCGCACTTTTGTTCTGATTACCACAGGTAAATTCGAGGAAAGGGAGGACCGCGTGCCAAAGCTGGAAACCTTGAACAGCCTGGGATGCATGAGCTCCATGAACCTGGTCCTGACCAAGCAGGGTTTACTTCACATGGAGCTGCTCCTGCTGGAAACATTCAACTGGAATTTGTACCTTCCCACGGCAGCTCACTTCATAGACTACTATTTGTCTATTGCCGTCCTGGATGGAGATCTGCACGATGGCTGGCCTATGGCAAGCCTGGAGAAGACCAAGCTATACATGGCCAAGTATGCTGACTACTTCCTGGAAGTCTCCTTGCAAGGTGCGAAACTCAAGCAACTAAATCTCGGCTGCTGATGTTCAGGTGTGAAGAATCCAAATCAGAGAACTTGTTTCTGTGTGTTTGAGATTTATTTCAGTGGACGGGTGGAACAGGTTTTCATGTTTTAATCAAGTTCATTTATTGTCACAACAAAACCAAACAGTGTTTCTTTTGAATCTATAACATCAGTGTAAAAAACGTCATCTTTACTTTATCAGCTTGAGGCAGAAAGATCTGATGGTTCTGATTTTGATGTTGTGGCTGCAGGTCTCCTGCAGGCAGCACAGCACTTCTTTAAAGAGGATGAAAAGTTTCTTTCTTTCTTGCCTGTCTGTGTCCTTCCTTCCTTCCTTCCTTCCTTCCTTCCTTCCTCCCTCCCTCCTTCCTTCTCTCCCTCCGTCCCTCTCTTCCTTCCTTCCTTGCCATCTGCCTTCTTTCATTCTGTGTCTGTGTTTCTGTCCTTCTTTCCTTCCTTCTTTTTCCTGTCCTTTTCTTTCATCCTTCCTTCCTTCTCATGTCTGTCATTCCTTCTTTTGTTCATGCTTCCTTCCCTCTGCCATTTTTCCCTCTCTCCCTTCCTTCCCTTTCTTCCTTACCTGTGTCCTTTTTTTTTCTTTCATCCTTCTTGTGCATGCCTTCCTCCCTTTCCTTCCTGTCCATTCTTCATTCATTCCTTCCTTCCTGTGTCTGTGCTTCCTTCCTTCCGTCCTTGCTTCTGCCCCTCTTCACTTCCATCTTTCCCTCTTTCCTTCCTTCCTGCATCTGCCCCTCCTTCCTTCCTCTATCTTTCCTTCCTTCCTTCTGTTTTTCTCAGGTTCTAGATTTAAAACCGGAACATGTTCGAAATTTTTCCTGTCAATTCATGGTGAACTTCTGTGTTTATACTTTAAACCATGGCTAGAAAATGACAGATAACCCTGGAATTTCGAGCCTGAACAAAAGCGTTAATTATTGACATGAAAAGTTTCATAAAACAGAGAACCTTAATTGAGCAGCTGGATTTTTTTTCCTCTGATGTGTATTTTTTGTTTGTTTTTAAATTGTCCTTAGATCACATCTTTTTGTGCTTCGCTCCCTCGCTGGTGGCTGCTGCCTGCGTGGCCGCGTCTCGCCTCATCCTCCACCTGTCCCCCAGCTGGCCGCCCCGCCTGCAACGCCTCACGGGCTACGTATGGGAGAACCTCATGCCGTGTGTGGAGAAACTACTCATGTGAGAGACATTGTTTTGTGATTGGCCAAGACAAAGTTGCACGTAATTGTAAAGCAGAAGGAAAATACTGTACATGATTTTAACTTTTTTTTTTTTTTTTTTTTTTTTTTTTTTTTTTTTTTTTTACAATTATGAAATCTAAAAAGATGAAGTATGCATTTGTGCTCTGCCTGTTGGTTAAAAGTAACTGGAAGGTGAACCTCTACTGCAGTCTCAAATCTTTTGCAGCCTTTAATGGGGTTTCTTCCAGTATTTCCGTGTATTTAGCTTCATCCATCTTCCCATGAACTCTGACTAGCTTCCCTGTCCTTGTTGCCCACAGCATGATGCAGACACCACCATGTTTCAAGGTGGAAGCAGTGTTAAAAGAGGGGTATTATGTAAAGTCAACGCTTTTGAGCTTTATATCATGTTATAATGTTATTCCCTCATCAAAAACATACCTGAGGTGTTGCCTTGATTCTTTCATGGATGTTTAAGGAATCCTTGAATTTCCCATGGCAACCATTCAGGATGCCTAAACGCTTTCTTTTACAAAGCGCTGCCCACTTCCACAAAGCTCCTCCTTGGAGCTGCAGTCTCCAGCCAAGCTTCCGCCTCACCCCTCCCCCGCGCCTCCTCCACTCAGCTCCTCCAGACTAGTGGCAGCAGCAATTAGCAAACACCTGGTGAAACTGCGCATCTGCTGAGCTTATCTTACAAACTACTTCTCAGTCCAATGCTCCTAGGAACAGTTATAGACGGCATTGTAGAGAAGCATTGTCATAATGACGTGCTGAAGGCGAAGTGTCAGAAAGAGCAGGAGCTTCTTAAAGAGACAGAGGCCAATTTCAGGTTGTCGGACTGCAAAGTCAAATTTCTTTTAACTTATGTTTGATATGTACAGCATTTTTATAACAACTGAGGATAAAATAGTTACTTGATTGTGCTATTAATGGCCCAGTGTCTTCATGATGCTGGTTATTTATGTTACGCTTGTTTTTTTTTTAAATAAAATTAAAAGAGGATAAATATAAATGCAGTTCATTTTGGGGGTTTTGGGGTTTTTTTCAGTGCACATGACAGTGATGTGAAAGAAGCCAACAAGCAAAAGTGCCAGCAGCAGCAGCAGGGCCAAACGTTGTTCCACAGTTCAGGCCAGCCAGCCACTGTGACACAGTACCTGCAGCTGCCCTCCATGCAGTACCCTCAGAAGACTCCACAGGCAGGCCTTGCTGCTAACCACAGGTCTGCGTCCTACCTCAGCCACTCGACAAGCAGCCTGCAGGCTCCCAACGCCCCCCCGCATAGCGACACACAAGCCATCACCACTTCCCTGGATCCAAAGCCAAGCATTCCCCACATGGCCTACCCAGTGAGCATGCACTACAGCTACTCTGCACCGTGCTTCGACAGATGATCGCCGGGTTGTCATTTTGGTAGAGAACCAGAAGCGACCGTTTGATTCGCTTGAATGTACAGAATCTTGTTTTTAATTTCTAGAGACTTGACAAGATTTATGCAGCACTTTGAACCCATTCAGATGCTTCGCAGTGTGCAATATGCCTACTCTGCTGTGGTTTTCAGAGCATAGCCTGCATGAGGATGTTTCTTTTCTTAATGTTTGAGATATAGAGTGTGAATGTTGATTGCGAGGTGCTTTCGATGCACCGTTTTGCACCTGTCACTGCTGTAGACCAAAAAGCCTTGTGTTAGTTTTATGCCAACGTATACCTGAAGTATTAATTACCCTGTGCTGAAAGTTATGATAGCAGTAGCAAAAAAGGGGATTTATGTCAAGTTTGTGGTTTAACTTAAGAGTTTTTGTTGTGTTGTTGTTGTTGTTATGTTCCTCGTTTTTATGTTTTTCTTTTCTAATTGTTTGGAGAAATGTCAAGAACAAAGATGGTAGATGCTGCAGCGCATGAAAATGATCCCCCATCTTGTACACAGAGGATGTCAGTCAGTGCTGTCCACTTCTATAGTCCTTTTAAATAAAATGCAGACCTGTGTTAACGATGATCCAGCTCAGGGGGTTTGTTTGGGGGAGAAAAAAATTATAGTTGAGTTACAACTTGAAAGTCTGTCATTTTCTCTGCATAAAAATCCTTAAACATGGATGACTGCAAGCATGACTCTGTTTCTTTCTTTCATGTGTGTGAGAGATGTGGCTAAAACCAGACAGTAATCACTGACATTAAACTGTAACGCTTTTGGCGTAATGGCTTCTTCCTCTCTGAGTGGCCTTCCAGCTCATGGTGGTGCAGGATTTGTTTTACTGCAGGTAATGAGACTTTCTTGCCAGTATTGTCACAAGGTCTTTTGCTTTTGTTCTGGGGTTGGTTTGTACGTTTTGCATCAAAACATGTTCATCTCTGGTAGGACGGAAACAAATCATCGGCTTAATCACCATGAATCGATGATTGAAATAGTCGTCAACTAATTTAGTAATCAATTAATCATTAACTGGAGCATACAGACTCTGAAAAAGGCCTTTGCTGAAAGAACAAATTCGGAGCAGTAATTAAGCTAAAACTGTACAAAAAATCTATACATTTTGCAGTTAAGATAAAGAAAATCCTTTGTTTATAAATATGTTCAACCCAAAACTCCTTAAGAGACAGTTTTAGCTTCACCTAAAAATAATCCTATAAAGCACCATTTACTATCCAGTTATTAATAAGTTAATTCAAAAATGAGTCAACAGATCAGTCCTGCACTACTAATGTCAAGCAGAAAGGGCTGAGCTTTTCACATGTTGATGTTTGAAGTATTTTTTAACTGCAGTTGTTTCCTTTGCTACAAATGATCAAACACTAGAGGAGTGGCGTTATTGCATTTTAGACAAAAAAAAAAAAAAAAAAAGTTTATTTTCCTATTTTAAAAAGGAATTGAATTATTTGCATATTTTATTGCATTTATAATATCGTATAAAAAAGCCTAAATGAAAAATCTACCGAATGTGCCAATTTTTTTTATCTAATTAATTATCAGAATAATCCATCGAATAATCAATTACTAAAATAACCATTAGTTGCAGCCCTAATCTCGGGACACAGCCCGTCTCCTTCCTGAACAAATGGACCACTGGTGATTTCCATGATGTTGATAATTGCACATAATCGTTTGAACAGATGAAAGTGGCACCTTCAGGCATCTGGCCCTGGCGATGAATGAGACTTGTGCAGATCCAAATTTCTCCTCCTCCTTCATTTCTTTGAGATTTTTTTCATGATGCCACAACAGGAAGCAGTGTGTTTGAGGTCCATTTAACTCCAGTGTTGTAAGTTAACCTGCTACAAGCTTTCAAAGCATGACATCATCATCTGTGGCACATAGCAAGTGGAAATAATTTTGTTTATCCTAACTGACCAAAAACAGGAAAGGTTTGGTCATATTAGGTTTCGGAGGCAAACACTTTTTAACACAGGGACATGTAAGTTTAGATTTTTTTTTTTCCCCCTTAATAATAAACACCTTCATTTAAAAACAGCATTTTGTGTTTACTTGTGTTGTCTTTGACTAATATTTAAATTGGTTCGATGTTCTGAAACACCGAAGTGTGACAAACGTGCAAAAAATGGAAATCATGAAAGGGAGGGCGGCACTTTCATACCACTGTATCGCAATTTTTTCAACATTTTACTTACAAACAAAAAAGAAAACCGGGCTTCATTTTCTCAGCACTTTAAAAAAAATCTAATAAAATACATTAATATTTGTGTTTGTAATGTAACAAATATGTAAAAGTTTCGGGGAATGCGAATACTTTTCCATGTTTTGCGTGTGAGGTGAAGGGACAGCTCACAGCCAGCAGAGGGCAGCATCTGCAACATTCTGATTTATTGTCCCCCCTGACTCATTTTGTACATTCCCTCTTTTGTGTGTGCAAATAAATCTTCCTTTCCAGCTCAGACATAAAAATGAGAAATATAAAAATCTCAGCCATCCATCTTCTTGCTCCTTCTGCAGTGTTATTCAGATTTTCCAGAGAGAAAAATCTGAATATATCCCTTTGAAACCCCCAAAAGAGAAACCTCAGCCCTGAAGTGTTATGAATCATGGTCACAGCTTCCTTCATTCTGATGTAAAGACAGACTGACTGTTTAAAGCTCAGTTAAAACAAATGCTAAACATTTGTTTTGCTTTCTTTAGGCGTGAACCACATGCTCTCATTTTTTTAACTCCTACACAAACATCCTCTCTCTCTCTTCAGAGTCAGTTTGTTTAATGCAGCTTTTGATTTAGTGCTCTTTGAATAGGTCAGTTATTTCTGAATGAGAAAAGGGGTTGAATTGAAATGAGTTCCCATCACCAAAACAATGTGGTAAGGTTCCAAGTAAAAACTTTTAATGGACTCCTGATTCATGTGCGTTATGATGGGATGGAGTTTCCTGTGCAGAAGGAAGCAGAAGGAGGCAGACTAAACACATTGCTTTATCAAATTTATGCACTGTATTTGGTCTTCCATGGCTTTTTTGCTCTCCTGGTAAAGAGGTCTGTCTTTATAAACTGACATTTAATTGTAGAAGCATCATCTCAAATTTGAATTCAGAAAAATCAAAACCTTTCATTTCAATGCAAGTCTTCAGTGGAATAAATACCTTACAATCACTAACAATTCATGTAAAATAAATATAACTGAAGCTTTTTTTTTTTTTTTTTTTTTTTTTTTTTTTTTTTTTTTTTTTTTTACTTTTTATTTTTTTACTTGTTTAGCACGAATAGGCGTTTACTCAGTAATCCATGGCTTCCTGTTTCTCCTGGGGTGTAAATATGAGGTGACACAGATTTCCATTTCTCTTAGTCACTCCTCAAAAGCAGAGAGACAAGAGAACATGTCATTTAAGGGAGGCAAACGTGAAACAATTGTCCGAACCTGACACGACCTCCAGCTGGGGAAATAGTTGAAAGGTTTAAAAAAAAACTACCAAAAAAAGCCATCTCTGTCCAATCATCGCAAACAGAAACGTGTGAAGTTTGCTCATCTTTACTGGGCCTCTAACAGCAACCGTGCGCTTTGTTCAGATTAAACTAAGATTGAACTTTTCAGCAACAAACATTCCAGGTGGGTTTGGCCTTCAGCAAGGATGAATTCATGGAACAGCACCTCATGCTCTCTGTTAAAGTCCGGTGGAGGGTCTATGATGCTGTGGGCGTCTTCTTCTTCCAAAGGCCCTGGAAACCTTGCGAGAGTACATCGTTTCATTAACTCTCGGAAATACGGCAAAATTATTCATGCCCCTGGCAGATTTGGATTTAAAATGTTGTTTTTTATTCAACCAAGAAATTTGTTTCTGACACGAAATGAGATAACTATATCTCAGAGGGCAATAAATGATGTAGGAGTAAGAATTAAAAAAGGGAAATAATGTGTGTTTTTAATTTATACTATGTCAGAAATTATTTACAGTTTTCTCAATAATAAATGGAAAAATATTGAATCTAATTATAGTACTCAAACCTTTTTTATAATTGCAGACCAGCTTTTTGCATGTTTTGTACTTTTGAGGTTGGAAGGTCTTCTTACCATCACCCTAATCTTTAGCTCCCTCTGTAGATTCTCTGTCAGGTTCTAGCTCCAAAACATGAATATGTTTTCCAGTCAGATCAAAACCAAGTTGGTAAAATGAAAATGTTCCTTTAAACCTACACATGCCAGGGCTATGAATTATGTTGGGCTTAACAATACCATGACATTCTGATTTTAAAAATCAAGTGGCATCTACCAAAAAAACAGACAAAATAAAAAACGGAAAATGGGTCAACTTTGGTTTTTTTAGTAGGAAAATTAACCAAAAATTATGGCCAAATCAATACAGAAACAGTTCAAACAACAAAACAACTGTTTTTTCATGGCCACATGGTTCTCTAAATCCTATAGAAGGCCTGTGAAGAAGAGAGCAGAGGAGAGGACGCAGGACTCTGGACAGCCCAGAGAGATTGTGCGAAGAGGACAATCATTTCACAGCGCTTCAGCCTTGTGAAATGATTAAGTCTAAATCCTGCAAAAACTGGTCATACTGTGGAACTTTGACTTGAAATTTAAATATCATACGAGCACCAGATAATTACCAGAAAAGGTTCAGGAGAGAGGAAGTGAAAAATAAAAATATAGTCAGTGACTTTTCCTAAATTTCTTATTGCTGCCTCTGTGTTCTGTGTGGAAAAACCCAGCAGCCCACTCACCCGTCTGTTGCTGTGTGAACAGAAACAAGTGGAGCTATTTTAACGAAATCTATAACATGTATTTGAAATCCCGCAGGCTTGTGTCTTTATCAGCCTGAAATAACCCTCGGAAGATTTCTGCTGGTTTCACCTCTCAGCCCAAAGCACAGCAGGCCATGGTGGCCAGAGTTTTAAAGTGAAAAACAGCTGCAAGTGCGTCACGAAATCACCTTCCGGTCAAATATGGACAACAAAAACTGAACAGCACCACAATGACTATGTGAAAATTATACTTAGAAAAGCTTAAAACATTACAATTGCTTGTATTTTGTTAAATCTGACAGATATCAGCCAAAGATAAATCGAGTAAAAAAATAGCAGCTTTCGAGTGACAATTTAGTTTATCAAGGGGGAAAAACAATCACAACCAACCCAAACTATAGTTGCCTGTCATGTTAAATCACAAATTAACTGCAAATACAATTTTTTTTTATTATTATTATTGCTTCAATTCTACTTATTGCAAAAACACTTAAATAGAATGAAGCAGGTAATAGATCTCAAAAGCAACATGTCAAACATGTCATGCCCAGGTCCAAAGAAACTCAACAACAACAAAAAAACATAAACAATCTATCAGTTTGTTTTTTTATAACTTCCTTAGTTTCTGGCTGTGATAAAAGAATCATTTTCAAACCCAAAAACAGGGTTTGGATTTCTTGTTTTTATAGCTTAATCACTGTCTTTTAAACCTGTTTATTTTATAACGCTTATTTCACAATATTCCACCTCTTCTCCATTAATGTTGCAGCATAGATTTTAGATTTGTTGTTTTTGAGCGGCTGTCGAGGACAGATGGCCAAGATGAAGATCAAACTATGTTTTTTTAGAAGAGTTTTTCTCCTGCTACTCTTCATATGTGAAATATTTATTTATTGCTGTCATTGATCTTGTGTTTTCTCTGTTTTTTTCATCCTAAAGAAGTATCTGTACCCTTTTTAGCTGCATTCATTTCAGACAGAGTCACTGATGGAGCTGTGCCTGCCTGCGCTTCTATCCGTAACTTTGTCTGTTTTCTGGGTAGATTCTCTGACAGAACTACTGCCCCCTATTTTAATTCCTATGGAAAGTACTCCTAGCTCATTGATTTTGTTCTGACCTGTATCTGTTTTGGATGGACTCTACTGTCATTAAATGTTTTTCTTTAACAAATAAAGTACTCCTGGTTCAGTGCTTTTTGGTTTAGCTGGGTCTGTTTTCTGGACAAGGCCATTGACGGTGCTATTGCTGTGTGTATTTTCCTTGTTTTTCTTTGCCTTAGAAGATGCTCCTGGCTCAGTTTTTCTGTTTCCTGAACAAAGCCATGGATGGATCTATGACTGCTGTTAACTTTGCGTACAGTTTTTTCTACCCATAGAAAGTTTTCCTTGCGTAGACCTTCTGGTTTTATTAGTTTTGGGTTGTTTTTTTAAAAAATATCCTCTTTTTGATTAACTGGATTGATTTAATGTGAATTTTGTTCGATTAAGTCATGAATTGACACAATGCCTTGAGAAGTCATTCATTTTAAGTTGGTCCTATATTATAAACTCCTATAAATTGAACTGAATTAGACAGAATGAAAAGACGAAGCAGGATGCTAGAACACAAAGCTGTTTGTGTCTGTGGTGTTTAAACAGATATGGTTTACTGAGAGGAGGCT
Organism: Anableps anableps; assembly: GCA_014839685.1. Taxonomy (NCBI): domain Eukaryota; kingdom Metazoa; phylum Chordata; class Actinopteri; order Cyprinodontiformes; family Anablepidae; genus Anableps; species Anableps anableps. Next base: position 5,002,766 of record CM026076.1, on the reverse strand, counting down.
TGTAGTGTAGAGTACTTAAGTCTGTTACTGTTATAAAAAGTTTAATAATAAATCAAAGACACAAAAATAAAATACTTTTAGAGCAGATAAAATTAAATAAGGATTTACTGACATTTACATGTGTGGACACATACTGTTTCAATCCAAACTGGACTGCCCTGAGCTTATTTTAGAGATTGCATAACAACGTTTCATAAGCAAAAATGCTGAATACAGACAGGATGTTGATAATGTGATAAAATCCTTTCAGACTGCAGGAACTCTGTTCTATTATGCTGCATGTTCCTCCGGCAAATCTTAATACTTTGGAGGAATTGCAGATCTGAAACTGGAGTTAAAAAGACTGAAACCAAGAAAAGACTGGTTGACATGACGACAATTTGAGAACACTCACATCATGGAGGGAGTAAACGTTCAAAGTGTTTCCTTTGGGAGAGCTCAGAGAAATTGACATCATTGTAAAAAGGTTTTAAAAATAGCCTTCCTGCCAAACACTGTAAAAACTATTCACATATTCAGCTGATGAGGAATCTAAGGTTCAATCATACTACAGTCTAATGGAAAACACAATAGAAGAATATATACATTTTTGAAACAACTGTACCTTAAATGTTTCTATTGATGTGTTTTTATGTTAAGCTCTAAAATCTCAGGTTAAGTTATTAAATTGTCTAAAACCAAAAAGTACAGCTTTTATTCGCTGTATTTATCTGCATGTTTCTTCTTCACACATCATTTATTGATTAATATAATAAATGAATTGAAATATTTTTAATTGAAAAAAAGATGTGCAGCAAATGAACCAAGATTTTCACTGTGAGATTTCACAATGAGACAAAAAAGGGTTGATTCTTTTTTGTGTGTATTTGGGTTGATGACATAACAGGAAGCATAAGAATTGCTGAAGCAAATGGGAAAGATAATAGTGATTATCTTCAGAACTTTAACTGCTATGAATCTCCTTGAATTCCTCTTGTATTTTTTTTTATCTGACTGGTTTCCATGGATAATCATCACTTGTAAAATAGATAAAGTAAAGAAATAGTCTGCTTGTATCATCTTGAACAGTTGATTTGCAAGTGCAGTTAGAATGCAACAGTTCTTCAGGAAAATCATCTTAATGGAATGCTTCCACCAAAATCTTTAATTCAAATAATTCAAAAAATTCAAAAAAAACTTTATTTATCCCAAAGGGGAAATTAAATGTTGATGTAACTCATTTAGTCAAGGAGTTATTATAGATCGTGATGGCTGTGGGCAGGAAAGATCTCCTGTAGTGGTCCGTTTTGCAACCAGTCTGAAGAAGCCTCTGACTGAAGAGACTCTGTTTTCCAATGACAGTCTCATGAAAATGACGTTCAGGTTGTCCCTGAACGTCATTTTCTTAATTTTATGCAAAATCCTTCTTTGCATCATCATCTCCAGAGGTTCCAAAGTCGTCCCCAGAATGGAACCGGCCTTCTTTATCAGGTTGTTGAGCCTTTTTAGGTCCCTGGCTCTGATGCTGCTGCCCCAACAGATGATGGTAGAGGAGATGACGCTCTCAACAACAGACTTATAGGAGATCTGCAACATCTTGCTGCAAACCTTGAAGGATCTTAGCTTCCTCCAGAAGTCCAGTCTGCTCTGTCCCTTCTTGTAGACGCTTCACTGTTGAGTCTCCAGTCCAGTCTGGTGTCCAGATGAACACCGAGATATTTATATTCCTCAACCACCTCCACTTCTTCTCCCATGATGGAAATAGGGTTTGATCTGACCCTGTTTCTCCTGAAATCTACAATCATCTCCTATGTTTTGTTCACATTCAAGATGAGAGGATTGTTTCCTCACCATGCCATACAGCGGTCCACCAGCTCTCTGTACTCAGCATCTTGTCCATCTCTGACGCTTCCATGAGTTTTAATGTTGCCAAAAGATACTGCAGTCTGTGCACTGTTCTCACATTGGGCTCAAATATTTTGCTACAGGAATATAGAATACAAGTAAACACATTTGAAGGACCCTTTTTGCTAAAAACATGCAAAGCAAAACAAGGGGGAAAAATAGTTACTTAACAAGAAAAAAAGACCCTATTAAAAATTAATTAAAAATTAAAAAACATGCTCTAAAAACTTTAAAAAGCTAAAATAAAACCTGATTAAAAAAGGCTGGTTCTATTCTGAGGGCTACTCTGGAACATCTGGAGATTATTATGCAAAGAAAGGTTCTTCATAAAATAAAGAATGTTATGAACAGGCCTGAGGATCCTCTTCATTAGACTCTTATACAACAAAAGAGTGTATTCAGTCAGAGGCTTCATCAGAGTTGCTGTAAGACAGACTGCTACAGGAAACTCTTTCTGCCCACAGTCAGCATCTTCAACAGCTCTTTGAAGAAAAATACATATGAGTTGGAACAACATTTAATTTCCATCTGGGAAGACTAAAGTATTTTTCAATTTGAATTTAATTTGAAATACAAAGGGCCCCCCTTGAACAGAACTTTGACCAGTTGTCTTATGTGATGTCAGAGGGATGTGTGTATGGATGCGTATTCATAGGACCATGGATAGCTTTTTACCTTGATTTTATGATGATTTACAAAAATAAAATAAAAAAAATTTTTAAAAATAGAGAAACTGACCACAACAGCTACATGTAGTGTGAGTTTACAGAAAAACGTGCCTGGTCGTTTTAACCTCTTTCAGGACCATGGCCAGTTCAAGTCTTAGACAACTACTTGACCCAGAAGGCAATTCATTAAATGTTTTAATAGTGCGTGATTTAAGAAAATATTCAAATAAATATTGTTCATTTAAATTTTTTCATTTTAATGTGATATATTGGTGGCTATTTATATTTATATATACACAAAAACTGTTTTCGCAGTTTTGTAGAGAATGCTTGCGTGGAGTGTGGAGACGTACACGGCGCTCCACGGTTAGGAAAAAAAATATGAAGCGTTTTCTTTCCCTTTTCGACATATATTCTTTTCTTCTTTTAACACGCATTTTGATTGGCTCTCCTGAACGCCAGTAGCCAATCAGCCTTCGCCTGCCATGGAGGAATGAATAAATGCAAGATGGCTCCTCATATAAAAACAGTCTTCTTGTTCGCCCTCAGCGTGCAACAAAATAACTCTCTTATCCTTATTAGGTTAAAATATTTATCTGCGAAGAGTTCTGAAGGATAAACTGAGCTTTAGCTTGGTGACATTAGGCTGTATTTTGTGGGAATATAAAGTAGAGGAACAGCAGGGACGGCTCTGAAGACATGGTTGTGAGAGCTCGGAGTCTTCGTGTACAGTTGGGCTGCTGAGGATCACACAGCCCCGGCAGGGCCTTAGTTAGCAGCTAACTGGCTAATGACTTCGCCCACTATTTTCTACCGTGTTGGAACCCTCAAAGAAAAGAAGGGACACAACCAGTGTTGAATGTGGGGAGTTGAAGCTCCTATAACATATGACCATGGCTGTATCAAGGTAAGTTGTACTCGTACTGTCTCGGTTCTGTTCGACCGAGTTTTCTTAACAATTAGCTACCTGATGTGCTAACGCTTACTAGCTTTAAATTGGCAGCGGAATAGCGTGGCGATGGCCGACTAAACCGGGATTCTTGTTACCTTAATTTGGTTCTTCACGATATGATCACTTTATGGAAGTTCACAGTTGTCGACAAACATTTATTGGAACTGATTCCTATCATGAATCGAGTCTCTTTTTCAGTAAAGATGAACTGTTATTGTGAAGTTGCGTGATTAAAAGGGATTTGCAAACGCAGCCAATGCTCATTAATGAATTTATCCCCATGCTTGTAACCGAAGGGTTATTATACGAGCTATTAAAGAACTAATCTAAGTCCATTAAATACTGGTCTTGTGTTACAGCTGTCAAACTTGTTCCAGTTTAAATATTAATCTCTGTTTTGTTTAGTTCACGTGTTTACAGTTGTACTGTTTTGCACAAGGCAGAGCTATCTACCTGTAGTCGAAGATCTATGCAGTGTTGAGCACCAAAGCTGCTATAACCTGTTTAAAACCACGTTGTTACTGCTGTGCATTCGCAGTAGGGATGTTGGCAACTTTTCCAAAGCAACCTACAACATCTGAAGTAACAATAAAATAACTTTCAAAAGATCTTGTTTGCTGGTTTTAAAAAATGGACACTTACAGGGAGCATTTAGCAAACGTTCTTTTATTGATCTGCCGTTTTGGTGGCTGCAATAAGTATCTCATTCAGCCAAAAGGTCAGGTTTATTACTATAGAGTCTGGGATTTTTCAGCCTTTTAAAATATCAAAAAAGGGATTTTCTGCCTCCAAACATAAATCTTCCATTATTTTCCAATGTAAAGACAGAGTTAAGCAACATAACTAGTTTTAACGGAAACTAGCATGCAGGCAGCATGGATCATGTACTTTCTCATTTTATTTGTATATCTTTAAAACGTACTTGCTGTTTCAAAATGTGTTACCGTTTTATTGTTTATGCTATGTGAAACTATTTCACTTCAGGGATTGATATCTATATTCTTTTGGTTGATTTAATACATTCTGGTCATCTTCATGAGAATTAAACTGAATTTACTTGGACCTAAACTGTGTTGGTAAAGGAATTGGGGGGATAATGCATGATAATCTGTATTTTTACCAAAACTGCAACCCACAATAGCAAATAAAAAGTTGTTTTAGTAAGGGATAATCACCAGTCAAGCATCAGTGAAGCCACAGACTCGCTGATGGTAACATACATGTTTGTGGTCTTTAATGCTTTATTGATCTGGATTTTTATCTTGCTAACATCTTCCAGACTTGACCGCTTGTTTATCTTGCTTGACACCGGAACGACACCAGTAACCAGGAAAGCAGCAGCCCAGCAGCTTGGAGAAGTGGTGAAACTTCACCCACATGAACTCAACAACCTCTTGTCAAAGGTGTGGATTTGCTTTTTTTTTTTTTTTTTTTTTTTTTTTTTTTTTTTTTTTGTTCTAACATCGTTTCATACACATCCCCACAGGTAAACTGGGAATCTGGTGACTGGTAGAATGTGTTTTTGTTTTGTTTTGTTTTCTGTATCCTACAATCCCCCAAAACAGAACCGAGTTTTCTCTATCATCTCTCATTGGCTGATGTAATGACAGTGCCTTGTGAAAGTATCTATGATTTGAACTTGTTCACATTTTTGCCACGCTACAACCACAAACTGCACAATTTTTTTTTATTTATTTATTTATTTATTTTTTTAAAGGTTTTATGAAATAGACCAACACCTAGCAGAGGATGACTGACGTGGAAGAAAAAAAGGACATAGCAAAAAAATACACAGCAAAAAAGAAAAAAAAAAATCTGAATAGTGTGGTGTGCTTTGGATTCAACCCCCTCTGAGTTAGTGCTTAATTAATCATTGTTTTTGCTGAAAATCCTTTGGAGTGTCTCTGCCAGGTTTGTATATGTAGAGCCTGAAATTGTTGCTCATTCCTCTTATCTGAACAGCTAAAGCTCAGACCGATTGGGTTTAGTAGCCAACTGAGCCATCAGTTAACATGAACTTTTTCCTTCGTTAACTCATACCACAGTAGAACGGAGCGTTGCGGGATTCGAAACTTTGCATCTGGGAAGCACGTGTTGACGGACCAACAGAATCCCATCACTGTTCATATCTGTGAAGCTGATTAAACTGTTAGCGTTAGCTTATGTTATCTGGGAGGTTTACCGTTGCACCGATGCAGATACAGGAGCTTTACTGACCTTTTTAAGTTGCTCTCAAAGATCAGTATTCTAGCATTAGCTTATAGCATTACCACAGCTAGCATGTGGCACCCTTGCGTATTTTCTTTTTTCCCCTGTCCGTCTGCCTCATAGGGAAAGTACCTCTGAACGACGCTTTTGTGTCTAACTTGTTGGCTAAAGAGTGGGGTTTTTTTGTTTTTAATCTTCTCATCATGTTAGCAGAGTTTAAAACTTACAGCAGCAGCTGATTGGGGACTGGTTGAGTGTTATTGCAGGGCTGCTATTGGAGGAAATGAGACAATTTGGCCAATTAAGAATGGGTCGGTTTTGCATCGATTTTGAAGCTAATTAGTATCTTGAAAGTCATTTTTTTTTTTTTTTTTTTTTTTTTTTTTTTTGTATCGATTCTATTGAGATCAATTATTTTGACAACCCTCGTCTCAGCATGTTTTCTCCAAGGGTTATAGCTTCTTTCATTTTCTCATCAACTCTGACATGCTGTTTGTCCCTGCTGAGGAAGAGCAGCCATACAGCATGGTGCTGCCACCGCTGTGTTTCAGCATGGTGATGTGCAGCTTTATTCGCCCACAGCCTGTCAACCACATCATTACATTTTGGTTTCATCAAACTTGACACATATTTGCTTTGTCCTCTCTATGGGTTGTAGCAATCTGTAAACAGGAATGACTTTATTATTATTATTATTATTATTTCCATTGTTCCACAAAGGCCAGATTTGTGCAGTTGATGACTAGCAGTTGTCCTGATGACAGGGTTTCCCACCTGAACTATAAATCTCTGCAGCTCCTCCAGAGACACCATGGGCCTCATGGCTGCTTCTCTGAATAGTGCTCCTGTTGCCCGACTATCCAATTTAGGTAGATGGCCATTTCTTGGTAGGTTTTTAGTTGTACCACATGTCCATTTTCAGGTGATGGACTGAGATCTGTGAGATTTTCAGAACTTTATATATTTTTATAAACTAACTGTACTTTAAACTGCCTCCCAGCTTTCTCCTTAAGCTCTCGGCTTTGTTCCTTAGTCTTCATGATGCCGTTTGTTCACTCATGTTCTCAAACAAACCTCTGAAGCCTTTGAAGAACATCTGGATGTATTTAGAGATTAAATTTCACACAGATGGACGCGATTTGTTGCACATAATTTAATTTTGTGTCATCAGGATAAAGCGGCCAGAAAACAAACACCACACTTTTCAGACCTTTTATTTAAACAATATATAATTTTTAACTAACTAAAATCCCAATAAAATGCATTTAAATTTGTGAATGTAACATGAAAAAGTGTAAAAAAGTTAAAAGGGGGTATGAAAACTTTAGCAAGGTACTGTATATGCTCTCCATGTTGGTACTAAATTGATTTAAATCCTTGTCTCTAGGTCCTTACCTATCTAAGGAGTCCCAGCTGGGACACTCGAATCGCAGCCGGCCAAGCTGTGGAGGCCATAGTGAAAAATATTCCTGAGTGGAACCCAGCTCCAAAGCCAAAGGAAGGTGAGAATTTGTGGCAATGTTCAGACTCAACCCATATGGTTCTGAATAACCCTCGGTTTCATTTTTACACATAGTTAATGCAGTGTCGTGGCAAACAAGGGTGTAGTTACAGAAAGGTGGTGCAGTAGCACAGCCAGTCTGTTGAACACAAGTTAAATTTGTGTATCTCAGAAAATTGTAATCGGAACAAGTATATCAAATGAAAATAATGACAATTGTAACCATTTGCATTGTGACATAATTGCAGATATTATGCTTTTAAAATGTATTCTATGCAACATGTGTTGTAACAAAAATGCAAAAAGATATCTTTTTCTATAGAAAGCAAACGCTTCCTCGTTTCCAAGTCATTAATCTAGACATTTGCAGGTGTGTATATGGTAGTTAAAGAGAAAGTGAAGTTGCTATGAGGACCTTTTGCTTCCCTGTAGAGTCCCGTGAAGACCTCTCTCCAGAGGACTCGTCTTGTGACCGCTTGAATTTTTACCATTTTGACATCTCCCGCCTGCTCAGACATGGAGCGTCGTTGCTCGGATCTGCAGGAGCCGAGTTTGAGCTTCAGGAAGACAAAACTGGTTTGTGCAGATCTGTTCATAACTCCAGCTTCATTTTCCTTTCCTAAAACCACACCTGTCGGGTTTTATTCTTTTTTTTTTTTTTTTTTTTTTTTTTTTTTTTTTTTTTTTTTTTTTCCAGTTTTTTAAAAAAATGCCGCACCGCTTTATTTGACTCGGATTTGAATAGGGAAAGCTGCTCGCTCTTGTGTGCTGAACCTTTTCTCTTCTTGTCTTGCAGTCGTTTCGTTTTGTTCAGTCACCTGCCACTTCTTTCTGATTTGATCTAATTTCCTGTTGAAGACTTTAAGGGAGACATTAACCCTATCCATGATGATCCTTCTGAATCAGGGGTGTCTAAAGTGTGGCCCGGGGGCCATTTCTAGCCCCTGGATTGATTTTCGTGGCTGCCCATGACTGCAAGAATGATACAAAGGTGGTTGATGCAGCTGGATACTTTTTATTCTTAACCAGGGCAAAATTAATCAAATTAAAAATCTTATAATAGAAAATGTTGGGTACAACGCAAAGTATTCAATTCTGAGGCTTTTTGAATTGCTCTTGTGAGAATCACATCTATCCAGCAGGCTTTGATCTGCTATTAATGAATTTATTAAAAGTTGGTTATTTACTTTTAAAAAAAAGTGACCTAAATCTTGTTGTTGTTTTATTGCTCAGAATTGGCTTTAAAAAAATCTGTTTTCAGTGGAGACCTTTCAAAATTTGCAAATAGACTCCTTTCTTTTTATGAACAAAGCCTGCAAAACCCTTTTTTACATTTTGGATCTACAATAATTTACACATCCCTTTCCAAAAAAAAACCAAAACAAAACTATTTTACTTGTTTAATTTATTGCACCTTAGTTTATTGTTGAGTAGGTTTAAAAAAAAAAAAAAATTGCAATATTTTGTGTTTTTCCCCTTATGGTTTTTTTGCACACAAGTCGTTTTGACTTGATGTGACAGAAGTTTGGACACCCCTGTTCTCAATGGCCCCAACTCCAGAGCAATCCATTATTCATACACCCACAGTCACATTATTCTTCCAATACTCTCTAATCTGCTCTCTTACCATTTCTTGACAATATCCAAAGTTTCCCTCAACTTCCTCCTCTGTTCTCAGGTGAGATGGATCCCAAGGAACGTCTTGCACGTCAAAGGAAGCTGCTCCAGAAGAAGCTGGGCCTGGATATGGGTGCTGCTATTGGAATGGACACGGACGAGCTGTTTAATGATGAGGACCTGGACTATTCATGCCATCCGAGCGGGTTTAAAGGATATAGAGCTACAGCTGGCTGCAGCTCCCGCAACCATGTGGTCAGTGTTGTTTTAGTGTTAAATGGATCATTCAACATTTTTGAATCTTTTCTTCACAAAATGCTTCTTAATGATCTTATTTATTGGTCAACTGCGCTGCAGTTTATAGTGTTACTTCTGCAGTGTAGGACTGAAACAATTCTTCAAATAATTCAGGTTCCTCGATTACTAAAAATCTTTGAGAAGAATTATCTGCTTCCAGGCTTCGTTAAATATACTGTAATAAATACTGTTATCCTATTCAGTGCACTGTGGTCTGGCCTGAAGGTTATTTGTGTTGCACGCCTACACTGTTGATACATGTGCGCTTAGCGCTATTTTTAGCTATGGAGGAAGACGTAGAGTACCAAAATGAAGCGCCCAGGAAAACGGTCAAAAGTGTGGCAACACTTTAAACTGAAAAGGCAGCACTGCAAATCAGGAGTGGCTCTCCACAACAGCACATCCTCGATGTCGCAGCGCCCATACAGAAAACACCCGCTACATACATCATTGGCATTGTTTACGTTCGCTTTGCAAAGTGTGTTTACCTAAATGTATGAGAATCTGTCAAGTTACAGATGTTTAAGAAGGTATGTTCTGCCTGACGTCACATGTACCAACTAATCATATTGGCTACCTCAGGGTGTCTGTGCATCATTAAAAAGTTTTAAATTCATGTATTTAAAATTAAGGCCTTAAAATGACTTAGATTAATTTAAAAAAATGTACGTTGGCCTTAAATATTTTCATCACAGGTCTTAAATTTTGTCTTGACAGGATTATTCAATCTCATATTCCATGTTTTGTTTTTTGTTTTTTTTCTCCTCTCACGAGACTTTTTTTTTTTTCTTTTTTTTTTTTTTCTTTTTTTTTTGTCAGGCAAACATTTGAGTTGCACTCAGGCATCTTCATTGTGTTTTGTGACCTGAAAAGGTTGAGGCTACCACTAACTTACTGCTAACATAACCTTGCAAGAGTAGCTAGCTAGATTTATTTCATTTTTTGCTAGCTACCTTTTTTGTGTCTATCATGGGTAAGTGCAAATTTATCGCCAGTTGGCTAAACGAAGTTCATACATTTCTGTGGAGATAAAGGTCTTAAATTCCATTCATAAAGGTCTTTAAAAAGTCTAAATTTGAGTCGGTGAAACCTGCAGGAAGCCTTGCATTTTTGCCACTTGGATTATAGAGAATAAACATCGTAAAACAGTTTTGAAATCATTGTTTTTATCATTCCTTCCTTATGTTTTAACATCTTGCATTTTTTTTTTTTTTTTCTTTCTTTCTTTTTTTTTTTTTTTTTACCCGGTGGGTTCAGACTATTCAAGCTGCTGAATTGATCGACTCAGAGTTCCGACCTGGCATGAGCAGCCGTCAGAAGAACAAAGCCAAAAGACTGGCTAAACTAGTGGCAAAACAAAAGTCCAGAGACGTGGATTCCAATGAGAAGAGGTAGGATTAGAAGCACATTTGCGCTTCTATTTTATTGATCCACAGGACACCTGTTGGGTTTTGAAAAAAAAAGATTTACCCAGCTTGTGTTAAGTGCTAATAAGTGTCTGTACTCTTTTCTTCAATGTTAGCAATGACAGCGTTGAAGGTGAACCTGAGGAGAAACGGAGAAAAACAACCAACGTAGTAATTGACCAGCCGGCAACAGAACATAAGGTCTTAATTGACAACGTTCCAGATAACTCCGGTCTTTTAGAGGAGGTATGAAAAAATATCAACACAGTTTTATGAATTATAATTATTTACTCTAAATGTGTCGTGTAAATACTTTGTCTTTAGTCACATGAGTGGCCTTTGGAGAGCTTCTGTGAGGAGCTTTGTAATGACCTCTTCAATCCATCATGGGAGGTAAAAAAAACCAACAATCTCTTTAAATTTAATGAAACTCTGGGTGCCTTGAAAAAGTTTTCACACCCCATAAGTGCACAGAAAGTACTTTATAACAGTCGAGGGGAAGAAAAGTAATGAGGTTGTTTTTATTTATTTGATCTGAAAAGTGTTGTGTCCATTTGTGTTTAGTCTCCCTTATTCTAATGCCACTAAATCAAATCCAGTGGAACCAGTTGCCTGCAGAGGTCTCTTAATTGGAAAACGGAGTCCACCTTATAATTTAATCCAAGCATGAAGGCATCCATGTTTTAGAGAACAAAAGTGAACAAACTGCTGACTGAAGACCTCAGATGATACCAAAATCAAAGTTGCACTTTTAATTTTTTTTTTTTTTTTTTTTTTTTTTTTTTTTTTTTTTTTTTTTTTTTTTTTTTTTTTTTTTTTTTTTTTAATAAACCTTTTTCCTTCACAAATATGCAATGGCACATAGTCGCTCATTTGCTCACTTACTTAAGTTATTTTCCTATGTCTGTAAATATGCATATATTGGATATGATATGCATTTTTAGGGGGCTTAGGTTGTTTGTTCATAAACAGGATACTGAAATCAACTGGTAATTGGTAATTATTAAAAAAAAAAAAACAAAAAAAAACAAAGAGTAGGATTAAATAAGTTCCTTCCTGCTCCCTTTCAGACATGTTATGTTGACATTACTTCTTTAGTTTTTGCATATTTAAATTGTTGCTTTCTTTGGTTTATTTATTCGTTTCTGTTGTTTTTCCCCATGTCCTAAATAAATGCTTAAAATAAAGTGAAATGACTCCCAAAATAAATGCACAGAATTACGCAGTTGTAACAAAAAAAGAGAAAGTTCAAGTGGTGCGAATACTTTGCAAGGCATCTTAATAGAACTGAGATTAAAAAGTTGATATCTGACTTGTTTTTATTTTTTTGAAACGCGACATTAAAATAAGCTGTTTTATGTGGTTATCAGGTTCGTCATGGTGCGGGCACAGGTCTCCGAGAAATCCTGAAGTCTCATGGATCTGGTGGTGGGAAGCTGGTTGGAAGCACGGCAGAACAGGTACATCTTAATCACATATGAAAGGATTTTTTTTTTTTTTTTTTTTTTTTTTTTTTTTTTTTCCCTCCCCCCAAACTACTCCCAAAACCTTTGTTACATTATTAGTTGTCTTGTTTTGGATTAGATGCTGCGACAGCATCAGGAGTGGATCGAGGATCTGGTCATCCGTCTCCTCTGTGTGTTTGCTTTGGACCGCTTTGGGGACTTTGTATCTGATGAGGTAATATTTTCGAGTTTATGCCGAAGAGACAGCATTCATACACCTGCAACCTGGTCACATGCACTTTGTATTTATTTGTTTCTGGTGTGGCCCTCATGTTTTGGTAGGTGGTGGCTCCTGTCAGAGAAACATGTGCACAGACGCTCGGTGTCGCTCTTCTTCACATGAGTGAAAACAGCGTTTCCATGACGGTAGATGTCCTCCTGAAGCTGCTGAAAGAGGACCAATGGGAGGTCCGGCATGGAGGCCTTTTGGGGATCAAATATGCCTTGGCTGTCCGACAGGTACCAAAATTTTTTTGTTTTTTTGTTTGTTTGTTTGTTTTTGTTTTTTTTTTTTTTTTTTTTTGTATGTCAGATACCCTTAATAATGCATTTGCATGTGTAAAACATGTGAATATAAGAACAAACTTTGTTGGGGATAGGATGTATACAGAGGCAAAACGCTTTCATACCTTTTTTATATTCATGATGATTCTGTTCTGTATTCTCCGTGTATTTCCAGGACCTCATCTCCGTTCTGCTCCCCCGGGTTCTGCCTGCAATAACTGAAGGGTTGCAGGACCTGGACGATGATGTCAGGGCGGTGGCGGCTGCTGCTCTCATCCCAGTGGTGGAAGGGTTGGTCCAGCTGCTGCCCAACAAGGTAGTTCTGCTGCGCTGTTTCTTTCTACAATTATACACACAGTAAAAATCAACAGATGGCTTCACTCCTCATCAGACTGCATCCCCTTGTTGTTTGCCATTCCTAGTGTATGTAAAGATTTATTGATTGACTCAGAAAGAACAAAAATATTCTGAATTTAGGAACCCTTTGAGCATCGATTAGTGATGCACACCACATCCATGGATGCAGATCACAGATGTGATGGTTAACTGATTCACAGGTGTGTGCAAGTGCATCGCTTGAAGATGAAATCCTGGCGCATTTAATTTTACAGATTCAGTATCTGTAAAATATGGCCTGTTTAATAATTAACTCAGCATGCTCATAAATTTCTGCAGACATCCCCTTTATAACCATAAAGCAGTTAATTTAGAACTTTTTAGGTTGTAATTTCGTGTTCAGAATGACAACAGTTCTGTTCTGCAGTGCACCATCTTTTTCAGTAGTGATGCCTGTGCCGAGTACTGAGAGAGTGTGTTTGCAACAAGCAAGAGATGAACAACTCTTACACAATTCAGGCATCTGTGGTTTATTTTCTAAAATTGGGTTTTTTGGACTTGCTGTCCAAATGTGGGGAAAGTTTGTGGGTTTTTTTTTTTTTTTTTTTTTTAAAAAAAACAACGGCAGAGAAGTATTACGAAGTAGCATTAAAAATATACCCAACCAAAAAAAAAAAAAAAATTTCTGTGATTTAGCCAGGAAGCCCAGTGATTGTTTGTTTGTTTGTTTGAGACCTGACCAAAAAGGGACATTGTTGCAAGCTTAAAGTTTGACAAGAACACAAAAGTATATGAAGAAATAAAGCAAGTCATTGTTAAAGTAAGGCAGGTACAAGTTCCAGGTTAGGAGCAGTTGCAGTGTTCAGCTCTAAAAGTCTCAGGAAGCTTTAGTGTACTCTGAAACTTGGTTATAGAATAATCTTCAAAGTAAGAAAATATAATTCTACCAAGTTTTATTTTAAAAAAAAAAGTACACATTACTCTAAAGAGAAACCAACTTCAGGACTGTGAGTGATAGCAAGTATTAAAGGGTGTGATCAAGTAAGCAGGGAGGCTACCCGCTGTAGCTTTGTACATAGACGTATAGAAATGCTGCAGTGTCCTTCAGCTGAATGAGGAACAGGAAAGCAGATCGTAAAGAACGTTGATGCGTTCTGTAGTGAGTTTTTTTTTATTTTTTTCATAAAAACGGTAAGAGATATGGATTCTGAAGAGCAAAATGCCACAGCATGCATAATACCTGGTTCACACGGCAAGATTTTAAAGATGGACAGATTTCGCCCATAAACATTCAGATGTCAGATGGGAAATCTCGCAAAATCTCTCAGGATCAAACATGAGTTCAGAGTAAACAAACATGGCTGACAAGGAAGAAGCAATGGTGATAGTTTGTGGTCCATTTTTGACTGAAAAAACACAAAAAGACGTTTCTGACGTCCACTGAACTTTCTTGTGCACCGTGGCAGTTGTTTTGTCTTCTGTATTTTGGATTCCCATCCATGTTTTTCTGATTGGCTACACGTCACATTCAGCAGCCTGCGTTCTCATCTATCCTCGAGGAACACTACACATGCTTCAGTATCGGGCCAAGACAGTCCAATAAATATCCCTGATTTGAGATCAGAGCGGACCAGATCACTCTTAACACAACACACGCAGCAGGAATATCTCATGAGATTATCTCTAGACCCATCATGATAATCAGACCATCCTTAAGATTGTTGGAAGAGGTAAATTGATCAAAAATCAGCATAATTGTCCTGCTGCATGAAACAAGGCATAAGAAATGCCACCGTGGTGAAGAACGCTACACAATGTAGTTTGAACAAATTTTTCCTCATTGAATAATTAAGACATTTTCAGCCCAGTTTAACATTCCGCTTTTGGGGGCGTTTTTTGTTTTAACCAAATGCAGCAGCTGTTATCCGACCAAATATTTATAGGACAATTTCTTCAGAAGGTCTCCCTTATGGTAGAAAGGCTGACGTCATCTGCGATATGGGAGTAATTTCGAGGGAACATCTTGATTTTCTTCAAATAGAGAAGCAACTTTAAGCCATAAAGTGAGGTCAGCTTCCTGTCTTAGAGGAGTGTCATCTGCATAAAGGTGAACCTTAACTCCAGACATTCTTCCCAAAGCTAAGAATAAAATGGGGCCGAGGACAGAGCTCTGTGGAACAAAAAGTAGCATTAATCTGTGTGGTAGTTTGTTCTGGTGGTCTTAGTTTAATGTTGTCATCATGCAGGTACCTTTTATTGTAAACACACTATGGGATGCACTTCTGGACCTGGACGATCTCACCGCTTCCACCAACAGCATTATGACGCTGTTATCGTTGCTGCTCACCTTTCCTCACGTCCGACAATGCAGGTCAGGTTCTCATAGTGACATTTGAAGTACTGCTGAATATTTGCTTATGATCACGATTCATCCGTTTATGTTTAGTTTCTATTAAGACACCCTTTTTTTTTTCCCCCGCTGTAGCTTGGAGCAGTCAATGACTGTCCTGGTTCCTCGAGTTTGGCCGTTCTTAAGACACACCATATCATCAGTAAGAAAGGCTGCGCTGGAAACTCTTTACACGCTGCTGTCTAAAGCTGATGAGGTAATGTCATTCACAAGCAACCGGTCGTTATCAGAACCAGGGCTGAAGCAATTAATTGGATTAATTGTGATAAATTAATTATTGAAATAATCCTCAGCTAATTTATTAATTGATTAATCGTTAACTGGAGTATGCTGACTCAAAAAAAGGCTATTGGCTGAAGCAACAACATACTCAGAAGTAATTACACCAAAATTGTACAAAAAATATTAACATTTTGGATTTTAAAGGGGCAGTATTATGTAAAATCGACTTTTTTGAGCTATATTATGTTATTCCCTCATCAAAACCATACCTAGAGTGTTGCTTTGATTCTTTCATGCATGTTTGATAAAAACCTTAAAGGGTTAATAGAGGAGCAACGTTTTGATGACTTCCTGAAGGCAGTGTTGGAAAGAGCAGAACTTTCTTAGAGACAGAGGCCCAATTTCAAGGCATTAAATTACAAAGTCAAATTTCTTGTTCTACCCAGAACTCAAGTGGCATATTTTTAGCTTTACCTGCTTCAAATTCTGTAAAAAATCCTTCACTACAAATGATCAAGCGTACATTTAAGGATACATTTAATGCTGTGTTATCGCATTTTAGGCAATAAAAGGTTTATTTTCTTATTTAAAGAAGGACTTGAATTGTTTGTTTGCATCTTTCATTGTGTTTCTAATAATTTATTAATTTATTGATTAATCCTTAGAATAATCGATTACTAAAGTAATCGTTGGTTCTGATTAGGGCTAAAACTAAGTCAATGTAAAACTCTGGCGGCACACTGGGATTAAAGTACAATGAGTTGAGAGGTTATCGTTAATTTTTTGCACTGTTTTTTTTTTGTTTTTTTTTTTTTTTCTTTCTCTCCCATCAGAGTTGTGCAGTCTGGATAAACCCTATATTACAAGATATGTTGCGACACATCTTCCAGTCTTGTATATTGGAGAGCAATGAGGAAATACTTGAGCTAATTCAAAAGGTTAGTTGTAATGGTCAAAGTAGTACTTTTTTAGAAACAAAATATTGTTTATGGTTTTGGACTCGGAGATAAATGATGTCGATCTGCGTGCAGGTGTGGATGGAGCTGCTGTCTCAGGTCCCCCAGCAGTTCGTGGTTGCAGCCAGCTGTCCGTGGATGGGCGCCTGGCTCTGCCTGATGATGCAGGCCTCTCACATTCCTATAGACCTGAACATGCTGCTGGAGGTGAAAGCCCGCTCCAAGGTAACACATTTTTCCATTTATTTTTTATCTGCAAAGCTCCCTTTCTGCTGGCGGGAGCCATCTCCTACACAAAGCTGTGTGTTTCCAGATAGCTGTGGGTGGACGTGAATCATATCTTGCATCTTGTATTTGGTGTTTGGGAGAGATACAGTTTTGGGCCATATTGAAAAGTCAGATGATGGCTATTTATTTATTGGTCATAAAGTTAATATCTTTGACCTGAAGGTGCACTGCAGCAATAAACTTCACTGTGGTTGCTAGGTGACAAACAAATTACTTGAATTCAGTGGGAAGTGTGGTCTGTGTATTTGAACCAAAGGAGCTTTAACTGCCTGAACATTTTTTGTTTTAACGATGTGTTTATGGATAATTAATGGAAGCATTAAAATTATTTCAGTTGTTCTGAACTAAACATCAACTCATAACATTCACATATGTCTAGGCTTTTTATAATTTATTGGAATTAAGGGTTGTTTTTTTTTTTTTGTGTGTGTGTGAACTGATTTGAAAACATAACTTCAATCATTTTTACAAGAAAACGGGTGCACAAGTTTGAATCTGCAGACTTTCTCTAGTCCACCATGGCTCAAATATTTACTTTATGATTATAATATTGAGATAAATGTCTTTTAGCAAGTTCCACCTCGCTTTTTGCAGCTATCAGCAAGCTTCTGCTAGAATTGGTTGGAGTTCATTTCAATTGGTGGACTTCCTGGCACCGGTATGGCTTTTAAGCTGTCTGCATAACTCTATAAGCTAAATGTTAATCAGCTTTATTCGTCCAGGACCAGCTTTGTTGTCTGTTTTTAGATAATTGTATGGTTGCTACTAAGGCTGCGACTAACAATTATTGTAGTAATCGAATATTCTATTGATTATAATTAGTCAAGTAATCAGTTTTTTAAAAAAGTAGCAAATTCTGCAGATTTTTCATTTAAAAACGTAAGCATATTTTATAAAAGATTAGAAATACATTTAAAACATACAAATAAACAAATAATTTAATTTTTTTTTAAATTAGAAAATCAACATTTTACTGCCTTAAATGTAGTAACATAGCATTCCTTTAGTGAACACTTGATCATTTGTAGCAAAGGATTCATCTGCAGCTTAAAAAATACTTCTAACATTAACATGTGAAAAGCTCAGCCGTTTCTGCTTGACTTAATATCAGCACAGTGAGGGGCTGATCTGTTGATTTTATTTTATTTTTTTTTCCATTAACCGATTAACTGGGGAGCAAAAGGTACTGAATAGGATTCTTTTTTTTTTTTTTTTAAAGAATTTGAACCAGGTGAATCTAAAACTGTCACTTGAGGAGTTCTTGGTAGAACACATTTACAGACAAAGGGGTTTTTTTGTTTGTTTGTTTTTTTTGTTTTGTTTTGTTTTTTTTTTAAATGTTAGTTGCAAAATGTATGTATGTATGAATTGCTTGAAATTTTTTTTTTTTTTTTTTTTTTTTTTTTTTTTTTTTTTTTCAGCAATCGGCATATTTTTGAGTCTGTATACACCACTTAACAATTAATCGATGACTAAATTAGTCGACGATTATTTCATTATTCGATTAATCAAGATTAATCCAAGTAATTGTTTCAGCCCTGATTGGTTCACCCACTAGGTGCATCTCTGCTTTAACACACCCGAGTCAGATAATCAGGTCATTAGCAGGATTCTGAGGAACTTGACTGAACACTGAGGAGGTGATTCAGCCATTTGATTCAGGTGTGTTGGACCAGGGACACATCTAAATGTTGCAGGACACTGGACCTCAAGGACTGGACTTTCTGACTCTGTTTGCAAGACTGCAGCTTGTATTTACGTTGTCTTTGAAGGCAGCTGCATATTTCAGTCAAGCCTGGGTGATTTTGGAGCAGCTCCAGGCAGTCGGGATCACTAGTAAAATGTTAGTAGACATTGTCTTGTTCAAGTTATGTCTGCAAAACTTCAGCGTAACTTTAAGATTTACATGATTTTGATCACTTATGTTAGACTGGAAAAAGAGCCTTTAAGAAATCATTAAAATATCATATCATAAGGGTATACTTCTGAAAATGTGTTGCTACTTTGACTGATGTAATTATTATTTAAATAAAACATTTCTGTGAGGTTAAGTTGTATATATTTATACTTCAGGATAAGACTGGAGCAAAGGCGCGTCTAGGAAACAATCAAGTAAAGGAAACTGTTCAGCAGTATATAGCTGGGGCTGAGACTGTTGCAGATGATCCATTGACGAGGGATTACGTGGTGGTCCGTGCCAGACTCATGGCTGCCAAGTAAGTTTTAAAAGCATTGTTTTGATCATCAGACTAACTTTTGACCATTTCCTCTGAGAGATCGTTCTATTTTTTTTCTGTTAGATTGCTTGGAGCTCTGTGTAGGTGCATCTGTGACCCTCAGCTTAACGCTGCTTCCCAGGAGATCAAGCCAGCCGAGTCTTTGGGCCAGCTGTTGCTCTTCCACCTCAACTCCAAATCAGCCCTGCAACGGATTGCTGTGGCACTGGTTCTTTGTGAGTGGGCTGCACTGCAGAAGGTGGATATCAGGCATTTCAGAGTGGAAACAAATTAGATTTGTCTGCAGAGCAGCATCAGGCATTGAGAGCCTCAAACTGCATCTTTGAATCTTCTCAGGATTGCCAAATGGTGTCGTCCATGGTGCAGCCCCGACTTCTGGCTGTTCTGACTGAGCAGTTGTACTATGATGAGATTGCGATTCCTTTTACGCGCATGCAGAATGAATGCAAGCAGCTCATTTCGTTGCTGGCTGAAGTTCACATAGACCTTCAAGATCGCCTCAACAGCAGCGTTTTCACCATAGACCAAGCCATCGAACTGGTAAACTTACATTTAACACATCTTCTTAATCCAGCAAAGAACAGCCTGAGGGATATTCCCGAAACAAATCATACACAGTTAATCAGTAGTTAGAAAACATTAAGTTAATCATGAAATCATTAAGCTTTTGCTGTGTTGCACCTGAGATATTTCAAATATTTAATTATTCCTGTGGAAAATGACCAGTGATCAAAGTTTGGCTGGTTTTGTGTTAAACTGGTTCTGTGTTAAAGCTACAAGCTGACATTATGACACTGATGTTTAAGAGCAACTTCACGTACTCGGTACAGCTCCTGAATCTTAAACAGTGAAGCAGTAAACCTCCCAGATGACATTAGCTAATGCCGTCTGTTGAAATATTAGCTTCACTGACATGAACGGCCCAGTGACAGGCATTAGCCAAGTCATCTGGGAGGTTCTCTGCTCCTTTTTGAATCAGGACAATAGTTTCCTACTTCTTTTCCATAAAAGTCAAAGTTTATTTTATGTTTTTGTATCATGTTGTAGCTGTTTATAATTAAAGCTTTCATGGTAATGATTATTTTTATTAATGTGATGTTTGGTTTCATGCTTTATTGGTCTTTCTCACATTTTTTAAAATATATTTCTTCAACCAGTTTTTTTCCTCAAACTCTTAAAATTACCGTGTATGAAGGATGCTCGTCAAATAAATGTGCCTCAGTAGCTGCGTTTCCATTAACCTTGAAATTGTGCAAATTGAAATTTCAAAAATAAATTTGCTTAATGGCAATACGCCATTTTAAAAAAAAAAATAGTAATAATAGTAAATAATAATAATTTTTTTTGAGAAAAAGTTTTGCCGCTAGGATGAGGTGGTTTTCTGGCTGCATGGAAATTGGTTTATTTCGCAAAACTGCAGTGGAAACACTTTTCGCATCACATGATCAACAACCAGATGTTGCCACCGGCACAAACCACGAAGAAGAAAACAGGAAGTAGTTGGAGGATCATGGCACGGCATGTTTTTAATGACTTATCACGTGAACAAGCAATTGCCGCAGTTGCGAGATTGTGTGTTTTCGATTCGCGCTCCTTTCTATTGGAAACGCAGTTAGTCACATGCAGCTAACTTACAGCTGTGGTAATCTTGTAACCCAGCTAATGTGTGGGTTTCTGTGGGTAAAAAAATGCTATTTTAATTTCATTTGTCTCTGTTAAAGAGAGAAAACCAACATTTCGCCTTTCTCGTCGCCTAGGTTACCACCATCTTCACAGAGACGACTGCAGGTCTGAATGTGAAGTCCAAACAGTGGCTGGCGCTGGAGAGTAAACGGCAGCAAGCTCAGTCTACAGTGATGGAGACCAACGCAGAATGGCAGCAGCTGCATCTGCGTGTCCACATGTTCACTGCCTGCGCAGCGATCAACCTGGAAGTGCTTCCCGACAAGCTCAACCCTCTGGTGAGGCCGCTCATGGACACGGTCAAGAAAGAGGAGAACACCCTGATCCAGAGTTACGCCGCTTCGTTTATAGCCAAGCTGCTGCAGCAGTGTACCGTCCGCTCACCGTGCCCCAACCCCAAGATCATCAAAAACCTCTGCGCCTCAGCGTGCGTGGACCCCTCTGCTACACCCTCATCTGCTTGTCCTGTACCAGCAGCGCAAGAACAGGCTAAAGGTTTGAAATGATGACTAAATTGTTTATCTTCTTCTATTAATAACTAGAAAAAGTCACGTTATCAGAACATTAACAGGTGCAACATTTCTGTATCTCAATATCTTAGGAGGTGGGCTGGAAAGAGATGGCATGCATCACATAGTCAGCAAAACCCAAGGAATCATCACCCTGTACCGCCACCAACGGGCTGCGTTTGCAATCACAAGTAAAAGGGGTCCAACCCCAAAAGCTCCAAAGACCTCCGTGACAGAGCTTCCTCCTGGCAGCACAATAAGCACTGATAACGATGAGGTACAGTGAGCGCTAGAGGACATGTTTACTCACACATCAGCAGCAGCTGGTCTCTAAACTGTTGCGTTTTTCTTCTCAAGACCAAGAAGCAGTTTCTGGTTCAAAGAAGAGGAGCGGAGTTTGCCCTAACGACCGTTGCCAAGCACTTTGGTGCAGACCTTACCAAGTGTCTGCCGTACCTCTGGGACAACACAGTGGGACCATTGAAGGCAGTGGCCATGGAAAATCTGTTCATCGGTATGTACGCCTATCATGATCACAAATGTTTCTGGACAATAAATTGTCCCAGAAATGATTGTGATAAACGATAATATTGCTGTTTTGAGACCATTTTCAACTGATAAATTGATAACCGGATAAGTTCGCCCTCTCAAAGACCAATAAACTTAAGTTTTGTAAAGAACACTTGACACTGGAACTGTAAGATATTTTAAATATCCAAAATAAAACATGACCACCAAAAATGATGAACACAACAGAAATGAAAACTACTTAGAACCAAATCCATAAATAAAATGGATTATTATGAAGTCTCTGTAAACAAAATTGCTTTTGAAAAAATATTAAACATCAGAATGGAAATTGAGCTCTTTTAATTTATCATGCGATTAATTGCTTATTGTGACAGTCTTATCAGTACGTTTGGTTTACCAAAATTTCTTTATTATACAGTTATATAAACCTATTAATACTCTAAAACTTTTTTTTATCTTATGTCACATTACATCCATGATCTTTTTTTGTTTTGTTTTTTTTGCCTGTCTACCTTTCAGTGGTATACTCACCAGACTGAATTTCAGTATTTGTTCTTTTGAACCACTGTGTGTCTCTTCTGTGTGTTTTAGACAGGCAGGCCCAGCTGGAGAGAGGAGATGCTGCAGCTCAGGAATTGGTCAACTCTCTGCAAGTTTTGGAAGTCATGGCTGGAGCCATGGCTTCTGAACTTCGACATTTGGTAAGACTGATGGTTCACCATCACTGCTTTAGTGTCCTTTGTAATGCTATTAAGCCCCTTCTCCACGGCCATGGCTTTAACCGGTTCTTCCTCAGTCCCATTTCCAGATCCTGCGTGGTTCCTCCCCATTTTTTGGAACCGCCTCAGGGGTGGCCCAATCCGAGCCAAGCAGATTGTTGCATGCAAGCGATTTGATTGATAGCAGCAGTGGTGGGGACCGCTAACTAAAACGTTAGTTGTGCTAACCCTGAAGCACTAATCACATACAATAGTTCCGCTAAGAACGCGAGTAGAGAAAACAGAACTGCTGCGTAAACGGTCTTCACCCCCTTCAAAATAAGAGCATGAATATAAATGGCTATCTGAATAAGCCTTAACAGTCGATAACCAAAACTTCAACACAGATGTCGAACTTTATTTAGCTGAAAGTTTACTAAACAGCCGAAGTAAATTAGCACTTCAGAAAAATAATTTAGGGGAAGCTAAGGGTGCTAAATGTTTTTAGAGTTAGCAAAGGCGCTAAATGAAAATTTAGCTCTACTATTAGCACATTAGCTGCCCACCAGCAGACGGCATTTGTTGATTGGCTCGTAGATTTACATCACTGTATGAGCACATATGGCATCAACTGGACGCTAACGTTCGCACATTCTGCCTACTAAGAGGAACACTCTGCCAATGGAGACGCACCCAACTTGACCAGAACCAGCCCAGACGTTAACCAGCTAGAGTGAGACTTGACAATGGAGAAGGGGCTTCAGTTAGAACTGTTAATTACCAAACGCCTCAAAACATTCAACTCTCCTCTCTGTTATTCTTCCTAGTTACTGGAACACCTACCTCATTTGTTTACATGCCTGCAGCACCCGTATACAGCTGTGCGGCACATGGCTGCACGCTGCGTAGGCGTGCTCAGTAAGATAGCCACACTGGAGACCATGAACAGTTTCCTGGAGTCTGTACTCCACTGGTTAGCTGCTATTGATGATTGCACGAAACAGGAGGGTGCCATCGAAGCTTTGGCTTGTATCCTTCAGTGAAACCTTAAAGTTCTGTTGTCATATCTGTCCTGCTTCACC
This sequence comes from Anableps anableps, assembly GCA_014839685.1. Classification (NCBI taxonomy): domain Eukaryota; kingdom Metazoa; phylum Chordata; class Actinopteri; order Cyprinodontiformes; family Anablepidae; genus Anableps; species Anableps anableps. Next base: position 4,979,272 of record CM026076.1, on the reverse strand, counting down.
AGGCAGGTATAATGTTAATCGTAGGGTTGATGTTTATTTGGGTGTTGGAAATGTGGCTGTTCCCTCTGCATGTTTCTACCCTTAACCAACATTCTCTAGGTGTCATGGAGCAGCTGGATGTTGATATTGTTCCCTACATCGTGCTGCTGGTCGTACCGGTGCTGGGCCGTATGAGTGACCCCAGTGATAGTATTCGTTTTATGGCCACTCAGTGCTTTGCTACATTAATCCGCCTGCTGCCACTAGAGGTACGTTTTGTTCTCTAAATACACAAACAGAAATCTGCCCCTTTTATCAATTTGAATATTTATTTTTGGTAAAAACTGAAAATCTTAATCTTAAAATAAATTTTATTCCTTTTTTTTTTTCTTTAGTTTATACCTTATTTTTATTGAGCGTTTTCCACTTTTTAAACGACAAACAAAAAGCTGAGGACCAACAGAAACAATTCAGTTGAAAAAGCCTTTAGACAAGGGGGGAAAAAGAAATAATAAAACATTCCATAGGGTTTTAGTTCAAAATCATGGATATTATACATAGAATAAAACAGTCATGTAGAGTGGCTGATTCCAAAGAATACTGCAAAAACACAAAATCTTACCAACTATTTTTGATCTAGTTTAAATAAGACAAAACTAACTTACAAGTAACTTTTCAGCACAATATAGGAGCTTGTAAGTCAATAATTCCTTAATATTGATGATAAAGTTCAAGTTACAAGTGAAATAATCTGCCAGTGGGATAAGATATTTGAACTTATAATATGGGAAAATGTCTTGTTCCACTGACAGACAAAACAAGTTACTATATCTGCTGAAAAGTTACTTTTGTTAGTTTTAGTTAGTTTTGTTAGTTAGTTTTTAGTTAGTTTTGTCTTATTTCAAGTGTATTTAAGATATTTGCTAGAAACTAGACCAAAATTTTTAGATTTTGTTAAAAAAAAAAAAAAAGTGTGTTTTGTTTTTTTGGTAAGATTTTGTGTTTTTGCAGTGAAAATGTTTCCATTTTTCACAATAATGTTTGCACTTCTGAGGAATATCTGGGAATAATCCACAAACTCTACGCAATGGAGCAACTGACCTTTTTTTTTTCCCCTCAAACAGCAAAAAGGCCATAACAAGAAAATGGTTAAGGTTAAGGGAGGAACCACCAACCCCCTGCCTGTAGTATTTGTAACATGTATCTGTCCTCCTTTTTTTTCTCCCCCAGTCCAGCTCGATTATTGCCAAGGTAGAATACGGTGAAGCTTTCCTCCAGCTGTAGCCTGGTGATCTTAATCACTTCTGTCCAGTAGGGGGGGAGGAATCTTAGGGCATTCCCAAAAGACATGGAAATGACCAACTGATGTACAACCACATTTCCTCCAGCAGTTAACATATTTCACGTTTTTTACTTTGGAGCTCCTTAACTCGGGGAGTAATTTAAAAAAAAAAAAAAAAAAAAAACCTGTCACGTTTTTCCAAATAAATTCCCTTCATAAATCATGAACTTGAAGTGGTTGCTACGGTTTTACAAATGTTTGACCAATCTTCTTCAGATATATCCAAAAGTTTATTCCTTTTTCGAATTACTTTCTTGATCTGTCCACAGGCAGGTATACCAGACCCGCCGGCCATGTCTGCTGACTTGATCCAGCAGAAAGCAAGAGAGCGTCAGTTTCTGGAGCAGCTGCTGGACGGCAGAAAGTTGGAGAACTATAAGATCCCTGTACCGATTAAAGCGGAGCTCAGGAAGTACCAGCAGGTGAGTCGTTTGTTTGCATGTCTGAGCAGCAGATGGACACTCTTCACTAGTAACGGATGCAAAGTGATTTCATAAATGAGTTCAGGGGTTTAAACTGCAAAAGCCATTTTCCAGAATTAGCTGGCGGACTGGATCATGAGCAATATATCTGACTGATTTTTAATTGCAGCAAACTGCTGTACTTGATTGCTCAAGTCCCCAGCACTGTTATCACTTCAGATACACTAGTTTGAGATCATTTGTATAATTTCGTAACTCTTAAAGGGATGTTTTGAGTAACTATTTCTGCTACACTTTTACCTTTCACTAAACTTTCCCTTAATATTCTTTTGATACACCATACAGTTCTCCCTATGATTATGCAGGCCATAAGATATTATTCATGTATTAAATCTTTTTTTCATTGATTTCATGTTTTATTAAAAAAAAAAAAAAAAAAAAAACTATTTTAAAACTTGAGAGAAACTGAATCCTCAGAAATAAACGCTTGATGTCACTGTGTGTGTTTGTACTGGATCTGAGTTTTACTTCTTTCTTTTTTTTTTTTTTTTTTCTTTTTTTTTTTTTTACTGAATTAACTTGCTAATGATATTATAACTGAGATGCCCCTGTAGATCACAGTTTGGAGATTATGCCACCATGATGTTGTTGTGTCCTGCAGGATGGGGTGAACTGGCTGGCGTTCTTGAACAAATACAAGCTGCATGGGATCCTTTGTGACGATATGGGTCTGGGCAAGACGCTGCAGTCCATCTGCATTCTGGCAGGAGATCACTACCTCAGGTACTCAATTTAGGTTTATTGAATTAAGAACGCTCCATGATAAAAATAAAGTAACTGTTGTTGTTTAGCCACAGGCTAATTTGCAAATCCTTTCGTTGGATCTTTTTTAAAAGACTGCAAAATTACAATTAAAGATTCCCGTCACCAACATGCGCTGAATTACTATAGCTATATCTATACACTGCCGGTGGAAAGGGAAAGGCTCTCATATATATGCCAGAATATAAAGTAGCGTGCCGAACTGCTTGATGGAAACCAAACCAATGTTTTTTTGTTTGTTTTTTTTTTTTTAAAGGGCTTATAAACCATCCCCCCCTGTAATTTGAAAACATTTACAGCTCTCCTACTGCCACTTCATCACAAGTTATCATGTTCCATTTAGTGTTTTCGCACTTGATCATCCGGTACACTCGGTTTGATTGGGAACCAAAATTACATTTGTTACATTTTCAGATCCTGCGATTCACTTTCTAATTATACTATGTTTAACAAAACAAGAACCGCTGAAGGAAGTGATTAAAAAACCTCTGAAGAAGACGCTGCGTGCAACTTCCTTCTTCATGAATTATAAACAAAAATGGAGTGGCGTCAGATTTTAGAGGTTGTAGATTTTGGCAAAAGACCATGAGCCATTTCTCCTGCTAGCGCTAGACTCGCGTGTTGCTTTTGGTTTTATTTACCCAGAATGCCCTGTGCTGTAGTCCGCTTCCTGCTTTTGGAGCGGTCTCTGATCCGCTTGCATTCAAGCCGCACCAGAGTTCACGTCAATAGAACAGAGACCTTGGTTTGTAGGTGGACCAGAGCTCGATTACACGTTCACTCCTCCCCAAACAAACCGGACTTTCTAGGCAAACAATCTGAGGTTCGATTAAACGGGGCTGGTGTGAATGCAGCCTTAGGGCTCTATAAATGTGGACGAAACGTATAACTCCTGTTTCCATAGCGACAAATTACCAGAAAGGTCTGAGCTTTTTAATCATTCTGAAATGTAACTTCTTTAAGTCATTTCATGAAGATCTCAGAACAATCCTTATTATGAAAAATGGCTCTTTTATCTGTCTTTAATGTTCTGATTTGAGTGAATGCTAACTGTGTTATTCAGGGCTCAGGAATATGCTAAGACGAAGGCTGCGGACTGCAGCCCCCTGCCCTCCCTGGTGGTGTGTCCTCCCACGCTAACGGGCCACTGGGTGGATGAAGTGGCAAAGTTCTGCACTAAAGAATACCTCAACCCGCTGCACTACACTGGGCCTCCCACAGAGCGAATGCGGTGAGGATTAGTCAGTTAGCTGCAGGAGGATGACTCAAGTTTGCCCTTCAAGAGGGGAAAAAAGTGAAGAAAAACATGCATTTTATTTTATTAAGGCAACACTTGGATGACTAACTGAGGGTTTGCTTTTCAGGTTGCAGCATCAAGTGAAAAAACACAACCTTGTAGTCGCTTCCTACGACGTCGTGCGAAATGACATAGACTTTTTTAGGTGAGTGATCCTCCAAGTCTCTTCACGTTTTGTATAGAAGCATTCCATTCTAACAACGTGTTTTTTTTGTTTTTTTTTTCATAGAAATATAAAATTTAATTACTGCATCCTGGATGAGGGGCATGTCATCAAGAATGGGAAAACCAAGCTGTCCAAAGCCATTAAACAGTTACCGGCCAACTTCCGAGTCATCTTATCAGGAACGCCCATTCAGGTGAGGCCCCAAAGGAAAGCTCGACTCCCTCTGGTGGAGCAGCTTGACATGAACCTTTTTCCTTCCATCTTCAGAACAACGTCTTGGAGCTTTGGTCGTTGTTCGACTTCCTGATGCCGGGTTTCCTTGGAACAGAACGGCAGTTTGCCGCTAGGTACGGAAAACCGATCCTGGCCAGCCGCGACGCCAAAAGCTCATCTCGAGAACAGGAAGCCGGTATGTTGACGTTCCCGAAACCAAAATGCAGGGTTCAAACGCGGTCGGGAAAATCTTGCAGTTTAGATAAGTTGGGGGAGAAGAATGCATTCTTTGTTTTTTTTTTTTTTTTTTTTTTTTTTTTTTTTTTTTTAAATATTTCCAGTCTTTATTGTCTAAACCTGCCAGGATGCCTGCTTTCCTTCCTTCCTTTTTTGGCTTCCTTCTTTCTTCCCCTCCTTCTTTCCTTCTTTCCTGCCTTCTTTTGTTTATTTATTTTTTTTGCCTGCCTGCTTTCCTTCCTGTCTTCCCTCCTGGCTTCCTTCTTTCCAGCCTGCACGCTTGCTTTCTTTCCTTCTTTCCTTTTTTTGCCTTCCTTTTTTCTTTCCTTCCTTCCTTCCTTCCTTATTGCAAGATTATCATAATTTAGAAACTGAATTTGGCAAAGTAATTGTTTTAATGTAGAAATTAGAAAACTGAAATGTTGCCATGAACATTTTAGAGAAACTCCTAAATGTCTAAATTTTTAATTTTAGACTAAAATTGGACATTTTTTGATATTCTGTGATTTTTAAATTGACAGATATGGGTTTTTCCTTTCAGGCGTCCTCGCTATGGAAGCTTTACATCGCCAGGTGCTGCCTTTCCTTCTGAGGAGGATGAAGGAGGATGTGCTCCAAGACCTTCCTCCTAAAATAATCCAGGACTATTACTGCACTCTTAGCCCTCTGCAGGTACTTGGGCCCACTGAGTAATGTGTTTATCTGCTGTTAGGTTGAGGAAACTTTTAAAGGTGTCTTTTTTTTTTTTTTTTTTTTTTTTTTTTTTTGAATGGTTTACAAACATTGAACAGGTTCTGGATAATCTCGAAGTAGCTGAAATATGTAAAATAGCAGTTAGTGGGATTTAGGGGCTTCTTTTGGGCACATTTAAAGATTGCAACTAAGCTTCCGGGGGGGGAAGCTGCCTTTTGAACACGACGACACAATAGAGCTGCTGCTTTTTGTCCCATTTGAGCCTCTTGTGAGGGGAAGAAAAATCTAGGACCAGCTAGAGAAAGACAGGGGAGGTGTGTAAATATAAATGAGCTCCAAGGCTGTTTCCAGCAGTGGTCTTTGGGGGACATGGTCGTCTTTATTTACCATGTCTTTGCTCACACATGCATCATTCAGACTTCAAGTTCTGCAGATGGCCTGCTGGGAGAAGAGTAACACTTGTACAACGCTGTGACCAGGATTTGGTTATCAGATGGCCTCAACAGTCATTATCGCTGAAGTTCTGCATATTGGAACTGTTATCACTAAAATTAGTGCTTAACATGCAAAGTGTCATAGTTATCCTCTTTTATGCTCTGCTTGTTTGATCTTTTAATACCCTGGAATGCTCTCACTGTCTGCAGGTTCAGCTTTACGAAGACTTTGCAAAGTCTCGAGCGAAGGCCAGTGTGGAGGACAGCATCTCTGTGGCGTCCAGTGAGGAGGAGGAGAAGCCCAAACTGAAAGCTACGGGTCACGTCTTCCAGGTACGGATGTTTTTAAATCAATTTTGCCGATGTGGAAAACTCTACATGTGGAGGAAAACTAGCACTGCACATGACCCAGAACGCACCACCCCCATGGTAGAACATCAGGGTGTATCTAAAATTAAAACTTTAAAATGTCCTCAATTCATTTTTAAAATTAAGTTGGCCTTAAATGCATTAATCACAGGTCTTAAATTTTGTCTTGAATGGACTATTTAAACATATAATCTGTTTTATTTTTTTCTCGTGGGACTTTTCTGTCAGGCAAAAGTTTGAGTTGCACTCAGACATCTACATTACGTGTGACTCTAGATGGTTGAGGCTACCAGTAACTCACTGCTAACATACTCTTGCTCGCTAGCTAGCTTTTTTTGCGTCCATCATGGGTAAGTGCAAATTTATTGACAGTTGGCCGGACAGAGTTCATACATTTCTGTGGAGATACAGGTCTTAAATTCCATTAATAACAATCTTAAAACGGTCTTAAATTTGAGTTGGTGAAACCTGCTGAAACCCTGAACATGGTGTTGGCAGTATTATGCTTATGAGGCTGCAAAGGACTTGAGACTGGAGTAGAGGTTCAGCAACCACGAACGTAAACAGAGGGCTACAGGGGAATGCAGTGGAATGGTTTAGATCAAAGGATGTTTGTGTGTTAGAATGGTCTAGTCAAAGTCCAGACTTGAATCTAATTGAGGATTTGACTTGACAAAACTTGAACATTGAAGTTCAGACACTCTTTGACTGAGCCTATCCATTCTTTTTCCTGCAAAGAATTTCTTTTGACACGCTACGCTTTTCAGATCATTAGGAGGAGGGTAAAGTCATGTCATTTTCCTTCTACTCCAGATTTGAACGCCAGTTTGTGGTTGCAGTTTGAAAACCTCTGCATTTTTCTTGGGGTAGTGTTGCTTTTTGTTGTGACCATGCTGTAATATGAGTCTCTCTCTCTCTTTCTCTCTCTCTCTCTCTCTCTCTCTCTCTCTCTCTCTCTCCCTCTCCCCCCCCCCTTCCTTCCTTCAGGCACTGCAGTATCTGCGTAAGCTCTGCAACCACCCAAGCCTTGTCCTGACTCCGCAGCATCCAGAGTACAAGCGCATCACGGAGCAGCTGGCGTGTCAAAACTCGAACTTGCACGACATTCAGCACGCGCCGAAGCTCTCTGCTCTCAAACAGGTAATGTGCCGAATCATCGTGATGCATTTACGTCTGTGCCGTCCTACATTCTGACGTGTTGTCGCTCTCCAGCTGCTGTTGGATTGCGGCCTCAGCGGCGGCGGAGGACCGGAAGGCGGGACGGAGGCGGTGGTGGCCCAGCACCGTGTGCTTATTTTCTGTCAGCTGAAGAGTATGCTGGACATCGTTGAGCACGACCTGCTGAAGCCCAAACTGCCAAGCGTAACCTACCTGAGGCTGGACGGCAGCGTGCCGGCTGGCCAGCGTCACTCCATCGTCTCCAGGTAGAAGAACACGTCATCAGTTTGACGGGTTTAGAACCGTCCTGGAAGACTTATCTTAATTTTTGTTCCTCAGGTTTAACAACGATCCCTCCATTGATGTGCTGCTGCTGACCACCCATGTCGGTGGTCTGGGTTTGAACCTGACAGGCGCAGATACTGTGGTGTTTGTGGAGCATGACTGGAACCCCATGAGGGACCTGCAGGCTATGGATCGTGCTCATAGAATAGGACAGGTACTGCTGTTGGATGGTCTATTATCTCTTATGCATAATTGGGAAACGTGGGGACGTGACGCTAAGGCTCATGTTCTACTTCCTGTTAACCCTCGATGTCTGCGTTCCGCAGAAACGGGTGGTGAATGTTTACAGGCTGATCACACGAGGCACTCTGGAGGAGAAGATAATGGGACTGCAGAAATTCAAGATGAGCATCGCCAACACTGTCATCAACCAGGAGAACACCAGCTTGCAGAGCATGGGCACAGACCAGCTGCTCAATCTCTTCACTCTGGATAAGGTGAGCCGAGAGGATGAAGAATATCGCTGTTCCCCACCATGATCTAAACACAGAACTGCTGGCTCAGAACTAGCTTAACATTGGGCTGTTTTACTGTCAATAGCCATATTTCCATCGTTTTATGCGGATTTTGTAGCATCGCATTAGAAAAGGTTGATGGAAACGGCAAAATTCAAAATAACGTCCTCAGTTCCGCAAAAAAAAGTTTTCACACTCTCTTGAGGTGGTTTTTGGCATTTCCCGAAAGAGGTGATGCACTAAAAGGTGAGATGGGAAAACACATTTGTCGAATAAGTTCTGACGCAGTGAATCACAGTCCAACGAACTGTGGGCGGCTGGAGGCACTCCAGTGGTATAACGCTGCCACTCACTGGTGGGCTTGTGCCTTATCAGAGGCACGAAACTCAAAATTTCTTAGTCCAAACCTCCAGCTTGCAGAAGAGAACTCTCTCCATTTTTCTGAGATGCTAATTTGATCCGTGCCAGTTTGCGACCTCAACTTCTTGTTTGTTACAGCCATATGTAACGTCAACATCTGACGAAATTAAGCTTTGCGTAGCCTGGTTGATTGGCTCCAAACCAGTAGATGGAAACGCGCCCAATTTACATTGTCTTTTTTGCTACATTTTAAGTTTGTTCAATATTTGCATGACAATTGAATGTAACATAGCTACTCTTAAGGCACCAACATACTTCATCCGAAGTGTCAAAATTGGCTCTCATTGACGTAGACGCGCTGTGAAAATTGTGTCATTTTGTTCGCGGGGAGCTATTCGCCTGCCGAACTCAGACACTGGAAACCCTTCCAAATGCACTGCATTTGATGTGCAAAAAGTGCCGGAAGACTTCTCGATGCCCCCCAGACGGGCGTCCACCATAGATTTCGCATGTAAACTAGACGGCCCTGACGCTCAAATCACATTCATCCAAATGCAGCATAAGACTTGGTGGTAACATGGAGCTCTTCTCTTGAGGGGAAACATTTTTATTGCTATTTAAAGTTCATGCAGAATGCAGTGTGATTGGTTTGAAAGGAAAAATGATCCAAAATGAAAGCTAGCTTCTAAGTCAAGCTGTTAAAAACTGTCCAAGATCTTACTGGAGGTGTTTGGTTATTTAACTTTGAACAAACTGGGCAAGCGTTTTGTAATTCTCTTGTTTAGCTAATGCCTGGTTCACATGGCAATATTTTGAAATTGTCGGCCAATATTTAAAACCTGAGAGATCGCACACATGACGATGGGTTTGGTGCTACAACGTGTAGATCACAGACAGATTTCACTCACGAAGATTGAGATGTCAGACGAAAAAAATCGGCAAATCTCTTGAAATCAAACGAGTTGAGAGTAAGCAAACATGGCCCACGAGGAAGAAGCAACAGTGATAGTTTGGACTATTTTTATCAGAAAAAAGAACCAATACAATCAGACTTTCTGGTGCACCACGCCAGTCGTTTCATCTTCTGTATTTTGGATTCCCCTCCTTGTTTCCATCACCTCGCTTTCTGATTGACCACACATCACATTCAATGTTGAACATCCCTGATTTTTAGATCGGAGCGGTCCCAAAGTCCTTCCGAGCGGACTAGATCATTCTTGACACGCCACATACATCAGGAATATCTCTTAAAATTATCTTTCCAGACATCACGATAATCGGAGTGTCCTTAAGATTGTTGGAAGGGGAAAATTGGGACAAAAATCTGCATTAAAATCTTGCCATGTGAACCAGGCATTACTAAAGGATGGGAGGGAGAAACACACTTATCTAAAACTTGTTTGTTCACAGCGAATGGCTCAGTCACAAAGTATGACTGGCCTAGACAGCGTCAAACAATCAGGTCTGCAGAGAGGATCATCAGGACTGACTTTCCCTCCATCCAGGGCTTGTACAAGTGTGGGGTCAGGAATCATGTCCAGAATGTGCAGGATCTGCAGAGATGTTATCTGCCTAAGCCGTTTAGACTTTCACCTTCAGGCGCTATTTGCAAAAACAAGCCAGTTTGTTTCTCCAGGATATTCTGCTGAACATTGAAGAGTCCAAGGGTCAAGCTTAATACTATCTACATATTTGAACTAACTCAACCATGTCTTGTTTCTGGGCACTTTCAGGACGATAAGAGTGACAAAGGTGAGCAGTCCTCATCGACCTCAGGGAAGGCGTCCATAAAGTCCGTGTTGGACGGCCTCGGAGAGCTGTGGGACCAGCAGCAGTACGACTCAGAGTACAACCTGGACAGCTTCATGAACTCGTTGCACTAGCACTGTTAAGACTCCATTCAGTTATCTCATCCGCAGGCCAAGCAGGACCTGGCCGTGTGCTTTCTGTAGAAAAAGGATCAGGGTTACAGTAATGAGCGAAACACAACCAGATCAAGAACTGTACGTACATTTTATTGCTCTTAATTTGAAAGGTCCGGAGGAACAGCGTTGCTCCATGACTTGGTCTGCTTCCAGAACATTTTACATTGAAAGTAAAAGTCACCGTAACACACCTGTCACAGACCAGTAAACCAGAGCAAGCGACAAACATCTCCAGTGTTGAATTACATCATCGTCAGTAGTTAGAGCAGCACAACCAGCACAACCCGGGATGCTGCTCTCACCTTTCAAGCACATATGTATTATAATTATAGCTCTAATTTATAGTTATGACAGCAGGTGCTAGTTTTCCAGCCCACTGCCTTCTTCGCACTTCACTTTCCCAGAGTATATACAGTGTTAACGTTTTCAAAGTCTTAAACTAAGCCCTGCTTGTCAGCGCGTCTCTGACCGACTGATACCCACACGGTTTGTATCACAAAGGGAACCCAGGTGACCGTGACGAGAAGCCATAGGATGCCGTCGCCGGAGTGATGCAGGGTGGCAGCAAGCTGAGACTGGTACCTGAAACTTGGGCCTCAAGTATTTTAAAAGGAACTGTAGACTTGTACATATTTCTCTAACTGCTGCTTTTTGTTTATGATAGTGGAATTGTATTAAATATTAAAACCTTGGCTGTTGCCTTTTTGTTTTGTTTTTTGAGCCACACTGCCCACTAGATGGCAGTGTTGTACATTCCAGAGCATGACCATATCAGTCAAATTTATACTTGGGGAGAGAGAATGCAGACATTTACATGTTGGGAAGTTAACATTAATAAAACAAGAAAATTGATTGTTTATCAAGCTTTGCACAATTAATAAGAAGCTCCAAATGTCCTTTTTTGTATTATAACATGGCCATATACTGTCATAAGTTTTGGAAAAGTTGTCCTAAAGCAATTTTTGGAAACTCAGAAGTGTTTTTAAAGTGCAAATGTTTTGCATCGAAGAAGCTTAATACAGTATTTTTTTTCTAGAATTGCAAAAGAGGTTGCTCAGCAGTGCGAGCCAACAACTGATGGCGTCATCCTGGACCTGGTATTGTGGAATATCGTCTCTGCTGCCCAGATGTTTGGCTGTTCGCATGTCATGTTAGTCATAAGACTGTCAAACAGTAGCAGTCTTCACTCAGAGGGTGCTTTGGATTTGTTGCAACACTACTGCTACTGGAGTTCCTTCCTGTCCACAACATTACCGTCCATGATGAATCTTTGAAGATACTTGGAAATCATGAGTTATGACAGCATTTAACTCCTGTTTGGGATAAAGTATTTCTGAATTATGCTGCACTGAATAAACCAAGTTGGTTCCATATATGGTGCGATGCACAAAGGCTAATGTACAAGGTTTAACAGTACAGCTATCAGTACACTTTGTAGGATTTGTGAGTTAGTACAGCAAACTACAAACTAGTGCAGTGATGTTGGTAGCACAAAGCAGTTTTTAAAAAAAATCTAATTAAAAAAAAAATGGATCTGAAGATGTCAAATCATTCTCTGAATTTCCATTCCACAGAAATAACCAATCAGAGCCTGGAGGAGGGTCTTAGCGCTGTCAATCACCCTCATGTACCCGCCGCTCACACACTCCCCCTGCTCTCTGCTACGCTGCAGCTGGTTCACCACAACATAGCCTGATGCTAATGCTAAGGCTAGTTAGCATAACCACCGATGACGGTGGATAAACAGTTTTCCTGGAACGGTGAGTTGTTTCTCCACCATCAGCACATTTAGCGGCGCGAACACGAGGGTGATTGGCAGCGCTAAGCCCCGCCTCCTGGCTCTGATTGGTTTAGGTCGGGAGCGGAGCATTTCTTTAGACGGCAATACCAGCTCAGGGAGGAGGTGGAGGAGCTCCATCTTTTCACAGATTATCTGCCTCAGACCAAACTGTCAAGACACGGTGACAGTTTTAACAAATATGGAAAAAAATGTATGCTTGCAAAAGTTGCATACTGCAGCTTTAAAGTCAGTGTTAAATGATTTAAAAATAAGAGACTTCAATTCTCACAGTTCCAGGACCAAGAGAAAACTAAGGGCTGTGATTTGCCAAAAAAAGCATCTCACCGTTTGGGACCTTTAGGAAAATTCTGTGGACAGATGAGAGTGAATCATTTGCGGTCATCCTTCCTAAAGAAAACCAAACTAACATTTCATAAAAAGAAAATACCATCTGTCAAACATGGTGGCAGTAGTGTCATGGTCTTCAGGACATGAATGACTTGCCATAATTAATGGAACCCTCAGTTCTTATCTTTACAATAAAATCCTGAAGGAGAATGTCCGGCCAGCAGTTTGTGATCTTAAGCTCATGAACACTTGGGTTGTAGAAAAATGTAAAGCAAAATGTAGATACTGTAGTGGCCTAGTCAAAGTCGGGACCTAAATCCAACTGAGATCCTGTGGCATGACCTTAATGAATGAAATTATAATTGGAAAAGTGTATTTTGTATTTGCTCAGGTTATCTTTGTCTGATATTAAAATTAGTTTAATGATCTGAAGCATTTAAAGGTGTGAATCTAAGAGGCAAAGACTTTTCTCAGAACTTCAAAAGTCACAAAAGTTTTAGTTTCTAAATTGATTCCTGCGTAAAATCACACTGTGAAATGCAAGCTCTTCACTTTGAGAATATTTTTAGCTTTTGTAACATTTTTGATTTATATTTCAGGAAATAGTATTGTTGTTTAACTTAATTACAGCACAACACATATGTTCCTTTCTGCCAGTTTTCCTTTATTGCCCATTCATTTGTTTACATTATAAACCACTTATACATCACCAGCCACCGATCTCTTTCTTTGAGTAGTTTTTTACTTTTGTAGATCATTTTCACACTAATGTAAGCAACATCAGCAAGTTAACACATAAAGCTCAGCATTTCAAGAAACAAGACAGTTTAGTAACAATAATAATTTTTTCAGCTTCCAAAAAGAAAATTGAAAAAAAGTGTATGAGTGAAAACAATTTAAGAATCATAAAATTAATTTATTCAAAAGTAAAAATACAAAATAATATTAATGACATGACCAGATATGAAGTCTAAAGAAACAAAATATATGAAATAATAAAAAAAATGTAAATATGTTTGAATTCCTCTCTTTTTCTGCAAAACTCTTTAAAAAAAAAAAAAAGAAAGAAAATGAAAATTTTTCAGTACAAAGGCTACATTACTACTGGAAGGTACTAGCAGGTAGAGTAGGTAAATACACAGTAGAAAATGATTTTAGTGGATCACAATGCTTGCAATGAAAATAATTTCGCAATAAGATTTATGCCTCTTTTTCTTGTTTTCTTCTTTTCTACAAACGGTACAAACAGAGTATTGCACATTACGACAAAGAATCAAGGTTGTTAGCCTTAAAAAAGGAGGAAGGGGGCGGGGACTAATTCAAGTCTTGCGTGAATAGAAAGGCCACCAGTCAAATTGATGCACCTTGGGGGGGCTTTCAATCAAGTTACAGGTGAAAACATTTGTGTCTGTTTAGTGTTAAAAATAACATTCTTTTCTTTTTCTCTGTCCAGTGACTTTCAGAAGTCTTTTTTCCCAACTACGTCAGGCAAACAAATCAACATTACTACTTATTATTTTTTACTTGTTTTTTTTTTTTTTATTTATTTATTTATTCTCTTTTTTAGATTTTTTTTTTACAAAACAAAATGGGAGCACATACTTTTAGGAAACATAAAAAACTTCTCTTTAAAAAAATAACGAACAGAAGATCTCTTTCACAACTCTGGTCAGCATAGTAGATGATTGATTATAAATATAAAAAAAGGTGGGAAATCTGTTTTAATTTCTCTCCGAGCACCTGATATTTGATGTGCGTAAGAGCTCTCTGATGCTTCAACCGATTAAACCAGTGGGACTCTTGCTTCTAGTCCAGTAAAGTAGATTATACTCTCACTATGAACATCATTACATTAGTTATAAAGCTTTAGTTCCTTCAGTTACTCTCTTTTTAAAAAAAAAAAAAAAAAAAAAAAAAAAAAAAAAAAAATCTTAAAATAAAAGCAAAAAAAAAAAGCATAAAAAAAAAAATAATTGTTAAATCATCTCTCTTGAAGAATTAAATTAATATATATTTGTCCATCTGAATAAACTTAGAAAATATGTTTCTCTCCTAATATATTTCAAAACTGAGGTATTGCAAAGGATTTTTGTCAGTCTTTTCCTGTTTTTTAACAAAAAAAAAAAAAAAAAAACAATAACTGCTGACTGTTGCAAACTATTTTCAGATACAAAATGTAGTGCACAACAAATACAGGAAAAAAATAAAAAAGAATAGAAAATTGTCTGGGTAAAAAGGGGGCAAAAGAAATGTCTGAAAAAAAAAAAAAAAAGAAAAACGATACCCAGAATCCACTTTCATAGAGATGCTCATTATTACTCGTCAGGAAGAATATCTCTTCTGCTAAGGTCCAATTAGCTTTTCTTAGACAACAGAAACACAAACATCCACCCAAAAAGCAGGAAAAACAACAGTTTACGACTGAAAACAGTTCCACACACACACACACACACATATATACACCCTGTCCGTCCAACCAGAGCAAACCTCGCCTAAAGCAGCCCGTCGTTACATTTCTGCACACTGCATTCATGACCGTCACCACCCCTCGTTCTCTTTCAGCTTTAAAACACACACCTTTTGATAGAACCCAAAAATATATAATGTCCACCTTTCTTTTTTTTAATTTATTTAGCAGGTCCGGTACTTCAAGCTTTGCAGGAGACAAAAAAAAAAAAAAAAACAAAAAAAAAAAACATTAAAAATCTGGTGATTGCATCACACATCTGCATCTCCCCCCTTTTTCCCCACCCGTCCCACCCCCTTTTTAACATAGCATGTGTAAGGGCTCAGTTTATCCATCTCAGATCTGCAGTAGCTTTATAGTTTTCGTGTTTTATACACTCTCCCAAAAGACAAACAACTGAGCTCTTTGGTTGCGTTCTGGGACGTGAAAACGTGCGTTTCTGTCAGAGCGGGAACGAACAATAAAGTTTTGTGTGTGTTTTTAAGCCCTCGGCTCTCCGTTCAAGCTCACGTTTTCGTCTTCTCTTCAGGTCAGACTCGAAGTTTGCAGGCCTGAAAAAGCAGCCGTCCCAGGTGTGTGTTCGTGTGTATCCAGAGGTGCAGACGTGTATCAGTGTGTGTGTGTGTGTGTGTGTGTGTGTCTGAGCGTACAAGAGAACATATACATTTATATATCGATGTGTATACCTGTGCATATACTAGTTTATGAAGTTTCACAGGACTTCTATGTCGGACACTGACGACAGTTAAAGCTAATCACAGTTCTAGGCATACTCAGATCTAACTACATACAGTATTAAAAAAATTGCACAATTATATCAACAATCACCGCAAATAAAGTACTTCACCTATTAGACAGGTTTTAATTGTAGTCCTACACTTCATTTGTGATTAATATGATTATTTCTAAAACCACCGCCGTCCTGATCCGCTCATTAAGTTGAAGTTGCTATGGTTCCCTGTTTGTGTCCAGTTTAAACATAGAGCGCCTTGCAAAAGTCTTCACACCACTTTAACTTTTTCAGCTTCTCTCCCATCACAACCACCAACTTTAATAGATTTTATTTGGATTTTATGTGATAGACCAACAAGTACTGCATGCTGCAGTGGAAAGAACATACGTTTTTCTACTTTTTTTTTTTTTTTTTTAACGAGTAGGCATCTATAATCAGCCCCCTTTACTTTTATCCCCCTAAATAAAATCCAGTGTTATCTAATGATTAGAGCCCAGCTGTTGTTTAACCTCAGTATAAACGCAGCTGTTCTGTGAAGGCCTCAGAGGTTTGTCAGAGAACATTAGGGAGGAAAAAACAAGACTAAAGAACACAGCAGACAGGTCAGGGAGGACGTTGTGGAGAAGTTTAACGTTATAAACCAACATCCCAAGCTTTGAACATCTCACAGAACCTCGAAGCATTTCTACCAAAACATGGACGTCCGCCTGAACTGACAGGCCGGGAGAAGCGAAGATGAACCAGGGTAACTCTGGAGGAGCTCCAGAAATCCACAGTCTCGCTGGGAAAATCTGTTGAGAGGACAACTACTACTCCTGCACTCCACAAGTCTGCCCTTCCGAGAAGCTTGGCAGGAAGAACTGTTGAAAGAAATCTGGTTTGTAGTATTATTTGGGACACATCTAACCAGACCACCGACTTTAATATGTTTGCTAAGATCAAAGCTGAGCCTTTTTCGGCCTACAAGCCGATTCACACTGCACATCACCCTTTCCAGCATGAAACACGGTGGTGGCAGCATCAAGCTGTGGGGAAGCTGGTCAGAGTTGACGGGGAGGTGGACGCAGCTAAATGCATCATGCTGCTAAAGACTTGAGACTTTAGCAGAGGCGCAACTTCTATCAGGATAGATTCTGAGCATATTTATTTGTTAGGATGGCCTAGTCAAAGTTTACACCTAAATCCAACTATGAAACCACGGAAAGACTGAAAAGAATTGGTGTTCACCAATCTAAGTGTGCAGCGCTGGTGGAGACGGGCCCTTAAAAGGCTCGAAATACTCAGAAGTTTCTGCAACCTCAAATTTCTTCCACTTCATACACGATGCGCTGCTTTTCATTGGTCTGGTTCCACAAAATCCCAGTAAAATACGGTGAGGTTTGCTGTTCGCTGTGACGCCACCCGAGCTGGAAGAGTTAAAGCAGCGCGAATCCCTCGGCAGGGTCCAGCGCCACTTGCGGCGCGTCGCGCAGAACACGGGCAGAATCGAACCGACTGGAGACATGATACTGAGAAAGTGTTTCGCATGCAGCAGCCTGACCAGAACATGCAGTGAGGGGCGAGCCGCCCTGACCCCCCCCACACACACACCCTCCGCCCCCCATCGTCCTGAAACGCCGGCTGCTTCTCCGGGTCGCTCCGCTCCGTCCTCGCTGGAGAAATAAAGTACTTATGGTATCTGTTCATACCACGAATTTAGCAGCAAAGCTCCTGCAGCAGTACATTTACATAACACTAAAAACAAAAAAACATGTCGTTATAAAAATAAAGACCTAGATATCGAACGCAAACTAATCTGATTGTGAGGTATTAACATTTACAGAGTCACGGTAGAGAGTGGATACATCAGTTGTTTTCCTGCGGGGCAGAAACGCGCCCTGACGACGACGCAGCTGGTAAGTCTTGCTACATATTACGCCACCTATTCTGCTTTAAATGTGTGCATTTATTCAATTAGCCTTTGGTAGTTTGTTTTTCTTTTTTTTTTTCTTTTCCAACTAGGGGCAACGTAACTACAGCCGCTTCAAAGTAAGTGCATGCTCCTTTTGCATAAAATTTTAATGCTCTATTTGTGTCTAGATAAGTACAAAACAAACAAAAAATATAGATATATATCTATCTATATTTTTTAAATATGTGAGCGGTCCCGGCTCTGCTTCAGTGAGGGCGCGCCAGAGCAGGGAACTGAAAGTAGCCAGGTGTCGAACCATACCAAACCATCCTGCGTGCGTGTGTGTGTGCGTGTGTGTGTGTGTGTTTAGTGAGATTTTGTGCCAAAGTGCAAATTGTAAGCCGATGGAGTTTTTCCTTCCCCCCACAAAGCTTCATCACAGCGAATCACTGGACGATGAGTTCAGAACCATGTGGCAGGAACACAGCGTCCCTGTGAACGCGATCCGTTTCGCTTATTTTTTTTCCATGACGGGTCGGGGAGGGGTGGGGGTGGGGGTGGGAAGCAGGGTGGAGCCGGTGGGAGCTGTTTTTCTTCTTCATTTGGGACCGGTGTGGGTTCGTGGGGAGGATAGTGCAGATCCGTGACCCCCTCTCAGCTCCAGCGGAAGGACACGTGTCGAGGGCGGTCGCCCCCCTCCTTCACCAGCGGCTTGTGAAACTCCCGACCGGCCCGGGAGTGGATGCTGGCCCAGCAGTACTCGCAGTAGTACTGCAGGCAGGTGACGTTGGCACAGAAGAAGGGGGCGAACTTCCCGCCGCAGCGCGCCCCCTGGCACTCGTCGCACATCTGGTCGTCGAGGACGTACGGCTTCACCTCCACCTGGGGAGGAAGACGCAGAGAGGTCACCAACACTGGCCAGAGTCCAACACCTCCCTCTGAAGTTACCGACAAAAACAACAACAACAAAAAAAAAAAAAAAAAACGCTTTAACAAAGTCGCTGGTGCCACAAAACATATTAAAATGTCACTGAAGCATCAGTCCAGGGCTGATCATCGATTTATCGGATTAATCGAGATAATCGTCAACTAATTTAGTTATCGACTGAAGTATACAGACTAAAAAAAAAAAAAAAAGCTCATTTCCTGAAAAAACAACATTTTCAGAGGAGTAATTAAGCCCAAACTGTACTAAATATATCTACATTCAATTCAAATTCAAAAATACCTTATTGATCCCTAAGAGAAATTAAATGTTGATGTAACTCATTTAGTCAAGGAGTTATTATAGATGGTGATGGTTGCAGGCAGGAAAGACCTCCTGTAGCGGTCCGTTTTACAACCCCTCTGAAGAAGCCTCTGACTGAAGAGACTCAGCTGATTTTGTATTTAAGATAAAAACACCTTTGTTTATAAATATGTTTTACCCAAAACTCCTGAAGTGGCATTTTTTTTCAAATTCACCCAGTTCAAATTCACGAAAGAAATGATTTTATAGCATTTAAGGCAAGAAAATGTTTATCTTCTTATTTTAAAAAGAAATAAACTATTTGTTTCTTTGCATATTTTAATGTATTTCTAATATTGTACAGAAATAGATTAAGTGATTTAATTAAAAAGTCTGCCAATTTTTTTTATCCGACTGTCAGAATCGATAGATTAATCGAAAATAATCGTTAGTTGCAGCCCTACATCAGTCTTTTCATTTGAAATCCACAACTTCACGTTTTCGCGGGATATAAATATGATTACGTCACATATTTCTCCTCAAAATAGGCAAGACAAGAATACATTCCATTCTGTGACCCGGAAACGGTGAAAACCAACTTTTGGGTTCCAGTTACATTTCTTCCGTAGAAGAAACATTTTTCTGATCAAAAAGATGGAGATATAAATATGACTCGAGTTCAGAGGTCACTAAAACTAGAGAGATAAGAGAACATGCCTTTCAGGTACAGGAGATGTGTGTTAAGCTCCAGAACTGAAGACATGCTGATGAGAAAAAGTGCTTCCGATCTAAACTTGCCTATATCTACAGTCGGCAGGGCCGGATTTAGAAGTTATGTGGGCCCCTGGGCTGGAGCCAGTTTTGGTGCCCCACACGTAGGGAACCCCATACATCAGCAGGTATGAATTGATATGCATGGTCGGTTTAATACGTCCCGTGGCCAATATATCCATGCTGTTCCCCAAAAGACAACGACAGCACTATCATTTTCTTATTCCTGAGTATTGTTTATAGCCAAATAAAGCTCAAAATATTAATACAACTCACCTGATATAGATCTGAGAGTTTTATATAAAGTACAATGTTTGCAAGACACAGATTCATAAAAATATATCTATATTTTTGGGGACCCCTAAAAATGTAAAAAAAAAAAAAAAAATGCCCCTGTAAGCCTTTCCTACATCTGGCCCTGACAGTCGGAGAAGTAATTAAGAAGTTTAAAACGTCTGGAACTGTAAGAAACACAACTACACTGATATAATCATATGCATTTTTATATGGATTTTTTAAAATTAGGTTTTATTATTTTATTTCATAATTTAAAAAGTATATTTAAATATTTATTGGTAAATTAATTCATTTAATAGTAAATTCACATTTAATTATATTATGATACAATTATTTATTTAGTTGTTTCCTATTTTGGCCCTCCATACACCTTTAGAGGTCACATTATGATGAATCTGGGAGAAAAAAAAAATAAATAAAAAAATAAAAATAAAAATAAAAAGTCATCTTTCGGCCCCCAACTTGGTGTCTTGCGACCCTCCAGGGGGTTCCGACCCCCACTTTAGGAAACCCTGATCTTGAGAGATTGTACAAAATTGGTAAAACGCCCCCCTCCCTGCATGCCTCAACAAATGGACTGGGAGGAGACCCCGGGGCCTGACCCAGGAGGTGATGACGGCCATTTATCTTCCTTCTGGTCTGGGAACGCCTTGGGATTTCCAAGGAAGAGCCGGAGAGCGGCGATGTGGGAGGAGGGCTGTCTGGGGTTCCCCCTCCTGCACCCGTTTGTCTTTTTCCCACCATCAAATAAATCTCCTCAAATGAAAAGGCTTGGTTATTCTGAATTATGCTACTCCAATGAAACAATCGCCTTCTTATCTAATTTTGCACTTGCATTTAAGATCGACGGATGCGCCTGCGCCAGCGCGGTCGCCATGGAGACGCCTCTGCCGCGGCCACAAAATGAGCGTTTACTCCAAAATTTCCTGCTGGGAAGTTTCCGCGGCTCGGAGAAGCAGCAGAGCAGCGAAGCCAGAAACGCGAGTGGCGATAATCAGTGGGCACGACACCCACCTGCGGAAACGAGCGTCTGTGGGCCGTAGTCAGCGGAGGAGCGCCAGAGAGAGAGAGACGGCAGCCGCAGGGTGGGTCTTCTCTCTCCTCCTCCTCCTTTTTTTTTTTTTTTTTTTTTTTAAAAACACCGCAGCTCTGAACTCGTAAATCTGGAGGACGTTCTGCATTTTCTGCGGCCTGCACTGACCATAGACTGTTCTGTGCATAAATCATCTTTGTTGCTATAAAAACGTTTCGATTAAAAAAAAAACAAAACAAAAAAACATAAATCACCAACAGCTCCTTTTGCTTTCCAAAGAGGGTCTGAGGTCAGACGCTCAGATGCTGCCGTCATTGTTGTTTTTTGCGCATTACTTGTTTTCACCCCCCGCCCCACCCCCACAAAGATATATGACGACAGCTCAGGTGGGATGGGCCACGGCGCCCCGCCTCCCTGGCTGACGATCAGTCTGTGCCGGTGTGCCTAAAATAAGCGGGCTGCAGCGGAGCTGGGCTGGAGATTCATGTCCAGGGAGCTGCTATAATTAAACCAGCTCTATGTGTCTGCAACTTGAAACATCTGTCGGGACTCAGGCGGCGAAGAGGCCAGAGTGATTACATAGCCAGGCTCGGCCTTCCGGCGCTGTCGGCTGCAGGGAAGCGTTTGGCTGGAAACCCAGCGGTAATGAGGGCTCTGGTGCGCGGCGGAGGCCCCGGTCCTCGCAGAAACTCGCTCACCCTTTTGTCGATGTCGTTGTGCTGCAGCTGGACGAAGCGGGCGCTGATTGCAGCGATGTAGCTCTGCTGATTGGAGAAGGCCACACGCCCGGCTCCCTTCGGGTACTTCAGCTCCGGATCCGTGTCGATTCCGGCGTAGCAAACACCTCCGTACAGCCGGTCCATGATCATCGCTAGCTCCACTGCAAAACAAAACATCCAAAATTATTACAAAATGAATTCCTTAATGTTTTGGGTTTTTTTTTTTTTTTTTTTTTTTTTTTAAAGTACTAGTTCCACTGGCAGATTTTTTTTTTTCCACTTATGGAAAAAATCTGCCAGTGGAACTGTTTCATCAATATTAAGGAATATTGACTTAAAACATGCTCCTATATCTTGCTGAAAAGTTACTTAGAAGTTAGTTTTCCCTTATTTCAAATACACCAGAAACTACACAAAAATACTTGGTAAGTTTTCTGTTTTATAAGTTAACATCATTGATGTTTTTATGATGTGAAACCTTGCTGCTGAAATGTGCTTTACAAATAAACTTGAACTTTGTGTTTTTGCAGTGTGAATTGGAGAATGTAGCGATTAAAAAGAGGAGAGGGGAGTAGGAAAAAAATACAACTTGATCCACTTGTAGACTGACCTAAATGCTACAAAATAAAATGTAAACAAAAATGTGCACATTATAGTTTTAGAGCTGGAACACTTTTCCAGGCCAACAGATATCCGATTTTCTTTGAAGTTCTCCTACTTAATTTTTTGAAAAAATATGTAGCTACTAATTAGCCCAGTTGAAGCAAAAACATGTTTACATTTCACATCTTTTTGATAAGGTCAGATTATTTATTATATTAGGTGGTGGGTGCTGGTCAGAGGGGGCCTCCTGGGAATTTTTGCCTCAGGCCCCAAGAGACTCTACAGCCGCCCCTGGTTATAACACACACAGGAGAAAAAAATGTGCTGCGGATGTTCTGATAGAGGTGGACATTTTAACCCCGGCAGAAAATGAAGAGGTTACAAAGCACGTCTCTTTCCATTATTTGGTCTTGACTAAATTTAGTTCAGTTTAGTTTATATGTGTGTGTGTGTATATAGCACCATTTCACATCATCTCAAGGCACTTTATCCCAAAAAAGTCAGTTCAGCTCAGCCATACATACGTCTCAGCTGATTCTAGTTACCAAACAATGCCGTCAAGTTCGGTTTCTGTTTCAAATTGGTTAAAACGTTTTCTAAGTAAACCCAGCAGGTTGTGTTGTGTCGTTGACTTTACAGCAATCCCTCATACCGAGCATGCATGTCGCGACAGTGGAGAGGAAAAACTCCCCTTTAACAGGAAGAAATCTCCAGCAGAACCAGAACCAGGCTCAGTACAAGCGGCCATCTGCCAACTTTCTATTTTTAATTAAAGGGGCAGTATTATGTAAAATCAACTTTTTTGAAGTTTATATCATGTTTTAATGTTATTCCCTCATCAAAAACATGTTACCTTCATCCTTTCATGCATGTTTGAGAAATCCTTTAATCTCCCGTGGCAACCATTCAGCTGTGCAAAACACTTGGGTGGATACAGCTCCGCCTTTGAGGCGCAGCTCTTCCTTGGAGTTGCGGTTTCTAAGCTTCTACCTCACAGAGCCCCCCTCCCCCTCGATTTTCCCACTCAGCTACTTCAGACTAGCCAGCAGCAATTAGCAAACACCAGGTGGAACTGCGCATCTGCTGAGCTCATTATATGAACTACTTCTCAGTGAAATGCTGATAAAAACATTGTTAACGCGTTAAAAGAGGAAACCTGTTGTGATAACTTCCTGAGTTTTAGAAAGAGCAGAACTTTCTTAAGGCGACAGAGGCCCAATTTCAAGGCGTTAAATTACAAAGTCAAATTTATTTTAAGTCTTATTTGTTATATACAGCATTTTTGTAACAACTGAAGGTAACAGTTACTTGATTGAGCTATAAAATGATTCTATGTGGCTGAAAAACACATAATACCGTCCCTTTAAGAGAAAATTATCGCAAAGTAAAACCTTCTTTAAATAGAAAATATTGGCTCGATCACAAAGTATTCATCTTTAAATAATTTTGCATTCTTTTGCAAGGACCTGTGACTTTTATTCCAAAGTAAGCTTTGCTGCACCCAAATCTGCTTTTCATTAATTTAATTAACTTGGCTAAATATAGCAAGGATTGTCGAAGAAAAAGACCAGCAACCTAAATCCTGAATTTATTGATCAGAATTGACTAAACTGTGTTGTATTTTTTTCCCAATCGATACCATGAAAATTTGCAAAATTCCTTTTAATTAGGCAAACCTGCAGAACCCTTTTTAAGTTTTGGATCTAGAATAATTTACACATCCCTTTCCAGCAACAAATTGGACTAATTTATTTGTTTAAATAAAGTATTGCATGTTTAGTTTATTGTTGAGTAGGTAAAAGAACATTTTCTTTGGCCCTTACGTCCTTTTGGTCCATGTGACTAAAAGTTTGGACACCCTTGGCCTAAAGTCAAAGTTCAAAGGACACGCAGTTTGCTGATGCATTAGAGGCTGGAAATTGAAAAAGGTGCACTAAAGTAAATATTGTTGTTGCATTCATTTCTAGACTGATAATGCTGAAAGTCTGAGCTTTGTTGAATAGGGGAGGAAAAAATATCCTATTTAATTTTTAGTATTTCCGATTCCGATGTCTGGCTCACTGATTCCAGCATCTCTAGTTTTTGCTTCCTTTTCCTAAAACTGATCACAACTGGAACCAAAAACACAAATTTTCCACCATTTTCCCCATTTATTGCAGCAGCCTCAACCTGCTGGGGGTCAGATTGCAGAGAAGCCAGCGATGTTCATCCCACTAAGAGAAAGGCTCAACCTTCCATTAGCTCATGAATTCCTAACGTGATGACCTCTGGGTGGCCCTCCTGGGAACCCAAGAGGAGGATTGCTTTCTCGCTGGGAGACCTCTCATTACAGCCTGCGGGCCGTGCGCTCAGTGCCAGTTCATGTTATGAAGCACATTTGGAGGCTTTCAGGGGCTTGATAGAGGCAGGAGATACAGGAGTCATAGTGGCGGGCTACCTGCACGCAAGGGCCGAGGAACTCCCCCAACAAAGATGGTTTTTCGGGGATCCAAGGGCTGGGAGCCGTCCATGACAAAGTCGCTGTCGCTCAGGTTCCAGGGACGGATCTGGACCTGGGAAAAAAGAAGAAAAAAAAAATCTTTAAAGTTGGAAAATGTTTGCGCTATAAGTGAAATATGGAAGAAGAAAACGCTACATTGTTAACATGAACCTGTGCAAAGTAGAGGTAACAGGCAGGAAGGAGATTCTGGTATCACAGAAATACCACAGTATTAGCACCAAAATGTATCCGGATTGACTTGCTGTTTGGTTTAGATCTGAATTGGACTCTGAAAATACTAGAACATTACTGACATAAATATGGCCAGGACTTTAATGCATTCATTTCCATTAATGAATTACATAAATTTTAACACAATCACAATTTTTTTTTTTTTTTTTTTTTTTTTACATACGAAAGTCCCACACCAGAACCTTTGTATTGTGTTTCTGGTACGTCCACAAATCTGACGCACAAGCAACATCCTCGTACAACAGTGATGGATGATGAAGCCGCTTCTCTCGGCCCACTGGGGTTTAATTTTTGCTTCAAAAAACGACCTGATGGGACGCTGGAAAAGACTATTGTGTTCAAGTTGAGCTAAAAGCAGTCGGCCTATCAGTGAAGCTATTCTAGCTTAAAATAGCATCTCAATGCTAAACATGTAGCAGCAGCGCTAATGTCAGCGTCCACATTTCTAAAGAAGCTCCATGAATGATCAGGGGTTCCTAAAACACTTGAAAGCTGAAAGGGTAGAATAGCACTTTGCACCAATCTGGTAGTTGAATAACCTAAATAACAGATAAAAAAATAATAGATATTTTTGTTGTTGCGATCATATGTCTGTTTATTTAATTTAGCAGCAAAAAGGGTTTTTGAATTGAAAATGTTGCTCATTTGGTCGACATATAGTTTTCGGTTAAAATGTGATTAATTAATTACAGACCCTGTAATTAACTTGATTAAAATGTTAATTGAGTCCCACCACCAGATATTACATTAATTATTACGTTTCTAATATCTTCTGGAAGATCTATTTGTAGTTATTTTTAAACATGTTCTGCTCGTAGCTTATTCAGCTGTGGTTTTCCAGCGGAATAAGAGTGAAGGATGGAGCTCCTTGACGGTTTTTTTTGTTTCGTTTTTGCAACTGGAAATATTTCCCAACTGCTGAATTACTATTTCTTGTCAGCAAAGGAAATGTTTTGTAACTTCCTTTCAGCCAGCTGACTGTCAGTGTGCAACAACTGGTAGTGAACGTCTTGTGAACTCTATTTAGGCCACACATTTCAGCTCATGTTCCAGTCCTGGACCAACTTGTCTAGCCAGATGAACACACATGTTATTACCAGAGCACTTTCGCTCTCAGGCTGCAGGTTTACTGCTGGCTCTAAGAGTTTCTAAAAGTAGAATGGGAGGCGGATCCTTTAGTTATCAGGCTCCCAGTTTTAGTCCGTGAGGCAGACACTCTGTCTACTTTCTAGACTAGGCTTAAAACTTTCCTTTATGATAAAGCTTATAGTTTGACAGGCTTAGCTCATCCTGAGCTATTTCTGTAGTTATGCTGCCATAGGCTTAGGCTGCTGGAGGTCAAACTGACCAGTTTTTCTCACTTTCTTCTCGTACTACTCTCCAATTTGCATTATTTGCTGTTATTTCAACTGTTAACTTTTTTTCTTCTCCCAGTTATTTTTCTCTCCATATAAGCTACACCTGATCTGACTTCCTATTTGGCTATGATACCTTCCTGGAGGAGGGCTTCAGCTGCGGTAATGCTGCCATCAACTAATCGTTTTCCTCCTCCTGCTATTAACTTTTTACTTTAACTAACATAGAAAGTACACCTGGATCAGTTCATCTGTTTCACTTTTGTGTCTCTGCTCCATCTTCTCAAACACCCCAGTCGGTCGTGGCGGATGTATATTCACGCTGAGCCTGGTTCTGGTTCTGCTGGAGCTTTCTTCCTGTTAAAGGGGAGTTTTTCCTCTCCATTGTCGCTGCATGCATGCTTGGTATGAGGGACTGCTGTAAAGTCAACGACGCAACGCCATGCGGTCGCTACGTGCTCGTCCAGGAGGAGTGAACGCTGCAAGTCAACGACTCGATGCTCTGCTGGGCTTCCTTGGGTAGAAACTTTTTAAACTACTTTGAGCTACTGTACTGTTTGATAACTATGATCAACTGGAATGTATGTATTATTGAACTCAAATGATTTTTTTTTTTTTTTTTGCAAAGTGACTTGAGATGATATTTGTTGTGAATTGCCGCTTTATAAATAAAGTGAATTGAACTGAATTGAACGTCATCACTTACTGGTTTGTCCTTGATGGTGGGGCTGGACACGCACAGGTAGAGCTTCCCGTCCTCCTCAATGCAGGCGTCGATCAAGGCCTGAACTGAAGCCTCTTCTTGAAAAAGCAGGAAGGCGTAGCCTGGAAAGGATAAAACAATGTTTTTAAGAAAATCTGTCCACTTCTTTTACAGTCTCAGCCTAGAAGTTGCTTTTCTTTCCCCGTTTCCCTCGCCGGCCTCCATCAGGCCAGAGCTTCGCTCCTCAGGGGAACCATACAATATTTAGCAGTCTAACACACACTGCAGATCCTCCTGAGCAAGGGGGTTATGTGGAGAGAGTTTGGTGATGTCCTTGTGAAGCAGGAAGAAAAACTTTCTCAGACCGTCTCTGTGTACTGCTGCATCATTTAACATCGAGAGCAGACACTTCCTTCAAGGTCAGAGCTCCTGAGCCATTTTAAGAGTGACAGAAAACCGATTCTGTAGGCAACATCCATCTAATGCTAGTAAAGGGGTGGGTGAGCAGCGAAGAGCTGGAAAAAACGAACAAAAGATTCAAGAGTACAAATCCGTCGGAGACGCAGTAAATAGCAGAGGAAATGGAGAAAAACAGAACGTTAATATCTTTTTGGGGCGCGACGGTAAATGCTACAGATGTTCACGGATTCAGACGGAGAAGAGATCAGCGCGATCGCCTCTTTTATTCACAAGACGATGTCATTTTGTCACTCTATCAAGTGCCACGACAGAAAACGGCTGAGCTACTAAAGCACTCCACGCCAAAGCAATACAAGAGTTGTAATAACCCGGCGGGAGGCTGAAGACCCAACTGGCTGGGTTTAATCATCAGTGCACAAAGTTTGGGCTCTCAGTGGTGGGGCAGGGGTCAAGGAGGAAACCATCAGTGCATATATTCTACATCCTTGCGATGAGGCGTCATTTTGAATTAATACACCACCAGACATGAGATGCACACCACCAGTTTGTATCAAGCAGCACCAAGTCTTCAAATGGTGTTATACAAACTCAGTGTTCAACATATTGTCAATTCACAAGTGCATCTTAATGAATTTTATTATAAATTACAAATTTATTTTAGTAAGTCGGCTCAAAACGTGAAATTTAAATTATATAGATTCACTTCAAACAGAGAGATACGTTTCATTTTGTGTGCCCTTTTGTTTTTTTACAACCACAGTTTTTCCTTCCACTGAACTTTCCATTAATATGCCTGGATACAGCACTTCAGGAGTGGCTTAATACAACAGGAAGGCGTCAGTTGTAGCCCATGTTCTGGATAAGTCTCTATGTGGTGGCTCTTGAAGAACTAACTCCAGCCACAGTCCACACCCTGTCAATCTCTTAAGCTATTCAACTGACTTTGCTTCACAATCCACTCAAGGGTGTGTTTCCAGTGCCACGTTTTGTAACAGTTTTTCCTTCCTCTAACTTTCCATTAATATGCTTAAAACCAGGAAGCTGTAACCTTTTGCAGCTCACCTTTTTTGGGGCTGGTGTCAGTAACTGGCTGCTCTTCTGACTGACAAGGAGTGATATAGTCCAAGCATTTGTTTACTTAATTTGTTGCCTTACAGCTAATTAAACATATAATTCAATTTCTTAGAAAATCTGAATAACAAACAAAGATGGCAAGTCAAAGGTTGTTGCTGAAGATGCTCGCGATTTGGAGAGCCGTATCCAAGCATGTTAATGGAAAGTTGAGTGGAAGGAAAAAGAGTGGCAAGATAAAGATGCACAAAATGAAATCTATTGCTGTGTGTATTGACTTTGTAAAGGAATTTTACTTTTTGAATTGAATGTTTGAGGTAATTTATTTTTTAATAATCTCTTTTACTGAGATGCACTGATCTTTGAAGCAATTCTGATTTCAAAAGGAGCTAAAAATTTTCTGACATTACGGCTAATCGGCTAAAAGAGGGGTACTGCACTCTTCCCTTGCTTACAAAAAAAGAAAAATTTGTTTGTTTGGAAATGTTTCTGCCCACCTTTTACCATGTTTTAAACTACATTCTCCAAGCTGCAAAAGCAATGTCTGAAGCAGCCGATGGCAGGCTCTGCCAGAGCAGGTGGCCCACCTGACCGATAACCAGCTAATAATCAGCTTCATAAATGTCGGCAAATCTATAAAGATCATCAAAAACAACAAAGAGGAGTAATATTCAGCCCAATAAACACATTTACTCAAAAACTACTAAATTCAGCTAGTTTTTTAAATATATTTTTGCTTAATTTTGTAAATCAGAAGCAAATTATCCAAAACTTACAGATAATAATATAACTATAAATATATAGAGCAGCAGAACGAATAACTGTTGCTTTTCCGTGTAAAAGAGAAGTGAATAAATCACTGTATACATTTTTGTTTTAAATTTCTGTGAAAATACTGTAAAATTTGAGCATTTTTCTTGAAAATAATAATCGTCATACCTTGAGAATCTCATCCTGGTCCGTGTCAAGTTTATACTCTATTTTCTCCGCTCTATCCTAATCCAGAACTAGAAAAACTGAAAGTAAAGAACCACAGTCTTTGATAGTCAGCAAATTAATATTGTTAAAGAACAGCGGTCATTGAAGCGTCAGCTGTGCGCTCCCTCATCTGTCAGGGGAAGATGAAGCAATCTGATTGGCTGCTTGGGATCAAACCCCCCCCCAGCGTATCAGCTCTACCCTCCGGTCACGTCGTTCCTGCCGTCCCCTGCCAGCGCCACAGAAGGCTCGTGTCTCCAGGGGACGCAGTTTCAGAACAACGCACACTTCCACACACATCGTGCACAAATGCAGGAGTTTAAAAAAAAAAAAAAAAAAATGACTTCCTCCCTTCCTGAGAGGAGCTGCTAAAGTTGAGGTGAACAGAAGAGAAGATGATTTAAAAAAAAAAAAAAAAAAAATGGCTGACTCAGCAGACCGAGTAAAATGGACTGTGGAGAAAAAAGAAATGAATGATGTGAGGAGAGAAAAGAGAAAAAAGGGAGCAGAAGAGAGAAAATTCAGATTTAGGTTTATTAATTTTAATGAAAAGCGGGGACAGTGAATACTAACGGATACACCTTTCATCCCCAAGACCTGCTGGACAACTTTCCATTTTAGAACTGGGAAAAACATTTCTTAATTTTCTCAAATAAATGTCAGACTTTAAATATGAAACCTGGTAAAACTGAAGGAAGGAGGAGAGGGAGGGAGGGAGGAAAGAGAAAGGGAGGAAGGAACAAAGGAAGGAAAGGAGGGAGGAATAAGTGAGGGAAGGAGGGAGGAAGAAAGGAAGCAAGAAATGAAGGGGAGGAGAGAAGGAAGGAATGAAGGGAGGGAGGGAAGGAGGAAGGAAAGACAGAAAGGAAGCATGGACACAGGAAGGAAGGGAGGGAGTGAAGAAGAAGAAGAAAGGGAAGAGGAAAGCAAGAAAGTGAGCCAGACGGACGAACGTCTGCAACAGATACCGAGTCTGGAAACACGATATTTAAATTATTTCTGCACCTATCCGGACCTTCATATCCAATCCGCCGCTTTTCCAGACTCAGTCGGAACCCCGGTAACAGACCGACAGAACTGCACTCCTCTGTAACGGCGGGCAACCTCAGTCCTACTAAATGCTTACAATAACGCAGAACTACAGAGAACCTAAATAATTAACATCATTATTTGCAAAGCAGGGGGCTCAGCAGGGCTGGTAATAACAAGCTGCACCATGGAGGCTAAAACACAAACATCCACGGTCCAAACTGTTACCAGCTGCTCTAAATGTCCAACTAATGTCTCTTCTAATTGGGTTCACACACTGGAAAGGTGCCTCATCATCACCACTCTGAAGAGTCCTGCTTCTGTGCTGGACGCTTACGTAAGGAAGGGTTGTCATTCGGATTAATCTGCGGTTGAGGACAACATCATCGCCCCTCAGAGAGACACAGAGAGAGAGAGAGAGAGAGAGAGGGGAGGGGAAGAACTTGAACGGGGTAAAAATAAGGCAGAGCTAGCCAGCAGCTCTTACAGTCTGAAAGAGAGAACAACATGTTCTGTGACCCAGGGAGGGGGAGGGAAGTGAGGCAGATGGAAAAGAGAGTAAAACAGGAAAGGAAAGGTGGGAAGAGAAGGAGGGAAGCAGAATGAATGAGGGCTTCACAAGCTGAACGTTCAGAAATAGGTTCTGGTGAGCAGGAGGACCCACTTTACTGGAGCCTGTCAGGAAGTGGAGCAAAAGACACAGAAAGTGAAACAGACTCCAGATTCCACGAGCTAATCTAACCAACTAACTAAACCTAGGAATGACGAAGGGATCCTAGCCCTGCTTAGCAGGTCCAGACCTGCATCGCCGCTTTATCTACATAATATCTGCACTTTTTACGCCACACAGGCTTAAAGCTTAAATGTAGCTTTCCCGTATTTGTTAAAACTGTCACCATGTCGTGACAGTTTTCTATGAGACAGATAATCTGTGAAAAGGTTGAGTTCTTCCAGCTTCTACCTGAGCCGCTATTGCCGTCTAAAGAAATGCACCGCTCCCAACTTGAAACAACCAATCAGAGCCAAGAGCACTTATTGGGAAGCGCACTCTTTACGGAAGTAATAACGGACGCCGCTGTCTTGATTTTAAAGTTTATTCAGCAATGCGAGCCAACAGGTTCGTCACAAGATCATAACAAGACAAAGGAAGATAATAAAAGGAAAGCACAGCAACGGCCTTTTGTGAAGCATCGACTGCAACTTCTGTAGAGAAGTCTGTTTGGTTTGTGATGTGCTTCACTGACCACAGACGTCCTTCATAATTACAATTTTCAGCCATTATTTACATCTGGATTTACCACATCTGGCTTCTTCTGATGCATAATTATGACGCATGTCTCACATCGATGACATAAAAGTTGGATGAAACGCAACATGACCGTTCAGACTGGAGACACTTTGAAAACAATTGGATGAGTATCCGATTTAGTTCCACATACGGAAGTGAAAAGAACCTAGAACGATATCTAAAGTACTGCAGACCTCATTTATCTCAAAGTTAAGGTCAGAGTTCATGGTTTACCAATAAGAAACTGGGAAAAAAATGGCCTCCATGGGAGATTTTAAAGGTAAAAATCCCTAGCTGCGTTTCCATTACAAAGCTGTGCAAATCTTGGTCAATTTTCTGCTAATGTCGAAAAAACACAATTTCGCAATCGCAGTCTTTCCATTAAATGAGAAATGACATTAAAATCACACGTGAAAAAGCTCATTCATGTGATAAGTCATTAAAAACATGCCACGCCATGATCCTCCACCTACTTCCTGTTGTCGTCGTCTTTGTGGTTTGCGCCAGCAGCAACATCTGGTTGTTGATCATGTGACTCGTGTGATGCAAAAAAAGTGTTTCCATTGCAGTTTTGCAAAATAAACCAGTTTCGATACGACCAGAAAACCACCTCATCCTAGCGGCAAAACTTTTCCTCGAAAAAGGAGAATTTTTTTTTTTTTTTTTTTTTGAAAATGACGAGTTTCCATTAAGCAAATTTATTTTCTTTATTTCAAATCGCGCAATTTCAAGGTTAATGGAAACGCAGCAAGTGCTGAAAATATTCTGTGGACTGAAGAGACAAAAGTTAAACCTTTCGGATGGTGTGTGTCCTCTTACATCCAGTGTAGAACTTGCAGCATTTCAGAAAAGACCATCACACTAACAGTCAAATCGTGACGGCTTGAGGCCGTGTAAGCACCTGGCTTGCTGTAATCGATGGAACTGTGACATCTGCTCTCTGGCTGCAAACCCTGAAGAAGAATTTCCAGCCATCGGTTCACGACTTTAAGCTCAAAGATATTCGAGTTACGCAGCAGGACATCGAAACGCAAATCACCAAGTCCATCTCTGAAGGGGCCAAAAAAAAAGAGAACGTTTTAGAGTCAGTCAAAGACTATTTAAAGATTTAAATTTATGTGCTGTGATGTTACTTTAAGAAACCAGTTCATGCTCAAAACTCCTCATTGTGGATGAATTTAAACAATTCTGCAAAGAAGATGGGGTCAAAGTTCCTCCACAGCGATGGAAGAGACTCACTACCAGTTACAGAAAACACTTGATTTAGCCGAGCGTGGCACAACCAGGTGTTACAGGCGCAGTTGCTTTTTCCATACACTATATACACTATAGGGCTACAGTATTGTTTTTTTTTGTTTTTTTTTTTTTACCTTAATAAATAAAATCCTCATTTAAATGTATTTTATATTTACTTTGGGTATTTTTTCATAATATAACACTTTGTTTGATTATCTGAAGCATTTAAGTGAGACAGAGAAGCTAAAAAAGAAAGAAATCTGTAAAGATGTGTTTGGAGGGACACTTTTTAACAGCCATGAGTAGATTCAGTCAATGTATAGTGTGCTTTTACAAACCTGCGTCTTTTCCAGACCGATGTGACCTACTTCATATTCTCTAAAGCTGACTGAATGAACTGATCTTCAGCCCGGACGCTGCTGAGGATCTGCCTGTGCCTCCATCAGCCTTGCGCAGTGCGGAGGCTTATGCCGCGGGAGGAGAGTGGAGATCTGCAGTGGCTCGTGCCTGCGATTTATAAAGCTTTCCTCCTGAGCTCTCAGCACCGTCTGGTAAGTAAGGGAATATGTACACCACCATCGGGAGCGCTGCTGAAAGAGCAATGAGCGGGACTTTCCTTCAACCGAGGCCAAAAGTCTGATTCATGAGGAGGCGACATATTGTCAGATTACTGGAAGACATCACTCATTCTCGGCAGACACTTCATAACACTGAAAAAAAACTTCTGTGTTCAGAAGCAACAACTCAGTGTTGATTTATTTAACAGTTTCTTTCCATGTTGCAACGATAATACAGCAACAACAGCAACATTTACCAACAAAAACTGGGTGTACAAGTTTGACTTTAACTTTGATACACTCGCCAACATCCCTATGGCATCATTCTGGCGAGATATTTAGAAACTAGTCTTGCCAGAATTAGTGGAGCCAATTTAAATTTGTTGTTTTTCTGTCACAACTTCCAAACAATGTCCTGAAATTTTCGATAAGGTTGAGGTAGGGGGCTTTGGAACAGCCATTCCAGGAGATTAGCGTATCACTGTACTGCTGAAACACCCCATTTTGTCCACTTTTCTTTGAACTGAGGTTGAAGAACTTGGAAGTAGGAATCCCAATACCACAGTTAGAAAACTAGACCCTCCTACCATGATACTCCCACCGCCATGCTTATCAGCAAGAACCGCATCTTTAAGTTTGAATACCTCACCTTGAAAAGTTGTGCTGTAGCCAAATAACTCAGTGTTTGTCTCTTCTGACCAATAACCCTCCTCCAGAAGGCATCTGGCAGGTCTGTGTGGGAAGCTGCATATTTCAGACTTGGAGGTGACCATTTGGAGCAGAAGTTTTGGTTTTAGCTGGCACTCTCCCAGTTTATGGCGATGTAAAAGTACCGTCATAGACCATCACACACAGCAGGCTTCAGTTTTGATTGACGTCTCATTGGCTGTTCCTGAACACCCAGATCAATTTCCTTTCAAATAAGGTGCTAATATCCGACAGTTTGGGTCAGATAGATCAGTTTTGTCCACATATGAATGTTCCAACAGGACAAAAACCACAAACATGCATCAAACCCACATAAAGACTGCTCAAATATCCAGTCACAGTTATGCAGAAGCTTGTTTCATGGCTACAAAACTACCAACATGTGGAAAATTTCATCAAATATTACTGCAGGGGGGGTGTATATTTAACTCTGTATGTATAATTTTCACTATGCGTGGATTAGGGCAGGGGTGTCAAACTCACTGAGATAATGAATGTCCTAAAAAGGGCCGGTTGTGACACAATGTACTGATAAAATTACCCAATAACAAACTCTTAAAAGATAAATAAATACCTGTCTCTGCATCTGATGAGTACTACTGATGTAATCTGGCACTATACAAATAAAAACTGATTTGATTAGATTGATGAAATAATATTTTAAAGTGTAACTAACCCCTATATGAAAGCATTTTAAAAATTTCAGCAAAAGTGAGCGGAGCCAGGAGACACTGAGGGGTGTGGCCGAGTGTGGTGGTGAACGGAGTGGGTGAAGCGGGGCTATAGTCAGTACAAAATAAGCACTGTTGCTAACTTGTCACTTTGTTGCTATACTTAGCAACTTTTCAGTCCCTCTTGCGACTCTTTTTTTTTTATTCAAAAAGCGACTAGCGACAAATCTAGCAACTTTTTTCTGTGTTTATTGGAGACTATTTTCAGCGAATGTAGTTTCCGCGTTGCAAATAAATCGCACGTGCAAAGCAGAGAAATGGCACCGGGGGCGTGTGAATAAGACGCTGTTATACTGTGTGACATAAAACTGCACCGCTGTAACAAATAGGAAAATTCAACTGCAGTAGCAACCATTCAACCCATAGAGGGCAGCACAGAGACGGTTTTAAGCAAGATATTGCAGAATTAAACAAATTTACACCAAACTGTCAAAATTTGCAAAGAAACAGAAATATAGCACCCATAAAGACCTATTTAAACAGCTTAGCAGCAAAAAAGTTGATTTTTAAGCACACAACTTATCTTGAAGGTTCTATTTTTGTCGCCCTCAAGATTCTAGAGGGCGACATAAATAGTTTGACAGATGTGGATTTGAGGAAACTGACAATAAATGTATCCGAAATTGCAAAGGAAGATTAAAATTCATTAAAGTTGTGTCATCTTTTCACCTGAAAAAGTACGATTGAAATAAATCACTAAAATCTCCAAACTAACATAAGATTCATACTCCAGATGAGTGTATTCAAACTTTAAAATCAAAATCGAGGCAGTCAGGTAACTCAGGTAAATCTTTTATTCAGTTTTACTTCTTGAACAAGGTAAAAGCGGTTTTTAGTTCAGGCAGATTATTCTGCTGCCCCCCTCCTACTTCACTTCATCCACATAGCTCAGTCAGTGCAAACGGCACTCAAGTCACTACAGGGTCAGTCACTCAGAGTGCAAACATCTTTCCACTGGCACATCAAAGCCCGACATCGAAATCCAAGTCTTCCCATTACCTCATCAGGTGAAAGTTATGTTGACTTTGCGGAAATCTAATCCAATGATGACCAGATACAGCGACTGACCGAGTCGTGCTGCCGGCTTCTCTGGCTTAAATGGTGACATTTAAGTCCAGGGTTATCTCAGCAGCTGACGTGTGTCTGCGGATTGGTTCTCAACGAGCACAAGACCCACATCTGTTCAAAAAAAGAAGCCCAACCTTCAGAAATACTGCCACTAGGTTAGGTCTGGATAACTAATTTTGCTGGGGAAATTATTGTGATAAACGATAATAGAGTTGTTTTAAGACCATTTCCAAGTAATATGTTGACAATGGCATAATAATGCAAGTTCGCCCTCTCAAAGACCAATAAAGTTTGATTTTGAAAAAGAACACAACATTATCTCTAATATTTAATTTTCCATTTCATTTCCAATCTTGTTTTATTAGTTTATTTCATTATTTATTTTTTCTAATTTTTTTTGTGTTTGTTTAGTAATTTTGTTTTAATTTACCATCACTTTTTTCATTACTTTTTTCAATTTTTTCCATATTCTGGTTTAAGTAATTTTTTAAAGATATTTAAAATATCCAAAATAAAACACAACAAGCAAAAACATTACATAAAACAGAAAGAAAAAACACACACAATTGAAACCATAAATAAAATGGATTATGATGTCTCTGTAAACAAAATTACCCTACAAAAAATATTAACTATCACAGTGGAAATTATCAATCTGATTTTAATTGATCATGCGATTATGGCTGCAACTAACAGTTATTTTACATTAATCTTTCGATTATTCTGACGATGAATCGATTAATCAAATTTTTAAAAATTGGCAGTTTTGGAGGTTTTTCATTTAAGCCTTTTTCATACATTAGACATACATTAAAAGATGCAAATAAACAAATAATTCAATTCCTTTTTTAAATAAGAAAATAAACATTTCATTGCCTAAAATGCAATATCATAGTATTCCTTCAGTGTACGACTGATCATTTGTAGCAAAGGATGCATCTGCAGCTAAAAAATACTTCTAACATCAACATGTGGAAAGCTCATTCCTTTCTGCTTGACTTAACATCAACACAGTGCAGGGATACTTTGTTATTTATGTTTTGGATTACTGATAAATAATTTGATAGCAAAAAGTATTTAATAGGAGATTTTACAGAATTTGAACCAGGTGAAGCCAAAACTGCTAATTCAGGAGTTTTGGGTAGAACATATTTACAGACCAGTTTTTTTTTTAACTTAAATGCAAATCGTATACATATTTTTTGTACAATTTTGGCTTAATTACAGCTCTGAGAATGTTATTCTTTCCGCAAATGGCCTTTTTTTTTAGTCTGTACACTCCAGTTAACGATTAATTGATTACTAAATTAGTGGATGATTATTTCAATAATCAATTCATCACAATCAATCTGATTAATTGTTTCAGCCCTACGTGCGATCAATTGATTCATTATTGCAACAGGCCTTACTGCCCCCCCCCAAACAAGAGCAAAAACAACAGATTTATGGCTGTAGATGTTTTGATGTTTTTTGCTTTACTTTGATGGAGACAGAATAACACTGAAGAGAGAGAGAGGACAAGAAAAACCTGCAAGGCTTAGAGATAACTGGAAAGTACTTGAGGACAAAGCAGAGTAATCAAGCATTGCTAATCATCTCAATTTGAAGCAGTCACTCAGAGCGTAATCCCAACACAACGGGAGAAAAGATAAATCAGCGCCTGGGTAATGGAGGAAGATTTAGGACTGAAACTGGGCCACTTCTCTGTTGCCGATAGAAGAGCCTCTCTGGATTCAAAGAAACATAACTACATTGAACAGACCTCTGCTCTGAATGACTCATGGTGCGATAAAAACAAAATTATAAAACGCTGATCATGACCATCTGTAGGCAAAGGACACTGCAGCTGTAACCTTTTCAAGGTACGGTTATTGCTGCGTGACGCAAGCATTTTTCAGGAGTTTATAGCTTCCACAGTTCAAACAACGCTGTACACACAACGAAACCTTCAACCCTCCTCCTCCTCCTCTTCCCCTAAGTCACGGACCAAAATAGCTCCCTAACATCTGAAGCTCATTGCCAACAATAGCAATGAGAGTGTTTGGATGATAGGAGGCAGTTTGAGCGACAGCAGCATGACTACAAAGTCTCACCCATGGATAAGACTTGTACTTTAAAGGAATCGGTTCTGAGAATCAGTACAATCTACAGCCAAAACCCAACTTCAGCGGGTTTCCAATTTCTTCCCTGGGCGAAGCTTTTGATGGGATTTTCCTGCCATTAACTTTATGAACTCGCTTTGTATCCCTTCTCCACCCCCTGCTCCACAGAAAGTATTCACAGTCCAGTTAATCTGTGTTTCAAGGTGTCTCTTTTATAGATGGTGTCATCGGCAGTGTTTTTGCCGTCATTAACTTCAGGTATTCTTGTTTTTATTTAATTGAGAGTACCCCTGGTCTAATGCTACTTTGTCTTTCTGTGTCTCTTTTCTGGACAGAGCCACTGCTACCAAATATTTTTCTTAAATGTATTTTTTATTCTTCCATTTCATTGTAATCGTACAACTAGTATAATTTCAAGATTACAACAAAAAGTAAATATAAAATTGGTTTAGACGAATTTCGCTAGACTGCTTTGACTATTTTCTGAAAAAACAAACAAACAAATAAACAAAAAAATCAAATAAATGTATGTGCCCCGTACAATAATCAAATGTGAGGAAAGATGGAGTAATAAATTTGTGCTTCCCACCCAGAATATAGTGCTGTACAGTCCAATAACGCCTTTAGTTAATCTCTTAAAAGTGAAGGTCTTTTTTTTGTACGTGACGAGTCCACCAGAGGCGCACTGACAGCATAAACACCTTACAGTCCCGCAAGTCCAATCTTTGAACTCAGTTATGAAAATTATTATTCAAGAGAATTAGAACACTGTCTAGGAAAATATGTCTTCTTATAACAAGAAGCATTTTAATTAATATAAATAAATATGTTATGCTTTGTTGATGTACATTTCAAGAATGATCCGGAAGTATTTCTTCAGTGCATGTGCAAATGAGCCGACGGTACAGATCGTGTTTCCGGGACAGACCACGGACTGACAATGAGGTGACGTTAAAATGACGTTTATTCAACACCTAGGATGCAGTTTAAAATCTACTGATGTCCTGTGTGCTTTCTGACCGAAGCACTACTGTGGTCAATTAGGCAAAATCAGCGAAAGAGTTAGCAAAACTCAACATCTATAAAACTGAAACCATGAATGAAAGGACTGTTCCGAAAAATCACTTCCTGAAGCGCGACCATGCTGATATGTGTGCAATAACAGATTTGGATCTGTTGAGGGCGATATGACACACTTGTGGGTATCAACATGGTTGAATTTAGTACTTTAACATTAGCTTTAGCTTCTGCTAAATGCTGCGTTGGTATAGTGTTTTAGCATAAGCGGAGCTAATGGTTATGATTTGTTATATTTGTTGCACTTTAGGGTTGGCGCAACAAACTTAAAAGGGGCAGTATTATGTGTTTTCCAGCCACATAGAACCACGATCAAGTCACTATGTTACCTTCAGTTGTTACAAAAATGTTGTATATATCAAATACAACTTAAAAGAAATTCAACTTTGTTATTTAACGCCTTGAAGTTGGGCCTCTGTCTCTTTAAAAAAAAAAAAAAAATCCTGCTCTTTCTGAAATACTGCCTTCAGGAAGTCATCACAACAGCAGTCCTCTACTAACCCTTCAACAAAAGTTTTTCCAGCATTTCCCTGAGATCGAGCTCGTATAATGACCTCAGCAGATGCACCAGCTGTTTGCTAATTGCTGCTGGCTACTCCGAAGGAGATGATTGGGGAAATCACGGGAAAGGGGGGGGCTCTGTGAGGCAGAAGCTCGGAAGCTTAAAAACTGAAGCTCCGAGGAGGAGCTGCGCCTCAAAGGCGGAGCTGTATCCACCCAGGTGTTTTGCACAGCTGAATGGTTGCCACGGGAGATTAAAGGATTTCTCAAACATGCATGAAAGAATCAAGGCAACAGTCCAGGTATGTGTTTGATGAGGGAATAACATTATAACATGATGGAAAGCTCAAAAAAGATGATTTTAAATAATACTGCCCACCACTGGTGAATTCTACTGTATATAATATAAAATGAATCAAACCTGTCTGTGCTGAAAAGTGCCTTGAATTGACATTGGTGGTGAGTTGGTGCTATATCAATAAACTAAATTAAACAGGGTGAATAATTAGCATTGGTTTGGAGTCGTGGTCATGAACTGCAAACGAACCACAACCCAATGTTTACTCTGATTTCAACTTTTATCGGGCTCTCCACCTATTGCTGTATTTTTAAGAGCTACCTGTTGCTCTCACCAGCAGCTAAATTTGTCGTTGCCTCTAGCAAACAGTGTTTCTAACATTGCTTTTTTTAAATGCCAAAGGGCAGCTTGTTGCGTCTGTAAACAGAAGTGATGGATGTCAGGGCACAGGAGGCACAGCCGCCAGCATGAGCTTGCAGACATCTTGCATGATTGTTGCTTAAGCAAAACCTCTTTTGAGTAAGACAAAAAAAAAAAAAAAAAAAAACTCATGAATGTTTGTGAACAGAATATTGCATTTAAACTTCCTTCAACTCTAAGAAAACCATTGCATCTTAACAAAACGACCTCAGAGATGATCGGGAAATCTTTCGGGGCTTTCATAACACTCATCTTCTGTTCACAGCTCAGTTCAATCGCCAAAACAACCATTTTGTATGAGCTCTAGATTAAATGAATCCACATCAGAGGAACACTTTTTATTACATATTATTGTGGCAAAACAGAGCTCTCTCTTGCTCCATTATTACGGCGTGTGACAATATTAGCAAAAGAAAAAGCTGAGTGGAGACACTCCAGAAAGAGAAAGGGGAAACGATCCTGTCTTGGCATCAACTTTCTCTTTCTGTCTGACCTTCATCCCGAGCACCAAAACAGTCCAACCCTGGCCCCCGAAGCCAGACTGAGCCCCAGTATGAGTCATCCCTGAACAAAAAACGCTTTCATAACTGCACAGACACATGCTGCAGGGGTGGAAAGTGACAGTTATCTTCCATTCGGTCAAGCCTGGATGGATGAGGGGGGTAACACAGGACCTCTGGACACACATCCCACATTTTGTAGATCACTTGCAGTGCTGAGAGGAAGTGCTTCCCTCCCCTCAGATGTCGTATTTTTTCCCTTTTTTTTTTTTTTTTTTTTTTTTTTTTTTTGTCACACTTGAATGTTTCAGATTAAACTAATTTCGATGTCAGACAATAACCTGAGTAAATACAAAACATTTTCCAAATGGTGATTTGCTTTATTAAAAGGAAAAGACAAATAACCCTCCCTCTTGATACATAACAAATTAGCTGTGACTAACCACTTCCTTTTGGTTCAGTATCACTAGCCACATCCAGCCCCGATTACTGCCAGACCCTCAAACCAAGATATGAATTAAGCAGCATTTCTTCAACAACATGGGGTTGATCAATATATGTTAAAAAGCAACACATCATGCCCTGATCTAAACATCTGTGGCGCCTTTTCCACTACTGCCTACTTGGCCTGGCACAACTCCACTCTAAGACTACGTTCACACAGCAGGAAAATGCGACACACATCCAATTTTTTTTTTTTTTTTTTTTTTTTTTTTTTTTTTTTTTACCCAAACGGGATTCATATCTGATTTTTTTCATGGCAGTCTGAACATCCCAATTCTGATCTTTTCACCCAACAAAAAAAAAAAAAAAAAAATCCAATTTGCGCCACTTCCATATGTGGCGCAAAACCGGATACGTAACCGATAGTTGCCTGCAGTCTGAACAGCCATGTCGCATTCAGTTCGACTTTTACGTTACTGACGTGAGACGTGTCATAATTTCTGCACCAGACGGTAAATCTGGATGTAAACAATGGCTGAAAATTATAATTATGAAATCACGACAGAAGACTGCGTCAGTCACCACTCCTGGTTCCGACGACACATCCAAACACACTTCTCTAAAGAAGGTGCAGTCGATGCGCCATAAAAAGCCGTTGCTGTTAGCTGTGCTTCCTTAATATCAGCTTCCTTCGTCTTGCTATGATCCTGTGACGATACTATCGGCTCCCATCGCTCAGTAATTTTAAAGTCGAGACGGTGCCATCAGTTATTACTTCTGTAAACAATGCGCTGATGTTTGTCGTCTGTGTTCTGCTTCTGCAGATGCCGGTCGCTTTGGGGTCCTAAACTTCTCACACAGAAATCTGATTGCAGACGCATTTAATTAGTAGTATGAACGACAACGCAAAAAATAAATAAATCAGATTCCAAGCTAAAAAAAAAAAAAAAGTCTCACAAGATCTCACAATTCCCAAAACGCATCTTGGTGAAATATTCTTTGGACTGGTGAGGCAAGTCCTACATCCAGTGTAAAAGTAACAGCAGTTCAGAAAAACACCGTATGGACAGTCAAACGTACAGTGGCCGACAGGTGCTAATGTGCAACAAACTGCGAAATACGCTGACAACACCTGAATGACGCAAACTCCAAAACACACAAACACCAAAATGCAAAAGCAACAGAAAAACACTGCAAGCAAACAAACAACAAAAAAAAAAACAAAACAAAAAAAACCCTGCAACCGCTAAGGCAAAATGCTGCAAATAGCAAAAACAACAGCTAGTATGAAACGCTGCAAACTCGCTTCAAAAAAATGGAAGTGCTCCAGACCACTAGGGGGAGTTGACCACCAAATCGAGGGACCGGACCCTCAGTAAAGATGGGATATCATGGTTTAACAGGATGTCCAGAAGAAAGATGGAGGAAGAAAGAAAAGGTGTGTTATACATCATGTCTTTTTCAAACATGGAATCTTTTACACTATTATAGAACAGCAGTATATTTACGTAGATAATATTACCTACAACAGACTCCCCCTAGTGGTCTGGAGGACTCCTGTTTTGTGGCGCACGTTTTCAGCATTCATACTTGCTGTTGTTTTTGCTATTTTCAGCATTGTGTCAGCATTTTTCGTTCAGATTTCTTTTATTGATTGTAGGTTTTAGCAGCCGTTTTCTCTGACTGCAGCATTTTTTTGTTGCATTTGGATGTTTTGGAATTTACAGCAAGTTTCACCATTTGCTGCACGTTTGCACCTGTCGGCCGCCGTACAAACACGATGTGGGCAGAATGATAATGTGGGGGAGGGCTGCTTTGCTTCGTTAGGACCCAGACCACTTGCTGTAATTCAAGGATCCATGAATTCTGTTCTGTACCTGAAAATCTTGGAGCAGAAAGTGTGGCTATCAGTTTGTGACCTTAGGATCAGGCAAACTCAAACAAAAAAGTGACCTAGTCAAAGTCAGATTAAAGTCTGATGGTGATACAGCGGCATGACTGGCTGCTCACACTCAAAACAATAGTTTTGATTCAGACGTATTAGAGGGCCAAAATTCCTCTAAAGTGACGTAACAGACTCATCGCCAGCTGAATCAAATGCTGAACAGCAGTTGAAACAGACCGATTTTGATGGTTTTTTCCCTGAAGAAAAGCTATCATTATTTAAAAGCTACATTTTTTTTTTTACTCAGGTTGTTTTTGTCTGATTAAAATTTGTTTAATGATCTGAAACGTTGAGGTGCAACAAAACGGCAAAAACAGATGAAATCGGTTAAGGGGTCAAATTGTTTTTTTCACAGCACTGGATTTCTCAGTCCCCACAGGAGTTGGACGCACTTTGCTCTCAATCCTGAGGCCATGAGCTGCAAGACCTCTGTCAGCAGGCACCTTTCCAAGATCCCTGGCTGGATAATATGGAGAGTAAGACGGGATGTTTCAGACGTTCGTCTTAGAGCTTAAAAATGAGAGAAGAACCGTGCACAGACCGCCGGTCCCATTCATCTCCTCCCCTTACATGGCGGCGTCCTCCAGCTGCCATAAGCTCATTCATTCCCCTAAAAGGATGCTGCATTCCCCCACCCCCTCCCCTCTTGGCTTAGGATATTCCTAGAGCCGAGCCGATTCAAAATAATCCCTCAGTGAATGAAAAAAAAAAGAGATAAAAATAGTGGGGAGAGGAAAAAATGGAGGGGGGAAAAACTGGCAGAGATATTCACAGGTCCTCCAGATGCAGCGTATTACTATCTGCCCATGGAATGCCAGTTATTTCCAGAGATTCTTTAGTAGCTTCACAATACGAAACAAACTGCAGCTCCAACGCAAAACAGCAGCGACACAGAGGCTAATCACCTGCCGAAAACGGACGCAATCGCAATGGAAAGGAGACAACCTTCCCAACCTCTCAGGAACCAGTTCCTGAATCCAAGCTCTTGCTGGATAGTTACATCCTGCTTATATCCCTCTGTGGGATGACGACAGGGGGGGGCTCCTCGAACAAACAGACACCTGCAAGGCGCTCAGCTTGAGCTGAGCACAGCTGAGCAATATGAGTCTTTGCAAACGATGCACCCACAGAGACATTTATTGATATGCACTTCTGTGACGAGCACAGACAC
Organism: Anableps anableps; assembly: GCA_014839685.1. Taxonomy (NCBI): domain Eukaryota; kingdom Metazoa; phylum Chordata; class Actinopteri; order Cyprinodontiformes; family Anablepidae; genus Anableps; species Anableps anableps. Next base: position 4,934,852 of record CM026076.1, on the reverse strand, counting down.
ACTACGCCCCAGAGAACCCGCTGTTACCTTTAGGTGGGAAGTAGGATTTGCTTTCAGCTTTGTGGGGCCAATCCACCACCAGGTGTCCGTAGCGGCGGAAACTGTTGGTGATTTCATCTGCGGAGATAAAACAAAGAGGACAAAATGTGACGAAATTCATCCCACTCAGGTTTACTCATGCGATACTGATAACAAGGACTTGATGCGGAGCAAAGCGCCACACTGAGAGGGGTTCTTGCAGCACGTAGCCACTGCATTAAACAGGAACACAGGAAACGGGCTGAATTGGGCTGTGGAAACGCCATACAGCACGTAATGTGTCTTTACTCAGTAGAGCATGTTCTTGCTTAAGTGCAAAGACAAATGAAGGTAAACGAGCCTCGTTTGAATGAAACTTGAGCTCTGGATGGAGGGTGCTGGTCATTTTGACCCTGGCATTTCAATTTTTCATACCCAGCCATCATTCATGGGAGGTTTCATCCCACAATCGTACTCACCCAACGGATGCGTCATACTAGCTCAACTTGTGATTGCAAATTCATTTTCTTTAATAGTAACTGTAAGAAGTTGATGTTTTTGTGACGCTGTTATTTTAGTTTGATCAGGGGTCATAATCTGTCATGTGTCACCCAGCCATCCCGACTACAATCAATGGAAATGGGACGTTGCATAAAATTATTAAAAATATACAATTAAACTGAATTACACTTTAGATTTGAGCACATTTACGATTATGTGTATTACAGGGTGTTCACGCATCCTTAAAAAGTCTTAAATTCATGTACCTAAAATTAAGGCCTTAAAATGTCTTAAATTTTGTTGTGGCAGGACTTTTTAATCTCGTATATTCTATGTAGTATATTTTTCTTGTGGGACTTTTCTGTCAGGCAAAAGTTTGAGTCACACGCAGACATCTTTACGTTCTGTGACTCGAGGCGGTTAAGGCTACCGCTAACTAGCTGCTATATACCCTTGCTAGCTAGTTAGCTTGTTGCGTCTATCATTGGTAAGTGTAAATCATCACCAGTTGGCTGGACGACGTTCGTTTTTACGTCGATGCTACGTGCATTCTAGGCAAAAAAGCTCGGCACTGCTACATAAAATATGCACTTTTCTTTGGCATATTTCTAACGTGATACAGGTCTTAAATTTCATTCATAATGGTCTTAAAAAGCCTTAAATTTGAGTTGCTGAAACCTGCAGGAAGAGAAATAAACTGATGTCTCCGTGTATGAATGGAGGATACAAATCAGTCAAGGAACAAAATGACCAAGAGATGTGGATTGATTTATAAATCTGTGCCGTTCGGCTTTGTTGAAACATTCAGCTGTTTTCCCCTTTATGTTTTGGTAAAACTGCGCAGCTGGGGTGCAGTTGGTTGGTAACTGCACAGCAAAACAAATGTTTCATTTACTAGATTGTTAAATTATGGTTTAAAACACAATTCAGGGCAGGACCTGACAGGATAAACTGCATCCTTCAAGCAAATATGCAATGGCAACAGATAAAAACATTTGTTTTCTCTGGGGGTTTTTCGGCCTAAAAGCTAAAAGAAGTCCAGATCCTGTTTTGAAATGTCTGTCGTTATGCTGGTGGGTGACCACAGGCCTAATGTATCAGACAAGCAGGATGGTTTTATTAAAATCTGATTTTTCAGACTCGATCGATCGATATAAACTTTATTTTAGACTCAAGGTCCAACAAAAACAAACAAACAAACAAACAAACATAAAAAAACAGGATAGCAAACAAACAGATATACATACAATCATTGAAAAAAACAAAATTACATAAAATTTAAAGACAGACAACTGTAGCAGTGTCTCCACAGATGTGAATGGTATCGTGTAGATTTCAACAGTGGGTTTATAAGTACAATTGGGGCAAATAACAAAAAAAGCTTAGAAGTTGGTTATTTGACAACAATTATCTGATTTTTATAAAGTGAATAAACCCATTTGAGAAGTGGCTCTTGAGTAGAAAATTCATGCTGCTGGTATTCTAAGGTGTACACAGCAAAAACACAAAACCTTACCAAGTATTTTTGTGTAGTTTCAGTGCAAATATCTTAGTACACTTGAAACCAGACAAAACTAACTTACAAGTAACTTTTCAGCAGATATAGGAGCTTGTTTTAAGTCAATAATTCTCAGAAATTGATCAAAAGTGCTAGTTCCACTGATATTTTCACTTAAAGCATGGGAAAAACGTCTTGCTTTCTGTATTTTAGGGTATTTGTGCCCATAAGCTTTGTTGATAAATGTCAGTGTGACTGTAATAGGCAAAGAGCCAAAACTACAGTGCATTCTGGGGAAGTTTCCGACTGTGAAAACTGGGCACAATGTGTATCAGGGTAAACCTGCTGCAGAAAATCTCACTTTACTATGAACGACATAAAAAACAAAAACAAAAAAAAACTTTCTTTTACCTTCATCTATGTCGGGGGGAAGGCCTCCGACAAAGACTTTCCTGGAGTAGCGCTCCATCCGCTCCCCGTTCTGACAGCGGGTCGGCGAGTTCAGGCCCGGAGTCAGGGAGGGGTCACCGTGGCCGTCGTCGAGGAAGCCGTCTTCGAAGGGGAAAAGACAGGAACGACCTGGATGGGGTCAGAAAAGCAAGAGAACAGCGGAAAGATGGACAGAGAGGAGGAGGGAGAGGTAAAGAGAGCGTGAAGTAAGAAGGGAGGGAAGGTGTGAGGAGACGGTGAGTTTTTACCACCACTCATCTGTCTAAACTGTTAACACCCTGACCCCCGTAAAAGAAAGACCTGCAGCTGTGAGCAGACGTATGCCTAAAGCTCAGGATCTAGAACTTTATCACTAATCCTCAAATCGTTATGCGAAATTCTTCCCACAACACTCACTGCTAAAAACAAACAGCAGCATTAAAATATGTAAAAAGAAGCTACGAATTAATTTTAAAAAAAGGTAAAAATAAAAATAAACAACTGCATAAACATCAAGGGATTTATAAGATGATTAAAAAGGCATAATGTTACAGATCATTTTGTGTTTTCAGTGCAATCATCATGGCTTCATGGTGTTAGTACTTGCTGTTAAAGGCTTCATCATTTGAGCACCAGTCAGTTACAGATTTGAAGGAAATGATGAGTATGGAGAGACCCTGCCTGCTTAGAACAACAAGTTATTTAGTTTTTCTGGAGCTTTTTTAATAAACAGTGATGATGTAATACTTACAGTGGATCTAAAATGAGCATAAACTCCTGTTAAAGTGTCAGGTTTTTTAGGATGTAATAAAATTTTTTAATAAAAACTAATTTTTAAGCCAATTTCTAAAATGCTAACATGTTTTATTTCAATTGTTTAACTCTCCTCTGCTGAAGTCATTCTTTAGTCGACTTGCATTTTACATTTGGACTCACTACCTGAAAGGTACGGTTCGAGCTGAAGAAAAACGACACCACGGTATGATACTGCCACCGCTGTGTTTCACAGCGAGGATGGCGCTCCTTTTAGTGATGCTCAGTGTTATTTTGTGCCAAAAACATGTTTGAAATTAGTTCCTAAAAGTTCGAAAACACTTCCCTTCTTCAACCCTACTTCTTAGTCCAGCATGATTTATAGGAGACTGACCACAACCAGGACTTGTTAGAAATTCCTGCAGCTTCTTCAGTGTCACTCCTGACTGGTTTCCATTTTGTCTTTTCATTTATTTTTAGAAAAACATTCTTTTTTTTTGCCTGATGTTTTCTCCAGTCATTTATAAAACATCTATGCATGTAACGCTGTGGATTTTGCTTCTATCCTTCTCCTGACTGATACCTTTGAACAATCAGATCGTGCTCTTTCTTTGTAGCCTCTCTGCAAACTACAGCTTAAACTGCAGGACGCAAATGAAAACAATCCCATCAGGAACCGAATTCAATACAGCTTGCAGGAATGCACACTTTTTTTATATATACATATCCACTGTATAATGGTTTAAAATGTTTCACATGGGAACCTTTGCTGGAGAGCAACCGCAGCCAGACGTTATTCGCTGCACAGCTCGAGTCCCAGCAGCTTTCCTTCTTAATGGAGAAACACGGACTCGGTTAAAAAGCACATCAAGTCGCTGACGAGCCCCGTCTTTGCCCTGAGAGAAGCTCTTACTTTGGAATCAATCCAAACAAAAAGATTACAAAGTTAAGAGCTTATTTCTTATTCTTTTCCATTTGTAAAGCTGACTCAGAAAACAGATCCCCCCCCCCACCCGACTCAACACCCAACACGTGATTAATTCAAGCAGATCCGATGAGCCTTTGTCCCCTCCCCGATTAAAGGCACGTGATGGGAAACAAAGTGTCAAAATTAGCATGATTTCATTCAGCCACACCACAGATGAAAGCCACGAGTGACACCACAATAAGAACCCCCCCCACACACACAAATCAGCCTATTTCCAAAAAAAAAAACAAAAAAAAAAAAAAAAAAAAAAAAAAAAAAAAAAAGGAAAAACATGGCCGGCGTGGGAAGCAGAACCCCAGAGAAAAAGCCACACGTTACCTCGTCTGCGGCCATAGCTCCGGGCTGCTTGTCAGCGCCATTGGGGGTGGGGGGACACGGGAACAAGGGAAGGGAAAAAGACACAGAGACATGGGTTTTGTTGAAATAAACCAAACTAGGAACATCTCTAAGGTAACAATGACTCCACAAGCTTCGGCAACGGGACGAGAAGGATTATTACAGCCTGGCAGCGGCCCACGCTGAACCTGCTGCACCTGCCTTGGCAACAGAGGCGCGCAGATGCTGCCCGGCGGGGAGGGAGGCGGGTGACGCAGCAGCATTATGCGCGGCCGCGGAGCCTGGTGATTGTGATCGCAGTTTAATGAACCTGCAACAGCCCCACTTCCTGCTAATCTTCTGTGAATATTCACAAATGAGGCCATAAAGAAGCGTGCTTGCCAGGCCGGTTAGTCATCGTCATGGCCCTGGTGAAATATTAAAAGCTGGTCGAGGGAGTCAGACGGGGCAGGGCAGGTGAGAGTGGAAACTTCCCGAGGGTGTATGGACGTGCGTGGCCGAGAATCGGGAACAAGCAGAGAGCTCCAGCAGGGCAGAGACCCTGTGTGACCCCCCCCCCCTCATGACCTGTAGCAGTTTCTGTGCTTTGAGCTGGAAATCTGAACAAAACCGATTATTATTAACTGTCCCTTCAAATTAGACACATTTCAAACTCTAAACGAGACATCAGTGATATTTTCTTCACCGATAGCTTCTCCGAGCTTCAAACGACTGGATAACAGGCCTTGCAACTAAGGATATTTTAGTTTTTGATTTTTAAAAATGGGCACTTTCTGCAGATTCTTCACATTAATTAAAATATGGAGATAAACAAATCATTAATAAATCATTTTAAATAAGAATATAAACATTTTAATCGCCTAAAATGCAATAACAGCATTCCTTTAGTGAACGCTTGATCATTTGTAGCAAAGGATGCATCTGCAGCTAAAAGAAATAAATACTTCTAATAATACTTCTAAACTCAGTCCTTTCTGCTCGACTTCACATCAGTACAGTGTAGGGCTGATCTGTTGCATATTTTTTGGATTACTAATTAATAATTGGGGAACAAAAGCTGCTTAATAAGAGATTTTTTTTTTTTTTTTAATCAGAATTTGAACCGGGTGAAGCCAACACTCTGCCACTGAGGAGTTTTGAGTAGAACATATTTACAGAACAGGGTTTTTAGTCATCTTAAATGCAAAATGTTTATATATTTTGTCCAATTTTGGCTCAATTACTGCTCTGAGTGTGTTCTTCTTTCAGCAAATTGCCTTTTTTAAAGTCTGTATACTCCAGCAATTAATCTTTAAATTAGTGGACGATTATTTCAATAATCGATTCATCACGATTAATTGTTTCAGCCTTACCGGATAATACCGTTTTTTTTCCTGTAAAAACCTGTTTTTCTTTGGTACTCTTTAGCCTTTACTTCTATCAAAGCTCATGTTGTCTTTAATAACAGGGTTTTTCCATGTCTGTTCCTCCATAATGCAGTGATCTCCGGGTCTTTGGAAGCCTTTTCTTGTCATGCCAACTGTGTTTCGTTCCCTCAGCAGATTCTGGGTTGTGTTCAGATCAGGACTCTCACTGTGCTTCTCCAAAAATGTTGGTATTGTTTGTTGTTGTGCTGAAGTTTTGCTACGTTGAGTATTTCTTCTCATTGTATCAAGATATTTTTTTAAAGGTTGAGAAAATCCCTGTATTTGTCTCTCGATCTGGGTCTCCATCCTGGACAGACCAAATGAAAGTGCTGCTGCTGCCATTAAAATGTTTCATTTTTGTGTTTCCATTACTTAATAGAAGGTATTATTTGACGTGTGCTCCAGTGTTTCGCTGGTAATGTACCACTGATTAAGTCATAGCTCTCTCTTTTTAGTTCTTATAGAAAGTACTCTGGGCTCAGTGCTTCACTGTGCAACTTTGTCTCTACCAAGAGCTGAGTTACTGACTCTACTATTGTTGACATCATCTTCGTTCTCAGTTTTTCTATATTATAGAAAGTACCCCTGGTTCGGTACTTTTGTGTTCAGGTGTTTCTCTCTCCTGGATAGAGCCACTGGCCGCACCCATTAATTTGTATACTTGCTTTGTTTTTATTTATTTTCTGAAAGTACTCCTGGCCTGGTGCTTTCTCTTTGTCTTCATCTTGAGAGTCGTTGACAGGGGGAGCACAAAAACAAAGGTACCAATAGCTCCATTTCTCTTTCCTGTAGAAAGTACTCCTGTCCGGTGCTCCTTTGTTTCTCTGTGTCTCCTTCCTGTCCCTCAACATCCTGCTGGTGACAGTGGATGGCTGCTCACAGTCAACCTGAAACTGTAGGAACCTTCATGGTGTTAAAGGGGAGTCGTTCCTCTCCACTGTTGCTGGATGCTTGCTCAGGAGGAGGGATTCTTGTAAAGTCAACGACTGGATGCAATTAACAAGGCTTCCCAAGACAGAAGTTTTAAAAGCAAATATTTATTTATGAAACAGAACTTGACTGGAAATTATTATTATTTGGACTGAATTAGAGCACGAATGACTTAATCTGGATTTGAATACAGTGGACCCGCCTGTTTGCAGTTCAGTATTTGTGGATTTTTCTGTGGAAAGCAACTCCAAATTATTCACAGAAAAGTTGCAGATACAGGGATTTTTTTTTTTTTTTTTTTTTTTTTTTTTTTTTTTTCGTAGAGCATATCTAAAACACTGGATAGAAAATTCAGCTTGAGAAGCTGAAATACCAAGACGCAATGCTATCTGACACACTATTGGCTGACGTTTGTAAAGCAGCCAATCCAGGAGCGCCATTTATTTTGCTTTGCGCTGATTGGCTGAACCTCCAAGAGCGGAGATAAGGAAGACTGCAGACTTTAGCTTCCACGGTAGCGCCAAGATGGTTTCCACTGTGCGTATTAAGGTATATTTAGAGTTTCGACTCCTAAAATAGGCAGTTATAAGCGTTCTTAGGAACTTAGAGAACTGGATTGTTTTTAACTGAACTTGGACCAGATTTGTTTCTATCTACCGCATTTTGCAGACTATAAGTCGCTCCGGAGTATAACTCACTTTCGTCAAAAAAAATGCAAAATGAAGCAGATAAAAACATATATAACACACTCCAAATTATAAGTCGCATTAATTTTGAAATTGTTAAACATGGGGGGGGGACCTCGTTCATGTTGATGATATGATCTGGTGACACATTGCGTTCAGCTGCTTTTCAACAAACTCACACAAACCATCGACTTTGTCTTGGGAGTTTCTGATGCACCGATGTCCGTGCTCTAAATCTGGGGGGGGGGGGGGACAACATCTCCGGTGTGTCGGCAAGGGGCAGCAGGGTGGAGCGGAGACGCATGCAGTAAAACCGGGGTGATAGAGAGGCGTCTGTGTTGCATGAAGCGGTAAAACCAAGAGGATCCCCCTGCAAAGTCGTTTATATTCATCTCCATGGCGACTAGCAGGGCGTGGAGACGTAACTGCGCCGTTCACAAGCCTCAACAGGTGCTCCAGCAGTTTCAAAAGGTAGCATCGACAGAAAGACATAGCCATCGAGACGCTCTACGGTAGGAAAATCTGACGAGGTGGCACAGATCGTCAGAACTCCAGCAGCAGGTTCTTTATGCACCCAGCTGTAGAGTCGTTCCTCCACCATCTCCAAAGCTAGATGGCTTTCCTCACAGCTGCAGACGGTGAAGTTTAATTCTTGGTTCATGTCCATCAGTATGAATTAATATTTAACACGAGTCAAAAAAATGTGCCGTGAAGAGGGAAAAAAAAAAACATAAATTAGTCGCTCCTGATTATAAGACGCAGGACCAACAAAACTATGAAAAAAAAAGTACGTCTTATAGTAAGGCTGAAAATACAGTAATGATTATAGGCTTGAAATCTTTGTTTTGTGAAGTGCATTGAGACATTTGTTGTTAATTTGCACTATATGCTGAAATGAGTTTAAATTATTTTGGGTAACTTTTAAATATTTCTGAAGAGAGCTAAGGCTGCCCATAAATCTTATTTAAGAAGGTTAAGCATTTCTCTCTTTTTCTGAAAGGTTAAAGATAAAACCTGAAATCCTGCTGGTTGAAAATGAAAACACAGAAGAAGTCAAAATGTGGTGCACTACAGTGCAAATGCCAACAAACAGCAGGGGGGGCTACTCAGCCTTGAGCAGATCCTCCAGCACCCCTTAACTCATCGGCCACAATAGCAGACTTGTCTCCTCAAAAACCAATATGGGCCTTGGCATTGTCCAGGCACCATTATCTGAGTTGCCTCTGGTTTGTCTGAAGTGAGTATATTGTCTCTTCTGCCTGGCTAAGTTTTCATTAGAGAAGATCTCCGACTTCAATCTGAAAGAAACCTGGGAAGTCTCTCTGCAGCTTCGCCCTTTCACTGCCTGGCCTCAGCAAAAACAAAGTCACTTAGCAACCAGGGAGAAACGAGGAGAGCTCTGGGCTGGGAAAGCATTAGATGCCTCAGTGACGGAGACAATACAACCCACGAGGGAGAGGGTTTAAGAATAAGCACAAACTTCAAACTGTGTGCTGCCTGGGAGGGAGAGGAAATCTGGGTGATCCCTCATGGGTGCCGTAAGTTTGAAGTCTACCCTGCTCTGCTCGTCTTAAAGGCCTCAAAGACAAACCGCACCGTCAGATGAGCAGCAACAACTAAAACTCTTGAGAGGAGGACCTTAGCGCGCGGCCCTCGACTCTTTCTTCTTCACTTCAAAAGCAATGAAAGTACCATCCTCAAAGATCCTCGCAACATGACGCCTCAGTGCTACTGGGAAGAAAATGAAGGAGAAACTCCAAAAAGCCGACGCTGAAGATCATCTTGAGGGATCTGTGCTTCGGCAAGACTTCGAGACACAATCTGCACCGGTGAAGAAAATAAATGAGAAAGTGGTGCAAACTCTTCCGCCAAGAAAACCACAACCCCCGGCTTTACGCATCGCTTTAAGCAGTGGACCAACTGGACGAGCCCATAGAAGAGACTAGAGCATTACTAAAATAGGTGCATCTCAAGTCGAACATCATCATCCCCACGTTATTTGTAATTCAATAAAAAAAGTGAAACTCAGATCCAGGGTCTCCACACATCCTTAAAAAGCCTTAAAATTTCTTAAATTCATCTAAAAAAAAAAAAAAAAAGTAAGTTGGCCTTAATTAGGTAAATCAGGTCTTAAATTTTGTCTTGACAGAATCGTATATTCTATGTATTTTTGTTTTTCGCAGGAATTTTCTGTCAGGCAAAAGTTTGAGTCACACTCAGACATGTACATTGCGTGTGACTCTAGATGGTTGAAGCTACCGGTAACTCACTGCTAACATACTCGTGCTAGCTAGCTAACGATTGATATATTTCAAGCTTTTATTTTTGTAAATTTAGATGATTATGGCTTACAGCTAATGGAAACCTAAAATTCAGATTCCTCACGTGACATTTTTACAATAAAAATGTTCAGTTATAACTTACATCATCACGGGGAAGAAAGCTGAGTGGACAGTTGACATGCCGTCCACAAGGAGTCGTCATATCCAAGATTAATAATGGAATGTTTAGTGGAAGGAAGAACGTGCACAGGTTATAGAGCTAATTGCAGCTTTTCAAGGTACTGTGAAGAAAAGCTGATTCAAGAATTTGGGTTGATTCAAAAGACAAGGATTACAGGTGGAGTCAGGACTTCAAGAGCCTCCAAACCCAGACGTATCAAAGACATAAGCTCTAACTGTTGCCTTCCTTGTGTGTCCAGGGGAAGGAATGTCAAACTCCAGCCTCTGAGGGCCGATTTCCTGCAACTTTTAGATGCGTCTCTGGTCCAAAACATCTGAATCAAATGGCTGAATTGCCTTCTTGATATCCAGTAAAGTTCTCCAGAAACCTGCTAATGATCTGACTATTTGATTCAGGTGTGTAGAAGCAGAGACACACCTAAACGTTGAAGGACACGAACCCTTGATGACTGGCGTTTGGCACATTTGGTCTCGAGGAAGAGTGGAGAATCCACATTCCTTTAGGTCCAGTGTGAAGTTTCCACAACCTCTGTTTCTATCCAATTGTCATGCGATTTTTAACCCAACTTTCAAAAAAAGAAAAAAAAACACAACCAGGCTACGCAAAGTGTAATTTCGTCAGATGTTGACACTATGCGTGGATGTGATAAACAGGAAGTAGAGGTTGCTAAGTAGCGTGGACCACACATCTCAGAGAAATGGAGAGAGTCCTCCCCTCCATGCCAGAGGTTTGGACTTTTCTGAGTTTCGTACCCCTGGTAAGGCACAGACCCACCAGTGGATGGGAAAGTTCTCCACGTCAGATCTCAGTCGGCAGACCTGCTTCCGTCTCCCCTTTTGCGCAAGTATTTTTTTTTTTTTTTTTTTTTTTTTTTTTTTTTTGTGGAAAAGCCGAAAACCGCCTCAAGGAAGCGTAAAGACGTTTTTGGCAAAATTGAGGACATGTTTTTTTTTTTTTTTCTTCTTCGAATTTTCCCATTTCTGTCAACCGTTTGTAATGCGATGCTTCAAAATGTGCATAAAAACACATTGATGGAAACACGGCTACTGATGAATGGGGAGCCGTGTTATCTGCTGGAGTGGGTCTACTGAGTTTTATCAAGCACATATTTCTTTAAAGCACCTCCTGAGTCCCTCTGCTGACAGGCTAACAGTAAGCTGGCCCTGACCTTTAACCCCATAGAGAATCTACAGGGTATTGTCAAGAGGAAGATGAGAGACACCAGAACCAACAATACAGATGAGCTGAAGGTCAATATTAAAGCAACCTGGGCTTCCTGAACACCTCAGCAGAACCACAAGCTGATCTCCTCCATGCTATGCTGCACTGATGCAGTAATTAATGAAAAAGGAGCCCCAACCGAGTACAGAGTGCAGATAAATACAGGCAGTACAAGGGGATACCTTTCCTTTCTTAAAAAAATATTTTTTTTATTAGCTTCATGTAACATTTATATTTTCTGAGAACTTGAATTTCAGGATTTTATTAGCTGAATTAACAGAAATTAGAAAAAAATGTCAGTTGAGTTTTTATATAACAAGATTAATGAAATAACTTATTTGATGATATTCTAAGTTTCTAAGACATAACATGATAGTTGATCAACACTAAAACTTCATGCTACAATTTAAAGAAAATAATGAAAGGGTTAGAGTCTGAAGAAGCTGAAGGCCTGGACGGGAAGCTCAGTTTCATCCACGGAGCTACGGATGGGATGAAGCCGGGTTCCCTTCCTGCCTCTGCTGCTGTCCGTGGTTGGGTCATACGGGGGGAATCTAGTTTTACATGTGGGGGTATTTTTGGAGGAGCTACTCCCAGGTCAAATGTGGTTCCCACAGTGCTCCGAGGTCCCTCCTCCTAGGTTTATGGTGTTAGGGAATCCAAAGCCCAGGGAAGGCAGGTATGCCCAGAGCTTTCTCACACGGACAAATGCTGATCCTGTTATTGCTCTCATAACGTAGTGTTTTAAAGGAGCAGTATTATGTGTTTTCCAGCCACATAGAATCATTTTATAACCCAATCAAGTAACTATGTTCCCTTCAGTTGTTACAAAATTGCTGTATATGTCAAATATGACTTAAAAGAAATTTGACTTCGTAATTTAACGCCTTGAAGTTGTGTCTCTGTCTCTTTAAAACTCCTGCTCTTTCTGAAACTCCGCCTTCAGGAAGTCATCACAACAACGTTAACAATGTTTTCACCAGTGTTTCACTGAGAAGTAGCCCATATAATGAGCTCAGCAGATGCACAGTTCCACCAGCTGTTTGCTAATTGCTGCTGGCTAGGAGATAAGTGGGAAACTTGGAAACTGCAGCTCTGAGGAGGAGCTGCGCCTCAAAGGTGGCAATGTATCCACCCAGGCGTTTTGCACAGCTGAATTGCTCCCATGGGAGATTAAAGCATTTCTCAAACATGCATGAAAGAATCAAGGCTCCAGGTATGTTTTTGATGAGGGAATAACTTTATAACATGATGTAAAGCTCAAAAAAAGTTGATTTTACACAATACTGCCCCTTTAAAACACAAGACTAGAAGTAGCAGCAAAACTAATCAATGAAAACTAAAGCAAATATCTTTTTTTTTTTCTCAAAAATGGGACTTACTATTTAGGGGCAATATGTGGTCTGCTCCAGGATGGTGAAAGTTGAGTCCAATGCGTCCTGTTAAAGAAAAAGAGCAGAAACATAAGACTTCTTTATTTGATCCTCGATTCCTCCATGAAAATGAGAACGTACAGAAACGAATCAACATGAAGGGAGTGAACCAATCACAGACAACAGAGACAAAAAAAAAAAAAACCTGACGTGCTCCTGGTGTCTCGTATCTGATACGCTCACACAGACAAAAGCAGCGAGCGGGATAGGATCTCAGCAGGGCTGCTGCGGGGACAATGTCCCCGTCTTACATTAGGCACATCTGTCAGTGCTTTCATGGAAAGCAGGTGGTGTAGGATGTCTAAACGGAAGACCTTCTTGAATATCTGTCTCTGACTTCGTATTTAGAATGAAAATGGCAAGAAAAATACACCTGAGTGCAGTTTTGCACTTGCAAACCTCAACTAGAGTTATTTTAACTGGAGGTGACATACAGGCAACTCTTAATAAAGTGGAATATCGATGAAAAGTTAATTTCTTTGACTTATTCAGCTCAAAAACTGAAAATTTTATTAAATTAAATTATATTTATTAAATTGAGCTGCACAGTTTATTACATTTATTACATGATGCATTCATGTTAATTTGTATTTTAAGACATTACTTTGAACTTAAAGTCTTTTTTACAAAAAAAAAAAAAAAAACATCTGATCAGAAATCTCACAACCCCCCCTGCAGTACCTCTCAACCCCCACGTTGAAGACCTCCACTTTAAGTAACTAACAAATTCATGATCAAAATGCATTTTTTAACTAAAATTACATGAAAAAGCCTAACAACACAACTACTTTAAGCTTTTAACTTTTGTACCGGCAGATTTTAATATACTTAAATTTAAAACTGTAATCCTCTCCTGGTCAATCCGCCATTGTTACAAGAACATAAATCTCCTTTTCAGCCAGCAATGAATTTTAGGATAGGGTGGGCTGCAAAGGATACACCTGAGGCATTTGGTGGAGCCTTCGTTGCATCGCTGTGACATAATCGGCCTTCAAATATGGGCTTCGGAGGATGCGGCTCCTAAATTTGCACACACCCAGGGTGTGATGGCAAAAGTTTGCTTAGCGAAAATGGATTGTGGTGACACTGAGATGAGCCTCTTAGAATAACGAAACTTGCAGTTAGAACTGGTGAAAACCAGATCAGCAGAGTTCGATGCGAGAAAGCCTCCCTGCAGCTCCACAGGTGTGGATATACACCCTGTTTTCCGCCCCATAATCCAGGTTACTAAAGGCAGACAAGCCTCCACCTGCACGCACCGGTTCTTATGAATACATGGATGTGTGTCACACTTTTTCTGCAGCCATCAGCTGATTATCATAAAGATGTAAACACCCCGTGACGAAAACATCACATGATGTGCGTTCTGAGACAGAGGGGGCGTTATTTACCTCTCTAGAAGGTTCTCCAACCACCCGCTCCTTTCCCCCGTTTCACCAGCCCTACGTCTGACAGTCACACCAGGCTGCTGTCCAAGTTCAACAGCCCCAAGGGGCAGCAGTGCAGAATCCCATATTGGTAAACGTGTGGGTGGTCTGTTTGTTGGCCCCCACAGCCGGTTTCAGCTCAAAAGTCTGACCAGTTGGAGAGTCCTTCTGGAAAGAGTCGGGTACAGCTTCGGAGCAGGTTGTAAACTTTAACCCAATGCCACTGCATTCAAAACAGAAGACATGTGACCGGGATTATGCTACTGCTTTGATCACTGAAGAGGCGATTGTCCCAACAACATAAGGCTTGCCTTTCTGTCTACATTAGTCATTTTGGGTGACACAGGGAGACAGTTGCTTTCCTTTAAATAACTCCGGGCTTGTGCCATCTGCTTCCCCCGAAGAGTTGATTGGCAGGGCCTGGGCGGGGGGCTGTTGCTGCTATTGCGGTGACATTTCCTCTCAGAGCTATTCTCAACATCTCCAGCAGCGAGGCTGCTCAAGAGACACCATCCATGTCCTTGTTGACTCAACAGCTTCCCCGTCAAGCACTCAGCTGGATCTGAGGGTGGAGGATGGCTGTCCTAGTGCTACAGTGGGCAAACAACAGGGTTTTTTTTTTTTTTTAAAAGTCTGTTTATGATCTGCTGGGGATATTTTGCAAATGCGGTACCGTCCATCATGTCTCCATGGAGGAGGTTCAAGCAACACTGCGGGAAGCTAATAGATAACACAGGAAAAACTGTTTTAATCTCATTACAAGGCAAAACTGTCATCAAATTTCACTAAAAGCTCGTTGAGCTTTTGGAGAAGTAGTGCCTTGCAAAAGTATTCGCACCTCCATTGAACTTTTTCACATCTGCCACATCTCAACCAATAAACTCCAACATATTTAATCATAATTTTATGTTATACCTAGTTTTCAGAGTTTATTTGTCCCCTTTTTATGATGCCCGACAGGTGCAGCAAACACATGAATGACGCAGACTCCCCCAAAAAACAAATGCAACAGAAAAATGCTGCAAACGAAAAGTGCTGCAACCACTGAAAAAAACATTGCGATCAATAAATAAGATGTTGCAACCAAAAGGAAATAGGAGGAAGGGGGAAAACGCTGCAATTATAGCAAGAAAAAGCAGCAAATACAAAACGCAGCAAATTAGGGGCACCATAAAAACAGAAGTGCTCCAGACCACTAGGGGGAGTCAACTAACAAATCGTATGGGACCAGAGTCTCAGTAAAGACCATAGACCAATGTATATGATCTTGTCATGATTTCATGGGATATCCAAAAGAAAGTTGGAAGAAGGGAGAAAAGTTGTGTTACTTCCCCTAGTGGTGTGGAGCACTTCCATTTTGTGGAGCAAGTTTGCAGCTTTTCATATTTGCAGTTGTTTTTCCTTCTTTTGCTTCCATTTCCTGTGGTTGCAACATTTTTTGTTTGCATTTATTTTGGTGATTGCAGGGTTTTGAGTCTATTTTCTGTGATTGAAGCATTTTTTTTGTTTGCAACGTATTTCTGTTGCATTTGTCTTTTGGAGTTTGCATCATTCATGGGTTCACAGCTCCTTTCACTGTTTGCTGCATGCTTGCACTGTCAGCCACCGTACCTTTTCCTCTGATAACCCTAAATAAAATCCATTCCCTCCAACTGCCTTCAGAAGCCAACTAATTAATATGGTTTATAATCTTAGTATAAATACAGCTGTTGGATTAATTGTGAATTCAGCAAATTTAGCCTTTATGAAAGAGTGGTAGGATTCAAGGTTCCTCACAAACCATAAATTTAAAATCCAACATGGCTGCCACATGCATAAAAAGTAGTGGAGGTTTTTAAAATCAGTGGGGCAGACAGAACTCTCCAACATCTGTATTCATGTGTTCAGCGTCTAAAAAATGCAGAGAAATGCATTGTTAACAGCATATGTCGCTAATAATAGCCTGGTCACTGAGGGAAACCATAAGAAAATCCCACAGCTGAATGAAGGTTAAGCTGGGTGTGAAGGCATTCTGAAATCCAGGTTCAACAGTGCATGAAATGCACCATTAAACCAACCTATTAACACCTTCAGAGAAAAAGCCCAGTTGCAGTTATGGGTGTGTCGAGAGCAAGGTGTGGAAACAAATAATAGCCCTGATTAGAAGGAGACAAAAATAAAAAGCCTCATGTCAATGCTCTTGTAGACACAGAAATGTGCAGCTAGGACATCTGCACAAATATGAGAAAATAAGAGCATAATAATAAGGCATACAGGTACAATCAGTGGGTAAAAAGCATGATTAAAGCTCAAAATCAACTCAACAACTCTCCGCAAAATAATTAAAAGTAGACCTAAACGTCAGTTAAAGATTACAGTAATGAAGGGAACATTAAAGAGATAAAAACCTTAATTGTGCTAGATCAACTCTATTTCCAGTTCTCAGGTCAAAAGCGTTCTTACATATTTTCTAAACAACAAGAAAGATGTTCTGGAATCCAGTTGAGCCTGAAGTTCTGCTTTGTAAAGCCAGAAAAACTTTTAAAGGAATTTATATTGTATGAAATCTGGATAAACAGCAGACATCATTTAAAACATATATCAAAACATGCCCAGACTTGTTTTTTGGTCTAAACCGGATAAGCTAAACTGGTCATGCTAACAGGAGCTATGACCAACACAACAAAACACAGCACTGAGATGGAGCTGTTGCTTTTAACCTTTAACACAGCCAATAAATGCGTCATCTTATCTCTGTGAAATCATTACAGGTTGTTTAAAGTACATGAAATCCTTTTCAATTGTGTTAATTATGTCCCCTGAAAAGTTTAAGGGGTCAAATCCAGCCTGACAATTGAACATTGGCCCTTGCAAATGTGGATCCATTATCCAAACCAAGAGGCCATTTTCTCAGCAGCGTGAGCCCTGCAGTGCTTCACAGCACGACTTTACCTCAGGATGACACTTAAACGGAACATCCAGCAGTTACCAAGCACTTCTTAAATAGATCGTTACTCATGCGACCGCTGCTGCGCATGAAGTTCATGTTTTCCATTGACCGGTGGCCCCGTCAACAGGCACACGAAGCCAGTGTTGGTGTTTGCTTTTCCCCCAACGACTCGCTTCAGTTATGACTCAGTCCGTTCCCCTCGGCGACATTACCCCGCACATTCATCCAGCGCAAAAACACTCCATAAAACAGAAATAATAAGACAGGAACAAATCAGCATTGATGATAAACAGAGGGATTTTTCACTGAATCAGACTCATTACAGTCATTTTGTCACAAATCAAACTTTTATTAGGATTTTCTGTAAAAGACCAAAACAAAGCAATGTGTAATAGTGAAAAAGCAGGAAAGGGATAAAAGATTTTTAAATATTGAATACAATATCTCAAAAGTGTGGCGTGCACTGTTACAGCCCCCCAAATTGAACGGATTTTAAACGCACTTTATAGCTACACACAGCAGATCTTGATGCTCAATTTCATTTTTTTGCTGAAACACATTTTTTTTTTTTTTTTTTTTTTTGCCTGGTCATTCATACTACTGATTAAACCCGACCACAATCAGACTTCTTTGTAAACAGCTTACAGCCCCAAAGCGACCTGTATGTGCAAAAGAAGAATGTAGACGTCACACAGCAACTTTTCGGCAGGAAAAATGGATGCAAAGTTTATTCAACAATGGGAACCAACAGGATTGTGACAAGATCATAAGAAGATGAAGGAAGGAAAAAGAAAGCACAACTAATATGTCTTACATCAGTGATGTAAAAGTTGGATGAAATGATTGGATACATATCCATTTTAGTGACATCTAGAAATCACAAATCAGATCTTTTTCGGAGGTGATAAGATCGGAATCAGGCTGCTCAGACTGCCGTGAAGAAGTCTGATATAAAGAGCATCTGCAAAAAGTAGCATTTGCCTGCTGTGATCGTAGCCTTTGTGAAACAATTACAGCTGCAAGGATTTTGCACATCTAGAGTCTAAAGATTTTTTACCTATTCTTTTCAGATCAGCTCAAGCTCAGTCAGATTGAATTTATTGTGTCTGAGCAGTGCTTAAGTTTTGCCAACAATTCTCATTTGATTTAAGTATAGGCCATTCAAACTAGCGAGTAAGCTTTGATCTAAACCATCCCATTGTAGCTCTGGCTGCATGTTTAGGGTAGTTGTCCTGCTGGAAGGTGAACCTTCACCCCAGTCGTATTTGTAGTCTTCAACAGGTTTTCTTCCAGGATTGCTCTAAATTTAGCTCCATCCACCCTTGGTAGGTTTCCCATCCTTTCTGCCCAGCTTCCCTGCCCTTGTTGAAGAAAGCCATCCACATAGCGTGATGTCCTAAGGCCTCACATTGTGTTTTGCATATAGGCAAAACAGTTCAGTTCTAGTTATATTCAGTCAGAGCACCTTCTTCTACATGTTTACTGAGTGTGTCCCCTACATGGCTCGCAGAGGGAAATTATTTTGGCTTTCTCTCCACAAACTTATCACTCTTCCAGAAAGCCCAAATTTGTGGAGAGTATGGATAATATGGTTCTTTTCTCCTCATCTCTACTTAGATAGCAGAGTTTCCTACTAGTAGCGGCTACATAGTATCGGGCACCTTTTTCAAGACCTAATTTGCTGGGGTTCCAAGCGTGCCAAGTCGGGCTGAAAACAAGACGTCAGAAGACTGTCGGTCACTCATTGGATAGTGGGTGGAGTCGCTGGTTGGATCACAAGAGCGACTCCTTGACAATAATCCGACCCGCCGTTTGTAAGAACTCAACAGTGACTAAGCATTTTTAAAGGACAACACCGGACTGAGAAGAATGTTCAACATAGCTTCCATGTCCCCCATTGTTGTGTTTTTGTCGCGTACAGATCACCTCTTTTCGGACTCTGGGACCACCAAACTAAATGACAACCACACCCACTAGAGCTGTTCCTGTATTGTAATGGAACCCCCCCCCCCCCCGAGTTCAGCTAAGGTGCTAGTGGAAAAGGGCCAATAACTGTTCCGTCCAAACAAGCTCCTTCTCCATTGTCAAGTCACACTCTCGACGGTTAATGTCTGGTTCAGTTCGAGTCATTTTGGGTGCGTCTTCATTTTAGCATGTTCCTCACTACGTAGCGTGAATATGGGCAAGAATGTGGGAACATGGGCAGGAGCTGTGTGTACCCTGGGGCGGCCAATTTCTTCGAAATCTCTCGGTATATTTGTTCGTTGTGCGTTACGCCATCCAGTTGAGACTGTATGCGCTCTTCCGCCACAATTGATAAAAGGTTTGACCGTGAAATTACCAATTTACAGGTTGCCAACTACAGTGTCTCATCGTGGTTTGGTTGAGATGTTCAAGGAGGAGAAATCCACGGGCCAATCAAATTGCTTGTGCCTGATACCCCGCTTGTTCCACCCTTAAGGTGGTTACAAAAAATGGGGATGAACCGCGCAGGATCTGCAAATGGCTCAATCGTAACTGGTTAAAGCCATGCTCTAGGAGAAGGGGCTATATTCTCCCACCTGAGCTGTGGATCTATCCTCCTCCCATGTTTGGACAATAGATTGAACAAAGATCTGTGAGATATCCAAAGCATGAGATATTGCTTTATTGCTCAACTCTGCTTTAAACTGCCTTGTTCCTTTGTCTTCATGATGTTGTTCTCTAAAAAAAACCTTTTAAGCCTTCACAAAATATCTGGATTCATACCGAGATCAAATTACACAAAGGTAGGTGTCAATACTGTGTACTAGGTGACTTATGAAGGAAGTTGGTTGTCCTGGATTTTATTCAGGAGTAGAAGAGTAAAGGGGGATGAATACAAATGCACACCACACAGATGTTTATTTGTGGAAACGTTGAAAACCTTGAATCATTCCTTTCATTTTCCAGCAGTGAAATCGCTTGTACTGATCAGCCACCAAAGATCTTGATGAAGTACTCTTAGCTTTTATTGTTGTAACGTGGCAACATGTGCATCTGGACTCTTCATTCAGTCAATGATTTGAAACACTATCTTGCTAGAAGAATCAAAATAACTTGCAGCAAACTCGGGTTAACATTAAGCATTCCCTGCAACAAGTTTCAATCGCAACTGTTAACGCAAATTCAGTCATCATTTGCAATTTTCACCAGTCATCGCAACTTTTTTGCAAATCTGACCAACACCCTCTTCCACATCCACTTTTAACGTGTTTTCTGGGGCATCCGAGGGAATTTCATTGATTGATTAAAATATCTGAGTTTTAAATTGACCGACGCGATGCATGGTGGGGCGGGTGAAGCGGAGATGCATGCAGATAAACGGAGCCCAACAGGTTGCGCTCCAGCATTGCAGCTGATGTTTGTAAAGCGCAAGTGTAGCTTTACGAACGAACTCCAAAATAAATTTCCTTCATACTGTCCCGGTCGCAACAAATGGGTGGCAGAGTGGTAGGGATGGGGGGTGAGTGCGCCCGAAACTCACACACCATCCTCCCTCCTCCCTCCCTCACCTTCTCCTTCCCTAAATAAAAGTAACTCTTTAATATACACAATTCAACAGGTACAATAACTTTTTTAGGGTTCTATTTCAAGAAGGTGCAGCAATTTGAACTTTCTTGTAAGACTAAGCTTGTAAAGCTTAAAAAG
The DNA here is from genome assembly GCA_014839685.1 of Anableps anableps. Taxonomy (NCBI): domain Eukaryota; kingdom Metazoa; phylum Chordata; class Actinopteri; order Cyprinodontiformes; family Anablepidae; genus Anableps; species Anableps anableps. The sequence continues at coordinate 4,914,165 of CM026076.1, read as the reverse complement.
TTCCCAACTTTGACCACAACTTTTTGAAAAAGGTGCCACAAAATCAGTAACTTTTGGCCTCAACAATCACAAAAAAATCTTCATGACATCCTGGAGGGACTGATTAAGGTCCTCCTACAGCTCTTCTTTCAAAAAGTGCAAATGACACATGAGTGAGACCAGCTGAGTCAGACCAGATCTTCCAGCTCTGAAGACACGCTCATTAACTCCTACAGCTGTCTCACGTGGTTAGTGACAGAGCCTGTAAGACGGCACAGGCGCTGGGAGAAGCTGTGCGCTGCAGACACACTGTCACACATCTGCTAACTGGACAACCTAAGATAAGAGGCGTGTGTGGGGTGAGGACAGAAGACGTGTGTGTCAGCAGCCGTCTGAAAGAGTTTCTCCTCCACGTGTTTGTGTTGCTGCCGATACCAGTGATCATGACTATTGGGAAACTGGTTGTGTTTTTCCAGTCCAACGGGAAGACCTCGAATGTGGTGGTGGGGCTTCATTCTATGAACCTGATCTCAGCTGACCCACTTTGACATGACTCTAATATATGTGTGTGTGTACTGCTGGAGTTAAAAGGGCCTGTTTGTTCACATATCCCTGAGGCCCCCACCACCACCCCTAGTCCAAACTGGGAGCTTTTAGAAAGTCTGAAAGATTAGAGGCAACACAATGCACCTCTCATAATCAACACAAACACTGAAGTCGACTCTTCTCCAAATACGTCTTGGGGAGGAAAAAAACGGATGAACTGAGGCAACTTGACGGAGGGAGCGGTACGGATGAAGGTGGGAGCTACTCGCACTCTCTTCAGAAGACCGACTGATTCTTATTCGCATCACAGTGCAAGTGCCTTTTCAACTTTTAAACCCCCCACACACACACACACACTCCCTCTCTCTCACACACACGCTCTGACTCATAAAACACTAAAGGAAGAACAGCTATTCCAGGCACAATGAGAAGTATGCAAGAAATGTCAGCAATGGGATAGAGGTGGGTGGTAACCATTCAGTTAGGAATGCAAAACCAGGTCTATTGCATTAATTAGTTTTGACTGGCGGTTTTCAGCTGGTGAGGCCTATTTCTGTGCTGCAACACCAACTCAACCCTTCTATGGATGGAGGCCAGTTTCTGGAAAACTACTAGAATTTTCTTATTGGCATTATGAGCTCCAGATCAGGCCATTACGAGCACAAGTGTCATTAACTTTGGGCTTTAAATGATTAATTTCAACAGTTATTTCTCCAGAGTGGTAAGATTAAACAAAAACCGGGGGGATAGGTTTAAAACGATTTGTTTTCTATAATCCACACTGGGTCAAAATTATACATACAGGCCTAAATATACACAGAGTACACTAAGATTTGTTCATATCTCCATTAGCAAGTTGGAAGTCAACAAAACGCCTTTTGTTGACATTGACAAGTTTCTGCAAATCCGAGAACATGGTCTTCAGCAGAAGAACCCAAGTCCAGTCCTCGAGAGCTACCATCCTGCAGCTTTTAGATGAATCCCTGAATCAAAGAGCTGAATTCTCTCACCAGCAGTCATTCAGCTCCACAGAGGCCCGGTTACGAGCCATTCATTTGATTCAGGTGTGTCGAAGAGGTGATGCATCTAAGAGTTGCAAGGTGGAAGCTCTCAAGGACTGGACTTGGGCACCCCTGATCTGTGCGTTCTCTGGGTCGGGGACAAGGTCCTGCCCCAAGTGGAAGAGTTTAAACATCTCGGCGTCTTGTTCACAAAAATGAGGGAAAAATGGAGCAGGAGGTCGATAGGCGGGTTAGAATGGCGTCTAAAGTGATGAAGGCGCTGTACTGGTCTGTCGTGGTGAAGAGAGAGCTGAGTCAAAAGGTGGAGCTCTCAATTTACTGGTTGATCTAAGTTTCAACCCTCATCTATGGCCACAAGCTTTGGGTAGTGACCGAAAGAACAAGTGTTTAAAAACAAGGATTTAAGTGGCCAAAATGAGTTTCTTCCTCAGGGTGTCTGGGCTCTTCCTTAGAGACAGGATGAGAAGTTCAGTCATCCTGGAGGGACTAAGAGTAGAGTTGCTGCTCCTCCACATCGAGAGGAGCCAGTTGAGGCGGCTCGGGCATCTGGTTAGGATGCCACCTGGACGCCTCCCTGGTCAGGTGTTCTGGACACACCCCAGAGGAAGACCCAGAACACCCTGGAGGGATTATATTTTTCGACTGGACTAAGAACACTTTGGGATTCCTCTGGAGGAGCTGGTCAAAGTGTCTGGGGAGAGGGAAGCCTGAGCTTCTCTACAAACTTTTAAAACTTCGCAAAAAATAAACATGAAAGAAATTCGAATTAGGCGTCTACTGGTTTGGAGCAAATCAACCAGGTTTACACAAAGCGCAATATTGTCGCATTTTGATGATATGCATGTATGTAATAAATAGGAAGTAGATGTTGCAAACTAGCATGGATCAAACTAGGATGGACCACACATCTCAGAAAAATGGAGAGAGGTTTTTAGGAATTTGTTGCTATCGGGCAAGCTGTAATTATTGTGTAATGTCAAATAGTACTGGCGATGTTACATGTTGTCTGGAGACTAAGAGAAAGAAATGCAATTCTAATGCATGCAGTAAGGGCCATAGAACAACAGAGCTGATCAGTTGTGAGGTAAATGTTCGCCGTGTCAGAACATAGTCGGCAAACATGTTTCCTTCTCCCCTTTGCACATTAACTGTTTTTCAGAAAAGCCAAAAACCACCTCATGCGACCGTAAAAACTTTTTCGCGAAATTGAGGAAGTCATTTCAAATTTTACCATTTCCATTAACCTTTTCTAATATGATATTTCAAAATGCGCATAAAAGTAACCTTGATGGAAACACGGTTAATGTAACGCTGTTCCCACTGTAAATCCAGCTGCTCTCTGCAACAAATGATGGTGAAGTGATTATTTTCTTACATCCTGATCTATAAAATCTCCCACAACTAACTGCTTCTATGTGCAGTTTTACTTCTAACAGTTTAAATACTCCAAATGCAACATAACGTGAGCAGCTGTGACCTCACCTGAGTCCTAAGCAGTAAAAACAGGGCCTGGCTCAAACAGTGAGCCGTTCTACTAACAGGGTGGAGGAGCAATGTGGCTTGAACAGCAGCTCTCTGCAGCACCTTGCACTCTGCATTATGACAACACAGTAAAGCATGCAGCGAACGCACACCTTATGGTAATACGCCAACCTGCCTGGGTTTCCTCATATCTGCCTCTGTTTGTCGTGCTTTGACAAACACGACGGACACCCTGTGGGATATTACGACACAGTTCCCGTAAAGCAGGTAGCAGGGCCCCGAAGATCGCTCCATCTTGACAATGCTCACTCAGTACAGGACTGGAAGCAACACAGTCTGCGGACAGGAAAAACACGTGCTCTGCTCATATACACCCCTCCCACCTTTACTTTCCGTTGTTAAGATGGGAGGATGGCAGTGCACACACAAAAAGCTAACCTGACAAGGCCTCATCCTGGTTCATACAATGGACAACAGAGATGGAAAAACAATGACTTCGCCCTCAGACTGGAGACAGACTTGTTTTTTTCCTTACTTTGTGATTTCAAAATCATTTCGAGGCAGTTCAGATATTATTTTTGAAGCTATAGCAATATATTCCTAGAAACAATCAAGAAAGGACAAAGACAAACCAGGCTTGAGAAAAGGACCATAGATACACACATCACAGTTTTTTTTGTTCTTCAGCATGCAAACACAAATCACAAAAAATTATTTTAAATTTTGCAGGTAAGGCTTATTGTGTTAACTGATTTAAAGCTCAAAGAAAAGAAGACGATCCATACAGGACCAGATAGCAGATTGGCAAATATAAAAAAAAAATAAAAATAAAAAAATAAAAAATAAAAAGTCATTTTAGCCCATGAAGCAAACAAACAAACAAAACATCTTAATGTGATAATAATAGACGAGTGAATATTCCTAACCTGCAAAATGATTCCTCCATATAATATCAGCGATAGTCATTGGTGGGCCACCAGCTGGGTGTGGTTTACCTTTGTCATGGTCAGTCTTTATCATATCCATTAAGGGATTCTCCAAAGAGTTCAAGTTAAAAGGATCAAAGGGCCGATTCCGGTCCTGGAAAACAGCAAAAACATCCAGACGTCTGGAATTAGAGTCATCATAGTTAGTCACAAAAAAACCAAACAAAGACACGGTCAAACTTCCTTAAGCTGCACAACATATCAAATCACAATCGCCATCGCAAAATCAGTGTTTGCAGTAACACAAGTATGATTGGATGCAAGTTTTGATAAGGCTACACAATATATCACAAACATGTTGTCATTTCAATATCAGAGTGTGCAATCTTCATATTGCACTCCAAGCTGTTGAACTCCAACTGTTGGGAAATATATACCAGGGTGTTATGAACTTTCATTTTTCCTGCTTATGTAATATTTAGCCGGTTGGACAGAGTCTCACAGCAGCAGAAGCTCGCACTGGACACAAATGACAATAATCCAAATGCTAAAGGTCACAGAGTGAGCTGATAATGCTGCAGAATGCAGCCAGATCAAATGAAGGGCTGAAGACGCCTTGAAGAGGGGCACGTCTTCGAAAGAATCTCGCAGAATCGTTTTGCAGAAGAGATATGATATCCATAAAGTACTGATAGTAATACAAGTAACTATGTGGCTAAATTTTATTGAAGTAAAAAAAAAAAAAAAAAAAAAAAAAAAAAAACCCCCTCAAGTAATAAATGTTTGTGCTGCTTTACCATTTTGGATTTTAAAATTTTGGCTGCTTTATACCCAACACTGAGGCCCAAAAAGCAGCTGTATGAAACGGGATGTATCAACCATCCGTCAGCTTTTACCCACTATGTGTAGTATCGACTTTTTGAGGTTTGTTTGTTTTTTTTTGTTTGTTTTTTTTTTTTTAATAACTTGCTCAGAGTCTACTGTCAATAAATAAATGTGGTTTTATATTTATACACTACAAGTTTATGCCATCACTAGCTGCGTTTCCATTACAAAGCTGCGCAAATCTCTGTCAGTTTTCTGCTAATATCGAAAAAACACAATTTCGCAATTGCAGTGTTTCCATTAAATAAGAAATTAAAATAAAATCACATGTCAATAAGCTTGTTCACGCGATAAGTCATTAAAAACGTGCGGCACCATGATCCTCCAACTACTTCCTGTTGTCATCTTCTTCGTGGTTTGCGCCAGTGGCAACATCCGGTTGTTGGTCATGTGACTCGTGTGATGCAAGAAAAAAAAAAAAAAAAAAAAAAAAAAAAAAAAGAAAATATGTTTCCATTGCAGTTTTGCGAAATAAACCGGAAAACCACCACATCCTGGCGCCAAAACGTTTTCTCGCAAAAGATTTTTTTTTTTTTTTTTTTTTTTTTTTTTTAAAAATGGTGTGTTTCCATTAAGCGAATTTATTTTCGTTATTTCAGCTGGCGCAATTTCAAAGTTAATGGAAACGCAGCTAATGTTGCAATAACTTCAGAAACATTTAAAGACAAACTAAAGTTTGTTGTTTATTATTGAGAAATACATTTGTGAACCTCAAAAACAAATGAAACAGTTTGTTTTAAAACCAGTCTTATCAACCTTCATTTTTCCTCAGTTATTCTAATGATTGGATAAAACTTCCAGAGAAATGTTAATTACACTATATACTCTAAAAACTTCTGTCTTTCTCTGCCTCTCTCACAACAGGAGGGGTTTTCAGGCATCAGGTTACATATTTATTTGAAAATGGTAACTTTTGCATTTTTGCACACAGCAACACATCATTTGCAAATGAGGGTTTGAACAATATTTAAAATATTTACATAAATTTTTGACATTTTATTGTATTTTAGATAACCCGTAGAAATGTTACAGTAATGGGTTTCTATGATTAAAGGAGGACTGGGTGAAAATAATGTTAAAGTTTCACCAGTTAAAAACGGGAACTTCAGATTGAGTATGTCGTTGGGGGTGAAATGACTGAATTTCCCCCCGTTTGTTGATGGTTTCACCGGAGAAGCATGACGGTAAGCCCAGAGCAAACATCTAACCAGGGCTGGAGGGCTGCGGTCTTGGCAGCTGTGTCCTGTGTCCGCTACACAAGCTGGGGGCCACATTGTTTGGACACCGCAGCTATTGTTGCCCGATTTGGCTGAGCATTCAAAAGGGTTATCCACCCACCACCACCACCACACTCAGGACCCGACAACGCCACACAGATAAAAATCTGCCCACTTGGTACAAACGGCAAACACTTAAAACGCTGAGCTGTTAGGTTTTTTTCCCCTCCTCTCAGACACGTGGGTGAACACGACGACGGGACACAGCTGTAGGTGGCGTTTACGAGCTTAGACTCCCCTTTTGAAGGCATCACATTATCAGAGTGTGGAATGCAGGTTGACTCTTTTCAACCGCACATCGGCTCATCTTTCCTCATGACAGATGAATAAGCAAAGGAGAATTTAATGTGGAAAAACATAAAGTAAGATAAGAAAAACGATGCAAAGAAGAAAAAGGTAAAATTATTCTTTTGCAAAACCAAACATGGCTCTGGAATGTCTAAAGCTGTCAGATTTAGATTCAGACTAAACTATACAGCTTTAAATAAAACAAGTTTAAGTGCTCTTCCTGAAACAAAAACAAACAAACAAAAAAAAAAAACTTGTAAAAATAAAAATAAATAGGTGCATTATAATTCGCACAGAAACCTATTTATAAGTTCCTGACTAAAATTGTCCAACTTTCCTCAGGTCAGCAGGTAAATTACTTAAAAATGAGTTCATTAAATGCATCCCAACTGATGAAACATGACCCTACGTTTCCTGGTTTAACAAAAACCCAAGATTCAATTTCTCAGAAAATAGAATATTACACACACACAATATATATATATATATATTTTTTTTTTTTTTTTTTTTTTTTTTTTTTTAAAGTTCAATGTCCATCACAAATAGATTTGTATGCTATGGATGTTATAGAGCTTAAAAGTCAAACAAATCAGTATCAGCCTCATCAGTGCATCTCCAGTAATAATTTCTAGTTTCTTTTAAATGACCCTAAAATCTGAAACTGGTTAACTTATTAATAAACTGTGTGGATGTAGTTTTATTTGTTGTTTTTTTGAATAATAAGAATATAGTCAAATTTGAATTGTCTTGAGAATTTTCCTGATTTGATCAACTGATATTTTAAATCAAAAATAAAAAAATATATTAATTTCAGACCTTTAATGATGCGTGCAATCACACTTCTACCAGGCTAGAATGATTACCCAACAAAAACCTGCAATTTATTTCAAAAACAAGAATTTACTGCACAATTTTCAGGTTTTCTTATTTTTATTTTCTCCAATCCCCACATAGTCAAATGTATAAATACAGACTAAATCTGAACAACGACTGTAGTTCCCTTGCTAATTTGTACTACGGCAACGGGGTTGCGTGTTGACATTTGACCTTTCTTCTTATTAGATTGAATAGATTGGATTTAAAATGGTTAGTTTCCTAACATCAAACTTTCTTGATGTGTAAGAAAGTTATTCCAAAAGCCTGATTCATCCACTCCAAAGCCAATGCAGGTGTGTGTTTGGGATCTGCATCATATTGCAACACTCAGTTTTGTCAGTGTTTCAACAAATTTTGTTCAGATGTTTCGCAGCAATCTAAGAACAACAAAGTTTAAAGCCTGCAAGGAACTGAAAACTGCTGAAACAGTCATGTCAGTCCACGGTGAAGAGAAGCCTACCTACATGGACAAGCCAAATGGTTTAGATGAAGACTTAGCTACCTGGACACAATGTCAAGAACTATGTTAGGAGAAGTCAATGCGGTGCCTTCAAATCAAAGGGAGATGTACCAGCTGTCAAGCATGGTGGCAGCAACACCATGCTGAGGAAATTATTCAGTGACAGGGATGGAGCAGACGTCCAACTTCTTAGGATTCTCCTCAACTCAACAGGTAGATGTTTGACACCTGAACACAGCTGGGTGTTGCAACAGGATAACGATCCCAAGCACACACCTAAACTGGTTTTAAATTGTTTAAAAGGAGGCCAACATCAAAGCGCCAACTTTGATGCTGTTAAAAACTTGTGGACTAAGCAGAAAAGTCAGGTACGGGCCCAGAAGATTTAAGAAAAAAACAAAAAAACAAAACTTTATGATTTTAGCCAAGAAGGACGGTCACATTTATAGCCAGAGTTATGACACAAGATACCTGATGGCTGCCAAAAAAAATGCGCATTAGAGATGAAAGAGAAAGTCAACAAAAGAATACAGATGTGTGAACTACATTTTTGTCTGATTAAATTCCTTGGTTTAAGCCACAATGCTAATGACATTGTGTTATTTACATGCTTACATGTTTGTTTCATAATTAGTGACTATATGATGTTTTTGTGATGTAAAGCACTTGTTACTGAAATGTGCTATACAAATAAACTTGATTTGACTTGACATTAAATTCCATGATATTCCGTATATTTAACAGGTAGGACTGTGTTACCAGGCAGAGTGGCAAAAATCAGACTTTCTTTAAATGGCTAAAGGTGTACCTCAAGATTCCATTTTGGATCCTATTTAAAACTTTTGTAGATGACTTAAATAAAAAGAGATTTGAGATAAATTTGGTTTGTATGCAGATGACACAATTGTTTACTCATTTGCTCCTAATGCAGCAGAGGTGATAGAAGAATCTTAGACTGCAGTTCTTTCATTACAGAAAGTTTTCAAGGGTCTAAAATTGATTTTAAATGCCCAAAAACCATGATTTATGATTTTATCAAAAACTTCTATAAGTAGTGAGGAATATAGCTTGATGAACAACTTTGGTTTAATGTACATATGCCTAATTTGGTTATGAAGCTCAAAATCAGAATTGTTCCCCCCCAAATTTGAATCTTGTTTTACATTCTTTGTAAAGAAAAAAAAAAAAAAGATTGAAGCCACTTTTTTTTGTCTATAATTGACTACAGTCAGTCAACTCACAGCTAAGAGATATGCTAACTTTGAAAATGTTTACGGCACTTAGCTTCAATTGAATTTCTTTTTCTGGATAAATTCTAAAGCGCGAGTGTACTTGGCTGTTTTGAAAACTTTCAGTTGAATGAAGTTTAAAATCTGAGTTAAACGGACTGGTTATGGACTGTTTTAAATTCTTCCAACATACGTTTACATTCACGCTCTTATTTTGAAGAGGCTGAAGACAGCTTACACAGCAGTTCCGTTTCCTCTCCTCATGTTCTCCACCTGTGATGCGGTGCAGCAAATGACGTTTATTCTGTACCTAGAATGCATCGCTCCACAGTAAACAGCTTTAAATCTACTGATGCTTTCTGAACGAACCCCCACCATGATCAATTACGCAAAATTAGCAACAGAGTTAGCAAAACTTAACAGCTATAAAACTGAAACCATGAGTGAAAAGTCTGTTCCAAAGAATAACTTCCTGAAACACAAATAACAACAAATGTGACTCTGTTGAGAATGATATACTATGTTGTAACACATGTAAATAACACATTATGGATATTAACATGGTTTAATTTGAAGTTTTAGCATTAGCTTCCGCTAAACACCATGTTGGCTTAGTGCTTTAGCGTTAGCAGAACAAATGATTGTGAATGGTGCTTTAGGGTTAGCATAGCTAACTTTTTTAGTTACCGTTACAGCATATAACCTCTTTCTCTTTAAGGAACCTTGATTCTGTTTATCATGCTTCTTCATGTTTCATCTCAAATACCCAATCTTTGACTCATCAATGACCTCTTTTTCCACCCGTAGACAAAAACACTGGTATTTTTCCATCTATAAAGCTCTGCCTGGTAAACTCCCAGTATACCTCAGTAACTTATTTTCTGTCAGCTTTGGTAACTACCATTTACATGCCTCTAAATGGCCGCTCTTAAATGTCCAGAGGGCTCTAACAGATTTAGTCAAAACACCATTTTCCTACCATGCACCGTGGTTTCGTAATAATCTACAAAAAGTTCTTCAAATCAAAACGCTCACGTACATTAAAGATTTTAGGAGTTTCTCATAAAAGAATGCAGTCAAGAAAGAATGTTATTGTTCTCTTTACGAGAGTAAATCACTGTCATTTGTTTTACTTATTGTGTTTTTTATGGTTCTGATTTTTCCAGCTGTTGTCTTGACCTGGTCTCTCTTGTAAAAAAGAGAGATTCCTGAACTCAAACCAGTCAGAGAGGTGGCTTCTCTGTCGTTTTGCTCGACCACGAGGCACAATTTCACCAGGAGGCTATTCCTGTTCGTCTGCAATCAGGGGACCCGTGCGATAATTTCCATCAGCATCATCAGATCTGCTGAGACACTGCCACGTTGAGTTGAATTCCACACATTCCTCTGGCTCTGAGGAGGCAGCAGGCAGGTACAAGCACATAAGAGCGCACGCGGCTTGCTATTTGAACCTGGGGAGATTTAAAGAAGGAACTACTAGCGTTTTCGAGGCCAGCCAGTGGTGCACCTGAGTTTCATTTACGTAAACAGGCCAGCTGACATGCAGCACCCTGACTTTGCATATCAGTGCCACTTATCTCTTAAGGAAATCGGGGGTGGGAAGGGGGGGATTCAAGTTACAGCCGCACGGACACCAGTTAGCTCTCAGAATACATTTTAAGTTTAATAATTGATTTGTTTTATCTACCCTAAAGCTGAATCGCCCTTTTAATCCTGGACTTTCATCTGGCAAATCTGGACTGCAAGAGAGTGGGAGAACGTCGCAGTTCCTCTCTGCTCCATAAAGCGTGACATTTGGCCCCCTGACCTCGTCTCCTGGAGATAACTCGAGCTGTAATCCGGCCGAGGTTACACCGACCGACAGACAGCAGAGGAAACTGTGTCACAGAGACTGCCTGACACAGACCCAAAACAGCAGCGCCTCAAAAAGGGATAGGTTTCAATCCGGCTGAAATTTCGACCAGAACAAAGCTGCGTTTTTGTAACATTTTTGGCTTAACCTTCGTCCTCCCCCTTTGATGGAGCAACAACTTTGTTTTTCTGGAAGTCAGGGACATTGTAAGGCCTGGGAGGGTATCCTGTTGGCTTACTTTACGCCTGTTTGTCAGTCAGCTAAACATAGATCACACACGTGACTAAAAAGGCGCTATCAGCGCTCATGTTTGTCCCCTGTTCACTCAGACAAGCTAGAAAGGCTTCCTAAACTAAATCCCAACAACTAGAAGCCACTTCTGTGAGTCCTTGTTGTGAATAAACAGAGTGTGGGTCCAAAGAGTAGCCCAAACCATTTGCATATCAGTGTGGGATATTGAGGAAATTACACTATAAATGCAGTTCTTAGTTCACAATGTTGGTGCTGTCTCAGTGAAGCAATTCAAATTCAAATGCCAATTTCCTCGTTAGCCGGCAGTTTATTTCCTAAAACAATTTATAAGCTAGTAACATGTGTTACCTCTAAATAAAGGTGGCTTGTGCGCTCACAAAACCTTCTCACACCAGGAAAATAGGCATGATATCAATGGCTTATGTGTAGCTCACAATATAATACTGAGCATGTGAATAAGATGTTAGCAGTTGACCCTAAAAAGTTTATAATTGTGAAAAGAAAGGGGGAAAAAAACATGGTTTTTCATACATGATGTGTATTGTTAATCAGACCCCTTTACTCTGATACCCCTAAAGCAGGGGTGTCAAACTCCTTTTCCTTTTGGGCCACATCATCAAAATCATGAATGTCCTTCAAAGGGCCGATTGTGGCAGAATACGCTGATAAAACTATCTACTGACAAACTGTTCAAATATTATAGCTTTCTCTACATTCAATGAGCACTTCTAAAAATTAAATAATATTTAACATTGAAGTAATTTGGCACTATACATATATTCAAGCACACAACTGTTATCTTTAAGTTCTCTTTCTGTGGCCCTCTAGAGTCCAGAGGGCCACAGAAATAGCTATGGCGGGCCAGATTTGGCCCGCGGGCCTTGAGTTTGACATGTGCCCAAAAGCAACCAATAGCTGTAAGAATGTCACCTAAAAGAAAGTAAGCAGTGTCCACCGGAAAGTAATTTAATCTGAGTATAATCCAGATGTTCTGTGAAGGCCTCGGAGGTTTGTTTGAGAGCATTAGTGATGAATCTAGGGCTGCAACCAACGATTATTTCAGTTATCGATAAAAAAAATTGGCACCACTTAAGCCTTTTTATACAATATTAGAAATACATTAAAAGATGCAAATAAACAAATAATTTAATTTTAAATAAGAAAACAAACATTTTATTGCTTAAAATGAAATAACAGATTTCCTTTAGTGAACACTTGATCATTTGTAGCAAAGGATGCATCTGCAGCTAAAAAAACACTTGTGCTTGACTTAACATCAATAGAGTGCAGGCCTATCGGTTGATTATATTTTGGATTAACTAGTTAATAATTGCATAGCAAAAAGGTGCTTAATAGGATTTTTTTAAAACAGAATTTGAACCAGGTGAAGCTAACAGTATGCCACTTGAGGAATTCAGGGTAGAACAGATTTACAAAGAAGGTTTTTTTTTTTTGCAAAATGCATGTATTTTTGAACAGCTTTGGCTTAATTACTGCTCTGAGTGTGTTGTTCTTTCAGCAAATGACCTTTTATGTGTCTGTATGCTCCAGTTAACAATAAATCAATCACTAAATTAGTTGATGAATATTTCAATAATCGATTCATCACGATGAATCCAATGAATCGTTTCAGCCCGAGAGGAAACATCACCATGAAGACCAAGGAACACAGCAGATGGATCAGGCAGGGTTAGGTTATAAAAAAAAAATACCCAAAATGTTAATCTGTCATCTCAAAATGGAAAGAGTATGGCACAGCCGCAACCAAGAGACCCATCGTAACACTGGAAGAGCTACAGATATCCACTGGTCTTTATGGAAGAAGTCCAGTTTGCCACAAACCACATGTGGGGCAAACATGTGGAAGAAGATGCTTTGGTCAGATGATGCCAAATCTCAGCTTTTTGGCCGACATGCTAACTACTATGTGTGGAGGAAACCTAACACTTCTCACCATCCCCACACTAAAACACAGTGGTGGCAGCATCATGCTTGGACAAGGAAACAGCTCAGAGATGATGGGAACATGGATGGAGCTAAATACGGGGCAATCAGAAGAAAACCAGTTTGAGGCTGCAAAAGACTTAGGAGCAGCGGCACTGAAGCAAGGAGGGGCAGAATGCATATAAACGCCACACTTTTCAGATTTTTTATTTGTCAAAAGAAATGACTGGAAACCATGTCCTTTTCCCTCTGCTTCACAAACACGTGCTACCTTGTCTTGGTCTGTCACATAATACTAGCGACGCACAATTCATGGGCATTTAAATCGGTATCGGCCGATGTTGGTCACTTTTAAACATATCAGTATTGGTCCCATTAAGAAATCTGGTCCAATAATAATAATAATAATAATAATAACTGATGTTTGTTTCCATCTTGTTGCCGTTTGTGTTGCAGGAGGGCAGTGGGAGGGGGTTGGCCTAGCGGTATTTGGTCATGTGACAGTGATAATGATGTAGTGCAGGACTGTGGCATGCCTTCTCATGTTGTTGAAAGAGAAGGGAAATTTATATCGTATTTAGGGAAGCACAGATACGCTGGTTTGGGCCGAAATTGATCTCCGATATTGTTGTTTTGGCAGATAACGACATTGCTTCTCTGCTTCAGTTAATTACCCCACAGTACTGCACTGCATCACTGTCACATGACCAAACTGATACCACATGACAAACCTTCTCCCCCTCCCCCTTCAGAAACGCAAACGGCAACAAGATGGAAATCAACACTGGTTGTTAACATGATATATTGCGCATTCCTAATAACATCGGTGTCAGCCATAATAGCACTATTAATATCACGTATCGGCCCAAATTTTCATATCGGTGCATCGCTACATAAAACCTTAATAAAATACATTGAAATGTGGGGCTGTAATGTGAAAAAAGTTCAAGGCGAATGAATACTTTTACAAGGTAACGTAAGGTGGCCAGGTTGGATCTCCAGGCGACCCTGAAAGGTTTCGTTCATTCAGAAAGATAAATGACTAATAACGCTGCACGACATTAGAAAAACACGTGATTGTGTTTATAAATGTTGGGATTTAATTGTATTTTATTTGAAAATGGGCGTCTGCTGGAAGTGTCCATCCAAGGGACCATGAATAAACAGCAAATATTGCAGTTCAAGCTCTAATTTGAAATACTGTACATGACTGATATGACAATTGCGATGAATGATGAAGCACTGATAGTGGATCTTATTCTTGTATTTAATTAATATACAGCTGGCTATATGATCACACTGTGTTGGAATTAATTTGGACTCTTTTGTGAGAATACAATTTCCGCAATCACAAACAGAAATAATCAGACATAATATTATGACCGCTAAATATTCCTGTTAGTGGGTGGGTTAGTAAACATTTTCTTCTCATAGTTGTTGGAAGGAGGAAAACAACAGAAGAATCTGAGCAAGTTTAACTAGCGGCAACTTATAGTCAGCAGATAACTGGATCAGAGCATCTCCAAAACCGGTTCCTGGTCTTTGTTGGCTCATCGGTGAGAAGGCTCGCCGGTGTGGTCGGATCCAACAGACGAGCTACTGTAGCTCTAACTCTGGCGTTTGTGAGATGTGCTGGATGATCATCACTGATCTAAGGAGGACCCACCTCTAGACTTAAAGGATTTGCTGCCAACATCTTAGTAACAGAAACCTTGGGATACTTTCAGAGGTCTGATCGGGCACTTGCTGAAGCAAAGGGGGCACTAACAAACTGCTAGGTGGTCATAATGCTATGCCTGATCTGTGTAGAAAGTCTCATATTTAGACATAAATGTTTGGTCCAGATGAGTTCCCATTGGGACCTTATGAATAGTTTCAACCTTATACAGTCCCATTAAAAAAAAAAAATCTACATACCTACAGATTTCTTCAGTTTTTCCTGGTATTTAAAATTTTAGATCATCAAACACATTTTAATATCACACAAAGTTAAACTGAGTAAGAACAAACTGCAGTTTTCAAATGAGGATTTCATTAAATAACAGGGAAAAAAAAGCTCTATCCAAACCAACCTGGCCAAGAACTGGTTGTTCCACCGTCGGCGGCAACGGTTGCCGTCAAGTGTTTGCGACTATTGGCAATGAGTCTCTTAAATCAACTCTGGCCCACTCCTCTATGTAGTATTGTTTTAATTCAGCCAAACAAGAGGATGTTTAAGTAAGAAAGGCCTGTTCACGATCACACAACAGCATCTCGATCAGATTCAAGTCCAGACTTTGACTAGGCCACTCCAAAACCTTCTTTAAAAAAAAAAAAAAAAAAAAAAAAATTCCCTGAGCCATTCCAGGATAGACACGCTGGTGTGCTTTAGATCCTGTACAGTGAGCTTGAGCTTCTTGAATGTTCATGAAGTAATTGCCCGACATGATCCTACACGATTTCCTGGTATGGAGCAGAAGTCATGAAGCAATCCCCGACCATCACACTGCCACCACCATGCCTCTCAATATGGTTTGCTGATGTCTGAAATCCTGAAATTGCTTTATAAGCCTCTCCAGACTTTGTTTCTCATCTGTTCTTGTGTTTCATTAGTTCGGGGTACAATGTGTCGCTTTTTGAAATCATTTAGCCTACTTCATGTAGTCAGACAAGTTCTTTTCAAATGCAAGTGATTTACTGGTTCTCCAGCTCTGCAGTTTGAAAAAAAAGTGAGTTGTCGCAATTAATTCAGGATTAGGTTGGTTCGGACAGCTTTCCCGCCTACTACAAGAAATTTTAAAACCGCCTTTTGTATTTGCGCAGGTAATCTTCGCCCGACATAAAGATTTGTTTGAGGATTTGAAACAAAACAGAGGAAATCTACACGGTGCTGAACACTTTTTGCAGCGTTGTACAGAAGAAACGACCCGATTTAGAGGTTGAACATAAAGCAATATGTCAAAAGATTCATGTTTTGCAGACATGGGTCAGTTATTACCTGGAAAGGCAGTATGTTGTTGCTGTTGTCAGTCCTGAACGCGCTGTCCTCCATCCAGGGCTTTTGAGCAAGGGGACCACCAGGTCTTGGGAATTTTGGGGGTGCAATGACATTGCTGGTGTAAGGCTTTTTCATCGGGGAGATAGGGTTGAGGGGAGACGGCACTCCGACGCCGACTCCGACTCCCACCCCGACGCCCACGGCTCGGCGCGGGTCTCTGCCTGGCTGCAGCCCGCTCCAGGGGTTGGACGCGGTGCTCCAACCGGCGTTCTGGTGATTATTCCAGGCGGAGGAGGAAGCCGGGGAGGACGACGAGGACCCCTTGCTGTTGTTCATGATGGTCTGATAACCGTTTCTCTGGGGAAAGGGGCCTTGGCTGGGACTGACGGGGGATCTCCTCTGCTGCTGCTGCGGGGCATGCGGTTGATGCTGCTGGGACTGCGGGGACAGGCCGATTTGCGGGGAGAAATTACCCCCAAACACCGGATTGACGTGGGGGAAGTTCTGGAAAAGCATCGTCCCGTTCACCGACGGTATTCCTTGGAAAAAGCTATCCTCCACGGCGTTTGTGGTCCCCGTGGACCAAGTGCTCCCGAACGAAGAGGGAGGGGAGGCGAGGGGTCCGCCGGTCTCCTGAAGCGGGTGGTGGAAGCCCAGCCCGGGCAGGATCGGCGACTCCATCGGGACTCTGTCCTTGCTGCTGCCGCCGCTGCTCAGCGCGGAAGCCGCTTGGCTGCTGCCGGTCGACGGGCTCTCCGACTCGGATGAAGATGAAGTGGGATCCGATGACGGGGTCGGCGTGGAGGGAGGAGGGTCTACTTGTGTCGGATCTTGCTGCTGATGAGGCTGGGCTTTGTTTTTGTCCATCAGTAAATCATCCTGCATGGTTTGCTGAGCTGCGACAAGGGGAAACAAACACTTTGAGTCAATATTAATATTTCTGTTTCTGAGATCATAGAGAGGACTCCTACGGCAGCCGAAAAGGAGTAAAACATTAAAAATCAAAGCGACTGGATCACTCTAAAAAAAATAAATAAATAAAAATAAGTGAACACTTCCACGGAGAACAAAGTGACTCTTAAATCTCCACGAAGAATATGGCAGTAGATAATCACCAGATTTCGCCACGTCTCGTTTTGCCTTCCACGCAGGAACTCCAGAGCTGCAATGTGAAACTGATTCTGAGCTTTTTCTCGCAATAAGGACCTCCCCTGACACTCATTTGCATACGTCAGTAAATACAGCTGTCCTTCAGCAAGGTGAAAAGACACCTTGACAGTTCGGGCTTATTGTTAACGACTTCCTAAAAAAAAGAAAGAAAACAAGGAAAGAAAGAAAGAAAAACAAAAACATTGGTCCGATTTTGTCATTTCTTTCTTCTTTTTTTTAAACTGCAGTACAAACTGACGTACACATTTCTACAGTAACGTCTAACATCTCTTAGTCAAATTAATTGAGCGAAAAGAAACGTATTGCATAAATAAGTAATGAATAAATATTCCTTTTTATTCAGATATTTTATAAAACAATGAAATATTTCAACATTAGCAAGCTAATGTATTTATCTATTTCCGTATTTAATCTGCTATACATTTCAAACATCATTCAAATCATCACATATTAAAAGACTAACACACGTATTTACTTATTAAATCGTGGCCCACAACAGACTAAAAAACACTTACAGAAGGGATGTTTTTAAAGAGCAGAAGTCCGCATTGGCACGAATTGGCTTTTGCATAATATTTCCACGTCGCATTTTAAAGCAAAGAATGTACGAATATTAGAAATTGTTTGGTTGTCTTGGCAACACATTGTAAAAAAAAAACCCTTAAAAACAAATGTTCTTGAGAAAGAATTTAAAAATAAATAAAAAGCGCTTGTTGCTAAACATAAAAACAGAGTAAATTCCGATAGTTTGATATCGTAAAGCCATCCGAGGTTTAGAAATATAACCATACCTATAGTGACGTTGATAAGGGGAACATCCACTGCACTGTGGCCCCTTAATAACAATAATACTTTGAAGATTGAAAATAACACTATAAAGCTGGCGTGTCACAGACCCGTCATTCAGCATAATAACCACTGATATGAGTCGGACTTTAAATATAATCGCAGTAGTATGAGGTCCGCACGCCCCACCGGGTATAATCCGTGTTTTCTCCTCCAACAGCAACGCTTCCAAGGTCATGAAAGGACCATAAAAAGCAGCTCACAGTGGCTCCGTCCACCGACCCCCCCTCACCACACACTCTGACCACTAACCCGACCCTTGGTTTTTGTCGCGTTGGCCGAGATATCCTGATGTATATACATGTCATGAAGCTCACTTCCCCACGAAAATCGCCTCTGTAAATCCATATGTGTCCCACTGCACACGGCAGAACAACATGCACACACTTTGAGTGTCGCACCTCTGCTCGAAGTGAAGCTGGAATTACCTTTATCGTTCACCTTTTTCAGACTGTGAATAGATATTTCTGTTTGCCTCGTCTGGGTTGGGATATGACAAACGAGCTACGCTTGTGCCGAGATAGTCAGCAGTTGCCTCAACAGCTGATAGACTGCGGCGCATGGGTGATGGCCGAAAGGGCTTGTGGGAGTTGGAGTTTTACCACGGTACAGCTGGTCACCAAAAGCTGCTTGAAATGAGCCATCGAAAACTACACTAAGAGTGTTTTCGGCCTTCATTTCTGCTGTCTTGCATAAAAGCTTATTGCACCAATAAGTGCATAATTTACACCGGTAAACTTTATTTCCATAAACATTTGAGTTTTAAGATTCACATTTTCAATGTATTTATTACTCTGCAGATCACTTTGCAGTTTTGTCTATTGTTCAGTTATTTGTGTTTTTTGCCAGTTATTTTTGTTTATAATTCGTTTTTTGAGTGCTTCTACTTTTTAGTGGATTTTCCAACTAGGGAACAAATAAATTATTATTTTATTGTATTCTAACGTGAATCAGTGATAAAAGTAATTGACGACAACAATATTCTTATTTAATCTTGCTGGTCAGAGCTAATTACTTCACCCTTTGCCATTTTGTACTTTTGCAGTTTTTGTCAGTCTTCCACCGGACATTTTATAATAACCATCCATCAAACCATTGTCACTTTAGGGAAGTTTCATACCAACTTTGACAAACAATAATTCAAATAATTTATTTTTTAAACCCACTCATATTTTTTGTTATTGGTTATGTGACTCTTGTCAATATATAATCACTGCAGGAGGCAACTTGTTCAGGGCTCATAATTTGTCATAATTACTAAGAGTCAATTAACCCAAACAGGGATCAGAAGCAGAATAAAGGGAAACAAGTGTAATACAAAGTTTTCATAAAATGATATATTGATCAAATAAATTGTACCTGACTTCTGAGCATATGACATTTTGTCTCCATAATTCCTGAAAAAACTTGACTGCAAAATTAGTTGAATAGAAAATACAGCCAGAGAGAGGTTTAAAGAAGAGCAGCAAACGCAAATGAGGTGGGTTAGCAGTTCTTGCAACTGCTAATGGTGTCACCCAGGGCATGTTACTGTGAAATATTGTCTCTGCTGCCCAGGTATTTGACCTGTTAGCATTTCATGACAGCCATGAGATTGTCACAGAGCAGCAGTCTTCAGTCAGAGGCCTCTTCACATTCGTTGCAAGACTGACCGCTACCTGAGAACTTTCCTTCCCACAGCATCACCATCCATGACACTTTGAGGATACTTGGATGATATAAGTTACAACAACGTTGAATTTCCCTTTTTTAATTGAATTGAACATACATGGCTGCAACATTTAGTTATTTTATCCCTAATATATAATATAAAATAATATAATATAACATAACATAGCATAATATAATACAATATAATATAATATAATATAATATAATATAATATAATATAATATAATATAATTAAGCAGTTATAAAACTACATTTCCCATTTTGGCCGGAAGTTACGTTGACAGTGTGTTCCTTGTTTTGATGACGCAGCCACGGCCAGTCAATGGAGTCAAACGGTCGGGGGAAACGAGGCCATAGCAGATTTAAAGTGTATTTTCGCTTTAAATAACCACCAGGAGGAGATAAAAGATATTTTGATAAGCATGGCCGTCAGGGCGTAGTTTTACTCCAAATACCTGGCACGTCTGCAGCCGACGGGTCGTGTCAACACAACGGCCTTTTTGGAACTAGTTAGCTCATTTGTTAGCTAGTGATTTTTCCCTCCCCCCTTTCTCCCTCAGCAGATTATCAGTTGTGGGACTTTTTGTTTCATTTTTGTTTCCCCTCTGATTCTTGTCTTTCAATAAGACAGCATCGCTTTACAACAATGGCGGAGCAAGGTTCGGTAGTCGCACAACAGAATTTGGACAGGTGAGTTGAAGTTTTAGCAAACACGCTAATGGCAGCTACGTAGTTCACTGACATTCAAGGGTTTTGTCAAAAATAAAGGGTGCATTCATTAAATATTCGAGAATTTGTTGATTTAAGTCAGAAATTTAGATTTTGCATTGCCCATTACACCCCAGTTGCATTTTAAACCTGTTTGTTGGAGTACCGTTCGTAAGGGACGTCCTTAGCTATCTGCTCCTGACATGATCTGATTGATACCACCTGCGGTCAGTGACCCCTTAACACCTGGCGTTATGCAGAGGCTTCCAGTATGGATGGCTTAGTCTGAACCTTGTTAATTCATTGTTACGTGTGTGTGTGTCGGTTTAAAACGGGCCACTCTAGATAAAAACTTAAGTTTATAAACAATAGTAAAATAAGGAAATAAAACAGTAACCATCAGTTCAGACTCTAAACTACGTTAGTGAAATTTCAATGTTTTTCATCAAAAAAAAAAAAAAAAAAAAATATTGAAGTTATTTAAATGTTACAAATGTCATGTGTCTTGGTTAAAATGAAGACAGTTATAGCGTTTCAGATTCTAGGATAGAAATGTATAAAAGGTGTGCTCGAAAGTCGCAAAGAGGTTGCTCAATTTCCAACACTTTTTTTTTTTTTTTTTTAATTATTGCTCTAACTATTATTATTATGGTTTATGGCCTTTTAATTGTAAGAATGAGTGCCAGTTAATTGACTTTTAATAGGTTCATTATTCAACTCAGAGGTCACATTCTTTACAAAATGAGATATTTAATCATAGAGATTTTGTTTTTTAAAGGATTTTCTCCCTTGAAACAAAAAGATACATGGACGTTTATATCCTGAAATTAAGCTGTAAATTATTTCCAGTGTTTGATAGTATCTGTGTATTTCTTGGACTAATTAAGGATATGCTCAAATACGAAATATGTTGATTTTTGAAACATATGGGCTTGGAAACTTTAGCCAGAAGATTGTTTGTTTGTTTTGGTTAATTTCTGCAATTCCTGACATCTTCAGGTAAATCAAACATGGTTTTATTGGTCCAGCACGTAAACAATAAGCCCTTATTATGTTGCTCCATAAAAATACATAATAAATGATACTACTTATGTTATAAATAATTCTCAACTGCAACCCAAGCTAGCAAATAAAAGGCTGGTTTTAAGGGGATTGCACAGTCACTGGCGTTATAACCAGATGAAAGACTGGAGCAGCAGACTCATTCATTGCAACATAGCTACTTAGCTATCAGGGAATCAACCGATAAGATTTCTGAAATAGTTTAAGCAAACAGTACCTGCAATTTAATTTGAGGTATGGACTTCCTTAAAGTATTTTCTTTTAAACAGGAAGAGACAGTGAGGTTAAGCGAGGGACTTTTTACAGCAAAACATAACTCGCACCCAAAAGCAACAAACATGGAGTAGGAGCAGAAGAGAAACTCCACATTCAGAAAGTAAGACAGTTCCTTAACTGCATCCAACTTCTCAAAATCATAGAAGCAGTTTTGGGCAATTTACCACATTCAGCGGTTATACTTATCCAACGTTATTGAATTTATTTTTAAATTGTAGAAAATAATGGAAATATCCTGTAATGTCCCTCAGTGGGAAAATTCAGGTTTTCCAGCAGCAAGTTGATGTTCAAAATGGAAGCATGAAGGTAAAATATTAAAATTCAAAAATACTTTATTGATCCCAAAGGGAAATTAAATGTTGTCACTCAAATTATTCAAGATTCTTCAGTTAAAATAACTAAAGCCTAAATATAGTAATATTAAGATATGAGACTGTACACTAAGGTGACATTTACAAATCAATAATTAGAATTGATGTACAAACTGTTACTGTATATTTGTGCATTTTAAAAAAAGCAAGGCTATCTATAAGATATGAAAGCTGTGCAAATAACTGTAGAGATGTAAATTATTTAGTGATAATTATTTAGTTTATTTAACAGGGACAGTGTGCATTAATTAACCAGTTAATAAGCATTATGCTTTGAAGTTGTGTTCAAGAAGGTTAGGAAATTTGAACTTTGTATCTAATAAAAGATAAGTGAGTTTAACCTTAAATTTTATCACACAACATTCTAGTGTTTATTACACTGATTAGGGCAGCCACTAAGGTTTCTCTAAATTACTAATTTTGCGCCAAAAATTAGAGCAATTTTATAAATTTTATTTTTACCTGGAAAATTTTAAAAAAAGAAACAAAGACTTATCACACTTTAAGATATAAAATGTCAGATGGGTATAAAGTGCCAGTTCTTTCACGACTAAAAGTAAATAAGATCAAGTCTTTTTTTTTTTTTTTTTTTTTAAATCAATGTTTTATACGGTGACACTGAAATGCACGTAGCAAAACTAGGGCTCAGTCATGAGTTTAACTCCAAAGAAAAATAATCAGATTCTAATGAATCTGTATTATTTATCGGTTTGACTGGTTTCATCTTAATCTTTGAGAAATTAACATTATCTACACAGCATTTTGTGCTTAAAATATGTGGGTGTTAGATTGATAGGGTTGGCTGTATAAATCTGCAGATTAACAGGCAGAGTCAGCTTTTATGAATCAGAAATGGGTCCGTATATTTAATATTCTTATAAACATTTATTCAGCGGAAATTTTTGCAGACAGGCATTCTGTCTAACTTAATGGAGCACATTCAGCAGCTTATAAAGAAACGTTCATGTCAACAAAAATTACTGCTACTGTCTAGTGGTAGCGCCCCCAATGATGATAATAGCGACAATAATTCAGGTCAAGAATGTTTTTGAGTAAAAAGCATCACTGCTTACAATCTGGAGCCTCATAATCAGAGATGCTGCTCTACAAAAGTATTTTCTCAGATAAGCTGCTTCACTACACCACCTGCATATGACTTGCCTACATTGTAATGTTTCATAACTGGAAACAAAAAACACAGCATTTATTCATTCTCTCACTGAGCCAGCAGTGGCAAAATAGTCAAAAAAGTCAAGTAAAGTTTATTTGTAAAGCACATTTCAGCAGCAAGGCAGTTCAAAGTGCTTTACATCATAAAACATCAGTCAAGTATACAGCAGAATTATTAAAACATCAAAATCATTGAGCAAAATTATCTAGCAAATACACATGAAAATCATCAAAATCATCGGCAAAAACATTGATCAATGATTCACTTACTTTATTTAACTGATTTACACTCAAACCTCCACCCTTTGGAGAACCGAGCTGATCTCACCCGGATTTGTTTGCAGATTTATGGTCCAGACTGCTAATCAAAGGCAGCTCGAAACAGGTGGGTTTTCAAAAGTAATCCCAAAGATACTGTTAGTTTTCGGCTTTCCATTTAACTTCAGTTACATTTTCTTGTAATTATTATTATTATTATTATGGGAAATGTTTTATTGACTCTATATCATAAGTGGTATGAAATTACCCTTCGCCTCAAGACTTGGCTCATTTAGGGTAATTAGGATGGAACAAGATGATCAGTTATTAGGTTTTAATTGACTATATTTATCTCCCTGGCATCTTCGCTGTTGAAGCCAAACAGTTGCCACCCCATTGGAGTCATACGTTTTATCACTGAGAACCTTAATTCTTCTTTTTCAAATTTATTGTAGTTGACCAAACCATCTTAAAGGAACCGTACTTGCATGTAAATTCTCAGTGTTTGGCTTCATGTTTCCAAGCATCAGTTCCTGGCAGTAGAATTGAGCATTGTCTTAACCGAGGCTGGTATGTAGCCTTATTTAGTGCACCTAACTTGGTTTCCTTCTTGCTGATCTGACAGAACTTTCTCTGTTAGGGGGAACCAGTTTTCCTCTAACTTGTGGGTTTACACAAGAGTCGACCCTGGGTCCATTCTTATTTTCTTACTGCATTTTTCCATTAGCCACCATCTGTCAGTCTCTTTCGGCCTTTTCCAATCACTTTTATGCTGAAGACATTCAGCTGTATGTGTTTCTAACCCATACCGGTTGGATAGGCACTCCACCTTAGTTTAGTGTTGAACCTGGCTCTCTCGCAATTATCTTGTGCTAAGTGCCAGTAGGATTGAGCCCATGATTATAATCTTAACTTAATTACATCCAGGAATCAATAAGGCTTTTGGTTAACAGCCAGTATTCGTGGAAGTTAGGAACCATAGTTTCCCATGAGTAGTTATATCCATAAATACTTGTGACCCCCTTTAAAAACCCATATAACTGGCTATTATAATAGTTCAAACTCCAAATGTACCTCATTATGCATTGATACCCACAGTAGAAACCATCTCAGCATGACAGCAGAAGCCAACATCTGCAGTCTTCCTTATCGCCACTCTTGGGGGTGCAGCCAATCAGCAGCAAGGAAAATTAATGGTGTTCCTGGATTGACTGATTTGCAAATGCCAGCCAGGAGCATTTGAAGTAGCATTAAGCCTAGGTTAACTGCATTTCCTCTCATATATTTTAGATACGAAAAAAAATTTTAATTGGCAAATTTTTTTTTATGAATAAGCGACGTTCCACAAAAAAATCCACGACTAGCTGAGCGTCCACTTTATAGAGTTTCTAGCCCTGGTGTGCTGAACTGGAGAAAATTCATGCACTGTCATGTATATTTATCAAACTACAGTAGATAAAGCACAGTTTTCACACCCTGAAGCTCTTCAAATCAGGCCGCCAGACTACTTTTACAGTCTAGAAAGTGTTTTTGCATTTTGCTCCTGTTTCATATTCTACACATCCATACTGTCTTTTTATTTAACACGCTTCTCCATTATATGCTCAAAATATGTGCTGCTTTACAACTTTGTCTAGCAAACTCTACGGATGCCTAAATTAGTTGAATCTATTTTGTTTCACTAATCTTTTTATTTATTAAAGCTTTTCTTTATTTTTGTACGGGGCTTTTGTGACTCACTGCATATAAAAATGCCTTCAAATATATTTTTCTCACTCATTTTTATGTTGTGGAAATATTTAGCTTTAAGTCTTTAGATGATCATAATATTCAATATAAGCTATTTTACTGTGAAAATAAATGTCACCCAGTGTGTGGTAACTAAAAACACTGTTTCAGCTCTTGTACCTACAAGGAACTTGTGGTTAAGATCTAAATTCAATTTTTGATGGCACAAAAAAAGTGATGCGTGCAAACGATCTGGTTCAGTGAGATAAAACCGTTTATCCTTCACCCATTAATGTGTTATTGTTGTTTTAATCAGTTCGAATATGAACGTTTAGGACAGCTAATCAGGTGAATGCTGCTTTCCAAGCTTGATTATGCTTCACGTGTTACTAGAGTTTACGTGGAGGTGAGGAGATGCTGCTGCCTCCAAAACAAAGACCGGCAGCTGATAACATCTGCTGTGTGTGTGTGTGTGTGTGTGTGTGTGTGTACAGCAAAGTGTTTGACGCTGCACTTTCTGTCAATATTGATCTTTGAACTTTGAAACCATTTCCCAAGCCCCATGTAGCATAAAGAAAGGAAGGACATGCGAGTTTTGTGAAATGTTCCCCAGCTACGTGCTGCAGGTGTGTGGTAGAGGCAGTAACCCTGACTGTGTTTGTGGAGCCGATAGCTGTGTATGTATGCCAGGTCCTGTTGCTGTCAGTCAGTTGTGTACCAAACCTCTATCACTGACAAACATAAGGACCCAAAGGTTCTTATCTGAGCCGGCCAAGCAGCCAGCTGCCTTTGCAGTGCAGTGTTTCACAAATAGGTGTGAGCAAAATGTTTCAATTCAGCTTAATCTCTTTTTTTTTATTGGATTTAATCCAAACTTGTGAGTTTTTCCCTCTAGATTTAAAAAAAAAAAAAAAATCTAAAATACTCACCGGTTGGTTTTTGTAAAAGTGGATAAATATGTGCTTTGTTTTTAGGGCTTTCAGGATAATGAAGTTTTAAAATGTACTGAGTCATCTAATAGTTTAACAGGCAATTATTGAAAACAGCTCTGTAAATATAAGTGTTTTTGTATGGAGGATGTATCCTGCCAAAATTGGTAATTAATACAGAAATGAATAAATGGCTTGATATAGTAATTAATGTGCCAAATATTGCATCTAAAAAATG
Organism: Anableps anableps; assembly: GCA_014839685.1. NCBI lineage: Eukaryota > Metazoa > Chordata > Actinopteri > Cyprinodontiformes > Anablepidae > Anableps > Anableps anableps. The sequence goes on along the minus strand of CM026076.1, from coordinate 4,887,743 downwards.
AAAAAACTTTCCCAGCTTATTTGATCATACAGTTTAACACGAGTTAAAATTTTCAACAGTATTAATTCAACATTATCACTGATATGAAAATTTGGGCAATATCTGATATTAATATTGCTGTTATGACCGAGAACCGATATTTACTGATGTTATATGTATTTCATTTCCCTATCGATATCTTGTAAACCACTGAGTTGACTATTGCTTCTCTGCTTCAGTTAAACTCGTCACAATCCTGTGTTGCATCACCATCACGGTAACATGACCAAACAAATACCACTTGACCAACCCCCTTCCCCTACAGAAACAAACGTTGTTATCGGGCTGATACCAGTATGTTAAAAAAAATCACTTCTATCAGCCAATACCGATATTGGTGCAGATATGTCATGCAAATAATCCTGAGTTATAAATATTATTTAATTTTCCATTTTATTTCAAATTTTATTTATTGTTTTATTAGTTTCCTTTTTAATTTTATTTTCATTTGTTACATTGTATAATCAAAGTTTGGAAAGTTCTTTTAAAAATTTTTTGATGCAATATTTGGCACATTAATTACTTTATCAAGCCCTTTATTTCTATATTTATTGCCAGTTTTGGCAGGTGCAGTCTTTCATATTGTTCTGTATTTTTTTGAACTGTTCTTTCCAGAGCAATGGTGCTTAAAGTGGGGTCTAGGGGCCATTTGGGGCCCCTGGACTTTGTGGTTTTTTTTTTTGTTTTTTTTTTTTGTTTGTTTTTTTATGGCCCTCCCGACCAAAATTCAAGAATAAATTAGGACAAAACTATGACTTTTACATTAAAATCTACTCACAGAAATGCTAGCTACAATACAAAGTGATCGTCTTTTCCAAGCTTTCTGGTTTCCTTCTGTTGTCATGGTAACTAGGTCTACATTGACTTTAAAGTCCACCTTGGCGCACCCAGATCTGCTTTTAATTGCTGTATTAAAACTTGTCTGAGTACAGCAAGTATTTTCAGATGAAGACTGACCTAGATCGTGTTTTTAATGCTGAGAATAGATGAAATATTTAGTCAGTTTCCTTTTAATCGAGTCCAAAATGATGAGCAAACTGGTTGCCTTTCATTTAACAAGGAAAAACCATTTGAAGTTCTGGATCTACGATCCCATTCCTACTAAAAAACCCGAAAAAATCAGATTGTTTAATTAATATAGTTCGTGATTAGTTTATTGTTGAGGTTTAAAAAAAAAAAAAAAATAAAAAAATCACAGCATTTTTGGTGATTTTTAGTTTTTAAAAATGTGTTTTTGGCCCGAAACTACTTATGAGCTGACAATTCTGCCCCACGTGACCAAAAGTTTGGACACTCCTGTTCTAGAGATTTCAGATAAATGGGCATTTAGGAACAGTATCTGGTCCATGAATGACCTCTCACCTCTGTAATCTCCAGTTTGCAAAAATAACTGTGGACGCTTGTTATGCAAGGTGCTTTAAGAAGCAGATTTGACTCTTAAACCACAGACTGAGCACGATCAAGAGAAAAGTTTGCCTCAACAGTAGGCCTAATGGCTTTTAACACACACAATACACACCCATTCAGCAAATTACAATATCACTGAAAAGTTCATTTATTGCAGTAATTCAATTCACTAATTTAAACACATTATGTAGATTAATTACACACAGACTGATGTTTTTAAGGCTTTATTTCTAATTATTACTTTATAATGAAAACATGACATATATACGATTATATTACATCAGACCAATAACAAAGAAATGTATCTTTAATGAAAACTGTATTTAATACCTGCTTAAGCAAGTGTCATCACAGTACATTTTAATTTACTGAGTGTGACTGTATTGTCAGCGAAATTCTGATCACAACTATACCTGGAGTTTTTCTAACCACAGAAACAACCTGACGAACACCTTCCAAATATTTGCTTCGGTAAAAATAAATCCAGAGGCGAGAGGTTACAGGATAGTTATCACTCATGTGCTCCACGGCAGGAGTTTCTATCAGTTTTAAATGTGGAGTGGGTGAAAGCAGAAGTAGCTATGAATGTGGTGTATTAATGACAGAGCTTTTACATTTACCTGTTGAATTAAAGCCGTGATCAGGTTGTGAGTTTGAAAGAAAATCATAAATGACTGATCCAATTTTAGAGAACTGTAATCGGTAATGGTCAGTGATCAGTCGTGGATTAAGGGTTAGGGAAGATAATGGATGGATGGAGTCTTCAGGAAAGACTGATCTTTCCTGAATCATCTTGCTTCTCCTGATTTGTTTGAATGCTCAAAACCTTGCAGGTGAAACTGGCTCACGCTAACATGCATCTTCTCCCTGTTTTGATATGACTCTTTGACTCTAGTTTTGGGAAGACACGACAGCACAAATATATTTAGTTTTGTCTTTTCCTTATACAAACATTTGTTCTTTTTACATTTCCTTGTCTCTTCTTTTTATTTTACCGTCTGCATTTCTTCCTCATTATGCAAATGAGAAGGGCGGCCATCTTGGTCCAGCTCCTCTACCACTGGTCAATAAACAGGAAGGAGCAGGATCCATGTGCAGATCGATTGTGCACGCCTGCGCCTTTGGCTTCAGTTTAGCAACCGAAGCATTGCTTTCATTTCTTGACGAAAATACGTGTAAGGAAAAGGAAAAACTATATATACATTTCTGCTTTTATTGTTAATTATGTCAGTTTTGGTCCTCCATACCTTTTATACATATAATAAAAACAACGTAAAATGCTTCTGGTTAACTGAATTAGTGTTTGTTCTCTGTTGTAAAAACATGACAGTAGTGTTTTAAGAGCAATATTTTGCATTTTCTTTACAAACCTGTTTTAATTTTTTAGAGGCTCTATATCGAGGACCCATTAATGTGCACTTGTAGCGTAGGTTCATTCTCCCAAGTGATCTGCTAAATAGAACCAGAGGATAGCGTTTCGCTCCAGGAAGAACAGTGTTTGAATCAATAGTAGTTGGTTTGGTTCTCTTGTCAGGACATCTGTCTAAAACCGTTTTTAGCCTCACATCTTCAGCCTTCACCAGTATTTGTCTCTGCGCAGTAATTTGAGCTCATCCCATCGACATATTGGAGAACAATCTTGTAATTTATGCCTTTGCTGTTATCAGAAAAAGAACTGATTTTCTGTCATCTTATTACCAGCTGAATCTGTCTTTATTATTTCAACTGCTTGTAATGAGGCTTGAACCTAAATCAGACTGTTTTATTAGATTGCATTTAGCTGGATGTGAATGGACCCATTTGTCCTATAAAATGCCCGGAGAGGACATTTACTGTGTAGTGGTGCCATAAATACATTTTTGAAAAGGTTTGCAAGAATTTTTGAGAAGTAAATAAAACAAGTTTTGGTCAAAATACACCAATATTATGAACTGAAAGACAGTCCGTACTCATTCTTTTCTCAGGGTAACGATAATAATGATGATAATTTTACATTTAAAAACACATCATCAGTTAAGAAACGCAGTTTAGACATATAAAAGATGGTCTATCTTCTTTCCCCTCTATCTGTTGTCTGTTTATATTTGATAAAGCTGTACGTTCTGTATAGTTTATATCACTGTATGTTTTAAATACTGATATCGTACAGAATGTCTTGACAGAAAAGGTTCAGATACTATCAGTGCATATAGGTATAAAAGCTGAGGATTATTTTAAGTTACTGCTAAAGAAGTTTAACTTCTTATCAATTAATCTCACTATTAGGGCCGGACAACCTGTTGCAAATACATTATCACAAAATTACTGTCTGAAAATGCATACTGCTGCGAAGAACTGCTTGGAATATAAGGACCAGTGCCTCAAGAAAATGCAGCGTAAGACTGAAGCCAAGATATGAAAGTCCTTCTTTAAAAACTAAAGGGTTGTGAATTATGTACTTTTAGATGAATTTCTGAAGTGATTATACCATATTTTGAAGTTTTATCACTGGATCAAATATTTACAGTCATTGTGAAAAAGAAAATGCATGTTATATCAATTCTAGGGTTCAAAAGGTATATGATCAAGTCTTTACTTTGGTTTGAAAATCCACAGAATCCATGCTGTCATTATTTATTTTATAAACATAGAGACAAAATGGAAAAGAGAGCATGGAAAAGTCAAGCCCTAAAACTTTAGAGGCATTACAAAGTAAAACCCTACTATTTCAACGGGGTGTATTCTATTTTAATAATGAGTCTTTCCCAGTTTTAACAGGTTTTCCTCCTTGATTGCCCTGTATTTTTTATTTTTATGTAACTATTATTTTACTGGGGGGGGAGTCCTTTGAGATAAAATCCCTTCTTCGAGGGAGACCTAGCTAAGAGGCACGCCGGTGTACAGCATGCAAAACAATAACTAAAGAGTACAGACAATTAAAACATCACAAGATTCACTCAAATACACACAAAATAAAAACTACCAATAATAGGATGTAGGATTAAGACTAAATTAAAATAATTTAAAAGGCTTAAGGAATTGCTTTTAGACTCTTCAATTAAGCAGTTTTTAAGGGTTTTAAATTCATTCATGGGAATAGAGCCATTCATCTTCTCATCTCCATCGCCCAGCTTCTACAGTAAATCACCACCAAAGCATGACTCTGCCACTACCATGTTTCACCATGGGACTTTTGTTTTCAGAATAATGTATTTTTTAAAAACAAACAAAAAAAACAAAAAAAAAAAAAAACAAACTATCAGTAGTAGGACTAGGGAATATGGCTTAGAATTAAAATCTCCTGATTTTTTTAAATTTTTTTATTTTTTCTCCATACCTGATCCGATTTTAATCGGGGTTTTTTTTTTTTTTTTTTTTTTTTTTTTTTTTTTTTTTTTTCCAAACTTTGTTTTCTAAAAAAGAAATCGCAAATGACAGAAAACATTTTCAGAAAGTGGCTTTCATTTCAATCATTCCTTCTGTGAGTTGTATGACGAAGTATTAGGTCCAGGCTACAACAATTTTTGTTTAATTACGAGAATAAAGTCATAATATTATCAGAATAAAGACGCAGTTTTCTTAGAACATCTTAAAATTGTGAAGAAAAGTCACTTTAATCAAAAAAGCTTCTAGAGTTATCGAGATCTAACGTGAGAATCTCAGTCTGTGTTGTTTGCATCTAAATAAACAGAAACTGTAAAACACGCCTGTCAAACAAGATGGCCGCCCCAGGATCGCTGAAATCACCCTGAACTATGAAACACAAGAAGCATAGTGGTGGGGGGGAAATCCCAATTTTCCCAAAATTAAATCTTCAAAAACCAAAAATTCGATTAATCGATAAAATCGATTTATCACCCAGGCCTAGTTGGTAGTAACTCCAGTCATAAATATTCTTAAATCTAAAAAAATATATACATTTCAGACGTAGTGCTCGACGCTGAGCTACCAGTCAGTGAGATGTTTCATTATTAGCTCAGTAAGGATTATGGACAAAGCGTGAAGGGCTCTCTGTGGGTGCTGTTATCCGAGCCTGAACCCTCCTCTCCTGCACAGTCATGTTTTATTCAGCACCAGGGGTTGTATTGGAAAATCATCCATTACATTCAGGCAGCAACCCGAGCAAATAATTCAGGTTTGCTCCCCAGTCCTTCCAGCTCTGATGTAACACTAGTAGCAGAGCACACGTATCTTCCATTGCTGGTGACAGAAATCCACAGATTTGCTGTAAGTTATTCAGCTGTGGGGCAACAGGGCTGAAGTATGCATGGTGTTATATGGAGGGATGCTGAGTCATGCTCTTAAAGGTCAAAGCTAATTTAAAAACCTTACTGGAAGTCTTTTTTTCCATCATTTTAAAATGCATGCTTTTTTTTTTTTTTTTTTTTTTAGCTTATTAAAAAATATGATCTAAAACTATTTTCTCAAACACTTGTATGAAAAATATTTGTACCTTAATAAGAGACTGTCTTTGATATTTGTATTTTGATAAACCCTAATTCCTCCTATACTAATATTGCATTAAAATTATTCAATTATCAACCTTATCAAGACCCTTATAACCTCATCAGTCATTCCACTTTGCACTAGGGATGCTCGTTATGTTGTCATTTCAATAGTCATATCATAAAGGACTGTTTAATAATTGTTGGCTAACATATTCCAAGTGTTATGAATTTCTGTTTTGCATGTTCATGTAGTATTTAGGAGTCTCGGGACACCAGATGCTCACACTGGTCGAATTCCCCTAATGTGCTAATGGTCAGAGTGATGGACGCACAGATGGCAAAGAGAGGAGAGAAGAAAATGGACACAATCACAGCTGGTATCCTCATAGCAATATTAATAAAATAAGGTTATTGATTCCAGAACTGGGAAATTATTGGGCAACAGCATTAACATACAAAAAGCAGACAATATACTCAACATAAATGCAATACTTTTTTTCTCAGAAGCTTTTGACTTTTTTTTTTCCATCATAGTTTTGATCCCCCCACTCAGAACTTTGACTTTTTCTCAATGTGTTGAAACTTGCTCAGCAGACTTGTTTAACATTTGACATCTACCTTAAAAGATGTCCCTTCTGGTTTTTCCTATCACACTGGCTCCACCGCATAACCAGTTCTAGCTCTGCTTTCTGCAAAGCTGGTTTCATCTGTGCACAAAACCCCGACTGGGCTGGAGGATCGAACTATTTTGATAAGAAGTGGAGGTAGTTGCATGAATACAAATAACCGATTTTAAAATTTTCCAAACGCAATGCCTTAAACATAATATCCTGATGTCACGACAAAAATGATCCTTGACGTCGGCCTGACAAGATGTCGGCGTTGCAGCTTAACTCCAAGGCTGTTCTGCTTTTACAGTTAATCTGTGGGATTCTGTCTGTTTAGGACTACAGATTAATAACTAAGTGAACTGAGGGAGTTTCTTGACTGATCCTAGACTTTGGAAGTGTTTCAGGATCTTGTCTGGTAGCTCCATTTTTAAGCTGGTTTTAACCAGCGTTTAGCTAAAAGCGATCTTACTGTAAGAATTAAATATCTTGAGGCTGAAATTAACTTTATGTTCACCCCTTCTTTGAATTGGACAGATTAGATCATTTTTTTGCATATCATGGAAGCATTTAACATCCACCTGTATTGTAAAACATTTTAGTTTCACGAATCATTCGTAATTCTCGTTAATCCTGCTAATTTCCCTCGTCTGTAAAAAATATATGTATGTCGTCTCAGGAGCTGCTGGGTGTGCTTCGCCACAGACGAGGATGACCGCACCGCAGAGTGGGTGCGGCCGTGTCGATGCCGTGGCTCCACGAAGTGGGTCCACCAGGCCTGCCTGCAGCGCTGGGTGGACGAGAAGCAGCGAGGCAACAGCACAACGAGGGTCGCTTGTCCACAGTGCAATGCAGAATACCTCATTGTCTTCCCAAAACTGGGTGAGCTGCGTTTCCTGAACTGCAAAACTAAACAGATGAGGAGAAGACTGAAAAACGTTTGAATGGCATGTAAAGCAGTGATGTCCAGCGTGTTTAAGGCGTTTCCCCGAATCAGTGAATGAAAATGTTAAAAAAAAATAGAAAAAAAAAAGAAAAATTCTCTCATTTCCTTTTTTTTTTTTTTTTTTAAATCTGGCAGCTTTAATGGGGATGGATTAGAGCGGCCTTGAATGGTTCTATTCCGACTGTATTTTTCCGACTTTTCAGTCTTTCCAGCGTGTAGAAGAAGAGCACCTGTTGTCCACATGGGGGCTCAGCGCTGCCCTCTATCAGTGAGGCTACTTTCTGCCTCACCCTGCGCATTTATGGCCAGTCACACACATTCGTCATACATATTAGACGGTAGAACATCAGCATACGTAGAACGTGCAATTAAACAAGTATATTGGCGATATAAAGAGTGAAAGCAATGGGGACTGCAGGCTTCATTCACTGTGTGACACAGCGCCCCCAGAGGTGAAGCACGGCACTGCATGGCTTCACGCTGGACTTCATTCATGGATTTCAAAAGGCAAGGCGTGAATTCAGCGATTTTTCACCATAAAAATATTTATTACCAATAAAGAATAAATTTGTAGAAAAGTCAAGTGAACAAATTGATATTCTCTCATCATTGTTTGCATCTCGTTTATGTTTCACGTTCCTCTTTTACTTGTCAGGATTACAGGTGAGCCACTGCCTCACCTGCCCCCCATTACTGCATGTCACTGGTTGAGACTGATTTATTCTAAGGCAAAACTACACACAGCCATTCTACTTCCTTTGGATTATAAAGGGACAATGAAAGATTACAGGTTCTTAAAAGAAAGAACAATTAGTTTTTTTAAATATTTAAAACTGTGGAAAACAGGGGCAGTGATGGAGACTAGCGTAGCACAACACATCCCTGAATTGTCTTCCGGTCCTACGAGATTGAGTGAGTCGGGGGCAACATGTCCAGGAGGGAACCCCAGACATCTCTCTCAGACAACATGGTGTAACGCTCAAAAAAGTCGATTTTTACATGATACTACCCCTTTAAGAACTAGTTCCAGCTGGTTGCAGGTTTGCCATCGCCTATGAAGCAGCGCGTTTCTTCGGTTGGTAACGGAAGCTGCAATCCGAGACTGAAGCCGGACCCGAGACAATGTTGGGCCCGGCTGGTAAACGGGTTCATCCATATTTATAGCAACAGGGGCTGTTGCTATAAATATGCAATATCTCAGTGCTGAGATGAATGTTTCAGTTAAACCGTTCAGCGTGGTTCCTTATTCTTTAGATCCTATCTGAGCTTTTCTACAGGGTTGTCTTAATTGAGATGCAATTTCCTGTTGGAGGAAAAAAAGAATCAATATTGAACTGGACTGTATGCTAAACCTCTCCTTCAGGTTCACTCAATGTACCAAAAACCTTTATTACAAATCCATCACTACACACAGCAAACAGAGGCTGAGGAAAAGAAGTTGGTGTCCAACAACTTAGTGAAAGGAAGTCTAATCAGAAGCCTCAGAGCAAATATGACGTGATTGTTTGGTGTTGGTGTGCTCTTTCTTTTTGGAAAAATACTTTTATCACTTAGGTCAGAGTTTAGTACAGAATGGTGTCCAGATCACAGATAAACTCTCCATCACAGCATCAAGCATCTGAATTAAAAGGAGAGAAGTGATTGGCCAAAACGCCAAGTTCTGGAGGAGTTCACCTCTGACCACTGGGAAATGTGTGTTTTTCTTAAACCCATTAGCGAGTGTGAAACAGAGGTGCCGAGGGAGGCGAGCAGAGGCGCTTAATCTGTCTGGGAGAATGAAGGGGGCGGGGGGGGGGGGTACTAGGTCACAGGATGAACCGCTGGAACAGCACACCAAAAGCTGGATAAGCTCTGACGAGATGAGTGGATCGACAGCGCCGTTCTTCTGATGAATTCGTGAAATCGCGGCTGTCCTTCGGGGTTTTCAAGTGACTCGAACGTCACAGTCGCATGTCTGTGATGAAGACGATGTTAAAAGAACAAGATGTACACCAGAAAGGATGTTTTACTACCAAGCAGTCTGATGAAAATACTGGGTTGTATTTTAGACATTTACATTAATTTAACTCAGTTTCTGGCTTCCTTCGACTTTATCTGCAAGATATTTTAGTAGCTTTGGGAATGTATTCTTTTCATCTTTTAAATTGCTTTGATATCTGAATTAAGTGTAACATCTTTCAGAATGAAATGCTGAAAAACGTTACTATTAGTGGTAGAGATTTTGTGAGGCTAATTGTAGAACACTGTGGATGTATTCGCGTTTTGACCAGTGATGATGTCCTATATATCCACTACGGGTGGGAATCTTTAATAGCTCACAATTAGATTCTGATTCTTGAGGACACTATTCGATGCAAAATTGATTTTTCGATTCAAAACGATTTGTTTCATACTGATTTCTGCATCAGTCTGTAGGTGTGTAAAAGATCCTCCTGATCTACTACTACTTTGCAAGACAGAATGACAAATGGAGACATTAAAGTGTGTTTTTCACATTTATAAAGTCTTAAACATTAAATGTTAGTGCCACTCTTGTTTTGGTTAAGGCGCTGCGAACTTTCTTTTAGTCTCTTGGTAAATCTGTGGCACAGCTGTCTCAGTGAAAAACTTACGGGATGGTATGGCGTCCCTTGGCTCCGCGCATTTTCTACGTTCTCAAAGTGCTTAATCTTCATTTTGCAAACCTTGCACACAGTGAAGCTCATGTCAAGCTCAGTCTTCCTGGGCAGTCGGTAAAAACCAAAATGAGTCCCAATTTCTCCCTTCAACAAAGACGGGGCCAGTTAAATCTCTCTCGCTTTCTATTTTTTAGTTTCCTTTTTGTTTTGGTGAGCATGTGTATGGTCCAGTACCGCCTAGTTACAAAATGTAGGCTGACAGACAGCGGATTCGTTTTATTTTTTACAATCGATTTTGGGATATTTTAAATCTGTTCTGAATCGTAGTAAATGAGAATTGCGATTCTTATCTAAATCGTTTTTTGGGGGCATACCTCTAATATCTACTAATCTACTGTTGGGAAATGTGACACCATGAAATAATGACCTGCAGGAGGTTGCACAGTTATTTTAGTTTGATCAGGGGTCTTTTATAATTCCCAATACTAACTGACTCAGTCAATGGAAATGGTGTAATATCCTTCAGTTTATTGAAGCAGGTTTGTTCCATCGAGATCACAGATGTTTTTGGAAGGTAGACCTGGTCAAGATGGCAACAAGCATGTAGAGAAGAGCAGTTTACAGTGGTGTAGATTAGTGTAGGATTTCTCTTTTCTCTTTGGCAAAAGACCACGAGCCATTTCTCCCGCTAGCACTAGAGACGCGCGTTTGTTTTGGTTGTATTTACCCAGAATGCCCTACGCTGTAGTCCGCTTCCTCCTTTTGGAGCGGTCTCCGGTCCGCTCGGCGTTCACATATGCATTCGCTGAAGTTTTTAGGTGGAACAGATCTCGCTTTTTTGATCCATATCAGAGTTCGATTGCGGTTCCCAAACGAACCGGACTTTCGATTAAAGCGGACTAAACGGGGCTGGTGTGTTTCTCCAACAGCAGGGATGAAGGTAGTAGTTCAGCTGTCCAACAAGAGGGCAGCTATATAGTGTTGACTCCCCCAGCAGCACCTGCTGCAGAGCTACTGCCAGCCTATCATACTAATTTGGCTGGCAGTATAGCTCTGAGGACGGAGTGTCCTTGTCTTTGCTCACACTCAGAGCGAGTAAACAAGCCGGTGGGAAGAGTGTGCCAATGCTTGGGTCCACCTTTAAACTGTACTTGCACTTCACTCCCTTTTTTCTCCCTCCCTCCTGTTTAATTATCTTAATTATAGAATCTGCTGCCAGTGGCTAAAATGAATTGCTCTTTTCTCCATCCTGTCAGCGGTCATTAACAGTGACCCAGTTCCCTCCGGCCGTAATAGTGTAATGCTTTGGCAGGAAAAAAGTGAAAGAGATTCCAGTCCTCCACACCGATGCACTCAGGCTTTGGGAGGTGAGTCCGGTCAGCAAACATAGGTGCAGCGAAAGGAGTTCTGGTGCCAGTCCAGCCAGCAGTTTCATCAATAACTACTATAAAGTTGTGAGTTTAAGAAGCCTCAAAGTGATAAACTTTAATTCGGCCTTCCTAAAAGCCCTAACTTAAAGTGAAAGCTGAGTTGAGCTGCTGTCACTAAATTGTACAAACAACTGATGGAGAGTAGCTTCGTTGGGACAGCGCCTGCAGCCAACACCTGTACAAATATCCTGCATGTCCTGAAGGAAGCAGGGATGTAATTTAAGTCTTCATAACTGATGACAGCAACTGTAATTTGCACGTCGATGTTCTATATCAACACTATTTTTTTTTTTTTTTTAGGACTTTGTCCTTCTTCATTTCTAAAATTTGATCCGTTTTTGTTTTTTTGTTTTTTTTTCTCTCCACACTGCTGTGTGTGCAGAGAACCACGTGACTGCAGTGTCTGTGGGAGTGGAGCGTGTCTGTGTTTACTGCTTGTATCGGTGGAGATCGGCCCCAGCCATTGGTCAGTTTTGTCCCAGTTAAAGCCTGTGTGCTCCAAGGACAAATTAGTCGGGTCATATAAGTTGTTTTTTTTTTTTTTTTTTTTTTTTTTTTTTTTACCAAGGCGCTCTGAGTTTCGGAGGACTTTGTGTTATATGAGCTGAGATGCGGTTTGGATTCTCTTCACAGTAACACAAGTTTGATGGGTGATGATCATCTAACGCACATATGTCAAACTAAAGGTGCGGGGGCCAAATCCGGCCCGCTACAGCTTTTTTATGTGGCCCTCTAGACTCCAAAGGGACTCAAAAAATGCACAACTTTTATCTTGAAGGTTCAATTTATAATTAATCAAATGGAAGCAGTTTTATCCATTTACTGCCAAATTACATCAGTCAGTCCCTCCAGTTTTCCACAAATTTACACAAAATCAGCAGATCCCTGCATTTTTTCGCACCAGTGCATAATTGTGAGCTTATAGCAAATTTTCCACAAAATGGTCAAAACATTGGGTTTAAGTGATGCTAACTCCCACCTGCTGGTGGCGGTATTTCTTACTTCTTCTACTCTGCTGCCTCAGCCTCACTTGATGTCAAGTCATAGTCTATGATCTGTGTGGCGAGTAACAAAAAGTCACTTTTACGTAATATATGAGCATAAATATTGCAAAATTCCTTGCAAATATTTCTAAATTAGCACCATAAAAATTATGATTTTGATTGCAAAATATTACAAAAACAATCACGAAATCCTGGAGGGACTGATCGATGTGCAAAGATGTTAAGAAGTACTTATGGAGTGCAGAGACATATATTTATTAATATTTTAACAGTTTGTTTATGGGTTTTATCAATACATTCTGGCACAGCCGGCCCTTTGAGAACATTCATGATATTGATGTGGCCCATAATGAAAATGGGTTTGACACCGCTGGTCTAATGAGACAACTCTCAGCAGATTCGTTTTTGGCTCCTAAGGGCAGATGAAAGCACACGTTTATGTCCTATGCTGAATAAATGTTCTTAAACTTTTAGACGAGATTCTGGGACCATGTCTGATTAACATTGTGCCTGCAGATGTTAAAATGCTGACTTTATGCATATCAGTTTGTACTTTAAACGTATTTAACAGTAGAAAATGTTAATATCAGGGTTGATATTACTATGATATTCATTACATTTTTCCGGCTCTTTTTTTCAATTCAGTTTATTCATATAGCGCCAATTCACAACAAAAAAAGTCATTTCAATTCAGTCACCAGTTGAATTCCAATTCAAATTGATCCTAGTTGTCAAATAGTGCATTAAGCTCAGTTAATTATTCAAAGTAGTTTAGAAAGTTTCCATCTAAGGAAGCCCAGCAGAGCATTGAGTCAGTGACTCACAGTGTTCACTCCTGGACGAGCATGTAGCGACGGCATGGCGTTGTGTCGTTGACTTAACAGCAATCCCTCTTACCGAGCATGCATGTAGCGACAGTGGAGAGGAAAAACTCCCCTGTAACAGGAAGAAATCTCCACCAGAACCAGAACCAGGCTCAGTATGAGCGGCCATCTGCAACGACCGACTGGGGGTTTGAGAAGACAGAGCAGAGACACAAAAAGAAACAATAACTGATCCAGGAGTACATCTGATGTTATAAAAAGTTAACAGCAGAAGAGGGAGAACGATCACTTCTGAAACATGGCTATAAAAACAAGCTCCTTTTCAAACTGCATCCGGCTGCTCATAAGTCACAGATCGAGCTGTTCTGGAACAAAGAGTAGCTGGCATTATGGACTCACAGGAGGCATGGCGGAGCGCTGACACGAACACCTCCTATAAAACGTGTCAGACGATCTTCCCTGATCAAGTCTTTTCAAAACAATCATGGCGGACGCTGAAACTGGCATCTCGTTCGCAACTTCTGATTTGGCACTTGATTAAAGAGCTATTTCACACTTTTTGAGAAAGTCTGGGCCACCTTTGATGAGGTCCTAAATTACAAGCAGTTCTTTCAGAATAATTCAGTCCAGGTTTGACCCATTTCATCAAACTGAACAAAGGAAGCCCAGATTCCCTAAAAGCAGTGAAATGGGACTTTGGATGCATTCACACCAGCCCTGTTTAGTTCGCTTTAATGGAGTTCTAGTTCGCTCGCCTCGAAAGTCTGGTTCGTTTGGGGAGGTGTGAGCGCACAATCGAACCTGATCGACTCTGTTCGTTTGGGGACCAAAATTGCAACATTTTCAACTGTTGCAGCTCACTTTCTCACTGCACTGTCAAACAAACCAAACACTTTGAGCAAGCTGTCCCCCCCCACCCCCCGCCTGTGGGGGCGCTGCGCCAAGAACCACTGAAGGAAACAACACGGAAACCTCTAAAGAACTTCCTTCTTCACTAAATGAAATCACAAATGGAGTGGCATCAGATTTTAGCAGTTGCAGGATTTCTCTTTTGTCTTCGAGCCATTTCTCGTTTTGGTTGTATTTACCCAGAATGCACTGTGCTGTAATCTGCTTCCTGCTTCGGGAGCCGTCTCTCGCACCAGAGTTCACTTCCACCGAACTGAGACATTGGTTTGTAGGCGGACCAGAGTTTGATTTCGCGTTCACACCTCCCCAAACGAATCGGACTTTCTAGGCAAACGCACCGGAGTTTGATGAAAGCGGAGCAAACGGGGCTGGTGTGAATGCACGCTAAGCCGAGTTCCGGCCAGAAGCTGTGAATCGGATGCTAACTCCAGCATTGTCAGAAACCCAAAGTAGCCATCCTTGTTGGCAGAGTGGTTTTAGCGTCTTCTGATTAGTGTTTTGGTCGTAATCAAAGCTTCACACCCCGACGCTGCAAAGCTTGATAGTTTTGTGATGATGGCCCAGTTGATTTGAACCTCACATGTTCTCTCGATCCTTTCAGAAATCACCCAGGCAGCCTTCAGCGTCCTGACTTGAAGTGTTTTCTGAAAGGAAATTAAGTCACGTATCAAGTCTCGGAAGCTATTCAAATTCAAACAAGTAAAACTTTTAATATAACATGCTCATGAGAGCTGTGGTTTCACAGTGATCTGTGACTCAGCAGCACTGTGGCAATACTGGGACCTCATTTCTTAACGAAGCAGAATGTGATTATAAATGTCACCCCACTCAAAGGCCCACGGACATGAACTTTAACTGTCTGGGTAAACATCAGTTGACATAAAAGCTTTAAAATGATGACAGTTTGGGGTACGGGAGACTTTCTATCTGCGTTTGACTGAAGCTGCTGCTGCTGGTGAAATAGACAGAAACAGAAGCTAATATGATTTATTGATGGGTTACATAGTGAAATTTTGCAGCAATTACTATGTACACACTCAGTGCCTTCCATAAGTATTCATACCCACTGGACGTTTTGAACCCACTGAGCCCCAGTTGCCCAGGGTGGGTGACTGTGGCTCGAGAAGTCACACTGACCACAAGTCATTTTATTTTCTCAAATTATTTTTGAAAAACCAGGATCAGAAGGAGCGCTTTGTAATTCGAATAAATAAAATCTGAAAAAAATGAATCGAAAAAAATGAGTTTAGAAATACAATCTGAAAAAATATGAAATCTGAAAAAAATTGTATGAAAAAATAAAATCTAAAAAAATAATTTGGAAACAAATTTAGAAAAAATACAATCTGAAATATATAATTTGAAAAAATAGCAAACTGCATAAATGTAGTTTCAATTATTGCATATACATCGGAAATTACACTCAAAATGTATTTTTTGATGAAGAAGTTTTTCAAAATTGTTGCATTTTCCTCAAATTTCAATTCTTGAATTCTTTGCTTCCAAAAATATTGGAACAAATTTCTCTCCATACAGAAACATCTCAAGTATGATCAAAGGAAAGGCTGTGAATACTTAAGTGAATGAGATTTCTTGGTTTTCTATTTCTGATGAATTTGCAAGAGAACTATAAAACTTTATTCCACATTGTCATTACTGGGGATTTATGTGTTAGAATAATTTAATACATTTTGGAATTAGGGTGTAACATAACAAAATGTGGAAAATAGTGAATATGTTCCAGATGACTTTATAGGACTGATAAAGTTGCACATGATGATAAAGACAGTAAATAATGCATGATTTTCAATTATTTTTTTCAAAAAATGTGTTCTGTGTGGCGCGTGCTTGTATTCACCCACCGCATCTTCACAGAAGCGATTGGGTTTGACATCAAACACCCTAAAATTGTAACGTGGCAATGCATGAAAAAGTCAAAGGGGTATGAATACTTGGTTAGACTGCAAACAAGGAGGAGAGATTAAAGGAAAGCTTTCGCCTGTTCACATTTCACATGTACCAACATCGTAAGGTGGTGGTTTAAGGAGAGTCGGACCTTCACGCCGTGGTTCTGCCTTGCAGTCGGTTTCCTCTGCAGCAGGCAGGTTTTGTTCTCAGTCCCTCTGGTGCCCCCCCCCCGTGCCCTGTTCTCCTCCCCTTGACTCCAGCGCTGGTTATTAATAGCACATGGATGAGTCTGTCTGGGTGAGGAAATCAGGTTGCCTTCCTGTAAATATTGCATGATTTCCCTGGAGTCGGCTTGAAATGCCAGATGGGAGGAGGACGCAGCGGTAGAAAGCGGTCCTGAGATTAGCTCAGGGTTCTGCAGCTCTGGGGTCAGGATTGGACTTCAGGTTGATCCTTGTTGCATGTTTGTTGTTGTTAATGAGAGCCCAAGATGTTCACTGGGCATGCATGCTCTTTAAAACCACACAGGAGGATTTCTGCTACCTGTTCGTTCAGCTCCAGCTTCCTGGTATTTTTTTTTTTTTAAAAGCTGCAGTATGTAACTTTCATGAAAAATATATTTTTTTACATATTTGTTAAAATTTTCATGTTCAGACTAGGCCTGTCACAATAAGCAATTAATCAATTGATCACAAGATAAATTAAAATGAGCTCGATAATTTCCATTCTGCTTTTTTGAAGGGGAATTTTGTTTACAGAGACATCATAATCTATAATGTGTGCGGTTTTTATTTCTGTTTCATTTTGGATATTTAAAGCCACTTACAAAAATACTAAAATACAGATTATGGAAAAAATAAACCCATAAAAAAAGTGACAATAAGTTAAAAAAAACAAACAAACAAAAAAAAAACACAAAAACTAAAAAAAATAATAAATAAAGGTAACTAATAAAACAATAAGATTGGAAATAAAATAGTTAAATAATAGCGATAATGTTAGGTGTTCTTTACAAAATTAAAGTTTATTAGTCTTTGAGAAGGCGAACTTGCATTATGCCATTACTAACGTATTACTTGAAAATGGTATCAAAACAACAATATTATCGTTTATCACAATAATTTCTGGGACAATTTATCATCCAGCAAAATCTGTTATCATGACAAGCCAAGTCCTGACAGATGATCAGTGAAAAAAAATTCCAGCTCCTCTGCCTTCTTCCAGTGCTCCCAGTACAAACTGCAGAAATACACCACTCAGTCAAAAACAACCAATCAGAGCCAGGAGGAGGGGCTTAGCGCTGCCAATCACCCTCATGTACGCGCCGCTCACACACTCCCCCTGCTTTCTGCTAAGCTACAGCTGGTTCACCACAACATAGCCTGATGCTAAGGTTAGTTAGCATGGCCACCGATGACGGCAGATTCCTGGAATGGTTGTTTTTCAACCATTAGCGCATTTAGCAGCGCGTACACGAGGGTGACTGACAGCACTAAGCCCCGCCTCCTGGCTCTGATTGGCTGTTTTCAGGTCGGGAGCGGTGCATTTCTTTAGACGGCAATAGTAGCTCAGGGAGGAGGTGGAGGAGCTCCATCTTTTCACAGATTATCTGTCTCAGACCAAACTGTCACGACATGGAGACGGTTTTAACAAATATGCAAAAAACATATTTTTTGTAAAACTGCAGCTTTAACGTTAAGTTCATTCCACAGCAAGCAAAGACGGACAAATAACTGGTTCGGCTCCATTTTCACACAAGTTTGCACCAGTTAAGGCTTGGTCGTTAAAGTTCATATTATTGAAGCAATATTTTATACTAAATGAAGGTTCTCCAGCTGTGGGCTTGTGCCTGATAACATTGTGTAGAAATAAAATGCCCTAACTTACTGTAACCAGGGTTACCGGTTCCTCTCTCCATCAGGTCCCATCGTCTATGTGCTGGATCTGGCCGACCGGCTCATCTCCAAGGCCGGCCCATTCGCTGCAGCTGGCATCATGGTGGGCTCCATCTACTGGACCGCCGTCACCTACGGCGCCGTCACAGTTATGCAGGTCAGTCCTCTGCTGTTCGGCACACACCAGCAACAGCTTGGACGGGTTCGGTCATCTGCAGATGACGATTCCCCCGAAAAACGGCTGAGAGCAGCATTCAGCGCTCTGCAGAAGTATGCATGGCGGAACAGTTGGTTGCACTTTTGCCTTGCAGCAGGAAAGTCTTTTCATGTTTTCCGCGTGCATGCATGGCTCCTCCCACCGCCAAAAACCGCGACTATTTGGTTAATTTGTCATTTGTCACACTACTAATCAAATGCGACCGCAATCAGGCTTCTGTGATAACCGTTTACGACCCCAAAGTGACCCGCATGCGCAGAAGAAGAACGTAGACGTCACACAGCTGCGCTCTGTTTATGGAGATACTAATGGACGCCGCCGTCTGTGGCTCGATTTTGAAGTTATTCATCAACGGGAGCCGACCGCCAAGATGACAAAATGAAGGAAGCGAATAAAAAGAGAAGTCTGTTTGGATGCGTAGCCGGAGCCAGCAATGATGCGCTTCACTGATACAGATTTCTGTCATAATTTCATGATTTACCGCGTCTGGCTTCTTCCGGTGCAGAATCATGACGCTTGTCTCACATCAATGACGTAAAAGTCGGATTAAATGCGATATGACCGTTCAGACTGCAGACACGTTGAAAACTAGCGAATACATATCCGATTCAGTTCCACATATGGAAGTGGCAGAAATCGGATTTTTTTTTTTTTTCCTCTGTGTGCCGTGGCTATGTAGCCCTGTTCAAAGACAAACAAGTTTAGATGATGGATGGATGAAATAGTCTCTCCCTTCTTACAGATTTCTTTAGTTTTGGCTTTTTTGTGTGTGGTAAACGTTTCAAATCATCAAATTTTTTAGCATCAGACAAAGAGATCTGGAGTAAATTCTCCCTTTCATGTAATAAACCAACCCGGACCAATGTGAAGATGTTTCAAAACTTGAACTTCAGCCTCTTAAACCCAAACATACAACGACCTGTGTTAAGGCCTAGTCCACAAGAAGCTGGGTATCTGTGAAAACAAATACATTTTTATGCGTTTTGGCCTTTTATCCACACGAAAACTCAGTTTCATATCACCAAACACGATTATTTATAAAAACTCCGACCAGAGTTGAGAAGACTTTGCATTTGTGTGGGTACATGGGAAAACGGAAATTTAGGGTCCCACGCATTACAGTCTGTGACAAAAAATGCGCCAATATATCCCCATGCTTGCTTTGACATGATTCCCAATCAATGTCATCTTGTGTTTTAATAATTTATATTCCAATACATTATTTAAAAGTAACTCGACTTATATATCTGTCCTGGCGCCATGTTTAATTCCTAACAGGAAGTCGTGGTTGTTTTTGAAGCAATCTGATTGGCTGATAAAGATTAAAGCTTTGCGCTACACTACCCCCTATGGGTTTGGCAGGTTTAAAGCAGCGCTCAGAGGATTTGTGCGGGTTCATGTGGATGAAAACTTTTCTGAAACCGATCCTGTGTGCACGATATTTCTTGGACGATGTGGTGGAGATGGTGTTTGTTCTTATAAAGACCCAGCTGGGCAAGGTCGTAGGTCACAACGCAGCAGCTGTAGAGAGGTGGACGTGCTGCTGGAGTGTTCTTGTTTGTTCAGTTTCGGTTTTTCTGATTGTTGAGTCATGAACTCTGACTTTAACTGAGACGAGTGAAGCCTGCACTTCCTTAGATGAAGTTCTGGGTTCTTCTGGAACCTCCTGGATCGGTTGTTGATCCACCCTTGGACTAATTTTGGTAACTTGAATCATCACTTTGTGCATTTTGAGACTCTCATCTCAACCTTCCTGTTATCTGCTGTAAGTCTAACTCTCCTTTAAAATAAGAGATTTCTTAGCACATTGTTAATGTATGTTTTTTTTTTTTTGATGATTTTAGCCTTTGTTTTCTTGACTTGTGTCTAACGAGACATTCTGCTGTCCAGGTGGTGGGCCATAAGGAGGGCCTGGACGTGATGGAGCGGGCCGACCCCCTCTTCCTGCTCATCGGCCTGCCCACCATCCCCGTCATGCTGATCCTGGGGAAGATGATCCGCTGGGAGGACTACGTCCTGCGCCTGTGGAGGAAGTACTCCAACAAGCTGCAGATCTTCAACAGCATCTTCCCAGGTTGGTCATTCAGTTTGTTTTTTAACGTCAGTCGTCGATGCCGTTGGTCCGCTGACGACCTGAATGTCGGAACCGCAGGGATCGGCTGCCCGGTGCCCCGGATCCCCGCCGAGGCCAGCCCCCTGGCCGACCACGTGTCCGCCACGCGGATCCTGTGCGGCGCTCTGGTCTTCCCCACCATCGCCACCATCGTCGGGAAGCTGATGTTCAGCAGCGTCAACTCCAACCTGCAGAGAACCATTCTGGTGGGTGATAATGGGCAGGAACCCATAGTTGTGTTAAAGATGGCGGATGAAATGTCTATGCTGTCTGGAAATCCTTGTTTTCCTTCTTTTTGTCCTTTTTAATCTGCTCCCTTCCTCCCTCCCTTATACTCTTTCTTCTTTACTTCATTCCTTGTGTCATCCTATCTTTCTTTTGTGTCCTAGCTCCTCCTGTTTCTTTCCTTTTTCCGTGTCCTTGTCCGTCCTTCCTTCCTTCCTTGTGTCCTTCCATCCTTCGATGTGTCCTTAATTCTTCTCGCCCTCCCTTCCTTCCTTCCTATTTTTAATTCCATCTGTCTTTATGTCTTTATGTCCTTCATTCCTTCCTTCCTCCCTCCATCCATCGTGTCCTTAAATCATCCTTCCTTCCTCTTTTCCGTAATTCATACCTTCCCTCCTCGTTTCCTTAATACATTCTTCCTTGTGTCCTAAATTCCTTCCTTTCTTTCTTCCTTCCTTGTGTCCTAAGTTCCTTCCTTTCTTTCTTATGTCCTAAATTCCTTCCTTTCTTTCTTCCTTCTTTGTGTCCTAAATTCCTTCCTTTCTTTCTTGTGTCCTAAATTCCTTCCTTCCTTCCTTGTGTCCTAAATTCCTTCCTTTCTTTCTTCCTTGTGTCCTAAATTCCTTCCTTCCTTCCTTGTGTCCTAAATTCCTTCCTTCCTTTCGTCCTAAATTCCTTCCTTCCTTTCGTCCTAAATTCCTTCCTTGTGTCCTAAATTCCTTCCTTTCTTCCTTCCTTGTGTCCTAAATTCCTTCCTTCCTTTCTTCCTTGTGTCCTAAATTCATTCCTTCCTTGTGTCCTAAATTAATTCCTTCCTTTTTCTTCTTGTGTCCTAAATTCATTCCTTTCTTCCTTGTGTCCTAAATTCATTCCTTCCTTGTGTCCTAAATTCATTCCTTCCTTTCTTTCTTCCTTCTTTGTGTCCTAAATTTCTTCCTTCCTTTCTTCTGTCCTAAAGTCCTTCCTTCCTTGTGTCCTAAATTCCTTCCTTTCTTTCTTCCTTCCTTGTGTCCTAAGTTCCTTCCTTTCTTTCTTCCTTCCTTGTGTCCTAAGTTCCTTCCTTTCTTTCTTCCTTCCTTGTGTCCTAAATTCCTTCCTTTCTTTCTTCCTTCCTTGTGTCCTAAATTCCTTCCTTTCTTTCTTGTGTCCTAAATTCCTTCCTTTCTTTCTTGTGTCCTAAATTCCTTCCTTTCTTTCTTGTGTCCTAAATTCCTTCCTTTCTTCATTGTGTCCTAAATTCCTTCCTTTCTTTCTTCCTTCCTTGTGTCCTAAATTCCTTCCTTTCTTTCTTCCTTCCTTGTGTCCTAGCTACTGTGTAAATGTTTGCCGGAGTGTTTAGTGAAGTTAAGGCGAGGCGCTCGGAGCTCTGTGGCTCGCTAACATGACGGATCTGGAGGAGGAACCGGATCTGGACCTTGTGAGGCGCTCGGTCGCAGCAGGTCTCACCGTGCCTCTGACTCAGTCTCCCGGTGACCGAGCGCTGCCGTCACCACGGTCTGGCCTCAGCAGGAAGCCAAGTGAACATTTGAGCCGCGTCCCAGAGCCTCCGGTTTGTTTCATAAACCAGGGAGGAGTTGATCCGAAAATGATTCAGTCTGCAGAAATCAGACCAGCGTAGACGACGTGTTTGTCCAGCATGACAGCTGAAATGACCCAGTGAGGCGAGGTAGCAGGAGGTGTAAAACTCAAGGTTTCTGAAGCTTCTGCTGAGCGGAATCTGTGTTTAAAGCATCTTTCATAGCGGCCTGCTTTCTGTCCCCCCCCCCCCCCCATCCAGGGCGGCATCGCCTTCGTGGCCATCAAAGGGGCGTTTAAGGTCTACTTCAAGCAGCAGCAGTACCTGAGGCAAGCCCACCGTAAGATCCTCAACTTCCCCGAGCAGGAGGAGGCCTGAGGCGGCGGCGGCCGTCAGGAGGGGACGAACTGCCGTCAGTGAGGATGCGGCGCTGATGACCCCCGGAATCGGCGTCACCCTGACTGCGACGAGCCCCGCCCTCCCAGCTGCCCTCGACCGACGCTGGGAGCGACGGGCGACGACCTGGAGCATGCTTTGCAGTCAGTGTGCAGCTAGAAACACGCACAGGATGTGCTTCAATCACATAACTAACCCCCACTGCTAACCCGACTGTGTTTAAAATAAAAATGCAGGGCATGTGTGATCAGAACATTTTAAAACACGATTGTTTTATGTTTGGTTTAACGAGTAAATAACTCATCATGATCATAAGCTACCGGGAGGACGCCGATCAGAGACGGTCGGAGGCGTTGGAACATAGAAATCTGTATTTTAGCTGACATGTTTCTGTGTTTATTTATTTAGCCTGTTAGCTTTGCCTTCGTTTGGGTTTTTCTGAACTCTGGGGCGGAACAAATGAGCCGGATCCGTTTGGACTTCCTGCTGGGAAACACGAACACGTCCGTCTGGATTTGCATTTCGAGACGGTTCTTTTGACGGGTTCTGGTCGGAAGGGGTCGACAGTCGTTCTTACGCACACAGCGACTTGCAGAAGTCTTCACACCCTGTAAACTTTTCCCACAAACTTCAATATATTTCATTGGACAGACCGACAATTGGGTTTAGTTCTGGACTTTGACTAGGCCATTCTATGGCAAAAATATGCTTTGATCCAAACTAGTAGTGTCCAAACACATAGATGGTGAGGCTTTCACTCTTGACGAGCATCCCCACAGCCTGATCCTGCCACCATCAGGGTAAAAAATACATAAATAAAAAATTCAAAATGCATCATTTACCTTCCACTTCACAACTAGGCTCCACAATCTGTTCGTCTGTCACATAAAGTCACAATAAAATACATTAAAGTTTGTGGTTGAACTGTGATAAAATGTGAAAAATTTCTAGTGTTATAAATGCAATTTACTGTGGGTGAAAGCTGGACTCTGGAGCAGTTGATCCTGAACCGTTTGGAAGCTGCTTTATTGCAATAAAACAGCTGAATCATAATCTCTATGGAGCAAAATTTGTTCCAATATTGCAACCAAAGACTAAGTTTCAAAAACTGAAATTTGACAAGTTTTTCAAAGTTTAATTTTTGAAACTTTTTTTTTTTTTTTCCAAACAAATACTTTGAGAGTAATTTACAATGTGTATGTAATAGTTAAAGCTGCAGTATGTAACTTTGCGCCGCTCCCGACCTAAATCAACCAATCAGAGCCAGGAGGAGGGGCTTAGCGCTGTCGGTCAACTTCATTTACTCGCTGCTCAATGTGCTAATGGCGGAGAAACAACTTACCGTTACAGGAAAACCGTACCACACCATTCTGTCACGACAGAGTGACAGTTGCAACAAATATGTAGAAAAATATCTTTTATAAAAGTTACATGCTGCAGCTTTAAACCTACATTTATGCAGTCAGCTACTTCTTCAGATCTCATTTTTTCAAATTATGATTTCATGTCCAAGCCGACCACTCAGACAAATAGAAATGCGTCTCCCGACCCCTGAAGTCTGGGACGGAATCTGTAAAATGCGCTTTTAAAAGAATGCATTTCATAAAACTCTTGTCTGGAAAAAGAAGTAGCAAACTGCATAAATGTAGGTTCAACTATTGCAAACATGTGGATTACTGTCAAAATGTATTTTTTGGTTGAGAAATCTTTCAAAGATTAATTTTTGAAATATGTTTGCTTGCAATAATACTGGATCAAATTTCTCTCCATATATGTTTAAATGTCTAATCTGGCAAACTATCTTCCATACTTTAATTAATCTCAATTATGACTGAAAAGTTACAATTGAGAAATAAGATGAGATTTTTTTTTTTTTTTTTAATAGTATCATGGACAAAATGCAACAGGTGCATCTGAAATGAGGAAAATCGTCGGAAAGTTTCTCTGAGTCCAAGAGTGGATTTCATTTCGATTCATTACAATCAGTGTGCTATTTCAGGGTTTTGTTTTTTCTAGTCACAGAAAATTAACCAAATAGGAAAAAATTTGATCTTAATATGGAAAAAATGTGAGTAAATGGAAAGTTTAGTGGAAGGAAAAGGTCATATTCTAATTTACAGAAAAACATTTAGTAGAAAAACACTTGAAATATTTCACTTTGTGTGTAATGAGTCGATGAGTTTCTCATTTTGAACCAAAATAAGAAGCTTAACTCTGCCTGCAAACTAGCTTCTCACTATATTCATCAAGTCTCTGCCATATAAGGTGAATTTTGTTGTGAACTTTGACCTGTGGAGCTCTATGGTATCATATCTGTGAATAAATGTATTTTTGCAAATGAGGAAACGAGTGCAGCAGTGGTGCCGTTCACTTGTTTGTTTATTTAGAAACACACAGAAAACATAAAAACTTCAAATCTAAAATGAATCTGTGCTCTCCATCGGCCCGGAAACCCAACAGGCCAATCGCAGCCGCGCGCTGAAGACGACATTCAAAACAAAAGACACCTAAATATAAACCACTCTATGTACTTCACAAGGTACGTGCCCCTACCCAAGCCTGATATGTAATGTTAGTATTTCTCCTCTAGCACACTGAAAACTGCTGCTGCTTGCCGTCTTTGGGTTCGACCACGGAGGAACAAACGATCTGTCTGAGACGAAGCAAAATGCTGGAAAACGTCGAAGAAGCTTCTGGTGCAGCACAATCGCAGAGGCCAAAACATTCAGCGCTCGTTTCATTCTTTAACCTAAAGCAGGACTGGACGGGGAGGGGAGGGGGGGACAGACTGAAATTAATCAAATAAAACGTCGGGACAAAGTGCAACAAGCACCTGAGAGAGCAACCACCCGCCCCCCCCCCTCACAGTTATTGCTTGGTGAGAGAAGTGCATATTTTTCAGGAGATACTTCTTAAAACCGGAGCCGTTCAGTTTCAGCTCCGTTTGACATCAAAGTGACATGAAAAAGGAAAATCTGTCGCTGCATGGTGAAAGGCACAAGCAGCAGGAAGTCTCTCTCTCTCTCGCGCGCGCGCACACACGCACGGATGCACAGCGTATGGATCGCCACGGAAATGACTCGGACCGGGGCTTCAGATTCTCGTCGCGACTAAAAGTGTTTAAAAAGTAAAGGAAACAGCATGGATTTACCCCTGAGGTGTTTCAATCATAAATCTTATGCGGTAAAACCCTAAAAACGACGCGTGACTGAGCGGTTAAAAGCAGCTCCTCGAGGGGTCCCAACATTTTACCAGGTACCAGGCGGATAAAACCCCCCCCACCAAGCAAGCACGGCGTTAAAAATCATCGGATAAGGCTTCTGAAATGCGTACATTTGAATAAAGCGTCTCGTTCTGACGGAGTGCCTTCGTAGAGCTACCGAGTTGGACTTGAACAGCGCCTCCTAGTGGTGAAGCTCCTGCTTGAAGTGGTTCTACTTCCTCTACGGCAGCCGACACAGCACTGAAGCGTGGGAGTGAGGCGACTCCAGCGAGACCGCTACGGTTATCACGGCTATTTAAAAAAAGAAAAATACGACCTAACTTTGGGGGCTCTTCGGTTACTGAGCGTCTCTTCTCCGAGTGCCTGCGCACACACGCACACACACTCACACACACACACACACTCTCACACAGTCGTGCAGGCTCAGTCAGGTGAACCTCGGGAGGCTGGAGGTTCCCCGGCCTCGTTCACAGTTTGGCGGCCATGAAGTTGATGTGAGGCTTCACCAGAGGGAACAGAGGCAGGCTCCTCTTGAACTCAGTCATGTCCTGAATCAACGTGGGCTGTGGAGGAAGAACAAGAAGGTGGGATGTGTTGCCATCAGCTGAGTGATGCTTACTATCAGGAAGTCCACAGGACGGAGTTAAAAGCCTTCAGCCGATCCAAAACGCTGCAGCAAGAGCTCTGATGAAAATTTAAAGAGATCATATTTCTCCTATTTTCCCTTCACTGGCTCCCTGTTAAATCCAGATTATAATCCCAGATTCTCACATATAAAGCCCTTAATAATCAGCTCCATCATCCGTCAGAGATCTGATTGGTCCAGATGTTCCGACCAGAGCACTTCGCTCTCAGGCTGCAGGTTTACTGCTGGTTCCTGGAGGCTCTAGAAGTAGACTGGGAGGCGGATCCTTCAGTTATCAGGCTCCCAGTTTTAGTCCGTGAGGCAGACACCCCGTCTACTTTCTAGACCAGGCTTAAAACCTTCCTTTTTGGTAAACCTTATAGTTAGACTGGCTTAGGTCATCCTGAGCTATTTCTGTAGCTATGCTCATAGGCTGAGGCTGCTGGAGGACCAACTGACCACTTTTTTTCCTCACTTTCTTCTCCTACTACTCTCCAATTTGCATTCTTTGCTGTTATTTCAACTTTTTGTTTTCTCTCCATAGAAGCTGCACCTGGTCTGGCGCTCTGTTTGGCTGTGATGCCTTCACTGAGATGATGCTGCCATCAACTAATCGTTCTCCTTCTCCTGCTGTTAACCTTTCCTCTCAACAGTTTGTGTCGCCCCAAATTCTCCTCTCAGATCAGTGCTGGTAGCAGCAGCTCCGACTGTCTTCTGGGGAGCTTTAGCCTCGCCTGGGGATCAAAACTGTGACATTTCTGGGGTCCGTTTTGTGGCTCTTGGCTGCAGCTTTTGTGCTGCTCGCTCTCTACAGTCTTAACCCCCGTAGTGCCGAGCTGTTTAGCACAGAACGCCATGAAGATGTCAGTGTGCGACAAAATTTTTGCCTGACAAAAAAGTCCCATGAGGAAAAAAAAAAAAAAACCCTACATCGAATACCTGACTCTAATCTCGTATTCTATGTCGCTGTTTTTACAGTCCTTCCACGACAACATTTAAGAGCTGTGATTAAAGTATTTAAGGCCAACGTACATTTTTTTAATGAATTTAACGCATCTTAAGGCCTTAATTTTATGTTTTTACGTGAATTTATGACTTTTTAAGGATGCGCTAACGACCTGAAAAGTTACACACACACCTACCTCAGCACATTAGGAGTGACTGTATTTCAGTAACTCATTTCAAGAAGCAACACTCAGATGCGGTACAGGAAAAAGTGGGTATGCACTATACGAGACCCACAGGGGCGCCGTGCGAAAGCGATGGCGGAAGAATTATTTCACAAAGCAGTTTGTGCTTTGGTTTTCCAGAAATTCCCCCCAACTTTATCCGAGTAGCGCATCTGCTTTGTCGTTTACCTGCGGCAGGGAAGGAGCGGGGGCCAGGTTGACGTCGTTCTGAGCAGGAAACTCCCCCACGATCGGACCTGTTGCACAGAAACGAAACCTTCAGTGCGTCTGAAGTCCACAAGGATTCGAGCGTCTACGGATACTCACATGAGTCCATCTCTCTGGAGAGGACATGAACGGACACTTTGTGTCTCTTCGCAGCCTCGACCGTGAGCCGCTCCTGTGGACAGAGAAGCCGTCAGTTTTCTGAGGTCACCGTCAGCCCCGACGCAGGAACCAGGGCGACTTTCGCTCTGGTTCAGAGTGTAGCCCCCGCAAAGCTATCAGGAGTTATCGCTTCCTCCGTCTCTCCTCTGCCACATTTATGATTCAATGGGTAATATCTTAAATGTCTGCATACACAAAATTCAGTTTCTTTCTTTTAACATTTATTTTAGTAATTTATTTAAATGTTTAATAAAATAAATAAAAAAAAAGATGCATGTAAAAAAAAAAAAAAAAAAAAAAATCTAAAATATATATACAAAATATTTAAATTAAAACAATTTAATTATATTCTAATAAAATTTTTTTATTTTCATTTCTTATTTTTTTTTCCTTTTTTAAATATAATAGAAAAATAAGATAAAATTTTAAAAAATATAAAGAAAAAAAAAATACATAACCCCCCCCCCCAGGAATTTGAGTTTAAACTCACTGCAGTAAGACTCTTTTTAACAGAGTTTGGGCTATATTTAGCAACGTTACATCCTCTTTTCTTTCAGTCCAATTTATTCCTAATAAATTTCCAGATTTACAAAAGTTGGATTGTTTTTTACTCATGTTTTAAACTACAACCACTTTACTTTCCACATTAATGCATTTAGTGAATTTTTAAATACTTTGTTTCCAGGTTTTTCTGGTCTTTTTTGGAGGTTCAGGGCAGCAAAGCGGAAAACAGCCCAAGACTCTGTCTGCAGGCAGTTTATTTTGTCTTCAAGCCCTGGATTTTTCACAGACTTAAAGAGTCCCATCCTGCCAGCTGAGTTGGACCTTATCGGCGTCTCTTGTCAGACAATTGTTTTAAATCGAAGCTTCGCCTCATTTGGAGACAGAATCAAAAATGACATAATAAAAACAATAAACTTCTTCCTGCTGGCACATCATTAGAAATGCATTAGGTTTGTTCTGCAGGGGAGCTGTAAAGCTTTCTGCAGACCTGAGATAAAACCAAATGTTTCTGTGGTTTAGCCCCTTTGAAAATGGCCGGCTGGCCATCATTAGAGCAGCTGATGTGCTGAGAGAAAGCCCCCCCGCCCCCGTGTCAGCGTCACCTCCACAGCTATGAATAGAAGCAGGAGGCTGCAGAGGACCGACTGAATCCAATCAGATGATGCGTGTCTGGGCACACTCATTCAGAGTATATGGCCCAGGATATTAGAGCAATGATGCCTTTCATCTACAATGCAATTACTGTGCAGCCATTGCTGGGTAACAGTGATAATGAGAGGCATTAAACAGCCCAACATCATTATAAAACCGTCGTCAACAGGAACCAAACATTTTGGAATTAAATATCGGGTTTTTTTTTGAGTAACAAAATTACAGTTTAATAAAACTTAACAATATATTTACAAGTCTTAAATTATGCCTGAACAGGATTTTATTTAATTTCCCTTTGGGATAAATAGAGTATTTTTGAATGTGAATTGAATTTAAAAAAAACAAACAAACAAAAAAAAAAAAAACACTTGTCACTTAATGAAGGGAAATCTAGAGATAAGTGATAAACATCACTTAGATCTATTTCAGATGTTAAATCAGTGTTTGTCAGTGCAAAAAGACAAACAAAAGAAACAAACAGCCCTTTGTGTTTTCTGAGACCAAATTCAGCTAGTTGTAATTTGCAGTTTGTGCCACTAGAGGTCCCTATATAGCTGAGAGAAGTGTTTCCACTGAAGGAATGTTTTCTTGCTATGCAATTTCCTCCCTGTAGTCATCTTCCAAATCCACGTCACTACCAACGGAAATGTTACCCAGAATGCAGCCCTGGTAAGGAGGTAGTGTTTGTGATGTTACCCTGAACCTTTAGGGCGGAGCTTTGTTAAAAGGAGGCATTTTTGATTGTATTATTCACAACCTTACCGTAATTTCTGGACTATTGAGCACCTGACTGAAGAGACACGTACAGGCCGCACTATAAGCCGCAGGTGTCCACGTGCGTACCTTGAAGTCTTCCTTTGAGTTTTTAAAAAATGAGATTATTTGACTTTATTTTTCCCCTTAATTTATGACGATGATGAGTATAAATTTAATAATAATAAAACTACTACTACTACTACTACTACTACTACTACTACTACTACTAATAATAATAATAATAATAATAATAATTATTATTATTATTATTATTTTAATAATTATTATCAGAATAGAATAGAAATATCCTTTATTGTCCCACAATGTGGAAATTTCTGTGGGAAAAAAATAAATAAATAAAAAAGGTCTTTTGTGTCAAAACTTCCTGTTCGAACGTGTGTGTGTGTGTGTGTGTGTGTGTGTGTGTGTGTGTGTGTGTGTGTGTGTGTGTGGAAGTTGGTGTACGTACATCCTAAACAAAAAAAAAAAAATTAGTTACTTAATTTACTTTTAGTTATTTGCCAGCTGGCGCTCTTTCCATAAGCTAAATGTGACTGTTGGGTGAAGCCAACTAAAAAAGGACTTTTAAACAGTTTAAGCTCAGTGAAATGAAGTAAACGTCGTCACTTCAATACTCGATTTAAAAGAACTTTGCATGACTGTACTAATGTTTTATGAGAAAGTTGTAATTAGCGCTTTATTGATGCTTTTTTTCAATGTGTTTGGCCCTTTTCTAGAGCTGCCACAGCAGGAGGCAGTGATCTCATGAATGAGTGGCTGATTTTAAATGCTGCGTTTGCAAGCAATACGTATCCCTGCAGTACAAGGTGCAGATCAGTAATAGGAGTTTTATACATTTGTACTTCATTGTCTAAAGCAGAAATACTTCAGCAGGTAGAATAGAGGAGGAGGACGTCAGGTGACATCATGCAACAGTGGAAATGCTTCCAACAAGCAGCCCAGGTTGGATGCAGGGTCATCTGGTTTTGTAGAATAAAAGGTTCGTAGTAGTATAGTTAAAAAAAGAATCTTTACCTTTCAAGTTTTGAATTTTAAGTTCAGTTTTTCACTTAGAAAATAAACATTTAAAGGAACCTGAGTTCAAAAAGAGCTTTCACAGGAGCAAACACCTCAAATCAACAATTTAACAACAGGAAAAGAACATAAACTAGCGTAAACACAGAAGTGGGAAGTGTGGAATTTATTTAAACGCTTTTCCCCCCTGATTGAAACTGTAGGATGAGGAGTAATCCCAGTTTGACACGTTGTCCATCAGAAGAACAACTATAAACCATCGGTCCCTATAAACCGTGAAAAAATGACCAGTTCATGAGAGATTATTGCGACTATCGTAGCAGCTGCCTCTACGGCCAGTAACATCCGAGTTTCCATTCATCAAACCAGTTCAAGGTAAGGAACATCAAAAGTACTACTCACTCTGTAGAAGTGCATTATGTTTTCCTTTGTGAGGGTCTTCAGATGCGCAACTTCAACGTTATCTGTGAGTCAAACAGAAGCGTCAACATGAACAGCTTGAAGTATTTCAGAACTGCGCGTCTCAAAGGAGCTGTTAAGCACTACGATGCAGAGCAGCTATGTTCATTAAGGTATTAATAAACCTGCAGAAAAACTGGTTATCCATGGAAACGCAGCGTTACGGTGTCCTGAAAACACATATTCACACTTTAAAGGGGCAGTATTACGCATTATACAGCTACAGAGAATCATTTTAGAGCTCAATCCAGTAACTATGTTACCTTCAGTTGTTACAAAAATGCTGTTTATATCAAATATGACTTAAAAGAAATCTGACTTCGTAATTTAACGGCTTGAAACTGGGACTGTCTCTTTAAAAACTCCTGCTCTTTCTGAAACTCCGCCTTCAGGAAGTCATCAGACCAGCGCTCTATTAACCCTTTAGCAAGTTGTTTTTTTTAAACCAGTGTTGCACTGAGAAGTAGCTCGTATAATGAGCTCAGCAGATACGCGGTTCCGCCAGGTGTTTGCTAACTGCTTCTGGCTAGTCTGAAGGAGATGAGTGGGGAAGTCGCGGGGGAGGTGGGGCTTTGTGAGGTGGAAGCTTAGAAACTGCAGCTCCGAGGAGGAGCTGCGCCTCGAAGGAGGAGCTGTTTCCACCCAGGCGTTTTTGCACAGCTAAATGGTTGCCATGGAGATTAAAGGATTTCTCAAACATGCATGAAAGAATCAAGGCAACACGCCAGGTATGTTTTTGATGAGGGAATAACTTTATAACATAATGGAAAGCTCAAAAAAGTCTATTTTACATGATACTGCCCCTTTAAAATGACAAAATTCAATGTTTTTCACCAGTTTTATGTGATAGACTATAGTAGTGGTGCACCAAAGTGAAAAATAGAATGTAACGGTGATGTGGAAGGAAAATGATAGACAGACTTTTTTTTTTTTTTTTTTTAAACAATCTGTGATATATGGCATTCATTTGTATTCAGCCTGCCTGATCCAGTGCTTTGTAGAACTACTTTTACTGAAAGAATCAGAATCAGCTTCATTGCCAAGACTGAGCTCTAAAACAAGGAATTTGA
The DNA here is from genome assembly GCA_014839685.1 of Anableps anableps. Taxonomy (NCBI): domain Eukaryota; kingdom Metazoa; phylum Chordata; class Actinopteri; order Cyprinodontiformes; family Anablepidae; genus Anableps; species Anableps anableps. The sequence goes on along the minus strand of CM026076.1, from coordinate 4,855,382 downwards.
CTTCAGTTTTACTTTGCTCTCAATGTACAGATATTTTTGATATAAATTAGGGCTGCAGCTAATGATTATTTTAGTAATCAATTCTTCTGACGATTAATCACACAAAAAAAATTGGCACATTCTGCAGATTTTTCATGTAACCACTTGAGCCCTTTTCATATAATATTAGAAATACATTAAAAGATGCAAATAAACAAATTCAGTTCCTTTTTTAAATAAGAAAAGAAACATTTTATTGCTTAAAATGCAATAATATAACATTTTAGTACATCCTTGATCATTTGTAGCAAAGGATGCATCTGCAGCTAAAAAATACTTCAAACATCAACATGTGAAGAGCTCATTCCTTTCTGCTCGGCTTATCGATACAACACAAGATGTATATACTTTTTGTACAGTTTTGGCTTAACTACTGCTCTGAGGGTGTTCTTTCAGGCAACGGCCTTTTTTGAGTCTGTATACTCTAGTAAACGATTAACTTCTGCCAAAAATATATTCTCCATTACAATCATGGCGGCCATTCTGAAAAACATCCATCAGAAAAGGGAAACACAAGATCAAGAGATGATTTCTATGGTTCAAAATATGATGGCTATGATTTGACACCAAGCACATGGTGATCCTGCTGCATACTTGATTGATGTTTTTATGATGTGAAGCGCTTTGAACTGCCTTGTTGCTGAAATGTGCTCTATAAATAAACTTAACATTCATCTAATTGGCGATTTTAGAGCAAAAATTAATTTTTTATGACAACCATGAAGGCCATCTTGAAAAATCTAAAAATGATTAGTAAAGATGATTCCTAGGTGTCCGATTATGTACAATTCGTCATCAAAAGTATCCGTCTGTGACAAATATTAGCAAGTTTAGTGCAAAAATAAATTTTCTTTGACGCCCATTTCCGCCATCTTTAAAAATGGCCGCCATCTTGAATTTATTTTAGAGGCCAAAGGATTTTTTTTTTTTTCACAAGAACATCTGTGCCAATATTTGCTGAACTATTCAATTACCTGCCTGAAAATCATGGATGTCAGGGTAAGTAAAATCGATCAGTGAAATCTGAAAAGTGTGGCATGCATTTTAACTAAGCTCCCCTGACATGTAGAAGCATCTCTCGGTGCGTTTACAGGTAACAGTTTTTTGTGGCGCGTCCGTCTCCGGGTAGCGTGTGTGTGTGTGTGTGTGTGTGTGTGTGTGTGTGTGTGTGTGTGTGTGTGTGTGTGTGTGTGTGAGCAGTTCTCGTCTGATCGGAACATCTTCGTTTACATTTGCTGCTTCCATTACGCACTAGTTTGTGTCGGTCAACTGCATGACGTCCAAATACGAGGAGGAACATCAGCGCAGCGGATTATTCCAGGTGTAACAGAATCTGTACGTTTCAAGTAAGCTGATCGATCAGGCTGTCTGGGGAATGTCCGGACCCCCTTACCTCTGTCGAAGTTGTACTGCTGGGAGATGATCTCCCCCCAGTACTTGGCACACTCAGCAGACAGCTTCTTGGGTTTATCCAGGCGCCGGATGGCCAGGGCCTGGATGTGTTTCTGGAAGGCCTCCTCGCTCATTTCCTCCATAGCCTTCTCCATGGTGCAGAGGAAGGCCTCGACCCGGCTCTCCAGGTAGTGGGGGGCCTTCTCGGACTGGATGATGAAGCGGAGCCCCTGCACCCCGTTTGCTCGACGGGGCCCGCTGAAGACGATGTAACCTTGGAGGTGCGAGGGGAACGGCACGTTACATAATGAACAAAAATGAAGCGAAGAATTTCATGGGCCATTTTGAGGTTTTTGGAGTGGGGTTGCATGGAGGAATTATGAGTAGTAAGTGTCCTACTGGGAATAGAAAGTCCGCTACTAATACTCGAGGCTGCAACTAATAATTATTTATCGATTATTCTGATGATTAATTGGATGAAAAAAAAAAATAGCACATTCTGTAAATTTGTCATTTAAGTCTTTTTCATACATTATAAATACATTAAAAGATACAAATAAACAAAACTCAATTCCTTTTTTAAATAAGAAAAAATAAATATTTTATTGCCTAAAATGCAATAACTCAGCATTCCTTTAGTGAACACTTGATCCTTTGTAGCAAAGGATGCATCTGTAGCGAAGAATTGCTTCTAACATGAGAAAACCTCAGCCCTTTCTGACTGATTTCACATCAATACAGTGACTGACTTGTTCTTTTTTTTTTTTTTTTTTTTTTTTTTTAAGATTAACCGCTTATTAATCAGATGAAAAAGGTGCTTAAAAGGAGATTTATTTTTTTTTCTTACAGAATTTGAACCAGGTGGAGCTAAAACTGCCACTTGAGGAGTTTTGGGTCGAACATATTTACAGACAAAAGGTTTTTTTTTTATTTTTTTTTTTTTTTTATTTTTTTTTTTTTTATCTTAAATCCAAACTGTATATATATTTTGCACAGTTTTGGCTTAATTACTGCTCTGAATATGTTGCTTCTATTTTTAAGTCTGTATTCTATTGTTAACGATTAAATCGATTACTAAGTTAGTTGAAGATTATTTCAATAATTAATCTGATTAATGGTTTCCGCCCTACTGTTACTACAGTCAGGGCCGGATTTACAAGGATGTGAGCCCCTGGGCTGGAGCCAGTTTTGGTGCCACTAGGGGAAAATTCTTCTAAGAATGCAAATTACAGCATATTAATAGGTAGTTTTATACATCAGCAGGTATTAACTGATGCATGGCTTAATACATCCTGTAACCATTAACTCCATGTTGTTCCCAAAGAAGTCGACTATAACTTCATAATTTTCAAATGAATATTCATAAAAATCCTAAATGAATACATCTCGCATGATTTGGCCCAATGAGTTTTAGATAAAGTACAACATTTATATAGATTTTTTTTTTTTATTCCCAAAGTCCTATAACTAAATATATTTGTTGCATAAATCTTACAAGAATGAAACCAATATGTAGAACTTGATGGTGAATAAATGCATATCGTCGAGGTTCTGTGGTCTCACCCAGCTGTTCTTTGGTTCTCAGAGTGTTAAAGCAGGGTTCAGAGATGATCTGGCAGAACAGCTCCAGCAGCATGTTGTCGTTGGTGCTCTGCATGTCCGTCTGGTAGTAGATCTCGATGCCGCAGTTGTTGTGAACCTCGTTTCTCTGCTGGTAAACATACCAGCCACCTGAGAGAGAAACAATTTCACCTTGAGACAAATATGATAAACATCTAATAAATTAGAAATGAACACTATTCATTGAATGTGAGCTGCAAACATTGGAAAGCCTTCACCATTTCCTCAAAACCTGACTTGGTTAGCATCTTATAATTCAGTTCAATTCAAAAATATTTCATTTATCCAAAAAGGAAAATTAAATGTTAACTCATATCATCCAAGTATCATCAAAGAGTTGTTTTGGATGGTGATGCTGTGGGCAGGAAGGATCTCCAGTAGCAGTCAGTCTCCCAACGAATCAGAAAAGGCCTCTGACTGTTGCTGTATGACAGCTTCATGACCATCATGACATGCTACATTTACAGGCAACAGAGATGAGATTTCACAGCAGCGTCCTGGATGACACCATCGGTTGTTATCAAGCACTGCTAATCTGCCTCTTTAGCTTTTGCCGCTCCTCTTTAAGTCTCCGTCTGGCCGTACGGATAGAAAGCCGGGCAGAGATTAGGATTTGGGATTGTATTTCAGGTATTATTTGAGCATTTGAGACGGTAATCGGCTGCTCCCAGTTGTAAAAAACAACACCTTGTTTGACACAGTTACACATCATAACTGTCCAAAAGTTTAAAAAGAGCAACAATCCTTCCAGCTGCACAGCAACCTAAGCCAGAGGGAATAATTGTCCAAACATGCGATGCCTCAACCCGAAAAAACGATGAACTAAACTCTAGAATCAGAACTAACATAATGGAGCTGCTCCAACATTTAAGATCCACTGGCTGAGTACTTAATTAGGATTTCACTGAAGTGCAAAAAAATAATATTTTTATTTTATTGTGTTTGTCTTTTTTCCAATTATGCATAATTACCTTGTCATATTTTCTCATTTCCTGTCAACTTTTAACATTATTTAAACATAAAAACCCAGCGGGCCCCTGGTGGATGGCCCTAGCGCCCCTACCATCTAGTTTTCTGGGGAAAACCCTGTTCAGGGACTGTATTTTAAACCCAAACAGCAACGTTCAGACAGGACGGCGGCGGCACGCTCCAGAAACGCAGCTTCCATTCTCCTAAATGTCAGCGTCTCCTAAAAGTGGCTCCAACCTTTTCTCTGCTCTAGGAATCACCTGGCGGAGCGGCGCCCGGAGAAAACCCGTCTCTCCTCGCCGCTTCGGCGTCGCTGTGAGTGAAGTTGTGTTTGAACCGGAGACGAGCTGAGCGCTGAAGGAGGCGTTATGTTCTTGCTGACTGGGCTGTACGGCTGAGCACTCAGCCCTCCTGCTTCTCTCAGCATGTCACGGGTTTTACTTGTTAAGCACAAAAAGTAACAGATTTCTGCAGACGCAGTGTTCGAGTTTGGAAAGCGCTAAAATGAAGAGCAGTAAATTCAACACTGACAAAGATCACTCTCTCACTTTTGCGCAAGTCAGTCACTCCAGAAAGTGCTCAAACATCAAACTGAACGTTCACAATGGAAGGAGGAACTGCAGCAGATTTATACGGCTTTAAGAAACTGTTTATACAATAAAAACTTTCTTTTATTCTTATTGTTAATCTTGTTTTTATTTATTTTGATCTTTTGCGTGAACCTGCATATCTGTGGGACAATAAAGGCTATTTCTACTCTGTTTTCATTCATGGGCAACGGGAAAAAACATCATGTTTTTGTAAAGCACTTCTATTTTAATCGCATTGAGACGCCTTGAACTTGCCGAGTTACAGCGAGCTTCAACGGATTTTACTGGGCTTTTATATCCAACACACTGCGAAAACACAAAATCGTACCAAGTAGTTCTGGTCCAGTTCTAGTGCTAATATCTTAATACACTTAAAATAAGACACAAGTAACTTCTCAGCACGACATAAGAGCTTGTTTTAAATCAATAATTCCTTAATATTGATGAAAAAAAATTCTAGTTATGAGTGAAATAATCTGCCATTGGGACAAGATATATTTCCTACATTATAAGCCAAAATGTATGGTTATATATTAATATTTAACTCCTTGGATGGAGCAGCTTGTCAACTAATAAGCAATCTCCCCTTGGGGATCAATAAAGTATATTCTGTTGTATTCTATTCGTCAGCAGGTGGCCCAGTGCAGCTCCGCTTCTCTTCTCTGAGTCACTGAATTTCCCTGATTCAATATGAAAGGCAGCGCAGGAACCTCTGTGGCTGCGTACGCAACCTGACCCAGTGACGTCCATCTCCACTCACTGACTATCAGGTTCCTCTGGGGCGAACGCAGAACGCTGAATTTAATCAGGTCTTCACACACAAGACAACGTCAGCGCTGACGGAGGCCGCCGGGAGCACCGGGGTCTGCCGGGTCACCATGGAGACTGCGACCAGCGGAGGATGATTAACAGAGGTCAGTCTGAAGAAACCCAACGGCTGAGCGGCGGGACCTACCGTCTGGGACCTGCACCTCCCTGTAGCGAATCAACTGGCTCGGGAGGAGGGGCTTCGTGTGAGCGTGCTCAATGAGTGTGTCCTCCACCATTTGCATCATTCCGAGAGCAGACTGGAAAAAGGCACAGACGGAAAAACATTTTGTTACTGGTAATTCAGGGAGGTGTTCGCCTCTGAGCAGCTTTCATTCATCCTGGTTTGAACTGATTCTTTTCAGTCACAGACTGTTCTCGGCTTCGGGGCTTTCTCGCCTCAGTGGTTTGAGCTGGAAACTATTAAACCAACCTGACCTGATTATAACTGTTCAGATACAATTTAACTGTTCAGTTCAAATCAAAAATACTTTATTAATCCCAAATGTTTCCTGCTGTAGATGCTGATGGCTGTGGGCAGGAAGAATCTCCTGTAGCAGTCAGTGTTACAGCGGGATCATTAAGAAGACGCTCACGGTTTTCTGTAATGTTCTTCATTTTGTAAAGAGCCGTCTTTGCACCATCATCTCCAGAGGCTCCACAGTCGTCCCCAGAACAGAACCAGCCGTCTTTATCAGGTCATTGAGCGGTTTCAAGATCAGACTCTGATGCTGGGACCCCAACAGATGATGCCAGAAGAGATGACGCTCTCAACAAGGGACTTATAGAAGATATGAAGCATCTTGCTACAAACACTGAAGGACCTTCGCTTCCTCCATGAGTCCAGTCTTTTCTGTCCCTTCTTGTTGATTCTTCACTGCTGCGTCTCCAGTCCAGCCTGTTGTCCAGGTGAACACAGCGGTATTTTTACTCCTCCACCACCTCCACAGGGTTTGATCTGACCCTGTTTCTCCTGAAATCTACAATCATCTGCTTAGTTTTGTTCACATTCAAGATGAGAGGATTGTTTCCACACCATGCCACAGCGCGGTCCACCAGCTGTCTATGCTCAGCTTCTTGTCCATCTCTGATCCACCTGACGACGGCAGAGCCATCTTGTTATGAAGCAACAAGTTCTTACAGTTCTCCGTCCTAACCTGCAGCAAGTGGAGCTAGCCTACAGTTTTATACTATTATTACAATTACTATAAGACAGTAACAATATTTATTATTTTATTATTAATACATCTGTCATATTACTATTACTATAGTATCAATAATAATAATAATAATCATTACTATTATCATCAACATCTTATTAATAAATTTATCATTATATTACAATTACTTTTATATTACTATTACTGTTATTATTAATAATAGTAATAATTATTAACATTCTATTAACACTATTATATTATTACAATTACTATTACATTACTATACTAATTATAATATATTAACTATAGTAATAATAATAATAATAATAATAATAATAATAATAATAATAATAATAATTTTATTAAAGTTTTTATTATATTATTTTATTATATTACTATTAGGCCTACTACTATTTATTACTATTATTTTATTCTTTTTACTATTATTTAAATATTTCTTTTTATTATTTTATTGCTTTTCTATTGTCACTAACTGTAAAGAGTTTGTGTTTTTAATGCTCAGAGAGATGCGTATCTTGTACATTTTTAATTGACCAACTCAGCTGCACATTCCTGTGGACTGGAGTATTTTTTTACTACTTACTACACAGTATTCATGTTGAAATTTTGCCTTACTTTACAGCATTTTTTATTCTTTATATATATATATATATATATATATATATATATATATATATATATATATAATATTCTTTGTGTGAGTCTGTTTTCTGTTATTGCCTGTCACTTCCACTTTGCTGCTGTTGCACAGAAATTTCCCCATCATGGGACAATAAAGGATATTTCTATTCTATTATTATCACTGTTATAATAATAATAATAATAATAATAATAATAATAATAATAATAATAATAATAATAATAATTTATTATTATTATTGATAATAATAATAATTTATTATTATTATTGACAAAATTAAGTTTTCCAAAGCAAAGCAGTGATTGAACAAACCTCCTTGGTGATGTTGCCATGGAGCAGGGCCTCAATATGTAACCGTGACAACAGCTGAGGTATGAAGGCCTTAAGGCGTGGGAGCGTTACATCTGGAACACAGAGCACAGACAACAGTAATCAATCACAGAGCGATTCTCTGCAGGTACCATCAGCAGTAAATCAGGAAGGAAATGACTGCAGCGAGTTTTTGCTTTTTACTCGGTGGAATTTCTTCAGAACAGCAGTCAGGTGTTAGCGAGCCTCAGTTCCTCAAGGAAATTCACTGAAAATCAGCAGATCCCTGCATTTTTTCACAATAATGCATAATTGTGAGTTTATTGCAAATTTTCTGCAAAAACGCTGGGTTTAAGTGACGCTAACTCCCACCTGCAGACGGCAGTATGTCTTACTTCTACTACTCTGCTTTACTTGAGGTCAGGTTATCGTTTGTGATCGATGTGGCGAGGAACAAAAAGTCAGATTTACTGTCATACATAAGCGGAAATATTACAACGTTTCTTGGAAAGATTTCTGAATTAGCTCCACAAAATCTGTGATTTTGATTGCAAAAAATCACAGGGATTGATTGATGTGAAAATATGTTTTGTGTTATTTAATCTAAAGAAGAACTTCTTGAATTCAGAGACAGAAATTTATTCATATTTCAGCAGATTGTTAATGGGTTTTAGCAAAACATTCTGGCACAACCGGCCCTTTAAGGACGTTCATGATGTTGATGCGGCCCAAAATGAAAAAGAGTTTGACACCCCTGAAACAGACGCTGTTAAACACGCTTATCAAACAAGATGGCCGCCCTGACATCACTCTGCAGTCTGGAAACACAAGGAGTGAATTGGTGGGAAAAAAAAAAATAAATAAATAAAAAATAAAAAATCCAGGTTTTCCAGAAATTAAATGTTCAAAAACCAAAAATTTAATTAGTGGATAACATCGATTTATCTCGCCGCCCTAAAGGAGAGCAAAGAGAAATGGAGAACGGGAAGGCGTCTCACCATCGAGGGCCTCTCTGAGCTCGTCTTTGGTCCACGCGACCTCGGTCATCAGGAGACGGAGGTAGTACATGGCGTGCTGGTGAGGCTGCTCGGCTCTGAAGTTGTTCAAAGACCTCATGTACTGGAGGGCAGGAGAGGGTCACATGCAGCTGGGCTTTTAAGAAATGGAAGCCAAAAACCTGCAGTGATGAGGGGGAAGTCTTAACTTACTGCTTCTTTGATGATGTCAAAGCGCTTCTCATCTATCTCGAATGTTGCCATCTTCTCGATGATCTTCTTCAGCAGGATGTGCTGTTTGTCGTTGTAACCTTTGACTGAAAGCTGCAGCGAACGGCAGCAGAAAACAAGAGATCCACAAATAATAATAATAATAATAATAATAATAATAATGTTTCAGTTTAAAGCCAGGCTAAAAGCGCGAGAGCCGACCGCGTGAAGATTTCAGCGTGTGTGGACATCAGCTCAAACCCAAGAGTGAATTTATGACTGTGGTCCTGAAGACTGACGGTGTGATCCATGACCAAACTGAGGAGAACCAATCAGAGGAAGACTGAGATGAAGGTTTACAACAGCAGCCGTGAGAGACGGGGGTCCTGCCCAGCTTTCAGCTCACGACTCCAGGCTCAGGCTTCCAAACAAACATGAATCTTCTAGCCTTCTTGTCCAGTGTTGATGGAAAGCATTTATGTGAGGAAGGAAGGAAGAGCAAAAAAGAAAAGAAAGAAGAGAACGAAAGGAGGAAAAACAAGGAAGGGAGGAATGGAGGAAAAAAAGAGCAAAGGAAGTGAGGGAGGGAGGAAAAGAGGAAGGGAGGGAGGCTGAGATGGATGAATAGGCAGATAGATGTTTAGATGTTAGGAAGGATGGAAGGAAGGATGGAAAGAAAAAGGAAAGGAAGGGAGGAAGTAAGGAAAGAAAATAAGGGAAAAAAGGAAGGAAAGGAGGAAGAGAAGCAAGGGAGGAAAAAAGGAATGAAGGGAGAAAGGAAGGAAGGCTAAGATGGATGAACTATCTGCCTGTTCATCCATCTTAGCCTGGATGGTTAGGTGTAAGGAAGGAAGGATGTAAAGAAAAAAAGAAGGAGGGGAGGAAGTAAGGAAAGAAAGGAAGGGAAAAAAGGAAGGAAAGAAGGAAAGAAGGAAGAGAAGGAAGGGAGGACAAAGAAAGGAAGCGAGGAAAAAAAAGGAATGAACGGAGGGAGGAAGGCTAAGATGGATGAATAGGCAGATAGATGGTAAGGTGTAAGAAAGGACCGAAGGACGGATGGAAAAAAAAAGGAAGGGAAAAAAGGAAGGAAGGAAAAGAAGTAAGGGAGGGAGGAAGGAATGCAGGCTAAGATGGACGAATAGGCAGATGGTTCGGTGACTGGCTGAGGGGACAAATGGGCAGAAAGAAAGGTGTAGATGGATGGATGAATGGTTAAAAAAATGGACGAATAAACCAACAGAGGGATGAACAGATGAATTAATGTACAGATGAAAGGATAAGGAAGAAACATGTGGAAGGATTGAGCTTTTAAAATATGGCCCGACTTCCTATCAATGTTTTTCTACACTATTTTCTTTCTCCAAATACTCGAGGAACAAGGAAACACATCAATCTACCTTCAAACTGCCCCCGTCTCCTCCAGACCGAAGGGTTCTTGAACCCAACATGTCTCTATCTTTACCCTTCCTACATATTCTCCTTCACCGTTTGGTTCCCTTGATGCAGATTAATTCATGTTCTTTCAGAACTGGTCAGGGTTACATAACCTGATATTAATCACCGCAGCATCACCGTTTCTGCTCCCCTCTCAGGGAAACAGAAGTAACCCGAACAAATGATGCAGATTTTTAAGGCAAATCAGGATTTAAAGCTGAAGACTGTTCAAGGCTGTTCTGTTGTGCATCGCCTTTCACACTGAGGTCCTTCATGAATCAGTTCACCCCCCCATCATGGTGACACCTGTTAAAGGTAATGCATCCCAACATCACTGACCTCGAACAGCCGACACAATACTGCTGACGCGAAGCAATTACCTGCAGCCGTAATCACACGTCTAAGGGCGCGGCGGTCATAAATTCACTGCTGGGAGGAAGCCGATGAGCGTCGTTAGGTGATCACAAAAACGGAGCAGAATGTTAGCGAGGAAAGTGGAAAGCATGAAAGCAACAACATATTTCAACACAAACGCATGCAAAATGCCCAGGAAAGGGTGTCTGGCAGTCAAAGTAGGGCTGGGCGATAAATCGATTTCATTTTAGTTTTTGTAAATTTCATTTTTGGAAAATCTGATTTTTTTTTTTTTTTTTTTTTCCCTTCATCATCTTGTTTGACATACATGTTTTACAGTTTCCTGGCTAACATATTTTTTTTAATTAGAGAGTAAAGTTGAGAGAACTACAACACAAAGAATGTTAAGCATCTTGTTATACTCTGGTATAAGTTTTACAAATACTTAAAGCTACAGTATGTAATTTTTATAACAAATATGTTTTTTCCATATTTGTTAAAACTGTCACCATGTTGTGACAATATGGTATGAAGCAGATAAGCTGTGGAAAGATGGAGCTCCTCCATCTCCTCCCTGCGCTACTAAAGAAATGCACCGCTTTTTTCTCTTTAAAAAGACTTTTTTCTCTTTAAAAAGACTTTTTTCTTGTAATTTTAAGATCTTTATTCTGCTAATATTATGACTATATTCTTGTAATAAGACAAAAATTCTTGTAGCCTTACCCTGATACTCACATAAGGGATGATTGAAATAAAATCCACTTTTTAAAAATATTTCCTGTCATTTCTTTTTTAGAAAAGCAAGCAAAAAACAAAATCGATTAAAATCAGATCTGGTATGGGGGAAAAAAATAAATAAATAAATAAATAAAAATAAAAAAAATAAAAAATCAGAGTTTTATTTTTAAGCCATATCGCCCAGCTCTAAGTTGAAGTATATCAACAGTCCATCACCAAGAGCCTCTGATCCCCCAGAAGAAAGCCCTTCCCAGGTCCCAGCAGAACGGAGGGCAGGAACCCGGATTTAGTCCTGGTGATTATAGATCCACTCCCAACATCATTTTCCTCATCCGTTTATCGTCAACAAATCTGCATCCATTCATGTTTATCTTTGAGCTCCTAATGTTATAGTCTATCTAATGTTATCAACTGGAGCAAGAGCATACCAGTCACATGACACACTTATAGCACTAAAGCCCTTGTTTTGCTGCTGATCACATACAGATACAGCTCAAAACATTGAAATATTGCAAAGACGTTTTTCAGTCATGTCAAAGTGAAACTCATTATATAGATTTATGACAGAGTGAAACATTTCAGGCCTTTATTTCTTTTATAATTTTGATGATTATGGCGAGCCTGGGCGTTGCCTTACTACGCAGTTCCGCTTGATTCTCATCTCCCTTCAGGGCTCCATCTGGGCTTTCTCTCATTGAGCTCGATTTCTCGGGTAGAATTTCAACCGGACCAATCAGCGCACAGACGGAGAAGTTCTGAACGATGGCGTAGCTTTTCTGCACCGCTTTAGAATTGAAGTCAGCCTGTAGTTTTAGCAATGGCAGTGGAGGAAGTGAACGAAGCTGTTCAGTCTGTGTTGGCCACGCCTCCAAATTTCAACATCAGCAGTCGTCTCGTTCGTCTCGGCACTTCCCTCTTTGCAGTGGGGGATGGTTATTTACGGCACAGGAAATTTCCGGTAAGCTTCATAGCCTCGAACTGGCGCATTACATACGACACAGACAAATGTTAACGATTGGGTAAAATTTAAGACTTCAACAGAGTCCACGCCTCCAGGAAGCCATTGTGACTCTCTGTATGAAGCAAAGCATAGAACAAGCTTCTAGAATTATGACGCAAGTCTCGCGTCAATGATATAAAAGTTGGATAAAACGCGACATGACCGTCCAGACTGCAGACGCTTTGAAAACAATCGGATACGTATCTGAATTAGTTCCACCTGCTGGAAAATGAAATCAGGGTCTCCATAAACTTTGTCAGCAGAAGGAAGCATGAAGGGGTCGAGCATGTCCTGTTAGATGGCTGCGTTGACTGTGGACTTCAGGCACCCAAAATGATTCTAGTCCTCTACACTCTTCCTTCAGACTCTCAGACCTTGATTTCCAAATGAAATACAAACTTTACTTTCATCTGAAAAGAGGAAATTGGACCACTGGACAACAGTCCAGTTCTGGTTCTCTTCCGCTCAGGTAAGACGGTTCTGATGTCATCTGATGTGATCTTGATCGCTGACTCCAGCTTCAGCTCGAATGGATTTTGCTTGATGCTTGACTTTTTCACAAATTTATAATTTGAGTTTTCAATATTAAGTCGCAATCATCAAAATTACAAGAAATAAGGGCTTGAAATAATTCACTATGTGTAAACATTAGACTTTCAGGTTTTCTTTTACAATATTCTAATTTTTTGAGCCGTAGCTGTAAGATGTTGACTTTAAATCTACAAAACAAAGACATTATTGCTCTGCTTTGATGGCATTTCTCTCAAATTCTTAGATTTAAAACATTAACATTTGATGTGCTTGTAAAGGACATTTCAGAACAAAAAGCAAGCAAGACTTTTAACTTACAATAATCCTTAAGTTCACAAACAGCTTCAGTTTGTTTCTAGCGGTCTCACCAGGGAGCCATATTTATTGGACTTTAATTTTCTCTTTTTTACGACTATTCTTTCATTCTCTGCAGGAACTACTGCTATTAACTTTACATCCTCTCAGTTTTTGATTCTTTAGAAAGTATTCTTGCTCCCATGCTTCTGTGTTTAGCTGCATCGATTTCTTGAAAGGAGCCTTTCATGAAGCCATTCCTCCCATTACCCTCCACTTTCTCTGTTTTTCTTGTTTATTCCTGAACTTCTACTTCTCTTTCAAACCCCAGCAGGTCACTGCATTTGGCTGATTATGATGAGTAGGGAGGTTTCCTCTCCACTGTCATCCCATGCTTGCCTACGTTTTAATTCAAAGACTAGTGATTGCAAACAACTATCTACAGCTGAAACCAGATATTTACATACGTCTGACAGAAATACACATAAGCTCTTTTCCTCGCCATGTTCTGGGTCAGTTAGGTTTACCTAAACGCTTTCGGTTGCAAAATGCTACAGTACTGAGAGAATTTCTTATTACCTTCAACAAATTCACTGCATTATCTTAGTATTTAGTAGTACTGCCTGGATCATGTCTTTACATTTCCATAAATGTTCTTTGCTCATGATGCCATCTATCTTGTGAAGCGCATCAGTCCCTCCTGCAGCAAAACGCCACAATAACATGATGCTGCCACCCCCGTCCTTCACAGTTAGGATGGAGTTACGAGGCTTGTTAGCTTCCCACCTTTTTCCTCTAAATGTAACGATGGCCATTATGGCCTCAGTTTAAATTTCATCAGACCAAGGACGTGTCTGCACAAATGAAGGTTTTATTTTCAACGTATGCATTTACAAACTACTCTGGGTTATGTTACTTTTGGAACAATGGCTTCTTCCTCTCTAAGCGGCATTACTGTCCCAGCTGCTACGGAAATTATCTGAATGTGGATAATGACTCTCTCTTCACGAAGTGTTTTGTTCTTGTTCTAGTGTTGGTTCACACATTTTCTACCAAAACACATTCATCTCTGGGACACAGAACACATCTAATTCCTGAACAATTTGTGCACTTTCCCCATGCTGCATATCCTTACATTTAATTGTTTTAAAACAGATGAACGTGGCACCTTCAGATCCACAGATTTCTTTGTAACTTCACAAATGATACACAGCTCTACGTTATGATGTCACCAGGTGACTCTGAATCTATCCATGCACTGAATAGATGCTTAGAACAAATCAATGTGTGGATGTGCCATAACTATGTCCAGCTGAAAAGAAACAAAACTGAAGTTCTTATCTTTGGATGTAAAGAGGAACCATCTAGAGTCAGCACGCAGCTTCAGTTTTTACAATTAGAAATCTGGATGTAGTGATGGACTCAGACCTGAACCTTCAGAGACACATAAAGACAGTTACAAAGTCAGCCTTCTATCACCTGAAGAACGTTTCCAGGATTAAAGGACCGATGTCTCAACAAGATCTAGAAAAACTCATCCATACGTTTATCTTTACTCGCATTGATTACTGCAACAGTGCCTTCATAGGTCTGCCTAAGAAAAAAAAAAAAAAAAATCATCCAGACAGCTGCAGCTGATCCAAAATAACCAGGAAGATAGAACCTCACCCTAGTTCTAAAGTCCTTACCCTGGCTCTCTGGAGCTCAGAGAATAGACTTTAAAATATTTCTGTTAGTTTATAAATCACTGAACGGCTAAGCACCAAAATACATTAAAGACCTGTTGTCATTGCATCAACCTTCTAGACCACTTAGATCTTCTGGTTCTGGTCTACTCTGCATCCTCAGAACCAGAACCAAACATGAAGAAGCAGCTTTCAGTTTTTATGCTCCAGAAATCTGGAACAAACTTACAGAAAACTGCAAAACAGCCAACACACTGAGTCCCTTTAAATCAAGGCTAAAAACTCACCTGTTTAAAGTTGCCTTTGATTAGTAGTAAGTGGAACATTGATCAATATATTTTATGTTATATTTGCTTGTTGATTTTAAATGTAATGTTTATTGCTTGTTTCATAACTGGTTTCATATTATGTTTTTATTGTGAAAAGCACTTTGAACTGCGCTGTTGCTGAAATGTTATATACAAATAAACTTGACTTAATTTCCTGTGATGTGACACCAGGCAGAAGTGTGTTTGAGATGTTGCCTTAGGATCCATTCACAGATGTGCTTCAATATAACTTAAATATTGTAAATTAGATGCTTATAAAGCCATGACATCATCTGAGCCTTCCAAAAAAAGTTTAAAGGAAAGGTAATAGGACAGTGTGTAAACTTCTGAATTTGTTTATCATTCTAAGTAATCCTAACTGACCCAAAACGGTGAAAACTCTGATTTAATGTCTGTAAATCTCAGGTTCAACTGTAAACCATGTGCAGACTGAGGAACATGTCAATCAAACGCTGCATAGAAAACCAAGCCATTTCCGTTCCATTAAACCCCCAGAGGAGACCTTATAACCAGCCCACACACTCCAAACAGCTTACTTACGAGGATGGCATTCATCCCTGAGGCTATGCCATACACTAGCCCGGCCAGGCGGGCTGCATATGTATACTCTTTTAAATCATCCTTCAGTAACCTCAGTAACAAGTAGGTCATGTTGCAGTGCACGGGATCTGCATAAAGGTAGCGACTAATGAAAGAGGAGAAAGAAAAGGAACAAATAAGAAATTTTTTTTTAAAAACTGTTTGTTTTGGGAGGGAGGGGTGAGAGATTGGACCGAAAAAAAAAAAGAAAAAAAAAAAAAAAAAAAAAAAAGGAAGAATGATTTAACAAAAAAAATTGAGTATGTATATGCAGCCGCACAACCAGCTTTTTGTCGCAAAACGGAAAACTTGTCTCATCAGATTATGTTTAAAATAAAAACACTAGCGTGGCTTATAAGCAATGCAAAAGGAAAGATGAAGGAAAGCAGAGGCTAAACTGACCAAGCCTGGGTTGGAAGGCAAGAGTGAATAAATCGCTTTCAGGTGTCAAGATTTGTGCAATGCAAAAACACAAAACCTTACCAAATAGTTTTTTGCTCTACTTTCTAGAGCAAATATCATGAATTCACTTGAAATAAGACAAAACTAACTTACAAGTAACTTTTCAGCAGATACTGGAGCTTGTTTTAAGTCAATAATTCCTTAATATTGATAGAAAAGTTCTAGTTATAAGTGAAATAATCTGCTAGTGGAACAAGATATTTTTCCCATATTATAAATTAAAATGTCTTGTCCCACTAACAGATTATTTCACTTCTAACTAGAACTTTTTCATCAATATTAAGGAATTATTGACTGAAAACAAGCTCCTATTTCTTGCTGAAAAGTTACTTGAAATAAGACAAAATTTTACACTTGTAATTTTATAACTTACATGTGTAGTCTAGATATTTGCACTAGAAACTAGACCAAAAATACTTGGTAAGTTTTTGTGTTTTTGCAGAGTAAACAAAAGTTTCAAATTCGATCCAAATTTATGTAGAAAGAAGACAAAATGTTTCAAATAACGACGCCAGCGGTTGTCCTGCTGCTGCGTCGTTTTTTTCACAGGAACTAAAAAGAGAGAAAAAGGTCAAATCATCACCTATGAACCCAGGACAGGTTAAACTGCTGCCATAGCTTGGTCTAAGAGTGAATAAGGGTGTGGGGGCGGGAGCATGAAGTCTAAGGATGCGACGTGAGGCGGGAGGGGATTCTGCATACTTACATACATCCCATAGACGGTATTTTGGAGGTCATAGTTCAAGCCTGCTAGCTCGGCTGCATATGCATACTCGTTGAGGGAGTCCTTGAGGAGCTCCAGGTACAAATACGCCATGTTACAATGCAATGGGTCCACGTATGCAAACGGGCTGCAGAAAAAATTACACTGGTCAAATATTGCATACAAATAGTTCCACTAAAGCGACAGTCCGTTGTCTCCATGGATTGTGTCAAGATATTTTATTTCATCCAGATAAGGATAAAATACTGCAGCTTTCCTCAAATGAACACCTAACTAACTTAAATAATTAGTGTTCATTATCAGGCTTGTGTCTTTTTTTCCACTGTCAGTAGTTCCCTCTAGGTAAACTGTATCCGGTGGTACATGTTGGTGGATGATGCATGCTTTCTGTGCACTGCAAAAACAAAATCTTACCAAGTATTTTTGGTCTTCTTGTGCAATTATCTTGAATTCACTTGAAATAAGACAAAACTAACTTACAAGTAACTTTTCAGCAGATATAGGAGCTTGTTTTAAGTCTATAATTCCTTAATATTGATGAAAAAGTTCTAGATATAAGTGAAATAATCTGCCAGTGGAACAAGATATTTTTCCATATTATAAGTTAAAATATCTTGTTCCACTGGCAGATTATTCCCCTTATAAACTAGAACTTTTTCATCAATATTAAGGAATTATTGACTTAAAACAAGCTCCTATTTCTTGCTGAAAAGTTACTTGTAAGTTAGTTTTGTCTCATTTCAAGTGAATTCAAGACATTTGCACTAGAAACTAGACCAGAAATACTTGGTAAGATTGTGTTTTTGCAGTGTGGTGTGGAAAAAAAAACGTTTTGATTTCCTGTACAATTCAACTGAGAAAATGATCAATAAAGGAGGAAAATTTATTTTTAAAAATAAAATAAAGAAGCTGAAAAACCTGGTAGGAGTTGGGGTCCTCCTTGCATCCTTTGGCTAAAAAGCTAATTTGAGATCTTTTTGATCCCTTTTTAACTTCCTTGCAAAGGTATCAGTCAGGAGAAGGAAACATGAAATTCCAGAGCATTTTATATACACACCAAGTCTGGACAAGTTTAACTGTGACGTTACAAACTGAATGTTTTTCCAAAATGAATGAACAGGCAAGACAAAAACATCTCCATCTGTCTGGGCGTAGGACATTGCACGAAAAAACAAGAAGCTTTTTCTGTGGCTTTGAGGGCCACACAGTGAAACACAGTGGCGGCAGAATGATGATCATGACAGATTAATACCAGTTGGTTTTGAACCCAAACCTGCTTTAGGTGTCTGCAGGACACATATTCTGCAGTGTGAAAATGACCCCGGGCATAAATACAAATCTTCTCCAGAGGGGAATTCAAGTTTTGGATTAGCCAGTCTGTGGGGTCACCTCAGCAGGGCTGTGGACCAGAGGTGTCGTCACAATCAGATGGCGTCAATAGACTTAATAGAGAACCTGAATCAATTCAAAGACATTTCTCAAAGGGAAATTAAATATAGTCGTAATTCATTTTATTCAAGTATCTTCAAAGAGTCGTTGTGGACGGTGATGCTGTGGGCTGGAAGGATTCTCCAGTAGCAGTCAGTCTAGCAAAGAATCTGAAGATGGCCTCTGACTCAAGACTGTTGCTGTATGACAGTCTCATGACTGTCACGACATGCTAACGGCTCAATATCCAAGCAGCAAAGACAATACTCCACAGCAGCACGTAGTGGATGACACCAGTAAGCACTGCTAATCCACCTCACTTGCTTTTGCCGCTCCTCTTTAAATATCAGTCTGACTGTATGGTTAGAAAACCGGGCACACAGAGATGTTGGAGTTGGGAATATGATCGTTGCCTATTGTGATTGACAGAAGAGATGGTCTAAGAATGTGCACGCTCATGCTTTCAGATTATTTCAGCTTTTTTAGTTATACTTCTTCCCCCTAAACAGATTGGTTTGTTTTTCAGTTGAACTGTACAGGATAAATGTCACATTAAAGCTGGGATGATGTATTTGTGACAAAAGCCAGATGTATACACCTCCTATACCCACGATATCTGGGTGTTTTTCTTCACTTTGTTGGTTAATAAAGCCATCTATAGTATTAACAACCTGCTGAGTTACTGAATAAAACTTGGATGTAACGGTGTGACATTTATTCGCATCTCCATTGCAGAACACTACCATTACAATTAGATTTTATAAACAGTAAGAAGCCAAAGTCGCCCTTACAGTTGAAATCTTTCTAAAACGTTAAAAACACACCTGAAAAACTCAAAGTTCAGGCACGCCTTCGGCAGGAAG
Source organism: Anableps anableps (assembly GCA_014839685.1). Classification (NCBI taxonomy): domain Eukaryota; kingdom Metazoa; phylum Chordata; class Actinopteri; order Cyprinodontiformes; family Anablepidae; genus Anableps; species Anableps anableps. The sequence continues at coordinate 4,836,209 of CM026076.1, read as the reverse complement.
AACTTGTCGTCCTGTTTAAACCACACCTTGCTCATTGCAGTGTCCTGAAAGAAAACAACACACATTGTTGTTATATTTTCACTCAATGATCATTCTGTTAAAAAAAACAACAAAAAACATTTAAAGCTCAAACTGAAGACTATTTCAAAGCAGAAGAATTTTTTTTAAAGTAATCTGCACTAAAAAGGTTAATTTTGACAGCTTTCTGTGCAATAAATGATTGTTTCTCAATCACAACATCAAATTGATATTTTAAAGTTAGTGCAAGGGTGGACTGCCTCTCTCCAGCCAGGCAGTGAATGTTGAAAACGCTTGGACGACAAAAAGACTCGCCTTGATTAAAGTTGGAACTGAAGGAGAGTCTTTTTCAAGAGGGTAGATCTCAAAGTTGGTTGGGATGAACTCGTTTCTCATTGGTAATTTGAACTTGCCGTTGAGGTCTGCATTTGCCCATTTCTAAAAGAAAACAAAAAAACGACGACACATTAACCGGCAGCACCCTTTCAACCGAATATTCCTCAACCGCCAGAAGACCTGTAACCCAAAGCAGCTGGACCCAGCTCGCGTACCTTGATGCTTTCTTCAGAAATGGCCTCCTGCTTGTACTGCGTGCCGTACCACTCCTCCGTTCGGTCCGTCTGCCCTTCGAAGGACTTTGACACCACTGCAACTCTGGAAAGGTTAATAAAATATAATCTTCACATATAAAACAAACAGTCTTCGTTCCCTTCATTTCTAGGATTAGAATTAGGGCAGCAAATTGTTAGGAAAACATGATAATGGGATGATGATGATGATGTTAGGTGCATCGTGGTACTAATTTCAATAAAAGTGCTTTACTATAATTTTCTCTTTATAATTAATAGGGTGAATTAAGGTCACGCCCACATTGACATTGTCACTGTGTCTACATGCAAGCTGAGGTTTTGGTGAAAGAAACAAACAGTTTGTATAAACTCTGGATATCTGGACGTGAGCAGAATGCCCATCTATAGTTTCTTCGTGACTAAAAGTTGAGTTTTTGTGTTTATTCATTAAATTTTAAATGTATGCTGAAGAAGTTAGTGGATAAGAATAAGCAATGTTCCAGAAATAAAAAAACAAAACAAAAAACAAACAAAAAAAAAAAAAAACAAAAAAAAAAACACTTTTTTTTTGGATAGTCCTTAGCTCAACATGGCCACTGCTTTAGTCATGCCAAAGGTCGTTCTAATTCAGATGTAGTTAAATTTTGACACTGTCGCCACCTACTGGCAAAGCACAGGAGTTGCAGCAATTTGATAGGAGCACCTGAGATTGGCAATAAACAGATTTCATTCAAATATTAAGGTCTTTATTCCCTTCATTTCTAGGATAAAGGCAGCAAAATGTTAGGAAAACAAGACAATGCGATGATGATGTTAAACCTTGCAACAGGTTTGGGCGATATGGACTTAAAGTTTTATCATGAAATTTTGTGATACTTTTGTGATAGCGATAAGAGATAAACGTTGTTACAAACCAGGAAGGGGAAACAAAAAAAACATATGAAAGAATGAGTTCTAGTCAGAGGAAACCAAAACCGGACTTTGTGGCTGCATGGAGGAAAACTAACTGCAACTATTGCTGAACACACCTTTCGCATGATGAAACATAGAGGTGGCAACATCATGTTATGGGTTTACTTTTCTTCAGCAGGGGCAGGGAAGAACTGATGGCAAGATGACTACACTTAAATACATGATAATCATGTCAGAGGTTTTAAAACATCTGAGATTGCAGGTTCATCTTCCAGCTGGAAAAAGACACTAAACATACAACAAAACTGATTTATGTGTTAGAATGGCATAGTCAAAGTCCCAAAGTACACCTCCCAAAGTGCCTCCTTCTGGTAGTATTCATCATTTCTGAAGTCGTGCTGACTGAGAGCCTCGTCAGGAAACTGGTTTGTCAAACTAACCTGACATTTTCCGGTCTCAGTTTATCGAGCACCATCTCGATCAGATCTGGCCTGAAGTCCTCCAGAAGATATTCGGCTGCAAGAACTTCTTCAAGAGGGTAATACTGCAACACAAAGACATTATTCTGAGCTATGTCGTCTCATACTGGAGAAAAATACCAGAAAACTAAAGAGGGCATTAAATAGTCAACAAAAGGTTTTTTGCTCCTATATAATGACTCATAGACACCTGAAATTATGAGTAAAGAACCTAAATGACATTATTACATATTTTCTGTTATTTACTTAACTGTACCAGCTGGAAAAGTCACAGATTTATAAAAACTTTCCTCATTCTGACTGTGCTTCAGTCTAAACCAGGAGTCGGCAACCTTTACAACCCTAAGAGCAATTTTTACCTTTAGTCAAGCTAAACAAAATCTGTTTAGAGTCACAAAAGCAATATGACCGCTCGAAATAAAATAACTTGCTTTCATAATACCTACCACATGAAATTTGTTTAGATTTTTAAATTAAAAATCAGTTTTTAGGTTAAATACATTTTCTGTAAGTCTCGCTACTACATCTCCTGATGTGGCGAGTCAGGAGATGTAATAGTGAACAGTGTGACCAAGGCGAGCACTGATCTATAGAAAATCAGGAGATTTTCTTTTGAAGCCATATCGCCCAGCCCTAGCTTTACATTCGAAGACATTGCTCAGTTCTTTAGCATTTCTGGCCTAAGTTACAAAGAGCCACAGGTTGCAGACCCTCTGGACTAATCTGGACAGCACCATGCCGCCTGATGCCGGCAGCAAGTACAGCCTCAAGTTTCCCTGGAAGCAAGGTGTGGAGAATAGAACCTACATGCAGTAAACCTGCCACTTTGGAGGTGTAGCCACGAGGCCGCTCCTTGTCCTTGAATCTGAAGGCGACTCTGCTTAAATCCTACAGAAAGACATGGTGGTGTGGGGGAAAACAGAGGTCAGAAATAGAGCTTATGCAACACAGAGTGGTATGCACTCCACATAATGTCCATTTGTTACAGTTTGCATATTAGCTTCTGAATAATAATTGATTACAGTTGTGTCTCTAATTTCAGAAAATTACAAAAACTACTTTTAACTAACAATGTTATTGCCAACACAATCTATGTGGAAGACTGCTGACATGACAGTTATCCAGTTAAAAAGTTCATTATGAAGTAACATTGTTCTTCACAGAGTGCTCTAACTCCTCAAAGCATTATGAATGGAAAGTTGAGTGGAAGGAAAAAGGTGTGTGAAATATTGTGGAAGCAGAAACAACCTTGCATTCTTCAAACACCCATTCTTGAGGGCCTTCGGTGCGAAGTTTCTGGATGTACTGGAACATGTGGAAGATGATGTCCTCAACGTGCACTGCAGCGACAAATCATCCGTCAGTGAATGTACTCGGTAAGACATGCTGTGAACACACCTGCAGACATCTATGGAGGTCATGCATGTGTGTCACTTTTCTTATACAGGCTCCCGAGAGGCAAAATAATTCAACAAGTCCAACATCAATACAGTCTAGGACTGATCTGGTGATTATTTTTTGGATAAACTGAGTGCTTAATACGAGATTTTCTTGACATAATTTGAACCAGGTGAAGCTAAAACTATGACACTTGAGAAGTTTTGGGTAGAACATATTTACAAAAAAAGAAGGTTTTTCATCTTAAATGCAAAATATTTATTTTTTTGTACAGTTTTGGCTTAATTGCTGCTCTGAGTGTGATGTTCTTCCAGCAAATGGCCTTTTCTTGAGTCTGTATACCCAGCTGAAAGGGCTGCAGACCCCTGGACTGGTGCTGTGATTGACTGAGTTAATGATTAATTTATTACTGAATTAGCTGACGACTGTGTCAATAATCGATTCATCACCATTAAATTGTTTTAGCCCTAGTAAGAACAGAGTTCTGAACATTGTGAGAAAGTCTTCACACTCTCTGCAAATGTTTTGCACTGCTGCCATCGGAACCAAAGCAGAACCACCAGACAGCGACGCAGCTCTCTGACTCAAGCCCTAAAACTGCTGAACTGCAGCAAACACACAACGAAGTATGACTGCGCCATAAATCGATTTTATCAAGTGAATTTTTGGTTTTTGAAGATTTATGTTTTGGAAAATCTGGATTTTTTTTTTTTTTTCCACCAATGTGCTCCTCGTGATGTCAGCACTCCATCACGGCCATCTTGTTTGATAAGCGTGTTTTACAGCTTCTATTTATTTGGATGCAAACGACGGTCTGTTTCGAAGAAAGAACCACACGGACTGAGCTTCTCACGTTAGAGCTTGATAACTCTAGAAGCTTTTTTGATTAAAACGACATTTTTCTTGCAATTTTAAGACCTTTTTCTTGGAAAATTGTGTTTTAATTCTGATAATATATTATTATGACTTTATCCTTGTAATTAAACAAAAATTCTCGTAGCCTGGTCCTGATACTCCATCCTACAACTCACAGAAAGGATGATTAAAATAAAAGCCACTTTTTGAAAATATTTTTTGTCATTTGCAATTTCTTTTTGCAAATGAGAACGAAAGATTTAAAAAAAAAAAAATCAATTCAAATTTGATCAGGTATGAAAAAAACAGGAGATTTTATTTTTAAGCCGTATCGCCTAATGAAACAACCCTCTGTAAAGCACGTTGAGTGATAACGCAGCTTCTAGTGGCAAGAGACGACGTTACATGCAGATCCTCTGCAGCTCTAAGAGTTCATCATCATCATCACAACCAAGTGGAAATGCTACTCACAGAGACCCTCCTCAGTCAGGTCCACGTTGATGATGAAGAACATGAATCCTTTGGCTCCTTCCTTTTGCCCTCCAACGAGTGTGTTCACCCAGCCTTCAGAACAAATCAGGACAACAAGTTAGTTTCAGTCGAGTCAGGAAGAAGTTGAGCTCACTTCTTTTCTCTTCTAAGCGAACGCGGCTCATCTTAACGTCATTTATCGCTGCTCTGCTGGCTTTTTTTTTTTTTTTTTTTTTTTCGGGTGGTGGTGGGGGGTTAACTTGCTGCGGTGTCTGCTGAGAGTCTGTGTGCAGCTTGTAGGGACCTGTATTGGTAAGTCAGGCCTACGAGTCTCTTCTCGCTTCAAACCTGACCGTGCCGCCTTCAATTTCGCTTTCTATGTAAGGACATTAACCGAAGGCTCCCACCTTCCGACATCAGGGATTTTTATTGCTTTTTGTTTTGTTTACGGGCGAGAGATGGAGCACACAGAGGCTGCAGCTTTGAACTCGTCTCTCCAACCATCCTGCAGGTAAGGAACCGAAAGAACAACAGATGTATTTAACTTAGATGAGTGAAGATTTTATCAGCTAATGTGCTTAAACAGAATCAGGATGAAAGAGGAACATCATAGTGGTCCCACTTATGACAGGAGTTATTGAATATATAGACAACCTGGAATTATTTTTGATTTTATGGTTGTGGAACTATCAGAAACACGTTTGTCCAAAACTACTTCAACTTTGAAGTGTTTGACAGTTTTTCAGTATTGCTGTGCAATAACAGCTCAAAAGGAGAAACGAGAGCGGTCTTGATGGTAATAAGAGGAAAAGTGATGGGAATTACAAACGCAGTGTAAATGGAGGCTTTTCAGTCAAGGCTTGCTTTTGGCCTCCTGGAAGGAGGGCAGCTTTTATGGAGATTCAGCAGTTATGAAATACAGTTTATATGAGCACACACACACAGAGAGCGAGCGAGAGAGAGAGAGAGAGACAGAGCGAGCGAGAGAGAGAGAGAGAGAGAGAAGGAAAGAGAGAGAGAGAGAAAGCAGAAAAAAATATAAAGCAAGAAAGAAAGAAAGATTTAATGTTAAAGCAAATTAACTTTTGTATGGAATTTTATAACTGTGATGTTTTACATTTAAACATTCAACAGCAGATAAAATCGAGGTTTGAGGAAAAGAAATGCAGTACCTTTGGATTTCAGCTCAGATAACAAACTACCAGGTCCTTCGTGACCGATCAGATGTCCCAGATAATGTCCTGGGTTCGACTTGTAGTACCTCTGGAGGTCTGGGATGGGGAAGGTCACATACAGGTTCCTGATGTCTTTGATGGGAACCACTTTGTAGAATTGCTTTAACAAAACAAAACAAACAAACAAACAAATAAAAAAAAAGACAGAAAAAGGAAAGAGCACATTCATTTAACTCATTTAAAATTTACTTTAAAGTTCCAGCAAAAAAAGAACATCATCTTCTTAATATTGATGGATGTTATAAAAAGGCAGAAATGCAGTAAATGTAAAAAGTAATTGACCCACTTTCAGGTGCTCTTCCTGAAACGGATGCTCAGGGAATTCTGGGACAGGCACATTCTTGTTTTCCACTTCTCCAAACAGATTTTCCACCATAGACGTCAATTCATCAAGCGTCTCTGGAAGGAATAACATACAAAATTAAGATTATTTCAACAGACTGATATGGGTGGGGGGCGTTTCTCCCCAGAGCTGTAAGGAATATTTATCCCTTTATAAATGTCTTGTTTTGCCTTCCATCTCACCCAAATACATTTTAATACCAGATGAAGATAACCTGGGAAAACACAAAGCTCAGTTTTAATTGAAACAGCTATTCAAACCAACCTGGCAACCTGTGAAACCCCCCCCCCCCGACCCTAATCACTGGTTGTGCCACAAACGAAGCGTTTCTAAACTCTTTTATGTCGCTGTGGACAGATTTAATCCTATTCCTTGCAGAACTGTTTTATTCAGCCATAATCTCAATTAGGGGTGTGCAATATGGACTTGGAATTTTATTGCGATATTTCTTGCTGCTATTGTGATAAAGATTAAAGATAAAAAAAACTATTAATTACTTATTTTTTAGGTAACTGTATGGCTGTGACAACAAACATAAATATTGTTCTTGAAAAACATTCCCATTTGAAATGGGCTTCTTCAGGACACCACTAACTTAAAGTGTGATTTATATCACTAAACTGCACAATGCAACTGCATTTAATCATATTTTCAAATTAACTGATATTTATTGATGCCTTCGTGGAACAAACAGTGGAGAAAATGTCAAAAATAACATTTCCGATCATACTGTCAGTTTTATTTTACTATTTACCATCAATAACTGAATTTTATCATGACAATGATAAATCAAAATTCTTACCATGATGAAAAAAAAATGTTCACAATAAATGTCCACCCCCAATCTCGAATGCATTCAAGTCTGTACTTTGACTAAGCTACTAAAAAGAAAAACCCAACTCAATTTAGGTTTTTTGTGCCATTCAGAGATGAACTTCCTGTTGCGCTTCAGGTCATTTAACTGCTGCAAAACCCAAATGCACCTGGCTTAAACAAACTGAGAGCTGGACATCCTCCTTCACGATTTTCTAGGGCGAGGCGGACTTTTCTGTAGTTTTTTTTTTTTTTTTTTCCATACCTTGGAGATTGCCCATATCAGCCATTTTTCCCAGTCTCCTCATTATTGTTGAATCATGAAGGTCTGCAGAGCTATAGATATGGTTCCGGGTGCTTTTGTGACCTCCTGGGCGAGTTCTCGATACGTGTTTGGAGTAATTATGGTAGGCTGCCCTGAGAACGCTCAAGGCTGTTTCATGTTTTCTCCATTTGTGGATAATGACTCTCACTGTGATTCACTAGAGTCCCAAAGCCTCAGAAATGCCTTAGAAATGGCTTTATAACCCTTTTAAGACCAATCGCTGTCAACGACTTGTTGTTTCAGAATTGCTTTTTGACATAAGACCAGGTTGTATTGGATAACTTTTCTCTATGGGTGCAAACACTGCATGCTCAATTATTGTCAACTGGAATAAATGCCTGAATCAAATCCATTCATTTGATTCAGGTGTGTTGGAGCAAAGAAACATCTAAGATTTGCAGGACAGTAACCAGGGTTTATGCAGGTTTCAAATTTAAGACTTTTAAAGACCTTTTTAAGACAATTTTGAATGAAATTTAAGACCTGCATCATGACAAATGTAAAAAACAAAATAAATATGAAATAAATAAACTGTATGGCAGAAGTTAATCAATGGCTAAGATAAACATCGTCCCGCCAACTGGCGACAAAATTGCACTTATTCGTGGTTAACGTAAAAAAGCTTGCTAACTAGCTAGCAAGAGTACATTAGCAATTAATTACCGGTAGCTGCGCGCAACTCAAAGTTTTACGTAACAGTAAAGTCCCACATGAAAAAAGAGACGACATTGAAAATACAAGATCAAATAGTCCCGCCACAACAAAACTGAGTAAAGTGTTTAAGGCCAGCTTCTTTTTTTCCAATGAGTTTAAGGCTTTTTAAGGATGTGCGGACACTCTGCTAACTCTGGAGGAGTCATTCCTTACCTCTTCCCAACACGCAGAGTCCCATAAGATTAGCAGAGTAATACGTAGAGTGAAACGTCAGGAGTTCCTGACGGATATCAATCCCTTCTCTAGATGGCCTGGTTTCAAGTGTTAATTTGTTGCCTGAAAAACAATAAACACAAGAACAAATTAATCTGAACCAAGGACGAAATAATTATATCTTGCAGCTTCAAGTTAATGACTTAATAAAATGAATGCAACAGTTTTAGTCCATGTTCTGGATACATCTGTCTGTTGGCCCTTGAAGCTCTGGCTCCAGCTGCAGGAGGCCATAATTTATCATTTCAATATTTAAAAAATATTTTGTGTTATTCTTATATAATATTAACATTTTCTAAAATACTGATTGTGGATTCTCATTTTACTTAAGAAAACAAGGCTGAAATATTCCATCCTGAGTAAATAATCCGTATAAGAGTTTCACTTGTGGATTAGATTCTCATCTATTGAGACGCACCCATCATAGTTTCAGTCTATGCCATCAATGTAATTGTGACAAACCAAATCCAAAGGGTCTGAACTACTTAACTTAATGATATTTTGAATGTTTTTGAGTTGATGAGGCTTTCTACCTGTTCCAAATTTACTGAAGGGGTGGTTTGAGTTGCCAGTGGCCTTCTCCAACTGAAAAAGCCTCCAGGCATCATTCATCAAGTTCTTCTCATGTTCAGAGTCCACAGCATTCACCTCCCGGTCCTTACAGCTCTCGTCAAACAGGGGACACAGGAAGAACTGGGCAAACCTACAAAGATCAAGTGTTCATGTTCAGCAAACGGCACCAGCAGATACTGCTTTGCAAACAAAGGGATGGAGATCCACAGCAGCTGACCATTATCTGTGTGTAAAGCAGACCCATCTGCATATACAAAGTGATGATAAATCATTTCCATGAGCACAAAGTCAGAGCAACTGCCATGCAAATGAGGGAACCGAAAACACTACAGGTGATCCTCTTCATTCAGAGAGCGTTAATCCAGAGCCCAACCAAAACGGTTTTAAAGTGTACTCATCTAGAAATGATTCATCTTTACTGCAGGCTGAGATTTGAAGTCCTCTTTGAACTTTATAAACGTGTTTTATTCTGAAGGAGATTAATATTCAAGTTCTGAATTATCTGGGAGAGTTGAAGGTTAAGGTGATGGCATGGAGGCGCTCCAACCTCAATGACTTAAAGAACAAGGTAAATCACAAAAATACTGAAATTTATGTGAAATACTGAGAAATATCCAAGCTTCTGACATGACCCTTTAAAAAAAAAAAATTAGATTAAAACAGATATTTTTTTTTCTACATCAGTACTTGGGCTGCACAATATGTCGCAAATTTATCGTCATCGCAATATCAATGTGCGCAATATTCATATCATGAAGGACTGTTTGGATTGCAATAATTGTTTTCCAATATTTTTTACGAGTTCTGAAGTTGCATTTTTCATGCTAATGCAATCTTTACCCATTGGGACAGAGTCTCACTTCAGCAAACGTTTACACTAGACACAAATGACGAGCAGAGAGTAGGAAGCACAGATTAGAAAGAGAGGAAAGAAGAAATCCAAATCTACAAGGTGTATGAATAATTTTGGCTTTAACTGTACATGCTCTTTAACAGGGGAACTTTGGTTGTGTTTTATGTTTACAGTAATGATTAGCAAACAAGTGTATCGTCTTCTGGTTACGACGCTGATTTCGTTTTGCTGCTCTTGTTTTGAGAGGAAACCCTATTTAAGCATAAAACAAATATGTGATCACACATAAATATCAGTTTGGATATAAAGAGTGAAACTGTTAAAGGAAAATATACAGTAATGTATCTCACTGTGGTCTGTCCTTCCCTACCAGGTGGCCTTCATAACTCCCCATCAGGACAGTGAGGCTGTGTGTCAGCAGCAGGTGCTCTCTGGACTGTCATTCATTGCTAATTAGGTAAGATAATCCCTGCAGGTTCAATTCTGACCACATGACTGTCCTTTCCAAACAAACAGCTGGCATCTGAGCACAGTCCCCTGCAAGGCAGAGAACGTCAGCTCCACTCTGCGCCGAGGTTTCAAGTCTCAGAATGGGGGACGGGGAGGGTTGGGGGGCTGGCACACACCCACAACGACATGAATTTGTCAAGGCAGGAAGGAAGGACAGAAGGAAGAGGAATGAAAGGATATAAAAAAGGAAGGAGGACACTAGGAGAGAGGGAATGCAATAATGAATGATAGAAAGGAGGAACTAAGGAAGGGAGAAAGGATGGAAGAAGGAGGGAAGGGATACAAGAAAGAAAGGAGGACACTAAGAGGGAAGGAAGGAAAGAATGAAGGACATGAAAAAGGAAAGAAGGACACAAAAGAAAGAGGATGGATGGAGAGAACAAAGGAATGGAATAATGAATGATAGAAGGAACTAAGGAAGGGAAGAAGAAGGAAGGAAACGAAGAAGAAAAGAAGGGAGGAAGCAATGAAAGTAGGAAAGGAAGGAGAAGGCAAGCAAGGAAGGAAACAAAGAAGGAAAGGAAGGAGGAGGCAAGCAAGGAAGGAAGGAAGGAAACAAAGAAGGAAAGGAAAAAGGAGCCAAGCAAGGAAGGAAACAAAGAAGGAAAGGAGGGAGGAAGAAGGCAAAGAAGGAAACAAAGAAGGAAAGGTGAGAGGAAGCAGGCAAGGAAGGAAAAAGAAGGAAAGAAGGAAGGAAACAAAGAAGGAACTGAGGGAGGAAGTAAACAAAGAAAGAAACAAAGAAGGAAAGAAGGGAGGAAGCAAACAAAGAAGGAAAGAAGGAAGGGACAGGCACAAGGAAGCAAGGAAGGAAGGACACAGCAACCTTCTCCAGACCACATGAGAACCAGTGAAATCAGACTTTCCCAGACTGCACAGGGACCCTGCCTCATGAGCTAAAGGGTGAAACACTGCTGGTGTTAACACTGGTGACTCTTAGGCAAACCAATATCATCATCTTGATGCAGAAAAGGGCCCAAAAAAAGGCTGGTTAGCAACAAATTTATACATATGTTCCAAAATTTGACTGACTTCAGTCAGCGGTGTAGATGTGTGTTAACACAGGTTGAAAAGACCACATAGAACCAACATAAGTACCTGTCTAAAGCTCCTTGTAGGTGCTCATGGGACACGTCAAAGTAATAATTGGTGTGCTCCCCGCTGGTGAAGGCATTGGAGCTTCCTGCGTGCTCGCTGAGGAACTGGCTGTATTCGTTTTCCTTGGGGTACTTTTCAGTTCCCAGAAACAGCATGTGCTCACAGAAGTGAGCCAGGCCTGAGATGTTCCCTGGGTCCGACAGCGAACCTGTGAAAGCACAAGAAATAACGACTCATTCACTAAATGAGTCAGAATGTTGAATTATGAAGGTACAAGAACAGTGAAGCCTTTACCTATGTGCACATCCAGGGCGGCTGACGATTTGTCTGTGGTTGGATCGCTTATGAGCATAGCTTTGAGTCCATTGCTGAACTCCAGGCCCCTGTAGTCCCGTCTGTCTTCAGGAGAGCGAATTATATCGGTGACCACCCTCCTCACAGCTGGTTGGGTCATTCTGAGAGGTAAGGATGACACCAGCCTGCAGGGAAGCCAATCAAGAAAAGATTTAGAGCGTTTTTGCAACTCACAGTAGTCATAATCGACTAACTTAAATGTGGGACAGGTGCTGGGCGATATGGCTTAAAAATAAATCTCTCCATGTTTTCATACCTAATCCAATTTTAGTCGATTTTTCTTTTTTTTTTTAATCTCGTTTTCCTTACTAAAAAAAGAAATTGCAAATGACAAAAAATATTTTAAAAAAGTGGCTTTTGTTTTAATCATAACTTCTGTGAGTTGTAGGATGGAGTATTAGACAGGCTATGAGAATTTTTGTTTAATTATGAGAATAAAGTCATAATATTAGCAGATTAAAGACACAATTTTCCAAGAAAAACGTCTTAAAATTGCGAGAAAAAAGTCGTTTTAATCAAAAAAGCTTCTAGAGTTATCGAGATCTAACGTGAGAAGCTCAGTCTGTGTCGTTCTTTCTTCAAAATAGACTCTCGTTTGCATCCACATAAGTAGAAACTGTAAAACACGCCTATCAAACAAGATGGCCGCCCCTGGAATGCTGACATCACTCTGAACTGTGGACACATAAAAAAAAAAAAAAAAAAAACAAAAACAAAAACCCCGATTTTCCAAAAATTAAATCTTCAAAAACCAAAAATTTGATTAATCAATAATTTTATCACACAGCCCTATGTGCAACTGTCCCAAAAATGACATACAATCCAGAAACTCTTAACCAGTCATTAGATTATGACGAGTTATTATCCTCCCAAGTCATTTTCAAGTGTTAATAAATCCCAACTGGTCAGCTAAGCAGAACTGCAGCGAAGAATGCGTTTAAGTGGATGTTGGAATCAATAAGTCTGCGGCTGGCTACACCATCAACTCCAAACAGCTTTCTATTGTTACAGGAGTCTCAAGAATTCCCATTTACTATTCCTTAAGCTTTTTATTTTTTCATGAACAGGTTTCACCAACTCAAATTTAAGACTTTTTAAGACCATTATGAATGAAATTTAAGACCTGTATCGTGACAGAAATCTACAAAAGACAACAAATTGGTGATAATTTTGCACTTACCCATGATGGATGTAAAAAAGCAAGCTTGCGAGCTATCAAGGGTAAATTAGCATCTAGTTAGTGGTAACCTCAACCGCCTCAAGCCACAGACCACAATGATGATATGTGTGACTAAGACTGTTGTGGGGCAGAAAAACCCCACGACAAAAAAAAAAAAAAAAAAAAAAAAAAAAAAAAAAAAAAAAAATAGAATATACTAGATTAAATTGTTCTACCAAAATCAAATTTAAGATTTAAGACCTGTGATCTGTGTATTTAAGGCCAACTTTCATTTTTAAAAATGAATTTAAGCCATTTTAAGGCCTTAATTTTGACTTTAAGGATGCCTGGACACCTTGTTTAAGTGAGATAGGCAAAACATCACGGTCAACTCTTCAACAGAGAAAACCATATTTGATCTACCTGAACATCTGTAGATTTTTAAAAAAATAAACCAAATAGTTTGTTTGGTTAATATTTTCAATTACTTGTATACTAAATATCTACTGATTTGCGTGCTTCTCCCGCCCAAGCAAAATCTAAAGTGAAAAAAAATACATCTCAATTTTAGAATATATTACTTCAAATTTGACTTTTATTACTTGGTTCATGGCAGAATATTCTCCGTTCCTGTTTTTAAATGGCAAAAATTACACATAATAGTTTACCATCTCAGTAAAAAAAAAAAAAAAAAAAGATTAAAAATAAGTAAATAAAACTCACAGACAGATGTAGAAAATTTGATTACATAAATAAATAAGCACCCTTAATCAAATTATTCAGCTTCCAAAACTGACACAATGGTGGCTCACAGATTATACATATGATGCAGATGATTGCAATTCAGTAAAGCCTGTTAATCAGCCATCAGTTGAAATTAGGTGTGCTGAAACAGGGGAACGCCTCAAACATACAGGGCAGTGTCCCTTGAGGTCCAGGGTTGGGAAACACTGGTTTACGGATCAGAGCAAGACGTTAATATACGGATAATTTATGACACTGACACCTTGCCATCTGTCACAACCGGTATAAATATCAACGTTTATCAAACTGATGTAAAATTATATTGGTACGGCAAAACAAACGCATGAAATTGATTTAAATAGTTGAAAGCGGAGTTTTTAATCTGATATGAAGCCTCGGAAGGAAATGTTAAATCCCTCTGACTCACAAAAGGAAGGCTAGCATTAGCTTGTTCAATTAGTTAAAAATTTGCCAGAAAAGTTACCGAGCTCCAAGATAAACACAGACCTTAGCCGCCCGTTTCAGAAGGATCGTTGAATAAACGAGAAGAAGTTTTGTATTTAATCTTGTCACAATTGTTAAAGCAGCATCTTAATATAGCAAAGCGGCTAACAGCCGTTAGCTGAATCACCAAACCGGATTGAGCGGCTCAGCCAGCTAACGTTATTCCGGCAGCTCCACCGTCTTGCCGTATTTAAGCCGGGGTTACCTTTTTTTCTTCCATCTAAAGCCTGAAGAACTTGAACAAGCGACCCTTACCTAAAACCTTGATAAACACAGACGTTGTTTCCTGCTGACTTGTGATATCTGGTGAAGTGGGCTGTTCGGTTAATGCACTTAAACATACTTTGTACCCATAGAAAACAAATCATGGGCTTTACAGCGCCATCTTTAAACAGTCTCGGCTAATCGAGTGCAGAACTCGCAGATGTTTCGTGTCGTAACTCGTCGGTTAAGCGATAAATTCTATCAATCGTTCACTCAGACACAACAACAGAGATCAAATGACTATAAACATCAAAGTTAAAACATTTGGCAAGAAGCAAGCGATCTGCAGTTTATCTAAGTATAGTATTGTGTCATTGATTCTGAAATTGATTAAACCGTCTGCATGGAGATTTCCATTTTACATCAAGTCCCAAGCAACGTCATGCAAGACTTTTATTGGCGCATCTAAATAATTTAGTCTGCTGTTTGGAGTCCACGATATCAAAAGCAAAAAACAGAACTTTATTCTAACAATACTCTTAGCGAAATGCCACAGATCTAAGTTTAATCATACTATTCCCTATTTTCTGGCTTTTCAAAAAGAAAACAGTACATTGTAAATATTTTTGACTCTAATAACAAGAAAGCTAAAAAACAAACAAACAAACAAACAAAAAAAAAAACGCCACTTGATTTATGCACCTTATTTAATGTATTTTCGTGAATAGTCCCCCTTGCTTCTGTTCATTTGTATAAATGTATTGATTGTATTTTTCTATAATTTCTTTTTTTTTGGGGGGGGGGGGTGTAGAATATCACAAAAAGCTGTTTTATTTCAGTAATTCAATTCTAAAAAGTGGATCCAATGTATGAAGTCATTATACACAGAGATATATTTCAAACTTTTATTTCAGTTAATTTCTATGGTTATTTGAACAACTATTGAAAAACCAAAATTTAAAACATTTAAGTATTACATAAAACCAGCATTTAATACACAAATGTTATGTTATTCCCATGTGACAGTGGCCCGACAGACAGCCTGTCCAACCTCTACAAGGATAAAAAAAACTCTCTTTCCGGAGTGATGCATCCTATCATTTTAATTTGAAGTTGAGAGGAAGGAAAAAGTCTGGAAAAGAAAGTACATAAGCAATGGTGTTTGTCCACTATGTTTTGTTTGTTTGTTTGTTTGTTTTGGTGGGGGGTTTCATATGATATTCAGAATTTTTTATCTTCCTAAGATGTACGCCATCCTCATCAAACTTAACATAAATCAACCCTTGAAATCTACATAATCTTGGAATTTCACTTTTTTAAATTGAATCATTTACAATTTTTGCATCAAATGAACTTGGGATAAGCATGGAATGTTGTTCTATATCTTGGTCTTACTTTTAACTTTTCCACAAGCTCCTCTCTGACCTGTCTGCTGTGCTCCTTGGTCTTTATGATGCTGTTTAGTTCTTAATTTTGTCTAATAAAGTTATTGAAAGTTATTGTCTAATGAAGTTATTATCTTTGGATCTGAAGAGGAACGATCTAGAGTCAGCACGCAACTTCAGCTATTACAACTACAAACTAGTGATCAGGCCTGAAATCTGGGTGTAGTGATGGACTCAGACCTGAACCTTCAGAAACACATAAAGACAGTTACAAAGTCAGCCTTCTATCACCTGAAGAACATTTCCAGGATTAAAGGACTAATGTCCCAGCAAGATCAAGAGAAACTCATCCATGTGTTTATCTTTACTCTCATTGATTACTGCAGCAGTGAATTCATAGGTCTGCCTAAAAACATCAATCAGACAGCTGTAGCTGATCCAGAACGCTGCTGCTCATGTTCTCACTAAAACCAGGAAGATAGAGCACATCACCCAAGTTCTAAAGTCCTTACACTGGCTCTCTGGAGCTCAGAGAATAGACTTTAAAATACTTCTGTTAGTTTATAAATCAAGGGCTAAGCACAAAAATACATTAAAGACCTGTTGCCATTGTATCAACCTTCCAGATCACTCAGGTCTTCTGATTCTGATCTACTCTACATCCCCAGAACCAAACATGGAGACGCAGCTTTCAGTTTTTATGCTCCACTAATCTGGAACAAACTTCCAGAAAACTGCAAAACAGCTGAAACACTGAGTTCCTTTAAATCAAGGTGAAAAACCCACCTGTTTGGGGCTGCCTTTGATTAATAGTAAGTGAAACTTTGATCAACATTTTCAAATTGTATTTGCTTGATGATATTTGCTTGATGATCTTTATGATTTTGATGCATTGATATTTGTTCGATGATTCTGATGATTTTGATGTATATTTGCTTGATGATTTTGATGATTTTGCTGTATACTTGATTGATGTTTTGATGATGTAAAGCACTTTGAACTGCCTTGCTGCTGAAATGTGCGATACAAATAAACTTGATTTAATAAATCTCTAAGGCGTTCACAGAACTGCTGGATTTATATTAAGATTAAATATTTCACACCAGGTGAATAATCAACTGACTTCTAAAGGAAATGGGTTTTATTTAGGGTATCAGAGTGCCGGGGGGAGATATAATATAAAATCCCAGTGAATTACATTGAAATTTGTGGTTGTACTCTAACAAAATTATTTTGAAACTTTTGCAAGGCATTGATGCTTCTTTATTCTCAGGTTCTATTGGCTGTAGAAACGTTATGCTTCTGTTGAATTAAAAAGAGGTGAATCAGTCTTTAGTAGGGACCCCAGTCAGATGTTATTTTACATCAAAGTTACAGAAAATTGTTGCAGATGGGCTGAGAAGCTCTTGGTGGCTGCAGAGTTCCCAGCTGCAGGCTCCGACTTTCCCACTAGATGGAGACAAATTCCAATATTTGTTAATTTTAAAACCAACCTTTCCTTTATTTCACCTCTCATGCAAGGCATGACCTGTGACCTGCAGCACAAGCTGTTTATTAGTATGAGACGAAAGAACCTTTGCTGTCATACTTTTATTTTAATACAGGGTCTGAGCCTGACCTTTGCAGCAATAATGAACTTTGGAAGGTCTTCATTTGTTCCAGTGTAAGAGAGGCAGGTTGACATTTTCTCAGACCTTAAGAGTCGCGTTTGGCACTCAGAGAAGTCATCCAGATCCCATTTGCAAACAGGTTGAGGCTTTTAACATCGGAGCAGGTTGCCAGACTCTGCAGAGAGCGCCCTGTGTTATCTTCTGTTTCTATTTGCATTGGAAGAGGAACTGATTGTTACAGGGACATTCATCAGACTCTAGTGGGATATGCAACGCCCCTCCTCTTTTAAATCTTAACTCAGCAGTTCTGTAAAGCTCTTTGTACCGGACAGAGAGCCTGGTTAGACCATCTGAGTACTCTGCTGAGCGACATGGAGGAATCAGCTCCCAGACAAGGCAAGAAGAAAGTGGTAGCAGTGGTGGGCGGTGGTTTGGTAAGAAGGGAAAATGAAAGTGAAATGTTAACTCAGTGTCCATATTGTGTTTTTTTAATATACCTTCTGATTGCAACATGGCCAAGGCTGCTCTCTTCTTAACTGTTTGGTTGTGCAAAGCACTGTTCTTCCACCATGTCATGTAGGAGGAGTATTTGAAGTTGAAACTGTAAACAGAAAGCACAGAAAGGGCACTTTGGACTGTACTAACATGGTTATCAATTCATTTCTTTTCATCTTTGAGGTAGGAGCACTGAACGCCTGCTTCTTCGCCAAAAGAGGCTTTGAGGTGTTAGTCTTTGAAACCAGAGAAGGTAGCATTTGCACCTCTCTTCACAAAGCAACAAAATCTGCTACACTGAGAATAAAAACACGACTGATGAACAAAGCTGAAGTTGAATTATTCTGTGTTTTTTGGTCAGATATTCGGAAAGCCAAAGTGGTGAAAGGCAGAAGCATCAACCTGGCCTTGTCCCACAGAGGCCGGCAAGCCCTGAAACATGCTGGAATGGAGGAGAAGGTATGTTGACTGAATGAAGTTACTCCTAAATGAGTAGAGAAAAGGTAAGCTGTAAAGATTAGCACAGGCATGGGAGGAGAACGGGGGCAACGGCCAGTCGCTGATGTTTGTCTAATGTACAGTACAGTCACGTTTTGAACAACTATGTGTTTGATTGATATTTCTGCAAGCAAATAGGCTGTACAGTTGAAGAGTTGGTTGCATTGCTGCCTTGCAGCAAAAAGGTTCTGTATTAGAATCTCTGCATGGGGTCTTTCTGCATAAAGTTTGCCTGGTTCTCTCTGGGTACTCCTCTTACAGTCCGAAACATGACTGTTAGGTTAATTGGTTACTCTAAATTGCCCTTAGGTGTGTGTGTGTGTGTGTGTGTGTGTGTGTGTGTGTGTGTGTGTGTACAGACCCATTCAATAAATTAAATACTGAAAAGTTACATTTATTTGAGGAACTTTATCACGAAGTGAAACACAATAAATAGATTAATTACACACAGATGGAGGTTTTCTAGCCTTTATTTCTTAATTATGATCATTTTCCACTTACAGCTAATGAAAACATGACATTTAAAATTAGAATATAACATCAGACCATTAAAAAAGCAACAATTTAATATAGAAACGTAGGCTTAATGAAAAGTATGTTTAATACCTGTTACCCATGACTATATGTATATATGTATTGGCATTTTTCACCTTGTCAGGCCCATTTTTCCGACAAATACTTGCATTGTGAGAACTGACTGTTCCCTGAAGGCCCAAAGCCTGGGCCTAATGAAAAGAAGTGCTGTTTTTGGGTTAGGGGTTAGGTTTAGGACTAAGGTGAGAATTGAGCTTAGGTTAGGTTTAGGGTTAGGCATGTGCTGGTAATGATTGGTCAGGGTTAGACTATAAAAATGTTCTTGTGAACATAGGAAGCTATACTGTGCGCGTGTGCATGGTTATTTGTCCTGTGTGTCTCTGTGACCTGACAAGTCCTGCAAGGCTAAGCAAGTACAGAAAGTGTAGGGATGCAGAAATAGGAAATAAATGGAAATAATAAACATGTGAAAATCGTAATTAGAAATAGAGCAAAAAGTCTCTTGCAAAAGTATAAATACCACTAAAACTTTTTCCACATTTGGTATGCTACAAACACTGTGTTTTGTTGGCATTTTTTGGGATGACAGTCTAACACAAAGGAGTGCATAATGTCTAATATCCACCCTGAAATAGTTTCACCTCACTGTTTTCACTCATATTCACTCCAGTTTCTTTGTCCAGATTGTTTCTAAGGGAATCCCAATGAATGCAAGGATGATCCATTCGCTGAGTGGGAAGCAGTCTCCGATCCCGTATGGGAAGAAAGGCCAGGTAAATCTGCAGAAATGCCATCGTTTCCAAGCTTCGGTAGATTTTTGATTTAGGCGTTTGAAAAGTTCTTGCTGCAGTGCTATGAAATCTGTTACCCATATAAATAACAAATGCAAAAAATAAACATGCACACATTTCAAGACTACTTCCCATAATGCTCTGTACTGTTGAAAGACTTTAAAGGTTTTTCTACAACTGTGTATCAAGCATCTTGTTGGGAAAAGCCTTGTAAGGATTGCATCATATGTACACATCGAGCCTTGAGATAAAATATTCATGGTTGTGCTTGAGAAGCATGTGTTTGGACTAACTTTGAGATACAACAGTATTAAAATGAAGATTCACAGAAGTATTGAGCACATTGTGGTGAGAAGAAGCTGCACCTCTTTTCGATAAAGTTTTATCAATCAGGACGTCATTCAGTTGATTTGGGACAAGATTCTTTACTGAACAAAGATGAACCCAAAAAGGGACAAACCGATGTGCAGTGGAAAACGAACACTACAAAACACCCTAAACACACTAACCCATCACCCAAACATGGTGGTGGCAGGATCAGGCTATGGGGGTTATATATATTCGTTTAAAGTCCCACCACTCACAATCAATCAGGCTCTGGGTTGAACTTTGACTCAGCAGTTGCAGCACCTCTGTTATTTTCTTCTTCTGCTGTTCTGTTGTTAAAATGTTGCTGTGATGGGACTCACACCTTAGCTGTCAGAGGGAAGACCTCACCTTTGGCTCGAGAATACGTTTTGTGTACAGAGGAGTTCATGTTGGAACCAGGTCCAGTGGCGGCAAAGCAAGCCCAAATCATCACTCCACCACCACTGTGTTTTAGAGTCGGTGTTTCTCTTACACTGCAAAAACACAGAATCTTACCAAGTATTTCTGGTCTAGTTTCTAGTGCAAATATCTTGAATACACTTAAAATAGGACAAAACTAACTTATAAGTAACTTTTCAGAAGATATAGGAGCTTGTTTTACGTCAATAATTCCTTAATACTGATGAAAAAGTTCTAGTTATAAGTGAAATAATCTGCCAGTGGAACAAAATATTTTAACTTATAATATGGGAAAAATATCTTGTTCCACTGGCAGATTATTTCACCCTTTTTGGTTTTTTAAAATTTCTTGTAGCCTTCTGACCTTTAGGTGAATTTAAAGGCGCGTTCACTATTGAAAACATGGTCAGATGTCTTAAATGAAATTTGCTTTTCTAAGGTTATTGCTGATGTCTTTCTGCCTTGTTATTGCATTAAAGCTCCTAGTTTTCCAGATGTGTATGATAAATTAAAATTAAAAAGGTGAAAAAAGGTGAGCATTCTTTTTACCATGAATGCGCACATGCTTTAACTAAATATAAATGTGAACCTTGTCTGAAAACAGAAATGTGATTTCCCTGCTGCCAGTTTGGCAGAGGCTCATAATCCCATTAAGGGACCTTCATGGTTAAATAAAACAAAAACATTCAAGAACACCAGGAAGCAAATAAACGCTAGAGCCTTCCTGTTCCCCTTTTAAAGGAACATGCTCACATTTCTGTTTGGGAACATGTGTCTAATTAGACTACATTCAAGGTTGTTCTCGTTTCAGTACATCCTGTCCGTCGACAGAGCCAACCTGAACAAAGAGCTGCTAACAGGTAAGAGGATTTATGGAGTAGAGAAAACAGATGTATCACGCCTGAATTAGCTCTTTTTACGAGGAGGGATGCATCGACTGCGGAAAAAAAGTTGGAGTACAAGTGCTTTACACAAAACGCAGCACACATTTCAAAGAAAACCTTAGAATGGAACTCGTGGTTATAAAATTGCAACGCTGGGCGCATGTCAGTTCTCTGCATTAGATGGCCAAATGTGGCGTCATCCAGAACTTTCGACATTTTAATCTGTATTTTGTTTTGTTTTTAAATTATAACTTTCAGTGCTGCTCAGTTAGGCATGAAATTTAATGTTCAGAGTTTTTTTTCTTTTAGCTTAATGCTAACTGTATCTGACTGTGTTGGATTATAAATGGATGTGGTTGAACCATTAGTAACTGGATTTAGATCTAAATCCAGTTACTAATGGATTGACTGGATTGTGCTGGAATGAGTTAAAATTTGGACACAACTGGACTTCAGTCGGACCCATTTAGATGTTTTTAGGAGACAGTTCCTTTCAAATGGTGATGCATAAAACCATGACTTGAAATGAAATTAAGTTCTTACAGAATTGAACTGAGTTAAACGAAACCAAATTTAATTAAAATGACCTAAAATAAACTGAAGTAAACTGAACTGATTTGAATTTGAACTAAACTGAATTCATTTAATTTGGATTGAACTGAACTGAAGTGGATAATTTGAGTTTAACTGAAGTGATTTTATTAGATTAATAAATTTATTTAAACTGAACCGAATTGTTTCATTTACATTAAACATATTCATTGAAGCGATTTAAACCAAATTGAATTCAGCTGAAATGAACAGAACTGAACTGAATTCATTTAAACTCAACTAAAATAAACTTAAATAAACCAACCTAAATCAATTTATTTTCTATTGAACTGAACCAAAATCATTTGAACTGAATTGAATTAACTGAAACTGAACTAAATTGAATTCATTCTGAATCAAACTGGATATCTTAATTTGAACTGAAGCGATTATATTGATCTGAATTGAATTTATTTAAACTGGACTGAATCATTTAATTTAAATGAGGCTGATTTGTTGCACTGAATTAAATTAAACTGAATTGAACTGATGTAAACTGAACTGAATTTGAACTGAATTTATTTGAACCGAACAAAAATAAACTGAGCTGAAATGAATTTGAACTGAACTGAGTGGAATTAATTTAGTTTGCATTGAACTGAATCTAAGTTGAACTGAAGTGATTATTTTAAACTGAACTGAATTTATTCAAATTGAGCTGTTTAATTGAAATTAAACTGATTTAAAGAACGAAGTGAACTGAACTCAGTTGAATTACTTGATGCTAACTAACATCATTAATAAATAACATAAATTTATACTTAATAGCCTGAAAAACATGGTTTATTATTTAGCTCAGCTTAGAGTGTTGCTATGAAACACCTGCTAAATTTTTAATTATGCTTCTTCTTACCAGTGATTTTAACTTTTTGATATTATTGTTCTCTTAATCAGACGTTTAGCATCTCCTTTAATTGTATGACAGTCGTTCTTACTGAAATGCACACATTCTCTCTCTGTTACTTATTGTTACTGCAGAAAACACTCCTTTCTGAAGCATTTGCTCTTTTATTTTTTTGTCCTGCTGCTCTTCAACCTCTCTCCATGTGTGTTAGTTTCTTGGCATTCTTTAAATAGGCAACATTAGGGGATGGGTTTGGACTATGTCTTTTTCTGTTTTTAGCTGGAAGGATTTCTGCCTAATATCTAATGAGGAGCCTCTGGGAGATAATGTGTGACAGCTTGGCTCTGTTTTTAATTAGATTGCCTGGATGCACCAGAAGAGATTGTCATCGCTCTTATCGGGGCTGATTCAGGCTGCTGCTGTGAACTCTCAGATAAAGAGATTTTGCATCCCAAAAACATCAGTTTGCACAAATCCCAGATGCAGCGACAGCTGGGCTCTGTTGTTCCAGAGATTCCTTATGATCCACGCATGACTTCGTTTCCTCGACTTTTTGCTGACACACTCAGTCTTTCCCCCCATTTCTTTAAAAGTTTTCTGTATTTTGTGAGATTATATATCTGCTGGTGTTGCATCATAAGCTGCTTTTGTAACTCACAGAGGCAGAGACGTATCCAAACACAAAGCTGAACTTCGACCACAAGCTGCAGGACTGGAGTGCTGATACAGGACTAATGACCTTCGCCAGGTGAATAGTCGGTCACACACATGTGCAGCACATGCCTAAGAACATGGAGCATGAAAAGACTTGTGCATGATATCTGACTGGGGTTTAGAAAGGAAAAAGACTTGTTGTGTTTTTAACTGCTGGGAGTAATTAATTTTTTGAAAAGAAACTCCATAACCGATTGTCTCGAGGTAAATGTGACGCACAATCTACAATCCAATTAACCCTGAACCACCAGCAGCTCTTTTTGGGTGCTGGGATTAGCGCTTCTGTGCAGCTCATAATTAAAACACCAGGCAGAAGCACAAACTGTTTTACGCAGTTTCACAAATTGAATGCAGTCTTATCTGAAATGTAAAAATATCCATTTATTTTCACGCCCACAGCTCCTTGCAGAAGTATTCCCGCCCCTTTAACCCCTCCCCCACCCCACACCCCCCACACACACTGTTTTCAGTTGTATTGTGTTGGGATTTTATGAGATAGACCAACACAAAGTGTTGGGAAAATGATAAATAGCTTAGAATATCTAATGTGTGAAAAGTTTGGCATGGGTTTGTACTGAAAACATTGCAGAACTAATTTACACAGCTTTTACATTTCTGCATACTTCTTGGCAAAACTTCTTAATCTCAGTCAGATTAGATGGAGAGCATCATCATTTTCAAGTCTTGCCAAAACTTCTCAACTGAATTTAGGTGTGGACTTTGACTAGGCCGTTCTAACACATGAGTACGCTGTTGTCGTGCTAGAAGCTGAGTCTCTTTTACAGCCCTTAACGGAGATCCTTCAGGTTTTCCCTGGGTTTAGCACCATTCCTCTGCCCATTAACTCTGACCAGTATCCCAGTATCATCTGAGGAAAAGTATCCCCAGAGGATGATGCTGTCACCACCGTGTTTCATAGTGGAGAGGGTGGTTTTAGTTTCCATCAGATATGTTGCATGCATGTCAAAAGTTACATCTGTCCCTTTTTGGAGCATATTTAAGGGTATCAGAGTAAAAGGGTCTGAATACAAACATTTTCCTCATTTTTTTGTGTAAAAAAATTTTGAAAACCACATATCATTGCCCATCTACATTAAAAGAAAAAACTAGTTTGTGGTTCTAATATGACAAAATGTTAAAAGGTTTAAGGAGTATAAATACTTTTGCAAGGCACTATACATGTAACTAGAGCCGGCCCACAGCATAAGTAAACTAAGTCACTACTTAGGGCCCTCAAGCCATCTGGGGCCTCCCATAAACTCTTGTATTTTAACCATAGATCTACATTTTTTAATATATATATTTGTTCACTTAGAAGGAGAAAACTATTAAGTTTAATTTGATGGTCTCAACATAGACAAATTCAGAAATTTAAAGTTTTTAAAAGTTAAGTCAAGATTTAAAGGAATTGGCATGTATACGTTGTAAAAGCAGCAAATAATAACCAGTTATCCTTGATCATATGTAGCCAATTAAACTTCTCCTCCTCTCCCAGATTCCACCTAATCTGTGTTGAAATTATGTTAGTGGTGGAGAAGCTTTTAACAGGAAGAGGAGCCCCAAATCAAATCCTGCTTGAGGACCCATCCAGCCTTGGCCCAGCCCTGCCTGTGCCCATTTTTTAAAAAGAACTGCCTCAATTTTATGTGTGATTTTTGGTGTATTTAACACTTTAATGCCTTTTATATTAAACAAGCTCTAAATCTCCTCCTGTGCTACAAATCGTGTGGTCGCCTTCGTATTTCCTTCAGTTAGCCATCTGAGTGGGAGAGATTATATTTCTCCCTATTTTCTGCGCTCTACTCACGCACTAATCTAATTTAACACCGCAGATCGAAGATGTTGATGAGGAAATGAGACATTAACATCACAAGATACTGGTGGATGCATGTGTCAACCCGACTGTCATGCCTCCTGACACTTTAATCAGGAAAGTAGATGCTATTAGAGGTTCTCTCTGACCTTAGTATTCACATGAATAGGCTGCAGTGCACATTGAGACTTTTTAAAATATTCGTGGCTCTGACAGTAATACATTTCAACTGCAGCTCAACTCCTTTCATGCAGTTTACTTATTAGTATTTATGAGCGGGGGAAAAAAAAGAGTAAAAAAGTAGGTTTATAAGCGTTGGTATGAGGGTGCGCATGCTTGTTTGTCTCTGTGTTGCCCTGTGATGGACCAGTGTACCCTGTACCCTGCCTCTTACCTAATGTGTACACAGCAGGGTACAACCCAGCAGGGACAAGCAGGTGTAAACAATAAATGAATGAATGTTTTCAGATGAAATGAAGGACCTTAAAATATCAAAGTTTTTACACAAACAATATATTGATTCATTTTCATATAAATGTCTCTCTCTTATGAATGAATAAACAGGAAGAGCTAAACTTTGACGGCCGCTCTAAAGCAACTTAAGAGCGAATGAAACATGAATCAGAAGTGTCCTGGCTTGACCGCAGTGGCAGATGTCGGGGTACGTCCTACGTTTTCAGCGAACACGTTGGACGTTTAAAGAAGCAAAGAATCGATGCTAATAAAACAAGTTACTTGAGCGACAACTGGGTTTATATAGAAGTCTGCAAAACCGAGCTTTTATTTTGATAGTCCACTTTCGCTTCCCGGCAAGCTAATTTGCATATTAGCTAAATATTTAGCTTGAACATAAATATTTAGCAAGTAAGCTAAATATTTAGCTTGCTTGCTTATAGTTATGCTTGCTAGATTTTATTTTGACAGTCCACTTACGCTTATCAACAAGCTAATTTGCAAATTAGCTAAATATTTAGCGAGAACATAAATATTTAGCAAGCAATCAAAATATTTAGCTTAAACATAAATATTTAGCAAGCAAGCAAAAATATTTAGCTTCCTTGCATATATTTATTCTTGCTATATATTTAGCTAATATTTGAATATTAGCTAAATATATAGTTTGAACATGAATACATTTGTGCCTTGACTATCGTGACTGTTGCTGTGCACTAAACTTCCCATGTGGGACAGTACTGAAGTACTCAACTGAATGACAAGTTGCTGAAAAAGAACTGCGTTACAATCGTCACATGTATGATGTTCTATTAGACGCTTCTACTTTATTGCAAAGTAAACTCACAGAGTAGCTCCATCAGGATAAGATTATTAAAGGTGGCAGTAAGTCTAATCTTAGATTTTATTGTCAAAATGCAAAATGTACTTTTAAAATCATGGTTTATTAATTGAAAAAAGCTATCCAAACCAATTTAATCCTATGTGAAAATATAACAACCCCCTCTTGTTAAATTTTGAATAAGCGATGATGAGCTATGTTAGCTCGTCATACCCAGGTCTGATTATTGCCCGAATCAGGAAATGACTTAAACAGACTCACTGCAGAGTGGCACCACGAGTACAAGCCCTCGGTTTAAGAGCCCCACTGCTAAATGTGAAACTGTGTTGGTGCACAGCAGGAAACTCACACAAAATCTGAGACCTAAATATAAATGGTCAAAATACTGAAATGTTCTTATGTCATGAGTACACTATGAGGTTTCATCACACATCAAAAGCCTTGATATTTTTCCTGAAAAGATAAGTTGATAGAGATAAGTTGCTTATTTACACATTTGTTACTTATAAGGTTGGTTTGGAAAACTTTTTTCACTTAATTAATGAAATCCTGATTTGAAAACAGCTTTCTGCATTTCTTCAGGTCGTTGTTGTCTGGTATTAAAAGTTGGTTGTTGCTCTCAGACAATAAAATGCAAACAAAAAACAAACTCCAGAAGAAATATAAAGGGGAGGAAATTTTCAACACCTCTGCACCTAAAAATGACTCTGCTGTTGTATAAAAACTGGATTATTTCTTGGTTGGGCTCCAAAGTTTCTCAATGATAAAAATGCCTCTGTTCACTGGTGCTAAAGGGGGTTAAAAAGATGAATTGAAAACAAGCTGGAGTCCACCATGCAACAGTGATAACCGTTCAACAATTTCCAAAGTTCCTTCCTCTTCTGGCTAGACCATGCACAGCTCAGGAAACAATAATTCATTTCAGACTCGACAGGCTTCAGCTAACACAGAGGTTAAATCTAATAACTGTGCAGTTAGAGAAAAAGACAGAAAAGGTGTAATTTGTTTCAAAGATTCCTCATAAAAAAAAGAAGATTACTGCTTCAAGTCGTGTTCTGGAGAAGGTTTTACTAGCTGCTGTAATTACTCTTTTCTACAACCCTGTAGGAATGAAATGAGTTTTCTGTTTTGTGCTGATTTGTACCACAGAAGGAGGCAGATATATGAAACACTTGGTGTTTTGTAAAGCTTTTTGCAGCTGTCTTTATTGTAGTACCTGGCAGATACGTAAGTGAATTTCCTCTGTATTTAAGGTAGCAAATATTGTGAAAGAGAAAATTTATTAAGCTTGTATACAATTTCCTGTTTGCTTTGCAATTTAGCACCTATAGCAGTGCATTTTTTTTTTAACATTTTCACGACTTTCGAAGTGACTGTGAGGCTTGATGTTGCTGAAAAAAAAAGAGTATAAAAGGAAGAGATCCTCTCTTTGTGTGAAAATAAATGAATGGCCAAAGAACCAAAGACTGCCACTGCATTTTGTTCTGTGTAGGGCCTCATATGTAACAGCTGCAACACGTGGTGCTAGAGTGCCTCACAGTTTCAAACGACGTACTTTCCTGGGATTTCATGTGATAGACCGACACAAAGTAGTTGTTTTAAAAGCAAAAATCATCAGTGGTTTAGGTCAAAGCATAGCCATGTGTTTTAAAGGCCCAGTCAAAGTCCAGACAGAAATCCAGTTAAGAATCTGAGCCAAGACTTGAAAACTGATGTTCAGAGACACACTCCATCCAATTTAACTGAGGTTGGGCTGTTTTACAAAGAAAAACAAGGAAGAAAATGAGT
Source organism: Anableps anableps (assembly GCA_014839685.1). Taxonomy (NCBI): domain Eukaryota; kingdom Metazoa; phylum Chordata; class Actinopteri; order Cyprinodontiformes; family Anablepidae; genus Anableps; species Anableps anableps. The sequence continues at coordinate 4,807,856 of CM026076.1, read as the reverse complement.
TTCAAAAGCTGGTAGAGACACAACCTTAAAAATATTACAGCTGTAATTACAAGAAAAAGTGGTGCATGCCACATTTTTCTGATTTTTATTTCTAAAACATCTTGAAAACCATATATCCTTTTCCTCTCTCTTCACCTTGTGTTTGTGAATCATGTAAAATCTCAATAAAATATATTACAGTGTGTGGCTGCTATGAAACAAGACTGCTACATCTGGCTGTGATGCACCCATGTATGCATGAGGCAATATTCTGCAGTACTCTGCACATTTTCCAAAGTAGGCATTAAAATAAATCTTCCTCCAAACCAGAGTGAGAGTCTTTGCAACAGCTGTGGTTGCAGTGGAAGTTTCAGTATGTTAGATTATTGAAGCGGTTTTGTAAATTAATGAGCCGCCAGGCTAAAAAACAACAGCCTGTTAAAACACTTGGATTAAATTCAGATGAAAGAGTTGTTTTAATTTAGGGCTGAAAAGATTAATCGTGATGAATGCATTACTGAAATAATCGTCAACTAATTTAGTAATCAATTAATCATTAACTGGAGTATACAGACTCAAAAAATGCCATTTGATGAAAGAACAACATATTCAGAGCAGTAATTAAGCCAAAACTGTACAAAAATATATACAGTTTGCATTTAAGATAAGATTAAAAAAAACAAACTCTTGTTTGTGAATATGTTCTACCCAAAACACCTCAAGTTACAGTTTTAGCTTCACCTGATTTAAATTCTGTAAAAAAAAAAAAAAAAAAAAAAAAAAAAAAAAAAAAAAGGGGGGGGGGGGATCATATTAAGTGTCTTTTTCCATCAAATTATTAATTGTTTAATCAAAAAATAATCAACAGATCAGCCCCCAAGCAGAAGGGGCTGAGCTTTTCACATGTTAGCTGCAGATGCATCCTTTGCCACAAATAATCAAGCGTTCACCTAAGAAATGCTATGTTGTTGCATTTCAGGCAATAAAATGTTTGTTTTCTTATTTAAAAAAGGAATTAAATTATTTATTTGCATATTTTAATGTATTTCTAATATTGAATAAAAAAAATGCTTAAGTGGTTGAATGAAAAATCTGCAGAATGTGCTTTTTTTTTTTTTTTTTTTTTTTTTTTTTTTTAACCTGATTAATCGTCAGAATAACTGATCGAATAACCGATAACAAAAATAATCATTCATTGTAGCCATACTTTAACCATGTGATTCTCAGGCCGGATGGATCCAAGGCGCAGGTTCAAGCGGACCTGATCGTCGGGTGCGATGGGGCTTTCTCCGCCGTCCGCAAGCAGTTCCTGCGCCGCAGCCGCTTCAACTTCAGCCAGACCTACATCCCTCATGGATACATGGAGCTCACTCTGCCGCCGAAAGACGGCGAGGTCAGTCGGTTCTTGGAATCATGTGGATGCTTGGATGCATTCGGGTAGCTTCGTAACAGGTCAAGCATTCAGGAGGCTTCTCGATGCACGATCAGGCTTGGCTTTCACTGATCTGTGTCCTTTTCCTCAACACCTCTATCATCATCCCCAGTTCGCTATGAAGCCAAACTACCTGCACATCTGGCCAAGAAACACATTCATGATGATCGCGCTCCCTAACCTGGTGAGTGAGAAGTATATCGCATTATGATTTTTTTCATTGAGGAATTCTCTTTATGATGTCTGATGATTTTTTTTTTTTTTTTTTTTTTTTTTTTTTTTTTTTTTTGTGGCTAATTTAGGAAGGTTTTACTCTCAGTCTGAGACCGCACTTTCCGCCATAGGTCCAATTAAGACATTAAGGCTATGGGGGAAAAAAGAAAGCATTACTGCAGCTGTGGATGTCATGGTAACGGTGACACTGGTTAAAAAAAAAGAAGAGCTTTTGATGGTGATAGATGGCACCTCATCAGAGGAGAGGATTAAGCGGAGACCACAACCCCAACACACTTTTAACCATCATAGTCACGTTCTGTCAGATTTATAAGGCATAAAAGTAAAATAAAATACAGAGACTCATCGATGATTTATAGTATCTGGTCGATTTTTGGGGCCACGATTAGATTCAAAATCGATTTTCGATTCAAAATGATTATTCATAATTATTTCTGCTTTAATCGACAGGTGTGCAAAGGATCCTCATTGCCTCTTCCAGTCTGCTGTTAAAGGCAGAATGATAAATGGAGACATTAAAGTGTCTTTTTCGCATTTATTAAGTTTCAAATATTAATCCATTAATATTAGATGGAATTACTTGCTCCCTGCATCCTCCGTTTTGCTTTTACAAAACGGTCACGGAGAGAGCGCCACACTTTTCTCCAGACAGCCTCCTCTGTAGACGACAGTGCAATTTCCATCCGCAATTCCTCATCGTGTTGGATAAGCACTCCTTACAAGTATTCATGTTGCCTGTGGATACAAAAATCGGATCGTGGGAACGGACCAGTTGAAGCCTTATTTTGCTTGGCCCAGACTCCTAAAGGCTGAGTTATAATCGCGCTTTTAGAGGTTCGTTCGTGAGCTGGGCAAGCAGTGTGGCTTTATGGCATTTGACGCATATTTTGATGCAGCATTCTCCAAAAATGAGCCCTCAAAGTTGCCAGTACATGCCAGCACCTTCCGAATCCTCCAGTTTGAGGGGAAGGTGGCACTTTAAGAACTAAAAATCTATCCATTTTGTCTTTGGCATAGGCTTGGTGAAGTTGGTTAAACGTTTGCAGTTGCTTTTTCTGGTTCATTTTTTCCCTCGTGTTGCGCTCCCCTCTGAAGAACTATGGCGCCCCCAAGGGGAGGCACGCCCCATGCTTTGAAAGGCCCTGTTCTGGACATACACATGTGGTCAGTACTGTTTGGTACCCGGGGGATCTTCATGGGGAGTACTGTGTGGTGAAATTTGACAGGAGATGCATCATGATTAGGGCTGCAGGTAACGATTATGTTAGTTATCGATTAATCTATCAATTATTCTGATGATTAACTGATTAATCAGTTAAAAAAATCGGCACATTCTACAGGTTTTTCATTTAAGCCTTTCTTACACCTTAGAAATACATTAAAAGATGCAGATAAACAAATAATTCAATTACTTTTTTAAACAAGAAAATAAACATTTTATTGCCTAAAATGCAATATGATAGCATTCCTTCAGTTTATGCCTGATCATTTGTAGCAAAGGATGCATCTGCAGCTAAAAAAAAATACTTCTAACAATACTTCTAAGCTCTGCCCTTTCTGTTTGACTTGCTCACTGTGTAGAGCTAGTCTGTTGATTATTTTTGGGATTACCGATTGATAATTAGATACCAAAAGGTGTTTATTAATAGGAGATTTTACAGAATTTGAACCAGGTGAAGATAATACTATACTATTGAGGAGTTTTGGGTAAAACATATTTACAGACAAAGGATTATTTTTATCTTAAATGCAAGATGTATATTTTTTTGTACTATTTTGGCTTAATTACTACTCTGAGCATGTTGTTCTTTCAGCAAATGGCCTTTTTTGACCCTGTATACTCCAGTTAACAATTAATCAGTTACTACAATAGTTGACGATTATTTCAATAATCAATTCATCATGATTAATCCGATTTATTGATTCAGCCCTAGTCATGATATATTTTAAGGCTAATATTGATGTGTCCTTTGTTTATTTTCCAATCTAGGACAAGACTTTTACCTGCACCCTCTTCATGCCCTTTGAAGAGTTTGAGAAGATCACTACAGGAGATGAAGTCATCGAGTTCTTCCAAAAATACTTCCCTGATGCCATCCCGTTAATCGGAGCGTAAGCGACCTTCTCTCTCTCCCATCCCCCCTCCATCCGTGTGACTCTCCGGTCGCACTCGTCCCCGCTTCCTCCTTTCTGCCCCTCTTCCTTTGCTTCATCAGCGAACCTATTTGGTCATCGTCAGAAACACCATCAGCTCCTGTCACCCCATTGAATGCAGCCACATCTGCAGCGGACTGTGAAATTGCACGCTCACACTTGCATGGATTCCTGCTGCTATAGGTTTTAATTTGAGCTGAATTTGCAGCGGGTGACGGATAGATGAACGGATGCAAGAGGTAGCCTTAATAAAGCCAGACACTTTTATTCAGAGTGGTCAAGCATGAACAGCCCAATGTGTGCTTTCATCCCGTTACCTTTTTATTAAACCAAAGCGGACAGATCATGCTGTTTTGCAATACCCAGCTGTGACAGATGCTCCTATTGCAAGCAGTGCAGACTCTGTTGTTTAGGAAGAAAACATCAGATTAGATCAGTTGCTCTGAGGAAGTTTATAATTCTTTTGTTTCCATTTGTCCTTTGCAGTGATGCCCTCAAGAGTGATTATTTCCGCCTGCCTGCGCAGGCCATGGTGTCTGTTAAGTGCTCCCCGTATCACATCGGTGACAAATGCGTCCTCATGGGGGACGCAGCCCATGCTGTGGTGCCTTTCTACGGCCAAGGGATGAATGCCGTGAGTAACGAAGAACAAAGACAGCAAGGAATCACTTGTAGATCCATTCATTCATTTATGCTTTGCAGGGCTTTGAAGACTGCATTGTCTTTGATGAAATAATGAATCAGTTCAATGAGGATTTCAGTAAGTGTTTCTTTTTTTTAAAAAATGAAAACAACTGGTGCAGAATGATCCAGCAGTCGCCAAGAGAGTCATTCTGGTGCTGTTTCTGCACAGGTGCTGTACTGCCTGAGTATACGAGGGTGCGGGTTCCAGACGACCATGCCATCGCAGACCTGGCCATGTACAACTACGTTGAAGTAATTCAATTCAGTTTGCACTTCAAAAGAAATTTTCTTTTAGAAATGCTCCAGTCCAGATGTTTTTTGCACATAATCTGCATCTACAGGATCTGTGGCAGGGATCAGCGACCTTTACAATACTAAGAGCCATTTTTGCCTTCAGTCCAGCTAAACAAAAGCTGTATAGAGCCACAAAAGCTTCATGATCCTTCTAAACAAAATATTTTTACAATATCTACTACATGTTTTTAACTAAAGAAAAACTACTTTAGTTTTGTTTTTAGGTTATAAAATCATAAACCTTTCAAAGGGAATAAATGCATTTTCTTTAGCTAAACATTCAAATTTGATAGAAAATGTTCATATTTTGCAACCTAAATGCAAAAAAGTGACATGACACTACTGTTGTCAAAAACTGCTAAAGCTAGCATTTATTTAGCATATATAGTGTAGCTTAGCTCTTAGCATTTTTGGCCAAAGTAGAGAGTCTAAAACCCACTAGTACTAGACCTATGTAGGATCCGTAGCAGCGGTTCTGTAATACCAATGATAGGCCAGTAGGAGGCAATAATATCCACATTAACGACATAGCAACTCAAAAGAAGATCCTGAGCATGGCTAAAGTACTGCTGGGCCAAAAATCTGAAAGATTCTGTCAAAACAATCTCAGCTCTTGTTGGTTTTTTTTTTTTTTTTTTTTTTTTTTTTTTTTTTTTTTTTTTTTTTTTTTTTTTAATTCAATACATTTTCATTGAATTTTAAACAGACCAGAGTTCGTTTTGGACCTTTTGCGCAGGTGTGAATACACTCCGGTGAACCTGGGTGTGGACGGAACAAACAGACCGAGACCCACTTTTTGAGGTGGTCTCAGTTCGGTGCCAAACAAACTCTGGTGCTGTTTGCTTCTGATGTGAATACAGACCGGCGTCAATCCAAACCAACTACAGGAAACATGTCTTTTTGGACTTTCCAAGCCACCGTTGCTGGGCATCATGGTAAAAATGAGCCCTTCAGAATTGCCAACGCTACTACTGCAATGTACTGATTGACATTAAATATATTTGATAATGTTTCCTCCTGTTTTCTTTGACACTGATTATCATCCCCTCATAGTCATATCCAGTGTTGTGAAAAAGTATTTGCCCTCTTCTTCCCGTTTTTTTGCTCGTATGTGTTCAGATTAACACCCTTAAAGGGGCAGTATCATGTAAAATCGACTTTTTGGAACTTTCCATCATGTTATAATGTTATTCCGTAATCAATAACATACCTGGAGTGTTGCTTTGATTCTTCCATGCATGTTTGAGAAATCCTTTAATCTCCCATGGCAACCATTGTGCAAAATGCCTGGGTGGACACAGTTCCACCTTCGAGGTGCAGCTCCTCCTCAGAGCTGCAGTTTCTAAGCTTTCGAGCTTCCGCATCACAGAGCACCCCTCCCCCATGACTTCCCCGCTTATCTCCTTCATACTAGCCAGCAGCAATTAGCAAACACCTGGTGGAACTGCGCATCTGCTGAGCTCATTATACAAGCTACTTCTTTGTGAAACGCTAATAAGAATGTTGTTAAAGGTTTAATAGAGGAGCGCTGTTGTGATGACTTCCTGAAGGCAGAGTTTCAAAAAGAGCAGGGCTTTCTTAAAGTGACAGAGGCCCAATTTCAAGGCATTAAATTACGAAGTCAAATTTCTTTCTTACAGCATTTTTGTAACAACTGAAGGTAACATTGTTACTTGATTGTGCTTTACCCAATCACAGCCTCCTGGTCTTCTGCAAAAAAGAAAAAAAAAAAAAACCCTCAACAAGCCTAATTAAAAGCTGACACTGATGCTGTCTAATGTCCTCTACAAGCCATCCTCTGTATCTGGTGACCTCCTTGTTCTCATGCCACCACTTACTGTATGCCCTCTAGTTGTAGCTGCATACTAAATTAAATAATTAACAATCCCATCATTGGTCTGGGTTTGCACAAACAAATAACATCCAAATCAGTGCATGGCTTCCAGGTACTTGGTACCTCTAATCCAGTTCTAACCATAAACCAAGCAAAATAAATGTTTGTTTAAAGATTCCAACGCTTGCCGCTGCTCTGACCTGGAACATGAACGTCTCACGAAGGCCCCTCACTAAAGGTTTTCAGTCCAGCACACTGGAGCAGCTAACCGAGGCAGGCCAAAGGAGCTCAGGGGTGTTAGTGATTCATACACTGGAAGCATGAGAGACACACAGCTTGTTCCTCTGCAGGAAAACAAGTTGTTTTAAGATCAAGAGGAGGGATTTCAAAAAGGTATCCAGCTGAAAAAAGGTGCAGTGTGTTCTTTTCAACAGTACAAACTGAATGCATCAGGTTCTCAGTCAGTAGATGATGCATGAAAATGATGCATATCGTCCTCTGAGGCCGAAACAGGCTTGATGGTTTGAAATAAATCTAATGTAACTTGAATCTGAGCTTCAGATCTGAGGACTTTGACGTATAAATGGAGTTCAGAATCAATGATTCACCTCACAAACTCATCTGCTGTTGTACTCTCCAGATGCGGGCGCACGTCAACTCCAAATGGTTCATCTTCAGAAAACATGTGGACAATCTTCTTCACATCCTCATGCCAAAGACTATTATTCCACTTTACACAATGGTAAGTACGTCCTCACTGATGTCAACACTGACAGAAAAAAAAATCTCATTTTTAAAAATCACATGAAAATCTTGCACCACACAAATATTCACATGTGAAATTATGAGTCACATGAAAGTATGAAGTCAAGTTTATTTATATTTAGAAACAAGGCAGTGCAGAGTGCTTTACAGCATAAAAACATCATGCAGTCGCCAATTATCAAACAAGCAATAAGATGTGGTTTTAAAAGAGATATAAAAACAGGAAACAAAGATTATTTCTAATATTTAAAGCCAATATATTCTAAACTACTAATAATTTCTGATCCACTTGAAAAAGGAAAATACGACGCCTCGGATACAGAGTCTATTAGTCCTCGACAGTCCGGGGTTCGATTCCCAGCCCTCGGACCTTTGCTTCATGCCTTCCCTCCTTCTCTGTCTGCATACTGCAAAACAAAAGCCACTAGTGCCACAAAAAGCATAAAAATCATAGAACGAACCACAAAAGTGCTTCAGTTACATGAATGCTGTGATGCAATTAAGCGCGGCACCAGTAATCTTGGTGGAAACGCTTATTTCTGTGATTCCTTCCTCCCACTGAATACATTCACTTCCACATTTTTCAGTGTGAGATTATCCTACTGCAACAGAAAACATATCTATTTTAAGACTTTTCATAAATGTTAAACAGTGCCTGTCAGTGCGGTGTGTGCTTTTTGGTTTCCTCTGCTCTCAGGTGACTTTCACCAGGACCAGATACCATGTAGCTGTGGAGCGCTGGCATTGGCAGAACAAAGTAAGTTTCTTCCTCCTTCTATTTAATCTTCCTCTCTAACCCATGACTTTTTTGAAGTTCGCAGCATAAAGACTGTGATTCTTTCTGAGGAAATGCTGATCGAGCTATAATAGGTTGTCCTTGCTGCTGTGTGGAGCAGAAAGACATCTGATTTCTCACAACTGGCTGTAGATAAGCCAGGAAGTCCCTGGCTCATGCTAATGGCTTCTTTGCTGATTGTCAGAGAGACAGCAGGGATTTCACAGCCTCCCTTGTAAATTGTTTAAGACCCAAAGGAATGTGTTGGCAAAGGGTAAAATTAATATGATGAAGGGGAATACAATAGTGCCTGATGATGGAAGCAGATGGAAATCAAAGAGATGATTATGAAAATAACGTCAAGTCAATGTGTTGAAGAGCCAGTTTTACAGCGCCTCGCAAATATGTTTATACTGCTTGAACTTTTTCCCATTTTGAAAAAACTAAAATGTTTTTTATTGGGATTTTATGTGACGAATAACACAAAGTAGCATGCGATCGTGAACCGGATGGAAAATGTGCATCTATTCAACTCCTTTTACTTTGAAATCTATGAAACAATCCATCAGTCTTCAGATATCACCCACTGCAAAAACACAAAATCTTACAGAGTATTTCTGGTCTAGTTTCTGGTGCAAATATCTTGAAAAGTTCTAGTTAGAAGTGAAATAATCTTTCACTTATACGAACTTATAGAACTTTTTCATCAATATTAAGGAATTATTGACTTAAAACCAGCTCCTATATCTGCTGAAAAGTTACTTGTAAGTTAGTTTTTTCTTATTTCAAGTGGATTCAAGATATTTGCACTAGAAACTAGACCAGAAATACTCTGTAAGATTTTGTGTTTTTGCAGTGCCTAAATAGGATTCACCTTTGTGTAATTTAATCTCAGTTTAGATCCAGCTGTTTTCTGAAGGCCTCAAAGGTTTGTTAGAGAACATTAGTGAACAAACAGCATCATGAAGACCAAGGAACACAGCAGGGTTACGTTCTAAAACAGCTTCCCAAGTGATGAACATCTCACAGAGCGCCGTTCAATCCATCACGTCCACCTAAACTGACAAGTCAGGCGAGGAGAACATTAATCAGATCAGTCATTTTGGAAGAGCGACAGACATTTATGGAAGAGCTGCAAGAAGGAAGCCAGAGTTGAGGATAAATCTTTTTTTAAAGTTTACAACAAGGAATGTAACAGAGACACTAAAACTAAAACTGAAACTAAAACTAAACTTTCTGGCTGTTACTGGTGAATTACAATAACCTATATAGCAAAGAAAGAGGTTAAAATAATTAACTAAAACGATTTCTGGAAAAATATGAACAAATTTTTAAAGTAGATCTGAGTTGCAGTCCTGTGTTGCGTCACAAAAAAGAGCAACTCTTTTTTCTCTGAGCGCATATTTCCTTTAAAGTATGACAACATGCAATGATCATTAATACTTAAGTTCATATAATCATATTTTAATATTTAAAAAAGTTATTTTTGAGAAAAATTATGGAGAAAAGATATTAATTCGCAATTTACAAAACAATTTTATATCCTTTGTAAATGGCTAAGCTTGGTAAAACAACACAAAAGATGAATTTTTTGCTCTCGGGAACGCTGCTGTTGCCCTTTTCTCTTGTCAAAGTGGCTATTTGTCCTCATTAAATGTTCCTAATATATTTGATATTCCATGTTCAACATCTAAACTCATCTTCATGTCAGTAAGGAAGACAACAGACAGTAATTTGGTGAGTGGTAGGGCAGCATGCTGATGATTGGGTTACTTATGGACAAATGTTTGTATGCTCCGACCCAAGCCTTATCTTATAGTCAGAGATGTCCAGTTGAAAACGCGACTCGGCTCTCTCTGGAAAGGTTTTGCATTTGCAGAAACATACAGCATGTGAAGGAGTGAATCCAAGCCAGTCACTGGTTTGTTTTAACATCTCTCTTTCCGTGCAGGTGATAAACCGTGGTCTGTTTCTCGGAGCTGTGGGAACGGTTTTCGGAAGTTCCTATCTGCTCTTTAAAAATCCTCCCAATATCAACAAGCTCGTCGTCCCAGCTGAGAAGATCTGGAACAAGCTTGTAGCTCTGAGGACCCCCCTGGGCGTTGGCACCCCTCCTCAGATCTGAGAGACAGGTGCAGCACTGGAGCGTCAGAACATGGGAATGAACTGAGGGGCGTCCATATTCGATTCCATTTCCATTAAATCACTGGTTTTCCAAGACTGCGCCAGGAATGTTCTGCTATTATGACCCAACATGTTATCAGTGACGAAGCAGCTGCTGTTTGATTGGAGGAGCATCTCAGTGGACATTAGATTTGATTAATTAAAGGAAGAGCACATATTTCATATGTTTTAGGTATATATACATCTTTATATAACGTTTTCACACAATAAAATAAGCTCTCCTCGGTGTTAGTGTACCTCACGGTTTTACAGCTCCATTACTCCAGACACAGTTTGCTTTATTTGTCACAGTAAAACTGTTGTAAATTGTGGTGGATTAGTTTTTTTTTTTTTTTTTTCATTATTCATAGGTTGAACAGCCATAAGCATAAATCAAGTCTTCTAGACATAAACAAGTCGAGGTAAATGCACGAGCTAAATGAGTGCAAACTGAAGTTAACATGTTCTACTAATTCTCAAACGACAAAGGAAGAGCTGCTCCTGCTGCGGTGCATCTGAACAAACGGCGGGCAGAATGAACAACGCCGTGCAGTCTCCTCCAGTTTTTGCAGCTGTTTTGCAGCTGTTTTTTTGCACGTGCTGTTTAGTTAATTTCTGCTGTAGATTCATGGTGAAACACCGTTTTATGTTATATGTGTTAAAATCTGAATTGGCCACAATAAACTTTCTTCTATAAGGGTTAAAACAATAAATAATCAATTTATTATTCACAAAAGGAAATTAGATTTTGGAGGAGCTCTTATGATGTAAGTTTCTTCAAAATGACTTCTTCATTCTGGTATGTACGACCTTATTCTAGTAGTATTATAACTTTATTCAGGTAATATTATGACTTTATTCTCGTATTATTGCGGTTTCATTCTTGCATAATTACAACTGTATTCTCATTTTATTACGACTTTATTCAGGTAATATGACTTTATTCTCATTTTGTTTTGCCTTTATTCTGATAATAATGACTATTCTCAGATTATTACATCTTTATTCTCATATTATTATGACTTTATTCTGGTAATATTATGACTTTTTCTCATATTATTATGATTTCATTCTTGTATAATTACAACTTTATTCTCAACTTTATTCTGGTAATATGTTGAATTTTATCCTCGTATTATCACAACTTTTGCTCTTATTACAACTTTATTAAGTAATATGACTATTTTCGCATAATTACGACTTTATTCTCATATTATTACAACGTTACTCTTATTTTGTGATGACTTTACCATCATATTATTACCCTTTCTTCTTCTACCAGGTTTATTCTTGTATTATTTTGACTTTATTCTGGTACTATGATTTTATTCTCATCATTAATTTTTCTCTTATTACAACTTTATTCAATATTATGACTATTTTCGCATAGTACAACTTTATTCTCATATTACAATTTTATTCTCTTTTTATTATGACTTTATTCTGATAATGTTATGACTTTATTCTCATATTATTACCATTTAATTTTTGCACAATTACAACTCTATTCTCTTATTATTTAAACTTTATTCTGGTAATATGATGAATTTTACTCTCGTATTATCACGACTTTTTCTCTTATTATTACAACTTCATTCAAGTAATATTACAACTTTATTTTCACATAATTACAACTTTATTCTTGTATTACGACTACTACGACCGCACAGCTTTAGTCTCGTAATATAATCACTTTATTCTCCTAACACTATGACTATGTTCTCGTAATATTATGACTTTATTCTCAAAATGAAAATAACTGTTTAGCCTGGCCCTAATACTCTGTCGCAGCAGATGTAATGTGACAAAATCTGAAAAAGTTAAGAGAGCGCTTTTGCCCACGTTTCTAGGTTTCAGACCTAAAATATTCAACTTTACACACTTGAGCCATTAGTCCAAACATTAAAAAACAAAGAAGCCACTCAGTCATTCAGATCCACAGTGAAAAGGGATTTTATTAGACATGAAGATCCATTCATTATGTCTATTCATAGCTGACACCCAGGAGGTTAAGAGCCCAGTGTCCCACCGCAGAACACGGCCCACCCTGATCTCATCTCCTCTTACCTAATTACACTCCTGCAGTCCTCAGACACATATTTCCACCAAATGCCATTTCACAGTGTCGGCTCTCGTCACACGGGATAATGAGATGAGGTACACAAAGTTGCTAGCTTAAAATAGGGTCTCTTTCTTGAATCAATATACAGTAATGTCTTTATGGTTAAGAAACTAAAGCTTTTCACACTTGCAGTTGGGTACCAACCAAAATTTATCGCTATAAAGCACAAGTTAACCCAAACTTCGCTCCATACCTGTCTTCTTAAAGGGGCAGTATCATGTATTTTCCAGCCACAAAGAATCACTTTATAGCACAATCCAGTGACCATGTTACCTTCAGTTGTTACAAAAATGCTGTATATATCAAATATGACTCAAAAGAAATTTGACTTTGTAATTTAATGCCTTGAAATTGGGCCTCTGTCTCTTTAAAACTCCGGCTCTTTCTGAAACTCTGCCTTCAGGAAGTCATCACAACATCGCTCCTCTATTAACCCCTTAACGTATTTTACCAGTGTTTCACTGAGAAGTAGCTCATATAATGAGCTCAGCAGATGCACAGTTACACCTGGTGTTTGTGAATTGCTGCTGACTAGTCTGAAGGACATAAGTGGGAAATTTGGAAACTGCAGCTCCGAGAAGGAGATGTGCCTCGAAGGCTGTGTATCCATCCAGATGTTTTGCACAGCTGAACGGCTCCCACCGGAGATTAAAGCATTTCTCAAACATGCATGAAAGAATCAAGGTTCCAGGTATGTTTTTGATGAGGGAATAACATTATAACATGATTTAAAGCTCAAAAAAGTCGATTTTACATGATACTGCCCCTTTAAATACTCAACTTGATATACTGTATGACATAAAACTAGTTAATTAACTACTCAATTATCTACTTAATATCACCACAGCTGATGTTTAATGAGGATGTCCCACTTTTTATGACTCTTTTAGGTGTTGTTGAGGTCTTGGGTGGATAGTTGGGTCTTTATAGTCAGTTGTAAAAGGTCTGGAACTGTGTACAGACACAGAAACAGCCAGGGAGGTCAGACAGGATTAGTTTGGCTTGGAACTGCATGTTTGGTCATAAGGCATACCGAGAGGCATGAGTGAGAGCCCAAGTCCTCCTGGATCACAACGGCCTCACTTGGATGACGTTAACCTGCGAGGAATCTCCGGCCTTGGAGGTAACGTCAAACTGCTGGAAGTTGTCGCTGGTGATGATGAAGACGATGGAGGAGGAGTTGAAAGTGACCCTCTTCTTGGGTCGGTCCCTGGTGTCGCACGCGCTGGACACGACAATGGGTCGGATGGGGCGCTCGGCGGGCTTCAGGGGGCGCTCTTTGAGGTTCTGCTGCAGCCAGGAGATCTTGTGGAAGACTCGCGAGCAGAGCAGCTGCAGAAAGTAGTGGCGGAACTGCGGCAGGAGAATGGAAACAGATAAGAGGCGGCCTGTTCTCACTCATTTCGCTGTCAATCACACCTGATATCATCCAGCTACGCCAGAAAGTTAGGACTAGAGGGATAGTTCCACTCCCACACATGCAATAATTACCATTCTGCTCATATTGATGCCTGAACATAGCCAGGGAAAGGTTTACATCCACACACTGGGTATAATGAGAAACAGTAAACAACTTCAATGACATAAAAACAACAATTGAGTGAACAAGATTGAGTGTTTTTGTGGATTTTCTCTAAACCGCACAGGGTCAAAATTATACATTTATACAGGCTCAGATATACAGTGTTGTGAAAAAGTGTTTGCCTCCTTCCTGATTTCCAATTGTTTGCATGTTTATCACACCTCAGAACATCAAACTAATTTAAATAATAGTCAAAGGAAACACAAGTAAACACAAAATGCAGTTTTTAAACGAAGGTGTTTATTATTAAGGGAGACAAAAATCAAAACCTACATGGCCCTGTGTGAAAAAGTAAGTCCCCCCCTGTTAAACATAACTGGAAATAACTACATTTTGCAGCTAATTTTATTATTCTAAGTCTTAAAACAATTTCGAGGTTCAATTTATTAACACAATTTGTAACATTTAATCAAGACTGCTCAGTCTGTGTGATTCTCAAAAGAGAAAAAGTGAAAATAATTAGCTGGGGTGTGCATTTTTCGACTTAACTCTGGCAAACTTTTTAAAACTGTAAACATTGGTTACTTCTCAGCTTCATCGGCTTATTTCTTTTTAAAAGGGTATAAAATTTTTACATTTTGTGCAACATTTTGTGCAACAGTACTGCTTATATTTCAGCTTATCAGAAGAGACGAAATGGATACAGCATTTTGCATTCACAGTAAACCCAGTGGTTTTGTAGGCTTTGTCATTTCCTGGTCTTTTTCTGAGCTACAGTCACTTGCTTAAAATGATTAAGGCCAAATCAAGAGGTTTTTTTTTTTTAATTATGAGAAAAAAGTCATAATAATAATAGACATAATAAATTTTATTACATGCTTAAGGTTGAATTCACACCAGCCCCGTTTGGTCCGCTTTAATCGAACTCCAGTTTGTTTGCCTGGACACTCCGGTTCGTTTGGGGAGGTGTGAACGCGTAATCGAACTTCAAAACAGTGAACTCTGGTGCGGTTCGAGTGCATATGTGAACGCCAAGTGGACTGGAAACTGCTTCAAAAGCAGGAAGTGGACTAAAATGCAAGGCATTCTGGGTAAATACAACCAAAACAAACGTACGAGTCTAGCGTTAGCGGGAGAAACAGCTCGTGGTCTTCTGCCAAAGACAAAAGAGAAATCCTCCAACCGCTAAAATCTGACGCCGCTCTGTTTTTGTTTACATTTTGTGAAGAAGGAAGTTGCGTTCAGTGTCTTCTTCAGAGGTTGTCATGTCATTTCCTTCAGTGGTTCTTGGTGCAGCACTCCACAGGTGAGGGGGTGAACAGGTTTTTTTTAAAGGGTTTAGTTGGTTTGAGACAGTTCAGTGTGAAAGAGAACCGCAGTAGCTGGAAATGTAACAAATGTTGCAACTTTGGTCCCCAATCTAACCGAGTCTACTGGACTATCAGGTGTAAAAACACCCTCAGACTGTATTGAACTCATGGTTATGTTGCTTATGGGCTTTGTGTGGAATAGGCTGCTTGAGTTGCCACTCTAAAACTCATTTGCCAGAGCTGATTTCTGCAGCGGCAATGGATAGATAAATAGCAGCCTGTAGAGAAGCTAGTTCTCACAGTCTGGCTTCTTAATGTTTTTTAAACTCTTCTTCTGTTCTTGGGTATAAAATACACGCATTGAACCGACACTCTGACGGAGCTCTTCTGACTCTTTGTTTTGCTCTCATCTTCAGCAAGATTCCTAATAAACCTGAATGAGTGATTTTTCCCCGTTGAGCTGCTTGGATAATTCAATTTTTCCACAGTGGTGTAAAAATATCCAAACCTATCCGATCCTCAAAATTCAAACTGAAGCGGAACAAATGGCGAGGCAACTATCACCTCTGGTTGAGATGCTATTTATTCATCAAAAAACCCCTGATGGTTTTGAGTTTTTTCAGGGTTAAAGGCTAAGTTATTCACCTCACTGCAGGTGCAAAGACTTACTAATTAGCACTGGAGATGTTCACAGGGGTTCCTTTGAGAGGATTACACACCTTTCTACTCATGAACACGTAGATCAGAGGGTTGTATGCCGTGCTGGACTTGGCAAAGAACGAAGGGATGATGGCCACTGTGGGAGAGACCATGGTTTTCTTCCCGAATGCCTCCATCATGGACACAATGGCGTAGGGCGTCCAGCACACCAGGAAACAAGATATCATCAGGAGGAACATGGCTGCAACCTTCTTCTCGTAGCGCAGGATCTTGATAATCTGAACCGTCTGCAGGTCTTGGAGAGAACGCAGCTGGAGAAAGTAAGGGAGAGAAAATGAAGACGTTATTGCTTCCAGCTGCACGCTGTAATCAGAACATTTCATCTCATTTTAGAAACACGCAGTCGTTGAGCTTCCGTTGAATTTAATTCCGGTTTGGAAATCTGATTTATTCTTGTTTTTGTTTGCCCAGACTGACAACGGAAATGATCATGGGTTGGTCACCACCACGGAGTGAATCACTGACAAAGACAAGACAGTAAAAATGAACTGTCAGTGTTTAAAGTAGCATTTATCAAGCTCAATTCCAAACCTTGGAAAAACACAGAGGGCTAGATCTGCTTTGAAGCTCAGGGTTAATGGAGGATAACCTTTGGCTGTAAGACTACACCAACTGGCCTGATTTCTGTCTGACTTTATCAGTCTCACATCTTCATGGAGGAATTTCGCTCGTTTTTTCACATTATTTCAACTCTCACACAGCTCTCTTAAGATCCCACCTCAACCTTTAAATCAAGCTAATATTTGGCTGGATCATTCTTTTCTTTTCTTGGCTGAGACGTTTGGGATCGTCTTCCTGTTGATGGCACAGTTTGGGCCAAGCTGCTGTTCTTTGCAATGGAATACTGTGGTATACAGATGAGATCATGGCTGAGTCAATGACTGAAATGTTATCTTAAAATCCGTCTCATCTGACCAGAGCACCTTCTTCCACGTTAGACGTTTGCTCCATGGCCTGCAGCAAATCTTTCTTGGTATGTCTGCAGTTGTGCCAAACTCCCTGAACATTGCTCTAAGATGTTTAGGGCTTGGGATGTTGTGAAACTTCTCTACATTTTTCTCCCTGACCTGCCAGCTGTGTTCCTTGGTCTTCATGAGGATGATTGTTTACTGATGTTCTCTAACAAACCTCTAAGGCCTTCACAGAACAGCTGGATTTAAACTCAGACTAAATTACGTTCAGGGGGATTCTGCTATGTGGAGATGTCTGAAGACAACTGATTTTATTTTAGGGTATCAAATTAAAAGGGGTTCAAAACGAAGAGGCACCATACTTTTGAATTTTGCTTGTAGAAAATGTGGAAAAGCTTTTGTCTTTTTTCTTCTATTTCACAATAATGCAGCAGCAAAACACACTGATGCTTGAAGATGTAACAAATAAAAAAATTGAAAGGTAAAGATTCAAAAACCTATCTCATCTAAATGGGCTTCTATTATTTAAAAGCCATTGCAAAGCCTTTATTCATAACCTGTTCCTTTCATTTGTCCTCTATTCTTTATGAAGCCGTGATCCATTTCCACGGTAACGATCTGCTGCTCTCTCCAGGTCTTCAGATGTCTGATGAGGGCTTCGGTGTGCAGAAAAGGAGGCCAACTGCTCTGGAGCCAAATCTCGGCAGCATTCGGAGCGCTTTTCTTTGAAGATTTTCCCGGAATGCTGTGAAGTGCGATGAGACTCCATTCAGGCATCGGCGCCGTCCTGGGAATTTTCTGCAGCTCGAGCTCGGGGGGTCTCTGAGGAGGGAGCTGCTCGCACTTCCAGGAAAGTGGTGACTATTTCGGGGGGGAGGGATGTGACTCACAAAGACATGTGGGTCACTTGCATTGAATTAAGACACTGCTTTTTTTTCTACTTCCACATTTGCTCGCAGCCACATTTTCATGCAGATTTAATTTAACGAAAGAAATCTCCACTGGAAGAAGTTAAGGTCAAGGACTTTCTGTGCATAAAAATCCATAGTTTGAATAAAAGTAGCTTACTATCTATGTTTTCAAAGATATAGCTTAAACTGAGGTCATATCAGCTAACATGTATTTTCTGTTTCACTCAAAAAGTCAATTTAAGTTCACTGTGGGAGATACTAAAGCAGAAGTGATGAAATGAACACAACGAAGCAGAAACGTTATCCGAGCGCAAAGAATGAGAGGAACTGACTTAGAAGACTTGACATTTGAAGTTGTTAAACAAATCGGAGCGATATGAAGCGATGCGATGTGGTATTTGTGCTTCAGGAGCCTAAAAACTGACCACAGCTTATCAGCACTGAAGGTTTCTGTTTCTGCATTTAATTACTTTGTTCGGTCAAAGCTTTACTTCTTGTTCCTTCCTGCCATGTTGCACCTGTTCATCCATCCTTATTTCTCCATCTTCTGCCACATTTCTTTGTTCTCAGCCTGTTCATTTTAAAAACCGCCGTACCCGCTGTTTGTATCTGGATGTAATTTGGATTATATGTATTTTTTGCCTGTTTGGGATTCTTTTCTTTCTGCATCTGCTCGCTGTGAGCTTAATGACCATTTCAGTTTGGATCTCTCCTGGCTGCTCTGCCAGTTATGTGCTTTCCCATTAGGTAACATTGTTCCACTGGTAGAAGGAAGCCTGTGCATTAATGCAAAGCTGCATCCAGCATTGTTATGATGATGAGATCCTCAGAGCTTTTCATCTAAACCACTTTCTATGATGCAGCTCAGTCATGCACGCAAATGAACAGTCCATCCTTTATCATTTTAGTGAAAATAAATTGTACCTCCACTGGTATTTAGATGCAGAATGGAAGCAGAAACTAATAAATCAGTTCTTAAAAATTAAAAAGGGTTAAAGCCATTTCTAAGGGTTTAGGACTCTACAGTGAGAGCAAATATCTAGAACTGGAGAAACATGGAAGAGCAGGTCACAAAAGAACCCAGAACAACATCTGAAGCACTGCAGGCCTCACCTGCCTCAGTTAAGGTCGGAGTTCACGACTCAACAATAAGAACGAGACCAGGCAAAAACGGCGTCAGTGGGAGAGTTTCAAGGAGAAAACCACTGCCCACCAAAAAGAACAGAGAGGCCTGTCTCACAATTGCCAAAAAAGATCTTAAAGAGCCTGAAGACATTTGCAAAAATATTATGTGCGCTGATGAGATGAGAGTGGATTTTTTGGGAGGTGTGTGCCCCGTTACGTCTGGTGTAAACTGAATGCAGCATTGCAGAAAAAGAACATCATAAAAACAGACAGCTAATGCTAGCCTGGCTTACATTGGTCTGGACTTTCTCCCATTGACTTGGATTTAATTTCAACCGGGCCAATCAGCGAACAGAAGGAGAAGTTGTGAACGCTGACGTTGATTTTCTGCACTAGCTTTAGAAATGTAGTCAGCCTGTTGTTTCAGCAATGGCAGCGGAGGAAGTGAACGAAGCTGTTCAGTCCGTGTCGGCCACGCTTCCAAATACCCAATTAACATCAGCAGCCATCTCACTTCTTTCTTCGCAGTGGAGGATGATAGCGCAGGCCATTTCTGGTAAGCTTCATAGCGTTGAACTGGCGCGTTATATACGTCATGGACAAACGTTAGTGACTGGATAAAATTTAAAATCTCAACAGAGTCCATGCCTCCGGGAAGCAATCATTTCTCAATAGCTGAGAGGCCAGACCTACTGGACAAAGTACAGAGTGGTACAAGGGGCTGGTTTTAATCAGGCTAAGCTAATGCTAAAGTCAAAATCGCAAGAAAAAAATGTTCACATACAACCTTGTTAGAATATATCTAAACAGTTTGTTACTATTTCTGTAACAATTTATGCTTTAGTTACCATTAAATAAAAGCATGGAGGACTAACCAGAAGGCTTCATCAAAGAAACCATAAAGGTGCTTCTTCGGCTACATTCACACAGCAGGACTTAAAGCTTAAATTTGATTTTTTGCTGAAATCCAATTTCTTTCTTTTCTTTTTTTTTTTTTTTTTTTTTTTACGTGGTCGTTCATACTTCAAATTAAATGCGACTGCAATCAGACTTCTGTGTGAATGGTTTACGCCCCCAAAGCGACCCACATGCGCAGCAGGAGAACGTAGACTTCACGGTACAGCGCAACATTTACGGAAGTAACAATGGACGCTGCCGTCTGTGGAAAGTTATTCAGTAATGGAGCTGACAGAATCGTCAGAAGATCATAACAAGACGAAGGAAACTAGAAAAAAACAGAAAGCACAACTAATAGCGATGGCGTTTTGTGTAGCATTGACTGCAACTTCTGGAGAGAAGTCTGTTGATACTTGTCTCATGTCAATGACGTAAAAGTCGGATTAAATGTGATGTGATCGTTCTCACTGCAGACCCTTTAAAAACTATATATATATCCAATTTATACCACATATTGAAGTGGCACAAATCAGATTTTTTTGGGGGGTGAAAAGATCGGAATTAGGCCGTTCAGACTACCATGAAAAAGTCGGATTTGGGTCGCATATGCTCAAAAAAATCGGTCGTATTCGCCTGATGTGTGAACGTAGCCTTAGTCAATATTCTCTTTCTCAGGAAAACCAAGCAGAGATTTCTGCATCCATAAAAACTGTAATGACTGCAGCTCTGAAACTTTATCATGAGGTAAACACATTTTGACCCTGTAGCATGCATAGTTTATTTACCATACATGGCGAAAACTTCCACCACGAGCGTTGCAAGTCTCAGTAGCATCACTGTCTAGGCTAGTGTGCCTGCAGTAAAGAAGATTAATTTGCCTCAGTATGCTGGATACATGAAGCTGAAAGTGAAACTGACGACTTGACCTACTTTTTGATTAATTCGGGCTATACCTTTCTGACCACTTGGGAGCTCTAACAGAACAGTGAAATTTTATCCACAGAAGGTCTGTATATCCTTAAATATGAAAAAAGAAACACTTATGTCATGGCAAAAGTGATGTACCCTATCCTGAAGCAACTGAACAGTGCGAATTTTACACCTTTCATTCCAATGAACCTGCACTAATCCGAACAGAAGCGTTTTTAATTTAAAATGATGGAAATTTCTAAATATTTTCCAGTTGTTTATAAAGCTTAATATAAAACAAAATAGTTTGAAACAATTTTTTTTCAGTATTTAGGTTAATTAATGTAATCAGAATAATATCAAAATTAGTCAGAATGTAACCAGTTTAATTTATTTAAGGATATTTGCAACTGGATTAAAATCTACCCAAACAAAATGTGTACAAATTGATGCACAATTTAACTGGTTAAATTTAAGCAGTTGATTTTTATCAGTGTAGTTCAAGTGCTAGAAGATGTCGGCATGTTTCAGAGGAGGTTGTTGGGATGGAGGAGCCAGAGTCTATTGTTGATTTGTTGGGATTAGGACATGAAACCAGAAAAGCTTTGAAATGTCAGCCTTAAGGTACCAACGGTGGAACTGCCATTTCAAAATTAGGAATTTAATATGGTTGAAATGTCACCTGGAGTGAGAATTTGTCTGAAGATATTTCAACAGAGCAGAAGGTGTGCATGTGTGTTTTTGTAAAAGTCTGGCTTCTTTTTAAATGCGCAGTATTACGTATTTTCCAGGCACATAGAATCATTTTATAGCACAATCAAGTAACTATGTTACCTTCAGTTGGTATAAAAATGCTGTACATATCAAATATGACTCAAAAGAAATTTGACTTCATAATTTAACGCCTTGAAATTGGGCCTCTGTCTCTTTAAAAACTCTTGCTTTTTCTGAAACTTTTCCTTCAGGAAGTCATACCAAATCGCGCTCCTCTATTAACCCTTCAACAACGTTTTTATCACCGTTTCACTGAGAAGTAGCCCGTATAATGAGCTCAGCAGATGCGTAGTTCCACCAGGTGTTTGCTAATTGCTGCTGGCTAGTCTGAAGGAGATAAGTGGGAAACTTGGAAACTGCAGCTCTGAGGAGGAGCTGCACCTTGAAAAGAGCAGGAGATGCGCCTCAGTCCCCACCGAAGCATTTTGCACAGCTGAATGGTTGCCAGGGGGTGAAAGGATTTCTCAAACATGCATGAAAGAGTCAAGCAACACTCCAGGTATGTTTTTGATAAGGGAATAACATTATAACATGATGTAAAGCTCAAAAAGCTGATTTGACATAATATTGCCCCTTTAATATGTTCATAAAACCAAAAATAGACATCTACAGCCTTACCATTCTCACTGTGTAGAGGATGTTGCCATAGCAGTAGATCATGATACCAACAGGCACGAAGAAGCACGCAAAGAGAAAGAAGAGTATGAAGGAGGCATCATTTGGGTCTTTGGACGCCCAGTCCAGGGAGCAGCCCAGCTGGTGGATCTCTAAAGTGTAGCGGTTCCAGCCAAGCAGAGGAGCTCCCGTCCAGGCCAGGGAGTACAGCCAGATGTGGGCGATGGCCCGCCATGCCCAGGGAAAGTCCACCACCTGGGCATGGACCACCCGGATGTAGCGCTCATAAGCCAGAGCCGCCAGAGTCATGATGGAGACGATGCCTGGGAGGAGAGAGAGACAAGGGGGGGGGGGGGGGGTCAGAGAGAGGAGCTCGCTGAGTGCTTCCCTGTCGGATCTGGGTCAGCGGCGACTCAGCGTCTCTTTGATCTGAGTTTCATCACACTTTGTGTAAACCGACTACTGAACATCACATTCAGTTGTCTCAGAGCGAGAAACGTTCTGACATGGCCAACATAATCATGTGGAAGACTTCTGACTTGATATTTGCCCAGCACACAGTCACTGACACCCTCCAAAAATAAAGAAATTCACAAAAGGTAAAGGAGCTGGATGTTCCCAGAGTGAAGTATCCAAGCAAATTAATAGAAGGTTGAGTGGAAGGAAAAAGTGAGGTAGGAAAAAGAGCATAATAAATTAAGATAGCTGCAGCTTTGAGAGGACTGTAAAGCAAATGAGTTTGGAAGGAGCACCACATTTTGTTAACATAAAACTGTAGCTACGTTTCCATCCAATTGTCACACAAATTTTGAACGAACTTTTAAAATGTTGCTAAAAAGAAGAAAAAAAAGAAAAAAAAAAAGAAAATGCGAATTAGGCATGTTTCCATCTACTGGTTTGGAGCAAATCAAGATGTTGACCTTATCCATGGCTGTAATAAACAGGAAGTCGAGGTTGCAAACTAGCATGGACCACACATCTCAGAAAAATGCAGAGACGTTTTCAGGAATGTGTTGCCATCGGAAAAGATGTAACTGTTCTGTAACTGTAACTAGTACTGGTGATGTTACATGCTGAGACGTAGCGAAAGAAATGCAATTCATGCATGCAGTAACGGCCATATCAAGTTATGGGAATATCTGGGAAGACGGCTACAGCGGAAACAGCTGATCAGTCATAAAAATGTTTTTGCAAAATTGAGGATGTCTTTTTTTTAAATTTACCCATTTTCATTAACCTTTTCTAAAGCGATACTTTAAAATGTGCATAAAAAAATGTTGATAGAAGCACGGTTATTGTGTAATGTCTGTAAAGTAGCAACTAACGATTATTTTAGTAATCGATTATTGTATCGATTATTCTGACGATTAATCGTATAAAAAATTGGCACGTTCTGCAGATTTTTCCTTTTAACCACTTAAGCCTTTTTAATACTTTATTAGAAATACATTAAAAGATGCAAATAAATTAATTCAATTCCTTTTTTAAATAAAAGAAAATAAATATTTTAATGCTTAAAATACAACAACATAGCATTCCTTTAGTGAACGCTTGATCGTTTGGAGCTGGAGGCATCTGCAGCTAAAAAACACCTCGAACATCAACATGTGGAAAGCTCAGCCTTTTCTGAATTGATGTTAAATCTGCATGATTTAACATCAATACAGAGTAGGACTGATCTGGTGATTATTTTTTGGATTAACTGATAATTGCAACAGATGCTTAATAGCTGTTTTTTTTAATTAATTTTTTTTTTTTTAACTTTTACAGAATATGAACCAGGTGAAACTAAAACTAAAACTATGCCACTTGTGGAGTTCTATGTAGAACATATTTAGAGACAAAGGTTTTTTTTTTAAATCTTACTTGCTAAATGTATATACTTTTGTACAGTTTTGGCTTAATTATTGCTCAGAGTATGTTGTTCTTTAAGCAAATGCTCTTTATTGAGTCTGCATACACTGGTTGACGATTAATCGATTACTAAATTAGCTGACGACTATTTCAGTGTTCGATTAATCTCATTAATGGTTTCAGCCTCACTATAAAGTATGTAACTTCCATTTTCTTATAAAAACAATATAATTTGACACCTTTTAGTGGATAAAAATGGTTAGGTTATAAGACATGGAAATCAGAAAAATATAAGAGGAAAACCCTGACATCAAGAAATTAAACAGATTTCACAGAGCTCTTGCAGAGTTTCATGGTTGTGCTGAAAATGATAAACACGTATGAGTGTTCTTTATGATGAAGAAGCCCTTCCTCATCCTCTCTTGCAGCTGTTTAAGCTGTGTGACCTTGGATTGTATGATGCCTCCCAGATGATGTCAGGATTTTCAGCTGCATTCATGAGTGAACCGTAACATGAGCGGTGAGGGGAATTAATGCAACTTAAACTTTCATTACCTTCCAGGTTTGCTTTATTATCTGAATGTAGACCAAAGCAGATAGGCATATCCTCCCGGTGAAACAGGATGCATAATGAAGTAGATAACGAGCATTGCTGGGAACACCGACTTTGAATTCTTTTGATCTGTAATTCTCTTGTGACATGTTTAAGATGCAAACAAGACAAAAAACCCAGATGCATGGCTGCAGTACTGCGCGCTGACAGAGGCAGGCAGACGTGTTCCTCAGATCCAACAGGCTCACAATGCAATGTCAGTTAAAGGACGGCAGGATGGCCGAAGTGGAGGGCAACTGTCCAGCACGTCTCTGATGAGAAAGCAGCCGAAAGGCCAGAAGGCTTGTTCTAACGAGCTCATTATCACTCACCCATCCTCTGGGGCTGTGGGCCGAACAGTGGTGGGAGCCAAAAAGTGCTTGTTCACACTTCATTATTAAATACAGCTATGCTTATGGTAATGAGGGGGAATGTGTGTCATCACATTGGAGCAGGAGAGATGTCAGGAGACACATCTGGATGATGCAATGACTCCTATAATGAATAAAAGAAACCATGCAGCTTCATCTGATAAGATGGAAAAAGTTGTTGGATGTTCAGTCTCAATAAAGAAAGCTTTCCAAAGAATGTCTGGATTGCATTTAATATACTTTAATAAATAAATGTATTATATTTTGCACGTCATGTACTGCTTTATGGGAGTATTATCGATATCTGGCCAATACAATTTAACAAACGCATTTTGTTACACTGTAATGTTCAGTCAGGTTTATAAAAAAACGAATTTTACTCATAACTGTTTTTTAAATAAAAATATAATTAAGAAAGAGGGGAAACACGGTGAAGAAGCCTTGTTTACATTTGTACATTAGATGCGTTTCTCTCACCAAATAGACTGTTGCTGAAGCCGTCCCAGACGCATGTCGCCTGGCTCCAGATCCACCTGCCTTTCACGCACGAAGCAAATGTAAAGTTTATGCCGATGACGGACACCAGAAAATCACTCAAACTTATGTTGACCAGCAGCAAATTCGTGGGCGTGCGAAGCCTTTTGAATTTACAGTAGAGTAAAATGACAACAACGTTGTTACAGAACCCGAACACTCCAATGGTTCCGATGGTGAACGCCAGAAGTTTGTAGGTTCCAGCTGCGAAGATGTATTTGTCCGTGCCTCCCTCGGTCTCGTTGGCCGGATTCATCGCGGGGACTCAAACTTGGCTCCCAGCATTGTGAGGCGCACGAGAGACTGTGAGCTCCTTGACAGAGACAGCAGCCCCGCGCGCCGCTCATTCAAACAGGCAGCGCGAGCGCTCTCCGCTGAAACTGGGTCAATGTAACAAAGTCGAGGTGGATCAGAGACGTGAGTGTTTCCTTCCCGTGTTTCCCCTTCAAATTAAAGTGGAGTTTGACCCACATGTTGTGAAACCTCAGAAAAGTATTAGAGATTTGACTGTTTTTGCCTTTTCGGCAAACTTGAATGTTTCACCTCATCCTACAAAGATGCAAAGACAACCAGAACAAAAAACAAAGGCTTTTCTAATCATTTTAACCATTTGAAGCCTCATATTTTTAAATCATTAACACTGACTTTAAAGCTGCAGTTTGTAACTTTTACATAAATATGTTTTTTCCATATTTATGAAAACTGTCACCATGTCATGACAGTTTGGTATGAGACAGATGATCTGTGAAAAGATCGAGCTGCTACTGCCTGCTAAAGAAATGCACCGCTCCAGACCTAAACCAACCAATCAGAGCCAGTGGGAGGGGCTTAGCGCTGTCAATCACCCTCGTGTTCGCGCTGCTAAATGTGCTAATGGTGGAGAAACAACTCACCGTTCCAGGAAAACTGTTTGTCCGCCATCATTGGTGGCCATGCTAACTTCTGACTGAATGGTATATTTCTGCAGTTAGTACTGGGAGCACTGGGAGAAGGCAGAGGAGCTTGATTTTTTCATAGATTATTTGTTTTATATTATACTGTCACACCATGATAACTTTGACAAATATGTAAAAAAAAACATTTTTCATAATAGTTACATACTGCAGCTTTAAGAGATCTAGAATTGCAAAAGGCAGCAGCACACTGGAGTAGCTCTGTTACCTTAGTTCTGATTTGTTGCTGTTTGTAGACTTTTATTTTTGGTTGGGTTGTTGCACGTTTGGACAGTTAATCCCTTTAGTTTTGGATGCTGTGCAGCTGTAAGGATTACTGTTTTTTAACTTTCGGACAGTTGATAGGATGTGTAACCATGTTAACAAGCTATTGTTTTCCAACCGTCAGCAGCTGATTAGCATCTCAAAAACTCAAATAAAATCTGAACTATGACCCTAAATCCCAGAGGAGTATCTCTTCCTTTGATCACAACGGGTGAGGATCATACCCTCAACTCCAACATCTCTCTGCTCGGCTTTCTAACCAGTTAAAAGTGATTTAAAGAGGAGCGGCAAAAGTAAATGAGGTGGATGAGCAGTGCTTCCTAAAAACTGATGGTGTCAGCCAGGACATGTTACTGTTGAACATTGTCTCTCCTGCCTGGAAATGGAGCTGTTAGCATTTCAGGATAGTCACATGATTGTCATACAGCAACAGTCAGAGGCCTCTTCAGATTTGTTGAAAGACTGACTGCTACCAGACATCCATAACCATCCACAACTTTTTGAAGATATTTGGATGATAGGTATTACGACAACATTTAATTCCCCTTTAGGATAACAAAAAGGTATGGCTAATTTGATTTCATTGAGAACAAAAAACTACCCAAACAGTCATGGCCCTCTGTGAAAAAGTTACTGTCCACTAAACCTAATATTTGGTTGTGCCACTCTTTCCACCCCCATTAAATGTTTATAATAACTGGCAGTAACTGTTAAAGGTCACACTACAGCATCAAGTACATACTTTGACTGTTTGAAAACCATTGTTTTGCTAGTTTGTTAGAATATCATCCATCCATGTTTGACTGTTGTTATGATTTTTTTTAAACTTCTGTGTGATACATACCTTCCAAAAAGATACATTTTTGTCTTGTCAGTCCACTAAATATTTTCCCAAAGTCTTGGGGATCATCAGGATCTTTTATTTTTCCAATGTGGGACAGGCTTTTGTGTTCCTTTTGGTCAGCAGTGC
This sequence comes from Anableps anableps, assembly GCA_014839685.1. Taxonomy (NCBI): domain Eukaryota; kingdom Metazoa; phylum Chordata; class Actinopteri; order Cyprinodontiformes; family Anablepidae; genus Anableps; species Anableps anableps. The sequence goes on along the minus strand of CM026076.1, from coordinate 4,780,188 downwards.
TTTGAACATCTTGAGAGATTTTTTTTTTTAGCTTATTATCAGGTTCTGAAGGGTTATTTCTTGATTCTATAGGTCAGGCGGTTATCCAGCCTGGGTGTGGCTTGTGAAATTCGACAAAAATTGTGTTTAATCACAGTTAATTCATGATTTCATGTACGGGAAGCAATTATATTTTCATATAGGGTAAAATTGGGTTGGATAACTTTTTTCCCTTAATACAAAAAAATTATTTCAAAAAGTGCATTTTACTTTTGCTCATGTAATCTTTGTTATATATTAAAAACGTTTTAATATATAAAGATTAAAGTGTGACAAAAAAAACAAATAAAGTAGAAAACTGCAATCTTACATTTACTTCTTAATGGTAATATGTATTCTTGTTATGATCACATCAGATTGATAAATATTTGTTTAAGTCCTAATGTTTATGATCAAACATGTGTTTTGTTGTTGTTGTTTAGAATGAGTGTTACTCCTCTTGAGTTTAATCAAGGCTCAATGTCGTTCTCAGGTTTCAACAGACATTTATAGCGGACAACATGTGTTTACATGCCGTAACAATGCCCCCAAAATGCCGTCAAAACTAAGAAAGGAAAAAAACAAACCTAAATTAGCTCACGAAAAATATGGAGGATTTACAGAAATAAAACAATGCAGTTTTACCTCATTGACCGCATTAACTCCAGAGTAATAAAGACAATTTTATACAGCTTCTTCTCAAACAAAAAGAAGACTTTTGTGTTCTGGGGAAGCTTCTTATGACCAGTCTCTGCAATGCTCCGTATGGCTCTCTAAGTGTGCCAATCAATCTTAACCCATGGGCAACATTGGTGCATGTGGAACAAAAGATAAGTTCCTCCTTACATCTTAATGCATTTTAAACCAAATAAATGAACTTTATCTACTTGGACTTAATGAAAGTTGTTATTTATTACAGAACGTTTCATATCAAATGCTAATATGTATTTATAGATAGTTCCCACAAGACCGGACCGGAAGTAAGATTCCCCCGGAAATGCGCCATCTTGGTAGGGTATCAGTAAACTTCGTTACGCAGGAACAGCATCACGAGCAGCGTTACCTAAGCTTAAATTTGTTTTTTCAAGGCTTTTTCTGTTCTTCAGGAGAACCACTTCAGTGTCTAGCAATAGCACATCTTATGAAAATAGTCAACAAGTCATTTCTGTTTGCCGAGAATTGTTCATATGGGTGGTTGCATTTTAAGAGCATAAGGTTGATCCGTGTCACGAAGAATTTTCTATTGCGCACATTGGAAGTGTTAAAGCATCAGAAACGGCAAAAAAAAAAAAACAAAAAAAACAACCCATTAATAACAAGCTCAAGGCCTGATTATCAACGAGAAAGTACTGTTTACTAAGGTTGTGTGATTGTAAATATGCTCACCTGAGCAGTAATTGCATGTGCTGAACTACAGCAGCAAGTTTGAATGTGATTTAGGTTTGTTTTGTTCAAGCGCAGGTGTTGCAGCAAGAAGAAATGTATGTATGTACATTTTCACATCTACATTTTATATTTAGGTTTCATACTTTGCGCAGATGGATCTATCACAGGTCTGCAGGTTTGCCTGTAAAGTACTTTTTTTTTTTTTACAGCAATCTGTTCAATACACTATTGACTAACAATGTCACAGTTTTGGTTATTTTTAGAAACATGACATTTGAAAATAGCTTTACTGCTCATAAAGTGGTCAGAGCAAATCCGTGTCATATTAGATAACTTCTGTCTGTTTCCCCTGGATATCAGCCGTCCACACTCGTAGCAAAGTTTGCTGAGATTCATATACAGAAGTGGTTTTAAATTATAGAAACAAATTATGAATTAAGCGAGAAGGGTTTGTTAAGAAAAATTAAAGGTCAGGACGAATACTAAACACAGCTGTACTTCAGTTAGAGGGATTCAGGTGTGGAATAATTGTTGTGAGGAGTTAAAACTTTTTCACTCTTTAATCGTCGCAGACAGCTGAAGCGTCTTCATTTAGAAGCAGCAAAAGAGGTTGTAGCTCCATTTCCTATTTTTGTTCTCATTAAGACGTAATTATAGCCCACACAATGGGCTTTAAACGTTTAATTACATGTACCACTTTAACTGCAGGACCGTCCGGGACACTTCAGATCCAATTAAGATTTCATTCATTATGGTGAATTTAACATGGAGAGCATTTCACAGATGTTTTGACTTATGTTTTACATCCAGACTAGGTGCAAGTGTGTATTTTTTTAATGCCCATCATCTCCCTGGAGCATAATTACTGTAATTACAAATAGACTGATGAATGGATCCCGACCTAAAACAACCAATCAGAGCCAGGAGGAGGGGCTTAGCGCTGTCAGTCAGCCTCGTGTAGGCGCTGCTGAATGTGCTCATGGTGGAGAAATAACTCATCATTCCAGGAAAACTGTTTATCCGCCGTCATCGGTGGCCATGCTAACTAGCCTTAGCATTAGCAGCAGGCTATGTTGTGGTGAACCAGCTGTAGCGTAGCAGAGAGCAGGGGGGGGGGTGAGCAGCACGTACACAAGGGTGATTGACAGCGCCAAGACCCTCCTCCTGGCTCTGATTGGTTGTTTCTGACTGAGTGGTGTATTTCTGCAGTTAGTACTGGGAGCACTGGGAGAAGGCAGAGGAGCTGGATTTATTCACAGACTATCTAATTTTTATAAAATCACAGCATAATGATAATTTTAACAAATATGTAAAAAACATATTTTTGTAAAAGTCACATACTGCAGCTTTAACTCTCCTGTCTGTCTCTTCCTTACCTGACACTTCATAGTTCCTCCGTCGCCTCATGTTGTTCACAGAGAGATGTCACTGTGTTGAAATGCTACAGCGACTTTGTTGGTGTTTGACCCCATTTCTCTCTCTGTGCCTACAGGTTGGCTAGAAATAGCAAATCTTCCTCACACACACAAAAACAGCAGAATACAGAGGGTGCGTTGGGGTTGAGCGTGGCACACGGGCTCCAGAAATGTTTTAATTATGCTGCTGCTCACCCACTGACTCACTCGTGTGCTGTGCATTCATAGTTAAAAGGCTTTTCATTCAAGGTATAGAGGAGGCGTTGTGCTCGCTGGCATAATCAGCTGGCAGGGATTTACACTTTAGCTGACGCACTCGTTTTACACCAAGGACACTGAACAAGAACTGTTTCCGACTGAGAGACAATGATCCCTGGAATATGCTGCTGTCACCCCTCATCGTGCTCTGGTCCATGAACCCTGACCTGCCTCTGGTGGCACGGCAACAGCACCGATATGAGCTGACCAGCAGGCACATACATCCGTCCGTCCGTCCGTCCATCCATCCATGCATTCATCCATCCATGCATCCATCCGTCCATCCATGCATTCATGCATGCATCCATCCATCCATCCATGCATCCATCCGTCTGTCTGTCCGTCCATCCATCCATCCAACTGTCAATCCATCCATCCATCTAACCTTCCATCCGTCCATCTATCCATCCGTCCGTCCGTCCATCCATCCGTCTGTCCGCCCGTCCATCCATCCTTCCATGCATCCATCTGTCTGTCCATCCATCCATCCATCTGTCCATCCATCCATCCAACTGTCAATCCATCCATCCATCCATCCATCTAACCTTCCATCCGTCCATCCATCCATCCATCCGTCTGTCCGTCCGTCCTTTCATCCATCCTTCCATCTGTCTGTCCATCTATCCATCCATGCATCCATGCATCCATCCATCCATCTACCCATCCATCCGTCCATCCGTCCGTCCGTCCGTCCGTCCGTCCGTCCATCCACCCATCCATCCATGTAGATGTATACTAGTACTGCCTCCTATCATCCAGGGTCTATACCTGCTGAAAGCAGAGTTGCATTGTGATTTTTTTTATTTTTATATCTTTCTTCTGGGATATCTGGAACACAGTTTTTCATAAAATACAAAAAAGATCTAATAAATCACTGGTGTTAAAAACAGACATTTGCAGCTCTAATTAGGCCAGCTGATCAAAAGATTTCTCTCAGAGCTTTTGTCACTTTTCAGCCGTGTGTGTTTTTGTGAGCCTGTGAGCATTAGAGGTGAGTAGTTTCTTGTTACCTGTAATTTCTAATCAAATGTCAGTGCCCTGTATGGTACAGCCCATCAGCATGCATGCAAATAACCTACCATTGCTTCACCCTTCTCCCCCTGAGATGCAATTATTGTAGTATTAAAGTCACTGTACTGGGAGTTGCCCATGTAATGAATATTTAAGTAGCTTTGCACTGTCACAAACATCTGCATCACTGGCATGACAACCCTCTAATAAGCCAGCTCTACCATCACACATCTAATTATCACCACTGATATGTATTTCCTGATACGCTGCAGTGGGGCTGCTGAGGATTCGCAGCTAAATACCATCCTGTCTCTTTGCACGATGAATGGTGTGGGACTCTAAACAGGCAGTGAAATTAAAGCTTACTTAGTGTCACGGCTGCAGGCAAAATAAGACTGACTTGTTGCTGTTTAAATTCTAATTGGAAGGCAATTTAAGTTAAAAAGCATTTATGCCAGAATGAAAATAAACCAGCGGGTAAAAATGAGTGCTGTGTGAGGGAGAGTGGGACCAATAGGGTGAATCATTGCAGAGAAAAGACCAGATGATGAGGCACACGATACAGAAAACAAACAGGTTTATATCATTTCCTACAAAGGGACTAAAACAAATTTTGATATCACATTGAGATGTTTTGGTTACTCGACTTATTTGTTGATAAAGAAAGCAGGAGGACACCCTAACACTGAAGCCAGTTTTCTTTTGACAAAATGATACGACACAGGTGGTTCTACCAGCCACTAAATAACGGGGTGTCCTTAGTTTTTCCATTTTGTTGCCACCTGTGTTTAATAATAAACTGAGCTTCTGTTAAAGCATTAGAAAAGGAGAATTTATTCATTCTCACAATAAAAAGTCAAACGTTTTTTGCTTTCCAAGGCTGAAGTGAATCAGTGGCAGCAACATTACACAGCTGATGCACGCTGCTGACATTTGTTCTCCCAGTTATGTTGCTTTTGTTTACGTCAGCCCTGAGCAAACCAGCGACCCCGTTTCTCTGTGGTTCGGCAGACAGGACGTTGGGAAGGCCTGTGCAAAACATTCCATTTGGTTATCATTTTATGACCCTGAGCCAAGCATTTCAAAGGAGTGGATCATCCGCTCAACCTGAAATATGTGACATAAGAATGACCTCCAAAGCGAAGTGAAATTTCCTCAAGTAAAAACAAACTGAAAGGAGAAACATTCCTTTGCACTGAAATATGAATTGTGTGTTTTCAGACTGTTTGCGTAGGACCTTAAAAGGGTCTGGTTAAAACAGAATACATTTAAATTAATGAGTTTCTGTATACAGAAGATTTTAAAGAACACAACCCTGAGTTTGAGCTAAAAATGTAGTTTTTAAGACAAAAACTCAGCACGACATCCCTCTGCTCACTGTTAGGGAACTAACGAGCAGCTCTGCAGCAAGCTTTACTGTCTCCCGTGGAAGCAGGAGTGTGTGTGTGTTTGCTTGTTTCACTTTTGTTTGCAACAAATCACTGAAGGTAGTGCGAAGGTAATGTGTCTTCTGCATCCGACGAGCATATCGATAAACTTGGGTCTGATTTACTGTTTCTCCGTTCTTCCAACCTCATTTTACGAACACGAAGGTGAATTTCTACATTTCTGAAACATTACATTATCTTGAAATAAGTTTCTTTTTCTTCCAGGTGCAGCTTTAAATCATGTGTGCACTGATTCTGGCCCCCGGCCCTCTTAAACAGCAAACATTTGAACTGATTTCCCAGTAAGAGCTTAGCCTAAAAGCCTCTTGAATTACATTTGGATCACATTCATGGCCGTCACAACCGGTGGCTGCTCCGTTTTCCAAATGACTAAAACAAAGCTTGTGCCAGCTCCTCTCAAATGGCTGCTTGCCACATCGGCCCGGCTCTATGTGGGATTAACGGAGCAGATGATGTAAACTTTGGAAGTGGATGTAGCTAAGATACGCTGATTTACACAGAGCTTTCAAATTCTCTCCATTAGATGCCTGCTATTATTTCTCATCCCTTTTTAATTGAGAGCAGAAAATAGATTTTTTTTCTGGGTTTGTCCTGAAAACATTTGATCCCGATACGAGCTGTGATTTAGACCTTTATTACTACGTATGACTGTCATTGCTCTTCACTGTCACTGCAGAGTGTCTTTGAGAATTAGCCTAAGGAGCTCAGCTGTCAGTCTGAATAAAAAGTCTGTGCTGCTTCTGTTGTTGACGTGTGAAAGATACGTCCAAGGTTATTCCAGATGTGAGCAAAGGACTCAGCAAGTTGCTGTGTCTGCTAGAGAAGTCTTCTACAACCGCTGATGGTGCATCCATCCATCCTTTGTTTAAACCTGCTTAGATAATGGATGGGCAAGAGGCGGGGGTGCACCCTGGACAGGTCACCAGTTCACCACAGGGCAACACAGAGATCATACCTTGTATAGAGAACGATCCACCTAACAGTCATGTTTTTGGACCATGGGAGGAAGTCAGAGTACCCGGAGAAAACCCTCACATATACAGGGAGACCATGCAATCTTCCTGCTGCAAGGGAACAGTTCTACACTGCAAAAGTACAAAATCTTACCAAGTATTTTTGCTCTTCTAGTACAAATATCTTGGTACACTTAAAATAAGACAAAACTAACTTACAAGTAACTTTTCAGAAGATATAGGAGCTTGTTTTAAGTCAATAATTCCTTAATATTGATGAAAAAGTTCTAGTTATGAGTGAAATAATCTGCCAGTGGAACAAGATATTTTTCCCATATTATAAACTAAAATATCTTGTTCCACTGGCAGATTATGTCACTCATAACAAGAACTTTTTCAGCAATATTAAGGAATTACTGATGTAAAACAAGCTCCTATATCTGCTGAAAAGTTACTTGTAAGTTAGTTTTTTCTTATTTCAAGCATATTCGAGATATTTGCACTGGAAACCAGACCAAAAGTACTCAGTAATATTTTATGTTTTTGCAATATAACACCTGCCCTGCAAAATTATAATTACCTTTTGATCTTCATACTTTGTCGTTCAACAACTATATGGGAGTATAATTGTGTATTAAAAGGGATTTTTGTGATAGATCACCCCAGCATAGTCTATATTTATGAAATGGAATGAAACCGATCCATAGTTTCATTTTTTTATCAGAAAAAAAGGAAAATGGCTCCACATATTTGCATTCAGCGTATTTGATTTCATAGTTTGCAGAACAAACTTTCACTGCAATTACAGCTGCAAGTATTTTGGGGTGGAATGCTCCCATCCACTGGTGGGTCTCTGCCTTACCAGAGGTACTAAACTCGGAAAACCTCCAGTTTGGAGGGGAGGACTCATTCCATTTTTCCGAGATGTGTTGTCCATGCTACTTGCAACCTCTGCTTCCTGTTTGTTACATCCATGCGCAACGTCAACATTTGACGAACTCATGCTTTTCATATTCTGGTTGATTTGCTCCAAACCAGTAGATGGAAACATGCCTAATTAGTGTTTTCCTTTTTTTCTGCTTTGTGCTACATTTTAAATGTTTGCTCAAAATTCGTATTGAAAACGTAGCTGCTGTTCTTACCACCCAACTGCCCACTGCCTCTGCTGTCCTATGGGAAACCCCTTTGCAGACAGGGATTCTCCTGGCTGTCTTCCGTCTCTTCCATGAAGGCATGATTTGTGGAGCCCACAACAGATTATCCACAGATTGTTTTATAACCTAACTCTGTTTTAAACTGCTCCACGACTTGTCTGCTGTGTTCCTTGGTCTTCATGATGCTGCTTGTTCCCTGATGTTCTCTAATAATCCTCTGCGGTCTTTACAGAGCAGCTGGATTTATATGAGACTAAATTATACCAAAATCAAATGACACACTCTGTGCACTCTGTTTACCAATCCAGTGGATTCTGCAACTCATTGAATGGGAATTTTTTTGTCAGGGTAACGGAGTAAAAATGCCTGAAAACGAATGCACAAGACAAAAAAATATTGAAAGCTGCATCATTTACCCTCCATTTCACAATTATGCACCACTTTTTGTTGGTCTGTTAGAAACAATCCCAATATGTGACAAAATGTGAAATGAATACTTTAGCATAGCGCTGTAGAAATACATGCTGTGTGACTGGGTAGGCTGTGGGGACACAGCGCCAGAAAATCCCTGAGAGACTGCTGAAACTGCTTTAATTGAACACATCACAAGACCCGAGAGGGTCTCCACGTGCACCAAGGGCATCCAGAATTAAACACTAATCACTGAGAGGCAGATTGGAGGCCCACTTCCACACGTGGAAAAAGGCCACTTAATTATGGCATGTCAGCTGAATTTGAGCAATAATCTTTTAAATAGATTCAGACAAGAGGCCTCTGGATTTACACTCTAACCTTTGTGATGTGTCTTCATTGAGTTATGAATAATTCATTATGGTAAACCATATCTTGTTCTTCCAGTAATTGGATGAGATACAGTTGATTGTGTGTGTGTGTGTGTGTGTGTGTGTGTGTGTGTGTGTGTGTGTGTGTGTGTGTGTGTGTGAAGAAGCGTAACAATGGAGCTGAGGTGTCGCTGGGGGGGTGTAAACTGAACACGGAGCGTGCAGTAGCGAGGGATATCACTGACTCTGAGTCTGAGAGAGCGGTTCTCACCCCTGGAGGTTACCCTCCTGGGAGGGGGGAAAGGGTGTAGCTGTCAGATGGGGATCCACCATTATTGCCCCATGTGCCTGATTAAAATAAAAGATGGAATTTCTAGAATCCTGGATGCTCAGATCTTCTGCTGAAACAAGTATTTAGATCACTCACTAAGTAAAAGAAATAGAACTGCATCTTGCTGAAGCTCCGCTTTCCCAGATGATTCTTTACAGTTAGCGTTTTATCCAAAATGTGACTGTTGTTTTAATTTAATTCAGTTCGGTTTATTTATATTGCGCCATTTCACAATATAAAATGGCGTCTCGAGGCACTTTACAAGAAAAAGTCATTTCAGTCCAATCATACATCTGTTTCAATTGATCCTAGTTATCAAACAGTGCATTAAGTTCAGTTCATTGTTGAAATTAGTTTGAGCACATGGCGACTGCATGGCATTGTGTCGTTGACTTTCCAGCAATCCCTCATACCGAGCATGCATGTAGCGACAGTGGAGAGGAAAACTCCCCTTTAACAGGAAGAAACCTCCAGCAGAACCAGAACCAGGCTCAGTACGAGCGGCCATCTGCCACGACTGACTGGGGGTTTGAGAAGACAGAGCAGAATGCACAGGAAAAACAGAAGCACTGATCCAGGAGTACTTTCTATATTCATGAAAGTAAAAAGTTAATTGCAGGAGAGGGAGAACAATTCGTTGATGGCAGCGTTATCTCAGCTGAAGCGCTCCCCCAGGAAGGCATCACAGCCACACAGAACGCCAGACCAGGTGCAGCTTCTATGGAGAGAAAATAACTGAGAAACATAAAGTTAACAGCTGAAATGACAGCAAATAATGCAGATTGGAGAGCAGTAGGAGAAGAAAGTAGCAGAGTGAGAAAAAGTGGTCAGTTTGACCTCCAGCAGCCTAAGCCTATAGCTGCATAGCTACAGCGATAGCTCAGGATAACCTCCGTCCTTAGAATGAGGCATGAGAGGCAGAACCAGCTGATTTTTTTTTATTTAAAGAAAAAACATCCCAAAATACTATTTTCCTCAATTAAAACACCTTTTATGAAATGTTCATTTTCAGGGTTGGGCTGGAGTTCACTAGACAGGAATGTTGACAGACGAGTGAGCGGCAGGAATCTTACGGCAGCTCAGTATGTTGAGACACAAAAGCACCTTGGAACAGAAACAGACAAGAAACTTTCTCTTAAGTCACATATTGAAAATGTAAGGAAGGTGAAGATCAAACTAGGGGTTTCCTTTAAAAATAGATCTTGTTTTTCTTTCATTGCAAGGAAGCGTTTTCTTTTAATGACCTCTCTGCCTCTGTTAGATGACAGTGATGTGGTTTATACGAATGCGCCGTCAACTCTCTGCTTAAGTTGGATGCTGTCTGTTCATAACGGGGTAGAAATCTTTCACTGACCACTGTCTTTTATATTCTCAGGTGAGCTGGGTTTCATTATCAAGCCATAGACTCATGCATTGGTACATTTCTTCCAAAAAGCTATTTTTGGATTGTTCCCACCTTACTTACCCTCCTACCTGTCACTTAGAAAGCCCAGCCACAGACTTCGCTCTCAGGACTTTCTGTCCTTTCAGTCGTACGGCCAAAACGAGGAAAAAGAAGCATTTTCTTACTCTGCTTTATGATCGTGAGACACGACAACAGGATCTAAAACTGTCCACTTTGATTCCTCTGGGAAAATTTAAGTTTATTTTGATTAAAATAAAAGAAGGAAGAATTCATCTTGCTCTTGTTTTCATGCCATATTTTATTAACTTATTTATTTGAGTCAGATGTTTAAATTACTTGTGTTGTTACTGTGTTTGCAATTTTCTTTGTCTTATGTACAAGAGAAACCTGTTTTGATGAGATCTTGGATCTCAACCTGTATGAATAAAGGTTAAATAAAAATAAATAGATCATATACATATACACATGCATAAACAACACAAGCAAATACAAACTACAGTTTTTAAAAGATGTTTATTATCAATAGAGAACAAGAAATCCAAACCTACATGGCTCAGTGTGAAAAAGTGATTGCCCCTGTATGTACAGTGTTGTATTTATACAGAGGGCCCCCTGCCTATTTGCGGTTAAGTATTCACGGATTCACCTGTTTGCAAATTTTTCTGTGGACATAACTCCAAAATATTGGTGGATTTTTTTTTTTTTGAGCACATCTAAAATATTTTTTTTAAAAATGCAGCTTCAGCTGTGAAGCTAAGACAGTTTCTGCTGTCCGTATTAAAACGTATTAAGGCATATTTTTTGCTAATAAAATAGGAAGTTATAAGTGGTTTTAGATGGGGTTTCAAGTATTTTGTATTTGGTCCCTAACCCCCACGAACACCAGGGCTCCACTCTATATTAGCCGTATACATATGCAATTGTTACAGCACAAGTACTGTGGTCATCTTAGTGAAATATCTGCAGAAAATGTACATTTTCTTTCAGACATTGTGCAGGAATTCAGGCATTGGTCTGGTGAATTTTCAGGGCAAGGGGCCTCTGGTAAGGAGAGATGGTAAACTGAGAAGGGTGAAAACAATGGTCAGTGATCCCACCAGTGCTTTTACCTACGGCGTCCATGAAGGGGGACTTTGACATTTACGGTTCAAGGTTTCATGCCCCTGATGAGGGGAGAACTTCAAGCGAAGGGGGCTCCATGCTTCATCCAGGCCTGCCTCACCCCTCCAGTCTGGACGTGTCTCACGCTCCTCCTGTTTCTGCTCCAACCGACAGTTTGGTTTGAGTTGCATGTTTTCCTTGTGTTCGTTCAAAAACAAGACAAAATGAGAAACATCTTAAAATAAAAATGAAGAACAAGCTGTAATTTAACGTAATTAAACTCTGTAATTAATTGAGACACTAACCATTTAGAAACATGTAGAATCATACATATTATCTTTTATTTATATGCAGTTTAATATTCTGTGATATGATGCACGGTCTTCCTCAGTTTAGTGAAAAAATGGTGCTAAAATTTGCAGTCCTGCATGCCAGACTTTGCTGGTTTGTTGACACAGCATCTGTGTGTCCACTGTAAATATTACCTTAGCTTCATCTTTGTGCTTCACTTTCCCAGAAATACATTCATGTTCCCCAATGCCAGATTAGATTTTTGCTCATTTTTTCTTCCCCCGCTGGATAAAAGGATCTATTTAAAGCTGTTGTACCTCCACATTCACTTTACTGCACTGAGATGCTTTCTCTGCACTCATCTGTGTTACCTCTTTGGAGCACTGATGCTGCTCTTCTCTCTAATATATTTTTCCACTTTACCTTTTTTGTGTCTGATGTCTCAGGGGTTTTTGAAGACGGTAGTGAAACAAGCTCACCTACTGCTGCACTAAAGCAGACGCTGATAGCTTCGTGTACCCCTGCTTGCTGGAAATACCTTAGAATTTCAGTTCTGTCTGTGCTGTTGCTTCTTGCTGCTTGTACATGGACATTAAAAGCATTCACCTCACAGTCACCTAGTGGGACCTGTCGCTGTCAGTTGTCTATTTTCTGCTTAACCCTCTCAGCCAGTGTCATCCTATTTAATGTCATGCCAATCCGACTCTGTCTCTGAGTTGGCTTCTTGCTCACTCGCATCTCTGTCTAACTTCTTTGCTCTACATAGACGACATCTCTGCAAAGATGCATCATCTCGCTTTGAAATGTGCAATGCAAGCAACCCAGAGTGTCATCTTCTATGTCCTTCACTGTCATGTTGAGAAATAATAACTCATCTGCAACCGATGGTTTCATGAAATTAACTGGAATGATGCTCAAAGCTCACTCACAGAGACATTACCGTGATAAGTATCCCTTTAGGAACTGATTTACAAAAATGTTTTGGAAGGTTCAAAAGAAGCAGTTGAGCATGAAGTGTGCTCTACTAAAACTGTGCTGGTTTGGACTGATTGGCAGCGATTTTCCCACTCACACCCATGATTTATGTTCATCTGAAAAACTTTCAAGCCTGAATATCAGGAAAAGGCGTCTGCAACACTTCTTCACCCAAGCTTCATGTAGTTTAAGGTGAGGCGATAACCATAAGCTATCAGCAGACAAAGGACAAATTAAGATGAATTAGGAGGAGATATTACAAAGAAATGTGTTTAAAATCGCTGTACTGAGTGATTGCTTTAATTTGCTTCTAATTATAGAGGGATTCATTAAATAGCTGGCTTAGTGCTTTAATAATATCTGTTAAGGTGAAGGCACCAGCATTTAAGATTTGAATCAACTATTAGACTCAATGAACCACAAGTACAAAAAACTGACACAGAAGCTAACCATCCATCTATCTATCTATCTATCTATCTATCTGTCTGTCTGTCTGTCTGTCTGTCTGTCTAGCTAACTAGCTAACTAGCTAGTTAGATGTCCTTTGTGTGTCTATGATAGCGAGCTTGCTCGCTAAATAGCTAGCTATCATAGAGACATAAAGGACAAACAATCATGCGCATACTCTCATTCCTAAGGACAATTTTGCTGAAGAGAAGCCACACATGGCTGTTCTCTGAGATCTCGATCCTGTGCTTCTCTGTGCTTCTGAACTAAGCCTTTCCTAGTAATAAGTGATCTCAACCAACAAGTTTAATCAGTGGGCAAACATTAGCTAACCATGAGTAACATATTTCTTCATGATCAGACTCAATATGATTAAAATGTTTTCAATATATTATCGTTATGTTACTGCTAACTAACCACAAACTACAGTGGACCGCAGGGACCACAAATTCCCCATATACTTGAGATCCCCACTAAAAACATTTATAATGGCCCTTTTTAATAGTTCAAACACCAAATATACCTTAATCTGCAGTAATACGTACAGTGGAAATCATCTTGGGACTATCGTACTATTTCTGCTCTTGGGGTTACAGCCAATTAGTGCCAAGGAAAATAAACACAGCTCCTAGACTGACTGCTTTGCAAACGTGTCAAATAGCATTGTGCCAAGGTATTCCAGCTTCCCAAGCTGCATTTTCTTCTGAGTATTTTAGATATGCATGACAAAAATTTTTTGCAAATAACTCCACAGAAAAATCTGCAAATAGGTGAATCTATGAATAATGATTTGCGAATAGGCGAGGATCCACTCTAAGCCCTCCTAACATGTTGAGATAATCAGTTAGCAACTATTAAATACCCATAATAATTTTCATTCATAAGGCTGTATTAGACAGTGATTTAATAAAATCGAATGTTTTAAACAAGGAAAATGTCCATGGCATGAGTGGAATTTCATATTTTGGAGCTAAAAATCTGCTCTAGTTTAGTTTCAAGGAAGCATAATTACTCATGCTTAGTGAAGTAACTGCAGTATGATACACTTTCATATGTGTCAAACAGCTGCGCTACCATTTGTGTTCATTGTGCAGGAATTGCAGATAAGACACATTTTAAACAAGTAATATCTTATTTTATATTTTCACTTGACATGCAAAAAACAAGGGTCAAACTAAAAAAACAAAACAATAAATCCTTGAAAAACATTCTCGCAACTTTTGGTTTGGAGGTTTTTGTGACGCCACGTCACTTTTTCAGCAGAAACACATTGACATCTGAACTCTTAGTTCTGCTTTTCAGACCAGTTATTGATTCTGTTATTTTAGGAGCTTTGTGAAAATACTTTTCTCCAGCTGTCTTCTGTTCTGTTTCACAGCAGCCTCTCCCGATGTTTCACCACCAGCTCAAACCTTTGCCAGAGTTGTTGGCTGTGTGACAAACTAGAGAAGACTGTGGAGGCCCTGAGCCTTCCTCATCTCCTCCTCTACTCCTGCGCTCTCTTAACAAGTCCAGTAGTTTCATTTATTTTCACACTTACTTCACTTTTTTCTCCAATATAAATTTATCCCGCCCGCTCACAGGTTTGCTGTACACTAAAGAGCATGGATGATTTATTCCAACAACTGTTGTCTTTGTTTAATTAAAAAAAACAACAAAGTGCGAGATCTTGGCGCTGTGTTCTTTCTTGGTGTTTTTCTAGAATGATGGAACAAAAGCTTAATAAAAACACATTTATATTTGAAATAATAGTAAATCAAGTAAGGTAGCTGCATGTTTTACATGTACAAAAAACACTGTGTGCTATATTTTACATCAGAGGAAACAGTAAGTTGTGATGAGGCAGCTGCATGTTTGACATGTAATCACCCCGGTCCGATTGGCGTTCACATATGTCAATAGTTTGACATATTCTTTATTTTTTATTCATGTGATAAAATCCTAGACTTCACAGAGGGTGTACTTTTTCACCACAATGAAGCAGCTGACTGTGATTATGAGTCAACCTATAGTTTCTTGTCACAATAACCCTGCAGAGCGGTGAATGTTTGCAGCAACATGCTGCAGGCAAGTGATGGATATTTGCCACGGCTTGCTGCTCTTTCTATCCCTTCCAGATGCTCAACTAATCCACCTCATTTGTTGTTCTCTCGTTATGTTGATATGTTGGTATGTTTATTAAGCTGTTGCCGCACTGTTTCTTATCTTGCCACATCTCCTGAAGATTCTACAGGTGTTTTCACACCTGATAGTCTGGTAGGCTCGGTTCGACTGGGGACCAAAATCGCAAAGTTTGTTACATTTTTAGCCAGTGTGGTTCTCTTTCACACTGCACTGTGTCAGACAAACTAAACCCTGTTTATCTCCTCACCTGTGGCGGCGCTACACCAAGAACCACTGGAGGAACGATATTCTGAAGAAGACCCCGAACACAACTTCCTTCTTCACAAAATGCAAAGAAAAATGGAGCGGCGTCAGATTTCTCCTGCTGGCGCTAGACTTGCGGGTTTGTTTTGGTTGTGTTTACCCAGAATGCCCTGCTCTGTAATCCGCTTCCTGCTTTTGGAGCGGTCTCCGGTCGTCTTGGTGTTCACATATGCATTTGAACCGAGCCGAGGCCGAGGTTTTTAGGCGGATCGGAGCTCGCCGTTTTGTTTTCGTGAGTTCTTCCTGTCAGTTGGGATAGAAATACAAGATCCTGAGTTTCAAGACCAAGAGCTTTAATCTTAGATGCCTCATTTATTATTGCTCATTCCTTAATCTTGTAGCCACGCTTTTTAAAATTTTCTTTCAGATGCTGGATATTTTTAATGTTTTTACTTTTACCTCTTTTTTACTCAGTTTATCCATTATTTCTTGAGCAAAGTGAGCCTTGACGTCTGAGTATTTAAAGTATTTTATGTCCTTGTCTTTTTTTATGTGCTTTTATGTACTCAACGGACAGATTTTACCAGGTAAAAGACCTTATTGTCTGCAAGATGACTCAACCTACGGGTATTAATGAAGTCATCTTGACCGCAACATTTATGATCTTCAGCATGAAAATTAATAACTGAATACTGCAGCTCTTAGGATATGTTGCATTTTATGAGAAATAATGTTCTTGAAATAATTTAACTTCTGTTAAAACTGCCAGTGAAAGGTGCTTCATCCCCTGTCTCTATATTGGTGGTGTAGCATTGAGGAGTCATAAACAGCAGGGGATAAGCACTGCACCAAGACCGCAAAATCCAGGATTATATGTCATTACTAGATAATAAACTTTATTTTCAACCAGAGCTGCTGAGAGGAGGAGGCCGAGGATAGGAAATCATAAAGAAAATGATGCAGCAGGGTTTTAAAAGGCAAATGTCACTCACCGATTGGAACTGGAAAAGAAAGAACTGGAAAAGAATGAACAATGAAAATGTTTCAGTACTTTTGTTAATTGTAAAGGTTTTTTTTTTTTTTTTTTAATCTATATTTGATTTTATATGCAAGGCAAATAAGTCTGTAAATACTCCAAGTGGTAAGTTAAATTAGCGCATAGCAAATAATAATGGGAATGCAAAGAAACCCTGACAAGCAAGCAAAATGTAAAGCTACAAGAAAAGTAAGTTTCCAGACGGAGAAACTGACCTGAAGAGTGAATTTACCTCCAGCAGCCAGGCTGGAAACCAGTCAGTCATTTGATCTGGCAGCATTGTCTTCATGGTGAAGCTGTGGACAGATGATGAAAAGACTTCAGGTTTCAGACTTCCAGTTTCACCCGTCCTGCCCCCCTGCTGGCTCTGCAAACCTATCGACAGGTAGGGGTGAAACTGGAGAGCACAGTCAGAGGGGGGGGCTGACAGTTACAGAGGCCATCCAGTCCTCCAGGAGTCATTCTCTGTTTCCTGCAGCTAAGCTAAAACACGGGGATGTTTACTGTACCCTGAGAAAGTACTCACACACCTTCAACTTGTTCCCACTGGTTCCCATTGCAGCCGTAAACCTCAGCGGATGTTTTGGGATTAAATCTGAAAAGTGCAGCATGTACATTTATTCTGTCAATACTTTGTAGCTTCACCAGTGGCTGCAATCATTCACTGCAAAAAACACAAAATCTTACGAAGTATTTTTGGTCTTGATTCTTGTGCAAATATTTTAGTACACTTGAAAAAAGACAAAACTGACTTACAAATAACTTTTCATATAGGAGCTTTCCTTACAAAAAAAAAAAAAAAAAAAAAAATCCCATGAATTTCACATGTTCACATGTGATTCCAGTCTGCCACATATGATTCTGGTTTCCCACATGAAAATCCCATGAATTTCACGTGTTCCCATCTTCCACATGTGATTCTCGTTTCCCACAAGAAAACCCAAAATTTCACATTTGGAGATATTTATACATATCATGTGCTGGATGATCATGCCACAATTTTTAACTGTATGTCGAAAAAAAGCTTGGAAACAATACATTGTTTTCCCTCCACTTCATAAATATGGAATACTGAGTTGATTTGTTTCTAAGTCGCTTTTATCCAAACCGACTTAGAAATAAGGCTAGAACAGGGTTTCTGCAGGTTTCATGAACTCAAATTTCAGACTTTTTAAGACCATTATAAATGAAATTTAAGACCTGTATCACAACAGAAATGTACAAAACAAATAAATACTAAATAAATAAATTGTATGCGTTGGCAACTGAAGTTAACTAATGGCTAAGATACACGTCGTCCAATCAACAGGCGATCAATTTGCACTTACTCATGATTAACCTAAAATGGCTAGCTAGATTTACTGCAAGGGTATATTAGCAACTAGCTACTGGTAGCTGCAACCGCCTTGAGTCACAGAACGCAGTGGAGATGTCTGCATGCAACTCAAACGTTTTGCGTAACAGTAAAGTCCCGCATGAAAAAAGGACTACATTGAATATACAAGATTTAAGATCTGTGATTAACATTTTCAAGGCCAACTTATTTTTTTCAACAAAATTAAGACATTTTAAGGCCTTAATTTTAGAAACATGAATTTAAGACTTTTTAAGGGTGGGCGAACGCCCTGTACAACAACAAATTTATAATCAAAGCTACCAATAACCTACCTTGTGTTGATCTTGAACATAGAAACCACTGAAGTTTGGGGATGTAACATGAAAAAAATGTAACAAAAAGAAAAAGTTTAAAGCTATAAATATTTCTGTCTAACTTTGATTTTACTTTATGTCAAATTGTATTTATTTCATTGCATGTATGTTTGCCCCCATAATAAACAGGATCATCTCTGCGAATATATAATTTCTGTTTATGAAATGACTCACAGCTTCATTTTACACAATTTAAGTCTTTTGCAAGGCAAAATGTAAAAGCACTGCGAGTGACCCCAACAAACCACACATCAGTGGCGATTGAAATTAATCACTTTCAGCAGCCGAGCCCACATGCTGCAATATCCCCCCCCCCCCATCTGAGCCAGGTGGGAGCTCTGAGAGATAACTCTGCAGGGTTAAGCAACCAGAAGGGTGCTGGGTTCAATTTATCACTGGTTTTTAACATAATGACAAGCTCCTTTTGTGTCTGGGCACACACAAAACAGCAGGAAAGACTTTCTCCTTGTTAGTTTCCTCTCTGGATAGATTAGCAAGCGTGTCTGTGAACATGTCATCCAGGCTTGCAGCTTTCCTGGGAAATCGAAGCCTGATAAGCAGCCTCAGATTGCTGTGAAAATACGAATGTATAGCATAGATCTGGAATCCCTTGCAAGAAGCTAGATGGCTCAGGTATGAGCAAAGCATTCAGAAGGCTTGGTTTGCTGACTGCAGGAGTAGACTCAAGCGTTTTATCCACTTTAGAAATCCCAGGGGTGGAAGATGCAGTATTTCTTTCCCCACGTTTTTTTAGTCGCTGCATCAGTGTTCTTAGCTGTGGTAAATATAAACCTCTTCATTCCTTTCTCTGTACCTGCAGACAGAAATATGTACAGCTGTTCTTTTCTTCTCTTTTGGCTTTCCCTACATTACTGTTGACTGATTAGCTAAACCCTAGGGGCTTAGCGCTGTCAGTCAACCTCGAGTACGTGCCGCTAAATGTGCTAATGGTGGAGAAACAACTCACCGTTCGTTCCAGGAAAACTGTTTATCTGCCATCACTGGTGGCCATGCTAACTAGCCTTAGCATTAGCAGCAGGCTATGTTGTTGGTGAACCAGCTGTAGCGTAGCAGAGAGCAGCGCGTACATGAGGGTGATTGGCAGCGCTAAGCCCCTCTTCCTGGCTCTGATTGGTTGTTTCTGACTGAGTGGTGGATTTCTGCAGTTAGTACTGGGAGAACTGGGAGAAGGCAGAGGAGCTGGATTTTCTCACAGATTATCTGTTTTATTTTATACTGTCACAGCATAATGACAATTTTAACAAATATGTAAAAAACATATTTTTCATAAAAGTTAGATACTGCAGCTTTAAAAAAGCCAAGAAAGCTGTAAAAGAGCCAAATCTTTATTTAGATTGACACAGTGTCGATTTTTAATTAAGCTGCTCTGATAAATCAACGTTGCAATAATAGTGAATTTTATCTGATAACATGTTTTGCAGAAGCTATTTTGATTTCACCATTTAGAACCTGGTCAGATTGCTGACATAGCAATATCTAGATGTTTTCTTGTCTCATATTATTGGATGTGATGCTTGCTTCCCTTTAGAAATATCCTGCTCTCTGTGTGAGGGTGATGACCTACAAAAATAAGCTACTACTCTATCAGCTACTGCTGAATTATTCAATACCTTGCTTTGGTTTATAGTAAGGCAGAAAGAGCTGAGGAACAAACATGAAAATAAGCTCTTGAATGAAAATGTAGCACTTTCAAGAGATGTATCAACAGAATGACCCGGGGGCTGTAAACAATAAAATAATTCCTAGATGGGTGTATTGTAGATGCTGAACAAACGAAAGTCCATTTCATAAAGTTTTTATTTTAATGGAAACTCTTAAAAGGCTCAGAATATAAACAATGAGCCAAGCGAAGTGGAGCAGAGTTCAATTTAAGCCGAAATCCCACTGAAATTTACATACAGTAATAGACATCTCTGTGTTGTGGATATCAGAATGACTGACATTTGGTAAACAAGCTGCACTCTGAACATTTCAAGGTATTACCTAACAAGAGAACCTGGATGTAGGCAGAGCAGCTGCAGACTTGGCTTCAGAGAAAGAGTAAAACCTTCCCACTCAAAAATCTTGTCTTCAAAGTCGAGGAATGTTTTCAAGTGGAAAGTCTTACACCTCTTGTTCCATCAATATTGTGTTTCAGCTACCTGTGGGAGCTACTCAGAGATTGGAGTCGGACAACAGAAACCATTTTAGAAACTTTTTTTTTGTTCTGTCACGTTGGCTGACACCTTAATGCAATGTGAGCATCAACAGCTCTTGTGTGAGAATTTTCTGGAGATCTCGGGTGCTTTTCTCTCAAACAGAATCATGCAAAAAAATGTGATTAAATGGACACTGATGCCTCCTTTTTTTGTAGGACAAGGCTTAATCTGGTTTCTTCCCCTGAAGTCCAGGAGCTGTTAGGGTTATGAGCTGATATCCTTTACTGGCTCGACTGTACATTTGTGCATAAAAGGAATTAAACCAGTTCCAGGATTACCAGGATACTTTAAAGAGGCATTATTATGTATTTTTCAGGCATCGAGTGGCACTTTATAGCACAATCAAGTAACTATGTTACCTCCAGTTGTTATAAAAAATGTTGTAAATATCAAACATAACTTAAAAGAAATTTGACTTCGTAATTTAACACCTTGAAATTGGGCCTCTGTCTCTTTAAAAAACTCCTGCTCTTTCTGAAACTCCGCCTTCAGTCATCACAACAGCGCTCCTCTTTTAACTTTTTAACAACGTTTTTACCAGCATTTCACTGAGAAGCAGCTTGTATAATGAGATCAGCAGATGCGCAGTTCCACCGGATGTTTGCCGATTGCTGGTGGTTAGTCTGACGGACCTGAGAGGTGAAGTCGTGGGGGAGGGGTGCTCTGTGAAGCGGAAGCTTGCAAACTGCAGCTCTGAGGAGGAGCTTCGCCTCCAAGGTGGCGTTGTATTTGCACATGGGAGATTAAAGGATTTCAAAAAAGTCGATTTTACATAATACTGCCCATTTAAAAATTATACGGTTTTTATCAGGTCCTGTTTAAATCTGACTTTAAGTGTCTTTATATATTAAAACAACGATAAAGCCAAATGGAAAAGTTTCAGTATAGCCTTTCCTACTTTCATGGAATGTAATAGGGGAAGTTGCAGTCAAGTGTTGCAAATCAAATACACTTAACTAATCATCAGGAGATGCGACCACCTAAAAGCAGGATGTTTGACACTTTTGTTCTGGAGAATCCAATGCCAGTGCGGAAAAACTTGTGAATGTGAAACACATGTAAAGAATCTGGATTGTCTTGTGCGTGATGTTTGCTCAGGTGGTAGACCGCAGTGACCAAGTCATGACATAAGCCTTTGTATGCACAAAAGACAGCTGTGGTGCCAAAACTTCTTGAATTTGTTACATTAACATAATTCTGTGCAAGAGAGAGTGTGTGCATGTGTGTCTCTCCTACCTCCTTTAATTGCAGGGTGAGCAGCAGGTGTGGTCTCCAGCTGGAGCTCATCAAGGCCAATCAGGAGAAGTATATAGAGGAGCAGATTCCCCGAGGCATATGCCAGATCATTTTCTCACACAAGTAGTAATCAGGCTCTGTGATTTGGATGGTTCATTACTTAAAGTCTTAGTACCTACCTTTGCTTTCTTTCCTAACCCAACAGTATCATTTCTCTCCTGTTCCTGATTGCCAGTGTTTATTTTCCTTATTTCCCTTCTTCTGTTTGGAAATCCCACCTCAGGACTTCCTGCGATCCTCCAGCCACCCTCCTGGAACTACCTTTCTGGATCTCACAACGCACTCACCTACCCACCTGTTCATCCTCAAAATGCCGCTACAACCTGGGATCAAAACAGACACAATTACCAGCAGAACCACTTACCAACTTCCTGCCAATCTCAGCACCTGTGGATATACTCATCTCCGTCTGAACCTTCATCTTCTCCTCCAGCAGTAATTCTTCTTTCACCTTCATTTCAAAATCAACCTACAGAAATCTCAAAAATTGGATAATAACCACTTACTTTCTCCTAGTGCTGACCTGGACCATTGCCTCACTCCTGGAAGAAATCTTTCCGGCTACTCCGTACAGTCTGTAATTGTTGCCAGCCTGACAATCTACCTGTAGAAACTGTGAATACTTGTGATTTCCTTTGTGCAAATCTCTTTGAATATGCAGGAGGTGGAAGCTGAACGATTTCTACACAAATGAAAATTTCTAAAGATATATTTCAATTCATAAAAACAGCTATGATCCACCATGAACCTGAACAAGAGAGTGAGTTGAAATTAGCTTCAGATATGAATGAAATGACGTTTGACTGTTTACCTTTTAGCCTCTTTAGTCGCTGAACGACCAGACAGATGTCCTGCATGTCACCTCCGCTCCAGCACCCTTTGACACCCTCTGCAGAGGACTGAGTGTAGACAGATGGCTATCGATTCTGTCCAAAAACAATCAATCGCTCTCCCCACGGAGGGTACCTGGGCATCCCTCAGCAGAATCAGCAACCTTTTGAAGCCTGGGAAAATGTCTGCCAATGATTTGCAGTTAGCAGAAGGGAAATACAGACCTTGAGGCATTGGTAAAGTTCAGCATTGAGCTGTGCGGCACCCAAAACACAAAGCTCTTCAAGAAAAAGGTAGTTAAAGGCATATCTCTTTCAAAAGTATCCATACCCATCCTCAGTGTAGTTCACAGGGATTATGCACTACTTTTTCTTGGGTTAGCACAAAATTTCCTACAAAACCAATTGAGGTTTGTAGCTGTGATGATGGTATGATTACTTTTGTGTGGCACTGCATGAGCAGAACTTGAAATGTGTACTTCAAGGATGATATTTGACCCCTGATTCTTCATCTGTATTTCTGCACATGATGCAGACCGAAGTAAGTCATACCATGATTTTCAGGGGTTAATCAAATAAAAATCCAGGCCAAATGTCAGAAAATGAAACACTGAATTTGTTTTGAAGTGCCAAAGCAATAGAAAGGCAGGTTGGAGACAGTCGGCTCATCTTTAATGCATTATCCCTCGTCTTGTTTGAAGCTTCCTAACCTCATTATGAACTGGTTAGGTGATGGGGGTGATCAAAGCTTGTGTTGGGAGTGTCTGTGCGGAGAACAAGACTCGAAAGTAGCAACATTGGATGCTCTTTTGATGTTTGTATCTGGGGAATTTGAGCTTCTTGGCAGCAGGAGGAGCCATTATTCCTGGAATCTCATCTGGTCCATCCTCATCAGAAACACAGCGAGAAATCACAGCACAAAGCAAGAGTTCTTCCATTAAAGTAGTCAAAAAAAGTGTTTTAACTGAACAAGGGATTTTTAGCAGTAAATATATGTGCAGACATCCTTGTAAGAAGTTCCTATACACCCATTAATTTGGGGCTTTTATTGACTTTCTAGTAATCCGAAGAAGGAGAAAGTTCAAAGAGCTTAATGAAGAAAGAAGAGGGGGGAATGTAGATTTACACATTTTGGGAAAACTTTTGAGACATCAGTTCAAATTATGACACATAAAGGCTAAAGTATAAAACCTCCTTTTATCAGGATGTTCTTATTGAAAGATTTTACTTTAGATGATGAGCAGCAAGGCTGCCGTTTTTCTATTTCTAAGGAAATACTACCTTTCATTGCAACAGAAAATCTTCAAACCTTCTTGCACTTTACCCTTTGAAAGCTATGGCACAGAAACGTGCAAAACAAAGACTGTATGTCACACGCAAACTCAGATCACTATTGACCTAATAGCAGATCCTTCTGCGACTTTACAATTTACAAAAGCATCATTCAACCCATTCTACTCTTCTGCTTCTTCACTTTGCCAGCTGTCACCAGTGAGCACAAACTCATCAAAATCTCACACATTGCATCCAAGATAGCACACCTTCCCACACCCAGTTTGTCCTTACTGAGTGATAAGGTGAGAAGATTATTTTCCAGTTTTGATGATTGAAATTGCAGGTCAAAGAGAGGAAGAGATGTTACGGATTTGGAGAGTGGAGATGGTCCAGGGAAAGCTAAGTACGTCCTCAGAGGAAGTGGTTGGAAGGGGAGAAGGTGAGTGCTGCAGATGGTAATGCTGTTCCTTTTGCTCCAGGGTGAGTGGCTGACAGAGGAGTGTTGGAGGGTGGACAGGCAAGTGATCGTTTGGCACAACTTACAGGTAAGTCCTTACAGGAG
Organism: Anableps anableps; assembly: GCA_014839685.1. NCBI lineage: Eukaryota > Metazoa > Chordata > Actinopteri > Cyprinodontiformes > Anablepidae > Anableps > Anableps anableps. Next base: position 4,755,918 of record CM026076.1, on the reverse strand, counting down.
GGCAGACAGAGATGAGCCAGTGGATGAAGCATGAGCAGAGGAAGGTGGCGAGGAAGGAGGTTTGGAGAACCAGCAACGATTATCTACAGAATGAGAGACTGCAAAGGAGAAGGCGGGTAAGTTTTGAAATGTTTAAAATAGAATAGAAACAGTCTTTATCGTTCCACAAAGGGGAAATTCAGGTGTAACAGTAGCAACAGATATAAAGTTTCACACAAAATGTTCTCAAAATATAAACAACAATTAAAAAAAAAAAAGAATAACAATAACAGTAATGGTAATATACTGTACAAGACTCTAGCAGAAAATACTGTGCAGTTATTAGAAATAGGCATATCAGACTCACGATTCCAGAGCTGTGCGACTGAGTCGGATCACTTTTTCCAAAAATGTAACAAACCATTTACGTACACGCTTGCCCCTAAGGCCCGTTTCAACAATTCAGTTAACCTAATCAACCTGTGGGACTTTTGGAGGAAGCTGGAGTACCCAGAGAAAACACATGCACTTGAAGAACATGCAAACTCAATGCAGAAAGGCACTCAGCCAGGATTTGAAACTAGCACCTTTTATGCTGCATGTCTCAGGAGTTTTTGTCTCACGTAGCAGATGAATATTTAGTTAATGAAGACTTTCAAAAGTAAGGAACAGGTACAAGAAGAACCAGAGAACCTGTGGAGACAGGAGGACTGGGAAAACACCACGGTGTCATGGTGTTTTTAAAGGTATTATGTGTTTTCCAGCCACATATTAATATTTTATCACTCAATCAAGTATCTATGTTACCTTCAGTTGTTACAAAAATGCTGTATTTATCAAATCTGACCAAAAAGAAATTTCACTTCGTGATTTAACACCTTGAAATTGGGCCTCTGTCTCTCTAAGAAAGTCCTGCTCTTTCCAAAACTGTGCCTTCAGAAGGTCACCATGCCAGTGCTCCTCTATTAACCCTTTAACAAGGTTTTTTTCAGCGTTTTCTGAGAAGTAGCTGATATAATGAGCTCAGCAGATGTGCAGTTTCAACAGGTGTTTGCTAATTGGTGCTGGCTAGTCAGAAGGAGCTGAGTGTGGGAGTTGCGGGGGAAGGGTGCTCTGTGAGGTGAAAGCTTAGAAACTGCAGCTCCAAGGAGGAGCTGTGTCTCGAAAGCGAAGCTGTATCCATCCAGGTGTTTTGTACAGCTGAATGGTTGCCATGGGAGATTAAAGGATTTCCCAAGCATGCATAAAAGAATCAAGACAGCACTCCAGGTATGTTTTTGATGAAGGAATAACATAACATGATGTAAAGTTAAAAAAGTTTGCTTTTACATGATACTGCCCCTTTAAGTTTGACTCTAGTGCAGGCAACAGTTACACATGCACACACAGGAATGATTTTAAAGATTTATTCAAGTATTGGAAGAGAGAGCTGCTGGCAGAGATTATGGTCCAGGTCTACACGAGGAACGAAAGTAAGTGGCTTATATTTGATATTTGGGGTATTTGCTGATAGATTCTGAATAGAGCGGGTGTTTCCTACTGTTCGAGATGGAGATCCAGGGAGAGGTGAGTATACCCACAGATGTTTTGATCTTCAGAGGTGTCTCTGTTTTGTTTCCAGGGAGGAATGGCAGTGGAGTGAACAACAGGCAGGTGAGAGAGCAGCGTGGGATCCATGTAGGCGTTTCCAGGAGCGGTGCTGGGACTTAGATTGGAGGTCCAAAAGAGGGCTCTCAAAGTAAATGGGGTTGACGAGGCAGGTCAACATGAGGATCCAGGAGCGAAACATCCACTGGGAAGCGAAATGAAGAGAGAAAACAATCTGGCATCTGCCTCAGGGGATTTGTCTGAACAAGTTTATTTGTAAAGCACATTTCAGCAACATGGCAGTTCAGTGTGTTTTACATAATAAAAACATAACACAATAAACAAACAATACAAAAATTACAGGGGCAAAACAAAGAGGAGTAATGAAAACTTGAAATCCTGACCCAAATGAATCTATTTTCCAGTTATTAAGTAAAAGCAGCTCAAAACAAATGGGTTTTAGCCTTGATTTAAAGGAACTAATCCTTTCAGCTGCTTTGCAGTTTTCTGGAAGTTTGTTCTTCTTCTTCTTTGATTTTACTGGCGGTCGGCAAACAACTTTTAGTGTGCGTTACCACCACTTTCTGAATTGGAGTGTGAACCAGAACTGAAACCCAAACCTATATCCTACTGAAAAGTTCTGATTTTACAAGAAACTGAAAAAATGCCCCATTTAAAATGTGATTACAATTTAAACAAAGTATCTCAACTAAATTAAACTGTACTTTTTGCTCATAAAACTTACTCTGGGGAATACCTCTTTCCCTATGATATTGTATACAATTCATTATTGCATGTTTAACTTGGAAGTTTGTTCCAGATTAGTGGAGCATAAAAACCAAATGCTGCTTCTCCATGTTTGGTTGTGGGGATGGGGATGCTTCTTCTGATTAGTCCTGATGAGCTCCAGCTGGAGTCACAACCTGCGGAGAAGGAAGGTAGGAGAGACACACACACTCTCCTGCGACAGCTCGGTGGATATGACACATGGAAGATTACTCACTATGAACAAATGCAGTGCAGCTGGAGAGGAACCTGAGCAGAGAAGCTGAGGGAGGGTGACTAATTAACACAAAGGGAACCGAAGTGGACAAAAAAAAAGATCTAATTAAAACAAAAACCAAAGACTAATACTAGAATAGGACTCTGAATCAATGCACAAAGAGGAGAATACAATAAAAAACAAGGAATAATCTGGAATGGAGCAATTAATGAAAATAATCAACAACACAATCCAGATAAGATGACAGTGTGGCAGCAGCACTACCAACTGCACCCTCGTGCTGCCAAAGTAAAGCACCCTTTTATGAACACTGTTTTTATTATAGCTGCACTATATATAGAAATGCAATCATCATAGCAACTTCAAAGTGTGCATCATCACAGTGGTTGGACGCAACATCTGGTTGGAGGTTAGATTTCAGGTGCTGTGTACTCAAATGTTACTTTACAATACATTTGGCGAGTTAGATGAACTTTTATTGCCTTTTATACCCACATCTGATGTAGATCTTAGTGACCAAAATGCAAAAATTCTGAGAGTGGTGGAGACATCATGATGATGGAAAAGAAAAAGAAGAATCAATAAAGTCGTTCCAGTATTCAGTAACAGTCTTGCGATGTTTTTCCTGGTATAGTTTCTGTTCTGGTGAAGTCATTCTCTGTAACAGCAGGTGTGTTTATGCGAGGTAAAATTTTCATTTCAGCTTAACTTCTGAGTCAACTCTTCAAAGTCTTTGCAGGAATGATGTATTCTTGTTATGTTCGAACAAAAGGCAGCTGTTTTGTGTAGGAAATTGACTGTCTGAGTAGAACATGTCCATGTAAAAGATAAATGTTGAGCGCGACAGCAATCTTTTAGCAAAAACAGAAAGCTTGGAGATGGATGTTTTCTCCTTTTTGTCTTGCTGAAACATTCCCCCCTAAAGAGAAACATTCGATGCTGACTGGTTAAGTCTGAATTCGAATACATGGTGAGAGTTTCACTGTAAGGAGAAAATCTACCAAAGTTATAAAGCACCAGTTTATTAATAAAAACAAACACTGTTTCTGTTTCGCAGTGTTTTAAATCTACAACCATATTCTTCCGCGACTGTTTTCGATCCAAGCCTTGGTTTCTGCTTGAAAGATTACACATTTTATTAGACCCATCCAGATGATTGCCACCGACCTTGAAGGCCCAGAATTAACTTCCAAGCCGGGGAGGGTAGTCTGGGTGCTGCATTCATTCGTCATGTTCTGTCAGCAGGCTCCACGATGGCATGTAAGCAGGGCTGTGCAGAAGGCAACACATTTGTTGCTGTATCAGGAGAAGCTTCGTGTGAAAATGGAACAAAAAAAAACACAAAGAAAAAAGTTAAAGCTTTCCTCAGATGTGTGATGTTTTATGGAGAGCTGTTTCATTCAAAATTATATAAATAAATACATTACTAATAAATATTCCATGAAATAAATAGTGAATATAAGAGCATGAGATAAAAAGAGCTTGAAATATTGGAGCTAAAAAATAAAAGTTCTTGAAATATGTAAAGTAGCTTTACAAATTAAAAGTGTCACAATAAAACACCATTATGAAATGAATAAATAAAGAAATACATAAATCTTGAAATAAATAAAAAATAAACAATTGAGGTAAACATTTCTTTTAAAAATATTTTTGTTTTATTTCATGGAATATTTATGAATGATTTATTAACAGTATTTATGGCTGAAACGGATCTGCATACTATTTGTCTGCTTGTAAAACTTCACACTCAACTCTTTAGTTAGAAACTGCTGAGGACTGTAAAGATGAAACTAGCATCATGTTGTGATCCTGGGGTGTGTTGATCATATCCTTGTTCAGTTACGTTTGTTAGGTCAGTCAATCTCTCTGTGTTCATTATCGTTGGTAATGTCTTGCCATACAGTTTCATTCCCTTGTTTAGTTTATTGTTGCATTCTGCTCTTTGGATGTATTTCTGTCAGCTGTGTTGGTCTGTTGGCCATGCCACAAAGCTGAAATCATCTCAAAGCAGCTTCCTTAACATGAGCTCATTTTGCTCCAGTGGCCTCCACAGCCACCAGATCTCAACCCAGCAGGGAAGATAACAGAACAACCGTCCCTCTGCAGAACCAAATGTATTTCTCGATTAAAACTCAGATATTCTTTGTTTCTGATAATAGTGGCCTTGGGCTCTGAAATGTTGATTTATCAAATAAATGAGGAAATTATTGTATCCAGCACCAGAAATATGTTGTCTGACTTTTCATTTGTGTATTCAGACTCATATCATCACTTCAGCAAATGCTAAAAGTCTCCCAGATGCCTCTCGTTGGCCAAGCAGCAAATCCATCATCTTTGAGGGCAAAAGTTTCCTCATGTCACTTTTCTTGGTCATAACAAATTAGAGTCTTTTCACACCTGATAGTCCAGTAGATTTGGTTTGATTGGGGACCAACGTTGCAACATTTGTTGCATTTTCAGCTGCTATGGTTCTCTTTCACACTGCACTGTGTCAAACGAACCAAACCCTTTGAGCAACCCTGTTCCCCTCCTCACCTATGGGGGCGCTGCACCAAGAACCACTGAAGGGAACGACGTGAAAACCTCTGAATGCACTGAAATGGAGTGGCATTAGATTTTAACGGTTGGAGGATTTCTCTTTTGTTTTTGGCAAAAGACCACAAGCCATTTCTCCTGCTAGCGCTGGACTCGCATGTTTGCGTTGGTTGTATTTACCCAGAATGCCCTGCGCTGTAGTCCACTTCCCGCTTGGCGTTCACATAGGGGTAGGCAGACCAGAGTTCACTTTTTTGGTCCACATCAGATTTCGGCTGCATGTTCACACCTCCCAAAACTCACTGGACTCTCTAGGCTAACGAATTAGTTTGTTTTAAGCAGATCAAACAGGGCTGATATGAATGCAACCTTAAAGTTTGTCTGACCATGAGTTTTCAACCTTTTAAAAACTTTTTTTTTATACTTCAAGCTCAAGCCCTCAAATTACAAAGCAAAGCATTTTAAGACAATGAATTAAGGATGCAGTTAATTTAGAAATTTAACAACACACTGATAAAACACTAAGACTGAGAGCAGGGAAACACCATTTACCGAGAGGGGAATACGGGGGGGGGACTAGTTCCTTAGTTACTAAACAATCTTGTTTCTTTATTTCTACACTGAGATCATGCAGAAATTTCCCTCTAGTGCTCCCCGATGCCTCATAATCACAGTGCGTTGTCGGTCTGGTGATGACAGGTTCTCTGTGTGTCAGAAAAGTACGTTCTCGTCTCCTTTGACATAGGTGACAAGGTGCAGCTATGGTTTATTTAGGTTAGTATTACCAAAATTTGTAGATTTTTCAGTTCAGAAAAATGATGGGACATTTAAAACTGTGTTTGGCTTCCTAGATGTGACTGCAGTGCTTGTCATTCCCATCGTGTCTTCTTAGCCTGTGTGGGAGGTTAAATGGATTTCTATCAGATGAGTTGGTAGGGGGTCATGTGTAGGCTGCAGAATAGGTGACACTTTCAATATGAAATTAAGCCTAGTTATGTGTGATGTTCCACCTACATCTGAATCCACTCTGCACAACAATACCATGATTGCAGTTGTCAAAACATTTTCATGCAGTCTGTTATAGCTGGAGAAGAATGATGTGCGTTGACTGGATCTGGACGCCTTTGAACCTGAGCTTTAAGCTTTATTTAAAAAACCTCAAGCTGTTACTTTTATTCCTAAAATGTTCAAACTGCTTGCATCAGGTTATAAGTTTGTGGAAGCAGCAGTTGACTCAGAAAACATGAGTAGATCAGTTATTTTCTGCTCTCTTTTAGCATTGCAGTGAAGCCCTCAGGTTGCTAAAAGTACTTCCAGGGAGTTCTTTGATAAAGCAACGTTTTTAAGGTCATAAGTCCCTACGCTCGCAGCTGCTTCACACCAAATAAATGTGAGGCGCTTGAGTCCATTCCACTGGAAGGTTTACAAGGAAATGCAATCAACAGGGAAGAGGAACCACTCAAGTTTATTAATGGGGATACTGTGCAGCACCTTTATACCTTGAGGTAAAAGCAGATGAACCACAAAGTGAAGTGGGGTTAAAGATTTTTAGGATCAGGAGAGAAGTTGAAAAGGGGCTTACAAACGACCTCGTTTTATCCTTAATTTTAGTTTCATCAGACCACTCGTGTCTCCAAAAGTTAGGGCATTTGAGAGCATCTGCAACCCCTAATCTGGCTTTTTGAGCTGCTTTTGGGGAAATGGCTTCTTCCTCTGTGGGTGGCCTTTCAGCCCATATCAGACTTGTTTCACTGTGGACAATGACACTCTCTGACTAGCATCTTCACAAAGTCTTTTGCTTTTGTTCTGGACTTGAAACACACATTTCATACCAGACCCGTCACACAGAACCTATCCTCTCACTTCAAAAACACAAACTCTTACTAAGTACTTCTCGTCTAGTTTCTAGTACTAATATTTTGGTACACTTGAAATAAGACAAAGCTAATGTGCAAGTAACTTTTCATATGGCAAAATGGCATTATATCCAACATTGCTGCATAGCCTGCTGACTGATTTGTGAGTGTGTACAGACCAGTTCAATAAATGAGAATATTATTGAAAAGTCCCTTTATTTCAAGAACTTTATCACCAAGCGAAACACATTAAACCGATTAATTACACACAGATGTTTGAAACCCTTTAATTCTGTTACTTATGATTTTCCACTTACAGCTAATAAAAATATGACATTTTAAATTACAATATTCCATCAGACCAATAAAAAAAACATTGTTAATACAAAAATGTGGGCTTAATTAAAAGCTACATTTTTAAAAATGTTTAATACCTGTTTTTAGGATGTTATTTTCAAAAGGTACTTTTAATCTGACAATCGAGCCTGATCAGAACACATAGTCTAATTTATTAAATATGAGTGCATTTTTTTTTAAAGCTTTGAGGCCTGTTTTCTCACTAATCTTGTTTGCAGAGTGCCCACATTCAAATGGCCAAATCTTCTTCATTATTTTATCCACACTTTCAGAATCTGTTAACTCAAAACGCCTCCAGGGCGACTTGTTCCTGGTTTTGCTGTGGCCAGTCACATATCTATACAAGAACTGTGTATGGGTGAATGTGGCTTGTAGTGTAAATGCAGTTTATGTGCTGCACAAAACTACAGAAGCTCTGAATAGATGCCTTCCATTTACTTAGAGGGGTATTTTGCTGAACCTCCTCATTTAAAGCTTCAAAATATAGGTAGTATCAATTTGTTTCCACTATAATCTTAGAATGTACCCTGCTCTGTGTTTTAAAAAGAGCGATGAACTGAGATAATTAGAAATTATGTGTCACTGCTGCAGCATCTTTATCATATCCACACACCCACATCCACACAATGTAGGCTGTCCATACACTCTGTGTGAAACTGGTTATTATGATGAGGCTGAGCAAGGTCAGTGAGGAAGACTATGGAGGAAACGGAGGAGCTGAACAGCTGGGCAAATTGAGCAAATCCACATGCAGACATAACCAGTATTTTCAGATATCAATATCCGTCTAAAGTTACATTAGATGTCATATCCACCCCATGCTGAGAACTAAGGTGCCATCACAGAAGATACAATGTCAACAAATGTTCCCAAGTTGCTGCTTTTACCGTTAACACACCCTACACCCTGGAGGATGTGGAAAGCAAGCTCAGTACTGAAGGTCTTGTTGATAACGCCATTCATGGCAGTGACAGCAGGATTATTTTTCAAATTATTCTGTATTCATGTGTTTCTCCCCCCCTCCACCCCCCATTCTAGTCTTTGAGTCTAGCTTTCTGTGTCATTTGCCACACTGGCATTCGTTTCTCCTCAGATCCTCCTCCTCCATCACACTCCGGCGGAGGTGGTTATCTGCACAAGAAAAGGAGAGTTTTGCTGAGACAAATAAAAGTCAGACCCCTGCTGGAGCTGCCAGCTTCACACTTCTAATGAGCCATGACACACACACACACACACACACACACACTCATGTTGTACTTACCTGAAGTGATTTGTTTGAGTGTTTTCCTATCGCAGGTTTCTGCACGTCAAACCTATGATAAGTTCAAAATGAGTTAATTTTAGCATCCATGAAACAGTTGCGATTTTTGAGTTTTAACAGATTTCATAACCTGGAACCACTTTTGTCTCCTAGTAACGTAATTAAAAACAAGTCAGTGATTTTTTTAAAAAAAAAATTTTTATTCAAATCAATATACATCAGAAACAGAAGCGACAGAAGCTACAGTTCAGCTGTAATCATCTACAGATTACTGGAAATAGACAGGAATCAGAAGAAAGTGACGCTGCAGCTGCTTTGTTCGCGTGTCAGGCTAAGGGGCCGTCAAGCCAGCAAATCAATACGGACCGCTTCTTCACTGGCAGCCTTTTGAGAAGAAGTGAAGTGACAAGAGAACAACACGTTTTACCCTGAGGACGCGCTGCTGCAGCTCATCTACAACATTCACTCACATTTTTGATCAGTGCATCCTGTGCATTTCAACAACAAATGAATTTAGTATCATGTTTCATCAATGATTGTGGTGCATTTTCAAATGCACTGGACTGTTTTCTTTAAAATGGTTAATAAGTGTAAGACTTCAATATGTTTTTAAAGATGTGATCGTGCAGTGGGAATGGCACACAGTAAATACTTTGTAAAGACAAGGACAAATCCTCCAGTCGGTCAGCTCACACAGAATAAGTGGCAAAGTCTTGTTAGCAGGAGCAATGAGCATGGACTCCTCCACTTTTCCATGCAAAGGCATCAATAAAAGGTTTAGGGGCACAATTTAAGCAATGCTTGTTAATTCTGTGGCACTGCAGCACTGTTTGTTCGTCAAAGACTAAAGACTTGAGGTATCGCCAGGTCTCTGCAGGCTCGAATTGTGACCGCCGCTCTTAAGGCTCGATAAATAGCAGGGAAGATGGTTGTGCTGAAGGGGATGATGGTCCGAAGATGATGACGAGTGGAGCTGAGAAGAGGATGGCGTGGGGAGAGGCGATGGAGCTGCTTTGAAGAAGACTGCAGTCAGGCTGTCTGTGCTTGGCGCTATGGGAGTTAATGTAGCGATCTTTATGCAGTGTGAAAAGCACAAGTTCATAGTTTTTGCTTTGCTTGTTTGTGACGTAGTGAGTTCCCCCAACCATCCCCTTTACTTATAGTTCTCTTTAGTTTTAAATTTCATTCAAGATGGCATGAAAAAGGTCTTAAAGTCTTACATTTAACTTGCTGAAACCTGCAGATACCCTGGCACTGATAAACGTGATGGTAACTGTTAAAACACTGCGTCGCACTAGCTTGGGAGGTGATGGGGAAAATGCAGAAGATGATGGAGGATCTGCTGATGGTGGCTTTAAAAATGAAGAAGCATCAGGGAGCAGTTGAAGATGATGGTGCTAAATATGGTAATTTGAGGCTGGAAACAGTGCTGGAAACCCTGACGGTGAAGTCAGAGCTGGAACGCATGAGGCAACAGATGGCACTGGAGACGATCCTGGCAGCAGCACCGGGAACCCTGATGACAAAGCTAAAAACGGAGAGAGCAGCTTTGAAGACAGTTGTTGTTGGGATGGAGGTGCTGCATGCTACTTTAAAAAGAGATGCTGCTGCTGCTATATGCTGCTCAGGTGGGGATGCCACTGTAGTGCTCGTAGGAGTCGGGGCACCACTTGGTTATCAAGAAAATAATGGCCAAATATTGAATAAACACCTGCCTGATAAGGCTTAGGTTTTAAGATAATAGACTGTTTTATTCTGTGAAGCACTTTGAACTGCCTTGTTGCTAAAATGTGCTATGCAAATGCACTTGACTGGATGGATAAAATGGTAACCTTTATAACCATATCTGTTCCCAAAAAGTATTTAAATTCCAGCTGTTATTTGCAATTTTTCCATTTCTTATAAATGGTCTACTCTTTTTTTATGCACAAATAAACATTTTCATTTTTTAATGGTCTTGCCTTGTTGCAGTTTTCTTTGAATCTGAGTGTAACCGTCCAGTGTTTTGTGTCGTATGTTGTAAATTTCCCCTAATGTACGGTGTGCTATTCGTACTGTGTTACATATTTTTACCTTTGAGTGAATCTGCATGCTTCGACTTGCCTGTCTCTTTTGTCTATTCGTTCTAAAGGTGAAAAAGCCATCCACACTAAGACATCTATTAATGGTGTTGAAAAATCATGAGTATTGATCATTGGGCTATCCACGCCTGACTTTTTTTTTTTTTTTTTACTTTTTTTTTTTTTTTTTTTTTTTTACATTTTAAGCTAAAGCTGAACAGGTCATGTGAAGTAAAAAGATCCAGTTTTATCTATTTGGTAAATGGGAAAGATGACTGGTTGGTCAGAAATGGCTGTCAAAAAATCTCTGTTGGTGTCGAATTTTTGAGGGGATGTTTGAAATCTATCAAAAGATCTTCATGAAAGCCACTCACTTGATCATCAGCGCTCTATGTCTATTTTCCTTAAGTACTTGGAGATAGCAGAAACAAGGTAAATATATGTGCATGCAGTAATATCCGTAGCAGATACTCTAAATATTGAAAGTCATCTGTTTACGCTTTATTTATTGCTTTATCTGGGGTTTTATGCAAACAGAATTTGAACACGCTCATCCTCCGCTACTCACTGACTCAGTCTGTCTGCTGCGTGACTGGCAGGTTCATAAGAGCGTTTTATCCAAAGCTTCTGCTGTAAGTAGAAGAAAGTGTGATAGGACAGGGTGAAGGTAAAACACCTTTACCCTTCATGGTCATCCGATATGCTGATTACCTTGAAATATCAACTGGAACAGCATGTAGGCTTACTATGCACTATTTAATAGGTGCAATCATAAATTTGCAAGCAAATCAGACAGGGTTGTTTCACGAGTCATGTTTCAATGCTAACTGAGGCAGCCTGGTGGCTTATTTATACAAAAAGCAACAACTTTTCCTTTTAATTTGAGGTTTAGCTTGTCGTTCATAATTTTATTAACATGTCAGAATTAGAGAAATATGTGAAACCAGGAGAAATGTGGTCTGAGAGCAGTAGGCAGGACTAACCAGGGGTTTAAAGCACCGCTTTAGTGACCATAATCTACCTGAAGATCACCAAGGTGGAGATATACCACTTGTGACAAAAACAAAAAAATTCCAGCAGCTTTTGGGTAGAAATTATCTGATTTTCAGCAGCTGTGTTTCTGTCAACATTTTTGATGCACCTTGTGAAATATCAAATTTAAAAAAGGTTGATGGAAATGGCAAAAATCAAAATAATTTCCTTTTTACGCTCATTTGAGGTGGTTTTTGAGATGGAAACACATTTGCCGAACAAGTTCTGACATAATGAACATTTCGCTCACAAGGCGAGGTGCAACCTTAGAGGTCAGTATCAGGAGGCTTTTGAAAATGGCTGCAGACGTCAAAATAGATTAAATTATTGCCAGAAAATGGCTGGATGGGTTTTGTTGAATTATTTTTGAGCTCTTGGACTGTTTCCAGAAGCAGCGGAGACCCAAATGGAAGTACAAAAGGGTAATCTTGTGTAAAAGGTCCCATTTAAAGTTAGTGTTACAGGTGGTGGATGAAAGTTGAATAATTTGTATAGAATTAGATGGTAAACATAGTCAAATACTCTCTTACATTTGGTTCATACAGAGAAAAAAGGAGCTGCTGCTGTAGTGAATTACTGGAAGCAAACATACAGGAAAAACATTTGGTTGAAGAGATTATCGCTGAAGACATTTTTAAGATGCTTTGTATTGTTAGGCATAAAAAGTTATAAAAAATATGAACCTAACTTCCTTTATGATCACAACAATGGTTCATAAAGTGAGTACAGACTTTTTTTTAAATAAAAGGAGGATCTCTGTTCACAACGGATTGCCTGCACAGAGATCTCTGTTCACAACGGATTGCCCACCAACTCACTGATCTGCAGCAGCTCAGTGAGTTTTTCAGGCACCCTGTGGATAAGCAGAACGGCGGCTCAATGAATTTTAATTGGTGGAAGGGACTCTTTTTCCTGTTCCTATCACTGTGCAAAGTGAGGATAATTTCACGCTGATACAGCTGCAGTATTTTTATTTTTTTTTAAAATGATGCACCGTGCAGTATTGTTCATCTGGGTGCCTCATTTTTTGATCATCATCAGTGTTATTTTTTTCTTGGCAGTGTGAAAATAACTCAAATTATATTCTTTATATTCACCCCGTAAATCTCTCTGACATAAGTTCCACCCAGTTTAGCTTTCCAGTAATGATGACATGTTCTGTACTCGGGGTTACATTTGCCACCTGCCTCTGGAACATCTGTAAAGATCTTTTTAAACAAGCACAGCTGCAGATTTGATTTGATGCCAAACGAAGAAGATTCTCACAAAGACTGATAATTGGGAGTGCTCAAAAATACATCTCGACAGACCTGGGTGTTTGTCTCTACGCTGTGTTAGAGCAGAGATGCCGGGAGCTTTGACACGTTAAAATGCTGCTCCCTGAACTGTCAATTAGTGCAGCAGGCTGCTCCACAGCTTGTGTTAACGTTTGACCTGCTCCGCTGACCCCGTGCAGCTTAAAGTACCTCTGTTAATCTGAAGCCCCCGAAGAAAGACATCAACGCGCCTTTGTCTAAATGAGGTTATCTCCCACTGCAGTTCTCCCGGCAGGCTGGCGCCAGATCATTAAATGTGTTGAATTATTTCTAGGTGAATTGGAGAACTGCCCTTTAGACTTTTTTCTCCATTTTTACCCATTTTACCCACCAATTTTCCCTAAACGTTGCACACAATACATCTGCATGTATCCTAGTGATCTATTTTAAAAAAAGCTTGCCTTTCAAATTCAAATTCAAAAATACTTTATTTATCCCAAAGGGAAATTAAATGTTGATGTAACTCATTTAGTCGAGACTGAAGAGACTCTGTTTTCCAATAACAGTCTCATGAAGAGGATGTTCAGGGTTGTCCATAATTTTCTTGATTTTATGCAAAATCCTTCTTTGCATCATCAACTCCAGAGGCTCTACAGCTGTCCCCAGAACAGAACCAGCCTTCTTTATCAGGTTGTTGAGCCTTTTTAGGTCCCTGCACTTACGTCTACAGTGTTGATGAAAAGTGTGTATTGCCTTTTTAAACTCTCACAGTCAAATAGATTGAAAAACAGCGTGTCCATATTTTGATATATTTGCAAAAGCTCACAATCTAAGAAACAAGCAAGGCAGCTTAGCAGTGCTCTCTGTAAGAAGCAGTTCTACTTTCAAAGCTCGCCTTTTAGTCTTCCTGCAGCGAAAGTCTGGCTTTTAAAGAAAAACAGGGAAAGAAACAGGGTGACTGACGTCTCTAGCTTAGCTTTTACAAGAACACAGTATGTTTAAAGGTCCACTATAATTGCATGCAAGGACATATAAAATCAAAGAACTCTGTACATGCTGTTCCATCTGAGGTTATGCTTTCTTTTTGGCTTGGAGGCTTCAAGCTCAACAAACGATTGGAGCTGACTTTTACCTGGAGTGTGTTCCCCAAGTGCGTGCATTGATTTGCTCCCTGGTCCAAGGACATGCACCTTAGATACAGATTCCAACTTGATCTTTGGAGTGAAATTAAACATTTTTAGGTTCACTGGGTTGATCCTGTCATGGTTTTGGCATGTCTGGTGAACTCCATCTGGGCTGCTCAAGGTTGGATGTGGAAAATGCATGAACAACTGAAAGGTGTTACCATAACAACAGTGAATCTCTGCACACTGCAGGGATTCATGGGTCTAGTGGGAGGTAGACATTGTTGGACAACCACTGCGCCACTGCAGAGCAGGTACATAGTCACTCAATCTTCAGAGTTCGCCATTTTGTAAAACGAAAATCTGTTTGACTAAAGTGTTTGGAAACACAAATTGCATCAATGTTTGGCTTATGTAACTATTAATAATTATGATTAATTATTTATTATTCATGAAATTATTAATAGAGCTGAAGGTTCTTTTAACAGAATCACTGAGTTCCTTTAAATCAAGGCTAAAATCCCACTTATTTAGAGCTGCCTTTGATTAGTAGTAAGGGGAACATTGAACTATACTTTTTAATTATTTTTGCTTGATGATATTTGCTTGATGATCCTCGTGATTTTGATTATTTTTGCTGTACACTTGATTGATGTTTCTATGATGTGAAGCACTTTGGACTGCCTTGCTGCTGAAATGTGCGATACAAATAAACTTGAACTTGAAAATTAAGATTCGGGGAACCATTGGTGCATTCAAGGCTACTGAAGAGCAGACGCTCCTCACACAGACACCAGGATGATCTCAGACACGCTTCTCTCCAATAAAGGCTGAGAATTTATGGACAAAATAGCTCAGTCTTAGAGTCAAAATATCCTGCCAATAGCTTCTAAAGAAAGGGGAAAAAATGACTAAGCAAAGAATTAAATCAACTAATTAATGAATTATAATGAAACGAAATGAGATCCTGAAAAATAACTCCAAGCCTATTTGACTAATTAATAAAACAAAAAGAAAGATCAGCAGGACCAATTATGCAATGATATCTCCACTCAGTAAGACATATGAGGATGAAGAGGCAAAGAGACAAAACCAAAAGGGAAATGTTTTTGATTATGGATGGAACAAGAAATGGTCATTTTAGGAGTTTCTTTGTAAGTTCCTGTGCAAAATTTGCTTTTAATATCTGCAACATTTTGAAAAGTAATTAGTTTCAAACTCTACGAGCTTTCTTTCGTCATGTCCATATTTATACAAAAGGCTCACATCATTCTACAAAATTGTTTTGTTTATAAAAGGCACAAATGTTCTTCTGATAGATCATGAGCAAAATTTATGGCCTCACTAGAGAAATTCGTTTTCATAGTTTTACTAAGAATAAGTCTTATTTTTTCTGAATAAAGGTGTTTTCATTCAAACTTTCCTACAGGAATGATCCCAATATGAGACATTCCATTGCATGGATTGGCGGGGATGGATGGATGGATGGATGGATGGATGGATGGACGGATGGATGCATGCACCGGGTGTGTTGAGGACTGCAGGAAATCAACTCTTCAGTTTCACCTCGTTGCAACACAAGAGGCTGTGAGCCCGGACGCCGGAGCTAATGTTACCCACAGCAGCCCACAACGTCACCAGGTGAGAAGGTTCAGAGCCAAAATAAATCCGTCTACGTCTGAGGTGACAGTTTAAGTTCACAAAATGTATTTGAATTGTTACTAAAGCCCCATTTTGCCCATTTTCATAAAGGTATTAGCCCTTCCCACCAATAATCAAAGTGCCATAATCAACTGCATGCATTTTCCAATGACTTCTTTGCTGGTTTTAGTGTTTAACAGGTCCATGAAATCCCCTCTGGTCGTCAAGATGCTCGAGTTCTTTAATTCACCAAAAGGTGTTTAAATCAAAACTGCAGTCCTGGCCCCGACAGCTCAAGAGATTCCCCATTAAATGTGTCTCAGGACTACAGAGTCCTCATGCACCATTAGGCAAGAGATTGGTGAACGCTGGAAGACAAATATATCTCACCGCTTCACCTTGTGCACACTATGGTTCCCGGAGGGGACCTGACGTCTGTCATATCACATTTTTCTTGCTGCCACAATGCCGGGGTGGAAGTGGATGGCGAACCTCAGGTGGATAGATGGGGATCTGTGAAAAGCAGTTCGGAAAATTGATCGGTCATGTTTCCGTCAGTGCCTCCCTCGGGCCCATCCGCTAACCTCTCTAATCTCTGACCGCTCACCCGGAGATACGAGATGTCACAGCACTTTCAAAAAGCTTGTTCTTATTACATGCTACTCTGCCTCTGTGCCTCGAAAGCAGCCGAGATGAGGCGAAACAAACCCCTTCAGCTGCAAACTCACACATTTTGTCTTTTTTTAAAAAAACATCCTGATGAAAGTTGCAACAAAGCATCCATAATTCATCAGTTTAAACTCTTCAGCTCAGAGGTGAGAGGCAGGCAGACACACTGACTTGTGGCTAACTCATAAAACAAATAAGAAGTGATCTCTGGGGGCTTTTGTGGCAAGAATTTGTTACCGTCTAATTGCTGTTTGGCTTATCTGACAATTTAGCACACATCCTCATCAGAAAGATGCCTGCTTGGATTAAGACTGAACATATGAGCTTAAGCAGATGATGGGAACATATCCTTCTGAGGATTAAGAGGGTTAAAGATTGAATTAATCAAGAACTTCTTGTGTTTCTTCTTCTTTTTCTCCTGTTCTCTCGTTTCGGATACATAAATGGCAGATTAGATCAGGATAAAAGAGTCACTCTGTCCTGCATTTATTCATGCAAACCATACAGGTTCTCCTGCATCAGCCTTTTTTTTCTGTTTGAACCCAGAGAACATCAACCCTTCAACAATTTAGGCTTGAATCAAAACATCAAGGAAGCTGCTTTGTTAGCTTTTAAACAGCAGAAATTTACCGCTGTAGACGTTTACCAGCAACTATTAGAGACAAGAATCCAGGCCTCAGGAGCAAAGTAGAGAGACTTCAGGGAAGATGCGTTCTGTTATAATCTGCGGTTGTGTTTTGTTTTTGTTTGTTTATTTTCTGATCGTTTTTGGGTCTTGCCATCTTCTGTTTGTTGCTCTGTGTTGAGTTTACTTATTTCTTGTGTTTCTGTTCTCTGTGCATTTGGTTTAGACTCTTTTGTTTCTTTGTATTTAGCTTAGTTTTCTCTCTGTTAAAGGGGCAGTATTATGTAAAATCGACTTTTTTGAGCTAATGTTATTCCCTCACCAAAAAGTGTTGCTTTGATTCCTTCATGCATGTTTGAGAAATCCTTTACTCTCCCTTGGCAACCATTCAGCTGTGCAAAACGTCTGGATGGACTGAGCTCCACCTCCGAGACCCAGCTCCTCCTTGGAGCTGCAGTTTCTGAGCTTCTGTCTCACGGCGCACCCTTGCCCCGCGACTCCCACGCTCAGCTCCTTCAGACCACCCAGCAGCAATTAGCAAACACCTGGTGGAACTGCGCATCTGCTAAGCTCATTATAAAAACTACTTCTTGTGCATTCTGCTCTGTCTTCAATAACTCGATGCTCTGCTGGGTTTCCTTAGAAACTATTTGAACTATTTTGAATAATTATTTGAGCTGCTGTACTGTTTGATAACTAGGATTAACTGGAATGTATGTATCATTGGATTTTTTTTTTTCTTGTAAAGTGCCTCAAGACGATATTTGTTGTGAATTGGCACCATATATATAAACCGAACTGAATTGAATGCTTAGTAAAACGCTGATAAAAACATTGTTAAAGAGTTAATAGAGGAGCGCTGTAGTGATGACTTCCTGGGGGTAGAGTTTCAGAAAGAGCAGGCCTTCTTAAAGAGACAGAAGCCCAATTTCAAGGCGTTAAATTACGAAGTCACATTTCTTTTAAGTTATATTTGATATTTACAGCATTTTTGTAACAACTGAAGGCAACATAGTTACTGGATTGAGCTATAAAATGATTGTAGGTGCCTGGAAAACACATAATACCGCAGTTTTAATTAGTGTCCTTCCCTCAGTTTCCCTGCACCGTCCTGTTCCTCAGCAGCTTAGTATTCCCCCTGATTAGACTCACCTGGTTTCAGTGTCACTTTTTACTCCTCCTCAGTATTTAAGCTAATTTGTTTCCAATGTTCTGACTGGTTTCTTCCATTAGACTCACCCCAGCTCAGCCTCTGAGCATCTTCTTGCCATAACATAATTTGACAGGTCCTGTAGTGTTTTTTTTTATTTTTTTATCCTTGCTTACATGACCCTGCTTCTGATTTGCATGAACTTGGGTCCATCAAAAATACTGAAACGGCACAATCGTCCCTTGAGCTTTGAGTTTCTTTTTTGTGTGTGCAGGAAGCATCATTTTGTACCAAACTCACAGAGGATCTGAAAATACAGATGAGGCGCAAGGCTTCTAAAATTGGATGGAAGAATTTGATTACTATAATTTTGTAACTACATCTTGACATGCTTTTGTTGCAAAGACTGAAAAAGTGTATTTCAGGTGCATCTGGAAGGAAAAAGCATAGGCAGTGCAGGTAGTAGGCAGATAAATATAGATCTTCTTCACTATAGGGGAAAAGAGCACAGGAAGTAACTGAGATGACATATTCCTAAGAACAGCAAGATGACTCACTATTCTCTGCTGATTGGAATTACAGGAACATCTAAAAAAAATTGAGCATTGAGAAAAAGTTAAATTTATTTTGTCAACCTTTGAGAAAGTGAATATTATGTAGGTTAATTACGCACAGAGTGAAATATTTCAAGCCTTTTGCTTAGTAATTATGGCAATTATGGCTTACAGATGAAAACCCAAATTTCAGTGTATCGGAAAATGAGAATATCGCATACCACCAATGAAAAACAGCATTTTTAATGTGTAAATATTATTCAATGTACGACACAATTATGAAGAAGACTGCTGGTTTGACAGATGTCCAGAAGACAGTCATTGACATCCTTCACAAGGAGGGTTAGTCACATTGCTAAAGAGTGCTGTATCTAAGCAAATTCATAGAAAGTTGAGTGAAAGGTAAAAGTGTGGTAGGAATAGTAGCACCAGCAATAGGGATAACTGCAACCTTTAGAGGATTAAATCTGTAAACTTCCTCATGTTAGAGAAGCGGACATACTTGTTCATGATCAATCAATCAAGTTCATATTCTTAGCTGAACATGTCTGCTGTTTTCACTCTTGAGTCATGAAAATTGTGTCTGTCCAATATTCAAGCTGTACTCAGTATTTTAAGGCTGATTAATCAGATTAATCGATTATTGAAATAATTGTCAGCTAATTTAGTAATTGATTAATCGTTAACTGGAGTAAGCACACTCAAAAAAGGCCATTTGCTGAAAAAACAACACATTCAGAGCAGTAATTAAGCCAAAACTCTACAAAAAATATATACATTTTGCATTTAAGATAAAAAAAAAAACCTTTGTAAATATGTTCTACCCAGAAGTCCTCAAGTAGCATCATTTTAGTTTCACCTAATTCAAATTCTGTAAAAAAAAAAAAAAAAAAAAAAAAAAAAAAAAAAAAAAAAAAAATGCCCATCTTATTAGGCACCTTTTGCATCTAATTGATAATCAGTCAACAGATCAGCCCGACGCTGTATTGATTTTAAGTCGAGCAGAAAAGCCTGAGCTTTTCTCATGTTGATGTTAGAAGGATTTTTTTAGCTGCAGATGCATCCTTTGCTACAAATGACCACGCGTTCACTACAGGACTATTATGCTGTTGCATTTTAGGCATTTTAGGCAATAAAATGTTTATCTTTTTATTTAAAAAAGGAATTTGTTTATTTCTATTTCTTTATGTATTTCTAATTTTATGAAAATTTGCAGAATCTGCCAATTTTTTATACGATTAATCGTCAGAATAATCGATAACTAAGATAATCATTAGCTGCTACTACAGTATTTTGAAATTTCCTTCTTTTCTTCTATAATGACATGATTGGCCAACTTCAAAAATGAATGAAACCTGGAGAGCTGGACGGAAATGGTGACAACTGTGAACTGATGGCTGATTTGTTAGATCCTGAAACCTCAATTTTTCGCCAGTGCCTCCTCTGGTCAGTATTGTCACATCCCTCCAATAGCACACATATTCTCGTGACCCCAGTTTGGCCACAGTGTCGATTAAATTAACTGTTGTATGATTTGTACACTGTACACCAGCTACTGTGCTGTAAAAACGCATTTATCCCTGTAAAGTTGCCTTTGTTTATTGTAAATACCACTGAGGTTATATGCTTTTATTTTGGTAACTTTCTTATGAAGGTAGCTATGGTAACGGGCGTGAAAATGTTAAACGCAATACACAGAAAAGGTTAACAATAAAACATAAAAAAGGATAAAAAAAGTAACTCAGTTTTAGCCTCAGTAAATAAGGGAACAAGGTTCATAAACAGGATTATAGTACACTGAGTAACTTGAAGTATTTATGGATAAAGTCTGTGATTGCTTGTATTAACTGGAAAGAAATGGACTAATGTAATGAGCTATGCATAATGGATGGCGAAAATGATTGTAACTACTCTTATTTGTTCTTGTCGAGCTCTTACTTTGGTTGATGATACGGATGGATTTATTAAACCATCATTTAACCATCAGTTGAAGTTAAAATTATTGACTGGATGCTACGCCCCTATAAATTACTCCTGTAGCCTGGAAGGGCCCGGTTTTCAAATTAACTTTTTAATTTATCTTTTGGAAACTGCATTTTATATTTACTCAGATTTTCTTGGTCTGACATTTATGTTTTCACAATATTATACCTGCTGAATATTTGACCTGAGCATGTGATCACAGTTTCGCTGCTTGCAACAAAACTTGAAGCAGGTGATAAATGAAAAAAAAAAAAAAAAAAAAAAAAAAAAAAAAGCTACAGAAGGAGATCCAGACTTTTACATTTTCAGCCACTAAGTCAGTCAATCAAGGACTCCATGGAGGGCAGTAACGCGTTACTCTATCATCTCTTGTGACTGGAGATTTATGACAGGAGAGTGAGCTGGGAGGTGGGTGGGACAACCGAGAGTCGCAGACCAACTGCAACGTTTGACCTCTCGCTTGCTGTTACCATGGAAACGCAGGTTGAAAGATGACCTTGGTGTGTTGAGGATTCCTCTTCCTGTCATCTGGCTACAAAACATTTGATTAAACTTAAACGCATAATCTTTAACGCCCTTCCCCCCCCATCATGTGGTTAACTGACTGTAACTTATTGCCTTTTTCCAAAACAAAGGAGGGGGAATGACTTACTGCAGCTGTTGCTGCAGATGTGTTGGAGACCCCAGGGTTAGGGGAAATATTAGCTATAGGAATAACTAATATTTCTCTAAATTTCTCTAAATTCATGAAAATTATTGAGTTATGTTATTATTGTTACAATAATGAAAAATAATACATGTGATATATTAAAATAGACAACATATAACCAAAATTCTAAAAGTTAATTCTAATTCCATGTCGGCATGAGCACTAGATGGCACTGGAAGCTAAATAATCAGCACCATCTTGTAGACAAAAAATTAGTTTAGAAAACCCAAAAACTATTTCTCATTGTAGTTTTCTCAGTTTTAATACAAACCCGCTTTGATTTTCAACTGCTAAAAAAAAAAAAAAAAAAAAAAAAAAAAAAATAAGTCACCTAACTGTATAGAATAGAATAGAATAGAATAGAATAGAAATATTCTTTATTGTACCACAATGGGGACATTTCTGTGCAACAGCAGCAAAGTGGCAGTGACAAGAAATAACGGAAAAACAGACTCGCACAAAGAATATAAAATATATATAAAAACAGAATAAAGAATAGAACAAAAATAATGTATAGTAAGGCAAAATTTCAACATGAATACTATGTAGCTGCAAAAAATATAAGTGTAAGCCAAATTAAACTGAAATAAAACCCAACAATCTGCACTGAAAACTTTCCTTATACCTGTTAAAATGCGTTATTTCACTTTGCAGCACAGAGATTCTATTCAGTTCAATTCCTTTCTATTTATATAATATCAATTCACAACAAATGTTGACTCAAGGCACTTTAGTTATGTTCATTATTTAAATTAGTTTAAAAAGTTTCCATCTAAGGAAACCCAGCATCAAGTCACTGACTTGATGTATTCACTCCTCTTGGATGTAGCAACAGTAGACGATCGCTTGCATTGTGTCGTTGACTTTACTTTCCTTATCCCGAGCATGCATGCAGCGACAGTGGAGAGGAAAACCTCCCCTTTAACAGGAAGAAACCTCCAGCAGAACCAGAACCAGGCTCAATACAAGCGGTCATCTGCCACAACTGACTGGGGGTTTGAGAAGACAGACCAGAGACACAAAAAAGAAACAGAAGAACAAATCCAAGAATACTTTCTATGTTCATGAAAATAAAAAGTTAACAGCAGGAGAAGGAGAATGATTAGTTGATGGCAGCATTAGCTCAGCTGAAGCCCTCCTCCAGGAAGGCATTACAGCCAAACAGAACGCCAGACCAGGTGTAGCTTCTATGGAGAGAAAAATAACAGAGAAAACACAAAGCTCACAGTTGAAATAACAGCAAATAATGCAAATTGGAGAGTAGTAGGAGAAGAGAGTAGGAGAGTGGGAGAAAGTGGTCAGTTTTTCTTCCAGCAGCTTAACTCTATATCTGCATAGCTACAGCGATAGCTCAGGATAACCTCCGCCCTTAGAATGAGGCATGAGAGGCAGAACCAAGGAGAACCGTCTTTCTGGACAGGTCTTTTGGTAGTTGTGTCATTAATGTTCAGCACTTTGGTTGGTACTTAGCGTTTTTAAAGTGATTTATAAATTTGGCTTGACTTGACATTGCATGCAATGCTACACTGCAAGAAAACACATCTTACCAAGTATTCCTGGTCTAGTTTCTAGAGCAAATATCTTGAATACACTTGAAATAAGACAAAAATAACTTATACGTAAGTTTTCAGCAGTTATCGGAACTTGTTTTAAGTCAATAATTCCTTAATATTGATGAAAAAATTCTAGTTATAAGTGAAATAATCTGCCAGTGGAACAAGACATTTCCCCATATCATAAATTAAAATGTCTTGTTCTACTGGCAGTTATTTAATGAATAACTAGAACTTCTTCATCAATATTAAGGAATTATTGACATAAAACAAGCTCCCATATCTGCTGAAAACTTACTTATAAGTTATTTTTGTGTTATTTCAAGTGTATTCAAGATATCCATCTATCTATTATCCATCACGATTATCCTTGTAGAGTTGCTGTATTCAAGATATTTGCACGAGAAAGTAGACCAAAAATACTTGGTAGGATTTTGTGTTTTTGCAGTGTACAGCATGAGTAATAATGTTCTAAATTATTGTATGACATTGAACTTTTTATATTAACAGTTATGCTTGCAGTATGTGCCAGTTCAGCGGGTCAGACATAAGGTAACCACTTCAGGTCAGCTGAAAACTTTCCACATGGCACCAAAGAGCTTTCGATGTCAGATTGCAAATGAGATTTTCATAACATTATTTTTCTATGCTTGCCAAGAAGATTTCAGTCATATGGTGCCTGTGTTGTGACTGCTCCACTTTCTGAGCTGTTAAACTCTTCTAATAAGGTTTATGTAATTTAGAAAAGCTGACTTGGACTGGATCATTTTGGAGCTTTAATGGATCAGTTAGCATGCAAGGATTTAGCTCCCTCACAGTATTCTGCACCAGTGCCAGCTAAGAGGCCTTTTGTAATACAAAGTCTTATAGGGAAGTGCAAGGTCTAAATTTCCACTGTATCGAACCAATCTGTCCAGAGAACCCTTTCTGGTGCCTTTTTATGTCATTTTTAATTTCCTTCAATTGTCCAGGTTTGGTGCATCCTCTTATTCTCTGAAATCAAAATACAGCTGGATACAGAAAATCACTGATTATGACTCACTCATGTCCAAAAGGTGTGTACTGGTATAAAACAACTTTAACTCCCTTAGCAACACATAAATCAGCAAAATATAAATAAATAAATAAAACTGGGTTACATCCAAAGCATGGAAGTACATAGATGTGTTACACAGCAGGTAGATGGTGTGCCGTTGTCTGAGTGTCTGTTTATGTCAGGGTGCCACCTGGTGGTTAAAGATGTGACAAAAAACACATGGAGTATACAACCCAGAGTAGCTCTTTGGTATTGGAAGATTGTAAGTTAAAATCCTGCAAGGAGCCCCAATTTACTCCCAATCCGCAGTCAGTGTGTTTGTGTAAGTAAATATGACTTGTAATATAACAGTCCTTTGACTGCATTATGACTGCATTGGTTTTTGCCTACAGTTTTATCCCTGCTAGTTCTGTAGTGTCTGCAGAAAAAGTCCGAATATGCATGCAGTTTTTCTAGTTTGTCGAAGATTAGTGTCATGATGTGTGTGGGTAGAAGGTGGACCAAAGTGCAAACTGGAGTCTTGGTGGATATGATGAAAAAATGTTTTAATAAAGAGTTTTTTAAAAAAATGAAACAAACTTACAAAAAACCATGGAGGACGCAGTGAGCCAGAGCAGAGCAAAAACACAGGAACCAGGTGGAAAAAGACAGCGGGGTATAACAGGAGGAACCAGCGAGGAGTGAAAGGAGAAGAGGAGTATAAATACTGGGAGTGTGAATGCTGGAACAGTAAACCAGGCTTATTGGCTAATGAGCTGCAGGTGTGAGGGGAGAGAGCAGCAGGCAGACTGAGGAGAGAGTGATAATGGCACAGGGAACAAGGAAGTGTACACAAACACAAACAGGGGAACAAGAAAATGACACTAACTGTATCAAAGAATAACAAAACACAAGGAATAAATAAACATGTAACTAGAATAGCAAAGAAAGGACTGAACTGAAGTAAGACAGAAACAAGGCTGATCTAATCAAAACAGGAAACTATGGAACACAGAACAACGATAATCAAAACTAGAATCAAATAATCAAAAAAGCAATAGTTGCCCTTTACCTTGAAATAAACCAGTTTAAACCAAAGAAGAAACTAAAATATGAACACCTGCACAGAGCCTGGGTTTTAAGGTGCTTTAGTCAAAGAGGAAGTTGGCGCAACAGGTGGTGTAGATTACAGAACCTGACAACTTCATCCTGGATCTGTCTGGTAGAGTCCTTGGTCTTCATGATGGTGTTTCTTTATGATGTCGTCCACCTAAACTGAGAGGCTGAGCCGAGATCCGCAGCTCTGTTGGACGATTCTGATAGGACAACAATGAGCTGATAAGATGACAGCAAAGATAAAGATGGTAATCAGCCTGTTACAGTTTGCCGCTGGCTATGTTGGAGATACAATAAATGTGTGGAAGGAGTTGGAACAAAATTGATTTTTTTTTTTAAAAAGTTGATAGCATAATTTAACAATGTAAAATTAAAGGCAGTCTTGAGAGGAAAAAACTGCTGGAGGATGCAAATGACTTGAGACTGGGATGGAGGTCCACCATTCAGCAGAATTATGCTGCTCATGGTGGCAGCATGTTGGAGTAGCTCTGCTACGTTAGTTCATTTTGTTCAGTTCAGTTCTTTTTCTAGACGTTTGTTCATGATTTTTTTTTTAAGTTAATGAATAACTTGTTTGGACAATTGTTCTGGTTTTTGATGCTGTGCAGCTGGAAGGATTTTTCCTTTTTTTTTTTTTTTTTTTTTTTTTTACTTTCTGCAAGGCGTTATGATGTGTAACCATGGTAACATGGTGTCGTTTTGACAACTGGGAGCAGCAGATTAGCATCTAAAAAACTCAAATCTTATCTCAGAAGAGTTGAAAAGGAGGGTTCATGGATGCAGGACCAAAGAGCAGAGAGAGAAGAAGGAAGTTCAAACCATCTCTTCCTTCGATCATAATATCCCCGTCTCCATCTCTCTGCTCAGCTCTCCAACCGTACGACCAGACAGAGAAGAGGAGCGTCAAAAGCAAATGAGGCAGATTAGCAGTGCTTGTTAACAACTGACTGTGTCATCAAGGACATGTTACTGTGGAATATCATCTCTACTGCCCAGATATTGAGCCGTCACACAGCAACAGTCTTCAGTCAGAGGCCTTTGCAGAGTCGTAGCAAGACTGACTGCTAACGTAGATCCTTACTACCCACAACAACACTCCACAACGGCTCTTTGAAAGTACTTAGATGATATGCGTTACAACATTTACTTTCCTTTCGGGATAAATAAAGTATTAATTAATTTAATTTTCATTATGAATTATTTTAATTTCTCTTCCTTGAGCCCTCCAACCCTCCCCCCCCAGTAAAGTTTATGGTTGAAATTCAACAGGTACGAATATGAAATAA
Organism: Anableps anableps; assembly: GCA_014839685.1. Classification (NCBI taxonomy): domain Eukaryota; kingdom Metazoa; phylum Chordata; class Actinopteri; order Cyprinodontiformes; family Anablepidae; genus Anableps; species Anableps anableps. Next base: position 4,729,564 of record CM026076.1, on the reverse strand, counting down.
TATAACTGGGTGGTTGGGGGGGTGGGCTGCATGTGATACGTTTGGTCACCATTTCAGCATTTCTGTTGGGGGCACTAATGATCAACTGGCACGCAAGCCGCTCATTAGCTGCCCAGCGATTTAATAGGTTGCATGCAAGGACCTGGGATCAGCCCAAGACCACTAAATACTTGAGTCATTTTCATTCTTCCTCTCCCTGCCCTCAGGGAAGTGCGCATGCAGATAATCTCATTAGGGAAAGCATAATATTTGTAAAAGAGCTTTGGAGTAAAGCCCCACATCTCACTTGCCTTCAGTTTTTAAGACGTCTGTTGCTTTATCATCCATAGCTGATGTGATGTTGGTGTTATAATCTCCCACTATCAAAAAGACTCTGGTCCCAGTGGAGCATCGTGGACATTTGTAGCCTTAACTGAGTCTGACACTCACATGTGAGGAATGTTCGTGTCAAGCAGCGAGGCCAGATCGGCTTAAACGCCAACAATGAAAAAACAATCCTCTTAATAGGGTTAAATCTGCAGCCGATAAAGCTGGATTTAGTTAAATAAGGTTGTCTTTTAAACAGCCTGGGGTCCTTAATGAGAGCAGCTGCAGGCTTTGTGATAGCAGCAGAGGGCGCTGTTCACCATTAATCTGACTCTGAGCTCAATGTGGCAGCTGTGAAACATCCACAACATCCACTCTTCAATGTAGAAACAAATGAATCAAACTCTGAAAACTCATAAAAATACCAAGAGCGACCATATAAACACTCATTTATTTCTAAATAATCTCCACTTTGTCTTCCTCCTTTTCCTTAAAAATATTTATTTCACAAATTTGTCTCTCTTAGTGATTGTGTGTTTGCACTGTCTGCAAACACGATCGTTGAAGTTATGTTAGTTGTTTCTGTTTGTTTTACTTTTATGGATCCTTTAAATTATTTTAAATTGTTTTATCTTAAAAAAATATTATTGCATTGACACACACCTTTTTTGTATGTATTTTTGTATCTAAAGTTAATATAATTTATATTATATAATGTCTGTATACTGTGATTTTGTGAAACCAAAGTCAAATTTCTTGTTTGTGAGCAGAAACTTGGCCCAAAATGTGTCTTTCTGACCTTCTAAAGAAGCTCAAAAATAAATGCATAAACAATTAAACATATTAATATAAATATAGTTGATTTTTGTTGTGTTGTTTTAAACTCCATGGACTGTATAAAACACTTTTTCTTTTCTCTTGGAGACTTTTAGTTTTTCCCCTCGTTAGGAAAGCAACTCTGTGACCTGCAACTCGTGGGAAAAAGAAGTTATGTAAGATCTGATGAGGTTTTGCATCACTGGAGTAGAAGCAATGGCAAGAAAGTAAGACCTGATATTATTTTTACATGCTGTGCCCTTCTAAGGTATTTAAAGTTTTGAACTTGTCCAGTATTTTTTACATTACAATCACAAACTTCAATACATTTTCCTGAGATTTTATGTCAAATACTAACACGGGGTAGCACATGACTTTGAGATTTAAGAAAAATGACAAATAACATCCTGAAAACTGCAGTATGCATGCACTTTAGCCCCTTTTCTTTGATTTCCTTAAATACATCTACAGAGGGCACCAAAAAAGTAAACAGTCTTCCAATGTGTAATTTAATCTCAACATAAATCCAACTGCTGAGGTTTGTTTGAGAACATTGGGGAACAAACAGCATGATGAAGACAAAGGAACACAGCAGACAGGTTAGAAATAAAGCTGCTGAGACATTTAAAGTAGAGTTAGGTTATAAAACAATTTCTCAAGCTTTGAACATCCTAGAGCAGGGGTGGCCAAGTTCAGTCCTCAAGAGCTACTTTCCTGCAACTTTCAGATGCATCCCTGCTGCAACACATCTGAATTAGATGGCTGAATTCCCTCCTCAGCGTCTCATGCAGTTCTGCAGAGGCCTGGTAATGAACCAGTTGATTCAGGTGTGCTTAACAAGGGATGCATCTAAAAGTTGCAGGATAGTAGCTCTCGAGGACTGGAGTTGGACAGCCCTGTCTTCGAGCTCGTTATAGTTATGAATCTACCAAGGCATGGATGTCCACCTAAACTGACAGGTAAGGAAAAAGTTGTTCTTGAAACAAAGCTGAAAGACGCCCTAATTAAAGAGGACCTATTATGTAAAATTCATATTTTGTATGTCTTAGTTCTTCCATTTGGGTCTAAACTGCTTCAATAAACAACCCAAGCGCTTAAAAAAAAACCCTCCACCCAGATGTTTTTTTTTTAGCAATAAGTTGATGTTTCTTGGTGTCTGGAAAATGAGTCGTTTCAAAAACCTTCCAAATGTAACGTCACGCTGTTACCTAGCAACCCAAGCAGAGCTCCAGCATGATTGGTCAGCTGGTTTTACTGCTGTATGCACTTTACAATGGCTGCAGGGAAATGTTTTGTTGTTGACTCACCATCCAGAAATGACTTGCTATGTTCTTGTAGGTTGTGCAAGAGGCTCTTCGTCTGCTTTTCAAAGATGAACGGTTGTATAATTGCGCATCTGTTTGCAGCCGTTTTCATGTGCAAGTGTAAACATTGATTTGGGGGGCGTGGTCAGCCGCAGCTTATGCTGATTTAAAATGACAGGAGGCCTTAAAACAGCTCATTCTGAAAGGAGCTCAAAATAAGTAGAACCAGACTGAAATCTCATCATCAAAGAATGATTTTGTGCAAAAAAATGTGATGAACATGTTTTGCAGCCCAGAGACGGATCCTAACCTGCTCAAAGAAGCACAATAGGTCATCTTAAAATCAAGTCATGTATGGAAACACATGGAAAAAGGGTGCTCTGGTCAAAAAAACACTATGTATGGTGTAAAACTAACACTGCACATCGCCCTGAACACACCATCTCCATGGTGAAACATGGTGGTAGCAGCATCATGCTATGGGGATGCTTTTCTACAGCAGGGAAATTTATCAAAATTGATGGGAATATGGATGGAGCTAAATACGGGACAATCGTTGAAGAAAATATATTGGAGGCAGTCTCTAAATCTGAAATGCTGGTAGAGTTATACTCCGAAGGACGTTTTTAGTTGTGATGTGACAAAATGTGAAAAGTTTGTGACGTGTGAATAATTTTCAAAAGATATATCTCTGTTTAATTGATTGCTGTGGGTAGACTTGTTCAAATGGAGCTGATGATTTATACTTGTACCATTTCTACTCAAGATCTATAATAGTGTTTTTAAATTATACTTTTACAATCTGCTACTTTGAAAAGAAATGAACATTGAATTATTGCGTTAATGGCTGGAATACCTGTATCCTGGCCTCTTTTGTATTAGACACAAGTAAAAATGTCTGGAAATGTTAAATATTGATCTCGACACATTCTGGGATTCTGTCCAGGACATTTCTACATGATGCTGGGGGTTGAGAGGAGACCCAGTCCTTAAAGATGACTGACACTCCTGTAAAAGAAGCTAAAAACATAAACATTTAAACTATGTTCCTCCCCACAGTGTCAAGTGTAAATCTGATGAATTTCACAGACACATCTGGGTGTTTATTTTGATGGAAACACAATGCAGCTCCTCAGAGCTCCTCAGAGGTCACGGCATTATGAGAGTGAAAACTCCTTTGTGGTTCTTTCTATTTTCTTCCTCTGTGTTGTTTCACTTTACTGGTCTGGCCATAACTCAGCTGTGCAAGCCTAATGTGTAAAATCTCACCCCAAACAAAGCATAAACTAAACGGCTGCCAGCTGCTGTTTCTTTTTTTGGACTGAAGGAAAGGAACATTGTTGGAAAATCCCTGCAGATCTGTTCGCATGACTGAACAGTGACAACTTATCAGAAAGGCTCCAGAGCTCCCAATGAGCCCCTTGGGGTGTAGAGACATGCAGCTTGCCTGGGGTAAAGAGGAAACAGAGTGTGGTCTTACCTTAAAAGGCATATTCCTGCAGGCCATACCCACAACAATGGTTCTGCGACCTGAACCTGAATGTCCTGTAAGAAATTTACATTATAGGCACTGAGTGAAGCATCAGCTCTGTAATGTTGATGCTGTGTGTATTGATGGACACAACTAAACAACCTTTCTTAATTAATAAATTCACCAAAGTAGAGATCTTTGGCCGCACTGCACTGCATCCTGTTTGGTGCAAACCAAACACAATATATCAGGAAGAAAACCATATACCATGTATCAAGCATGGTGGTGGACGAGTGATGATTTGGGCTTTTTTTTCAGCCATCGCACTTCTCAGTGAATGAGTGGACCATGAACTCCTCTGCATCATAAAGTATTCTACTCTTAAATGTGAGACTATCTGTAAAAAAGCTGATGCTTGATCCAAAATATGTCATCAAAAATAAAAATGATCCCAAACAGAGCAGCAAATCTCCATAAATAAACTTTATTTATGTAGCACCTTTTGTTTGGCTTGACAAAGGAGGCCAGTGCACTAAGACCCCTTCTCCATGGGTGTGATTTCAACCAGTTCTTCCCCAGTCAGCATGATTCGTCTCCATTTGCAGATCCTTCTTCCCCATTTTTTGGGAACCACCTCAGGAGTGGTACAAGCCTGACCTAACCAGGGATTGCACGCAAGCGATTTGATTGGCAGCAGACTGCATTCGTTTATTGGCCCATGGATTTATGTCAACAACAACATCTTAACCGCCATTTTCAATCTGCGATGAGACTGTAGTAGTTGGCAAGATGGTGAGCTGCAAATTGATAATTCCATGGTCAAACCTTGAAGTCCAAATATTTTTATCAGCTGTGTAGAGCGGATGAAGCGTCAACCAAATGGGGGCAATATTTTGCCTTATCAGTGTATGACTCTAATAACAACCATTAAAACACCCAGAAGCACCCCAGTACACTCCAAGGCTAACTCAGGGAACTCGTACTGAACATGTGAGGGCGACTGAAAGGTTGACCCTTCAGGGTTAAAGATGGTAAATGATGTCACCAGCATCTATAAGGAGACATCCCCATAAGAGTGGTCCCCTCCCAAGCCCTATCGTATGAAAGGCATCAAAGGAATTCCCAGAAAGCTGTCAGGAGGAAATAGACCAAAGCTCAAATGTATAAATATCTCCTATGGATGAATATAAGCTGCACCCCAATGGACAGTTGCTGGGCTGGCTTGGGCTGGTCAAGGAGCCAAGATAGAACCAAGACATTGCTTATTTTGGTTGTTTCACGTGATCACAGCTTTTGATTTCCTTCCTTTCGTGCTCCCTTAGAAGGAGAGGTCAGATGTAGAAGGCATTCACTGCAAAGCAGGTTGTGTTTAACTAGTTTTAGCTGAGAGGGTTACAACTTAAACAGGCAATAGAGAGAAATCCAGATTCAGCAGAGTATTATCTCTGCCAGTGAATGCTTGAAGGTAGGAACTGTACACTGATTCTTTTAGTCATGTACATTAGATGACATCTCGATTGAAGGATACATAGTGTTGTGAAAAATATTTGTCTCCTTCCAGATTTCTTCTGTTTTTGCGTGTTTCCTCACACTTTTCACAGAGAAAAGTGGCGCAGCAGAGCAGGAGGTGAGAATGTTCCTATACAACATGTCGTGTGAGTTTAAGAAAAGACTAATATAAAGAAACTAAATTCCAATCTACAAATAGCAGAAGATAAGAATAAACAAATAAAGCAAGATTTAAGTAAGTAAATAAGCAAAAAATGATCCAAACAGAAGCATAAATGAAGCTCAAACATCCAAGGATCATGACAATTTCCAAAATAAAATGTTCCTCTCATGTTCCTCCTCCCTGTGTGGATTCTGATGTGTGTTTGAAATCATTGCGATGCTAAAAAATGAAACCCCTCTTCATGTTTTGCTTTCTAGCAAATACCTGAAGGGTTTGGATCAAAACTAACTGTTAAATCTGAAGAAAAGTAAGCCCACATCATGATACTGCCACCACCACACTGTTCAAATATAACCCAAATCCAATTTTTTTTGCCCAGATGCAAAAATTGACTTAGGCCATTATTTAAGCAATGTGGAACTAAATCAGGTACGTATCCGACTGTTTTCAAAGCGTCTGCATTCAGAACGTTCATGTCGCATTTAATCCGACTTTTACATCATTGACATGAGACATGCGTCATAATTCTGCACCAGAAGAAATCAGACGTGGTAAATACAGACGTAAACAATGGCTGAAAATTATAATTATGAAATTATGAAAGAAGTCTGTCAGTGAAGCGCATCACATCACAATCCCACCACTACTGGCTCCGACTACGCATCCAAACAGACTTCTCTGCAGAACTTGCAGTCAACGATCTACAAAAGGCTGTTGCTGTTAGTTTTGCTTTCTTATTATTATCTTCCTTTGTCTTGTTATGATCTTGTGACGACACTCTCGGCTCTTATTGCTCAATAACTATAAAATCAATCGACAGATGGCGGCGTCCATTATTACTTCCGTAAACAGTGTGCAGCTGTGTGACGTCGACGTTCTTCTTCTGCGCATGTGGGTTGCTTTGGGGTCGTAAACCGTTCTCACAGAAGTCTGATTGAAGTTGCATTTAATTAGTAGCCTGAACGACCATGTGAAAAAAAAAAAAATCTGATTTCAGCAAAAAATAAGCATTGAGCATCACAACCTGCTGTGTGAACGTAGCCTAAGACAGGCCTGAAGAAACGCTTTCTGTCTTTCAACACTACTGTGTAGTCCAGTCATATGAAGATTATCGGACATTTTTGTCACATGGATTGCTGAAATTGTTGGAGATTCCCTGACCACTCTCTATTTAGTCATTTCATTTTAGGGAAACATCCAGGTTATGTAATGTCCCATATTCCTCCAGTTATTGATGACCATCCTCATCTTGCCATGGTATAAGTAGTATGTGGATTTTTTTGCCAAAGCCTTGCTCTGACCGATATACGGAAGCTGAGAGCAGTCATACTCATGTTTTTTTTTCTTTTTTTTTCCCCTGATGGTTTTCTTGTGATAATGAGATATTTATGTCATTATCATGAAATAATGATTAGCGTTGTCTCGAGATATGGTTTACCCTATCACTTATTCACAGAATTATTCACAGAATTACACCTACATGCCATGACTTACACTTATAAGTCCTCTCCTGCTGGTGTGGCATACATTTGAAGGATGCAATCAGGTTCAACACACACACCAATCATCTTGTGATCTTGAGAAAACAAAGTTTGTTTTCTTGAGATTAACTTGTTTCTCGAGAAAACCATTGGCTGCTCTTGGCTTCCATACAGATAACTTTTGATCCTTCATATCCTTTCTGAAATATTCGGCCTTTATTAAATGATCCAAAGTAGCAAATGTCATGAAAATCGTACACTGCACCTGATGGCAGCTGTGGACGTAATGATGAAACTGAATCAAAAGGTCTTTCACCAAAGTCTTAGTTTCAGGGTGTGTACACCTATACAGCCAGGCTATTGCACCTTTTCTTTATAAATAATTGCATTGTGTTCTTTTAATTGTACAGTATTTGGATCATAATAAAACTGGATTAACCTTTTCAATTATTTTTCTTGGTATTGCTTCTTCTTGCATTGAGTAAAGTTGTAATAAAGCACCAGTTTTAGGCTTGCTCTACATAACGCAGCAGTGCGGTGAACAGACTCTGGGTTTTGTCACAGAGAGATGTTGAGGTGCCTCGTCGAGGTGACGCCGCTCTGTTTAGTTCTCATCCTGTCTCTGGCCTACATTCTGCTCAGTCCTCACGTGCCGGAGATATGAAGTTAACTCACTATGGTGACTGTCGGGTAAACAGTAATCAACAAAGCGCTGAGCCTGAGGTATCTGCCTCCGGTCAGACCAAACTGGAAGAGAACTCACTCATATCGTTTCAGCCCCTGATCAGGCTCATTTCATTCAGACCTGAGATTAAAATCTCCCTCCTCTTTCCTGTTGTTGACTTTTAAAAGGGTGATTCGACCCTGCAACGCTAGATCAGTAAATCTGACCAAGTACTTGAACCTGGGTTTGTTCCTAAGAAACCTCTTCTACTGGGCATCCAATTATTATCTCATGGCAATAAAACTTGGGACATGTGCAGCATATATCAATAAGAACAATATTTCTTGAGTAATTTAAATATTTAAGAATAATATTTCTCAGACAGGCTCTGCTCATACTTCGGATATTTCCCCCCCAGCCCACACCGCCGGCTTCAAGGAATCAGCTGTTTCAGTGTTTGGGTTCATTTTATTCTTCAGGATGGGACATTTACAGCAGGTGAAGACAAGAGAGCTACTGTCCCGCTCTCCATGTCCCTAGCATCTCCATCAAGGTTCACCGAGCAGGGAAACATCTTTTCAAAGTTTCCCCTCCTATCCCTCCAGACACAGCCCGAGCACAACTATGAGGATCTCCTTCATCAGCAGTTTGAAGCACAGAGTGTGCATTATGCTGCTCTGCTGGTGGAAAACTTTGCTGGGTCATAGCCGTGTGTTTTTTGGCTCTAGTGGCTTCTGAGCCACTGGTTATGAATCTCTTAATGGACAGTTTCACCTCAGCTCAGAAAAATACAGAGCATAAAAAGTTTTCATTTGCAGTATTTTGCATTTTAGGCTTGTTTTTGTAAATATTCATCACACAGAGCCTAAAGAAGATATTGAAGGCTTTCCATTAAAAAGCCTCTTTGTCCTACCATCACAAACATAAACATATGGAGTCATCTTATCAGTCATTGGTTTTTTTTAACCAAATTGTAGATTTAATAACCTGACTTAAGGATGCTATCGAATTTCTGCTGTCTAACTTCATTTTTAGTTCATGTTTTAATGTACTTATTTACTTAATTTTATTTTTTGACATACATCTCTGATGGATCTTCTTATCTTGTTTTATTAATTATTTTGTAAAGACTTGTGTGAAAGTGTTGGCTGCAAATGAATTGCCCTTTGGGGACCTAACAAAGTGAACTGAGCACGCCTGGGACTTTAACTGGTACGGTTCTCTTTGGTTGTAAGCCTTTAAATTTTAAGTTTTTGACTGGAAACAAAAGATGGGTCTGGCATGAAACAAAGGATAAATATGTGGAAAAGCATATCTTGCTCATTGTTAAGTACAGTGGAGGATGTGTAATCCTGTGGGCCTGTTTCTCTTCCAAGGGACCTGAGGACCTTCTTATAGTGCTTGGCATCCTAATCTCTGAAATACCAGGACTTATTACATCCAAATCTGGTGGCCTCTTCCTGAAAACTAAAAACGGGTCACAAATCACCGATTCAAGCGATAAATGTTTCACCAAACACAGTACTGGCCTTACTCTTCACAACTGTGTTCTTTTGGAAAACCTGTGGAATGAGCTGAACAGAAGAGAGCATGAGAGTGGACCCAGGACCTTTGATATGCCTTTGCCAGGGGTGCCAATAGGTGTGGGTGGGGCCAAAAAAGCAAAACCCCTATTTTAAGACCAACTGGTTGTCCTGCTGCAGAACCACAGGAAAATGTTCTAATCTGTTCCTAATTAATATAAATCCATCTGATCTCCTCTAACTCTGCCTCTCTGACTTGGAGTTCCACAAGGTCCAGTTCTTGATCCATTAAATTTTTTTCTATTTGTATCCTTGCATTAGCTCACACCATTCAGTCCTTTTCTGACATTTCCAACCTTATACATGCAGCTGGCATTCAGTTGCTCATGGTTTTTGAGCTCCACCAGCTGCACAGGCCGTTCAACCTTGTGTGGCGTTAACCCTGGATTACCCTCTTCTCTCCTCTTTAATGTTCAACAAAACAAAGACCCTGATCATAGCTTCTGCCGAACTACATTGTAAAACCCACCAGACTGCTTCTAATCAGTAATCATGTTGACTGTATGGAATAAAGGAGTTGATTCTGTTAATTGCTAAATGCTTTATTTTGGCATTTAGCAAGTAAAAATAACTGTGGTGGGGTTCTGGGTGGGTGGGTTGGTGGAGCATGCGCCCCATGTGCAGAGGCTGTTGTCTTCGACGTGGTCGTCCTGAGTTTGATTCTCAGTCTCGGGATGTTTGCTGTATGTCTTCCTCTTTCCTCTTCTCTCTCCTGTTCATTTACTGCTGATTAAAAGCCACTGGAGCCTAAAAAATCTTAAAAATAAATAATTTGGGCAACTTTTAACTAAACTAAAACACGTCATATAAAAAAAAAAAAAAATTCCCTTCTCACCCTCCACGGGTGGTCTTTCTCAACCTCTGAGCTCGGGTCCTCTACCAGAGGCCTGGGAGCTTGAGGGTTCTGCGTAGTATCTTGGCTGTGCCGAGAACTGCGCATTTCTGGACTGAGATGTCTGACGTTGTTCCTGGGATCTGTTTTAGCCACTGCTCCAGTTTGGGGGTGACTGCCCCGAGGGCCCCGATGACCACAGGCACCACTGTGGTCTTCACCTTCCAGGCCTTCTCCAGTTCCTCTCTGTGGCCCTGGTATTTCTCCAGTTTCTCGTGTTCCTTTTTCCTGATGTTGCAATCGCTTGGTATTGCTACATCCACCACAACGGCTTTCCTCTGTTGTTTATCCACCACCACGATGTCCGGTTGGTTCGCCATTACCATATATATATATATATATATATATATATATATATATATATATATATATATATATATATATATATATATATATATATATATATATTAAATTAAAATCCTAAACAATTATATTGTGACAAATAAAGTAGTCAGGAATGGGATGCGATATGAAAGGCATCCAGTTTGCAAATTCTTTTAGGCTCGATAGAAAAAATGGAAAAAAATGTTTACGCTCAGTCATAAGAACAGGATTTGGCTCATTTTCTTCTAAAATGCTTGTTGTATTTAGCCATGTTTAATAGACATCAGGATTTTGGGTTGTTTTGGGGGTTTTTTCTGGGTTTGTAGTTTAGTTCCTTTGTTATCTGTGTTATTTTTGTTTTGATTATTTTGATCAGATCAGCCATGTTTCTGTTTCACTTTAGATCAGTCCGTTCTTAGTTATTTTAGTTAGATTGTAGTTATTTCTTGTTTTTAGTTTTTCTTTTTTCACAGTTAGATTTATATTTTCCCAGCTCCCCTGTTAGTGCTTACTTCTTGCTCCCCTGTCCAGTCTCTCTCTCTCTCCCTCAACCTGCCTGCTGCTCTTCTCTCACAGCTGCACCTTGTTTTCAAATTAGCACCACCATATTGTTCCAGCATTCAAACTCCCAGTATTTAACCACCTTTCTCTTATTCCCTCCCGTTTAACTTCATGTACTCGGTCCGTTTGCTGCTGCTCCCTGTGTTCTCCTTGTTGTTTTGTAAGTTATTGTTTTATTATTTGTTTTCATTAAATCACTCACCATCCACTTAACACCTCAGTCTGTCTGCATTTGGGTCTAATCACCACCAAACATCATGATAATAAATCAACTAAAAGCAGATTTGGGTGCACTAAAGTCTCCTTTTGAGTAAAACTGATTGGATAGATGTGGTTCTATTAACTATGAAATTAAAAAGAAGACAAAATCATTGTTATTAAAAGATGAATGCTTTGTGTTGTTGCTAACGTTTTCCACTGTAAGAAGATTTTAGTTTGTTGGAAATAATTTTGCCCTATTTATAAATAAAAAGTCTCCATCTACATCAACCACCTGTTCTGACTGGGGGCCAAATTTGTAACATTCTTGAATTTCAGTTGAATTTCAGCCACAAATGGCCCCCGGGCCACACTTTGGACACCCCTGCTGTGAGTATCTGCTCTCAAAGTTATTTTCTGTTCCCTTTAGTTTGTTTCATAAACATTTGAAAGAATGCAAATGGTTTTTCCTGCACATTGAGAGAAAATAATTCATATAATTTATGCTTTTGCACTGAGATTACTGTAATGTTACTGTTTACTGGTCTGGACATCACTTTCACGCCTCTAAGCCAACCAGAACAGAGCAGCCAGACTTTTGAAGGGACCTTTCAGTTGTGGCTAAAAGTATGAAATAATCTCCCTTTAAAACTAGGTTTTATTGACTCTGGTAGCACCTTTGAAAATAGATTTTTAAAAACGTTTTATTAGATTTTGATCTGTTTGTAATTTAACTTCAGCTGTGCGGCACAATGCTTTAAAAATAAACTTTACTTACCCTCATACGCATCAATGTTCCAGCGATTTTATCTCAGAGATTTTCAAGAAGAAACACATTCAAGCTGCACTAACCCAGGATTTGCCAGGAAAACAAGTGGAATATTGTTCTAAACCTGTGGGAGTCACACAATGAGCCGCCTGATTCTCCAGCTCTATTCTGTGTTGTTAACATGAAGGATCAGAGGTAGTCGGAGTCAAGGTTTCTTCAGGTCAAACATCCACTTTGGCCCCTGTGTAATGAGAAACAGGCCACCAGGACTATTCCTGTCTTCCATCTTTGGTATTTTCTTGTCTTCCCTCTGGCTCCGTGTGCACAAAAGCCAGAGACAAGACAGGAGACTACAACGCTCTGATTAAGCGATGCAGCTTAAATGCAAATTAAATTATTTGTTATCTTAGTTCTGAAAAAAAAAAACCAAGTGCATCAATCTTACTTAAGACAAACGTCTCTGCAAAAGGCAGCATGCCAATTGACTGCTCAAAGTCAAACATATCTCAATTATTTGCTTTGGATTCAGCAGAACTTAGGTATTTCCTGGTATTTTGGCTTGCAGAACCTTTTAATATGTTACAAAACATGCAACGTTGCTGTGGTCCTGCAGTTCTTTTTTTTTAAACCAGCGGAAATGGGCTTTTGGTTCCGCACCTGTCAAAATGGAGGGCTGTCATCAAGTCAGTGATGGACCTTTGCAGGTATAAGCATAGTAATTACCCTGACAGAGAGGGTTCTCATTACCCACGTTCACAGGCTGTATCCTTCAGTTCCGCATGCGTAAACGCTTTGGTGTTTAAGCTGGGATTTTCCACTGGTTTGGGGTATCTGCTGTGACACTGTTTCTTTTTTTGTTGTTGTTGTTGCGTGGGGAAATGGTCGTGTCTGAATGAACATCTGGTTTCGCAGCGCCTGTGGATGCTTCGTCCAACCCAGTTTGTTTACGAACTTTCTGAGGCCTTCAGAGAGGTTTGCCACATTGGCTGGCTCGTTGTCAGAAGTGGGATTGAACCCAAACAATTATTTGCATGTGAAATTAGCTTTTTAAAGCTAATTTAGGATGTTTTCTCTATTATGCATGACAAATCGACGTGGAAGCGTTTGAGGGAAGCAAGCAACAGGCATCTACAGTGGTTTTGGTTTGGTTTATTCTTGAAGCCATCACTAAAACGAATCTTTCTCAGGCAGAGCCGTTTCTTGCTATAGGCGAACTAGATGACTGCTTGGGGCCCCCCAGCCACCAGGGGCCCCAAAGCTGCATGTTCAATCTCAGCTCAGGAAAATCAAAATGTGCCCTCTTTATCTGTAGTTATCTCATATATTTATAACATCCTGTTCATGCTTAAAAAAGAAAGATAAGATATAAATAAAATAAACTGCAAAGATTTAGTTTGGCTGGTGTTTCTTACCATTATTAGGTCATATTGGTTGGACCGCACCGTTACACCTGGAGTGGCGTAGTGGCCATCGACAGGTATGATGAGAATGACTGACATCTGCCAGTCATTCCCGTTAACATTAGTGGCCCAGAAAAAAACAGAAGAAAAAGAAAATGGAGGAATAAAATTGCTCAAAGGTTAAAGGTGACTCATTTTTTGGCGATGTGGGCCGGATAAGAGGAGGGGTAACATCTTGCTAACTAGCAGGCTGGAATCTGTTGATCATAAACTCCGCTTTAGTGGTTTCTTCATGAACACGTCACGATTCTAGCAGTTTTTCTAAGCACTCAAAATCTGTATTTTTTATTAACATTTAGAGGATCTTTTTTTCTTGGTACTTTTGTATGAGGTTAATCCACCTTTAACGTGTAATTTTAACTGTAGCCTGTTTTGCTTGAAACATGTAATAGATTGTGGCGTTTTTGTGGACTGTCTAAAGGGTAAAGAATCTCTTCATTGTAGTTTGAAAAACTAGGGGCCCCCAAACACCATCTCGCTAAGGGCCCCCAGAAAGCTAGAAATGGCTCTGTTCTCAGGTTTTGCTGTTTTTGAGTTTCAGGGGCAGCGGGTTGAGAATGAAGAAGGCTGCTGACTTTATACGGTTGTGCTAATTTATATTGTTTATCCAGTGGACGTCTCCGGTTCAAACAACAAGGTTAAACCATGGTGTGTGTCGTGAATGTGCATTTTATGGCTGATGGATCACGTGGCCCTTCCTCCTCACTTGAAACAGCTGATTTATGTCCGGTCCTGGACACTTGTGCTCTGTGGCTGGAATCCAAGGAATGTTAAAGACCCCCCCACCCCACCCCTCTCAGCCTGTCCCATGCACATGCAAACAAATGGAGCAGGCGCCTAGCTGGGCCGATGAAGGCCCACAGATGCTCCCACAGCAGGGCAAGGAGGCACAATGTCAGGAATGTGAGAGGCAGCACAATAAATATGCTCTATCGTTCTATCCCACAGCTTGTGGCTTATTTGTTTCCTGCTGGTGTTGTTTGTAAGTGTTGCAACCATTTTATGTCTCTTTATGGTTCTAATGGAAGAAAACGAAAGTTCACCTTTTAATTAAAGAGCCTCTGAGCACAATAAAGTGATCCCAACTTTACAAGATTCTAAAATGATTTAAATCTAACCTCAAGTGTCTAAAAGCACGCAACAGATTCCACATCGTCATTATTTAGTTAAAAAATGAAGCCAAAATAACAAAAAATTGTACACTTTACAGTTCAGCAGCAATGAGTTTATAAATGTCCACTACAGTTTACATTTGCAATGTTGATTCTGTTTATTCATTTCTGAACAGCTCTCTTATGGTCACAACTTAGAATTTCAGACAGGTTGAGGTCTGAGTTTTGACTAGGCCATTGCAGTTCCTTGATGATTTACTTTCTTCTGCCATTCTCTAGGTTTTCTGCTGTGTTTGTCATCATTGTGCTGCGGTGATCCAGTTTGCTGTCGGACAGATGATCTCACATTTAACTCTGAAACACTTTATTATACAGAGGAGTTCAAGGCGCCTCCAAAACCACCCCAAATCATCACTCATCCACCACCGTGCTTTACAGTTGTTATGAGGTGTTGTTGGGTTTGTTTGTTTTTCACAAACAGTGCTGTGCGTTGTGGCCAAATATCTCCACTTTGACCTCATCTGGTCAAAGAATATTGTTCCTGAAGTGTTGTTATACATTTAGATGCAACTTTGCAAATATAGGTCATGCTGCCATGTTCTTTTAAGAGCAGGGACTCTGAAGCTTCATGTTCCAGGGTTTAAATCAGATTTCTTGATAAGGTCAAAGGTCCAGACTAACTTTCATTCTGACGAACAAGCAAAGCAAAAGGGACCCCAAGTTGCTCTGATTAACTGGCAGTAAGGTATATTTAGCACAAAGTAAACATATTTTTTAACTTATAATGATATAATTATTTGTTTAATGAATGAATGACTTATGAATCTTAACAATTAAATGGAAAAAAAACCCAAAACGTATTTAATTAAATGTTTTTGTAAAGCTCTTAAATCTTCCTGTCACCTTGTTAAAAGTATTTTCAAAATAAAATCAGTTTCATATGTGTTATCTTTTTTAAAAAAATAAAGCAAGTTTTCCTTTTAAAAAAAAAAATAATAATATAGAAATGAGTTTAAAATTGACACATTTCATCAGCATTACGTGAACTTGCCCAGCTCTCTCACCCATAACCATGTTCCCAATAATTCTTGTATCTTTAGGGAGCGTGAAAAAGATTTTGTGCCACTTGAGTTTCTCTGCTCCAACATGAGATTAACTGGGTTTTCAGAAAGCTGCTGTAATGTTCTAACAATATTCCTCCTAATACAAACACAGTTTAATGATTTATTTTTAAAGAGCTCTCTGACTAAGATTACAAAATGTTGTTGGTAAACGTGCCTTTTGCACTTTCTCTTCACAGAAAGAAGCTTCCTGAGGTACTAGCCCGTTAGCACGCCTCCTCTCTGTTTTGATTTGACAGTTCGGCTCATTACGTTCTCTTTGCTGTTCCGGTTATTTGCTCCTGAAATTCAAGCTGCCAAATTCCCTAATTTCATAAAGGCAGTCGCATACATTCAGTTACACACTCGAGAACTAGTTTTCCCTTTTAAATCCTATAAAAGCAGCAGTGGTGTACTTAATTTTTTCACTCGCAGCATGAGTGGGACTCAATAAAAGTTTTCAGTCGAGTGAATTGAAGGATTTGTAATTAATTAATCACGATCACATTTTAATCGAAAACTGTATGTCGACAAAACAAGCAACATTCTCAATTCAAAAATTCTTTTTGCTGCTGAATTATTGAATAAATAGAGATACACGCTCAACGACAAAGATATTTATTGTTTTTAATCTGTTATTTAGGTTATTCAACCATCAGATTGGTGCAAAGTGCCATTAAACCCATTCATCTTTCCAGTGTTTCAGGAACCCCTGATCATTCATGGAGCTTCTTTAGAATTGTGGACGCTGACATTAGCGCTGCTGCTACATATTTAGCATTGAGATGCTATTTTAGGCTAGAATAGCTTTGCTGATAGGCCAATTGCTCAACTTCCACACAACAATAGTCTTTTCCAGCGTCCCATCAGATCATTTTTTTCTCGCAAAAATTAAACCCCAGTGGACCGAGAGAAGCACCTTCATCGTCCATTACTGTTGTTTCTAGATGTCACTTGTGCATCAGATTTAGAGGTGTACCAGAAACATGTGAATACAAAGGTTCTGGCAGGAATGCGTATGTAAAAAAGAAAAAAAAAATGCAATTAATTGCGTTAAAAATTTTAATGCATTAAAATCTATGTAATTAATTTATCAAAATTAATGCGTTAAAGTCCTGGCCCTAATTTTTAAAGTTTTCACCTGACAAAAACCAAAAGATTATGTTGATATGTAAAATAAAAGAACTAACCAAGGATGTACCTTATTTTTGCAATCAATGCATGCAAACATTCACTGCAAAATAAAGACAGACAGAAAAGGAAAAACTGATTTATTTGTGTTACAATGTCAAAAACATAAATATGCATAGTGTTATGTGACATAGTAAATTGGCCAACAAACCATGTGATGAACAAAAAAGTGCTTTATTAGATGAACTCAGTCGGAAAATTTATTATGTCCTCCGAGTCTGATAATCACGAGTAAAAGAGCCAAGCGACTCAAACGGATTGTGTTTACATGCCGGAGGTCAACATGAGAATAAAAACTCGTCATGTAAAATGTCTGGTAGCTGAAAATCAAAGGCACGATGGAGGTGATGTAGCTGTAACACAAAAAGCACATGCATCATGAACATGCTGCTGGGATGGCAAACAAAACAAAGGAAACAAAATAAAAAGACTCCATAGAAGCTAGAATAGTTATAAGTTTTGACAATAAAAACATAAGCAGCTTTGTCTACTGTTGCTGATTTTCATCTCAATGATATATCCAGACACCATTTTGATTACTCATAAGTCTTTCTCCCCTCATGGCTATATTTTAATGATTCCCTTTTTCATCTGAGGGGCCTCAGTGCAGCTTAAGGCCGGCTCTTTGCTGCGGGTTTATCCATGATGTTGAGCACATCATCCAGGATGGACGGGCCCAGATCCAATTCGAGGGAGAGGAGCGACCCTGTGATCTGGGTGAGGGAATCCTGCGAGCTGCTCTTCTCTTTGGAAAGCTCAAACTCGAAATCGCTTATGCGGCCCTCCTCTACCCCACTGTCCCTGTCCACCCAGTCTTTATTGCACTTAGACAGCTCCTGCTTAAAGCCCACGGTAGTGTCATTATTAAAGTATCCGTAACTGTTGCTGGTGAGACTTCTGCTTTGGTTGAAGATGTTATTCTGGAAGTCCTCCTTATTGTCAAAGCTGTCGTAGCTGTCACTGCTTGTGTTGCTGTTTAAGCTTCCATTAGCTTTATGTAAGCTATCGGTGTGACTGTTGATGTAATAGGATGATGGCTTGTCAAATCTGTCCTCGCTCTTGTTTAATTTGTTAGCTTTGGCAACTGCCTTCAAGGTCGACTCATTTGTGTCTTCCAGGAGATCTAAAAGAACGTCGGGTTTCGACTTGAGATCTGTAAAAGGAGACGAAGGCTCGCTGTCGAAAACATCCATGGACCTCAGCAGGGCGTCCATCTGCAGGATCTCAACCTCGTCAGGATTTTCAGCTTTCAAAGGAGATGATGGACTCATGAAGTCCTCCAGTGGATCAAGTGGCACTGGGAACACCGTGGAGGAGATCAGTGGAAGGGTGAGGGCCTGACTGCCCCCAATAGTTGGGAGTGAGATTGCATTCTTGAGTACTGGTGAGGGGGTCTCGGCACAGGAAGCATCGCCTGTGCTGTGTGCTCGCAGATACTCACTTTGGTTGCCATAATGAGGGTGGACATCCCTTTTTCCAGGTAGAAGCTCATACTTTCCTTGAAGGAAAGACATGTCTCCAAAGGCATCTCTCTCCCCACCTTTGCCAATGTGGATGGTATGACGAAAGTCCCCAAGTGGTGGACTGATCATGTCAGGAGACAAAATATCTCTCAGACGACATTTTTTCCCCTTCTTGCTGTTACTGGGCTTCAGGTATATGGGAGCCTTCGCAGGCATCGCTGTTTCTTCTGAGATTGTGTCAGAGAAGTAGGATAAGGTGGACGGAAGTGCTCTGCAAGGTCTGAACGTCGCGGTTCCCCTGGAGAGGAGCTTCAGTTACATTCTCATAAACAAACGCCACTTGCAGGAGTCCAAAAATAATTGCAGCGTTGATCTGGAAATGGATGTCCAGTTAGGGATGGTGATTCTCAGCAAGCGGCCACTTTTCTGAAATCAAAGACAAACCAGAGACACAAACATGATTCTTCAAAAGCTTAAGAGAAATTTGAAATGTAAAAACTGATGGAAACCTCCTGTCCTGGTTTGGTAAAGATGCTTTCATGCTATTTCTTATCTTACCATTCATGTTCTTCCAAAAACAAAAAAAAAGCATGTTACTTTGGTCATACCACCCCTTTTATACTATTGCATATAAAATATAGCATAAATGATTTGATCACCTAGGGCTAGAGCAGGCTGCTACAGATTTATTCGAAGTGTCAGGAGATTCCTGGGGTTCGAGCGCCACAGCTCTTATGTGCCATATCTTTTGCACATAGGCACAACGGCTACAGAATTTACACAAATACCTATATATGCACGAGAGAAGCTTCACTCACTTTCAGTTGTTGGATGCTTGTAACTGAAAGTGAAACTAACAGCATGACCTATTTTCTGATTCATTAGGCTAAATCTCACCACACCACTTGGGTGCACTCTTAGAGCATCCCAAATGGTCAGTTGATCCTACAATATGGGAGGGAAATGATGCGTTGAAGTCATAACAAAAACACGTGAAATAATCTGCCAGTGGAACAAGACATTTTAACTTATAATATAGGAAACATGTCTTGTTCCACTGGCGGATTATTTCACTCATAACTACAACTTTTTCATCAATATTAAGGAATTATTGACTCAAAACAAGCTTCTATATCTGCTGAAATAACTCTTGTGAGTTAGTTTTGTCTTATTTCAAGTGTATTCAAGATATTTGCACTAGAAACTAGAGCAGAAATACATGGTAAGATTGTATGTTTTTGCTGTGCAGAACAAAGTGAGTTGTTGCACACCTTTGATTCCATTACATGTGCACTATTCAGACCAGGAATACATCAAAAGTGACACACATACTTCAAAAATGTGAAAGGACCTGATGAGTCACAAAATATGTTTTATTTCTTTACATTTAGACCTGGTTAATGCAGGTTTTCCAATTTGCTAACCTGTACTACCAGTCAGTGCAGAGAACAGTCTAACAACAGCTTATACAAAGAAATAAAGGACATTTTGTGAAAAAGTCAACATATATGTGGTGCTTACATGCACAGCTGTGTAAATAGTGCATTTTATTTGCATGTATGGTGTAAATCAGGGGTCTCCAACTCCAGTTCTCGAGAGCTACTCTCCTGCAGCTTTTAGATGCATCTCTGCTCCAACAAACCTGATTCAAATGAATGGCTCATTACCGGACCTTTGCCAAACTTGATGGCATGCTGAAGATGTAATTCAGTCATTTGATTCAGCTATGATGGAGCACAGATGCATCTAACAGCTGCCTGGCAGTATCTCTAGGACTGGATTTGGAGACACCTGGTGTAAATTATCAGTGTTCTACTGCACTGTGGACAGGTTATGTTACTTTTGTCATCAGTAATTTTCTCCGCTTTGGTACTTTCTGAAGAGGATGAATATTCTGTACCAGTGCTTCTCAAACTTGAGCACCAACTCATTAAGTCTGAATTCTTCAAATATCACTATACTGAAAAAATCTTTCAGTATAATGAAGATTTGAATGAAGAAGATGATTTCTCACCAAGCTCCAACTTGAGAAACCAGCTGGGCCGCCATATACCATATCTTTTAAACAAAGTGATAGCTACAGTGCAAATGCAAAACTTTTTTATACATACAATATAGTTGCATAAAATGAAGAAAAATACATTATTACCGCTAATAGCAGTCAGTTTGGTCAATGTGTACAACATTTAGGGAATCTTACTGTGTTTTTAACTTGCAGTTAGGTTTGATGTGATTCAAAAGCCAAATCTGATTTAAGAGGTAAATGGCATTTTATAGTTTGTTGTAATCTGCTTCAGTGTCTGTGGGAGGTTTCTTGAAATGCTCGCCTCTGGACTAAGCCTGGTAAAAACCAGCCTCTCGTTCTACAGAGGGTCTGTGTGCAGAGGGTCTGGAACCGTGGCTATTGAGAAATGAGTGCTTACTGGAGGCCTGGACTCTGTTGACATTTTAAACCTTTGGATTTAATTTTACCCAACCACTAACGTTTGGCTGTGACGTATGTAATATGCCAGTTTGACTGTGAAGGAAGCTACGTTATGAGGCTTACCAGAAATTGTGTGCGCTGCAAACAACTATCCCTCAATGTGATTAAAAAAAAAAAAAAAAAAAAAAAAAAAAAAAGCAATAAAATGTCTTAAACATTCCTCTTGCTCCAACTTTATTGGTTCAGTATTTGGAAGCATGTTCACCACTGCCATTGCCAAACTACAACCAAAGGCCAACTCCAGTTCTAAAGCAGGGCAGAAATGTACTCATTGTTCACAACTCCTCCTTCTGCTCACTGACTGACCAGAATGAAATGCATCCTGAGAATTCAAGGTCAATAAGGGAAATCCCAAACGGAGCACTGAAGGGAGATCAGGATTGAATAGAACTGTATAGGAGGCAATGGTCAGGCTACTCTGGACTTCCATTTTTATCAACTTCTAAAGCAAATATCAATGTTCTTGAAATAATGTTATTTTGGATTTGGATTTTGTTGAGTAGCTCTTTGCTATGGCTGCTTTTTCTCATTTAGCTTGTAAATAACTGATGCCAAAATTTCTTGTAAGTACCACTGACGGTAGCTCAAGTACCACAGTGGTCCTTGTACCACATACAGTCTATGAATTTTCCCTGATGTTCAAAAACATTCACATTTAAAATCAGAATAAAAGCTGAATTAATCATGAGCTGGCTGGACAGCCTTTAGATGGAGCCACTACAACCATTTGGCTTTAATTTTCAGTGGTGCAGACTGAGTGTCTGCATAGGATATCATGATATTAAGGAAAGTACTTATCTTGTTACCAGCTTGTCATGTACTTCTACATTAGTGGATCATATATGAAGTATATATGGAGTCTCAGAGTTACCACAGGTTTTTTCATCATGTCCAAAAAGCCTGGCTTAGCAGGTGATCAGGCTGGGGATGCTGCAGTATCAAAACTATAGGAAGGTGCTGCTGGAGTGTCATTAACTTATGCTACTGATATGCCATAGCCTGACGGATTTCTTTGAAGGAAGTCATTAACACATGACCCAGAAATAAACTCTTAGCATCCTTAAAGAGTTAGGAAAAATCCTCTTGCCTATGAGAGCAAAGAAGGATCAGGCCAAGATCTACAGATTTCGCTGCTGTATTCACACTTACACACCAGAGCCTCTTCTGGTCTCCGCCAACTCTGGATGTGCTA
This sequence comes from Anableps anableps, assembly GCA_014839685.1. Classification (NCBI taxonomy): domain Eukaryota; kingdom Metazoa; phylum Chordata; class Actinopteri; order Cyprinodontiformes; family Anablepidae; genus Anableps; species Anableps anableps. Next base: position 4,707,520 of record CM026076.1, on the reverse strand, counting down.
ATGTGGAACAGCTGGACTGCAGATTTGGAGAGTGTGGAGGCAAAGGTGGGACTTTAAAGGGATCAGAGTAGGGCAGCCCACTTTTGGTTTGAGCTACTGCTCAAACATGCATGCAGATAGAAAGAGCTGGACCAGAGGAGGGCAAAGAGAGGAGGAACAGGGTTTAAAGGAGTTTACAGGGATTGTGTGAGAGATAAGGATGAAGAATTACAGAGCAAAGAGATCTTAGGAGAGAATGTGATGCAGATTGTGAACTGATTTTTCTTTGAAGAGCAGATCTTTTGTAAGCATAAAATCACCATCGAGGTTACAGAAACAGACAAACAGCTTTTGATTTGGTAAAAGGTGACCAATTGTGGACATTTTACATTTCAAATGTTTCCAAGAATGTCACCAAGTGTGGAGCCAGTTTAATGTGGAAAAAACTCATGGAATAGAGGGACAGAATCAGTTTGATCACTCGAAGAGAAAAGTAAAACAATGTGTGGTTGATGGGAGGTAACAGCCTGTGTGTTTGAGATGGAGCACCAGTCAGAGGAGAGCTTGCCCATTTATAGGCATATTTAATTATGAGAGAGTGCCTGGCCAGACTGGTCCACACCTTACATTTCACTTGGGAAAACATCCACATTCCTGCAGCAGCCGACCGACTCACCACTATCTGAATCATTTAACAAGGTTGTGTTTGTTCAGGAGGCCCATTAATGGACACACACTGGGCATTTGAATCCAAAGGCAAACGGCTGGAAACCCTCCACTCACATCACGCCTCCCTCGTTATTTGAAAATGTTATGAAATCTCAGTTTATCACTCATTGAGCCCACCAGTGGTAAATATAGCTCTGACAGATAGAGGAGGATGCAGGATATGTGCGAGTGTGTTGAATGGGAACTTAATTTAAGGGCTGGTGAGAGCGTTTATGAGAGGTGCCGGAGATAGGTGTGACATGCAAGAGGCAGAAAGTGTTTGGGGAAGCGGGATGACATAGAAGTTAGCTGACATCTTTCATCAAGAGTGGAAGGAAATCCAGCAAAAACTGCACTTATTTTGATGGTAACTTGAATTGTTTTTGACCTTGACATAATGTTGGATCATAAATGAAACAAATGCACCGCTTACTTCTGGTTGAAACACTTCCTACCAAGCGTGCTTGGCTATCAGTCATTTCTGACGAAATCACAACAGCTGCCTGCCCTACACTGTAACAGATGATCATCTTATTTTGATTCAATATTTACTGCCAGTAATATTTGAAACAGATCTTGTAGCTCAAAAAAAGAGTAGTCTAATATAGATACTCTAAGGTTTCCACTTGTAGTCCATGAGAAGGCAACTGATACAGTGAAAGCCTGAAGGACTGACCTTCAGGTCAGACTTCATGCTGGTGGGTCAGTTTGGCTTAAACGGCAAGAATGAATGGAATTCAAGGGGACAGCAGCAAAATATAAGAGATATTATAATTACATGTCAGTCTTTAATGCCCAAGCCACCTTCTCTTGTTTCATTGAAGTTGGTTTCACAAAGTTTCCTATCTCACAATGTAAGTTGGTGAGTTGACGAAAAGCAAGTTACGTGAGTCTAAGGGTGTTTTCACACCTGATAGTCAGTTGGACTCAGTTTGATTGGGGACCAAAATTACAACATTTGTTACATTTTCAGCTGCTGCGGTTCTCTTTCACGCTGCAGAGTAAAACAAACCAAACCGCTTGAAAAATCTGTTTACCTCCCTCGCCTGTGGTGGCGCTGCAGCAAGAACCACTGAAGGAAATAACATGAAAAACCTCTGAAGACACTGAGCGCAACTTCCCTCTTCACGAAATGTAAACAAAAATGGAGTCGCATCAGATTTTAGTGATTGTAGGATTTCATTTTTGTCTCTGGTAAAAGACCACGAGCCATTTCTCCCGCTAGCGTTAGACACATGCGTTTGTTTTGGTTGTATTTACCCAGAATGTCCTGCGCTGTCGTCTAGTTCCTGCTTTTGGAGTGGTCTCCAGTCCGGTTGGTGTTCACATATACAGTCGAACTGCACCAGAGTTCACTTCTGGTGTGTATGCACAATAGGTGTAGAGAAATGAAGCAGATTTTGCGAAACATCAAGTTTGGTCACATCTTAAAGCATATTGCATTTAATTATGTATTTTTCTCTGATTTAAGAATGCCTTGACCATGAAAGTTCAGTACCATGCACACAATCCATGAGTCCTCCTACTATTTGGTCAAATAATTATTTACTGATTTAAACAGAAAATAGGCCATGCTGCCATCGGTTTTTCATGACTAGATGAATGAATTTTCAACAGCATACACAGAATGTCTGCATTGTGTGTCATGTGTCATAAATTCTGTTATCTTTGTATCTTTCATGCAAGATTTAATTAGCTTGGACGTTGCCATCCTTCGCAATTCTGCTCGATTCTCATCTCCCTTCAGTGCTCCGTCTGGGCTTTCTGCCACTGAGCTCGCTTTCTCCAGCAGAATTTCAACCAGACCAAGCAGCGAACAGGAGAAGTTGTGAACGATGATGTTGATTTTCTGAACTGTTTCAGAATTGTAATCAGCCTGTAGTTTTAGCAATGGCAGCGGAGAAAGTGAACGAAGCCGTTCAGTCATTGTTGGCCCAACTTCCAGATATTGAATTAACATTAACAGCCATCTGTTTCAGCTCGGCACTTCTCTGTTCATAGTGGGGGATGGTTATTTACAGCGCACATCATTGCTGGTAAGTTTCATAGCGTCAAAGTGGCGCATTACATGCATTGCAGCCAAACATTAGTGATTGGGTAAAATTTAAGGCTTCAACAGAGTCCACGCCTCCAGCAAGCATTCATTTCACAAGAGCCAAGGGTCCAGACCTTCTGTACGAAGCAAAGGGTGGAACAAGGGGCTGGTTTTTACCAGGCAAAGATTTAATTCGCACTTTCATAAATGACCGATAATGATTTGGCAGCCTGGCTTACCTTGGGATCAAACTGCATATGCATAAGTATCAGACAGATACTGAAGTGATGCTGGAGATTTATTGGCCTAAAGCAGCGAATCTTCCGTCATTATGGTACTGCAAGGTAAATCGGCTATAGTGTGATGAAGATATAAGTTTATTTCAATGAGAAACTGATCCGACAAAGTTAGTTGAGCTTGCTGACTGAGTGTTTCCATGAGTAGCTCTGCAGGCTGTTAATAGTTGCTCAGGTGTATTCTAGCATTTCTCCAAAACAAGACCTAGATTCACACCATGCTTTTGGAACTCCTCCAAAAAATGAGCCAACATGGCACGTGCTGTGAAGTACAATCTAAGTGGTGTCGTCACCACAGTTTGCAGTTCCGGGTTTCATTTACACCTCCTGGGAAGATGGAAAGCTGATGGCAGCTTCCTCTTAGAAATGCTTGCCCAAGCAGGCATGCAGTCATAATGGGAGCTGCAGAAAAAAAAACCCCACTGTGTCATTGGGTCAGCAAAGAATCTGTCTGGACATGCAGGGATCTGGAGCCACTCCAACCTCTTTAAAACTGGAAGGCGAGGCTATGGGAGCGAGGTGATGAAGCTTTGAGTGTGGAGGCCTATAAATATAGAGTCGGTATCTGGTAATTAAGCTAATGGCTCATGATTTGTCCGGGTATTTCTGGACACCTTAAAGGTGGTTGTGATATCAGTGGGTCGGATATATTCTGAGATGCTGCGTAATCTTACTGTAGTCTAAATAAATGCTCCAGTTTGCTGATGCTTTACAGTCTGCTGCTCTATAGTCAGGAAAGCAGCTGTTCCCTTCTTTTCTAAAATAGATACTGTGCGTTGCCTAAAATATCCTTCAAAGGATGACTAGAGTGACCTTTCACATAAAAAAAAGATTTTAATCTACATGTTGTCTTTTTGAGGGGTCATTGGGAAGTAAAAACATTCCCCATTCTCTCCATGAAAAAATTTTGATGTTACCAAATCCTCTTCTTGCTATCTAACTAAGGCCTTGACTTTGGTCACGCCTTTGCATAGCAGAAAGACCCTCTCTTTGGGGTTGTTATAAAAAGCACATACCACAGAGGGTAATGGCTGCCTTACAATATACAAAATGCACTGAGCTGTTTCCTCAATTATAGGCAAAGGCCTTGCTTTCAAAGAGTCCAGTGGCAGAGCTGGCGCTTGGATGAATAGCAGGGTGGAGTATTTGTTCTGTATTTCTTTCTCACTCCCCTCATGCCACCCGCATGCATGGCCAGCACTTGCCAGAGTTTTGCTTGGCAGATGCAAGCAGGGGAACTGAATCAAAGCGTATGAAACATGAAGAGAATGTCAACATTAGCCGGCAAAAAGAAACATCCTTCTTCTTGTGTATCTCTAAAGACCTTTTCAAAATCCACTATGTTGTAGAAATAAAAAGAAAGAGCAGCTCTGCAGAGCAAACAAACTTGCCTGAAGCATGAAGCTGGAATATGAATGTCTCCTGGAAAACAATGATAGTATTATGAGGTTTTATTCTAAGGTTACATGCATGAAAGCAAAGCAGAGATGTCTATACATCCTTGATCTGCCACTCATACTTTTATAGTTCAATGTTCTAAAACCGAACCGTTTTCTCAGAGGGACCCCCACAAACATACATGTCAGCAACAAATCTCCAGCAGCATCACTCTACCCTTTCCTTTCACTCTGATCATATTACCATCGCAGTGTGGAGTAAAACATGTTTCCCCCTCTCTCACTTACCTCGGCTGTTCGGATGGCAAGATCTGAATCGTCGTCAGGTATGCCTCCTCTTCTCAGGATGAAGTGTGTGTCTATGTGTGTGTGTATTCCGCAGTGCTGTTCCTGCAGCCCGTTGACACTGTCCTGCCTTCTGTATCCGCCTCCGGGGGCAGCACTTCTGATGACTGGGACGTCTGCTGGACAGCTGTTTGGGAATTGCTCTCCGACTCCTTTTTCCTTCTGCAGCAAGTCCAGTCTCCTCCTACACCTCGTTTCACTCCCCCCACTGGCTCCCTCCTCCTCTCCTTCTCCCATCTTGTCTGTTTCTCTTCTCTCTCGGTTGTCTCTCTCCTGCAGCACCTGTGCACGTCTGTCCACTCTCTTGCAGAGCTTGGCTTTTTTTTTTTTTTTTTTTTTTTTTTTGGGGGGGGGGGAATTCATACTCCAGATTTATCATCAGCTCTGCTTCTGCAACATAAATGTGTCTTTCTTGGTGTGTTCTCTGAATCTGTCCTCTTCCTCACACTGCTTAACTCTCCACATCTGATAAGATCCAATCTGGGAATGCAACAGGGACTCACCCTGTCTGTCTGTGGGGCTTGTCCTGATTTTCCTTATCTCTGTGTACACGCATACTCATTATTTTCCCAAACTTTAATTTTCCAAAATCGCTTCTTGTCATCTCTTGGTGAAATAAGGGTTTTTTTTCCTGGCTAAAAACTGCAGCACACTGAGGTGTCGTCGATTGAACAGACTAATCATTGCAGAATACTGCAGCACTGCAGCACATGTAGGGGAGAGCACATGGCCAGCTGCTGCATAACACGATGCTCTCACTCTGCTTCCCTGTAATGATTTTTAAATGAGACACAAGATGGTGTGTGAAAAAGGTTTTAAACCTAATGCCAAGGACATGAAACAGGTGCAAATCCACTTTTTTTTTTTTATCCTTGCATGGCTAAAAATTCGCATCACCCTGGCAACCACTCTGGCTCAGGGGTGATGGGACACAAGTGTTTCCTGCAAGAAGGGCAAAAGGAGAGGTGTGAGACTCTGCTTGTGCAGTTTGTTTCAAAGAGGTGGGGAATACTTTACATACTGGGGGAAGGGTGCCAAAGGCTCAATCAATCCATATATCTCTTCTAAGGTCTAGAAAATGAGGTAAATTCATGTCCTGGCTAAGTTTCACAGCATTTTCATACATTACTTTCATACTTCCTGGTGTATTTGGCTGGGATATACTGTAGTACCCTCCATGCTTATAGGCAACCCTGGTTTAAAATGTGTAAAAATCATAAAATAAAATGTGTACCATAATTCATTGGGAGAAATTTTGTTTACAAATCACCAGCATCACAACAGCTTGCAGTACTTAGATTTCCCCTTTAACCTTTCATAGAGCACACAGAAAAAATGATCTTTAACCATTCATCATTGGACAATATCTTTAGATCATTCCGAGTCCTGGGTTCTTCTTCCCATGAGTCTCAGCTTAACTCACCTCTCTAAAATTTAAGTGCAAGTGTGTATGTGTGATGACCACACCTGCAGCCACACAGTGAATGTCAGTAATCCCCATGCAGCAACACATTACACAAGTTCTTTTCATTCGTATTAACAAACACGACACAAGCATTTTGTGGGTTTTTTGGCACTGTTTATGAGCAGAATCCTGATGTTTGTTTTTTACTTTATTAAGGTTATTCAGGCTGTACCATCAGGCAGGGGGACAAACAATGGAAATTAGCCTGGGCTGTAATCGGGTGCACTTACATTTATGTTGCTCAAAATGTTCTTTAGTGCACAATGTTCCTCTGAAGCAAATAAATAAAAGAAAATGAAAACATACTTCTATTTGAAGCGGGGACATATAGTTAGCTCTTGTATGTTTGTACTTTTTCTTATTTATCCGGTTCTGAGGGGGTCTTCTTGACCTCTGAGGGTGGGAATGCAAGATGGTGTCCAGCATCACTTCGGACAGGAACTGCTGATTGGGCAATACTAGCAGCAGTTCCATCAAGGGGAGTACAGAATGGCCAATTGTCCAAAATGTTATTTATTTTCCTTGATGTATGAGTTGCAAATTAACTTCAAGTCATGTTTGCTTGCTAGTAATTTTGTAAGCTAGTTGTTTTCACAGTTTTGTGCCAAACTGTTGTTAGGTAGGTCAGTTTTTCCTGTTATCCAGTTAGTTTACAGTGAGGTTAAGTTGCTTTGCTCAGTTGATTTGACCACTTTAAAGGGGCCTTTCAATTTATTTGATTTTTGTACACTATTTTTCCTGATTTTGGGGTAAATAAACCCACCTTATCTCAGAAAGTACAACTGGGTCCTTATGCCTTACTTACTTGGTCCATTACAGGATGTAATGTGATGGCGACCTGCCCCGGCTGAACTCTTCCTATCTCCCACTGACCTCTGGAGATATAGATGTCCAGGGAATATCACAGAGTTCAGGATGCCACCTGAGTCTCATCTGATCAAAATCCCAGCCCAATTTAGTGCATATCACATATCTATGTTAAGACAGGAAAGAGTTTTTCCTTGTGTGTTTCGGGAAAAAGAAGCCATCGGGTATTGTTGTTATGGAGATTTTGTGACCCTAATTTGCCACTGTTTGCAGCTGTTCTCTAACAGTGAGATTTGAAGGTTGTTTCACCTCTTTTACCATCCTTGGGCCTTCATTCAGGCTTGTTTGTCATAGTTCCAGTTGTTTAAGGGTGCATTCACACCAGCCCTGTTTAGTCTGCCTTAATCAAACTCTAGAAAGTCGCTTAGAAGGTCCAATTCCTTTAGGGAGGTGTGAATGTGTAATCAAATTCTGATGTGGACCAAAAAAATGAAACTCTGGTCCTCCTACAAACCTCAGTGTCAGTTCGGTTGAAGTGAACTCTGGTGTGGTTCGAATGCATATGTAAATGCCAAGCGGACCGGAGACCGCTCCTAAAGCAGGAGGCAGACTACAGCGCAGGGCATTGTGGGTAAATATAACCAAAACAAACGCATGGGTCTAGCGCTAGCAGGAGAAATGGCTCTTGGTCTTTTATCAAAGACAAAAGAGAAATCCTGCAACCGTTAAAATCTGACACCACTTTTGTTTACATTTCGTGAAGAAGGAATTTGTACTCAGTGTTTTCCTCAGTGTTTGTGTCGTTTCCTTCAGTCGTTCTTGGTGTAGCGCCACCTCAGGCGAGGGGATTTTCAAAAGGTTTGGTTCGTTTGACACAGTCCAGAGTAAAAGCAAGCCACAGAAGCTGAAAATGTACCAAATGTTGCAATTTTGATCCCAAATCAAACAGAGTCTACTGGACTATTGGGTGTGAAAACACCCTAAAACTCTACATTCATTGCTCAGACTGCAGATATGGAAAAGTTGAGTTGGTGAACATTTCATTTCATTCATTTTCTGACTTATAAGAATCAAAATCCATCTGTCTTATTGGAATGGCATGTTCTCTTGTGTTTCCCATTTTGGAGATTATCCAATAGAAATTGGGCTTCTTTGTCAAATTTTTACCCCAGAGCTCTCTTTATTGTTTTTTCTTATATGATCAGTTCATCTTTGTAATAAGCCACTCACAAGTCCTACACTGTACTGAATCCTGGGCTGTGTCCATCTGTCTAACTTACACAAGCGTTATTTACCACCAGTTAAAGAGCAGTTGTGAATGGGGTGCTTTGGTATTCTCAGATTGCCCCAGGGTGATGTCATCGTGGAACCCATGTGGCCGCCACATGATCATTACGGAGGACGTGCAACACTGTCCTTTCATTTACTGTAAGAAGCGCACTAAACCGTGGAAACTCCAGAATGACAGAGGCACTAATAAGCAATGTCGCCTAAAAGATTAATCTCTCCGTAATAAAAAGATGGTAGATTTTATTCCCTGGTAAGACAACTACAAACTCATCATTACATAGCTTTAGAAAGTTACTACATCTGTGTTTTTTCGCTGCTTGTAGACAGTTTGTGATTCAGCTTAAAGTGACAGTATCATCCAGTTCAAGGTTTGCAACGTTAAGAGTCCGAAGAAGCATTTCTGCTCTCAGTCCAGCTAAATAAAGCTCGTTTAGAGCATTTTACAAATGTTACATGACTTTTCGAGAAAAATCAACTTATAATTTTTGATAAATATCTACTAAAGGAAATTTGTTGTCATTTCTAAAGAACTGCCATTTTATTTCTATTTTGGGGTCTTAAAGGGGCAGTATTCTGTATTTTCCAGGCACATAGAATCATTTTATAGCTCAATCAAGTAACTATATTACCTTCAGTTGTTACAAAAATGTTGTATAAATCAAATATGACTTAAAAGAAATTTGACTTCATTATTTAACGCCTTGAAATTGAATGTCTGTCTCTTTAAGAAAGTCCTGCTCTTTCTGAAACTCCACTTTCTGGAAGTCATCACAACAGCACTCCTGTATCAACCCTTTAACAACGTTTTTACCTGCGTTTCACTGAGAAGCAACTTGAATAATGACCTCAGCAGATGCGCAATTCCACCAGGTGTTTGCTAATTGCTGCTGGCTAGTCTGCATCTCAAAGGCAGAGATGTATCCATCCAGATGTTTTGCACAGCTGAATAGTTGCCAGGGGACATTAAAGGATTTCTCAAACATGCATGAACGAATCAAGGCAACACTTCAGGTGTGTTTTTAATGAAGGAATAAGATTATAACATGATGTAAAGCTGAAAAAAGTCTATTTTACATGATATTGCCCCTTTAAAATAAACAGAAAACATGAATTTTGCAAAAAGAGAATGGAGAACATTTTCTTGTTGATATTTGTTTAAAAATGATGTAAAGAAACATAGTTTTCAACCTAATGACAAAAACAGATTTAATTCAGTGAACAAATTAGTACTGGTACTTCTAGTCTTCAATTAATTTAGTAAAAACTACTAAAACTGCAGATCCTTGGGCTAGTCTAACAGATATGTAGAGTTTGGCTAAGTTAGCGTAACCATGGAAATGCAATTATGTCAGGGAGTGAATTTTGGCTTTTTACTGTATTTTAAATGTAGGAATTGTGCCACTTCCAGTAAGCTGTGGGTTGCTCACAGCATTTGAATCCTTGAGGAATACAAAGATCCAAATGCAAATTGTGATCTCCAGGGATCACAGTTTGATGCTTGGAGAAACTGGACCACTTTTAAAAGTATTACAACGCTGCAAGATGGTAACAGTAACGGCAGCTTAAAAGCAAAAATCACAATATTTTATAATTAAATTAAACAAAAGTACCCATACATGTGCCTTTAGACTCTTACATTGTGGTCTTTAGGTATTTAAACTTAACTAACTTATTTGGCAGCCTACTCAGAATCAGAATGTTTGTGCAACTTGTTGCAACATTTCACAATTTCTTCGACAACAGACTCCTCCCAAGAGTCCAGGATTGAGCGCAGCAGCATGAAAACTACATTTTTCTGTTTTACTCAACAAGATACTCCTTAGTTTTCCTTCAAACCTGTGTTTGCATGTTGGTAAGTCACCATTATATGACTGCGTGTTTTACTTATACTTTGGTTCCTCTGTATTAGCAAGCAGTGAGGTTGAATACTAGAATTTGGTTTAGTTTCAGTCAGATGTTTACATACACTGATAATGGCCAACATGTAATTAATTTTGGGCTTTTAATGATTAAGTGTAATTCTTCTTTTTCAAGGTGGATTTACTATGGGATATACAACCTTAAGTTTAAAACAAAAATTTGGTTCAGAATTTCCTTTTCTTCAACTTTACTCTGATCTACAGGTCCAAATTAAAATATACAGACTCTAATGTATGCATTAATCCCTACTTACCTTTCGTTACATGATCCATAGCAAGCTGCACCTTGACTTCACGCTTTTTCTAACAACAAGTTTCTGGCATAATTCTGGCTGGATATTTGAATACTTTTCTTCAAATTCACCTGATTTCAGTTAGTTTGTTTCCTGGTACTGACCTGGCTTTTAATAATAGTTCCCAAATAATATAAAACAGAGTTAAAGCCAGGTATTGGTGCAAGTCATTCAGGTAATATTGACCTGATACATCCATTCCAAAGTCGGATCTGATGTTGAACGCCCAGTTTTTTCCAAGTTTCAACCATCCATTTGTTGATTTGAGGTGAAGTTGAAGAATTTGGAATTAGTTCTTGAATTATTCAACTCAATGCACCCGTTCCACTTACAGCCAATCAGCTCCACAGCATGATGCTGCCACCCCTTGCCTTAGGTACTCCACACATTTTTCTTGTCATTGGGGCCAAATAGCTCAGTGTTTGTCTCTTCCGAGAACAAAACATTTCTTCAGAAGGCATTTTGTTTGTTCTTATGGGCAGCCAAGCTTCAAGGTGACGTCTTTCGTGAATGATTCATTCTCAGTTCATGGGGCTATAAAACTGGCTTCACAGTAGACAGTAACGCTGGTGTTGCTGCAGTTTCCAGTTCTGAACACCTTCTAACTATTTTCTCTTCATCTTAGGGGGTTAGTTTGGCTCTTCTTCAAGTGGTGAGACATCAGAATAACTTGTACTTTTTTACAGTTGCCTGAAATCTGCAGCTGTTTCCAAAGAACTCCAAGGAAATTTCCCAACTTGCATCAAACTACTGTTCTTTTCCTCTGGTTTTTTTCCTGTTATTCTGAGTGTTGGTCAATCTTGTCAGTGTTGTTAAACAAGTCCTTTGGATGACAAACAAACAAACAAAAAAAAAAACACACCAGCTCCAGTTTAGAAAATCAGAAGATAATTCATTTAAAAGACATTTCAGAAAATTCAGCAGTGTTTATTAAAAGGTTTAGATGAGTGCATGTAAACAGTTAAATCTGTATATTTAATTTAGGTTAAAATCAAGAAAATCCACAATGAATGCAATGTTGTGCACCATTAATGTATGATGTATAAATAACCTAGTCCATTTCCTTTCATTCAAAGCAAATACTAAAAGTTATATTTCCTAACCCTAAATTATAACTTCTGCATCAGTTGCAGAATACTTATAACTATTTTTGTATTTTTTACTGTGAGCAATGGAAGAAGTTCATCATTTTTTAAAGTAAAATCCAATTTAAAAGAAATAAAAGCTCTCTATCAGGTTTTAACTTCAGTATTTGCTGTTCCACTGATGTCACCGTTTCCAAACGAAGACACTATGAACTGACTGTCTGTCAAGTAAACAAGCCTCTCCTTGTCTGTTGAAGTGAATAAATGGAACAGAAACTAACCTTCATAAACAAGGCAGTTCTTGCCAATTTCTCCACTTTACTCCATGTTTTAACTCACAAGGTGTCAACCTACAGCGCCAGATCCATGGATGCTTGCTCCAAACTCACAGGTTTAGCTTCAGTTGTGTGCAATATTGACACATTGCTTTACTTGCCACGACTGCATGTGTTCACACCCGTTATTGAGTAAGCTGCACCATTATCACTCTGTCTGTAAGAGCTGGGGAAATGAGGTAAAAAAACAAAAACCCTACAGCAGACAGTTAAACTGGAAGCTGCTGGTAAATATTCAACACTTAACATGGACGACTGATCTTTTACCTGTTTTTTGCTCTGAAATGATTGATACAGCTGAAACCAGATAGGTATTTTCTTTCTCATGGTCTGAGGCTAACTCAGACTAAATGTTTTCTGTTTTAGGATTACCAACATTATTTTAATCTGCTGAATGCCAGGATGCTAATTTTCTATTACTTTCTTCAAATTGAGAAGTTTGCATATGTTAAGACAGCTGGAAAGCCCAGTTCATGATGTTGACAACTCAATTCACAACCTTCAGAGTCAAATGGAGGCACAGCTGTGATCTACATGTTAGAGACACATCCTGTGGTCCAATGAAACTAAAATTGAAGTCTTTGGCCTTGATGATCATCGTTACATTTGGAGGAAAAACATGGTAGCTTGCTGCTCTGTCTTCTTAAACCCCCAGTTGGTTGTGGCAGATGGCCATTCGCACTGAGCCAGGTTCTGGTTCTGCTGGAGGTTTCTTCCTGTTAAAAGGGAGTTTTTCCTCTCCATTGTCGCTACATTCATGCTCAGTATGAGGGATTGCTGTAAAGTCAACGACACAACACATGCAATTGTCTACAGTCGCTCATCCAGGAGAAGTGAATGCTGCAAGTCAATGACTGGATGCAATCTGCCGGGTTTCCTTAGACAGAAACTTTTTAAACTAATTTGAGAGGAAATAGACAATACTCCAGTAAGAACATAAAAACCAAGATTACATCCTACAAACCTGACTCAGTTCCACCAGTTCTGACAGAAGGAATGGGCCAAACTTCCAGTAAAAAATGTAAAATGTAGGTGAACTAGTAAGGCTACGTTTACACGGGACCGCGGTCTGGAAACTGATTTTTTTGGATGCTGATTAAGGGAAAATATCCACGATTTGACAGCATGGCCAAGACACCATGAACCTGCTGTAGTTGTCATTCCAGGGCACTATGTGGCGCTGTGATTTTAGTATGTTGTCATTTTAGTATGCACGTTTAAACCTTAGCTTCCACTTCACTAGCTTCCTCCTCCTTCAGAAAACAGTCACCTGTCTCATTCTCCAATGAATCAAGCACTCATGTAACACACATATAAGCCGTATCAGAAGTTGTGTTAAACTGACCAGCCACAGTCAAATGCATTGTTTTTGTTGTTATCTGCATGCGTAGAACAAACCATTTGTGTTTTGCTTATGTGTGCTTTCACAACTGTGGAGTATTTCACACTTCTGCGGGGGGATTTTTCCAAAATGTTTCACTCTGAGATGTGGTTTCAAAAAGGTCCGATGTCAAAGACTCCACTCACTGGAGTTAGTTAGTTAAGTTTATTTATATAGCACATTTCAGAACCAAGGCAGTTCCAAGTGCTTTACATCATAAGATCATCAAGCAGATTTACATCAAAATCATGAAGCAATTATACATCAAATATATTGATCAATGTTCATCTTACTACTTATCAATGGCAGCTCTAAACAGGTAGGTTTTGAGCTTTGATTTAAAGGAACTCAGTGTTTTGGGCATTTTGCAGTTTGCTGGGAGTTTGTCCCAGATTTGTGGAGCATAAAAACTGAAAGCTGCTTCTCCATGTTTGGTTCTGGTTCTGGGGATGCAGAGCAAACTTGAAATGTATAAAAAAAAACGAACGGCTGAATTGCAACAACAAATTTTACAAGTTCACTAAAAACCGTCTCTGTGTAAACAAGACCTAAATTGGAAGAAAGCTAAAACTAATTCTCTGAAAAATTATTTCTCATTATTCTGGTATTTTTAAAATAGAAGTTTGGTCATTTAACTGAGATAAAACGGAAATGTTTATGTTTAACAGCATACAGTGTATGTAAATATCTGGTTTCAACGGAAGGTCACTGGGATGAAAATATTTCTCCTCATGACTCCCTTAAGTGGTTTTAATAGGTCATTTGTTGACATTTCTAAGTTTTTTAAAGGGCAGTGTGATCAGCTAAACATCGAACGCACAGGGAACATTCAGCACAGCTTCACACCCCCTGATCAGTGCTTTACATTCTCAGGAAAGCTTTTCTTTCTAAGCTGCCTCTTACTTTTTCCCTCAGGCTCCTTGAACTCATTTCTTTTCATTTTGACAGTAAACATTTCACAACGTTCCCTGTCCCAGAGTCAGTACACAGGGAGGGAGCTGAAGCCGGGGGCACAGGCCAACCTTCTGACTGCGGGGGGATGTGCAGCCGAGCGGAGGAGAGGGGAGGATGGGATTGTGGGTAGTCTAAACACCGTCTTGCTCTGCGGCTGTATCTCAGAATGCTTTTCTATGTGAGCGTGGGTGACGGACCATCCTGAATTACAGCAGACCACACACACCATGAGGTAGCGCCTTGGCTTTTGTGCCTTATTTAGCAAGTGAACAATGTTTGGTCAAGGTGAAGGCTGGAATTTGGGAGGAGGGATGGCAAGAGACCAAGATTCATAATGTTGCCTCCACTACCATTGTGCTCTTGTACTGGATAGTTTTTACCTCTTGTAAACAACTTAACATTTTTTGATAAAGAGAACATTTTAAATGTTTCAGATCATCAAAAAACATTCAATGTCAGATAAAGTTGAATCAAAAAAAGTTTTTAAACAATAATTTCACTTCTTAAAGAGGCAGTATCATGTAAAATCGACTTTTTTCAAGCTTTACATCATGTTATAATGTTATCATCAAAAACATACCTGGAGTGTTGCCTTGATTCTTTCATCCATCTTTGAGAAATCCTTTAATCTCCCGTGGCAACCATTCAGCTGTGAAAAACACCTGGATGGAAACAGCTCCACCTTCGAGTTTTCAAGCTTCAGAGCTATCGCCTCACAGAGACCCCCTCCCCCATGACTTCCCCACTCAGCTCCTCCAGACTAGCCAGCAGCAATTAGCAAACACCTGGTGGAACTGCGCATCTGCTGAGCTCATTAAACGAGTTATTTCTCAGTGAAACACTGATAAAACATTGTTAAAGGGTTAATAGAGGGGCGATGTGGGTGTGACTTCCTGAAGGTGGCGTTTCGGAAAGAGCAGGACTTTCTTAAAGAGACAGAGGCCCAATTTCAAGGTGTTAAATTACGAAGTCAAATTTCTTTTAAGTCATAATTGATATATACAGCATTTTTATAACAGCTGAAGGTAACATAGTTACTTGATTGTTCTATAAAATAGCATCATGTACCTGGAAAATACATAATACTGCCCCTTTAAGGGAAAAAGTAATCCAAACCAATCTGGTCTTATGTAAAAAAAACAAATTATCTTCTAAACTTAATACCTGTTTTTTCCTCTTTTGCAGCAACAGCTTCTTTCAAGTCTTTATGACAACTGGCAAGCTGTTTTTTTGAGAGTGGACAGCCAGCTTAAGGTCATGCTTCTGCATGTCAACTGTATTTAGGTCCAGACTTTGACTAGGCCACACAATAACCTTATATATTCTTTAGTTATTTTAGCCTTTCAGAGGTGTACCTGGTGGTATGTTTGGATCGTTGTCCTCATGAGCATGAACCTGCTGGCTGGACTTTCTCCTTCAAGATTTTCTGCGAGAGCACAGTTTATGGTTGTATCACCAGTCTAGCCAGACCATTGCCTTCCTAAAGATTCTCATCTCCCTTCAGTGCTCCCATTGAGCTTGATTTCTCCAGTTGAATTTCAATCAGTGAGCAGAAGGAAGAGTTGTGAACAACGATGTTGATTTTCTGCGTTGTTTTAGAGTTATAGTCTCCCTGTCAATGGCAGCGGAGGAAGTGAACGAAGCCATTCATTCCAAATATTGAGCAATTAAAGTTGGAGCAAGAGGAATGTTTAAGACATTTTATTGCTAAAATGTCAGGACCCTGCTCTCCATGGGGTTGTTTACATTGGTCACGGCCAAACGTCAGCAACTGGATAAAATCAAATTTAAAACTTTAACAGAGTCCACATCTCCAACAAGCGATAGTTTCTCAACAACTGAGGGTGCAGACCCTCTAGACGGAGGAAAGCGTAGAAAAAGGGCCTGATTTTTACCAGGCTATCATCATCAATGGGAAGTCTTACAGATCCTGCCCAAGACCATCATGCTACCACCACCATGTTTGACTGTTGGGATGATGTTTTTTTCTGAAATTCTGTGTTACCTTTAATCTCATCAGTCTACAGAATGGTTTCTCAAAAATATTTTCTGGCAAATGTGAAACGAGCCTTTTGAGAGGTTAAGATGTTCTGGGTTATTTCATGTACTCTTGGATAAATTGTTGGTGTGTACAGATGGACAAAAGGAGATTATTTTGACCTTTCAAAATAAAGCTCTAAATCTCTGTTCACTAAAAAAAGTCTTTTTTTTTAAAGACCACATTATTTCAAAACTTGCCTCCACATTACAAATTAAGCTAAACCATCCATGAAAAAAGTTACGATGGTAGACTTAAAATAAAACTGAATATTTTCAAAATAAAAATATTTTATTTTCATTGTTTAAATATCATAAAAGTAGGTTCCAGATTTTTAATGGCATTTAAAGCACATAGTAATGATGTAAGGGGTTTAATCTAGAAACAGAGCCTTTATTATGTTGTTGGACAGCATGTTAGTGTTGTTTTGTGTCTCCTTACAGACATGAGGTCCATGTAAAACCACAACTAATGGCAGCAGACCAGAATCATGTCTGGAAACTGGGAAAGTCTACAGAAACATCATCAAGCACTTTAAACTTCATCTGACACTTTGTCAAAAGAAAAATCCTGGGATGTGGTGAATAACTAAGACAAAACACAGTGTAAGAATACCCCAGGAGAAGATTACCTTGAACTTCCTGAAAAAAGTGATATTTTCTTCCAACATCAGGATATTGGACCAAATTGATGCTCACATCCGTGGAAGAAGAGATAGTAATTCATTACACAACAATGAGAGTAAGTCTTCCTGCTGGAAATCCACCAATTGTACCACAGGGTAGGGGTGCAACGATGTGCTTTCTGGGGTTTATGCAGACACATTATAGGCTCCAAGGGGTGTGCACTGGAGCGCCTTTACTGTGTGAAGGGGAGGACATGTTACTGATCATATCATTTACACAAGCACAAACAACTGTTAAATACAGTCAGTGCTGGCTAGAAATAATGCTGGGTTCAGACCGAACAAGATTTGAGGGTCAGGGGCGTCTAATTTACATGCAAAGTCTATGGTGGATGCGCATCTAGGGGCGTCGAGAAGTCTCGCGGCGCGTTTCGCGTGTCTAGTGCAGCACATTTTGAAGTGTTTCATGCGTTACAAGCGTTTGACACACGTGCAGCGATTCCAGCGCAGCAGACGCAGGAGTTGGAAAATCTGAACTTTTACAGCTTGAGCATCAACCAATCAGAGAGACTCTGCTATGTGATGGGATGGAAGGACCAGGAACCCATCAATGACCAGTGGAGCTATCGCTACAGAGACAGGAACAGAAAGGACCTTTCCTGGAGAAGGATTAGCGAAGAGTCGGGATCTCGGGTCAAAACATTTTTACCATGATAAACATTTCCCCCCATTTGAGCTAGCCAAATCCATCTGGCACCACATTGAGCTTACTAGCTTCACGTTGAAGAATTATTGTATTTATTCAAAGGGAATGTGCAGGAGACGGTGGAAGAGTCGATGTGAAGGAGTCAAGTCGAGAGGCTCCTCCCGACGCGCGTCTTTCCACACTTTGCTCAGATGCACGTCCAGAGCGATTTTGATGCTCGATTCAACCAACTTGAGGCATTGAATGCCTTTTTGATGCACAAAATGCGTTCAGTCTGAACCTAGCATAATTTTTCCGCCATCGTTTTGGCGCCCTCTCTAGCATGGCACCCACATGGTACATGCCCACTCTTTGCATCACTGCCACGGGCTAACCTCTTGCAATCAGTTTGTGGTCCTCCGTTATCACCAGCTCCACATCCTGCTCCATGAACAACGAAATCACTGTTATAAAGATCAGAACAGGCATATGGTCTCACAGGCACATGGTCTTAGTAGTACCATCTACAGTCATGATCACATCATTGAATAAAAGTAGAGTAAGAGCATAATTTGTCATGCCGGTGCAGATCTTAAGCTTATTTGAGATACTTGGTGTTCTGTTTGCTGTTCTCTGGAGGTCTTTGATTTATCTTTTGCCCTCTGGTAGGGTCTGTACCTTGTTAGAAAGGGGCTTTAAACTCTGAGAACTTGTTCCAACATGCTGGAATTCAGAGAATGTACACAGCAGTGGTTATGTAATTTCTATTGTAAGGTTTAATGGGAATAAAATCATGTTTGGATGGTGTTATTGAGCAACAGCTGAATGTTTTGTTTAGTGGCGTATCTTAACGGTCACAAGGGAAATGAAATGACTTTGCATTTCTATGAGATAGCAAGTAAACAGCTGCTTAGTAAAGCCCTCTTACATCAGCATTGCATGACAAGTCTGCGAGGAGAGTGACCTTAACTGAAACCCATCGTTGTTCTTACCTCCAGTCTGATCAAATGATTGCTTCCTGTTGTTCTTCGTGCCGTCCACTGGGAACCCAACTGTCGCTCCTGTTTGGTTTACAAGAGCTTTATCTGTTTGGTCAGTAAATAACATTCCAGAGCTGAAGAAAAAAAGTCTTTTTTCTAACTGACGCACTGGTGTTTTATGTTTTCATGAGAAAGAGCTTAATGTTAGCAGGATTGTGAATCTCAGGCCATGAGGTTATGCTCCTGATTTCATTTACAGTTGCTAATTCTAGCAGTAATAACAATAAATTGTGATCCCTGAGAGGGTTCTGCAGGACTGTGAATGTTTGTTGGCTCCTCCACTTCAGATTCATGCATGTGTTTATTTCCAGAAATAGTGCTGTGCTTCATCATATCACCAAAAGCTTGGTTCATTAAATGACTTGGAGGTTTCCAGCTGCCAGGTTAGGAGGGCTTTGATGGAGCTGCTTAGTACTTTTGAGACGGTGTTAGTTTAAATGGATTGTTTGAAATTTGAAACACATTCTTACTGATTTCTCAGGCATAACGTGCAGCTCACTTTAGCGGCAGCTTCCTGCATGACACGGATCGCTCATTAAAGGCATGTGATTAGTTTTAAAACAATGCTGAACATGAAAAGGCAGCAGATTGAAGCCAGAATCTTATAAATCCACAGACTCCATCTGCTGCTCTTATTATCTAAATAGATTTAATTTGATTATTTCATCATTTATGCTGTTAATTTAACTTGGCGAATGCTTCATAATTTCACTAAATGGGCTCCATAAATCACTGGTTGCTTTCCTCTGAAACAATAATTCTGAATGAACAATGTTTCTTGCTTCTCTTGTTCACGTCTTGGACAAGAATGTCAGGAAAAAGAATTGTGAGAGGAAAAACCTGAACCACACAACCCCATGTTGTGGCAGAACAGGCGTTATTTAAAGCTTTTCAAATGTGTTCACAGCCCTGTCAAACTCACAGGTTATTGTGACATACAAAATGAGACCATGACAAATATTTTCAAAATGGTTTCCACCCTTAATGTGACATAAATCCTGTACAATGCAACAAAAAGTAGATCTGCATGCTAAAACAATATTTTAAAAAGAGTGACAGCTTGGTTGTATAAGTGCATAAGTGCTGTACCTTATGTGGATACTTTGTTGCCTCCCTGTTTGCATCCTTCAAACTAAAGCTGCAGTTTGCATAGAGGTTGTGAAGGATCAGAGGAATCTTACGGTATAAGAGTGTCAGTCAGGGTATAAAAAGTCTGCAGCAGCATACAGTGGATTGCAAAACTATTCACACCCCTCAAACTTTTCCATATTTCGACACATTACAACCACAAACATAAATATATTTCATTGGAACTTTATGTGAAAGATCAACACAAAGTGGTATACAGTTATGAAGTAGAAAGAAAATTATACATGATTCAAAACATTTTTTAACAAATAAAAAAACTGAAAAGTGCGGTGTGCAGTATTCAGTCCCCTTTTCTCTGAGTGCAACCAATTGCCTTCAGAAGTCTGATGATTGTTAATGACTAAATAGAGTCCACCTGTGTGGAATCTAATCTCAGTATAAATCCAGCTGCTCTGTGACTCTTCAGAGGCTGGTTAGGAGAATATGGGGAAGCAAACTACATCATGAAGACCAAGGAACACGGCAGATAGGTCAGGGATAAAGTTGTGGAGAAGTTTAAAGCAGGCTTAGGCTATAAAAAGATTTCCCAAGCTTTGAACATCTCACGGAGCGCTGTTCAATCCATCATTTGTAAATGGAATGAGTATTTGCACAACTGTAAACCTACCAAAACAAGGCCGTCCACCTAAACTTCCAGGCTGAACAAGGAGAGAGCTGATCAGAGATGCAGCCAAGAGGCCTATAGTGACTCTGGACCAAATGCAAAGATCCACAGCTCAGGTGGGGGACTCTGTCCACAGGACAACTATTAGACTTGCACTGCACAAATGTGGTCTTTATGGAAGATTGGGAAGAAGAAAGCCATTGTTAAAAGAAAACCATTAGAAGTCCCGTTTGCAGTTTGCCAGAAGCCATGTTGGAGACGCAGCAAACATGTGGAAGACGGTGCTTTGGTCAGACGAGACCAAAACGGAACATTTTGGTCAAAATGCAAAACGCTGTGTGTGGCGGAGAACTAACACCACACATCACTCTGAACACACCATCCCCACTGTTAAATGTGGTGGTGGTAGCATCATGCTCTGGGGGTGCTTCTCTTCAGAAGGGACAGGGAAGATGGTCGGAGTTGATGGGAAGATGGATGGAGCCAAATAAAGGACAATCTTGGAAGAAAACCTGTTGGAGTCTGGAAAAGACTTGAGACTGGGGCAGAGTGTCACCTTCCAGCAGGACAACCACCCTAAACATAAAACCAGGGCTACAATGGAATGGTTTAAAACAAAATATATTCATGTGTTGGAATGGCCCAGTCAAAGTCCAGACCAAAACCCAATCGTGAATCTGTGGCAAAGATCTGACAACTGCTGTTCACAAACGCTCTCCATCTGATCTGACTGAGCTGTTTTGCAAAGAAGAATGGGCAAAAATTCCAGATACTAGATGTGCAAAGCTGGTAGAGACAGAGCCCAAAACAGTTGCAGCTGGAACTGCAGCAAAAGGTGGTTCCACAAAGTATTGATTCGGGGGGTCTGAATACTTTTGCACACCGCAATTTTCAGTTTTTTATTTGTCAAAAAATGTTTTGAATCATGTATAATTTTCTTTCTACTTTACAATTGT
The DNA here is from genome assembly GCA_014839685.1 of Anableps anableps. NCBI lineage: Eukaryota > Metazoa > Chordata > Actinopteri > Cyprinodontiformes > Anablepidae > Anableps > Anableps anableps. The sequence goes on along the minus strand of CM026076.1, from coordinate 4,686,134 downwards.
AAACCACTTTGTGTTGCTCTTTCACATAAAACTCCAATGAAATATATTTATGTTTGTGGCTGTAATGAGACGAAATATGGAAAAGTTCAAGAGGTATGAATACTTTTGCAAGCCACTGTATATGTACTGTGGTGAACTGGAGAAAATATGGGGCCATGGGAACATTACAAAAACTGGTTGGAAAGCCTGTCAAAAGCCTGACGATTACACTGAAGGAGCAGCAGTAACATCTAACAAGTACTGCTTCGTTTCCAAATGTGACAACAATCTCCTGTGTTCTCCATTTGCCTGGATTTAGGAGTAGAGCTGCAAGGTAGAAGCATTGTCTTCCAAAGAAAAGAAGTGGTTCTGGCTAAAGCCGCCAAAAACCTTGTGGGAGAACATGTTGCGGTCTGATGAAACCAAACTTTTCTACAAGGTGTGTTTGTCTTGGCTTTGAATACAGACCTGGCGCCTTTCTGTGTGAAGTTTGCATGTTTTTCCTGTGCATGTGTGGGTTCTCTCCAGTTTCCTCCCACAGTCCAAAAATCTGCATGTTAGATTATTTTGCCAGTCTAAATTGCCTCTAGAAGGCCATGTGGACTGGCAACCTGTTCAGGGTGTAGCCTACCTCTTGTCTTTTGACCACTGGAGAAAGGCACCAGCTCCCTCTGCAACATGGGAATGATAAGCGATATTGACCGTTTGCAACTGCGCCATCAAATCACATTGAGGCGCCATGATCGACCCCAGAAGTGAGGGACTAGGGTATTGAATGGAGCAACTGCAATTGTTTTTGCCAGTATTGTCATGACTGATAGACAGCAGTATTTACAAAAGTTGGAAATAGCTAGCTTAGAAACCAACCCATACCTTCTCCCTACTGATGGATTTGTTGATTTGATCAATTTACAGACTGCTTGAATTCACGCCACATGATTTCTACCACTATGTTATAAGCGGCACTTCCCCTTACATCAGAGCAGACTTAAAGGGGCAGTATTATGTATTTTCCAGCCACATAGAATCATTTTATAGCACAATAAAATATGATGCGTGCATAATCCTATGGGAGTACTTGCTGGGAAATAGGGTTTGTTTTTTTTTGTTTTTGTCAAGGTGGAGGAAACAGTAACCAGTTCCAAACAGTCAGTTTTACCCAAATGTCACAGTGAATCTATCCACATCAACAAAGCAATAGGTTCACCTAAAGAAAATTGTTGAAGTTCAAAACTAAATCTGTCGAAGAAGAAGTCCTGTGTGTTCAGCTGGAGAGGAAAATGGACCAGATAAACTGGAATCTTTAACAGATTTGGAGAAAAATATCACCAGGTCAAGATGTGGGACACCTATCAAAGACTGAATGCTGATATTGAATTAAAAGTTTAAGAAAGTATTAGTTTAAGGGTGTGCATACGTTCCAAATTTCCCATGACCAGATTTTTTTTCACTTTTAGAGTGTTTTCACACCTGAGATGTTTAGTCTGCTTAAATTGAACTCTAGTTCCCCCCCTCCTCCTGGTGTGCTGTTTTGTATAGATGTGAACACAGCAATCGCACTGAAGTGAGAACAAGACCGTCTGTAGGAGGCTTGTACCCAGGTTTGTGTTGCATTATGGGATGCTGTGCAACTTTAAGGAGTCTTATCAAAATCCATTCGGTTTACTTCTTATATAATTTTGCCTGAACTCGTAACCAGAAAAATCCTTATAAGAGAATTATGTTCTCCGTGTTTTCTACTAGCCTGGAACTAGCATCTGCTTCCTGTCTTTGGTTCTTCCACCCCGAACACACCTGACCAAAATGTTTTTATGTCACAAAAACATTTTCACAGTGGTGTGTACCTTTTCTATTGTGTAGAAAAGATGCCACTGTAATTTAAAGGTGGGATTACGGGTGGAAAGCTGTCTAAACCGGGATACAGAGGCCACCAGCACCACTGGTATGTTTGCTCAACATCTTCTCAGTTATTCAAGCTGAATGAAGTCCAGTTACATTGAAGCATTCTTCTCTTCTTATTCAAAGTCAAAAAGTGACCTTATAGTTATTTAACAATGCATGCCACACACAGCACCATATTTTCTAAACTCAAACATAGGAATTACCTCAGAAAGGACTGTGCAGATGTCTCTAATGACTGCTTGCACCTTTGGCATGTGTGGTGGAAGGCTCTGCTGCGGGGGTGACATAAATACCAGGGAGACCTTTCCTTTGATTGTGTTCAGATCCAATGAATGTGTTTGGAGGTTTTTAAACACCAAGCCTGTGCAGAGAAACCAAACGTGTGTTAGCAGCCGCAACAGAGGCATAGAGAAACCACAGAAGCAGTGATCTTATGAAAGGAAGGCTTTTTGATAAGATGGAAATAAACCGTGTGCTATCAATATAAAGAACATCAAAGAGGAAGCTTTTTGGTAGCTGGGCTGATAATTACTAGGCAGTCTAATCTTTCAACTGAGGTTATGATCTAACGTTCCCTGTAAACATCCAATATTCTGCATCAAGAGTTCAGTTAATGAATGTCCTAAAATGTTCCCAGACCTTGTTGCCATAAAAACGTCTGTCGCTTATTTTCTGAACCTGCTTTACTCCCTGCAGAGTTACAGGAGTGCTCGAGTTTATCCCAGTCCACTGGAGAGAGGCGGACAAAACCTGGATGGGTGACCAGTCTGTTGCAAGGCCCGAGGCAAGAAAATACATTAAAACCGGATTAGATGAACTCAAAACAGTTTCTAGAAGCTTCTTCTGACACAATTACTTCTCCATGACACAGTCTGCAGACCTAACTGTCCTGAGGTTTTCTAAAAGGTTAAGAAGCAGCATGCCACAACGTGCATTTGCATCTGGAAAAAGACTGAGTCAAGTTTGTAGACAATAGCACAGGAATGCTTTCAGTACATTTTGAAAAAAAACTACTGTCATGCACAATAACCAATAACTAGTCTGAAAATTCAACGAGATAAAACAGACTCATTTTTACTTTCTGCTAACTTAAGTGTAGCTGTCAACCCTGAGAAGGCATAACTTCATAACATTGTTGTGACAACATGCTGAAGGCGGAGTGTCAGAAAGAGCAAGAGGCTAATTTCAAAGTGTTAAATTGCGAAGTCAAATTTCTTTTAAATTAGGTTTGATATAGACAAAATTTTTATAACGACTAAAGGTAGCATAGTTACTTGATTGTGCTATAAAATGGCACTATGTGCCTGGAAAATACATAATACCAACCCTTTAAAAACCACCTATACCCATAGATCATAGGACTATGATATAAAATCCCACTAAAAATATATTAAGGTTTGTTGTAACGTGATAAACGCTTCTGCAAACCACAGTAAATGTTTGTTATAGCTTTTTCCAGCAAAAGTCTGAAACTTTGACTCAGAAAAAGCATAGACTTTTGAGCTGTGTTGTATCCAGATACAGTTAAAACCATGTTTTTACATACACTGAATAAAAAGACACATACACATTTTTTTCTCACTGACTGAAGTTAAATCAGACCAAACCTTTCTCATTTCAGGTCAGTTAGAATTACCAAAATTATTTCTGTTTGCTAAATGTCAGAAAATTTAGTGAGAACATTTTTTAGAGATTTTTTTGTAACTTTCTTCAAATTCAAAATTTTACATACAGTTGGTCAGTATCAGGGATGATTGTCTTTTAAACTGTATGACTTGGGTCAAACCTTTTGGGTTTCCTTCCACAAGCTTCTGATAGGTGGAAGGAAATCTATCGCTGACTTTTCCTAAAACAAAAAAAGTTTGGTCAAATTTAACTTCAGACAGTGGGGAAAAAAATTGTATGTGTCTTTTTATTCGGTGTCTGTATAAATATCTTTAAATGTTTAACTGAAATGCTTCAAGTGGTCATGCAACCTGCTAAATAAACATACTAGTCAGTAACGTTTCAGCAGAGCCACAAGAAGTCTTTCCTTTTCATAGTAGCTGGGTCACCTAGAGGCTGAGGACCATCAGCCACATCTGGAAATCCTGATTCCCACGCAGAGCAGATCAAAAGAGATCATCAAAGTGATCTACACCTCTTCCATGTGGTAAGTATTTGACATGGACTGGGGGTGGGGACACTACCTGGGTTCTTGTCCCCTCTGTTGTCCTTCCAGACTTGTGACTAAATCATGCAGACAGGCATATCTGACCTGCCCCATCTGGGCCTGCTTATCCCTTTACGTGGTGGAGCCGAGACCAGCCATCAGCCGTTGCAGACAGATGTGTCTGAGCTGAGTAGTGAGGACAAGACTCTGGTATGACGTGGAGGATGGATGACTGGAATTACTTCACGTTTTCTAGGAAATGTGCTAGGATTGACAGAATGGACAATTCAGGTCACGTTGCAGTCTAAAAAGTGGGTCTCCATCGGTCACTGTTGTTGTAAACAGTAGAGAAATAAAGTAGGTCCAGTCGGCAGGCTTCCAGGCCATTCAAGTGAATGAAGTGTGAGTCTGAAATAAGAGAGAGAGGATCAGAGAGGATCGACAGCAAAGATTTGAGATATAGCAGGGCTTTAAGCTTCATACAGTTTCCAGGAGACGCATTCCTGTGTGGTGAGTGTGTGCGTTTGTGTTTCACCAGGTGCCTGGAATGCTTCTGGACAAACAGACAATAATTCACTCAAACGGCCTTTTGTGTTTCTCACCACTGCACATTTAAGTCAGCAAGGAAGGCTGCAGAATGACAAACGTTGGACTCTTTGGGTAACAATGGAAATCTCTGTACGGCTGCAGAATTCCTCAACAGTCGTCCGTTACATTGTTCAGGATTTAAGTTTCCCAGTGGAGTTGCTCAACCAGACGTTCAGATACCAAAACAAAAAGGAATGTTCAATATTTCACTCTGAGCCACTTCCACATTCATTAGTCATCGTGTTTGACTTAATCAGTTCAACATAATTGGATGATCAACACCATTAATGTCCCAGGAATGTCTGTGTTACTGTTAACGCTGATGACTGATGCTGTGACTAATGGCATCATGGAGTGTGTTTATTCTCATACCCATAAATAGCCCTCTGCATTTACCTCACTGTATGTAAAAGAAAATAATTAAAGCTACATTTGAGTATTTTTCTACCCTCAAATGTTTTACAGGAGGGGAGATAAGTATCACTACATCCCTAGTATTACATTACAGTCCAGTTCTCAACACCAGAGTTGTATGGACACAATGTTTAATAAGAACATTTGCCAAGAACACATTTAACTCATAACAAATAACAAAACAGGCATAGGGAGAACAGAGAGGTTTGAAATCATAGATCTGAAAAAAGGCTGCACATAAAATAAAAACACACACCAACAAAAAAATAAATAAAAATGACAAAATTACAGTGACCCAGTGTTAGCTGGCAAACATATCAAATTACATTTTGCTCAAGAAGATTTTGCTATACAGAAGAACTGAGAGCCAACTCAATAGCAGGTACTCAAAACAAAGCAAATTCATCACTCCTCCACCGTCCTGATTGACGGTTGGTTTGAGGCGTTCTGGCAGTTACACAGAGTTTGGTTTGATCTGAACAACAGATCTACTCTCTCACCTGTCTAAAGCTGGGTGAAAGGTTGGATGGATGGATGGATGGATGGATGGATGGATGGATGGATGGATGGATGGATGGATGGATGGATGGATGGACGGATGTCGATGGATGGATGGTTAATGGATGGATGGATGGATGGTTAATGAACAGATGGATGGATGGTTAATGAACAGATGGATGGATGGTTAATGAATGGATGGATGGATGGTTAATGAACAGATGGATGGATGGATGGATGGATGGATGGATGGATGGATGGATGGACGGACAGATGTTGATGAATGGTTAATGGATGGATGGTTAATGAACAGATGGATGGATGTTAATGAATGAATGGATAGTTAATGAACAAACGGATGAATGGATGGATGGATGGATGGATTAACAAATAAATGGATGGATGGATGATTAATATTGATTAATGATGGATGATGGATATTTTAGGTTTTACATTTAACCACCAATGATAAACAAAAAGGGTTGGCCTTTCAAAATAAAAGCCACATGTACTTTTCAATATGAAAGTCTTAATTTTTAAGGGATAGATTATTGCATAACTGGGTTCCATGTTACTGATAAACTGAAACCATGATTAGAAAAAGGAACCTATGTTGACCTTTCAAAATAAAGCTCTCAAATTCTCTTCAATGAAAAAGACTTATTTTTTTGAAAGACATATTATAAAATAAACTAAACCATGCATGAAAAAAATTACCATGGTTGGCTTCAAATAAAGCTTACAGATCATTTTCAAGATAAAAATCTAGCATTTTTATGATTTAATATAATTATAGTCGGTCCAGATTCTGAGTGGGTTTCAAAGCCCAAAGTTAGTGTGGGGGTTTAACCCAGAAACAGAATCTCTATGACGCTGTTGGACAGCATGTTAGTATTGTTTTGTATCTTCTTACAGACATGACGTCCATGTAAAACCACAACTCATGGCAGCAGACCAGACTCGTGTCTGGGGGCTGGAAAACGGGAACGTCTACAGAAACATCATTAAGTGCTCTAAACTTCATCTGACACTTTGTCTAAAAAACAAAACCTGGAATGTGGTGAATCACACGCATAGCACTGCAACTGGCAACAGTTTGTACATGATGTAGTGCACCAGACTGCTGGGTTTGCAAGGTACAGGTTGAATATACAGAAAGGATCTGCAGAGTATTTATAGGCAATTTGAATTTACATATTATAAACAGTACTTACAGAAATAAACTGCAATGGTTCAACTGTTACAGAGAGGAGAGCTGTTATTCAGTGAGATGGGAAACAGGATAAAGGATTTCCTGTAGTGTTCTTTGTGACAGCAAAGCTGAGTGAGGTTATTTTCACACCTGATAGATCAGTAAAGTCGGTTCAAGTGGGGACCAAAATCCCCAGTCGTAACATTTGTTACATTTTCAGCTGCTGTGGCTCGTTTTCACTCTACACTCTGTCAAACAAACCAAACCCTTTGAAAAACCTGTTCCCCACCTCACCTGTGGGGGCGCTGCACCAAGAACCACTGAAGAAAACGACACGAGAAACTCTGAAGAAGACACTGAGCGCAACTTCCTTCTTCACAAAATGTAAACAAAAATGGAGCGGCATCAGCTTTTAACGGTTGTAGGATTTCTCTTTTGTCGTTGGTAAAGACCACTAGCTGTCTCTCCTGCTAGTGTTTGTTTTGGTTGTATTTACCCAGAATTCCCTGCGCTAGTCTGCTTCCTGCTTTAAGGGCGGTGGCCGGTCTGCTTGGCGTTCACATCAGCATTAGAACCGTGCCAGAGTTCACTTCAACCAAACCGAGACCAAGTTTGTAGGAGGATCAGAGTTCGCTTGTTTGGTCTACATTAGAGTTCGATTTTGCGTTCACACCTCCCCAAACGAACTGGACTTTCTAAGCAAATGATCAACAGTTTGATTCAAGTGGACTAAACAGGGCTGGCGTGAAAGAACCCTGAGTCTGTTGGTGTGTTGGTGCTCCAGTCCAAGAGGACTGCTTATTCTGACATCCACAGTGGTGCAGTGACACTGTTAATTGTACAGTAATTACTCAGAGCATTGCACATTCTGATTTGGGGTAGGCCTGGGCGTGTATGTCTAAATAGAGGTGAGTATTGGTATCTGACTGATACTAGCATGAGGAGAGCGATACTTTTGTTTGCGGTTTCTCTTCTATATGGACACCAAATTACTCGAATTTCCTCACAGAGTTCATGCCGGTGCATATGCAGGAATTAAAATGCCAAAATGTAATATAGCGCTTACATTTTCAGTATGAGAGCAGCATTTCATACTTTTGTAATGTTTGCAAATATTAATATGGCCGAATGTGATAACACTTTTGTGTTAACTACTGAAGGGAAAATAGTTTTCCTATTTAGGTTGCATACAGGTAAAGATTTAGTTAATGAACAATTGTGTGTAGTAGAAGGTAAAAAGTATTGAGAATAAATACATAAATAAATAAAATTATGGGAATAAAGTCGTAATATTATCAGAATAAAGTCGTAATATTATGAGAACTCTGACATAAAAAAGCAGTTATAACTGCATTAAAATGAGATATGTTGAGCATCTTGTGAAGTTATACTTTGGTATTTATTTTACAAATAAGGAAATACTTAATCTGTTAAAACATCAGTTTAGATAATTATCTGTAGGAGGCTGATAATAATCTGGTAATATTATGACTTTATTCTCCTACTAATCCAACTTTATTCTTGTAATATTATGATTTTATTCTCGTATTACTACTATTACTTTATTCTGGTAATATTATGACTTTGATCTTGAAATATTATGAGTTTATTCTCACAGTATTATGACTTTATTCTCATAATATTATGCTGCAATAGCTGCAATTCCAGTTTAAACTTTACACTTCTAAAACAGTTTGCATAGTTTTTTTATTTCTCCATAATATTGTGAGATATTTGTCATCTCTTAAAGGGAGCCATATGAGAAAAAGAAGAGAAGTTAGAATTAGAGAGTGGCTACGCAGAGGAGTTCAGAAATAGTTGAGGGTGTGTAGGCCCGACTCCGACCACTGGCATGCGCGAGGAAGCAGCCTCCATTCCACAGACTAGCAGATGGTTTAGAGACGCTACATCCCACATGCAAGCGCGCCTGCCTTCCCCACCCTCGGCTATTCTGGGCCTCTCTGCCACTGTGGTGGCTTTCACTCAGCAACCACACAAATAAAGCCTGAGCAAGAAAAGCATGAGAAACAGGAAGATCTGGTGTGGAGCGGAGGAGATGCTTGTATACTGCATGACTTCTTCTTTGTTGTTGTTGTTGTTTTAACTTTTAAGTATGTCATGTCCCTGTGTGAAAGCTGATTCAGAGGACTGATGCACTGCTGAAATACAAACTTAAGCTTATTTCATGACTTTCTGTTTTTCCGGAAACTTTAGTTAATATTTCTGCTAGTCGTAAAACTTTTCCTCAATCAGTCAATTTAAAAAGATGCCTAAGCGCTCTTCCTTTGAAGCAGGCCAAACCCAATTTCTAAACCTCAGTTTTTGAGACACTCTCAGTTAGAAACAATGATCTGTCCAAATCCCAAAGACATCACTGGTGAATTAGTGAGAGAGAAAAGTGTGTTAACCTGTATTGGTGCCGTCTATGAATGGATAATACTTCACTGCAGACTTTAAAGGATGATGGAGGTTGCTCCTAAAGTAATCAGTCTGTGACCTGAAACTATGCCCAGTGCAAAAACCACCGAGTTATTTAATTCCAGATCTGAATTTTAAAGTCAGTTCTGAATTTACTATTTATATAAATGTGATCATAACAAAGCATACTGTATATACATGCACAGTATAATTCAGTTCAGTTTATTTATATAGTGCCAGTTCACAACAAATGTCGTCTCGAGGCACTTTACAAAAAAATCATTTCATTTCATCATAAATACATTCCAGCTGATCCTAGTTATAAAACAGTACAGTAAGCTCAATTAATTATTAAGTGTAGTTTAAATGGTTTTTATCGAAGGAAATCCAGTAGATTGCTTCCAGTCATTGACTTGCAGCATTCAATCACTTGCGTTGTGTCATTGACTTTACAGCAATCCCTCATACTAAGTGTGCATGTAGCGATAGTGGAGAGGAAAAACTCCTCTGATCCAGGAGTACTTTCTATGTTAATGAAAAGTAAAATGTTGATAGCTGGAGAGGAAGAATGATTAAACAGACACAACCATCTTTTCTCACTCTTATGATAAATCTGACAGATTTATCAGATAAATCAGAAGTTTAACCATTTTAGGTTAGCTTGAAATACCAACTTTATTTCTATTGGCTAATTTTCTAATTTTGCTATTGAGATGTTTTTTGCATGTTCTTCAAAATCAGAAGTTTATATGCTTTAAGACAGCTATGCTTTTAAACTGTCTGGGAAAGCCCAGATAGTGTTATGGTTTTTTAAGCTTCTGATAGGTGAATTATTAAATAACTCATTAATGGAGGAACACCGCAGGTGTAAACATCGTGACAATGTCCACCCATCACACCTTTCGGGAAGGAGGCAGGTTCTATGTTTCAGGGATGATGCTTTGATATGAAATGTGTGGATCAACCCCAGAACAACAGCTAAACACCTAGTCCTGCTGCTGGCTGAAGCTAAAGGAGTGTCATTATCCACAGTGAAACAAGTTCTACTAACACAGGCTGAAGGGCCACTCAGAGAAGAAGAAGCCATTACTTCATAAGCAACATAAAAGGTAGAGTCCAGTTTGCAGATGCACTCAGGGACAAAAACCTCATTTTTGGAGACATGTCCTGTGGTCTGATGAAACTAAAAGCATTTAGTCAGAATGACCATTGTTGCATTTGGAGGAAAAAGTAGGAAGCCTGTAAGCCTGGAAACACCATCCCAATTAGGAAGTACAAAAGTGTCAGCATCGTGTTTTGCTGTTTCTGTTTATTTATTTATTTTATTTTGGGTTTTTGCTGTAATGAATACACAAGAGAGATGGCATCATGAGAAAAGAAGCATCATCTCCAGACAGCCAGACAGTTAAAGTTTGGTCACAAATAGGTCTTCCAGATAGACATGATTTTAATCATCCCACCAAATTATCTAAAAAGGAGCCTAAGGACAACAAACTTTTGGAGTGGTTATCACAAAGCTCCTTTCTCAGTCTGGGAGAGAATAAGTTGTGGGCAGAGCTGAAAAGATGTATGTGAGCAAGGTGGCCTTCAGATCTGACCTGGTTGTACAAGGTGTCATGAGAAGCTTTTGTTAAGGGAAGCCCAAAATGTTTTATCAAAGTCATACAGTTTTAGGTGTAACTCTACCAAATACTAAAGCTTTATAAACTTCTGAATTTAAAGAACGGATTGCAAAATTCTCTAAAAACAAATCTCTTACACATCTTGTTCTAACATTTAGCAATCATGAGCCATTTTGGTTATCCTAACTGACATAAAACATGAAAGACTTCGTCTCATTTGATGTCAGACATTGTGGAGATATTTTATAGTGTATATAAATATCTGTTTTGAACTATATTTCCTACAACTGCACAAACTTTAATTTCTTGAGCATTTTATAGGGGAATTATCCAAAGCTTGATTAGAATTTAAAGTAGGAATAATGGGGAGAAACTACAAACAGACTAAATTTGAAACATAGTTGCTTACATCTTGACCAACACCAGAGGATCCTACAGCCTTTTAGGCATTGCTTCTCCATCCTGTGCACCTGCATCCACTGTTTTTTTAAAGGCTCATTTATGAAAGTTTGCATTTCCATTTGAATACCAAATTCCTGGAAGTACTTTACCACCACACCACAACTTTTACAAATCTGGGTCAAGATGCAGCCCCACCCAAGCTCCAGCCACTTTGGTGTGTTTCCCCATAAGGATTCCCCTGTTGGTCGAATTTCAGCTAACAAAGGATTATATTGTTAAGATAAAAACTTCGGGAATCGTTACTGCAAAGCTACCATCATACTTCATTTTACCTTACCATGTAAAAAAAGTGTGTTGGTCCCCCTTTTTCTGCCAAAACAGCCCTGACTAGAAAGGTGCTCTCTGGTATTTGGCCTCTGTTGTTCACAACAGATCCTTTATGCCCTGTTAAGTTGTTCAAGTTTCCATAGTGCTTCCCTGGTGCCCTGTGTAGCTGATTTAAATAGAAAATATGTCTTAACTCTCCTACCTTCTAAGCCACTTCAAGCATTCAGCATGCCAAGGTGAGTGAAGCTTCATCGGTGCAGACAGGGTGTCTGCATAGTGCATCCAGAGGACTGGAGATACTGTATATGTGGCATCTTAAAGTTGTGATGTCATACCACAGGGCTTAGCAGGAGATCATATCATGTCTTTTATAGTGTCAAATATAGCATAAAAGCTGCTGGGGTATGACTATGTAATGGCACTGGTATATCTGATGTTAGGACAAATGTCTAAATATTAAGGATGCATTGATTTTAAAGCTATTTGTGACTGCTTAAAGTTATGCATAATGCACAATGTATATGGAATCCTCTGTCATAGGTAAGCAACATTTACAATCTAAAGAGCCATTTTCCCCCTCAGTCCAGTGAAACAAAACCCGTTTAAAGCCATGTCACCAGGGGGCCTAATCTGTAAAGCGTGCGTATGCACATAAATGTGCGGCGCCACAATTTACGCACAAGTTGGCATGTATAAAAATGAACCTGGTGTGAAATTTTGCATAAATATACGCAAACTTTTTACCTGCCGTAAAAATGTGCAGCAGCCCTCCATTGGACAATAACAAACTACAAAGCGCCAAAACTCACCTAAATACACTGAAATCTGACTCCATTCAGTGTTATTTAATCCAAGGAGTATCTAACCCAGTGTTTTTTCATAATTTTATTTTTTTCATAGTAACACACACGCGTGCGCGCTCACACACACACACACACACACACACACACACAATAAATAAGTATAAAAAATAAAATGATGGGAAAATATCACTCTAATTTAAATTGTAAATTTCCTCTGTTTTGTCACATATATATGTAACGGCGCATCAGTCGGTGCACCGAAGCCCATGAAATATCTATAGGGCACAAACAGATCAGGTTTGATGATTATTAAGGTGGAATAGGTGGAAACAATTGCACATGTACATAAATAGCTGCACAAAGGTGTGCGTAATTGTTGAACGACGGCAGCTTTGCCTCTGTTGGAGGATATTGTCAATGGAACAATTCAGGGGAGGGAGCGTGTTTTCAGAGATCAGACTGCCCTTCTAGGACACGGTGATGAGTGGCTTATTAGCTGCTTCATATTGCCCAGGACATCATCCTGGAGCTCTGCGCAGAGCTGATGCAGAGGGAAACTCAAAGGAGTCGTGTGTTACTGGTGTTCAAGTTCTCACTGAGCTGGGATTCCTTGCAAACAGAGCATTTCAGTGGAAATTGGCTGACAGATCGGGAATATCACAGTCACTATTCAGCCGAGCCATGCCAGCCGTATGTTGCCCAGATATGTATGGTTCCCTTGCACTGCAGCTGAATAGGCAGAATTTAAACTGCAATTTGCAAATAAGCTGACTTCCTAATGGAGCTGTCATTGCTTTTATTTGTTTATAAAGGTGACCTTGTGCACTGTGAAAAGCGCCGTTTAAGTAAAATCTGTTATTATTATTAATTGTAGTTGGAAACAGACTCAAGCAGAGGCCGTTGCCATGGTAATTCAGACACGTGGTGGGAACCTTCCGGGTATTTATACAAATTTACATATGTGTTAATGGGCGGCGACAGGGCGGTCCACGCAGCACCTGTAGCTACACTCTTTCACGCAAAGACCATTTGCATATATATCTTTTTAGGTTTTAAAATAAAGAAAAATATAAGTGACATTTCAATCAGTTAAATTCACTTGAATTAAGTTATATCCTCAACTAAAGTAATTGTTCTGATCATCGTGGAAAATAAGTTAATTTCAACAAAATAGACAAATTGTAATGAGAAGAGGCAGAGGTGAGTCCACTTCTTCTCTTTCTCTTTCTTCTCTTTGATAAATCATGAAAAACTGATCAATGAAATCATAATATCTGTTGCTCTTTGAAGATGATGGATATTCCACAACATCTCCTGAAACTCCATGTTTTATGCATGATGGTTAGAAGGTGCAACAGTTTTTGAAAATACCAAACAGATGCTGCTGTTGTTGCTGGGCTTCGTTGGAGTGCTAGTTCTGTTTAAGATCCAATATCCCAACAGCTATTTTCTAGAATAAGTAGATGTTTGTTGAAGAAAATAAACATGCTATAAAGATAGCGATATGTCAATACTTGAAAGAATGATTTCCTAAAGCAGGGGTGTCCAAACTTTTTGTACTGTGGGCCAAAACTACCAAACTGAGAGTACTCAGTGGACATAATCTTTTTCTTTTTCCAATAAAAAACACAAAATCTTTCTTTTTTCTGATCACCTGCTCATTTAAATGACACAAAGTAGAAAATAACTAATTACTGCAGGTCTGAAAGGGTCTTGTCACTTCCTCTGACAGTCAAACACACGAAAATTAGGTTGGGTTACAAGCGGTTCAGGAGCATCTTCGGGATACAATCTTAATGAAACACATTGAGGTATATGGCTGAAATGTGACAAAATGTAGAAAACTTCAAAGGGTAAATGGTCATATTCAGTAGATTAGAATATACGTCTCAATGTGGCTTGTTCGTCAGATTAAAAGTAACTTTTGAAAATAATAACCTTTTAGCAGGTATTAAAACATACTTTTCATAAAGGCCACATTTCCTTGTTATATATTTTTTAAATTGGTCAGATGTAATATTCCAATCTTAATGTCCTGTTTTCATTACTGTAAACAGAAAATAATCATAATTAATAGAATTAAAGGCTTGAAAACATCAGTCTCAGTGTAATTAATCTATATAATGTGTTTCACTTAGTGAATCAAGTTTCTAAAATAAATTAACTTTTCAGCAATATTCTAATATATTGAATATGACTAAATACTTTCACAGGACACAGTATAGCATGTGTGACAAGTTTCTTAAACTGCAAACTTAGGCTAACTAAAGTTTCACAATGGGCAAACATGATTAGGAAAACACGTTACACAGAACAATTTTACATGAGCACTTAAAAGTCTTTTATTGGCATTCAAAATTATCCAATTATCATGTTTTTTTCTCTTAAGCAGAGTCAAGCAGACACAATCTAAGCGTCCTTATAGACATGACTCAGGCTGTTGTCCTTATCATCACACACACAGGTGCAGGCTGGGAAATGTGTCCAGAGATGTCAACATAACATGCAGACTGTGTTTAGGAGCCGATTATCTTAATCTTTTTATTCCAGGCTGAGCCACAGAGGAGGTGTTGTGTCTCAGTGAGTGTAGACTGGTGATGAAACTCATCAGGTCCACTAGAATAAAAATTCAGGATGAGCAACATGTCTGCTTTTAGTGCGTCATGATCCTCTTTCTGCTGCTCATCCCTTCATGGTTGCCCTGACACGCATTCTGAAGGCACCACCTGCTGGACAAGTGCTGCATGACAACAAAAAGCAATTGGTTTTATGAAATCCAACCAGTTGTCTTTTTTTACGGTTCCATGTGGAGATATTAGGAGAATCTAAATGTAAATGGCTTATTGTTTAGACAACATGTTTTGCTGATACCTTCAGGGATATCTTAGAGTGGGTAAGTGCAGGAAGTTTGTGTGTTTACTACTAAACACTGAAGGGCAAATCAAAGTTCAAAACCAGGAATGTGTTGATGATACATCTGAAAGTTTTTCCCCAACAACTAGAGCATCACTTTAGGTGAAAATCTTATCTGGATGTGGCGTAAGGTTTAATAAATACAAGTCTGGATGGAGCTTGTGTGACTGTGAGATGTTTTATGGACATGACTGCAGCAGAGGAAGGAAGAGATCATTTGACTCAGAGAGGCATAAGTCACATCAGTTCTCTGATGCAGTCAGACTTTTTCTGGACCTTCAATACTCCTGAGTGTGTATTATACAAGTCAGTTGTCAAACAGAAGCTGGCTCAGATTTTCCAGTAAAGAACTCTGATTATCAGCTACAGAAATTTTTATTTCCAGAAATATGTTTTTTGTAAATGCCATAGGTTTTTCTTTATTTATTTAACAATAGTTTAACTTAACATTCTCCTTCTACAGATGATGTACTTGGTCCTGTCTTTTGTGTTTAACCCAGTCTCTCTCAAAGACAAACCTATTGGCTGACGTTTTGCTGCGACTAACTGTTTATGCCCTCTTTCACCTGACTGGCTCAGAGCTTATCTGTTTGGCTGTGTTTCCCCCTCAGATGAGGCCGCCAAGGGAGCCACTACTGCCATTAAATTTTTACTTTTCTTTAACATTGAAAGTACTCCTGGATCAGTGCTTCTGTGTTTTTTTTGTGTATCTGCTGTCTTCTCAAACCCCCAGTCGGTCATAACAGATGGCTACTCCTACTTAGCCAGGTTCTGGTTCTGGTGGAGGTTTCTTCCTGTTAAAAGGGAGTTTTTCCTCTCAATTGTCACTACATGCATAGATAGTATGATGGATTGATGAAAAGTCAATGAAACAATGCAAGCAACTGTCTACTGTCACTACATACTGGTGTAGGGGGAGTGAATGCTGCAAGTCAATGACTATGCAATCTGCTGAGTTTCCTTAGAAAACTTATTGTAACTTAACTGACTGATAAACTGAGCTTAATGTACTGTTTGATAACTAGGATCAGTTGAAATGCATGTATAAGTCAACTGAATTGACTTTTTTAAAAGTGGCTTAAGATGGCATGTGTTACGAACTGGTGCCATATAAACAGATTGAATGGAACTGAACTGAATAGTTTCTTTAAACATACACCTGCTCAGGCACACCATTTTGACCAGCATGGAGATCAGGACTATGCAGTATGGATACTGACCTCTGCAGACATGAATTCCACAAGAACTGTATTTTTCAAGATGCTCCTACACAGTCCTTTTTCTATCAAAAACTAACCCTTGTGAAACTTGCTTAAATTTTTCAGCTTGCCCATTTTCATGGTCGTAACACATCAACTTTGGAAACAAATGTCATTTTCCTGGCTAATATATCCCATCCACTAAGAGAAAAAAAAACAATACAACAAATAATACCACAATACAAAAAAAAATCTTGTTTGCCTCTTTATAGATTGGTGCTATTTTTGCTCATTTGAATGCTTCAGATTCTAAAACACTGTTTAAAATCATACAAATATAACTTCACTAAAGATGTTATGTTGGTGTATGATCTTATATGTATTCTGGTTTTATTAGTTCTGTTATGTTTTTTTATCTTGTGTGTTTTTGTGTGTTTAGTCTGTAAAGCACACTGTGGTTTTATAACCTGTGAAAGGTGCTGTATAAATAAAATGTACTCACTTACTTACTAAATACATGTAGATACATTAAAAAGAGCAATCCAAACCAGTCACTTCCTATTTTGAAACATTTTGCCGATGCTGGTAAATGAAGAATGAACCACATTTTTGGTTCAGTTTTACTAGCCACAACCAAGTCTGATTACTGCTTGACCTGCAGAATCAGGCAATAGACTGAATAAAAGGACTAATTTTAGCTCACATCTCTGCTATTATTTGCAGATTTTTTTTTTCATTTCTTAAAAATAGTCTGTTATTTTTAATGTGCAAATATATATATATAAAGACATTGTATATAATTATTTTATCTTACTCAGTTGAATGTTTCCTTGAAATTCTTTGAATATAGTATTTTTAATACTTCTACATTAACTGTAATAAGTGTACAATATTTTTTCTGACATTGTAAATTTGCCATGTCTGTACAGTCTCTTGTTTACTAGTTTTTGTTTTTATATTTTACCTTTGTGTGAATCTACATGCTTCCATCTTTCCTGTCACTTTGCTGCTGCTACACCTGAATTTCCCCACTGAGGGATATTAAAAGATATATCTCTATTGTAATTGGTAATTACTCTTGTCAGTCATCGTCACCAATGACGGTCCTGTCAGTTATTAGTTTTTCACATACACCAAGGTTGGTGTGGTTAGCTTTTCTTAGATTCACTGTAAAGTCATAACCATGGCTGCATATTTGCTGCACTATTGTTCTAACTCCATCACACCACCAAGCAAGCCAAACGAGTCTTTATTCTATCCTCCAGATAAAAGTCTAAGTTGCACTCATTATGTTCTTGCATCACATTTTATTTGCCACACCTGCAATGACTGAAAGGAAGTCAGATTTCTATAGGTGGGTGTTTCCTGAATCAATAAAACAACACAATGGTCTATTTTTGCTGTTTTTGTTTATTTTCAATCACCTGTTCAGATAATGACATCAGTTGTAGTCACAAACAACCTGCCTTAGTCCTCCTTCAGAAAAGCTGGTCAGTTTAGTCATGACTAGACTTTAGAGCAGTAGTGCCCAAACTTTTTGCCCAGGGGGCCAAAACTGGCAAACTTAAACAACTGGTGAGCCACAAAATTCATTAAATTAAAAATGCAAAAAAAGATTTATTTTTTTTTGTCAGTTTTTTTTTTTTTTTTTTTTTTTTTTTGTTTGACCTGCTCAACAAAAAACAAAAACAAAATTTGTATGAAATCTGTATATCATTAAAGATTCAAAACAAAAAAAAGGGCTTCGGAGTGTTGTCTTATTAAAAGAAAAACAGACAATTTCCAAATTTTTTAGGTCATTAACTGTTTTCTATGTTGTTGGCTAAATGTTTTATCATTCTCGGTTTGTGGTCAGGAGCCGAACAAAATAATTTCAAGGGCCAAAAATGGCCCCTGGGCAACACTTTGGACACCCCTATTTTAGAGCCCCGAGAAAGTTTTCAAACCCTTTCACTTCACTTAAGTATCAATATCCCTGGCTGTGACAATCAAAATTAAGCTTATGGACCACTGATTTGCACTGATCATCCATGAGATATTCCTGCAACTTGATCTGTTCTAATGAACAGATTTGGATTAAAAACATATTTGTATTTATATGTTATCACAGTTAACATTGTATATTAGGGTGGAAAGCAAGTAATGCAGTCAAAGAAGCTATCTGTAGAGGTCTAAGACCAGATTGTATTAGGACACAAACTCTTGGGAAGGATGCAAAGAAACACTGGAAGTTTTGAATGTAGCATTGAATTCTCCATTATTTGGAAACAGAAGTTTGGAACCATCAGGATTGACTCATGATCTGGCCACCAGACCAAACTGAGTCATCAGACCCAACAACTGTCTGTTAGGCGGACATCCAGTGGTAGAGTAGCCAAATAGACATGACAGACTGCTCAAATGTTGCCAAAATGCACCTCAGGTAAGGTGAAAAAAAAGTTAAGTCAATTTGAAATTAAACTTTTTGGCTTAAACTTCAAGAAAACTGGCCTTCTCATTACTTGACTTGCTCATTCCCTACTGTGAAGTAAGATAACTCCAATTAACCATCTCTAGAAAGACCTTAAAATGTCTGTCAACTGATGTTGCTGATCCAAAATCACTGCAAGGAACTGCAAAAAAAGAATGGTAGAAAATATCCCAAAACGAATGTGTCTAGCTTGTAGAGACATTCCCATGAAGACAAAAGGCTGTCAAACATGCTTTGACAAAAAAAAAAATTAAGCCACAGGTGTCAATACTTATGTACCTATTAGGTTTAATTTATTGCATTTTTTAATATAATTTACAAGAATGCCTAAAACAATAATTTTGTTTGATTTTTTTTTTTTTTTTTTTTTTTTTTTTTTTTTTTTTTTTTTTTTTTTTTTTTCCAGAAAACTATTCTCCAGATTGGCTTTAGAATAAGTCTGGTGACCTAAAATGTGGAGAAAAAGAAAGGTGTGTGAACACATTTTTGCTGGCACTCTGAGTCTTGAATAACATTACAAAGTGATGGAAGACAGTAGAATTTGGTTAGTCTGCATAAAATTAGCATTTTAGACATGTAATCTCTGCATTTCTTCTTGGAACAATACTTGCCACCAAGGCCAGATTACAAGGATGTGGGCCTTGGGCTGGAAATCATTTTGGTGCTCCATCCACTAAAGAAAAATTATTTTGCTAATGCAAAATAGGTAGTTCTATAAATAACTGGTATGAACTGATGATACCAACGGATGATGGCAGGGTAGTTTAATATGTCCTTGGCCAGTAGCTCCATTTGTTCCCAAAAGAAATTACTATAACTTCATCATTTTCAAATACTTGAGTATTGTTTATATTCATAAAATCCCAAAATATTATTACAAACTCACCCTAATATGGGCCTATGGACTCTTAAATAAAGTACAATGTCTGCAAAAATTAATTTATTAAAAAAAAATAAATAAAAATTTGGTAGCCCCCGACCCCCAAAAAAAAAAAAAAATTAAAAATGGGGCCCTGGGCTACTGACCCAGTAAGCCCTTTATAAAGTCTGGCCCAGCCTGCCACACATTTATGGTTGAATGAACCTTTAAACTATGCCTAAATATGTACTTGTAGCTGATGGATTTTTAAGTTGTCTGAATGTCATGCACATGAAGAGAGGGAAATCCTACAAGAGTGTTAGGGAACAATGTAGATTCACCCACTGAAGTTCTAAAAGTAATGCCCTGTTTCACAAGGATTATTTTCCCATGTGTTGTTTGACAGCTGTAATGGGCTGCTGTTGTTTCTCCCTCTGTGCGGTGGCTGGATAAGAAAAGATTGTCGACAATATCAGCTCATCTGCAAGCTTTGACCCCAAAGGAGTCAGGCCATGGCTGTTTGGAGCGCCCTTATCAGCATATCTATGTCTGCGGGGCCAACCCTGAGTGCTGCCTGGGGTTTTTCTTTATTTTAGTTTTTTGTGTGTGTACTGCCATGCCTTTGGGTTTCAGGTGGGCTTTTTGTTCCTTGTGCAAAGCGAATGCAGGCTGTGGGCATGAGGAACAATGCTGCGTTCAGAGAGCAAGGCAGAAACTGCACGTAGCAGTCCCCACATGATTATGTAAGGAAACTCCCTGTCACCTCTACCTCACAGACTTCATTCCTTTCTCTGGGCTAAAAATGTAATACATTTACATCTGCCAAAATAAATAAACACAATTAAAAAACAAGTTTGCTATAAGGTTACTGTTGAATAGGGTTGCAGTTTGTATTTCTCCTGCA
Source organism: Anableps anableps (assembly GCA_014839685.1). Taxonomy (NCBI): domain Eukaryota; kingdom Metazoa; phylum Chordata; class Actinopteri; order Cyprinodontiformes; family Anablepidae; genus Anableps; species Anableps anableps. The sequence continues at coordinate 4,665,492 of CM026076.1, read as the reverse complement.
AGTACATTCCCTAAACTGTTGAGTTCGTCTATGTGGGCAGATGAGCATGACAAAAATGCCAGAAGGAAAAAAAACAAAACACTTCAGTAAACATATTGATTAAAAAATAATAAGTTAATAGTGTAAATATCACTGAATGAGTAATGATACCAATTAAGTGAGATTTATCAAAAAATACTGTGAAATATTTCATCATGTTTTTCAGCCTTCAGCTGATCCAGTATGCTGCAGCAAGAGTTCTGATGAAAATTAAAAAGAGAGATCATATTTCTCCTATTTTAGCTTCCCTTCATTGGCTCCCTGTTAAATTTAGAATAGAATTTAAGATCCTCCTTCTCACAAATAAAGCCCTTAATAATTAGCTCCATCAGAGAGCTGATTGGTCCAGATGTTCCTAACAGAACCCTTCGCTCCTAGACTGCAGGTTTACTGGTGGTTCCTAGAATTTCTAAAAGTAGAATGGGAGGCGGATCCTTTAGTTATCAGGCTCCTCCCAGTTTTAGTCCATGAGGCAGACACCCCGTCTACTTTTAAGACTAGGCTTAAAACCTTCCTTAATTATAAAGCTTATTGTTAGACATGCTTAGGTCATCCTGAGCTATTTCTGTAGCTATGCTGCCATAGGCTGAGGCTGCTGGAGGACCAACTGACCACTTTTTCTCACTTTCTTCTTCTACTACTCTTCAATTTGCATTATTTGCTGTTATTTCAACTGTTAACTTTTTGTTTTCTCTCAGTTATTTTCTCTCCATAGAAGCTACACCTGGTCTGACATTCTGTTTGGCTGTGATACCTTCCTGGAAGAGGGCTTCAGCTGAGATAATGCTGCCATCAACTAATCAGTCTCCTTCTCCTGCTGTTAACTTTTTACTTTCCATCAACATAGAAAGTACTCCTGGATCAGTTCATCTGTTTTTCTTGTGCTTTCTACTCTGTTTTCTCAAACCCCCAGTTGGTCATGGCCGCTTATACTGAGCCAGGTTCTGATTCTGCTGAAGGTTTCTTCCTGTTAAAGGGGAGTTTTTCCTCTCCACTGTCACTACATGTATGCTTGGTATGGTTTTTTTAAAACATATTTTTACCAGGGATTCCAATAATTATTGTTTTAATAACAGAACTATAGTTAGCATGAAAAGATACCTCTAAATCACATTAAGTATCTGAACTCTTCTCCACATCAGATTGTACTTAAATCAACCTTAGCAAGGACAGCACAGTGCTCTGGCGACAGGTCCAAGGTTGAAGTGATAATGCATGTGTGTAGCAACATTTTAGCCCACAGTGCACATTGAACCAAAACTCACTGCAGGGACACGCTCAACGGAAAGACTTACTGAGGAGGTGAGTCCTTGTTTGAGCATTATATTGCAGAGTTAAAGTCAGAACAATTATATTGGATCATAAAAGGATAGATAGATAGATAGATAGATAGATAGATAGATAGATAGATAGATAGATAGATAGATAGATAGATAGATAGATAGATAGATAGATAGATAGATAGATAGATAGAGAGATAGATAGATAGATATACTTAAGTTTTATTCTGAGGAAGGTAGGGGTTCAAATATAAAGTTAGAAGTTTTTCTGACTTGATCAACTTCATGCTGTTGCTGTTGTGATGAACTTTGACCATCTGGTTTTTCATTAAACATGAATTGCTGCAATGCATGTACAAGCAGCAAACAGGTTAATGCAGAGACTGCTGCTTAATCACCTCTGAAACAGAACAAACAAGGTCAAACTAAAAGGTAAAACTAAAAGCTAAACCTATGGTTCGAGGCTGGTTATTTTCAGGGTGCAGCAACAAATAAAAGACAAGATGTTATCACGGGTTGATAGAAATCATTGGACATATAATCTGACTAGGAATAAACTATGTAAAGTCTAAAGTGACAGCAAAATAAAGATGGAGAAAAAGGGGTTCCCATTTTCTCTCTAGGTGAAGATTCAAGTTCCATGTACAATAAAGGGCAGCACCTCCCATGACAGCTGCAGCCTCAGGCACCTGTCTACTTGGACAGGCTGTACTGAAATGTAATTTCCCCCCTGGGGGACTAATAAAGGTATTCTTCAACTCTTTCAATAGTAATAGTCACACCAGTTTTTTTGAAATACCTAAAATCCCACCTTGGGAATAGAAACTTGGTTTAATTGAGGTATAGGAAAACATAGGCCATGTTACTGAATAAAGGTTTATATTTGGACTTGCTATTTTAATTATTCATCTTTAATAAAGCTTTTAATCAATTTAAGTTTTACTTTTGGCCATTGATCAGTTTTTTTTTTTTAAGATTGTTTTTACTTTAACTTGAATTAATTCTGACACTTTTATTTTATTTGACAAAATGTGTAACCAAAAGAAAAGAGTTTTTGCAGTTTCTCTGTGTGTTAAAGTTCACATTTCTTGCACAATCGTAATAGTTGGAAAGACCTATTCTTGTGAAATCCGCACCAGCTTACGTGAATACTAATTTAGCTTTAGTATAGTATGGGAAAACAAAGCCACATTACCTGAAAATACTAACCTTTAAATATGCAATTTTATTTCTTAACGCTTGTCATATATATTTATTTTATTTGTACTTGACATCATTAAGCAACTTCATTTTAACTGATTTTATTGGTAATTTGATTAATTAATTTAGTTTCTCATTTTATTTTATTTTTAATTCAACTAATTAATTCAGTTTTGTTTTATTGTAGATTTAATTAATCTATTCCATTTTTATTTTATTTTATATGAATTATTTCATCTTGTCTTATTTCATTTCAGTATGTTTTAATTCATTGTATTGTACTTTATTTTATTGTTAGTGTTCATAAACTTTATAATGCATTCAGTTTTTTATTTTTCTTCTCTTACCTTTTATTTTGTTGTATTGTTTTTTATTTTACCTTAAATTAATTAATTTACTTTTATTTTAGTTTAGGCTATTGGTAATTCAATTAATTCATTCAGCTTTTCCTTTTAATTGTTTAATTCATTCACTTTTATCACATTTTTATTATGCTTGGTTTTATTTCATTGTGTTATTTATTTCCATTCAGTTTTAATTAATTCAGTTTATTAATTTCTGTCTGTTATACTTTTGTTTATTATATTTTTTTAAATTACCTTTAAAATTCATCATAGTTTTTTATTTCGAAATATTAATTTAATTTATTTAATTTAATTTAATTTAATTTAATTTAATTTAATTTAATTTAATTTAATTTAATTTAATTTGTTCGGAACTTTCTTTTGTGACGCCTAATTCTACACGGAATGTTTTGATCGTTGCACCAGTGAGCTGTCAAGTCAACAGAAGTAGCTCCCAGCTTACCTGTAAGGTAAGATGCGTCGTGATAAAAACTGTCAGTTTTTAGTTGTAAAAATCCCCGTTTCTGATTGGAGGTGTTGCTGTTGGGTCTAACTGCAAGGAAACGGTTTGTTTCCAGTTTAAACCGGTTGTATTAAGCTACATACTGTGTGTCAGTGCTGGGTTTGACTTTGTCATTGGTAATTAACGCACCTAGCTTGTTATGACGCTTTTAAGACTTTATGGAGTAAATTTGCGCATTTTAAAGCAAACATTCAGGCACCGCTTGAAGTATTTATTTGAATGTTTCGCAGCTCCTGTTTCAGCGGAGGCTAACACCTAATGCTACATGATTAAATGTTGATCCAATTATCTCTGCTAACTGGCTAGACACAACAACACTGTGGAAACTGAGGACTATAGAGATTATTCAGTTTGATGTTCGGTTATTTTAGGCAAAATAAAGTTAAAAAGTAGATAAAAATCAGATACAAATGTTATTACATGGAAGAAGGTACCAGAGCTGCAGGGGACTGATGGAAATTCTAAACAGTATCTGGTTTAAACATACAGTAGGTACAAACAGTCAAAAATAATGAAACCATGATGATCATCTCAAGACATATTTGACCAACAACGTGACATTTGTAGAATTGAATAGAATAGAAATATCCTTTATTGTTCCACTGTGGGGAAATTCAAAGTTAAGTGGGAGCATGCATATTCACAGAAAGGAAACAAAAACAAATCCCCCTGTTCCCCTGGGCGAAGTGGGTGGCTCTTCATCTCAAGCCCTGGTCCTGGGGGCTTGACGGTTCTTTGCAGTATCTTAGCTGTTCCTAGGATTGCGCTCTTCTGGACTGAGATGTCAGATGTTTCTCCAGGTTGAAGCCACTAACGGGAGTGACTGCTCCAAGTGCTCCGATGACCACAGACACTACAGCCGCTTTCACCTGGCCAGGCTCTTTCTAGCTCTTCCCTGAGCCCTGGGTATTTATCCACTTTCTCTGGTTACTTTTTCCTGATGTTTGGGGGTGGCCACAGCAATCACGTCTGTCTCCTGCTGCGTAGCAATGATCACAATGTCCGGTTGGTCTGCCATTACCATTTTGTCCGTTTGTATCTGGACATCCCACTGGATCTTAGCTTGATCATTCTCCACAACCGTGGGAGGTGATTCCCATTTTGACCAAGGGGTCTCCAGTTCGTACCCCTCACAGATGTTTCTGTACACTATACCGGCCACCTGGTTATGGCGTTCCATGTGTTCTTTTCCTGCTAGCATCTGACGCCCTGCTGTGAGATGCTGGATTAGATACAAGATGTATGTATATATATATATATATATATATATATATATATATATATATATATATATATGTGTGTGTGTGTGTGTGTGTGTGTGTGCCTAAAACCCAACAACAGACTATTTACAAGAAATGAAAAAACTGCAAATAACAGCAGGAATGTATAATAAAAACTTATTGAGTTGGTTGGGAGAAGTGATGGTTATAGAGGAAGGATCTCCTATAACGCTCCTTTTGGCTCCTAGGATGCAATAGTCTGTCAATGAAGGAGCTTTCCAGTTGTGCATGGGGTGGGAGACATTGTCCATCAGTGATACTGTATTAGCCAGACTTCCTCTGTCTCCCACCACCTGCACTGAGGACAGAGCTGGCCTTCCTGAAAAGCTCACCTGAAAAACAAACAAATATCCATTAGAGGGGGAAATGTAAAAGATAACGATGTGTATGCACACTTTGTATTAAAGACTGATGCATCTTTTGATTTGAAATCTTTGGTAGGAGTTTCTGATCCTTCAGCTGATCCCACGGATTTGATGTCAGGTGTTCTCCAGGACTCTGGCGTGGCCAAACACTTTAAGTTTCTTTTCGTTAAGCTATTCTTTTGTTCATTTAGATTTATGTTTAAGGTCATTGTGATGCTGAAAAATAAAGCCCCTCTTCATCTGCAGTTTTAACTTGTTCACATTTCCACATTGATTAAAAAAAAAAAACAACAATTTTGTCAGAAGGAATGTAATCCCAGATCATAATTCAGCTGTCACCATGTTTCACTATGGTCATAGTGTTCTTTGCACACCTCTGCAACCAGACAATTTATTAAACTACAGTTTCTTTCCACATCAGAAGATTTGGTTGTTTTTCTGTTGAATTGTACCTGTATTTATGTCTCAGTTAAGGTGGAATATGTTTTAAAATTATTTAACATGGTCACAAAACCTGTCATTTTAACAGTGGCGCTAGTCCAGTGTGTTCAGAGGATAAAAAATTAGACCTTTATTAAAACATCTGCCACTGACGTCGCCTGAGCAAACCTTTCTAATAAATAAGGAGGCGTATCTGTGAGCAGCACCGTGTGGCTGTGCTTTCTCAGACAACAAAAGTGTGAAACACATGCCACTAGAATCTTGTCCCGATCAAACAGCTGCAGGTTAACCTCAGAGGACAGGCAGCAATGCAGCAGTCTTTTTGGGTTCTGCCTACTCATTTCAGCCTGTTGGTACAAAGGTGCTTCATGGTTAGAGAACGGGACGAAATTCTCATCCCAAGTTTAAAAAGATATCAAAAGATCATCCAGATGAAATGAATTCAATCGGCTTGAAATATTGGCCAACAGCTGTTTCTCTTTCAGAAGCACAGAGATTTTTTTCTATGCAAAAGCTATTAGTTATCTTTAATAATGATGCCTTCAATTTGCCTTGCAAGTTGGAACTCTGATCTGAGAATTATATCACAGCCAAGATAAACATGTTCTGGTTGCAGGTCAGAAAATCAGTGGGATTTGCAAATTGTTGTGGTTCTAACTATTGTTAGCGATACAAGAAAATCACGTTGTATTTCTCTCCATGTTATGTGTGTAAACAGGGAAGTAGGGCTGGGCAATACAGCTTAAAACTAAAATCTCTTGTTTTTTTTATACCAGATCCAATTTCCGATTTTAATCGATTTTTTTTTTTTTTTTTTTTTTTTTCTTTCTAAAAAAGAAATTAAAATTACAGAAAATATTTTCAAAAAATGTTTTTTTATTTCAGTTGTCCCTTCTGTGAGTTGTACGATGGAGTATTCAGGACAGGCTACAAGAATTTTTGTTTAATTATGGGAATATTGTCATAATATTAGCAGAATAAAGATGCAGTTTTACCAGAAAAATGTCTTAAAATTATGAGAAAAAAGTCGTTTTAATTAGAAAAAAGCTTGAATAATTAATTTTTTGTTATTTTTTGTTGGAGTTTTCATAAAACTATGACTTCATTCTGCAAATATTACAACTTTGTTCTGGTAATATTAAGACTTTATTCTCATATTATTTCGACTTTATTGTCATATGACTTTATTCTCGTATTACAATGATTGTGTTCTTGTAACATCATGACTTTATTTTCGTTTAAAAAAAAAAAAAATCATAGTTTGACCCTTATATTTTTTCCTAGATTTGACCTGAATTCAAAGACCAAATAAGTAAAAGCTATAAAACACACTTGTTAACAAGATGGCCAGCATTGGTGTGCTGATATCACTCTGAACTATGGAAACCCAAGGCGGGCATTGGTGAAAAAAAATCCAGGTTTTCCAAAAATTAAATCTTCAAAAACCAAAAAAAAAAAAAAAAAAAAAAGAAAAAATCGATTACTCAATAAAATCAAGGCCTATAGGAAGGAACATGTTCACTAATAGAGACTGTGTGTCAATGGTTTAATGAAGTAATAAATAAGTCAGAAATCATAAATAAAAAATAAATAAAAACCTGAATCTTTCAGTGCTTTTTTTTACATGGATGGAAGAAATATTAGATACAGAACTTGGGGCTGCTTGGAGACCAAAATTCCAACGTCAGAGGAAATTGCTGATATATTTCCAATACACAATATATATATATATACCTCACATGCTTTACATTGTTTTAACAGCCTATATTTAAAAAAAAAAAAACATCATTCTGAGGGTATGGTGGCTTTTATTTTGCCATGGCAGCGCGCCAAAATGTAAAGGAAACACTGCAGATTGTATTTAAATCAGCCTTAGCAAGGACAGCTCAGTGCTCTGGCTCCAGCTCCAAGGTTGATGTGATAATGCATGTGTGTAGCAACATTTTAGGCCATTCTTTTGCTCATTTGGAAGCATGTTGGAGTCACTGTTATGCAGAAAAACAAAACCTCTCGTTATCTACTGACCAAAACTGTTCACAATTCCACCTTAATTAAAAACCATGTTTCACTATGGTTCCTGAGATGTTGTGGACACCTCTGCAGCCAGGCTACTATTAAGCTACACTTAGAAGATTTGGTTGTTTTTCTGTTGAATTATGCCTGTATTTATGTCTCAGTAAGGTGGGAAATGTTTTAAAATTATTTAACATGGTCACAAAACCTGTCATTTTAACAGTGTTGTTAGTCCAGTGCTTTCAGGGGCTAAAAAATGTGATGGTACACCCTACCCTGGTATTAATGGTGACATTTTCTTTACCATTCTTTGTTTTGTTTTCGCCTTCCTTGGATGTAGTCATGTCCTGTTTACAGAAGGTTAAGCAACATAATCTTATCTTATAATTTTTTTTTCTTCAGTAGGCTTTATCGTATCAGTAGTTTTAGCAAAACCTGATGTATTTACAGCAAAGTTGTTCATGATTTCAGTAATAATTTGTGTGTTTTTCTGCAGGATGGCTCAGACAGACAGCAAGGTGCTGGTCCTGGGAGCGCTGGCCGGAGTGGCTGGCATCAGCCTTGCTGTGGTGTGTTACCGCGGTTTTAGGTCCAAGCAAAGGGTCTTGTACCACAACCGCACCAATGAACAGGAATCCGGCCTCATGTTGGTGGACGGTCCTGGACTTCCCAGGGGTCAGACAGAGATACTGGAACGCCTCGAGGCCCTGCTCCAGTGTGTATCCGAGCTGAAAGAAGAGATGAAGGCGTTGAAGGCCGCTCTGCCCACCCTGCCGGACCAAGTTAGGGAGGAACTGAAGGGTCACAGTGGGGCGCGACGAGTTAGTGCTCAGCACAGGACCACAGTGATGAGGAGGAAAAGAGCAGAGGGCACCGTCACCAGAGTAGAAGGAGGGAGCTCAGAAGATGCAGAGAGCGAGGCAGGGTGAGTTTCTTCATGACCAAATTGTAAAAGTATAAAGAAATCTCAGGACATAACAATTATATAGCGATTATCTTAGTGAAACAACTGCTGCTGTCCATAAATCTAAAAAGGTTTATACCAGACTGTAACGCATTAATTTTGATTAATTAACTACATAGATTTTAATGTGCTAAAAATTTTAACACAATTCAACACTTTTTTTTTTTTTTTTTTTTACATACAAAATTCCTGAGCCAGAACCTTCGTATTGTGTTTCTGGTACACCCATAAATCTGACGCACAAGCGACATCCGCAAACAACGAAGTACGACGAAGCCGCTTCTCTTGGCCCACTGGGGGGTAATTTTTGCTTAAAAAAATTGATCCAATGGGACGCTGGAAAAGACTGTTGTCGTGTTCAAGTTGTGCTAAAAGAGGTTGGACTATGTGAAGCTATTCAAGCCTGAAATAGCACCTCAGTGCTATGCATGTAGCAGCAGCAACATGTTTAGCAACACTTGAAAGCTGAATGGGTATAGTAGCACTTTGCACCAATCTGATGGTTGAATAACCTAAATACCAGATTAAAAACAATAAATATCTTTGTTGTTGAGCTCATATGTCTATTTATTCAATGATTTGGCAGCAAAAAGGGGTTTTCAATTGGAAATGTTGCTTATTTTGTCGATATCGTTTTTGATTAAAATGCGATTACCGGTAATTAACTACAGACTCTGCAATTAACTCAATTAAAAATGCTAAACGAGTCCCGCCATTAGTTTATAAATGTTCAGACTGGACTTACTACAGAAAAGAAACATGTCATACCCTAAAACCAGTTCTAAATTATCATCTTACATACTTTGGCCATATAATTTCAACAGATTCTAGAACTTTCTAGTAAATATAAAACCCTTAGATTTAAACAATGAGGCTAACTTTTAGTGTCCGATTACGTCGGAAATTATAGCTTTTTATTCAGTATAAAGGCGAATGGATTTTCTTTCCTACCTGTGGAACCAGTTTGTTCATTTTATGTCTCAAATTACCCTTTGACACAACGCACATCAGCCTAAGGCGCCGCCTAGAAATGGCAGAATAATCGAGCAGTTTCCCTAACCGTGAACGACACCTTGAACCCACGCCAGCCTCAGACAGAGTAAACAACAAATGGATTTCTTTTTGCCTTTTGAAGGCAAAAAGTCTTGTAAAAACAAACACCGGCAGTAAAATGACAGAGATTAATCCAAGGTCTAAAGGGAGGATAGGAGTTTCTCTTGTGAATGAGTCTATTCATTTATTCCAGTGCAAACTACAAATTGTAAGCAACGCTTTCAGGACTGAGAAAACGCATCAGAAGCGTGATTTTTCATTAAAAAAAAAAACAGGGATATCTCTGCTATGATATAAATAGATAGTTAGCTTAGAAGCTAAAGCAAGTAGAGTGCCAAATCAGACATCAGAAACTAGGAGCAGCTCTATTGATGTTCTAACCACACTTTTTGTTTGGTATGCACTGAGCCTTGGATCAGAGCTGTATAATTACTGCCCAACCCTGCTTGTGGAGAAGGTTAACCAGATAGCTATGAGAAGCACATTTTTTGTGACCATAATTAGCACAAAATAGGTCAAATAAATATCTCTAGATTACAGTATAATGTATACAATATAACGTATTGCAATATCAGTGTGTGCAATATTCATACCATAAAGGACTGTTTGGATGGCAACAACTGTTGGCTAACGTCTTTAAAGTGTTATGAACTTACATTTTACATGCTAATGTAATATTTAGCCAGTTAGACTGAGCAGCAGAAGCTCACAGCAGACATAATTAACATTGATCAAAAGGTTAAAGGTCACAAGAGTGATAAATGCACTGATGAGAAAGAGAGGTAAGAAGAAAGTAAGCAGATATCATCGTAGGATTTGCCATTATTATCATTATCGCAATATTTTTTTTTTTATTTGATACAGCTCTAGTAATGTATGGTTATCAATGCAAAAAAATGCGGTTAGCACCCCTGGTAAAGATGTGCTAAAATAAGGTTTTATTGCAGAGAAAATGCGTAAAATCTAACATTTTATTTCAGTACATTTGTGCATTTATGAACACAATCCCATATAGAGCTGAAATGATTAATTGGATTAATCGTGATGAACTGAGTATTGAAATCATCTTCAACTAATTTAGTAATTGATTCATCGTTAAATGGAGTATATAGACTCATAAAAAGTCACACAGTCAGAGCAGTAATGACACCAAAACTAGACAAAAATATGTACATTTTGTATTTTAAAAAAAAAAAAAAAAAAAAAACCTTCTTTGTCTATAAAAATGTTCTACCCAGAACTCCTCAAGTGGCCTAGTTTTAGCTTCCCCTGGTTCAAATTCTGTAAAAACAAACAAACAAACAAAAAAAAAAAAAGACTCCTTTTTAGGACCTTTTTCTATTAATCAGTTAATCCAAAAAACAGTCAACAGATCAGCCCGACACTGTGTTGATGTTCAGTCAAGCAGAAAGGGCCGAGTTTTTCTCATGTTGATGTTAAAGTATTTATTTAGCTGCAGATGCTTCCAATGATCAAGCGTTCACTAAAGGAATGCTATGTTACAGCGGTTTAGGCAATAAAATGATTTTCTTTATTTGCATTTTTATGTATTTTTTAATATTGTATAAAATGTTTAAGTGGTTAAATGAAAAATCTGCAGAATGTGCAAATTGATTACTAAAATAATCGTTAGTTGCAGCCATAATCCCACGTTATTTAATAATTATTGCATAAAACGCTCCAGGTGAGTTGGGTGTAAACCAAAGTTTGAATACCCACTGCTTAGTATGGTGAAGAATCTGTGTTTTTATGAAGCTCTGACTGTAAATATTATTTAATTTTAAGTACTGATCGAATGCAGAGAGAGTTATTTTGAATATTTTAACAGTTAACAACTGGCCGTTTAAGAACGTTCATGATCTCGATATGGCCCAAAATGAAAATTAGTTTGACACCCCTGATCTACAGATACTGAGGAATGGTCAGAGATTCGTCTTTCTGTATGCTCTAAGCTTGTGAAAGTTTGAGATTGTTAGCAGACGGAGTGTTGTCCTGTTGGAAAAAGGAGGTTGTATAAAGTATTATTAGCAGGGCTTTCACTAATTCTGGTAAAACATTACTATCAGAAAGGTTGTTTTTTTTTTTTTTTTACATACGATTGCCAGTAATTGCACAGGGTGCTGTTTTTATGATATATAAACACCTTTCAGCTTCTTTTACATCACTTCCTCAGTGAATGTTACGTAACCTGATTCAAGTTGGGCCTCTCCCAAAACCTGTATGCAGACTCGGATAGTTTCAGGTCATGTACGTTTCTTGGAAGAGCAATTAAGACGGTTGATAGGTGGATAATAGATACACATCATATGGTGCATCTTTCATAATGCAGAATCATTTTAGGTCAGCCGGCCTATTATTATGTTACAATCAGCCGTGCCATTGGCTAGGAGTGCAGATGCGGTCCACTGGTGTTTGTTTGCAGCCTGCAGCCACATCAGATGCTCTTAATTACAGTTCAGGTTATCTCGCTTTAAAAGTAATCGCAAAACATACACATCTCTCATAATTAAAGAGCCTTCCCTGCTGCTCTGTTATTTGTATGAACAGTGTAGGTGTGTGTGCAGTGATGAAAGTTCAGCACCCAAGGGTGTATGCACTGTTCACGTACAGGAGCGAGGTGACATCTCTAATCCTTGCGTACATTTAAGGAGCTCTTCGTGTCTGCTCAGCTGGCTGGGAAGTGAAGTATCTCAACACCGGATCCCAGCAGGAGCCAAAGTACTTAGCGCTGGATTCAAGTTTGGTTTAAAGTTTGTTGGAAACCAAAGCAGGTAGATTAGCAGGATTAGCGTATTTGCCACTTGGTTCAGATTGCAAATTTGCAAACGGTGCGATTTAAGTTTTATTTCGAGTCTGCACTCTGTTACAGTGCCATGAAGAAGAATAAACACCCCATGAATTTTATACAAGTTGCCATATAACACCCACAAACTTCAATATGTGTGTTAGACTAACACAAAGTAGAGCCATAATCGTGAAGTCGAAGGAGAAGGGTCTTTAAAAATTTGTCCGATTGGATGGATAAACCTCTGCGTGCTTCTGTTTGTAACCCAGATTTTCAGTTCAGTTTCGGTCTTTTAATTGGCCATTTGAACATGAGAATAACCTCTGATCTAATTCATCCCACTTTAGGCCTGTAGTTCTGCTGGAAGATAAGAATCTGCCTTAAAAGTGACGACCAATATGCACTTTGCATGGTATTTTGTGGGTTTAACTGCAATAAAGCTGAAATACTCAATTGCAGTACTGCTTGACACGCTATTGGCTGGCGTTTGCAAAGCAGCCAATCCAGAAGCGCCATTCATTTTCCTTGCTGCTGATTGGCTGTATCCCCAAGAGCAGTGATAGAGGACTGGAGATGTTAGCTTCTACGGTAGCACTAAGGCGGTTTCCACTGTGTGTATTAATGCATATTGAGGTATATTTAGTGTTTGAGCTATTAAATAGGCAGTTATAAGCGTTTTTAGAAGGGGTCTCAGGTATTCACAGATTTCAGGTGGTCGTAGGCGGCTGCAGTCCCTAACCCCCACAAACACCAGGGCTCTACTGTATATCTGTAACTGCATACAGTCAGAGCTTCATAAAAACAAATAGTGGTCTAAAAATTAAATATATTTACATGATCTAATCAGCTACCTGAGTTGTATCTAATTGTATTCAGTCATATTTTCAGATGGATCGATTTTAATAGATAAAGGCCAGATTTGTGGCAGCCAGAAATTTTCCCACCTGAGCTGTGGATCTTTGCAGCTCCTCCAGAGATAGCATGACTCTCGTGGCTACTTCTCTAATTAATGCTCTCCAGGCAAAGTCAGTTTAAGAGGTCTGCCATGTGTTTTTGTAAGTAGGGCTGCACAATATAGCACTAATTCATCACAGTATCCCTGTACGCAGCATGGATATTGTCCAATAAATATTAGCCGTTATTTAAATTACGTGCATTCTGGCTTTCTATGCATGTAATATATTTGCTGGCACTTTCTGTTAAATTCAGCATTTAAAGTTTTGAAAGAGAAAGACATAGTAATGTGGTCAAGTCATGAAGACATCACAACTAATTTGCTTCGATTAAAATGAACTCTGCTGTGCTCCTTTGTCTTTATGATGCTGTTTGTTCTCTAATGTTCTCCAACAAAGCTCTGAAGCTTTCAGAGAACAGCTGCATTTATATAATCATTTACATATTCATGGACTCTGCTTATTAATTGATTTCTGAAGGTGATTGGTTGCTCTGGACTTTCTGTAGAGGTATCAGATTAAAGGAGGCTGAACACTACATGCCACACTTTTCAGACTTCAATATGTGTTGACCTACTAAAAATCTCCCAATTATATATTAAAGTTGATGAAAAATACTAAAAAATACATCTTAATAGCTTTGTAAAGCATTTGCTTCTGGCACTAAAGCTTACGGGGAAGGAAAAAAAAAGTATTTTCAGTTAAATGGATTGCAAAACTTGTCTGTCATGGCAGCATATTACCAACAGGGGGCGTCAGTGAAGTAGGAACGGCAGCAATCTGTGTTGTTGCTGAAAATGATGTATGTACGTGAAAGCATGACTTTATTACATTCTGGAAGTGATAAATTATGCAAGCTTAATTGTTTTTGTTTCTGTTTTTCTTCACTTTAGAAAAATTTTATTATTATTTTATCATTTCAGTTTGTCCTGCATGTTTGCCGAGGTCTTTCTCCTGTGATCAGTGTGACAGTTTAAGCCTAACCGCCGGGCCACAATACACATTAGTTCTGCAGAACTGTAGCTTATCGCTGTTTATTCACCCCCCCACTCCCCCATGTGTCCCAGTGACTCTCTCTGAGCTACCTCTCTGTACGTAAGGAGACCCATCAATCACGCTGCCTGTGAGCCAGGCTGTCAGAGGCCTCATTTAAGGGCGTCTTGTAGGAACTTGTAATTCGTTAAACAGTTCCCGGTGAGTTTATTTGGATCACGTCGCTGTAGCTCGAGGACATTACCACCTCTTTTTTTTTCCTCTTCCAAAAAAATAGCATTTCTGACACTGGATAGTTGTTGATTTAAGCAGATGTTGAGCAGAGTTTTGTTTGTGCGCAGGGCAAGCCTGTTCAGCACGCAGAGATGTTAAGAAGGGAAAAAAAGGAGCTCATTGTCTGCTTTGTGATTAAAAGCTTTAGTCGAGCTTCCACATGACGTCATTCAGGCTTTGCTCCACACCTGTCAGTTCCAGAGACGTTCGCCTCCATATCCTCGGCTTAATTGGAGGCTCTCAGCCAAACAAACACATTTATTCTCTTTGGTTTACAGGGGCACTATTTACACTGAACAGAGAATTAACATGCTCAGCTGTCAGATGCGTCTGGTCAGGTCATGACCTGAATTTGATAAGTTTCACCATCCACGGCTTACTTTTTTAGCCTTGATCTGTGGTGTTTCATTGATTACACAACCTTCAATGCAAAAGTTTCCTTTTGGAGCAAAATTAATTTTTTAAATCATAATATTATGTAAAATTAGCTCTTTTGAGCTGTCATAATGTTATTCCCTCATCAAAAACATACCTGGAGTGTTGCCTTGGTTCTTTCATGCATGTTTGAGAAATCCTTTAATCTCACGTGGCAACCGTTCAGCTATGCAAAACGCCTGAATGGACCGAGCTCCACCTTCGAGGCGCAGCTCCTCCTCGGACCTGCAATTTCTAAGCTTCCGCCTCATAGAGCAGCCCTCCCCCACGACTCCCCCACTCATCTCCTTCAGATTTAGCAAACACCTGGTGGAACTGCGCATCTGCTGAGCTCATTATACAAGCTACTTCTCAGTGACATTGTTAAAGGGTTAATAGAGGAGCAATGTTGTGATGACTTCCTGAAGGTGGAGTTCCAGACAGAGCAGGAGTTTTTAAAGAGACAGAGGCCCAATTTTCAGGTGTTAAATTACAAAGTCAAGTTTCTTTTAAGTCATATTTGATATATTCAGTATTTTTATAACAACTGAAGGTAAAATGGTTACTTGATTGTGCTATAAAATGGAACTATGTGCCTGGAAAATACATAATACTTCCCCTTTAAAAAACTAATTGTTTTCAAAATTTCTTACACAGTGGACAAAGAAATGATAGCAGAAGCTAAAAAACACATTACATAGGTAGAAGGATGCTGAGGATAGAACTGCCTGGCAGGAGGCCTAGAGGAAGACCAAAGAGGAGATTTATGGATGGAGTGAAAGAAGACATGAAGGTAGTTGGTGTAAGAGAAGATGATATGGAAGATAGGGTTAGATGGAGACAGATGACTCGCTGTGGCGACCCCTAAAGGGTAAAGCTGAAAGGAAAATAAGAAGAAAAAGATAAGGGAGGTGGTACATGCTCAAACTAGGACCAGTTCCACGCTGGAAAAGGCCATTAACAGTCATATATATATATATATATATATATATATATATATATATATATATATATATATATATATATATATATATATATATATATATATTTTTATTTATTTTTTTTTTTTTTTTTTTTTTTTTTTTACCTCAGAATTACGTCAAACAAGATAAAAATGGTGCGTCAGATTAGGGCTGGACGATATGGCTTAAATCACGATATAAGTGTTTCATATCAGTCGATACTGATAACTGGTGACGTGTACTTTCCTCATTTATCCACAGTTTTCACTCCACATCGTTGTTGTTTATTTTTTAGCAGCTATGAGGCACGGTGGGGAAACCTTAAACTGCTGCTGCACAAGTTACTCAACACGTTGTTGCTAGGCAACCAACGAGCGAGTGATTTAGTTGATGCCACCAACTTAGCTTAGCTGACCCTGAGAGGTTGAACGGCTAAAGTCTTTCTTCTGCCTACATGTTCCAGAATGCTGTGCGCCTCTGGATCGGAGTTCAGTGAATATTCTATATATTGAATATTGAATATTCTATCAGACGTATTTTCTATTGATATCGATCAATAGGTTGATTTATTGTCCAGCCCTACGTCAGTTCCATTGTTATTTACTGCTACGCTACACCTGCCCTAAATAGATTCATCACTGATACATAGCATAATCCATGGAATGACAAAATTGGTGGGTGTTCTAAATAAAAACTCCATTGATGCACTTCATGATCAGTATGCATTGTCTGGGCTCTGTTCAGAACAATATGCACTGAGGGAGCCATCTTCTCTCTGTGCCTGCTGGTGTGTGGGGACAGAGATGGATATGTCAGTCAATTATCTGCCGAAGTCCTGCGTGGCTTGACCCAGCTGGTTGTATTTATCTGAACCACTGAGTCTATTTCTGTCCTGTTAAACTGGCACTTAGTATTCATACCCCTCTACAGGCATCCGAACCCCCTTTCAGAATGGGAATTTTTCTAGACCCAAGATCTTTTGGAAAACATTCTGTGAATTCGATTTAAAACTAACACAATGTTTCAGAAAAAGAACATCATACCAAAAGTCAAACATGGTGGTGGTAGTATGATGGTCAGGGGCTTCTTTGCTTCTGTTAAATTGATCTTGACAACTTGCTATAATTGATGAAGCCTTGAATTCTGCTCTCTGGAGAATATCCGGCCAGTAGCTTGTGACCTTAAACTCAAGCACATTGAGTTCTCAGCAAGACGATGATCCAAAGCACACTAGCAAGACCACCTCTGAAGGGCTTAGAGAAAAACAAAGTAGCGTGGCCTAGTTAAAGTCTGGACTTATTGATTCCTCCATACATATTCCCAGGTTGGTTTGAAAACTGCATTTTTGTATTTACTCAGGTTATCTTTGTCTGATATTGAGATTAGTTTGATGATCTGAAACAGAAGAAATCTGTAAGCGGCAAATTCAAATCCAGTATGTAATACCACTGTAGGACACTTTTATTCATGAGAGAAACTAATAAACAAGTTGAATGTAAAAAATTTCCCTCAAGTCGTTTTTATTGACTCTCACTCTACATGTGGGCGTTAAGTGAAACTGCCACTTCCAGTATATCGTTCACAGATCAAAGTTATTATTGCCAAAGGTGTTTTTTTCATATGAGATTGTGTAAATTCAGTTTCCACTCAGCTTTTCCACCCTCAGCTATTTCTGTAACAAAGTTTCACCTCATCCAAGCAGAGGTGCTATTTATAGCTGTACAGTAGAGACGAAACTGGCAGCAATAAAACACATGCCTTCATTACCACCTTGTAATGTCATCTGCTTGTGACAAATAGCTGACAGCTTTCTTTATTCACCTGCCGTAGCGAGAAACCCATGTTGATGCTGTCAGCTAGGTGATTCAGCTGCACTGAAAGTGGGGGTAAACCGCGGAGAAAAATCCCCGTTAAGCTTTCAGGAAGGGATGGGGGCTAGATAACTGGACTCTCTCCAGTCAGTTAGGCATTGTTTAAAGGCAGCCTTTCATTGATCCTGTTAACAGACGATGAATAAGTTGGACGGCATGTTCCCAGGCCCAGAGATGTTGGGATGGTAACTCTTGTTTGTTTTGAACAGGGTAACCGCAGAGACTGGCACCACTAAGCTCTTTTGAGACATCCTTTCATTGCCCCTTGGGGTCTTCAAACCGAGTGGCTGATTCCCAGTGCCTGCTGAAAATTAAAGTGTAGTGCTTCTAATCCTCATCCTTTTACAAAAGATGGAGTGTTACAAGGTGGCATTCAGTCATGGCGTGATGAATGTCTGCTTGAATCTAAATTTGGAGCAACAAAATGGAAAAAAAATGTTTTATTCCAGAACTGAAAACCTGAAAAGCACTTTCAAGAATAAAGAGCTTAAAGCTGCAGTATGTAACTTTTATGAAAAATATGTTTTTTATGTATTTGTTAAGATTATCATTATGTCTTGACAGTATAAGAAAGATAATCTGTGAAAAAAAAATCCAGCTTCTCTGCTTTCTCCCAGTGCTCCCAGTACTAATTGCAGAAATCCACCACTCCGTCAGAAACAACCAATCAGAGCCAGGAGGAGGGGCTTAGTGCTGCCAATCACCCTCATGTACGCGCTGCTCACACACTCCCCCGTGCTCTCTGCTACGCTACTGCTGGTTCACCACAACATAGCCTGATGCTAATGCTAAGGCTAGTTAGCATGACCACCGATGACGGCTGATAAACAGTTTTCCTGGAACTGTAAGTTGTTTCTCCACCATTAGCACATTTAGCAGAGTGTACATGAGGGTGATTGACAGCGCTAAGCCCCTCCTCTTGGCTCTGATTGGTTGTTTAAGGTCAGGAGCTTTTCATTTTCTTCGACGGCAATAGTAGCTCAGGGAGGAGGTGGAGGAACTCAATCTTTTCACAGATTATGTGTCTCATACCATGCTGTCATGACATAAATATGCAAAAAAACAGTTTTGTAAAAGTTACATACTGCTGCTTTAAATCCTACTATGAGAAATTATAAAAATGTAGTAAGATCCTATATACACTCATTATACACAGGGTTTATGACTCTTCGTTGGCTTCTTATTGACAATACTCTATGGTCATTGCAACAGGTAATGGTAGGTGACAGACCCAAGTCCTGATGGAAATTAAAATAAGCATCTCCATGAAGCTTGTCAGCAGAAAGAAGCATGAAGTGCTCTAAAATTACGTGGTAGACGGCTGTGTTGACTGTAGAAAAGTCAGTGGACCAGAACCAGCAGATAACATGGCACCTCAGATTATCACTGTCTGTGGAAACTGCACACTGGACTTCCAGTAACTTGGATTTCCAGTCTATCCACCATTCCTCCAGACTCTAGGACTTTGATTTCACAATGAAATGCAAACTTTACTTTCATCTAAAAAGAGGCCTAGTTTTAGTTTCCAGTAAATGGCCTTTTATAACGCACCCCACTGTGGAGTGTGGCGGAATAACTGTCAAGTCAGCAGTTTTTCCCATGATTGTGTAGGCCATTACATAAAATTTCTGAATTAAAAAAAGTCATTTTTATTTTATGTAATATTCTAATTATCTGAGAAACTGAATTTTTGGTTCTTGTTAGCTGAAGACCAGGGTTGCCTGGGTCCAGTCCTTGATCTGCTGTCCTGCAACACATATGCCTGGTTCACATGGATTTTAAAGTTCTCGGTTGATTTTCAAAACCTGAGAGGTCACACACATGACGATAAAAAACCTTAGCTATAACAGGTTTGGTCATGCAGTGTGTGATGTCCAGCCACACGACAAAGACAACACACCACACACAGACAGATTTCACTCATGAACATCCAGATGTCAGACAGGAAATCTCACAAAATATCTCAACATCACATGTGAGTTCGGAGTAAAGAAACATGGCAGATGAGGAATAAGCAGTTTGTGGTCTATATTTAATAAAAATAACAAAAAATAACGAGAAAGATGAGGCAGTTGGGGCCTCAGTCACCAAAAACACCTTTGATGACCTACTATGTTGTCTTGACCCTTAGAATGGGTCATGAAATCACAGATACCCAAGATATATTGCCAAGGTAGCAAAATAGAGACTAAAGAAGAATTCAAAACCTCAGTCTTTGAGAAAATATGTCAAGGGAGCTGATGCGTTTAAACCTGAAGGATTTAGAGAGTTTCTTTCTGGACAGAGGAGTGGGTCAAGATCTCTTTTGAGATGTGTGCAAACCCACTGACAAGTTACAAGTAACAGCTCGAGGCGGTGCCTGACGTTCTAAGTCATGTGTAACTTGTGATCCAGATACTTATTTAAAGCAGCAGTGTGTAACTTTTTCAAAAATATGTTTTTTTGCATATTTGTTAAAACTGTAACCATGTTGTGACAGTTTGGTCTGAGACAGATAATCTTGAAAAGATGGAGCTCCTCTAACTCCTCCTTGAGCTGCTATTGTCATCTAAAGAAATGCGCCTCTCCCAACCTAAAACAACAAATCAGAGCCAGGAGGAGGGGCTTAGCGCTGTTAATCACCCTCGTGTACGCGCTGCTAAATGTGCTAATGGCGAAGAAACAACTCACCGTTCCAGGAAAACTGTTTATCAGCTGTCATCGGAGGCCATGCTAACTAGCCTTAGCATTAGCATCAGGCTATGTTGTGGTGAACCAGCAGTAGCGTAGCGGAGAGCAGGGGGGAGTGTGTGAGCAGCGCGTACATGAGGGTGATTGACAGCACTAAGCCCCTCCTCCTGGCTCTGATTGGTTGTTTCTGACGGAGTGGTGGATTTCTGCAATTAGTACTGGGAGCACTGGGAGAAAGCAGAGAAGCTGGATTTTTTTTTCACAGATTATCTTTCTTATACTGTCAAGACATAATGATAATCTTAACAAATATGTAAAAAACATATTTTTCATAAAAGTTACATACTGCAGCTTTAACTCAGTGACATGTAATGTGTTTTTTCTGGTTTCTAACACATTTAGCAGGGGACCATTGTTTCCAAATAGGTTATTGGTTCTCTAAAACCTGTAATGCAACATCATTTCTGATGTTTTAAACTACAGTGAGCAAATCATCTCTAGACTTTTAACTACGCAGGAGAAAATAGTGTTTTAGATGATGTTGAAGTGCCTGGTGAGCGATGAAGTTCCTATATAGAAATATTTTAACATCTTGTTTCAGAGGCGGTCACTGTCAAGGCCTCTGCAAAGAAAATAATGGCTCTAAAACAAGCTAACACACATTACATAAACAGGGTGATTGAAAAAAAACATCCTTAGTGTCTTTTTTCTTTCAACATACATGATTCATGAGCCGTGGAATGGCGTGACAGGAATGCACTGATCGCTCAGTCCTTTGCTGCATGTCTCTCCAGCTCCACTGAGTAAATAATTGGAGGGCGGCAAAGCGAAGAGCTGAATGAAGAAAAGGTCCAAAAGATGAATGAATCAGAGAATGAATGAACGAACGACGCAGCTCCAGTAATCTAACAGTCAGACCAGCCACATTTGTTGCAACTCAGATCCTTGTGATTTTGTCCGACGAGACAAAAAAGAAATAAAAGCGACCACAAGAATGAGGGTAAATACAAAAGCACGCCCATTTAGAATTCTTTTAAGCTGGGGTGTGTTGGCCAATGAATAATTTGAGTTTTGCCTTTTGGGTTTTAGGGTTTATTTGGGGAGTTAATGTAAGGAGGGAGGCTGTAGAAAGGATTTAGAGCTTTATCCTAAAATTATAGAATAAAAACCGATGGAGATTAAAGTTCATAACAGTGATAAGTCTGGATGCTCTTCCACTTTTCTGCAGAAATGCTGCATGTGAGGGAAGCATAAACCAGTAATTAGCTGGTATTTCATCTGAAAATCATCTTGTGGCCTTTTTACAAGAATGTAACTTTGAATTAAATTACATGACTGAATCTTCATTTCATGTTTTCCTGAATCTTCTCTTAAGGTCTCATCACAGCATCTCATTCAGATAAAAGTCTAAACTTTGACTAGGCCATTGAGTCTATTTTTTCAGCCATGCTGTTGTAGTTTTGTTTCTGTATTTGGAATCATTGTTCTGCTGATCATCCAGTTTGGGTCAAGCTTCAGCTGTTGGACAGCTGGCCTCACATTTTCCTTTGAAATAGAGTGGAGTTTATAGTTATAGACTCAATAACTGCACGGTTTGCAGGTGCTGTGGCTGCACAGCAAGCCCAGATCATCATCCCTCCACCGCTGTAGTTGACTGGTAGTATGAGGTGTTAGTACTGCTATGTTGTGATTAAATTAGTTGAAGCTTTTCAAACTTCCTCTAGACTTTCTCCTACTTTCTATTTATTATGGCTGTAAATCTCTAGGACTCTTTACTGCTGTGATAATGTACTTTTGGATGTTTGAGTTGAAACTCAGGAGGTGGGTTGTTTTGTTTACACCCATAAAATATTAAGATTTTACCATTGGATCCTTTTTTAGGCTAGTATTGAAACGCATACGTTACATATTGAAAAAAAAAAGTTATTTAAACTAAGGTTATTGCTGATGTCTTTCTGCCCTAGCATTGTGTTAAAAATACAGTATCAGTATGCAATGTTTTTGTACGCTTGAGGTTAGATGTTCAGGGTTTTCCTCAGAAAACTTGCTAAACCCAGTGGTAGGGGCGCTAGGGCAGTCCACCAGCAGCCCATCATGCTTTTGTATTAAAAAATGTTGACAGGAAATTTGACTAGGTAATATGTGTTATTAGAAGATCTTATTGACAATCCTTAAACACCAGCTACTGAGTCTTAAAAAAGCCAAACACACATCAGTTTTTGCACATCAGTTAAATCCTAATTAAGTAATCAGCCATTGGATCTTAAAACAAGCTATGTAATGCTGGTCACATTTAAAAGTAAAATACATTTTTAAAAATATTAACTAAAATGGACAGTAATGAATAAGCATTTGTATGCTTTACTAAATATTCTTAGGGTACAAAAGTCAAGTATTTATTGTATTAAGTTTTGTTGTATTTTCTAAATTCAACAGTTTTGTTCAATAATATCTTCCGCTTGGTGCAGTATTTTAACTTTCTGATTGTGATTGGTTGGTATTTATCCAAGCGAATGCAGTATTTGCAAGGAATACTCTGGATGAAAAAGATCTGTCTGTGATTGGCTTGTGGTGTGGCTTTATATAAACTTTATCAAGTTGCAAGTGCAGACACAGAGACAAGCACATGCCAAAACACATATTAAGCAAACCACAGATTATTCTTTGTTCAGAAAGATTTATGTGCTCACATCGGTCTCACTGCACACTCAACAGGAACCTCTAAAAGCACGTCTATAAGGGTGCATTCACACAGCCCTGTTTAGTCCACTTTAATTGAACTCTAGTTTGTTTGCCTAGATAGTCCAGATCGTTTGGAGAGGTGTGAATGCGCAATCAAACACTGGTGTGGACCATAAAAGCGAACTCTGGTCCACCTACAAACCTTGGTCTCCATTTGGTTGAAGTGAATGCTGGTGCGGTTTGAATGCAAGCAAACTGGAAACTGCTCCAAAAGCAGGTAGTGGACTACAGTGCAGGCCATTCTGAGTAAATGCAACCAAAACAAACATCTTAGTCTTGCACCAGTGGGATAAATGGCTTGTGGTCTTTTACCAAAGACAAAAGAGAAATCCTACAACCACTAAAATCTGATGCCACTCCAATTTTGTTTACATTTCGTGAATAAGGAAGTTGCGTTCAGTGTCTTCTTCAGAGGCTTTTGTGTCATTTCCTTCAGTGTTTTTTGGTGAAGTGCCACCACAGGTGAGGAGGGGAACAGGTTTTTTAAAGGGTTTGGTTCATTTGACACAGAGCAGTGTGAAAGAGAACTGCAGCAGCTGAAAATATAGCAAATGTTGCAATCTTGGTCCCCAGTCAAACCAAGTCTACCAGACTATGAGGTGTGATAACACCCTAAGCCTTTGTAGTTGTGCTTTTCGAGACTTGCGTTGAGCACGTGAGCCGAGCAAGCGGTGTGGCTTTTATACTTGATGTGTACGTTGGTGCCTTATCTACGAGAAAACAGCCTTCAAAGAGGGATCATATAAAATGCAGGTACAGGCAAACCTGCACCTTCCAAATAGACAATTTTGACGTGAGCTGCGCGAGGTTCGTGTGTCAACTATAAACCTAGCCTAGTTAACCCATCTTTGCTAGCACTGTTACTGGTGTATAAAAAAAAAAACATTAAATGATGCTTTGCCTGGCATGGGGGGCAAGTAAAGCCTGGTGGCCTGTTGTACAAGATCATTCTTATTCTGTTTTGATATGGAAACCCTACAATTTAAATTGTGTTTACTTTCTATTTCATTATGACTATAAATCTCTTATTTAAATGTTGAACTCTAAGGTCATTCCTGATGTATTTCCTGCTTGGTGCTGTGTTGACACACCTCAGTGCTCCAGAGCGGCAAACTGCCAAAGCTCCTTCTTTTATAGAAGTTAACAAAAAGCTCTAATCAGCAACATTTGGCTGATACTTTCCATCGCAAATGCAATAGAAGCAGCAGGGCTGAACTCTGTTTTATTTCCACCCACAGCTTTTCCATTGTGGCTCTGTTGTTGGTTAATAAATAATGTGACATTATGCTGTTAACATAGTACAGGATTCCTTGATCACTGAACACAAGCATGTCCCGATACGTATTGTTGGCTTTGTCAACCTGAATAAAATCTCTGCAGTGCATCACAGTCAGAATGTGTGTTATTGGGTGGAGTTATCATGCAGCGCTTGGCATAAAACACCTGTTGGGCCTACCGTGTTACTGTCTGCGACCCGCTCTGACACATCCCCTCTAAACCATGCCTCACGGCCCAAAATATTCTTTAACCACCAGTGACGCACATGCAGCTTCTGCCAACAGTTAATAGAGGCTTTTCATGGTGTCTGTGTGTTTGATTCTTACCTTTAACTTTATTATACCTATATTTCTACCTCTGGCTTTCAAGTGTTAGCTTTGGGTGTTGGTGCAAGCTTGCCCCCCGATTGAAAAGAATCCATAAAACTTCTTATGTGAGTGTTGCGTGCCGTACCCCGGTGAGCAAGTTCCCCCATGTTCTTGGAAACTCTTCAGCTGTCCAGACGTCAGCACTAAAAATTATAAACAATTAAGTTTCCCACTTATGTAAACATACCAGGTGCCATTTGTGTGCAAACAGAACGTGAAGATTGATCTGGTATAATCACCACGTGGTAGCATGTGACTTGTTAAAAATGCTCGTTATGATAAGACTGCTTTGAATGTTGATTACGGAGAAGAAACAGCTCAGCTCACAAGGAGATTATTGTTTCTCTGTAGCGAGCAAGAAGCTGGCAACTTTCAGGCTGTTTCTTGTCATGTGTTGTTTTATTTCATTATTTTATTACTACTTTTATATACTACTTGATTGTGTACATCACTTTGGTCCTGTGGGTGTTTAAAGTGCTCTGTAAATAAAATTGGTATGGTATGGTATGTTATCGCCAAGTTGAGCAACTTGCTAGTAAAGGCTGTTTGTATTTAGCATAGCTCTCTTGTCTACGTTAGTGGGGCTTATTTGTGCTTGCAGACAGCAAACTTACAGCTTCCAGTCAATAAAATGTACTATTTTATTGTTTGTGATTACAGGTACATGACTGCATTGACAGACTCTGAGGACGAAGAGCAAAGGGCTGAAGAGCAAACTCAAGATAAGTTATCCGCCCTCCTTGAAAGAATTGACTGCTTGCGTCAGGGCGGCGAGTCGGACAAGAGGAAAAGTCTGAACATCCTGTTGGAGCAAAGAAATGAGGTGTGTTTATTTCTCTTAATGCTTTCTTTAATGAAACTGAATACATGGCTGCGTTTTATAATGCTGTTGCTTACTTCTGCAGTTTGGGCAGAACTCAGAGTTTCTTTGGCGGCTAACCCGAGCTTACTGTGACGTTCATGACGTCAGCGTCACTCTGGAGGAGAAGAAGACCCATGCAGAAAATGGTAAATTACCTGCTATTGTGTAAAACCTTGCTTGACAAGATGCTCACTATAATTTCTCAAAGATGAAACAAAGGCCATATATTTTCACAAGCATTTTTGAACATTTATATCAGTTATTAAAAGACTGACTTTAAGCATTGATTGACATGTTTGATCAAATTTTGACAAATATTATCAAAATGTTAATCAACAGTTCAACAGACTTTCTTAAGGTCTTTCTAAAGATTTCTTTCAACTTTAGCTGCCTTTTCACTGTCCAGTCCAGTCCTAACCAAGCAGAACAGATTCTTCACTCTGAACAGATTCTTTACTCTGAACTAGGGATGAGAATCTCAATAGTTCAGTTCCTTGGAATTGTTAACCTCCTGCTTAACGATTCCTCTTGTCGGTTCCAGTAATGTGAGACATTTTTGCGTGATGACGTATTGTTCACGCTCCATATTTTGATTTTGAAATATATTCAAGATGGCGTCACAGCAGAAGCGCTCCAGAGTCTGATTACGTTTCACAAAAAATGGCGATACAAGGGCCGGTTGCAACATGAGCAGAGCTTTAATCGCAATGAAAGGATGAAATGCCTCCAACATCCTCAAACAGCTGACCACATTTGTCAGATTTAAAGCTCCTTTTGAAAACAAGCTTTAAGTCTTGAAAGATCTTTTCTGAAAAGGCAAACATGCAGATTTGTCTGCACAAAAACTGTTGATGTGCAAAAAGTTGCATTTCATGGTAAAATGTTCATTAGACAGAGGGATTATTATTTTTTAAGCCAGCTTTAATTTTGTTTGAATCGAATACAACTTGGTGCGTATTTTGAATTGAAGAGTTTATTTCCTAACTCAATGAGAATCAATAAGCGAGATCATTAATGAAATAGTTATCGATAAATTCTTATCAATTAACAGTCAGAAATCTCTGAACAGATTCTTGACTCAAACAGATTCACTTTGAATAGATTCCTGACTTGTAACCGATTTCTGATTTGTAATATATTCCTGACCCTGAACAGATTCTTGACACATAACAGATTCCTGACTCTCAACAGATTACTGACTCGTAAATGATTCTTTACTTTAAATTGATTCTTTACTCTTAACAGATTCTTTACTCTGAACAGATTCCATACTTTGAACAGATTCTTGATTCTGAAAAGATTTCTGTCTTTGAATAATTTCTGACTCTGACCAGTTTCCTCTTTTAACATATTTTTCTACTCTGAATAGAGTCCTATTTAAACCTATTCTTTGAACAGATTCTTTACTCTTTAATCTTTGTGGTGATTTAACCACTATTTTCCACTGCAGAGTTGAAAAGTCTGACATTATTCTTTTTCAGATCTAGATAAATGTGGGAAACATTTAAATTAGCTTTGGAGAGATGTTTTTTCCAGAATTTCTTCCATTTTCTCAAAGACAAGAAAAATTAACAATAACCAATAAGTGCAGTTCATGTTACGCCTTTGATGTGCCACATCACAGCTTTTATGATTTTAACACTTAAACTCATCAGAGTTTTGATTTTGGAATTACTGACTGAGTGGATGGATACTCATTTATCCATTTCATGATATTTCTGGAGGCTAGAAAACTTCAAACTGAGGTGGAGCTGGACAGATGGTTCCCTAAATCTGCTCTGGTTAAAAACCAAACAAGCAAAATGACTTCTAAACCTCGTAGAAAAATCTAGAAAGTGTGTCTGGAGATATTAAGAATTTTGAAATATGCATCCCTGGTTTCTAGAAAGTGAGAACATCAGTGAAGGTGAAGGTCTTGCATCGGGTACCCCTAGATGTCACTTCGCTTTTCCGTGTTTTGTTACGTGACAACCACAAGCACCAGTATATTTTTGGGGTTTACATTTCATTTATGGCATAATTGAATTTAAACTATCTATATGCAAATGACTAATTCTTATCACTTTGTTGCAACCGTCCGAGGTTTTTCCAGAATTGAAGACAAAAACAAATATTTTCCACTGATGTCATTGAAACTTTTACTACAGACAGCAATGTTTGTCTTTCTTTTTTCCTTAATGAACAGACTGTTTTTATGAGTCTTTCTTGGTCCAAACTGGATTGGCCTGTTCCTCTGAACATTAATCCTTCCTCATCACTGCTACTCTCATCAATTCAGCCGACACACCTGTGTCTAAGCATTCAACAGAGATGGAGACATGTGTATTTTAAGAAAAGGACATCATGTTCAGCATTCATTTAGATATGAATAGAGCTGATATGATGACATTTTCTATAGAGCGATGACAGATTTAAAACTCCCCACATTTCCTGGATTGTTTTAATCGACTTCTGTTTTAATTGCTTTCATCTAAAGTTAAGTTTTTTGATTTATGGGCGTCTTTTGGTCAACAAAGCATTTGATTTAATCAAATAGTGTCACATTTTGATTAAGAGGAGGAAGCACAGAAGTCTTGGGTCACTAAGTTTTTGGTACTGGTAAAGTAAGGAAAACAAAAATACCAGAATCACTTCCTCCATAAATAAACTTGCTGTCCTAAAATAAGTATCATCTAAAGCAGATCTGGTTGTTTTATGGCCCCTAGTTACATAAAGCCATTAAGGTCTGCTGTAGCTGCATTTCAGTATTCAGATTAATATTGCAAAGGACTGTCTGATGTGTAATATTTTTCTTTGAACACGTTTTAACAGCCAGGAAGTTCTAGTAATTTAATGTATTCATTATCTCCTATGAAGAAATGTAGCTATGTAACTCCAAAAACTGTTATCTACCAGCAGGAAGTTGCTCAGGCATTTTGGTTTGAGAAGTCATTATTCTGCCCTCGGTTGCTAGACAGATAGCTAACTCTTCCCAGTGATGAAGCATGAATAGTTGTCATTCCTGAACTTGACTCAGTATACCGTTGGTCAGAGTAAAACTGCAAAAGAAAAATACAGCACATCAGGATGCTAAAATGACATGTGAAGCTAATGCATGTTGCTGCTAGCTTAAATGCTAAATATGCTAACAGCTCAGAGGCATATAAACATTTCCATCAACTAAAATTATCTTAAGCTATTTATTGCAATAAAATTAGGTACACACAGTAGCTATAGCCCTCTACATGTGAAATAAACATTAAGCTAACTTACAGGCTGTGCTTTTCCTAAAGAAAAAGCTGCCAACTAAACAGGAAGTGCTGAGTGACTTACGGTTTCCCAATTTTCAAAATTAAACTGAATATACAACGTAAAACACACTAAAAAACAGTTTCGCATTGAACAAACAACAACTGCTCTTAAGGAGCTAGAACAGTAATAATCATAAATAAAATAAAAAACTGATAAGCAAAGGTTAAGTACAAGGGTATGAAATGTTTAGATCAGGGGTGTCCAAAGTATGGCCCAGGTGCCATTTCTGGCCCTTGGAACAATTCTGTGTGGCCCTTGGTAATTTTTTTTTTAGCATGAGAATTTCAAAGACAAATTTAATTCTTCTTTAACAGAAAGTGTTAGGCGCAACGTATTTTTCTTTTAGCAGCCTTATTGTCTTTTAATTTTAAATTCACAGTAACCAGGGATATAAAGATCCAGTGACTTTTTACTTTACTTTCTTAGACTAGAACACATTAATTTTTCTGTTGAACTTTGTTAATAGAAGGTTTTTTTTTAAGGAAGTTCTCATCAGATAAACTGAAAAAAAATTACCCTAAAAGTTAGGAAACTGTCCGCCTTTTATTAAGACAAAAACTTTGTTTCATTAAAATATTGCATGTTTAATTAAAAGCTGAGCAGATAAAAAAAAAAAAAAAGTCACAACTAAATTATTTTGCGTTTTAAGTTGGAAAAACAATATGGCCCCCGAGTACTGTCAACTTTGGGATTCTGGCCCATGTTGCAAAAAGTTTGGACACCACGAGTTTGGATGAGTGGTTACAAAATGGAAGCAGGCTGGGGCAGAATGCGGCTACGAGTCAATGAAGGTTCAAATCGGCTCGTTTTTCTTTTGTTTATGTGATGCTGTTATGAGTTGATAAGCTGGATCTTCCTCCAGCTACATGCCTCATCTCTGATGAACAACACTGACGTAAAGCTTTCTTCTGAGCAACCCATTCCTTGTCACTGTGGTCGAGTGAAAAACTGCAGTGTTCCCAAACAGCAAGCTTAAATTAAAGCGATAAATCCGTGCTTCAAACATTTTCTACATTTGTAGATTAAAAACTAAGCTGCACGCTGCACCTGAAGGACCACACCAAACATTTTCACTGATAGATCCGCAATGTAACCTCGAGAAATATGTGTGGAATTTGTGTTTAAGTGAAAGCTTTTTTATTTTTTGCTTTTAGGTAAAACAGTTGGTGAAGAGGCCGTAAAAGTGAATCCCAAGTGTGCTGAAAGTCATCAGTGGTAAATTTTTACTTCTTTCTCCTTTCTTCCTTCTGCTGGTGATCACTTTTCTTCTGGTAAAAACATGTACATATCATATTTAAATATCATTGAGTTTATGTACGCATTTAATTAAAGGGGCAGTATTACGTATTTTCCAGCCGCATAGAATCATTTTATAGCTCAATCCAGTAACTATGTTACCTTCAGTTATTACAAAAATGCTGCAAATATCAAATATGACTGTAATTTAATGCCTTGAAATTGGGCCTCTGTGTCTTTAAAAACTCCTGCTCTTTCTGAAACTCCGCCTTCAGGAAGTCATCACAACACCACTCCTCTATTAACCCTTTAACAACCTTTCACTGAGAAGTAGCTCATATAATGAGCTCAGCAGATGTGCAGTTCCACCAGGTGTTTGCTAATTGCTGCTGGCTAGTCTGAAGGAGCTGAGTGAGAAAGCTGCGGGGGAGGGGGGCTCTGTGAGGTGGAAGTTTGGAAGCTTAGAAACTGCAGCTCTGAGGAGCTGCGCCTCGAAGGTGGAGCTGTAGCCACCCAGGCGTTTTGCACAGGTGAATGGTTGCCACGGGAGATTAAAGGATTTCTCAAACATGCATAAAAGGATCAAGGCAACACTCCAGGTATGTTTTTGATGAGGGAATAACATTATAACATGATGGAAAGCTCAAAAAAGTTGATTTTACGCAACACTGCCCCTTTAAAAATGGGAAACTTATGTATATTTATGACAGCTATTGAAATATTGAGTGTTTGTTTTTGCTGTTTTTGGTGATTATGGCTTAAAAGAAATAAAATAAACAAAGTTCAGCTTGTCAGAAGATAACAATATTACAAAAGAAAAATAAAAAAATATTTTCAATACAACAAATGTCAGGCTGCTGAAAAGCAGTTCCATATATTGTACAATATACTTCCCTCAGTACTTGGTCGGGGCTCCTTTTGCGTGAATTACTGCATCAATGCGGCGTGGCATGCAGGAGATCAGCCTGTGGTTCTGCTAAGGCCTTCATCTGCATTATCTGCTCTGGAGATGTTTATCTTTCTGTCGGCGATACTTCAGCATCTCCATGGGGTGCAGGGCAGTCGAGCACAGTGGCTCCAGAAAGTTTACACAGCACTTCGCTTTTCCCACTTTCTGTTATGTTCCATCCTGATTCCAAACTGTATTAAATTAATCTCTTTCCTCAAAATTCTAATCACAAACACCCCATTATGACAACATGGAAAAAAGTTTTTGAGATTTTTGCTAATTTATTAAAAATAGAAAACGAAGAAATCATATTTACAGAAGTATTCACAGCCTTTGCTTAATACGTTGTTGCTCCTCCTTTGGCAGCAATTGCAGCTTCAGATCTTTTTGAATATGATGCCAGCAGCTCAGCTCACCTGCCTTTAGGCAGTTTGGAACATTAAACTCCATCAGGATGGATGGGAAACGTCTGTCAGCCGTTTTCAGATTTCTCCAGAGATGTTCAATCAGATTCAAGTCCAGATTTTGGAGTGGCTCTGAAGCCATTGAGATCTTGACCAAAAGTCAACACTACAGCCCAGTCTTTCTTCTCCCGAGGATTGCTAAGACACTTCGAGCATTGCCTCTGATTCAGGAGTGGTTTAACTCAAGAACTGCAATCTTTGTGTGTGCTGGTTCTTGAAGCAGTGACTCCACCTGCAGTCCACACCCAGTGAATCTCCCCCAGACTCCCCCTAGCAGTTATCCGTTATACTTGTGCACCTTTCTCGACCAAACATTTTCCTTCAGTCAACATTCCATTAATCTTCTGTACTTAAAATAATCCTGGGGAGAAGATTCATTGGCTGTGGCCTGTTCTCTCAGTCTTCATGCTAGTGTTTTAAAGTTAACATGAAGTGACAGAATAAAAGAGTAAAAACAGGTATTTTCCTCTAAAATTGGGCAGCTTTTGAGTGCTATGATGTTCAATGAACCAGATATTCCTCTGAGTTTGTGAAGCAGAAACTGTAAGGAACGTTAAGAACAGTAGATGACAGAGTAATTTAAATGCAGATCATTTTTTTTCTGTGCAAATGCTACATTTTACAAAACACAACAGCACAAGAGAATACACACAACTAAATTACAACAAAAAAAAAAGGTAAATGTGTTGGGTTTTTTTTTTTTACTTGGACGGAACCCAGGATAAATGCTGGGTGGTCTCGTCTGTACTTGTCTCACGTCAAGCTCTTTTTTTCTCTTTTTTTTTTTTTTCAACCAAATCGTGCAGAAATAAGTAAAAAAAAAAACATGAACTCTTATTAGAGCTGATCCAGTCATGCATATTTATGAGATAATGTCAACTTACTTCCCAAACATCTTCGTCCCTCATCGAGCTGATAGCATCACATCCAGTTTCAGGAATGTAAACAGAGCCAGAGTTAACTCGGCTTAAATATACTGACAGTTATACTGGAAGAACTCATGTGATTAATGTTGCACAGTTGCTGTTCCTGTGTTCTGCTTAAACTACTTACACCTGCGCACATTAACTGCTTTGGGTTATGAGAGAGAAAAATGTAGCAGCAAGGCGATTGTTTTTGTGTGCATCTTGTTGTCTGACGTTCCCTGCAGATTTTTATCAGAAAAATCAATGAATCTGCAGCGGTCGCAAGTTAGTTAGTCTAACGATGACTAAACATTTTGCTATGTGCTTATTGCAAAAAAAAAAAACCTTCTCCTTTTAATGAGGTCTTCAAGGTAAGACTTCTGTTTGCAATTGTGCAGGCCCCTCTGTGTTTCACTTCTTAAAAATCTGCTCATGTCAAAACTTGACTGCTGATTAAATGAAGAATCCACAAAATCTGCCTGAAATGTGTGTCCCATCAGATGATAGTGAACAAATATAGTTGAAACCAGGGGTTTGCATTCACTGAATAAAAAAGACACGCACACCTTTTTCTCTCGCTGTCTGAAGTTAAATCAGACCAAACTTCTCTTGTTTTTGGTTAGTTGGAATTACCAAAATTATTTCAGTTTGTGAGGAGGAAGCCATTTCTCCAAAAGAAACATAAAATTAACAAATTGTAGTTTGCAAATACACACAGGGACAAAGACCTTCATTTTTGGAGACGTGTTCTGTGGTCTGATGAAACTAAAGTGGAGCTGCTTGGACATAATGACCATCAAGTCATACAGTTCAAAGGCAATGCTGTCAAATACTGAGGAAATGTATGTAAACGTCTGATTTTGAAGACATTGATGAATAAATCTAACATATGATTCCTGTCATTATTGTGGCATTTAGAAAATCAAGGTAATTTTGGTAAATTGGTCGCGTTCGTGATCAACTCTTGGGAGTATGGATGTTATGAATTGACTCCATAGACGTTGTGTGTGTATGCTCTTGCTTACTTGATATATTTTATGGTGTTTTAACTACGTTTTTATGTTTATTGAATAGTATCTGGCTGTTTTTATGCATTTCGTTCTTTAAAAAATTGCATCAGCTGGGTCAAGGACTACAGGTGGAAATTAGCACTTAGAGCTACAACCTGATACAGTGCATCTCTCCTCTCAGAGTTAATGTATACTTTATACTGTCCCTGTTTTCAATGAAATAAATCAAAATAATTCTAACCAACCTAAAACAAGAGAAGTTTGGACTGATTTAACTTCAGACAGTGAGGAAAAAAGACGTATGTGTCTCTTTATTCTGTGTATGTAAACTTCTGGTTTCAACTGGATACAATCACATATGATCATCTTTATGGTTTAGATTAATCGTGTCCTCAACCCTCAGGAAAAGGTTATAGTTGAGGGGAAAATGTATTTGTGTGTTTCTTGGTACTGTTTCATGCTAAATTATCCGATAAGTATACCAAATGATTCTGAGATAATGTCCTAAAAGGTGCATAAGGCTTTGTGCTATACCAAAAAAAAACCCCAAAATGCACAGCCTTTGTTTATTAGTTTGTGTACTCTACCACATCCCATAATGCAATCTGACTAGCGCTACTCCTCCAGACCTGTAGGTGGAGCTAAACACTGAAGTAGGGGACAAGTGCATAAAGCCTCCAAATTAGGTTAGCAGTAAACACAAGAAAAAAAGGATAGCGAACAGCAACACGTGAGTGAAGACTTTTGTGTTGTGATGGCGAAGTTGAGCTTCTTCTCCATGTCATGTTGAAGTAAAAAACTAATAAACAAGACTGTGTCAACTTGGAGTCACCATTTTTGTTATGTGTGATGCGTTTGGGGTTGTAGGTCAGGTTAGAGGTTGGGTTAATGCCTCAGCGTTTTCACAAAAGAGGTGTTTTTGATGTCCACATGGATGTCCAAAGGGCAAAATCTTCACTCTGGACCCAGTTAAAAAAAAAAAAAAAGAGTATTTAGGGTCCTCTAGGGGTATTTTCACACCTGATAGTTCAGTAGACTTGGTTCAACTGGGGACCAAAATTACAACATTTGTTACATTTTCAGCTGCTGCGGTTCACTTTCACACTGCACTGAGTCAAACAAACCAAACCCCTCCCACCTGTGGTGGCACTGCACCAAGAACCACTGAAGGAAACAACAAAAACCTCTGAAGAAGACACTGACCGCAACTTCCTTCTTCACAAAATGTAAACAAAAATGTAGTGGCGTCAGATTTTAGCTCTTGTAGGTTTTCTCTTTTGTGGAAAAAGACCATGAGTCATTTCTTAGACTCGCTCATTTATTTTGGTTGTATTTACCCAGAATTCCCTGCACTTTAGTCTACAGCCTGCTTTTGGAGCGGTCTCCAGTCCGCTTGGCGTTCACATATCCATTCGAACCGCACCAGAGTTCACTTCAACTGAACAGAGACCAAGGTTTGAAGGTGGACCAGAGTTCACTTTTTTGGTGTTCATTCACATTCACATTTGGTGTTCAGCGCATTCACGCCTCCCCAAATGAACCAGACTTTCAAAGCAAATGATCTAGAGTTCGATTAAAGCAGACTAAACAGGGCTGGTGTGAATGCACCTTTATAGACGCATTTTTAGAGGTTCAGGTTGAGTCTGCAGTGAGACCGATGTGAGTACATATATCTTTGTGAACAAAGAATAATATGTGGCTTGCTTATGTGTTCTGGTATGTGCTTGGCTCTGTGTTTGTGCTTTCAACTTGATAAAGTTTATGTAAATGAGCCACACCATCAGCCAATCATAGTCAGGTCTTTTTCATCCAGAGTATTCCTTGCAAATACTGCATTCACTCGGATAAATAACAACCAATCACAGTCAGCAAAGCAAAATGGTAAAAACAATTTCCTGTTTTAGAAAAAACATTCCCATATGGACAGGACTTTCAGTCAAAGAGAAAATGACAATACATTTGGTATTGCTACCAAATGTGGTTCCACAAGCCTTAAAGGCATCAGTGTACTTTGCATTTTCCAGTGAATGCATTGTTACTCAGGAGAACCTCTTGTTGCTGCTTATAATTTGCTTGTTTACATAGCATAAATTTTGCCTCATTCTAAGTGTGTCAGAAATTCTTGAAATGAATCTTCCTTTGCAGCTAAATTCATGCAGCTTCCTTTTGTTCTCGCAGACGACGCTTCCTCAAAAATCTTCCTCCTTGAGATTGAACCCTTGTTTTCTCATCCCACCAGTTAACAACTAGCCTTGCTCGTGCACGCACCGCAGCCCCCGAAGTGTCAACCGAAACACAAAGTCATGTTTGTTTAGTTAATCAAAAGAAACAGCTTAATGGATAATCTAATTTTTGCTAATGGGATTAGTAAGAT
Organism: Anableps anableps; assembly: GCA_014839685.1. Taxonomy (NCBI): domain Eukaryota; kingdom Metazoa; phylum Chordata; class Actinopteri; order Cyprinodontiformes; family Anablepidae; genus Anableps; species Anableps anableps. The sequence continues at coordinate 4,629,590 of CM026076.1, read as the reverse complement.
TTTGAAATCAAGCACTACAACAGTTGGCGGGTCAAATTAGGTAGATCATTGCTCTGAGAGGGGAGGAGGGTGGGAGTGGTGGAGCGGTTACAGGTGTTGAAAGGAAGTTTATGTTGCAGGTAAGTGTTTACTTAGAGCACAGATGCCGTGAGAAAACTTGTCACTGTTTCTTTTGTGAATGCTGTTCATCTTGTTGCACTTTGGCAGCTGCTGTTTAGATACTCTGCAAGTCACTTCCTGCTCCACCGCCAAGTCTCCCCTTCGGGGGGGAAGGAGAGACTTGACTTGACAATGCTTTTTTCCCAAAAGCATTGAGAGGGTTTAACCTCTCTTTTACCAAGCGCTTAAAATGAAACATCGCTGAAAGGATTGGAAGGATATTAACCTGTTCTTTAACAGCAATCACCTCAGAGATTGCAGCATTAGTAAAAATGACGTTAGATCTTAATGTATGTACACAGAGAGAGAATGTGAGTGACAACTTAATAGGCTGGGCGAGGAGGGCTATCTGAACAAACCTGCTTTGATGATCTAAGTGTAGCAGTAACTATGAAAGGTGCTGCTGTTCTGGCTTCGTACCACTCCTGCGTCTCATCTTGCCGATAAAGCTCAGATGTTCTTTTTTTAAAAAAAAAACAAAAACGTGGAGACTTGTGAGCTCTTTTGTTGGTGCTTTAATGGAAAAAACAGGTTTGGCATGATCAGTGGGTCATCTCACGTCCTTCTCTTCATGGGCTGCTGCGTTTTAAATTTGCTTTTATTCACTGCAAACCTCGTAGTGGATGCTTTCCTCATATTTGCTGCCAAACTTTGCAGAAAGTATTGTTTCTTGTTTACACAACTTTAGCAAAATTGCAAACTGATAATGCACACATAGCACACATATGCATGCAATATATTCAGTTTTCGGATACATTTTGGTGCAAAATTTATAGACTTTACTCCCCACTATACTCTGAGGCAACAACTGAGACCATAGAAAGATGGTAAACAGTATCACTTTATTTTGTCTTGAACTAATTGTGTCAGCAAACTTTACAATACCCCCACACATTGTCTTGAAACATTCGGCAGTTCCTTGCCCTGTTTTTGTACAAGTTTTAGCCTGGAGTCCCATCTGGCACTCTCTTGCGTTTGGCTGTTCGTGTTTGGATCTGAAGGCTGAAATCTATCTGCTGTTTCCGCCAAGCACCTGTCTCTTTGGGCTCTTTGTTTTTGCCCAGTAGACTAGGGGATTTCTTAGAGATGTTACTGGAACATGTGCACCAACTTTACGCAATAAAGTGCTCTGTCCTCGCTTCATCTTCCCCTGTCATTTATTCTGACTTCTCTCCACCCCTTTCAATACTTTCCTTTTCTTATTAGACAGCCCCGGTAGGATAGTGTTTCAGCTCACAGTTAAAAGGACAGGGTAAGCTACAGCAGTTGGGGCCCCTGAGGCTAGACACACCTCTGCATCCTATCTCTTACTCCTCCCCGGTCTGTGGCTCTCCAATAGCTGCATGCTGCCACAGAATATGTGTTGCATAAGAGCAGACCTTCAGGTAGTCAGGTAATCAAGTGTACATGTTGAAAACATGGCTCAGCTTCTCCTGCATGGCTGCTCTTTGGTGAACGTTTTCAAAGCAGCTACATGTCTAATAGAGAAGAGAAGTTTGCCAACTTCTCTTGCACTTCTATCTTTAGCAATCCTTGATCCCAGTGATGATTACTCTTCATCTCTGGCATGTTGGTCTAGTTTGTCTCTTCATCTCACCACGGCTTAATTGAATTGAGTCACTTCAGGATGTTACAACAAGCTCCTGTCAGTAATGAGATGAAATTTAGAAACTTTTCTATAGCTGAGCTCATTAACTAACTGTGGGTCTCTAATTTTCTTTAGATACTTGAGTGATTAGACACAATGGAAGTCATCTCATGATGCCTACATCCACCTTAAAGAATAACGAAACCTCAGATCAACGTTTTTTGCATAAAAGCTGTACAAATTGGTCCTTAAGGGTGCTATCTTTATGTTTCTGTGCAAATTTTGATGTTTTCATGTAAACTTGTTTAATGCTGCAGTATGTAACATTTATGAAAAATATGTTTTTTACATATTTGTTAAGATTATCATTATGTCATGACAGTATAAGACAGATAATCTGTGAAAAAAAATCAAGCTCCTCTGCCTTCTCCCAGTGCTCCCAGTACTAACTGCAGAAATACACCATTCAGTCAGAAACAACCAGTCAGAGCCAGGAGGAGGGGCTTAGCGCTGTCAATCACCCTCATGTACGCGCCGCTCACACACTCCTCCTTGCTCTCTGCTACGCTACAGCTGGTTCACCACAACATAGCCTGATGCTAATGCTAAAGTTAGTTAGCATGGCCTCCGATGACGGCGGATAAACAGTTTTGTTGGAACGGTGAGTTGTTTCTCCACTATCAGCACATTTAGCAGCGCGTACACGAGGGTGACTGACAGCGCTAAGCCCCTCCTCCTGGCTCTGATTGGTTGTTTTAGGTCGGGAGCGGAGCATTTCTTTAGATAGCAATAGCAGCTCAGGGAGGAGGTGGAGGAGCTCCATCTTTTCACTGACTATCTGTCTCAGACCAAACTGTCACAACATGGTGGCAGTTTTAACAGATATAGAAAAAACATATTTCTGTAAAAGTTACATACTGTAGCTTTAATTCTGCAATATTTAGTCTAAAACCGTCTCAGTGTTGCCCTCTTTGGGTTAAACGATGGCTACTGCAGTTGAATTTTTCTATTGGTCACAATGGTACAGCTTGGTTGATGTCTACATCACACAGCCCCGCGTTCAGGTATAAAACCCTCTCACTCAGACATACGCCCTCGTGGCGAGTGGCGAGTTTAAATTGCAAGCATTGATAGCATTTTTTAGCTTTGCACATGTGTGATTTATTTGCAGTGTGGACACAGAGGGGGATAGGTCTCCTCTCTGCTCTGACTGCAGGCAGAGTTCGCTCAGGACAGCTGAGCGATTGGTGCTTTCACATGTCGCTAGATTTGTCGCTAGTCACCTTTTTGAGAAAAAATGTCACTAAATATAGCAACAAAATTGCTAAGTTGGCAACAGTGCTTCTCTCCTCCTAACCACAGCCCCGCTAAACCTCCCACACTTGGACACGCTCCTCAGTGCTTCTAGACTCCGCCCATTTGGTGAAATATTTTACAAATTTAGTATCATTTTAGTTTTACATTAAACTTTTTTTCATTTCTTTATGTTACAACTTAAATGTATTCTGCAAATTACAGCATAATCGTGACAGCAAACGAAAATCATAAATGGTTGACAGTAAAAACCTGAAAAGTGTGGTGTGCGATTATATTTAGCCCGCTATGAGTCGATACTTTAAAGAACCACCAATTGCTACAATTCCAGGTGCAACTCTTTTGGGGTTTTCCCCTGCCAGCTTTGCATATCGAAAGGCTAACCTGTTTGCCATCATCCTGCCACAGATTCTCAGTTGGATTTAGATCTTGACTTTGACTGGGCCATTCTAGCATATGAATGTGCTTTGATCTAAACCAGCTAGTCGTCATCCTGCTGGAAGGTGAAGCTTGTAAAGGTTGCAGCTTGTAAAAGGTTTTCTGCCAACATTTTCCTGTATTTAGCGCCATCTGTTTTCCCCGTCCCATCTGAATCCCCACATTATGCAGTCTCATTTTTCCGCCACATATACAGTTAAGCCCAAAATGATTTAAATCCCTGGCAGATTTAGATATAAAGTAATCCTTTCATTTCACTAAACGCTTCTTCTAACTGGAAATATTTTCCTTTTTGGAGTGACCCTACTTGAATTTGATAGATGGAGCTAAAGATTAAGATAATAGCAAGGAGGTCTTCCATATTTCAAGACTTGATGTTCTCCACCAAAGATAAATCGTGAAATATGGGAAATATGCAAAAAGCTGCTCAGCAATTATAAGAAATGTTTGACTGCTGATAAGACTCTTCCACCGATTATTGAGGGTATGAATCATTTCTGACATGCCATTTTTAATAAAGTTAGAATAAAAATGAAAAAACATATTTATTTCAAAATTGAAACTCCTTTTACATTGTTTTATTAAATTTTGAAAAATGCATGTCTTTTTCCAATCACAGACAAACTTCCTAGTTGAATGAACAGAATTTTACATTTAAATCTGTCTGCATTATAAGCCAAAAATTGAATTTTATTCTCGACACGTGTCCGTGTCCTCCACATGGTTTGTGGTACACTGCATTTACTACTTATGGCACTCTTCCATAAAGCCCAGATTTGTAAAGTACGCGACTACCGTACTTTCCAGACAATAAGTCTTACTTTTTTTCATAGTTTTGCTGGTCTTGCGTCTTATAGTCAGGAGAGACTTATATAGTTTTTTTTTCCTCTTCTGGACACATTTTTTGACTGACTCATTAAATAGTAATTCATACTGATGGACATGAACCAAGGAAAGCTAGGAAAGCTAATCGCGGGCTGAAAGCAAGATGACCGGAGCTGGAGGAACATAAAGAATAAAGAGCGTTCTGCTGGAGTTCTGACGATCTGTGCTACCTCGTCAGATTTTCCCACTGTAGCGTGTCTATTTTCACTTCACAATTATGCACTTCTTTGAGTTGGACTTTCACAAAAAAAAAGATATATGAATACTTTTGCAAGGTGGTGTACTTATTTGTTTTAGGTAAACACTTCATGAAATAAATTTACAGTTTCATCAGGACAAGAAGATTGATTCTTATTATTTGGCAGTAATGTTTAGAAACTGGTGATATGAATTTCCTGCAGCCATGACACCCAAATAAGGATTCAGTTCTTCAAATGGTGTTTTCCAATTGAAACAACTTTTATCCATCACTTTTTTCTGGTCTTATGTAAAATCTAAACAAAACCAATTTCATTTATCAATTTTTTTCTCACATTTTTAGCTACTTTTAAGAAGCTATGATGACTAAGTTGCTAAATTCTTTGAGGGACTTTAAGCCACTTGTGTGAATAAGTTGAATGTAGGATTAACGCATGGGAGCTAAGGATAAACCAACTGTTCTAGCTTTCAGCAGATATTTAATCAGAGGTGATAGATCTGTTTAAAGCCAGCTGCCTGTTTTTATTGGAAGCCAGGCAGCACTGCTGGTGACAGATAGCATCTCTGTTGTGAGGTTGTAAACCCACTGAGCGCCAGCCAGTGGCTGTGTGGGCCCGTCCTGCGCTGCCTTGACAAAATAAACACAAGTCTCTTTAGTCACAGTAGGCCACAGTTCATCCGCTGGTGTTTGCCTTTCAGGGTAATTTGAGGTTGTATTTGTTTTATCAGTGTTGATTTTCCATTAATGATTGTTTCCCTGATGTTTAATTCTTGCTCACCCCCTTCCATCTCACACACACCCCATTTTATCTGAGCATGTTGTTGTTGTTGCTTTTTTTATTTTTATCCGTCAGAAGTTGGAAAATTGTCAACTTTAAACTCACCATCCAGCTTTGGGTTAAAAGTCTTAATTTTATCATGTTTTCTAAGAGTGCAGGAAAAGCTTTAATTTTTTACTTAAACAAAATATGGCTTTAGACATTTAGAGGAAATTTACAAAGCAGTTCAATCTTCTCCATTTTTCCTACTTTTTTGCATGCGGTATCTGTATGGAAGACATATAGTCTCAGTAGTCACTTTTTTTAGATGTTGAATTCATAACACTGAAATTTTATGTGCATTTTTGTATGTTTTTTTTTTTTTTTTTTTTTTTTACTTTACAGCTAATATTTCATCTTCAAAAATTTTCCTGAAAAATTTTGCTTTCAATAAATTTGCCTACAACAATTTGCCTGTAAAAATTTGCCTTCAAAAATTTGCCTTTAAAACTGCACATGCAAAATTTCATCTTGACCATTTTCCTTCAAAAATTCAGCAGCAAAAATTCAGCAGCAAAAATTCACCGTCAAAACTTCACTTTCAAAAACTTCCCCTTCAAAAATTCTCTTGCAAAATTTTGCCTGCAAAAATACAACTTCTAAAAAAAAAATTTCAACTACACCTGCAAAATTTTATCTTCAAAAATTTGACCTCAAAACTTCATTTTCAAAGCCTTTAAAACTTCACCTTCAAAGATTCGTCTTCAAACATTTGCCTACAAAACTACATCTTTAAAAGGTCACCTTCAAAACTTCACCTTCAAAAATTCGCCTACAAAAATTTGTCTGCAAAATTTTTCCTTCAAAAATTTAGCTGTAAAAATTCTATTTCAGCCCTTTTTGGCTCTTGATTGTCTGGCAGTGAACTATCAATAGAAATAATGCTCTTAAAAAAATAAAGCCATAAAAAAACAGCAAAGAACAACTTACCATTTATGGGAAAGGCTGCTTCCAGACTCCACTGTTACTAAGTAGTGCAATTTTATCGCTAAACATCAGGGAATAACTGCATTTAATTATATTTTTAAAGATATTTATATTTATGTCTGCTCTCATGGGAAAAAAAAACAGTGGAAAAATAGTAACAATCCCAACACTAATTCTATATGGCATCACATTCTTGCCAAAAATCCTGAAGCGTTTATTTGGCAATCACAGCGCATAGCTTTAATAGCGGCCATATTTCCATTTTTTTTCACGAGCCCATGAACGTAACATGGCGAGCAGTAAAACAAGCGACCTTTCTTGTTCTTCTTTGTCCTCCTCCGCCTCCTCCTCTTCTTCTCCTATACTTTAAATCCAAGTCATGTCCCCCACTCTTCTTCTTCTCCTGTTAGGCTAAGTGCCATGCTGGCTGTCATCAGATTTGAGCTGAAGATCTGGCCAATCAGATCAATCAGAAGAGTTACCATCCCCAACTGATAAATAGCTGTTTTACCGCTCGCCGTGCTGCGTTCATGGGCGTGCAAATAAATGGAAATGCGGCTGTTACAAGAGCTACATGATCTCTCGATTTAGAACAGGGTGTTCGCGCATCCTTAAAAAGTCTTAGGTATCTATAATTAAGGCCTCAAGATGTCCTAAATTCATTTTTAAAGTTGCAAGTTGGACTTAAATATGTTAATCACAGGTCTTAAATCTTAAATTTTGCTGTGGCAGAACTATTTAATCTCGTATATTCTATGTAGTTTTTTTTTTCTCACGGGACTTTTCTGTCAGGCTTAAGTTTGAGGCACCTGCACACATCTTTATTGCATTCTCTGACTAGAGGCGGTTGAGGCTACTGCTAATTAGCTGCTAATATAACCTTACTAGGTAGCTCGCTAGCTTTTTTACATCCATCATGGGTAAGTGCAAATTCATCACCAATTTATTGTCTTTTGTAGATTTCTGTCATGATACATGTCTTAAATTTCACTCATAATGGTCTTAAACAGGTCTTTAAAAGTCTTAATTTTGAGTTGGTGAAACCCTGCATAAAAACACTGTTGTGTCTGCTTAATAAGCTCCTCAGGGTTTTTGTTGAAATGTGATGCCGTGCTATCGTTAACACCATATATCAGGTAAAAAATCACAACAATGGCGAACTGAAAGATAGTGACCCATCACTATTAGAAATATACTTAAATAAGAGGTCTCTGTGTACTTATAAGGGCTGAAATTTAGCATGTAGCATCAGCACCACAGTGTTGATGGTCAGATATGACATTACCATCCTCCGATCCATAATGTAGAAAGGTATTTATGCCACTCAGGGGTGTTTAACAGAACGGCAGCAGGATTAAAGCTGTGACTTTGATCAGCTCGTTCTTCTCCCCATCAAGCTGTCAGCTCATCTACAGATTCAAAAGCTAAAACCACGCTTTGCTTCCTATCTGTCAGTTTAATGAGTCGGTTTATTAGCAAGCATAAACTGACAGCTTGAAGTGAAGCAGAGGTTGTAAGTTTATGATTCAGAGAAAAGTGCTTGGAGACGGAGTTGCTGACTAGGATCTCTTCTGAGATCTGAGTTATGTGTAATATTTTATATTTATAGAATAAATATCATCCCGCAAGTGAACTTTATTGCTTCTGCTCGACCTGCAAAATATCGAATCGCAGTCGTCGCCACAATATGTGTGTTTCAATTCTGCAGTTGCGAAGATGCAACAGTTAGTGGGATATAATATTTCCAGTGCCATGTGTCTCACTCTGCATATCTGTATTTGGCCAGGCACCACCTTATTGTCAGAAAATATTGGCCAAATATTTTTCAGTCAATTATTGTTTTATGAACACCTTCCTGGTGAGGTGTGGTGTTATAGAGCAACAAACTGCGAGCCCTACCCACACAGAATAAACACAACTTCTCTCCAAAATATAAAAATACCTTATAAAAATACTTAAGTCATAAACTCTTTAACTGGGCTGGTAAGACTCAACCTAACTTCTAAGTAGCAATATGAACAAAATATTGAAAACCAATAAACGAGGAGCTTGTTTTAAGTCAATAATTCCTTAATATTGATGAAAAAGTTCTAGTTGTAAGTGAAATAATCTGCCAGTGGAACAAGACATTTTCCTGTATTATAAGTTAAAATATCTTGTTCCACTGGTGGATTATTTCACTTAAAGCTCTGATATTGTGCTGAAAAGTTACTTGTGGGTTGGTTTTGTCTCATTTCAAGTATACTCAAGATATTTCCACTAGAAACTAGACCAAAAATACTTGGTGAGATTTTGTGTTTTTTTTTTTTTTCAGTGTAATGAGGCCAAAATAGCTTTAAATTAGGTAATTCAGATTAGTTTTAAGATGGAACTGAGAACAATGACTGGTTTGTGTTCAAACAGCCAGTTCAAAATGCGTATCAGAAGGGAAAATAAAACATTAATCAGTTTGTATTTTAATAATTATTTTTTAAAACAAAAAATAAAACAGTAATGTTTTTAAAAAATCATTTGCCAAATTAGAAATCAATAACCTTTTTGGACAGCTGATTTTTAATATACAAATGGGAATTTGCTTTGGATCCAATATTTCTGCAAGGATGCAGTCTTTTACTCATCCATAGGGACCCAGATGTTGGGGCAAGAACTTCGATTTATGGCCCAGGCCCGAGCCCGACCCGAAATCCGGGCCAAAATTAGTTGCTTGATGGTCGGGTCGGGCTTCTGTGGCTTGTTTAATAAGCCTACAATATGCAGAGCACAGAGAAAAGCAAACTAGAATGCATGATATAAAGTTGTGTTAATCTAGTTGTTATAGTCTAAATAGAGAAGTAGAGAGTTTACCCTGTTGAGGAAGGAAAGAAAGTAAGGTGCAGAAGTTCATTAGACTCTAACAAGCACAGCACACTGCACAACTAATGCGCATTAGTTGTGCACACTGCTCTGCTCTGCTACCACCAATCACACATCCCAGATGATTTGCACTTGACTCATCCTCCGGTTACAGCAATCGACAAAAAGGGGCTGGGAGGTGTTAAACAAAAGCTAAAAATGGGAGAAATTGCACTGCTTACTCAAATGGTCGTCTAAAAACGAAAGCAGTAAAAGCTTAATTAAAATAATAAGTCGGGTTTACTTCAGGCTTGGGCCCCTAATTAGAGTTAACGGGTTGGATCGGGTTGGATTTTTTTAGACTCGATGTAAAGTGTAGTAGGGGCACGTGGATTAATGCAGTGCATTCTGGGATTCAGAGTTTTTACCAGTCTCTTTTGTTCTTTGTGTAGTTCAGTCCTTTTTGTCCATCATTTGGTGGGCTGAACAGCGGGGACATTGAAAAATGAGGGTTAATCATAACCGATATCTTTATCGCAGTTCACAGCAATAATGTTGCAAAAACATTCTGAAGTCGATCAGCCCAACTACATGCATTTATCTTTGTTTCAGGGATTATCTTAGTTAGTTATCTCGAAATATCCCACAATCTACATGTTTACAGGAAACATGTCTTAATCTTCCATTTTCCCTAAAATTGTAAGATAGTATCGACCATCTCAATGTTTCTGCTCCTTAATGGTCATAAAGGGGCCTTCGTGTGACTCAACTGTCTAAAGGCTCAAAAATCTTGATATTTAATGCTGTTGAGACAGCTGCTCTGAACAGCTATAATTACTGAAATGGAAAATAACATACAGAAATATGTTGTAGTGCTGGATGTTAGGAAAATACATGATCGCAATGTTGCTGTTGAAGCTTGCTGCGATGTTTGTTGACTTGTCGAATCACAGAATTAAAACAGAGTTTACACAAATAAGTTTTTGCGCGCTACAGTGTTTGGAAAGGAATCGAACTTGGCAGGTCAGACCTTAAAAACGCCAAGAAATCGGTATTAATAAAAGCTTGATCGGCTCATCACCAGAAAAGCTCGTGAAGAATTAAAGAAGCAACACACAATGTTGCCGTTTTCTTTTGCAACTTTGTTTCCTTTCTAATTTTCAGATTTCTTCTCGTTTTTTTTGTTTTTTGTTTTTTTTTTACTCTTTATTTAGCATAAAAAGCTGTTTCCAGAAAAACTGATTCCTTTATTATACTTTGTCTTCACAGGTACGCCATCATGTGTGGAATCATGGCAGAATATGACACGATACAAAACAAGATAAAGAACGGCTATATCTTTAAGGTGAGCTACACAGATCTGCAAAAGTATAGATCAACTTTCAACTTTTTCACATTTTGTCCCATTATAGCCTTAAACTTTAATGTATTTTATTGGTGGTATATAACTGTGAAAAACGCGGATGGTTTTTACTTTTTTTTTTTTTTTTTTTTTTAACAAGCAAAAATCTGAAATGTCTGGCGTGCAGTTGCATTCATATTGCTTTTAAAAGTCCCCCAGTTAGTGAATAGAGTCCACCTGTGAGTAATTTACTAAATTTAATAAGAACAAACATCATTATGAAGACCAAGGAAGACAGCAGACAGGTCAGGGGAAAAGATGTGGAGAAGTTTAAAGCAATGTTAGGTTATAAAACAACATTCCAAGCGTTAAACATCTCACAATTACATGTTATGCAGCACATGTGTCAAACTCAAGGCCCGGGGGCTAAATCCGGCTCCCCATAGCTTTTTAAGTGGCCTTCTAGACTCCAGACACCAAATTACAACAATCAGACCCTCCAGTTTTTTTCAATTCCTCCATCGTGGAAATTCACGCAAAATCAACAGATCCCCGCGTTTTTTAGTCCTAATGCATAATTTTGAGTTTATTGCAAATTTTCCGCAAAAGTGGTCAAAAACATTGGGTTTAAGTGATGCTAACTCCCACCTGCAGGTGGCGGTATTCTTATTTCTACTCCACTGCTGCCTCAGCCTCACTTGATGTCAAGTTATAGTCTGTGATCGATGTGGCGAGTAACAAAAAGTCACATTTACCGTCATATATAAGCGCAAATATTGCAAAACTTCTTGCAAATATTTCTAAATTAGCTCCACAAAATCATTGATTTTGATTGCAAAAAAATCGCAAAAACAATCGCAACAACCTGGAGGGACTGATCGATGTGAAAAGATATTCTGTATTATTTAATTTTAATAAGTACTCATCGAATGCAGAGACAGCTGTTTATTAATATTTTAACAGTTTGTTAATGGGTTTTATCAATACATTCTGGCACAGCCGGCCCTTTAAGGACATTAATGATCCTGAAATGGCTCAAAAGGAAAATGAGTTTGACACCCCTGTTATTAGATGAGGGAAGTGGATTCTATTTAGGGGTATCAGAATAAAAATCTGCACCACTTCAAAAATATTAAATGAAAACTCTTAATATTTTTCTTTCCTCTTCACAAATCTGCGCTACTTTGTGCTGGTTTGTTACCTAAAATCCCAGTGAAATGTATTGCAGTTTGTAAGGAACTGTAAACAGAGGAAAGTTTTGGGGTGTTGCATCTGCCATGTTCTGTAACGAGCAGAGGGAATGTCTGCTTATATCCCTGAAGCCCCTCCTCCAGACATCGGCTTGCATAAGCAGGGGCATGGAAGAACAGCACGTAGCATTTTATCTCCTGTCAGCAGCTTGCCCAAACTCTGTGTACCTTCAGAGCTCTTGACAGGTGAATGAGAGAGAGAGAGATAGAGCGCTGAAGAGGGCAGATATGAAAAGAAAAAACTCATCGAAGAGCCAGGGAGTGGAGGAGGAAGAGGAGGACGGTCTGTGACAGCAGGTTTGCGTGTGTGAGAGGTGTTTGTGAAATACTTGTGGGTTGGTGAAGCAGGACAGATCAGGTCAGGACAGAAGGCAGTGAAAACAGCAGCTGTGTCATGAATCAGCAGTGAACATCGTCTCTCTGTCTCCTCTCCCAGGATCACCTGGATAAAGCCATTGAGCTGAAGCCGCAGGACCCCCTGTCCTACTACCTGCTGGGCCGCTGGTGCTACGCTGTACGTGACCCCCTCCCCCCCGTTGAACCTCACCTTTCTCTCCTGTCTGACCTGAGAAAGACAGAATGTGAAGTTCTCGATGTCTGACCAGATCACCCTCGTGCTAACCCACCCACTGTTTCCCCCTCATTCGCTGCCGCTGTTTAGGCCGCGCTGCAAAAACACAAAATCTTACCAAGTATTTCTGGTCTAGTTTCTAGTGCAGATATCTTAGTACACTTGAAATCAGACAAAACTAACTTACAAGTAACTTTCCAGCAGATATAGGAGCTTGTTTTAAGTCAATAATTCCTTAATATTAATGAAAAGTTCTAGTTATAAGTGAAATAATCTGCCAGTGGAACAAGATATTTTTCCTATATTTTAAGTTAAAATATCTTGTTCCACTGGCAGATTATTTCATTTATAACTAGAACTTTTCCATCAACATTAATGAATTATTCACTTAAACAAGCTCCAAAAATATGTTATTTCCATATTTATTAAAACCGTCTCCATGTCGTGACAGTTTGGTCTGAGGCAGATAATCTGTGTAAAGATGGAGCTCCTCCTCCTCCTCCTCCCTGAGCTGCTATTGCCGTCTAAAGAAATGAACCGCTCCCGACCTGAAACAACCAATCAAAACCAGGAGGAGGGGCTTAGCGCTGCCAATCACCCTTGTGTACGCGCTGCTAAATGCGCTAATTGTGGAGAAACAACTTATTGTTCCAGGAAACCTGGAATGGAAAACCGTCGTCATTTGTGGCCTTGCTAACTAGCCTTAGCATTAGCATCAGGCTATGTTGTGGTGAACCAGCTGCAGTGTCGCAGAGAGCAGGGGGAGTGTGTGAGCATGAGGGTGATTGACAGCGTTAAGCCCCTCCTCCTGGCTCTGATTGGTTGTTTCTGACTGACTGGTGTATTTATGCAGTTAGTACTGGGAGCACTGGGAGAAAGCAGAGGAGCTTGATTTTTTTCACAGATTATCTGTCTTATATTATACTGTCATGACATAATGATAATTTTAACAAATTTGTAACATATTTTCATAAAAGTTACATACTGCAGCTTTAAGTTTTGGCTCTGCAGTAGTTTACACATATTTTCCAAAAAAAATAGACTGCTTCATTTGTTTTACTAAACTATAATATTATCAAGTTGGTAAAGAAAAAAAGCATCACAGTATAAGTTTTTATTTAAAATATGACTTTTTTTGGCCCTCAAATCCTTTTGACCTCACAAAAAGTTTGGACACCCCTGGTCTATGCTCTCCAGGGTTTGTTTTTCCCTGTGTGATTGTCACAGGGCGCACTATGGGAGGTTAACAGCAAGCATTGTTAGCTTTAGATCAGATTGCAGCAGAGTTATAGCTTCATCCTGTTTCTGTTCGGCTCCCGTTCTTTCCGTTCTGCTGGTTGTTTTTGATTCAGATAAAGACTGTTTTTATGGCCATCACGCTATGTCTTTCACTCACTTAGTCATCGCTGCTGTATTTGGAAATAATATCTGATTAAGGGTTTATTGGTAAATTTTAAGATTTTTTTTTTTCACGCAACCTGTTAAAAATATAAATTTAAAAATCTCTGCATTATAGGAACATCTAAACCAGGAGTGTCCAAACTTTTTGTCACGTGGGCCAAAATTGTGAAGTCAAAAGGACTTAAGGGCCAAAAAAGTCATGTTTTTAATAAAAACTTATTGTGTGATTTTTATTTTTTAATTTTTTATTTTTTTTGCCAACTTGATATTATAATAGTTTAATTAAACAAATGAAATAGCCATATTTTTTGTTGGGAAGAGATGAGTAAACTATTGTAGAGCCAAAACTTAAGAAGAGTTTTATTAAAATCAATATTTGTCAGGTGTTTATAGAAAATAAATTGCAAAAATTTAGTCAGTTTGGAGCAATAAAAGCAGGATTTAGGTCACTCTGTGTTTGGAACTGGATAGATTTTCTCCTTGCAAAAGAAAGTAAAAACTGTGATTATTTCAAAGATGAATACTTTGTATTTTAATAAGATTTAAGTTTCTTTGTGAGCTGTCTGCCCCAATTAAAAATCAAAAGCTTCCATCTGCATCAACCACCTGCGCCCGGGGGATAAATTTGTTTATTCTTGATTTTCTGTAAATGTATTTATTTTATTTCCCTGGCATTTTACTCTGAAGATTTGTGAGAAATATTACCTCTTTTTAGAGTAAATTTTTTGTTAAATGATAGAAATCAAATTTATCAGTATCCAGGAACTTTTAATGATGAATCCAAGACTTCCTGTTGGGGTGTAAATATGACGTGACACAGATGTCCGTTTCTCTCAGCCACTCTTCAGAATGGGAAAGACAAGAGAGCATGCTATTTAAGTATAATGCGACACCAAAAACGTACTCGATTCGAGTACAGTGGACCACCGCCCATTCACGGGTCAGTGTTCGGGGATTTTTCTGTGGAACATAAATCTGCGGAAAACTTGCGTATTTTTCCGTAGAGCATATCTAAAATATTCGAAAACTGAGATGCCTTGGAACAACGCTACACGCTATTGGCCAATAGCGACTGGCAAACCAGCCAATCCAGGAGTGGCGTTTCATTTTCCTAAGCTCTGATTGGCTGATCCCACTATTAATTTTTAAATAAAATCAAAAGGGATTATTCCCTTACATAAGACTTTTTAAAATAAAAAATTTTAGTTTGTATTTATTTTTTATTTTTTATTAGTCTTTTATGCTCCTTGATAACTTGGATATTTGATCATTTCCAGGTTGCTCAGTTGTCTTGGATTGAGAGAAAAGTTGCGGCAACACTATTCGGAGAACCTCCAAGTGCCACGGTTGAAGATGCGCTGAAGAATTTCCTGAAGGTATGCTCTTCTGTCCATGCTCTATCCATGTTTTTATCCATGTTCTTATTTTGTTTTTAAATTGTTTAGAAAAAAGTGAAGGGTATGAAGAAAGCTTAGCAATCACACTGCAAAAACACAAAATCTTACCAAGTATTTCTGGTCTAGTTTCTAGTGAAAATTTCTTAAATACACTTGAAATAAGAAAAAACTAACTTACAAGTAACTTTCCAGCAGATATAGGAGCTTGATTTAAGTCAATAATTCCTTAATATTGATGAAAAACTTCTAGTCATAAGTGAAATAATCTGCCAGTGGAACAAGATATTTTAACTTATAATATGGAAAAATAATATCTTGTTCCACTGGCAGATTATTTCACTTATAACTAGAACTTTTTCATCAAAATTAAGAAATTATTGACTTAAAACAAGCTCCTATATGTGATGAAAAGTTACTTGTAAGTTAGTTTTGTCTGATTTAGAGGGTATTCAAGATATTTGCACGAGAAAGTAGACCAGAAATACTTTTAAGATTTTGTGTTTTTGCAGTGTAATCATGGAAGGGAGTCTATTTGAGGCTTTAAAATACTCATAAAGGTGATAAGATGCATCTTTTGTTGCTTCAGAATACAGTAGAATTCAGTAGAGCTGGGCATTAAATTTAAATTTTAATCGCAGTGCGATATCAGTGTTTGCAATTTCATAGAGGACTGCTTGAAAACAAATCTTGATTGGATCGTTTATTTCAAGCACTATGTATTTAAATAAATGGCCTGTTAGATGGACCTTCACTTGATGCGCATTTGCAGTGTTTGCAGGGGATCTGCGATCTGCTATTTTAATACTGTTTTACCGATTGCATGGTCTCTCATAAGCAGCCCTGGTTAATAAAAACATTTACCGCAGAGTCCTGTTCATCTTGTGCTGCAGCGAAACTTTGCCTCCAGGGCATGCTCCTGCGCTCCCTTTTTATTTTTGTTTTTTTGTTTTTTAAGCCGTGTGTTTTCAGTGAGGTCTTATCTGTGTTCCCACATTTCAACTGTTTATACAGCAGAGAAAATACTTTTGCTTCTGGCCAATATTCCTGTGCATGGCTCTTCCCATGCGCTTGGTTTAAATAAGTCTTGCTACGACATGCCAGTGAAGACCTTAGGAGTACATCTAAGGTCTTACATCTAATGGGAGCAGATGCATCCCATTTCTGAAATTAAAAGACGTCTCTTCCATAAATCAATGACAATTTAAGTGCTGGTTCGTTTAAAGAAGGTGGGGTAAGGGTGGGGCAGGTTGCTATGGTTACCATAATTGCACCTGACTAATTATTGTATTCTGTTGAGTTAAAAAAAAAAAAAAAAAATCATATCAGCATGCTTCTTGGTTATCTTTGCAATATCTGAAATTTGTTGAAATTCAGTGACAGGCTGCTGCATCCGAGGTACACGAAGGAGCGTTATCGGAGATCCTTCCTCCCAGCAGCTGTTAGACTGAGAAACCATCTGTGCTCCCAACAAAAGTTCTTACATACATGCTTGCATTTGCATAATAATTTTTCACTGTTTTTTACTCATTTTCAAATAACATTTCTGCTGTTATTGTACATCTGTTTTTCTGCACTGCACTGAGTAACTGTTGTAAACAGTCTGTGGTCTTTTTAATAGGCCTGGGCAATGAATTGATTTTATTAATTAATCGAATTTTTGGTTTTTGAAGATATAATTTTTGGAAAATCTGGAATTTTTTTCACCAGTGTGCTCCTCGTGTTTCCATAGTTCAGAGTGATGTAAGCACTCCCGGGGCGGCCATCTTGTTTGATAAGCGTGTTTTACAGCTTGTATTTATTTTTGACACAAACGACGGTCTGTTTTAAAG
Organism: Anableps anableps; assembly: GCA_014839685.1. Classification (NCBI taxonomy): domain Eukaryota; kingdom Metazoa; phylum Chordata; class Actinopteri; order Cyprinodontiformes; family Anablepidae; genus Anableps; species Anableps anableps. The sequence continues at coordinate 4,612,641 of CM026076.1, read as the reverse complement.
AAAGCACTGCACGGACTGAGCTTCTCATGTTAGATCTCGATAACTCTAAAAGCTTTTTTGATTAAAACAACATTTTTCTTGCAATTTTAAGACATTCCTCTTCGGAAACCGCGTCTTTTTTCTGCTAATATTATGACTTTATTCTCGTAATTAAGCAAAAATTCTTCTATCCTGGTCCTGATACTTTGTCATAAAACTCACAGAAGGGATGATTAAAACAAAAGCTTGACTTGTTTTAAGTCAATAATTCTTTAACATTGATGAAAAAGTTCTAGTTTTAGCTGAAATAATCTGCCAGTGGAACAAAATATTTGAATTTATAATACGGAAAAGATGTCTGGTTCCACTGGCAGATTATTTCACTTACAACTATAACTTTTTCATTAATATTAAGGAATTATTGACTTAAAACAAGCTCCTATATCTGCTGAAAAGTTACTTTTAAGTTAGTTTTGTCCTATTTCAAGTGTATTCATGATAGTTGCAGTAGAAACTAGATACTTAGTAAGATTTTGTGATATCTGCAATATTTTTTGTTATAATCTTGTACATTATTATTATTATTATTATTGTGACTCATGTTTTTTATGTTCTTTTTAACACCTTTTGATCGTTTGTTTAAAGCTACACACCTTGATGCTGCTGTTACACCTGAATTTCCCCTCTGTGGGATAATATAGGATATTTCTATTCTGTTCTTCTAAACTTAAAGTTTCCTTCTTATGCTGCTCACAGGGGCTGTCCTCAGAGCGCCTGTTTGAGATAAATCAGGCGTTGCTGCTTCTGTTTCTGCTCAACATCTTTACTAACATGAAGGTTCGACTTCACCAGCACTAAAATGAACCAGTTTTTTTTTTTTTTTTTTTTTTTGCTGTTTTTATTAACGCAGGTTGAAGAGATTCATCCTGCGTACTCGAAACAGAACTATGTGTTCCTGGCTAAGGTCAGTATCGGTTTGTGATGTTCTGGTTGGCTGTAAACTGGGATCGGCGTTGCCTTTACTGTTTGCGCTCTCTCCTGTGGCAGTGTTATAAAGCTTTGGGGCAGATCGATAAGGCCAGAAGGATGTGTGAAGCGGCCTCTTCCATGAACGCCGTCTCCAAAGAGGTAGATGACGTCAGCAGCAAGGCCGTGTTCACTTTACCCGAAGCTACAGTTCTTTGCAGATGTGTTATTTTGCAACCCAAAACTTCAGTGTGTTTTATTGGGAGTTTATCTGATAGACCAACACAATGTAGTGCATAATTGTGGAATACAAAGAAGATAAAACATGGTTTTTACTTTTTTGAACAGTTTTTTTTCTTTCTCTGCAGTTACAGCTGCAAGTCCTTTGGGCTCCACCAGCATTGAAATTTTTGCCCATTCCTTTTTGCAAAACAGCTCAAGCTCAGTCAAATCGGATGACTTGCATCTGTGAAACTCAATCTTCGGGTCTTGCCACAGGTTTTCAGTTGGATGTGGGTCTGGACTTTGACTAGGCCATTCAAGCGCATGAATATGCTTTCATCTAAACCGTTCCATCATAGCTTTAGCTGTTTAGGGTGGTCGTCCTGCTGGAAGGTAAATCTCCACCCCCAGTCTCGAGTGTTTTGCAGCTTCTTACGGGGTTTTTTCAGGATTATCCTGCATTGAGCTCCTTCTACAGAGTCTCTACTCATTCTTAAAATATCCTTAATTCATGTAACTAAAATTAAGGCCTTAAAATGTCTTAAATTCAATTTTAAAAAGTGTAAGTTGGCCATAAATACGTTAATCACAGGTCTTAAATGTTGCCATGGCAGGACTGTTTAATCTTGTATAGTCTATGTAGTTTTTTGGGGGAGTTTCTCACGGGCCCTTTCTGTCAGGCAAAAGTTTAAGTCACAAGCTGACATCTTCATTGAGCTGCTAATATAACCTTGCTAGCTAGCTTTTTTGCATCTATCATGGGTAAGTGCAAATTTATCGCTAGTTGGCTGGACGACTTTTGCCTTCACCATTGGCTCATTTCTGTTCCCAACCCATACGATGCTACGTGCATTTTGGGAAATAAAGCTCAGCACTATGGGGGTTAAGGCTGTGGAGAGCCGTATGCAGTGCGAGAAGCACAAAGCTGCAGCCAAGAGCCACAAAACAGACCTCAGAAATGTCATGGTTCTGGTCCCCTGGCGTGGCTAAAGCTCCCCAGAAAACGGCCGCGCCGCTGCAACTAGCACCGATCTAAGAGCGACACAAACTCTGAAGTCGGAGGATTAGTGGATTGTAAACACTGTGGCCAAGCACCAGTTTTACCTACTGAAGAATTTTATTTCAACAAAGTTGTTACTATGGAGGGAAATACAGCTGAAAATGAGGAGAACAGGAAACAGGAGTAGAGCTTGGAACCAAAAGAGAATAGAGAGGCACAGATGCAGCTATGACTCTGCAAAAACACAAACTCACAAAAAACACAAAAAGTATTTCTGGTCTACTTTCTCGTACAAATACCTTGAATACCCTCTAAATCAGACAAAACTAACTTACAGGTAACTTTTCAGCAGATATAGGAACTTGTTTTAAGTCAATAATTCCTTAATATTGATGAAAAAGTTCTAGTTATAAGTGAAATAATCTGCCAGTGGGACAAGACATTTTTCCGATACTGGCAGATTATTTCACTTACAACTATAACTTTTTCATCAATATTAAGGAATTATTGACTTAAAACAAGCACAGGCTGCACATTTTTTTTTATTTTAATAGAAAATGTTAAAAACAATGCATACTTTTACAGCTGTTACACTTGAATTTCCCCTCTGTGTGTGACAGTAAAGGATGTTTCCTTTCTATTCTTCTTTCACTTCACAATTATGCACCGTTCTGTGTTGTTCTGTCACACAAGTCCCAATAAGAAACAGAAGTGACAGCATGGGAGAAAGCATAAAGAAGGGACCTCATGCTTCAGTTGGTGGCATAAAAGTCCGAAATGAGCCAAGAATACACGCGTTACCTTCTTTCATCATGATTTTAAAATAGTTTCTTGTTTTTTTTTCAGGATGAAGAAGCACAAAAGGAGCTGGATTTACTCTGCCCTGCACTCAGAGTGTGAAAAACACTAAGGAATCATTCTGAAGTTACTCATATATATATATATATATATATATATATATATATATATATATATATATATATATATATATATATATATATATGCGCAGAGGAAAATAGTGGGTGAAAATATCTGTGTGATTCACTCTGTGAGTGTAACAATGATTACATATCAATCGAGTACTTTCTAAATGTTGTCAGAATCTAAGTTGATTCATTTATATGCTGTAATTATGTTCGGTAGGTCTATCATGCTTTACTTTTTGATGTTTTCGTATGTGCTCCAGACTTTATGCACATGAAACGCCTGAAATCAGCTTCAGTTTCCACCTGTGCTGACAGCAACGGGTTTACGGCAAATTAAACGGTTTCCAGGCTGCGAGGTTATTCCCTCCAAATAGAAGTGAATCTGAAAGCTCCTTTCTTACTTTAAAAAGTCATCCGTAACAGGATCTTTGCGGTAAACCAGTAACACAACGAGTCAGTTTTACTAACAAGTCTCTTTTTGTTGCGCCAAATGAATCATGCAGGCTGCATTGTGCTCACCTCTGCTGGCTGCAGCGCCGTAGCTCACTTTGACAAGCCCACTGTAGCATTACCAAACAGTTTTTGTTGTTTCCATTTAAAAGCAGTGAATGTTCTGCCAGATTGTAGCTCTTGCAGCAGTTGTGTGTTTGAATTAAGGTGAAGGATTAGGCAGGGTATGAGATTCTCACACTAAAACAATCAATTGGTCATCAATTAAAGTCAAGTCCAGTTTATTTGTAAAGCACATTTTAGCAGAAAGGCAGTTCAAAGTGCTTCACATCATAAAAACATCAATCAAGTATACAGCAGAATCATCAAAACATCAAAATCATTGAGCAAAATCATCAAAATTATCTAGCAAATACACATGAAAATCATCAAAATCATCGGCAAAAACATTGATCAATGATCCTCTTACTTTATTTCACTGATTTACACTCAAACTTCCACCCTTTGGAAAACCGAGATGATCTCACCCGGATTTGTTTGCAGATTTATGGTCCAGAGTACTAATCAAAGGCAGCTCTAAACAGGTGGGTTTTCAGCCTTGATTTAAAGGAACTCTGTGTTTCGGCTGTTTTGCAGTTTTCTGGAAGTTAGTTCCAGATCAGCGGTGCATAAAAACTAAATGCTGCTTCTCCATGTTTGGTTCTGGTTCTGGGGATGCAGAGCAGACCAGAACCAGAAGACCTGAGTGGTCTGGAAGGTTGAGACAACGACAACAGGTCTTTAATGTGTTTGGTGCGAAGCCGTTCAGTGATTTATAAACTAACAGAAGAATTTTAAAGTCTATTCTCTGAGCTCCAGGGAGGCAGTGGAAGGACTTTAGAACTGGGGTGATGTGCTCTATCTTCCTGGTCTTAGTGAGAACATGAGCAGCAGCATTTTCAATCAGCTGCAGCTGTCTGATTGATTTTTTTTTTCTAGGCAGACCTGTGAAGATACTGCTGCAGTAATCAGTGTGGCTAAAGATAAACGCATGGATGAGTTTCTGTAGATCTTGTTGAGACATCAGTCGTTTAATCCTGGAAATGTTCTTCAGGTAATAGAAGGCTGACTTTGTAACTGTTTTATGTGTCTCTGAAGGTTCAGGTCTGAGACCATCAGTTCACCCAGATTTCGGGCCTGATCACTAGTTTCTAGTTTCTGTAATATTAAAATTAAAGAGCTCAACAGTATTAGAAATGGTGGCGCTCCTTTAGTTTCCTGCGCTTTTTGCCTTTGGAAATATTTGCAAGCAGCTAAAAATTATATTTCTTGAAAGAGAGGCAGCATATGCAACACTGGCTTACTCTAACATCTGTGCATCTTATTAAAAAGGACTTTAGATAATAGGAGTCCATGCATATGAAGGATGCTTGTTAAAGCTGTTCAAGAGCATCGCTCCTGAAAACGTCAACCGTAGTGACTTCGATGTCGTTTTCTGACTGAATGTTGGAACATTTTGAGAAAAAAAGAGGCAAATTATGTGTTTTTAGAGAAACAGCGGAGCTGAAATGTGAATATTTTATATCCGTTCATGAATGCACAGAGCTACCTTCAGGCAAGAACACAAAAGTTGCTAATAACTCATAACTTTAACAGCTTTAATGTATTTATGTTTAGATAATACGACGGAGTATTAGGACCAGACAGGTTACTTTTTATTATTATTACCAGAATATGACAATAAAGTCATAATATTAGCAGGATAAACACACAATCTTATGAGAAAAAAGTCATAAAATGACTAGAAAAGTTGTTTTAATGACCCCAAAGCTTCGACTGAGTTATCAAGATCATTGAAGTATAACTTCACAAGATGCTCAAAATTCCTTATTTTAGTTTTTGATTATTTTTTGTATTGGAGTTATAAAATTACTACCTCATTCTACTAATATTGACTTTTTTCTCTATTTTTATAACTTTATTCTCATAATATGACGTTATTCTTATCAATACGATTTTTTTTATTACAACTTTATTCTCATACGACTTTTTGTTGTACGACTTTATTCTCGTATTATTATGGCTTTATTTTCATTATAACTTTATTCTTGTATTATGTCAACTTACTGTCGTACGACTTTATTCTCGGAGTATTATATTTTTCTGATGTTACGACTTTATTCACATATTATGACTTTGTCGTACAACTTTATTCTCGAAATTATGAGTTTATTCTCATATTATTACAACTTTATATTCATAATATGACTTTTTCCCTGTATTATGTCGATTTTATTCTTGTAATATTATGAGGTTATTCTCATATTATTACAACTTTACTCTTGTATTATGTCGACTTCCTGTCGTACGACTTTATTCTCATAATATTATGACATTTATCTCGTAGTATTATGCTTCTTTTTTCTTAGCCTGGCCTTAATACTCCATCGTAAGGTAACGGCAGCAACATGCGTGAAAGAAATCATGAGACAGCTGCGTAGTGCAATAAAACATGTCAACTTGCACCAACACTTGGTGGGAAATGGTTCTTCGAGTTAGATTCCACACGACCAATCAATAAATCATTTCCTGTCCTTCCTTAAAGATGACGCACACTTTAATAGGGATTTTTCCACCAAACCAGTTCCAGAAGTGGACCCCCGGTTACCGAGGGCCAGGGACCACAACCATCTGTGAGCAGCTGAAATCCACAAAACTTGAAGCCTCCTCTAAAAACGTGTATAACTGCGTATTTTAATAGCCCGAACACCAAAGATACCTTAATATGCATTAATATTCTCATTGGAAACCATCTTAGCGCTACCGCAGAAGCTAGCATCTACACTCTTCCTTATTTCCGCTCTTTGGCGTTCAGCCAATCAGAGCCAAGGAAAAATTAACGGTGTTTCTGGATTGGCTGCTTGAATTTCATATTAGACAGTGGGAAACAGGGTAGTCATTCTCTCCCCACTGGTTTTCTGCTTTGTACCCAGTTACAGAGGCGCATTTTAATAAATGAGATCATTGAGAGATTAAATAAAAAGTGGAATTCTTGTGTTTATATACGGTGCCTATAAAAAGTATTCACCCCCATGGATGTTTTACCCTTTTTATTGCTTTTATAAATCAGTCAGGAGCAACAAAATTTGGCATTTTTTGTCAAACAGAAACTCACAAAAAAAAAAAAAAAAAAAAAAAAAGCCATTTTCAAGTCCAGTCACAATTTCTCTGTCAGATTGAGGTCTGGCCTTTGACTAGGCCATTCCAGAACATCCACCTTGTTGTCTTCAGACCATCTCTGTTCGGGTCATCTGCAGTTATTTTGCTGCATTCGTTTTACCTTCTACCTTTACAAACCTTCCAGGGCAAAAAGCACCCCCACGTCATGATGCAGCCACCACTATGCTCTACAGTGGAGATGGAGTGTTTGTGGTGATCTGCAGTGTTTGAAGCGTCGTGTCTGATGCCCAAAAAGCTCCATTTTGGTCTCATTAGACCAAAGACCTTTCTTCCACTTGACATTGGAGTCTCTTCCCGCGTGCCTTTTTGGCAAATTCTAGTCGAGCCTTGATCTGAGTTATCTTCAACAGTGGTTTTCTCATTGCCTGTTTTTAAAGTTTTGGTGAAGAACCGGGGCGACAGTTGCTTGGTTGTAGGTGTCCTCTGTCATTAGTCTCCTGCTTCACGTCACTCAGGCTGTGAAGACGACCTGATCGAAGCTGATTTCCACTCAGATGTTCCCAGGGGATGTTCAGTGCCTTAGGGATTTTTTTTTGTATCCATCCCCTGACTTATACCTTTCTATAACCTTTTCTCTGATTGGTTGGAGTTTTCTTCATGCTATAATTGTCACCAGGAATCCCGATTAACCAGTGAATGGACCTTCCAGAACCAGCTGTCTTTATACTACAATCACTAGAGACGCACTCATTGCACTCTTGTGATCTCCATTCAACTCATTGTAAGACCACTGGCACTGGTGAATATTTATCCAATCACTCATTGATGTTAAATATTTGTATTTAATTGTCATTTTGTAGAAATCAGTTTTGTTTTCATTTTCACATTAAGGAGTTTTGTTGTTTTTTTTTTTTTTTTGTCAAAAAAAAGCCTAATTTTGTTGATCATGATTGATTTGTAAACACAATAAAGGGATAAAACATCCAGGGGGTGAATACTTTTATAGGCTCTGCAGATTCATTCCATACAAAATTCAGTTTGAAAATCCTGAATTTACTTTCTCAGAAAATTTGAATCTAACGTAAGACCAATAAAATCTGATTTCTGCTTCAGAAATGCCAGCCTACTGTTCTCTGTTTGTTCTCAGTGCCTGGTCTGGGCTCCTTTTGCTTGAATTACTTCATCACTGTGGTGTTACATGATGATCATCTTCCATAGATTCTCTATTATGGGTGTAGATCAGGCCAGTTCGCAGTACCAATATGGTCACTGGACCAACGTTTGGCAGTGAGGGCCGGTACCAAGTCCTGCTGGAAAAATTAAATCAGCATCTCTATAACGCTTGTCAGCAGAAGGAAGCATGAAGTCCTCTAAAATTTTCTGGTAGATTCCTGTGCTGACTCTAGACTGATGGCGCAACAGCAGCAGAATCATCCCTGCCTGAGCAAACTTCACATTTTGTCCATGTCTTGAATACGTCTCTGTGTTTTGGCTCTGAATCCAACTGGAAGCCAAAATCTTTCCCAAACTATTAAGAGTTAAGTCACGGGTTCCTTTTACACATTCTCGTCCTATAGATTTTTCTTCCACTAAACTTTCCATCAATGTGCTTGGATACAGCTCTCCGCGGACAGCCAGCTTCTTTATCAGTGAGTTTTCTGGCCTCCTTTTGGAGGTCGATGACTTCTGGAAAGCGGTCGAGTCAGCAGTTGTCGTGTCGGCCATAACAGACCAGTTCTGGATTGTTTCGTTGCTCTTACGTCAAATTCAAATCAATTTTAACTACAAACCATAACCATCATACATAACATAAATAATGTCCTCTCAAGGGTTTTGACATCCGTGACCTCCCTGGTTTTTTTGTAGTATCTTTTTAACCTCAATTCACCCCAAAATTTCATTGGGAAACCGCACACCTGAGTTGACGTGATTAAAGTGAACTCGCCCTTGTTCTCCAGCCTCTTAGAAACTGAAATTACTTTGGGAAAAATCCCCGGGACCTGTGGGAAAATGCATCTGTGAATCAGCTGAACTCTGATTTACATATTTCTCTTGAAGCGAAAGTAGAAGTCAGGCTTTCTTCATTTTACACACTGCAAAAACACAAAATCTTACCAAGTATTTTTGGTCAAGTTTAGTAAAAAAAAAAAAAAAAAAAAAAAAAAAAAAAAAAAATCTCAAATACACTTGAAATAAGACAAAAATAACTTTTCAGCACGATTAAGGAGATTTGCATAAAGATTTGCGTCCCGTTTTCTGCTGCAGCACCAGATTTTATTCAGGTCAGTGACTGGCTGCCATGTTTGGTTGCGAAACAGAGGTGCGTTTGTCAAAAGCAGGAGTTGGTTTCCGTCCGTTTCTTTCCTTTTTGGGGGCCAGTCGTGTGTCATCAACAGGGGCCACACTGCAAAATTTCTGGTCTAGTTTCTAGAGCAAATATCTCACATATGCTTGGAATAAGACAAAACTAACTTACAGGTAACTTTTCAGCAGATATAGGAGCTTGTTTTAAGTCAGTATTTCCTTAATATTGATGAAAAAGTTCGAGTTATAAGTGAAATACTCTGCCGGTGGAACAAGATATTTTAATTTATAATATGTCTTGTCTCACTGGCGGATTATTTCAACTATACTAAGATATTTGTACTAGAAACTAGACCTAAAGTACTTGGAAAGAATTTGTGTTTTTGCAGTGCAGCTCTGAAATGTTTTGTTTTTAATGTTCCACTTCAAGATGATTCTCATTACACTACATTGTATGTATAAAGTGCAAATGATGCTGTAGTTTACAAAAAACATCAAGAAAACATAAAAAACATGAATATCTGGGGGCGGGGACTGTTATGAAGAAGAAAAATAAAAGTAGTTGTTGGTGTTTTGTTCTTTTTCATTTGAATGTATTTAAGAGACGATTATTGTTTGATTGCTTCATGTTCCTCCTGCAGTTGGATATTCCTGGATGTTGTCTTTATGCTAAATCTTAGTCTGAAGCTCAACAGGCAGACAGCACCCCCAGCAAACCCATAAAACTGGTTATTATGAATCCATATTTTTTTTAGTTCTGAATTATGCAACTGAAATAGAACCTGCATTTATTTGAAGACTTTTTAACCATCTTTCTGAGGGGTGCCAACATGTACCCATATCTTTTGGAAGCTTTTTTTCTAAATATGTATATTTCTATTGTCACATATAACAGATTTTTACCATTTGAATGTATATGAATGATTTGGAGTTAAATATTTTTCTGTCATTTCAAGACTGACTGAGACAAAACTGCAGCTCATGTGTACTGATTAATTGATGGTACTGGAATGTGTAAGTAAGTCTATGAAACGTGACTGGGAGTATCATTTGCCTGCCTTGTTTGTGTTCTTTTCAGTTTTATTGCTGTTTATAAGAAGTCGCCTCTCGCAATATGTTTTATAATCTCCAGCATATAATTAAAGCGCGCAATAATTCTTTTTTATATCAAATTAAATTGATCTTTATTCAGAATCATCGAGGAGCAACAAGTAGGCTCCTGTCAGACGAGGGGGGGGGGGATAAATGATTGTGAAGCTTTAATTCATTCCTTCGCTTCTCTCTGACTGAACAGTGTGTGCCAGGACAGTGGGGAATTTGTTACTGGATTAGATTCAGGCCAACTTCCCACTGGTCTAGTCATGTTTCATTTATTTTTCTCACATCTTAAATAGGTGCTTCCCAAATCAGTGCAGGTGTTTGTTTATACAGTAATGGAAACTTCACCTTTGCTGGCTGATTTTATAAGCCTCCTGCACACTTTAATCAAGTACTTCGGTCGACACAGCTGCACAAACCACTTGCACTTGGTGATGTCTGCACATGCAGGGCCAGCTGTTGCAAAAGAGTTCAGGAGCTGCATGTTTGCCCTTCTGCCCACCATTAAAGATTTGCGTCCCGTTTTCTGCTGCAGCCCCAGATTTTATTCAGGTCAGTGACTGGCTGCCATGTTTGGTTGTGAAACAGAGGTGCGTTTGTCAAAAGCAGGAGTTGGTTTCTGGACGTTTCCTTCTGTTTTGGGAGCCAATTATGTGTCATCAACAGGGGCCACACTGCAAAAATACAAAATCTCACTAAGTATTTTTCCAGTCTAGTTTCTACTGCAAATATCTGGAATACACTTGAAATAAGACAAAACTAACTTACAAGTAACTTTTCAGCAGATATAGGAGCTTGTTTTAAGGCAATAATTCCTTATTATTGATGAGAAAGTTCTAGTTATGAGTGAAATGATCTGCCAGTGGGACAAGACATTTTACTTTATAATATAGAAAAAATGTCTTGCTCCACTATCAGAATATTTCACTTATAATTAGAACTTTCTCATCAAAAGTAAGGAATTATTGCCTTAAAACAAGCTCCTATATCTGCTGAAAAGTTACTTGTAAGTTAGTTTTCTTATTTCAAGCATATTCAATATATTTGCACTAGAAACTAGACCAAAAACACTCTGTAAGATTTTGTGTTTTTGGAGTGTATTACACAACACGGAAGAAGAGCCTTGTAGCAAGATGGCGGACGCCCTGCGCCCTTCTGCAACCCTGTTTGCTGCCATCCTTGTTATTTCTTCATCTTCAGATTGACTGCCCCCCAGGGTGATGCCACAGGTGACGTCACGGTTTGTGCTGAAGAACCAGATATTCCACGGTGCCTGACTAGAACCAAATTTAGTGTTGGAACGTTGTTCTTTCAGTGGAAATGCAACACTGTATCAAAATCACAATTGGGAACCAGAACAGGCTCAAAACATCATTAGTGTCAAAGTCCTGTTTACGGCGCTTTGTAGTGCTGACCTGGAGGTAAAAGTCTAAACCGTTTGTGTACAGGATGTGTGGGGCCTGCAGAGATGTTCGGTCTAGGGAGTTCTTTCTTGGTCAACACCTTCTGTTAAACCAGCTTTGCTGTTGACAGTGACAGTTGTGTTCCAGCAGCATCCTGAGTCTTGGTGGTTCCTGGGTTGTCCAACTGCTAAAGTAAGCTTTACAGTGAATTGGGGTTGCTGCCGTGTTGGGCCAACACTTTTCACACTTTCAGATGGCAGTCATGGTTGTGAAAGTGAGAGCAACATGTAAGATGCCTGTTTTTTGACCTTAGACCATTGGTCTGCAACTCCAGTCACTGAGGACCGGTGTCCTGCCACTTTTAGATGTGTCCTTGGTCCAACAACATGAATCAAATGGCTGAATCACCTCCTTAGTGTGCAGTCAACCTGTCCAGAGTCCTGCTAATGACCTGAATATTTGACGCAGGCGTGTTGAAGCAGACACGCATCTAATAGTTGCAGGACACCAGCCCTCAGGACTGGAGTTGCAGACCTTTGCCCTAGACCATCAAGGCTTCAGTTCTGAGGCATTATGGAGTACATGTTTAACATGAGCCTGAAGCTGGGGAGGGTACTAAAGCTATGGTATCGGCACCAAAGATCACAAACCCAAAGGATCTCAGCAGCTACAGTCCAGAGGCACTGACATGAAATTGGTGAAGACCCTGGAGGGTCCTCACTTGTCATCATCCACTGATGAGGTCTTCGTTGGATCCACTGCAGTTTGGCTATGAGCCTGGCACTGGCTTGGATGATGCCGTGATCTGAACCCACCGAGATAATAGAGACAAGGACCAAGTCTTTTAGTTTTCCATTGATTTTAAAGGTGACCTTTTATGCTTCCTTGAACAGGTTAGGATAGATATATGGGCTACAAAACATATTCATTACATTTTTTGCACAAACTCATTCTGAGATGATGAGATGTTTTAGGGCCTTTTGTCACTTTAAATCCAAATAAGCTGCTGCTGGCCACGCCCCTCTCAACTCATTACATTTACAAACGGCTGCAAACAGATGTGCAATTATACAACCGTACATTTTTGAAAATCAGAAGTAGAGCCTCCTAGACAACCAACAAGAATGCAGCAAGTCGTTTCTGGATGGTAAATCAACAACAAAACGCTTGTCTCTTCCAGCAGTCATTGTTCAGGGAATACGGTGGTAAAACCAGCTGACCAATCATGCTAGAGCTCCACTGGGGTTGCTAGGTGAGAGGCTGAGCTTGGCTAGGGTTGCTAGGTAACGGCGCAGTGTGACATTACATTCTGAAGGTTTTTGAAACAGCTCTTTTTCCAGACACCAAACAACATTGACTTATTGCTAAAAAAAAAAAAAAAAAAAAAAACCGGAGGGGGTGGGGGGTTAAGCGCTTGGGTTGTTTTTAGAAACAGTTGAGACCCAAATGGAAGAACTAAGACATGCAAAATGTGAATTTTGCATAACAGGTCCCCTTTAACATCTCTTAGACTGGGCATTTGAGGAAACAGCTAGAGCTGACCAGAGTGGACCATTGCCTATCACATTGGATCTCTGGTCATCCACAGTATGTTGAAAAAAAAAAACAGGCTGGTCTGCAGTATGAGGAGCCTGGAAGGAAACGTTACTGTCCCCATTCCTGTTTACCCTTTACACTGCAGACTTTCTCATCAACTCCCCACACTGCTGGCCTCAACTGTTTTCTGATGAATCTGACACTGTTGACCTCTTGACAGATGAGGATGTCAAGATTTTGTTGAACAGGTGTCACTGGAAACCCCTCCAGATCAGCACAGGAAAAACTGTGGAGCAGATACTCTACAGTAACACCAATGAACATCCAGAGAGCATATACTGAGATCTAGAACTCGTATAAGTACCTACCTAGACGTGTAGATTGGAAAGACAACCCTCTTGGTTATTGGAAAGGTCAGAGGAAAAAGTCGATTTAATTGACTCATAAGCCATTTTCTGTGTTGGGGTCTGCTGGATCAGTAGCTTATCAACCACTGAGGGTAAATGGTTGTAGAAGCTGGACAGGAAGGGTTGCTCTGTCTTGGGTTTCCCCTTCGACCCAGTGGTGGTGGAGGACAAGAGAACTGTAGTCATCACTTGTGGACAATGTCCCCTACTCCATGCATGATACTGGTATATCATTGAAGAGCTCTTTCAGCTGCTACATCCTTAATGTACAAAAACATGATGATGATGATGCCACCACCATATTTTAAAGCTGGTTCACAGTTTTTGGCTTTGGTAGCCTCATCTTGACTCCTTTGAACAAGCTTCTTGTTTTGGCAACCAAACACTTCAATCTTTGTTTCTTCTGACCATGAAAGACATTTAAGTTGTTCGTGAGGGCATCTCCAAATTTCAGTCAATCTTGAAGGTGTTTAACTTGGTCCAGGGGGTTCCGTCTTGGTCAACACCTTCTGCTAAACCTGCTTTGTTGTAGACAGTGACATTGGTGTTCCAGCAAGTTACGGTTCATGCATCCATCCATCCAGGGACGTGTGAAGATAGACATTAGGAGGTGCTAATGCATTTGCCCTTTTTCCACTGGACAAAATGTGCCCTTCTGAAATATTTTTCTTTTTTTAAGTGTATGGAATGTTGCCCAAGATATCACTTCTGAATTTAAAAGCACATATTACAAATGCCCCACATTTTTGTAATTTTGCCTGACAAGACTCCCCTTCACACACGCAAACATGATCTGCCCCACAGGGAGGGAACACCTCTCCTCTGCCATCAGATAGAGCCCTTCTCTGGTTATGGGCCGGCTACCCATCCAAATAACAAACAAAATGAGTGATTTTGCCTTCTAAACCTCAGATGCAAAAGTTAAAATTTCACTTGCCTCAGTTTTATCTAAACAGAGAAGGCCAATGGCATTGGCTATCCTTCCCCGCTATCTCTTCTATAGCCACCACCAGCTGCCAGGAGAATGTTTAAAATGTAGCTCTTAGATTAAATTAGGAAAAAAAATTATTCAAGTGTATCTCACGGATGTAGTTATTACATTTGCTATAATGGTCCCTGATGACTTCTATTTGACTCATGTCTTTTTTATTGCAAATATAGTAGGCAAGTCACCTCTGGCCAAATGAGCTGGGCAACATTACTATTCATACTCTACTAAAAGTATCTTTAATAACGTTCTGCTAACTAAAAGAGAACTAAAAGTATAGATTAAGTTGTATTTTCCACTTCTGTGTGTGTGAAAATTACATGATGATCAGAGTATTTTAACATGTAAATAACATCAGCAGACATCTTTTGTCATCAGTTCTCCAAGCTTGTAGTTAATCTCATTAATCTTAACTCTAAAAATAATTTCTGTCATATATCACACTGGCTACATGCAGAAGTACTGATGATTCTTCTTATGGACATATTCTGTGCTGCTGCATTGCTGTACTTTGTTCTGTTGTTGCCAGTTTGGTTGTTAGAGAAACCAACCTGTAGAGTGATGAACATTATTAAACATCTGCATCAGATAGCATACGGGTAATGATCTGAAACAGATATATTTATATGATGTTCAAAAAAATGAAAAAAAAATGTATCACGTGCCACACAAGTGCCCCTTTTCCCACTTGAGCACCCGCTTCCCAAAATATCTGTGCACGTCACTGCATCCCTCCATTGTCTTCTGCTCATCCAAGATTGGGTTGCAGGGGCAAAAGGTACAGGAAGAAACCCCAGACATTGCTCTTCCCAGCAACTTCCTCCAGCTCATTCTGGGGGATCCCAAGGCATTCCTAAACCGAATAGGATACATAGACCCTCCATCGAGTTTTTGGGTATTCCCTAGGGTCTCTGCCCAGTGGGACATGCCCAGAAAACCTCCCAGTGGGCATCCTAACCATTATCACCTTTTTAATTTCATCTAAGGGAGACAGTTTGGGTGTGGTCGTTGACTGTTTCACCAGGACAATGATCCCAAATCCACCCAAATCTGGTTTGGGAATGAGTAAAGCAGGCTAATATTAAAGCTGCAGGATGTAACTTTTACAAAAATATGTCTTTTACATATTTGTTTAAATTATCATTATGCTGTGATTGTATAAGACAGACAGTCTGTGAAAAAAAAACAAGCCCCTCTGCCTTCTCCCAGTGCTCCCAGTACTAACTGCAGAAATCCACCAGTTATTCAGAAACAACCAATCAGAGCCAGGAGGAGGGTCTTAGCGCTGTCAATCACCCTCGTGTACGCGCTGCTCACAGCCTCCCCCTGCTGTCTGCTACGCTACAGCTGGTTCACCACAACATAGCCTGATGCTAATGCTAAGGCTAGTTAGCATGGCCACTGATGACGGTGGATAAACAGCTTTCCCGGAACTTTAAGTTGTTTCTCCACCATCAGCACATTTAGCAGCGCGTACACGAGGGTGATTGGCAGCGCTAAGCCCCTCCCCCTGGCTCTGATTGGTTGTTTCAGGTCGGGAGCGGAGCATTTCTTTCGACGGCAATAGCAGCTCAGGGAGGAGGTGGAGGAGCTCCATCTTCTCACAGATTATCTGCCTCAGACCAAACTGTCAAGACATGGTGGCAGTTTTAACAAACATGGAAAAAACATATTTTTTGTTACACACTGAAGCTTTAACTGTCTAAAATTACCTTTCCTAATTCTATTGAAAATGTATAAAATATGCCTAGAAGCTGGAAACTAATCATAGTAAATGGGGTGCATCTATATATTTGACCTTCTATGTATAATTATGTCCCTGTGTGAATCAGAAAAGGTCCACACTGCAGTTTATGTTGTATAATCACTCCACCCTGAGAAAAGAACAGTGCAAATAAAGTAAAATATGACAGTAATGCTCATAACGAGTGCATTCACGTTTTGATCGTAACCCGCCTGCTTTGGACTTGACCCAAAGTCAACCCCTCAGCACAGCTTTGGACTATTTCTGGCGAGACCTGCTGTTTGTTCAGGACTCACTTAAAATAATCCCAGTCTCAGCCCTGCTGTGACATTTCTCAGCCTCTATTGGCCGCCTGTCTGAATACCACCACCTTACCCACAGTCATTCATACTCTGCATATCCCCACATTCATACCGAACCTGAGCTTTGTTGAAGTTACACAACTTGCATGTGTTTTATCTTCAGCCAGTGCAGGATGCAGGCGTATATCAGAGTCTCATGCTAATCTGGCTAATCCAGTCTTGACAGGTTTAAACTGTAATGACATAGGATGTGTCTTATAGTCACTTTATGCAATATATCAACTTGTTCTCCAACATAGCTCCACAAACCGCCCTTTCATGATTGGCGCCCACCGATTTGGAACGTGCACCTGCTTTGCAGAGCAAAGCTTGGCATTTTCTCTGTGATCTTCATTTTAATACATCATCTTCCTCAGACGTTCAATCTTTCCATCTGTTTTATTTTAGTTCAACTGTTGTTGCTTTTTCTGCAGCAAATCTCTTTCTGCTTTCGTTCTTGTAGAAGCATTCACACATCTTTTACAAACTTCATCACATTTTGTCACATTTCAACCACAGACTGATATTTGTATCTAATATTTGTGTATTTTGGGGGATTTTATAACTTTATGTTTTCTCTGTTTTTGTTTTTCTCTTCATAGAAGCTACGTTCTGTTAGGCTGTGGTACTTTCCTGGAGGAGGGCTTCAGCTGAGATAACGCTGCCATCAACTAATCATTCTCCTTCTCCCTCTATTAGCTTTTTACTTTTTATCAACATAGAAAGTACTCCTGGATCAGTTCTTCTGTTTCTTTTTTGTGATTTTTGCTCTGTCTTCTCAAACCTCCAGTCGGTCGTGGCAGATGGCCGCTTGTGCTGAGCCAGGTTCTGGTTCTGCTGGAGGTTTCTTACTGTTAAAGGGGAGTTTATCCTCTCCACTGTCGCTACATGCATGCTCGGTACGAGGGACTGCTGTAAAGTCAACGACACAACGCAAGCGACTGTCTGCTGCTGCTATCTGGTCATCTGTTTGGATTCCTAACCTACAGCGTTGAGTTAGATGTCGTGTTTTCAATGAGAAATGAGAATGTTTATTTTAGTCATGAAAGACTTGACTTGAACTTGAAAGAAATAACATTTCTGCAAAGATCTCCATTCAAGGAACCTTCAAATTTTCCCCCAATGACGAGATATGTAATAAAACATTTAAACTAGGGCTGGGCGATAAATCGATTTTACTGATTTTTTTTGGAAAATCTGGATTTTTCTTTTTTTTTTTTTTTCCACTTTGTGTTTCCATAGTTCAGTATGATGTCAGCACACCCAGGGCGGCCATCTTGTTTGACAAGCACATTTTACAGCTTCTATTAATTTGGACTTTGAATTCAGATCAACTCTACGATGGATATTGGGGCCTGGGTAAGATTTTTGTTTTTTAATTAGAAAAATAAAGTCATAATATTACAAGAATAAAGTTGTATGACAATAAAGTCGAAATAATACAAGAATATCACAATATTACCAGAATAAAGTCAAAATATTAGTAGAATGTAGTAGTAATTGTATAACTCCTACATGAAAACTAACAAAAAATTAAAATAATAAACATGGAGCATCATTTGAAGTTATACTTTAGTATCAGTTTTCCAGATAAGGAAATATTTAACTCATCAGCATCAAATTATTATCAGTAGCAGAACCGAATCACAGGGACTGGTTGATAGCTATGGCAGCTTTTTTTTCCCATTAAAACGACTTTTTTCTCATAATTTTAAGACTTTCTTATGGTAAAATTGCGTCTTTAATCTACTAATATTATGACTATATTCTCCTAATTTAAAAAAAAAATTTCTCATAGCCTGGCTTTAATACTCCATCATACAACTCACAGAAAGGATGATTGAAAAAAAAAAGCCACTTTTTGAAAATATTATCTTTCATTTATTTATCAGTAATTTATTTTTTCAGGAAAGCAAGGAAAGAAATCGATTAAAATCAGAAATTGGATCTTGTACAAAAAAAAAAAAAAAAAAAAAAAAAATCTGAGATTTTATTTTGAAGCCATATCGCCCAGCCATAATTTAAACTGCCTCTGAGTATTGGTCTGCTTTTGGGTGCTGTCGTGTGGTTTCTGACCTAAAATACATCATATTCAAACAGACAGTTTGTGGTTGTACACTGACAAAGTGTAAAAAAGTTAACAGGGTGGGAATACTTTTGCATCTGGCGTAAAATGTTTACATGTGCAAATGTTTCAGCTCAGCATTTGATAATCTGTTGCAGTTTGACTAAAGAAAACAGTGTTTTCACTCCCATTCATAACGGTTTTGCTTGGAGCATTGCCACACGTTACTCCAGGGACTGTTTAGTCTTAGGAATTACTTTGGGATTTGTAAAGAAGGAAGGGTGGGAGGGGGGAGAGAGTGCGGGCTGCTTGCTATCAGCAGCCATCTACTGTCTGATTCTGTCACGCTTTGGTTCGTAAGCAGCTACGTGCCTCACTTTGAACGAGAACAGGATGTTCTAGCAGGCTGAGATAAACAAAAAAGGGCTGTACAGGCAGGGGAATCTTAGAAACACTTCCCTTTCGGTTCCCACCTGACACCTGCAGGTCAAGAGTTTTTGGAGAGCATCAAACTCGACAATGCTGGTGTGCCGCTTTTTCGCCTTCTGCCTCTTAATGAAATTGAAAATGTGATCAGTGAAGCTCATGAGAATATATTCTGTTTATAATACCTAAATTCAGGATCGGAGGCTATTTTTGCCCCAACTTCCAAGTGATTTGACTAAAACTCACATGGAAATAAGCTACATAGATTCATTTGCATTAATGGTAGTAGACAGAACTGACCTAAGGTTGTTTGTAATTATTTTGGGTTTTATGATGAGCTGACAACAAGCTACTTAAATTAACTTCATATCTTTTTTCAGAGGAAACTTGATTTAAAGTG
The DNA here is from genome assembly GCA_014839685.1 of Anableps anableps. NCBI lineage: Eukaryota > Metazoa > Chordata > Actinopteri > Cyprinodontiformes > Anablepidae > Anableps > Anableps anableps. Next base: position 4,593,227 of record CM026076.1, on the reverse strand, counting down.
GCCTGATATTATATTAATTATTCAAAACAACAGTATTAATTCTTCTGTTTGTATGTTGAAGTCAGAATTTCGGAGTTAAAAGTCACAACAAATGTAATAAAATGCCCCCTGAAGTCATCATTTTTAACGGGCAACTTTGAGGTCTCCAACCAAACCTGACTTCAGATTCAACATGGCTGCTCCGGATGAAAACAGAAAAATTTGGAGAAAAAGCTGCTGATTCACACGTTTGAAAGTTTGCATCTCATTAAAACCAGTGGCTCCCATGATGCTGAACAATTATTGATGAAAATGTTTCTTCATAGATTGAACGCAAAGAAAAATACTTTGTTATACATTTGAACTGCAAACTATGGTGGCCCAGAAGGGCCAACAAAATTCAAATGCCACAACGGAAATTATGCTAAAACAGCAGTTTTGTGAGATGGTTTTGCATTTTGCATTTTGTTGACCCCTCTGGACCACCGTAGCTAACGCTTATTAGCAAATCCTGCTGGTTTTCCGACTTCTGCTCAGGTGGGACATCATTCTTTGTTCAAAACAGACATTTTTCCTGTATTATAAGTTAAAATGTCTTTTTCCACTGGCAAATTGTTTCATTTATAACTAGAACTTTTTCAATAATAATTAGGAATTATTGACTTAAAACAAGCTCCTATATCGTGCTGAAAAGTTACTTCTATGTTATTTTTGTTTTATTTCAAGTGTATTTAAGATATTTGCACTAGAAACTAGACCAAAAATACTCTGTAAGATTTGTGTTTTTGCAGTGCTGTGGTTCATAAATTCATTGAATTCTTTGCTCCCCGAACTTAATCACAACCTTGACACCTAACCTATTCCAGAAAAAACGTGGACATGTTTTCGTTTCTGCATGCAGCATCTGCAAAGACCATCGTATCATAGTAGGTGTTAAACAGGAGGAACAGCAGAAATCTCAGCTCTTCTAATAGTCTCTCCTGTAAAACAGTGAAGTTAGAGTTGGAAATGTTCTTCCTCTTCTTATGCAAACACTTTTTGAATAGAAGTACATTTTCTCTGATAAAAGGCTAAATTTGTGCCTCCAAAGTTTTAGGTTTGTGCAGCAAATAGTAATTAAATACACATGGGTCCAGACAAAACAGAGTTTCTGCAGGTTTCACCAACTCAAATTAAAGACTTTTTAAAGATCTTTTAAGGACCATTATGATTGAAATTTAAGACCTATATCACGATAGAAATGTGCAAAAGAAAATCGCATGTTTTATATCGTAGTGTGGAGCTTTTTTGCTCAGAATTCACGTAGCATCGTACTGGTTGGTAACAGAAGTTAACCAAGGGCGAAGACGAATGGCGTCCATCCATCAGCCAATAATTTATTTACCAATGATAGAAAGAAAAAAGCTAGCTAGCTAGCTAGCTAGCTAGGGTTTATTAGCCGCTAGTTAGCGGTAGCCTCAACCGCCTCCAGTCACAGGACGTCATGAAGGTGTCTGTATGAGACTCAAACTATTGCCTGACAGAAAAGTCCCACAAGAAAAATAAATTAGATCAAATATACGAGATTAAATAGTCCTGCCGTGACAAAATTTAAGACCTCTGCTTAATGTATTTAAGACCAACTTACATATTTTCTAACAAATTTAAGACATTTTAAGGACTGCAAAAGAAGTTGACCAAACTTGAGGTGGATAAAACATTTTATTTGGTTTTCTCAATAAAAAAAAAAAAAAAAACTGAATAAAGGACTGATATTAAAAAATGAAGCTTGCATGCAATAAACCAGGCCTGTAAATATTAAAATATTACATAGAAGACTGACATGAATCAGATTGCTTCTGCAGGAGGCCCATAAATCACTGCATTACTCTCTAATGTGTGAGACATTCTGAAACTGATTCCTGTGCAAATATGCATGAAATGTCCCCCCCCCCCCATATACCCCCCTGCATGGAGGGGGACAAACTGGCTTCTGGACATGTGCTGAGTATAAGCAACGAGGTGACATATCAAGTCATGGGCCAGCTTCCAGTGTTTCGGTTTCACATTTTCCATCATACGGTTTCTGCAGATTAATGCCCTTTAGTGAGATCCTTCCCTTCCCTTCCCCAGCGGCTGCTGCACACTGTCAGCCAGCTGCCTTTCACTCGAATCCCCCTCCCAACTTTTCACAGCAGTCGGACTAATTGTTGTTTTCGAACATTTTTGCTGTAAAAACCATGAAACCGTGACTATTTTTAGCCGAGGTTGTGATTAGGTGTGGATCTCGTGCTGGCCCATGCCTATGATGTAGCGCCAAAGCTTACATTGACCTAAATGAGTGAGTAACCAGCTAAATAACACTGTTTTAATCTCTGTTTATATGCAAAGCTGGCCGTCTATGTGGGGCGCTCTTTGTAACAGCATCTGTAAAAAGTTAAAGAATATATTAGATTAAATAGTATTTTAGCCTTCTTCTTCCTGAGTAATACACTTGAACTATGATATATTAATTTACATGTTGCTACTGAACATTTATTGTTAGTAGAGCTGAAGCTTAAGAGCTGACGGACTGGAAGAGCTTATGTATCTGTACCTTGGTCACTCAGACCGCGGCATTGTTACTGTTGTCACATGAGGATCCTAAATACAGTTTGCAGCATCACAGTTATGAAAATGCATGAAAGAGAAACAGCTGGATTGGTGTTTGGGTTGGTAAAAGCAGATAAAGTGTCTTTTCCGCAGGACACTGGGAAGCAAAGCAACAACGAGAGGCTTCAGTGGACAGTTTGTCTTTTTTTTTCAGCAGCGGTTCAAACCTCGCAGGGATAAATGATGCAGCAGCTTATGATTGTTTTGGATCACTGTGGCCTGCTTTGTGTCCTTTTTTCCCCAGCCTGTTCTCTGGTTAAAAAGCAGCAGACTGCAGTCCTCCTCTCTGATGAATCGAAAGATTGTAGGTAATTGGTACGTCTGATGAACGTTGCGTGTGGGTGGACGCTCTGCACCGTGTCTCCTGTGAAACAGACGTCCCATCGCTTTCTGTCTGGCGCAACGGAGAGACCCTGAGAGCTCAGGCTGGAAATTCAGATGCAGACACAGTTATTGACACCCCTGGTAAAGATGCATTAAAAGCCTTGAAGTAAATCAATCTATTTTTGCAGCAGCGTAATTTCTTGCTAAAAATCTAGAAAAATCCTTCCTTTAATTTGGCTACAATTCTTCCACATCAAGGAAATTAGCTTTTTAATGAAATCCCAGTGGGAAAGGCAATATCCCTAGCAATCCCTATATAATAAATGAAGCTTTTTGTTTTAAGTTTATATATATATATATATATATATATATATATATATATATATATATATATATATATATATATATATATATATTTTTTTTTTTTTTTTTTTTTTTTTTTTTTTGTTGGTTGATTAGTGTTTGTAGAGTCTTCTAACTAAATACGGTAAATACGGTGGACCTCTGGAATTCAAGGAGGGTTAAGAACCGTCCGTGAATACCTAAAATCCGCAAATACTTGAGACCCGCTCTAAAAAGGCTAATAGTTGCCTATTTTAGTAGTTCAAACATTAAATATACCCTCCAGGATTTCTCAGTTGTTTTTGTAAATTTTTTTTGCAATCAAATTCGCGGATTTTATGGTGCTACTTTGGACATACTTGCTAGGAATTTTGCAATATTTTTGCGATAATATTCAACTGAGGGACACTGCTTTGCTCGGTCCTTTGCGCTTATCTGTGACGATAAATGTGACTTTTTGTTACTCGCCACATCGATCACAGACTAAAACATGATATCAAGTAAGGCTGAGGCAGCAGTGGAGTAGAAATGAGAAATACTGCCACCTTTAGGTGGGAGTTAGCTTCACTTAAACCCAATGTTTTTGACCATTTTTGTGGAAATTTGCAATAAATTCACAATTATGCATTAGCACGGGAAAAAAATGAAGGTATCTGTTGTTTTTGCCAGAAAATAAATGCCGCCCCTGGATTGGCTGGTTTGCAAACACGAGCCAATAGCTTGTCAAGCAGCACTGCGTGAAAGTATTTCTGCTTCCCAAGCTGCATTTTCTTTAGAATATTTTTAAAATATTCCATGAAAAAAAAAAATCTGTGAATAATTTGGAGTTACATTCCACAGAAAACCCTGCGAATACAGAACCACAACTAGATGGGGGTCCACTGTATGGCAGTCTTCAAAAGACAAGAAAACAATCACATACAAGAACAAATCTCCTACCTGCAGCAAAGACAAACAACCACTAGATGTACTGCACACGGTTGTCTGGGAAGCGTGGACGAAAAAGCTGTTTCTGTCCTACCATCACAAACGCATCTGCTGTGACCTCAACTGGTCAGATAAAGCCAAGATCTGTCATGCTGTGGGCCTCCTTCTCTTCCAAACACCCTGGAGACCTTGCTAAGAGTGTGTGGCAGGATTACTGGAGTCAGGAGATTTTAAATAAAGATTTGGGGGACTGAAAATTGGTCGGATTGGGATGATGATCTAAAACCTTTGTGGTGACCTGATGACAAAAGTGGGTAAAAGCTGGATTCTTCTACATTTTTCAGTGTGAGATCATGTTTCTGCAATAAAGTACAATGTGTTTTAAGGCTGTTTACATATATATTTACTAGAAGTGTTAATAAATATGTCTACGTCTATATATCTACTGTATATGTAGGCACAAACCCAAGCTCTTGGCCCTCCGTTATTCTTCATTTTCTTCATTTTTCATTTGGCCCTCCGTTATTCTTCAAAGTCCTTAGACTTTTCACTGTAATCTTTTGCGTCTGGTGAGCGCTCGTCTTTCACTGCCTGAGAGGTGGCAGCGTCCAGCAGAGTCATATCTTCCCGCAGAGTCACCGCTATGGCGTAATCGTGCGGCTTCAGAGTCAGGCCGTACTTGTAGTCCAGGGTTAGGGTCTTCGCCGGGTCAGCGCTGATGTCACACTGGTGCGCCAGCAGCGCCGTGAAGAGAAACAGCTGCATCTTGGAGAGCTGCTCGCCAATGCACCGTCGCCGTCCCAAGGAGAAGATGAGCACGTTGCTGACCAGGTCTTTGTTCAGCGCCCCCTGGGGGTCCAGGAAGCGGTCGGGGTCAAAGGACTCTGGGTCGGACCAGGTTGCCGGGTCGTGGTTGATGGACCACTGGTTTATGAAGATGACGGTGTTCTTTGGTATGGCGTAGCCCATGATGGAGGTGTCTGTCACAGTCGAGTGGGGAATGGTGAGGGGGACGAAGCTTGTGAAGCGCATCACCTCATAGAGGAAGGCCATGACGTACGGCAGCTGCGCCTGGTCTTCAATGGAGGGGAGACGGCCCCGTCCCACAACTCTGTCCACCTCGAGTTGAAGACGTCTGTGATTCTCAGGATACCTGAAGTCAAAGGTGAGACATCAGAGACCCATGAGATCCTTTTCTCAAAAAAAAAAAAAACATCCCCCCCTTATGACTGTCTGCACATTTACACAACAGGGGACTTTCTCTGAGGATCACATAAGCACCCCAGCAGTCACTCGCTGTAAACAGCTGACTGTTAAAGTCATTCACTTTCACCAGCGTTCAGTTTCACTCGTTTATGCTGCCGCTAGTATCTGTCTGTGCCTCAGCTCCCCCACAAGCCTGTTACATAACCCACATGCCGTAGCACTTCATATCTCTACAGGGTTAACACAGAGATGGAAGCATTGTTTGCTAATCAGCTGCTGAATCCTTCATTGACCAAAGTCTGAAATTCAACTGGACAGACTTCTGGCCTCTGTCTAAACAAAGAGGTTGAAAACTAAAAGATGGCAAGAAGTGTCTTGAAATGTGGTCAGAATGTGGCGAGAGTTTATAAAACGGACAAATCAAGCCTGACTTGACCTGTACTGACCTGAAAATATGCTGAGGCGGGGTGAGTGAAGGATCTAAAATACATGTAATTAAACTGACTCAAAAGACTCGCTTACTTGGTGGTTAGGGATGATTAAACCACCAAACTAAGTGGGACTTTTCTGGGTTTTTGTTTGGGCTAAATTTGGACGGATCGACCACAAATAGCCACAGAAAAGATCCTGGAGGACGTCCAGTGTGCAAAACACCTAAAAACTTAAATCAGGGCTTGTCAAATGGACCGGCTAAGTCTGATTATTCAGATTTGTTCAATTAGTCATGGAAAAGAGGTCGATGGATATGTTTGGAGGTCTAGCAGATTTAAAAGAGCTGCTTTCTTGGCGATTAATCAAGTGGGTCAACCCAGCCTGACTTTTCATATTTCTATTGTCACGAGAATCTAAAAATATCAATGCAATAAACAGATTTTTAAAAACCGATCTGTACTTCCAGATTCTTTGTTTGAGCTAAAGTAGGATTTACCCAACTTAACTGTCGATGGATATGTTTGGAGGATCTACTAATATTTTTGATTAAAACTGATTCAAAAGTTGCTTACTTGACAAGAATGAGGATTATCCACTGCAGAGCAGTAGACAGGGTGTCCTGGCTGGCTCCAAATATGTCCCCTATAGTGGGGGTCACATAGTCTTTCTCAGAAGAGAGTCCAGCTTTTTCTGTGATTTGGTCCAGAGCCACAATAAAAGCATCTGTCATGTCCCTGATGGCGCTGGACTCGATTGATTTCCTGTGCTCCATAACTTTATCCCGGATGAACGCCCCAAAGTCCCGGTTGAGGCTCTTGAAGTCCTCGAAGATGGTTTTGATGGGGTTGGGGAAGCACTGGAGCCAGGGCATCACGTCCACGATGCTCCCCGCTCCCACAGTCTTTGTGAACTTGTCGTTCCTGCCCACCACCTCCCTGAACTCCTCATCCTCGTAGGTGTACCTCCTCCCAAAGCAGACCGCGCTCATCACGTTGGCCGTGGACACCACCAGGTCGGTTCCGGGCTGGAAGTACTTCTCCTCCTGGGTTTTCTTCACGAACCGCTGCAGCAGCTCCCTGAACTCGCCGAGGACGTGCTGTTCGAACGTCCTCTTGGTCTGCGGGTTCCCGGTGGAGAACATGCGGACGGTGGACTGCGCCACTTTGCGGTGCGTCTTCCACCAGTCCGTGACGGTGCCGAACGCCATGCTCTGCCCGTCGGCGATGAACCTGAAAGAGGTGAAGTCCGGCCTCCCGGCGAAGTCCAGACCCTGCTTGATGAGCGCCTGCCGGATGGCGTCCCCGTTCAGCACCACGACGGCCCGGCTGCCCAGCTGGATCTGGAACACGTTGCCGTATTTTCTCACCATGCGGGTGCAGTACAGGTGCGGCGCGGTGCCGAGCTGCGCGGCGTTCCCGATAACGGGCCAGGCGAAGGGCCCCGGCAGGCCGGGGGTGGACCCCCGCTGCCGGAGCCACAGCCAGGCGGAGAGCAGCAGAGTCAGGCATGCCACTAACAGAGCTCTGGGAGTTAAAGTGTTAACTGTGCCGATATACTCCGGAGTCACTTCCATCATGCAGATCCTGCGGGAGCAAAAATAATGAGGTCATTACTAATAATAACAGTCTGATCTAATTCTAATGAAATAATAATAATAATAATAATAAAAAAAAAAAAAAAAACATCCATGCTGTTTAGTTTTTCAGTAAAAAAATCTGATTTTTCAACAATTTAAAACATTGAATTCTGCTTCTTTATTATTTACCTTTAAAAAAAAAAAACCCAACAAGAAAAGATGACTGCTCTACATCTCTGTTCTGATCTAAAGTCCTGCGGAGGGTTTGCAGCCTGCTGAGCATCGACAGACAACCAGCTGCGTGCTTTATGTCTGCAGAGCACCGCATCAGGTCTTTTATCTGCAGACGGCTGCAGCATCACGGCCCATCCGCGGCTCTGCTGCTGTGGGCAGGTTTGTTGCAAAGGACGAGGGGGGACCTGGGGGGGGGGGAGGACACCCATCCTCCCCTTCCCCACCCACCATCACCTCCTCCTCCATTGACTTCTCTGTGACTGCCGTCTGCCAGCCTTTCTCCCTTCCCCTGCCCTCCCTCCTCAGGGTGCTCGCAAAAAAACAGCCGTAATTGTACCAGTTGTTGTTTTACTATTGTTGCTGTGGACGAAGAGTTTCGTACTTCATTGTTCTGAAGTAACACGTTTCACTGAAATCAATAATAATCGGAGCATTATTATTATTTTTATTATTGTTGTTGTTATCGTCAATTTGGACGAAGACTTTATCATTAGTATTGTAAATATTAAAATAAGATAAATTCAAATATTAAATAGAAAATAATAATATGCAGTATTTTTAAATAACCGTTTTATTATTATTATTATTATTATTATTATTATTATTATTATTATTATTATTATTACTGTTGATGTTATTCTGAAACCGTACTAAAACTATATATATATTCATATTTAATGCATCCTTTCAGAAGCAGTTTGACAAACTGCACTCCAGAACTCAACCCAGTACAGGTTCGGTGCAAAAAGCTCCAAAGCTTTTCTCTCAAGGCTGTTTTATGTCGCTTTATAGAAGTATAATTTTACATCGAGGTTTGATCTGCATTAATTTAAAAGGAGTTGAACAAACACGGATTTTTTTTTATTTTTTATTTTTTTTTTTTTTTTAATTTTTTTTTTTTTGGTTTCATCAAATGTCATATTATGTCATGTTCTTAGCCTTATTTAATTAGTAGTTTTAGAAAAATCCTCCGTTTCCCCGCCTGTATAAACAGTTGTAACCTGTTCCTGCCGGAGGGAAACATGAAGCCCGACATCCTGCAGGTTCAGCGGAGTTCATTCTCTCACGTCTCGATCAGAACCGCGCTCATAAGTCTTATTTTGAAATCCTTCTTGCGGTTTTTGGTTCGCTGTTCTAATTAAAATGCGTTTAGAGAAGCGTTATAATATAACAAGAAGGGGGAAAAAAATTTATATGTTTATAACTTTAAATGTACTTTTACGTCCTTTAAGTTAGTTTCCATCTGGAATAACTGAGTTGTTTCGGATTTAAGATGGACATATTTAAAACCTAAGACGATTTAAGTCTGGAATAAGGAATATATAATAAGGAAGCCGTGTGATCCAAAGGATCCTGCAGCTTCGGTAAATTCGAGAATGGGGAGGTTAAACCGGCTGCACACGTCGCTGAGGCTCCTCTCCTGTGAGCTTGGCAGAGATTCTGATCAAGTCCCAGCTGCGGGTGCGTTTTCCCGTGAAGCCACAAGGAGGAGGCGAACCCCGCCGCTTTGCTGATCAATTCCCCGCTAATCGACAAGCGGTGCCGGACGGCGCGGCCCGCAGGACTGGCCGCGGTCCGCGGGAAGCGTGGACGCTGATCTGACTGGAGGACGGATCGCTTGGGAAACGCAGCTTACATTATTTAAATAAGATGAAAGGTGTGTTTTATCATCAAACGACTGATTCGGATGTAAATAAAATTTACAACAGTAAAATTGTTTTAAATCTATTCTGCTGATCTTTGCGGCTCTAAAACTCTAAAACACACGAATCCCTACGCTGAGTGGGGTTTTTTTTATGTTTCCTTCTTTCATTTAATTTGTTATTATTATTATTATTATTATTAATTTACGTTATCTTGATCTGTTTAATTTCTTGAATGTTTTTCTGCAGATCTGTTGTTTGTTTTCAGCTTTGCTGCTCAGATTTGTGATGGTTTTCAGGAGCCCCGCTTCAGCACCGCGGACAGCGGCTCAGACCAAACCCGCTGAGGATGCTGTGTGACCCTCAGCTCTGCTCCCTTATCACAAAACACATCCAGACTTTACCTTAAAACACTTTCCAAGATCTTCATAAAAAATTTTTTAACTCACTGAAACAAGATTAAATGCGCATTAGAATAAAAGTGTATTAATAAAGCGAATAAAGAAATTAAGAAGGCGAGATCTGCCCCCGTCGGTTACGGCCTTTTAAAAAAAGGTCATAATATATATTTTTTAAAGTAATATTCTGCTGTAGGCAATAAAAATTAAACACATTTGTCCTTTTGGCAAGACATGAATCAGGATTTTTACTATAATTCATATTAATCTTCTTAAATTCCTCAATACGTGTACATAAAGTCTATAAAATAGTCTTGATATCAATAGGTTTCATTTAATTTCCTTTTAAAAAAAAATGCTAGAATTTTTGGAAAGAAAATAAATAATTACAATTGTTAATAATATTCTGTTTTTTTTTTCTGTTTTTTGTTTTTTTTTTTTCAGAAAAAGCCACGTTGGCAAGTCACCAGGAGGGTGGAAGAAATGTGGCCTTTTGGATATTTTTGCTGATTAACAATCAAACTTCATCAAAATTTCTATAACTAATTCGCACTAAATGACAACACGTCTGAGCAACACACATTTTCCAGGTCTGAGACTCTTCCTTGTATTTTAAAATGACATTAATAGAAGGTTTACTCACTGCGTGAAGACCCTCCCGACTCAGCGCAACTCTGACATGATTCCACTCTGTGATCTGTCACAGTTTTAGTCACTGCTGATCCACGAGGGTGGAGACAAGCCAGTGGAAATGGTTCCAGTCTCTCCCACTCACAGGGCCCAGAGTACCACACCAGATAGCCATGCGGGCAAAATATTTAACCTCATATTATATGCGCCTTTGCAAGGGAGGACTGAGGTGGGCCTCGTCATGTAGCTTAACTGGTGCTACATGTGCATCAAAATACATTGTAATATTATTTATTTCCGCAATTCAACTCAAAATGTGGATTTCATAGACTCACAGATATATATCCTTTCTGGTCATTTGGAATATTGTGGTTAAAAGTTAATAATAAAAAAAAAGTTGGTTTCTGAGAAGGATCAGAAAATTTTTTAAAATGTATTTTTAATACAGAAATGTTCTGTCATGGCCTACATGATCATAGGGAAGACACAAGGAGGGTAAGCTACAAAACTACAGTCCTAAACAAGCTGACCAAGTGCTCAAGCCAAGCACTTTGGTGGAAAATTTAGTGGAAGAAAAATCTGTAGTAGAAATATTTGTATAATTGCATCATGGAGCTGATTGTAAAGAAAAGCTGATTGAAGGGTTTGGGAGAGAAAGTAAATTTTGCATTTCGTTTAGGATTTAAGGTCCCAGAGTTGAGGACCAATTTGATGTTTCCATGTGATTTAGGAAGCTATTAAGGAAGAGTTTGGTGTCTTTAGTTGTAAGCCATAATTATAACAGAAATAAATGTTTGACACATGTCACTCCAGAAGTGTTTAATCTGTTTATTAAGGACTTTCTCTTCTTGAACTGAGTTGTTGTCAAAATATGTGCTTTCTCTATTTGGTGAAAATGTGAGCGACACTTAAAAGGCAACCAAAACATTGTCTTTCACTTCAGATTTCCTTTTTTCTTGAAATACATCAAATCTAAACTCCATGAAAGACTCCAAATATATATACACATATATATACTTTAAAAAAAAAAAAAAAAAAAAACATCTTGACCTTCAAATCATGTGTGCAGTGGAAGATGAGCTACCAGATCATTTGGTTTGATTTCATGACCACAAATGTGGTGGAACCTCTGGAAATTTTCAAAGGGGCCCCCCCAACTAGGGATTTTAAACATTGGCACAATATGAAAGACATTTAAAAAAAATGTCACATAAATAAATAAATAGGGGTGGTCATTGGGCCCCCTTGCCTCCCCTCTTGGTGCCGCCCATTCTCGGAGTTAGTTATTGCTGCAGTTTCCCTCGAACACTAATCGCCATGTAAACTCTGCGTGACTCTTGAAAAGCGCCTCAAATCCCCTCATTTGTTGGTGTTTGGAAGCAGAATAGTTTGGTAATCCTCTCCAGGGTGCAGCGTGGTGACCTCCAGCTGCAGCCAGAACTGGAGGATAGACGCGGCCCTGGCTGTGGCCCCCTTAGCAGCCCCTGGCCCCCGGCAGTTTCCCCTCCCTCCTCCCCCCCCCCGCCTTGACTGACAGCTCAAATGTTCATCGCGTGTGAGCGAGCAGGGAGGTCACGCAGGAGCTCAGGAAGGCGTGTTGCTTTTGACAGTTTGCACTCACGCAAAAAAAAAAAAAAAAAAAAAAAAAAACGGGCGCACAGTTGGACTGCGGAACTTCCAGCCTGACGGGGCTGAGAGCGCAGATGTGATTTCATCATTTCCCGCATTCACCACATAGTTTCATTACCAGGAAGTGACATCATCTGTAACCAGAAGGGATAAATGAAACGTTACGAATCATTATGGCTGATTTATGCGTGTTATTAGTGGAAGATTTCAAAAGAGTAGCCGTGCTGAGGCCTTTTTTTTTTTTTTTTTTTTAATGAAGTAATGATGCGTGGGCGTGGAGATGTCACGCACTTGTGCTTCATCACAGCGGAGGGCACGCTGACAGCTGCATTAAGACTCCCACTTAAAGACACGCAAAACCCATTCTTACCCACTTCAAGCGTGGCAGGATTTCTGCTTTAGTTTTGTTTTAATGCAGAGCTTGTAGTCAGACTCGTAAATATGTGCCTTTAAATAAATGGATTCTTTATGGTAATATTTCACATCTAATTCTTCTTGTGTCTTTGTATCGTGTCTTTTATTAAAAATATATTTACTATTGTTTTTGAAAGTTTTGTTGCACCGTTTTTTTATTATTATTATTATTTTAATGTTTATAACCTGAGATAAAGAGTCCGGTCAAAGTGTGTTTTATATCATTTTTTTTTTTTTTTTTTTTTTTTTTTTTTTTAGCTCCTTCCTGTTAAAGATGCAGAAAAGATCTAAAAATAAATTCCTCTTTTATTGCAGTTGCATAATCTTACAATTATTTTTATTTTTATTTTATTTTTCTAATCTTAAACTTGAAAACATTTTTTAAAAACCTGTAAATTAAATGAATTGAATTTTATGCTTTTCTTTTACAGAGTTGAGTTAAAGCAATTATCTGTGGCTGCTCTTCCACCAGGTGCATCACTTTTAGCCATTCTTCTAAAAAGGAAAGACAAGAGAACATGCCATGTAGACGAGGCAGACGGAACAGAAGCTGCTTTCCATAACTTGGTGATACTTACAGTCAGAGCAGTAATTAATGTGCTTTAAACAACTGGATCTGTGACTAAAATGCTGAATGAGGACACTTAGCAGGGAGATGTGATGGATTGATCTGAAAATCCAGGAGAATGTGGGAATTATTTTAATCCCAGAATGATATTTACAAAAACTGAACGCTGAGCTTGTCAAAGGGGCCAAATTAACAAAAGTGAACTCAGAGCATAACCAAGCTAACAAACAATGGACACACAGGGGCAGTCAAGACAACTGCAAACGACAAAAGAGAACATTTAGGTTCGGTAATGAACTAATTAAGACGTTACATTAAACACAAATCTAAAAACAAAGCGTAAAAGTGAAGATCGTCCACATCCACCATGAATGCAGCTGCTCTGAGATCTGGCTGCCATCCTTTGTTTGGCCAAGGGTACCAGGGAGGGTACAAAACCCTCAGCAGTAGTAAAAGAAACAAGAATTATTCATCAAATTACAACAAACCAAAGGAGTCAAACAAATTGTTAAAAATACATCTGATAACTAAATATACATGTTTAAAAACAGAGCTGATTTGTTTATTTAAAACACTTAATAAACTTAAATGAGGGGGGGTAGAAATGGTAAAACTGGGGGGTTCCTCAGCAACCCCAGTCATACCTGACGTTGGTGTCATATCAGTTCTGTAGCTTTGACTTTCAGCTCTTTGGAAAACTTTGCTAATACACGTTTTAAGGACCCACAAGATTAATTACGTTGTATTACATGCAGAAGTAACAAAGACAGACAAAAAATGGAAATACTGGTAAGAACTCTGCCTGTTCTTCAGGTCTTTGAATTGTCTTCAGACATGGAACCATCTGAGTTCTAGGACAGAACAAAGTTCTGCTGGAACATCTCCAGAAATGCAACTTCACCAGCCCCGACTTCACGGCTCCTTCAATGACAGACTGCTGCATCCTCGGTGCACTAAGGAGCGTTATAGGAGATCCTTCCTCCCAGCAGCTGTTAGACTCTATAACCATCATTGCTCCCAACAAAATCAATAAGTATTTGCATCCCAGGTGTTATTTACACAGCTTCACTCATCTTAAATAACATTTCTCCTGCTGTTTGCACAGTTTTTAGTTTTCAACAACCTTTTAATGCTTGTCTTAATTCTTCCATTTGAGTAGCAACTGCTTCTAAAAAACAGCTCAAGTGCTTAAAAAAACCACTCAGTCGTTTTTTTAGGAATAACTTAATGTTTTTTTTCGGTGTCTGTAAAATGAGCCATTTCAAAAACCTCCTAAATTACACCGTTACCTAGCAACGCTAGCAGAGCTGGGCCCCTCACCTAGCAACCCAAAAGGAGCTCCAGCACGATTGGTCAGCTGGTTTTACTGCTGTATTCGCTGTACAACGGCTGCTGGAAAAGACAAGTGTTTTGTTGCTGACTTACTATCCAGAAACCACTTGCTGCATTCTTGCTGGTTGCGCAGGAGGCTCTTCTGCAGCTTTTCAAAGATGAACGGTTGTATAATTGCGCATCTGTTTGCAGCCATTTTCACTTGCGAGAGTCAAGGTTGAGTTGAGGGGGCGTAGCCAGCAGCAGCTTATTTGGATTTAAAGTGACAAGACGCCCCGTTTGTTTTTATATATTTGTAATACTGTTTTTTATGATGCTGCTGTTATTTCTATTCTATTCTATTCTATTCTGTTCTATCAATGCTTCTCTCTTTCTTTAGTCCCATAGTGAAGAGGACTTTTAGTTTTTGTGTCGTCTAGTTAGTTTTGTAGTTCTTGTTATGTTCCGTTGGTTTTCCCCCAGCCCCTGTCCGTCTTTGTTTTGGGTCCCTATTTGTCTCCCTCAGTTCCCCGAGTTCCTGATTCCTCACAGCTGCGGCCTGCTGGTAATCAGCCACCTGTTTCACATCCCTCCCAGTACAAACTGGGTTTCCATGGTTCGTTTCCAGGTTTTTCTGTTATTTACTGCTGTGAATCCCGCTCCATGTGCAGCTCGTTTTGTTGAATTTCTCGCCTCGACTTCCTGCTGCTGCTTCAGACCTTGCCTCTGTAAGTTTTCCTTTCATCATTAAATTACAAAACTTAGTACATTTGGATCTTTCATTGCCACAAGTCATATTGTATATAAAACAAATGCACTCACACACATCCTGTTAGACGAAGAGACAACCAGAAACACACACCCACACACCCACACACACACATCAGGACTGTCTGTACAACCCTGTCATGTTGATTACCATCCACTAGAGATGAATCAACCTGCCGCCGCGTGATTGGTCCGACTACCACCAAACTAAACCAGTTGGCGATGAGTCAAAGAGAGTTGAGCGCCAGGGCAAACCCTTTACTTTGGTCTGACCGCGAGCGCCTCATTACGATTGGATGACCCGGGTGACTTCAAATGTCAAACTGTCCCACAACAACCCCCCCCAAAAAACCCCCGCTATTTCCCAGACGTTCCTTAAATCATGTCTTTCTGTTTTCTCCTGTCTGAGGGCTACAGTTTTCCATCTCAGTTCATGAGCACGATGCTAAAGGGTGCTTGAGGATTCCTAATGATCCTGCACACTGAGGTATCTCTGTGGTCCTTTTTTTTTTCTGGCTAAGGGCTACGGAGGCGCTTGCCAAAGCGTAGTCAGCAGCCCGTGAAGGCGTCTCCCCTCCATTCTCACACTAAAAGGGCATTTTCCCCTTAAATCCTGAATCAGCGAGCTTGTCCGAGACCCTCTCAGGGTCGGTTGGGTCCATCTGAATTGCTGGTGCTCCTTTGAAAAGAATAGGGAGGCTTTTGACGTGTTCAGCCGCATGACTGCGCTTTTCAAATCCTGGCCAACGGAAAACAGCCGTGCCTGCTTCTCTGTATGCCGCCGCCGTAGCTGGCCATTGTTTTTCCTGAGAGGGATCATCCGGGAAATAACCGCTGCAATGGCTTTCAATGGAGGCATACGGTTTTGTTTTTGTGTGATAAGATGATTTGGAGGTTTATTTTAAGTTCGTGACGCGCGTTGCTGCATCTCTGCTGTTTTGTAAACTGATGCTTTCTCTGCAAACGTAGAGAAATCGCAGGTTGCCACTTCGTCGTCCTCCTGATGAGCCCTAATCTCATCCGGACTCTGCAGGAAGACCATATTGCTGTTTTAACCCAAACTAGGTCTCTCTTTTAAAGTCACTGAAGCTTTGAAGCCCCCTCCTTGTGTTTATCCCTGCCCCTCTGTGAGACGTCAAAGGTGAAGAAGCACTCAAAGCGAGGTTAAGCCTGTTCTCGGTATCCCCCCTCCTGAGACTTGTCTGTGGTGTTTGCACAAGAGATTAACGATGACGAACGGTCATGCTCGATTGGCTGAGGCCTGTAGAGGTGGAAGTCATGCAAAGCGCTGCCTTTTGTCCCACGTAAACTTCAGGATGCAATTAGTATAGACAGGAAGTGATTAAAACGTCATTAAAACTGCTTAATCTATTACTTTACCCCAGAATAAAATGTGTTATGTGTTTTTCAGGCCAGCACATCCATTTTACCCTTTGAACAGATTACAGTAGTTAAATACACCGAAAAAAAAAAAACACATCCACCTTTATTTTCTCACTGTCTGAAGTGAAATCAGACCAAACTTCTTGTTTTAGGTCAGTTATAATCGCCAGAATTATTTCTAGTTGCTAAATGCCACAATAAAGAGAGAAAGAATATGTCAGAGATTTATTTATTCATTAATGTCTTCAAGATCAGAAGTTTACATACATTTCCTCAGTGTTTGGTAGCGTTGCCTTTAAACTGGATGAGTTGGGTCAAACCTCCTGGGTTTCCTTCCAGAAGCTTCTAGCAACAGTTTGCTGGCGTTCTGGCCCATTCCTCCTGACAGGACTGGTGGAACTGGGTCAGGTCCGCAGGTCGCCTCGCTTCCACACCCCTTTGGGCTCAGGGCTTTGTGACGGCCACGCCACAACGTTGACCTTGTTGCCCTGAAGCCGCTTCAGAACCACCTCAGCTGCTGAGGGCCATCGTCCATCTGGAGACCAGGCTGCGCCCAGGCTTTAACTTCCTGTCTGATGTCTTCAGATGTTGCGTCAATATTTCCACATAACGTCATTTCCTCATGATGCCGTCTACTTTAGGAAGTGGACCACTTCCTCCTGCAGTGAAACAGCCCCACAGCATGATGCTGCCACCCCCATTTTTCCTCCAAATGTAACTTTGGTCATTATAGCCAAACAGTTCCACCTCAGTTTCATGAGACCACTGGACATGTCTCCAGAAATGAAGGTCTTCGTCCCTGTGTGCATTTGGAAACTGTCATCTGGATCTTTTTATGTTTCTTCTGAAGTGATGGCTTCTTCGTCGCTGAGTGGCCTTTCAGCCCATGTCAGTACAGGACGTGTTTCACTGTGGATAATGATCCGGTCTTGTTCTGGGATCAATCAGCACATTTTGGACCAGAACACGTTCGTCTCTGGACGTTCCCATCACGTCTAATTGTTTGAACAGATGAACTGGAAATTGTTCCCCAGGATGAACCAGACTGGAGCAGCTCCATGAGTCTCCTCCTGGTATCTGGGATGATTTCTGTCGACTTTCCCACCGTTTGAGTTCCAGGTGTGGCCTTAAAATACATCCACTGGTGAGCCCCCAGTTAGCTCAGATCGGTCTCCAAAGCCATGACATCATCAGCCGGGCTTTCTCTCAATGTTTAGAGATATTAATCATTCTGGGTGTAAATTTCTGATTTTGAAGACATTAATTTATTTATTTAATAAATAAATAAATCTCTGGCATAATCTTTTTCTCATTATTGTGACATTTAGCAAAGAGAAATAATTTTGATAATTCTAACTGACCTAAAACAAGAGATCTTGTTCTGATGTAACTTCAGAAAGTGAGGGAAAAAACGTGCATGTCTTTTCAGTCGGTGTATGTAAACTTCTAGTTTCAGCTGTACAATCGAGGCCCATCTGATGAAAAGTTATAGTGTGATCACTCATCCCTCGTTTGATCCCGCTGGGATGTAGCTGAGCCACGTACCAAAATTCAGAGGTTTAGTTAGAAGCTGCAGTTTCCAGAAACATCTAAAAAGAGGTTTTCCTCAAACCTGGAAGTGGTTTTCTGTCTGAATTCATCAGTTTCTCAGGTGATCATGGAGAAATCGCAGCAGCACTGCTTCTTTCCTCACTCTTTTTCTAATCGTCCGGTAGGAACTTTAACTTTTGGCACACTAGCTGAGAACTGTAGGGCGGAGGCGATAAAGTCCGGTTGTCAAGGGCTGGTGTTCTGCAGGTTTTAGTTGCCAGGTCACAAAGTCCTCAGTCAATGAAACCTATTAGAGGCATAAAAATAGAAAATGTTTGGTGTGGTAAACTAAACGAGGTCCAAGGGAATCATGTTCCAGCGGGTCTTGAAAAAGGAAGTCCCATGAGCTCTGAACTGTAAACCCATGGTTCATTGTTTCATGAGAGGGTGGTATTTCCTTTGGGCGTGCGGCTGCTGCTGATACAGCAGTCACAGTTTGTCACATGGGAAATACGAAGCCAGATTACATCATGTTGTAAAGTACCTTACTTCATTTCAATGACTTGTAAAAACATCTCCTGTCTTGACTTCTAAACTTTAACCCAGCACAAATATTAATGTTTTACAGTGCACATTTCTTTTTTTTTTCACCTGTGAAGTGCAATAAGACTCAGCAGATCCACATCAATAACAAGTAAGCACACAGAAAAGAAGGAAGGGATAAAAGTATCTAAAACGTATACACACAAAAGAAACAGGGATTAATCAGTATGAAATGGTTTCCATCCATCTATCGTCAATCAGTGGTGGGAACACTTTCGCTAATGCGCTAATAGTGGAGCAAATTTTTGTTTAACGCTTTAGCGTTTTTACTAACTTTGAAAAAATTTAGCGCACTTAGCTTCCCCTAAATAAAATTTTCCAGATAAATTCTAAAGCGCTAATTTACTTGACTGTTTTGTGAATTTTCAGTCAAATAAAGTTCGATATCTGTGTTGAAATTTTGGTTATTGACCGTTAGCAGTTAAACGTTTATATTCCATGCTCTTATTTTGAAGTGGATGAAGACTGTTTTCGCAGCAGTTCTGTTTCCTCTCCTGATGCAGCAAATGATGTTAATTCTGCACCCAGAAAGCATCACTGTAGATTTTAAACAGATTAAAATCTGCAGTTCCTAAGATGTGCATGAAATAATTTCACCCTGCCAAAGATGTTAAATGCTGTTGTAACACATGGTTTGTTGTCAAAATATAGTAACTGTCGACATGGTAGAATTTGGTGTTTTAGCATTAGCTTTCACAAAATACTATGTTGTTACGGTGATTTTACATGAGTGGAGCTCATGCTAATGATTAGGGCTTAGCATGACAAACTGTTTAGTTTGCAATGTCTGCCACTCCACAGAATTATGCCACCACCTTTAATTAAATATATATAACAAATTTAACCATGTTGAGAATGATATACTATGTTGTAACACATGGTTTTGTCATTAAAGCATGGTGGGCATCAACATGGTTGAATTTATTACTTTAGCTTTAGCTTCAGCTAAATGACATGTTATAGCGCTTAAGAGTTAGCGGAACTAATGTTTATATTTAGGGCTTTACAGTTAGCGCAGCTAACCTTTTAGTTAGCAACGCCCACCACTGCACAGAACTATTTCACCACCTTTAATTTAACATATATGAGAAATTTAACCATGTTGAGAACGATATACTATGTTGTAACACATGTTTTGTCATTAAAACATGGTGGGTATTAACACGGTTGAGTTTAGCTCTTTAGCACTAGCTTCCACCAAACACCATGTTGGTATAGCACTTTAGCGTTAGCAGAACTGTTTATATTTAGGGCTTTAGGCTAACCTTTAATTAGCAGCACCCACCACTGCACAGATCTATTTCACCACCTTTAATTTAACTTGTATTTTGTACAATTTCACATAATAAAACAAATTTTCTCTCTAATATTGACAGGTTTGGCACGAAAATAAGAAAGTTCATCATGGAATAAAGACATATCCACTGTGAAACACAGTGGCGGCAGCATTGTGATCTGAGGTTACTTTTCTTTCTATGGAGTTGGGGTTTTGTTGCGCTGGAGGAAATGACAAAAACAGTTTCATATTCTGGCCAGTTTAGATCTTCAGGTCTACTAGAAAGCTGAAGAAAGATGGGGTTTAATTTTTCAACACCCCAGTGATTCCAAGTCCACAAGTGAATGGTTTCACCTAAATAAAAAATTTTTACTCAAAATCCAGAGCTGAATTTCTCTGAACATCTGTGGAGTTGAGATTTCCTCACAATCTGATTGCTGATTTGGAGACCTTTTGCTAAGGAGAGGGAGCAAATATCACAAAGTCAAGGTACAACATGCTGATAGATTCCTACCAAAAAGACTGAGTGCTGAAACTCAGAAAGGTGCTTCAACAAAGTATTAGTTTAAGGCTGCACACTCTGATGGCTCAGTTAACAACTGTGAACCTTAAAGGACATTTTTAAACGATTTGCTTGCATTTCTTTTATCAATTTTTGATACTGTAAAAGTTTCTTGTCTGCATGTTTTTATTGTGGCATATAAATAATTTACAACATGTGAGAAACAGAAAATCAAAAGAAAAAAGTTAAACTATTTCTAAGACTGCGGCTGAAATTAAAATAAAAACACCAACCTGTCCTGGAGGGAAAACAAGACTTCTTCCTCTCCACCCATGTCTCCATTCCATATAAAAACATAAAACCCCCTGACAGAAAAAAAAAAAAAACCCTCCCAAAGGATTTGATTCTATAACAAGAAGGAAGGGTGGAGGGAAAAAACCCCATCAACCTTATCATTGGCACAAAAAACAAAGCACACGCTCTGTTTTTATTTCATCCTTCTGAGCCAAAGTCGTCATCAGACATTACTCTACATATGACCGGTAATTAAAAACTAAAATCAAGATGGAGGAAAACATTTACGTTCGTTTAATGTTGTTGCAGCATTTTCAGTCGAGAGTTTAAAAGTTTCTGGCAATCTAAGACAGAAGGTCTGACAGATGCAGAGGGAGTGTGATCTTTTTTTTTTTTTTTTTTTTTTTACAGATTTATAATATTCATATGCATACATATGCTACGATATGCTCCATAGTTATGAATCTCACGGCACCAACCTACATACCTTCAGCTCCTGGCCTGGTCAGCAGGCCATGGCAGGGCAACACAGACACACACATGAATTAAACAGCCATGCACGAACACACTCATGCCTAAGGACAGCTCAGAGTGAACGAGGAAAGCATGCAAACTCCATGCAGAAGGACCCCTCGTCCAGATGTGAACCCAGGGCCTTCTTGCTGCAAGGCAACAGCTACCGACTGCACCGCTGTGCAGCCCCCAAATCTGCACTTATTTCTAAAAATAAAATCTAATTTCTCATCAAATTAGTGTTGCTCCTTTTTTCTTTTTTTCCATTTTTTATTTCTTTTCCCTTTTTTCTTTGTTTCCCTTTTCCTTTTCTCTTTTTACTTTTTCCACTTTTTCTTTTATTTCTTTTATTTCTTTTTTTTACCTTTTTTCTCTTTTTTTTCTCTTTTTCGTTTTATCTTTTTCTTCTGTTCTGACAGTTTAAAGCCAGTCTCAAATTACTGGAGAGTGTTTTTAAAAAAGATTTAATCCTAAAATGTCGATTTTTAATTTCAGAATAAATACTCCATATAAAAATACAGAACTATGTCATCGGAGTAAAAATGCGTGTTTTAACTGTGTAATGAAAATATATTGATGTTGATTTTAGTTTCTGTCTCCCCTTTTGGGCGTTGACTCTTTCAGAAAAGGCAAAAGCCAAAACCACCTCAAGCGAGTGTAAAAACTTTTTTTGTTTGTTTGTTTGGGGTTTTTTTTGTTTGTTTGTTTGTTTGTTTTTGGGTTTTTTTTTTGTTGTTGTTTTTGTTTTTTTGTTTGTTTGTTTGTTTTTGCGAAATTGAGGAAGTTATTTCAAATTTTGGTGTTTCCATCAACCTTTTCTAATGCTATACTTGAAAATGCACATTAAAAAAAAAAAAAAAAAAAAAAAAAAATTAATGGAAACACGTCTTATGATGAAAAGAACTGGTCCAAGGAGAGAACCCTGCGGAACACCTTTAGAAATCAGGAGATAAGATGTCTAAATTACTCCTATTCCAACACCCAACTCTGAATTATCTTATGAGGATTTTGATTTATCATTATAACTGAATGTTAAGGGGTGCTTTCTAAACATTTATTGGTGAGATTACAAATAGCTACAGGCGCAGTTACTTTGTTTGACATACATAGTGTATAAATAATGAAATATGTTCCTCGTATTTATTACGGAACATGAAAGCATCCAGTTTTCACCTTCTCTCAACAGCTTGTGTCCGATCTGTGGAAAAACACGCCCTTAGAAGAGAAATTTTAGGATCAGTTTTTGTGCCTCAAGCTTAACCTGAGTGGCAAAGACAACAGATCTCTCAACCATAACGTGCTGTCGATGTTGCCACAACACGGTCCCTTAACTTGCTGCAGACAGATGTGACACAAGGAGGGGCCCGGGGTTGCTCTAAAATGTAAGGAAGGGGTTCGGGAAGGTGGGAGGGCGAGCAGTAAATCGCTGCCTCAGCGGTCATTCCTGGCAAGGTTTTATGAGAAGAAAGAAAGAAAGAAAGAAAGAAAGAAAGAAAGAAAGAAAGAAAGAGAGACTGTTTTTCATGATCGCCATCGCAGATCTCTTTGCAACGTTTCCAGCAGCAGGCAGCTATCTCCGAGGGTTAACACCTCAGTAATCCACGGTGTTGAAAGCGGAACATGAGTGGTTTGGCAGCTCACCTCGTTACGCTGCGTCAGTGCACTTTTGGCAGGTCTCGCCGGTCGTTTTTACGACGAGGTGCACGTTTGAATCTTGCGACTGTTTCCTGAAATGAAAAATGAAAAGCCCAAAGGAACCTGCAGCACACAGTGGACGAGTGTGACCGAGGTCAGATGCATGTGGACGCGGGTCCTCGGTGTGCTGAGGCCGACATGCTCCAGTAACTCAGACTGGACTCTAATTAAATCCAAGTGTCGTCTGCACTGACACCAGGAGCCCGTTTCGCTTTGCTTTCACTCAGTCACACCGCGTTGATCTGTCTGGAAGTGGCTGATGGTTCTTGATGATGGGGTGTGCAGATAAACAGCCGGACTTTGCAGTGGGGTTTGACACGTAAAAATACATGTTCGAGGCAAAGAAAAGGACAGGTGGACTTTAGGAAGGAAAAACTTCTGTTGTAAATTCATAAAAAGCTGCAGGCAGTGACTCAAAGGCTGGCATGTTTTCAGAGAGGACACAACACAACTCTGTACCTGATATCGTTTTCCAGCTCAGACTCGATTGTTCTCACAGCAAAAACACCAAATCTTACCAAGTATTTCTAGTTTCTAGAGCAAATTTCTGGAATCCACTTGAAATGAGGCAAAACTAACTTACAAGTAACTCTTTAGCACAAAATAGGAGATTGTTTTGAGTCATTAATTCTTTAATATTGATGAAAAAGTTCTAGTTATAAGTGCAATAATCTGCCAGAGGAACAAGATATTTTAACTTATTATTTTATTTATAACTAGAACTTTTTCATCAATATTCAGGAATTACTGGTTTAAAACCAGCTCCTGTATCTGCTGAAAAGTTACTTGTTAGTTAGTTTGTTTTATTTCAAGAGTATTGGAGATATTTGCAGTAGAAAGTGGAGCAGAAGTCCTCGGGAGGATCTGGTGTTTCTGCAGAGCTCTCCAGACATTCAGGTCTGATTTATGAATGGTAGCTAAGAACAGTCTTTCATTCATGAGGTCTCTTTTTTCTCGCACGCTGAGTGTTTTTTTTTTTTTTGTTGTTGTTGTTTGTTTTTTTTTTTTTTGTTTGTTTGTTTTGTTTTAGTCACTCTTGGTAGTTTACATTCCTGTTTGAAGCCAGGTAACTGAGTTAGTGTCAGGCTGAAAGGAGGAAGAACCCAAACAGGATGGACGAGCCCGCAGCGGCTGGAGCGCGCAGCTCCCTGGAGCTCATCCCGCAGCGCTGCGCTCCGGGAACCATTTCACAGAAGCGGGAACTTAAATGGGTTCTGGCTGAGCTGCTGCATTTCCAAGGCTGCCTGTGCTCCCAGGACTGTTTGAGCGAGGCAGAGGGAAGCGGAGCGTTGTAGGGTGGTGGTGGTGGGGGGGGGGTAAGACGAGCTGCGGAGGATTTATTGTTGCAGCGCAACCTCAACGTGTCGAGGTTCTGCCCCGACAGCTCTGCGTTGCTCCCACTTCTCACGAAAAGATCGAGAGCGGGAGGGGAGGGCGTGCAGAGCAGGGGCGTCTCTGATGAAGAAGCCTTCAGGAGCCGCTGCAAACATGTGTCACATCGGATAGGAGGAGCGTATGATTAGTTTGCTTATACTTAACCATATAATTATAGATAAACTCATCATTAGATGTGTTTCGGTGTATTCTTTCAAGCAGCATAGTTTCCTATCAACGTCTTTTAAATGTTACCTGTGCATCCTGGTTCGTTCATTCTGTGCTGATAACCACCCAACGATCAGCTTATTATTATTATTATTATTATTATTATTATTATTATTATTATTATTATTGCTAAAGCGGTAAAAATCACGCATCCTTTTCTCTCCATTTTACAGTTATGTGCTAATTTGTGATGCTTTGTCATAAAAATCCTGACAAAACTCGCTGAAGTTAAGAAAGTTCAACATGTGGGAAAGAACAAGGAGCATAAATGTTTTTTTGAAGCGCTTTACATCAGAGTCCAGACATATAATTATAAGCCACAGGTTAAGCTATAGTGAGGTCTGTAATTTTAATGTGAGTAATATATTTGTCTTTGGTGAGACTGAGCAGACGTTCATTAAGATTTCGCCTTCTCGTCGAAATTTCTCAACCCAGACAAGTATGGTGGTGAAAACCTGAACCAGGATCTGTACAGTAAGCTATGCTGCTGACTTCTTCAGTTCCCAAACATGAACCTTTTTTTTTATTTTATTTTTATTATTATTGTTATTATTTTTAATAAGCTGTCTGGAAAGCAAACTTATTTTGCATTTGCCTCCTGCAATGTTGGGTTCCGTGTTTTCCGCACGGAATTTAAAAGGGCAGTTTTGCGTATTTTCCAGCCACATAGAATCATTTTGTAGGACAATCACCTTCAGCTGTTACAAAAATGCTGTTTATATCAAATATGACTCAAAAGAAATTTGACGTAGTAATTTAACGCCTTGAAATTAGGGCTCTGTCTCTTTAAAAACTCCTGCTCTTTCCAACGCTCCACCTTCAGGAAGTCATCACAACATCGCTCCTCTGTTAACCCTTTAACAACGTTTTTATCAGCGTTTCACTGAGAAGTAGCTCATATAATGAGCTCAGCAGATGCGCAGTTCCACCAGGTCGTTGCTAATTGCTTCTGGCTAGTCTGGAGGAGCTGAGTGGGGAAGTAGCGTGGGAGGGGGGGGGGCTCCGTGAGGCGGAAGCTCAGAAGCTTAGAAAGTGCTGCTCCGAGGAGGAGCTGTATCCATCCAGGCGTTTTGCACAGCTGAATGGTTGCCATGGGAGATTAAAGGATTTCTCAAGCATGCATGAAAGAATCAAGGCAGCACTCCAGGAATGTTTTTGATGAGGGAATAACATTTAACATGATGGAAAGCTTGAAAAAGCCGATTTTATTTAATACTGCCCCTTTAATAAACAAAATGGAACCCACAGTAAAACAGAGGATTCGCTGATATCAGCGAGAAGGGAGGGTTATTCGGTAGTTTCTGTGGCGTTTTGGCCGCCGTGTGCATTGTGCCCACCGCATGTTATTTCCTGGTTAGGCGGGGGCCGGCTCTCCTCTCCACGCAGGCAGAATAAACCGTCCAACCACGGCGAAAAAACTCTCCGAAACACCTTTTCCTCTTCGCAGGTTTTTTACGACGTGCTGGTGTTTGGTTCAACTCTAAAGTGTTTTTAAAAGGGAGATTTTGTTTTATGTTGAAAACAAGATTCTTAGTTTTGCTGTTTGAGTTCTTTAAAAAATGACGGGGAAACAGTTTTTAACGCCTTGTAAAACTATTTAATGTTCTGCTGAAGCAGAATATCAGCAAATGTGGACCTCTGGCAACTGGTTCGTCCTTTTGTTGTTGTTGTTTTCATTCACACCATAAGTACAAACTTTTTGAGTCAATAAATATGGTTGAAAAAGTGGAATTTGGAAAACAATAAAACGGATTTCATAGGGCCCTAGAAATATTAGCTCTGTCTACGTTTTAGCTGCTAAAAATAAGATTTCTGGGTCCTGGTGGGATCATATCACTATCAGTGCATGCATGAAATAAATGGCATAGGAACATACATTTATTTGTCATTTTTAATCGTTTTACAACCTACAAACCTTTTTATCTTCACTATTTCTATTTCTAATCATGTTCTGTTCTGCAGTTGTGTTTTTATTGCATCTCCTTGTGGTGGTTTTATCTGTTCTGCATGTGTTAGTGTTGTGTTGGAGCTCCGTATGCCGGTGCTGGTCATCTCATCCCTTTCATATTTTAGACTTTTGCCGTTTTGGTTGTTTCATTCCCAAAAATGTCAGACGCAAGAAGAAGCAACATCTTGTGCCACCTGTGCTTCAATTTGTAATTTGCCCTGGGTGTTTTTCATGCCCCCTTTGATAGCCGATGCGTCAAAATTCGCGTTTTGTTGGACGCAAGTGTATCAGAAGAAACCAGCAGGGGACAATGAAACCCAGGGAGCCTCAATAATGAGGATGAGTGATGTTAAAGCCAGGTGAGTCTAAGCAGAGGGATCCAGGACAGACGGGAGAGTGCAGAGCGGAGACACTCAGGGAAGGAGACCAAACACAGAGGGAGAGAGACTAAATGCGAAGGAGCGACAAAAAATAGGAGTTTAAACTAAAATGCACAAAGAAGAGAAACACAAGAAACAATGTCCTATATGGCAAGACCTTAACCGCAATAATAAATGACCCAGGAACACAAAAGAAAAACGAAACATAAACACACAAAGATCATGACAGTGATGTAAAGTAATTTTCAAAACTCTGTTGAAAGCCTCTTGTAATGGGTCTGCAACGTAAAATCTTTACTAAATAATCTAGAATTAAATTATACATGAGATTTTAACATTTTTATGATTATTTACCTGCATAATTTATTAATTTACGTACACTGTATTTATTAGAAGTATTTTTTTTAGCTGCAGACGCATCCCTTTCTACAAATGATCAAGCGTTCACTAAAGGAACGCTGCGTTATTGCATTTTAGCCAATAAAATGTTTATTTTCTTATTTAAATAAGGAATTTAAATATTTGCTTATTTCTAATTTTATGTTTTTCTAATATTGTATGAAATAAGCTTAAGTGGTTAAAGGAAAAATCTGCAGAATGTGCCAAATTGTTTAACGATTAATCGTCAGAATAATCAAAAGAACAGTCGATTACTAAAACAATTGTTAGTTTCGGCCCTACAATAAATCATTTTAACCCACGAGTTTCACATTTTAAACTGAATTATTGAAATAAAACTTTTTCATGCAATTCCAGTTACATTTTTATCTCCCAGTGAGGAGCTGGTCTGATTAAAAGCCAGTGGCACCACTGTCCTACTCCCACAGGGTCCCACAGACGTTACCTAGCATGTGCTAAATCTGACACTTTCCTCAGAAGTCAGTGACTCACCTTTGTTTGTGAATGTTTACTGGTTGCTAATTGTTTGTGCATAATGTTTTGCTTAAAGCTACAGGTTTCCAGTAACCATGAATATGTTTTTTCGTGCACTGAAGCGGTGTCTGATCCACCCCGTGAAATCTGGCAGCACACCTCGAGTGGAACCTGCTGCGAGGGCGTCTCCAGAAACCTACAGGGTGAGGATGCTGGAATAAAATTATTTGTATCTCTTGGCGTCCCACCCACTTCATGCACCGCTTCATATTTTTACCAAACAATGATCGTCTACCTGTGGGGTGCTACGTGATACGACTATAGGTTTATTTTTAACACTGATACATGGCTGCCATTGTGTCTGAACTGCTGGCTCGGTGCCTTTGATGTTTTGGTTAGAGTAGAGGGGGGGAAAGCAGGTTACAGCTACCGTGAACAACAATGTGGTGCCATTTTGTCTGATGGTTTTTTTTTTTTTTTTTTTTTTTTTTTTTTTTAATCAAACCATTTACCAGTTTCCTGGTTTTTGATTTGTGGGTCTGGAAAAACAGATCCATATATCAGCCTCACATTCCAAGCTATAAAAAACTCTGAAGCTTTATGTGTGCTTTTGCAACTGAACAGTTTTGGCCTAAAATATGTTGCAATGAGTGAACTCCCACTGGGACCTGACGCCAAACACGGCCGACGGGAGAAGTCTGCCCACCCCTGTTGAAAAGAGCGATTTTTGCATCATAAATTATATCAAAACTGTTTCCACTATTAATGTATGGGGTACGGTTTATCCGTGAAGTAAAATCTTACCAGTTACTGGTTTAGTTTCCAGCGCAAATATCTTAAATTCACTTAAAATAAGACAAAACTAACTTAGAAGTAATTTTTCAGCAAATATAAGAGCTTATTTTAAGTCAATAATTCCTTAATATTGATGAAAAAGTATTTGTTGATAAAAAAAAAAAAGTATTTGTTATAAATAAAATAATCTGCCAGTGGAACAAGACATTTTAACTTATAATATGGGAAAATGTCTTGTTCCACTGGCAGATTATTTCACTTATAACTCGAACTTTTTCATCAATATTAAGGAATTATTGACTTAAAACAAGCTCCTATATCTGCTGAAAAGTTACTTGTAAGTTAGTTTTGCCTGATTTCAAGTGTATTCAAGATATTTGCACTGGAAACTAGACCAGAAATACTTGGTAAGATTTTGTGTTTTTGCAGTGCTTATCTCAACCGGAGCGCACGTCTCCAACAACATCCTTTTCAACAATGTCAGAATCTATATTTGGTTCAAGTGAGCTTTCAGAGATAGCCGAACCTTAAAGGGGCAGTTTTACGTATTTTCCAGGTACATAGAATCGTTTTATAGCTCAGTCAAGTAACCATGTTACCTTCAGTTGTTACAGAAATGCTGTAAATATCAAATTTGACTTAAAAGAAATTTGACTTCATAATTTAACGCCTTGAAATTGGGCCTCTGTCTCTTTAACAAAGTCCTGCTCTTTCTGAAACTCCGACTTCAGGAAGTCATCACAACATCGCTCCTGTATTAACCCTTTAAAAACGTTTTTACCAGTGTTGCACTGAGAAGTAGCTCGTATGATGAGCTCAGCAGATGTGCAGTTCCACCAGGTGCTTGCTAATTGCTGCTGGCTAGTCTGGATGAGCTGAGTGGGGAAGTCGCGGGGGGAGTGGGGGACTCTATGAGACGAAAGCTTGGAAGCTGAGAAACTGCAGCTCTGAGGAGGAGCTGCGTCTCGAAGGTGGAGCTCGGTCCATCCAGGCATTTTTTTCACACCTGAATGGTTGCCATGGAGATTAAATGGTTTCTCAAGCATGCATGAAAGAATCAAAGCAACTCTCCAGGTATAATTTTGATGAGGGGATAACATTAGAACATAATGGAAAGCTCAAAAAAGTTGATTTTGCCTCTTTAAAAGTTAAATAAAAGAGTAAATAAAAATATTAAATATCTAATTCAAGAAAATAAAAGGTGTTGCACTTTCTTATAATACCATCACCTCTTCTTCCTCTGCAGGGAAACAGTTCCACCACAACTTAGGTTTCACAAATATCAGAAAATTAGTTAAAGGGTAAACATCCAACACTGTTCTGTACAACATCAAAATTTCCTTTTCTGCAATATCAAATATCAAATTAGTGTTTTCAGATGTCTGATCCCTATGATTAAATATTTTAAAAGAAAACTGCACTGTATGACTCAACTTTCTAATGACCCTATTAATCTTTTTTTCCTCTGCATAAAAGCAGTTTTAAAAACATACGGCCAACCCAAGCCAACATTAATATACGCCGAGCAGTGGCCTGCTCTCTGCCACTTTGTTTGTTACAGGATCCTTGTCTCAAGACATGAGGATTTCTTTCCCAGCTCCTGGCTCTGCTTCTGACACTGAATCACATTTTAAAAATAGTCATAATCTCATCACAAACCTCCCGTTTTTGCAAAGTCCTCAAGTCAGTTGTAATGAGCTGAACTTTTCATTGACAGCAGTTCGACACCGTACTCTTAATCAGATTAAAAGTTGCCGGTTTTTGCACATTTAGCTGCGTCTGTTCCCACCGCTTTGCCCTTTTATTTCTAGACTTCTCCACCCCGCTTTTGCTCTTTCTGCTCTCCATGTTTTAAACACCGCAGACCGAGAGTACTAATGAGTTATGTCAGGGAGCGTCTGAAAACAAAGCAAAACAAAAAAAAAAAAAAAGAGATCTTCCAGTGGAGGCATAATTTTGATGATCTTAACTGACTTAAAGCTGCTGTTCATAACTTTTACAAAAATATGGGTTGTTTTTTTTTTTTTTTTTTTTTTTTTTTGCATGTTTGTTAAAACTGTCTTCATGTCGTGACAGTTTGGTCTGAGACAGATAATCTGTGTAAAGATGGAGCTCCTCCACCTCCTCCCTGAGCTGCTACTGCGGTCTAAAGAAATGCTCCGCCCCCGACCTGAAACAACCAATCAGAGCCAGGAGGAGGGGCTTAGCGCTGTCAATCACCCTCCTGTACGCGCTGCTAAATGTGCTGATGGTGGAGAAACAACTCACCGTTCCAGGAAAACTGTTTATCCGCCGTCATCGGTGGCCATGCTAACTAGCATTAGCATTAGCATCAGGCTATGTTGTGGTGAACCAGTTGTAGCTTAGCAGAGAGCGGGGGGGGGGAGTGTGTGAGCGGCGCGTACATGAGGGTGATTGGCAGCGCTAAGCCCCTCCTCCTGGCTCTGATTGGTTGTTTCTGACTGACTGGTGTATTTCTGCAGGTAGTACTGGGAGCACTGGGAGAAGGCAGAGGAGCTGGATTTTTCTACAGATTATCTGTCTTATATTATTCTGTCACAACACGACGATATTTTTAATATATGCGAAAAACATGTTTTTCATAAAAGTTACATACTGTAGCTTTAAAATAGAGGAGTTTCCGTTGTACGGTGTATGTAAATATCTGGCTTCAACTGGGTGCCACATCGAGGCGGTAAGCGTTTTAAAATGATTTTTTTATGACCTTGCATTATAACGGAGTTTCCAGGAGCTACCGGTAGCAGGATTAGGTCATGAGAACATGATGTTCTGAAGAACCGTTCGACTGACTCACATCTCACCAGGAATGTGAGCATCGTTTGCTCATCAGCATACACCCCTGCAGCGACTGGAAGTCTGTGATGTTACACATTCACACCACCTTACTCATCATTCCCCAGCCATGGAAAACAGCACCAAGATCTGAAACAGTTTTAATTTTTTGATCTTGTTTTGGCACACAACTCATCTGCCCACACATTACACACCTTTCCCAACACGGGTAATGTTGACACGGGGTGAAAACGAAAGGTTTTCCTTTCCCACTCAGATATTTAATAATACAGAACCGTTTCAAAGTCCTGCTACTGATAATAATTTGATGCTGATGTGTTAAAAATTTATGTCCTATTTTTAAAAACAATATTAAAGTATAACTTCACAAAATGCTCATAATTCCTCATTTTAATTTATAAATATTTTTCATGTTGGAGTTATAAAATTTCTACTTCTTTCTACTAATATTACAACTTTATTCTCATATTATTATAACTTTATGACTTTTTTGTATTATTGCAACTTTATTCTCATAATATTATGACTTTTTTTGCATTATTATGACTTTATTCTCGTAGTTTAATTTTTTTTTTCTTAGCCAGGCCCTAATTCGCCTTCGCACTGAAACCCTGAATGGCATGTGGGGGAAAAAAAACTACATCTGTCCTGCTATTTTTCTAAGTCTTGTTTTTTTTTCTTCTCATCCAACACTCAGGAAAAGAAAAACAATATTTACTTCAGCAAAAAAGAAACAGACTTCGAAAAAAAAAATCTCTTTTTTTGGAAAAATCACACATTTTTTTCTTGCCTTTCAGAACTTAAGCAAGAAAAGAAACACTTAAAAAAAAAAAAAAAAAAAAAAAAAAAAAAAAAAAAAAAAAAAAAAAAACATTTTTCTCCACTCAGTTTGTTGTTTGCTGCAGAAATGAATTAAATATATTTTTATAGTCAAATATATTTAACAGAAAAACACAACTGATCAAATTTTGCACATTGTATTTTTTTAAATCCCTTATTTATTTAATCGGACTTAGAAAATTGGCCTTTCAGTGCTTCCGTAAGCCACAGCCTCACATGTGGAGACTTTCTGACTAGTTAAAATGATCTGATCAGTTTTTAAAAACACCAGCGATGATCTCACTTTAAACCTACGAGGAAAAAACAAGCAGGAATGACACATAAAATCCATATGAAGTCATGTCTTTGTTTAAATCAACATCAGACGCTTCGTCTGGACAGCTTCTACTTAAGGGACGCGGAGTCACAGGAAAAAGACCGTCAGTGGCATGAATGCACTCTTCATGCATTAGACACAGCCAGATATTTGCTTGTGCACAGCTCTCTTAAAGAATGGCTTCATTTGGTGACTTGGGCTGCAGCACAAATGTCTTCCAAGCATGTTTTGACCTCCTCTGCATGTGTCGGAGTAACGCATCAAGCCCTCTGATCCTCTTCATCCTCTCTTCTGCCTCAGCTTGCTCCTGCTTCGCCATCCAGTCAACCCTAAAATTGCACCTTTGAAAGGCGGCGACGGGATCCAGGCTCCCGAAGCTCCAGCGCTGGATCAGAGCAGCTCCAGCTCAAATGTGCAAACATGCAAACGCAGAGGTGGACTCAACATTATGTCCTGAGCGTGACGTTTGCTTCTTTATGGGAAATACCTGCCAGAGAGGAGCAGGAGGTGAACAAAGAGAGGGGAGGAAAAACTTTAATCCAGCTCCTTTTGTGATTACCCAGAGGAATGTGAGGTTGCACAGCGGGAATATTGGGAATGCGGCTGCAGGAACATATTTTCAACCCTAACGTGTCTCTACAAAGCAATCAGGCAGATTAAGTAGCAGGAGGATGAGAGGAGACATTGTAGTTAGTGTTTGCTAACAAAAAATGATGTAATCCGTGACATGTTAATAAGAGGGAACAACTCTGAAAGCCTGATGCTCCACTGCTGGCTGTGGATTACCACCCGAGCTGCTTGTGGAGGCTTCGCCGTGAAGTCATGAGCTCAGCTGCTGTCAGGCCAAAAACGTCCCAGCAGATCCTTTTACAAGGGTTTTTCTTTCTGCATTTAATCTTGGGTTCATTTATGTAAAAACAGCTTTGAAACAGATCATTTAGTTGGTAAAGTTGTGTAAAAACCCTTGAAATGAACTCATTGTTAACAGCAGGCGCATAAACATGCAGTAAAATCCAGCTTTTCATTTGAGAACATTTATTCTGTGGGGGAAAGAAAAATCCTCTTTGAGAAGTATTTGGGTTTTCTCCCAAATCTCGCTGAACTGACTAGCATCCCCAACAATCCCTGTAAAGTGTTACTTCCTGTTTCCACAGGGCATAAATATAATCTGACACAGATTCCAGTTTCTCCTCGCCATTTTTCTAAACGGGAAAGACAAGAAAACATGTCATTCAGGTAAGACTGAGCGTTCCCGTACGGAAAGTCAGAACTGTGATTAAAAAGGTTAAGTCAAATGATGAGGTCCCTATAGACAGAAATTTGTTCCAATATTATTGCAAGTAAAAAACACATTAAAAATTATAATTTGGAAAAAAAATTCATTTCAAAATTGAAATTTTGAAAAAAATCTATATCAAAACATATGTTTTGAGAGTAATAAAAAAACTATTAAATTATGAGAAAAAAGTGGCATGACTAAAAGTTATATATTATGAGAAAAAAGTCATAATAATACGGAAAAAAGTCAGAATGATATGGGAATAAAGTCATAATGTTACCAGAATAAAGTCGTAACATTAGAATGAAGTAGTAATTTTATAATAACTTAAAAACTTCAAAAATGAATCGGTTTTTTTTTCTTTTTTTTTTTTTTTACAAATAAGGAAATCCTTCATCTTTTAACACATCATCATCAAATGATCGGAAGCAGGACTTTAAAACGAGGAAACGTCTGAATCTATTTCAAAGGAAGAATCAAGGACCTGGGGAGCTGCTTGGTGGCGGTAACTGAAGCTTTGCTCTCATTAAAATCACTTGTTTCAGGTGATTTTACGACTTTCTGCTGGGAAGATTGTGTCTTTATTCTGCTAATAGTGTGACTTTATTCTTGCAATTTCAAAAGAAATCTCTTTTAGTCGGGCCCACACACACTGTCGTAACAATGTGTATGCAACAGCTGCAACAGCTGAACCTACATTTTTGCAGCTTGCTACTTTTTCAGATTTAAATATATATATATATATATGATATTATAATCTATCATATAATTATTATATCTATATTATATATATATATATATATATATATAGATATAATCTATATATATTACTTAATCTAACTAATATTATATATATCTCTATATATATCATCTAATAATATTATATATACTATATCTATCTCCTAGCGCTCTAGCTATCTCTATCTCCTCTTATAATAGTCTACTACTATTATCATCTCCTACTTCTCCTTATCCTAATTCTACTTCTTCTCTCTCTCTCTCTCTCTATCTATCTATATCTATCTCTCTCTACTATCTATATATCCAGCTATAATTTTTATTTTATTTTTAATGAATTTCGTTCTTTTATAGATTATGCTGCACACTTCTGGGGGCGGGGCTTCCTCCGAAGGACGGCGCGAAGACGCGTCTGTGTTTGTCTGAGTGGACCTCAGCAGCAGCATCTCTGTGGGTCAGCGCGACGGTGTTTATTGGTCAGCTCGGATGAAGTTAAGATGAATTTATTTTTGTTGTTTGAGAAAACTGCATGAAAGCTGGAGAGTGTTGGTTGGGAGAGGGATATCTGGGTTTTCCTCCTGGACCTGTTACCCATGTGCCCCATCTCAGGGAAGCAGGGGGAAGACTACTGGGTGGACACTTGCAATAGTTGGGAGGTATGCAGGGAAAAACGTCACTATCCTACCTTAAAAAACCTCAGATTTGATGAGTTTACCTACAGCTATGGGGACCTTGCTCAGATGAGACTGAGATCAGGACAACTGCCAAGTACAGTGAAGGCTCTGTGATGCTGTGGGCTCGTTTGTCTTCAGAAACACTTTGGGAACTTTATTACAGAGCGTGGCATCATCTTTGAAATACCAGGATGTTTTACATCCAAACTCTGCCGCTAATGATCCAGAACACCCAGCAAAATTAGCTCCTGCTGTGGAAAACAAAGCCACTCAAACTAAATGCTGCATTAAAAAGCGCCATTCACCTCGATTTTGACACGTTTACCAGGGGTGCTAATAAATGTGGAGTTGGCTGAAGAACTTTGATGATGCAGAAAGTTTTCGCCAGTTCATAAAACCTTGTTTCCTGCATGAAACGGCCCAGAAGCGATATACCTGCATTGAAGCAGAACCTGTTAAATATGCGCGGGTGTGAGGACAGGTCAGCCGCTTGTCTCAGTAGAGTCACTTCACACCTGCTGGACGGTCCTCCACGCAGGCTCCCCGCCGGTCAGAGGAGCTGCAGCAGCGGCAACCTGCCCGGCAACCATGGGAGGTCCAATCTTCCCCTTGGCAGGAACATTCCCGCCTTTTTTTTTTTAAAAGATATTATCTATCTGCTAAGAAGACGTGCAATTTAAACGCACCTGGATTTTTGCAGAGTGGCAGCTGATGATGCATGAAACTGACGCACATTTCAGCATTCGGGTCTCTAATGGACAGTTTATACAGCCTTTGCAGGGAAGGATATCACTGCTTTATCAGAGAGAGCTTTACATAACCAGTCCGTGCTGCTTCTGTTTACCAGTACGTGCAGGTTGCCATCGTCCTCCGCTCACAAAGTAGCATCCAACACGCAGCCGTTTCTGTATTTAGACGGTACCACATTCCCCAGCTTGGATTAAAATCTTACATCGACAGCGTGTGTGCGACCAGAGCTGGTCTCTGTAGCAGAATAAAGCTCAGATGAGGCAATAAAAATGCTCTCTTTTCCTCACACAGACATATTTGATCCAAATCTCTCAGGGCTAAAGTTTCCACAGCTGTTTGGATTGCTGCTCATTAATTAAAGGGGCAGTATGAAATAAAATCGGCATTTTTGAGCTTTACATCATGTTATAATGCATGTTTGAGAAATCCTTTAATCTCCCGTGGGAACCAACAAAAGGACGAACCAGTTGCCAGAGGTCCACATTTGCTGATATTCTGCTTCAGCAGAACATTAAATAGTTTTACAAGGCGTTAAAAACTGTTTCCCCCCTCCTCCCCCGTCATTTTTAAAGAACTCAAACAGAAAACTAAGAAATCTTGTTTTCAACATAAAACAAAATCTCCCTTTTAAAAACACTTTAGAGTTGAACCAAACACCAGCACGTCGTAAAAAACCTGCGAAGAGGAAAAGGTGTTTCGGAGAGTTTTTTCGCCGTGGTTGGACGGTTATTCTGCCTGCGTGGAGAGGAGAGCCGGCCCCCCGCCTAACCAGGAAATAACATGCGGGTGGGCAACAATGCACACGGCGGCCAAAACGCCACAGAAACTACCGAATAACCCGCCCTTCTCGCTGATATCAGCGAATCCCTCTGTTTTACTGTGGGTTCCATTTTGTTTATTAAAGGGGCAGTATTAAATAAAATCGGCTTTTTCAAGCTTTCCATCATGTTAAATGTTATTCCCTCATCAAAAACATTCCTGGAGTGCTGCCTTGATTCTTTCATGCATGCTTGAGAAATCCTTTAATCTCCCATGGCACCAGTCAGCTGTGCAAAACGCCTGGATGGATACAGCTCCTCCTCGGAGCAGCACTTTCTAAGCTTCTGAGCTTCCGCCTCACGGAGCCCCCCCTCCCACGCTACTTCCCCACTCAGCTCCTCCAGACTAGCCAGAAGCAATTAGCAACGACCTGGTGGAACTGCGCATCTGCTGAGCTCATTATATGAGCTACTTCTCAGTGAAACGCTGATAAAAACGTTGTTAAAGGGTTAACAGAGGAGCGATGTTGTAATGACTTCCTGAAGGCAGCGTTTCAGAAAGAGCAGGAGTTTTTAAAGAGACAGAGCCCTAGGCGTTAAATTACGACGTCAATTTCTTTTGAGTCATATTTGATATAAACAGCATTTTTGTAGCAACTGAAGGTAACATGGTTGCTGGATTGTGCTGTAAAATGATTCTGTGTGCCTGGAAAACACGATGCTCCCTCTTTAATAACCGCCTTCAGCTGAAGGATAACGTGAGACTCTGCAGCCACGGCCACCCACACACTGATAAATGAAGAAATGCTGCCGTGCAGACGTGGACACCGGGCCTCACCGTTTTCTTTCTTGGAAATGTTAAGGAAGTCATTTCCCCCTGCACTTTAGAGGGGAAATTCCATCTTTACACTTTTAAGTTTTCTTTAAGAATCCACCGTCTTATCTTTCACTTCCTTTTTTTTTTTTTTTGTTTGTTTTTATTAATGTCAATAATAATGTCAATTCTCTCTAAACGTCTTTAATGTGCCCTCTTTCATTTCAAAACTTCTTCCTTCCCATGCAAGCAGCAGGTGTTGTTGGCATTAATCTTTGGCATGTTTGAGTCAATGTTCCAGAAATATTTAGGCCACGTTTTTTGTTTTGTTTTCGTCGAACAGACACCTGCACCACAAGAATACCTAGTTAATGTGAGAAAGGCCTGCTCTGGTATCTGATTGGAAAGATTTTGCATGGTAGTGGCAACTTCTCTGCACGGCGTTGCGTGTGAACCTCTGGCCCGCTGCCAGATGAGAGGCTGAGTTAAAGCGCAGGTTGCATAATAGCTGAGGAATTGTTTTTATTTTGAAAAGGCTGCGTGTCACGGAATATGCTGTTTAAATTGGCATTATGCGTGCTCAGGAGAGTCACGTAGGGGTTTTTTTGTTTGTTTTGTTTTTTTCTTGTATGATTTAGAAAAGTGAGACTACTGTTACCAGATCAGAGCTGATCAGAATTGAGAAGTTTCTGAAAATCGCTCTGGGAGGCAAGCAGGTTCAGCCTGTGATGCTCAGTCTCAAAAACAGCTGCTTCAATTGTTGTTAAATGTTGAAGACAAATAAAAAAAAAAATAAAAAATTTCAACAGTTTTCTCTCTAAACGTCCTAGATTTTGTTCTGGCATTCCTTGATTTAACCTTCTGGAACGAATCCTGAACCCACTCTTGCTTCACATCATTGGAGATGTGCCACAGGTCCTAAAAAGCGTTAAGGTCTGGAGAGCCTCCTGACTATGGACAACAAATTTTAATATTTTAATCCTAATCCTAACCTAATTACCACTATTATCTTCTGACACGGTGCGCCTTTGTGCTGGAAAAAACATCTTCCTCAAACTGTAATCCCTTCCTTCGGCAGTCCGATCTGTTTGTCATTATTGTTTCTCTAGGATAGAAGTGGGTTCTTTGCTGCTTTATTTTAGTTGTGATCATTGAAAATGCTGACTATCAATGAATTTACTTAATTTTAAATCAAACAAAGCCTCTTTAAAAAACGCTTTCCGTTAGTGCTTTGATCACAACGCTGACACTGAATTGGTTTAAATGACATTACAGTCATATTCAACAAATCAGAATATACGTCCAAATGAGTCTCGTCCTCATTAAGCCCACATTTCTAGTTTTAAAAATAGTTTTTTACTTGGCATAATGTAATGTTCTGTTTTTAAATGTTAAGTTTTTCTAAGCTGCAAGTGGAAAATTGTCATAATTGACAGAAATAAAGGCTTTCCAGGCATCCACTGTGTGTAATTAATCTATATAATGTGTTTCACTTTGTGATAAAGTTCCTGTAATGAATGAGTGTTTCAATAATATTTTAATTTATTGAATGGATCTGTGCATCTTAACAGGAATGCATCAAAAACTTCATTCTTGGTATTATCTCAGCGCAGCATCTGAGCGAACCAATATTACACAAGAGGTTCCTCAAGGATCTATTCTCGGGCCACTTTTCTTTCCATGTCAACATGTGCTTGGACCAGTTCTCTCTTTTATATGTAAACCATCAGATAGCATGGGATAAATGTCCACTGTAATGCTGATCATACTCAGCTATATCTATCCAAAAATCCTGATGAATCGAATCCGTTTGGTAGATTACAGGCACACCTTGAGGACATTAAAGCTTGGATGACGCTAAATTGTCTTCTTTTAAATTCTGACAAGACAGAAGTTGTTTTTTGGACCAGAACCTCTGAAAGAGACACTTGATCTGGATGGCTTTAAATTGGCCTCCAATAATACAGTGAAGAACCTAGGGTGTTATTTTTGACTAGGATATATCAGTTAAGTCCCATATTAACAATGTTTCATCTCCGGAATATTGCCAAAATTAGAAATATCCTGTCTAGGAGTGATGCTGAAAAACTAGTCCCTGCATTTGTTCCTTCAAGGCTGCACGACTGTAATCCCTTACTATCAG
This sequence comes from Anableps anableps, assembly GCA_014839685.1. Classification (NCBI taxonomy): domain Eukaryota; kingdom Metazoa; phylum Chordata; class Actinopteri; order Cyprinodontiformes; family Anablepidae; genus Anableps; species Anableps anableps. The sequence continues at coordinate 4,553,695 of CM026076.1, read as the reverse complement.
GAAGTCCACAGGACGAAGTTAAAAGCCTTCAGCCGATCCAAAACGCTGCAGCAAGAGCTCTGATGAAAATTTAAAGAGATCATATTTCTCCTATTTTCCCTTCACTGGCTCCCTGTTAAATCCAGATTATAATCCCAGATTCTCACATATAAAGCCCTTAATAATCAGATCCATCATCCGTCAGAGATCTGATTGGTCCAGATGTTCCGACCAGAGCACTTCGCTCTCAGGCTGCAGGTTTACTGCTGGTTCCTGGAGGCTCTAGAAGTAGAATGGGAGGCGGATCCTTCAGTTATCAGGCTCCCAGTTTTAGTCCGTGAGGCAGACACCCCGTCTACTTTTAAGATTCCTTTTTGAAAGAATATATAGCTAATAAGCAATGGGAAGAATGCAGTCCGGAAAGATGGTCTCCCTGGCTCTTCCTCTCTCATCTCAGCTTGCAAAAGACTTGGTGTGATCATGGACTCAAACCTTAATTTTAACACATCCTCATAAAGTTTAATAATAAATCAGATTTCCTTCCTAAGATCCTTATCAGAATTAAGGTTTTCATGCTGGCAGGAGGAACTGGTACATGTGCTTATTTTTTGCTGGTAAGATTAGTGTTTTCAAGTGGGGGCCATCAGGGGGCCGCTACGGGTGCCTCAGAAAGCTGGAGAGAAGATGAGAAAAAAAAATAAAATGTTTAAAAAATTTAACCTAATAAATGTTTTAATCATATTTTTTTCACCCAAGTCATACAGTTTAAAAGACAATTATCCCTGATTACTGGCCAAATGTATGTAAACTTTTGAGTTTTGAAGAAAGTTACAAAAAAATCTCAAAACAAATCTCGCAAATGTTTTCTGTCATTTAGCAAATAGAAATAATTTGTGGTCAGTTTATCTAACTGACCCAAAACAGAAGAGGGTTGGGTGTGATTTAAACTTCAGACAGTGAGAAAAAAAATGTGGTATGTGTCTTGTTTATTTGGTGGATTGTAAATATCTGGTTTCAACTGGACTAAATGTTTAGTTAGCAATGAAATATTTTGTTAGTAAACTAAATAGCTTGCTATTCTGGACAAAATATTTAGCTAGCAAGCTAAAGATTTGGTTTGTAAACTAAATAGCTTACTAACTAAATATATAAGCCTTTAAATTAAATATTTAGCTTGCAAACTTAGTTTGTAGCTAAATACTTAGCTTGCTAACTAAGTTTGAAGCTAAATATTTAGCTTGCTAACTAAATATTCAGTTAGCACGCTAAAAGCTAAACATTTGGTTTGTGACCTAAATAGCTTCTTATTCTAGGACTTAATATTTAATTCGCAAGTAAATATTTTGTTAGTAAACTAAATAGCTTGCTATTCTGGACTAAATATTTAGTTAGCAAGCTAAATAATTGGTTAGTAAACTCAATAGCTTACTCACTAAGTTTGAAGCTTAATATTTAGCATGTTAACTAAAAATTCAGTTAAGCTAAATATTTACTTTGCAAAATATTCAGCTTGCTAACTTAATCAGTTTGAAGCTAAATATTAAGTTTGATAACTCAATATTTAGTTAGCGAGCTAAACATTTGGTTTGTAAACTAAATCTAAGTCCAATCATGGTGCTCCCTTCAGAAGTTTAGTCTGTCCAGTATGTTTGGCTTTTCTTTCTTTGGACAGAAGTACCTTCTTTGCTGCCCCACCTGATACCAGACCAGCATCCAAGTCAGTGGTTGATTTACGTGCAGCTTTGCTTGCAACAATGTCCCTGCCTTGGGAGCCCTATTGATGCAAAGCAATGATAACAACATATATTTCATTAGAGGCAACCATGATTGACAAATGAAGAATGATTTCAAGCTCCACACCCTTTTTAAGCAAACATTCAGCTGTTCTAAATGAATCAGAATGACAGAATGATAGAATGATATGGTCTCGTCAACTTTTAACACTATGATCACACTGAAACTGCATTTGAACATTTCAGGGTCAAAATCTTACATATTTAGACTGTTTGGGCCTGAATAATTGTGCATTCTTGAAAACTATCCATCTATCTATCTAACTTTGCAAGCTAACTAAATATATAGTTGCAACATACAACAGGTGAAAATGAGAGGCAATTAGCAAGACAGCCCCTATGAAAGAGTGATTCTGCAGGTGGTAACTGCAGATCATTTGTCTGTTCTCGTCCTTTCTGGTTGAACTTTAAGTTACATTTTCATTTTGTCAGTGCTGTCACGCATAGAGGCATCATGAGGCGTTTTTTTTACAGGCCACTGAAGTTGCTCAAGTAGGGCAGCTAATCCAAGACGGAACATTAATGCGAGGGGTGGCAAGAAGATTTGCTGTGTCTCAGCACAGTGTCCAGAGCATGGAACTGGTACCAGGAGACATGGAGGGGGCCATAGGAGGGCTACAACCCAGCAACAGGGCCGCTACCTCGTCCTTTGTGCAAGGAGGAACAGGAGGTCCACTGCCAAGGCCCTACAAATTGACCTCCAGCAGGCCACTAATGTGCATGTGCATGTCAGAAACAGACTCCATGAGGGTGGTATGAGGGCCCGATGTCCACATATAGGGCCTGTGCTTACAGCCCAACACCGTGCAGGACGACTGGCATTTACTAGAGAACACCAAAATTGGCAGATTCGCCATTGGTGCCCTATGCTCTTCACGGATCACAATGAGCACATGTGACAGACGTGACAGTCAGGAGACACCATGGAGAACATTATGCTGCCTGCAACATTGTCCAGCATGATTGGTTTGGTGGTGGGACAGTAATGGTGTGGGGAGGCATTTCTTTGGACGGCTGCACAGCCCTCCATGTGCTAGCCAGAGGTGCCCTGACTGCCATAAGGTACCGGAATGAGGTCCTCAGACCCATTGTGAGACCATATGCTGGTGCAGTGGGCCTTGGGTTCCTTCTTATGCATGACAATGCTCGGCCTCGTGGCTGAAGCGTGTCAGCAGTTCCTGCATGATGAGGGCATTGATGTTATGGACTGGCCTGCCCGTTCTTCAGACCTGAATCCAATTGAGCACATCTGGGACATCATGTTTCGTTCAATCCACCAACGCCATGTCGCACCACAGACTGTTCAGGAGCTAACTGATGCTCTAATCCAAGTGTGGAAATAGATCCCTCAGGCGAACATCCGCCGTCTCATCAGAAGCATGCCCAGGCGTTGTCGGGAGGTTATACAGGTACGTGGAGGCCACACGCACGACTGAGCCTCATTTAGACTTGTCTTGAGGAGTATTCACTGACAATGAATCAGCCTGTCATGTTATTTTTCACTTTCATATTGAGTATGAATCCAAACCCAAATCACCATGGTGTAGTAATTTTGATTTACATTGATCATTTTTGTGTTATTTTCTTCTTAATCAATTCCACTGTGTTAATAAAGTTTTTCAATGAGAATATTTAATTAATTGAGATCTTGGATGTGTTATTTTAGTGTTCCCTTTAATTTTGTGAGCAGTTATTTAGTTAGCAAGACAAATATTTGGTTAGTAAACTAAATAGCTTGCTAATTAAATAGTAAACTTGCAAACTTAGCTTGAAGCTAAGTATTTAAACTTAGCTTGCTAACTAAGTTTGGAGCTCAATATTTACCTTGCTAACTAGCAAGGTAAATATTGAGCTCCAAACTAAATATTCAGTTAGCACGCTAAAAGCTAAATATTGGCATCTATCTAAGTTGTTTCAACGTACTCATGGCGCCATCTAGAGGGAAAATTTTTAACATGCGTAATTTACGTCATTAGAACTACAAATCCCATTACGCACTTCACTTGACGCTGCTTCCTCAAAGCTGTGTGTTTTCCTGGTTAGTGTTGAGTGACAGCGTACTTCAGCAATGGAGGCTAAAGCTGTGAAAGCGATTCTGTTTGATTTGGATAACACGCTCATAGAAACGAGTCGAGCCGGCGAGGTGGCTCTAAAGAAGGTGATAAAGGCTGAATTTTTCTCTGCTTCAGAGTTAAAACTTCCGCTGCTTGTTGATGTCGTCAGCTAAAGTTCTCAGTTTTAAAGGAAACAACCCCAAGTTACTTGTGTTATGAAGCAAAAACATTAACATGTGCAGCGTTTTGTTTAATGTACGCGGCAATAAACTTTAGCGATAAAAAGCGGTGGGGGGAAATGAATGGAGATTTGGTATCCGTTCCTTAACAGTCAGCCGGCGCACGAACTGGGTAGGAGTGATGGCGACCAGCGAGGGAGGAGTTTTCCTCCTAAATGCCGGGGAAAACAGATTTCGCGTGAGATGATAACTTTTAAACGCTATCCAAATTATACATGGTTAATATGTTTGTTTGGTTAAAATATCTGAACAGTTGAAATAATTTTATTTAACAAGTCATTATTTAAAGTCAGTTGTCTAGACTCTAAAACCATCCCTGCAGTTATTTAAAGTTTTTTTTTTTTCATATTCCTGTAAATATTTTTGGGGGTTTTTAATGCAAAAATATGCAGGAAGGTTTTTTGTTATTATTCTATCCAGTAGCACATTTCTTTAAATCTGTGCATGCTTTTTAAAAATAACTATTGTGGGTTGTTGTTTTTTTTTCTTATGCTGTAAATTTGCCCTTACTGTTCAATTTCTTAATGTTTTCTGTTATTCTATATTGCATTACTATGAATATGCATGCTTTCATGTGCTGCTGGTACACCTGAATTTCCCCCACTAAGGGACAGTAAAGGATTTATTCATAAAGGATATATTTCTGTTTACTAAATCACCTATTACCTAGTGACCCAGTTGCTTTGTTTGTATGTAAATGGTGGGGAGTCACTGCTTTACTGCTGTAGGTTCCGGCTTCTCTCTTTTTAAATCATTCATGGAGTAAACATTGGTAAAGTAGTTAGAATTTTAAATTTTACTAAATTTTTTTACTAAACTATTTGTAATTAATGGATATTTTTAAGTTTTAGCTTCATTAATGGGAAGCTTTTAGTCGTGGAAGTGATTGGAGGAAGCCGTAAGAAGCCCAGATTGCTACAAGGAGTCAGGAGACACAGCAAGCATATGGAAAAAGCTGTTCCTTTCAGATAAGATCAAAACTGCACATTTTTGGCCTATGTGGAGAATGCTTTTTGGTGAAAAATGATTACCCGAAACACATCATCTCCAGGGTTTTCCACAGTGCATTATAAGCCTGGCGGGCAGCCAGCCTTTACTTGCCCGTCCACCAGGGTAAAGCTGGGTTTATAGTTGAATGGGGTGCAAGGGGGAGCACACCAATCACGCCGCTGCATGTTGGCCTCATGCACTGTTGTGCCACCTTGTTGTGCAGGATGCCTTTCACTCAAACTGGACGATTTAGAAGGTGCTCTTACTGCTCCCACATACATATGAACCCTCTAAGACGGCTCATTTTCAGAGAACGCTGCACCAATGTACACGTCAAGTATAAAAGCCGCTTGCATTAGCTTGTCAACTTTTAATATTTTTTTTTAACACAAAAACATGGTGGACTGCCCGAGCACCCCTACCACCAGCCTTAGCAAGTTTTCTGGGGGAAATCCTGATCTCCATTGTGAAACATGGTGGTGGCAGCATCATGTTGTGGGGCTGCAACCAACGATTATTTTAGTTATCGATTATTCTGATGATTTATTGGATAAAAAATTGGCACATTCTGCAGATCTTTCATTCTAACTTTTTTTAATATTAGAAATGCATTAAAAGATGCAAATAATCAAATAATTCCTTTTTTAAATAAAATAAACATTTTATTGCCTAAGATGCAGTAACATAGCATTCCTTTAGTTTACACTTGATCATTTGTAGCAAAGGATGGATCTGCAGCGAAAAAAATGTTTCTGTCATCGCCACGTGAAAAGCTCAGGCTTTTCTGTTCGACTTCTCAATGGCGTCGGGCTGATTCTTTGATTATATTTTGGGGATTAACTGAATAATAACTGGACAGCAAAAGGTGCTCAATAGGGGATTTTTCTGCAGTAATTTGAGTTTTGGGTGGAACATATTCAAAGACAAAATTTCATTTATCATAAATGCAAAATGTAGATATTTCTTTTACAGCTTTGACTTAATTGTTGCTTAGAGGGTGTTGTTCTTTCAGCAAATGGCCTTTTTTTGGGTGGATATGTATTCTCCAGTTAATGATTAATCAGTTATTAAATTAATTGATGATTTATTTCAATCATCACGATTAATCTGATTATTGGTTTCAGCCTTAGGATGTTGTACACATAAACTCCTGGCCTGTAGTTTCTGGGTATAACGTAAAAAACACTGGCATTTACGTGTTTTGGTTTGTGTGTTTTACAGACCGGGGAGCTTCTGAAGTCCAAACTGAACCTGGACGACGACACAATCCGCAGCATTTGTGACAAATTCAAGCTGAAGCTGCAGCATGAGAGCTCTGAGCGGTCTCCTGGCTCCTCCCAAGATGACCTCCGCATGCGCCACTGGGAGGAAAGCATCGCGGAGACGATAGGAAGCTGCTCCGCATCCGATCTGGCCTCTCGGTGCTACTATTTGTGGAAGACCAGCCGCCTGGAGGTTCTGTGTCTGGCCCCTGAAGTGCGCGACCTCCTGCAGCAGCTCCGCAGCAGATACAAGCTGCTGCTGCTCACCAACGGCGACGCTCAGACTCAGAGGGAAAAGGTGGAGGCAGTCGACTGCGAGGGCTTCTTCGACGCCGTGGTGATCGCCGGCGATCACGCCGAGCAGAAACCCTTCCCGTCCATCTTCCAGCTGTGCTTCAACATACTGGCGGTGGCAGCGCAGGACTGCGTTATGGTGGGGGACTCTCTGGACACAGACGTTCAGGGGGGGTTGAACGCCGGAGTTCGGGCCACGGTGTGGATTCACAGAGCAGACGGGACTGTGCTGGACGGTCCGGTGAAGCCAGACTACACTATCCCTACTGTGCTCGACCTGCCGGCTGTCCTGGCACAGCTGCAATGATGTGAATGGTGGTTTTATGGGATTATTTTATTATCCTCAATATGTTTACAAATATTTTCATATTTTATCAACTTTTTAACATTTTATGTTAATTTTAAGAGACAACACTACATGGAGTGAAGCGTGAAAGAGTATCGGATAATGCAGAGGTTTTCGTTTGAGGGTGGAATGAATTCTTCAACTTGAATTAGTAAATAAATTATATAAAAAAAAAAAAAAAAAAAAAAAAAAAAAAAAAAAAAAAAAAAAAAAAAAAAAAAGAATTGGGTGCACAGGTTTCATTTTATTCTGGATTATTTTTTATTCATTGTAAATTTTTGACCACTCTCCTTGGCAGAACTGGAGGAGTTCATTTAAACTGGTTGATTTCCAGGCACAAACCCAGCTTTGTAAAGTAACGTAGTAAAAAAAATTACAGGAATAATCTGAGTTATTTAGCCTGGCATAAGAGGAAACAAATAGGGGTTCATTTTTCACCAGGTTATTGATTCATAAATGTCACAGTTTCAAGCTTAATATTTAGCTTGCTAATTGTTTAGTTAGCAAGCTAAAAGTTAAATATTTGGTTTGTCAACTAAACTTACTATTCTGGACTATATATTTATTTAGCAAGCTAAACATTTAGCAAGCAAAATTAGTTTGAAGCTAAATATTTAACTTGCTAATAATTTTAGTTAGCAAACAAAAGTTAAATGTTTTGTTTGTGAACTAGTTTTCTAACTAAATATTTAGTTTGGAGCTAAAGATTTAGTTTGCTAATTAAATTTTTAGCTTGCTAACTTAATCAGTTTGAAGCTAAATATTAAGATTGCTAATTAAATATTTAGTTAGCAAACTAAACATTTAGCTAGCAAAATTAGTTTGAAGCAAAATATTGAGCTTGCTAACAAAATTTAGCTGGCAAGCTATAATAAAGCTATATATATATATATATATATATATATATATATATATATATATATATATATATATATATATATATATTCTCCTGAGACCCATCAATTTATTTTTGTCCTCTGTGGAGGACATGATATTCAGCCCTGTATTTTAAACATTACATTTGCGATCAATGTTAGTCCCACTGTACTGTACAGAGGACATCCTGGGCTTTCTACTGATGTCACATTCATGGGGGTGTGGCTAACAGAGCACACGCACTTCCCTTTTCAAGATGGCGGAAATCCCTGCATCCACATTTTATGGCAGGAGTGGAGGTAAGTGATTGATTTTCTTTCAAAAATCATTTATGTTGCAAAAAAGATATATTTCCTCATCAGTATTAAAGTCTTAATAAGTTTATGCAATTTAATAAATTACAATAATGTTAACCCTGTAAAACTACACGTTTTATCCAGTGTCACTTGTGGGGGCAGTGGTACTTGCTAATGACTATCTTAACCACTTTTCATTTTCAGGAAAATTTCAACTTTTTAAAATGTAGAACATACACACAATAATGTAAAACTTTGTAATGGTGATTACATGTGTAATTACACATATTGCATGATGTTAAACTATACCTCTCTTTTGTTTCATCAACATAGTTTCAACCCTGTTGTGGAGAAAGATGCCTTGCAGGAAAGAACTGGGAAAAGTCACCAAGACTGGAGGCCAACTGATGACTTGAAACAGTACATAGATCACAGCATTTTTGAAAACATAGCAGAATACACAAACCAGCGAGAGGTCCTTATCTCTGGAAGCACCTCTCCAGAGGAGCTCAAAACCTTCTTTGGTATCTCCATGAACATGGCTTGTCTCAGACACCCCAGGATTTGTATGAACTGGTCAGCCAAGACAAAGGTTCCTGATATAGCTACGTCTGTCTCAGAATAGATTCTTCAGGATTAGGCAGTCCATCAAAGTCACTAATGATGACAAAAAACATGGGCCACTCCATTTGCCAAAGACGCTAGAGGCAGCACATTCATCACGGTGCAAGAGACTAGGATGCAGTGGCAAAACATTTGTGAAATGCATCAAATGTAACATGTCTTTAGCTGCGTTTCCATTGCACAGCTGCGCAAATCTCTGTCGATTTTCTGCTAATGTCGAAAAAACAATTTCGCTATTGCGGTGTTTCTTTTAAGTAAGAAATTAAATTAAAATCACACGCGAGTAAGCACGTTCACGCGATAATTCTTTAAAAACATGCCGCGCCATAATCCTCCAACTACTTCCTGTTGCCGTCTTCTTCGTGCTTTGCGCCGATGGCAACATCCGGCGGTTGATCACGTGACTCGTGTGATGCGGAAAAAGTGTTTCCATTGCCGCTTTGCGAAACAAAACCAATTTCGATACGGCCGAAAACCACCTCAACCTCGCGGCAAAGTGTTTTTACTGAGCAAATTTATTTTTTATCTCAATTTGCGTAAATTCAAGGTTAATGGAAACACAGCTGCTGTGTCCAAACAGAGAACCTGCTTTATGTTATACCACACATGAGCTGGTATTACTGCCAATATAACCAAACACCCCAGCTCTAGGCCACTGTCGACGACGGAGAGCGCATTTAAATCAAAAATCTCCGAAATGAAATCAGTTCTGTAACAGTATTTTGATGTTTAGATGTGTTTCAGACGTGATTATTTTTGTAAAAACTTCTTAATGCAATTTCTTCAACTGTTCTGAATGTTTATGAATTTTTTAAAGTATGAATATGTTTAGAAAAGAAAAAAAAAGAAACTTAGTCTTAAATGGTCATTTTTGACTGTGTAGCTTTACAAATGACATGACGGCTACACAAGGATTCAATGAGGTTAGGGCTCCGAGAAGGTTAATGTTCGCCTGCTTTATGTATTTATACCACTGAAATTTGCAACCCAGATGCCAGCTGGAGAAAAAAAACACATTTTTAAATGGCTAGTCTGAGAAGCCACTACAGAAGCTTCATGTCTACCTGCTGTATCCACTCCTAAGACCAGTTTTGATGTGTTTGAGGTTTTTGTCCTTTCAGGACAAGTTTAAGGAAAGTGCATGGAGTACATGGAGATGGAAATCTGAAATCTCCACCTCAACAACGAGCTGCTAACTCTCCACAACTACTAATAACTTTAATCATATCAGGGATATGAATCAGCCTTTGAAATAAAACTGCTACAGCTAAACGTCTTTTATTTAAGGGTGAGAACACTGAAACTCCAACAACCCCTGATAAACAGAGTTGCGTCGGGCTTGTTCCTCCTGGATATTTCACTTTACGTCTAGTTTGACTTTGATGTTCATCGCTGCCAGCTCCGCCACGAAGTAACGGAAAACATACGGAACAGACACGGAGTCAATAGAGTCGCTCTTCCCGCACAGGGCGCACACGGTCTTCCGGTGGCGCATGGCCGACCAGGAGGGCGGCGGCTTCTCCAGCAGCGGGGACAGCAGGCTGCCGCAGTCCACACACACCTGAGCCACCGAGCGGTCCGAGCAGTTGAACAGCCGGTCTTGAAGCAGGAAGGAAGAGCCGTGGGCCAGCAGGGCATCGCGCTCCATCTCCCCAAAACGAATGCCGCCCTGGATGTTCCTTCCTCCCACCGGCTGGTTGGTCACCTTATCCCGCGCTCCCGTGGTCCTCACCTGGAACTTGTCGGAGACCATGTGACGCAGCCGCTGGTAGTAGACGACGCCGATGAAGATGTCCGCCTCCAGCTCCTGGCCGCTCAGCCCGCTGTAGAGGCGCTCCGTGCCGTAGTAGTTGTAGCCGCCCGCTCGGAGCATTTCCCCGAAGTACTCCAGTGCAGAGTTCTCCTCGGAGAAGGTGAAGGGCGTGGCGTCGTGGCTCAGGCCGTGCAGGGCGGCCGACTTTCCGGCCATGCTCTCGATCAGCATCCCGATCGTCATGCGGGAGGGGAAGCCGTGCGGGTTGAACAGGATGTCCGGACTCATGCCGCTCTCGGTGAACGGCATGTCCTCCGCCGGCCACAGGCGGCTCAGGATGCCCTTCTGGCCGTGGCGGCTGGCGAACTTGTCGCCGATGGTGGGGTTTCGCGGCACTCGTACGGTGATGCAGACGCGCTTAAAACGACCCGAGCCCGTGTCGTTGCTGCAGATCTTTATGTTGTCGACCACACAAGCCTCTTGGCTCCTACAGGCAGAAAAATACAAGGATCTTTAGGTCTGAGGCTTCATTTCCTTGACAAAAGTTCAGCGCTGTGCAAATTGGAGTTTAATGTGATAAACCAGCACAAAATAGGGCTTAAAAATCAAATCTCCTTTTTTCATACCTTATCCAATTTCCAATTTTAATTGAAAGAAAATATTTTTAAAAAGTGGCTTTTGTTTCAATCATCCGTTCTGTGAGTTGTAGGATGGAGTATCAGGACCAGGCTACAAGAATGTTTTTGTTTAATTACAAGAATAGTCATATTATTAGCAGAATAAAGATGCAATTTTGCCAGAACATCTTAAAACCCTGAGAAAAAAGTTATTTTAATCTAAAAAGCTTCTAGAGTTATCGAGCTCTAACGTGAGAAGCTCAGTCCGTGTGGCTCTTTCTTCGAAACAGACCATCGTTTGCATCCAAATAAATAGAAGCTGTAAAACATGCTTATCAAACAAGATGGCCGCCCTGGGAGTGCTGACATCACGAGGAGCACATTGGTGGAAAAAAAAAAAAAAAATCCAGATTTTCCAAAACATAAATCTTCAATCGATAAGATCGATTTATCGCCCAGGCCTAGCACAAAGACGTGCTTGATTGTGAAGCAGAAGGAATATGATACATGTTTTGAGTAAAACCTGCAGAGCCACCTTCTTCTCGACCAGCTTTCCACATCTCGACACTGAAACCGTTGCCCCTTCCAGCTCCAGCGCAACCGAATCGGAGGGAGCGATTCTCTGAACATCAGTTTGCGAGCCTTGCCACAGATTCTCACTTCGGCGACGTTCAACCAGCAGGTGTTCATGCTCAGTTCCAACTGCCTGCTGAAATCCGATTTTTTTTTAACTAAATAACTAAACTAATAACTAAAGATAACTAAAATAATTGTTAGTTGCAGCCCTACAAATGTGACCCAAATCTGCTTTTTTTTGCCCAGATGCGACTCGTTTCCAACAGTGGCAGTCTGAACAGCCCAGTTCTGATCTTTTCAACCCCCCCCAAAAAAAAATCAGTTCTGTGCCGCTTCCTTATGTGGAACTAAACTGTATCTGATTGCTTTCAAACCGTCTGCAGTCTGAACGATCATGTCGCATTTTATCCGACTTTTACGTCATTGACGTGAGACATGCGTCATAATTCTGCACCAGAAGAAGCCGGACGCGGTAAATCCGGACGTAAACGATGGCTGAAAATTGAAATGATGAACTTACGAAAGACGTCTGTGTCAGTGAAGTGGATCACATCACACACTTCTCAACAAAAGCTGCAATCGATGCTCCGGAAAAGATCATTTCTATTAGTTGTGCTTTCTTTTTATTAGCTGCCTTCGTTTTATGATCTTTTGACGATTCTGTCGGCTCCTGTTCCTCAACAACTTTAAAATCGATCCATAGACGGCGGCGTCCATTATTACTCCGTAAACAGCGCTGCTGTGTGACGTCTACATTCTTCTCGCAGTCGCATTTAATGACTAGTATGAACGACCATGCAAATAAAAAAATTTAAAAAAAATTGGGTTCGAGCCAAAAAATTTGGATATAAGCATCAAGACCTCCTCTGTGAACATAGCCCAAGAGTAAAGAGGGGCTGCATTCAAATGCATCATTTTTTTGCCACCTCAGAACTATGTGTTGCCTTATGTTGGTCTATATGGAGGACCGAAACTGACATAATTTAAAAATAAAAGCAGAAATCTAAATATTTTGTTTTCCCTTGTCCTTATACAAGTGTTTGTTCTTCTTACGTTTCCTCGTCTCCTCTTTTTACTTCACCGTCTGCGTTTCTGCCTCATTATGTAAATGAGGAGGGCGGCCATCTTGGTCCAGCTCCTCTGTTATTGGTCAGCTGAAAACTCACCGCCTTCCGACTCGTCCAGTCTATTTTTCAGCTTCCCTTAACGAAGCTCCGACTCAGGCCGTCTTTCCGCTCCCTCCATAACTTTACTTCAGTTGCTAAACTGAAGCCAAAGGCCCAGGCCTGCACAATCGATCTGCACATGGATCCTGCTCCTTCCTGTTAATTGACCAATAGTAGAGGAGCTGGACAAAGATGGCCGCCCTCCTCATTTGCATAATGAGGCAGAAACGCAGACGGTGAAGTAAAAAGAGGAGACGAGGAAATGTAAGAAGAACAAACGCTTGTATAAGGAAAAGGAAAAACAAAATATAAACATTTCTGCTTTTATTTTTAAATTATGTCAGTTTCGGTCCTCCATAGAGTCTATACCATAAAATCCAAATATAACGCAGTAAAGTTTGTGTTTACAGGGGGTGTGAATACTTTCACAAGGTGCTGGAAGATGGGAAAATAAGCTGGTTACCTGTAGAAGGTGACGAAGCTTTGGCCTGTGTTCAGGTTGATGTAGCTGTAGTAGGGGTCTCCGTACTGAAGCACCGATCCGACGTGAGGCAGCCCATCCACATCCAGCTTTCCGTTTACTTTCGGATCGCCCGGCTTGGCCCCGAACACGACACCGTCCTCTCCCCTCACCTTCTCTGCCAGGTCCACTAATTCGGTCTTATAGATGCTCCCATGAGCAAAGCCTCTCTCCCACGACGACTTGTTCACGATCTAACGAGAGCAGAGACGTCAGCGTTTCTTCCCTAAAGCGACGTAAAGAAACTGGACCGCTGAACTGCGTTTACCATGGCGTCTTCCATGTCGTAGCCTGTGTAGGATATGACGGCCACGATGGCGTTGGTGCCGCTCGGGTAGTTGTCCAGGTTGTAGTGGTCGTACATGTAGGGCCTGACCAGAGCGCTCTGTGGGGTCTGGAGCCGGTACAGCTTGTTATCAGAGCGATCCATGAACGAGTGCAGCGGGAAACCCATAGTCTGCTTCCCTAAAGGTAGGAAATAGTGGATTAATATGACTGAACAACTTCACAACTCTACGGGTTACGCATTTGCGACCTCTGACCTACCCATCTGACACTGGTACATGTTCCTGGGACTCTGGTTGTGGTCGGAGTAAGGGATGAAGTTGGCCACCACGCTGAGCATACTGTGAGGGAACAGCTCCTGGTGTGTGCTAACACCTGCTTCTATCTCCTCCTCCAGGATCCCCACATTGAGGTACAGCTGCAGACAAACGGAGATGTGTTGTCGGTTGTCAAATTCAGTTCAAAAATACTTTATTTACTTTACTCATATGGAGGATCTATGGTAGCAGTCCGTCTTGCAACGAATGTGAAGCAGCCTCTGACTGAAGACTGTTGCTGTATGACTGTCATGACATGCCAACAGCTCAATGTGTCCTGGATGACACCACTGGTTGTTGGCTAGCAGGGCTCCTACTAACAACTATTTTAGTAATCAATTGATTATTCTGATGATTAATTGGATTTTTAAAAAATGGCACATTCTGCAGATTTTTAATTTAACCTCTTCGGCTTTTTTTATACAATTTTAGAAATACATTAAAAGAGGCAAATAAACAAATAATTAAATTAATTTTTTAAATAGGAAAATAAACATTTCATTGCCTAAGAACCAATAATAGCTTTCCTTTTGTAAATTTGAACCAGGTGAAGCTAAAACTGCAACTTGAGGAGTTTTGAGTAGAACATATTTACAGACAATGATCTTTTTTTTTTTTTAATCTTAAATCCAAAATGTTTATAAATTTTGTACAGTTTTGGCTTAATTATTTCTCTGGGTATGTTGTTTTTTTCAGCAAATGGCCTTTTTATTCTCTATACTCCAGTTAATGACTGATTACTAAATTAGTTGAGGATTATTTCAATAATCACTTAATCATGATTAATTAAATTAATCAGTACAGCACTATTGGCTAGCACTGCTAATCCACCTCATTTGTTTTGCCACTCCTCGTTAAATCGCCATCAGTTGTCAATGTTATCCTCTGAGGGTTTGGGTCCATATTAAACTGACCCCATTTCCTAAATATTGCACTGTGTAACGTCTATTGAATCATGGAAGAATTGTTACACAAAATACACGAGTAAAGTGTAAAGTTCTCACACCCCCCTTACACTTTTGTCTAGTTAACAACCAGATAAGTGTATTTTTCTAGGTTTTACTGCGATAATTTTAGTTAATGTATTCCAGTTTGCATTATAAATATTTTATGTGTCGTCAGGACATTTATTACGGGAATTTTCAGGTAGGAACTATTGCAAGATAAGTTGGTTTTGCCGGTGCAACCTGAGAGAGACGCACACCCACAGTGAAACATGAGGATAGCAGTATGCAGCAGGAAAAGGCCAGTTTTAAGTCAGAAAATGATAAAGTGAGTTTTGCAAGTGTGACAAAAAGGTCATATTTAGCTCTCACAGGGCTTATGCAGTTTACAGCAACTCAAATTTAAGACCTTTAAAGACCATAATGAATGAAACTTAAGACCTGTATCATGACGGAAATGTACAAAAGAAAATCGCAGATTTTATAAAGTAGCGCCAAGGTTTTTTGTACCATTGTACAGGTTGGCAACAGAAGTGACTCAGTGGCAAAGACAAACGTCGTCCAGCCAACTGGCAATAATTTACTTACCAATGATAGACGCAAAAAGCTAGCTAGCTAGGGTTTATTAGCAGCTAGTGAGCGGTAGCCTTAACCGCCTGGAGTCACAGGACGTCATGAAGATGTCTGCGTGCGACTTAAACTTTTGACTGACAGAAAAGCCCCGCGAGAAAAATAAACTACGCAGAATAAACGAGATTAAATAGTCCTGCCACGACAAAATTTAAGACCTCTGATTAACGTATTTAAGGCCAATTTACATATTTTCTAAGGAATTTAAGAGGTTTTAAAGATGCGCGGAGACCCTGTCTCGACTTACCAGAGCACCTTCTTCCACATGTTTTCTGCATTTATAGACATTAATTCACAAACAGGTGAACAGGAAGGTGGATTCTTCCATTTTATTAAGGGGCATCAGAGTAAGAGGGGTCTGAATACAAATGGATGCTATGCTTTGCAGATTTTTATTAATGAAAACTTTTCAACATGATATTCCACTTTACGACTATCCCTTACTTTGTGTTGATATTTCACATAAAACTGACTGTAGTTTGTGGTTGTAATGTAAGAAAAGGGGTGTGAATACTTTAATAGGGCATATTTTACCTGTTCGAAGGTGCCAATCATCTCTTGCTTCCCATGAGCTAAATTCTGCACGGGTCGCATCATGCGGCACGGCGTCGTGAAGAGAAACAGTCCCGGATATAAGCTGGCCTTCCCAGTTTTAGGAACCAGGACGATCTCAGTCCAGGGGGGGACCTTGTTCTGCCCCAGCACCTGAAGGCAGAGCTGAAATATCAGGTTCACCTGCAAATACGACAGGGGGACACGTGATATACTCACGCAGTTCACACACCTTAAATCTGCGAAGCGAGTCGACGACAGATGGAGCCAAGTCAGCCTCCACCCAGCCCACAACAGCTCCGTCCAGGACCACAGGGTAGCAGTCCGAAAAGGCCTGACCAGGAGAGCCGTCCACCGGGGTCACACCTGACAGAGCAGGGAGACAGAGACGGCTGAAATCAGAGAGAGAGAGAGAGACAGAGACGGCTGAAATCAGAGAGAGAGAGAGAGAGAGAGAGAGAGAGAGACGGCTGAAATCAGAGAGAGAGAGAGACAGAGACGGCTGAAATCAGAGAGAGAGAGAGAGAGAGAGAGAGAGAGAGACGGCTGAAATCAGAGAGAGAGAGAGAGACAGAGACGGCTGAAATCAGAGAGAGAGAGAGAGAGAGAGAGAGACGGCTGAAATCAGAGAGAGAGAGACGGCTGAAATCAGAGAGAGAGAGAGACGTGCTTAAATCAGAGAGAGAGAGAGAGAGAGAGAGAGAACAGAGACGGGGCTGAAATCAGAGAGAGAGAGAGACAGAGACGGCTGAAATCAGAGAGAGAGAGAGAGAGAGAGAGAGACGGCTGAAATCAGAGAGAGAGAGACGGCTGAAATCAGAGAGAGAGAGAGACGGCTGAAATCAGAGAGAGAGAGACGGCTGAAATCAGAGAGAGAGAGAGGGAGAGAGAGAGACGGCTGAAATCAGAGAGAGACAGAGAGGAGAGAGACGGCTGAAATCAGAGAGAGACAGAGAGAGAGAGACGGCTGAAATCAGAGAGAGAGAGACGGCTGAAATCAGAGAGAGAGAGAGGAATGGCTGAAATCAGAGACAGAGAGAGAGACGGCTGAAATCAGAGACAGAGAGAGACGGCTGAAATCAGAGAGAGAGAGGAACGGCTGAAATCAGAGACAGAGAGAGAGACGGCTGAAATCAGAGAGAGAGAGACGGCTGAAATCAGAGAGAGAGAGACGGCTGAAATCAGAGAGAGAGAGACGGCTGAAATCAGAGAGAGAGAGAGGGAGAGAGAGAGAGACGGCTGAAATCAGAGAGAGAGAGAGAGAGAGAGAGACGGCTGAAATCAGAGAGAGACAGAGAGAGAGAGAGACGGCTGAAATCAGAGAGAGAGAGACGGCTGAAATCAGAGAGAGAGAGAGGAACGGCTGAAATCAGAGACAGAGAGAGAGACGGCTGAAATCAGAGAGAGAGACGGCTGAAATCAGAGAGAGAGAGGAACGGCTGAAATCAGAGACAGAGAGAGAGAGACGGCTGAAATCAGAGAGAGAGAGACGGCTGAAATCAGAGAGAGAGAGACGGCTGAAATCAAAGAGAGAGAGAGAGGGAGAGAGAGAGACGGCTGAAATCAGAGAGAGAGAGACAGAGAGAGAGACGGCTGAAATCAGAGAGAGACAGAGAGAGAGAGACGGCTGAAATCAGAGAGAGAGAGAGACGGCTGAAATCAGAGAGAGAGAGAAAACCACGAATGAAAGGAAAAACATGAAAGAAATGAAGAAAAAACAAAGAAAAAAAATGAAAAATAAAAAGAATGAAAAAAGGAAGAAAGACAAATTAAATGAATTAAGGAAAAAGAACGAAATTAAAAAGAAGGAAGAAATTAAAAAAACAAAAAGAAATTAAGAAAAAGAGACAAAAAACAAGAAAAACGAAAAGATAAAAATTGGTAAAAAAGAAAAAAAGAGAGGAAAGAAGTAAAGAAAAAAGAAAAATTAAAGAAAGAAAAAAGAAATCAAGAAAAAAGAAATGAGGAAAAAAGAAAATAAGAAAGAAAGCGCTTGGTCTAAACCCGGCTCACCGAGGGAGCACAGCAGAGCAGGCAGGGATGTGGTGTAGGCGGTGGCAGCAACAATCTCACAGCTGGCCGTCATGTGGTTCATCAGCCCACAGGGCTCTCCGTCCGGCGTGTGGACGGGGCAGAGGAAACCCCAGGACTCCGGCAGCAGCTTCCTGACGGACGTGGTCCTCATCCTGGCGAACGCCGCTCCTCTGTGCACGCAGCGGAAGTGGGACAGGTAGCGGATGAAGTTCAGTTTGTCGGCTACGACGCAGAGGCCCGTGTTCTGCAGCATGCCGAGACCTGCGAGGACGGAAAGGGGCTTGCAGTGAACAGAACACACAGATCTGACCTTTAGCCCTCAGGAAGGGCTTTCCTCGAATGCTATTTCAATCGACCTTTCAGATTTACCCACAACGACCTGTTATCCACAACAGATGGCTCGCTAACTTTTTAAAGTAGGGATGCTTTTATGACTTCAAAGTGCTCAGAATTTGCTTTCAAATCCATCAAGTTTTTCAAAATAATCTTTAATTAGTTGCAACTTTAGTGATTATTGTGTCAAACTCTTAAATCCAAACTAGTCAGATTTAATTTTAGCATTTTAGCTCATTGTAGCTTATAAGCAAATGTTTGCATACTAAATCCAGTAAGTCAGTGATGGCAAAGTTACCTTGAAGAAGTAACTTGATTACTCCTTGAAAAAGTAAATAAGTTGCTTAACTGAATGCTTGATTTTAAAAGTAACTAAAATTGGATGGCAAGTTACTTTATTAGTTACTTTTCAGCAGCTGCCAACAACAGCCCCTGCCGCCTCAACATAAAATGTCAACCAGGGCGAGTCAGTAGTGTTTAAGGGCAGCACTTCCTCTACTACTTCCTGTCCGACCAAATTTAACTCCCCTCCCACCCCACACTCACTGATTTTACACCAAAGTTCAGGTTTTGGCATTTCAGTTGCAGCTCTCTCCACCACCTGGTGGGACTTGCTCTGTCAGTTTGACGGCGCCGTGCTGCGACTCCAAATGTTTTTTTCCAATTTGATGTAGCATTTTAAAGGCTATATAGTTTGATAGGTTGGGAGACTATTAGACCCCCAGTGCACAACTAAATGACTCTATGCAGTTGTTACAAGTTGATTTCATACAACAATAAAAAAAAATAAAATAAAATAATAATCCATATCAGTGTACATAAACCTAAAAACAATGTAAATACAGTAAGAAAATTGTTGAAAAGTTGTTATTTTTCATGTATTAATGTTATTTGTGATTTTATTCAAGGTAATTGAGATCTGTACATCAGCATTGATTGGTAGTACCTCGATCCTCCACTAGGGGGCTCCTGCGCTCTCTCCTCATTGCATTTAACTGCAGAATGAGAGAATTACTCCCATTTTCCCCTCTATTTTCAAGGATGTAACAGTAGCACTTTGTCTCCAGCACAGAAGAAGCAATGAACCTTGATGTTGTCATCTTTAGCGACACAAACTCTAAATAGTGTTTTTATTTCCAGCTAGGAAACGCGCATCTCTCTCCTCCCTCCGTTGTTTACATTTGTGTCGCTGCCTGGTGTTACAGGTGAGGCGTCTCTCCCCGAGGCGCAAGAGGAAAGTAAAACTGTATGTGTTTACTAAATAAAATGACAAAAATAGTAACGCACAGTGATTTGGATAAGTAACTTTAATCTGATTACCAGATTGGAAATGGTAACACCTTAGATTACTCGTTACTGAAAAAAGGGGTCGGATTAGAGTCTGACATCACTGATGATAGTCAACATGCAAGTGATAGCCTGCATAGTAATGGTAGCATTTAAGCTAGCATTACCATTTTAGCTCATTTTGATATAAAACTAATTTTATTGTGCAAAACAAAGTAAATTAATGCTAATCAACATGCTAGTAACATCCCACATAATAAAGGTAGAATTTAAGCTAACATTAGCATTTTAGCCCATTTTGGCTTATAAACATATGATTGTATACTAAATAAAGTAAATCAAGCTCAGTCAACATGCTAGTTAAAGTCCACAAGGCAGCATTATGGTAGCCTAGATTTAAGCTAACATTAGCTTTTTAGCTAACTTTGATATAAAACTAGGCTTAACATACAAAACAGAGTAAATCAATGCTCGTCAACATGCTAGTAATAGTCCACATAATAAAGGTAGCATTTAAGCTAACATTAACATTTTAGCTTAAAAACAAATGTTTGTATACTAACTGAAGTAAATCAATGTTAGTCAACATGCCCATTAGTGATAGCCCACATGGTAATGGTAGCATTTAAGCTAACATTAGCCTTTAAGCTAATTCTGATATAAAACTAGGCTTAACATACAAAACAAAGTAAATCAATGCTCCTCAACATGATAGTAATAGTCCAAACAATTAAGGTAGAATTTAAGCTAAAATTAACATTTTAGCTCGTTTTAGCTTGTAAACAAATGTTTGCATACTAAATGGAGTAAGTCAATGATAGTCAACATGCCAATGATAGCCCACATGGTAAAGGTTATTTAAGCTAACATTACCATTTTAGCTAATTTTGATATAAAACTAGGTTTAACATGCAAAACAGAGTAAATCAGTGCTAGTAATAGCCCACATAATAAAGGTGGCATTTAAGCTAACATTAACATTTTAGCTTATAAACAAATGTTTGTATACTAAATTAAGTAAATCAATGTTAGCCAACATGCTAAAGATAGCCCACATAGTAATGGTAGCATTTGAGTTAATATTATCCTTTAGCTAATTTTGATATAAAATTAAGCTTAACATACTAAATGGAGTAAATCAATGCTAGTAAACATGCAAGGAATGCTTGTCTTTTATTTTAGAAGATGATTACATGTTGAAACTGCTCAAGGCATATCTACAAGGATATTTTGTTGATAGTTTTAAGCAAATTGACATTTTTAACCATAACATAAAGCTTTTACTCCTCTCCCAAACATTAAGATATCAGCATAAACCCTTTTCTTTAATCTCCTGACAGATCAAGTTAAATTAGCTAGCTCATCTGTGAGGTCCTTGTGTCTGTACCTGTCTTGGAGTGGAGGTTTCCAGTGGCCAACAAATATTCAAAAGGTTTGGTTAAATCTGATCCCATGTTTAACATCTTCATCACATTTTCAGTGCTCCATCCACCGGTCAGCTTCGACCCTCGTTTGTCGAAGCACAGCTTTACGGACGTCAGCCATCCGTTCAGTTTTTCCTGGAGGACAGTTTCAATGGAGGAGTCAGGAGGAAACTTCGCATCGGGAGAACAAAAACAATACTTCTACATTTGTTTATCAGTTTTTGCTGTGAAAGTCATGCTTATTGAATGACTGGGTTCCTGAACTCTCAGTTGTTTATGGGTATTTTCAAAATATAAAAACACAAAAGTTCACAATGAATGTACGGCAAATATTTCAACAGTGGTCAACATCGAAATATGGGACAAAAATTAGGAAGGAAGGAAGGAAGGAAGGAAATGAAAAGGTAAAAAAGTTAAGAAGAAAGGAAGGACACAAGAACATAAGGGAAGGAAAGAAAGAAACAACAGAAGGAAGAAAGGAAGCCTATGATGGATGGATAGACAGACATGGCTAGGTGGTAGGTAGGAAAGAAGGAAGGAAGGAAAGATGGATGGAAGGACATGAAAATGTAAAAAGGAAAGAGGAAATGAAGGAAACAATGGAAGGAAGGAAGGAAGGACATAAAAAAAGGAAAGAAGAAATTAAAGAAACAATGGAAGGAAGGACATAAAAAAGGAAAGAAGAAAGGAAGGAAACAATGGAAGGAAAGGAGGAAGTAAAGACAGATATGAAAGGCAAAAAAAGAAAGAGGAAATTAAAGAAACAATGGAAGGAAGGAAGAACATAAAAAAGTAAAAAAAAGAAAGAGGAAAGGAAGGAAACAATAGAAGATAGAAAGGATGTGAAAAGGTAAAAAAGGAAGGACATGAAAAGAAGGAAGGAAGGAAGGAAACAGGCCTGAAATGCTGAGACTTGCCTTTAGAAACATGAGGTAGAGCTGCCCAGGCGTCAGAACCTCCTGACACATCAAGCTGTCCGGGTTCTCCTCCATGCACTCTTGTTTGGCGTAGGTGAAAAGCTTCCGGGTCATGAGGCAAAGCAGGTAGAACTTCTCCAAGTCTGACTTCAGGTGGATGCAGATGCATTCGCTGCACAGAACATGCACTGATTCACTGGATGCAACTCACTCTGGAGAAGAACCTCTTACAGACGGGAAAATGTAACTGGTTGCACTGGTGTCTTTCAGTCTTTAACTGTTTTACACGATTAGAGATAGAAAGCATAAAATACAGAGAAGAACTTCATATAAAAAGCTTGAAAGGCTGAATTATATTTTTAAAAACTATTATCTGATAAACTGGGTTGCCATACAGGAACATTTAGGAGAATGTGAATATCGAGGAAAAGTTTTATATCTTTTGATACTCATGTCAGAAAGTGAAATTCATTTATTATATAAATTTATTACCCAGAGTGAAATATTTCAAGCCTTTCTTTCTTTTAATTTTGATGATTATGGCTTAAAGGGAAAGGAAATCCAAAATTCATGGTCTTAAAAGATTAGAATATGGACTTTGATTTCCAGATGCTGCGACTTCAGCATCAGTCCACTCCTTGTGAAACTCCTCCAAATTCTTTAATGGATTTTGCTTGACAATCCCCTCAAGGCTGCGGTTTTCCATTTTGCTGCACCACCTTTTCCTGCCACACTTCTTCCTTCCACTCAACTTTCATAAACAACAACTCGGGAACCCCGATTACTAAAAATCCTCGAGCCAAATTATCTCCCTTGACGCTTTGGTAAATATACTGTCGCGCACCGTGATCTAGGCGGGAAGGTTATTTGTGTTGCACGACAAGGGTGTTCAAAGTGGGGTCCGGGGGCCATTTGCGGCACCTGGAATGAGTTTGTGCGGTCCCCCGACCACGATTCAAGAATAAGTTAAATAAATTAGGACAAAACGACAACTTTTAAATGAAAAATCTTCTTACAAAGATAGTCAATGCAACACAAAGTGATCGTCCTTTCCAAGCTTTCTGGTTTCCTTCTGTTGTCATGGTAACTAGGTCCACATCTTCTCACTGACTTATACTATAAAGTCCACCTAGGTGCACCCAGAACCGCCTTTTAATTGCTGTATTAAAACTTGGCTAAATATAGGAAGTGTTTTCAAACGAAGACTCACCCAGATCGGGTTTTTATTGCTGAAAGTAAACGAAATGTTTTTTCAGTTTTCTTAAATTGAGTGCAAAATAATAAGCAGACTGGATGTCTTTCATTTAACAAGGAGATTTATGATCCTGTCCCTACAAAAGAATGATAACTTTATTTGTTTAATTAAAATAGTTCATGCTTTGTTTATTGTTGAGTGTTAAAAAAAAAAAAAAAAAAAAAAAAAAAAAAAAAAAAAAAAAAAAAAAAAAAAAAAATTCACATTTTTGGTGATTTCAGTTTTTAAAAATGACAAAAAGCTTGGACACGCCTGATTTAGATGCTCAGCAAAGCTTTGCAGGTGTTTGGAGGTAATCAGCTGATCACAGTGTGTGACGCCATCAGTTTCCAATAGTGAACTATTTTTTCTGAGACACTGGATTTTTGGTTTTCATTCTCTGTAAGCCATAATCATAAAAATGACAGGAAATAAAAGGTTTGAAGGCTTTTTTTAAAGGGGGGCCCTTTGTATCTTGGGGCCTTCGAATCATCTTACACCCTCAATCCACAATCATATGAGCTCACTTTAAGAGGAAGTTGGCGCACTGCTCGTTGGTGTACCACTCTGGTACGCTCAGCTTGACCCTGAAGCGCTCTCCCAGGTAGTTGAGCACCTTGCTGCGGGTGGTGCAGCGCTCCTCCGACACCATACGCAGCATTTCTGACACACAGGTCTTGTAGAAGGAGTTGCCCTCGATGCCTTTGATCAGCTCCTGGTAGATCTGGAAATCTGTGAAGTCCACCAAGGCCTAATGAGCGGAACGGAGAGCAGAGTCAAACGAGGCACATGAGACGAGCTTAAACTGTCTTAAAGGGATCCACGACCAGTTGAACATGTAGGCCTAAATATGTTGCAATTTTCCTAAAAGTTGTTGTTTGCAATACGTAAAAACTCGCAATTACTTCAAAAACTGTATATATTGATTATATTTTTCACCAACGGAGGTCGTTAAAAAAGTGGACTGGAGTCTATAAACAAAACAGAAGTCGAGGTGGTGGAGGCTGAAAAGAGCGCCCCACAAAATGTGTGGATTTACGAAAACAACCTCAAAGCTGTAATTTGTCGTTATACACAAGATATCTGCTGAAACAAGCGGGCGTGATCAGCTTCTAGTCTGCTGTTTGCTATATTAGCTAGAGCTAACATCGTTAGCAGGAGCCAACACCATTAGCAGGAGCTGACACTGTTAGCAGCCACTAACAATGTTAGCAGGCGCTGACACCATTAGCAAGTGCTAACAACATTAGTAGGTGCAAACACTATTAGCTGGAGCGAACACCTAGTAGCAGAAGCTAACACCATTTGCAGGTGCTAACAAGATTTGCAGGTGCTAAAAAACATTAACAAGTGCTAACACCGTTACCAGGAGCTGACACCATTAGCAGGTGCAAACACTATTAGCAGGGGCTAACACCAAGTAGCAGGTGCTAACAAGATTTGCAGGTGCTAAAAAAAACATTAGCAAGTGCTAACACCGTTTGCAGGAGCTGACACCATTAGTAAGTGTTAACACCATTAGCAGGTGCTAACAACATTAGTAGGCACAAACACTATTAGCTAGAACTAACACCAAGTAGCAGGAGCTAACACCATTAGCATGCCAACACCATTAGCAGGTGATAACACTTTTAAAAAGGCTTGATACCTTCAGAGCAAAGCCTAAAGGCAGGAAGAAGAGCTCCTTCTGGTAGATGAAGTTCAGCATCATGGTGCCGTTTTCCAGATAATGCAGGTTCATGTTGATGGCCGAGTGCTCCTCCCTCACACAGTGCATGGAAATCCCTGCCAGAAGGGGGCACCATTCGTTTTACAGGAACTCTTGTTAGGAGCCGTGGAGCTGCAACGGGGGCCGATGTATTTACCATACTGGGTGTATCCCTGACCCCTGCTCTTCCACTTAGGTCTGGACATGGCGATGGGGTAGTTCCTCCTCTGCATTATCAGCATACGGATGACCTTTTCGATCCCGTTCATGATGAAATAACCTCCCATTTCCTGGAAAATTAAAAGGACCATTACGCCACATTCAGCAGCATTTCACTGGATTAACTCCTCAGTTCATAAAGTCAGAAGATTACATTATACTTTTGGGCTTTTAGTGATTTATTCAAGGTGGAATGATTATGGCCATCAAATCTCCCCCACAGCATAACGCTGCCACCACCATGCTTGATAGTTGGTACACTGTTCTTAGGTATGAACCCCTCCAATCTGCTGATGTAATTCTGACCGGATATTTGATGGATCTTTACCATTCCATCCATTTTGCACAATGCACAAGTACTTCTGCCATCAACTCATCCCCACAGCATGATGCTGCCACCACCACGCCTGCAGAGTTGGTACATTGTTCTTAAGTATGAACCCCTCCAAGCTGCTAGTGTGATTCTGACAAGATATTTGTCCCATCTTTATTATTTCATCCATTGTGTGCAATGCACAAATAATCATACCCAGTGCATGATGCTGCCACCACCACGCCTATAATGTTATACCTAAGAACGCTGTTCTTAGGTATAAAGTTCTCTAAGCTGCTGTTTTTTTTTCTGGCCCCTTTTCTTGATTATTGTATCAACTTTGTGAACTTAACCAACATCACTGGCAGCAAAACAGCATCAAAGCATGATGCAGCCACCACTTTACTTTAAAATTAGCACAATATTCTTGTTAATATCCACAGACAGAGTCTGGATTTTCTGCAACAACTTGCATTGTGGGTAATCATTCCACCTTGAATTTAGAACCATTAAAATAAATCACTTGAAGCCCAAGCCTAACAGGACGTTAACATCGACGGTAACTGCATGGAGCAGCAAAGCAAACCTCTGCCTCTTCATGATGCTTCACGAGCTCTTCAGGGGACAAGCCGTGGAGGTTGCAGAGCTTGGACTTCACCATGATCGGCACCTGACCCAGAGACTGCTTGATGATGCCTTTAGGAACGCCATTGATCGCCCAGCTGACGTCAGCCTAAAATGACACAACCCTCAAACAATCAGAGGACAAACCTTTCCTTTATGAGGATTCCTGCCTCGTTGTGACAGTTACTGCAAGCAGATGTTACCACTTCGGCTGTTACGATAATTATTGCAATAAACGATAATACTATTGTTTTGAGGCCATATTTTAGAGCTATATGGATAATGGCATAATAATGCACGTTTGCCCTCTCAAAAAGCAAAAAACTTTATTTTTTAAAGAACACTTAACATTATCACTATTATTTAATTTTACATTTTATTTCAAACCTTATTGTTTTATGAGCTGATTTAGTTAATTTAATTTTTTTTTTCCAATTTATCTAGTAATCTTTGCATTTTTTGTCACTTTCTTCATTATGTATTTTTCCATATTCTGTATTAATTTATTTTTTTTTACTTACCACATTTTTTTTAATTCTGTATTTTTCTATTTTTTTCCTCATATTCTGTATTTATTTAGTAATATTTTTTTATTTATCTCCATTTTTTCTATTGTGTATTTTTTTCTATTTTTCCATATTCTGTATTTGTTTAGTATTTGTTTTTGTCAATTTTGTTATTCTGCATTTTTCTTTCTATTTTTCCATATTCTGTATTTATTTAGTAATTTTTTTTAACCGTCACTTTTTTCATTATGTTTTTTTTCTATTTTTTCCATATTTTGTATTTATTTAGTAATTTTTTTAAAGATATTTTAATTATCCAAGATAAAATACAACCAAAACCATACATAAAATAGATTATGAAGTCTCTAAACAAAACTGCCCTTAAAAAAAATATTAATCATCAGAATGGAAATTATCGAGCTCATTTTAATTTATCATCCGATTAATTGCTTATTGCGACACGCCTACTTACCACCAGCTTTCCTTTGTACGAACACCTCCTTCCTCGGCACTCTGCAGGGTAAACCTTCATCTCTGTGCAGACGTTCCCTTTGGTGACCACTGGGCTGTGAATGGTGGCTTCCACAAAGGCAAGGGTCACTTTGTCCTGTTTGAACATGAACTCCAAGGGTGGGATGGCCTGAGAGGGACGCATCGGTAATAACTTTATATTACAGGTGCATCTCAAACTAAAATAGTGGGGAAATGTTATTGATTGATTTATTTATTTATTTATTTCAGAAATTAAATTTAAGAAGGTGTGCACTTTATAGATTAATTTGACACAGAAAGATGTATTTATTTTTGTTAATTTTAATAATTATGACTACAGCAAACGAAAAACAAAAATTCAACTTCTCAGAAAACCAAAAAAGAAATTTAAGATCAATAAAAGTACATATTTCTAATTAAAAAAATTAAGTCCATGTTCTGTGCAGTATATTCACTCATACGTTCTCATTTACACCCTTTTTATAATATAAAACACAAAATATGACTGAATTTCTACAGAGGTAAACATGGGACCTACAGAAAACTGAGACAGGAAGGAATGATGTAAGGAAGTATGACAGAAAGGACACAAGGAAGGAAGGAAGAATACATGGAAGGACAGAAAGATTGCGGAGGAAACAAGGAAGAGTTAGAGGGAGGAAGAAAGGAAGGGCATAAGGGAGAAAGGATGAACACAAAACTGGAAAGGCAATGCAGACAAGAGAAGGAAGGAAAGAAGGACACAAGGAGCGAAGGAAGAAATAAAGGAGACAGAACAAGGAAGAGCAGCAAAACAGGAGCAAGGGCAGAGGGAACGATACAAGGAAGGAGAGGAAAAGAGAAGGAAGGAAGGACGAACACAAGGAAGGAAAGAAGAACTCAAGGAGGGAAAGATGAAATGAAGGGAAGGATACAAGGAAGAACAGGAGCAAGGGGAGAGGGAAGAACTAGAAAGGAAGGAAAAAAGAAGGGAAGGCAGGAGACGGGTGAAACACAAGGATATAGGCAATGAAGACAAGGAAAGGAAGGGAAGGAGGAAAGGTAAGATGGAAAGACAAAAAAAGGAAGGACAGAAGAAGGGAAGGTAGGAAGGATGAACACAAGGGTGGAAGGCAATGCAGACAAGGAAAGGAAGGGATGGCGAGAAGAGAAGGACACGAGAAGAGAAGGGAAGAAAGGAGACAAGGAAGAACAGAAAGATTTTGAAAGACATTGCAGAGGAAATAAGGAAGGATAAGAAAGGAAGGGCATAAGGGAGGAAGGATGAACACAAGCATGGAAGGCAGGACAGACGAAGGAATGGAGGAAGATGAGAAGGAAGGACATGAGGGACGAGGGAATGAAAGACAGGGAAGGATGGAAATAGGAGGACACTGACTAGGAAGGAAGAAGGGCACATGGAGGGAAAGAAGGAAGGACGCAAGGGAAGAATGAATAAAGTAAACATGAGAGAAGAGAAGGAAGAACAATAAGGAAATAAAGCAGGACATAAGGAAGGACAACTTTTAGCAAGCTGGACGGGGATAACCTTCAGAGAAAGTGCTGTTTGGGTTTTAATTCCCTCTAATTTCATCCAAATTACCATAAAAACACCCGCTTGGCATGTGGCTGGGTGACTGACCTGCATGACCCGGGCGAGTCCCTCGGAAACAGCCAGGTTAAAGGACTCGATGTGGGCCTTGGTGAGGTCCTGGACGGCCCGCATGCTGGCTGTCCTTCAGCTTCCCGAAGCCCCACGTCCGTCAGGTTCTTCAGACTCGGTCCTTGAGGCAAATTCATCCACTTAGCAGAAGGCTCCATGCTTCGGCTTCAGCTTGTTTACCACATGGACCCGCTGGCACCGGAAACACGTGTCTGGGCCACCGGAAGAGAAGTGGTGAGGTTCGTTGGGCCTTTTGCTGCCACCTTGTGGTGAGTAGTAACATTCTTCTTCTGATAACCTGAATCCAGCTTTCTCTGACGCCTATAAATATAATTGTTCTTTTCGCTAAATAACATATTCACTGCGATCATTGGAGAGGAAAAAACCCTCTTTCCCGTTTTTGTCAGCGAATTTAAAATGTATTATTCATCATGATGTAAAATTTAAAAATGGGAAACTGCGA
Organism: Anableps anableps; assembly: GCA_014839685.1. Taxonomy (NCBI): domain Eukaryota; kingdom Metazoa; phylum Chordata; class Actinopteri; order Cyprinodontiformes; family Anablepidae; genus Anableps; species Anableps anableps. Next base: position 4,524,386 of record CM026076.1, on the reverse strand, counting down.
GAATCATCTCGCAACAGATAGCTAAAAACTTTTGTTCTAAGTCTGTAAATCCATGGTTTTGCTCCTTACTTTAATTTTGTTGTTTATTTTTTATTATTTTTTTCCCCCTAGCTTGTTATCTTCCACGAGAGTTTGGATTCTTGAGTCTCATTTATGTTTTTGTATTGTTTTGAACTTCTAATAAAAAAAAAAATAAATAAATTAAATGAATTTAAAAACATCTTCTTCTTGGAAAAAAAACCGTTTAGTGCGCATCACCGCCACCTACTGGTGTGGAGTGTGGTTCAAAATGTCTATTTTATCCCATACGGCATTTGCCGATGATCAAATTCTGCTGCTCGACTTTGGTCCTCCTAAAACCTAATTAAATGTGACTGCCATTACTGTCTGACTCTCCCGTAGTATATTATTAAATCAAATTTTCTTTATTTTTCCTAAATTCCTCTAACATTAACCTTTCTATCTCATATTTCTAACATACTAAATCACATGTTCTATGGTTTCAATTCTCCACACTTTGACGTTTTCCCGAATCATGTTTACTTCTTGTAAATAATGTATAACTGAATCAGTATGACCAAATCTCAGTCTTGTAATAATGATCTTCTTTTCTATTTATCCTTCCTGTTCTCATCTTTCCTACTCTCTTTTGAATCTTATAATACCATCTTCCTTTCTTCCCTTCATTCTATTCTTTCTGCCACATTTCCTTCAGCTCTTGTTTAATTATGCTTCTTGCCTCGGATTTACTTGTGGTTACACTAAAGTTGATTCCTCCTGGTGTAAACATTCGTTTTTGTTTTATTTGTTTGTTTTTTTTCCAAAACGTACTTTAATTGAGAACAAATAACATTATATAAAATATCTTCAACATTACGAGTAATATCAGATAACAATGAAGACGAACTAATAAACAGAGGTATAATGTGTGGAAAAACATAAAAAATTAACCACAAACATTGACAATTTTGGTATTACTCAAAGGTTTTCCAATCTACAAAGAAAAATAAATAAAGTTAAAAAAAGTTAAATAAATTTATATATCAATAGGTAAAATAAAATGTGTACCTTTTGAACTTATTTTCTCAATAAATGTGCAAAAATACATTTAAGTACATATGTTGTTAGGATGTTGCAATTAAAGGGAAAATAAAAGCAAACAATATAATAAAGGGGTCTGTTTATGAGATAAAGTGAAATTTCTTAAAAAGAGTTTTTTATTTTATTTTTTTTTTTTTACAAGTTTCTGATATTCTATTGAGATACAGGGGTGTGATTATGTTTATGCTAGTGTTGAGAAATTATAGTTTTATTAGAAGAAGTGACACAACAGTAGCGACCTATAATGTTGCATTATTTGCATTGCTGTCCACCCCCACCCTCAAAAATAAACAAGAAAACAAACAAATTAATTTGGACATATTAGTTTAGTTTGTTTATTGAAAGAAATTCCATTTGTTGAATAGAAAAACAAACGTGTTTCAGTTTTTCTACAGACTTAAATCATTAACACTTGCATTTTATGAAGGATTAAGGGGTCAGGAATGTGGATTTTTCATCATGTTTGAAACCTTTTCTCTATTAGTTTACAGAGTGTGATGGTACTGCCTGGTTGCTGTCCTGTTCAGTGACACAACCAGTTATTTTTCCATAACCCAAAATAAAAACATGCCTCGTAGCTTCTAGTACTGGAGTCAACTCAAAGCCAGTTATGAGCTTAACTTCATCAAAACCTAAAAACATGTTGGAGAAATGACTTTATTCAAAACAACTGATGGTGAAAATTATTTTTGGCAATTAGGTGACTATAACATTAAATATAAAAAATTGAAGTTATGGTAATTTGGGTTTTATAGTGGAGCGCTGAGCTGTTTTTCTTTTCTCCCACCGACTCCATCCAAATATCTTTCATCTTTTTTTATAAAATGAGAAAATTAATGAAAAAAGTAAAAATGAGTGGCAAACTCCATCGTTTTTATAAAATAAAAAGAAATTAAAATCAAATGAAAGTAAAAATAAAATAAAAAAATATACGTTCATCTTTAACTTAAAAAATCTTTAAAGAGTTTTATTGTTAGGTTGTTAAAGGGCGCTCGTGTTTATGTTGGTTTCCCTCAGTCCCAACAATTATAATTATTTTAATTCTAATTATAAATTATTTTAAGGGTATTTCTGAACAGAGGAGTCGTGCGGTTTGTTTGAAGATCTGCGGTGGTTATTTGCGGTGTTGTCCAGGTGGAGGCGCTGTGAGGCGAAGAAGCCGCAGTGGTTTGAGTGGAAAACAGAAGGTTTTTGTTGCTTTCAGGCGCTTCGTTGATGAATCTGAGAGGGAAAGCTCGTCGGCTGTTGTTAAAAGAGGAGGAGCAGCCGTCGCAAAAAGACTGGGTCTCGCTGTATTACTCAGGCTGCGCTACAGCGTCTATTCACAGGCGCGATCCCACTACTGAGCGGCACGGGGGCTTTGACCTGCTCCGTTTCCGACCTGGGCCGGTGCACCCCTCCTTAGGCGACCTGGTGGTCCCGGGCTCCCCCAGGAGCACCATATCGATACCGAGCTTAGTGCGGACACCCGATCGGCATAGTCCACTGCAGCTCAGAGCTCCTGAGCTCAAACGATCCGCCAGCCTTAGCCTCCCGGTAGCTTGGATTACAGGCGCGCGCCACCGCACCCGGCGATCGCTGTTCGCGAGAACCACATATTTAGCTTTCAGCGCAGTGACGTCATATCACGTGGTGTCGCCATCTGCTGGAGGAGGATCTGCTGTCTTCAGTCACGGCCTCACCAGACTCCTCCTCATTCTTACTGTTTAAAAATGTCATTTAACTGAATGCTAGCTTCTGCTGTTTTAGCTGTTTACATGGAATCTCTGCATAATGTTTCCACGAAGAATAACACTGGATGGGTCACGAATATCTTTTTTATTAAGTATGTTTTTCACAGTAGGTTGCAAGTCACCTAATTTTCTTTAAAAAAAAAAAAACAAAAAACAAAACAAAAAAAAACCACAAGTGTTGCATTTTAGAAAATGCATAAACCTAAAACAAGAACCCAAAAACAAAAACAGCAGACGATGACACCACGTGATATGACGTCACTGCGCTGAAAGCTAAATATGTGGTTCTCGCGAACAGCGATCGCCGGGTGCGGTGGCGCGCGCCTGTAATCCAAGCTACCGGGAGGCTAAGGCTGGCGGATCGTTTGAGCTCAGGAGCTCTGAGCTGCAGTGGACTATGCCGATCGGGTGTCCGCACTAAGCTCGGTATCGATATGGTGCTCCTGGGGGAGCCCGGGACCACCAGGTCGCCTAAGGAGGGGTGCACCGGCCCAGGTCGGAAACGGAGCAGGTCAAAGCCCCCGTGCCGCTCAGTAGTGGGATCGCGCCTGTGAATAGACGCTGTAGCGCAGCCTGAGTAATACAGCGAGACCCAGTCTTTTTGCGACGGCTGCTCCTCCTCTTTTAACAACAGCCGACGAGCTTTCCTCTCAGATTCATCAACGAAGCGCCTGAAAGCAACAAAAACCTTCTGTTTTCCACTCAAAACCACTGCGGCTTCTTCGCCTCACAGCGCCTCCACCTGGACAACACCGCAAATAACCACCGCAGATCTTCAAACAACCGCACGACTCCTCTGTTCAGAAATACCCTTAAAATAATTTATAATTAGAATTAAAATAATTATAATTGTTGGGACTGAGGGAAACCAACATAAACACGAGCGCCCTTTAACAACCTAACAATAAAACTCTTTAAAGATTTTTTAAGTTTAAAGATGAACGTTATATTTTTTTATTTTATTTTTACTTTCATTTGATTTTAATTTCTTTTTATTTTATAAAAACGATGGAGTTTGCCACTCATTTTTACTTTTTTCATTTAATTTTCTCATTTTATAAAAAAAGATGAAAGATATTTGGATGGAGTCGGTGGGAGAAAAGAAAACAGCTCAGCGCTCCACTATAAAACCCAAATTACCATAACTTCAATTTTTTATATTTAATGTTATAGTCACCTAATTGCCAAAAATAATTTTCACCATCAGTTGTTTTGAATAAAGTCATTTCTCCAAACATGTTTTTAGGTTTTGATGAAGTTAAGCTCATAACTGGCTTTGAGTTGACTCCAGTACTAGAAGCTACGAGGCAGGTTTTTATTTTGGGTTATGGAAAATAACTAGTTATGCTTCAAAACAAATACTCTAAATTACAGCTGTGTAATGTTTATTCAAGGTCAGTTTTTGTGTTTCCTAAAGCTGCATAAGTTAATATAAGTCAGTATTTAATAAACTGAGTTGGTGCATCTAATTGTTACGTTTGATCAACTCAGGGGCAGCAATTATCTGACTAGAGCTGAAAAACTGAGGCTCTGCTGTGTAGCAGGAAACCCTAAAGGACGACGTCTGAACATGGGTCTGTGTTAGGATGAAGTAGAGATGGGCTCTGCAGCAGGACGACGACCCTAAGCTCACCAAAAAGCCTCTTAATAAAATGAAGGTTTTTGAGTGGCCTAGTCAAAGTCTGTACTTATATCCAACTGAGATGCTGTGGCATGACCTCAAATAGGACTGTTCATGTTGGAAAGCTCTCTAATGTGGCTGAATTAAAACAGTTCTGCAAGGAACGGTGGCATGAAATTCCTGCACAGCGATGTGAAAGCGACGTTTGGTCGATGAACCCGACTAGAGCGATCTCTCACGCTGAAACACGAAACCTTCAGGGCAAATTCACATCAGATAATGAAAAACAACTAATTACTCACATCGCAAAGGTACAGGAGTCAACGGCACAAAAACGCTGAAAGGACAAAGATTGCTCCGTTTAGTTTAGAAGGCATTTGACAAACAACAAATAACACACAAGCTACCAAATTTATTACATTTATGGCACTGACAGCAAAAGTTACACAAAAACAAAAAAAAAATAATATATTTCCAGGGAGCCAGAAGGGTTAAAACTCATCTCAGCTCTGATATAAGGCAATATAATTTAAACACAATTTCGGCTCAACAGAACATTATGACCGGCAGATCCTTTAAACTCATTATGTAGCAGCCAAAGATAATAAACAACAAGCTTCGTCATCAGTGATGAACACGGTTCAGGTCACATCAGCAACACAGAGATGGATACGCATCAAAGCACAGCTTATTTCTGAACACATCATTTACATTTTGATTTCATCGTATAAAATATGGAAAATCATACATTTATACGTCTGCAACAGCAACATCCACACATTTTTCACAGCATAAACAAAGTGTTCATATGATGTTAGAGACTGTGGCAGCTGAACATCTGAAAACAGCAGAAAGTAATAAATACTTCAAGACAGTAAAGAGTATGAGCATCTAATGCTGATGAATTTATATTTCATAATTTCTGAACTTCTGCAGCAGACAGGATGGAGAGTCGGAGGCCCAACGGAAACGCTGATGGTAGTAGTCGCCTGAGGGGATGAAAAAAAATTAAAAATCAGATCATTTAAAGCAGGCAATGACGTGGACGGAGGTGAAAGAGGTCATAGTGAGAAATTTAGTCTGAATCCATGCAGAAGGTTAAATATCACTTCAACTTTCCATATTTGTGTATTTTATTTATGCTCGCGTTATTTTAACTTTAGTCATACGACTTTATTCTTGTATAATTACAATTTTCTCAGATTCCGATTTTATTCTTGTATTATTATGATTTTTTGTATTATTACAACTTTTGTCTACGACTGTATTTTTTCGTAATTTAAATTAAAAATATCTTAGCCTCCAGCCTGTCTCTAATACTCCGTCGTAGAGTTGACCTGAATAACGTCCAAATAAATAGAAGCTATAAAGCACCCTTGTCAAACAAGATGGCCGTCCTGACATCACTCTGAACTATGGAAACCTAAAGAGTTTATTGGTGGAAAAAAACAAAACAAACAAAAACAGCTTTTTCAAAAAATTATATCTTCAAAAACTAAAAATACAATAAATCAACAAAACCTTCACTCATGAACATCATACCTGAACTCCGAGCTTGATCCAGCGACTCAAAGTCAGCAAACCAGCAGCCACACAGAGATATCAGATGGTTTATTTCCTATATGTTTAACTAATTAACCGTCACTTTAGAGTCGCAGACCAGCTTAGATACCTTTAATGTACTATTTGTTTTCATATCTCGTGTCATTTGCTTACATAAAGATGCTTCATCTGAAGGAATCTCTGGTGCTTCCTGCGTCTGTGAAGCAACGGGGGCCTCTGGTCTGCAGGACTCCAGCATTGGCTCCTTCTTGGTCCTCACGGCCCAGTGCAGCGACTGCAAACACACAGTCAGGCCGCGTCAGTTCACGCCGGCTGCAGCGCGCCTCGAAAAACCACGAAGAGCGAGGATGCTGCGTACCGTTTTCACTGACTCTTTCAGCGCCTGCCATTCCTGGAAGGGAATCCCAACCCCGCTTCTTTTCCACAGGTCGTAGTTTCTGCGTTTGGTTTCGTCGCATAGAACCTCTTTGGCTTCTTGGAGCTTTTGGAAATCAGCCGCTGTCCAGAAGAGAGCAAACACAGGAGGTCGTACAGTGAGTCGCTGCTGTGCTCTGGGTGCTGATCTTCGTTAGCAAGCTCCGCTTTGAGGGCATCAGCACAAAGGGGTTGAAAAGAAAATGTGAAAATGGAAACGAATATGCACTGCTTTGCAGAAGTATTCACACCTCCTGAATGCTTCCCCTCCCTTTCTGTCACGTTATAACCAGAAATTTTAGATTTTATGAGATGGACCAACATATATTTGGCCTTTTTTTTTTAAAGGGTGAAGGAGCTGAATATGTGGTTTTTATTTTTTTTTTTTCTTAAATAAAATTTTAAATAAGGGGCTGTGAATTTGTGTCTCTGCAAGTCTTTTGGGATATTTTTTGGAAAAAATTTTTTCCATCACTTTTTACCTCTCAGCACAGATTATCAGTTGGATCTAGTTCTGGATTTGATTAGGCCATTCTAATGCATGATTACACTTCGATCTACACCAGTGTTTTTCAAAGTAGGGGGTCCGCAGCCCGCTAGGGGGGCGTTAAGGAGGCCTTAGAAAGTTGGAGGGAAGATTGCATCTAATAAATTTGTTAATGCTAAATTTTTAACTATGATTTGTCAAAAAAACAAAAAAAAACAAAAAAAAAAAAAAAACCCTAATCTGGTTCAATATCAAAAAAGTAAAAGTTCATATAACTTACTGAAATGTTATTTGCCGTGCTCGTCTCTCAGTCAAATTCATCAGGCTGCTTTGCTCCTCAAGCTAGCGTAGTCTAATAATCTATTTTTCTTCTTATCAGATTGGAAACTTTGCGGTTTTTAAAATATTTTGTGACGTATACGAGTTTTTTCTCTCTTTCAAAGCCTAAAAACAGAAATAAAATGATGGTTCTTCACAATTAACAATTTTCCTCCTACTGTAGATATTCATCAAAAGTTACAAGTCATCTTTTTCCAAAAGATCAACTAACATTTGCGGCTTTAAATGAGTTTTATTTAGCTGAACCGGGGGAATCTTGGATTTTAAAGGTTGCAGACCCCTGGTCTGTTGTCATCTGACAAAAAGTGGAAATTCAAGGGATCTCTTCAGTTACTCTGACATTTACCTGCTGACGGGTTGTCCAGCTGTTTATCTGGGTGACATCCTAAGGCTCTGATCTTGTATTCATTCAGAATCTGCTCAGTCTTTAGGAAAACATACACAAAAACAGAAAAATAATTCAGATACATTTCAATAAACACAGATTTCCTCAGACTCTCATGTTTAGAGCACCTTAGGAACTAACCAGTGGTGGTGTTTGATATATGGTGCACCATCCAGGGTGCCTTTCCATCACACATCAGGACACCTAAGTTTGATTATCTCTAGTTCAAAACTCTAAAAGACTTTGATTAAAACCAGAAATGGGCAGTTTTACAGCATACAGGCTTACAGTGAGGGGCCGCAAAATAAAATGAGTAATAATTTGCAGTTTTTGAATTAATAGTTGCACCGCATATGGTGGCAGCATGTTGGAGAAGCTCTGTTACGTTAATTTTGACTCGTTCTTTTTGTAAACCATGTTCGTAATAATTTTTTTAGACTTTTTTTTCCCTCTGGTTTTAGATGCTGTACAGCTGGAGGGATCTTGGCTCTTACCTTTTGCTTTTGGGCAGTTGTTAATGATGCGCAATCGTAGCATCAAGGTATTGTTTTTTTCAAACTGGGAGCAGCTGATCAGCATCTCAAAAGCTCAAACAAACGCCTGAAATACGACCAAAAATCTCAGAGGAGTTGAAAAGGAGGCTTCATGGATCCAGAGCAGAGAGAAAAGGAGGACGTTCAAACCATCTCTTCCAAGGAAGATATCCGCAACTCCAACGTCTCTCTGCTGGTTTTCTAATGATACGGCCAGACAAAGATTTAAAGAGGAGCAGCAAAAGCAAATGAGGTTGATTAGCAGTGCTTGATAACAACTGATGGTGTCATCCAGTTCATCTTACTGTGGAATATCATCTCTTTTGCCCTAAAATTGAGCTGTTAGCGTGTCTTGAAAGTCATCACGCAAAAATTCTTCAGTCAGAGGTTTTTTTCAGATTCGCTGCAAGACTGACTGCTTCCAAAAACGGTTCCTGCCCACAGCATCGAGTTACAAGTTATGACATTAAGTTTCCACTTTGGAATAAAGTATTTCTGAATTGAATTTGAAAACCACCATTGGAAATAACAGTGATCAGTAAACATTCAAGTGACAAACTATTTTCCATTTGTGGATAAGGGTTCTCGCTGTGTTTTGATGGAATTCAACAGCTTTAGAAATGACTTTATAACCCTTTCTAATCAGATGACAATGACGCTGTTTCACATCCGTTCTTCCTTTTGTTTATGTCTTTAGATCAAGCTATGCATTTCTTTTTGAGAATTTTTAAGCCTACTTCATGTTGTCAGACAGGTTCAAAATAGGTTAATCACAGTAACAATTTTATTCAGAAATTTTTAAGAAACCAAATACTTTTTTACAGCACTTTATTAATGGAAGTCAGCTTCAAATTTGGCTTCTGAATTCCAACTTGAATTATTTGTGTGCTTTATTTTCCAGTCCGGGTTGTTAAAACTACAAATATCGGACTCTTCAAACCTGCATTAAATTATTCTATACTAATAGCAGTCTTTCAAATCCAGTTTGTGATCTGTAAAAAGGTTTGTTTGATTTGTTAAAGTTCAACGAAGGCGTTTACGTTGTTGTGGAGCAACAGGTTTCACATAAATTCACTTGGAACAACAAAAACGTATTGAATCTTTAAATAACCATCTGATTTATTGATCATTGATGTTCCTGTTTCTATATCATTACTAGTATTTAAAGAAATATGTTTTGATTTCTCATGCGAATATGTCATGTTTCAGCAAATAGAGCCTTGAGTCACACTGACAACTTACCGATGACAGTTCATCACATCCTAACAACCCGTAGTAATCCTCCAAATCCTCTGGTTTACGACCCAAAATAGCCTCCATATATGAGGTGTCAAAGGAACGTTTATGGTCGCTTTTTATCACAACCTAATGCAGCTGCGTCAGATTACAGCTGCTTAATTCAAAGACTGGTCTACCTCGGCTTCCACTCAAACGTTATAGCATTTCTGATAGCAATGTTTACACTAAAGAAACACTCAACTAATAAAAATGTCAATCAAGATCCCTTCAGTTGGATAAACGTGTCAGCCCTTTTTTCGTGTTACGTATGTCGCATTTAAATGTTTCGGTAAAAGCCGATCTGAACTAAAAATGCATTCAAGATAAATATTTATTTGTTATTAGTTATATGCTTTAAAAAAAACCAATGTGCATATCCATGCAGCTGTAGGAAATTAAAATATAATAATTTAGTCAACATTCCATCATCAGAAAGCTAGAATTTTGGGATTGAATCCCATTTTCGTACAGTTTCCATGATTTGTTTATGGTTTTAACGCATTTTCTTTCAGTATTTGAACGCAGCACCAATTTGTTGTGGTTTAATGTCAGCGACGCACAATTGGGACGTTCAGCGCTGTCTTACTGGCGGAAAGCACGTCACGTGACGCCAGCTGTCCGAGACGAAGGAGCTGCGCAGCGGGTCTGTGGGCTGAAGATGGCGGACAGAGAGAACGCTCTCGGAAAGGCTTGTTCAGGCGCGTTTGAGATGGACGAACCTGCCACAAAAAGGTCCAAAATCAGTCCGATGACCAATCACGGACCTAAATCCACCGAAACGGACAAAGTCTCGTGCGTTTCGGCGGCCATTGGGAGCCGGGAGGAGGCGGGGAATTGTGCAGAGCCAGCGGAGAAGAAGGAAGCGAAGCCGGTGGTGATGGCGGTGGAGCAGGCCCCGGCATCGCGAGGCGGGGACAACAATGGACTGAGTCTACCGGTCTCCGAGCCACACAAACCAGCTGGGAAATTAAGCGACAGCACCGCCTTTGGTGCAACTGAGGAAGGTCCAGGTTGGTAGAACGATGGACATCCCTGACACGGGAGCGCTGGTTGGCTTACCAACTCAATCTAATCACCGGCTAACGAGTTGGATTATTAGGAAAGTGAAATTGTATTTATTTTCTTCTCTTAATTAAGTACTATAATTGCTTTTTAAAATTTAGTTTTATTTGGTTTTCTAATTAAGAACAGAAAACTCAGCAGCGCTTGTGAACTGGACAACTTTTTTTCAATGGTACTAAACTTTGATAGCAACTTTGAGCCAGTTTGCCGGTGTAACGCTAAATTCTGTAACACCACTCGTCTGGGATCCGCTTTCCTTTGGGCATGTTGCTGCACTGCCTTTGCATGAACCTGTTGTAATTCATTCTCATACTTTGGACGTCATGCAGTTTTATGATATAACAGTTTTTATTAAACAAAACACTATATTACTGCATATTTTAATATGCCTCGGGTCAGTTCGCTATTTTGTACCTGTAAATAAACCATTTCGAACCAGATTAAGTTTTCCATTGTATTGACCGATTCTGTTATAAAGAATTACGACCATTTGTCAGTCAGTTTCAGCCTTTTTTTTCCCCCTCTCTGCTCAGATTTTCTTGGACATGACGATCTGCTTCCCAATGGTCTTGCCGTCACACCAGAGCACATTGATGAGGAAGATGACAGATCTTCACACGCAAGCTCCAGTGACTGGACTCCTCAGCCTCAAATAAGTAACTCAGAGAATTTTACTCTCACTTCCTACAAAAAAGTTCTATTAATTATTATTATTATTATTATTATTATTATTATTATTATTATGACCCATATAAATTATATAAAACACAAGAACCCTCATTTTGTTTTTTCGTCATGCTCCATCTGTTAACAGGTTCATACAGTTACATCCAGCAACACATCAGAGAGACTGATCCACGGGCCATTCTGAGGGATTTGCTTCCTGAGACCATACTTCCCCCTGATTTGGATGATATGACATTATGGCAGATAATCATCAACATCTCTGAGCCTCCAAAAAGAAGAAAACGAAAGGATATAAACACTTTAGAAGATGTGGTGAAGCTGCTTCATGAAAGTAAAAGGATCCTAGTGCTGACTGGAGCTGGTGTATGTATTTGCAGTTATTAAATTTATAGTTCCACAAAAATTGTCTAATTTAAAATTGTATTATTAAAAATTTAAAAAAATCTCAATATTTTCTGTCTGTTTTCAGGTGTCAGTTTCATGTGGAATACCAGACTTCCGCTCCAGAGATGGAATTTATGCACGACTTGCTGTAGATTTTCCTGATCTTCCAGATCCTCAATCCATGTTTGATATAGAATACTTCAGAAGAGACCCCAGACCCTTTTTCAAGTTTGCTAAGGTTTGCCTTCTCATATTTTTATTAAAATGATGAATGAAATTATTTGATGACCCCTGATAATTTTCATTCACCAGCATATTTTGTATAAACTTGAATCGATTTGGTTGTATAAAGTTGAATTAATTCAACTTTAGAAAGTTTAAAAGCTAGTGGAAAGTTAATATCCACAACTATGGCTGTTTGTATTCAGTTGGTGCTGAATTTGTTCCTGTTCTTGCAGGAGATCTTCCCCGGTCAGTTTCAGCCGTCACCCTGTCACAGATTTATATCTATGCTGGATAAACAAGGGAAGCTGCTACGCAATTACACACAAAACATTGATACGTTGGAGCAAGTGGCTGGAGTTCAGCGGATCATCCAGTGCCATGGTGATTTTTTATTTTACCACCTGCTCTATAGGCTGTATCTATACAGTGGTAAAAAAATAAATAAATAAATAAATAAAAAACATCCTCCATTTGTCATTTCAGGATCATTTGCTACTGCATCCTGTCTTGTCTGTAAACACAAGGTGGATTGTGAGGCAATAAGGGCTGACATCCTTAATCAGGTATTTATTGATTAAAAACTGACTAAAGTCTTAAAATATCTGTCTTTGGCACGACAAATAAATAAAACAAAACTCTTATTTCTGAATTTCCAAATGAAATTGGCTGAAAATTGAGAATGACCAATATGGTGAGACTAAACTGGAAATGAACAAATTCAGGCCTCAGTTCAGCCGTAAGTGGAACTTTACAGGAATCAGCTTCTGTTGCACTGTTTACTTTAAATGCAGTAATGACTTTTACATTTCCATGTAGCTTAGAAATGACCGGTTTAAAATAAATATTTACATTACCTATTAGGCCTGTCACGGTAACAGATCTTGCTGGACGACAAATTGGCCCAGTAGATATTGTGATAGACAGTTATATTGTTGGTTTGAGACAATTTTCAAGTAATATATTGATAATGGCATATTAGTGCACGTTCACCCTCTCAAAGACCAATAAACATTTAATTTTGTAAAGAACACTTAGCACTGGAGCTAGAAGATATTTTAAAGATTAAAAATAAGTAAACAACTAGAAATGATTAAAAAAAAAAACAAAAAAAAAAAACGTACAACTGAAACCATAAATAAAATGGATTATGGAGTCTCTGTAAATAAAATTGCTCTTCATAAAATATTAATCGTCGGAATGGCAATTATTGACCTCATTTTAATTTATCATGGGATTAATTGATTAATTGCGACAGGCTTATTCCTATAGATCTAAATGTGTGCTAGGGGACTCTCCTCAAGCAGTTTGGAAGAAATTAATTGTAAGTTTTGGTAAAAAATGTAAGGAAACACAAAAGGAGAAATTTATAGAAATTGTGTTGACTAAAAATGTTGATGTCAACAGATTAATATAGTTGATTATGTAGATCAGGGGTGTCCAAAGTGTGGCCCGGGTGCCATTTGTTGGCCATGGAATAATTTTGTGTGGCTCCAAAGCCGTAGTTATAAACTGGTCCAAATTTGGCCTTCTAGCAAAATATTTTTTAAAATATTTTTCTTTTATTAGCCATGTTTTTATTTATTTTTTTGCTTTGATTTTAATTTTATAGTAAGTAGGGCTACAAACATTCAGCGACGATCTACTCAAAATTTGGCTAAATACAGCGGGGGTTTTGATAATGTCTGGTTTTTGTTCCTATCACTGCTAATGTACCCTTGCTAGCTCGCTAGCTAGGTTTTTTTTTTTTGCATCTATTATAGATAAGTGCAAATCTATCGCCAGTTGGCTGCACGAAGTTCGTACATTTCTGTGGAGCTATAGGTCTTAAATTCCATTCAAAAAGGTCTTAAATTTGAGTTGGTGAAACCTGCAGCCACGCAAAAAAATTGTACGTCACCTAAGGTTAATACGCAGATTCTCAGGAGTATGCCGTGATCCAGTTTAAAAATGATGGCCAGTACATTTGCATGTATTCCTGCCCTTAACTAGCATAGAAATTCTTAATTGGCTGCAATTAATAAACAAAGTCCTCCTGCAGGTTGTCCCTCGTTGTCCCCGGTGTCCAGATATTCCTCTGGCCATCATGAAACCCGACATCGTCTTTTTTGGAGAGAATCTTCCAGAACTGTTTCACAGGGCCATGAAGCAGGACAAGGATGAGGTGGACCTTCTTATCGTCATCGGCTCGTCCCTAAAAGTCCGACCAGTCGCCCTCATCCCAAGTACGTTTCACTTGAATCTGATGATTTATGGTGTTTGTCAAAGGTTTTCGGTGTGGTAGCTACAAACCAACACAATAAGCTCTGTTTTTGTTTCTTGCCTTCAACCAGACTCCATTCCTCATGAAGTGCCTCAGGTTCTGATCAACAGGGAGCCGCTGCCTCATCTAAACTTTGACGTGGAGCTGCTGGGGGACTGCGATGGCATTATCAACGAGCTCTGTCACCGATTGGGTGGAGACTTTGAACAGCTCTGCTACAACTCTCTAACACTCAGTGAGATCACAGAGAAACCTCCGCGGTTATCAGAACAGCCACCAGGTGAGGCTTCCGGCGACGCAGCTCAGGAGGAGCTCAGGCTGGCTCACACGGATCTAGCAGACAAGCCTTCGGAGGAGACCGAGAGCGTGAATGTCACGGAAGCCGCCAGCAGTAATGTAACACCTTCAGAGCCTTGTTCAAACGCTCCGAGTCGAAGCGCGGACGCTGCCGAGTCTCCAGAATCACAGAGAGAGGATGTAGCTAAAGACGAGGCAGCTGAGTTGAAGAGCCAAACCTCAAAGCTGGACAATCAGAAGCGATTCTGGATGAGTCGGGTCAGCAGGAGTCCAATAAGCAAACGCCTTGAAGGTGAGTTAGAGACATGGAAAGACGAGTCATGTTGCAAAGGTGTTCATTTAATGAGCTGCAAACATGCTTTTCTCAATGTTTTTGCAGTTAAAGGATGGTTTTGATCTGAGGTGTTAACATGAGTACCGTATTTTCCGAGCTATACCTCACTCCAGAGTATAAGTCGCATAAGTTTGTTTATTTTATTGGTTTATTTTTGAGCCAAATCAGAGAAAAAAATGCTTGTTATACTCCTTACTGAGTAAAATAGGAACAAAGAAAATATATGTACATGTACACGAATATGTAAAACAAATACATATATAGTATTCTTGGGCTCGGTCTCGGATTGTTGTGCCTCAGTCGGACAAATTGGGTCAAGACCGGTTCAAGACTTAGTAGTTTTTGTGAAAATTACAAAAACTTAACTCCCTTTTATCTCCACCCGCAGAAGCACAACAAGCAGAATTAAAAGCAGTGATCAGAGCGCAGCTGTGTCCCACCATCTCAGAAAAAATACAATGTTATTGTTGCTAATGATCGCGAAATCATGTTGCATGTGATTGTTTACAAAATCCAGATGGCGTTTTGGTCCTTTGGTTTAAAAGAGCGCGTCTGCATGTTTACATGCGGTGTGGTCTAGCTTTTGCTGAGCAAACACCTGCATCTGACTGCAAAAAATTATTAAATTTGCTTTTTAAAAACATGATGAATTTTCAGACAGGAAGGTTAAGATTAAGGGGAAAGCTAAAACACTGGGCCACCTGTAAGTTTTGTCCACCGCCAGGATTAACGATATTTGAAGTGACCACATCTAGTTTTACTAGACAACTACAGCAGACATAAGGAAAAGTCAGTAGTAATATGAAAAATATGCACACCACCTCATTTCAACACTTAAGCAGCTAAATAATAATAGTAAAAACGTAAATAGGCGCTAAACCTGCATCACCGCTCTACGTGCAAAACTCACTTAACCAGCAGCCGATGAAGAGTGAAAGTAAGGCTCATAAAGCCAAAAACATAAATTCAGTCTTACTGTCAATGTTTTATGGTCATAATCCATGTTAGAGAAAATACTCCCTTTAATCTGTTGTCCCTGCATCATCCTTGTTGGCTACGTGATTTTTGTAAATCCTACGGATTCTGTTGGCTCTGATTGTTTTGGAATTCCTTCTGTGAGACAATCTGCTGCCTGCATGGACTAATAATAATATCAAGATAACTAATAATTTATTAATATGTCAGCATATGTGCTTTTTTTAACATCTGATACTCTGAATTGCTTTTATTCAAATGATCATAAGAGGAAAGTTGTTTTTTTTTTTAACATGACAAATCTTTATCAGCCTAATCTCTCACTATTTTTTTTTTTTAATTTACCATGCAACTATTGTGCAATTTAAGATGATTATTTCAGTTTAGAGATTGTGAATCAATGTATGGCTGCATTTAATAACATAAGTATTAATTTACTTTGACTGTTGTTAATTTAATACCAAGAAATGGTTTTGGTTGAGTAATTAACCATTTTTCCATTAATTTTTGCATTTCATGGTGAAACGGCAAAAAGCAATGTCCTGAAATATTTGTCTACGCTCTAAACATTTGGTCTTGGTCCCGGAAGAACTGGTCTTGACTCCATCCCTGCTATTCACACATAAATCATGTGGTTGCCACTTTAATTTCAGATTTTGAAACTCATGCTATGTACTCATGTTTTATACATGATGCAATACCACTGATGATACTCATTACGCATCACCACATCAATATTTTATTTATATTTATTATATTCTACAGTAGTATGTATCATTTTCAATTAATAATAAATTATATTTATTTCTGTTAAGTAGAACTATTGTAATCAGCAAATCAGTCGCATGATAAATTAAAATGTGCTCGATAGTTTCCATTTTGAAGATTAATATTTTTTGAAGGGCAATTTTGTTTAGTGACTTTAAAATCCATTTTATTTATGATTTCAGTTTTGTGTGTGGTTTTTATTTATTGTTTTTGGTTGTTTTTATTTTAGATATTTAAAATATATTAAATTACTAAATAAATACAGAATATGGAAAGACAGAAGAAAATACATAATGAAAAAAGTGACGGTAAATTTTAAAAAATGACAATACAAAAAATTAGAAAAAATAATGAAATGGAGGCAACTAATAAAACAAGATTATTCATTAATAGTAAAATTAATAGTGATAATGTGAAGTGTTTTTACAAAATTAAAGTTTATTGGTCTTTGAAAGGGCAAACTTTCATAATTATGCCATTATCACTTGAAAATGCTCTCAAAACAATAATATCGTTTATCGCAATAATTTCTAAGGCAATTTATCATCCAGCGAAATTTATCGGTTAATAGCTGCTCTCCACTCCACACTCACCAGCCACTTTATTAGGTACAGATTTCTAGTACTGGGTTGGACACCCTTTTGCCTTCAGAACTGCTTAGATTCTGGTCGATACTGACATGACGGCATCACAGACTTGCCAACAGCAGAGATACACAGGGCAAACAAGCACGCACACACTCATTGCTAAGGACAGCTTAGAGAGACCAGTTAACCAGAAAGTTGTGTTTTTGGAATGTGGGAGGAAGACGGAGTACCCGGAGAGAACCCACGCATGCACAGGGAGAACATGCAGAAAGACCCCAGGCTAGGATCGAAACCCAGGAGCTTCTTGCTGCAAGGCTACAGTGCTACCAACTGCTCCACCGAGCAGCAACACCAGATTCTGGGCTGAGCGAGTTTTCAAAATTATTATTCAGTGTTTATTTTGGCTGCAGACAGTCACAATAACAACGCAATCATCAAAAGTTTGTTTTTGTTTGTTTTGTAGTAGTATTTTAGCCTATGACACTTTGCCTGTATGCTCCTATTTTGTAACGTCTACCATCCACATGGTCTGAGCAAAACCTCACTCTGTAGCCAAAACCGTTTCATGCCTGAAAGTCGGCAACACGATGACCAAAACTGAAAGATGCAAAATGGCCACCACCCTGCATCTGCAGCAACGTTTATCAAACAAAAAACGGATTGTCTGTTGTAAGGCTGAAACGATGAATCGGATCAATCTTGATGAATCGATTATTGAAATAATCGGCTAATTTAGTAACCGATTAATCGTTAACTCGAGTCTACAGACTCAAAAAAAAAGGCCGATTGCTGAAAGAACAACATATTAAGAGCAGTAATTAAGCATCTGTCTGTCTATCTATCAAGAGAAAAAAAAAAAAAAAAAAAAAAACTTTAAAAATACCAGTTCTACCCAGAAACTCTTCAACTGGCCGAGTTTTAGCTTCACATGGTTCAAATTCTGAAAAGAAATCCTCCTATTAACCACTTTTTGCTGTCCAGTTATTAATCAGCTAATCCAAAATAATCAACAGATCAGTCCTACACGGTAAGTCAAGCAGAAAGAGCTGATCTTTCCACATGTCGATGTTAGAAGTATTTTTTAGCTGCAGATGCATCCTTTGCTACAAATGATGAAAAGTTCACTAAAGGAATGCTATATTATTGGATTTTAGGCAACAAAATGTTGATTTTCTTATTTTAAAAAGGAATTGAATTATTTGTTTATTTGCATCCTTTAATGTATTTATAATATACAAAAATACTTAAATTAGGAATCTGCAGAATATGCTGTTTGTTTTTTTTTTTAATCCAATTAATCATCAGAATAATCGATTAATTGATGACTAAATTAATCGTTAGTTGCAGCCCTAGTCAGTTGATTTATGTGTGAACACTTTGGATGTAAAGATGGATCAAAAACACATGATGCACAAGATCTGCTTCGAGGTGGCGCCAACTCAATAAATCCATGTAACCACCTAACATTTAAACAGAGTGATCTATGAGCTACTAATAGAGGAAGTGACTGGATTTTTACAGATGATGTTCTGTCTATATTTAGATGCATTTATAGCAGTGGTTCTCAATT
Source organism: Anableps anableps (assembly GCA_014839685.1). Lineage (NCBI taxonomy): Eukaryota > Metazoa > Chordata > Actinopteri > Cyprinodontiformes > Anablepidae > Anableps > Anableps anableps. The sequence goes on along the minus strand of CM026076.1, from coordinate 4,505,783 downwards.
ATTTTCTGTCGTGCCCCCCACCCTAGAGATCATAATTTTTTTTTTTTTTTTTTTTTTTTTTTTTTTTTTTTTTTTTTTTTTTTCAGTTGTATAAACAACTGTATGAGATATTGGCAGCACTCTGCATACAATCACCCAGGGTTTCCCCCAGAAAACTTGGTAAGCCTGGTGGTTCGGGTGCTAGGGCAGTTCACCAGTGGTCCACCATGTTTTTGTGTTTAAAAAAATGTTAAGTTGACAAGAAATTTTAATAAAATATGGCTGAGTAATGATGTTATTGGAAAACATTGACAATACTTAAACACCAGCTATAGAATTTAAAAAAAAAGGCAAACAGACAATCATAAAGTCTCCAGCTTGGTGCAGTGTTTGGATTTGCAGGTTGTTGTTGGTGGTTTTTATGTATCAAAGTGAATGCAGTATTTGCAAGAAATACTTTGAACGGAAAAAGGCCTGTCTGTGTCTGCAAGAGCACCTTCCACATTGTCCGGTTTGAGTAAAAAGGTGGCGCGCACGATCTGTGCCGAGTTACAAGAACTCTGAGGTCCACGACCAGGCGCCGTGTTGGCGCTGGAGATCAGCACCAGGAGTGGGGATGGCATGATTGGTGTGCGTCCCCTCATGCCCACTTCAAAAACACAAACTTTTTCACACTGCTAACATTGGTTATGTCAGCTTCATCAGCTTTTTAACATTTTTTGGGGGTAAAATTTGCAACAGTGTTGCTTCTATTTTAGCTCATCAGAAGAGATGGAAAGTGTACATTTTGCATTCACAGTAAGCCCAATGGATTATGTAGGCTTCGTTCATTTCCTGGCGTTTTTCTGCGAGCTGCAGTTACTTGCTTTTGACGGAGTATTAGAGCCAGACTTGAGTGTTTTTTGTTTGTTTTTATTATGAGAATAAAGCTGCAGTTTTATGAGAACTCCAACATGGAACTGCGTTAAAATGAGTGTTGAGTTGGTGAGAGCAGAGTTTTACCAACTGGTTTTGAACACTTTTGGACCGAGACCCACTTTTTGAGGTCTTGGTCTGCTCAGTTCGCTTCTTAGTGTGAACACAGACCGACCTCGACGCAAACCAGCTACAGGAGATATACGCCTTTTTGGTCTTCATGAGCCACCGTAGCTGTGAATCATGGTAAAAACGGGCCCTTCAGTGTTGCCGTTTTCTGCTCAGCGATGCTGCTGCCAGCCTGTTGCGGGTGTTTGCAGCAGGATTTGGAGACTCCGTTCCAAAATTAGAAATATCCCATAACGAAACCATCGTTGAATGAGCTGACATTCAAATGTTGTTGCAGTTGTAATAACAGCACGCAGTTGTTGCGTGGTTGTTTTGTTTTTTTTTTTCCCGGGTCTGTGCTCCGCTCTGGCCCCGTCACTTCTGTCCAATGGGAGCAACTGGCGTGGCTTTGTTTACAAATTGTATTCCGCTTGCAAAAAAGCGCAATGTGAAAGCAAACCGCTCCAAAAGGAAAACATACAGTCCGCTTTTGGTCCGGAGCAAACAAGCGGACCAAAGGACTTTCCTGTTGTGAATACAGCCTAACTTTCTAAAATGTCTGCTGCGTGAAGGGAGCTATTGCTGACAACGTCTGCAGCTGCACAACAGATGAAATCATAATCGGCATCCCAGTATCAGTGTGTGCATTATTGCAGGATTTGGCAGGATATTTGATTACAGCTTTCAAGCACTCATGCTCTGTGGGTAAATGATGTAGGGCTGAAACGATTAATCGTGATAAATTATTGAAATAATCGTAAACTAATTTGGCAAGAGACAAATCGTTAACTGGAGTATACAGCCTCTTAAAAAAGCCTTTTGCTGAAAGAACACAGTCAGAGCAGATATTAAGCCAAACCTGTCCAAAAAAATATTATATACACATTTTGCAATTAGGATAAACTCCTCCAGAACTCCTCTAGTACTATAGTTTTAGCGTCACCTGGTTCAAATTCTGTAAAGACAATCTCCTATTTTTTGCATTTTTTTGCTGTCCAATTATTAATCGGTTAATTGAAAAAATAGTCAACAGATCAGCCCAACACTGTATAGATGTTAAGTCAAGCAAAAAGAGCTGAGCTTTCCACATGTTGATGCTAGAAGTGGGTTGTTTTTTTTTTTTTTTTTTTTATCCTTTGCTGCAAATGATCAAGCATTCACTAAAGGAATGCTGTTATTGCATTTTAGGCAATAAAATGTTTATTTTCCTGTTTAAAAAGAGGAGTTAAATTTATTTGCTTTTTGTTTTTCTAATATTGGATAAAAAAGGCAGCAGAATGTGCCAATTTTTTCATCTGATTAAACATCAGATTCATTGATTATGCCGCGCTCAGACGGAAAGTTTCGCATGTCAAAAATGTTGTGCGCTTTCAAGTCAGACGCTTGACGCGCGTCGTGACCAGCCTCTGGACTTGACTCCTCCGCATCGACTCTTCCACCGTCTCCCGCACATTCCCTCTGAATAAATAAATGTTTACCGTGGTAACAATGTTTTGACCCGAGATCCCGACTCCTCGCTAGTCTTCCTTTATTGCTGTCTCTGTAGCGATAGCTCGACTGGTCGTAGATGGGCTCCTGGTCGGAAAATGCGCCACCACGTCACATAGCAGAGGCTCTCTGATTGGCGCCACGTCCAGCGGCAAAAGTTCAGATTTTCCAACTCCAGCGTCCACTTCCAACACTTAAAAATGCGCTGCACCAGACACGCGAAACGCAGCATGAGACTTGTAGACGCCCCTGGCATTCGGTATAGCTAAAATAATCATCAGTTGCAGCCCTAATATGATGTATATTTTAGGTACTTAGATTCTAATGTTCATGAAGAGTTGTGGTATTTATGTGTTTTTCCTTATCACACAACCCTAAACACTTCCAAAAAATCCAAATTATCCCTTTAACACAACCGAATTTAACTCTGTCGAGTAAACGGCACATTTCGATCACTTCTCCGGTTTCTCCGCAGGTGGTCAGTACCTGTTCCAAGCACCGAATCGCTACATCTTCCATGGCGCCGAAGTCTACTGCGACTCCGAGGACGAGACGTCGAGCTCCTGTGGAAGCGACAGCGACGGGTCCGACTGCAGTCACGAAGGGGCGGAGGACTGCAGCGAGGAAGAGGAGGAGGCCGCCCGGCCGGCGGACGAAGAGGCGTCCCACAGAGACACGTTACAGCGAAACGCAGCCGAAGAGGCGACGTCGAGCCTGCAGACGGACAGTAGTTTGGAAAAGACTGAGAGGACCACGCATCTTTAGGCGTACATTTCACAAAGCACTAACTGAGACGTATAAATATGTTCCTATATTTTTGGCTTGTCATACTTACTGTTATTTTTCATAAAGATGAAATGGCATCACACGTGTGCGTAAACATAGCGGGTCTCTTCTTGTTCGGTTTGGTCACGCTGTACGTTTCTTCACTGCAAAAACATAAAATCTTACCAGGCTGGACTAGTTTCCACTACAAATACCTTCAATACACTTGAAATAAGACAAAACTAACTTACTGGTAACTTTTCAGCACAATATAGGAGCTTGTTTAAAATCAATTCCTTAATATTGATGAAAAAGTTCTAGTTACAAGTGAAATAATCTGCCAGTGGAACAAGATATTTATCCCATATTATAAGTTAAAATATCTTGTTCCACTGGCAGATTATTTCACTTATAACAAGAACTTTTTCATCATTATTGAGGAATTATTGACTTAAAACAAGCTCCTATATCTGCTGAAAACTTGTTTTTTTTTTTTTTTTTTTTTTTTTTTTTTCTTTTGTTTTTTTTTTTTATTTATTTCAAGTGTATTGAAGATATTTGCACTAGAAACTGGACCAAAAATAGTTGGTAAGATTTTGTTTTTGAACTGTTGGTTTCATTTAATTGCATCCATATTTTCTCTTAAATTCCTGCAACATTATGTTGAGCTTTAGCTCCTAAATTACCCTGAATACGACGGTTGTTCTCTAATTAGGAAACATGTACATATAGAAGCCTGCTGCCTGTTTATTAGTGGCTTCTCAAGAGTTTCAGGCACTTTTTTTTGTTGCTTTGTTAACCTGCATGCAATATAAAGTTCAGTTCTCCCCTTTCATGGGGTAAATTATGGAAAAGGAACAGTACTCTTTAATTTCAGACCAAAGAACATCATCTGCACACTCTTCTGTGGTTTTGTACGTCCTGTCCTTTAAAATCTTCATTGGGCAGCTACTTTTATGGTCAAGCCTCTTATTTTTATATTTGGGTGTGAGACATACTCATCAAAGGGTAGATGGTAGTTTTTAATTTGTATAAAGTTGAACTAGAGGCTTTATATGGAGGAGAGGTTTGGCTATACTGAGCTGTAATCTAAACGAAAACCGGCACTTTTTTCTTTCCTGTATGACACCAGGTTTAGTTGCCTCTGTTTGTTTTAGAGGAGCTAAAATCCTGTTAAGTCTGCCACATCAAAACAATCCCCATGCATTTTGGAAGATGATGTTTTGTTAACCAGATTTTAAGAAATGTTTTTTATATCATAACTGTTTCTTTTCTGGGGTTCTGAGTAAAAAACAAAAAAAAAAACAAAAAAAAACAAAACTAAAAGCTCTTTTGATTTTAATTATTATTATTATTTTCACTGAAGGCATTCTCCTTAAAGATTAAAAACGTCATTTAGAAGGGTGTGACTGAATTGGCTGAGTTAAAAACAAAAGTGTAATTACTGAAGGTTAAATCTGATTTTTAGTTCCAGGAAAAGATGACTCTTCATGTTTTTGAGCAGTAGAAGTGATTAAGGTGGAAGTAGCGTTGTACCGTTGCAAAAAAAAAAAAATGTTCAAGTGCACAGATTTCTTGTTTTTGCCTCTTTAAATGTTTCAGCTCAAACAGCTGAAATACATAACATTAATTATAACAGCTAAAATGTGTCAAGAAAACACAGCTGATCCTTATACATACCATGATTACTGACCGCAACAGAAAGAGGGGACGAGCTAATTGTTACTGGTTTCTATAGTAACCACCAACTGACAAGAGTAACTGGGGAAAAAAAATTATATAGCAATAATACATTTTGTAATTCATTTTTGATAAATTTATATCTACAGAGGTAATTTATGGCGTAGGTCCTTCGTTAGCAACAGTGTGATTTAATTTTAATCACGAATACTGCTCATTTTTGTCATTTTTAATGGTACAACGACGAACGGTCCAGCCCAAATGCTTGGAACTACATTTCCCAGCATCCTCTCTGCTGTCCTGTGATACAAAGTGTCGTAAAATTTGAGCTTAGAGCAGAAAGAAGGATGCACGGCAGCGAGTACGACTGAGAGTTTTTGTTTGTTTTTGCTTGTTTCTGCTGAAATGTGTCAGTAGTTCTGCTCGGTTCTGACCCCCAACTCCAACCGTCAAGATGGAGGCCATGGAGGACGACAGCTCGGAGGTTAAAGACGACCACAATCACAACTACTGCGGGAGCAGCGGTAGTAAAGTCAGGGCGGCGCTTAGCAGCCAGGTACCGGATGGAGTGGGAGTCCCTGAACCCGTCTGCCCCACGGTACCGGGGGCAGAATCGGCGAAGCGGCAGGCCATGCCGTGGTCCGGTAGTCCCTGCGGATCAAAGTTCATGGACTCGGATACAGGCAGCGAGAGCAGCGAGGTTAGCGAGACGGACTGCTCGGCTGCTAACACCGAGGACAAATTCAGCCTCGATTCTACTTCCAAGTTTCGTAAGGGCCCGAAGAGCCGCGGTCCGTCTGCAGCTCGGTTTTAGCTGCTATGTTTACTGCTAATGCGATGCTTTCAGGTGACTGACCGCCTCTCTTTTCCTTGACCCAGTGCTGAATGCGATGGCAGTAGAAGACTACCGGAAAAACCACTGGCCCAACCTGGAGGAGGCGATAGACCGCCTGCTCATCCAGAACCTCTCGGATCACATTTCTGTCTCCTACGCTCAGATCTACGGGTAAGACTGGATGCGCACCAGGGCCGGCCCAATACTGCTCGGGGCCCCGAGGGGAATTGATTTGGGGCCCCAACTCCAGTTTGCGTTCTTTAATAAAACAAATGGCAGTAAATTGTGGAGATGAGGTTATTTCTGCACAAAATTTGACGTCGTACTGTTCAAAGTTCTTTTAAATGAGATGCCAGATAAAGATGCTAGTGTCCAGAACCTTTTCATCAATTTTAAGGAATTATTTACTTTAAAACAAGCTCCTATAATGTGCTGAAAAGTTACTTGCAAGTTAGTTTGGTCTTATTTCAAGTGGATTCAAGATATTTGCTCTAGAAACTGGACCAGAAATACTTTTTGTGTTTTTGCAGTGCGTTGTTTACCTCTGGAGTTACCACGTCCGGCGCAGAATTATGATGCATGTCTCAGGTCAATGACGTAAAAGTCGGATGAAATGCAACATGACCGTTCAAACTGCAGGTGCTTCGAAAACAATCGGTATCCGATGTAGTACCACGCATGGAAGTGGCTCAAGTTGGGTTTGTTTTGGGAGGGGTAAAGTGATAGGAATTGGACCAGAAATCCGATTTGGGTCGCATTTGCCTGCTGTGTGAACATTTCCCTAACACACCTGAATGCCCTTGTAACTTCTCAACAATCTGGGGCTTTCGCAGAAGTAGGAGACTCAACTCAAGAGCTACCGTCCTGCAGCTTTTAAAGGCATCCCCGCTGCAACACACCTAAATCACATGAATGGCTCGTTACCAAACCTCTGCTGAACTCTCATTAATTCATCCATCTGATTCAGGTATGTTGGAGCTGGGATGCATTTAAAAGTTGCAGGATAGTAGCAGAGCTCCGAGCTAAAGGATGCAGTCAGGAAGTCCCGGTTAATACAGCTGAAATTTATTTCAACTTAATCGGATTCACTGTAATTTGATGGCAGGTGCGAACTCAGATAGACAGAATGCTGAAACTGTACCAGAAGTTACTACTGTAAAGTATTACTTAAATATTTGCACACTTATGCAACCAGATTATTGCAGATTTCTTTATTTTTGACGTTTTTGTCTGCTGGAAGTTTAAAACTAGTGCGTTGATCAGCCTGTTCTGGCCACCAGGGGGCGCCAAGCCGCTGCTAGATCAACTAAAAAGCAGGACTTGACGGTTTCCCCTGACTTGTTTTCTCAGCTACGTCTACAAGTGTGTTTGCCAGCAGCACTCTGAACTGCTCTACGGTGACCTGACGTCCAAGATAACGGCTCACCTGCAGCAGGTTTCCACGCAGCTACAGGTACGAAAACCCAAATGCAGCGAGGTACCGTGAGGTAAAAGCACTTAAAACTAAAATATGTGTTCCTTACTGGCAGGCCAGCCCAGCTGAGAACCTGATTGAAAACTTCAACATCGCTCTGACTCAGTACTTAGCTTCTCTTCAGTGCATCGTTCCGGTCTTTATATACTTGGTAGGTATTATTTGTGTTTTGTTCTTCAAAAAAAGCTTCTTTTAGCTCGCTTTAAGGGTTTATATATATATATATATATATATATATATATATATATATATATATATATATATATATATATATATATGATTTTATTTATTATTTTTTTTTTTTTCAGAACAAGTTTTATATCGAGTCAAAACTGAACAGAGACCTGAAAGAGGATTTGATGAAGCTGTTTGCAGACCATGTCGCAGAGGAACATCTAAGCAAACTGATGCGTGAGTGCTTGTAATTATTGCAAAAGTCTTCATACCCTTTAAACTTTTTCACATTTTGTGGCATTACAACTGCAACATTTCATGTTTTTTTGGGGGGATTTTATGCGATGGACCAAAACAAAGTAGAGCATTATTGTAAAGACGTAAAACGATGCATGTGCTTTCGACATTTTTACAAATAAAACTCTGAAATATGTTGCCTGTGTTGGCATTCTGCCTTCTTCTGGATAACTGTTAGCATGTAGGAGGAAAGTTTTCTAATTTTGTTTTTATCCGACCAGAGTTAAAACAGATTTTTATTTATTTATTTATTTATTTATTTATTTTTTTATGACTACCACGTCGCCAGGCACACTGCTAACAGGACTTGGTGGCTTTCTTCTCGCCACTCTTTAAGGTCAGATTAGTGGAGATCTCAACTGATGCTGGGCAGTTTAGAGGGACCTTCATGTCTTGGTAGGTCTGCTGTTGGTCCGTCCTCTTTCCGTGTTCGGATGATGGATTGAACGGAGCTCTGGGAGACGATCAAAGCTCGGAATATTGTTCTAGAATCTAACTCTGCTTTTAAATTCAGTTCAAAAATACTTTATCTCAAAGGGAAATTAGATGTTGTCGTAACTCATTTCATCCGAGTATCTTCAAAGAGTCGCTGTGGGGAGGAAGGATCTCCAGTAGCAGTCAGTCTTGCAACGAATCTGAAGACGCCTCTGACTGAAGACTGTTGCTTGACATGCTAACAGCTCGATTTCCAGGCAGCAGAGATGATTTTCCACAGTAACATGTCCTTGATGACACCATCAGTTGTTAGCAAGCACTGCTAATCAACCTCCTTTGCTTTTGCCGCTACTTTTTAAATCTCTGTCTCGTCGTATGGTTAGAAAGACGTTAGAGTTGAGGATATGATCCTTGGAAGAGATATTTGAACTTCCTCCCTCTTTCTCTGCATTCGTGAAGCCTCCTTTTCAACTCCTCTAGGATTTAGGGTCGTAGTTCAGGTGTTATTTGAGCTTTGGACATGGTAATCAGCTGCTCCCAGTTGTGAAAACAATATGTTGTTGCCACGGTTACGCTTTCATAACTGTCCGAAAGTAAAAACGTAAGAGCAGAAATCGTTCTTGCTGCACACCATCGAAAAACAGAGGGAATAATTGTCCAAACATGCAACACGTCAAGCAAAAAATGAACAAAAGTCTAGAAAAATATCAAATCAGAGCTAATGTAGCAGCGCTGCTCCAACATGCTGCCACCATGAGTGTCCTTGGTATGGAGCTAAATCAGGGGCTGTTTGTTAAAAAAAAAAATTTTTTTTTTTTGAAACTGAAAAAAAAAATTGGGGAAAAAAAAAAAAAAAAAAGATCTGAATAGTACTGGGCTTGTATGGCGTGGGGGTGGGGCCTCAGGTGACAGGGTTTGAAATCATGAGTGACATCTATGGAGCCAAATCAGGGCAAAAAAAATGAAACTGGAAAAAAAAAATCTGAAATCTTTGAATCGGAAATGTTATTTTGAACTTTTTTTTTTTCAGTTTCCAAACTGTTTTTGAGTTTTAAAATTTTGGGGGGAGTAGCGAGCTATATGGCCCCAATTTAGTTCCATACCTTGATCTTTATGATGCTGTTTTTTTTCTAACCTCTGAGGCATTCCCAGTATCTAGGGCTCATTTAGGGGGCTGTGGGCGCTGAGTACGAATTCGTTCCAGTCTTCAGATTTTTACTTCTAAAAAAAAATAAATAAATAAATAAATTAAAAAATATATATATATATTTTATTTATTCATATATATATATATATATATATATATATATATATATATATATATATATATATATATATATATATATAAATTTTTTATTTTTTTTATTTTTTTATTTTTTTTTGGCTTTGAGCAAATTTTATTGTGCATTTTTCTTTTTCCACAAAAAACAAAACACCACCACAACAAATCCCAAAGTAAATAAAAACACAGTGACAATAACTAAACGTAAAACAAACTAAACATATATGAATAAAGAGTTATATTAGATTCATTTTATAATCATTGGAGCCTCAACAAGGAACACTGAGCTTTGTGGTCGAAACATATAATCTGAAAAAGTTAAAGCGGTGTGAAAACTTTTCCAAAGCACCATATGTCCTGGCAGTTTTCCAGCTTTCGTTTCACTTTCTTTCATCCTTTTGTTCCAGCTCTGCTCATTAAAGCTCACTCCATGCCCTTTCAAGTGCAGCCCTCCACGATGGCCAGCGTGGTTAAAGGCCTCTACAGCCTTCGCCCAGGTGACGACTGCCTTGAAGGACTTTAGCCTTAAACTTTACCCTCTTTCTGATCCACTAATGCTTTTATTTCTCTTTTAGAGTGGGCCCAGCTTGCTCCGGCCCTCTTCTCCAGCTTCATCCCACAAATCCACCCTCCTGCTGTGGAATCTCAGCTGCCCGATTACGCAGATCGCGACCGGAAGCTGCAAATGGAGCTCTCCATGAACGGTTTTCCACGGTCAGTTTTCCGCTGCTTTGGCTTCAGGCGCTCCAGTCCGCCTCAAACTCAGTATGTTTCTGTTTTCTTGTTTGTTTGTTTGTTTCCTGTCTCCAGGGGCGATCAGTCCCGCAAACGTGCCAGTGAAGACTCCTGATGGCGACGAAAAGACGCCGTCGGCTCTGTTGCAGAACTCTACTGTGCCTCCTACGTCTTTATCACACTCGCTGCTCTAAACACACATTCAACAACGCCTCCTGTCCATCTCTGTTGACTCGAGGCCACAAAAACACTGTGAACGACACGATGACCGCAATGTTGGAGCTTGATTTTGACGCACACAGACTTCCATAATAGGTTCTTCCCTCTATGACTGAGACGCGTCCAGCTGCAGTAATTGTGTTTTCGCTGGATGTCCTGTGAATGTTTGCGCTACAGAAGGGGCTAATCAACATTTTCTAGTTGCTGCTAACGATCCTGTCTGTGTGTTAATCCCACGAAACGCTTGTTACAGTCCACACAGACAGAAAAAACTGTTGATCTCTGTTGTAATTATCTACTTTTAAGTTGCCTTTTAACACATTACTAACAAAAAAAGTTTGCCAAAGAGGAGCAGAAGATATTTAACTTTATATATGATTCAGGCTGAAAGTCTCTGAGCTGCTTCCTCCCTTTAACATTTTCTTCAAGGTCTGACGCGACGATTTAGCTTTTCTTTCTGTAGATCTTAACACATACATGTGCATCATTAATAAATATCAACCGTTAACTTATTTCAGTAATTTAAGATGAAACTCATATATTGCTTATCAATTCATTAAATACAGAGTGATGGATGTAAAGTGTTTTTAATTCTGTTAATTTAATGATTACAGCTTATGAAAACGTCAAATTAAGTTTTTCTGAAAATTAGAATGAGCAATAGAAACAATCCTACATTTTTTTTTTTCCTTTCACTAAACTTTCCATTGAATGCAGCAGCTTCTTTAGCAATGTTGTTTTGGTGCTTGACAACCGTCAAGTCGGCTGTCTTCCCCACGACTGTGTTAGAAATAAAAGTCCTTTTTGATCGGACTTGTGCGATATCCACATTTTCTTCTAAACTGAATTTAGCGTTTTCCTTAGCTGTAAGACAAAATAAATCCTTGGAATATCACTCTGTGTTTAATGAATGCAGTTGAGTATTTTTTTTTTTTTTTTTTTGAATTACTAAAATACTGTTTTGATCTTCTAATTTAATGCGCGTCAGTTCGAACTCATTCATGTTAAGAAATGTAACGAACTTTGATCATAAAACAAAAAACTGGCCGCAGGTTTCTCAGTTAGATTTTAGCCGTCATGAAAACAGAAAATCAAGGGGTGTGTCCCTCACCATTATCTGATTCGTACTAATCCCAAAAACAAAAAGTGCAACAGAGGACATGCTGTTTGATGATGCATTTGCATGTTGAAAAAAAGTGGGAGTTTTCAGTGCTGATGCATTTAAAGAACAGAAAAAATATATTCTTTTAGCATTTAATTTGCAGCTCAGCAGTCGGAGCAAATGAGGGGAAACTGACCGACTGACTGACCTGTGCGTCACTTTCTTTACTATTTTTAGCCTCATGCACGGTTTGCAGAAATTTTCCAGAAAACAATTTTTTGTAAACATGTTTGTGAGGCTGAATTTACCTGATGACCTCAAAAACACGACTTGGGGATTCACCGATCCGAGCTGGTACCGATTACCGACGTTTTTCCTTTCAATTCTGACCTGCTGATAACGATTTTCTTGAACAAACTCCAGTGTTACAGATGTTTTTTTTTTTAAATCCAAACATTAAATGTAACAAACTTAAAGAAAAAAAATGTTGCAGGTTCCTTGATGGAGGTGATGTCCTTAAATCCAGCAGAGAATGAAGGGATTCAAAGATTATCTCCATTTCAGCGTGAAAGCAGATGCTCCTAATCAACCTGCTCATTGTTGATGTGTTTACAGTCAGGAAACAGTGGGAGTTTTCAGTTTTGACGCATTTAATGAGTATTTGAATCAGCAGATTAGGAAAAACCCGACCGATTCTGATCACCTGGCGCATCGCTAGTTTGTTTTTGTTTTTCTCCCTGCTCTGCTTTTCGCCTTACATGCATGATTTGCAGAGATTTTCCAGAAAGTGCCAGAAAATTTCACATCAGTATTGGAAGAGTTCCTTGTGTACCATTTAACCTACTTCGTCATGGATCTGATGAGCCTATATGCAAATACGCATTGATGTGCATTTAAGATGTATAGCTTGTTTATAATGTATATAATTTTGTTGCGTTGCAGTCGGTGCACACTAGCCTTTGTCACTGCTGCATTTTTCTCTTGGATAACACATTGATGAGTAGATGCATTTTAATACAAGCTCTTACACTGTTTTAAGTGTAAATAGATGCTCCTTTCTGTCTTGTCTGTCCACAAAACAGGAAATGAGTGGAAACTGTTAGTGAAACTTTTGATGAAGTAGAGGAAGAGCAAAATCACTGCACACGCTCGACACTGGATGTAAACAGTTGTTTTTCCTCCCGACATGCAGCAAAATGATTCGTGCTGAAGAAAAACTGTGAATAAAGCTCCACTTGGAACGGTTTCTGTTTGTGAAATGTGTTTGCAGAAGAACCTGGATGTGAATCTGCAGCGTTCCCGGAAAAGCTCTCGTCTGGTTTCAGGAGGAAAACGATATTTCCAGACGTTCGAGTTCCCATTTTTACACGATAAATGAATTTCTGATGATGATGATCCAGTCTGTGTGCTTTTTCTGCTGGGTTTTTAATAAAACATGCATATATAAGTATTTTGTGTCTGTGCCTCCATCACATATTTCTCCTTCCAAACACAGGGTGTTTTTGTGATTCTTAATTTTTTTTTTTTTTTGCTTTGAATTATTATTTTTTTTTTTTTTGGTTTTTTAAAAACGTCCTGTCTGGCAGTGTGGCATTCTGGATTCTTCTTTACTTTCACAAGTGGAGCATTACAGCTTTCGCCGTGATGCTCCACTTGATGGATACAGATCTATATATAAATATATGTCAAACTTTATTAGAAATTTGGTTTATTTTAAATATAATGGACACAGAGATGGAAAAGAAAGGGAGAAAAGGTTTAAAGGGAAAGAAGGTGATGGGAGTACAGGGGAGAAAGAAGCATAGAGGGAAGACAAATCTCTTCTACACCTGCAGAAAGAGAAAACTGAGATACCACAAACAACAAACATGCATATATAATAATTATAACATCACTGAAAACTACACAGTAGAAGCTAATACAAGATATATTTAGAGGCAACTGCGCCCCAACGTAGAGAATATCTAAAAAACACCTGAATCTAAACACGTGTGTGTGTGTGTGAGAGCAAGCATGCTTGTGTTTATAAGGTTTCCTTTGAATAATTTTGTCAAAACTTCAGATTGAATTTGAATAAAGTTTACAGGTGTCTACAAAATACTTTCATAACATACTGACATGATAAAAAACAGGAAAAACAAATTTGTTTTTTTGCTTTTTTTTTTTTTTTTTTTTTTTTTTTTATTAAAGCTGTGGTATGTAACTTTTACAAATATATGTTATTTCCATATTTGGTGAAACCGTCTCCATGTCGTGGCAGTTTGGTCTGAGACGGATAATCTGTGTAAAGATGGAGCTCCTTCACCTCCTCCCTGAGCTGCTATCACCCTGTAAAAAAATGCTCCGCTCCCGACCTGAAACAACCAATCAGAGCCAGGGGGAGGGGATTAGCGCTGTCAATCACCCTCGTGTACGCGCTGCTAAATGTGCTAATGGTGGAGAAACAACTTAAAGTTCCGGGAAAACTGTTTATCCGCCGTCATCGGTGGTTATGCTAACTAGCCTTAGCATTAGCATTAGCATCAGGCTATGTTGTGGTGAAGCAGCTGCAGCGTAGCAGAGAGCAGGGGGAGTGTGTGAGCAGCGCGTACATGACAGCACTAAGACCCTCCTCCTGGCTCTGATTGGTTGTTTCTGAGTAACTGGCGGATTTCTGCAGTTAGTACTGGGAGCATTGGGAGACGGCAGAGGAGCTCGATGTTTCCACAGATTATCTGTCTTATATTAAATTGTCACGACATAGTGATAATTTTAACAATTATGTAAAAAACATGTTCTTCATAAAAGTTACAAACTGCAACTTTAATAAATAAAGTGCAAACAATTATAATTTGAGAGCAAATCAAGTTGAGAAACTACGACGCAAAAATAAAATAAAATTTAAAGAGAGACTCTGAAACTAAAGCATCGATCTCACCACCGGTACTGATCTGGTACTGGTACTGACTTGGTGTTATCGATATTTTGGATGGCTCCGCCCACCTCTATCCATTTACTCCTGAGCTCTAAACCAAACTGAGAATTCTGGGAATTGGAGTCTGGAAAAGTGTTGACCTTTGGAAGCTGTGCAGGAACTCTGATCTGGGATCTCCTCATCCTGCGACTCAGAGGCCCTCCAGTGGAGGATGGAGTCCCTTTACTGCACCCCCCCCCTGTCCACCCCCCCTCCCTCTCTGGCCAATGAGGAGGGACGCCACCCTGACACATGGGTCGGTCCACCCCAAAATAACCCTGCCGCCACCGTGCTGCTGATGGGCTACCGCAGCGACTCTGCTGCTCATTTCCCTGCAAACTTCAAGCTTAGAAGTGTGAGAGAGAGCAGCTGCCTGCGTCCGGGATTTCTCCAGGTGGCAGCAGCAGGAAGACTGGGACTCTGCCCCCCCAACCCCCACCCCTTCCACTACCAGCACAGGTGCACAGAGGCCAGCTGGGTCTATTCTGAAGGTAAAACTGACCCGCCCCCCCTTTTGTTTGTGCCGGTGGCTTATCTTGCGGTGTTGGCCTCGTATTCAGCGGGTTGCCTCAGAAACTCTCAGACAAGCTTGGTTCTATTTTTGCAGCCCCGTTGTGCCCCTGTGTAATCAAATTATCTCATCCCACCAGGATGTGTGGTGCTGCATGGGGGGCCGGGGGCCTGCTCCTCTGCGGGATGGGTGTTATCTCTCTCTGCGACGTCCCATTCCTGATAATTATAGTTCTGTTGATGTAACTGAATAAATCCGAATCAGGCCCAAAGGATAACATACAATGCTTCGTTTTTTTGTGTTGATTTTCTTCTTGTAAACTGACCCGCCCCCCCCTCCTTTGCTATTATTAGATGTGACGCAGGGGGCGAAGAGCCTGTTTGCAAAGTATTAATGTACACAACAGCTGCAGGGCCTGTTGGAAGGGCATCGCTCCTCTTTAACTTCACCGATTTTTGAGTGTCAGTAGCATCTGTGTGCTCTTCTCCACGTCTGTATTCAATAACCTGCCTCCTGCGAAAAATCTGTGCACGGTCAAAACATCATACAGGTGTCGGTCTGAGGTGGACAGAGGGCAGGGAAACGTGACTGCTTCCCATCCGATCAGGTGTCAGCAACACGATCCCCGGCGGAGGCCTGAGAAAGGCTGCGCTTGGGCTAAAATAAAGTACTATTTTTACTACACGCCTTCATTTCAGGAGGTTGTTGCGACACAATGTGAATTACAAGATTAATGTGTCATATTATACCTCAGTAGTCATAGCCCTTGAACCTTTTCACATTTTGTCATGTTACCACCACCAGATTTGAGGGATTTTAGGGGATTTTATGTGGAAAAAACCAACACGAAGTTGTGCTTAATTGAGAAAAAGATGGAAAATGATGCAAGAATTTCAATTTCTCACAAATAAACAGCAGTAAAGTGTGTCATGCTATCCACTCCTCTTTATTCTGATTCCTGGAGGTCTCACAGGTTTGTTTGAGAGCATTAAAGAACGAACAGCATCATGAAGACCAAGCAACCCAGCAGACAGTTCAGGGAGGAAGTTGTGGAGAAATTTAAAGCAGGATTAGGTTCTACAACAACATCTGGCCAGCTTTGCAAGGAACCCACAAAAGGTCCTGTTTGCAGTTTTCCACAAGCAGTCGAGGGCGACGCATCAAACATGCAGAGTCAGATTAAACGTGACCCTAAAACACACAATTCCCATGTTAAAATATGGCAGTGGCAGCATCATGCTGCATTTCAAAATTAAAACGCAAAATAATTTAGTTGTGATTTTTTTATATATATATATTTGCTCAGCAATAAGTTAAAGTTGCAATATGTAATTTTTATGAAAAATATGTTTTTTACATATTTGTTAAGATTGTCACTATATTGTGACAGTTTAATATAAGACAGATAATCTGTGGAAAAATCCAGCTCCTCTGCTTTCTCCCAGTGCTCCCAGTACTAACTGCAGAAATACACCAGTCAGAAACAACCAATAAGAGCCAGGAGGAGGGGCTTAGCGCTGCCAATCACCCTCATGTACGCGCAGCTCACACACTCCCCCTGCTCTCTGCTATGCTACAACATAGCCTGTTGCTAATGCTAAGGCTAATTAGCATGGCCAACGATGCTTGTTTAGTATAGAAAATCTTTTAGTCTATTTTGGCAACAAAAATGAGAACTTTCTTTGATTTCTGTTAACAAAGTTTAATAGAAGAATGTGCGTAAAAAGTCACTGGAGCCCTACTTACTATGAAATTAAAATTAAAAGAAAACACGGCTATTAAAAGAAAAACATGTTGTGGCTAACACTTTCTGTTAAAGAAGAATTAAATATGTCTTTGAACTTCTCTTGCTAAAAAATGACAAAAGTGCCCACTGGAGGGTCAAATTTGTGGCATTCTTGAACTGATTGTATTTTTCTTTAGGTGTATCAGAGGAAAGGGGGTGAATTCAAATACACGCATGGGCGTAACGGACAGGGGCTACGCGTGGGACATGGTACCCACGCGTAGCCGTAACACCTGTTTATTTCATTGCCAACATGCGGTAACCTTTCTGGAGCAGAGCTGCACGGTGTGTCAGAATCATGTTCAGCAAGCTAGCCAGAGCCAGCAAAAGGCAAAAAAACATTCCCGTTTACGCTGAGTAATGCTGCTGCACGCAGATAATGTTAGCTAAAGGATGACCAGTTAATCCATGCCAGTATATCATATCAAGCTGGTTTAATGAGCATACTAATGTTGTTCTTGCCTATTTTACATCCCTTGCAAGTCAGTTAATGCCAATCCTTTTTCACTTCTGTGCAGAAGTTGTGCTCTGTTGCTTTCCACATATTTAAAGAAATCTTTATTGCTACATTAGAAAGAGCAAAGAGTCAGGGAGGAGATATTAGACCAGCGGCCAGCAGCAGGACGATGATGATGCAGGATCTTGAGAAAAAGATTTCTGTTGCAGGGAGAAACCAGGCAGGTATCAGGACAGGGTTTTAACAGACGTTTCATAATTATCTTTAGTCACTCCAGAATATTTTTTGACTAAATTATCGGTAGCACGGTTAGAAAGCCACATGTATTTAGACATTTTTGTTTATTATTTAATTATTTTCAGGTGTTAATTGACATCTGCATTATTTGTGTTTACATACACCGAATAAAAACACAATTTCACAAATGCGGTGTTTCCATTAAATAAGAAATGAATTTAAAATCACACATGAATAAGCTTGTTCACGCGATAAGTCATTAAAAACATGCTGCGCCGTGATCCTCCAGCCACTTCCTGTTGTCGTCTTCTTCATGGTTTGCGCCACTGGCAACATCCGGTTGTTGATCATGTGACTCGTGTGATGAAAAAAAAAAAAAAAAAAAAAAAAAAAAAAAAAAGTGTTTCCATTGCAGTTTTGCGAAATAAACCAATTTTGATACGGCCAAAAACCACCTCATCCTCGCGCCAAAACATTTTTTTGAAAATGGCGTGTTTCCATTAAGCAAATTTATTTTTATTTCAATTTGCAGAATTTCAAAGTTAATGGAAACACAGCTACATACATGTTTTTTTTTCTCACTGTCTGAAGTTAAATCTGACCAAACATCTCTTGTTTTAGATCATTTAACAAAATTTGAGAAAATTGAGAAAAAAATGTGCATGTGTTTTTATTTGGTGTATGTAAACATATGGCTTCAACTGTACATGTAACTGAATGTCTTGTGCTTATTTCAGCAGCATGGAGGATAACACAGAGCAGCCACCTTCCCTGTCCCAGCTGCTAAGGGTGAACTACGAGTCTCGAGCCCAGCACCGCCACAGCGAGACGAGTCGCTCCGACCCGTCTTCCTCCCGCCTTCAGATTTACGGCTCTCTCAAAAGCAAAGGTGAAGAAGCCGTGGGCCACAATGATGCCCAGTTCCCAGATCTGTCAGCCTTCCTCAGCCAAGAGGAGCTGGATAAGAGTGTGAACTTGGCCTGTCAGGCCATTGGACACAAGACCCATGAGGAGAAAGGAGACGTTATTGCCTCCAACAGTGACACCGTCAACCACCTCTCCTCAGCCTCACTTTCTTTATCCACACCTTCTGCTGCTCCTGTCTCGAACCACTTGCCTGTGTCTTCATCCACAAGGTTCACATCTGACAGAAAGATGCACAACAGGCAAGACAGCATGACGAGGAACAGTCTGGACGCCACTGATGGACTTAACGACAGCACCAGTCCAGCGAAAAGCACCCCGTATGGTCCGGAGACCCAGTCCAAGAAAGAGTTCCTCAATAAGGCGGCTGATTTTATCGAGGAGCTCTCTTCCCTCTTCAAGGCCAACAGCTCCAAACGGGTCCGGCCGAGAGCTTGCAAGGCCCACAGGAGCAGGATCCAGAACAAAAGCCAAACCGAAGAGACGGTTTGCCCCATCAGCTCTGACAACAGGGAGCGCACCGTCATGCCCGTGGAGGTGGAGCAGGAGACACCCAGCCTGCCAGCGGCCCTCCAGTCAGCGGTCCATCAGGACTCGGGGAGCAGACATTTGGAGTTTCAGGACGGGACAGTTCCTAAACAGGAGCAGTTTGACTGTGTTTCTCAGGAAACAGAGGACCTGGCTAAAAGTCTCGCACCAACGGAGAGTCCACATCACGCAGAGCCGGTGTGTGAGCCTCCCCATTTCATCCTGAAACTGAAGAGCAGGGAAGTTGCTGAAGGTACCAAGGTCCAGCTAGACTGCATTGTGAGGGGACATCCTCTGCCTGAAGTCCGGTAAGACAAAACAACTGCTTAAACTTCTTTAAAGGGGCAGTATCATGTAAAATCGACTTTTTTTTTTTTTTTTTTTTAGCTTTCCATCATGTCATAATGTTATTCCCTCATCAAAAACATACCTGGAGTGTTGCTTTGATTCTTTCATGCATGTTTGAGAAATCCTTTAATCTCCCGTGGCAACCATTTAGCTGTGCAAAACGCCTGGATGGACCCAGCTCCGCCTTTGAGACCCAGCTCCTCCTCAGAACTGCGGTTTCTAAGCTTCTGAGCTTCCACCTCACAGAGCACCCCTCCCCCCATGACTCCCCCACTCCTTCAGACTAGCCAGCAACAATTACCCAACACCTGGTGGAACAGCACATCTGCTGAGCTCATTATACGATCTAATTCTCAGTGAAATGCTGATAAAAACATTGTTAAAGGATTAATAGAGGAGCGCTGTTGTGGTGACTTCCTGAAGGCAGAGTTTCAGAAAGAGCAGGACTTTCTTAAAGAGCCAGAGGCCCAATTTCAAGGCGTTAAATTACGAAGTCAAATTTCTTTTAAGTCGTATTTCATAAATACAGCATTTGTGTAACAACTGAAGGTAACATAGTTACTTGATTGAGCTATAAAATGATTCTATGTGGCTGGAAAACACATAATACAGCAACTTTAAGTTGCATTTAAATGAAAACATAGTATCTGCTGGTTATTTTGGTGTTAAAGTATGTCAACAGCAGTCCTGAAGGACCTGAGTGTCTAGAAGTATTCTCTTCATACTGAATGATTAAAAACTACGCAAGGGATCTTGTTCACAGACAAATATACTTTTCATTGAAGTGTTTTTACATCACAGGTAATGGCATCAAGGCTTTAATATTAACCCCAAATTTAGGAGGTGTCTTGTCTTGTAATGACATAAACCTGTAAATCCCAGTAAATACCTCTAAGTTCTCAAAAGCAGTTATAATGTTCAGGAGCATACCCTATAGGTTCTAGGGAAACTAATCTCTGAACTCTGTAAAAGTAAACTGTACAGTTCAAAAAAGTGAAAAGAAGCCTATAAATTCAAGGAAAATAATCCACAATTTCCAGGATATTTAACCTATAAACTCCATACAAGTACTTTGTAAGTTCTGAAAAGAATGATCCATGTTCTCGAAAAGAAACCTGTAAGTTTTAAGAAGCCAGTACAGTCCAAGAAAATAATCTATAAAACCCTGGATAGCTGGAGCTTCCAGGAATGTATACTGTAAGTACTTGAAGGTAACCTCTGTGTTGCATGAAATTAACCAGTATGTTCCAGAAAGTAACCTGTAAATTCAAAGAAAGCAACCTTTAAGTTCCAAAAAGTGACCTTCAGGTTACCTTTTGGAATAACCGATCTCCAACCTTCCATTCATCATTGAAAAAGCTGTGTTTCAACAATTAAACAGCTTCTTAACAATAACAAACCGCTTTGACGTCTTTCAGTCCGGTTTCTGTGTTCACCACAGCACTGAGACTGCCCTCGTCAAAGCGTTCAATGATATCCACACAAATATAGACTGTGGAAGAACCACAGTGTTGTTTCTGTTGGACCTCAGCGCAGCATTTGATACTGCTGACCGTGATATATTATTGAATCGACTGGAGAGCTGGGTCGGACTCTCTGGTACGGTACTTGACTACTTCGAATCCTACCCAAAGAACAGGGATTTCTTTGTGTCAATAGGCAACGTCTCATCGGAGTGGACAGAAGTCAAATGTGGGGTACCCCAAGGTTCAATCCTGGGACCCCTTCTATTTAAATCTAGATGCCCCCCCTTGCTCAGATTATAATTAGCTACCATAACTACCAAATGATACACACCTCTACGTTAAAATCTAACAAGGTGACTCCGAACCTATTCAAACACTGAATAGATGCTTAGAACAAATCATTGCGTGGAGGTGCCAAAACTTTATCCAGCTGAACAGAAACAAAACTGAAATTATTATCTTTGGACCTAAAGAGCAACGATTTAGAGTTAGCACACAGCTTCAGTTATTACAGCCAGAAACTAGTGATCAGGCCCGAAACTTGAATGTAGCAATGGACTCAGACCTGAACCTTCAAAGACACATAAAGACAGTTACAAAGTCAGCCTTCTATCACCTGAAGAACATTTCCAGGATTAAAAGACTAATGTCCCAACAAGATCAAGAGAAACTCATCCATGCTTCTCATTCAATTCCCCATGCTGCAATTTGCAAAAATTTCTCTGATTTCTCTGCTATAGTCGGTCTCATCACAGGTGAGGACGACTCAGAGAACAGACAGTGGACTCAGGACTTTGTGGGCTGGTGACAGCAGAACCACCTTCTGATCAATGCTGCTAAAACCAAGGAGTTGGTGTTGGATTTCTGCAGGCGCAGACCCACCTCACTGACACCGGTGAACATCCAGGGAGGGGACATTGAGATAATTGACTTTTATAAATACCTGGACAATAAGCTGGACTGGACTCATAACACCGATGCGCTTCACAGGAAGTGTCAGAGCAGATTCTACCTGCTGAGGAGGCTGAGGTCTCTTGGAGTGCAGGGGGAGCTCCTGAAGACCTTCTTTGACTCTGTGGTGGCATCAGCCATCTTCTATGGTGCTGTCTGTTGGAGCAGCAGCTTATCTACAGCTGAGGAGAAGCAGTTAGATCAGCTAATCAGGGAGGGCAGCTCTGTGCTAGGATTCCCCCTCGACCCAGTGCAGGTGGTGGGAGACAGAAGGACTCTGGGTACAGTAATATCACTGATGAACAGCGTCTCCCACCCCATGCACGAAGCTGTTGCTGAGCTGGAGAGCTCCTTCAGTGACAGACTGCTGCATCCTCAGTGCACTAAGCAGCATTATAGGAGATCCTTCCTTCCAGCAGCTGCACGACTCTAACACGATCATTGCTCACAACAAAATCAGTAAGTGTTTATATTCATGCTAGTATCTGCGCAACTTTACCATTTTTCTATTGTCTCTAACTGTGAATAGTTTGTATTTTTAATGCTCAGAGCCACATACATCTTGTACGTTTTTAATTAACCAACTCAGTTCCACATTACTCTGAACTGGAGTATTTTTTACAACTACACAGTATTCATGTTGAAATTTTGCCCCTACTGTCCAGTGTTTTTTTTAATTCTTTATTCTGTTTTTTATACATATGTTATATTCTTTGTGTGAGTCTGTTTTCTGTTATTGCCTGCCACTGCCACTTTGCTGCTGTTGCACAGAAATTTCTCCATCGTGGGACAATAAAGGATATTTCTATTCTATTCTATTCATGCGTTTATCTTTAGTCGCATTAATTACGCCAACAGTGTCTTCACAGGTCTGCCTAAAAAAAGTCAACCAGACAGCTGCAGCTGATCCAGAAAGCTGCTACTGGCGTTCTCACTACAACCAGGAAGACAGAGCACATCACATCACAAATTATGGCCTTGATTTAGCTTCATATTAGTAGGCTATATGTAATTTGTCATGTCTCCTATCAAAGTGAGCATCTGAGAATCTCTCTTAAATGTTTTTTAAGTGTTTTACTGATACTTGCAGAATCGTGTGAAAAGTTTATACACGTATCTCCCGTTGCCAGCCATCAAATATGTGACCTGGAGCTGAGAATGAGTCCAAAGCGCTGCACGGATTAGGAGTTAGGAAGAAGGATGCTGTGTGTTCCTGGGCCGTCCTGACAGAAGTGACATGTGATGATGGCCAGCAGGTGGTTTTGAGTGGTGGGAGTGTGTCTTTGTGTGTCCTGAGGGGGGTAAATCCTGAAAGCAATCAGAGTTGTCTACATATTACTCCTCCGTACGACTAATCGTCAGATTGTGCTAACATGTGATGGGTCATTTTTCACGCTGCATTCAGCTGATTTTTCTTCTTCCTGTTCATACTGGTGTTGTTGGATTCATTGGTTTCCTCCCAGAGCTGCAAGGCAGGCAGCAGCTGGGTGGTCAGACTATAGGGGGCATGGGCTTGTTGGTCCTCCTGAACATTGTTGAGCCCCTAACTTCATATGTGTCCGTGGAGAATGTAGCTCCCGGCCATTTTTAGACTGGCCTGGCAATGCGAGCGGTAGTCCAGTCTGATAATGGGACCGGCTGAGCTCTTGACAGAACTGTGAGGCGCTTGGTGAGATTATTTGCATAGTTTTTGCTCAGATGATGCATTTATGAGTTTATGTTGACCTGAAAATGTCCTGCTGCCATTCGTGTGACCTCTGTTTTCACATTTAGCTCATTTTGTTGAGGATAATGGTAAAAGTTGTGATGTTTTCTGTTTTGGTACCTGTATCTCACTTAAAGGAGCCAATGTAGTTGTAAAGTGCTGTGCTGTGTGTCTACATACAGCATTGTGTGTACTCTGAGTCTATGTTTAGTGTTGTGCGTAAGGTCAATGAGTCGGATATCTCAGGCTTCAGAGGAAACCTCCTCTCTGGTTCTGATCTCAGGAGGGAAAATAGCCCGGACAGGTGCAGCGAGGCAGGGTCTTTGCCTTCATGGGCCAACCACCTCCTCCTCTGCTACTCATGCTTTCAATTTAGCCCCTTACTCATCAGAAGTGGCTCCACTTGGACCAGGCGGAGCACTGACAGAACCTACCAGCTGCTGTTTTGGGACTGAAATCCCTCATGTGTGGATTTTCGTCCCGCTAGAACTGACAACACCACCTTGAAAGTTTGGATCACACGCTGTGCGGTTATTCTCTTGAGCCGGTTTGTGAGGACAGGTTTATGGCTGAGCGATGCCGCCAGCGGTAACGCATCACTCCCTTCTTGTTTGGCCATTGGCAGGATTTTATGAAGTATCAAGGTGTCATCCTCTGAAAATAGACGCATGCTGAGGTATGTTGCTGCTCGGGACGGAGGAGTTTGATGTTTACTGTTGCAGTCTTACAATGAAAAAGAGAGAGGTAGGAGTTTTGTGCCACATCTGTGGATTTCTGCTGCTTTGAACCCAGTTTAGTTCCATAAAGTTACAAAATACATCAAACACATCACTGTAGGTGTCTTTATTTTTCCTTCTCTTTGAAATTTACTTTGGTTTGGTTCGGTGATGCTTCTTGTCTTACAGGGAAAGAGATTCGACTTGCTCATGAAAATCTGTGCTTCCTGGCCAGATGATGGGAATCAGACCAGAAATAGTGAAAGAGGAACCTAAAAGAGACACAACAACCACCAACTTCTTCTTATTTGACATATAAAAATGTAAAAAAAAAAAAAAGTGTGGCGTGCGTTTGTTGTCAGCCCACCTGAGTCAATATTTAGTCAAACCACCTTTTGCCATAGTTACAGCTCCAAGTCTTTTGGTGTCTCTCCACCAGTTTTGCACAAATTGAGAAATTTTGTCCTTTTTTTTCTTCTGCCAAAAAGCTTAAACTCAGTCTGGTTGGGTGGAGAAACATCTTGCAACTGGTTCTCAGTTAATTTTAGATCTGGACTATGGGGTGCCGTTTGTAAAGTTACACCGTCAAAAATGAACAGCAATAATTTGGATTATTTAGCCTAAGAGGAAAAAAAAATGTTCGTCATTCACTTATAAATGTCACAGTTTCAAACTAAATATTTAATTAGCCAACTAATTATTTAGTTTACAAACTTTATGTCTAGCTCCAAACAAAAAAATGCAGTTAGCAGTTAGAGTGATATATTTAGTTTGTAAACAAAATACTTAGCTTGTTAAGCTTGCTAACTAAATATTTAGTTTGGAGCTAAATATTTAATTTACAAACTAAATATCTTTAGCACCAGGCAAAACATTTACTTAGCAAGCTAAATATTTAGCTTCAAATCAAATATTTGGTTTTGAGCTAAATATTTAGTTAGCAAGCTAAATATTTGCCTCCAAATAAATATTTAACTTGCTAACTAAATATTTTGTTTGGATCTGTATATTCAGTTTAAGACTAAATATTCAGCTTGCAAACAAAATTTTTAGATTGGAGCTAAATATTTAGTTTGAAAATAAATATTTAGCCTCAAAATAAATATTTAGCTCACTGACTAAATATGTAGTTTGAACCTATGTATTAGCTTGCTAACTAAGTATTTAGTTTGGAGCTAAATATTTAGCTTGCAAAATAAAGTTTTATTTTGGAGCAAAATATTCAGTTTGAAGCAAAATATTTAGCTTGCTAACTAAATACGTAGTTTGGAGGTGAATATTTAGTTTGTCAATTAAATATTTTGCTTACTTAATAAATATTTAGTTTAAAACTGTGACATTCCTATTCTATTCTATTCTCTTTTCTAAATGAATGAATGATGGTGAAAATATGACTTTGAAAAATGAGCCCCCATTTGTTTTCTCCTGACAGGATAAATAACCTAAATTATTGTTGTTCATTTTTGACTGTGTAACTTTACAAATGACACTCCATACTGGACTTTGACTGAGGCATTCCAACACAAAGAAAACCTTTGATTGTTCCTAATCCTGGTCCTCAGGACCCACTTTCCTGCATGCTTTAGGGGTTTCCCTGCTGCCACACACTTGACTTCAGTACATGGGTGACTGACAGGCTTCTGCAGCATTTGATAGCATGTAGAGGTGGAAACGCAATCATCTGAATCAGGTGCTTTAGAGCAGTTAAAACATTAAGGACTGTGAGTCCTGAGGACCAGGAATGAGAACCGTTGCTCTAAACCAGGGGTGCCCAAGTCCAGTCCTCAAGAGCTACCATCCTGTAACTTGCAGATGCATCCCTGCTCCAGCACACCTGAATCAACTGAATGGCTCGTTACCAGGCCCCTGATAAACAGTAGCTCTGGCTGTATGTTCAAGGGGGTTGTTGTCCTGCTGAAAGGACAACCTCTGCCCCTGCTGAAGCCACACATTGCCAAAAAGTTCAAATTTGGCCTTTTCTGACCAGAGCACCTCCCTGACCTCTCTGCCATGTTCCTTGGTCTTCACGATGCTGGTTGAGCTCGAATGTTTTCCAACAAACCTGAACATCTGGATTTATATTGAGATTAAATTATTCTGGGTTTTCCTTAGTTATCAGAGTGAAAGGGGCTGAATCCAAATGCGTACCACAATTCAGACTTGTATTCATAAGAGTCTTTGAACAAGTTACGTGCCGATACTGTAGTAAGAGCATGAAATGAAGGGGATGGTTAAAAGGGAACCTGTTATGCAAAATTCACATTTTGCATGTCTTAGTTTGTCCCTTTGGGTCCAAACTGCTTCTAAAATCAGCCCAAGCACTTTAAAAAAAAAAAAAAAAACACTCAGCTGTTTTTTTAAGCAATAAGTTCATGTTTTTTGGTGTCTGGAAAAAGAGCCATTTGAAAAACCTTGTAGCATCACACTGCGCCGTTACCTAGCAACCCAAGCAGGGGCTCCAGCAAGATTAGTCAGCTGGTTTTACTGGTGTATTCGCTGTTCAATGGCTGCTGGAAGTGTTTTGCTGTTGACTTACCATCCAGAAACCGCTGCTGCATCCTTGTTGGTTGTGCAGGAGGCTCTACTTCTGCTTTTCAAACATGAATGGTTGTATAAATGCGCATCTGTTTGCAGCCGTTTTCACATGTGAGTCTCAACGTTGAGTTGGGGGGGCATGGCCAGCAGCAGCTTGTTTGGATTTAAAGTGACAAGAGGCCCTAAAACAGCTCGTTCTGAAAGGAGCTCAAAATAAGTAGAACTGACCAGACTGAAGTCTAATTATCTGAGAATGATTTTGTGCAAAGAACGTAATGAACATGTTTTATATAGGCCATAGACGTATCCTAACCTGTTCAAGGAAGCACAATAGGTCACCGTTCACAGAAAGTGAGTAAAAACAGAGGTGGTTTATTTTCTGCTCACTTCCAGGTGGTTCTGCGAAGGAAAGGAGCTGGAAAACAGCCCCGACATTCAGATCATCACCAACGGCGAGCTGCACTCTCTGGTGATTGCAGAGGCGTTTGAGGAAGACACCGGCCGCTATTCCTGCTTTGCATCTAACGTCTACGGGACAGACTCCACGTCGGCTGAGATCTACGTTGAAGGTGAGGCTCGTGTTTCTTTACTCTGTTAAAGAATCGTCTAATCACCTCCTCAGAGCTTGATCCACACGTCCGTCTCATCCTTCAGGTGCTTCCTCTTCAGACTCTGAGCCCGAGCAGCGCTTTGAACATGTAGCCCAGTGAGTTTTTGTCATGAGTCACATCAGCTCAACCAGAAATGCAGTTCTGGTCAGAAACTTGCTTATTCAGACTGTTATTTTAAGTATAATAAAATGGGAATATACCTTTATTGTTTTTATTATTGTTTTATTAAGAAATGAAAAAAAACTGTGCAAATAATAGTAGGGATGTAAACACGTTTGAGTTTATATGACAATAATATTTCTTTTTGACATTTGTTAAAACCGTCTCCATGTCGTGACAGTTTGGTCTGAGGAAAATAATCTGTGAAAAGATGGAGCTCCTCCACCTCCTCCCTGAGCTGCTATTGCCGTCTAAAGAAATGCTCCGCTCCGGACCTGAAACAACCAATCAGAGCCAGGAGGAGGGGCTTAGCGCTGTTAATCACCCTCGTGTACGCGCTGCTAAATGTGCTAATGGTGGAGAAACAACTTAAAGTTCCGGGAAAACTGTTTATCCGCCGTCATCGGTGGTTATGCTAACTAGCTTTAGCATTAGCATTAGCATCAGGCTATGTTGTGGTGAACCAGCTGTAGCGTAGCAGAGAGCGGGTGGGGGGGGGGTGAGCAGCACGTACATGAGGGTGACTGACAGTGTTAAGCCCCTCCTCCTGGCTCTGATTGGTTGTTTCTCACTGACTGGTGTATTTCCGCAGTTAGTACTAGGAGCACTGGGAGAAGGCAGAGGAGCTGGATTATCTGTCTTATATTAAACTGTCACGACATGATGATAATTTTAATAAATATAAAAAAAATACACATTATTCATTAAAGTTACATACTGCAGCTTTAAGTCTAACAGCTGCTTGGAGGAAGGATCTAGGATGCAGCAGAACGCAGAGAAAACAACTTCAGTGATTTCCAAAAGTGAGAATTAGGTGTTTAAGTCAGAATTTATTGAGTCTGTATGTAAATAGTTGAGAAAGTTTCCAATAAATATGAATTTTTACATCAAATTCTTGCTTTTAAAATGAACTAAAGTTGTGGGTTTTTTAAAAGGCTGCAACGGAAACCGTCGAAGTCACCCTCATCTGTACCTCAGTCGCCAAATCAAACTCAACCTGCAAAGGAGGACGACTCGGCAGCGTCTCTGCTTGCCGCAGTCGAATCAGAGGAGGAGCTTTCCTTCGAGCTTCACCAAGCAGCTCCAGAAGCTCCTCCACCAGTCCGGACGCCTGCCGCTTCACTCCAGGCGCCGGAGCTCTCCAGAGCGTCCCTGGCTCCTCCTGCTGGGGAGGAGCAAAGAGTGTTACCTGTGCAGGTGTTTCCAAGTTCAACAGGGTTGACAGAACTTCCAGAAACTCAGAGGCCGGAGCAAACACCTGCGACGCTGCCTTTGAACCCAGCCGTGCCGTCCATCCTGTCAGCCGCAGCACAAACACCCCAACTTCAGGTGGGCTAACTGGAAGGTTTCCTGAGTTTAACTCTGGGAGTTACAACCAACATGTCCTCCTGTTTGTGCTTTCATGCAGACCTTCAGCCAGCACTATTCAGAGGAAAGAAACGGGCAGCCTGTCATGGCAGCCCCGGTGTTCACAAAGGTAGCGTCATTCCTGAAAGGATTTTTTTTCTGCAGGGTGCAGCAGACACACAGCTGAAACCAGAAGTTTACATACACCAAATCAAAACACACATGCACGATTTTGTTTCACTGTCCGGAGTTAAATCAGACCGAACTTCTCTCGTTTCAGGTCAGTTCGAGTCACCAA
Organism: Anableps anableps; assembly: GCA_014839685.1. Taxonomy (NCBI): domain Eukaryota; kingdom Metazoa; phylum Chordata; class Actinopteri; order Cyprinodontiformes; family Anablepidae; genus Anableps; species Anableps anableps. The sequence goes on along the minus strand of CM026076.1, from coordinate 4,476,763 downwards.
AATTATTTCTGTTTGCTCCATGCCAGAAAACGTAGCAAGAACATTTTTTAAAGATGTTTTTTGTAACTTTCTTCGAATCCAGAAGTTTACATACATTTCCTTAGCATTTGCTAACATTGCTTTAAAATTGCGTGACTTGAGTCAAACCTCTGTTCTGGCCCATTCCTCCTGACAGGACTGGTGGAACTGGGTCAGGTCCGCAGGTCGCCTCGCTTCCACACCCCTTTGGGCTCAGGGCTTTGTGACGGCCACGCCACAACGTTGACCTTGTTGCCCTGAAGCCGCTTCAGAACCACCTCAGCTGCTGAGGGCCATCGTCCATCTGGAGACCAGGCTGCGCCCAGGCTTTAACTTCCTGTCTGATGTCTTCAGATGTTGCATCAATATTTCCACATAACGTTATTTCCTCATGATGCCGTCTACTTTAGGAAGTGGACCAGTTCCTCCTGCAGTGAAACAGCCCCACAGCATGATGCTACCACCACCATGCTTCACAGCTGGGATGGTACAAGCGTCACCTTTTTTCCTCCAAATGTAACTTTGGTCATTATGGTCAAATAGTTACGCTGTAGCTTCATCGGACAACAGGAGGCATCTCCAGAAACGAAGGTCTTTGCTCCTGTTTTCACTTGGAAACTGCAGTCTGGCTTTTTATGTTTCTTCTGAAGTGATGGCTTCTTCACCACTGAGTGGCCTTTCAGCCCATGTCAGTACAGGACGTGTTTCACTGTGGATAATGATCCGGTCTTGCTCTGGGATCAATCAGCACATTTTGGACCAGAACACGTTCGTCTCTGGACGTTCCCATCACGTCTAATTGTTTGAACAGACGAACTGGAAATTGTTCCCCAGGATGAACCAGACTGGAGCAGCTCCATGAGTCTCCTCCTGGTATCTGGGATGATTTCTGTCGACTTTCCCACTGTTTGAGTTCCAGGTGTGGCCTTAAAATACATCCACTGGTGAGCCCCCAGTTAGCTCAGATAGGTCAATTAACCTATCAGAGGTTCCCAAAGGTTTTCCCTTGCTGTTCAAAGAGGCAGTAATACTTCTGTCTGTAAACTTCTGAATTCAAAGACATAACCGCTAAATAAATCTCTGACACACTTTCTCTCTCACTCAGTCGGGCTAAATACATCTTGTATTACGTTGTACCGTGTGCTTCCCATTGAAGTTCTGTTATTATATATGCACATGTTTGTTTTCTCTGTTTTATTTTGTTTTTTTCTCTTTCTGCAGCTCTAGAGGCAGACTTCAAGGGTGTTGACTTGCTTTATCTCCATGCTTTCTTCTCTCCTTTACTTCTATCTCCTTTTTTCTCTTTAAACCTTTCCTCCATCTTTCTCTCTTCCCCTTTTCCTTTTTTTCGTCTTTGTGTCCGTTACATTTGAAATAAACCCAAAACGATTTTTAATAAAGTTTCATATATATACCAAGGGGAACATCGTGGCTCCGCTTGTGAAAGCAAATAATTTTGGTAATTCTCACCTAAAACAAGAGAAGTTTGGTCTGATTCAGCTTCAGACAGTGAGAAAAAAACGCATGTCTTTTAATTTGGTGAGTAAATATCTGGTTTCATCCGTCTTCATGTATCCCTTTGTTTCCTGTTCTGTCTGAAAAGAGCCTGCAGGACCTGAGCGCCTCAGAAGGCCAGCTGGTGGTGCTGGAGTGCCGGGTGAAGGGGGTCCCATCCCCCCGGGTGGACTGGTACAGAGAAGGAAAAGTCGTAGAGGACTCCCCTGATTTCAGGATCCTGCAGAAAAGTAAGCTCTGCTGCGTTTGCCTTCATGTCCATCTGAATATATGTGCAGAAGGAAGAACAAACACAACTCCTGGATCTCAACGTCCCTCTCAGTGGAGGCATTTTATGGGCCTAAACATCCGACAGTGTTGGTGCTCCTTTTTGCAGCTTAAGGCTGAAGTTTCATGCAAAACATTTCATAAAATGGCACAAAAGTTAGTTCTCTATTTGCTTATTGAATGTGCTTTGCAAAAGTATTCACAGCTTTTAAACTTCACAGCTATAAACTTCGGTGCATTTTATTGCCTGTGAAGCAAAAGGGATACGATGCATGACATTCAAAACAGTTTTACAAGAAAAAGACTGAAAAGTGTGGCGTGCATCTGCAGTTTTCCTTCTTCCACACATTTCCTTTGTCTCAGACGTGACTCGTAGTGGCTTTTCTCTCAAACAATGACTGTTTTATTGCCACTTTTCTATAAAAGCCAGATCTGTGGAGTGCAAAATTAATCTCTGTAGCTCCTCCAGAGTAACCCGAGACAAGACATTTTAACTTATATGGAAAAATATCTTGTCCCACTGGCAGATTGTTTCACTTATAACTAGAACCTTTTCACCAACATTAAGGAATTATTGACATAAAACAAGCTCTTATATCTGCTGAAAAGTTACTTGTAAGTTAGTTTTCTCTCGTATTCAAGATATTTGCATTAGAAACTCGACCAAAAATACTTGGTAAGCTTTTATGTTTTTTCAGTGAATGGCCTCTGTGTTCAATTTAAATGTCTTTCTCAAAGGAATTGGCTCAAATTATAAACACGAGTCATCATGCATTTAGTCAAGAAGCTTTTCTGAGATCATTTTTGTGACTAACGTTGGTGCCTGTTCTTGTTTCAGAGCCCAGATCTCCGGCAGAATCAGGTACGACTCTCGTTCAGTGTCTCTGTGTCAGAAACACGTGTGTTAGCTGCACCAAAGCAGCTGCTTGTGTGTTAGAGGAGCTGCAGTGTGTACGCATTTCACAGAGCTTCGGCTCTTCTTCTGTACATAAGCCAGGGCTGCGACTCCCACAATCTGGACCATATAAGGTATTCCCCCATCTGTGGCTGATATGGTAATCCTGCAGCAGCTGCACACTGACTCTGAGCTGAAATGATGCGCAGAAAAACACGCCGCTGAGCAGCTTGACATGATGCAGAGTTTTTTATTTTGTTTTTCTTGCAGAGGAAATCTGCACGCTGGTTATAGCTGAGGTTTTCCCAGAAGATTCAGGGATGTTTACCTGCACAGCCAACAACAAGTATGGAACGGTATCTAGCTCTGCTGCTCTGAGGGTCAAAGGTAAACATCTCCTTTTTTTTTTAACAGAATGAAAAATGTGTATTTTTGGATAAATATATAAATCTTTATCTGTTTTTTCTCAGCCAATGGCAGCAACAGCAGCCATGTGAGGCCTTTCAGCAGGTTACTGCCAGAGCCCCACCGAAGCCAAGGGTTCCCCCCGTCAGCTCCGGCTGTGAACTGCCAACCGGAGGTCACGGTGAGCAGCAGCATCCGCCTCGAGCCGCTCGTTTCCAGCACGTTACGCCTGGACCCGTTAAACACCAGCACCCTCCGTCTGGAGCCCCCCGTCGTCCCGAGGTCCAGCGTCGCGCACGGCGATCTCCACAACCCCACACAGGTCTTCTCCAGTCAAAGACCTTTCACCGTTTCCCCTGCGGCGGTGAATACACCTGAGCAGAAAGCGTCGAGACCTTCAGATAGGAGCGCCAGCGCCAAGGCAGACTCAACCCCCCCGAACGGTGGCCCCACTGTGGTCCCTCTGCCTGACCCTCCGCCTAACTCCTGCCTGAAAACAGGCACCCTGACGAACCACAGAGACTCCCGCTCTGGCGCGAGAGTCGGCCTGCGCGTGCACTTCAAACTCCCTGAGGATGAGGAGGACGAACAAGGGGCCTCTGACGAAGACCCCAGCCTAGCATCATCCAGCAAAGAGCCCCCGCCAGTGCTGGCCAAGCCTAAGCTGTGAGTAGAGCCAGGTTGAGGTGTGGAGGGATGTGTGTATCAGTTACTGGGAGTTAAAGGGAGGTGTTAACAGCAACCGAGGAGGCGGGGGCTTCCTCCTGCCTTCGCCCAGATAGCAGCTGGAACCATTTCAGTTCTTAAACTCAGACATGCAGACGTGAAATGTGGATCTTCAGGCTTTCTAAAACAAAGGATGGCGTTTTTTATTTGTAAGTTTGCTTCTTTTTGTTCACAATTGCAGCAATGTGGAGAAAGCACCAGTGTTGCCTTTTTTATTGTCTGTTTAGTTAGATTGCAGTTCAAAATGATAGTTTACTGTTTGCAAAAATGCAATAATTTGCATGAAATAAGAGCTGAAACCTGTTTATACTGAAAGGTGAACTTGTTTGCTGATGAGACGGTTGTGTTTGTGGGCCACTTGTTTTTATTCCATAAAAGGACACCTTGGTGTTCCTCATGCATGCCCTGTTCTTTCTCAGCGTCGCTGCATGGACATAAAACACATAGAGCTCTGCAAAAGTATTCATCCCAGTTTGACCTTTTTCCACTTTTTATCACAAACTTTAGTGTGTTTTATTGTTTTTATTAGACAGACCAAACCTACGTGGCATTTGTGTCTCATTCTGACACTCCTAAATCCAGTAAAACCAGTTCAGAAGTCAAATCCAACTGGTCTCTGAAGGGCCCAGAGGTTTGTTGGGGAGCCAGAGCTACAAGACAGGCTTAGATTGAAGCATGGGTTAGAATGGCCCAGTCAAAGTACAGGCCTAAATCCAATTAAGAATCTGAGGCAGGACTTGACATGTATGTTCACAGAAGCTCTTCGTCCACTCTGACAGAGCTTGAGCTGGTAGAAACACAGTCCACGTTCACATAGCAGGCAAATGCGAATCAAATCCTTTTTTATTTTTTCATGGCAGTGTGAACGGCCCTATTCCAATCTTTTCACACCCCCTCCCCCCACCGAAAAAAATCTGATCTGTGCCACTTCTTCAAAGAGTCTTCAGTCTGAAGACTTTGTTGCATTTTAATCTGACTTTTATGTAATTGACGTGAGACATACGTTGTAATTCTGCACCAGGAGAAGCCAGACGCGGTAAATCCAGACGTAAACAAGGGCTGAAAATTATGATTCTGAACTTGCGAAAGACGTCTGCGTCAATGAGGTGCATCATATCCTAATCCCATCACTCCTGGTTCCGATTATGCGTCCAAACGTACAGAAGTTGCAGTCAATGCTCAAAAAAAAAAAAAAAATAAATAAAAAAAAAAAAATAAAAAAATAATAATAATAATAATAATAATTTCAATTAGTTGCGCTTTCTTTTTCTTAGCTTCCTTCGTCTGGTTATGATCTGGAGACGATCCTGTCGGCTCCTGTCTCTCAACAGCTTTAAAACTGATCCACAGATGGTGGGGTCCATTATCGCTTCCGTAAACACGGCGTTTCTTCTTCTGCGCAAGCGGCTCACGTTGAAGTCGTGAACCGTTCGCTCGGACGTCTGATTGAGGTCGCATCTTCCGCTGGTATGAGCGACCAACCGAAAAGAATCAGAACTGAGCATCAGGACCTGGTGTATAAACGCAACCAAAAAGTTTCAGGATGACTGATATGTTTGCACAAAAGATCGAAGCCTTAGTTTAAAGAGTTGACCCAGAGCTGCCAAGCCTTTCAGATTTTAGATGTGAAAAATGTGAAAAACCATCATATATTTTTCTGTGCAGGACTTTGTGTTGGTCTGTCACATAAAACTGCGAATAGTTGTGGAGCGCAGAGCTCTGAGCCTCTCTCGGTCGGTTCATGATGTGCTTTCATCAACAGGGACCCGGCTCAGCTTCAGCTTCTGCACAACCAGGTCCTCATGGAGCAGCAGCAGGAGAATGAACCTCAGACCAAATCCCACACCCATCCACGATCCCAGCCCCCATTCCAGATCCAGGTCTCTGAGGTCCAAAGTCCTCCTGAAGATCCTCTGTGGTCCCCCAGAGTGCTCCGTGAACCTCAGCCGCATCAGATTCCTCCCTCTGCAGCTCCTGTGGCCTCCACCAAACCTCCTGCTCCTTCGTTCAGCCCACCCACCACCTCCTGGACCCATCCTTCTGCTCCTCACCTCAACATGTCCCCCCTGGTGACCAGTTTACCACCTGCAGGTCAGACCAACACCATCCATGCCTCCCATCTGAACCTATCCCATGCAGCTCTGAGCAGAGCTGCACCTAAACCCCAGTTCAGCTCCCCCCCGGCACCGACGCTCAGCACCCCTCCGACAGATTCAACCTTGAACCTGCTGCAGATCACATCCCCAACTCCTCAGCTCAGGAGCACCCATGCCTCCCTCATGAACCTGACAGCCGTGTCCTTCAACTACACCCGGCCCAAGGAGTTCATAGCAGCTCAGACCCTCTCACCCATAAGGAGTCCGTCTCCGACAGAATCGCCGGTTCCTCTGCTCCAAGAGCTGGCCGCTGAGCTCAGTTCTTCTGCAGCCAGCTCCCCGATCCCTCCACCATTCTCCACTCCGCTCAGGTTCTCCCCCACAAGGGTCCTCAAGTCCCCCACCAGCCCTCCGTCCCTCTTGTCGTCACCCACCCCGGGACAGGGACCGTTCCTGAACAGCACACCCGGCCTACGAGCCCAATCCCCCCCTCAGGCCTCCTCTTCCACCTCCAGCAGCTCCTCACCCAGCCCCATTCAGAACCCGGTGGCCTTCCTCAGCTCCGTCCTGCCCTCACTGACCCCGAGTCAACCCACCAACTCGATGGGCCTTCCAAAAGGGGCTCCGTCAGGGTAAGCTCCCTCTGACGAACGCTCACAAGGCTGCAAACCTTCATTACATCTTCGTCCTCTTCCTCTGCAGGGTCAAAAAGAAGACCCCCAAAACTCGTCTGCCATCAGCTGAAAACATCCGTGAGAGCAAAGAGCTTCTCCTGCAGGACATTGAGAAGACACTTCAGTTAAAAAACGATGCTCCACAATTTGTGCATCAGCAGGTACTGGCTAATCTCTCAAACACTGAAACATTTCTTTGCAACCAAGTCTTCAGTTATTTTTCAAGCTTACGTTAACCGGATATTAACCAGTGACGATGACTCATTCTCAGTTTTCTTTAGCAACAATCAGGGTCCATATTCGAAGATCCTCAGACTAAAAGTAGCTCCTAGTGACGTCGTTTTAGTAAATTCTTAGAACTTCTGGAATTGTAAGATTGTTTCCCAGAATTTAACCTCAGTGAGATAAAAGTTATTCACAAAGCATCTTAGGCCTTAAGAGACCACCTAATGTGACCAAATGTTTGGAGGAGTGAGGAGGACCTTCAGGGAGCCGAGGAGAATCTTAAGCCTCCTGCAGGAAGAGTCTAGGACAGCGTCACACCTAGCAACAGGGTCAACCACACCTAGCAACAGGGTAAACCACACCTAACAACAGGGTAAACCACACCTAGCAACAGGGTCAACCACACCTAAAAACAGGGTCAACCACACCTAGCAACAGGGTCAACCACACCTAAAAACAGGGTCAACCACACCTAAAAACAGGGTCAACCACACCTAGCAACAGGGTAAACCACACCTAACAACAGGGTCAACCACACCTAAAAACAGGGTCAACCACACCTCGCAACAGGGTCAACCACATCTCGCAACAGGGTCAACCACACCTAGCAACATGGTCAACCACACCTAGCAACATGGTCAACCACATCTTGTAACAGGGTCAACCACACCTAGCAACAGGGTCAACCACATCTCGCAACAGGGTCAACCACATCTCGCAACAGGGTCAACCACACCTAAAAACAGGGTCAACCACACCTAAAAACAGGGTCAACCACACCTAGCAACAGGGTCAACCACATCTCGCAACAGGGTCAACCACACCTAGCAACATGGTCAACCACACCTAGCAACAACGGTCAACCACATCTTGTAACAGGGTCAACCACACCTAGCAACAGGGTCAACCACATCTCGCAACAGGGTCAACCACACCTAAAAACAGGGTCAACCACACCTAAAAACAGGGTCAACCACACCTAGCAACAGGGTCAACCACATCTCGCAACAGGGTCAACCACACCTAGCAACATGGTCAACCACACCTAGCAACAACGGTCAACCACACCTCGCAACAACGGTCAACCACACCTAGCAACAGGGTCAGCCACACCTAGCAACAGGGTCAGCCACACCTCGCAACAGGGTCAACCACACCTAGCAACAGGGTCAACCACACCTAAAAACAGGGTCAACCACACCTAAAAACAGGGTCAACCACACCTAGCAACAGGGTCAACCACATCTCGCAACAGGGTCAACCACACCTAGCAACATGGTCAACCACATCTCATAACAGGGTCAACCACATCTCGCAACAGGGTCAACCACACCTAGCAAAAGGGTCAACCACACCTAGCAAAAGGGTCAACCACACCTAGCAAAAGGGTCAACCACACCTAGCAAAAAGGTCAGCCACACCTAGCAACAGGGTAAACCACACCTAGCAACAGGGTCAACCACACCTAGCAACATGGTCAGCCACACCTAGCAACAGGGTCAGCCACACCTAGCAAAAGGGTCAACCACACCTAGCAACAACGGTCAACCACACCTCGCAACAACGGTCAACCACACCTCGCAACAGGGTCAACCACACCTAGCAACAGGGTCAGCCACACCTAGCAACAGGGTCAACCACACCTAGCAAAAAGGTCAACCACACCTAGCAAAAAGGTCAACCACACCTAGCAACAGGGTCAACCACACCTAGCAACAGGGTCAACCACATCTTGTAACAGGGTCAACCACACCTCGCAACATGGTCAACCACACCTAGCAACAGGGTCAACCACACCTAGCAAAAAGGTCAACCACACCTAGCAAAAAGGTCAACCACACCTAGCAACAGGGTCAACCACACCTAGCAACAGGGTCAACCACATCTTGTAACAGGGTCAACCACACCTCGCAACATGGTCAACCACATCTCGCAACAGGGTCAACCACATCTTGTAACAGGGTCAACCACACCTAGCAAAAGGGTCAGCCACACCTCGCAACAGGATCAACCACACCTAGCATCAACGGTCAACCACACCTCGCAACATGGTCAGCCACACCTAGCAAAAAGGTCAACCACACCTAGCAAAAAGGTCAGCCACACCTAGTAACAGGGTCAACCACACCTAGCAACAGGGTCAACCACACCTCGCAACAGGGTCAACCACACCTAGCAACAACGGTCAACCACACCTCGCAATATGGTCAGCCACACCTAGCAACAGGGTCAGCCACACCTAGCAAAAGGGTCAGCCACACCTCGCAACAGGGTCAACCACATCTCGCAACAGGGTCAACCACACCTAGCAACATGGTCAACCACATCTTGTAACAGGGTCAACCACACCTAGCAACAGGGTCAACCACACCTAGCAACAGGGTCAACCACACCTCGCAACATGGTCAAACACATCTCGTAACAGGGTCAACCACATCTTGTAACAGGGTCAACCACACCTAGCAACAAGGGTCAACCACACCTCGCAACAGGGTCAGCCACACCTAGCAACATGGTCAACCACACCTAGCAACATGGTCAACCACATCTCATAACAGGGTCAACCACATCTCGCAACAGGGTCAACCACACCTAGCAAAAGGGTCAACCACACCTAGCAAAAAGGTCAGCCACACCTAGCAACAGGGTAAACCACACCTAGCAACAGGGTCAACCACACCTAGCAACATGGTCAACCACACCTAGCAACAGGGTCAGCCACACCTAGCAAAAGGGTCAGCCACACCTCGCAACAGGGTCAACCACACCTAGCAACAATGGTCAACCACACCTCGCAATATGGTCAGCCACACCTAGCAACAGGGTCAGCCACACCTCGCAACAGGGTCAACCACATCTCGCAACAGGGTCAACCACACCTAGCAACAGGGTCAACCACACCTAGCAACAGGGTCAACCACATCTTGTAACATGGTCAGCCACACCTAGCAACAGGGTCAGTCACACCTAGCAACAGGGTCAGCCACACCTAGCAACAGGGTCAGCCACACCTAGCAACAGGGTCAGCCACATCTCCTCACTAAGATGGGAATGTCTGTCATCTCCTCACTCAGAGACGCTCTCAGCATCTGACTAAATCCCTCTTAAGCTAGGACTCCTTGGTATTTGGCAGTATTTGGCAGGAATTTCTAGACTAAGATAGGAGTGCTGTGAGAGGACTGAGAATCTTTGTGAATAACCAAATTAGTTGGGACTTTTTGTAAGTAAAAACAAAAATCCTGCACCAGGAATGATATAAGCATCGCATACAAGGACATAATATAAAAAGTGCATCTCACAGCTAAGTAGTTCAATCATCAGTAGCTTAATGACAAATGATAAAGATGAGTAAAAAGCTGTATATTCCTTTAATTGCAGCTGCATGAATTGATTCAAAATTGATATACTGAAGTCTAACCTTTGATTTGAAGGGCAGTGATTTAGTCGGGAAATTGCTTTTTGCAACAGGATAGCATTTAGTCTTCTCCTACGCCATTTCAGAAGGTTGGAGAACATAAAGAGATGGGGATCCGTTTGCACATTTTCTCTAAATCAGAGCCTGTCTTCTTATGCAATCTTCTCTTCAGCTCCCCTCAAAGGTTTTCTATAGGATCAACATGGAAGAAGGCTTATTTTGTGTCTAATGAACCATTTCTGTGCTTTGGATCGTCCAACATTAACACTATCTACATGCCAACAGTCTTTGTCCTACCATCACAAATGTAAACATGCAGAGATTTTCCTCAAATTTTAACTGAAACCATAAGCGTTTGTCCGATGACAGTACGATTCAGTTTTTTGGAGACAAAGAGGTGGTTCTGGTTTAATAAAAGAAAGTCATTCATGCCCATTTTTATGTGCAATGGAGGATATGTGATGCTGTGGGCCTGTTTCTCCTAGTAAGGTCTCAGGAACCCTGGTCAAAGAGCATGCTATTATGAACAACTTGACTTTATAAATTGTAAACCAATCATCCTGGACATTTGACCCAATTAAATTCACAAGTTTATTTATCCCAAAGGGAAATTAAATGTTCCCTTTGGGGATGCTATCATCCAAGCATCTTTAAAGAGTTGTTGTGAATGGTGATGCTGTGAGCAGTAAGGATTTCTCGAAGCAGTCAGTTTTGCAATGAATCTGAAGAGGCCTCTGACTGAAGACTGTCTCATGGCTGTCATGACATGCTAACCACTTAATTTAGAAACACAGCTATTCTTTCTAATTTCCTTTATGTCTACTTCATTGTTTTCTTGTGTAATTTGTTCCATTTTCTCTTGATTACTGTTTTGTAAGTCTTCTATCCTTTTAATGTGTATTTTTCTTAAAGTATTCCAGTGCTATTATTTTTCCTCTTAAGTCTGCTTTAAGTGCGTCCCACAGTACAGGAGATGACACCTCAACATTATCATTAATCTTCAAAAAGTCCTGAATCTCTGTTTTTAATTTGTTCCTTACAGTTAGCATCCTTCAGTAGACTTGAATTAACGTTATTTTAGGGCCCAGATTTAGTTCCACCTCTGAATATATTGGTGCATGATCACTTACATCTATTATCTCAATTATGCCTGAATCTTCTCCTCATCTTTCCCAAATGTCATGAAATAGTCTATTCTTCTATAAATGCAATGGGGAGGTCAAAACTATGCATAGACTCTCCTGTTAGGAAATTGATCTCTCCAAAAGTCAATTATACCAGATTCTTCCAAAAATGCACAAAGTGTCTTGTGTAAAGACTTAGATTCTGATTTTCTTTTGTTTGAATTGTCTATTTCTGATCTTAAACATATATTTAAATCACCGCAACAAATCGTCATTGTTTTTAATAGTTCATTGGAAAAAAAACTAAATCATTTCCAGGGGGTAACAAGCACTGCTAATCCACCTCGTTTATTTTTGCCGCTCCTCTGGCTGTATGGTTAGAAAGCTTAGCAGAGAGACGTTGGAGTAGGGGATATACACTGCCATCTCATTTTAAGACCATAACTGACATTAAAATGTTCACTTCAAGACTTAAGAATTGGGTAAAGATGCCCCAGAACTGTACTCATTTTTAAATATTGTAATTGTTTAGATTCAGTTGTTTTAAATACATTATTTTATATCTCTTATTGACCATTTTATTGTATTTACTGTTGATCTTAATTTTTCATTTAATATCTTTTCATTTAAACCAACTGTTAAAGGTCCAGCTAGCAGCTTCTTCTAAAAGTGTTCCAGGTGTCTTATGTAAAGAATTAGATTCTGATTTTTTTTTTTGTTTGTTTGAATAGTCTATTTCTGGTCTTAAACTTATATTTAAATCACCACCACCTATCATCATTATTTTTATGATTATTTGGGGGAAAAAAACTAAATCACTTCCAGGGGATAGAAAGCACTGCGAATTCACCACTTTTGCTTTTGCTGCTTCTCTTTAAATCTCTGCCCAGCCATATGGTTAGAAAGCTGAGCAGAGAGATGTTGGAGTAGGGGATAACTTCAGTGGAAAACAGAGATGGTTTGAACTTTCTCCCTCTCTCTCTGCTCTGCATCCATGAAGGCTCCTTTGCTACTCCTCTGGCATTTGGGGTCGTAGTTCAGGCATATTTTGAGGTTTTGAGATGCTAATCAGCTGCTCACAGTTGTAAAAACCACCTTAAAAAGCACCTTATTGCCACAATTACACATCATAACTGTCTGAAAGTAGAAAAAATAAGAGTAAAAACCCTTTCAGCTGCTCAGCATCTAAAACCAGATGAAATAATTGAAATCAACACAGAAATGTTTCAGCAGGCACAAAAAGCTGAACCTTCCAGACCTATAGAAACATCTGAAGATAGGAGTTCTGCTCCGACCGTATGAAGTGTTAGAGAAGAAGACTAATTGCTGACACGTTTCATGTAAAACAGGAGTCATTTCTCAACATGTGATTGTTTTACACGTCTTCACCAGGTGTGTCAACAGGTGCGAAGGGCGCTGCATGAATGCATTCTCCCATGTTTGAATAAACATGAACTCTGACTAATTCCCAAAACCTAATAGTCCTCCTTCATGTCAAAGTGCGACAGCCGCCATCATCCATGCCATTCACGGAGTAACATCATACAGTGTGCACGCTCGTACCTGCAGCTTGTGTGTGGGTTTTTTTTTTTTTTTTTTTTCAGCTTGTAGTATGTTTGTACCATTTGTGTGTCTTTGGTGTTCATCCATCCCTGTCCTCTTGTAGAAGCTGAGTGTTAAGGGGAAAACAGCGAGCAGACTCCTTGGACCAAACATTGCTGCTACTGTCATTAACTATGATGAGGTACAAGGATCTTCCACGGCGCAGGCTCTGCTTTGCTCGAGGCTGTATGAGTTACCGTCTCAGACCAGAAACACACAAAAAAATACCTTTCTGAAATCTTTCTATTCTTTTCCAAATAATAATTTTAAATAATATTGCTAATCGAGCATTTAAGCTTCTGTTGACTAATGTATAACATGCACGAATAATTCAATCAAAGGTAAGGGTGAAAATTCATTAAACTTTCAACTTTCTATTAAATCTACATCTCAACTTTCCACCTGAAGCTTTGCCGACATTTTTTTATCTTGATGTTAATAATTTTCCCATTAAGGGCTTGTGATCCGTACAACTAATTTGTGGTTTTACTGGCTTTATTTGAGGTCCAAAGGATTAAAAAAAGCTCAGCATTGGTTTCATATATACGGAGCCCCTTAAGGGACATGGGGGATTTTTTTTTTTTTATTTTGCGTTAGCTCGCAAAAGTATTGCTTTCCCACCCAGTACTTTTGCGTTCTCTCTGAAAGTCTTTCTCCTTGTTTTACATCTCTTTATTTAGGATACAAACACACCACAAACTATTTACTTACCATATCGATCAGACAATAACTTGACGTTAAGAAAGGCTGAGGCAGCAGTGTAGTAGAAGTAAGAAATACTGATATCTCCAGGTGGGATTTAGCATCACTCAAATCCAATGTTTGAGAGCATTTCTACAGATAATAAACAATAAACTCACAAATATGCAACAGGGTGAAAAAATGTGGGTATTTGTTGATTTTGCGTGAACTTCCGCGATCGCAGATTTGTGGAAATGTGGAGGGACTGCTTTTTGCATCCTCGTAGTAAATAGGACTTCATCTTTCCAGTGACTTTAACTCGAAAGCAGACTTTGCTGCACCCAGATCTGCTTTTCAGTACTTTATTAGACTTTCAAAGAAAGTGCGACCCCAATACTGTTCTTATTGCCCAGAACAGATTACATCGTTTCCTACTTTGTCCAACTGAGCCTAAAAGAATCGAATAATTTTGGAAACTAGATGCAAAATCTTTTTTAAGTTTTGGATCTATAATAATTTACATGTTTCTTCCCTTCAAAAAAAAAAAAAAAATCAGCTATTTTATTTGTGTGATTAGGATACTGGATGCTTAGTTTATTGTTGAGTGGATAAAAATGAAATCACCAGTGGTGGACACCGCTATCCAAAAGGTTAGTCGTGCTAACCCTAAAGCACTGCACGAGCATGGTATTTAGCAGAAGCTAATGCTAAACTGCTAAACTGCTAACTTCAATTCAGATTATGTTTGCCCTTGAAAGACTACAACCCAATTTAATTTTGACATTATAATTTACACATTCTATAACACTCTTATATATTGTATTTATGTTTATATCTCATTCTCTAATTGTATTCCTGTATGTTTCTTAGTTGAAATAAAGTTATTGGGGAAAAAAAGAGAGAAAACATGAGGAGAGGAAACGGAACTGCTGCATAAACAGCCTTCACCCCCTTCAAAATAAGAGCATGAATATAAACCTCTAACCACTTGAAGAATCAGTCCAGAACCAAAACTTCAACACAGATGTTGAACTTCATTCAACCGAAAGTTTACAAAACAGCCAAGTAAATCAGCGCTTTATAATTTATCCTGAAAAATTAAGTTAGAGGAAGCTAATGGCGCTAAACATTTTCAAAGTAAGCAAAAACGCTAAATGAAAAATTAGCTCTGCTATTAGCGGATTAGCGCATTAGTGTGCCCACCACTGAAAATCACTATGTATTTTGTGATTTAGTGAGTACTTCTGTTATGACTTGAGAAAAAGTTTGGACACCCCTGTTTTAAACAGATGCCTGTTGATTCCTGCACACATCTTTGATCTAAATGTCTTTGCATGTGGCTGCAGTTGTCAGTTTTCCAGGCAGATTTGATGAAAAGCCAAGAAATCTGAAAAGAAAAGTAGTCTGACTGCTTGATTACGCCGACATTGTGGCTTTTCTCTCACCAGGAGTACAAAGTATCCAATTTCGAGCAACGGCTAATGAGTGAAATTGAGTTTCGCTTGGAGCGAACGCCGGTGGAGGAATCGGACGATGAGGTGCAGCACGATGACATCCCCACTGGGAAATGCATCGCACCGGTGTTCGACAAGAAGCTGAAGAACTACAAGGCGATGGAAGGCGTGCCCGTTACTTTCATGTGTAAAATTTTGGGCGTCCCACCTCCGAAGGTGAAACACAACCCGGTTTCTAATCGTTCTCCTGCATCCGTTCCTGTCGTCGCTCACATCTTTGGTCCTGATCAGGTTTACTGGTTCAAGGACGGCAAACAGATCTTGAAGAAGAACACCCATTACCAGAAGATGAGAGAAGGCGACGGGACCTGCTGCTTACACATAGAGTCCACCACCGGCGACGATGACGGGAACTACACCATCATGGCCGCCAACCCGCAGGTATGACTTCATCCTACCTCTTCTTCTATCAACACCTTCCTTCTGGAGGCTCTGGCTGATTTTGGATTTGCTGTCTGATGATCTCCAGGGACGAATCAGCTGCTCGGGACATCTGATTGTCCAGTCTGGACCTCCGCGAAGCCGGCTGACACCTACTCAGTCTCAGAGGTGAGCAGACCTTGGACAAATCTGCGGAGATAAACGGAGTGTGAGGAACAAGCAGTTACTTCCTGTACCTGGGCTAAAGTCAATCTATTCATTATGTTGAGATTTAGTGGATGTCCAGTACTCTTCTCTTTTAAATTTCATGAGGTTGGAGTTTACAGAAATGGATCTTGGACTATTCATCTCTGCATGAATGACGACTTTGTTTTATGTTTTGGATCATTATCCTGCTCAAAAACCTACAGGCGACCCATTTTCAGTTGTCAGGTGGAGGCCGCCAGATTTTTTTAGTTAAAATGTGCTTAAACAAGTTTTCTCAGGTTGGCCCACAGCATCACAAGTTCTCCACCTTATGCTTTACAAACCTTTGTTTTACATCATGTTGCTAAAAAGCTCAATACTGTTCCCATCTGATCAAAACACACAGTTCCACAAGGTTCACACAGCAGGCAAACGGGATCCATATCCGACTTTTCTGAACGGCCCAATGCCGATCTTTTCACCCCCCCCTCCAAAAAAAAATCCGATTTGTGCCGCTTCCATATATGATACCAAATCCGATACATATCCGACTGTTTTCAAAGCGTCTGCAGTCTAAACAGTCATGTCGCATTTTATCCGACTTTTACGTCATTGATGTGAGACATGAGTCATAATTCTTGTGCTTACGTCATGGATGACTGATTAAAAGTTTGTAGAAACTCTAATCGACTTAAAAGGTATAAATGTAAAAAGAAAAAAATCTTTCAAAGTTCTCCAGTCAGATTTCTAGAATAGCGCCCCTCATGGTGGCAGCATGGTGGAGCCCCTCTGCTATGTTAGTCCTGATTTGTTCATCTTCCAGACTTTTGTTCAGAATGTCTTTTTGCTGAGGCGTTGCATGTTTGGTCTGGTTTTGGATGCCATGCAGCTATAAGGATTTTTGCTCTCACTTTTTTACTTTCAGTTAGTTATTATGCGTATCCACGACAAACGAGATATTGTTTTTACAACTGATTAGCATCTCAAAAGCTCAACAAAAAAAAAACCTGAACTACGACCCAGAATCCCAGAGGAGCTGGAAAAGGAGACCTTATGGATGAAGAGCAGAGAGAGAATGAGGAAGTTCCAAGAACCTCTTCCAAGGAAGATATCCCCTACTCCAACATCTTTCTAACCAAACAGCCAGACAGAGATATAAAGAGGAGCAGCAAAAGCAAATGAGGTGGATTAGCAGCGCTTGCAAACAACTGGTGGTGTCATCCAGGACATGTTACTGTGGAATATCACTTCTACTGGGAAATGAGCTATTAGCATGTCATGACAGTCACTCTTCAGTCAGAGGCCTCTTTAGCGTCGTTGCAAGACGAACTCCAACCTGAGATCCTTTCTGCCCACAGCATCTCCATCCACAACGATTCTTTGAAGAACCTTGGATGATCTGAGTTAACATTTAACTCCCCTTTGGGATACAGAAAGATTTTATGAATTGAATTGTTTTAGAAGATTTTTCACTCATGAATAAAATTAAAGGTATCAGGCTCCAATGTGAGATTATACCAGCAATAAAAGATCAGAGGTGCCAATTAGGAGGGTTCTGCTCTGCTTTTTAAATTCATCATGAAGCTTAAAGGGGCAGTATTATGTAAAATCGACTTTTTTGAGCTTTACATCATATATCAAAAACATACCTGGAGTGTTGCCTTGATTCTTTCATGCATGTTTGAGAAATCCTTTAATCTCCTGTGGCAACCATTCAGCTGTGCAAAACACCTGGATGGACCCAGCTTTGAGACCCAGCTCCTCCTCGGAGCTGCAGTTTCTAAGCTTCTGCCTCACAGAGCCCCCCTCCCCCGCGACTTCCCCACTCAGCCCCTCCAGACTAGCCAGCAGCAATTAGCAAACACTTGGTAGATCTGTGCACCTGCTGAGCTCATTATACGAGCTACTTCTCAGCGCAACTCTGATAAAAATGTTAATAGAGGAACGATGTTGTGATGACTTCCTGAAGGCAGAGTTTCAGACAGAGCAGGAGTTTTTAAAGAGACAGAGGCCCAATTTCCATGTGTTAAATTACGAAGTCAAATTTCTTTAAGTCATGTTTGATAAATACAACTAAAGGTAACATAGCTACTTGATGGAGCTGTAAAATGATTCTATGTGCCTGGAAAACACATAATACTGCCGCTTTAAAAAAAATAAATGTTATGTACTGTAATTCTGCTGCTGTTTTAATCTGATAACCTGACCAGAAATGAACTAATGTCTCTGAATCTGTTCCGTAACATGCTCTGCTGATGACGGCAGGGTTCGCACTCGCATCCAGGAGGTCGAAGGAGAGCAAACCCAGGAGCGTTTCTTCCGGCCTCACTTCCTCCAGGCCCCCGGAGACATGATGGCTCACGAGGGCAGACTGTGCAGACTCGACTGCAAAGTACGGCGGCCGTGAAGCCACGGTGGGAAGGTTACTGGCGTTTAGCTTCGCCTTACTGCTGGTGTTTTACCTCCAGGTGAGCGGGCTCCCCAGCCCTGAGCTGATGTGGCTGGTCAACGGGAGGCCCATCTATCCAGACCTGAACCACAAGATGCTGGTGCGGGAGAACGCCGTCCATTCCCTGGTCATTGACCCCCTGACGCAGAATGACGCGGGGACATACACATGTATCGCAAGCAACAAGGCGGGACAGAGCTCCTTTAGTCTGGAACTGAAAGTTGTCGGTGAGGTGTACAAAAACTTATCTCATTTCTTTTTTTTTTTTTTTTTTTTTTTTTTTTTTTTTTGTACTCTGGAATGAAATAAGTGGAATCAATGCGATCTCCCTCCTCAGAGAAAGAAACGAAGCACCCGCCGCAGTTTGCGGAGAAGTTGCAGAACATGGGTATTCCTGAGGGGGCGCCGGTGAGGCTGGAGTGCCGGGTGGTGGGGATGCCGCCTCCGGTCATCTTCTGGAAGAAGGACAACGAGACCATTTCAAAAACCAAGAGCAGAGTCAGGTTAGTTGGGCGTCTGACCCTCTGAGGGGTTCAGTTTCACTGCTTCATCTTGAACGGGGGTTGTTTGGTGTACACTGCTACCAGAAAGTATTCACACCCTTCTACGTTTTGCAGATTTTGTTACCTTACGGATTCATTCCGAAACCAATTATGGTATAAAAACGACAAAGTGAAGACATAAATCGCAATTAGGGCCGCAACTTTAACGCGTCTATTAATTAATTACATTCTCTCTTCTATCCCAAATGTTCAGTTTGGTGGGGCGACCAGATGTAGGGTGGTTCTAAATCTTTTTCCGAATCAAAATAATGGAGACCGTGGCGTTTTTCAGAGCGTTCCACACTGTTGAAGTTATATGTTCCCTCCTCCAGATCTGTGCCTTGAAGCACTCCAGCCTTGGAGGTCTGCTGATACGCTCAGCTGTGGAACAAGTGCTGTGGAACAAGTCAAGCCACGCAAACATCTCTAGGAGGCTCAGTGGAAATCAGACGCATCTGAAGTCAATCATGAGTGTCATACCAAAAGGTGTGAATACTTATGTAGAAAGAATGCTTGAAAAATGTCTGAAAACATGTTTACACTTTGTCATTTTGGACAAATTTTTGTGTTTTTTTTTTTTTTTTTTTTTTTTTTTTTTAAAGAAAATTATATTAAAATCAGTTTTAGAATAAGATGTGGAAAAAGTGAAGGGGTGTGAATAGTTACTGGTGGTAGATTGCTGTAGACAGAGGTCAGAATATTCTTGTTTTGGTCTGTCACTGAGATGTTATCACGGAGGAATTAGTCAAAGTGATTTTTCTTTTTTTTTGATCATCTAAAACAACATTGTGGTTGTCCCAAAATCACGAGAAGTTGCTAAATGATGTGAGAAACTCGCTGTGTTTGTAGTTGTACTGAATGCTGAACGAAAAATGCTGTGGGAGACACAAAAATAAATATAACTGGACCTACGTCCAAGCTTTCTTCTGTCAGTATTTTTTTTAATTATTATTTCTATTTCAAACATCTTGATTTATACAGATGCTGAACACTGGTGTGGAGTTACTGAGCTGCATTTTGTTCTATTTTAGGTTATTTTGGATGGTGTTTTATTTTATTTTCCTTTTTTGTTGTATTTATTTATTTTTATTTTACTGTATTTTGGTATATTACATTTTTTAAAATTTTATTTAAATGACTGTTTCATTTAGCTTTGTTATGTTGTTGTGTTTTGTTTTAATTTTGTTTTATTTCAATTAATTTTGTTTAATTTTATTTTATTCTACTTTATTGTTTAATTTATTTTTTAAAATTTTATTTACATTTATTTCTTCATGTTATTTTGCCATGTTGTTTTGTTTTATTTCATTTCGTTTTATTCATTTTATTTTTCTCTATTTTGTTGTTTTTTTTTTACACCATTTAAATTTACTTTATTTCATGTTATTTTATTGTGTTTTTATTTTGTTTCAATTTTATTCTACTTTATTTTGTTATTTTTTTCATTAGATTTTTTTGTATTTAATGTTTTATGTTATTTTAGTGTTTTATTTTTAGTTTTATTTAATTTTGTTTTTATTTTGTTTTTTTTTATTTTTAATTTGAACTTTTCCTGTTTTATGTGATTTTTATCATTTTATTTTTTAAAATTTAATTTCATATAGTTTTATTTCCTTTATTTTATTTTGCATTATTTTGTTTATATTTTAAGTTTTATTTTAATTTACATTATTTCAAGTTTTAGTTTTTTGGGGTTTTTTTTTAATTTTTTTTATTTTATTTTATTTTCTTACGTCTGATTTGTTTTTGGCCTTCTGTGTCAGAATACAACCTGGGGAAAGAGATTATAAGTAATTAAAAGTATAATAGTTTTAAACCTTTTTTGTATACAATCTCAATTAAAGATCTAAATTAACAAAAAAAAGAGACAATAATAAAAGTGTCAGTAATATGCACGATTAATTTGAAATCAGCTAGAAGAGGTGAACATTTTTTAATCTGATTGCAGCTGGGAGGGACGGCTGCATGAGTACTGGGATGCCTGTGAGTGGTTTGGGTTGGGGAAGGAGCCCCCCCAACACCACCCACTGCTTTAGATAATATACAGTTCAAACCATATATTTACATACACCGAACAAAAAGACACATGCTCTTTTTTTTTTTTCACTGTCTGAAGTTAAATCAGACCAAACTTCTCTCGTTTTTGGGTCAGTTAGAATTAAAAAATGTTTCTGTTTGCTAAATGCCAGAAAACTTAGCGCGGACATTTTTTTTTTTTTTTTTTTTTTTTTGGCGATTCTCTTGTAACTTTCTTCAAAATCAAAAGTTTACATACAGTTGGTCAGCATCAGGGATAACGGTCTTTTAACCTGGATGAGTTGGGTCAAACCTTCTGGGTTTCCTTCCAGAAGCTTCTAACAACAGTTTGCTGGCGTTCTGGCCCATTCCTCCTGACAGAACTGGTGGAACTGGGTCAGGACTGCAGGTCGCCTCGCTTCCACACGCCTGTTCAGATCCGCCCACAACTTCTCCAGAGGACTGGGCTCAGGGCTTTGTGACGGCCACGCCACAACGTTGACCTTGTTGCCCTGAAGCCGCTTCAGAACCACCTCAGCTGCTGAGGGCCATCGTCCATCTGGAGACCAGGCTGCGCCCAGGCTTTAACTTCCTGTCTGATGTCTTCAGATGTTGCTTCAATATTTCCACATAATGTTATTTCCTCATGATGCCGTCTACTTTAGGAAGTGGACCACTTCCTCCTGCAGTGAAACAGCCCCACAGCATGATGCTGCCACCCCCATTTTTCCTCCAAATGTAACTTTGGTCATTATAGCCAAACAGCTCCACCTTAGTTTCATGAGACCACTGGACATGTCTCCAGAAATGAAGGTCTTCGTCCCTGTGTGCATTTGGAAACTGTCATCTGGATCTTTTTATGTTTCTTCTGAAGTGATGGCTTCTTCGTCGCTGAGTGGCCTTTCAGCCCATGTCAGTACAAGACGTGTTTAAAACAGAAGTTTGGTCTGATTTAACTTCAGACAGTGAGACAACAATATGTATGAGTCTTTCTATTCGGTGTATGTAAAGTTATGGTTTTAGCTGTTGGCGCTTTCAAGCCAGAATCACGAAAATTCTCCAGGAAAAAAATGTGCCAGATTTGTTGCTCGTCGCTTTCGTTGATGGCAACACAGAGATCATGAAGCAGAGAAAAACAGTGATAGTATAAATGCTACATAACATTATGATAATATTTGATAGACCCTTTGTGTTAGCGCTGTTATAAACTTTTTTGGTTCTGAATTTTCTCTTCTCTGGGCTCTGTTTTAAGTACCTTTTAGCTTCTCCCTTCCAATCAAATTTCTCCCTGGCTACTGTCTGCTGCAGGTAAGATAGTAACAACATCTCGGTACTCCACACAACCCCACTTTGGAATAACTGAACTCACCCTTTAATATAAAGTATTAATGGAATATTTTGCATCTGCATCTGGTGGAAATAAGACTAAACTCTCTGTTACACTTTTATTTCAGCATGACCCAGGACACCACAGGATATGTGTGCCTTCTTATTCATCCAACGACAAAAGATGATGCTGGCTGGTACACTGTGTCAGCAAAAAATGATGCTGGCGTTGTATCTTGCACCTGCAGACTTGATATCTATGGTAAATACTCTGCATAGCTGTCAAGGTTTCTGAAGATATCCGCTCTGTAACTCTGTAGTAACACCAGCTTGCTGCTGCATCTTCAGCACAGTGGCATCAGAGTATCCCAGCACCAATGAGGAAAGCTCCGCGAACGAGCAGCCGCTACGCCGCTCTGACAGGCCAGGGGCTCGACGTTAAGTCGGCCTTTTCCACGTCAGACACCAGCCCCATCCTGTTCGCCAGCTCCCCTCCCGAGGCCACCCTGGAGAGCGAGGAGCTGTGAGGGATCCTCGGAGGACTTTCGTTGATGAGACCTAACTGGGGGAAAAAAAAAAAAAAAAAAAAAAAAAAAATTAACCAAGCAGATTTTGTGTGGTACATTTGAAGTGTTACATTCAGATTACAGCAGCAAATATGTAATTTGTTAAAGCAATCAGCACTAATAGAGAGTTTTTCCACCATTCCTATTTACTCATGACATATGAACAAAGTTTTACATGCAGGAAAAAAAAAACATACGCAGTCTTAGCAAAGTCTCATGAGCCACTTGAGATGGACGTTTTCTCTTCTAGGTTTGATTGATTCACATACTTTTTATCTTATAATTAGCTGTGAAGAAGCGATGGACGCTTAATGCTGGTGATATCTGCTCTTAATTGTTAGTCCTGTTCCTTAAGTGGTTCTTGTGCCACCTATTATTAGTGCAAGGCACATTTACCTGTACTGCTTGAGCTGGCTGCTCGCTAACGTTCAGATGTGGCTCAGAATAAGTGTGCATACAGACACTTTTCAGATCCTTTCAAGTGGAGTTTTGTTTTTCTCAAATTAGAAGTTAAACCACAGCAGACCTCCAAATAACTCCAAATTATTCACGGAAAATGTGCTTATTTTTCCATCTAGCATATCTTAAATATCCAAAAGAAAATGCAGCTTGGGAAACTGAAACATCTAGGCACAATGCTACTTAACACGCTAGTGGCTGCCAGTCCAGGAGCACCAGTTATTTCCCTCGGTGCTGATTGGCTGAACCCCAAAGAGCAGAGCTAAGAAAAACTGCAGATGTTAGCTTCTACGGTAGTGCTAAGCCTGTTTCCACTGTGCGTATTAATGCATATTAAGGTATATTTGATGTTTCAACTATTAAAATAGTTATTTTAGTTATTTAATGGTGGATGTGACCCAACCCCTGCGAGTACTGGGAGTCCACTGTAGATGTTTTGGTGGGTTTAGTTGGGTTTTTTTTTTTTTTTTTTAACCAATTTACACAAAATTCTCTCAAGTTATAAGGTATAAAATTCCAGAGGGATTCACATCCTGCTGCTCTAAAACCCAACATGCATACAAGGGTGTGAAAAAGTACAGATTTCCTGTACTTTTGCTCCTTTGTCACACTTAAATGTTTCAAATTACCAAACAAAATTTGACATCAAGCAAATATAACCAGAATAAATACAAAAGCAGTTTTTAAATGGTGATTTCATTTACTAAGGGCATCTAAACCATTCTGACTCCATGTGAAAAAGTATTAGCTACTCTTTTTAAATCACTAATTAACTATGATAAACCATTTTTTTTTACTTCAGTTTCACCACCCAAACCCTGCCTGAGCTCTAGTATCAAGACATCACTTAATTAGAACCTGTCTGACAACTCGAAGTAGGCGAAACGATCTTAAAACCCCAATCTAAAGAAATTCAAGAAAAGATGTGAAATAAATTCATTCCAATCAGTCTGGAAACGTTAACAAAACCATTTCTGAGGCTTTGGGACTCCAGAGAACCACAGTGTGAGTCATTATCCACAAATACAACAATAGTCGCGTTTCCATTACAAATGTACGCAAAACTTTGTCGATATTCTGCTAATGTCTAACAAACAATTTCGCAGCTCTGGTGTTTCCATTAAATAAGAAATGCAGTTAAAATCACACGTGAATCGGTTTGTTTATGCGATAAGTCATTAAAAAAAACATGCCGCGCCATCATCCCCCTACTACTTCCTGTTGTCTTCTTCTGTCCAACATGGCCGATTTATCCACAGTGATTGATGGATTCATTGGCAGTGATCGCAAACGGCTGATGTCAGTTGTTGCCGTCATTAGTTTGAGGAGGAAGTTACTTTCTCAAACGGGTCCAGGTTGGTTTGGGCAGCTTTCTTTCCCTCAACAAATGAAATCATCTTTCTGGATTTACTCAGGTTATCTTAGTAATTTGATGACCTGAAGCATTTAAGAGTCGCACAGCACAGTCCAAGTTCAGGTTTCCTCTGCCAGGACCTAAATCAGCAACCAGGACGAAAAGAACCAAAGGGAATCACCATAGCAACCATAGAGGTTATGGTTGCTATGGTGATTCCCGCCTCTTCCCACAGCTCACAGACAACGATTTCAGTCTCAGACGGTGAAACTTTCTGGTAGCAACACACGTGAGATGATTTGACAGAAAAAAAATGTAAGTCCCGCATCGGTGGGCGAACGCAGACAGAGGCGCCTCCGCTCTGATGGAGGAAATGTACGCGTAGAGATGAAACTGTGGCCGGGAAAGTAATTTAAATCAAAAAGCTTCAAACAAAACTTCAACTGCGACTGCGTAAAAATGATGCAGAAAAAGTGAGTCGTCCGTTGTTTGTGTCCACTTATCCCTGCAGGGCCAAGGGGGTGCTGATGCCTAAAAATGAATTTTTATTCCCAAAGAAAGAAAATAAAAAAATCAACATGATAAAACATATAATAAATAAATATTTTAAATGTACTGCACTCCTACAAGTTAAGGTAAATGACTTGGATTAAAAGCAAGGTTTATTGTTTAGTGTTCTTCAGGCCCCGAAGAGATTTCTAATCTAAGTCAAGTTTATTTGTGTAGCACATTTCAGCGGCAAGGCAGTTCAAAGTGCTTCACATCATAAAAACATCAACCAAGTATACAGCAAAATCATCAAAAACAGCAAAATCATCGATCAAAATCTCGTGACGCAGATGTTTGATCGCTTGCCGGGACGTAAAAGGTGAAAATGGGAGGTGAAGCGCTGGAAATATCGTTGCTTTCCTGATGTAGGATCTCTCACAGACAGCAGGAGGCAGCCAGTAAGCCTCACATCTGCATTTGTTATCCTTAGAGGAAATGAGCATGAGGAAACTACGCCGCTACGGAAAGCCAGAAAGTCCAAAAGTCGTCTAGCCTGTTCACGTGTAGAGAAAGTTCGAGTTGAGCGTTGAGCGTGTTATTGCTTGCTGGGCCTCAGCAGCCAATCAGGAGCGAAGACTCAAACGTGCTGTTGACCAAAGGGGGAAATTTAAGCATGAAAAACTCATTGTTAATGTGATGTTTTGCGGTGTTGTTGTTGTTTACGTGTGAAAAGTTGCAAACTTAATACTTGAAAAACATGCAAAAAATATGCAAACAGAGATGCTTTTGGCTCCTCTGGGTTCAACCACACTGTTGTTATCTAAATCTGGACGATCTTAGAATTAAAAGCTATTAAATATCACCACAAGTGATTCTTCTGCTTCCTTACTTCTGGAGAAATCTGAAGAAATTAAATTACTCTTCGGCTGTTTTTATAGTTTGTTTTTTTTGTTTTTTGTTTTTTTTTTTTACTTTTTCTAGCAGAGGTGGGCATGCATTGCATTTCTTACACCAGATTTAGTTTTTTCTTTATTGTGTTTAGCTTTAAGTACCTTAAAAGAAAATGTGTAAAACATCAAAGGGTCTGAAAAGTTTCTGTATTTTTTTTTTTTTCTGCTCTCTGGTGTTTTGAAATGTTTCCTGCAGAGATTCTTCATTCAGCAAAAGGTATTTCTCTGAGTTCTCGGTTCACCGTTGCGCTCCATGTTTTTAATTTGCATGCATACCTGCGTCTTACGGACAAACTCCTGAACAACAGCTCAACCATGCTGATTCATGTCTAACCGGCGGCT
The DNA here is from genome assembly GCA_014839685.1 of Anableps anableps. Classification (NCBI taxonomy): domain Eukaryota; kingdom Metazoa; phylum Chordata; class Actinopteri; order Cyprinodontiformes; family Anablepidae; genus Anableps; species Anableps anableps. The sequence goes on along the minus strand of CM026076.1, from coordinate 4,450,546 downwards.
TGCAGTTGATACATTGAAAATGCTTTCTTTTCTTATAAATCTTTCTTTCTTTGATGAATAAATTAAGCTTTGTATTGATGAAAATGTGTCTATTAAAATAAATATACAGTAAAAGTTGCAAATTTGGAGCAGTAAGTTGGCATTAGGCAAGAAATAGATCAACAGACTGTGGTTGAATAAAATCAAGTCAGCGTGTTGAACAGAAGGTCTAAAAGGTCAGATTCACCTGATGTAAAGTTGCTGTAAAATACTTTTGTCCATCTCAGAATAAAGTTCTATTTATGCAAAGCAGTGGCCTGTTTATTCTGCTCCGGGCTCCGTCTTCACTGATTCTGCAAAATGTTAGGGATAAATCCCGGATTCTCATTTACTGACTAAATAACATGCTGGGTGACAGACGGGCTGCTTACTGGTACTTACTGGTTTGTTCCTGGAACCTTGAGGCTACTTTATGGTACTTACTGGTTTGTTCCTGGAACATTGGTACTTACTGGTTTGTTCCTGGAACACTGAGGCTGCTTTCTGGTACTTACTGGTTTGTTCCTGGAACACTGAGGCTGCTTTCTGGTACTTACTGGTTTGTTCCTGGAACACTGAGGCTGCTTTCTGGTACTTACTGGTTTGTTCCTGGAACACTGAGGCTGCTTTCTGGGTTTCTTATTCTTGTTTTTTTGTTGTTCTTCTTCTTCTTCTTCTTACATAACTTACAGAAAAGCAAATACTAGTTCCAGGTAGTTTCCAGGTTCAAGTCCTCTCGATTATTGAAACAGAAAATAGACTTGATAGACTTTTGACTGATGAAACCAGTTATTGAGGCTGACATACTTGAACACATACTGGTGCGTCTGGGAGCAGTTAAAATTCATTTACTGACTTGTTTATTTATGACCTGGAACGTAAATCCGTCTTCCTGCCCTCTGATCAGAGCTCTGCCGGCTCAAACCCGTTCCAACGAAAAACGCCAAAACTCAGAAGCCAATTAAGCATCGCTAATCAGTCCAATTAGAGTGGATGGGAGTTCAAACAGGCATAAAATTACATTCACCTAACATGACCTAATTAGACTCAAAGCCCCGTCTGACCAGCTGCCAGACCCACTTGTTAACTGGGTTCTGTGGGTGTTTCTCCTGTGAGCTTTGAATCAGATTCCTCGTCTGTGTTTTTGGGGGAAATGTTCTTGTTTTAATCAGTAACGCCAACAGCTTCTCTTATGATCAACACTGATATGTTGTGTTTTATATTTTCAAGTATGATTCCTGTAGTTTTAAGATGTGATATCATGACCTTAAATCCAAGCTTCTGCAGGAAAGCTTTTAAAGGTGAAGACTGAAGTTCAAACAAGAGCTGCTGCTGATTCTTTAGGTCATGTTGCTGCTATTTAATCAAACCAGCCGCACTCAGTGAATCCTCTCGAACACTTTCTCTTCCTCTGAAGCATACGCTTCATCCCTTAATCTCCAGGTCTCCGTGCGGAGATCTGGAGATCGGGGACGGCGTGTTTTTATCGGGGCCGACTGGTCACTCCTCAGCTGTGACATATGGCTTTTGGCAGAGGGCATCGCTCAGCCGTCGCTGCTCAGACGAGCCAATCACGTAGGAGAACAACAAAAAAAAAGCAGGCATGTGAAGGCCTGACAGGACAAGCAGCAGCTGGCAAACTCCATCAATCTGTAATAAATGAACCGGCTGGTAGATGGGATTATATGCCTAAATGCACAACGAACCAGTCAATCCCAAAATGACCAGACAGCATCAGCGTGCACGCATGACCCGACACCAGCGACAAGCATTAATCTGGGCCCTGACGAGGATGAATCATTCATAACCTGCCTCTGCAGCCAAGCTGCAAACACACCGGCGTGAGCTGCAGCTTCATCTGACCAGAAAAACAGCTTGTGTTTCAATCAGGAGCAACATAAGAGGAAACATTTCACTGAAATCTGGTCAAGTATCATAAAAAACTGTTGCTTATTTTTCCAATTCCTTCAAATTTTACAGTTTTCCAGTCTTAGCTCAGTTGATAATTTTTTTGCAGTTTTAAAAGTATTTGAGCACAGATTTTATTTTATCTTAGGGCTACAGCTAACAATTATTTTAATAATCAATTATACTTATGGTTAATTGATTAATCGGATACAAAAATGGACACATTTTGCAGATTTTTCATGTAACCACTTAAGACTTTTTTTTTTTTACAATATTATAAATACATTAAAAGATGCAAATAAACAAATAATCCAGTTCCTTTTATAAATGAGAAAATAAACATTTGACTGCCTAAAACGCAACAGCATTCCTTTAGTAAATCTGAACCAGGGGAAAAACAGACCACTCAAAGAGTGTTGGTGAAAACATGTTTACAGACAAAGGTGCTTTTATCTTAAACTCAAAATGTATAAACTTTTTGTACAATTTTGGCTTCATACTGCTCTGAATATGTTGCTTTTTTCAGCAATTGACCTTTTTTTTGAGTCTGTATGCTCCAGTTAACATTTAACCAGTTACTATTTCAATAATTGATTAATCATGACTAAGACAATTAATCATTTCAGCTGTTTTAAAAAATTTGCTTATTTTTCCACATTTCTAAAAAAAATTTCTATTTCAAAATTCAACAATTTTCCCGTCTTAACTTAGCGGATAGAAGTATTCTGGACATTGGAGTACAGAGCATTGATTTTATTTAGTTTAGTTTAGTTTGATCAGGACAAACCTATGTCTGTCTCTCTAAATCACAGTTTTGTGTGTCACCTCTGTTTTGTTTGGCAATTTTTGTTGTTTAATCTGTTTTTTTTTTCTTCTTGTTGTCCATTAAATGCGTCAAAGCCAAACATTCCCACATCACTTTGGGATGCACTTTTAGAGTTTATTAAAAATCAGATATAGGTTAAGGACACCTGCTTCGAAACATTAATTAGAATAATATTTTAATATTCCTTCATTTTCTGTTGGATTCAAAATTTGCCTCTTTAATGTTCTCTAGTTCTGTGAAAAACTTGTAATCAGTTGAAACTGAAGTCAAATCAGAGTTTGTTCTGTATCTAAACCAGATCCAGTTTAAGACTCTAAAAGCTAAAAAAAAAAAAAAAAAACTCAGCAAAATACTCCTTTATTTTTGAATGATTGTGCATTTATCTGTGGTTTCTCTGCCAGTTTAAACTCAAAACAAAAAAACATCAATTATTTGGACATGTTCTGATGTGGCAAATCACAGGTAATGAGCACAATTTAAATACAGATGAATTTTAAAAGCTCGTTATTGTTTATACAAATTCATTTACTTGAACAAAGTGTGGAAACGGAAACAGTTTTCAGTGCTAAATGCGCCTTTTTCTTTACTAATCCAGACTTGGAAGATGATAAAATCATATTTCATACCTTTGAGTTGGAGCTTTGATAACAGAATATCATTTAGTTTTATTTATTTCAGTGGATTACTGGATTTAAATGCTAACACGCAGGCATAAGCAATGCAGCAACATTAAAATCCTAAATGCAAACGTAATCATCGAGTGAAAAGCAGTTTGGATGTGAGCAGCTTGCTCGGCTGCAGCACCAGCAGATGGAAACAACAGACAGACGTATTACTTCTTGCACCACTTCACAGATCAATTATTCATTTGGCATCATGTGTTCACCGACAACACGAGAGACGCTAATGCATCTCCAGAAGTGCGGCTCCTCAGCACGATGCGGAGATGTGAACCCCCAGTTAGACGTTTCCGTTGCTGCAGCGTTTCATGTCTGCACCAGTCTTCGCTCCCACCTGGTCCATGTTGTTTAAAAGCTGTAATCCCTCACTTACACTTTTGCTGCCTCGGGCTAATCTCAGATTATTGCCACACTCATCATCTCCCGCTAACAGTTCTCGCAGATTAGATCCCATTTATAATCAGCGTTCAGTTTGTTCCTAAGTTTTCCAAAACTTTTTTTTTTTTTAATGTGATTTTTGTCGCAGCAGGGTTAGTTTCTAAAATGTTGTTTTGCATTTTAAATGATTAACATCTTTGTAGTAACCCAATGAGTGATGTGTGTTTTTAAGACTTTTACTGCTCATTGCTATTTATTGTTGTTGTGTCTCAAACAAATTTCCCCTTTTCAGGATCAATAAATAATGTATCTATCAGTTCTAATTTAGCTGCATTTATGCTGCACTGCAAAAACACAAAAACTTACCAAGTATTTCTGCTCTAGTTTCTACTGCAAATATCTTCGTACACTTGAAATAAGACCAAACTAACTAACAGGTAACTTTTCAGCAGATATAGGAGCTTGTTTTAAGTCAATAATTCCTTAATATTGATGAAAAAGTTCTACTTATAAGTGAAATAATCTGCCAGTGGAACAAGACATTTTTCCCATATTATAAGTTAAAGTATCTTGTTCCACTGGCAGATTATTCCCCTTATAAACTAGAACTTTTCCATCAACATTAAGGAATTATTGATTAAAAAGAAGCTCCTATATCTGCTGAAACTTACTTGTAAGTTAGTTTTGTCTTATTTTAAGTGTATTTAAGATATTTGCACTAGAAACTAGAGCAAAAATAGTTGGTATGATTTTGTGTTTTTCAGCGCATAACAACTTTTATGAGCATGAATGAGTGGAATGAAGGGAAGCATGTTAGAAAGTGGTGTTTTCTGTATGTTTCCTGCAGGGCTGTGGGGCACAGCATGGACCGAAAACACCTCGAACAACAGGGAAAAGTTTATCCGCACCACTCTGCGGGAGTTAGTGGTCTACTTGGTGTTTCTGGTGGATGTTTGCCTCTGTAAGTGCTTTGATTCTCTGACCTGATGCGAGTCCAGAGAGAGATTTATGTTTAACGCCCTGGTTAAATCCTAAAGAGGAATATTTACGGCTGCACGGCTCTGCTACAGTTTCACCTGCGTCCGAAACGTTAGTTTTAAATGGATCTAAAGGTGCTGACTGGATGCTGCTCTGCTTAATTTAGAATATGGGAAAAATATCTTGTTCCTCTGGCAGATTATTTCACTTATAACGAGAACTTTTTGATCAACATTAAGGAATTATTGACCTAAAACAAGCTCCTATATCTGCTGGAAAGTTACCTGTGAGTTTTGTCTTGTTTTAAGTTTATTCAAGTTATTAGCAGTAGAAACTAGAGCAGAAATACTTGGCAGGATCTGGTGTTTCTGCAGCGTGTTTACCAGTGTGAGGGTTTCGCTGCAGCTCCGTGTTTCTGAATGTTTGTTTGGATCATGGGCTGTGGAGAGCCGAGCTACCAGATGGTCGACTTTTGGTGTTTGTGACACATGGCTCTGAGCCCGGATCGCCCGGGCCGTGATAATTAAAATTTCATTAGGGTTTGTTTGTGTGGGTGTGTGCTGAGAGTGGGTGTGGGTGTTTATGAGTCTGTAGGGTGGGGGAGCGGGGACTCCACCTGCTGCCACATGTTCATCTGCTCCATCCTATAAAAGGAGCAAACTCGTTTCCTCCAGGATCATCTCGGAGTCGCCAGGCGACCTGGAGCTGCGTCCGTTTGACTCAAAATCAAGAATTTAACTCCGAGGCCCCGGGGCTTGTTTTTTGTCCCATCTGTCGGCTTGAATCATGAAGTCCCGTCGGCCCAGCTGCGCCGACTCCGGATCCGAGTCCTCGGAGACCCCGGAGAAATTCGAGACCGCCACGAGGCGCCGGATGGCCGCCAACGCCAGGGAGAGGAAGAGGATGCAGGGTCTGAACACGGCCTTCGACCGCCTGCGGAGAGTGGTGCCCCAGTGGGGCCAGGACAAAAAACTGTCCAAGTACGAAACCCTGCAGATGGCCCTCAGCTACATCGTGGCCCTCAACAGGATCCTGACCGACACCCGGAGGCACGCAGCCCCCCACCGACAGTGGCTGGACCTGCAGCTGGACGGGGGGCAGCCGGAAAGCTACTCGTGCCTGGTGAGGTACGAGCATCCTGCGGGGCCGGAGTACGTCCACTCGTCCTTGTCATATGAGCTGGACGGCCATGGCGTCCACGCGTAAGCCGCTGGTGGGCGGTCCGTCACGCTGTCGGACGACGTGAACGTCTTCCTTCCAGTCTGGGAGACAGTAAATACGTTTGTATTGCTTTGTTTCTGTTCTGTATTTATTCTGCAGTGAATTCAGCCTCAGAGAGGCTCCTGGTTTAATTTGAAGTCTTGTTTTGTTTTATTTTTGTCAGGACAAAGTTATGTCCGTCTCTCTCAGTGACACACAGTTTATGTGTGTCACCTTCGGGGGTTTTTTTAAAAAAATTTTTATTTAATCTGTTTTTTTTTTTTTTTCTTTTTGTTGTTCATTAAATGCGTCAAAGCCAAACATTCCCACATCACTTTGGGATGCACTTTTAGAGTTTATTAAAAATCAGATATAGGTTAAGGACACCTGCTTCGAAACATTAATTAGAATAATTAATTAAATATTCCTTCATTTTCTGTTGGATTCAAAATTTGCCTCTTTAATGTTCTCTAGTTCTGTGGGGGGGGAAGAGTAATTGATCAAAAATGGACAAAATCTCCATTTGGGAAATGGATTATGTGAGAAAAAGAGAGAAAAATTTGCTTATTTTTCCACATTTCTACAAATTTCAATTTCAAAATTCAACAATTTTCCAGTCTTAACTTAGTAGATAGTATTCTGGACATTTGAGTTTAGTTTAGTTTTCATCAGGACAAACCTATGTCTGTGTCTCTAAATCACAGCTCGTGTGTGTCACCTTTGTTTTGTTTGGCGATTTGGGAGACAGTAAATACATTTGTATTGCTTTCTTTCTGTTCTGTATTTATTTTGCCGTTAATTCAGCCTCAGAGAGGCTCTTGGCTTTATTTGAAGTCTTTTGCGTGTTTTTGATAGAAAAACCAAGTCCTGTTGAGCAAATTCTTGTTCAAATTATAAGAGCTGTAGCATCATTAATGTAACATGGGGGGTATTTTTGACATGACCCAAAAAAAAGCAATGTGATGAAATCTGCATGAACTGTGAGACAATCGTTGCGAGAGTTAAGATGGCATGTTTGTAGAGTTTAAATATAGATTTTATTTTTCACAAACGTCTATTTTGTTTAAAAATTTTCATAAAGAATAAAATTATTTTGTAAGAAAACCTCGTCTGACTTCTCCACTGTATTACACTGCAACAGACCCATTCAATAAATTAGAATATTATTAAAAAGTCAATTTATTTCAGGAACTTCATCACTGTTCCACATAAAAATGCATTGAAGGAAACAAAGTTAGTGACTCATGTGTCCTAACTGACCCATTTAAAGCTGCAGTATGTAATTTTTATTTTTGCCGTCTAAAGAAATGCACCGCTCCCGGCCTGAAACAACCAATCAGAGCCAGCGGGAGGGGCTTAGCGCTGTCAATCACCCTCCTGTACGCGCTGCTAAATGTGCTGATGGTGGAGAAACAACTCACCGTTCCAGGAAAACTGTTTATCCGCCGTCATCGGTGACCATGCTAACTAGCATTAGCATTAGCATTAGCATCAGGCTATGTTGTGGTGAACCAGCTGTAGCGTAGCAGAGAGCAGGGGGGAGTGTGAGCGGCGCGTACATGAGGGTGATTGACAGCGCTAAGACCCTCCTCCTGGCTCTGATTGGCTGTTTCTGACTGACTGGTGTATTTCTCCAGTCCTGGGAGGACTGGGAGAAGGCAGAGGAGCTGGATTTTTTCACAGATTATACAGCGGCTTTAATGGACACATTAGTGTGTTTTTCTGACTTATAAGCATTTTGCTTCGAACTATGTTCAGAATTGAAGAAGCCGGATGAGATTTTATTGATGCAAACATGTAAAAACTGATTTCTCAAGGTTGCATCAGTCGATGCATGCAAACGCAGGTGCACATGTGAGGTTTTTGAATTGTGGGCGGGGCCAAACGTAGAGTCGGGGCAGAAGGGGGGGATGCAAACTGCAGCACCGAGCTTCTCACTTTACCCATGGTGACGCCACTGCGTTTGATCATTTTGAAACTTTCTCCCAAATAATTAATTTCTTCCAACTGAAAGCCCTTTTCTGTTAAATAGCCCCAAAGTGACGGTGAGCTGTAAACACAAACGATAACATAGAGCTGGGTCCTGGCCTCTCCCTGAGGAGTAAATCATCCTTTTATCCAGAGCTGCTGTGGTCTCAGATAACGTGTACTTTTTACGTCACCAGGGGAGGTGACGTAAAATAATAAATCAGTTTAAAACCAAGTTCAATTATTTTAAAATGTGTCATTTTTATAGTTCTGTTAGTTTGATACCAGACCCTCGGTAGGGTTCCCTAAACAATTTTCCAATAAAAAAAAAAAAATGAAGATAGATGTTAAGATACTGGATGTAAAAATGTAAACGAATAAGGAAAGACTAAGTAATGATGCTCAGTACTGTTTGAATGAGATTGGGAAATCTACTTTTCATTCAAACAAGAAGTTTGTTTGTGAAACAAAATGAGGCAGGCATCTATCAAAAGACAATAAATCAATGTCAAAGAAGTATCTATTAAAGAACATGACAATAATTTATGTTTTATTAATTAAAATGGCATGCTAAAAACTATTTATACCTCTTAATACCGGAGGTCAATAGTAATTAGTTACATTTACTCAGTCACATTTACTTGAGTAACTTTCTGGAAAATTGTACTTTTATGGGTAGCTACACTGTATTTTTTACTTCTACTTAAGTAATATTATTATAAAGCACTGATACTCTTACTTGAGTAAAATATCTGCATACTGAACCCACTGAATGAAGAACATTTAACAATGTGTGAGACAGACACACCTCCAGTTCGTGTTGAAGTGAGACCTCTTGTTCGTACACCAGCTTCGTTGTTCTAATGTTGTTTTCTATCTGCTGATCCTGTTGGGCCATTTGGAGATAAATAAGAGGCAATAAACATCATATATTGTCACTGGAAGTACTTTTTCTAACATGTATACATTACCCAGTGTAAGTATTAGTTTCATTAGTTTTATATACGGGGGAAATTATCTGAAAAAGTGTCTTTTTTCAGCTTAAAATTTGTCATTTTGTAATCATCTTATTTATTTGCATATTTAAAAATTTTAGTGTTTAAAATACCAGAACTTGCACACACTTTTATATTTTTGTCCATCTGATCACATAATTTTAAAATATTTAATCATATGTCAAGATCAGTTCTTCTTTCCTCTTACTCAAGTCACGTCTTTGACGGCTACTTTACTTCATTTACTTGAGTATTATTATATTGAAGTAGTACTACTCTTATTTTAGTAATATTTTGGTACTCTACCCACCTCTGCTCAATAATCTTTGGTAAAATCTTTCCTGGCATTACGCCAATCAAACTCTTCTTATAATTGTTGATGAGCTCCAAGTCTTTGGAGTTAGAAGACCTCGCCATCACCCTAATCTTTAGCTTCCTCCATATTGTTCATTTGTAATTAAAATCACTTCAGGTCAGAAGGAACATGTTGGTAGACTTAAAAGAATACCTGAAAACTAAATCTACCTGGGGTATAATCATTTTGGGATTAACTGCATTGCAAAATCAAAATCTCACCAAGTATTTTTGGTCTAGTTTCTAGTGGAAATATCTTGAATAAACTTAAAATAAGACAAAACTGACTTACAAGTAACTTTTCAGCAGATATAGGAGCTTCTTTTAAGTCAATAATTCCTTAATATTGATGAAAATGTTCTAGTTATAGTGAAATAATCTGCCAGTAGAACAAGACATTTGAACTTATAATAAGGGGAAATCTCTTGTTCCACTGGCAGATTATTTCACTGATAACTAGAACTTTTTCATCCATATTAAGGAATTATTGACTTAAAACAAGCTCCTATATCTGCTGAAAAGTTGTTAGTTTTGTCTTATTTCAAGTTTATTCAAGATATTTGCACCAGAAACTAGACCAAAAATACTTGGTGAGATTTTGATTTTGCAGTTAGGAAGCAGATTTTACTCCATAAGCCTTGTAAAGCTAGGGAGAAACTTGTGGAAGGACACCCAAAACGACTAATCCAAGTCATACAGTTTAAAGGCAATGCAAGAATATATATATATATATATATATATATATATATATATATATATATATATATATATATATATATATATATATTTTTTTTTTTTTTTTTTTTAATCTCTGAAATTGAACAAAGTTTATATATATATTTCTAAAATCTAAGTCTGGACTTTATTTTTATTCAGATGTTGTGGCCGTTTGAAGCAGCAAACGAAGGACACATGTGTGCTAGGTCCAAGCTGGGCTTCAGCAGGGAGGGGGAAAGACATTAAACTCTGTTGTGTGATAATGGCCGTGCGTAATCGCTGTGTTCAGAGCCACTGAAGCATGAACGCCCAAACATACGCTGTGCATTAAGTTTAAAGTCCAAATAATGTACACTTTTTATGGGGCGGCAGTTCAAATAACCGGCAGCGGAGTTAGCATCTGTTTTTGATGTTTTTATCTCCATCTGTCCATTAGATGTGCAAAAAAAGAAGAGAATAAGTGGGAGAAAAGATAACTAGTACATATATATTTATCATATACATAAGATCATAGGACTTAAACAGAAAATACACACTCATGATAAGTGTTTGCATACCTAATGAAGACTAAAGGAGATTAGACGGCAATGTCAAAGGTGTCTAATGGTAATGGGGCAGAGACCCTCAGTGACATTTCAATTACTCCCCTCATTAATTCAGCCACAAGTGAGCAGCTGGTGACGGAGAATATAATCGACGGACAATTAATTGATTTCCGCAGAGGGGGCCTGTTGGCAGCTGAGCTGCTAATCGATGTTGACAACCCTGAATTAACCGAGACGGTCGAACTCACTTGGCAGCTTCAGTTTTTGGCTGTAAACATGGATGTTAAACATCTCAGTTTAGCAGAACGACGACGCAGATCGTTTAAACGGTGTCTGTTCAAAAGAAAAGGTAGTTTGCAAGAAAGGAAAGCAGGTGATACAGAAACCGCAACGTTTTCTATATCAATATAACTCCTAACACTCACTACAGGAATGTCAGTATAGAGAGAAATTTGTTTCAATACTTTTGCAAGTAAAGAACACAAAATCTGAAGAAAAAAAAAACTCAGATGGAAAAAGAATATGTTCAGTTTAACAGAGCACAGGAAAAATGTTAGGGAGACAACTGGGGAACTCAGAAACTCTGAAACCAGAGAGCTTAAATGTACTGAGAAGGGAGTGGAAATGACAAAAGAGAAGCAGGGCTAATTACAGGTGAGTGGATGCAGCTGGGGATAGAAGCAGGTTGGGGCAAATGAGGAAACAATGCTGCTTTTACAAGCTTTTTACCAGCGTTCCAGTTAAGAAATCAGGATTTCAACATGGTGGCGCCTGTGGACATTGTTCGCAGTGACTCTTACAAACATCTTTTTATGCTTTACATTCCATAAGCAAACATAATTTTTAATTTATTCAGTATAGAGTTAAAGGCACTACATGCAACATTGATTTTAGAAGCACTGGTGTCTTGTAAAATAAGCACGTTTCCACCGCAGCTTACTGCTGTTGATGCAAGGAGCGGCCATATTGGAACAGGAAGTCGGACTATCACAGGCCCTGTCCCAATACTCGCACTATACCCTACGCCCCTGTATGAAGTGTGTACTCAGTCGAAGTGCACATCAGGGTTCGTGTGCGCAGGTTGCAAGCCTGCAAAAATTGGAGAATTGGGACGAGACAGGTTACGTCATCAACTTGTGCCCCTGCTAGGAACTGCAACATCCAAAATGGCGGGACAAGTCACTGTTTTGGCATTTGTACTGCTAAAAATTATAGTACAACTATTTTAAGAAGGTGGCAGTACGATTTTGAATGTACAATGTAGTTTTTTGTTTGTTTGTTTGTTTGTTTGTTTGTTTTTTGTTTTTTTTTTGTTTTTTTTGCTTTCCAAAGTCATTACTGGAGATTTATGGCTGTTCAAAAGTGTTTTCTTATGACTTGTTGAATACAGAAAAATTTTTGATAGTATTCACACATATACACGAGTGAAACAAAATTATTTCAATACTTTACATCTGAAAATTGATTTTTTTGTTTTTGTTTGTTTGTTTTCGAGACAGACAGCTTGCTCGGTGAACACTGCCCAGTATTGGGACTGGGCCTATATTGACGCATTTGTACGTTTCTGCCTCGCCTTTGCACGACCAGAAAATAAAGAAAATGGAAGTGCGAATATTGGGATTGGGCCAAGTCACAGCTTGCAACTTCAGAGGGCGTTCCAGTTGATTTTTCCGACTGGGAAGTCCGACAACTGGAATGCAGCATGAGGTGAAAAACAAACAAACCAACAGAGAACGAAAAACGGGGGAAAGAAACCTGAACCCAGTAAAAACAGTAAGCTAAAAAAAAAAACAAAAAACAAAAAACAAATGTGGAACAGAAACAATTCGACTAACTTAACAAACAGAAAGAATGAACTGAAATGGCGAGATAAAAGAAAACAACCCAGATAGCACTGAATGTTTAGTCAACGTCCCCTGAACGTCGCCACGAGCGTTCGGCGAACGCCGTGTGCTAACGTTAGCCGAACGTTAAAATGAAACAAAGATGGACGTCGTCTCTAAACGTTAGCTGAACGTTAAAATGAAACACCTATAAACATTCGCGAAATGTTGTCTGCTAACATTCGCTAAACGTCAAAATGAAACAAAGATAAACGTCCGACGGACGTCGTCTCCGAACGTTAGCCGAACGTCAAAATGAAACACCGTTAAACATTTTGCAAACGCTGTGTGCTAACGTTCACCGAACGTGAAAATGAAACGCTATTAAACATTCACCAAATGTTGTCTGGGAGGTCTAATGGCATTTCATTTTTTGTCAAAAATAAATTAAGGAAATCGTCAGCATTTTAAAACATGCAGTGCTTAGAAAATACCTAAGGATCAGAAGTGTTGAGTACCCAAAAATTGTACTCAAGTAAGAGTAGGACTACTTCAATATATTTTTACATAATGCAATAAAGAAATGATATAAACAGAAAATAACTGAAGCTAAAAGTCCAAACACCTATGGATCATGACAAGATCAGGTGATTAGTATCTTTATGGTGTTATGCAAGTAAACCATGATTTTATGTCACACCAGTTTCAGCTTCAAAACAAAAGCTGCAGCTCCTCCTTCAACACCTCCCTCCAGCAGGTGCTGAAAAGCTGCAACCTTCTGCTCAGCCTCCACTTTCCTCCAGACCGAGTCCAGCAGCATGAAGTGTTTGAACAACCGGGCTGAGAGCCACCTGACGGGCCGAGCGGAGTCCGAGCTGGACATCATGGCGAACGGGGCCTGGGTGAACCACGGCTACTGTGGATCCCCTCAGCCGCTGCCCCGGGTTGTCAGCACCATCTACAGCCCCCAGCCCCCCTCCATGGACAGCATATACAAACTGGACCCTGTGGGCTGCATCCAAGAGGCATGCACCTCAGACCAGAGCATGAGGAAGAAAGGAAGAGGCTGCTGCTCTTTTATCAAAGGTGGGAACACGTTTCACCCAGTTCTACAGCAATGCACTGCAAAAACATAAAACCCTACCAAGTATTTGGGTCTAGTTTCTTGTACAAATATCTTCGTACACTTGAAATAAGACCAAACTAACTAACAGGTAACTTTTCAGCAGATATAGGAGCTTGTTTTAAGTCAATAATTCCTTAATATTGATGAAAAAGTTCTACTTATAAGTGAAATAATCTGCCAGTGGAACAAGACATTTTTCCCATATTATAAGTTAAAGTATCTTGTTCCACTGGCAGATTATTCCCCTTATAAACTAGAACTTTTCCATCAACATTAAGGAATTATTGATTAAAAAGAAGCTCCTATATCTGCTGAAACTTACTTGTAAGTTAGTTTTGTCTTATTTTAAGTGTATTTAAGATATTTGCACTAGAAACTAGAGCAAAAATAGTTGGTATGATTTTGTGTTTTTCAGCGCATAACAACTTTTATGAGCATGAATGAGTGGAATGAAGGGAAGCATGTTAGAAAGTGGTGTTTTCTGTATGTTTCCTGCAGGGCTGTGGGGCACAGCATGGACCGAAAACACCTCGAACAACAGGGAAAAGTTTATCCGCACCACTCTGCGGGAGTTAGTGGTCTACTTGGTGTTTCTGGTGGATGTTTGCCTCTGTAAGTGCTTTGATTCTCTGACCTGATGCGAGTCCAGAGAGAGATTTATGTTTAACGCCCTGGTTAAATCCTAAAGAGGAATATTTACGGCTGCACAGCTCTGCTACAGTTTCACCTGCGTCCGAAACGTTAGTTTTAAATGGATCTAAAGGTGCTGACTGGATGCTGCTCAGAAAGTGGCACTGACTTGATATTTTAATTTCACAATTGTTTTGTTTTCCCTTTTAACAGGAGGTTAAATGATTGGTTTTTAGTTTGAATCAGACTCAGACATACTTTATTGATCCCCCAAAGGGGAAATTGATTCCATCCAAAGTGTTGAAATATTAGAAAATACAAAATATAAACATAAGTGTGATTAAAAAAATTATAAAAATATATACATAAGTTTCAATCTCTATATTTTAAACTTAACCTAATTATAAAATATAAAAATAAAAACAAGTATGTACGTGATATATGGAAATATGTATATCTATAAATGAGTCCAGAGTAAACTTAATAACACTCAGAGTTGGCCGTTTTATAATCTGATGGCCACAGGCAGCAATGCTACTTGCTTAAAGAGATTTATTTACTTTAAGATGCATGAAATAGGACTTTTTTGTCATTTTAGATAAAAAAAAAACTTTATTCTTCGGTGGTTGAAATACAGATGCAGACAGGTTTGATGGTAAAAAAAATGAGTCGCCTTTATTGCCGTAGAATAATCTCAGATTCAAAATTTGTTGCGAACGCTGCTGATGTTATTTTGCACTAAACCTCTATACCAGGGGTCTGCAGTATTTACAGTCCAAAGAGCCATTTTTGCCCTCCGTCCAACTAAACAAAATGGGTTTAGAGCCACAAACATTAGCTGACCTTTTGAAAAAGACATTTTATAATTTTGGATAAATATCTACAACAGGAAATCTGTTGTCATTTTTAAAGAGCATCCATGTTATTCCTATTTTTAAAACAAGATGGCTACATTTTCTCATATGGGATGTAGATATTCCCACATAGTTTCCAACGTAATAACAAGAAAAATAAAAATCACTGGTACTTTTAGTGTCATTCTGTTGCAGAAATTACATGTAATTCCATAAAAAACTGAAAAATAGCTAAAACCTGCATTTGTTATTATATATGTTTTTAAAATTTCAGTTGTTTCTTCACCATTTATAGTCAAAGTTTTTTTTTTAAGAACCATTGTGGAAGGTCCAATCAGCCAGTTGTGGCCCCGGAGCCACAGGTTGGACACCCATGCGATATACCATTTTGTTTTGGGTTTTTGGATTATTATCCTATTGAAAAACAAAACGACAACCTATTTACAGTTTAGTTGCAGAATCCACAAAAATCTAATGTAAAACGCCCTGCAAATTCAAGGATTTCATGGCTCCCAATGCAGTTCCAAGAGAAAGAGGCCCACAGCATCACAGTTCCTCCACTGTACTTAACAGTAAGCATGAGGTGCTTTATGCAGATGTATTATTTCTGTGTTTGTCACAGAAAAACTCAATCCTTGTCTCATCTGAGCACAGCAAGCAGTCCCAGAAGAGTTTAGCATGTAGATAGTTTTTAATGGTTGCTATGGGAACTGGATGACACCCCCCCACCCCTCCCCAAGATGCCATGAACTTCAGAGATTGTTTTATTTCACCATTGTTCGCCACCTTTAGTCCTACTGACCAGAAGAGTCTTTGTGTCACGCCATATTAATACCCCAGGGAAACGGGAACTAATGTGTTACTAATAAAAGTTTAATTTGAAGTCTGATTAAGATAAAAAAAACAAAAACATGACTTAAAAAAAGGGTTTAGTTGTATTTATTTTGAAGGGATGATTAACCGTACCCATAATTGTGCTACAATTATTTCTTTACATTGGATTCTTTCCCAACAAAATAATGTCACTTGAATTAAACTATTTATTTTTAAATATTTTTCAGAGCAAGATTATTCTACCACAATGAAAGATTAACTTATTTTCAGGCTTTTTACACTTTTTTTTTTTTTTTTTTTAAATCAAAGTTGCAAATAAATTTATCTGGTTTTTTTTTTTTTCCCAGTACCATTCCTTGGCTTGCACACGCAGGTAGGTTAGCATGTTCAGGGTATTTTGTTCTTCCAACTGAACAGAGAACATCCGGGATAAAAGAGGGAGAAATCATCCAAGGTTGTCTAAATTAAGGGTGCCACCTCTTCATGGAAGACGATTACATAATTTCCATGGGTATTTCTGTGTATTTGAACAAATCTGAGACTAATTGAAGGGACGTGAGGGCACTCAGGCCTGCTGATGGAAACTTCCCTCTCAATGCCGCTCTTATTCCCCCCCAGCTGCTATTGTCCAGCTGAGCATTAGGAGTGAAAGGGACACAAGTGCTGCTCTCTTGGCTTTTAGCGATAAGAGCATTTAGCCAGCTCCTTTGTTGCTTTGTGTGGGTTGGATTCACATTGTTTGGTGAGGCTGTTTGCATCAAGCCGACATGCGTTACTCAAACAAATTACAGGCCCCTAATCTGGATCCATTTAACTGCAGCGGCGACCCAAACAATGCCGAGGCCTTCAATGGGGTCCTTGCGTGTTTGCTGCTGGGATTGTGTTATCTAGGAGCTAGCGCAGGTGTTAACAGTGTGATTATGTTGATGTTCTTTCAGTGACATACGGTATGACCAGCTCGAGCACCTATTATTTCACCAAAGCCATGACGGACCTGTTTGTGAGCTCAGCCAGCCAAAGTGGAGTCACGTTTCAGTCCATTGGCACCATGGCGGACTTCTGGGATGTGAGTTTTCCCTCTGATTTTTGGGGGTTTTTGTCTACCAACAAATGAGAAAATGAACCGAAGTGCAAATCGATCCCCATCCTGTTATCTCTATAACATCAGTATGCCCAAGGTCCGTTACTGGACGGCCTGTACTGGACCAAATGGTACAACAACCAGTCCCTCAACAGTGGAGACCAGTCGTTCATCTATTATGAGAACATGCTGCTCGGTGTTCCCCGGATGAGACAGATTAAGATCAAGAACAACTCCTGCAAGGTCCATGAAGACTTCAAAGATGAGATCACAGGATGCTTTGACGTCTACAACGAGAAGAAGGAGGATGACCTCAGCTTTGGTCTCATCAATGGCTCTGCGTAAGCTACTTCCCGTTTGTACAAGACAACAAAAAACTATGGGGGGCCGTTTGAAAAGTTACACAGTCAAAAATCTACAGCAGCAATTTGGGTTATTTAGTTAAACATTTAGTTTACAATCTAAATATTTAGTTTGTAAAGTAAATATTTTGCTAGCAAGCTAACTATTTTGCTTGCTAACTAAACATTTAGTTCTCAGCTAAATATTACATTTACAAACAAAATATTTAGCTCCATATTCAGTTAGCAAGGTAAAGATTTTGCTTGCTAACTAAACATTTAGCCCTGAGCTAAATATTAAGTTTACAAACTAAGTATTTAGCTCCATATTTAGTTAGCAAGCTAACCATTTTGCTTGTAAACTAAACATTTAGTTCTGAGATAAATATTTAGCTTACAAACTCCATACTTATTTTGCAAGTTAAATATTTTGTTTACAAACTACCTAGCTTGCTAACTAAATATTTAGCTCCATATTTAGTTAGCAAGCGAACTATTTTGCCTGCTAACTAAACATTTAACTCTGAGCTAAAAATTTAGTTTACAAACTAAATATCTAGCTCTATATTTAGTTAGCAAGCTAAATATTTCGCAATGGTTAACTAAATATTTAGCACTGAGCTAAAAATTTAGTTAGCAAGCTAGCCAATTTGCTTGCCAACTAAACATTTAGCTGTGAGCTAAAAAAAATTGCTTGCTAACTAATCATTTAATAAACTAAATATTTAGCTCAGAGCTAAATAATATTTAGTTAGGAAGGTAACTATTTCGCTTGCTAACTAAACATTTAGCTCTGAGCTAAATATTTTGCTTGCAAACTCCATATTTAGTTTGCAAGCTAAATATTTTGTTTACAAACTACTTTGGTGGTAACTAAATATTTAGCTCAATATTTAGTTAGCAAGCTAACTATTTTACCTGCTAACTAAACATTTAGCTCTACTAAACTAAAACCTGACCATTTTCCTTGCTAACTAAACATTTAACTCTGAGCTAAATATTTTGCTTTCAAACTCCATATTTAGTTTACAAGCTAAATATTTTGTTTACAAACTACTTAGCTTGCTAACTAAATATTTAGTTCCATATTTAGTTAGCAAGCTAACTATTTTACCTGCTAACTAAATATTTACCTCTGAACTAAATATTTAGCTTACAAACTAAATACTGATCTTGCTAACTAAATATTCAGCCCTGAGCTAAATATTTGGCTTGCTAACCAAACATGGAGCTAAATATTAAGTTTGTAAATATTTAGCTTGCTAATTAAATATGTAGCTTGAAACTGCAACATGTACAAATGTATGATGTACATGTTGAAAATATGACTAAATAACCCAAATTATTGCTGTTATTTTTTGACACTGCAGCTTTACAAATGGCCGCCCATATAAACGTTGTTGGTACAGCATTTTGAGATTTTCCCTCTTCTGTAGGTGGAGCTACCACACGGAGAAGGACATCAAAGGTTCCTCCTACTGGGGCCTCCTGACCAGCTACAGCGGCGCAGGATTCTACCAGGACCTGAGCCGCACCAAGCCGGAGAGCGCCGCCATCCTGGCAGAGCTGATGGAAAACCTGTGGCTGGATCGAGGAAGCAGGGCAGTTTTCATCGACTTCTCGGCCTACAACGCAAACATCAACATGTTCTGTGTCGTCAGGTGAGCTTTTCCACTGTTTTGTCGCGTTACAACCTCAAACTTTAATGTGTTTTGAGGGAATTTTACCTCATAGGCAACACAAATTGGTGCATATTCGCAAAACGATGCGTCTTTCGATGTTTTTTATAAACAGAAATATGTCAAGTGTTGTGTGCTTATCTATTCAGCCAGTTTGGAAAAATAACAGCTTATTTAAGGGTAACAATGCAGATTTGGTTGCATACAAATACACTTTATGATGACTCCTGTGTGCAGGCAGCAACTTCCCCCACCTGGTACTCTTTAACTGGCTGGTTTGCATCTTCCAGGTTGGTGGTGGAGTTTCCAGCGACTGGTGGAGCCATCCCTTCCTACCAGATCCGAACCGTTAAACTGATCCGCTACATCACCCACTGGGACTACTTCGTCCTCGGCTGCGAGTTGGTCTTCTGTGTCTTCATCCTCTACTACGTCGTGGAGGAGATACTGGAGCTGCGGATACACAAGTTCGCCTATCTGAAAAGCATCTGGAACGTCCTGGATATTGTTGTCATATTGGTAAGAGGAGAAAGTCCTTTCAGATTCAGATCCGCTCTCCGCTGAAGGAGGTAACAGCGTTCTTCCTTCCAGCTCGCCATCATTGCGATTATCTTCAATGTCTTCCGAACCATCAAAGTGGACAACCTGCTTGGGTCGCTGCTGGAGCAGCCTGATATATACGCTGACTTTGAATTCCTGGCTTTCTGGCAAACCCAGTATAACAACATGAATGCGGTGAACTTGTTCTTCGCCTGGATCAAGGTAAGCTTCTCCCCATCTATCACACTATTTCCCCAAAGTGTTTTGCCCAAAAAGGTGTCTGCAGTGAATGTCTGTTTTGGCTCTGGCTGTAACGACTAATCGTGACGAATCGATTGAAATAGTCGTCAACTAATTTAGTGATCGATTAATCTTTAACGGGGTATACAGACTCAAAAAAAAGGCCATTTTCTGAAAGAACAACATTCTCATAGCAGTAATTAAGACAAAACTGTTAAAGAAATTTAAACATTTTGCATTTAAGATTCAGAAAAAAAACCTTTTTCTGCAAATATGTTCCACCCAAAACTCCTCAAGTATCCTAGTTTTAGCTTCACCTGCTTCAAATTATGTGAACAGAAGCTCCTGTTAACAACTTTTTGCTGTCCAGTTATTAATCAGCTATTCCTAAAATAGTCCACAGATCGGTCCTGCCCTGGACTGATGCTGAGTGGAGCAGAAAGAGCTGAGCTTTTCACATGTTGATGCTAGAAGGACTTATTTTCAGCTGCAGATGCATCCTTTGCTGCAAATAATCAGGCGTTCACTAAAGGACTGCTGTTATTGCATCTTAGGCAATAAAATGTTTATTTTCTTATTTAAAAAAGGAGTTGAATTATCTGTTCATTTGCATCTTTTGATGTATTTCTAATATTGTATAAAAAGACTTTAAGTGGTTAAATGTAAAAATCTGCAGAATTTTTTATTTATTTATTTTGTCCAATTAATCGATTTACTAAAATAATCGTTAGCTGCAGTCCTAGTTTTGGCTCTTTGGTTGAACTTAAATGTTTCAGATCGTCAAACTGTTTAAGAGCTAAGATAACAACAACAACAACAACAACAACAAGCAGTTTTTAAATAATCATTTCATTTAGTTAAGGAAAAAAGGAACTGTGTGAAAAAGCATTCACAACAACTGCCATGGAGCACCGAGTTGTTTACAGGACCCACTCTCCTTTGCTGAATTGATGTAATTCAGCAACACTGAAGGGTTTGTGAGGATAAACGGCTTGTTTACGTCTACGCTTTGAGTAAAACGCCTACGTTTTTTCTGTTTTGAGCCATTCAGATCTGCACTTGCCGGTGTGCTTTGCAGCATCATCCTGTCGCGAAACCCAAATCTGCAGGAGCGTCGGGTCACGAGCTGATGGTCAGACGTTCTCCTTCAGGATTTCCTGCTAAAGAGCAGAATTTATGGTTTCATCGATCAAAGCAAGTCGTCCCAGACCATCACACTGCCACCCTCGTGTTTAAATATCAGTCTAATGTTCAATTTAATTCATTCATATAGCACCAGTTAATAAAAAATGTCATCTCAAGGGACTTTAGAAACAAGTCATTTCAATTCAGTCACACATGCCATTTGATCTTTGTTACCAAGCAGCGCATCAGGTTCAGTTCATTCATTCACTCCTCCTGGACGAGCACGTAGCAGACAATCGCTTGCGTTGTCGTTGACTTTACAGCAATCCCTCGTACCGAGCATGCATGTAGCGACAGTGGAGAGGGAAAAACTCCCCTTTAACAGGAAGAAACCTCCAGCAGAAGCAGAACCAGGCTCAGTAGGAGCGGCCATCTGCCGCGACAGAGCAGAAACTGATCCAGGAGTACTTTCACGTACTCCATTGGTTACAAAATGCGCTAAATCTTAAATGTACGCAATGTTTTGCTAGTATTGTCAACGCTGCGACGACTAAATATCACAAGGGTGTCACATCTCACAGTTCGGTAAAAGGTTTTAATAAAAACAAAAAAAAGAGAGAGGGAAGCAGGTGAGCTGATCAGATTAGAAATAAGGACGCCACAAACATTTTTGTGACGGATTCATGCACAGTAGGGTTTGACTCGGTGCAAACCCTACCCAAGCGTCTGTCTTCCTCTTCTTTTCGTAGATTTTCAAATACATCAGTTTCAATAAGACCATGGCGCAGCTGTCCACCACGCTGGGCCGATGTGCCAAAGACATCCTGGGGTTCGCCATCATGTTCTTCATCGTCTTCTTCGCCTACGCTCAGCTTGGATACCTGCTGTTTGGAACCGAGGTGGAGTCTTTCAGCACGTTCGTGAAGTGCATGTAAGTGGTGATAAATATCGTCGTCGTGCCCAGCAGAGCTGCAGCGAAACCGTCGCGCTTCTCCCTTCTGTTGCAGCTTCACGCAGTTCCGGATCATCCTCGGAGACTTTGATTACGACGCCATCGACCGCGCAAACAGAGTCCTCGGGCCCGTTTACTTTGTCACCTACGTGTTCTTTGTTTTCTTTGTCCTGCTGGTAAGACGTTTTGCAAGAAGCGTGTGATTTTAGGGATAAACCTGAGCCGTCGTTCATGAGTTTTTTTCCCCTTCAGAACATGTTTCTGGCCATCATCAATGACACGTATTCAGAGGTCAAAGAGGAGCTGTCGTCTCAAAAGGACGAGCTGCAGATCACAGACCTCATCAAGCAGGTACGGCTCCGCTAAAACCAGGCCAGATTACGCTAATATTTCACAATGATTACTAACGACACAGATCCCTTAAAACTTCAGAGCTACATGAAGACTTTCATGAAGCTGAAACTAAAAAAAGAGAAAATATCGGACGTCCAGAAAGCCCTACAGTCCGGGTCTGGAGAAATCGAGTTCAAGGACTTCAGAGAGACGCTCAAGGAGTAAGAAGGCGATACAAAGTAAATCGTGTCAGCATTTTATTACCAGACACAAATCCTCACTGTGTTCTTGAATTTGCAGGATGGGTCACGGAGATAACGAAATATCTGCAGCCTTCTCGCAGTTTGACCGAGACGGAAACCAAGTCCTTGATGCAGACGAGCAAACGAGGATGAAAATGGAGCTGGAAGAAAAAAGGGTTTGTTTCAAGCTGAAGAGATGCTTACAATAAGCTGCGATGGTTAATCTGTGTTTACGGTGTCCTGGAGAAGTTTCCACGCTGCGAGACGTTTTCCATACGTGGAGGTTCCCCTTCCAGCAGGACAACGACCCCGACGAGCACGCCCATGAATTAGAATGGCCTAGTCAAAGTCCAGGCACTCCAATTCCAATCTGACCGAGCCTGAGCTGCTGTGTAAAGAAGAACGCACACGCACGACTCACTTTTTAGATTTTCATTTGTCAAAAAACATGAACGAAACCATGCACAGCAGAGGTTCTTAACCAGGGGGTCGCAACCCCTACAGGGGTCGTGGAGGTACGACAGTGGGGTCATGAGATTTCTGATTAGACTTTTTCTTTCTTTCTTTTTTTTTTTTTTTAATTCAAAGTTAAATCCACAATAAATACACATTAACATGAATCCAACATGTAACAAATTGATAAAAGGAGGCATAAAATAATGTATTTCAGACTGAAATGAGCAAAAATCTGTTGATTATGTTAAAATAAATACATTTTATGAAAATAACAGTTCAGGGGCATTAGTACAGCATCACTTTTAGTCAAATTTATGCTTAAAATTAAAACATAAACTAAAGAAGCTATGTACTATTTGAATTGAACGCAACAGGCAAGTTTTATGTAGCACTAAGCCTAGCCTATTGTAAAACTATACATATCTCCATCATTTTGGGGGTCCCAGGCTGAAAAACGTTGAAGACTCCTGATGTTCAGTATTGTTTTCCCTACTTCTCCCAACTACTGTATGTCGGTGTATCACAGGGGTCTGCAACCTGCGGCTCTGGAGCCGGAAGTGGCTCTTTGGACCGTCCAGAATGGCTCCTAATAACTTTGACTAAAAATGATAACAAACCAATTGATGTTTTTAAATATGGTTATAATAAAAATGCAGATTTCAACAGTTTTTCTGTTTTTTTTTTTCGTGGAGTAATTGCATTGAATTCCCACAACAGAATGACACTAAAAGGACCAGTAATATTCTTTTAGATCTGTTTTTCTTGTATTTATGTTGGAAATTATTCACGCTGCATCATTTTTCACAGAAGAAAATGTATTTATGCTCTTTTGGGCAAAAGTTTTCTGTTTTTCTCGAGTTTAAAACCCAAAAATCAAAATAAAATGTTTCTTTAATAAAAAAAAAATGTATCAAATTTCCTATAGTAGATATTTACTAAAAAATCTAAGTTGTTGTGTAACATCAGCGGCTTTTATTTAGCTGGACTGAGGGCAGAAATGGCTCCTTGGATTGTAAACGTTGCAGACCTCTACAAAGCTCAATGAAATTTATAAAGTAACTGAACAATATTTTTGATTTGTGTGAAAAATCTGCATTTTCATCAGGATGCTCTTTTCACTGAGCTCAACAACCTTGGAAAGAATTACGGAAAAGAGTTCCCGGAGAAGCATCCTGCCTCATCGGACGATGGACAGAGTCGAAACTTTGTGGAGCAGGAACAGTTTCTCAGGTAAAAGCAGGTTTCGTCTATGATTCACGGTGATATTTATAAGAGGGATTGAGAGCAGATTTGTCCGTCAACCTCTCCCTCACCATGGAAGGCTGACCAGACAGGTCCTCTGGGTGGAAACGTCCGTGGCAGCTCTCACATCCAGGATGGACCTGATCGTGGAGAAACTGGGACTGGAGGGAAGCCACGTGAGTGTTGAGATAACTCTTGCGTCGCTTTAACGAATATTTAACTACTTTGAGATTTTGCTTGTATTAATCCCTTTCTCGCCTTAACTTCATCCGATTGTTCCCCCCCCCCCCCCAGAGCGAGGGACCTTCCTCAGACGGTCGAGCAGCGACCAGAGACTCTGGAGGCGCCCCCAGCACCACCGTGACCTCTTACATGTGATCAGCCTCCGGGAAGGCAGAAGCGGAGGCGCCGTCCGCTCAGACAGAACGATACTCGCGCCTCAAAACAGTTCAGCAGCAACAGGTTGCCATGGAAACGTGTAAATACTGTAAAAATGTGTTTCGAAAGTATCGCCTACCAGTAAAAACACCAAATCTCACCAAGTATTTCTGCTCTAGTTTCCAGTGCAAATATCTTGAATTCACTTGAAGTCAGACAAAACTAACATGCAAGTCACTTTTCAGCAGATATAGGAGCTTGTTTAAAGTAAATAATCCCTTAATATTGATGAAAACGTTCTAGTTATAAGTGAAACAATCTGCCAGTGGAATAAGATATTTTAATTTTTGGGAAAAATATCTTATTCTACTGGCAGATTATTTTTTTCATCAATATTAAGGAATTATTGACGTAAATCAAGCTCCTGTATCTGCTGAAAAGTTACTTGTAAGTTAGTTTTGTCTTATTTCAAGTTTATTCAAGATATTTGCACTGGAAACTAGACCAGAAATACTTAATAAAGTAATAAAATACTTAAGATTTTGCGTTTTTTGCAATGCACTGGAGCTGAGACGAGAAGCAGATTACTATTTCGCAGGTTTCAAAGGCACACCCATGCTTCAAAAAACTAAGTACACTCTGTTCTCAACAGCTTTCACCACCTTTAGCAGCCGTATCCATTCGTGACACACAGAACGATGTATTTGAAAGACTTGGTTGTGGTCATTTTGAGGATTATGGTCTAAAGCCATCCGTTGTCTTCCGCTTAATCCGGGGTCACGACCCAAAGCTCGTGACCATTCATGAGGGTAGGAACTAGGGGTGCACCGATTGCAGTTTTCTGGCCGATCACCAATCAGATTTGTCCGACACCAATTTTTTTTTTTTTTTTGTCTGAAAACTTGCTAAATATAGCGACAAAGTCAGCAACAGCCGGGTGAGTGTTGCTAACAGCGCACCTGCAGACGTGACCTGGTGGACAGATCTGTCAGCCCGCCCTCTCTCACGGCAGAGCAGCAGGCGACAGTGGCTGATTTTCAGAGCGTTGTGGCGCTAGATATGATCGGTATCACGTAAGTATCGGTGCATCCCAAATAGGAAAGGAGCTCAACCGGTAAATCGAGAGCTTTGGCTTTCAGCTCAACGCTCTTCAAGACAGCAGATGGGTCCAGTCGATCTCCATGTTTCCCTCATTCCTGAACAAGACCCCAAGACGCTTGAACTCCTCCCCAACCCGGAGAGGGGATTCGACTCTGCTTCACGTTCGGCTGCGAACCGCTCGGGTGAGCGCTGTAGATCTGGATCTGATGACGCCAACAGAACCGCATCATCTGCAAAGAGCCGATCCCGAGGACACGGATTCACGTGGATTCACTCCACGCCGAGAAAGTTCTGCTCGTTAAGGTTACGAACAAAACCCATTCTGTTCTGTCAGGGCTTACAGCTAATGAACAAAAAAAAACTCTGTTTTTCTGAAAATTACAATATTACGTGAGACCAATTAAAAAACAAAAAAACTTTTATTGCAGTCGCCTCAACTCACTCTGAAGATTATACAAAAATCTGGCCCTAATTTGAATATATTATTGGACACGAAAAGGAGAGAAAACATTTTATTGTTTTAACAAAATCCCCAACACCACTGTCACCTCCAACACTTTATATCAAAAATAAATGCATCTGAAGTTTATTTATTTATTCTTCTTTCGTAGTATAAGTACAACACAGAGATCCATTTGTCTTTAAAATGGGAAAGTAGGGCTGGGCGATATAGATTACAAATAAAATCTCCAATTTTTTTCATACCAGATCCGATTTTAATCGATTTTTTTCCCTCATTACAAATGACAGAAAATATTTTCAAAAAGTGGCTTTTATTTCAATCATCCCTTCTGTAAATTATACTACGGAGTATCAGGGTCAGGCTACGAGAAATTTTGTTTAATTATGGGAATGTTGTCAAAATTATTTGCAGAATAAAGACGTAATTTCACCAAAACATCTTAAAATTACGAGAAAAAAGTTGGTTTCATTAGAAAAAAGCTTGAATAATTCCTTTTTTGTTGTTTTTCGTTTTGGAGTTCTCATAAAAGTACGACTTCATTCTCCAAATATCACGACTTTCCTCCATTAAGATTTTATTCTCGTATTACTACGACTATTTTTGTTTTTAAAAAATCGTAGCCTGACCCTTATATTTCAGCACAGAGTTGACCTGAATTCAAAGTCCAAATAAATAGAAGCTGTAAAACATGCTTGTCAAACAAGATGGCCGACCTGAACTGTGGAAACCCAAGGAGAGCGTTGGTGAAAGAAAAATCCAGATTTTCCAAAAATAAAATCTCCAAAAACCAAAAGTTCGATTCACGGATAAAATATATTTAGCACCCAGCCTTATGGGAGAGACAGACGTCTTTTAAGAGCCATTTAACTAAACTTCCCCAGATCAGAGCAACAATTAAAGACTTTAAAACAACTGCAGACCAACAAGGCTGGACGAGGACCCAAGTTTATCAGCGGAGGGCTCCAGACCTCACTGTTAGAGAACTGCATCGGTTTTATCTGTGCGCGATCACTGGGCTGCAATAAAAGATTCACGTCTTTACCAGTTGTACCAGTAAACCTGGAGGTGCTGCAAGCTTGCCGGGTATCTTTAGATCCTCTCCTTCAGTCCTTTTCAAATGATCCTGTTATGAACTCTGATATTTAACGGAGCGAGGTCTGTGGAGTTTCTGAATGGTCTGACCTCTGGGTGAATTTACTGGGAGGTTCTGTTTTCAGACAACTGGAAGACAATTTCCAACATTTTCCTATTCTTCTTTTTTATATCTTGTCCTGTCAGCTGTGTTGCAATAAGAATTGATATCTGACCACTAAAAAGCAACCGAACTCTTATTTTCACAGGTGGAGCGTTACAGCTTTCACTATAATGCACCACTTTTTTTTTTTTTTTTTAATCATTAAAATTTGCTTTGGGTTAATTTCAAACGCAGTGGACAAGGAGACGGACAAAAAAGGGAAAGAAGAAAGGAACATTTTCCAATTGTACAGACTAGTGAGCGCCTTTTGACCAGTGGCGCCCCCAGAAAATGTTCAAAGCTGTGGCCAGACCAGGCCTGTAAAAATTTGAGGGTGGCACAACTAAAATAAAAAAATTTGAACCCTTCACAGATTGATAGTCAGCAACAGCTGCTCCTCTAAGGTCATTGCTGAAGTCTTTCCATGTTTCCATTTGCTCCAGAGCAGGAAACTGCAAAAACTCCAGCTCTTAGAGGTGATAACACTTGCTAACACAGCTAATGAAGTGCTTTAATTCGCCCCCTATATAGAAGCAGTAAGGGTGTACTTAGTTTCTATCACTGTATATAGATCAAAACTTTCTCTTTGCTATGACTGTATATCTGTGTACCATTTGTGTTGCAAAATAAATCCCAAAACAGTGGAGTTAGTGAAAAAAAACGTAAAATACTGTATGCATTTACTTCATATTTTGATCAATTTGCTTACTTAAAATTAGCACAACAGCTCCTTATATATTGGATAATAGTTTACTTTAACTAGACCTACAAGGCCTTTAGAGGTGAGCTGCGAAAATATTGTTCTGTAGGTTAAAAATCTTAAGCTTTAACAGACCAGAATGCAAAAATGCAAAATGATCCAGATCACCCAACGTCTGGGTGGAGCATATTTTGGTAGCAGAGTTTAAATAATGATTAAATCTGTTATTGACTGCTTAGATGTTGCATAAAATGCAGTTTTACAGTGTGTGTGCGCTTGCTTTGCAGTCAGACTATCTCCTTAGAAAACATTCATCGCTGTCTAATAAACATCCTGAACAATGAGGTACAAATGTTTCTTTATTTGAAGTCTCCGAGTTTTCCTTCCTGTTATTAAAAATCACTTCAACAGCTCCAATTGTTGACAAGAAGCAGGTCATCATTACATCCCACGTTCGAAGCGACGTTTGTCAGGAAATGGCACACAAATATAAATACAGGGGGAAAAAATGGCTGCTTTTCAAAACAACTCGGCTGTTTGACTTTAGTAACAAATCAGTTAAGGCGTATTCATAAATTATGCCGCTAAAATTCAAAGAGAATATTCTTCTAGAGGATGTCACCAACATTATGTACATTTTATAAAGGTTCACGGTCATTTACGCATGACCGTTTTCATCTCTTGAACACTTCAAAACTGAAAAGACCCAAAACAGAAAGGAGCTTTTAAAGGGCACATATAGATCAGAGGTTTAATCTACAAAAACTGAAAGCATGACACATAAACCCTTACTTGGTTTCCTGTTATTTCACAAAGCAGAGTAGCATTTTAAAGGTACTTTTTGACAATAAAAAAAAAAAAAAAAAAAGCCTTTTGCATTCAGACTTCTTAAACAGGAAATGAATACCATATATGACTGATGACGTGTTATTGAGATTTGAAGCTTATTACTGTAGAAAGGTGCTGCTGTTGACAGAAAAAGGATCAAGTAATTTTTGGAACAAACTGCATTTCAATAAAAAATTTCAGATTTAATCTCTTCTTCCACCTTAAAAGCAACAGAACAGGGAGATCTGAATTGGTGAAATCCCTTTAAAATGTGTGACGGCTGCACCTTTCAGAGGAGCTTGTGACTCTATATTAGTCATAAAGTGTTGCTGCTGAGACAGAAATATGGTTTACATTTTTAATTGCTGACAAAAGCTTTTAATTTCAAAACAATGCTGAGAGAAGTAGCCCTCTTTTTGACTCCACGGTGGAAATTGCTCACAAAAAAGGAGAAAAAATGGTTGAGGAAAAGGAAAAACATTAAGATCATCTATGCAAGAAACATGGATGATATCTGTGTCAATAAAAAGCTGAAGAGAACAGATTTCTCTATCATAAACCATCTTGAAACACTTTTCAGTATTACAAAACAAATGAAATTAAAAGAATAAATAAAGGAACCACTTTAGCAGGGAGTTAACAGCCAGACCACTAAGGCAGCTGTTTGTGAGCATAAAGTTTATCGGGAAAGAAAATGCCTTTTTTTTTCAGCTGTTTTTATTTGCCTGCAGGTCAAATTAAATCTCCAAGTGTTTTTCATGAATGTTTAGCCCTGATAATTACGTCAGTCTGAATGCTGCCAGAATTTGTGTGGTTTGGATTTAATTTTTTTGTCACAAGAGGTTTGTGACTGTGGTGAATGACGACAGGCAGGGCTCGTAAATCCCTGCGTAGGGTGCCTGTTTGTTAGGTCTCCAAGCTACTGCAAAGTCACCATATAACTCTTCACTTTATGATTTCAAATTCAACCTGGAGACTTTGTAGTCACTACTGTTACTAGGATCATCGCTGTGTTATGCACTGATGCCAGAGTTAAGCATTTTAAACATATCACTCTTGAGCGATTTAAAGTTTTTTTCTTTTCTTTCTTTTTTTTTTTTTTTACATATTTCAATCTTGAAAAAGCTGATATATGCCCTTTAAATTCTAACAAACCATGCAGAATAGCACAAATAAAACCCAAAACAGCAGGATTCAAGAAAACTGTCTAAAATGAAGGAAATATTTGTCTTAAAAAAAAAAAAGAGAACAGCTTGCCATTGGGTCTAATAAGAATATAAATTTTGCAAGTACTGTGGCTCAAACGAAGGTTGAATAAATCCTGCTGCCAACCGGAAATAAACACTTTTTTAAAAGAGCTGAGATCACAGAATGAACTCTGAACAATATGCTTCAAATTGAGCAAAAAGCCTGCTACCTTTACCAAGTTTTAATGTTATTTACACAAGGACTATAAAGGTACAACCTTTTCTTTTCAGATTCAACAGCATAAATTCAAACTTGGCTGCATTATCATCCGAAATAAAATCAAAGTCTGTAAATGACAAGCGTTTCACTGCAAAAAGTGAACATGAAACTCCTTTATAAAGATTTTTAGAATTTCTTTGTACACAAACTTTATTCAGGAAAACAAAAATCCCACTTAAATTCTGACGTATTTTAAGGACTAAAAGGTGTAGACCGACATGAAGCAGCCAAATAATGATCTTCCAAAAAAAAAAAAAAAATTTTAATTCATGCAAAACTGTGTCAAAAACTGACATGAAAAGGAAAACTAAAAGTGGAAGTTTATCCTGTGTTTTAGAAAAATGGCCCAATTAGTAAATCCTCGCTAAAATATATTTTTAAAAAGATTTCCAGACTGGGCCGAAGGATAATTTAATGTTCATGCTGATCAATTAATCACACTCTCGTGAAATCAAAGTGTTTTTAGGTCTGAAATGTCGAGTTTTTGATTTAAAAACAGCAAAATTAGTTACGATGTTTGGAAAATTCAGACATAAACAGATTTCCTCTAATGAGGTAATAGGTACGGGTCCGAGGAGCCAAATGTTTAAGGTTTTGGTACATCCTTCAGTATTTAGGCCAGGTTAGTTGCTTTGGCTTTCCTTATGTTATCCAAAAGGACTTCTCCATGACTGAATTGTTAATTATCACTATATAAACAAAGTTCTGAGTCAGGTGGACAGTGATTTATAAAACTGGTTGTTAACGACCAACTCTACAAAGGCTGTATAAATATGACTCCTGCTCTGTTGTTACTGTCCAGATGAAAAGTGCTGTTTATTCCCTTGGTGTTGCATTCAGGTCGGAGCTGTCTCACTGCATCTGATAGCCGGCCATGTTGAAATTCCCCACGTTGGACATGACAGCATCCGGAGGCGTCGGTGCAGAAGCGTATCCGCCCATCCAGGCTGTCGACTGCGACTGCCTGCAGAGGATGCACAGATACCCAGTTAGTCAAGTAAAATACGAAGCAAAGAAATACAGATTTTACTACACATTAATAACGCAGTTTAAAAAAAAACCAGCTGGAAATTTTTCTTTTTAAAGGAGAGAAAAATCAGAGAGAGAAAATCAAAGTTTCAAGAGCCACAGACTGAAACAGTCTCAAACAGAAAGGTGAAAAGGCAACAGCAACGAAGCATCACTCCCTCAAAGCAACTGCACAGAGCCCTTCATTACTTCTCCCGCTCATGCTGGAGCAAAGTGAAACCCAAAAGTGCAAAATCTGTTTTGGATAAACCCTGAGTTTTTGTTTTTTTTTGTTTTTTGTTTTTTAATCTTTAATCTTGCATGTTTTATTCCACCAAAAACTTAATTTTAATATAGAAGATAAGTTCAAATGTAACACAGGCAGTAACTCTAAACCCAAGAAAGTAATTAAACTCAAGACTTAATCTGGTAGATTAACCAAAACCTTACGTAAAACTAACCAGCGTTCATACACTTTTTCCCACAGTAAAATCCAAGCACTTTTCAAGCATTTTTAAAGTAAGTGGAGTTAAAAACAATACAAATGAACTAAAAAAGGCAGTTTTAATTCATGATTATATATTATTTATTACTGTTATTCATGTCTTGTGATGATATTCTACATTCTGCAGCAGGGAGAAGGTAAACTACAATATAACAAACGTTTTATGTTTTGAAATGTCTCTTTTACACACACACACCCTAAACACCTGATTGCCCGAGAACAAAACACTCATTTAACAAATTTTAATAACGTTGTTTGACGTATAAAATAAGACAACCTTTATTTCAATTATGCAGATCATTGAGCCATTCAGAATAATCACTTTTCATTACACTGAAACAATCCAAACAAATTAAGGCTAAGAACCTTCCCATTCAAATTGAAAGTTAAAAACACAATAAACACATTATACAAAGAAAGTTACAAAAAAAAAAAAAAAAGCCTAAAAAATGTTTTCACTAAGTTTTTTGGCACTTAGCAAACAGAAATAATTTTGGTAATTCTAACTGACCTAAAACATACAAAGTTTAGTCTGATTTAACTTCAGACTGAGAAAAAAAAAAAATCTTTTGTGTTATGATGTTTTTGATGTTTTGCTGCATACTTGATGTTTTTAAGATGTGAAGCACTTTGAACCGCCTTGCTGCTGAAATGTGCCATACAAATGAACCTGACTTGACTTATTAGGCGTATGTAAATATGTGGTTTCAACTGTAAATAACTTTTTCCAAATTTAGGCTTTTAATCAAACGTAAGATTGCATTTTATTACCAAACTGTGCAATCTGAATATCAAACACTTTCAAGGATTTAATACAGAAATCAAGCACTTTACAAGCCTTGAAAACACTTAATTGAAATTCAAGGATTTTCAAGGATTTCAAGCACTCGTACGAACCCTGACAAACTGTGTGCATCTTTTTTAAATGATAAAAGAGCTTTAAATAAAAAAAAAAAATAGCTTTTTTTTTTTTTTTTTTTTAACTGAACAGAAAAAAGCCTGGAGATGAAAGAAAATGCTCCCAAATTTGATTTATTTGTTTTCCACATTTTCCAACCTTAAAAAACCAAAAGGATAAAATTATATTTCACGCTGAAAACACTAGGAACAACTTGTAAAGTAAATTATTGGCAAGGATGGAACTTAAAAGAAACTGCGTCCTTCAGCTAATCAGTCAAGTTTCTACCGGCCTGAAACAGCAGCGAACGAGATGAGATAAAACTCACTCTGCTCCGTATCCTTGCTGGTTCCATGTCTGTCCATACATGTTGTAAGAGGGAACCTGCCACCCGTTGGCCATGTACTGCCCGTACTGCTGCTGTGGGTCTCCATAGACCTGGTTCCACTGGCTCCACTGACTGTAATCCACCTGAAGGAAGATGGGGGGGGGGATTCATATCACTAATACTTCAAAGATACTTCACAAAGACAAAAATTACATTGAAAAAGGAACATACTGGAAATCTGCCTCAGATTTTTACTTATTTATTAAATAAATCAAACTGTCCAAAGTTTTAGAGTGACCATGTGTCTTAGTTGGGAGACAGAGACACAAACACCACTTGTGGTTAATCTCTTGCCAAGATCCTGACTCCACAGTCTGTCTGCTCCACATTGACTAATTTGTTTGGCACAGCAACATGAAACAATGAATTCTCAAGAATAAAAAACAACCACTGATGCAGCAGTTACTCCTGGACAGACGCCAAATTTAGCTTCAAGCATTGTTTTTGTAGGTGCTCTTAAAACAACTGTGTCAAAATAAACAGACTCATTGTTGCTGGATTTATCACCAGGAAACATTAAATTTAGGCAAATACAGTATTTATACCTCTTGATCTGATTAAAGCCGCAAATTGCAATGTATTTTAATGGGATTTTATGTCATAAAGGAACACAAAGTAGCACATAACTGTGAAATGGAAGGAAAATACATGGTTTTTAAGTTTTATTTACGAATACAAACCTAAAAAATATGGTGTGTATTTGTATTCACCCCCCATACCTTGTAGCACCACCTATTGCTACAATCTCAGCTGTAAGTCTTTAGGGGTATATCTAAACAAGCTTTTCGAAAAAAAATGTGCCAAAAAAATACCCAATTTGTGAAAACTAACAAGAAAAAAAACAACAACTTTTCTTCCATGTGCTTAACATTTCACTAAGTGTGCAAAATAATAAGAAAACAATAATATTAAACAAATGTGTAAATGACTGCAGATCAAAACACGAATGAGGTTTTCCATGTTTACCTTCTTGAAAAAAAACCTCCAATAAAATAATTTGGAGGTTAGTCGGTACATTTAAAAACAACTTGAAAAACCTTGGCTGAGCCAGATCTCTGAAGATCTCGGTTATTCACTGGACCACATCAGTCAAAAATTAAGTAAAATGTCTTCAAATTTTTTTGGTGATCATTAAAATGTGTGTACATATGGACTTTTTGTGCAACACTTGTACAAAATGCAAAACAGAGCATGTTTTATATTTAAAAACATTTTCATAAAACTTCACAAAAACAAATAAAAAAAAAAAATAATCTGAAAACATTTTCATCTCCAAAATTAGGGCTGCAACTAACAACTATTTTAGTTATTATTAATCTATCGATTATTCTGATGATTAATCAGACAAAAAAAAAATTGCCACCTTCTGCAGCCCTTTTTATTAGAAATACATTAAAAGATGCAAATAAATTAATAATTCAATTCCTTTTTTTAAATAAAAAAAAATTAGGTTTCTGAAGGGCCTTGTCCTCTTTAACACCTACTTGCTGTGGGCTTTTTGCCATGTCAGGAGACTCTTTGCCCCAGTAGCACTTCACCGTCTGTCCCTCAATGACTGTCCCGTTTACAGAAACTATGGCGTGTGCAGCACTGTCATGGGAGGAGAACCTTCAGAACAAAAAGCATCAGAAAACAGGCAGTGATGTAAACAGGAACGCAACTAACCTGCTAACGCACTACTGTTGACATCTAGAGGCAAAATGCTGCCATGAACTCTGATAATACCTGATGAAAGAATATCCTTTTTCTGGGAATACCCTGACCTCCATGATTTGGCCAAATGGTGAAAACGTCTGTCGTATCAGATGTTCTAGAAGAATCACAGAGGAAAAAATAAATACTGTCATTCTGGTTGATTCTTCTAGTGTGGCAACTGGTAAGACGTCTATAATTATACAGTGATGACAGGGTGGAACAATGGCCTCTTGAGAATATGACACTTGCCTGTGAGTCCCGACTGGATCCCACCACAGTACACCGTGCAGTTCTGTGGACTCGACTGGTTCACTACGTCATCAAACCTCAGCTGCTTTGACCCATCTGAGAGAAAAACAAAATACATTTGTAAACAAACCCAGATGTCATGTACTAAAAACAGATCCATGAAGAGATCATCTTTGGCGTTATAACACTAAAGGTGCGTCTTCAGAACAGGAATCAGGGCCAAATCAGATCATTGGGTTACCCTGGAAACAGCCCTTGATTAAAGGTTTTTGAACTTTTGTGATGGCAGGCTGCTACTCAGTTGTTTGTGCTTGAATATTGAAAGCATTTCACTCAAATCATTTCCCCGTTTGTCCCAGCCCAAGCACTTAAAATCCCCACTCAGCTGTTTTTTAGAAATAAGTTGATGTTTTTTAATGTCTGGAAAAAGAGCCATTTCAAAAACCTTCTGAATGTAACATCACACTACGCCATTACCTAGCAACCCCCGCCGAGCTTGGCTCCTCACCTCGCAACCCAAGCATAGTTCCAGCACGACTGATCAGCAGGTTTTACCGCTGTATGCGCTGTATAATGGCTGCTGGAAGGGTTTTGTTGTTGATTCACCATCCAGAAACGACTTGGTGCTTGTGCAGAAGGCTCTACTTCTGCTTTTCAAAGATGAACGGTTGTATAATTGTTCATCTGTTTGGAGCCATTTTCATGCACGACTGTTAATGTAGGCCTCTGGAGTGTTAACTTTATTTTGATACCATCTCAGTTCCTTAGATGAATTAAATTCATTCTGGGCATGTCATTGTCAAACAGCTCTCTCAAAAAGAGGCCAAGGGTTGAAGAGGTTAATGTATGGCATGTTTTGGATTGTGCTGCTGCCCCTGGTACTGGAGGTGTTCAGGTTAATTTAAAGTGATTTAAAAGAAAGAATTTCCTGTCTATACTCACTGTCCTGAGCACTTTTGGGGGCTGGGGGTTTACGCGTTGCCCAGTTTGTCCTGATCTGCCGTCCTCCAAGCCACTGCCCCGCCATGTGCGAGATGGCATTTTCCGCATCCTGAAACCCAGACAGAGGAATAGCACCGCTCTTCAGAAAAACAGACATTACAGTTTTCAATGCTGCAAGACTTAAACTGGCACTGGCAATGAGGAAACTGTGGTGTGTGATGTCTGACAACACTGGCTGACTATCATTTCAACTATTCCAATTACTGTAAAAGCATTTAAATGAGAATAATAAAGAAAAACATAACCTTCGGTCTGTGTTCCTGTACTGAAGCCTTACCAGTTTGTTGTAGAAGGACACAAATCCATACCCTTTTGATTTGCCAGTTGTAATGTCCTTCACGACACGAGCATCTCTGAGGGAAAATGAGGAAAAATAAATAAAATCAGCAAACTTCAGAAGGACAATCCTCACAGTAAAATAGGAACCACGCAAGACACACTGAACTTTAACTCCTCTACTCTGGCCTACAGTGGATTATATTAGCTATCATGGCCTACTGCTGACTTGAAAACAAAAACATGAACAAATACATGCAGCCTATAGTATTCTTTAAATTATTTCACCACATTTTGGCTCAGTCCTAGAGATTAAAATTCACAGATTACCATGCATTCCTAAAATGTGCTGTAAGTGCTATTCCTAGACAGAAATGTATATATATATACATATATATATATAAAAAATATCAGAAGAAAAAAAGGAATTAAATGGCATACGTGGCCTGTTAACAGATTTCTGTATTTTTCCTGGTCAATTCTTTACCACCATTATGCCGTTTGGACTTTGGGCAGCTGTAAATTTTGAGAAATTGACATTTTCAGAAATTTTTGGAAGAAGAGGATCATTGTTCTACAAACAACACTACACAAATCAAAAATGAGACAATTTAAGCAAAGCTGTCGAGGTAAAAAAAACAAACAAACAAAAAAAACACTTTATATATGCTGGATCATTAATGTAATACATGGTATCTGCAAATACAGACATATGGGAATAAAAATTGAATAAATAGAGGAAGAAAAAAACTACATCTGAGTCTCCAGAGTGCACAGCTCCTTGCTGTTAGCCTTCAAGCTGCTGTCCAATCCTATGAGCATTTCTGTAAAATAACCAAAGTGCTATTAACTTCACTGTGAAGTACTTTTAAAGGTGGTTCAGGTTCAAACACAAAGCTTGCATTTTGCTCTGAAGCGTACAGTTCACTTACCACCCACTACATGTGGATAAAACGCAAGAACTGGTTAAAAGCTGACAGCTCAGTCACAAAAACAGCTGATGCACAAACATACTCGAATCTGTTAAAGTGGTTAAAAAAAAAACCGTGCAACATACACTGCTTTGCAAAGGTCTTCCTTCCTCTTGAAGATCTTAATTTAGTCATTTGACAACAATTAACTTCAATACAGTTTTGAGGGATTTTTGTGATAGAAAACCACAAAGTCGGGCACAATTTAGAATAATCGGATAAATAAATAAAAATAAGACACATTTTGCATATTTTCATTTAACCACTTAAGCTTATTTTAAACAATTTTAAAAATGCAAGCAAATAATTCAATTCCTTTTCTAAATAAGAAAATAAAACATTTTACTGCCTAAAATGCAATAACATACTAAAAGGATGAATCTGCAGCTAAATAAATACTAAAATACTTAAAATAAGCCCTTTCTGCTTCACTTAACATCAGTACAGTTGTAGGGCTGAACTGTTGACTATTTTTTCAATTAACCAATTAATAATTGGACAGCAAATGGTTGCTTATAGGGAGATTTATTTTACCGAATTTGAACGAGGTGACGCAAAAACTATGCCACTTGAGGAGTTCTGGGTAGAACATTTTTACAGACAAATATGCCTGTCACAATAAGCAATAAATCAATTAATCGTATGATCAACTAAAATGAGCTTGATAATTTCCATTGGGACAACAATTGTTAAAGAGATGCTCCCCTTTAATATGTTTAAAAAGCCACCATTTTGAAAAATACACCCAAGTAGTTAGTTTGTCCTGCCTGGCCCTTTTGCCTGTTTTCCCTGTCTAAGCTGAATGATTAATATTTTTTGAAACGCAATTTTGGCTACAGAGACTTCATAATCCATTTTAATAACTGCTGTTTTGTGTATTTATTTTGGACATTGTAAAATGTTTTCCAGTTCCAGTGTTAAATGTTCTTTAGAAAGATTTTAATCTTTGAGAGTATGTAATTGCATTAATATGTCATTCATTATTATTATTTTAGTAAATAGTTATAATAATAATAATAATAATAATAATAATAATAATAATAATAATAATATATAAGAAGGATATGTTCACACAGCAGGTTTTGATGCTCAATTCCAATTTTAGCTGAAATCCGATTCCCCCCCCCCCCCGGTCGTTCACACTATTAATTAAATGTGACCACAAATAGACTTATGTATGAATGGTTGACCACCCCGAACGGAGGACTGATAATACCAAAATTGACAATAAATAAATAAATGTGAAAACGAATAATTAAAACACTTTTAGAATGGGGCTGAAACTATTAACTAGATTAATCGTGATGAATCGATTATTGAAGTAATCATCAACTAATTTGGTAATCGATGAATCATTAAATGGAGTACATACAGACTGCTGAAAGAGCAACACACTCAGAGAAGTAATTAACCCAACACTGTACAAAAAATATATAAATTTTGCATTCCAGTTCAAAAAATTAAAAAAAAACAAAAAACAAACAAACAAAAAAAAAAAACTTCTTTGTCTGTAAATATATTCTACCCAAAACTCTAAGTGGCACAGTTCTGAGCTTCACCTGGTTCCAATTCGGGGGAGGAAAAAAAATCTATTGCTATCCAATTAGTAATTGTTTAATTAATAATCAACAGATCACCCCTACACTGCATTGATATTAAGTCAAGCAGAACGGGCTGAGCTTTTCACACTGATGTGAGAAAGATTTTTTTCGCTGCAGATTCATTCTTTGCTACAAATGATCAAGCATTCATTCAAGGAATGCTATATTATTGCATTTCAGACAATAAAATGCCTTTCTTATTGAAAAAAGGAATTGAATCATTTATTTACGTCTTTTACTGTATTTCTAAAAATATGCAGAATATGCCAATTTTTTATATTTGATTAATCATCAGAGTAATCAATTATTAAAATAATTGTTTGTTGCAGCCCTAGTTTAGAATAGAAATAGCTTTTATGGTTCCATACAGGGGATATTCAGCTGTAACAGAAGTATTAAGATATGTACGTTCACACAACAGGTTAAAAAGTGTTTATTTATAAATATATTTATTCATTTTTAATTTATTTCCTCATTTATTAAGTTATTTTCAATTTTATTTTTTTACTGTCAATTTTGACAGGATCAGTCCTCCATACGAAGCAACCCGCATGTGCAGAAGAACGAAGGTGTCACACTGGAGCACGCAGCGGACTGCAACTGCAACTTCTGACCACTTATGAGCATTTTATTGATTCAAAACATCAGTTACACGCATGTAAACATGATCACAGATGGCTGTGTTGGAGCTTAGGCTTACAGGCACACATTGCTTACAGCAATTTCAGAAAGCAAATTTGTACTCATCTTATGATAAATTAAATGCTGAATCTACGAAGCTGTACTTAAAACAAGTAATTCATTATAATTGTAAAGAAAATGAACTTACGAGATTGCCCCGAAAGGTGAAAACGCAGCCCTGACATCATCAGTAGTAATCTCTGGATTCAAATCACCCACAAAAACATGATAGTGATCTGTGAAAAAGCAAAGACAAAAGCAAATAATTAAAGATTATCTTACAAATTCTGATGTCAATCTAATTAAAAAGATAAAATAAAATAAAAAATAGCAGTGAACTTACTGGATGTGTCTTTCTTCTGGCTACTAGGGGTGGTTGCCCAGTTGACTTTAACTTCCTGAAAACAAAATAATTTAAATCATTAAAACCACAAAAAAGATGAAAAAAATAAACTGACAATACACAAGGATCAAAAGGAAACTTTGTTGGCAAATGAGTTGCCTATTTTACTTTATTTTAATACTCTTCTTCTCACCTTTCCTAGAATCTTCCTCCCATTCATGGCTGCCAGGGCTGCAGCTGCATCTCTGCGCTCATAAAACTCCACAAAGCAATATGGATCATTGCTTGTGTGCTGCAGGACAACATGGTGAAGCAAAAAAGATCAAAATGCTGCCTCCATGGTTCTACAAGACACAACTGAAACCATGCCGCTGCAGCTCGAGAAATTTTAACATCATCCAAGAGTTCATTTATTCCAACGACTGAACTAAAAAGTGAAACTACATTATTTAGATTCACTGTACACACACTGAGTGATATTTCAAGTGTTTATCTAAAAGACTGTCGCTCAGGGTGCTGCATCCATCCATATTCATGGAAAGTTTACTGGAAGAAAAAAAGCGTGACTGAAAAGATGCACAAGCAACAGGGATAACCACAGCCTTGAAAGGATTGTGAAGCAAAGACCATTCAAGGTCTTCAAAGGCCTGAGTTTAAATATGTTTGCTTCTATTTACCTTTAAGTTGTCGCTGGTACACCTGAATTTCCCCATTATGGGACAATAAAGGATTTCTATTTTTATTCTATTTTCCAGCAGGACCCAAACTAAACTCGACAGAGTATCTGTAAAGTAATGTCAAGGGAAAGACGAGACACCAAATGTCGCTATTAAGGTAACCTGGGTTTCCATTAGACCTCAGCAGCACCACAGGCTGGTCCCCTACACCCAATGCAAGTCGTGCAGAAGCAGTTCTCTCCAATTACTGAGTACATTTACTCTAAAGGACATGTGCATATTTTTAGTAGGCCAACATTTCTGCAATAAAAATCTTTTTATTTTTATTTTCTGGGAAACTTAATTAGGGTTTTTCGTTGGTTTCATGGGATAGTTATCAAAACTAAGAAATAAACGCTTTAAAGAAACCACTCTGTGCTCAATGAATCTATATGAGTTTCACTTTTATTTTCAAATAAATAAACTTTTCCGTGATGTTTTTATTTATGTCGAAAAACAAGCAACCAAACCAGGATCTTTACCTCTGTGATCATCTTGCAGCTTTTGCAAGGTCCTATCTGGGTGAAGAGTTGTAAAATCAAAATCTCTGTAACATCTCTGGAAAGGTTTCCCACATACCTGAAAGAGTGTTTAAAATGTTACAACAGTTTACTCCAACTACAGCCAGATAGCGTGACTCAGATTAACAATATAGTGTCTCATTTCTGTCGATTTTAACTTCTTCAAGTGAGGTTTGGAGCGCAGTTGTGACGTTATCTGCATACATTCCCAGGCCTGACGCTAAAAATGGCTTAAATAAGCGTTTACTGTTAATATGTTCATCAAATTATCATTTAATTACTTATATTCTCATTTAATTCTCGTGAATTATCACTAAAGGCTGATTTTCTTGTTGTTATCGATGCCTGAGGAGCTAAATTAGCCACCGGTATGAGGTTAGCAAATGCTGCGAAATAAACCGCGAACGTTTAACACTTAAAACTACTCACAGGGTCTTTGGGTAGCTTTCGTCGTCCATGACCGATATTGACTACAGCGTAGTCAGAAATATTCGCTGCAAGGCAATTTATTAACTAAAGATACTCCCTGAAAACAACAACAACTCGTTAACTAGCTCAGAAGCTAGCTAACTGTGCTCATGGCTTACGTCACGCAATGACTTCCGGGATTTCGTCGTCGTAAAAGCTGAGGTTTGTTAAAATTTTAGCTGTAAAAATGTGTTTTGTTAAGACAGGTTGTGTTTCTGTTTGTATTTACTGATACATTTACGAATAAAACAGCAAATTCAAGAGGAGCAGATAAATTAATGCAGTTTTTTCAAGTAAAACAACTTCCGTAAAAGGCCTTAACTTCGGAGTGTGACGCGAGGGAGCGCTTGTTTTTAACACCGGCGTTGAACACAGTGCATGACGGTGACTCGAACTTGAAGGACAGTTCTGGAAGTGTGTAGCTTAATCTTTGACCCACTTCTTTGACCCTCTATAATCTAATAAAGTTTTGAAGATTTTATATATATATATATATATATATATATATATATATATATATATATATATATATATATATATATATATATATATATATATATATATATATATATATATATATATATTCAAACGGTCTTTAAGTTCGTGGTTACACGAATTACACAGCACAAGGTATAGATAATATAATATATAAATTTGATCACTTTTTAAGCTAATTGCGAATAGATCATATTAAAAACTAAGTATGTAAAGCAATATCAATGTTTTTTAAAAACAATAGTCTATTTGTTTTATTTTACAAATATTGAATTGATTCACTAGTAATTATTAAATAAATCGTTCAGACATATCAGAGTGAGGATAAAATTGATTACAAATTTAAACAGTTTAATTCCTTTTCTTTTTCTATGATATTATTATTATTATTATTATTATTATTATTATTATTATTATTATTATTATTAACTATTATTACTATTAATACTATTATTATTACTATTCTTATTATTATTATCATAGAAAAAGAAAAGGATTATTATTTTTTTTGTTGTTGTTGTAGTGCTAGTGTAGCTCTAGTTTCTATGTTTTTACACCTCTTTTTGTTTTTCTCAAGCTTACTTTAGATTTAGACTACAAATGCTCTCTAATAGAGATTAAGACAGGAGCAATAGCGCTACCAGCTGAAGTCAGACTCATTTGCCCTGGACTGCAAACACAGATTTAAAGGGTCCTGTTTCATAGATAGACAATTATTTATTAATTGGCAGGATGTGCTGGATCCACAATCTCAATGCAAAGTCAAGCGTGTTCCAACTGCAGGTTCCTGTGATTCCTTGTGCCGGTCCCAAGTCAAGATAAATGAAGAGGGTTGTGTCAGGAAGGGCATTTGACGTAAAATCTAAGCCAAATCACAAACATAGACGTAGGAGATCACTGCGGAGATCTGCAGCGAGAGCAGGGCGCAGGCAGAGGAAAGGCTAGAGAGGTGGCGGTACGTTCTGGAAGAAAGAGGAATGAAGATTAGTCGGAGTAAGACAAGATCCATGTGTGTAAATGTAAAGGTAAAGGACTTTAAGTAGGTGGGGTCAACGGTCCGGAGCAATGGAGAGTGTGGAAAAGAGGTGAAGGAGGTTGGAATGGGTGGAGAAAAGTGTCAGGTGTAGGGCTGGGGCGATTAATCAATCTAACTTTTGTTTTTTGCAGACTTAATTTTTGGAAAATCTGGATTTTTTTTATTTTTTTATTTTTTCATCAATGCACTCCTCGTGTTTCCATAGTTCAGAGTGATGTCAGTGTGTCCAGGGCGGCCATCTTGTTTGACAAGCGTGTTTTGTAGTTTCTAGTTAACTGGACGCAAACGACAGTCTGTTTTGAAGAAAGAACCACACAGACTGAACTTCTCGTGTTAGATAACTCTCGAAGCTTTTTTTTTTTTTTTAACATTAAAATGACTTTTTTTCTCGCAATTTTAAGACTTTTTCTTGGAAAATTGCATCTTTATTCTGCTAATATTATGACTTAATTCTCGTAATTAAACAATAATTCTTGTAGCCTGGCCCTAATAGTGCATTATACAACTCGCAGAAGGGATGATTAAAATAAAAAAAATAAAAAAAACACTTTTTGAAAATATTTTCTGTCACTTGCAATTTCTTTTTTTAGAAAAGAAAGTATAAAAAATTCTAGGAGATTTTATTTTTAAGCCCCAGTCAGGTGTGATGAAAGGGTATCAGCAAGAATGAAAGGAAAAGTGTCGAAGACTGTATCGAGACCAGCGTTGTTGTTTAGAGGAATGAGGAAAAGACAGGAGGTTCCAGAACTTAAGGTGTTGAGGTTCTCTTTGGGAGAGACGAGGAAGGGCAGGATCAGGAACGAGAACACCAGAGGGACAGCTCGTGTTAGATGCTTTGGAGATGAAGTCAGAGAGGCCAGACTGAGATGGTTTGGACATGTTCAGAGGAGAGACAATGATTGCATCGGTACAAGGATGCTGAGGTTGGAGCCATCGGGCAGGAGGCTGAGACGAAGACCAAAATTTATGGATGTGGTGAAAAAGGACATGAAGTCAGGTGGTGTGAAGGTTGGAGGATGCAGAGGGTAGGACTAAATGGAGCTAAAAGAGAAGATCATAGTCTGTCTTGGGACCTTCCTTTGGTGGGTTTTCCAGATGCGCTTCCCCCTGGCTAAGAAACACCTTCGAATCCTCTAA
The DNA here is from genome assembly GCA_014839685.1 of Anableps anableps. Taxonomy (NCBI): domain Eukaryota; kingdom Metazoa; phylum Chordata; class Actinopteri; order Cyprinodontiformes; family Anablepidae; genus Anableps; species Anableps anableps. Next base: position 4,406,320 of record CM026076.1, on the reverse strand, counting down.
AATGAGCTGCAGCGAGCGATGTCTCGAATTATCTTCTTGACCTACCCCTGTGAACTCCTGCGGATGGATAGATGTATGTATGGATGGACATTTTACTTTGTAATTTTTATCTGAAAAGTATCACATAAAAAAAACGTAACTTACTCTGCAATAATTACATAAAAACACTTTTGAATTGAATGTGACCATGGCTGCATTGCATTGAATTATGTTATAATTTGCATTAAACTGAATAAATTAGAGCTGAATTGAACTTGTGCAGATAGCTCTTTCAGTGACAGACTGCTGCATCCTATGTGCACAAAGGAGCGTTATTGGAGATCCTTCCTCCCAGCAGTTGTTAGACTATTTACAAGATATGAAAATAAAACAGTGCCAACATAGAGGGAGCAGTGATAGTCATAGAGTCTGTCGTTTTTTAATGCACAAATACACATCTTACCCTAGATGGATATTCCTTTTGGATCAGCGTATGCCATTTTAATAACAGTATTTTATGTTGTAATTTTGTCCTTAGCATACAGTGTATTACTCTTAATTTTGTTTGCTTGTCTTTTAATATATTTTGATACTTTTTATCTTTGTGTGAACCTACATGCCTTGATGTTCTGTCACTTTGCTGCTGTCACACTTGAATTTCCCCAATGTGGAACAATAAAGAGTATTTCTATTTAGGGCAGCAACTAATTATTTTAGTAATCGATTATTCTGACAATTGATGAGATACAAAATGGGCAAATTCTGCAGATTTTTCATTTTAATACCTAATTCTTTTTATGCTGAATTAGAAATACATTAAAAGATGCAAATACACATATAATTGAATTCATTTTTTAAATAGAAAAATAAAAATTTTATTTCCTAAAACGCAACAACATAGCATTCCTTTAGTGAACGCTTGATCATTTGTAGCAAAGGATGCATCTGCAGCTAAAAAAAATACTTTTAACAACATGTGAAAAGCTCAGCCCTTTCTGCTTGACTTCGCATCTATACAGTGTAGGGCTGATCTATTGGTTATTTTTTGGATTACTGATTCATAATTGGATTGCAGAAGGTGTTTAATAGGATTTTGTTTTAGTTTTTGTGTTTTTTTTTGTGTTTTTTTTTTTTTTTTTTTTTACAAAATTTGAACTGAGGGAAACTAAAACTAGGCCACTTGAGGAGTTTTAGAACTTACTTACAAACAACATTTTTATACATATTAAATGCAAAATGTATATTTTTTGTTCAGTTTTGGCTTAAGTACTACTATGAGTGTGTTCTTTCAGCAAGTGGCCCTTTTTGAGTCTGTATACTCAAGCTAACGATTAATCAGTTACTAAAGTAGTTGACGATTATTTCAATTATCGATTAATCACGATTAATCGTTTCAGCCCTACTTCTATTCTGTTCTACCCTAACTGATATTAATATTAATCGGACCTTCTGACCATATTGTCACTTGCTGCTATGTGAAAGTAACTGAACACCCTATAGTTTAAAGGAGCTTTAAAATCTGTTTGTTTTTGTCAGTGTTCAGCCACTTGATGAAGAGGCTGGGTTATTAGCATTCCCCTTGTCAGAATAAGGAGGAAGGACTGTCATTAGAGGTGTCACCGTGCCTACACTCTTTCACACCAGCAGTTACATAATTGTGAACCAAATCCAAGCAAATCTTTGGACTAGATTTATCATGTGGGAGTCTGACTCCCATCTATTTGGAGATTTGTTTATAATAAAGGGAAAACAAAACAAACAAAATAAAAAAAATAGGATTTCCCTTTCGTTAATATGCAGAAAAAATTGTGTCCTGGGACATTTCATGAGGGGGAATCCTTCTGCTTGTTCTTTTTTTTTTTTTAATTTATTTATTTATTTAAAATAAATAAATAAGCGACTAAATAAAACGAGGAGGACAGTGAATGTCGTTCCGCTCTGAGTCGTCTGTGTTTGGGGTCTGAGGAGCCGGCGCGCTGCGTCCGCCGCCCCCGACATTAACCCCTGCTATTTCCAGAAACTTCCAGCCCACTCCCCCACGTCACCAGTGGGAATCTTTAAAGCGACCGTCGCCCCGTGGAACATGTCTCAGTACTCGGCAGCCAGCAACATGAACGCCGTGAAGACGCAGTCACCGATGCCAGCGATGGCGAGCAACGACAGCGAGCCTCTGCCGCTCGGCTGGGAGGTGAAGATCGACCCGCACACCGGGTGGCCCTTCTTCGTGGACCACAACAACCGGACCACCACCTGGAATGACCCGAGACACGACACCAGAAAGGTAACGGAACCGGGATAAAGTTAGTCTGTGTCATCAAAGATCATTTAAACGCGTTTGTTTGCGTCGAGCCGCGTCGGTGTCGTTTCTCAAAGCGCGTTACGCAGAAAATAAATCCTTGCGCAGCGTTTATGTTACACATTAATATTGTTGCCTATAGGCCTTGTTAGGCAGCGCCACCTCCCCCTCACTGACAGCTCATAAGCCTAATATAACAGATGACCATTCCAGTTTTATTCCCATGCCATGATCTAACACTATTATTACTCGGTGAGTCACTGCGCTGCATGGAAAGGCTGCGATCAGCTCCCTGTGTTTGGAAAACGGCGTTCAGATCATAATAAACTTTTCCCTTACAAGGATTCAGGCTGCTCTACCTCCTTCTGGCCTCAGGGGTAGGGTATCATACCGCAACAGGAGTTGGCTGACCTGTAATAATGATAATAATGATAATAAAACAGCAGTAAGTGTTCAGATCTGCTGTGAAAAGCCTGTTGGCTGGAGCTCCACAGCCTGCCAAGCTGGTAATCTTCCCTCCCAGAGACAGACTCTTGTTTTCCAAAGTTAGTGTGCTGAGGAATCTGCTGGAAAGACACAGCTGTTGAGGGATAAAATTGGTGCAGGCAGCCTGCAGTGTCCAGAGCAGGCAGAGGGCAAAGGGTCGGTCACAGCTATTTCACAACTGAGGCTTCTGGTTCAGCTATAAATCCAGTCTGGAGTGTTTGTTTCGTTCCATATGTTTGTTTCAAGTTGAAATGGGTGGGAACCTGTTGCTTGTTTGAGGCCCTCAGCCAGGTTTCATTTGTGAGCCCACCTCCAGTTAAAGGAGAAGCGTGGTTCTGTGCAAATGCTGTCGGTAACAGAAGAAATGTTAGCAAAGTTTGCAAGATTAAAGGATTTAATCGGAAAGAGAAATAAAGGTAACTTTCAGATGTTACCAGGATCATGTGTGCATTCATCCATGTTCTTGGTTCTCTGGCTGAACATTCAGAAATAAGCTTGAAGCTCCAACATGAACTGGTTTTTGTTGATTTATCATGTTTTGTCTGAAATTTAAAATGTGAAAAAAAAAAAAGAGTAATGCAGGAGTAATGAGCAGGTCATTAAGTCAATCACCAATAAATCAGCGTACTGATTATGTCATCATGCAACATTTGTAAAAACTACAGGTGGGACTTGATTAAAATCTTTAATCAGGCTAATTGCAGGGTTTGTTATCAATTAATCACAATTAGTATCATTTTAGTCAAACTATACATCAACAAAATTATCAACATTTTCAATTCAAAAACCATTTTTTCTGCTAAATTATTGAATAAATAGACATTTGAGCTCAACAACAAAGATATTTATTGTTTTTATTCAATTATTTAGGTTAATTAACCATCAGATTTATGCAAAGTGCTGTTCTACCCATTCAGCTTTCAAGTGTTTCAGGAACCCCTGATCATTCATGGAGCTTCTTTAGAAATGTTGACGTTAGCGTTGGGGACGTCTGTGCTGCTGCTACATGTTTAGCATTGAGATGCTATTTTAAGATAGCATAGCTTCGCTGATAGGCTGACTGCTTTTAGCACAACTTGAACACAACTGTAATGTTTTCCAGCGTCCCATCAGATTGTTGTTTTGAAACAAATATTAACCTCCAGTGGGAGGAGAGAAGCAGCTTCGTCATCCTTCACTGTTGTCTGCGGATGTCGCTTATGCGTCAGATTTAGGGGCGTACCAGAAACACGTGAATACAGATGGTTCCAACTGGAACTTTCATATGTAAAAAAAACAAAAAAACAAACAAACAGTTACTTGTGCTAAAAAATTAATCAAAATTAGTGTGTCCTGGCCCTAAAACATCTCCTTTTATTTACATATTTTAATTTTTTCATTATCAAAAATCAAAATGAGCCAGAAAGAAAAGTGATCTACCAGGACTATATTTTAATTGTGGCCAGTTCTAAAGCTCTGTAAGAGCGTTCTTCTTTGATAAAACCTTTTCCTTTTCGCCTGACAAAATCTTCACTTACCTTAATCTATATGTTTGTCAATATCTGGTCTCCACAATCTCAGCCTGTGTGCACACAACAGCTGAAACGTGTCTGTGTCTGTGTGTGCACGACAGTCACCATGCCCTTACCTTGGAGGGAAAATGTTGTTGCTCTTTTCTGCAAGAAGAAATCAGGTTTGCCCTTGGAAAAAAGTAGTTTATGTTTTTTGTTGTACTTCCAATTAGAGTGCTGTTTAACGATGCCAGGGTTAGATGCACTCACTTCAAGTTTGTCATGTAAAAAAAAAAAAAAAAACAACATTGTTCAGTTCAAGTTCTCAAGAAAATGAGGACCACTCATGAACGTGTTCATTTCCAATCACCTGGAGTTGTCTTTTTTTTTTTTAAGGGGAAGCTTTATTTCTGCGTGTTGACTGGTACTGTGCAGCAACAAGTGGAAGAGGGGCAGCACTGCATTACTTTACTGCTTCATAGCCAGAAAATTCGAGACTTTCTCTTGCATCTCATTGAAATGACTTTAACCCACAGAAATGGTGTGAAAGAAAATTTTAGCTGTTTAGAAATGACTTTGGTTTAAATCAGCAGTTTAATGTAACAGCATTGACTATTAGGGATGCCCCTTTTAATTTCCTAAGATCAGCAGATCAGATCCTGAAAAGATGGGGTTGTTTTCCTTGCTCAGTGGCTGTATCAAAACGGAAAACTCATATGAAACCATAAGGCAACAAACATGTTCTTCAGTACGGAAGCGTTTAACTGCCAGAGCTCGGAAATAATGTCAGGAGAGTATCCCGTTTAAATGAGAAAACGTTCTCATTTTAACGAGATTAAAAATACTTGTTTCAACGAGATTTGTGTCATTAAAACCAAAATATCTTCTCTTTTAATTAAGAAAGGTTGTAACAGTAAAACAGCAACACCGCTTGGGATTTTTAGATGTTGTCTAGAGGAAACAGGGTGAGAAGAAGGAGAGTCATAGCGAGCCCTTTTATACCTTTTTAACAACTCGTAACGTCAGACGAGTGCATTTTTATATCTTGTTAAAACGAGAAGGTTTCTCGTTTTAACAAGTTTTGTATCTTGTTTTAATAAGTAACTTTCTTGTTATAATAAGATACCTCTCCAGAATTTATTTCCAAGCTCTGGCAGATGCATAAATGAAGATAATCTTGTAATTCTTTCACTTTCTGTTGGATCCAAAAATCACTACCTCTGTACTACAGCAGATTTTTATCTGTCTTTGCGAATAGAGATGCAACAATCAGGCTTTTTCTGGCCAATACCGATTTCTGGCTTTATTTGAGGTCTAATTTGCTGATTTCAAAATTATTTCTAAGGACTTATTTGTTTAAACTTTGTCCTAATTCATGAATGAAATCTATTAGATGTTGACCAATACTGACGAAACAATCTGTTGGACCATTTTCTCACCATCTTTAGATGAAATACTGGAAAAAAAAAAATCAGTTTTCCCTTTGCATAAAAGCGAAAACAAGGTAATCTTGTAATCCCTTTGTTCTCTGTTGGATTTAAAGCCACTGTCTCTATGAAGGAATCTGCAGCAGATTATTATTTATTGTTAATGGAGGTGCACCGATCAGCCTTTTACTGGCTAATACCGGTTTTTAGAGGTTTTTTATTTTATTTTATTTTTTTTAAAGTCTGATCTGCCAATTCAGATTATGGCTGATTCAAATTATGAATTTCTGACTAAGAACCTTCAAAAAAAATTCAGACTCAACAGTTAAATGTAGTAAACACTGACCATGAGTGATGCTCCAGTGAAGTTGGCCAGATTTCTAGAGATTAGCAGGTCAAACACTTAAAAAAAAATTAGCTTTTCCTATTCAGTAAAGACATTAAAACGGAAAATTCCGCCATATTTTAGGCATGTAAACACACCAAACATTATGTCTTTGATGCACTTTTTTTGTTTCCTAAAAATATGATACATTTTAGGAACATACAGTATGTTTTGACATATAAATGAGGATAATTCCCTCATTTTCTATTGGATTTAAAACTATGACGGGACCTGCTGCAGAGTTTTCTTTGGCTTTTACTGTTCAATAACCAAGGCCCAGTTTTATTTTAGGGCTGACCTTTCAGTTTCCACTATAGCTGTTTGATTACCACAAGATTATAAAATGAACAAACTCAGAGTGGATTTTGTTTTAATTCACCAACCAGATCTAAAAAAAAAAAAACCCATTAAGTGTAATAATAAAAAGAATTGCGACAGGTCTATTTCACATGTGTCACAGTTTTTTTTTTTTGTTTTTTTTTTTTTTTTTTCCTATTTTGTTAGCAAGTCTCCGTTAAGTACATAATTTATCATGGTTGTGTAGAGAAATATGTAGTTTATTTGGTGTTTGAGACCTAATCTAGAAAATATGTGATCTATAGGATTAGTTACAAATAAACAAAATTCAGTTTCCTTATTAAAATAGGAGAAATGCTGGTAAAAAAAAAAAAAAAAAAAAAAAAAAAAAAAATCAAACAAAAATAAAGTCACTTTTCTTTTAATGTATGTTGTAATAATTGGTCAATAATTGGCCAGGAGTTATTAAGCTATTGAGAGGGAAATTTACTCAGATAGTGCAGTAAAATATCCCTTCCTGGCAAAAAAAGTTTGAGCTTAAATGCAAACGTTAACACAATAAAATACATCCTACAGTAAAAATCATTTTGCACCCTTAAGCTGAATGTCAGATGTTGTTTTCCTTTTTCCAAAGCACAGAAGTGAGACTTTTAGCACCATTCTGAGGAAATGTTGAGCCTCACCTCATGACCTTTGTTGTTATCTGAGACTGAGCATGTTGTTTTGTTTTTTAAATGCACCAAGGATTGGGGACAGTCAAAATCCTGTGACATACTGCCATGTATATTATGCATGCAATAAATCTGGAATAATAAATGTAGTGTTCACTATAAATAATGGAACCGTACACTTCTGTTGTATATTAAGAGAGTTATTTATATACTCTGTTTTATGCTGGATTGATATTACAGATGCCAGTACATATTAGAATTGTATAATTCCAGTTAAATTGACAGTAAAATGGATATTTCAGATACGTGAAGTGTCAGCAAATGGGCCCAGTGTGTCAGCAGAATCAAGCCCTGTGGAGCCTTTAAAGACCTTTGTGAGAGAGATGAAGCACCCCATTCTTCGCCCGGGTTATATTCCCATCCCGGTCTACCATGACGGCGCAGATGTGAGGCAGCAACAGCAGCATCCATGCTACTCCTACATCCAGCCAGTCACTGCACAGAACGTCCGGACAGAGGGTCCGACGCCGTCCCAGACGTCAGGGCTCCACCACAGCAGACCGAAATCACCTTTACTTGGACACTCCGACGGCGAGAGTGGGAAGGCCGGATCAACAGTTTCACAAACATCAGAGGTACTTTATGAGTTTAAGATGCTTTGCAAATGTGAACTGATCAAATAACCTTTAGCCTTTACAGGAAAGCTGCATGCAAGAATAACGTTTTTTATTACTGATTAAAAGGAGGGAACAACGTCTGTATATTCAGGTTTTCAGGGAGTTGGTTCCAGAGCTTAGGAGCATAGAAACTTGAGTGCCTTGCAAAAGTAAGACCAAGACCTGATCACATAAAATGATCACACAAGGTTCAGTCGTTATAGGAAAGCTGCAGTAAACAATGCAGCTTTCAGTTCTGATAGGAAGAAACCAACATTTCAGGTTTTCAGGGAGTTGGTTTCAGAGCTGATGAGCATGGAAACTGCAGTGCCTTATAGAAGTATTCATAACCGAGAACTGATCAGCTAGATGGATATAATAATTTGTGGTTTTATAGAAATCAATAGAGTCCCCCCCCCCCAAAAAAAAAAAAAAAAAAAAAAAAAAAAAAAAAAAAAAAATTCTGGTTTTCAGGGAGTTTGTTCCTGAGCTGTGCAGCATAAAGGCTGAAGTGGCTTGCCAAAGTATTCATAACTGAGAACTCATCAAACAAACTGAAAACAGATTAAGTTTCTGCTTTTATAGGAAACAATGCAGTTTTCAGTCCTGATTGAAAAAGAAAACCCAAAATTTAATGTTTTCAGGGAGTTGGTTCTGGAGCTAAGGGACATTGAAAATACAAAAATTTAAGAAGTTTTCACATTTTGTCACATCACAACCACGTAGTGAGGTTATAGGGATTTTATGCGACAGACCATCACAAAGTAGTGCATTATCGTGAATTGAAATTAATCACTTTAAAAAAATACTGGCTGCTTTAGAACCAGATTGCCAAAAACTGAATATTTCCTTTTGTTTTATTTTCAAGGTTAACACAGCTCCCCATCACCAACCAGCACGCCCCAGCAGCACTGGTCTCCAGCCTGGGTACATCCCCATCCCAGTGATCCACGAGGGCGGAGGGGGACAAACTACGCCTCATATGAATCCCTCAGTCTACGCTCAGCGTGTTCCCTACGCCGAACATCAGCAGCCCTTTCATCGCCTTCAGACAGAGGACTGGCCCAGCTACTCTGCTGCAGTGCAGCCTCCCAGAGAAAGGGCTTCTCCAACTACTTTTCCCCAACATCGCGACGGGACGTCTGTTCACCTCCCACCTCATGTGAGGAGTCATTCACCTGTTAAAATACAGGTGATGGGGGAAAGGCCACAGGTAGTTTCACTTATGTGTTTTCCGTTAAAGCTGCAGTATGTAACTTTTACAAAAATATGTTTTTTCCATATTTGTTAAAACTGTCAGCATGTCGTGACAGTTTGGTCTGAGGCAGATAATCTGTGTAAAGATGGAGCTCCTCCACCTCCTCCCTGAGCTGCTATTGGTCTAAAGAAATGCACCGCTCCCGACCTGAAACAACCAATCAGAGCCAGGAGGAGGGGCTTAGCGCTGCCAATCACCCTCGTGTACGCGCTGCTAAATGTGCTAATTGTGGAGAAACAACTCACCGTTCCAGGAAAACTGTTTATCCGTCGTCATCGGTGGCCATGCTAACTAGCATTAGCATCAGGCTATGTTGTGGTGAACCAGGTGCAGCGCAGCAGAGAGCAGGGGGAGGCTGTGAGCGGCGTACATGAGGGTGATTGGCAGCGCTAAGACCCTCCTCCTGGCTCTGATTGGTTGTTTCTGACTGGTGTATTTCTGCAGTTAGTACTGGGAGCACTGGGAGAAGGCAGAGGAGCTGGATTTTTTATTTTTTTCCACAGATTATGTCTTATTTTATACTGTCACGACAAAATGATAATTTTAACAAATATATAAAAAACATATTTGTCATGCTGCAGCGTTAATGATGAAATTTGTTAAATCGAGTAAATAAACTTAATTTTGTGTTCCTCTCTGCTCTCAAGGCTCCACAGCGTGTCCTGTCAAGAGAGCTGCCCCAGAGGACGGAGCAGGAGCATCAAACCGTGCAGCAGAAACCCGAGAGCACGCCGCCCCCTCAAACACTGCACACAGAGGCAGACGCCCCAAAGTCTCCGCAACCACAGCCACTGCAGCAGCCTCTGTTCTTCCAGCAGGCACCACCTCAAACACAGCACGAACCGTCGCCGCAGGCCCAAAAGCAGGAGCCGCCACAACACCATATGGCCGACATCACGGTTCAGATACCTCCAAAACCAGAAGCCCAGGAGGGACCGGCTGCCTCCACAGAAGTCCCACCTGCACAGGCAGAGGCCGAGCCGGCGGCTCAGTGCCCGGTCCACCCAGGACTGGCTAAAGTACAGCAGATCCTTGAAAGAGTGGCTAAATTGGAGCAGGATGTGAAAAGCTTCAGCGGGAAGAAAAATGATAAGAAATACTTGCTACTGGAGGAGCTCTTGACCAAAGAGCTGTTAGCGCTAGACTCTGTTGACCCCGAGGGCCGTGCAGACGTACGGCAGGCGAGGCGGGACGGAGTCCGCCGTGTGCAGACCATACTGGAAGAACTGGAGCAACTGGAGGAGCAGCCTGCCAGTGAGACTGCAGTGGACAGAGACGGTCTGACACAGAAAGGAGAGCCCAGCATGGTCACAGAGAACGTGGAGATGGCGAAGGAGATATTATAATGACTGAATACCTCATAATAAAGAGGAGATCTCTCATATTCCTCAACCTACAGCATTTGTGGAAGTTGCATGCATTGATTAAAGTGTTCCTATGTCCATTCAGCACATAATCGATGGTAGCTCAGTGGAACTGTATTGTTCAAGCCATTGTTGTTGCCTTTTTTGTTGTTTTAGTATCTTTAAAGCAAGACTGCACATCAGTGAGTTCTTGACAACATTGTTAAGCATATTTTTGTTTAAGTAAGAGGCCTTTATGAATAAATGAGAAACGCAAGTATTTTCTTAAGAAATAATATTTGGAGTTGCCTTTTGTCTGATTAAATACTCTATGAAGCTTTTCTTAATCTCGTCAGAACACAAGTTAGGCTTTAAAGCAGAACGCCTGAGTCAACAGAAGCAAATTTCTCCCAGTGAATGCCATCTGTTCTTGTTGGAGCTGCTTTGTCACAAAACACAGTGCATTTGTTTACTACGTGCTGCTTTATGGCATATTGCTGAGTTTGCTGTCTTTGCACTTTGCCGTCACTGAGAATCAGGGTTCCTGCACGGTTTTCGAAGTTGAAATCCCATAATTCTCCAAAACTGTCTCAAAAATGTTTTCTCTTTATTTTAGTTACATTTTAAAAGTATAAAATCAAAAGTTCAGAATGATTTTAGTTTCAACAGCAGTGAGACTTTAATGTGGAATCTGCCAATAATGACAAGGATGGACGGTTGAAATCCTAATTTATCCGTATTCTGTTTTCTTTTTCCATACCAATCAAGACAACCTGGAAAACATTTTAAATTCCAAACGTTTCCAAACTTTTCCAGACTGCACAGGAACCCCCGATGATGCGTCACGCTGAAAATCAGCCGCACGTCCGTTCACAGCGTTTCACTGCAGCGAGTTTTTCAGTCCTGCGTCGAAGTGTAAATGTAAACTGGTTTACTTGCTGCTGCAGACCGTGATAGCAGTATTTCTATGAGATTTCTATGAGCATTTTTGGTACATGAATGTGTAATGTCTAGCCAGGGTGTGATGTGTATCTTACTTGAGATGTGAGACAATCAGCAGATTTTAATGACTGTCAGAATGTCCTCATACACCTACCAAAGCCACAATCTGTAATAACTCTGACCCGTTATGGGCCATTCCACGCCTTAAAAACACCACCTCTGTGACAAAAAAAAAATTAAAAAAATCAGTATCCCCACTCCTTGAACTATTTTATTACAACCCTGACTTTCTGTGAAATAATTTGCCACTCTGATGAGATCGTAAGCCGTCACAGCCTGACATGCATTCACAAATTATGGATCGTGGCTTAGTGCTCATTAGCAGCTGGCTGATTCATTATAGGAAGTCACATTTGTATAATTGACAATAAAAATGTTTTGACTGACACTTTAAGAGTTTTTTTTTTTTTTTTTTTGTTTGTTTGTTTTTTTTGTTTGATAGTGCTCGGTTTATGTTTGGTGAAAAGGAAAAATAGGACAGTATAAACTAGAGTTGTGCGCTACTGCAAAAACACTAAATTATAACAAGTATTTTTGGTCTAATTTCTAGTGCCAGTATCTGAAATACATTTGAAATAAGACAAAACTAACTTACAAGTAACTTTTCAGCAGATATAGGAGCTTGTTTAAGTCAATAATTCCTTAATATTAATGAATATTATTAATATTAATATTGATGAAAAAGTTCTAGTTATGAGTGAAATAATCTGCCAGTGGGACAAGATATTTTTCCCATATTAAAATGTTGTCCCACTGGCAAGATATTTTAATTAATTATTGACTTAAACCAAGCTCCTATATTGTGCTGAAACGTTACTTGTAAGTTAGTTCTTTCTTATCTCAACCACAAGTGGTCCTTGGCTCTTGGACAACTCTTGTGATAATTTTTTTCACTCCTGTTAGAAATATTGTAAGGAGCACCTGGTCGTGGCCGGTTTATGGTCGAATGATGTTCTTTCCACTTCCGGATTATGGCCCCAACAGTGCTCCCTGGAACGACCAGAAGTTTAGAAATCCTTCTGTAACCAATGCCATCAGAATGTTACTGCAACAATAAGTTTGCGAAGGTCTTTAGAAAGTCCTTTGCTTTACCCATCATGAGGTGTTACTTGTGTGGCACCTTGGTAATGACGCACCTTTTTATCGACCATTAGTTTGAACTGGGGCAGGATGGTTTTCTGATCACTGAGATTTCAGATGGTGTCTTGGCTTTCCATGCCTTTTTCCCACCTCCCTTTCTGTGTGTGTTCAAAACTTTTTTCAGCTGTTGGTTGTGATTGCATCTTTTTAATCCATGGGATACGCTGATTGGATGAAAACGATCTGTCATTCACTGGAGCTATGATTCATTTACATATGCTTTAAGTTGAGAGTGCAGTTGCTTGCATGTTAACAAGGTGTTCTATGTCTGAACATATGAAATTTCCCGCCTTTTTGGCCTTCTTGGTGTTCAATACCCCAGGAGCAGGAACGTCAAAGTGGAGCATGTGTCAGACAGGAATTTAGCGACAGAGTCTGAAATACAAACGCTCAACACCACAAATTATTTTTGTTTACATAGATATATGCGCTCACATCAGTTTCACTGCACGCTCAGATTGGTGGCACAAAGACAATGCCACAGAAATGCAGTTATTAGCAAACCTGCATGAGAAGTGAGGATTTTCAAACATACACAACCCCTACGGTTGCAACACCCAAGGTTGTTGACTGGTTCAGAAACCTCTTACTGCATCCTTGATGGTTGTGCCAGAAGCTCCACTTCTCTTTTTGAGTCTGACTCAGAGTCAAAGATGTGCTGTTGTACAATTGTGCATCTGTTGGCAGCCATTTTGACATATATTGACCCTTTGCGTGTGACGTCATGCTCTTCAGAAAGCAGCCCACTTGGTCACAACTGATGTCAAAACAACCTATGGACGCAGTAATTCGTGCAAAGCTTGTCAAAAAAAAAAAAAAAAAAAAAAAAAAAATCAGACAGCTGGTCATCTAATATCACATTTATTTAGTTGATTTCACTATAAAAATAGTCTTGGGGTGCTGCGCGGTCAGTTGCTCAAACAAACGAGGATGTAAAGCAAACTTGTCATTTTATCATAAAACTTTTAAGGACAGAAGATGATGATGAATAGCAGCTGTCCATCAATCATGAGAACTAGCAATGCTCAGTGTATTTGCGGATTTGCAGCGAACACTTTTTACAAGGTAAGAAGATTAACATTCATATACTTCATAAGTAAGTAAGCTTAGTAAGATGGTAAATATGGAGAAGTTATGTGTCTAATCATTAGTAATTATGGAGAAAATGCCCCTCCATCATGTACCATGTAGGAAAAGAACTGGTGAGCATGTCGACTTTTGTACCCTTTTAAGTCTGCTCTGGTGTAAGGGGAAATGCAGTTTATGACATAGTGCTATAAATTATGTGGCATGAATTCAGGTAAAGTTGGCGATTTGATCAAATCAACAAACTGTCAGGACGGAGAAGGTATGGGTTGTTTTCTAAGCTAGCCATTTCCAAATTTTGTAAACACCGCTGTCTATGAGCCTAGGTGTGCTACTTCCACCGACAGATTAGCTTGACTGGAATAAGTAGAAGCCATAATGCACTTTAAGTTGGTTTGCAACCGCCAACAAAACTCAAAAAAAGAAGTAGAAGCTGTGGCTATATCGACAAAAACAATTTGGGAAAACAGTCACAGTTGCTCCGTTCAATACTCCTGTCCCTCACTTCCAACGTTCATCATGGTGCCTCAACATGGCATGGCTGCCATGGCGGTCAATAACTTGGGAGGGTAAAGACTAAGACGGGGGCGTGGCCAATAGTAGCTTATTTGCATAAAAGTGACAGAGCTCATTCTGAAAGGAGCTCAAAATAGGCAGAACTGAGCAGGTGAAATCTCTTTATCTGAGAATGATTTTGTGCAAAAATGTAATGAACATGTTTTGTATAGCCCATAGACAGATCCTCATTAGTTTAAAAGGAAGCAACCAGATAGGATGGCATCAGATACAATACTCTTGGAGTGACAGCTGTACAGAAATCCTTGGTGTGCTTGAATAATTACGTTCTTAAACCACATCTGAAGAAATATATGTTTTTGTGCAGAGTACTACAGTTGTTCCAGATGTACCTTTGTGGAGCATAGTTATGTTTGTAGCTACAACCATCTGGTTCCTTTTTAAAAAATCTTTATTGAACAAAAATGTACAAAACAAGCAGGTTTTGCATTATATAACAGAACATCAAAAGCAATGACAAGATATAATGTTCAAAGAGTCCGTTGAGAAACAATCACAGGATAATTTTAAGCAAAATAAGTAGAAATATATATTTTAAGGAAAGGACTTACAATAATACAAAATAAATTAATCTGGGGGGGAGGAAACATTAACAAAAAAAATAGTTCTTACAGAAAATGAATAATATTAGGTATCAAGTTTTCAAACTTTTGTTTGTGAATGAAAAATTTTGCATATATGACAATAAAATTAAGCATATGTTCAAAATTAAAATTTTCAGAGTTAGTGTAATAGTAGGTAACATCCTTGAGTCTTAACGTGCACACAATATTAGTCAAACAGGAAAAGTGAGATTCAAGGTTACTCCAAATTTTTTTGGATATGTCACAATTTAAAAAAAAAAAAAAGGACATTTCTGAGTTTTTGTTTTTTTTTGTTTTTTTTTTTTTTTTTTTTTTTTTTTTTTTTTTTTTTTTTTTACAAAAAGTACAGGAGTCACTAATATCTGTAAATTTAGCAATAATACAGCTCATGGGATATATGCTATGTAAAATTTTAAAGTGTACTTCTTTGGCTTTGTTAGAGAGACAGTATTTGTGAGGTAAGAGTCAGGCCCTTCTCTAGTTTATTTTATCAGTTTGAGCTCTCCAATAAAATGTACCTCTTGGTACAACACAGTTTCTTTTATGAAAGCACTGGCGTATGTGTCTGTTACATTTTTTTTATCTGTTAGTTTAATTCCTTCCAGTGTAAGCATGGGCAGAGCTGTCGTAAATTCGTTGTAACTCAAGTTACTTTTTAACAAGTTGAAAAAAACTCTTTGCGAATCGCATTGGATATCTTGTTAAATTCTCTGAAGGGAACAAGAAAACTGTGGGCAGATATAAAGTGTTCATAAGATAACGTTTTGCCAGTGTTATCAAAAAGATTTACGATGTGGCTGATGTCTCTTTCGAACCAATTAAGAAAGAATATGGATTTGTTTCTCATCAAAATATCACAGTTATTCCAGAGAAGAGCGTTGTGGGGTGAAAAATTATGGACAAAGCCCTGTTTCCAAGCTGATGGAATTTAGGCAATTTGATGGGTAATTTATCAGGTAAAAAGTTACATTTCAAGAGGAAAACAGGCCTCCTATTTTATTAAAGATGTGGTTTGGGTTGAAAAGCCAGATCGATTCAGGGTTTATAAGACATTTTTTTTTTAACATCAGTTAACCTTAAAGATGTTGATAGAACACCAGCTGCTTCCCTTTTTAAACTTTGAGCAAAAATGCTCAAACCAAGCAGGGTTTGTACATTCTTTGGCTTTGTTAGAGATACAGTATTTCTGAGGTAAGAGCCAGGCCCTTCTCCAGTTTACATTATCAATTTGAGCTCTCCAATAACATTTACAACCATCTGCTTCCTCTTCCACTATTCCATATGTCGATTCTACTAATTGTCATGATTTGTGATTGTTGTGGACTCAAATGCAGCAAAGCAGAAGCAACAAGTAATTTTGAGGATTTAATTTAAAAAAAAAAAAAAAAAGTTAGGTAGGAGCAAAGAAAAAAAGCTAAGTAACAGGAGTTTAAATACAAGTGAGTTGATTACTGGACGGAGAACTGGTGGTTGATTAGTAACAGGCTGCAGCTGTGAGAGGAGACCAGAGAGGTAGACTGAGGAGGGAGAGAGAATGGCGTAGGAGGGTGAGGGGGAAACAGACAGGAGAACTAGGAAAATTAATCTAACTGAAACAATAAACACAAGACTTAAATAATTAAACATAATCTAAAATAACTAAGAGTAGACTGAACTAAACAGAGAAAATAAACTAGGATGAAGGAAAATAATGAAAATAAGAAATCAATACAAAGAAATGACCTAAACAAACAATATGGGATATGACACCAATTGCAATCGATTCATAAACTGAGAACCAAATACCTCAAATATCCAATTGCCCCAAAATCCAAAGAAATTCACTTTAAAACCTTAAATGGAATTTATCCATCAAGTGAATTCATTCAAAAACAATTTGGTATTGAAACCACAAATTGTGTTTTCTGTGATGCTGTTGAAACAACTGAGCATCTATTTTTTCAGTGCATTTATATTGAGACTTCGTGGGCTGATGTTTTTGACTGGTGGTTCCCTAAAATTCCTTCTCTTAAAATGATTTCTGACAAAGACATCATATATGGCCTTATTTTGGACCATCTCAACAATGACTGTCTTATAAACACTATTGTCATCGTTGGGAAATTCTTCATTCACTGGGCCAGATTCTTTAAAATCCAGCCAAAGTTATATGTATTTCATAATGCATAATAAAAATGCGTTAGAATATGATTTTAAAAGCTAAGCCCTTGCCCTTTTATTTCTGCCTTATTTTTTTTTTATTTCTCATATATATATATATATATATATATATATATATATATATATATATATATATATACATATATATATATATATATATATATATATATATATATATATATATATATATATATATATAATGCTTGGAGATGTACAACATCAACAGGACTCTAAGAGCCTTCATTGCAGCCTCGATGGGGATGTGGAAAACCACCCTTGAAGCCAACTACAAGCCAATTGCACAAGTGTCCATCAAATGTGGCATATACCAAGGAGACGCTCTGTCCCCACTGCTGTTCTGCATAGGTCTGAACCCCCTCAGCCAAGTCATCAACAAGACTGGCTACGGATACCGACTCAAGAACGGAGCCACCATCAGTCACCTCCTCTACATGGATGACATCAAGCTGTACGCTAAGAGCAAACGAGACATCGACTCACTGATCCACACCACCAGGATCTACAGCACTGACATTGGGATGTCATTCGGACTAGAGAAGTGTGGTCGGATGGTTACACAGAGAGGGAAGGTCATCCACACAGAAGGGGTCTCACTCCGAGAGGGAACAATAGCAGACATTGAGGACAGTTACAAGTACCTGGGAATACCACAAGCAAATGGCAGCCTCGATGAGGTCACAAGGAAAGGAGCCACAGCCAAATACCTCCAACGAGTAAGGCAAGTCCTGAGAAGCCAGCTCAATGGCAAGAATAAGATCCGTGCGATAAACAGCTATGCCTTGCCAGTAATCAGATACCCTGCAGGAATAATAAGCTGGCCAAAGGGAGAGATAAAGACCATGGATGTTAAAACTCGGAAACTACTAACCATGCATGGAGGGTTCCACCCTAAATCCAGCATCCTGAGACTATACGCGAGCCGTAAGGACGGAGGCAGAGGACTAGCGAGTGTGAGAGCCACTGTCCAGGATGAAACATCCAAGATCCATAAATACATCAAGGTCAAAGCCTCAACCGACGATGTGCTCAGCGAATGTCTCAAACAATGGGGACCAGAGGATGAGGTGCTGGAGGAACCGTCATGGGAGGATAAGCCCCTACATGGGATGTACCACCGACAAATAACTGAAGTGGCTGATATCAGGAAATCCTACCAATGGCTGGAAAAAGCTGGACTCAAGGACAGCACAGAGGCACTCATCCTGGCTGCACAGGAACAGGCCCTAAACACCAGAGCAATAGAGGCTCAGATCTACCACACCAGACAAGATCCAAGGTGTAGATTGTGCAAGGAGGCCCCTGAGACAGTCCAACACATAACAGCAGGGTGCAAGATGCTGGCAGGGAAAGCGTACATGGAACGTCATAACCAAGTGGCGGGCATAGTGTACAGAAACATCTGTGCAGGATATGGACTGGAAGCCCCGAGATCAAAGTGGGGCACACCCCCAAAGGTGGTGGAGAATGACCGAGCTAAGATCCTGTGGGACTTCCAGATCCAGACAGACAAAATGGTAATGGCGAACCAACCGGACATCGTGGTGGTGGATAAACAACAGAGGAAAGCCGTTGTGGTGGATGTAGCAATACCAAGCGATTGCAACATCAGGAAAAAGGAACATGAGAAACTGGAGAAATACCAGGGCCTCAGAGAGGAACTGGAGAAGGCCTGGAAGGTGAAGACCACAGTGGTGCCTGTGGTCATCGGGGCCCTCGGGGCAGTCACCCCCAAACTGGAGCAGTGGCTAAAACAGATCCCAGGAACAACATCAGACATCTCAGTCCAGAAATGCGCAGTTCTCGGCACAGCCAAGATACTACGCAGAACCCTCAAGCTCCCAGGCCTCTGGTAGAGGACCCGAGCTCAGAGGTTGAGAAAGACCACCCGTGGAGGGTGAGAAGGGAATTTTTTTTTTTTTTTTATATATATATATAGCATCCTTTTTGCACTTGAACTTTATTATACTTGTATTATGCCTTTTTCACAGTCAGGTAAATGAACAAAATGTTTGTTTTTGCTTACTTCATGAATAAAAAGAAAGACAAAAACATGTGCTTCCTCCTGTACCTGTGCAGTGGCGATTACGTCACGGTCACGTGGTGTTGTTTGGAGCAGGAAGCGTCGGTTACGTTCTGAACAGCTACACAGTTTCCCACTCATTGGTGAGTATCTTCCCCTGGTATGACTGTGGAAAGGGCGCCGCTGTCGCTCCTCCTGTCCACAGGAACTTTGAATATCAGCATGTAGAGGCGGAATAACCAAATCCGAGTCGGATCCAGCTGCTGTTAGCCGTGGACGCAGTTAGCCACCATCTCTCACGAGCGGCGGAAAAAAGAAAAAAGCCGAGCTAACCGCGGCTAGGCTAGCTCCGCTGTTAACCTCCGAGCCGAGGAAGAGAACCCGCACCGGGTCCCGGAGACGCGTTTAGAGGCAGCGGGGGTTTGCGTGAGAAGACAAGAGGAGTGAAGAAAATGGAGCTGTTTCAGGCTAAAGACGAGTACATTCTTCAGAGCGGGGACCAGGCGCTGTGGTGCAGCAGGAAGGACGGGAGCATGGCTGTCAGACCTGGTAGGTACTAATGACAGCTGCTGCTGGAAACTAACCTGTTTCATTTGTGTTACTGATTTTATTCGCTGCTATTTCTCTCCTAATTCCTCTGTCATCCTCTCTGAAACCTGATCGTTATCATTAAATCTGATCGAACTGACTGATCTGGGTCAGACAGAATGAAAACACACCGTTTGAGATGAGGGGATTGTCTGTTTTTGGAGGCGCTTCTACTGTAAATCATCGCTCTGGCTGTTATTCCGGCAGTGCCAACACCCCAAACTGACTTCAAAGTTGTCAGGCTGCTTCTCAGGTTGCAGACAGAGGCTTGAATTTGGCCGCTTCATTTAAACTAAACACCATGCAGGAACGTATAGGAAAACGTAAATAAGAAAAACATGGTTACTGGTATAAATACTACAGCGGCAACTAACGATTATTGTAGTTATCGATTGTTTTTGACGATTAATCGGATAAAAAACTGGCACTTTCTTCAGATTTTTTATTTTTATACTCTTTATACAAAATTAGAAATGCACTAAAACATGATAATTAACAAATAATTCAGTTTCTTTTTTAGGTAAGAAAATAAACATTTTGTTGCCTAAAATGCAATAACATTTTATTATTTTAGTGAAGGCCTGATTATTTGTGGCAAAGGATGTATCTGCAGCTAACGTGAAAAACTCAGCCCTTTCTGTTTGACTTAATATTAGTACAGTATAGGGCTGATCTAGTGATTATTTTTTAGATTAACTGATTCATAATTGGAGAAATGTGCTTAATAGGAGATTTTTATTTATTTATTTTTTTTTACAGAATTTGAAACAGGTGAAGCTAAATCTGTGCCACTTGAGGAGTCTTGAGTAGAACATTCTTGCAGACAAGTTTAAAAAAAAAAAAAAAAAAAAAAAAAAAATCTTAAATGCAAAAGTTGTATATATTTTTGCACAATTTAGGCTTAATTACTGCTCTGAGTATGTTGTTCTTTCAGCAATTGGCCTTTTTTGAGTCTGTATACTCCAGTTAACGATTAATCGATTACTAAATTAGTTGACCATTATTTCAATAAGTGATTCATCGTGATTAATCCGATTAACCATTTCAGCCCTAATAAATACCAGCTTTTAAAGGCTAACGGAAAGAGAAGCAGCAGCTCATAGCTGTAATGTCAATATTTTATATTATTTCTAAACATAAAGGGGTTTTCTTTTTTAAAAAAATTGCAAATATTTACTTTTAAAATCGGGCTTTGCTATCTTACTGGGTTCAAGTCTTCTTCGGTACAAGATCTTTTCCTGAAAAGAGTTGAAATGGATGTTTTGTTGAGCTTACAGGACAAACCAGTAAAAAAAATTTCTTTACTGTTTGACATATACAGATTTATTTCTTTTTTAGGAGGGTTAAGATTGCCAAGAGTTTTTAAAAAGACTTTCTTTAAATGAAGGAGTTGAGGTACACTAAGATTACAGTTCTTTTAAAACAATTTAGAGAAGTCCAGATAAGCCTGTCACAATAATCAGTTGTTCACATTATAAATTAAAATTAGCTTGATAATTTCCATTATAATGAATATTTTTTGAAGTGCAGTTTTGTTAACTGAGACTTCCTAATCAACTTTATTTATGGTTTCGGTTGTGTGTGGTTTCTATTTCATTTTTGTCTATTATTTTTGGTTGTGTTTTATTTTGGATATTTAAAATATCTTAAAGTTCCAGCGTAGAGTGTTCTGTACAAAATTAGAGTTTAGTAGTCTTTGAGAGGAAGAACTTGTATTATTATGCCATTATCAAAATATTACTTGAAAATGTTCTCAAAACAACTATATTATCATTTATCGCAGTAATTTCTGGGACAATTAATCCTCCAGCAAAACTTATCCAGACAGGCTTAAGCCCAGATGAGGATGTCCTGGATTTGTAAGTCTCTGGCATCAAAATCCACAAAATTTGAGGTAAATGTAGGCACACATGGGGATGTATTTTAAGGCAACACTTCAGAAACGCTGCTTCCTGAAAAACAAGGCCTGTAACAACATGTCCTGAAAGGCCGCTCGGAGAGGAAGAAGCCATTACTCCAATAGCAACATTAAATCTACATTGTTATTAATGTTATTAATCTGCACAGCATGGAGGTCTAATTTGCTGTAAATCATTCTTTAATGAAGATAAAAGCATAAAAAGGCACAAGGAAACTATTTAAATTAGCTTTTCTGACTACTATTATTGGTATCTTCCATGTTTTTTTCTTTTTATTTGTGGTTTTTGTTGTTTTGTACCCTAATTTTTTTACTTTTTTGGGAGGGAGGGTTCAGGATTAGAAATACATTTTGTGGCTACCACACGACACTTTATACCTGCCAGGAGGACATTTTGTACTTTTTTTTTTGACAACTGGCAATTTTAACATTATTTTCCATGTTCTTCAAATAGTCTTTTGTAAGGAAACAAGGTTATGTGACTCCAGTAAATATCTTAAATATCTTTCTGTCAAATTAGAGGTCCTAATCTGTTATATTTCATAAGAGTCAATTGGATCAAGTAAGCATCAGATCCAGAATAAATGGAAAGCAAAAGTAGTCTGAAGTTCACACTGTATGCATTGCCACTTTTCTAGCTAGCAGAATACAACACTGACCTATTTTATGAGCGGCAAATATGCACAGAAACCAACTCTCACTCAACCAGGTTGATCTGAGTCGCCCACAACTTAAATCCAACTCAGATGGCCTCAGAAATTACATTAAAATTAGTCAAAAGTTGCTTTTCCAAAGTAGTTTTTACTTGATTCTTGTGCCTCTTGTGATGTCATCAGCTTAATTACACACAAAGCATAGTCAGCTACTTTTTTCTTTGGTGCACTTTTCAAAAACGTGGCATTTTGTGAAATCCTAACTCATGAAAACATCCTTAATTACCTTCCTGTGTTTTAATGTTTGTGTACATTTGTTGGAAAATATACCAGTGGATAGTATCTTTAAATATATATATTTCTTTAAATATATGTTGTTAAAAATCTGTTTTATTTCCTAAACTAATATGAAGTTATTTCACAGTTTCTTAGATAATTTTGCTACATTTTTCTTTTTGAATCAGTGGGCGGGGCTACTACTGTTCCTGTCAATATGATTGGTTTAGAGGCTGACTCTCAGTGCCGATTGACCAATCAAATGCTGTGGTTTATTCAACAGCTAGAAATGGCAGTTTAATTTCATTCAGTTAATTAAACAAACAGCAAAATAATAATAATATATGGCTTTAACATGTAATAAGGTCAAAATGTAGTTTAAAAAAAATCATGTTGAAATATTTATTAATGTGTTTAATAACTGGCGTTTAGTGATATATTTATTTATACATGACAGGTATTTATTTATTTATTTCCAGTTTTATTTTAATTAAAAAGAAAATTATAGCATGATTATTGTGGAACTTTAGATTCTCAGGTTAAATTATTGCACTGTGTGCTGCAGCTCAAGATCAATGAAATGATTAAATACGGAGGTATTTGTATGTAGTTTTTCCAAATAATAGCCTAAAACTGCAATAAATTACACACATAAATATTTATTTAAGCCTTTAATTATTTGCACATTTAAATACTTGTAGATACATTTACCTTGTTGTTTATTAAATATATATTTTTTTCCAATTTTATTTCAATAAGAACATCTTAAATATTATTTATTCTTATTTATGCATTTGTGGCACTTTTGGCGCTGTGTCTGTATGGGAGTTATATATTCCCAGCTGCAGCAGCAGTGCTGAAGTAAAAGAAAATATTTTCATTGAAGTTACCAGAAGGCCCAGCACATTATCCTGTGTGTCAGCTGTGCAGCCGGCCTGAACGGGGCTTTGGTTGCACCGCTGTTTCATTATTTAATTGGAAAAAGGGTTTCCACTCCTCACTGAGTTTCCACTCCGCTTTGCTCTGCACAAACGGAGAAAGGACTTCCATGACAGTCAGCTTTCCGGGAGGACTTTTCATGGTTTTCTGTTCTCTTGATCTGCAGGTCTTCCCCTCCTCCTCCCTACATTTAGTTCTCCACCGCATGGAACAGGAAGAGTTATTGTCTGAGGCTGATGTTCTCCACCCAGAGCCACACCCTCCGTCTTCTGCCAGTTTCCCCATGCTCTAATCCAGACTCCATTACTAATGTGGAGCATTCCAGTTTGTTTTCCTGCTAGGAACTCACACAACTGCCCCATACTTGTGAAGAATTAAAGATAAATGGAGACTTTGGCTTCTTTCTTACATTAAATGACAGTTTTTCTTTTAGTTTTAAAGCTTGTTTTCCAGCGTCATATGTTTGGAATAAATAAGATCCTCATAAGAACCTGTTGCCTTCTTTACTCCATCTGAAATATGTCGACCAACTCTTCCTGTTTCTGTTCGTTTCAAACAAGTCACCCAGCTGTGACTGATTTAAGTCCTCTTCTGTCTAGTTAACCCGCAGTGCGACTCTTCAACTGTTGTTGGAATGAGAGGTTCTCACGCTCAAACGTCTCCAGAGACGCCTTTTTGCGTCTCGGTGTTGGATCATCTTAGAACTGATCTTCTCCTCTTTGATTTCAGCGACGGACCTGCTGCTGGCCTGGAACCCGGTGTGTTTGGGCCTGGTGGAGGGAGTTATTGGAAAGATACAGCTTCACACTGGTAGGTGGGGGGAGGAAAACTATTTCAGCTGTTTTTGCCCATATTTTTCCACATGTGTGCAGGACAGTTGTGTCAGTGACAGTTTTTGGTATGTTTGTCATGAGTAAAGGTGTGTAAAAAAAAAAAAAAAAAAAAAAAAGGGTCGCTGTGCAAAGATGAGTGATCCGAGGTTCGTTTATAGAACAGAGGAATGTGCATCTGAGTTGGTTAATTAAAAATGTACAAGATGTGTGTGGCTCTGAGCATTTAAAAACACAAATTATTTACAGTTAGTGACAATAAAAAAATGGTAGAGTTGTACAGATACTAGCATGAATACAAATACTTATTGATTTTGTTGGGAGCAATGATGGTTATAGAGTAAGTTATGGCCTGCATGTTCAGGCCTCAGAAAGGATAAATACTCAATATTAAATGATTATACATGACCAAATGTAGTATTCTAATATGCAGCTTCCTCGTATCTTATTGGCACCCTTGGTAATAGGGCTGCAACTTCAGATTATTTTAGTTATTAATTCTTCTATGGATTATCCTGACGATTATATTGACGATCAATCGGATAAAATTTTTTGCCACGTTTAGCAGATTTTTCATTTAAGCATTTTTTATGCAATATTAGAAATTCATTAAAAGATGCAAATAAACAAATAATTTTGATTCCTGTTTTAAATAAGAAAATAAACATTTATTGACTAAAATGCAGTAGGTTCAGGTGCGATTTCATCACAGTCAGTACCTGCAGTTGTGGCGTTAGCAAAAACAAACTCTGGTCCGTTTAAAGCAGACCAAATGTGTCAGGTGTGAATACACCTAAAGTCTGCTTTTGATCCACACCAAACAAGTGGACCAAAAGACTTTCCTGCTGTGAGTACACCCCAAGATGAAATTCATTCTTTCCATCCCAACCTTATGGTTTCACTTAGAAGTTTGTCGCTGAAAAACCTTACCAAGTATTTTTGGTCTAGTTTCTAGTACAAAAATTTTAGCACACTTGAAATAAGACAAAAGTAACTTAAAAGTAACTTTTCAGCAGATATAGGAGCTTGTTTTAAGTCAATAATTTGTTAATATTGATGAAAAAGTTCTAGTTAAAAGTGAAATAATCTGCCAGTGAAACAAGACATTTTTAACTTATAATATGGGGGAAATGTCTTGTTCCACTGGCAGAGTATTTAATTTATAATTGAACGTTTTCATCAATATTAAGGAATTATTGACCTAAAACAAGCTCCTATTTCGTGCTGGAAATTTACTTTTCAGTTAGTTTTGTCTTATTTCAAGTGGACTCAGATATTTGCACTAGAAACTAGAGCAGAAATACTTGGTAAGATTTAGTGTTTTTGCATCGTGGCTACAGCTGCTGTTGCATAGATTAATTAAATGATTTAGAAGGAGGGCGCCTCAGGGTGCCCCCGCACCCTTAAAAAGTCTTAAATTTATGTATCTAAAATTAAGGCCTTAAAATGTTCTAAATTCATTTTTAAAAATGTAATTTGGCCATAAATACATTAATCACAGGTCCTAAATTTTGTCTTAATAGCGCTATTTAATCTTGTATATGCTACTGATTTTTTTTTTTTTTCTCGCGAGATTTTTTTGTCAGGCAAACGTTTGAGTTGCCCTCAGACATCTTCATTACGTTCTGTGACTCGAGACGGTTGCAGTTACCGCTAACTAGCTGCTAACATACCTTTGCTAGCTAGCTAGTGTTCTTGCGTCTGTCATGGGTAAGTGCAGATTAATCACCAGCTGGCTGGACGAAGTTCGTACATTTCTGTCGAGATAAAGGCCTTAAATTCCGTTCATAAAGGTTCTAAAAAGTCTTAAATTTGAGTCGGTGAAACCTGCAGAAACCCTGAAAGTAAAATAAGTTAAATACAAGCTCTAATAAATGCTTGAGTTAAATGAACTAAGTTTGGAGTGTTTTTCACAGTCTTTAAGTGTGACATCCTGCTTCTGCAGTTGAAGAGTTGTTTTAAGGCTGTTTTCCATATCTTTAATATGTATTGAAAATGCTGCATATAGATAAATCAACATGATATGAATATATTTTTACCAGATGTCTCATCCGTCTCTATTAACGGAAGCTGTCGTTCACGTCCGGCGTGGAGCTGGTTTCTTCATGCCTTTCAGAATGTGAGCAGTTCTGCACCAATGACCCAGTTCCCCCTCCGTCTTTCTTTTTGTTTTTCTCTGCTCTTGGCAGACCTTCCTCTCGGTCTCGTATTAATCCGCCAGAAAGCGCTTGTGGGCCAGTTACCAGGCGACCACAAGGTTTACAAGATCACCAAAATAGCCGTCATCCCCCTGTCTGACGAGGAGCCTCAGGAGCTGGAGCTGGAGGTATGCAGAGATTCATGAGGAAAGCCTATATTTTTTTTTAGAATGTGAGTCGGTGCATGATTCATCTCTGAAGGGATTTGGCTGAAAGTGGTGGAAAATGAGTTCTGGATTTGCTAAAAATAAAACCCACACCTGAAATGACATTAAAGAATGACAACAAACAAGCTGAATGGTGCTAAGATTTCAGTTTTTCAGGGAGGCTTCTTGGATGGTGAGACTGAATATTTCCAAGTGAGTAAAAGCAGGAGGAGGATGAGTAGAGCAGAAGCTTTTAGACCTCGTCCCGTTCTTTGTCCTTGTATAGCAGACTGTCTGTCATCCTTTGCACGTAGAAATCCTCCAGACTAATGTAGATGTTAGATTGGAACCAGCACAATAGCGTTCAAAAATATTCCCACCCTTTTAAACTTTTTCACATTTTTGTCACGTTACAAACACAGACTTCAATGGACTTTATTGGGATTTTTATGAAATTGACCAACACAAGGCAGCGCGCAATCGGGATGTATAACAAAAGCGATGCATGGTTTTCAAAATGGAGCAGTGACTGAGAGGTGCAAACACGCAGGAAACGGCGAAACGAACTGTAAAAAAAATAAAAAAAATATGCAATTTCCAAAACACACAAACGCAATAAAATAAATGCAAGAGAAAAATGCTACAAACAAAAAATGCTGCTTTTAGGGAAAACACAAGTAAAAAACAATCAACAAAACAAATGCAAATTAAAAATGTTTCAACCACACAAAAAAAATGCCTCAACCAAGGGAAAAAGAAGCAAAGGGAAAATGCTGCAAATAGCAAAAACAACAGCAAGTGTGAAACACTGCAAACTTGGGTGACAGAATGGAAGTCCTCCAGACCACTAGGGGGAATCAGGAGCAGGTAATATTACCTGGATAAATATGCTGCTGTTCTATAATATTGAAAAAGAGATGAAGCGTAACGCTACTGTTCTTTTTTCCTCCAACTTTCTTTTGGACATCCCATTAAATCACGACATCCCATCTTTACTGAGAGTCTGATTCCATACAATTTGGTGGTCGACTCCCCCTGGTGGTCTGGAGCAGCATTTCATACTCGCTCATGTTTTAACTATTTGCGCCATTTTCTCGTTTGGCTTTATTTTCTACTGTTGCAACATTTTGTTTGTGGTTGCAGCATTTTTCGTTTGCAGCATTTCTCTGTTGAATTTGTTTTTTTGGTGTTCGTGTGTTTTGGAGTTCGCATCATTCATGTTTTTGCAGCTCATTTGGCCGTTTACTGCATATTTGTACCTGCTGGCCACTGTACTGAAGGCCTCAGAGGTTCCTTTGAGAGGCCTAAAGAAGCGTATTACAAATGGGTTTGTTTTTCAGGAGCAGTATTTGTGTTTGTGGGGCTATAATTGCTGTAACACACAGTTCCAGCCGTACTGGAACTGTGTGTTCCAGTACGGCTGTGTGTTCCAGCCATTTATTACTTATTTTTTAGGGTAACCTAAAAAATAAGTAATAAAATAGTTTTTATTGTCAATTTTATCGTTATCATAATAGTACCATAAAGTATCGTGATAAAACATTAAGTCCATATTGCCCACCCCAACATACTAGCTGTGATTTGGTCTGCTAGGTTTTATTGACTCAAATTATATTTGCTTTGTTAACCATGTGTTGTTTCCCTTCTTTTTCAAAATGATGCTCTACGCTGTGTTGGTCTGTGACATAAAATCCTATCGCCATGCTCTGAAGTCTGTGGCTGTAACGTGACTAAATGAGAGAAAGTTCCTGCTTTAGTGAGTAATGGTGACTCTTTCCCCTTCAGCTCTTGTTTGCAGAGAGATGCTATCAGATTCTCTGAGCTGGTCATTTGTTTTTGTGCTTCAGATGTGAGAATGCATCTTTAATTAATTCTCCACAGCCTTGCAAGAAGCATCATTTTGGAATCGACAAAACGGAGAAAGTGGCCCAGTCTCCAGATGAATCAAAGTTCCTGATGAAAACTCTGAGTCAGATCAAATCCAACGTGTCCGTCCCCATCAAGAAAAAGGTATTTCTGTTCAAACTGACCTGCTATCTTCCTAATATTCCGACTTTTAAAGGCCATCTGAGGCTTCTCATGCTGGTTTCTCTCTCTCTATCTCTGCCCACCCAATCCAGTATTCCCCTGCATTCCAGGTTAAGGAAAACAAAGAGAAGGAGCGTCTGGAGAGGCGGCTGTTAGACGAGCTCTACAAGATATTCATGGACTCGGACTCCTTCTACTACAGCATGACCTACGACCTGACGAACAGCGTGCAGCGGCAGGGAGACTCGGATAAGTCCAGCCTACCTCTCTGGAAACAGGTGGGAGCGAAACCTCACTAATTTGTAGTGGTAGTTAATGCCAGGGTCTGTAATTAATTAATCGCATTTTAATCAAATCATATATCGACAAGATAAACAACATTTTCAATTTAAAACCCCTTCTTGCTGCAAAATTATTTAATAAATAGACATATGATCTCAACAACGAAGATATTTGTTGTGTTTATTCTGTTATTGAGGTTATTTAACCATCAGATTGGTGCGAAGAGCTACTAAGTGTTTCAGGAACCCCTGATCATTCATGGAGCTTCTTTAGAAATGTGGACGCTGACATTAGTGCTGCTGCTACACGTTTAGCATTGAGATGCTATTTTAGGCTAGAATAGCTTCTCTGATCGGCTGACTGCTTTCAGCTCAACTTGAACACAACTCGAGTCTTTTCCAGTGTCCCATCAGATGTTTTTTGAAGCAAAAATTAACCCTCAGTGGGCTGAGAGAAGCGGCTTCATCGTCCATCACTGTTGTTTCCAGATGTCACTTGTGCGTCAGATTTACAGGTGTTCCAGAAACACAGTACAAAGGTTCCGGCTTGGGAATTTTGTATGTTAAAAAAATAAAATAAAATAAAATAAAAAAAATAATGCTATTAATTGCATCAAAACTTTTAACTCATTAAAATCTCCATAATTAATTACCATACCTTCCTATAAGTCGCACTTTTTTCATAGTTTGGCTGGTCCTGCGATTTATAATCAGGAGCGACAAATTTATGTTTTTTTTTCCTCTTCATGACGCATTTTTTGACTAAAGTGAGTTATGCTCTGGAAAACTTAGTGTCCTGAAAATACGGTAATTGAAATTAAGTCTTTAAAGTCCCAGCCCTACTGATTTGTCTAAATTCTTTCTGACTTTGATTGACTGCTGTTTCTGTTTATTCAAGGTGGACAACCGTTTCTTCTGGAACAAACACATGATCCAGGATCTTATTGAGCTTCAGGTAAAAAAAATTAAAGTATTTATTTATTTATGATTCTGATTCAGCTAAATGAATGTTTTTGCGTATTAACCTAAAAACAAACTGCGCATTAATTTCTATGTTCTGCTGTCCAGGTCCCAGAGGTTGACTTCTGGGTTATACCGATCATCCAAGGCTTCGTCCAGGTGGAGGAGCTGGTGGTGAACTACAACGAGACGTCGGACGAGGAGCGGAGCAGCCCAGAGACGCCACCGAAGGAGATCGTCTGTGTCGACGACATTCACCCTCGCTTCACCGTGGCGCTGATCTCCAGACGAAGCCGCCACCGTGCAGGTAGGCGTGCACACCAAGTCCAACCTGGAGTCAGGAGCACGTCGTTGAGTCAACACACTGTGTTGTCTGAGTTTTCTTTGCAGCAGCTCATATACCAAAATAATTAGAAAAATCCAACTTTTATTTAGATTATTTATTCAGTGTGGGTTGATAATCCTGCAGTGAGGCAAAAACTAAACAAAACCTGTTGTAACAAGCAATTAATTAATTGCATGATAAATTAAAATGATCTCAATGATTTCCATTCTGATGATAAATATTTTTTGAAGGGTAATTTTGTGTACAGGGACTTCATAAACCATTTTATTTATTGTTTTTGGTTGAGTATAAATATCAAATATCTTTAAAAAAATTACTAAATAAATACAGAATATGGAAAACAATAGAAATAATGAAAAGTTACGATAATTTAAAAAAATTACAAAAAACTTTTTTTTTTTTTTAATTAATGAAATAAAGGCAACTAATAAAACAATAAGGTTGGAAATAAAATGGAAAATTAATTAATATTTATAATGGTAAGTGTTCTTTACAAAATTAAAGTTTATTGGTCTTTTAGAAAGCAAACTTGCATTATTATGCCATTATCAATATATCACTTGAAAATTGTGTAAAAACAGCAATATTGCAATAATTAAAGGATAAATTTATCATCCAGCAAAATTTGTTATTGTGACAGGCCTAATTATAAGTGCCACATTTCTTGGCATAACAATTAATTAAAAATCCATGACTGTTTTTCTGTGTTTAGAAATATGTGACATACAGGCCCATCTCTCTTCAAGACAACATAGAAATCAAGTCAGTCTATTTTGTCCTAATCATCATTTGTCAGGAAATGGCTGCCAGAAACTAGCGATTTACATAAACGCGTCCATTTCTGCAGTCGGAGCAAAAATTAGAAGGTTTTAAAACAACTGAAATCAAAGAGTTTTAGTTTAACTCGATACCTCAGACAGAGAGGAGGATTCTGAAGGAGGTAAAAACACGTCTCAAAAGCTCGCCTCGTGGTTTAGAAAACTGCAGCAAAGAGTGGCTTCCTGGGGTCACCAAGTCTGGTTAACAACCATTAAATCTTATCTACTCTACCATCATAAACATAAACATTTGGAGTTTATTAAATGCTACTGGAACTTTTTTTCATTTTTGATAAACACTCCAGGTGGGTCTGAAGTGAAACAAAGAATGAGTACCACAAGGACCACAACTGTCCGTGAAAAGTTAAAACCCCCTTTAAAAACGCTTATAACCATGTATTTTAATAGTTCAATCACTAAGGCTACCTTAATATCGGGGCCTGCTGGACTTTAACGCATTCATTTCGATTAATTATTTACATCGTTTTAAAGCGTTAAAAATGTTAACGCAGTAATCGTTTCTTTATTATTATTTTGCATACAATAGTCCCAAGGCGGAACCTTTGTATTGTGTTTCTGGTACACCTGTAAATGTGACGCACAAGCGACGTCCGCAAACAACAGCGATGGACGATGAAGCCGCTTCTCTCGGCCAACTGGGGGTTAGTTGTGCTCAAGTTGAGCTAAAAGCAGTCGGCCGATCAGAAAAGCTATTCTAGCCTAAAATAGCATCTCAATGCTAAACATGTAGCAGCAGCGCTAATGTCAGCGTTCACATTTCTAAAGAAGCTCAATGAATGATCAGGGGTTCCTGAAACCTTTAAAAGCCTTACTTTGCACCAATCTGATGGTTGAATCACCTAAATAACAGACTAGAAACAATATCTTTGTTGTTGAGCTAATATGTCAATAATTCAATAATTATTGACTTCAATAATTTAGCAACAAAACGGGTTTTTGAATTGAAAATTTTGCTTATTTTGCCAATATATGGTCGTTGATTAAAATGTGATTGATTAATTACAAACCCTGGAGTTAACTCGTTTAAAAATGTTCACTACTTAATATGCATTAATACACACAGTGGAAACTGTCTTAGCACTGTCGGAGTAGCTAACATCTACGGTCTTCCTTATTTCTGCTCTTGAAGGTTTAGCCAATCAACTCCTGGATTAGCTGCTTTGCAAACAGTATTTCAGCTTCCTAAGCTGCATTTTCTTTGGAATATTTTAGATATGCTCCATGATAAAATCTGCCTATTTGCAGATTTTATCATGGAGCATATTTGCCAATCCACAAATACTTAGCTGTTTTCAATACCCACAGTGGATGTGTTGTTATAGTGGCTTAGGGGCAAAAGCTCACAAAGAGTGGAGAGCACACTTTGATGAAGGAAAAGAGCAAATCGTTATCAGAATATAATATCGCAATTACAGGTTTTCTGGAAATTGTGCAACCCTAGAGGGAAAAAACCACTTCATTCCCATTGCTAAGTACAGTGAAGTATCTGTGATTTCTATTCCTTTGGGATCTTGAAGATTTTAAAGATGAACCTGGTGGTTTCGCTGAGAAAACTGAAAGTTTGGTCTTGCAGCAGGATAGTGATCGAAAACACGTGGCCAACTCAGCACAGAGGGTTCAAACTCTTCCATGTCCGTCTCAGGCCGTTTGAAAACCTGTTGAGCTGAAGAGAAGAGGTGAACCCGATGTACAGAGCTCGCGCAAAGAGGAACGGTCACAGATCTCGATCTCTCTTGTGAAATGCTGCAGAGGATGACAGATTTCTTTAAGTTAACCGCTCATTTCTCAACGTTATCAGCGACAAACTCATTTTTTAGGCTTTGCACATCTCTACCAGGAGTGAAAGTGACTCTAGATGGCGCTGTTCCTGAGCTGTGATGAAGATGAGGGGAACGGTACTGATGCATTCTTCTTCTTTTAAAGGGATGCGGTACAAACGCAGAGGAGTGGACACAGATGGACACGTGGCCAACTACGTGGAGACGGAGCAGCTGATCCACGTCCACAGTCACACTCTGTCCTTCGTGCAGACTCGGGGGTCCGTGCCCGTCTTCTGGAGCCAGGTGGGGTATCGCTACAACCCCCGGCCACGCATAGAGAAAGGTCAGTATGACTGTATTATCTAAACCAGGGAGATGTTGTCATTTTTCTCAGATGTCTTTATGTTTTGTGTTTCAGGAGAGAAGGAGACGATGCCTTACTTTGCCGCCCACTTTGAGAAGCAGCTTAATCTTTACACAAAGCAGGTTAGTTTGAGTCACCAGATTTCTTCGTTTTTTTATGGTTACTAATATGAATATAGCTCTATTTTGATAAATGTAGCACCTGTTGCTGCTTCCGCTGCTTCAAAGATTGCAGATATAAAATATGACTGTTTTGTTTTTCTTCCACTTAAATGTTTCAGATCATCAAGCTAATTTTAATATCAGACGGAGATATCCTGAGGGAATCCAAAAGCAGTTTTCAAATAATTTATTTATTAAAGGGGCAATATTATGTGTTTTTCAGGCGCATAGAATCATTTTATAGCATCATCAAGTAACTGTTACCTTCAGTTGTTACAAAAATGCTGTACATATCAAATATGACTGAAAGAAATTAATAATTTAACGCCATGAAATAGGGTCTCTGTCTCTTTAAGAAAGTCCTGCTCTTTCTGAAACTCCGCCTCCAGGAAATAATTACAACAGCGCTTCTCTATTAACCCTTTAACAAGGTTTTTATCAGCCTTGTGCTAAGAAGTAGCTCGTATAATGAGCTCAGCAGAAGCGCAGTTCCACCAGGTGTTTGCTAATTGCTGCTGGCTGCACAGCTGAATGGTTGCCATTGAAGGATTTCTCAAAGATACATGTGAGAATCAAAGCAACACTCCAGGTATGTTTGTGATGAGGGAATAACATTATAACATGATATAAACCTCAAAAAAGTAAATTTTACATGATACTGCCCCTTTAAGGGAACAAAGCAATCTAAACCAGCCTGGCCTTATGTGAAAATATTGCCCCCTAAACCTCTTAACTTGCCAATGACCTGCATAAGGCTTTACATCAGTGTGGATGAACACAGGCCCGCCATATTTGAGGGTTTTCAAGCACGAGCAGTCTTGCCACGCCATGTCATTCATATTCAAGTCTGGAATTTGACTAGGCCACACCAGAATCTTGTTTATTTATTTATTTTTTTAAGCCATTCTGTCATATCTGATAGAGAGCACAATTCACGGTTCCATCAATCAGGTCCTGAAACAGCACAGCAGCCCCAGACCATCACACTGCCATCACCGTGTTACTCTGTAGGTGTTACTCTGGACAATGTGGCTGAAAAACGTACCACGATATAAGGGGTCATATCAGTCGATATCGATAATTATTGAATAGTTTTTTGTTTGTAATATCTGAAATACTGCCAAACTGGCCGGACTCTGTGAACGAGGCGCAGGAGAGCGAGCTGAAGGCAATGTTTACACAGTGCCAGACGAGGATGATTCAGATCTAGCGCCTTTTTTTCCCCCCTTCCTGTAGCAGCATTTTGTAGTCATCTTGAAACTTCCCGTGTGGTAGCATCAGCAGAAGCTTGCACAGAGTGTCATTTTTAGGCCAATATATGTGCTCTTAGATTCGCCCTTAAAGCTGCAGTATGTTACTGTTACAAACGTGGTTTTTTTTTTTTTTTTTTTGATATTTGTTAAAACGACAGTTTAATCTGTGAAAAGATGGAGCTGTTCCCTGAGCTACTATCACCGTCTAAAGAAATGCGCTGCTCCCGACCTAAAACAACCAATCAGAGCCAGGAGGAGGGGCTTAGCGCTGTCAGTCACCCTCCTGTACTCTCTGCTAAATGTGCTAATGGTGGAGAAACAGTTCACCGTTCCAGAAAAACATCGGTGGCCATGCTAACTAGCCTTAGCATTAGCAGCAGGCTGTGTTGTGGTGAACCAGCTGTAGCGTAGCGGAGAGCAAAGGGGATGGGTGTGAGCGGCGCATACATGAGGGTGATTGACAGCGCTAAGACCCTCCTTCTGGCTGATTGGTTGTTTCTGAGTAGTGTATTTCTGCAGTAAGTACTGGGAGCACTGGGAAAAGGTGCTCCCATTACTAAAGGGAGGTGGGAGAAGGCAGAGGAGTTGTTTTTTTTTTTTTTTCCCCATATATTATCTGTCTTATACTGTCACAACATGATGATAATTTTAACAAATATGTAAAAAAAAAAAAAAAAATCATGTTTTTCAGCTTTAAGTGTGTTCTTGATTCCTAATCTCTGGCAGTAATCAGGTCTGGGTTTTTCTAGTGAAATTGAACTCTACTTTCCCACATAAGGCCAGGCTGGTTTGGATAGCGTTGTTCCCTTAATAAATGAAATCACTATTCTCAAACTGCTTTTTGTATTTATTCAGGTTATGTTTTTTTTAAATATTAAAATTAATTTGATAATCAGAAACTTGACAACGGGACCAAAAAAAAGAGCAAAAACAGAAGAAATGTCTACGGAGGCAAACATCTTCACAGCCCTGTAGTCATCTTCTTACCCGTTGCGTCATTGTTTCAGGTCATCATTAACTTGGTTGATCAGAACGGGCGAGAGAAGATAATCGGGGACACATATCTGAAGCAGGTCCTGCTGTATAACAACCCAAACCTCACATACGTTTCCTTTGACTTCCACGAGCACTGGTAAGAAAAAACCCTGCACCATGAATGGACTTTGTTTTACACCACATTGCCTTCACTTCCTCTTTATACTTCCTACTTCCTGTTTCTCAGTCGTGGAATGAAGTTCGAAAACGTGCAGATACTGACAGATGCGATTTCTGACATCATCACTGACATGAAGTGGGCCTGGTAAGTAGTGCCTCTGTCTGAAACAAATGCTGTTAATAAGAACCCAAAGGCATACAAGGTGTATTAATATTAAATTATATTAATATTTGGTAGCTCTACCTATAAATGAATGGAGAATAATTCAGTACATTGCTTTTTGGCTGGTAGGTAGTGTAGTGGAGAGAAGAAACCTAAAAACAAACAAAAATCAGTTTAACTCACTGTCACAGCCACAAGTTTAAACTAACGTGCTTAATTTTTAGTACTTCTGTGGTAAAATCTGTCTGCTTTCAGATTATGTGTGCGTCATTGTTGTAGAAATTACCTTTTTCTCTTAAATCCCTCCAAAGCATTGCGAGGACACAGAATTCTGCTCATAGACTTTAATGTTATTTTTCTTGGAATCGTCTCATAAAGTTTGGATATGAAAAGTATTTTTTACATTATCGTATCAGAAAATCAACGTAAGAAGTTGAAAATCTCCGTGAACGAGCTCCAGACTTTGCTCCCGCTCACTGTTAAGAAAGTTTTCCAAAAACGTTTTCCGTTTTTGAACCATGGCCGTAATTTTGGCCCTTATTATTGTGAGGTGCTGGCTTCCCTTCTTGCACCTGCTGTCCGGAATGGACCGGAATCACCATGGCAACGAGGAATCACCATGGCAACGAGCACACTTGACTTTTCTCCTTAAAGTTTACAAACACTCTACAAAATAAAACTCTCACTCTTTCATGGTGAGGTACAACAAATGAAGGATTCATATTCCTAATGGGTTTATAACAGGGATGAAAAAATGGATTTATTTATGCGTTTTTAAATTAAAGTTACCAGAAAATCTTCAAATTTAGAGACTCAGTCTTATATATATATGTTGGATTATTGCTAGAGAAAGTTTCACTCGTGATCAACAGGGGATTAATCTTTGGCTTTCAATATAAAATCTTCAATGTCTCCAAGGTTAGATTATTGCAAAAGTACGTTCCGAAAGCGGTGATGGGAAAAGGGATGATGTTCACCTTTCAAAGTAAAACTCGTAGACCATAAAATAAAAACCTAGCTTTTACGTAGGTTAAATTATCCCTAAATTAGGTTCTGAATTCCTGAGGGGGACTGACCTATTCATGAAAAATAGATTATGTTGGACCTTCAAAATAAAGTTCCTAGAGGATTTATAAAATTAAAGTTTTGGTCTTTTAATGGGTTAGATTATTAGGAAAGTTGTCCCGTAATTTTTTTGTGGCTCAAAAAAACATTAATCTATATTTGGTCATCGTTGGGCCTTTATCAATTCTTTCACGAACATGACTAAACAAGCAACGTAAAGTAATGTTGCACTTCCAAGTGGCGGTCACCATCAGCATTTCTTGACAAATTTTTCTAATTCTTCTTATTATCCAGCTGAAATTTCTTTTTCTATGAATGCAGTTGATTTTTAATGGATCTCCGTCTGTCAGGGTGGACCAAGCTGGAGTCATCTGCAAGCAGGAGGGGATCTTCAGAGTCAACTGTATGGACTGTCTCGACAGGACCAACGTGGTTCAAGCTGCCATTGCTCGAGTGGTGATGGAACAGCAGGTAAGAGTTTTATTTACGATTTTTAAGTACTCCTAATATTTTCTCCATTTCTTGGAGCAGCAACCTTTCAGTCAAAACATATTTGTGGATTGCTAAAACTCACATGGCGCTAAATAAATTAAACTGCTCTTGCATTAATGCTTATAAAAGACCTTTTTAAGGAGTTTAAGGCTTTATAATACCAAAATATATTAACTTATATACCTGTCTATCTTAGTAGGGTTTTGTTTTTACATTTTTTCCCCTAAAAGGACATATTTCATCATCTTCTAATCCCAAAACACCTACTGAGATTTTAAAAGGCTAAAAATTTCCACCATACCACTAATATGAACTAAAGCCCTTTTGATGTGATAGCAGAGAAAGTCCCAGAATTACATGAGTTCTTCAGCTATATGGTTTAAAAATTGCCAATCTCACCTGATGCTGTGCCCTGCCAGTCAGCTGGCTGAAATAAAACTGTATACATTTTCCCTTGCTTAGACAAACAGCTTTTCTGTTTAGAATTATGTCCTGTTGTGAAAAACAAAGATGTATCGTATGGAAACTAAACAAACACCACCTATCACTCTTATTTAGGTAACAGTGTTTTAAAAACTACATTTTCCAAGCTGCAAACAGGGTGCCTGTTAAGCAGCGGTTTGCAGGTTGGCTAGCTTAGCAGATAGCTCGGCTGATTAATACATTTTATTAACAGAACACTCAACGTCATCTTACAAAGTGAAGAAAACCAAAATGATCAACATGTGGCAGGAGGCTCATTTGAACAGGTATATTCTCAAATGAGATCTGAAAGTGGAAAAAGAGAGTTACGAATATACGTTGGAAGTGAATTCTAGAGGTGGGGTTCAGAATAGTTAACATCTCAGGCCCCTGTTCGCCAGAAACAGGAATGGTGTTGTCTGTTATGAGGAACGAGCAGAGAGTATTACAAAGATGGACTTTAGTTGACCTGACTGTGTTGTTGATACGTCCTTGAGCTAATCGGTATCTCCAGTTTTTCATGAAATACACGCAAAATCAACAGATCCCCGCAATTTTTCGCACTAATGCATAGTTATGAGTTTATTGTAAATTTTCCACAAAAATGGTTGAAAAAAATGGGTTTAATTGGCTGCTATCTCCCACCTGCAGGTGGCATTATTTCTTACTTCTACTACGCTGCTGCCTCAGCCTTACTTGATGTCAAGCTATAGTCCATGATCAATATAGCGAGTAACAAAAATTGAGCTATTTTAAGTTCTTTTAAGAATAAAATTGTTTGTGTGTCCAACCTAGTCTACTTTTTTTTTTTTTTTCCTAATCTTTTTTCTTCTATATGTAGATTTTGGAAGTGCTTTTGCAAATATTTCTAAAGTAGCACCTCAAAATCAGTAATTTTGATTGCAAAAAATCACAAAAACAATCTGAAAATCCTGGAGGGACTGACTGTTACTGTGTTGTTGAGGATGGAACCTCCTTAACACGAGGGGAAGGGAAGAGAGAAACTATTGATTGAAAAACTGTCATGCTTTTTTTTAAAGCTGATGAGAAGTGTTTCTGTTTTGTTACCGTTACGTTTTAAGAAATTAGGGGGAAACTAGGTTTTGATTTCTTGTAAACAGTTTTAAACAGAGTTGCAATGAAGAATGGAGAGGTTAGGTCTAAATATACAGCTGGGTGTCATCTGCATAGCAATGAAAATAACACTGTATTTACTGAAGATGTGACTAAGGGGGAGGACGTAGATTAGATTAAAAAAAATAGGCCCAAGGACAGAGCCCTGAGGTATACCTGGTGTGACTCGAAGGATTTGATTTGACTGATTGGAGTAGCCGAGAACCAAAACAATAACATCAAATTATACTGCTGCTTTAAGCTGTGTAAAAATACCACAGATTCACGGTATTTAAATAAAAAAGTTTAAAAGCCGTGAATCGGTGGTATTTTTACACGTTTGTCATATCACGAGACTCGCATAACGACCCATTCTTTATTCTGACAGGGTTAACATTAACCAGTGCAGATAAGTGATTTCAAAACACGCTTTTCTGACTTCATGAGGGCCTTTGGAGGCGTTTATAAAAGAAAATCTACGCGACCATATATAGAATGATGATGTAACGTATGGAAGAGCACAGCGTAGCGACTCCTTATCGTAATCAGACCAGGAAACCGATTGTTTTGCCCTTTTTTTAACAGGAATTTGCCAAATAGATGTAAAGCCTCTTTTTACAGCGACACAGAAAACGATATTTGTTGTGAGAAACACTTCTTCCCACATGATTTTTTTTACAAGTCTTATTCTGCCAATCAGTTTCAAGGGAAAGAACAACACAAGTGGCGGGTCAAAGGTGAGGAAGTGGTAAAAGTTATTCTTTTAGAAAGGTTTATACAGCAACATGCATTCTTGTTGGAAAGATGTTTTTTTTTTTTTTTTTTGCTTTTTTTGCAGAAGCATGATCCTAATGGCCAAAGCCAACCTCTTTATTCATTATGAAAAAAAATCCTACATTAAGAAAAAATACTTTGTAGCACCCGCTTTTGTCAACAGTAGTAGAAGTTGGCCATGAATGAAGGCAGATTTATTTTTTTTATTTTTTGTCTTTATAAGTAAATTTAAAACAGTCTCTTAGTTTGGTCGTTTGTTTTGGAACAGTATTCTGCATAAAGACCAAATGATTTGAAATATCAAAGTTACTTGATGAAATAAGCCCTTTAAAGTTGGTTTCCTCATGTTATTCACTGGATCCAATGTCCTCCCTGCAGCTGAAGAAGCTGGGTGTGATGCCTCCAGAGCAGCCGCTGCCTCTCAAGTGCTACAGGATTTATCAGGTCATGTGGGCCAACAACGGAGACACCATCAGCAAACAGTACGCAGGAACAGCAGCCCTCAAGGTAGCATCGTTTCACACTCAGCTAGTTTTCTTTTTCATGAACTTCTTTCTTCACACCAGCGATTCTGGAGCTTTTGACACGACTGAAAAAAGGTTATGTCACTGTTGTTTTCACAAGCTGTGCTGTTCTAAGTGTGCAAATTAAGTGAGGTTGAAGTTTTAATTAACACACTGTTTGTTCTGCTTTAGGGAGACTTCACGAGGACGGGGGAGAGGAAGCTGGCCGGCGTGATGAAGGATGGTGTGAACTCTGCCAACCGCTACTATCTCAACCGCTTTAGAGACGCTTACAGACAAGCAGTCATCGGTACGGGAGGTCAGACGGATGTAATGAAAACCGTCTGTACATTTGATAAATCTGCGCCTCCTTGCAGATCTGATGATGGGGTTGCCAGTGACGGAGGACCTCTACTCCATCTTCAGCAAGGAGAAGGAGCACGAGGAGAAAGAAAAGGAGAGCCAAAGAGGAGCCCAGGAGCAGGTCGGCCTGCTGTTGCAGACCTACATGCAGCTGCTGCTGCCGGACGATGAGACGTTTCATGGCGGGTGGGCTCTCATCAACTGTGACATGAGGTGGGTCGTCAGGTCTCCTGCAGAACTGCTGGTTAACCTGCTTGATCCTTTCATGGACGAGGCAACGTGGAGCTAAATTAATCTGCATTAATACATCGAAAGTCAATAATCAGTCAAAAGCTAGCAAAGTTTAACTGAAGGAGGAACTCTTTCCTAATCAGGGAGCTATTCTGTCACATTTG
Source organism: Anableps anableps (assembly GCA_014839685.1). NCBI lineage: Eukaryota > Metazoa > Chordata > Actinopteri > Cyprinodontiformes > Anablepidae > Anableps > Anableps anableps. The sequence goes on along the minus strand of CM026076.1, from coordinate 4,365,418 downwards.
TACGACGGAGTATTAGGGCCAGGTTAAGGGAAAAAAATAAAGTAGGAGAATAAAATCACAATATTGTGAGAAAAAAGTTGTATGGGAATACAGTCATGATATTACAAGAATAAAGTCGTAATAATATGAGAATAAAGTCGTAATAATGAGAATAAAGTCATAATATGAGAATAAAGTCGTAATAATGAGAATAAAGTCATAATATGAGAATAAAGTCGTAATAATATGAGAATAAAGTCGTAATATGAGAACATAGTTGTAATAATGAGAACATAGTTGTAATAATGAGAACATAGTCGTAATACTACCAGAATATAGTTGTAATACTACCAGAATATAGTTGTAATACTACCAGAATATAGTTGTAATACTACCAGATTATAGTCGTAATACTACCAGAATATAGTCGTAATACTACAGGAATAGTTTTAATAATATGAGAGAGAATAAGGCCGTGATATTATCAGAATAAAATCGTAATAATACAACAGTAAAGTCGTAATAATCAGAGAATAAAGTCGTATATTAGGATAATGAAGTACTAATTTTATGATGACTCCAACATGAAAAATAATAAAAATTAAAATGAGGAATGTTGCGCATCTTGTGAAGTTATAACACATCAGCATCAAATTACAATCAGTAGCAGGACTTTGAATAGATTCTGCAAACACCGAGTCTATTTAGAAGAAAAAACCACGGACTTGATGAGCTGCGCACGTTGGCTCCTGATAATGCCATCAAAGCTTTACTCTTATTAAAACGTCTTTTTTCCTCATAATTTTATGATTTTTTTTTTTTTTTCTGGTGAAATTGCGTCTTTATTCCGCTAAAATTATGATTTTATTTAGCTAGGCCCTAATACTCCGTCGTACATTTGAAATAAGAAATGTAATATTGATGCATTTATTAAAATTAAGATTCATCACCAATCAATAAATTACACATTATTTTCACACTAATGTCTGGTTCACACGCTGAGAAAACCTGAGAGAGACCCCACCCATGATGGTAAGAGATCACAGCGACAACAGGTTTGGTCCCACAGTGTGCGGCATCCAGCCACACGCCAGTGCTGGGCAATATGGGTTAAAAATGAAATCTCCAATTTTTTTTTTTTTTTTTTTCACACCACATCCGATTTCCAATATCAATCTGTTGAGTTTTTCTCCCTCTCTTTTCAGAAAAACTTGTTTTTATTTCAATCATCCCCTCTTGGAGTTGACCTGAACTCAAAGTCCAAACTAATTCAAGCTGTAAAACGAGCCATACAGCTGGAGAAAAACGTGAATCGTCCTCGGGGAGCTCCACACACGCTGGAATATCAGGCCAAGACTATCCGACATGTTGAATATCCCTGATTTGATATTAGAGCGCTCCTGATTCTTAACACACCACACAGCATGAATATCTCTTAATGTTATGTTTAGAGTCAAAACGATAACTGGAGGGTTCCTGAGATTGTCGGAAGGGGAAAATCGTCATAAACATCTTGTTGCGTGACCCAGGCTGAAGGTTTATTTACTGATGCTTTAGTTAACAAGATTCCTACATATTTTCCATTTCCTGACCCCCAGATGATTTCCATCATGTCTTGGCCCATGTTTAAAGCAATAGTAATAATATTAATAATAGTAATATTAATAACATTAATTAATAGAAAATAGACTTTAAAATGCTTCTGTTAGTTTATAAATCACTGAACGGCTCAGCACCAAAATACATGAAAGACCTGTTGTCGTTGTGTCAGCCTTCTGCTCTGCATCCCCAGAACCAGAACCAAACATGGAGAAGCAGCTTTCAGTTTTTATGCTCCACTAATCTAGAACAAACTTCCAGAAAACTGCAAAACAGTCGAAACACTGAGTTCCTTTAAATCAAGGCTGAACACCCACCTGTTTAGAGCTGCCTTTGATTAGCAGTCTGGACCATAAATCTGCAAACAAATCCGGGTAAGATGAGCTCGGTTCTCCAAAGGGTGGAAGTTTGAGTGTAAATCAGTGAAATAAAGTAAGAGGATCATTGATTAATGTTTTTGCCGATGATTTTCATGTGTTTGCGAGATAATTTTGATGATTTTGCTCAATGATTTTGATGTTTTGATGATTCTGCTGTATACTTGATTGATGTTTTTATGAAGTAAAGCACTTTGAACTGCCTTGCTGCTGAAATGTGCTGTACTAATAAACTTGACTAGACTTAAATAGAAAACAGTAGTATAAATTTATGGCTGATATTTCTGCAGGATCTGGGTTTAAATATGCAACTTGTAAAAAAAAAAAAAAAAAAAAAAAAAAACAGACTATAGAGAGGGATGGGTGAACAGACAGATGTTTGCATCCATTAATGGATGGATTAATTTTCCTCTTTTTGTATAAAAAAGCTATTCTTGAAATTGAGATTCATTTAGGCAACAAAAAGTGAGGTCTACAGAGGGCTCTAAAAGTTTAATTAGATTCCACATGGAATAAGAGCTCAGTTAGTTGTTTGTTTCCCCCTCCAGCCTCATCGATGCAACCAACAAAGATGTGGATGTGCTGCTGCTCCTGTCAGATAAAGCCTACTACATCGCTTAGTAAGTCGGAGCCAAATCCCACCTTTCGTTGTGTGTGCGCTGCGTTATACTTCCCTTTATTATGTTTCAGCTACGACGACGAGGCGGATAAAGTCAACCAATACCAGCGTCTCGACCTGGAGGGATTGGAAAAGATTGAAATCGGTGAGGAGCTGAGCTCAAAGGAGAAGTCCGTGCACACTCGCTGAGTCACCCAACACTTCCTGAAAGTGTGCTCGCAGCTTCTCAGTAACCTTTCAGCAACATCCTCACTGAATATGATTCATGCAATGACAGCAGATTAGTGAAAAATAAAATAAAATAAAAAAAATGGATGCCGTTGCGTTTGCAGGCCCGGAGCCCACTCTGTTCGGGAAGCCGAAGTTCTGCTGTATGCGTTTGCACTACAGGAACCAGGAGACCAGCGGCTACTTCCACACACTGAGGGCGGCAACGCGCAATCCGGAGGACGACGGAAAGGGTAGCAGAACAGAGAAGAAGAAATTTGACCTTCTAAGGTGATGAACATGACTGACGACTTGTGTTGCGACGTTTTTCAGACACGCTGCAGTGCATCGCTGAGATGCTCCGCATAACGAAACAGGCCTCGGGGTTGGACCTGCTCGTGGTTGAGAAGAAGCTTGAGAGGCGAGTATGAGCTGGTGAACGTTCACACCATGTTGTCATTTCACAAACACACACTTCACTGTGTTGTATGGGAAATAGCAACGCGGAGTTGCATTTTCGTGAACTGAAAGGACAAGGGAACATGTTTACAAATCTCTTTAGGTGTGTCTCTACCGGCTTCACACACCCAGAAACTGACGTTTTTTTACTTTGGAAAAATGTCCCAGAATAGGTTAAATTCTAACGTGTGAATCTGCTTTGATCAAAACCAGACGCGGTCGCTCTGGCTGCATGTTTAGGGCTGTTCTCTAATATGTTGTATTATGACTTTTTTTCTCTCGTAATATTACGACTTTACTCTCATAATATTATGACTTTTTTTTTCTTTCTCTCATTTTAGTTCGGCTTTATTCTCGTATTATTCCGACTTTATTCTGGTGATATGAGTTTCTTCTCGTGTTATTTTACCTTTAATATCATATGACTTTTTTTCTTGTATTATTCTGACTTTATTCTCGTATTATTGCGACTTTATTCTCGTATTATCATGACTTCATTCTGGTAATGTTTCTTTTCGTATTTAACTTTAATGTCATATGACTTTTATATTTTTTGTATTATTCCAACTCTGTTCTTGTAATATTATGACTTTATTCTGATATTATTACAATATTGTTGTACGACTTTTTTCTGGTATTATTACAACGGTATTATCGTAATATTACGACTTTATTCATGTATTATTACAATTTTGTTCAACTTTTTTCCTCATAATTTACGGCTTTATTCTGGTAATATTACGACTCTATTCTCATTATTACAATTTTGTTGTACGAGTTTCTTGTAATATGACTTTTTTTCTCGTTTTAGTTCGGCTTTTGTTGTCGTATTATTACAATTTTCTCGAATTTTTATGACTTTATGCTGGTATTATTACGACTTTATGCTGGTATTCTTACCACTTTATGCTGGTATTCTTATGACTTTATTATAAGCTTTAAGGATGTAAATGTTTTCCCTCCACTAAATTTTCCCCGCTGCGTGTTTGTCTGTGTTCCAGGCGGCAGAGTAAACCTCATGAAGACATAATGGGGATCCAGAACAAACCTGCTGGCCAGGTTCCTGGGAGCTCGGGCCTCGCTCAGGGCAAGAGTTTCCTCCTCAACAAGTTCTCCTCCCTGAACCAGAAGGTGAAGCAAACCAAGACCAACGTAAACATCGGCCCCTTCAAGCCCCTCGGCAAGCTGGGAAACTTCTCCAAACCAGACGTGACGGTGAACTTCCTCAAACCGACCATGCACGTCAACCTGTGGAAGTCGGACAGCAGCCTGGAGACGTCGGATAGCAACCCCGGCGCGGGCGGTCTCAAAGTCCTGGGCAGCGAGTGCTACGGAAACGACTCGGATTCAGACTCGTACAACTCCGACCCCGAGCATCCGTGCTCCGGGTCTTTTGAGAAAGTGGACTACGTTCTCCCCAGCTGCGGCATCGTGGCGTCCAACCCACGACTGGGCAGCCGCTCCCAGTCCATCGGCAGCGGGGATCTCAACGTCCCGTCGGCGATCCACGTCACTGGCTGCGGGGAAAAGCAAGAAGGCCTCTCCGAAACGAACGACGCGTCGCCCGGCGCCGCCTCGTTGGCCGAGGAAGCCCTGCTGATCGACTTCGGGACGCCCATCGACGCCTACTGCCACCAGTTCGTCCAGGACGCACAGACCAAACCCGTGGAGGTGTTCGGAGAGCTGCCTCCGGCGCCCGTGCAGAAGAGAACCCCGGCAGACTCGGAGCAGCAGCCGGGCTCGGAGCTGCAGAACCAGCACCGGGAGACTCAGCTGCCGAGACCCTCCCAGCTAGACGTCCAAACCGCTACCTCCGGTCCCAGCCTCCTCTCCGTCCAGAGGCCCAGCTCGGCGGCCTCCGGAGGCTCGCAGAAGAGCCTGAGCTCGCTGATGGAGGGCAGCCTGGGACCCTCGCCCGCCGACAGCAACGGCAGCCGCGTGGTGTCGCCTTTTGCCAAGATCAAGAGCTCCATGGTCCAGGTGGCCAGCCTCACCCAGGCAGGCCTCACGCAGGGCATCAACTATGCTGTGGCGAAGGTCCAGAAGAGCCCCGAGCCGGACTCTGTGAACGAGGCGCAGGAGAGCGAGCTGAAGGCAATGTTTACACAGTGCCAGACGAGGATCATTCAGATCTAGCGCTTTCCCCACCCCCCCTTCCTGTAGCAGGATTTTGTAGTCATCTTGAAACTTCCCGTGTGGTAGCATCAGCAGAAGCTTGCACAGAGTGTCATTTTTAGGCCAATATATGTGCTCTTAGATTCGCCCTTAAAGCTGCAGTATGTTACTGTTACAAACGTGGGTTTTTTTTGCGTACTTGTTAAAATGACAGTTTAATCTGTGTAAAGATGGAGCTCGTCCACCTCCACCCTGAGCTGCTATCGCCGTCTTAAGAAATGCTCCGCTCCCGACCTGAAACAACCAATCAGAGCCAGGAGGAGGGGCTTAGCGCTGCCAATCACCCTCATGTATGCTCTGCTAAATGTGCTAATGGTGGAGAAACAGCTCATCGTTCCAGGAAAACTGTTTATCCACCGTCATCGGTGGCCATGCTAACTAGCATTAGCAGCAGGCTATGTTGTGGTGAACCAGCTGTAGCGTAGCAGAGAGCAGGGGGAGTGTGTGAGCGGCGCGTACATGAGGGTGATTGACAGCACTAAGCCCCTCCTCCTCCTGGCTCTGATTGGTTGTTTCTGACTGACTGGTGTATTTCTGCAGGTAGTACTGGGAGCACTGGGAGAAGGCAGAACTTGATTTTTTTGTCACCGATTATCTGTTTTAAAATGTCGCGACATGATGATAATTTTAACAAATATGTGAAAAACATATTTTTCATGAAAGTTACAGACTGCAGCTTTAAATGAGCCTTCCCACTCCAACTGTGACTCCTCAGAGTCTCCACTCCCCCATCATGACAGCGACCATGTTTACATGCAGACACGTATGGTTTTCCTCTTTCTTGTTGTTTGAGCACTGATTTGTTTTCCCCGCCACCTTTCACACTGAAAACTATTCATACGTTTCCTCTCTTATACGGTTTATTGGTGCCTCAGTGGAAATTGCAATGTTATTATTTCCCCCTTGAATATAATGTCTTAGAGTACCAGCTGGCTTTAGAAATAGAATAATAATGTTACATTTTTTTGTATGTTTGGAAAATTAGTCTGGGATTAGCAGACATTCCTAAACATCCCATAACAGACATGGGTCGGGATGAGATTCTCATGTTGCAAGGTGGAAAAACTCCAAAAAGATCCAAAACAGATCATCTAATTTCTTTATTTCAAGCAAAAGCTGTTATTTCCTATTGCTGCTACGTTTATATAACGTGCTAATTATAGTGACAATAATGTTTATGTAACATTAACTATTTTATTTTTAAAGTTAGGCTTTTAAATACACATTTAAATACAAATCTAAAGTAGTTTTCAAGTGCAGGTTATGACCATTTTTTTTTTGTAGAGGTGGACTGGAAGAAATCTTACCAAGTATTTCTGGTCTAGTTTTTACTGCATATATCTTGAACAAACTTGAAATAAGACAAAACTAACTTAAATGTAACTTTTCAGTAAATACAGGAGCTTGTTTTAAGTCAATAGTTCCTTAATATAGATGAAAAAATTCTAGTTATAAGTGCAATAATCTGCCAGTGGAACAAGATATTTTCCAATATTATAAGATAAAATATCCTGTTCCACAGGCAGATTATTTCACTTATAACTAGAATATTTTCATCAATATTAAGGAATTACTGACTTAAAACAAGCTCCTGTATCTGCTGAAAAGTTACATTTAAGTTAGTTTTGTCTTATTTCAAGTTTGTTCAAGATATTTACTAGAGCAGAAATACTTGGTAAGATTTTGTATTTTCTCGCCGATCGTTTAAAAAAAAAAAAAAAAAAAACCTGACCTGCTGATTCGGTTGTTTTTATTTTTTTGGGGGGGTCTGAAAAGTCGCCAAGTCGCGAACAGTGGGGTGATTGTTCTCCGCGCGACGTGATCTGGTGGGCGGGTTTCAGTCGGCCCTGTCTCACCACGAAGCAAAAGGGCAGAGTGGCTGATTTTCGAACCTTTGCGGAAGGAGATAAAATCGGTTTCACAAATATCGGCCGAAAAAGAAACTTATCGGTGCACCCCTAATTTTTGACCTTACAATTTTTGTTTTTTTTTATGGACTAAAACTAGGCTACAACTAGGCTGGTTAACTAGTCAGGCTATCTGCAGAGAAGTATTTCCAAACAGCTGGCCAGCAGTGTGCAGCAGCAGGCCCCAGCTGCCCTACTCTGGAGGGTTTTTAAATGAAATCGTAGGTTATGATATTTCATGTAACGTGCATTCAAACTCTGCTAACAAATACTATATTTGGGCTTTTTGGGTGGATTTCACATTCACAGAATGCTTGATCATTATTGTTATCCCAACATTCAGCCCTAACTTTAAAACTGTCTTTTTCTTACCATTAACAAAAAAAATGTGACTGTAATACCCGTGGTGGGCCAGCAGGTGGTGATAACAGACGCTATCGACATCAAAGTTCAAAAAAAGACGATCCTGAGCGTAGCTTGGAAGCGCTACATGTTAAATATTCCCATATTGTGTTTGAGACTGATTTGTCTTTCCTCCCAAACATTAACTTTTCCATGTTAGCTTTAGAGTTTAATGAAAACAGAGTCAAGATAAGGCAGGATGGATGTGGAATAACTGAAGTTTGCACTTCACATCCATATCCAAACAGATTTTTAAACTCAGCGTCCAAACTGGGAAATGTTTTTAAAAAGTTTTTAAAAACAAAGATGTGGAAGCCCGCTTTGCACATGCTCAGTCCTGCTTCAGCACCAGAAACCGTCTCTATGGGTTTCTCCACATTGGTCTCGTTTGCACTGATTGCGTTTCCTTTAAACTTTGAATGTTCATGTCCGAGAGAAACGTTAACGGCATCAAATCAAACACGTCTTTAGCCTAGAACAGCTTTAGCCATGCTACAAGATATTATAAATTTTAATGGTAACGTTGACGTTATTGCCACCAGCCATTATTTTTTTGTGAAAAATAAGAAATATCCATTAAAAAAATATGTGGATTTTTGTTGCTGAGGTTATAAATTATTTTTTTCCTTCCTAAAACGCCTTTTAGCATTTGGAGAGAAAGTGCAAAGAGGAAAACAACAGTAAAAAATGATCATTTCCACATGTTTTTGCTGTTTTTGAGCATTGCTCAGCTAACTACATATCTTTTTTTTATTAGGTTGGTTGTCAATTTTATTTCACTGAAAAAATTCAAACGTTTAAAACCATGATGCTTTTGTAAGTGATGGTTAATTAATATACTCATCGAATAAGGGTATGCTGCAAGCCAATTTAAAGTATTTTAATTAGAAAATGCAATTAAAAATAGCTGTTTTTCTTGAATAACCTTTTAAATAATCTAAAAACTATGTTTATGAATCCGTATTTTGAAGCCAAAATCAGATGTAACTTTAGGAATATCATGAGAGATTTTAAGCGAAACCCAGTAAAATAAAACCCAAACTTTTAATTGATGTATTATAGTTACATTGAGTTGCTTCATACCTTGTTCATGCTAACTGGTTAGCATTAGCAGCAGGCGGACCAGCTCCGACTGGTTCTGCTTTGTGTTCTGCATTTCATCTGCACCTCGGAATATTTTCAATTACTGAGGAAACGCTTTTTGAAAAGCTACCTGTAGTAGTGAAGCTGGGGCCTGAAAATTGTTTTTTAAATGTTTGTAGAGAAAGATATCTGTTAGTGTGGACCTGACTTTAAGCCGTGGAAAGAGGGAATTTTACCATTTTATAAACTGAAACCTCAGTGAGCTACAACAGGTTATTAGGGCCAGACTTAGAGATTTATTACTTATTACGAGAATAAAATCGTAATATTAGCAGAATAAAGATGCAATATTACCAGAAGAAAGTCGTAAAATTACTGCTACTGATAATACTCTGATGCTTGTGTGTTAACAAATGACGTATGTCCTTATTTGTAAAACTGATACCAAAGTATAAATTCACAAGATGCTGAACGTTCCTCATTTTAACTCAGTGGTCAGACTGCTTTTTGTTCCTTCTCATAAAATTACGACTTTATTCTCCTAGTCCTCGCACTTTATTCTGGTAATATTATGACTTTGTTTTCGTATTATTCCGACTTTATTTTTGGTAGTATTACAACTTTATTCTTGTATTATTTTGACGTTGTTCTCGTATGACTTCTTATAATATTACAACTTTATTAGCGTAATATTACGACTTTATTCTTGATGATTGTGACTTTATTCTGGTATGATTGCGACTTTATTTTCATAGTACTCTTTTGTTGTATGATTGCGACTTTATTGGTGTATTAGTACGATTTTATTCTGATATAGCTGCAACCTTATTTTCGTAATATGACTTTTTTTCTCATAACTTTATTCTCGTAATATTACAACTTTTTTTTCTCATATTATTACGACTATTCTTGTAATACTACTGCTTTTATTCTGGTACGATTGCAACTTTATTTTCATAGTATTACAACCTTTTTTATTGTATGATTACGACTTTACTGGTGTATTAGTATGACTTTATTCTGGTATAATTGCAACCTTATTTTCGTAGTATTACGACTTTTTTGTCGTATGATTGGGACTTTATTCCTGTAATATTACATTATACCAATAATATGACAAATTTATTGTTGTATTATTACTTTATTCTCGTAATTTCAAAAAAACTAAACTCTTAGTCTGGCCCTGTTTCTCTGACATAGTAAACAACCCATGTCTGGTCCATAAAATACTTCAGGTTTGGAAGTAATCCACTCCATCAGTCCAGTTCTGCTATGTCTACAGGAACACCTTTGTTTTGATCGCAGTGGGTTTTTTATTTATTTATTTTTTTTTTATTGTGTAACTTTTACTTTCTGAAACTTGAAGTTCATGACTTCCCAACTCTGCTAGCGTGTGACATTGGCGGTAACAACCGGTTAGCATTAGCATCACGCAGGCAGGCCTATTCTGATTTAACCATGTGCTTCGTTTCATCCCATATATGCAGATCCCCGCTAACCTGGACCTCAGCTTGTTGTAGAAACGAACCAAACCTGTGGATCCGAAAGGATGATTTAGTTTAGCGCATTACCCTCCTCTGTATAAACGTAACGAGCTAGCCAGACGACACGCTGTACGTAGTTATTAGGTAATATAAGTGTTGTCGAGTGTCACTTAGTGAGAGTATCCTGGTTAATATGTACAGTGAGTGGTGTTTAACCCCAACACAGCTTTTCCTCCTCCTTCCTTTGCATTCACCATCAGAGGTTCGGCTCTTTTCGACGGCCGTTCTGCTGAGGGCTGGGTTTGGATTTGATCCGACCAAGACCGGAGTGTAGCATATAATGAGCATATATGCAGATTTACAGTAAGCACTGACGCTTTATGCACTCCCCCCCCACCCCCAAACTGAAAGGGTGAATTTGCCTTAAGAAGGAACTTAAGAACCAGGATAAAGCGTTTCAGGTATTCGATGCAGAATCTACCTTTTTGATTCATTCTTATGTTACATTTAGAGCGCTGCTGGGAATATGTTCAGGGTTACTGTCTCTGTTTTTAATATTTTTTCTGTTTATGGAAATCTAGACACTAACTGTAGGCTGTCTCCGTGTGCTGCTGCCGTAGATCCCTGGATGTATTTAGATGCAGTGCGGCGGTAAACTTCGTTTTGCATGTATTTTCCTTTAATACATGCATTTAACCTGTAAAAGTGAGCTTTTGCGTCATTAATTCATTTTTTTATGGTTGCTGTCAAATATAAGGATCTTAAGAGGAAACAGTGACCAACAACAGCCTCCTCCCATTCTGCTCTGTATAATGTGTGTGATAAAAGGTCAAAGGTCATATTCACTCCATTTTCCTCACCAGCATATAAAATTGGGTAGACTTGTATATTTATCTTGTTTAAATTATGTTAAATAAGACTGCCTGCTTTGAATTACCACAATTCAACAAAAAAAGTCATTAAATAAATATTTATACATGATAATTTAAATAAAATATGAAATAAATTAAACTTGGAAGAAATGTTTTAATAATTTCCAAGAACCTCGCTGTTCAGATTTACAGTTTGTTGAAAGAAAGAAATCATTATTCATTAGATAAATATTTCTACATATAATTTAAATAAAATGTGAAATGCATTAAACTTGGAGTAAATGTTGAAATAATTTCCAAGAAGCTGGGTGTTCAGACATCAGGAAAGTTCAGTGGAAGGAAAAAAAACCCCAAAATGGATACAATTTCAATTTGTTAAAGTGTATACAGTAATTTTAGTATTTCATTATTTTATAGTCCTGAGTTGCTTTGTGAATTTATTTTTAGTCATTATAGACTGTAGCTCCTGGAAAAAGGAAGTAACTACTGAAATAGTTAATAATTTACAATTTATTCAAATGAGTATTTAATAAACTATTGATGCATTTAAATATTTAATATTTATAACATTAAATACTAAAATTATAAAGTTTTAATTGCGTATTTAAATTGGCACATTTAAAAGAATGCATTTTTAAGGATGCATAAGTATGATATAATAATATGATTATTTAAGGATGCATTTTTTTATTTGCGTAATGTTCCTATTACAGCTTTATTTAAACTATTATGTGTGAATATTTACTTGAGAAATTATTTGTTGAATTGTGGCACTGTTGGCCCTCCGTAGCTCTGTGGTGCTGCCAACGCTTCAGGGTGATTTCCTGCAGTGCAAAGCTTTCACGCTGCGTTTGAACTTCGTCGTAAACACTGGAGCAGTTCTCAAGCTGAGCACGCTTTTGTTGCGGTGAGCTTATGAGGAACAGGAAAAACTCAACATTCCTGATTAACAAGAGTGTCGCTGTTTTGTTTTTTTTTGTTTTGTATTTTTTGTTTTTTTAAATATGCAAAAGCTGGCAGTTATATTTGATTAGATATTTGCTGGGTGAGATTTATCTTACGTTTTCACACCAAGTGCATTTGCATCCACCTCCTCGTTTAGCTGTGGTTGCCCTTTTTCTTCCAATTAGGACCCAAGATCATGACTTCAATGTGCAATTAAATATCGTCAAGCATTTTATTTGCACTGATTAAGCACATTCTCTCCGCACCGGCATTCCTACGAGTGTCTGTCGTCATGTCGTTCTTCTTTACCAACTGACTGTCATTGTTTTCCAGTGTACTGAAATTGTATTGTATATTAAAGTATCCTATTTATTCTTATCTGTGGGTGTGTTATTAAAAAACAGGAGTTGAATTGGATTGATTAGATGAACTGCAGCTCCAAGGTGGATCCAAACTAATTAAAATGTCAGTGAAGAGTTGATTTCAGCATTTCAGTTCAAAAGGTTAAATTTCTACCCACTACATGTACTTATACACACAGATATATATATTTGCAGGCTTAATTTAATTGTAATGATTATGGGTTGGAGCTAATAACCCAACGTTCAATTTATCGGAATATTTTACAGACAAAACGGACCAGCGTTTTTTGTTGTTTTTTTTTTTTTTTTCCTTTCTTTAAAAACGTTTTTAATGTAGGAATGGAAATAAAATCTTTGGAAGGCTTCGTGGAAGGAAAAAACATTTGCAAGGCTTAGTGGAAGGAAAAAAGTTTTTAAGGTTTAGTGGAAAGAAACAAGATTTAGTGGAAGGAAAAAAACTTAGGTTTAGTTAAAAAAAACATCTGGAAGGTTTAGTGGAAGGAAAAAGTATGGTAAACAAAACAAGCAAGGGTACCTGCAGCATTGACCAATTAAAAACCTATACAAGAGTCTGGATGAGCTTTTTGAGATTCCGCCACACAGATTAGCGGCACAACGGGACATCTCGCTACGAGTCCCGATCAAAAAAGGTAAATTTTATTGCTCTTGTAACTAAATTTGTTTATTAGCTGAAAGCAAAAGAAACAAAAAGAATTAGAATATATAACGCTATGGAGTTTCACTTTGAATAATAAATGTACTCATTTTAAGAAAGTCCAGAATATAAAGTTTAATTTTGCTCCGCAGCGATGCTGTCAAAAACCAGAGGACTTCAAAAATACGCTGAAAATGTGTTTCAGCATACAAATCAGAGCGCATATCTAAATTTTATTTGCAGCTTCGTATACAAAAACATCTTAACTGAAGGGCACATGAAAAACATCTTTATTACAAACAAAAATAAGAAAAAAACAAACAAACAAACAAAAAAAACCGTTCTGATCACGGCTCGTTGCCGTTGATGCTCTTGTGCTGCTCCATCCGGCTCCGTCGCAGCGTCTCGATGTGTTTGGCCCTGAGCCAGCTGTCTCTGGACAGGGAGGTCTGGCCCAGGCTCAGCGACAGCAGCCTGCAACGATCAGAGCCATCATGCGTTAAAGGGGCGGAGTTACGCGATTTCCAGCCACACAGGATCATTTCATGCATAAAAATGTAAAATATGTGCATCTCAGAATGTTAGATTATTGCGTTACATCAAGAAAAACTGATTTAACACAAAAATAATGATATGAGAAAGACGAACAGGCACTGACGGGTCGATGCTGATAAAAACCGGCTGGTCAGAGGGCTTCAAAGATTTGAATGGAAAGTTAAGTGGAAGGAAGAAGAGTGGTAGAAAAAAAACTCAACATGCTGAAACAACAGGAACGACTGCAGCCTTAAGAGGATTGTGAATCAAAGTCCATTAAATATTTTGGGAGGAGGTTCACAACAGATTAAAGGGGCAGTTTTATATGTTTTCCAGGCACATAGAATCATTTTATAGCAACAATCAAGTAACTATGTTACCTTCAGTTGTGACAAAAATGCTGTATTTATCAAATATGACTTAAAAGAAATTGGGCCTCTGACTCTAAAAACTCCTGCTCAGGAGGTCATCACAACATCGCTCCTTTATCAACCCTTTAACAACTATTTTTTTCAGTGTTCCACTTAGAAGTAGCTCGTATAATGAGCTCAGCAGATGCGCAGGTCTACCAGGTGTTTGCTAGGTCTGAAGGAGATGAGTGGGGAAGTCGCGAGAGGGGAGGGGGGCTCTCTGAAACGGAGTCTTAGAAACTGCAGCTCCGAGGAGGAGCTGCGTCTCGAAGGCGGCGCTGGGTCCATCCAGGCGTTTTGCACAGCTGGATGGTTGCCATGGAGATTCAAGGATTTCTCAAACATGCATGAAAGAATCAAAGCAACACTCCAGGCATGTTTTTGATGAGGGAATAAAATTAGAACATGATGTGAAGCTCAAGAGTTGATTTTACATGATACTGCCCCTTTAAAAATCTGACCAGTAAGGGTTCCGACAGCCCACCTCGCAACAACCAGCATCCTGTGGAGGTCGTCAGCGGAAATGCTCTGGGGGTCATCCTTCCTCATGTCGACGAAGTCGTCTTCAACTGCCTGGGGAGCCAAAAACATGGCTGAGCGGTTCAGATCCGACCCAAACTGAAAGCGCTTACGTGACGCAGCAGCTTCTAACCTTTGTCACTTCCTCTGAGATGCTGTAGTCGAGCAGCCGGGCCACGCTCAGGAAAACTCTGAACTTGTTCAGCTGTGATGAGGCCTGCGGATGTATGTGGATGCTGCCGAGATACTCCTCCATGTGTGAGGGAGCTACTTGAGGCTGCAGGTGTATGTGGCAGTCGGACTGTGGAGGCAAAGAGTGGGAAATGGTGACAGCAAGTTGATAACGAAGACGTTCAACATGTAAACACAGAAACAGCATTAAACAGGGAGTGGGATCAGGTTGCATCTTTCTAACACCTACTCTGCAACAGCTACCACCCAAAAAATGAGATTAACTACTGATTATTGGCCCCATCAGTGTGCTTGTTCTGGCTACAACTTGTTGCCGCCTGTTTGTAGCTCAAAAATTAGGTTTAGTGGAAGAAAAAATATGGAAGGTTCAGAAGATGGAAAAATGTTTAGTGGAAGGAAAAAAACATTTTGAAGGTTTAGTGGAGGAAAAAAATTGGAATGTTTAGAGAATGGAAGAATGTTTGGAAGGTTCAGAGGATTGAAAATGTTTAGAAGGTTTAGTGGAGGAAAACAATTGGAATATTTAGAGGATGGAAAAATTGTTCGGAAGGTTTAGTGGAAGGAAATTTTTTTTGAGGGTTTAGTGGAAGGAAAAATTTTGAAAAAATAGGAATGTTTAGAGGATGGAAGGAAGTTTGGAAGGTTTAGATGATGGAAAAACGTTTGAATGGTTTAATGGAAGAAAAAACATTTTAAAGGTTTAGTGGAGGAAAAAAATTGGAATATTTAGAGGATGGAAATATGTTTGGAAGGTTCAGAGGACAAAACACTCATCAAGACTGGATTTAGAACAGAAAAGCCTGAACTGAAGTTTTTTCCCTCCAGTTTTGGATGCTATGCAGCTGGAAGGATTTTTGATCTTTACTTTTTTTTTTTACTTTCATACAGCTGTTTTTATGCGTAACCATGACGACAAGGTATTGTTTTTACAACCAGGAGCAGCTGGTTAGCATCTCGAAAAGCTCAAAAATACCTGAACTACGACCTCAAAATTGAAAAGGAGGCTTCATGGCAGAGCAGAAAGAGAAGGACGAAGTTCAAACTATACTTTCCAAGGAAGATATCCCCTACTCCAACATCTCTCTAACCGCACGGCGAGTTAGAGAGAAGTGGCAAAAGCAAATGAGGAGGATTAGCAGTGCTCGTCAACAACTGATGGTGTCATCCAGGACACGTTGCTGTGGAAGATTATCTCTGCTGCCCAGATATTGAGCTCTGAGACGGACATACAGCAACAGTCTTCAGTCAGAGGCGTCTTCGGATTGGTTGCGAGACTGACTGCTACCAGAGAGATTTTATTTTATGTCCCTGAGGGATAAATAAAGTATTTTTGGTTTGAATTGAAACCGTGGGAGTTGTATTTGCTCAGAAACTCCCCACGGCTGCCAACAATAGTCCAGCTTTGCGCCTCTGACTCCTAACCAGGCACAGGAAGGTTGTTTACCCTCCGCTGCACGGCCCAGTCTGACGCCTCTTCGAGGTTTGTTCCTGCTGCCACCATGGCAACTCATTAGAGCGGCGTACAGGAATAGCACGCTGCACATTCCTCAGGCTGAAGCCTGCGGCGGGGTGTCGGCACGCTGTCAGCAGGAAACCTAATCCTTCCCAGGGCGTGCTGCGGGGGAATCTCAAAGGTGTAGGGATGAGTTTACCCCGCTTTGTTCTCACCGGCAGCAGCGAGCGGCCCTCTGACGCGATGAGAACGTTAATATTGCAGGGGAATTCCATCTGGTGGTAGTTAAAGTCATAATCAACCTTCTGCCAGGAGATCAGGTTCCCCAGCGCCGTGACATTACGCACACCTGCAGCACAAACAGAGGAGAAAACACCGTCAAGGCCGGACACACACACAGCAACAGTCTGTCCCCTCAGCGTCGCCCTCTAGTGGCTCCTACAAGCCTCACCGGTGGTGTCCAGCTGTCCCTGCTCCAGCTGGGTTTCATCCAGAAAGAGGGAGGTGCTCTTAGCCAGCTGCAGAGCTCCGCTCACCAGCCGGTTCGCCACATAGTCCTTCTTAGGCACCAGCCGCATCTGGTTCATGTTCTGGAGGCTCATCCCCAGGTAGTACGACTGCAGAAACGAAAAAAAAAAAAAAAAACAACAATAAAAAGTCACTGAGAAAGTTCAAAAACTAAAGCGAGACGCAGCAGTGAGAGGCTCTACTGATTCAGTTCCACACAGAGAGATACATTTCATTTTCATACCTGTTCGGTTTGATTAAAAAGGCTTACAGCTAATAATAAAAAAATAAAAAATAAAAAAAAAATCAAATCACAAATTCAGCTTGGAGAACTGGAATTGAGGACCCCTGGTTTAGAGAAAGAAAGAAAAAAAAAACATTTGGAAGGTTTAGTGGGAGAAAAATGTTTGGAAGGGTTAGAAGAAGGAAAAAGCATTTTGATTGTTTAGCAGAAGAAAAAAAAGCTTGGAAGGTTTAGTGGAAGGAAAAACGTTTGGAAGGTTTAGTGGAAGAAAAAAATTAGAGGGTTCAGAAGATTGAAAGACGATTGGAAGGCTTAGTGGAAGGAAAAATGTTAGGAAGGTTTAGAGGAAGGAAAAAGCATTTTGATTGTTTAGTGGTAGAAAAAAGTTTGTAAGGTTCAGTGGAAGAAAAGACCATTTTGATTATTTAGAAGGAAAAAAAAAAAATCAGAAAGTTCAGAAGACTTAGAGGGAGGAAAAACATTTGGAAGGTTTAGAAGAAGGAAAAAGGATTTCAATTGTTTAGCAGAAGAAAAAACGTTTGGAAGGCTTAGGGGAAGAAAAATATTTGGAAGGTTTAGTGGAAGAAAAACATTTGGAAGGTTTAGTGGAGGAAAAAAAAGCATTTAAACGTTTGGAAGGTTTAGTGGAAGAAAAAAATTAGAAGGTTCAGGATTGAAAGGCTAGGAGGAAGGAAATCATTTGGAAAGTTTAGAGGAAGGAAAAAGCATTTTAATTGTTTACTGTAGAAAAAATAGTTTAGAAAGGTTTAGTGGAAGAAAGAAAATACATTTATTTCTTAAATACAGAAACTTTACCACGTCTTTCACAATCATGGGGATGATCGCTGACTTTGTCGTTGTTCATCGACACCCTTCCAAACAAAGGTTAGCCATTGCAAAAGAGGCTGGCAGATCACAGATGGCTGTATCCAGGCATTTTCATAGAGAGTTGAGTGGAAGAAAAAACTACAACTGAAAGAAAAAGGTGCTGAAGCAGAGAGGATTGTGAAGCAAACTGGGCTTCGATGACACCGCCAAGTCTACTTTAATGTTACCCTTGAGGATTAGTATGATTACTAATATCTGCAACAGATGCTTAAAGTTTGTTCTTAGATGCATGTTTCTAGTTTTTATTCATGCATTATCACAGGGTAATGTTTTTATCTTAGGTTATAATATAACAAACAGTATTTAAGTCCAGTTTCTTGTTTTTTTATGTACCTTTTGTGGCAAGTTAACTAATAAGCATGTGGCTAATTGAAATTAACTACACTTAGCCACAGCAGCTAATCATTTCTGAATGCCAGAGAGAACACCTGTACACAAGATTATACTGCATAATATAATCTACTGGGATTTACTGCATTTATGAACTCACAGAAGTGAGTTTGGAAGGTTTTGTGGAAGAAAAAAATTGGAAGGTTCAGAGGACTGTAAAAAGATTGGAAGGCGTAGTGGAAGGAAAAAAAGGTTGGAAGGTTTAGAGGAAGGAAAAAGCATTTTTAATGTCTAGTGGAAGGACAAAAAAGGTTGGAAGATTTATGACTCATTTATGAACTCACAGAAGGCACGAGCTGCTGGACGATCTGGTAGAGGCGCTCGGTGTACGAGGAGACCGTGGGGCAGCCGCTCAGGTTCAGGGTGAACTTGCCCAGCGGCAGAACGTCTCGCCTGGAGTACCTGCGAGAGCACGAAGATGACTGCTTAGGTTCTGCACCAGAAGGTTTCAGCCGTAGATGCTCCGAGCAAAACCGGACCTACACGGTGGAGATGAGATGCAGGAGGAGAAACTCGGCGGCCAGAGCGTCTCCCAGCAGGACGTGAGTGAAGTAGGAGAGCAGCTCCGCCCTGATGGCGGCCATCTCCCCCAGAGTTGATGAGAAAACTGCAGAGAGAGGGGAACAGAAGGGTTCCTATGGCAACAGAGAAAACCTGCTTTCAAGGCTTTTACGGCGTAAAACATTTACAACTTTATTCATCACCCGGGAAACGTCTCGAGAAGAAACGGACTTGAAATTAACAGGAGTCTTTGGCAGCGAAAATAAAGATCAGGTTAAATCAGGGATGTTTGAACGCAAAGAAACAGAAAGAAACATTAAGAACTTTGGGTAAATACAGGATTCAAAGAAGATTGGAAGGTTTAGTGGAAGAAAAAAAAGTGAAAGGTTTGGTGGAAGAAAAAAAATTAGAAGGTTCAGAGGATTGAAAGAAGACTGGAAGGCTTAGTGGAAGGAGAAACTTTTGGAAGGTTTTGTGGAAAGAAAAAGCATTTTGATTGTTTAGTGGAAGAAAAACATTTGGAAGGTTTAGAAGAAAAAAAGCATTAGAAGGTTCAGAGGATTGAAAGAAGATTGGAAGGGTTAGTGGAAGGAAAAAGCACTGATTGTTTAGTGGAAGAAAAAAAGTTTGAAATGTTTAGGGGAAGGAAAAACATTTGGAAGGTATAATGGAAGAAATAAATTAAAAGGTTCAGAGCCTGAAAGAAGATTGGAAGGTTTAGTGGAAGGAGAAACATTTAGAAGGCTTAGAGGAAGGAAAAAGCATAGCATTTTGATTGCATAGTGGGAGAAAAAAGTTTGAAAGGTTTTGTGGAAAAAAAATGTTTGAAAGGTTTAGTGGAAGAAAAAAATGTGAAGGTTCAGAGGGTTGGAAGAAGACTCAAAGGCTTGGTGGAAGGAAAAAGTTTGGAAGGTATAGTGGAAGAAAAAAATGAGAAAAATTCAGAAATCTGAAATAATATTGGAAGGCTTAGTGGAAGAAAAAAATTCTAGTTTTTTGTGGTTTTAGCAGCAACAATAAAGATTGGGTTATATCAATTATGACTAAACGCAAAGAAACAGGAAGTTTGGGTAAGTTTGTTTCCAGGAACTGACTAAAACATTTTCTAGACCCAAAGCAGACGCTGGGGTTAGCGCCCGGAGGCGTGGCTGGGAGGGTCCTTACAGGCGCTGTTTTCCTCCAGGGTGGCGAACGGCAGCAGCGGGTTGTTGTGGGCCAGCCGCTTGGCGTGCAGCATGTGAAGACGGGGGACGAGTGAGGCTGGCGGGCTGTGGACCCGCTGTTCCTCTGCCGTCTCCATGCACTCTGTGGGGTCCAGGAAGGCATCTCTGTTGTAGAAAGGCGCATGGTGAGTACCAAACGGGACGCACGAAGCAGGCAGAGCAAAACGTGACTCACTTTTCATCCGCCAGAGCGCTGAGAGCAGGACTGACCGACAGGATCCCGTAGACCTCCAGCGTGTCGTTCAGCTTGAAGCTGTCCCAGTCCTCGTACACCTGGACAGGACACACCTGTCAGCGCCTGCTGCTGGAAAAGCTGCAGCTGAGTCTGACGAACTCAACCCACCTTGACTAAGCAGGAGGGGCCTTTCTCTCCCGGCAGGGGGAAGTTGAGGTCCAGGTGAGAGGCGGACGCCGCCTGGCCGGAGGGAGCTTCCGTCTCCTGACGCTTACAGTCGCCGTTGCCGTGCTGGTCTGCGGCGCTCTGGGAAGCTGCAGCGGAAACGCACAGAATCAGACACGGACAAGTTTGCTGCCCCCTTTGGTAGAGTTGTGTAAAATGCTTTAAAGCAAACTTTGTTTCAGCTTTTTAGTGTAGATTTAGTCTCTGGGTGTCAAAAAAAACAAAACAAAAAAACGCCATGTTAGGAGAAAAATTGTTCTTAATCTTCTCTTATTACAACTGGGAGCAGCTGATTAGAATCCGAAAAGCTCCAATAATACCTGAAATATGACCCCAAATCACAGAGGAGTTGAAAAGAAAAGATGTGAAGATTCAGAGAATTGAAAGATTGAAAGGTTTAGAGGAAGGAAAAACGTTTGGAAGGTTTACAGGAAGGAAAAAGTATTTTGATTGTTTAGTGGAAGAAAAAAGTTTGGAAAGCTTAGTGGAAGGAAAAAATGTTTATAAGGTTTAGTGGGAAAAAAATTAGAAGATTTTGAAGATTGGAAGAATTTTGTAGGGCTTAGTGCAAGGAAAACGTTTGGAATGTTTAGAGAAAGGAAAAAAATAGAACAATCAGAGGCCTGAAAGAAGCTTAGTGGAAGGAAAAACGTTTAGAAGGTTTTTTTTAGAAGGTTTACTGGGAAAAAGTTAGAGGATTCAAAAGACTGAAAGAATTTTGTAAGGATTAGTGGAAGGAAAAACGTTTGGAAGGTTTAGTGGAAGAAAAAAAAAAGATGATTCAGAGGATCAGCTTATTAGGATATCAAAAGGTCAAAAAATAGTATTTTGATTGTTTAATGTAGGAAAAAGGTTTGGAAGGCTTAGTGGAAGAAAAATGGAAGGTTTAGTGGAAACAAATTAGAAGATTCAGAAAATTAATAGATTTTTGTAAAACTTAGTAGAAGGAAAAACATTTGGAAGATTTAGAGGAAGGAAAAAAATAGAATGTTCAGAGGACTGAAAATAGATTGGAAGGCTTGGTGGAAGGAAAAAACGTTTGGAAGGTTTAGAAGAAGAAGAAAAACAGCTCAAATAATTCCTGAACTACCATCCCTAATCACAGAGGAGTTAAAAAGGAGGCTTCATGGATGCAACGAGAGAAAGAGGAAGTTCAAATCATCTCTTCCAAGGAAGATATCCCCATCTCCAGCGTCTTTCTTACCATACAGCTAGTTAGAGATTTAAGAGGAGCAGCTAAAGCAAATGAGGTAGATTAGCAGAGCTAGCCAACAGCTGATTCCACGTTTCTGTGGAGTATCATCTCTGCTGCCCAGACATTTAGCCGTTAGCATGTCATGTGACTGTCATACAGAAGCAGTCTTCAGTCAGAGGCCTCTTCAGATTCACCGCAAGACTGACTGCTACTGCAGATCCTTCCTGCCCACAGCATCACCGTCCGTGACGCTTTTAAGATGCTTCTATTCTGTGACTCTTTTCAGATGCTCTCAATTTAAAGGCTGGATCTGTGTTCCAGAACGACAGCGAAGCTTTCTGCACAGCGTCCCTGCATCTGCAGCTGAGCGTCGCAGCAGCAGGCGTGGAGCTCTGAGGGCACCTGCATGTGTCTCCTTCTGCTTCTGTGGCTGAACCTCCATCTCCTCGTCCTCCTCGTAGCTCCGCTTCTGTCTGCTCGGCACGTACGACGTGGAGGGCACCACTCGCCCCTGGCTACTCGTCGTCTCGGCGAAGCCGTGCGGCAGGATTAAGGAATAATTTCAGACACGCTTCAGTTTTAAAACACTGAACCCGAAAGAAAAAAGGCGGATTTATCCTGTTCACGGATTAGGATATGTCCTTGGCCCACTGACTTTCTCCAGGGATGGGAACACAGTAGAACGTCTGTCTCTCCGCAGTTACCGTGCTTCTGGAGTTGAGGTCCACCTGCGGACAAAAGCAGCCGTGACGAGGCGTTCAGGAACCCATTCCAAATCCAAAGAGCAGGAGGACTCACCCCGGACTCCGTCACGTCTTTGTATTTGCCGCATCGCAGCATCTGGGGTAGTAAAACGAGAGGGCAGCGTTTAAAACGAGATAACATGCAAAAGAAGCCGCAGCAGGGGAGGGCGCGTGCAAATATCTGCGGGGGAGGAAACGAGGAAGCGCTCACTTTGGCCTTGGTGGACGGATCGACGGTCTCGTACACCCCCATGAAGAACTCCGGATCGAACATGTCTTGGATCAGACAGCGGAACTTCACCAGGCTGTCGGGCCTCAGGTAGTGCAGGGGGACGTCGTTCAGAGACGGGACCTGGATCCAGGTGAAGGTGAGGAACGGGCCAGGACGTGTGTGTGTGTGTGTGTGTGTGTGTGTGTGTGTGTCTTAAAGGGCCAGTATTTTCCAGCACAATCAAGCAACGGTGTTACCTTCAAATGTTACAAAAGTGCTGCTGTGTATATCAAATATGGCGGCCCGTCATGAGAACGTGACAAAATGTCCCAGAAATTATTGCGATAAACGATAATATCGTTGTTTTGAGACCGTTTTCAAGTGATATAAACTTTAATTTTGTAAAGAACACTTAACATTATCACTGTTAGTTTTCCATTTAATGTCCAACCTTATTGTTTCATTAGTTGCCTTTATTTCATTAATTTAAAACTGTTTTTTGTCCTTATTTAGTAATTTTTTTAAATTTATCGTAACATTTCATGATGTATTTTTTCCCCATCTTCTGCATTTATTTAGTAATTTTTAAAAGATATTTTAAATACAACCAAAACAATAAATAAAATGGATTATGACGTCTCTGTAAACAAAATTGCGATTCAAAAAATCTTAATAATCAGAATGGAAATTATTGAGATCATTTTAATTTATCATGCGATTCACTGATTATTGCGACAAGCAACAAATGTGACTTAAAAGAAATTTGACTTCGTAATTTAACGCCTTCAAATCGGGCCTCTGTCTCTTTAAGAAACTCTTGCTCTTTCTGAAACTCCGCCTTCAGGAAGTCATCAAAACATTGCTCCTCTATTAACCCTTTAACAACGTTTTTACCAGCGTTGCACTGAGAAGTAGCTCGTATGATGAGCTCAGCAGATGCGCAGTTCCACCAGGTGTTTGCTAATTGCTGCTGGCTAGTCTAAAAGAGTTGAGTGGGAGGCTCTGTGAGGCGGAAGCTCGGAAGCTTAGAAACTGCAGCTCCGAGGAGGAGCTGCGTCTTTAAGGCGGAGCTGTATCCACCCAGGTGTTTTGCACAGCTGAATGGTTGCCACGGGAGATTCAAGGATTTCTCAAACATGCATGAATCAAAGCAACACTCCAGGTATGTTTTTGATGAAAGAATAACATTATAACATGACGTAAAGCTCAAAAAAGTTGATTTTACGTGATACTGCGCCTTTAATTTGGCAGAATTACCAGAGTCTGAGCTTCTTTCTCCTTCAGCTGCTCTTTGAAAAACTCCACTGCCTTCGCCTCCCATCCTGAGCTCTGATCGTTCTGGGAAGCAGCTGTGAAATCAAACACAGTTGAATTTAATCATTCTACCGTAGCATCCAGCTGGTATTTCTGCAATTAACAAGCATCTCAATAAATTAGAATATCATCAAAAAGTTAATTTATGTCAATAAAAAGTTAATTTCACACAGAAAAATGTATAATATATCCATCTCAGAACATTAGATCAAGAAAAATGGATTAAATACAGAAATGTTCTGGTCTTGACATGAGGAAGGAAGCTGGCTGTTCACAGAATGCTGTTTCCAAGGATTTTAATGGAAAATTTAGTGGAAGGAAAAAGTGTAGTAGAAAGAAATCATCAGGTGTGACTGCAGCCTTACAAGGATTGCGAAGCAAAGTCCATGTAAGATTTTGGGAGGCGATTCACAAGGCGTGGACCATGACTGGAGCCTCAAGAGCCACCAACAGATTTATACTTCAGGAGTAAAAGGGGCGGCATTACATATTTTCCAGGCACATAGGACCATTTTACAACACAATCAAGTAACTTTGCTACCTTCAGTTGTTACAAAAATGCTGTGTATAGCAATCAGGACTTGAAAGAAATTTGACTCCTTGAAATTGGGCCTCTGTCTCTTTAAGAAGCTCCCACTTTTACCAACTACCTGCCTTCAGCACGTCATCACAACAGTGCTTCTCCATGATGCCGTTTACAACCGGTTTTAGGAGGGTTGGACTGAGAAGCGGTTCGTATAATGAGCTCAGCAGTTCCACCAGGTGTTTGCTAATTGCCGCTGCCGCTAGTCTGGAGGAGCTGAGTGGATTCAAGGATTCCTCAAACATGCATGAAAGAATCAAGGCAACACTCCAGGTATTTGATGAGGGAATAACACGATAACACGACGTAAAGCTAAAAAAGTCGATTTTACATGATACCGCCCCTTTAAAGAACTCCTTCACCAACTGGTACCAACAGTCATGGTGTCACTGGATTTGATTGGCCAGCAAACTGGTCTAGAGAATCTCAGGGATACTGTCATGTGGAAGCAGCTAACGATTATTTTAGTAATCGATTATTATATTATTCACATGAAACAAATCGACACATTCTGCAGATTTAAGCACTTAAGTCTTTTTTAAACGATATTAGAGATGAGTTAAAAGAAACAACAATTGCTTTTTTAAGTCAGAAAATTAACATTTTATTGCCTAAAATGCAAAAACATAACATTCCTTTAGTGAACGCTTGATCGTTTGTAGCAAAGGATGCATCTGCAGCTCAGAAATAATTCTAACATCAACGTGTGAAAAGCTCAGGCCTTTCTGCTGGACGAGTTTTTGGATTAACCGCTTAACATCTGGATGCAAAAGGTGCTTAATAGAATTTTTTTTTTTTTTTTTTTACAGAATTTCAACCAGGTGATGCTAAAACTACATTATGTACATATTAATGTATGTACTGCATCTATCTGCTCATCCCAGCAGAATGTATAATATATTATAAAACATATTTACAGACAAAGGTTTTTTTTTATCTTAAATGCCAAATGTATATATTTTTTATACAGTTTTGGTTTAATTACACCTCTGAGTGTTGTTCTTTCACCAAATTGCCTTCTTTTGAGTCTAATCGTTAATTGGAGTATTCAATCAATGACTAAATTAGTTGGCAATTATTCAAAAATTAATAAAAACAAAATAATTGATACAAAAAAATATGTAATTCATCACGATTAATCCTGTTAGTCATTTCAGCCATTTACTGAATCCATATTCTGTACATGCCGTCAAGGAGGCAGACATTTCTCTATTTAATGTTTTTTATTGCTTTTATGTGATATTATCGTTCATCAAAAAGTGGCTCATGAGTTTTTATAGGAAAACAATAAATTATTACAAATAAATGCTTGAAATAGTACGTATTTTTTAACTAAACTACAGATTTAAGTCAACTTTTTGATGATATTCCAACTCAATGAGAAGGACATGTATTTCTGGAGCAGACTGCCAGATTGCTCAGCAGGAAGCTCCACCTCATAACTACAAAAGCATCACCTTCTTCTGCTGTGATGCTGAGTTTTAAAATTAAGCCAAATCATGAGAAAAGCGAGCATTTAAACAGGTCCGGTGGCATCTCCCGCGGTCTGGAAGGAGGAGTGGTTCTGGAAAAAGCTTGCAGTGGGTCGGGTGTTTAAATGAACCAGATTTAATGGAGAGATAAAAGCGCATCAGCATGTGATGTGCTCTGTTGGCATGGTGTGAACCAGGCTAGCCGCGGCTAGCTAGCAGCTTCCACGCGTTTAACACTCGCTGTCAGAGAGAGAAGTTGCGCCCGGAGAGTCTTACCGAACATCCCCTCCACAACACCCAGAGGGTCGTTAATCCAGTCATGAGTGGAAGGCATGGCTCAGCTGTCACGGGAGGCAGGAGTGATAAAAATACACGCGAGTAAAAGCTGTGGGATTCCTCTACTTTGTTGACTTTCCCGTCACACAGGATTCTGGCAGAAACGAGGGCGGGAAATTTGCGTCACTTTGTGGTCGGTTTGGTTTGAGCACCCGGGCGAACCGGAGCGCGGGGCTTGTCTGAGCCGCCGCCACGTTCCCGTAGAAACAGTTTGAACACGTGTTCACGTCTGTGCGTCAGCGCGTACGCCATTTTGAGAGTGGCAAACTTTTGCAACAGGTTAGAACCAAATGTGAGACACTTTAAATCTGCAATACGTAACTTTTACAAAAACATTTTTTTTTTCCAGTTTGGTATGAGGCAGATAATCTGTGAAAAGATGGAGCTCCTCCTCCTCCTCCCTGAGCTGCTATTGCCATCTGAAGAAATGCTCCGCTCCCGACCTAAAACAACCAATCAGAGCCAGGAGGAGGGGCTTAGCGCTGTCAGTCAGCCTCGTGTACACGCTGCTAAATGTGCTGATGGTGGAGAAACAACTCACCGTTCCAGGAAAACTGTTTATCCGCCGTCATCGGTGGCCATGCTAACTAGCCTTAGCATTAGCATCAGCCTATGTTGTGGTGAACCAGCTGCAGCGAAGCAGAGAGCAGGGGGAGGGTGTGAGCGGCGTGTACATGAGGGTGATTGGCAGCGCTAAGCCTCTCCTCCTGGCTCTGATTGGTTGTTTCTGACTGAGTGGTGTATTTCTGCAGGTAGTACTGGGAACACTGGGAGAAAGCAGAGGAGCTAGATTTTTTTTTCACAGATTATCTGTCTTATACTGTAACATGTTTATAATTTTAACAAATATGTAAAAAACCATATTTTTCATAAAAGTTACTGCAGATTTATTGTTCTTCTTAGTCTCCCTATTATTATTATTATTATTATTATTATTATTATTATTATTATTATTAAGTATCAATTCTATTTAAGAAAATTAAATAAATGTGAATAAAATTTTATACAATCAAATATTAAGATTAAATATTAACATCTATCTAGCTAACTTGCGTGATTATAAAAAATTTTTTTAAACATACATGCAAATGTAAATACAAAACCTCACAAAACTAGATTTTGTGACTATGTTAAACATGTAGGTGCCTTCCTGGCCTCCAGGTGTCAGTAGTGAGAGGAAGTGTTTGTTTTTGGGCTACAACAAACGAGCGGTAGCCAAGATACCTGCAACATTGTAGCAGATCTCTAAACCATCTGCTTGGTTAGATCTTACGTTGATCTGCTCACATGGAGCTATAAGGATCGGTAAATGGTTGAAAAAAACAAAAAAACAAGCCCCACTTGGACAGCTGACCCCGTTCCGCCGGCGGCCTCCTCCGGTTCTGGCTACGTGTAATTCTAGGGGGAAAATGGCAGATAGAAAAAATAACAATGTTCCCAACAGCAGTGCGAATTTATTGTTCAGCGCTGCCCCGGAGTTTAACTTCAACCTGCCGTTCATGCCGGTGAGCCAGGCCACCGGGCCGGCGGTGCTGTCAGGAGGTGAGAGGAAGCTGAGAGTGTTTCAGGAAATGTTTATACGTTGGTTCGGTCGTTAGCATGCTAAAGCTAGCTAGGCTAGCATCCTGCTGTCAGCTGTTATAGAATAAAAGAAACAAAAACACTGAAATAAATGGTCGACAGGTTAGCCAGATTATCCCATTTAGACGTGAACTTTTGTTCACAGAGCTGTAGCATCCCTGCCATCAGTGTTTATTACAATAAATAACATCCAAGCTATTAGGTTAAAAGGTATAAACTTCATATTAATCTCTGTACAAACTCTTCTAGAGCCACAAAGGAAAATGTTTTCGATCATCAAACAAATTTTGCTAACCCCCCAAAAAAGTTTTACCTTTGCCAATACAAAAGGCATTTTTTTTGCCCCCTTTTTAAATCAATGAATAACTGATTGATCGCATTTATTTTTGGTTTAATTTCACAAGGTACACCCAGGTATGATTGCTATAAAAATTAAGAAATTCACCTCTAAAATATTTTATTTATTTTAAAGGGAATTGAAATGTTGTCGTAACTCATGTCTTCCAAGTATCTTTAAAGAGTTGTTTAGGTTGGTGATGCTGTGGGCAGGAGGGATCTGCAGTAGCAGTCAGCTTTGTAACGAATCTGAAGAGGCCTCTGACTGAAGACTGTTGCTTGACATGCTAACAGCTCAATCTCTGTGCAGCAGAGACGATATCCCACAGTAGTATGTTCTAGATGACTCCGTCAGTTGTTGGCAAGCGCTGCTCATCCACCTTATTTGCTTTTGCCGCTCCTCTTTAAATCTCTGTCTGGTTGTATTGTCTCTTATATTCATCTCTGTAAATATCTTATGTTTTTATATTTTATTTAATTTATTGTCCATTTGTTTCAAGTATTCTTTTATGTCATTAAATTTGCTTTATTATTATTTTATATCCTTTAGAAGATTCAACTGATGTTGGAGAAGAAGACAGCTTTCTTGGTCAGACCTCAGGCGTTGCACCAGCATCCTCCTCAACGTTCAGCTACTTCTCCAGTCCCGCCACCACCTCCGACCCGTTCGCATCCATCGGCCAGTCGTCATGTCCCCCGTCATCCATGTCGGCAGCAACCGGACTGGTTTCTGTCCCCAATAGCGTTAGCATGGCTCCAACTCCGCCACCACCATCTGTAGTCTCACAAATAAACCCTCCTCCGCAAGTGTTTGGTGGCGCCGTTTACCAAAGCCCGGTGGGGCGCCACACTCCTCCCCCTACCACCATGACGCCGCCACCTCCCCAAATGCAGCCACAGGGTCACAACCCGTACCGGCACACCCCCACCAGCAGCCGAGCCAGCCCCTACATTCCAGCTCCAGAGATCCTGCCGCCAACACACACACCTCAGCAGAACCCTTATTCTCTCAGCTCGCCACCTCAGATGTTCCCCCCCTCAGGACTCACATTTACAACAGTAGGTGCCACTAGGCCTGTCGCAAAAAGCAATGCATCTGTTAATTGCATGATACATTAAAATGAGCTCGATGATTTAAATTCTGATATTTTTTGCAGGGCAGTTTTGTGTACAGAGACATCATAATCCATTTTATTTATATCTTCAGTTGTGTGTGGTTTTTGTTTCCGTTTTATTGTTTTTGGTTGTCGTGTTTTATTTTGGATATTTATGTTTAAAAATTATGAAATAAATACAGAATAAGGGGGAAAAAATGGAAAAAAGCTGATAATGAAAAAGAAACTAATTAATACAGAATATGAAAAAAAATAGACAATGAAAGAAAGTGATTAAAAAAATACTAAAATACAGATTATGGAAAAAATAGAAAACAAATATTTAAAAAAGTGACAGTAAATTAAAAAATTACTAAAATACAAAATATTTTAAAAATAGAAAAAATAATGAAAATAGTGACAGTAAATAAAAAAAATTACTAAATAAATACGGAATATGGAAAAAAAATAGAAAAAAATACATAATGAAAAAAAGTGACAGTAAACAAGATACAAAATAAATGCAGGTTATGGGGAACAAAAATAGAAAAAATACATATTAGAGTTACAGTAAATCAAAAAAATTACTAAAATACTAAATATTTTAAAAACAGAAAAAAAATAATGAAAAAAGTGATGGTAAATAAAAAAATACTAAATACAGAATATGGGAAAAAAAAACATAATAAAAAAAAGTGACGGTAAATTTTAAAACATTGCGACATAAATATAGAATATTTACAAAATATAAAAAAAATAGATAATGAAAAAAGTGGCGGTAAAAAAAATTTAATTAGTAAATAAAAGCAAAAAAATGGGAAATAAATACAAAAAATTTAAAAAAAAATTAATGAAACATGAATGTTTTATTAATGAATAAATGAATGAATAAAATGGAAAAATAAATAATAGTGATAACGTTAAGTGTTCTTTACAAAAGTAAAGTTTATTGGTGTTTTATCTTTGAGAGGTGATGGCATTATTATGCCATTATCAATATATCACTTGAAAATGGTCTAAAAACAACAGTAATATCATTTATCGCAATAATTTCTGGGACAATTTATCGTTTAGGAAATTTGTTATTGTGAAAGGCCAAGGTCCCTCAACACCTCAGCCTTTTTTTTCTCCTCAGCCTCCTCCCACACATGTTGAAGGGCCTCCAGCTCCAACCGCCGGAGCCATGGTTCCTGCCGGTCCGATGATGCCGTACAACTACAACATCTACGAACCAGTTCAGCCTCACTGGTTCTACTGCAAGCAAGTCGAGTCGAAGAGCGTCTGGCTTCCTTTGAGCATCATCGACTCGCTTCAGCTCGAGGAGACGTACAACTCGGGTACAGAAATGTAAAAAAAAAAAAAAAAATCAGTGATCATTTTATGCACAAAGACACGAGATTGAAAATCTTCCGTTCTTCTAGTCCAACCAGACCCAGAGAACGTGATCGTACGCACAGACGGGGGGCGCTACGACGTGCAGCTTTACGACCGCATGCGCACCGCCGTGTACTGGGAAGAGGAGCCCACAGAGGTCCGACGCTGCACCTGGTTCTACAAAGGCGATAAGGACAGTCGCTTCGTTCCGTACTCGGAGGAGTTCAGCGAGAAACTGGAGGTTCGTAAAGATGCGCCACCACCTGGTGACTAATTAGAATACATCCGAAAATGATTCAGAAAGATACAGCTAGTTTGAATTTATTGTTTCCTGTAATCCAGTTTCAAATGTTATATATCTATTAGCGAAGTCGCGACTTGTGTACGGTTTGTTCTTCGGTTTTTCTGTTTCAAAACAAAACGACAAAAAAAACAAATTTTTTTTTTCAACTAAATTAGAAAAACGGTAATCGCAAAAATTTTTGTTTTTCTTTTAATGGTTGAAGCAATGTTAGTGCACCATTTCTGCAGGTGCATTATGTTTTAACTTTAGCACTTTAAAAACAGCCGAAGTCTCACCATGGATTGTCTTATTTAGAGGGAGTCGCTGCATTGCGTCAAGAGCTGATGATGTTACCGTGAACCAAACTGACAGTATCTTCAAGAAGGTTTCTGTTTCTAGGTAGTCTTTCAGCCACGATAAACTCTTCTGTGGCGTCATTTCCAGTATTGCTACATGTTGTGGACCGTTGCTTTGATTCTTTCATGCATGTTTGAGAAATCCTTGAATCTCCCGTGGCAACCATTCAGATGTGCAAAACACCTGGATGGACCGAGCTCCACCTTCGAGATGCAGCTCCTCCTTGGAGCTGCAGTTTCCAAGCTTCTGCTTCACAGAGCGCCCCTCCCTCATGACTTCCCCACTCAGACTAGACAGCACCAATTAGCAAACACCTAGTGGAACTGCACATCTGCTGAGCTCATCATATGAGCTACTTCTCGGTGAAACGTTGATAAAAAGCGTTGTTAAAGGGTTAATAGAGCGTTGTTGTGATGACTTCCTGAAGGTGCAGTTTCAGAAAGAGCAGGAGTTCTTAAAGAGACAGAGGCCCAATTTCAAGGCGTTAAATTATGAAGTGAAATTTATTTTAAGTCACATTTGATATAAACAGCATTTTTGTAACAACTGAAGGTAACATAGTTACTGGATTGAGCTATAAAATGATTCTGTGTGGCTGGAAAACACATAAAACCGGCCCTTTAATACAAAAAAAAATCTTCCAATTTGTTTTTTGTCATCAAAGAATGAACCATACACTGATTCGCCTCAACCAGGCGGCTTTTGTGATGCTGATTGGACAATTTCTCCACGCTGACTGGCAGAGTTGGTAGAGTTCATATAAAACTGATGGCTAGCACACACTCAGAGTCTAAGCAGGGTCAAAGGTGGTTCAGGAAGTTTGGACTCTTATTTGGAATCATCTTGGAACATCCAGCTGTGTCCAGGTCCAGCGCTAGCAGGAGAAATGGCTCGTGGTCTTTTGCCAAAGACAAAAGAGAAATCCTCCAACCGCTAAACTCTGACGCCATTTTTGTTTACATTTCGTGAAGCAGGAAACGTTAAGTTGAAAACATCGTAGAACCTTCAGCACGCCTACATTTTGATGTGTAATTTTAACCAGGTGTCGATGAGTGAAAAGCTCCTGTAAATTTAAATTTGGACAAATTACCACAACGTCTCTGCTCATTACAAACGCTGGGAACCTTCAGACTGTGACTTTATGAGTGAATTCTTCACCTTCAGGCAGAATATAAAAAGGCCGTTTCAACAAACCAGTGGCATCGGAGGCTGGAGTTTCCATCCGGAGAAACGATCGTCATGCACAACCCGAAGGTGAGAGCGCAACGCTCATCAGTGATAAGTTGGGAGACGAGTCTGGTTTCCATGTTCTGGTTCTATGTGTTTGTTTCTGCAGGTCATAGTGCAGTTTCAGGCCTCGTCCGTCCCAGATGAGTGGGGCACCACTCAGGACGGGCAGACAAGGCCGCGGGTGGTGAAGAGAGGGATTGATGATGACCACGATGAAGTGCCTGACGGTACTCTGCCTCTTTATGTTTACTCGTTTTGGCAGAATCAACAGCAGACATCAAGATTGCTGGAAATTATTTTTAAACATACATGCAAATGTAAATACAAGAACCTAACTTAGTACAGACGTTCCCAGGGGCAAAAAAAAACGTTAGCCACTGAAAAATTCAAGATGGCTGTCGGGGAAAATGTATTTCTGCACTAAATTTGCCAATATTTATCACAGATGAATACTTTTGGTGTATCATACACCAAAAGTATATGTATATGTATGTTTGTCAAATCATACACATTGGGACCCATCGAAATCATATTGAATGAAATTTTTTTTTATTTTTCAAGATGGCCGCCACGGTTATCATGGAAAATTAATTTTTTGCACTAAAATCGCCAAATACAGGAATGTGTTTGGTGTCAAATCATAGCCTACACATTTTCAACCATAGAAATCAGGTATTTTCTTCACCTTGTGTTTCCTTCTCCTGGTGGACATTTTTCAAAATGGCTGCCATGGTTGTAATGGAGAATATATGTTTGCACTAAAATTGGCGGTAGTTATTGCCAGTGGTGGGCACAGCTAACCAAAATGTTAGATTCACTAACCACTAATTCCCTAAACAAGAATCTGAGTAATGCGAATGCTAAACCGCTAAACACATAAAAAAAAAAAATTAGCAGACGCTAACCATTGAGACGACTGTCTGTGTCTCACATCTTCATCTCCTTCCAGTTGACGACTGTTGTGAGACTCACAAACAGCAAAGTCCTCAGTTTCTGATTTTGCAACATATTATTACTTTAAAGTTGCATAAATAGAATGACCAATGTAGAAAATATATGATGTAACATAAAGTTCATCCAAGTCATGAAAATGGGGAACATTTTATGGTAGTAACGGGTTTAAAAATGGCAGCCATCTTGAAAAACGGCCATCGTCCTGAAATTCAAGTGGCTGATGGGAAATATGAAAAACATACGACCTGAGAGATGAGCATGCTAATTTTTATGCTTGTATCCACGAGGGCTGAAATGATCGATTGGATTAATTGATTATTGAAATAATCGTCAACTAATTTAGTAATCGAATAATCGTTAACCAGAGCATACAGACTCAAAAAAAGGCCATTTGTTGAAAGAATAACACATTCGGAGCAGTAATTAAGCCAAAGTTGTACAAAATATATATACATTTTGCATTTAATATTAATATTTTTATATATATATATATATATATATATATATATATATATATATATATATATATATATATATATGTGTGTGTGTGTGTGTGTGTGTTTGTAAATGTCTTCTACCTAGAACTCCTCGAGTGGCAATTTTAGCTTCACCTGATTCAAATTCTGTAAAAAAAAATAAATTCCTAAATTCAAAACACCTTTTGCATCCAATTATTAATCATTTAATCCAAAATTAATCAACTAATCAGTCCTACATTGCGTTGATGCAGTCAAGCAGAAAAGGCTGAGATTTTCACATGTTGATGTTAAAAGTATTTAAACATACAGACTCGTCCTTTGCTACAAATAATCAAGCGTTCACTAAAGGAATGCTGTTTTATTACATTTTAGGCAATAAAATGTTATTTTTCATTTAAAAAATTAATTTAATGATTTGTTTATTTGCATCTTTTAATGTTTTTCTAATATTTTATAGAAAAGACTTAAGTAGTTAAATGAAAAATCTGCAGAATCTGCCAATTTTTAATCTGATTTATCATCATAATAATCAATAAAATCATCGATTACTAAAATAATCGTTAGCTGCGGCCGTAGTGACCACTCTTGAAAGATTTTTACTATAATATTCTTCATCATTACAGGCGAGCTTCCCACAGTGGATCATCTGGTGTTCATGGTCCACGGCATCGGTCCCGTTTGCGACCTGAGGTTCCGGAGCATGATTGAGTGCGGTGAGCGGCGCTCTCTCCACCGATGATGTTATCCGTGGAAACATTTATATAAACGCAGCACCCTCTGCTTTCAGTGGATGACTTCCGGAGCGCGTCCCTGAAGCTGCTGCACAGCCACTTCAAGAAGTCGCTGGACGAACACGCCATCAGCCGAGTGGAGTTCCTTCCTGTCCAGTGGCACACTTCGCTGCACGGAGACGCCACGGGGGTGGACAGGTGAGCTTGGAGACAGCTGGTCCTCGTTTATCAAACATGCGTGCACCTTCTCCTTCAGGATTTTCCTGGTTCCATCAATTAGGGGCAAATCGTTGCAGTCCTGAAGTAGCTAACTCGCCCCAGATCATCACACTGCCACCACCGGCTTTGAAAAGTTCACACTCCGGCCCTTTGCGGTGCGTTTGGTCAGCAACGCCCGGACAGGAAAATCTGCAAAAGAATTGATTCCACTTGATTGAGAGGAGAAAACTCACACCACTGGAACTCTACTCCGGGT
The DNA here is from genome assembly GCA_014839685.1 of Anableps anableps. Lineage (NCBI taxonomy): Eukaryota > Metazoa > Chordata > Actinopteri > Cyprinodontiformes > Anablepidae > Anableps > Anableps anableps. The sequence goes on along the minus strand of CM026076.1, from coordinate 4,330,284 downwards.
TTTCCTGGTTACCGACTATGGCAAGCCAGAAGTGCCACTTTTACCACGCGTCTCGTTAACCTTTTTTCTACCACGGCTAAAATCAGATTTTGTTACGGCTGTAAAACTGTCAGGAAATGCTCCAAGTCTTTGAGCTTTGGTATATTTCCCCAGGAGTATTTGAACTTGACCTGTCAACATTTGGTTTATGATTATTGCATATAATAAGAAAGTTTCAGCAGTTCAAAAGGAGAAAAATACAAAAACTCAGGTACACAGGCAGAAACACGCAGAAATACTCTGATAGTCTCCAAAAAACAAAAACACGAATCTGTCACTCGCCTAATCCTCTCGCTCACCTCGACCCTTCACCCCACCATCATCTGCCGTTGATTTTCGCGGCCCTTTCAGGAATTACCATGATATACAACATACATCATATACTGGCAGAAAGCACGGAGCCTCAGCTCTCTGGCAGTGTTTAATTTTTTTTTTTGTTTTGTTTTGATTGAGCGAATATTCGCGGAGTTAGGTAACTCGATTCAAGACGCAGCTGGGTCACAGCGCCGGCGCTATGACGGTAGCTAGAGGGTTAAAAAGTCACGCAAAAAAATATCTATTTATGTCTTTGGATGGCATAAAATATGGGAAAAATCCCATCAAACCAGCGCTTTTTACAGTGTTGTTAAACTACATTCTGAACAGTGAAAGTTACGGCGTTTCTTCAGGTCATTGAACGCCGCTTTTTACATGTAAGACGCTCAATGACCTAAATAAACGGTGTAGCTTTTGGACAGGAAAACCAGGGGTGTCGCAATAATTGTGGGTGAAGGGGGGCCGTGTCCCCCTCACATTTGGAAAATACTTGTTTGGACCCCCTCTTTACACACATTTACAATAACAGGTAACTCCCCCCAGCACTGTTTCTATTGATCTGTGAAAGAATTCATTCCACTTCATTGATAGAATCCTAGAACCTTTAAAACTCTACTCCGGGCCTTCCAGGTTACCAACTACGGCAAGCCAAAAGTGCCACAAATTGCCACGTTTACCACGCATCTGGTTGAAAAGTTACGCAGAAAACTCCTGTTTATGACTTAGACCGCCGTAAAATACCGCATAAATTTTAATGGGGTTTCTGAACTTACGTTTATTGATGTTCTTGGGGTTTTTCTGATCTTCTGGATGAGCCATGGAAGCTCTTAAGGAGTAATTTTTGCTTGCAAGCTAATTCTACTTCCACTTTTTCTCAGTTCGTGAATAATGGATAAAAGATCGGGGCACGATGTGTGAACTTTTGAGATGTTTTAACCTGCTTCATGTTGTCAGTCAGGTGCTATTAAGATGGTATGAGTGCAGAGATTACTTTTTTTTTTTTTTTTTCCCTTTTTAGGAGGATTAAAAAGATCACCTTACCCAGCACCGGACGGTTGCGCCACTTTACAAACGAGACTCTGTTAGATGTGCTTTTCTACAACAGTCCGACTTACTGCCAGACCATCATGGACACAGTTGCTCTAGAGATTAACCGGCTTTACGCCTTGTTTATGAAGAGGAACCCCGACTACCGAGGAGGAATATCAGTGGCCGGACACAGCTTAGGTGGAATAAAATAATTTTTACCTTTTCAAAACTGCAGATTCGTGCTTCTACCTCCGGTTTTAACCTTTGTTGTCGTCTCCGCAGGATCCTTGATTCTCTTCGATCTGCTTTCCAATCAGAAAACTGTCTCAGCTGCACCCATGATGCCAGCCATGCCCGCTACTAATGGAGATGCCAAACAGGTGGGGCACAAACCGACCAGAGAGCGCTGAAATATGTCGAACTGCACGTGGAAATCTCGCTTCTCGTTTCAGACGACGGCTCCTGCGCAGCAGGCGGATCATGCCGGGGAGGAGCCGGCCAAAGAGGAGGAGGAGGAGTTTGAGGATCTCGCTGCTGTCCTGCAACATCTGGGCCTCTCTGAGTACAAGAGCACCTTGGATCAGGAGAAGATTGACATCGAATCTTTGGTAAAAACTCTCTGCAAGTTAATGTAGAAAAAAAAAAAGCTTAAAGGTGACCTATTGTGCTTCCTTGAACAGGTTAGGATTCTGAGCTACAAAACATGGTCATTACATTTTTTGCTCAAAATCGTTCTTAGATAGAGATTTCAGTCTGATCAGTTCTACTTATTTTGAGCTCCTTTCAGAATGAGCTGTTTTAGGGCCTCCTGTCACTTTAAATCCAAATAAGCTGCTGCTGGCCACCCCCCCACTCACACTCGAAAATGGCTGCAAACAGATGCGCAATTACACAACCGTTCATCTTTGAAAAGCAGAAGTCGAGCCTCCTGCACAACCAACAAGGATGCAGCAAGTCGTTTCTGGAGATACGGCTTAAAAATAAAATCTCTGGGTTTTTTTTTTTTTCTTTTTTTGAATTTTACACTAGATCTGATTTACAATTTTAATTTTTTTTCTCACTTTCTTTTCTGAAAAAGGAATTACAAATGACAGAAAATATTTTCAAAAAGTGACCTTTATTTCAGCCATCTGTGAGTTGTAGTATCAGAGCCAGGCTATGAGAGGTTTTGTTTAATTATGAGAATATAGTCATAACATTAGCAGAAAAAAATGTGATTTTACCAGACAAATGTCTAAAAATTACCAAAAAAAAAAAAAAAAAAAAAAAAAAAAAAAAAAAAAAAAAAAAAAAAAAAAAAAAGTAGTTTTAATGGAAAAAAGCATGGATAATTATTATTTTTTATTTTTCGTGTTGGAGTTCTCATAAAATTACGACTTCATTCTTCAAATATTACAACTTTATTCTGGTAACATTAAGACTTTATGTTCCTATTATTTCGACTGTATTCTTGTAATATCATGACTTTATTGTCGTTGAAAAAACAAAATCTTAGCCTGACCCTTGTATTTCGTCGTAGCGTTGACCTGAATTCAAAGTCCAAATGTAAAAAAAAACAAAACAAAAAAAAAAACAACGCTTGTTGACCAAGATGGCGGCCTTGGGCGTGCTGACATCACTCTGAACTACCTGAACTACAGAAACCAAAGGAGTGCATTGGTGTAAAGAAGAAAAAAAATCCAGATTTTCCAAAAATTAAATCTTCAAAAACCAAAAATTTGATTTACCGATAAAGTCGATTTATCGCCCAGTCCTTCCAGCAGCCACTGGGCTTATAATTCTTCGTTTTTCATATTCATGGAATGGGCTCAGACAGCTGAAGTTGCTTTTTGTCTTTATAAAAGGACTGAACATATCTTGTTCTAAAGTTTGAAAATAGAGATACATTTTAGTTTAATTATCTTATTTTTCAAAATAAAACATTTTATTTAGTACATATTAAAAAAAAAATCTTGCTTTGCAGCTCTAGACTTTTTTTTTTGTGTTTTTGTGGAGGCAAACATGCTTCTTGGAATTTAAAAGGTTGCAGACCCTGGGTCTATGACATAAAATCCCAATAAGATACAAGAAAGTTTGTTGTTGTATTATGAGTAATACAGCGGTAAAACCGATAGTGCTGGAACGACGCTTGGGTTGCTAGGTGAGGAACTGAGCTTGGCTGGGGTTGCTAGGTAACTGCACAGTGTGACCTTACATTGGGAAGGTTTTTGAAATGGCTCATTTTCCAGACACCAAAACACATTAACTTATTGCTAAAAAAACAGCTGGGTGGGGTTTTTTTTTTTTTTTTAAAGCGCTTGGGCTGTTTTTAGAAGAAGTTTAGACCCAAATGGAAGAACTAAAATGTGGAAAATGTGAATTTAACGTAATAGGTCCCCTTTAAATCTGTTGTTCCAGCTCATGTGCACGATTGAAGACCTGAAGGACATGGGCATCCCACTGGGTCCGCGGAAGAAAATCGCCAAGTTTGTGAAAGAACGAGTAAGCAGACAGGTAGGTTGGTTTCTTGTTTCTTAGCAACCTTTGAACCTGCTGAATGTGAGGGACATGGTGGTCGTTTCTTGTCTCCAGGCGGCACGTCAGCAGAAGAAAGCAGAACCAAAGGAGGAGAGTCCGGCTGCCGTGCCTCAGCCAGCTGGTACCACCATGACCAAACCACCAGTGGGCAGCGCCGTGTCTTCTGTCCATGTCAACTACAACTACTTTGAAGTTGGAACTGGACAAGTAGATAAATCTGAATTCATCACTCAGAAAGGAAGCTAAAGGCTTATTATTAAATGAAGCCGAGCGGCGCTGACGTTCTGTCCGGTTCTGCAGGTTTCGGTGATCTACCACAGTCTGGACTTTGAGCCGGTGAACTTCTTTGCCTTGGGTTCTCCGATCGGCATGTTCCTGACGGTCAGAGGGCTGGAGAAGATCGACGAGGCGTACCAGCTGCCCACCTGCAAGGGATTCTTCAACATCTATCACCCGGTGTGAAGCTCTTCAACGTCTAAATGTTGGAGGAAATGACTGCAAGTGATGCTTTTTCTGTGCTCTGGCTGCAGTGTCTGCTTGAAAATAAGAAAACGACTCCCTGTTGTTTCAGCTGGACCCGGTGGCGTACAGAATCGAGCCCATGATAGTCCCAGACTTGGACCTGAAGCCCGTCTTAATCCCACATTACAAAGGAAGGAAGAGGCTTCATCTCGGTATGAACCGTTTGTGGCTAAATCTCTTCCATGGTTTTGATGACCAATCAGGAACCAGGACCTCCGGAGGCTGCAGTGATGGTTGCCAACGGTTTCAGGTCTTCATGTTAGAAAAAACACTTTCAGTTGCTGAATCTCAGTTTACTGCTGGTATTTGTTGTAACTGAGGTTATGGAGCAATAATGCATACAGTGGAGATAAAAAGGGCTCAAACTCTTGTTAAAATAATTATTTTCTGCAAGAAATTTTATGTAGGATCTATTCTAATTTAATCTGATCTAATCTAATTTGATCTAATGTGATCTCTTCTAATCTAACTTAATCTCATCTAATTAAATTTATGTAATATAATTTAATCTGATCTAATATGATCTCATCTGATTAATATAATCTGATCTAGTCTAATTTGATCTCATCTAATCTATCTTAATTTAATCTAACTTAATCTCATTTTATCTATTTTGATCTCATCTAATTTCAGATGATCTAAGATAATCTATCCACAAATTTCCATTGTTATAAAAACTAGCAGAAAAAAAAATAATCTAGATTTGTCTGAAAAAGTATTGAATTTTGAAATTAAACATGTGTAGAAAGCCTAATCTGAATGGAAGCAACCTCCACAGCATGACTCTACCACCACCATGCTTTACAGTGGGTATTATCAAACCAAAACACATTGTCCTTCACAGCTGTGGCAGATTTCCACCAGGTTGGGATGTTTTCTTTGCTCCAAAGATGGCTTTTCTTAAACCCTCCTCTGCAAACTACGGTGTTCACTAAAGGACACAAATATCAGGAAGCTCCTACCAGGACATCTGAACTTTAATTCTGAGTAATCTGATTCGCTGTAATTGATGGCAGGTGTGACCGCAAGAGGACTGAATACTGGATTTGAACCAAAATTGCTTCGGCTGAGTTAGTTTAAGGGTGTTCAGACTCAAACTAACATTTTTTTGTGTGTATTTTTTACTAACTAACTCAGTTTTTATGTCAGTTTCAGGACGTTTTGGATGAATAAAAGGTTTTAACTGTGTTTCAGAGCTGAAGGAGAGCCTTTCCAGGATGGGCTCGGACCTGAAGCACGGCTTCATCAGCTCCCTGAGGACCGCCTGGCAGACGCTCAACGAGTTCGCCCGGGCCCACACCTCCTCCGCCCTGCAGGCCGAGCTGGCCATCGTGGCCAATCAGATCGAAGAGGAGGAGAAGCACGTGCACGACGGTACGTCCGCAACCCGTTTGTGTTCTTTTCGATTACGCAACGCCAGCTCCGTGCGAGCGCCACCACGCTGTCGTTTGTCACAGAGCACAAAATTCCTGAGAGTCCGGAGCTGCAAAGAGAAGACGAGCCGCAGGTGAAGATCGGGATGCTGAACGGAGGGAATCGGATCGACTACGTCCTGCAGGAGAAGCCCATCGAGAGCTTCAACGAGTATCTGTTTGCCCTGCAGAGTCACCTCTGCTACTGGTATGTGAAGGTTTGCACTTTGCAAATGAAGCAGAAACATTTTGGGTGTTCAAAGATGCAAAATATTGAACGTAAAAGAATATAATGAAGATTTTTAGTTTTTAAATTAATGATGAAATTTAAGAGGAAGACAAAAAAAATAAAGGGAAAATTGCCATCCAGCATGCTTCTGGGGGGAAAAAATAATCACCAAATCTGTGCATAATTCACTAATAATCACACTGCTGTGCAACTGAAGCCTGTTTCTGTCCTGCAGGCAATCTGAAGACACGGCGCTGCTGCTTCTTAAAGAGATCTACAAAACCATGGGGATCCACCCTGAGCAGCCGGCTCATTAACGCTCTGATGGGTTCTCGTCAGGTTTACGTTGCCCAGTTCACTCTGATTTTGGTTTTCTATTTTTTTTCTTTTTAAGTAGTTTATTGTACGCAGATGAATAATACGTTTGTATTATGCCATTTGTCTTAAATTAAGAAACATACGAATGAGTTAGTAGAGCCAGACACACTTGACAAGTTTGATATTACGTTTTTATAGCAAATATACAACTGTCCAAGGTGATCAAACATAATAGGAATATTAAATGCAGTCAGATGTAAGTTATTTCATGGACAAATCTTCACAATAAATCGTTATCTTGCTCATTTCTTTTTATTATTCAGCTTTAATGGTTGTGTGCTGCTGAGGAGGAGAGGGTTCATTTCTCCTGTAACGCAAGGAGACTTCAAGACAGTCTACAAAAGCTGCAGAATAAGCAAAAATGTAAATAATTACAGTACAGAATGCAATGCAAGAACTACCTGATATATTTGTAAGACAATCAAAGCACCTCTTGCTTTATGTAAGCGTCTGAACACGACATCTGCTGCAACGTCCTCTCAGGATAAGGGGGCAGAAACAACTTAAAACAGATGCAAAACAATTGTTCCTGTAGAACCTGTCGGTTCAGTGGAAAATGTGAAATAATTGAAAAGTATTTACATTTAAGAGTGACTACAACATTAGATTTCTGTCGGGTATGAAGAATAGCAGCGGGAACGGTTACTGTAGCGCTGCATGCTCTAAGCTGATCGCCACTTCTGATTGGTCCAGCGTGTTTATGCAAAACTCTCAGACACAATCCTACAATAAAATTAAAGACAAACAAAACACACAAAATGTTCCCGTTTTTTTTTTTTTTTACCCACACTGCCAGTCTGAATGAACAGAAACTGAGAGCTTTTCCTAGAGTACTCTAAATAAATGAAGAGGTTCTGTATCAGAGGCCAACACTACGAAGCGCTTTGCTTTAGGAGATCTGGATTCACCAGACCTGAAGCAGCAGCAACAGCTTTCTCCTGCTGTGTTGGACACATTTCACATCACACTGATAACTGCAGCCTCAAGAGAAAAAACTCAAACTTGTGTACTCAGCTTTTTTTTAATATTCTGTTTGTGTTGTTTTAACAGTCGAACCCCCCAAAACTGGTCAAATGGAGCCTTAAAAATCCCAGAATTGATGGTAAACATAGTTTCAGCAACTTCTAAGATGCGATCTTCTGGAATCTTTTACCACTCCCATACGACAGAGTATTAGGGCCAGGCTAAGAAAAAAGATAAATTATGACAATAAAGTCCTAATATTACAAGGAAAAAAAAAACCGTACAACAAAGTTGGAATAATACAAGTTAGAATAATTCAAGAAAAATGTCGTAATGATGAGAATAAAGTTGGAATAATACGAGAAAGTCTGACTAATTTGAAAAAAAGTCAGGGTAATATCAGAATAAAGTTAGAAAAAGTCATATTACAAGAATAAAGTTGGAATAATATGAGAGTCAGAATAATCTGAGAAAAAAAGTCAAAATGATGTTAGAATAAAGTCGTAATAATACGACAAAGTCGGAAAATTACGAGAATAAGGTCGTAAACTTGTAATATTAGTATGAAGTAGTAATTTTATGACTTCGCCTACACAAAAAAAATAATAAATTAAAATGAGGACTGTTGAGCATTTTGTGAATTTCATTCTTTGGTGTCCGTTTCAGAAATAAGTACTTAATCTTTCAACACATGAGCATCAAGTTATTGTCAGTAGCGGGACTTTGAAACGGCTGTTCGAACTACTTAGAAGAAAGAATCCCGGACCAGACGTCAGATCTTGATAACTCCATCCAAACTTCGCTCTCATTGAACCAACTTTTTTCTAGTAATTGTACGACTTTATTGTCAAAATATTCTGATTTTATGATTGGCCCTAACACTCCGCCGTACTCAGAAGTGCAGCTGCTGAAGGAACCGACTGCCGCCAGCCTCTGTGGGGCGAATCCTTCGTAGTGCGGGCCTCTGAAAGCCAAACGGCCAGAATATGTTTTAATCTCCGCTGAGAGAAAGTGCAACTTCCTATTGTTCTCATGCTCAATAAATTAGCAGAAATGTGATCGTTTCCCAGCTGATTTATTTTCTCCAAACACTGCTGGGTGCTTGCTGCTCTGCTGCCTTCTGAAATACTGAGAAGCAGCTGAAATGTTTCGCATTCAGAAGCGAAGCAGCGAGAAGGCGGTGAGGAAACCGTCTGCAGGGCGGCCCCTGAAGCTCCACTGCGCGCTCACCGACTTCAGAGAGTTCCCGGTGCCCCTCCAAGCCTTCCTTTAACAGTTAAACACCGCTGATCTGATCGTACCGCTTCCGCAAGGCTTCCGTTTTGTGCCACGTTTCACATTTTTCTACATTCATCCGTCTACAGCTGTGCAGGAAAAAGCAGAAGGATGCGCGTAAACGCGCCCCTTGAAGTCTCAGCAACTCACGGTCTCGTTCAGGAATGTGGTCGGGAACGGCGGGAGCTTTCCCTCAGTCCTCCGTCCTGCTCTGAGTCTTGAAGGCCTGCTTCCGGAGGTGGGCCTCGATCTCCTCGCGGAAGACCAGCATGCCCAGGTGGGGGTGGGACGCCTCGTTCATGGCTTTGGACTGGATGCACATGCGGTACTGCTCCGGCGTCAGCTCGTCCGCGCACTGCTTCTCGTGCCACAGGTGGAACAGGCTGGACACCGGAGTCCGGATCACGATCAGCTCGCTCCGGAGGTACTTCCTGTACAGGTGGACGTCCTCCACGCCCCAGCCTTTCACTTCCAGGTCGAATCCACCTGGGGAGAGAAAATCCACTCCTAGATTTCTTTCAGACGGTTGCTTATTATATATACTTCTGATTTCTTTTTTCCATATTTATTTAAATATTTTTATTTTCACTGCCTTCAAGAGTTTGCCATTTTTGAATGTCGTCGTGCGTTCTGATTTATCGCTGCCCCCCATCTTGGGTGGTTCCTCGCTTTGGACCAGGAAACCGACTGACGCAGAGCACTCTGGGGGAAAACTGAACCTGAATGAAACTTTACACCGAATGCAGAAGAATACAGCAAAGCATTTACTGCAACAAACAAACCAAAAACCCTCGACTGAAATCTGGCAGCGTGTCGGCCTGAAACGATTGTGACGAATCGATCTGAATAATCAACTAATTTAGTGATCGATTCATCGTGAACCGGAGAATACAGGCTCAAAACTGTACAGAAAATATGTAGTTTTCATTTAAGATAAAAAAAAAAAACAAACAACCCTGTAAAACTGTTTTACCCAGAACTCCTCTGGTGGCATCGTTTCAGGTTCACCGGGTTCAAATTCTGTATTTTAAAAAAAATAAATCTATTAAGCGTCATTTGGTGTCCAATTATTAATGTTTATTTTCTTTTTTAAAAATAGTTTCTGATGTATAAAAAGGCTTAAGTGATTTAATGAGTAAATTTTTTTATCCGATTAATCGTCAGAATAACTGATCACTAAAACAATCAGTCGTTGCAGCCCGAGCATGCAGGGCCCCATTAAATCCAGATTCCACTCTCCATTTTTATTTTTCTAGATCCCATTTTAACCATATTTATTTACTAAAAAGTTTGTAGTCATGGTTTGAATGAAAAACAAAAACAAATCAAACGCTCGAGGTCAGCACTGAGTTATTGTTTCACAAATACAGCAAACTGCTGTGGTTCAACAGAACATCGGTTCTACAGGATGTTAAAAAGCTTTTACCCTCTTTTCTTGTTTTAAAGGACTCAAATCTTATGTCGAAAACTAAGAATCTTGTTTTTAATATTTAAAAATGCTTTAGAGTTGAACTGAACACCAAAAATATTTGTCGCATAGTAAAAAAAAAAAACCTGCAAAAAGTAAAAGCCTGTGCACACGTCCATGATGATCATCATCTTTGTTCATTTTTTTATTTTTATTTCTTTCTCTGCTGCTACCCGTCGAGCCAGCGAACAGGGTGTACGGAAAGCTGCAGCGGCCAAAACTCCACAGAAACTGCTGTATATCCTTCCCCAAGAGGCACAGATGTTTGTAAAATTAGCAAAAAGGGGACTTTAAAGCTAAATCTGCTGAATATTAAAGTAATCAGAATACGCGCTCACCTCCCACGTCCGAACCCGCTGAGTTTAGCACAAAATCACTAAAGGTAATCAAGGAAAACTGCTAAATAGATCAGATCTGAGTGTTTTTGCTCACTAAAGTACGATACATGAATCCAATTACGACATCCGATGTAAACCGTTGGTTGCTTACCGATGTTCAGGAAATCTGAGCGGTACTGGCAGGTCATTCCGAATCCGAAATCTCTCCAAAACCCAGCGTCTTTTTTGTGAATCTTTAAAACGAAGCAAAAATTAAAGCTCAGAGCTAACATTTTACATCACTTAGGGTTCGTTATCGTTAAAATCGGCGCGTTACCAGCTGGAGTTCAATAGGTGGAGCCAGCTCCAAGCTTCCATAGACGATGGCCGGGTTGTACAGACTGAACACCACTGGATAGAAAACCTTCTTGTCTGCAAAAGCATGAAGGAGAAAAGGCGTTCCACGTTGCAGGGTTACAGCAGGAACACAGAGATCTGCGCAACGCCAAGGAGAAACCTACTGGGAGCGGCGTGGAGCCGGCACGTGTTCAAGAAGTCCGGGGAGAAACGAATGTCCACGTCGCAGAAAAACATCAGGACGTCGCCTTTCTTCCACGCGTGGGCTCCGATGTCCAAACCCCGGCCGCGGGAGAACTCCTCGTCCACAGGGACCAGAGTGTAGTTGGAGAAGTTCTCCTCTCTGCAGGAAAATAAGAAAAAACAACACTTTGTGTCAACAAACGACACTTTATATCAATAAAAATCTGATAAGTGTGGCGCTTACAGACTCAAAAAAAGGCCATTTGCTAGAAGAAGAACACTCAGAGCTGTAATTAAGCCGAAATTATAAGAAATATATATACATTTTGCGTTTAAGATTAAAAAAAAAAAAAAAAAAATCTTTGTCTGTAAATATGTTTTACCCAGAACTCCTCAAGTGTCACAGTTTTAGCTTCGCCTGGTTCAAGTTCTGTCAAACTCTCCCATTAAGCACAGTTTGTTATCCGGTTATGAACTGATTAATGCAATAAATCAGCAGATCAGCGCGACGCCACAGCTTTCAGTGCTGACGCTTCCTTTGCTCCCAGTGATCAGTCGTACACTAAAGGAATGCGCTTATTGCATTTTAGGAAGTACAATGTTTATTGTCTTATTATCTCATGTTGTATAAAAAGGCTTTAAGTTGTTTCATGTAAAATCTGCAGGATGGGCCAGTTTTTTAAATCCGATTAATTGTCAGGATAATCGGCTAAAATAATCGTTGCAGCTGCGCTGAAAGGTGGTTTCATGAACCCACTTTGCAAATTTTCTTTACAAACAAACTCTAGCTCAACAAGATATGAACAGAATGATCTAAATCGAAGTCTGGACTTTGACTAGGCCATTCCAATACATGAATGTGTTTTGATCGAAACCTTTCCGTGACCCCCGACATTCCAGGACAATCTTGGGAGAAAACCTTCCCAGTCCCTGCTTAAAGAAAGCATCCCCTCAGCATGATTCTGCCACCATTTTGCCTGACTCACAGTGGCTAAGGCCATGCAGCGGTAAATCAGGACCGGTTCCGCTCAGAACAGGTTAAAGGGCACATGCTCAGCGTCAGCTCCAGAGGTTATCTGGAGTTTTTGCTGCAGCGGTTGGACGCCAGTGGCAACCTGTGGAGCTCTGGTGAACTTTAACCCCAGGAGAGTTAAGACGGTGCTGGAAAGTAACGGTGATATCGGCACTTCAGGCTGATTTGGACATTTTGATATCTGGTATATTGTTAACTTTGTGGAAGATGAAATAAAAATAAATACACGTAACAGAAACAAACCTCGACATTTTCTCCAACGACGACTTCACCTCCTGCTGGCCTTCCTGTCCAAAATAAACCACGGTGAGATGGACCTGCCTGTCCCGCTGTATGCACACCTCCCTGAAATCATGGATTTTTATTGTTTTTGTGTTTTTTTTTTTTAAAGCATTCAGTTCCCAGAGAGCTGTTTAAACACAGAACGTGTCGGCTCATGTTCACAGACATCAAAGGCTCCTTGTCCCACCTGAAGTTTTGCAAGAACTGTGAGAAAGTATCGACTCTGCCCGCCAGCGGCACGATGATGTTGATGATCGTCCCGAGCGTCTCCACAGACGTGCTCCGGACTTTCATTATCGGCCCAAACGGTCTGAAGAGCGTGACGTGACGGAAGCTGCTGGAGTCCTCTTTGGTGAAGAAGAGCTCATAGAGCGTCCCTTTGTCTCTCTCCGTCCTGTACAGCCCTGCAGCGCGGAGAGGAAGCGTTAAAACTGCAACAGCAGCAGCGCCGCTCTGCCGCCCCAGGGCTGGGCGACGGCTTCTGAAGATTTACATTTTGGGAAATGTGGATTTTTTTTATTTTCCCCACCTACGCTCTCCATCAATCAGAGTGATGTCAGCGCGCCCAGGGCGGCCATCTTGGTTGAAAAGCGTGTTTTACAGCTTCTGTTTATTTAGACTTTGAAATCAAGTCAACTCTGCCACTGAGTATTAGGGCTCGGCTGAGGTTTTTATTATTAATTATGAGAACAAAGTCATATTATTACACAAATACAGTCGTACAACAGCAGAGTCAAAACAATATGAGAATGAAGTCATAATATTACCAGAAAAAAGTCGTAATATTAGGAGAATAAAGTAGTAATTTTATGAGAACTTAAATGAAGAACGTTGAGCATTTTGTGAAGTTATACTGTAGTACAGGTTTTACAGATAATACTTAATATTTAACAGAAATACTTCATCAGCATCAAATTATTGTGCAAACAACTGAGTCTATTTCGAAGAATGAACCACACGGACTCAGCTGCTCGCGACAGATCTCCTCTATTGAAGCTTTTTCCACAAAAACAACTTTTGTCTCTGAATTTGAAAACATTTTTCCTGTAAAACTGCGTCGTTATTCTGCTAATATGACTATATTCTTGTATAAGGCTGAAACTATTGATCGGATTAACTACTTCAGTAATAGATTCATCGTTAACTGGAGTATACAGACTTAAAAAAAAGAGGTCATTTCCTGAAAAACAAAAAACATTTTCAGAGGAGTAATTAAGCCCATACTGTACTAAATACATATACATTTTGTATTTAAGATAAAAACACCTTTGTCTGTAAATATGTTTTACCCAAAACTCCTGAAGTGGCATTTTTTATATTCACCCAGTTCAAATTCACTAAAGGAATGCTATATTATTGCATTTTAGGCAATAAAATGTTTATCTTCTTATTTAAAAAAAAAGAAATATATTATTTATTTGCATCTGTTAATGTATTTCTAGTATTTCATAGAGAAGGCGTAAGGGAATAACTGAAAAATCTGCAGAATGTGCCCGTTTTTTTATCCGATTAATCGTCAGAATAATCAATAGATTAATCGTTAGTTTCTCGTTAAAACAACTTTTTATCGCAATTTTAAGATGTTTCTGGTAAAACTGCGTCTTTTCGGCGAATACTCTGCTTTATTCTCATAATTAAACAGAAGTTCTCGTAGCCCGGCCCTGATACTCCGTCGTATAACTCACAGAAGGGATGATTGAAATAAAAGCCACTTTCTGAAAATATTTTCTGTCATTTGTAATCTTTTTGAAAAGAAAGGAAAAATAAAGTGATTAAAACTGGATCTGGTGTGGAAAAATAAATAAAAAAAACAGGAGATTTTATTTTGTCGGCATGTGGCGCGGCCCCGCTCCGCCCTCCGGCGCTCTTACCCTCCACGAAGTGGCTGTCTGCGTAGGTTTGCCGCTGCACCGGCACGTCGTCCTCCACTCCGTCCTCCTCGTCGGGGTTGTTGATGATGTCCAGCGCGGCCTCCACGACCTCCACCAGCTCGTCCCGGCGGTCTTTGCGGACCGGCTTCTCCTCGGGGTGCCGCGTCAGCCCCATCTCCAGCTGGTACACCTTGGAGGAGGTGAAGCTCTCGAACGGCACCAGAGCGTACTCGCTGGGCAGCCGCGCCCCCGTGTTGACCTCGGCCTTGTCGATCTGGGAGTGCAGGAACTCCAGCAGGTCTCCCGGCTCCTGGTCCTTGTTCTCCCCCAGGCCCTGCACCCCGGGGGGCTCCTTCTTGTCCTGCATCAGCTTCAGCTTCTCGCTCATCTCCTGAAGCTCCTGCTTGAGCTGCGCGATCTGGCGCTTGAGACTGGAAGCCCGGCTCAGGTGGCGCTCCTCGTGCTCCTGCAGCAGAGCCTGGTAGTACTCCTTCCCGTAGGTCTCCCCCGCCAGGCCGGGCAGGACCTGGCTGACGTCCGCAGGCGGCGTGCACTCCAGCAGGTACGCGAACAGCAGCAGCACCAGCAGCAGGAAAAGGGCCAGGAAGAGCCAGCGGACCCGTCCTTGGAAGGGGAACCCCCGCCTGGGCATCACGTCCTCATAAGACCTACAGCTGGGAAGTCTGCATCCCTTTCCTCCTGCTCACATCCCTCCAGATGTTCCTCGAAAACACGTTATTTCATGGCTGCATTATGTTCCAACAATCACCTGTGGAAAAAACAACAACAAAAAAAAACACTGTTATCCTGCAAAGTCGCCTTTGTTTTACTTTCCTTCCCTCAGCAGCACGTTCCCAGTAACACCAGTCTGCACAAACGAGCTCCAACGGGCTTGGGGAAGCAGCAGGAGCAAGCTGCACTGGGAGCGCTAGCCCCCAGCAACAGCATGGGTTTTTTTTTTTTTTTTTTTTGGGGGGGGGGGTGTGCACAGAAAAATTAATCACAGCAGACTTCCGCTCTCCCCCGTCACTTTCAAAATAAAATAACCCAACTGTGAGGCAGAGTTTCCAGGAATCCCATTGCAACACATGGTGTCACAATAAATATTTAGATATCAGATAGCTTCAATAAAACCAGAATAATTACATAAAAGAAAAACTATATTAAATTTGCAACTAAATCTTAAAATTTAATTCATTACATACATGTTAAATTAATACAATTATTTCGGTATTTATTTAATAGTTTATCTGCTGTGCTGCTGTGTATGAGTGATGCTAACATTTGACTGGTTAACCTGCCCAGCATCTTAACTGCAGACCAATAACCGGACCTGTAACACCAGTTTGTGCTGCAACCAAAAACTATTAAATACTTAAATAATTTAGGAGTGAATTTAAGATAAAAAAAAACATCTTTGCCTGTAAATATGTTTTTGCCAAAACTCCAAGTGGCCTAGTTTTAGGCGCACCCAGTTCAGATTTACTAAAGGAATGCTAAGTTGTAAGGCTGCAACTAACAATTATTTTAGTTATTAATTAATCTATCTATTATTCTGATGACTAATAGGATAAAAAAAAACTGGCACATTCTGCAGATTTTTCATTTAACCACTTAAGCCTTTTTCATACAATATTAGAAATACATTAAAAGATGCAAATAAATAAATATTTCAATTCTTTTGTTAAAAAGAAAATAAATATTTTATTGCCTAAAATACAATAACAGCATTCCTATAGTAAGTCTGAACTGGGTGAAGCTAAAACTAGGCCACTTGAGGAGTTTTGGCTAAAACATATTTACAGGCAAAGGTGTTTTTATCTTTTAAAATACAAATATATTTTAAGAATTAATCAATTACTAAATTGGTTGATGATTATTTCAATAATCGATTCATCACAATTAATTGTTTCAATCCCACCATGTTATTGCATCTTAGGCAATGAAACGTTTATTCTCTTATTTATAAAAAGGAATTTAAATATCTGTCTATTTGCATCTTTTAATGTATTTCTAATATTGTATAAAAAGTCTTAAGTGGTGAGATGAAAAATCTGCAGAATGTGCCAATTTTTTAAAATCCAATCAATCAATCGGTTAATCAGATTATCCGACTACTAAAATGAACATTAGTTATAGCCCTGAAATAATTACACATGCTTTCAAGATATTTTGAGTTTAAGATTATTGAAACATATAAAAATTAAATTTATTTCATGTAAGAATTTAAAATTGTATTATTTTTTTTCCTTAACAAGGTGTTAAAGAATTGAATTGTATCACCTTAGGTCCTTGATATCACACAGCTGTTGTTCTTAGCTTACAAAACAGAGCTACTTTTTAAAAAATTGACAGTATTTATGTCTGAAAGTGGAAATCGGGCTCAAAACAGATTAAACAAACTCAGTTTCCATTGCCACCACTGAGATGCAGTCCAGTCCTCCTTAGCCAAAGTAAGACAGGAGGCTTTGTTTATCTCCTTCTACCAGATTGTTTTCCTTCCACTCAACTTTCCACAAATTACCTTGCATACAGCACTCTGAACAGTTAGCTTCTTCAGCGATGGCCTTTTGTGGCTTTCCCTGAGGGAGTCAGTGACTGTCAAGTCAACTCTCTTCTCTACGATTGTGTAGCTCGCATCGTGGTCATAACGTAACATTTCTGTGACGAACATCCATCTTTTATTAGTCTCATGTCATATTCTTTCAACCGAACTGACTTCTTCGGTTTTATCAACTGTAAGCCATAACCACCAAAAATATTAAAAACAAACGCCTGAAAAACAATGAGTCTAATAATGAGTCTATACAGTAATATTTAAATTTTTCAACCGACACAAATAAATACACGTTTCAATAATATTAAAATTTATTGAGATGACCGCGAATTTACGAGCCAGTCGAGCCGTTACTGTATTTACAAGAAAGTGTACTCTTATTTTGAAAAATCTGAACCGGAAGCACGGAAGGGTTCCGCGACCTTAGAGACGTTGAGATCTCCACGACGCCTCCAGCTTATCTGACTCCCCAAATAAAGCTCATTATCCGGTGAAGGTAGTTATAAAAATCTTCCTCACCTGGTTTTGCGGTTGTCCATGTCTGCCTGCGCTCAAAGCGAAAAGGTTTCCCACGAAACCAGCAGCCGACGGCAGCTTCTGCTTCAGAGCGCCACGGAGCACAGAGAAAAGAGTGGGTTGCAGTCTCTTCCGGTCACTGGACAACCAATAGGAGCTTTATTAGCGAGTGACGTCACAAATCACGCCGCTGCTCCTGTATCTCACGATAATTATTTCATATTCATTTCAATTCAGAACCCAGTTCATTTCCCAGTGGGAAATTAAATGTATTTATAACTCATAATATATAATGAGTTATTTATAATATGAAGGAAGGCTCTCCTGTAGCAGTCTGTATTACAGCGAATCTGTTGAAGCTGTAGACACTGTCATGAAGAGGATGCTGTGGTCGTTTTAACAATAAAGTAATGTTTAAAATGATTGTTGTTATTACAACATTTGTATTAATATAAAGTCAAAAGATTTCATTTAAAAAGTGCACATTTTTTCTTTTATTTTGCTTTCACATAATTGTTCATAGAACCCAATTTATATCAACCAATTGCAAAAAAGTTGATTTTATAATAAAGAAACCATTTAAACTGTATTTTTGCACAAATTTACAGCCATTTCTAATAGAATAATATATGTTAAATTGACTGACCCAGAAAAAAACTCAAGATAAAAAAATATATATACAGTGCTTACAAAGTATTGATACAACTTGAACTTTTTCATGTTTTCTCTTTACAACAAGGCCCAAGGCCAATTAAAAATAAAAAAAAAAAAAAAAAAAAAAAAAAAAAAAAAAAATACTGTATGATAAATTGTCCCAGAAATTATTGAAATAAATGATGATATTGTTGTTTTAAGATAATTTTCAACTAATACATTGATAATGGCATAATAATGCAAGTTTTCAAATATCAATAAACTTTAATTTTGTAAAGGACTTAACACTGGAACTGGAAGACATTTTAAATGTCCAAAATAAAACATGACAGACAAAAACAATAATTAAAGTGGAAATAAAAACCACACACAACTGAAAAGATAAATAAAATGGATTATGAAGTCTTTGTAAACAAAGTTGTCCTTCAAAAAATATTAATCATAAGAATGGAAATTATTGAGCTCATTTTAATTTATCATCCAATTAATTGCTTATTGCAACAAGCTTAGTTATAACCACAAAATCTGAATGTGTTTCATTGGGATTTTATGTGATAGACCAACACAAAGTAATGCATAAATGCAATGCATTTGTGAAGTGAAAGGAAAATAATACATACTTTTAATTGTTTTTAAAAATATGACATAGATTATAACCTTGGTGTATATTTAGGGTTGTTTTCTTTCTGAAAGGTGAACCAAGTCTTTTGCAGCCAATAACAGTTTTTCCTTAGCTTCCCAATTCCCTGCTCAAGAAATATATTCCCACAGTATGATACTGGCAGCACCGTGTTTCACTGTGAAAATTGATGGTAGGAGATGACGTCCTGTGTAAAAACACTGAGTATAAGAGCAAAGCAAGCCTTTTTTTTGGCCAGAATAGCTGTCTGATGTAAAAGTAAAGCAGCATAAAAAGCACATTGTTTTCATGATTTTCACACAACCTTACTTTATCTGTAAGAGATTGTACTAATCACATTTCACATGTCCCTTTCTTAGTATGTGTCATACAGGAAGATAATTGTTGGTGCACCACTTCCTACCTCAATTTTCATTAAAATATTAATGGGTTTCTGAATAACCAACCACCCAAAATGTGTAATAAACCTATTTTAAAATAGGTTTAAAAGGCTCAAAAAAATAGCATTAGTATAAACTCCTATAACATTTTTGAGACTGGAGTTGGTTTATAATATAATATAATATAATATAATATAATATAATATAATATAATATAATATAATATAATATAATATGTAAGATGATAAATACTTTTTTTTTTTACTGCCATTTCTTTCATCATTTAACCCTGGAAATCAGGGGTCTGCAACCTGTGGCTCTTAATAATAATACACAACTCTACATTATGATGTCACCAGGTGACTCTGAACCCATCCAAGCACTGAACAGATGTTTAGAAAAAAATCAGTGCATGGAGATTCCAAAACTTTCTCCAGCTGAACAAAAACAAAACTGAAGTTATTGTCTTTGGACCCAAAAGAGGAACGATCTAGAGTCAGCACACAGCTTCAGTTATTACAGCTAGAAACTAGTGATCAGGCCTGAAATCTGGGTGTAGTGATGGACTCAGACCTGAACCTTCAGAGACACATAAAGACAGTTACAAAGTCAGCCTTCTATCACCTGAAGAACATTTCCAGGATTAAAGGACTAATGTCTCAACAAGATCTACAGAAACTCATCTATGCATTTATCTTTAGTCGCATTGATTATTGCAACAGTGTCTTCACAGGTCTGCCTAAAAACGTCAGACAGCTGCAGCTGATCCAGAACGCTGCTGCTCATGTTCTCACTAAGACCAGGAAGATAGAGCACATCTCCTCAGTTCTAAAGTCCTTCCACTGCCTCCCTGGAGCTCAGAGAATAGACTTTAAAATACTTCTGTTAGTTTATAAATCACTGAACAGCTTAGCACCAAAATACATTACATTAAAAACCTGTTGTTGTATCAACCTTCCAGACCACTCAGGTCTTCTGGCTCTGGTCTGCTCTACATCCCCAGAACCAAACATGGAGAAGCAGCCTTTAGTTTTTATGCTCCACAAATCTGGAACAAACTTCCAGAAAACTGCAAAACAGCTGAAACACTGAGTTCCTTTAAATCAAGGCTGAAAACCCACCTGTTTAGAGCTGCCTTTGATTAGTAGTAAGAAGAACATTGAACTATATATCAGGTGTATATTTGCTTGATGATCTTTATGATTTTGATGCATTGATATTTGCTCGATGATTTTGCTGTATACCTGATTGGTGTTTTTATGATGTAAAGCACTTTGAACCGCCTTGCTGCTGAAATGTGCGATACAAATAAACTTGACTTGACTTAATAACTTTGGACAAAAATGCTAAAGAATTAGCAATTTAAAATGTAAGAAAAAAAAATGCTTGCTATTTTTATGCAAAGTTTGCACTTTTTTACCATAATTTTCAATTAAAAATGTAATGTTCCATTGAAAAGATGTGTTTATTCCTTTTGCGTAAAAGTTTGAAGATTTTCTTTATTTTAAAAACTAAATACAATTTTTTTCTTATTGCAGATTTTGTCTAAAAAAGCTAATTTATTTCATGAAGCTTTTGTGGTTCTAATCAAATTTTCTTTTGCTGGACCAAGTGCAAAAATGGCTCTTAGGGTTGTAAAGGTTGCTGCCACAATAAGCAAATAATCAATAAGCTCGATAATTTCCATTCTGATCAGTAATATTTTTTGGGGCAACTTTGTTTTCAGAGACATCATAATTTATTTTATTTATGGTCTTGGTTGTATGTGGTTTTAACTTCCATTTTATTTATTGTTTTTGGTTGTGTTTTTATTTTGGATATTTAAAATATCTTAAAAATTAATAAATAAATACAGAATATGAAAACAATTGTAAAAAATACATAATGCAAAAAAGCTATGATAAAAAAACTTTCTAAATAAATACAGAATATGGAAACCAATTGAAAAATATTGAATAAAAAAATTGATGATAGATTAAAAAAACTACTAAATAAATGCAGAATATATAAAAAGTACATAATGAAAAAACTGACAATAAATAAAAAAATGACTTAATACAAAAATAAATTAATAACATAAAAATAAATGCAACTAATAACACAATAAGATTAGAAAATAAAATGAAAATTAAATAATAGTGATAATGTTGAGTGTTCGTTACAAAATTAAAGTTTATTAGTCTCTTAGAGGGTGACTTTGCATTATTATGCCATAATCAATATATCACTTGAGAATGGTCTCAAAACAACAATCTTAAAAATTTCATAAATCTTAAATTATCGCAATAATTTCTGGAACAATTTATCGTCCAGAAAAATTTGTTATTGTTGCAGGCCTCGCTGAGTAAATACTCACTCCTAACATAAAGTTGACTTTTTGTGAATAAAATCCTTTGAAACTTGTAATTATTCTTCAAATAATACAACAAACGTACACATAGAAAAGTCATACATGTGTGCCACACCAAAATCTTTAGTGAATTAAATTTTTCTCAGAAGATTGATGTGTTCAAGCATCTTTACGGTTTCAGAATGATCGTTGTTTTGGTTATTTTGTTTTGTCTGCTGCAGTTCACAACCCAAAGCTGGTATCTGATGATGCACTGACAGCCCGTAAACGAATCAACTCTGAAGTGGGCTCAGATACATGATAAATCTGCTTGATCTGTATCGTTTTTATTACCATGTTTCCCAAAGTAAACCAGGAAATGTTGTCATGAGGTCTTATTAGCCAGCATTTCACTAATTTCCTTCATTAAGTCCGATTAAAAGTGGCAGGATTCTGAAGCAGAGGTGAGCAGGTTTGTGTCGACCCATTATGGACGGCTTAATCTGTTGTTTAGGAGCCGCCCTGACACGCAGCTGCAGTCGTATTCTTCTGGGCTTTTAAAGACTCATTTGAGACGTTGTTTTTCCACCGTAAACTGATAATAGAACAGCTTCAAGGGTTTTGAAACTTAAGAACTGAGTGCAGGAGAGTTTTTCTGATCCACACAAAGTCAAAATCATACAGACAAGCTCAAATATATACATATATCCAATTAATGTTTGGTTAAATGTCCCATAGCATCCTTTTTGCAGCCATCAACCAGGTTCTGACAGAATTAAGGCTGGATATTTATCCACTGCCATGGCTGGATTCACTTAAACTGGTTGGTTTTGTGGTACAGATCCAGCTTTTCAGCATATTCCTCAAGTTTTCAATCAGACTGAGGTTTGGGTCACTCCAGAAGCTCAATGTGAGTCCTTTTTGAACACCTAGTTGTGTCCAATTGTCAATCTTCTGGCCTAAGCTGTCCTGCTCAGATGATTGGAAATTGGTTTGGATCATCAGTTCTATGGGGCTGCACAGTTGGTAGTGCCATTGCCTTGTAGCAAGAAGGTCCTGGGTCCTAACATGACTGTTAGGTGTTTGTTTCTCTCTAAATTGTCCTTAGGTATGAGTGTGTACTGGGTTATTTGTCCTGTGTGCCTCTGTGTTGCTGCTTTATGAACTGGTGACCTGTCCAGGGTGTCCAAGACAAAGACTGAGCTGCTAGGACATAATGACAAGGAATGTTTGGTGGAGTCACGGTGAGGCTTTCAAACACTGTCCCAACTGTCAAGCATGGTGGTGGTAGTATCATGCTGGGGACACTGGTGTATTGCACAAAGCAGGTGGAAAAATTAAGATGGAGGATTATTTCCAAATCTTCACCTTGAACAAAGTTGAGTTTTCCGACAATCGTCTCAAACACAGAACGAAACTAACATTTAAAGCGGCAGTGTGTCACTTTTACAAAAAATATGTTTTTTTGCATATTTGTTAAAACCGTCTCCATTTCGTGACAGTTTGGTCTGAGGCAGATAATCTGTGAAAAGATGGAGCTCCTCCACCTCCTCCCTGAGCTGCTATTGGTCTAAAGAAATGCGC
Organism: Anableps anableps; assembly: GCA_014839685.1. Lineage (NCBI taxonomy): Eukaryota > Metazoa > Chordata > Actinopteri > Cyprinodontiformes > Anablepidae > Anableps > Anableps anableps. The sequence goes on along the minus strand of CM026076.1, from coordinate 4,307,434 downwards.
CGCTCCCGACCTGAAACAACCAATCAGAGTCAGGAGGCGGGGCTTAATGCTGCCAATCACCCTCGTGTAGGTGCTGCTAAATGAGCTAATGGAGGAGAAACAACTCACCGTTCCAGGAAAACTGTTTATCCACCGTCATCAGTGGCCATGCTAACTAGCATTAGCAGCAGGCTATGTTGTGGTGAACCAGCTGTAGCGTAGCAGAGAGCGGGGGGGTTGTGTGAGTGGCGCGTACATGAGGGTGATTGAAAATTGAAGGATATATCTTTAACCACTGTAGAGAAGAAGCTGGTCAAGAAAACTGCAGATTTGAAGTTATTATTTTTTATTAACTGGAACAGAATCAAATTATACCATAACAGCAATAACACACATTGCTTTACATAACTGTGACAGAGAATGGAAATGTGACACAGGATGTGCTCCGAGCCTACATTAAGCCTCCTGTCCTCTGACTGGACCAGCCCCCCCTCTAATGACGTTTTTAGTAAAAACCGAAGAGAAAAGTTAGGAAAAGAGTTCAGGCATTTCTTTTTCTTTGGCAGCTTTGAAACACAAAGCAGGTCTTTTGAGAGTTTCAGGACAAACAATCCAGTAAAGTTAAGGTTTACGAAACAACTTTGTCCCCCCTTTATCTCCTGGGCTGAAACAGGAACCCCATAATCAGCTGGAGGCTATCGTAGAAAGCAGCACAGGCACTTAAAAGACATCGACACTGACATACAGTCTGGTACTATAGTCATGCAGTGATACAGTTTGGTCAGCATGACCTGTGAGGTAATAATGAACACGGTGAGGAGCTGAATGAGGCGAGGGCTGGTCTGAATGGCAAACAAAAACATAAAAAAAAAAAAAATCCCAGGTTTTAAACGTTGAAAACAAACAAAAAGGGGAGAAACCAACTTGTTTTATGTACAAACTCACAGAAATATAAATATACATCTACCAGTTACCCATCTTTTCTACAGTGTAGGGTTGCCTTTAGCTATCGAGCTTGTCCACAGCTTTTGCGGGTGAAGGCAAAGCCATCCAGTTTGCATAAACACTATCATTGGCATATCTTGTAAAGACCGGATTAGTGGCATCGTGTCTGTTGAGCGGTACCGGGCTCGTCTCGGGCCAGTTGGGGTATGACATGCCTAAAAATGAGAACATATCATTTTTCTGCGCTCAGTGAAAGGTAAACAGGCAGTAAGGCTCTGGAATCAAACTCAGTGGTGGATGAGTCTGGGTTTTATTTACTAGCTTCGGTGTGATGCATTGAGGCGATCAGGCATGGGCCGGTTATCAGATTTTACACACTTTCAAAATCGCAGATAAATTTATATCTTTCTCCTCCAAGGGTTTAAAGCATAGGCGTCCAAACTTTTTGCCCTGAGGGCCAAAAAATTAACTTTCTCACTGCAAAAACACAAAATCTTACCAAGTATTTATGCTCTAGTTTCTAGTACAAATATCTTAGTACAGTTGAAATAAGACAAAACTAACGTACAAGTAACTTTGCAGCAGATATAGGAGCTTGTTTTGAGTCAATAATTCCTGAATATTGATGAAAAAGCTCTAGTTAGAAGTGAAATAATCTGCCAGTGGAACAATTTATTTTAATTTATAATATGGGAACAATATCTTGTTCCACTGGGAGATTATTTCACTTAAAACTATAATTTTTTCATCAATATTAAGGAATTATTGACTTAAAAAAAGCTTCTATATCGTGTTAAAAAGTTACTTTTAAGTTAGTTAGTTTTGTCTTATTTCAAATGTATTCAAGATATTTACACCAGAAATTAGACCAAAAATACTTGGTAAGATTTTGTGTTTTTTACAGTGTTGTGCCTTTTTTTATTTTATCTGCTCAATAATGAACTTAAAAAAATATATAATTTTATTGAAATCAACAAAATAGTCAGATTTTTGTACAAAACAAATCAGTAAATCATTGTAGATATAAAATATGAAAAGGGTCTAGTACAGGGGTCTGCATCATTTTCAGTCAAATGAGCCATTTTGCCCTCAGTCCAGCTAAATAAAAGTTGTTTTGGTCGCAAATGTTTCATGATCTTTTGAAAAAAAGACTGCTTACAATTTTGATAAATATGTACTATAGAAAATGTGTTCTCACGTTTAAAGAGCCTTAAAACGCGAGAACATTTTCTACGGAACCCGAGAGCGGTCGTACTCGCATGGTTTTTTTCCCGGTGTTTTTCTCGAGATAACGAGTTAATCTCAAGCAAACAGACTTTGTTTTCTCTTGATCACGAGATGATTGGTGCGTGTGTTAAACCTGATTCCATCCTTCAAATGCATGCCACACCAGCAGGAGACGACTTATGAGCGTAAATCATGGCACGCAGGTGCAACTCTGTGATTAATTCTGTGCATAAGTGATTGGTAAACCATAATGAGTTGGTCTGATGAGTAAACCATCAGGAAATTAACTCGTTATCTCGAAAAAATGGTCATCGTTATTTTGTGATGACGTAATTATCTCATTATCTCAAGACAACAACCATCTTTTAGTTCATGATAACAACATAAATATCTCGTTATTTCAAGAAAATTGTTTTCATTAGTTCGTGATAATGACATAAATATCTCGTTATCTCGAGGACACCATCGGGGGAAAAGCGCTCGTACGCGCATGTTCCCCCCCCATTGTTTTCTCAAGCTAATGAGATATTTTGTCCTTATGAAATAACGATGACCATTGTCTAAAGTTAACGAGATATTTATGTCATTATTATAAAATAATGATTACCGTTGTTTCAAGATAATGACATATTTATTGTGTTATCATGAAATAATGATAACCATTGACTCAAGATAATGAGATATTTATGTCTATAAAATAACGATAACCGTTGACTCAAGATAACAGGATATTTATGGCGTTATCATGAAATAACGATGACCATTTTCTCGAGATAACGAGTTAATTTCCTGATGGTTTACTCATCAGACCAACTCATTATGGTTTACCAATCACTTATGCACAGAATTAATCACAGAGTTGCACCTGCGTGCCATGATTTACACTCATAAGTCGTCTCCTGCTGGTGTGGCATGCATTTGAAGGATGGAATCAGGTTTAACACACGCACCAATCATCTCGTGATCAAGAGAAAACAAAGTCTGTTTGCTTGAGATTAACTCGTTATCTCGAGAAAAACACCGGGAAAAAAACCCATGCGTGTACGACTGCTCTTGTCTTCCAGAGATATCTGTAGAAAACGCAATAAAAAATCCTTTATTTACTCTAAAGTTTATGTATTTATACCTAATGCCTGTATGCTGTGAGCACTTGAAATCGAAGTCAGATTTCTTGTTTGGGCACGCATGTTGGCCTATGAAGCCGATTCTGAAAAAGCACATAGTTTCCAACATGATGACAAAAAAAAAGACTTAAAAATTATAACATTACAGTCATTTTGTGTATGTTTAGTGCAATTATTCCATCAAAAAAAAAATCTTAAAACCTGCATTTGTTATCATATCTTTATTCAAATTCATTACCTAGTTCTTTATTACTTTTTGCCAAATTATTAAGAGCCACTGTGGAAGGTCCACAGAGCCACTTGCGGCTCCGGAGCCACAGGTTGCAGACCCATGGCCTGTATAAGACAGGCCCACAGTTTCTAAATGTTTTGGGGTTGATTGGTTTCTTATTTGGGCTGCAAGATTAGCTTTTGAGTGAAAGCAGTTCAACTGTGGTTCGAGTTACTTCAAAATTACGATTAATGCAAAAACTTCGTTCATAAATGGGAATCTATTTTTTGCACCTAATGTTTTTTTAAGAAGATGTTATTTATCTGTAAAAGACTAAAGAGGGTCCATCTGCATCAACCAACGATGCTTGCTGGGCCAGATTTGCTTACTTCTAGAATTGAGGTCAAACAAAATTCTCCAGGGGGGCCGCAAATGGGCCCCGGGCCGCACTTTGGACAACCCTGGTTTAAAGTTTTTAACCTTTCAGATCAAAACGACGTAGAAAAATTTGGAAAAATCTGTATTATTTAGGAAAACTTCATGTTATTGAAAACTGGCTGCGATTCGCCCAGATCTTCTGCTCTCCCCCATGAGCTTCAACATCGAGGTCAGTAACACCTTCACTGGGTAACAAAGCTTTTAGTATCAGGATCCATCAAGACTTTAAAAAGTTTCAAAACTGCATCAATTTCCCTGAACTGACCACTTTTCCTCACTTTCTTCTCCTACTACTCTCCAATCTGCATTATTTGCTGTCATTTCAACTGTTAACTTTTTGTTTTCTCCCAGTTTTTTCTCTCCATAGAAGCTGCACCTGGTCTGGCGCTCTGTTTGGCTGAGATAACGCTGCCATCAACTAATTGTTCTCCCTCTCCTGCTGTTAACTTTTTACTTTAGTTAGCATAGAAAGTACTCCTGGATCAGTTCATCTGTTTTTCTTCTGCACTCTGCTCTGTCTTCTCAAACCCCCAGTCGGTCGTGGTCGCTTGTACTGAGCCTGGTTCTGGTTCTGCTGGAGGTTTCTTCCTGTTAAAGGGGAGTTTTTCCTCTCTACTGTCGCTACATGCATGCTTGGTATGAGGGATCGCTGTAAAGTTAACGACTCAACGCAGCGATTGTCTGCGGTCGCTGTGTCCAGGAGGAGTGAACGCTGCCATTCAATGACTCGATGCTCTGCTGGGTTTCCTCCAATAGAAACTTTTTAATTAATTTAAATAATTAACTGAGCTTAATGCTTGATGACTCGGATTAATTGGATTTTTTTTTTTTTTTTTTTTTTTTTTGTAAAGTGCCTCGAGACGACATTTGTTGTGAATTGGTCCTATATAAATAAATTGAATTAAACTGAATTCAAAGACAGTGCCAAAGTGTCTGGGGTTTTCTCCCGCTGCGTAGAGTAACACAGCGCTACCCCTCCCTGCACCTGGTCCTGCTCACTGCCAGTCAGATGGCTGAAAGAAAGCTCCCATATTTTTCCCTCGCTTACAAGAAATAAAAATACACATGTTCTATTTTTCAGGCAATTAAAATATTACTAACGACCAGTGAAATTTGACACAGAAATGTTGTAACTGGCTTAAATCCTGCTGGATTGACAGCTGTTGGCACTGAAGAGGTCAGCCTGTGTGTGGGAGCACTGATTTAACCTGCAGTTCACACCTTGTGAAGCTCTCCAATGTCACAGGTTGTTTGTGCTCTGTTTCCAATGACACTTTTTCCTTCCACTAAATTTTCCAATTAACATTAATCTGTGAACAGCCACCTTTTGTGGCTTCCTCTCCTCGTTGGGGGATATGAGTGAGGCTGGACAGTTGTCAAGCTCTTCCTTATGATTGTGAAGGCCACAATGCACCATCTCTGTGTTAAAAATCCTTTTTTTTTTTTTTTTTTTTTAGAAATTTTTAGTTTTTATTTGCAATCATCTAAACTACCAGAAATAAATGCCTGAAATAGTTCACTCTGTGTTTAATGAATCAATACGAGTTTTACTATGAGTAGAGAAGAAAAAATACTTTTTAATCATTGCCTGTGGCAGGAAACTTCCTTTTTAGACCTAAAACGTCACGTCTGAAACGACCAAAACAACCTAAAATCATTATTATCATCATCATCATAAGTAATGTATCATTTTAGCAGCAGTGGGACTAATTTGTTTTCAATAAAATTAAGATCATATTCATGTTTTTTTTCCTTGAGGTCATCATACCGGCCCATGCTACAAGGTTTAAAGGTTATTTATGTCTTTATGATTTCACACGGGCTGCAGTTTTATTCACCCGAGAGTTGCATTCAAAAGCCTTACTGTTTACTCTGTTCAGCTTTTTAAAACACATAAAATCAGAACAATTAAGCCGATCTGAACTTCCAAACCACACTGAATCAGTGAGGACCTGTTTCAAATGTTACACTCTGTTCCCTCCAGTGTTTCAAACAATAAAAACTTAAAAATGTGCCAGAATGGGAGAATGAGCCATCTGCAAATTAAATGACGCATAATTATGATGCATGGCGGATAAATTAGACTGAAGGCATATAGTTATTATTTACAAATGTTTTTTTTGTTTTTTTTGTTCAGCACACATTAGAAGCAGGTCCAAATAAAACAAAAAAAGACACAGGATCTTTTTTTTTCCACACTGAGCCTCTCATTTACGATGAAATGGGTGCTATGTCAGCATCAAACAGCCAAAAAAGCATGCCTAGGTCACAGTCACACACACTTGACTACGGTAAAAAAACAAAAAACAACAGCCAATCACAGCTTGCCAAAAAAGAGAGATCTTGTGTCGTGTGTCCTGTTTCTAAAAGCGAGTAAATGCGTGGGAGATTCTACCATAGAGCTTGTTTTCAATCCATGTGGAGGGGAGGGTTCGAGGGAGAGGGGCGTTATTACAGTCCACTAGTGGGGTGTCCTCTTCGGAGAGGGCGTCGTCGTACAGCAGGGCGTCAGCCGGGGTGGACGCCGCCAGGTCCAAGTAATCCTGTGAGGAGCGGAGGAGGAGGATACAATCAGGTGGAGACGGGACTGAGCATGCTCGTGATGGAGGTCAGGGTCCTGCAGACTAAAAAACTCCAACTTAATTAAAACCCGAGACTTCCACCATAAATCGTCTGCATTCCTGTCTTCCGTGCCAGGCGATGAGCTCCGAAGTCATCACGGCGTGCGCGGTCGCGTTGGACACCATTACCCCAAAAACAGAAGCATCTGTCAGATCGTAGGGTCGTTGTTTCAGGGTCTCTTCACATTTTTAGTTTCACAGAAACAATCTTTCCAGACTCACATTTCTAGAGTTTTCAGTTATTTTAGGCCTAATTTTAAAGTTAACAAAGGACTTAAAGCAGATGAATGGTTGGATGAAAGGATGGATGGTTGGATGGTTGGATGGATGGATGGATTGATGGATGAAAGGATGGATGGATGGATAGATGGTTGGATGAATGGATGGATGGATGAATGGAAGGAAGGATGAAAGGATGGATGAAAGGTTGGATGAATAGATGGATTAATGGATGGACGGTTGGATGGAAGGAAGGATGAAAGGATGGATGGATGGATGGATGGATGAAAGGATGAACGGTTGGATGAATGGATGGATGGACGGTTGGATGAATGGATGGATGGATGGTTGGATGAATGGATGGATGGATGGAAGGAAGGATGAAAGGATAGATGGATGGATGAATGGATGGATGGATGGTTGGATGAATGGATGGATGGAAGGAAGGATGAAAGGATAGATGGATGGATTGATGGATGAAAGGATGGATGGATGGATAGATGGTTGGATGAATGGATGGATGGATGAATGGAAGGAAGGATGAAAGGATGGATGAAAGGTTGGATGAATAGATGGATTAATGGATGGACGGTTGGATGGAAGGAAGGATGAAAGGATGGATGGATGGATGGATGGATGAAAGGATGAACGGTTGGATGAATGGATGGATGGACGGTTGGATGAATGGATGGATGGATGGTTGGATGAATGGATGGATGGATGGAAGGAAGGATGAAAGGATAGATGGATGGATGAATGGATGGATGGATGGTTGGATGAATGGATGGATGGAAGGAAGGATGAAAGGATAGATGGATGGATTGATGGATGAAAGGATGGATGGATGGATAGATGGTTGGATGAATGGATGGATGGATGAATGGAAGGAAGGATGAAAGGATGGATGGATGGATTGATGGATGAAAGGATGAACGGTTGGATGAAAGGATGGATGGACGGTTGGATGAATGGATGGATGGATGGAAGGAAGGATGAAAGGATGGATGGATGGATGGATGGATGGATGGATGGGACTCAGTGAAGCAGGCAGGCTGACACCCCCTCCAGACGCCTCTGACTCATGAACCCAGCATGAACCCAGCATGAACCCAGCATGAACCCAGCATGAACCCAGCATGAACCCAGCATGAACCCAGCATGAACCCAGCATGAACGCAGGACTCAGACGTTTAACTGAACTCCATACCCGACTCTTCACCATCATCTTCTCCAGCTCCTTGCTGATGTCTGAGAACGTCGGCCTCTTGTCCGCTTCCTGCTTCCAGCACCGCAGCATGAGGTTGTACCTGCAGCGGGAGAAACGGCCCACAGATCGTGAAACACGGACCGCCGTCTCTCCCAGCCAGCCCCGTTTCCCTCGGCTGGCTGTCCTGGGGAGGCAGAGCGGCGGCACAGCGCTCAGCGGAAACGAGCCAAACAAAGAAGCTCACATTTCCTCAGAGCAGTTCTCTGGTCTCTCCATCCTGTAGCCAGTCTTGAGGAGGTTGAAGAGGCGCTCGGGAGCGATTCCTGGGTATGGATTTCCCCCCAGGGTCACTATCTCCCACAGCAGCACACCAAACGACCAGCTGGAAGACAGGGAGGGAGTTTACAGCCAAAAGAACAGGTGGCTCGTCTTCCACACTGCTCTAGTTTCCACTGCAAATATCTTGAAAACACTTGAAATAAGACAAAAATAACTTACAAGTAACTTTCCAGCAGATATAGCAGCTTGTTTTGAGTCAATAATTCCTTAATATTGATGAAAAAGTTCTAGTTATAAGTGAAATAATCTGCCAGAGGAACAAGATGTTTTTCCCATATTATACGTTAAAACATCTTGTTCCATTATTTCACTTATAATTTCACTCATTGCTCATTATTTACGTACATTTTAACACGGTAAAAATTTTAACGCCACTGATCGCATTTTTTCCCGTGCGTTTCTGCTACACTCGTAAATCTTTACGCACAAACGACATCCGCAAACAACAGCCAGAATACAGGAGAGTTTCCATCTTTTCTTTTCATCAGTTTTTAGTCGGACCGGGACTTTAACGTATTAATTTCAGTTAATTAGTTGCGTAGATTTTAATGTGGTAAAAATTTTAACGCAATTAATGGTGTGGCGAATGAAATAAAACACGAGATGTGGTCAATCACAGGACGATATATTCTTACACAGCTCCAGGTTGGGTTGGATAATTTTTCCCCTTAATAAATGACACAATCACCTCAAAACTACATTTTGTATTTACTCAGTATGTATGTATTTACTTGGCAAGTATTGCAAATATCTCTAGTACTGAGGTACTCTGCTGGAAATGCATGTAAAAGTAAAGCAATTTCTTTCAACTATATAATCACAATCACAATAGTTTATTCATTCCTAACCATTACTGATGTTGTAGTTGTGAAAGTTGCATGAAACTGTGCCTTAAACGATCGACTCATACTCACACGTCGCTTTGAGTTGTGTAAATGTGATCGAACAGAGACTCTATCGCCATCCACTTGACAGGAATACGGCCCTGTGGAACAGAAGGAGACTTTGTTGGGTTTTTAACTTTACAACATGTTTTTAATTGACCTAAATTTCTCTTTTTTTTCCCCCCAACCTTGCTCCTCTTAACATACGAATCCTCCTCATAAACATCCCTCGACAGACCAAAGTCAGAGATCTTCATCTTCCGTCCCTCGGCGACGAGGACGTTCCGTGCAGCGAGGTCCCTGTGAACGAGCTGTTGGATCAAAAATAAGTCTCATTATGAGTGATTTACTGGGTTTTTAATTAAATTAAAACTGCTTTCATGTGCAGCTGAAACAAACATTTTAAACACACTGAATATAAAAGACATATAAATCTTATCTTCCTTACTGTTGAAGCCATTTTTATTTATAATATGGGAAAAATGACTTGTTCCACTGGCAGATTATTTCACTCATAACTAGAACTTTTTCATCAATATTAAGGAATTATTGACTTAAAACCAGCTCCTATATCTGCTGAAAACTTACTTGTAGGTTAGTTTTGTCTTATTTCAAGTGTATTCAAGATATTTGCACTAAAACTAGAGCAGAAATACTTGGTGAGATTTTCTGTTTTTGCAGCGTGCATGTAAACTTTGAAGAAAGTAAAATAAAAAATCCCTATTCATTCTTCTGCTACTTCACCTGAAACGGTAAAGGTTTAGTCCGATTTAATTTGTGCTATTATTGGTAGTTATTATTAGATTTTAGATGTTATTTCAGCCTAACTCACGTGTGTCAAACCCAAGGCCCGGGGGCCAAATCCGGCCCACCGTAGCTTTTTATGTGGCCCTCTAGGCTCCAGAGGGACGCATGAATAGAACCTTCAAAATAACAGTTGTGTGCTTAAATATTATTTTATCAGTCAAATCAAAGCAGTTTCTGTCTGTACACTGCTAAATTACATCAATCAGTCCCTCCAGTTTTTTGCTATTCCGCAGTCGTGTAAATTCACACAAAATCAACAGATGCCCCGCAATTTTTACACTAATGCATAATTGTGAGTTTATTGCAAATTTTCTGCAAAAATGGTCAAAAACTTTGGGTTAAAGTAATGCTAACTCCCACCTGCAGGTGGCGGTATTTCTTATTTCCACTGCTCTGCTGCCTCAGCCTCACTTGATGTCAAGTTATAGTCTGGGATCGATGTGGCGAGTAACATAAGTGCAAATTTCGCAAAATTTCTTGCAAATATTTCTGAATTAGCTCCACAAAATCAGTGATTTTTATTGCAAAAAAAAAAAAAAAAAAAAAAAAAAATCACAAAAACAATTATGAAATCCTGGAAAAGGTGAAAAGATGTTCAATATTTAATTTTAAGTACTTGTTGAATGCAGACACGGCTATTTTATAATATTTTAACAGTTTGTTCATGGATTTTATTAACAGATTCTGGCACAACCAGCCCTTTAAGGACATTCAAGATCTTGATAAGACCCAAAATGAAAATGAGTTTGACACCTTTGGCCTAATCGTTCAGCACCTGAAATGTTTAATGGCTAACAGCGACTTTAGTCTCTACATTTCTTCTACCTTCATTTCTGCCAGGTACTGCATGCCTCTGGAAATCTGCCACGCGAAGGAGATGAGGTCTCCCATGGTGAGCGCCCGGTCATCCGGGTTCTCCAGGTAGCTGGAGTTTCGGTTTGCATCCCTGCCCATGTAGCTGGGGCCAACCTTCCTGCTCTCACGCAGGAAATTACGGAGCGACCCAAACTTGGCATACTCGACGATGAGGTACAATGGACCTATTGAGAGGCAGGCAGCACTTAGAGGGAGAGCAACACACGGAGCAGAGGCGGAACGAGTGAGGCCTCACCGTCCTGGCTGCACGCTCCATACATCTTGATGACATGCGGGTGGTTGACTTGTTTCAGGAGAGTGAACTCGGACAGGAGGTCGCGCAGCTCGGTGTGCGAGGCGTTTTCTGTTGGGAAGGAATCGTCTTTTTCAGACTCTCACTCCTCATACATCATCGTTACCTCCAGGTCTGCATGGCCAGTTTTACCTTTAAGCATTTTCACAGCCACAGTGGTGTAACCGGCTTTTCCTTTCAGTCTGAACGCCGTTGCCTTGACGACTTTCCCAAACTCCCCTTCGCCCAAAGTCTTCCCGAGCACCAGGTTTTTACGAGGAAACTCCCACTTTGGATCCTCCTGTTGACACAACCACACGGCGTTTATTTTCTCAAAAGGTCCAACACATTACACAAAGTAGCAGAAGTCTTACGGGGATTTTAAAGGTGTCTGCCTCGATGGATTCCTGCGAGCCCCTTCGCACGTTGTTGGCAGGGAAGCTGATGGGGTAAGACTGAGCAGGCCGACGGAAGGTCATCTCGGCGAAGGCGATGGGAGCTTTGGGCGAGTTCTTGTGGTACCGGTGGATGAAGTATGAGGACAGGAGGACGGAAATGATGAAGCAGCAGAGGAGAGCGGTGGCGACGATGGTCTTACACATGTCATCGCAAAAGTCTGGGAACCCTGAAGGAAAAAACCATCTAGTCATCAAATGTGCTAACAAAATATGTTAATTATAGCTGTATGGAAAGCATCCCAATCCCAACCTCCCCACACTAAATTTGACACAACTTAAATTACTTTTGAAGACAATTTTACCATAGCATTGTTAAAAGCATAAAACATATTGGTCTGATTAAATCGACTGAAAACAGATTACGACTTTACAACGAATCCTTTAACAACAGATAAGTACATTAAAATAGGCACAAAACATTTCAGAAAAGCAACCTGTAACCTCTCGATCAGGGGTCTTCAAATCCAGGCCTCAAGGGCCAGAATCCAGCAGCTTTTAGATGGTACTGGCCCTCAAGGACTGGAGTTGTGGACCAATAAAAGAACATTTTAATACAGGAAAAAAAAAAAATCATCTCGGGAAGCTGAAATACCTTGACGCAACGCTCACTGACATGCTATTGGCTGGCATTCGCACAGCAGCCAATCCAAGAGCGCCGTTCATGTGTGTGTGTGTAATTTTGAGGAAATATTATGGGTAATATGAGTAAATATCAGATGTTGGTACATCTCCAATATACACATATTTATTATGGAGGACCGAAACTGATATAATTAAAAATGAAAGCAGAAATATATATATTTTCTTTTTCCTTTCCTTATACATGCATATACCAGTAGTAGAGGAGCTGGACCAAGATGGCCGCCCTCCTCATTTGCATAATGAGGCAGAAATGCAGATGGTAAAAAGAACAAACACTTGTATAAGGAAAAGGCAGATCAAAATATATACATCTCTTGATGAAAACACGTGTAAAGAAAAGGAAAAACAACATATATATATATTTCTGCTTTTATTTTTAATTATGTCAGTTTAGGTCTTCCGTAATATATATTAGGTTCAGCTAAACACACAAACACTGGGTGCTTCAAACTAAACACTGGTTATACTTTATGCAATAAATGCACATATGGTGTCAGACAGGTGGAGAAATGCATCTAATATACATGAAAGAAGAAGTTTTTCACCAGGAAATGACGACCCGGGCCGCCTCCTCCTGCCTCACTTACGGTTTTTCGACACGACGGCCTCGGCGTCTGCCTGCTCACAGAAGCACTTCTCAGATAAGCAGTAGCAGGTTCCATGGCCGGCTCTGATGCCGCTCCTGCTCAGGCCTCGGTCGTGGCCTCCGGTAATGCTTTGCGCTGCACAAACAAATCACCTCTACGTGATCTACACATACAGGCGGTTTCACATGACGTGTAACACATGAAGCAGCTGTAACAGAAGCTGTTGTTTCTTACTTGTGCAGTCCTGCGGGCAAATCGAGGCATCTTTGATTTCCACTGCATCACAAACGCTGTCGGGACACGTTCGCAGGTCAGGGGAGCATGTCGAGTAGTTTTCAGATATTCCTGGAAAATAAACAAAAAGATGTGTTTATTTATTCTGTTTTGTTTTTAGCAATGACTGCCTTATTATTAGATTTGTTTGGGGGATTTTTTGACAACGTTTAAACCTTTTATTCTTAAGACTGTTGTTGCTCATGAGGATAACACTGACAGGTGCAGCTCAGTAAACTGGAATAACCCTGAAAAGCTCATTTATTTTAGTTAACCAGTTCAGATATGGAAACGTTTTAAATTTTGATGATTGCGGCTTCAATCTTTTCCAAAAATGACATGAGACTGATCAAAAAAGATTGTTGTGAATGCACTCGCTACTTGGTCGGGGCTCCTTTTGCATGAATTACTGCGTCAGTGCAGTGTTGCATGCAGGCAATCAGCCCGTGGTTCTGCTGAGGTGTAACGGGCGCCCACGTTGCTTTGGCAGCACCCTTCAGGTCATCTGCTGATGTTTCTCAACCTTTTTCTTCCATTCAACTTTCCTTCAAATTTCTGTGAACAGCCAGCTTCATTATTATGTCCTTTTGTGGCTTATTAATCCCTTTTTTGTCGGTCTTATGTAATATTTTAAGTTTCTGGGAATCATCACCTGGCATAATTAAACACTCTGTGTGTGATGAATCTATATAATTTGTAAAATTTCTGCATTTTTTGCTGAAATAAACTTTTCATCAATGATATTCTGATTTGGTAGGATGCACCCGTATGGGAGACCGGTTTTGATGAATTTCTTTTTATTCAATGATGTTAAATGTCGCAGCAACATAAAAAGAACCTTTGCTTTTATTTGTTTTGTAGTTTTCGTTGAGTGAGCTCTACCTTTCTCAGAACCTTGCCTCCATTGGCACGTCCCAGTTGTAGCCCCCAGGCCTTGAGAGGACTCGCAATCGTCTCGTTGTCTGTTCTCTGCACAGGACAGCAGCTGCTGGCTCTCCTGACTGATGTTTGCTGTAGGCAACAGAGTCAAAGATGTTTTTAACCATCTGTAGCCAAATGTAGTCGGGGGTTAGCAACACAAGTTGGGGCCGTTTTACCTTCACCGTGCAGTAAAATGCGGATCTGAGTGCTGGTCACAAGCTGAGTGTGTTCCTCCTGAGCTACCACAGTGTACTCCAGGTCCTGACACCCAGGCTTGCTCAGTGCACAGGAGTTATTAACGTACATCAGTCCCAACATCCTGTCTGGGGCCTGGGTGATGCTTATAGCAGAATAGCATGACAGCAGCTCAGCTGAAATGTTTTTATCCGGCACCTCGAGCTGGTAGGAGACACTAAAGCCGTCAAACTCGAGGCAGTTTTCCACACAGATTCTGCCAACCTGACAGAAACAAGAACACATCAAGTTCAGACATGTTGTAGATTCAAAAAAACATGTACAAACCCCTGTTAAAAAATGGTGTTTGCAATTAATTATACCATTTTTCACCTTTACTTTGACTTACGTCATGTAGAATACACCTGAAAGCAAACTAATGTTATTTAAGCACCCTTTGAATCATTTTCAGCAATTAGTCTGCTTTAGTAAGAGAGACAGGTGCACATCCGCAGCAAACTGCAAAACAAGCTGCAAACACATGAATGATACAAACTCCAGAACACACAACCTAAAAAAAAAAAAAACAAAACAAAACAAAACAAAACAAACACAACAGAAAAACACTGCAAACAAAAAGTCTCAGAAAATAGAAGCAAATACCTTCAGTCAACAAAACAAATGCAAACAAAAAATACTGCAACCACATGAAATAGAAGGACAGGGGAAAATGCTGCAAACAACAAAAACAACAGCAGGTAAAAATGCTGCAAACTCACTCCACAAAATGGAAGTACTCCAGACCACTAGGGGGAGTCGACCAAGACATTATATGGAACCAGACCCTCAGTAAAGACGGGATGTCAGGATTTAATGGGATGTCCAGAAGAAAGAAAAGGTGCGTTTCAAATATGCAGTCTTTTACAATATTATAGAACAGCAGCATATTTACGTAGGTAATATTACCTACTCCAGACTCCCCCTAGTGGTCTGGAGGACTGGTTTATATTTGCTGTTGTTTTTGCTATTTGCGGCATTTTCCTATTTGTTTCGATTTCCTGTGGTTGCAGTATTTTTTGTTGGCAGCATTTTTCTGTTGCATTTCTTGTTTTTATGTTTTGGAGTTTGCACTGCGTTTCAACATTTGCTGCACGTTTGCACCTCTCAGCCAGCGTACTTTTATCATCCAACATTTTAATTTTGTAGTATTTGCAGATGTCTCTTGATCTAAGCCTCTGGTGACCCCTACAGATTTTTTTCAATTAATTTTATTTTCTTAGCACCAATTCACATCCAATTCTGTCTCAGGGCACTTTACACTGGAGAAGACATGGAACAGTTGTGAAGCTTCCCAGTAGCATTCGTGCTGCAAAAATGACTCCACTAGAACATCAATGCCTCAGTTATGCACTACTGATCAAAATGAACACATCCCCCCCCCCCCAAAAAAAAAAAACCCATCTTATTCTGTGAACTTATGGGACAAAATGGGAGCTATTTGTGTTTGTTACATCTACTCTAAAGTTGACACAGGAAAATAACATTCTTCCAGCCAAACATGGTGGTGGTGGTGGTGTGATGGTCTGGGACTGCTTTGCTGCTAATTACTGAAACCATGAATCCTGCTGTCGAGCAGAACATCCTGAAGGAGAATGTAAGGCTGATAGTTTCTGACCTAAACAGACTTCAAGCACAAAATTCAAGGACTTTTCAAGCATTTTTGAGGCTCTTTTCAAACTTTTCCAGCACCACACTTTGGAGATGAAATCAATACAAATGAACTTTAAAAAAGACTATTATACGATATCATTTATTACTGTTATTAATACGATTTTGTGATGGTATTCGACATTCTACAGCAGGGACAAGGTAAACTAAAGCATAACAAAATTTTATATTTTGAAACGTCTCTCTCACACACACCCAATGCACCTGACTGGTCTGAGAACAAAACACTAATTTAACAAAAAAATTGCCCAATTTTAATAACTTTGTTAAACGTATAAAATATAAGACAATCAATAAGTCACTGAGCCATTAGGAATAATAAATATTCATGACACTGAGACGACCCAAATAAATCGGGTTAAGGTAAATGACCTTCCCACTCAAATTACAGATTTGTTTGTTTCTCAGTTGAATTGTAATATGTCACATTAAAGGGGAAAAAAATATCACTTTTTATTTAACTAAAAACGGCCACTTTAACAAAATTGTGTACAAAACACACATAATCAAGTAAACTCTGTTCTTGGTTGCTTTGTAGAGAGCAGTTTAGCAAAAAGCTGCTTCTTTTTCACAGGTAACCAGACTGAGTGACCTTCCTTGATGGGACATTAATAATAATTATTTTAAAAAATGGCAACTCTGGAGTTTCTAACGACAGCGACGCCATAAAATGTTTTTTTTGATCAATTAAGTCAATGTTTGCCACACATTTTGCTACCTTTTACTGTAAACACGTTAGGAATATGACGTTTTACAAAACAAGATATGTGTAGTAGGGATTTCTAAGCACCTGTGCATATACTGAAGCTTTACGTGACAGTGTGAAGACATGTGTGATGTTGGCAAAGCGGATCTGAACTGGTAAGATGGTGACGTTGAAATGCAGCAGTACAGTTCCCTCCAGACCAGGATAGGTGGTGTCATTGACCAAATAATCCAGATATACACTCCGGTTCTCGGTTATGTCCAGGTTCCTCTTCAGGATTAACTCTAAATTAACAGAGGAGACGGATTTTGGATTAAAAGTGCTTCTCTGTTCAGAGGAATTTTCTTTTAGATCCTCTGGATTACTTACGGTAGTCATAAACTGACTCTCGAATGCCACCAGGAGACGCTCTCCTTTCACTGAAGGTGCCCCTAATGTCAAACGTGTCCTTTATCCAGGGGTCACTGCTGAGCAAAGTCCCCACATACCTGTTTTGGCTCAGGTCTTTAGGAAAGAGGGTGGTTAAGTCCCTGTCATAGACGAACAAGGTGCCAAAAGCTGCACCCTGAAAAAAAGAGGAGATAAGGACAATTTGAGTCTGAACATTAAAAATAAACTTCTTACTCCTCAGGTAAAGAGTGGCAGATTTATTTCCCACCTTTGTCCGATTAAAACTGATTACAACATCCACCGTGTCCGTCCCGTTGATGTACGGCGCGTTGTCGTCCTCGTCGTCCACAAAAACATCCAGGGGAGTTTCTACCTTGGTGATGACGGTCTCCGTTTGGACCATGCAAACCAGCAGCAGTCTGTAGTTTTCGCTTTCCTCCCGGTCCAGTGGGGCGGTCACCACCAGCTCCGAGGTGTTCTTATTGACAGCGAACGGAGCAGGGGTCTCTGCAAACAGAAGCAACGTAAAAACTGCTAATTTTTCTGTTAGCGCTTTAGCGTTTTCGCTAACTTTGTAAACGTTTAACGCACTTAGCATCCCCTAAATTATTTTTTTCCAGATAAGATTCTAAAGCGCTAATTTACTTGGCTGTGTTGAAATTTTTGTTGTCGTTCTTCAAGAAGTTAGATGTTGATATTAATGCATTTATTTTGAAGTGGGTGAAGACTGTTTACGCAGCAGTTTCGTTTCCTCTCCTCACTTTCTCTCTCTCTTTTTTTCCCCCAATAACTTTATTTAAAACAAGAAACATACAGGAACAAAATAAAACACGGAGAGTAGAGAACAAGATATAAACATAAATACTAGCATCAGTAAATGAAGTGAAGTCTACCATCAAATGTAGGATGCATTTGTTGACCTAAAATAAAATATTTCAAGTTAAATTTATATTCAGTTTGCTTAAGTTAAGTCCAAAGTTACTTTTTCATAACTTAACAAATATTTAATGTAAATTATATTAGTCCTAAAGGCAGTGGTGGTAATCTGCTAATGCGTGAATGGCAGAGCTAATTTTTCAGTTAGCGCTTTATAGCGTTTTTGCTAACTTTGAAAACATTTAACACACTTTGCTTTTCCTAAATAATTTTTCAGGATAAATTCTTGTAAACTTTCAATTGAATAAAGTGTTTTACTTCAGGAATCAACTGTTACGAATTCTTCAAGACGTTAGACATTCAAATGATTTATTTTGAAGTGGGTGAAGACTGTTTACGCAGCAGTTCTGTTTCCTCCCCTCTCTTTTTTTCCTCAATAACTTTATTTAAAACAAGAAACATACAGGAGCAAAAGTAGAGGACAAGACATAAACATACAAACAATATCTAAGGGGATTATAGAACATGTGAATTATAATGTCAAAATTAAATTGGTGCTTGAGGGTTGTCATCTTTCAAGGGCAGATATAATTTGAATTGAAGTTAGCGTTTTAGCATTAGCTTCAGCTAAATACTGTGTTGCTTTATCGCTTTAGCATTAGCAGAACTAACTTTTTAGTTAGGGGTGCCCAACACTGAGGTGGGAGAAAGTATTTGCCATCAACATCACAAACTGTTGTTGACAGATCAAAAGGAAGGCTGGTCTGGTTTACTAGTGGTCATGTGGGGGGTTAGATGAAACCAAATTGTAATGAATGGCCTCCATGCAACAATAAATGCTTTGGAAAGCTAATGATGCACATAACCTGAAACCTTTCCATGAAGCATGGTAGTGGAACCGTCATGGTGAGGGGACGATTTTCTTCAGTAGAAACAAAGAGCTAAAAACAAGGAAAGCCTGTTAGAGGCTGTAGAAGAACTGGGATCAAAGCGTATCCATGCGTTGGAATGGCCTAGTCAAAGTCCAGTCTTAAATCCAATCAAGAATCGTAGGCAGGACTTGGAAATTGATGCTCACAGATGCGCTCTGTCAAATCTCACTGAGTCGCAGCTATTTTGCAAAGAAGATTGAGGGAAAAAAATGTTGTTTTTTTAAATGAACTACAGAAAAACCTGGATTTTCACTTGAAATTCCAAGAAGTGTCGATATTTTGCGAGGTGTGTTTGTTTCATTATTCATCAAAGCTTATTATAAAAGGATTAAATAATGAGAAATGCAGAAAGGAATCAAATATTTTCCTGTTTTTAAGTTAATCAGCATGTACAACTTACTCTATCTTATATCTTGAATACTAAATATCTTGAATACACTTGAAATAAGACAAAAACTAAGTAACTTACAAAACTAACTTATAAGTTATAGTAACTCAAAATATTATTATAATATTATTAGCTTATAATATGGGAAAACTGTCTTGATCCAGTGGCAGATTATTTCACTCATAACGAGAACTTTTTCATCAATATTAAGGAATTATCGACTCAAAACCAGCTCCTGAAAACTTACTTGTAAGTTAGTTTTGTCCTGTTTCAAGTGGATTCCAGATATTTGTGCTGGAAACTGGACCAGTTTGTGTGTTTGCAGTGTTCTTCCTTCAGAACATCTCTGAGATCTCACCTGGCTTCACGCCGTAGGAGACGGTGTAGTTGGGGCAGACGGTGAGTCTGGTGAGCCGTCGGAGCTGCCGGAGAACCCCAGGGAACCTGTTCTCAATGATGTGGGGGTTGGAGGTGTCTCTGTGCGGGAAGCAAAGCTCCTTCACGTCCGTCTGGGCGCACTGCGGCATCGAGCCGTTGACAAAGTCCAGCGTGATGTGGGCTGAGCTTCTGGCGACGCACGGGGCCCGCTTGCTGACGTTGTTGAGAGCCATGACTTGAAGAGAAAGCCTTTTAGCTGGCCAGGAATTCTGATCTGATGAGAAACAACAAGCAAAACAAACAAACGCGGCAATTTAATCTCAGGCTGCACTCTTTTTTTTTATCTGATGACTTAGCTTTACTTTGAGGGTATGCAATTATGTCATTACGCCAGCGGAAGAGACCGGAACAAAGCACCAAAAGCATTATTAGCATTCAAAGAGCACAAACATCAGGAAGTGCATTTGGTCTCACGAGGAGAAGCACCTGGCAGGGAAACAGGGACATGAAACTGCAGCTCGTGTCCAACTCACACAGCGAAGCGAAGTCCGTCTCATCCAGCATTTTGTTCAGGGAGAGAGCCCCAGTTCGGACGTCCATCTGGAACCAGAGCGCGTAGGCCGCACGTCGGCCCCCGCAAAGGTAGAAATGCGGCCGCTCAGATCGGCTGTCCAGCATGGCGTGGACCTGGAGGACGGGCGTCCCCGCTGGCTGTCCAACGTACACCGTCTCACTGTACTCTTTCTGAGGGAAGTACAACCCCGCCGCTCCTGCAGAGAGAAGACGGAAAGACTGGAATATAAGTGACCGCGCTGGAAACGAAGGCAGATCTTTACCCGTCGGAGCTGCAAGTGTCTTTACTGGATCTGGGTCCTGCTGAAGATGAGGTCCCTCCAGGAGGTTTGGGTGGAGATTCCTGGAAAGGATGTCTGAGCTTTAATTAACCAGCGCAGGGCTGGGTCCACATTCTCAGGACAAAATCCACGCGTCCCTGGACTAAACCAGGGCTGACCCTTGACCCTGATCCTAGACAGGATCACTGGGTGTCATGGTGAGAGGGATGATGGATGGATGGATGGATGGATGGGTGGGTGGATGGATGGATGGTTGGATGGATGATAGCATGGATGGATGGATAGATGGATGGGTGATAGGATGGATGGATGGATGGGTGATAGGATGGATGGATAGATGGGTGGATGGATGGATGGTTGGATGGATGATAGCATGGATGGATGGATGGATGGATGGATGGGTGATAGGATGGATGGATGGACGGATGGATGGATGGATGGATGGATAGGTGATAGGATGGATGGATGGATGGGTGATAGGATGGATGGATGGATGATAGCATGGATGGATGGATGGATGGATGGATGGGTGATAGGATGGATGGATGGATGGATGGGTGATAGGATGGATGGATAGATGGGTGGATGGATGGTTGGATGGATGATAGCATGGATGGATGGATGGATGGATGGGTGATAGGATGGATGGATGATAGGATGGATGGATGGATGATAGGATGGATGGCTAGCTGGATGGATGGGTGATAGGATGGATGGATGGACAGATGGATGGATGGATGGTTGGATGGATGAATGGATGGATGGGTAATATGATGGATGGACGGACGGATGGATGGATGATATGATGGATGGATGGATGGATGGATGGATGATATGATGGATGGCGGATGGATGGACTCAGATCACTCACATTTAATCTCATTTATAACTTCTGACTGTGGGAAACCAAAACTCTTCATCTCTTGCCGTATTTTTTCCTTCCACTAAACTGCTGTGGAGGTTTCTCAGTAATTAATCCTCTTGAGACACGTTGTTCTGAATCATTTTATTCTTCTTCCTTCCATGCTCGTGGAATCGGTGATGAAACCCCCTCATCACTGACGATGATGATCCGACTTCCTCCCCGAGCAGCGGCCGGTCCTAACGAGCAAGTGGCCGCTGTTTGTTTCAGCCTCAGGAACCCTTTTAATAAAAAGGTCAGCAGCCTCCGTGTTTCAGGAAGGAGCGGCCACATTTCACCCATCTTGTCATCCCACCCCGGCCAAATTAGATCAATGCCTGAAACAAGAGCCGAGGCCTCAAACTCCACCGGCAGAAATAGAAAATCTCGTTTTGCTCTCAGCTAATGACATTAGCGCGTTCCCTAAATGGCCGCCTGCCGTCGTCAAAGAGGAGCATAACAAGGATATAATTACAGGAGGAACACATCTCCTTTTTCCTGTAAAACACTCAGCGCCGCGGCGTTTTATGGATTATCCCAGACAAGTTGGCAGGGAATGATTCATTTCTCAGCGCGATCATGTTATGCTCTGTAATTAAGCTTCTCAAGGTGAAGGCAAGGAGAAGGGGAAACCGCGCGGCATCGACTGCGGGAGACATTCATTAAAGGGCCGCAGGGAGAGCCCCGGAGCCCCCGGAGGCCCCGGTTCCTGCAGGGAGAGCCCCGGAGCCCCCGGTTCCTGCAGGGAGAGCCCCGGAGCCCCCGGAGGCCCCGGTTCCTGCAGGGAGAGCCCCGGAGCCCCCGGTTCCTGCAGGGAGAGCCCCGGAGCCCCCGGAGGCCCCGGTTCCTGCAGGGAGAGCCCCGGAGCCCCCGGAGGCCCCGGTTCCTGCAGGGAGAGCCCCGGAGCCCCCGGAGGCCCCGGAGGCCCCGGTTCCTGCAGGGAGAGCCCCGGAGCCCCCGGTTCCTGCAGGGAGAGCCCCGGAGCCCCCGGTTCCTGCAGGGAGAGCCCCGGAGCCCCCGGTTCCTGCAGGGAGAGCCCCGGAGCCCCCGGAGCCCCCGGTTCCTGCAGGGAGAGCCCCGGAGCCCCCGGAGCCCCCGGTTCCTGCAGGGAGAGCCCCGGAGCCCCCGGAGCCCCCGGAGGCCCCGGAGGCCCCGGTTCCTGCAGCAGGGAAGGCGACACCTCCACCAGGGCGGGAGGCAACGATGGAGCCGCCATTTTGGAGGGATTCAGGCTGGATGGTGGGAGGTTCTAAAACCAGCGGTAAACCATCCGTCCGTCCATCCATCCATTCATCCATTCATCCATCCGTCCATTCATCCATCCATCCTCTGTTCATCCATCTGTCCGTTCATCCATCCATTCATCCATCCATCCATCTATCCATCCATCCATCAATCATCCATCCATCCGTCCATCCATCCATCCATTCATCCATCCATCCATCCGTCCATCCATCCATTCATCCATCCATCCATCATATCATCCATCCATCCATCATATCATCCATCCATCCGTTCGTCCATCCATCCATCCATCCATCCATCCATCATATCATCCATCTGTCCATTCATCCGTCCATCCATCCATCATATCATCCATCCGTCCATCCATCCATCCATCCATCATATCATCCATCTGTCCATTCATCCGTCCATCCATCCGTCCATCCATTCATCCATCCATCATATCATCCATCCATCCATCCATCATATCATCCATCTGTCCATTCATCCGTCCATCCATCCGTCCATCCATTCATCCATCCATCATATCATCCATCCATCCATTCGCCCGTTTTTCAGATTCTGTGTTTAAAGCCTGAAACATCGTCCCTCCATCAACAGTGAATGTTTAAATTTATCGCTGGACGAACAGAGAATCGTCTAAATCCAAGTCTCCAGTCTTTATTTTAATACCCAGAATGGCCATGAGAGGGCGCTATTGCCATGTAGACGCAGCAGCTCATGATTTCTCTCCTGACCATATTACATCCTTAGCTATCATAATTTCTGTGTTAGTTTTATAACTGTTTTAGGCTTACTTGCACCCCTCTAAAACAAACTTTTAAAAAATTATATAAACTAGATTTAATCAACAGAAAAGGCACACGTGACGCTCGAGTAAATCAAGCGCAGCAGATGACAGCAGCCCCACAAATAAAACCTGAGGGTCCAACTTATTAATCAGTGGGAGCCAAACAAATTGGTGAAGGGGGGGGGGGCTTGGCTGCAGGCCACTGTGACTAGACCCCTCTCCCCCCCCACTCCCGAAACACAATTTGTTTATATCATTCAAAATTCAATTTCTTTCCAGGACAGAAGCCAACAGAAAGCAAGCAGTTTATATCAAAACTAATTAGTTGGATGGACGGAGCAGGCCTTTCCTGAGCAAATGGCATCTCTGCTGTGATTTTCCAAGCCTCTGCTTGTCGATGCACGAGAATGACGAGAACACGCAGCAACTAAAGGTGTGTCCAAGCAGATTAATACGTCGTTGGAAGGTTAATTTGTTTCAGTAGTTCAATTAAAAACAGGGAAACTCATGTTTTGTACATTCGTTACACATAAAATTATATTTTTCAATGTGTCTTCCTATTAATTTTTATGATTATGTCAATAAAAACCCAAAATTCAGTTTCTTAGAAAATTAGAATATTACATTACACTTAAAAATAGATTTTTAAACCACATAATTTAGCTGCTGTTCACAGACTGGTATATTCAGCCATATAGATCAGGGATCTGCAACCTAAACAGTCCAAACAGCCATTTTGGCCCTCAGTTCAGCTAAATGAAACTCATCTAGAGCCATAAATGTTTCATAAACTTTTGAAAAAAGACAATTTGACAAATACCTACAATAGGAAAATGTGTTATTTTTTATAGATCCACCGTTTTATTTTATTTAATTGTATTTTTTGGCATGAGTGGTTTTTATTGAACAGTAAATTGACAGGAAACAGGATGGAGAGCGATAACTGGAGATGTGTTGCGCTGCAAAAACACCAAATCTTACCAAATATTTCTGCTCTAGTTTCCAGTGCAAATATCTTGAATCCACTAGAAATAAGACAAAACTTACAAGTAAGTTTTCAGCAGATATAGGAGCTTGTTTTAGGTCAATAATTCGTTAATCTTCATGAGAAAGTTCTAGTTATAGTGAAATAATCTGCCAGTGGAACAAGATGTTTTAACTTATGATATGGGAAAAATGTTCCACTGGCAGATTATTTCACTTATAACTAGAACTTTTTCATCAATATTAAGGAATTAATGACTCAAAACAAGCTCCTGTTTTGTGCTAAAGAGTTACTTGTAAGTTAGTTTTGTCTCATTTCAAGTGTATTAAAGATATTTGCAATAGAAACTGGACCAGAAATACTTGGTGAGATCTGGTGTTTTCTGGTGTAAACACATATGCTATGGAAATTTTGTTAAAAATGTGCAAATAAAGAGGAAAAAATCAAGAAGGATACAAATGGGTTCACTCATAAGAGCTCTGATCAGCTGCCTTGTGCCTTTTGTGACGTCACCAGAGCCACGTGTGCATGGAGGCTTGTTTCCGGGGGAGTCGATTTTATTTTGACAAAATATTGATTTGCAGCAAAGCAAACGGAGAAGCCGACACTCAGATGTTATAAACTATATCTAAGGTGAGTTTTGGGGATTTTACCGGAAAGTCTGTCCGGTGGCTTTAACAGGGTGAGAGCAAAAAGGACGAAGGCTCATCGCGTAATCAGCCACGGAGCTGCAGGACGTCTGGGACTGGATGCAGCTGGTAGGGTGGGACGCCCTTTCCGTCGTCCCAGACAAAGACGGGAACTCAATTACCGCAACGCGTGCTGTAAGTGCTGCGGTTGTAAGTGAAATAATCTGGAACAAGACATTTTAACTTATAGTATCGGGAAAACGTCTTGTTCCACTGGCAGATTATTTCACTCATAACTAGAGCTTTTTCATCAACATTAAGGAATTATTGACTTAAAACAAGCTGCTATATCTGCTGGAAAGTTACTTGTAAGTTAGTTTTGTCTGATTTCAAGTGTATTCAAGATATTTGCTCTGGAATCTAATACTTGGTAAGATTTTGTGTTTTTGCATTTCGAGAACTGCAGCTTCTGCACGTGATCTACCAACTCAGCCATCCAGTGCTCGACTTTTAGCTTTTAAAACAAACAAACAAAAAAACTTTTGCAAAATGAGAAGATATACATTTTCTTCAACGGGGTATTAATGTTTGTGGAAAATGCTGTAAAGCACAAACTTCCCAACATATTGATCAGGAAACATCTTTAAACGATCATTACTGGTACTTTTAGAGCCATTCTGCTGTTGAAATTGAGCGTCATCATTAGTCCATGAAAGAATCAGAAGAGCTGCAAAAAAAAAAAAAGAACCCTGCATTTGGCGCTTAATCGTTGTTCGCTCAAGTTATTAAGAGCCACTGTGAAAGATTCGAAGAGCCACTTGAGGCCGCAGGTTGCAGACCCCTGATATAGATAGAAAGTTGAGTGGAAGGAAAAGCCACATTCAGCAGAGCCACTGACTGATGGAGTAAATAATGCCAAAGGGGCTCCAACCAGGGTGCTGGAGCTGGCAGCACTGTTGCCTTGCAGCAAGGAGGTCTTGGGTTCGAATCCCTGCCATGTAGTTCCTCCCACGCTCCGAGTTCTCTGGCCTCCTCCTACAGCCCCTCTCTCTAAGTTTGTGTGCGTTGTTATCTCTGTGTTGCCCTGTGATGACTACTGATCAGTCCAGGTTGTAGCCCAACTCTATGTATGACAGACTTCTAAAAGCATCCTGCGTTTAGGAGCCGCGTAACGCATTCATCACTGGGAAGCTGTTTTTTACAGCCGGTTTGTCTGTCTTGCATCAAACAGTTTAAACATTAACATCATAAAAAGACATTTTACAGCCTTCAAACGACTGTAAAAGCGATGCTCAGGCTCCACATGAGGTTTCATTTCATGAAACCCCAGATTAAGTGTTTTTTGCAAACAGAGCCCGTGTTTGAACAGGACTCTTGTAGCAATCTGTGTTTACAAGAGATATCATATACTGCTGAGTAGGTAGTAAGGTTGGACTTATGTAAAACTGAAAAACATGAGATGACTTTCTCTGCCTGTGTGTTTGCATTTTAAAGAGGCCGTCTGGTGGAATATGTTTTTCACAATAAAACGTGGTGAGGGTAAAAATACAGCTGGGTAATAAAGGACACAGCAGGATTTCCGCAGCAGGGTTCCAGAAAGTTCTTAAAAAGTGCGTCGAAAAAACAAACTACTCTGCCTGCTTTGGGTCTGTTTGGGTTAATGGCATCACAAAAGGCAAACCAAGAAAAAATGAGCTGATCAGAATGTGAAAGAACGGTTTCAATGTTTAGCACTCATAAAATGAGTAAATGTGGTATTCTGCTTATATCCTGTCCTGGATGCTGTCCACTGTGGCCTGAATAGCTGATATCTGTAAAAACACTCATAGGTGCCTACTTATATGTACTATTTAATAGTTCAAACTCCAAATATACCTTAATTTGCATTAAAACAGACAGTGGAAACTATTTTAGCGCTGCCACAGAAGCTAACATCTACAGCAGTGTTGTCCAAACTTGTGCCAAGGGCCAAAATCCCCAAGCTGAAAGTACTTAGGAGCAAAAGTTTTCTTTTCTTTTTTTTTTTTTTTTCAGTCAAAATATCGTGGATGGGTGCGCCCAAATCTATTTTTGAGTGAAAGGTATCTGGATGTTTGTGGCATGACTTAATGTGAGATTCTTTGTGTTTTCCATTTAAAAATATATAAACTTCCCACGGAAAATCTCTTGAAAAAAATGACAAAAAGTGTCGGAGGGCCAAATTTGAGTCATTCTTGAACTGCCGTCAGGGTCCACGCAAATTTAATCCAACGTCCACAAATGGCCCCCGGGCCACACTTTGGACACCGCTGATCTACAGTCTTCTTTATCGCCACTCTTGAGGGTTCAACCAATCAGTGCCAAGGAAAATTAATGGTGGTACTTGATTGGCTGCTTTGCAAATGCCTGTCAAAAGTGTGTCAAGCAGCATTGCGTCGAAGTATTTCCTCTTCCCAAAGCTGCATTTCTTTCTGATCTTTTAGACGTTCTCGACAAAACAATCTGTGAAAAGGCAGTTTTTCCACAAATTATTTGGAGTTACGTTCTACAGAAAAACCGACAGATTCTGAAGGTGGGTGTCCCATGCAAAGTGAAACTAAACTGAAAGCATAGCCCCGCCCCCAGGCAAATCTTAAAAAAAAAAAAAAAAAAAAAAAAAAACTCCACCAAAAGGGGCGGAGCCAAGAGGCGCCGAGGGGCGTGGTCAAGCGTGGGGATGGTTTTGTTGCTATATTTTGTGACTATTCAGACTGTCAAGCGACTTTTTTTCTTTTCAAAAGAGCAAATCTGTTATTGGAGTCTGTTAACAGTCTAACATGTTACGATGTTTTGGGGTTTTTCTGCTGTCGAAAATGACTGTTTTTTCAAAAAGTTGCGGCCAAAGTTGTGAATTCTTTTAAGCTTTTTTTTTTGTGTTTTTTTTTTTGCCATAACATGTTCTTACAAGACAGTTGAATTTGCTGCACCTTCTTGAAATAGTTCCCTAAAAATTATTGCACCTGGTGAATTGTGTATAAAAAAAAAATAAATAAATAAAAAAAAAGTTACTTTTATTTCGGGAAGGAGAAGGTGAGTGAAGGGTGGGGTTGAGTTGAGGGGTTTGTTGCGACCAGGATGAAATGAAGGAAATTCATTTTGCGGTTCGTTCATAAAGCTACACTTGTGCTTTGTAAACATCAGCTGGAGCGCAACCCGTTGGGTTCCGCCTATCTGCATGCATCTCTGCTCCACCCGCCACGCCACGCGTTTCGCTGCCGAGCCGCCCATCAGGCAGCAGCTCCAGGAAGACGTCAAATAAAAGAAAAGCTGTCTTACTCCAATGAAATTCCCCCGGATAAAAGTGGGCAATGAAGAAGACGTTGGTCAGATTTGCTGAAAAGTTGGGATAATCCCTGGAACCAATAGGAAAATTCAACTGCAGTAGCCACCATTCAACCTACAGAGAGCAGCACTGAGACGTTTTTTTTTCTGTTTGTGTTTTTTTTTTTGGCAAAATATTGCAGAACTAAACAACTTTACACATAGATGTCACAATTTGCACAGAAACATAAAGATTGCACCCTTAATAACTAATTTAGACAGTTTATCTGCAAAAAAAAAAAGAGTTGATTTGGGGTTTAGTTACATATTAACCAAATAATTTATTTCTTTTTGATTATTTCCTGATTTTTACCTTCTGGTGTTGCCTGGAATAATGGTGATGGTGCATACTTACTGCTGGAGCATGCTAGGTCGGTCTCGTTGGCTCGTTTTAAGTCTGTCTGGTGATAAGTTTCAGCACAATTAGGGGGTGGAAATGCAGATTAGGACTTGAAAATTATGTTTATGGAGCAAATCAATCGCAGAAATTTATTTTTTTGTGGCTAAAAATGATGACTGAAGATCTTTGATAATGAAATCTGTCCATCCCAGCCTACCCTGCTCTTCTTCACAAACTGTTTCCATGTGTTTTATTGTTGTCACATATGGCAAACTAGTTCCTAGTTCAAATATCTTAGTACACTTGAAATAAGACAAAACTAACTTACAAGTAAGTTTTCAGCAGATATAGGAGCTTGTTTTAGGTCATTAATTCCTTAATATTGATGAGAAAGTTCTAGTTATAGTGAAATAATCTGCCAGTGGAACAAGATGTTTTAACTTATGATATGGGAAAAATGTTCCACTGGCAGATTATTTCACTTATAACTAGAACTTTTTCATCAATATTAAGGAATTAATGACTCAAAACAAGCTCCTGTTTTGTGCTAAAGAGTTACTTGTAAGTTAGTTTTGTCTCATTTCAAGTGTATTAAAGATATTTGCAATAGAAACTGGACCAGAAAACACCAGATCTCATCTGGTGTTTTCTGGTGTAAACACATATGCTATGGAAATTTTGTTAAAAATGTGCAAATAAAGAGGAAAAAATCAAGAAGGATACAAATGGGTTCACTCATAAGAGCTCTGATCAGCTGCCTTGTGCCTTTTGTGACGTCACCAGAGCCACGTGTGCATGGAGGCTTGTTTCCGGGGGAGTCGATTTTATTTTGACAAAATATTGATTTGCAGCAAAGCAAACGGAGAAGCCGACACTCAGATGTTATAAACTATATCTAAGGTGAGTTTTGGGGATTTTACCGGAAAGTCTGTCCGGTGGCTTTAACAGGGTGAGAGCAAAAAGGACGAAGGCTCATCGCGTAATCAGCCACGGAGCTGCAGGACGTCTGGGACTGGATGCAGCTGGTAGGGTGGGACGCCCTTTCCGTCGTCCCAGACAAAGACGGGAACTCAATTACCGCAACGCGTGCTTTGGCGGACAGATTTACCAGCTATGAGCTCATGGCTCACCACTCCACCTCCGAGTAAGTCACGGCTGGGGAAACAAAGCATAGATCCTCAGAGAAAATCCTCACAAACATGACAAGATCAGGCCTGTGCTTCTCTCTGTAATCAGGCGTTCTAACTCGTGCAACCTTCCCTCGGAAGCTCTCATCTGTTCCTGCGAACAACCTTTCTGGAAAGGCAGAATATCAGGATACAGAAACAATCAATAACTGCAGTAATCATCAGAGATGCTGATTGTTTTCCACTGATGAGACAGAGATGGTGTGGGGGGGTGACGCTGGAGGCTACATATGTCCAATCATCTCTGTTCCACATGCATCTCCTGCACATGTGCAGCCAGAGCACTGCAAAAACATAAAACCTTAGAAAATTAGAATATTAGTCTCATAATTTAGCTGCTGTTCACAGACTGGTATATTTAGCCATATAGATCAGGGATCTGCAACCTAAACAGTCCAAACAGCCATTTTGGCCCTCAGTTCAGCTAAATGAAACTCATCTAGAGCCATAAATGTTTCATAAAGTTTTGAAAAAAGACAATTTGACAAATACCTACAGTAGAAAAATGTGTTATTTTTAAAGATTCACCATTTTATTTTATTCTTTTTTGGCACTAGTGGCGTAGGACTGCATAAACAAAAAATCTTACAAAGTGGTTTTGGTCTAGTCTCTACTGCAAATATGATGAATACGCTTGAAAAAAGACAAAACTAGCTTAAAAGTAACTTTCCAGCAGATACAGGAGCTTCTTTTAAGTCAATAATTCCTTAATATTGATGAAAAAGTTCTAGTTATAAGTGAAATCATCTGGCAATTTATAACATGGGAAAAATGTCTTGTTCCACTGGCAGATGATTTCACTTATAACTTGAACTTATTCATCAATATTAAGAAACTACTGACTTAAAACAAGCTCCTGTATCTGCTGAAAAGTTATTTTTGAGTTAGTTTTGTCTTATTTCAAGTGTGTTCAAGATATTTGCAGTAAAAACTAGACCGAAAATACTTGGTAGTATTTGGTGTTTTTGCAGTGAGTCTTCTGGGTGGGTTTTCACAAGCGGCTCCATCATTTAGTTAATCAGTATCCATGTTTCCAAATAATCCATCATCTATTACAGAGTATCTCAACCCAGCCGCATTAAGGAGCAGTTATGGGATGATGATAAAAATAAAACAAATATTATAATCACTCCGAAGCCTATCATGACCGCTCTGCTTCCAGAGATGGAACGCTAATGGGGGCAGCTCTCCAATTAACTAAAAAGCTGCATGTTCAACTGTAATTTCACCTCTGAAAGCTGTTATTGATCTGAATGTTTTTAAATCTGTGCCTTTCGCTTTCCAGCAGCATTACACACAACGTTCCTATCATCTGCATCTGATGGGGGATTTAATACAGTCGCTGCTGTGATGCCTTCAATCTGAAAACAACGAGGCGTAATAAGGAGAGAAGCCATTTCCTGTCATGATGACATCAAACTTTTCATCAGAGTAATAAGATATTTGATGCGGCTTCGGAGGAGGCAGTCGGGCTCCAGGTAGCGGATTACTCAGTTTACCATGATACATACCATAACATAATAATCAATTACTCCGTAATGTAATCCTATTAGCCCTCAGAGGATACAAGAGCCGAGATCCAATGATTCATGTTCATCAGTCATCAGGAAATCTAATAGAGCGTCTCCCGGAGGGTTTGGCGGCAGTAAGTACAAACTCGGTTTAGGGATTCCTCTGGGGATGAGTGTGGCTTTAAAAATTGAACACGTGGTGCGTCATGGAGCTCCAGACTGAGCGGCCATTAGCGTGCTTTGATAAAGACGCCAAAACTGCCATCAGATTCAGAGAAAGAGACCGAAACTGCAGCTTTAAGTGGTAAAGAAGCTTAGAA
This sequence comes from Anableps anableps, assembly GCA_014839685.1. Taxonomy (NCBI): domain Eukaryota; kingdom Metazoa; phylum Chordata; class Actinopteri; order Cyprinodontiformes; family Anablepidae; genus Anableps; species Anableps anableps. Next base: position 4,275,732 of record CM026076.1, on the reverse strand, counting down.
AGCAGTCACATTTACCATTTACATTAGAAACTAGGGCAGCACGATTGTAGGAAAATATTTAATTGCAATGTTATCGCTCAAAATTGTGAATTTTCTGGACACTTTTTTATCTTTTTAGCATTCCTGTAATGACCCTTGGGTGTTTAGGTTCTGGTTTTTACTTGTGTTTTTATAATTTCTTTGTTGTTTAGTTCTGCTTAAAAGTCATTTTCAGTTCATTTCTCTGTGTTCATTATTGTTAGAAATGTGTTTCCGTATTGTTCATTCCTTCATGTTTAGTTCTGTTGTCTCTATTGTAGTTTATTCTCTCAGATCATTTTTAATCCCCCCTTAGTTCCTTCAGTGTTTAGTTTCTCCCTCTGTGTTACTTAATCACCTTCCCTCAGTGCTGTCCTCCACAGCTGTTCCAGATCCCCCTGATTAACTCGCCTGAATCAAACGTCGTTCTCTCAGGATACAAGCTCCCTGGTTTTCATTGACCATTACTTCTGGTGTGCACAGACATTTTGGAGGGAGGTAAGTGCTGGAGTGGAAAACTGACATAATTAAAAATAAAAGCAGAAATGTTTATATTTTGTTTTTCCTTTTCCTTATACAAGCGTTTGTGCTTCTTACATTTTCTCGTCTCCTCTTTTTACTTCACCGTCTGCGTTTCTGCCTCATTATGCAAATGAGGAGGGCGGCAGATTCGTTGCAAGACTGACTGCTACCAGAGATCCTTCCTGCCCACAGCATCACCATCCACGACTCTTTGAAATTACTTGGATAATATGAGTTATGACAAAATTTAATGCCCTTTTGGATGAAGAAAGTATTTTTACACTAAATTTAAATGAATTATGATGATGATTGTGCAGCTGGGTTACAAACAATACGAACTGACGGAAAAGATTCACAATAAAAACATCCTGTAAAAGCCTGATGGAATGAAATGGTCAGGAAAAAGAAACGAATCCACAACTTTGGAGCCACAGGTTGTTGGATCCTCCTCATTTTTTTTACCCTTTTACAAAGAGAAACCAACAGATTATAACCCTAGAAACTAAGACTACGAACAGTGAAGCGTTTGGTTCAAACCTAACCTAACCTGTTAAAATGCCAGGTTTGTGTGATGTGAAAAATAAGAGCATGACATCTTTCCTGTAAAATTTAGATATTAATAAGCAAATCTGATACTGTTACAGGGAAAATTAAAACAAAATACAAAAAAAAATGCAATAGCCTGGTTGGAAACTTTAAGTTGTTGAACCAGTTTCCAGCACTGGTTCTAGATGGGCACACACCTGCCATTAATTACAGGGAATTTGATTCATGATAAATCATTTTCAGCTGTATTAGGAGGATTTTCTTGACGTTTTCCCAATTGTCTTACTTTAGATGAAGCCACAGATTGAGGAGGCGTTACAAAGGTTCAAAACGATCCTCACTGTGCAAAGCTATCAGTCAGAAGAAAAACATCCACCACATTACAGAAATACCACGGCACAGTGAAGGCAGTCAGCAATAATTCGAGAAAACATGGTGACATCACTAAAACTGATGAAATAACTCCTTTCCTTCTAAAAAATCCCGACAACAAAACAACATCCAGGCCTCACAGAAGGAGAGTGTTTGCATTCATTGTCTGATGAATGCAAACTTGAAGTTTTGGTCACGTTTTGGCAAAATTTTGACCCAAAACCAAATACTGCTCATCACCAAAAGAACATCATTCCGACAGTGGACTATGATAGTGGTGGCATCATGCTGTGGGGTTACTTTTAGCTATCCAAATCAACAAAAGAATGATGTCATCAGAAGAAAATAAAGACATTTCCACCCGGTCTGATAGAACTTTTGCAATGTAAGCAACGAGGTGTGGGATCCTGGTAAATTCCTAATAAAGACAAAAAGAAACTAAAATACAGCAATTAATTTCTCTTGCCCTGCAGGAGATACTGAATGTAAAATATTTCTTAAATTAAAGAAACAGGAATGAGAAATAGAAGAACAGAGTGTAACTCTTAGATTGTGTGGAGTGGAGCTCACTGCTGAGCAATGCAATTCACTGGGGCGCGATAATCAGGGTCTCTGTTTTCTTGACATTTAAAACAAGAAAATTGCAGGATAGGCTTTGATTTGGTTAAACAGTCAACAAATGTTGATTACCCAGCAGTGGGGGCTTAAATTATGTGTACAACTGGATGTCATCTGCATAGACGTGATAGGAAATGACAGAAAAAAGACTGAATGATGCCAGATAATGAAAAAATGTAAAAGAAACAACAATGGACCCAGAACTGAACCTTGAGGAACACCACAGTTTACAGAGGTAGAGTCATATGCAAGTTATATGCACCTCTGGAGCAGATGTGTAAAAAAATTAATTTATGTTTTTACTCTTCTTTATTCATCGAGGAAAAAATACATTAAGTTCGACTAAAATCACCAGTTCTTATAAAATAAATTTACTGAAAGCATTTTTAAAAAAAGAATCAATATGATGTGAAGCCCATTTCCATTAGCCCACTCATCAGAATGGATATGATGAGATTCAATAAGGCAAATATTAAAAAGTAAAAAGTAAACAGCTCAAAACGAGGCTCGATGAGGACAAACACGTCTCTTTAGGAAGGTGTAGACGATTGTGGAGGATGCTGGGTTACAGCTTAGTTTCTAAGGGTTTGCGACTCCAGCGATGTGAGTCAAGTCATGGAACTGTGGCGAAGCCCCCCTACAGTGGCCTGCCTTGCAAAATTACTCCCAGAACGCATCAACAACTGTCACAAAATAATAAAAACTTGTAAAGAACTGGCCGAAAATGGCCTCACGGAAGCGCTCAAAAGCCAAAATCACTGCTGACCAAGAAGAAAAAAAAACCTCACATTTACAAAAAGCCCTGAAAGATCGCCTATCCCAGAGACCTTTGGGAAAATAATTCTGTTGACTGACGAGACAAAAGAGGAACATTTTGCAACGGTTGTGTTGCGTCACATCTGGTAACACGGTGGTGGCAACATGATGGGCTTGCTATAGTTAATGGAACTACGAATTACGGTCTCCAAACCTCTTCTGAACAGATTTTGAAGTGGCCACATCAAAGTCTGCACTTTAAAATGTAACCAACCCTCCTGTGAAAGCATAACCCCGCCTCTGGACACATTCAGAAAAATTCCACCAAAGTGGGCGGAGCAAATATACGTGAAGGGAGGGGCGTGGCCAATTGTGGGGTTGAGCGGAAGTGGTCAGGACGAAAGACGCACTGTTGCCAACTTAGCGACTGTCGCTAAGTTTAACGACTTTTCAGACCCTCTAAAAGCGACTCACGACAAATCTAGCGACTTTTTCTGCGTTATTGCAGCCCCGTTCTGTCCGGAGCGAGTGTGCTGCCATGAACCCTCCCGCTTCCTAAGCGCTGCAGCCAGTCTTACAGTCGTCCGGCAGTCAGAGCAGAGAGGAGACCCGTTCCACTCCAGCTCCACACTGGGCGTCAATCAACGCTCGCTATTCCAACGCGAGATGGTTTTATATGTTGGTGGAACCAGTAGGAAAATTCAGCTGCTGTCGCAACTGTTCAACCTATAGAGGGCAGCACTGAGACAACTCTAGGCAAAAATTTGCAGAATCAAACAAATGGACACGAAAATGTCCAAATTTGCACAGAGACATAAAGACAGAACCCTTGATGACCAATTTAGACAGTTTATCTGCAAAAAAAGTTGATTCGGTGTTTAGTTACTCTCTGAATTCAATTGCTGCGGCATGATCCCAAACGGGCCGTTTCAGGCGAGAAAACCATCCAGTCTCTGAAATAAAACAATTTTCCATAACAGAGTGGGTTAAACCTGTTCCAAAGTAATGCAATAGACTCATTAATGGCACAACCAGTTATTAGGGTCAGCAGGGAATTGCTTTTCACACATTAAAGGTTGGATTGAGAGCTTTTATTACAATTTGATAAATGAAATCACTATTTAAAAGCAACAATAATAAATCTATAATTGGTGTCCAACTATAGGTTGTATTAAGGCCCCTGCAAGGATCCTGTTGTGTACCTTGGCCTTCACAACCATGCAGCTTGAGAAAAATACATATGGGGTCTGCATAAAGTGGTCCGTGTTTCATCGCATGACGCCATCTGGTTTTAGGATGAATTTAAATGAGAAATAAGGCAAAAAGTGATTGCACATCCAGTGGAAGAGATGCAAGGTTTGGACGTAAGATGCAAACTCATAGGTTAAAATAGTGTGAGAAAGTTTTTGGATTCTCTCCACTCTGCCCTGCACCTATTTATTTCTGCAGCATCACACAGACCCATGCAGACACGAAGAGCTCAGCTCGTCCTTTGCTTCATTGCTGGGTCAAACCCAGCGAGCACGGCCAGGCGACTGCAAAACAACTTGTCAAAACCCATGAATCCAGGGGGGGCGGCGGCTAAATGCCCCCGGGGCGACATTTCGATCACTGTCTCCTTGTCCTTTCACCGAAGGAAATTAGATTCTGTCCATGCATGAGAGGGGAGTGAGACCCTGAGCTGACGAGAGGATTAGACAGGTAGGAGCAGCATCCACGCAAATCATTAATCCAAAGATTTATTATCACAGCAAATGATTATTCTGACCATTAATCGATTAATCGGACAAAATTTTTTGCCACATTTTGCGGATTTTTTATTTAAGGCTTTTTTCTACGATATTAGAAATATATTAAAAGATTCAAATAAACAAATAAAATGCAGCAACATAACGTTCCTTCAGTGAACGCTTGATCATTTGTAGCAAAGGATGCATCTGCAGTTAAAAACTACTTCTAGCATCAACATGGGGAAAGCTCATTCCTTTCTGCTTGACTTAACATCAGTACAGTGCAGGACTGATCTGATGAGTATATTTTGGATTAACTAATTAATAATTGGATGCAAAAGGTGCTTAATGGGAGATTTTTCTTCAAATAATTTGAAGCAGATGAAGCTAAAACGGCCACTTGAGGTGTTCTGGGCTGAACATATTTACAGAAAAAGGTTTTTTTTTATCTTAAATGCAAAATGTTGATATTTGTTGCACAGTTTTGGCTTAATTACAGCTTTGAGTGTGTTGTTCTTTCAGCAAATAGCCTTTTCTTGAGTCTGTATTCTCCAGTTAACGATTAATCGATTATTAAATTAGCTGACGATTATGTCAGTAACCGATTAATCATAATTAATCATTTCAGCCCTGTAACAGAGGTGGAAAGAGCTACGTCTGAGCTAAATATGTGTTTCTGTTCCTCATTTACTTCGTTTTGAAACGTAAATGACTAAAAGAAGTTCAGACAGAACAACTGAACACTTTAAAATCAATAAAAACACATGGAAAAACACAGAAATGTAAATATATTACAGTTTAATGTCTAATTTCTTTCATTCATGATAATCTAATTATGCTAAAAAGACAAAGTGACAGCAGGGTTGGAAAACTTGAAGGATTGAGTCTCCATCCACAGGCACCACAGGAGCTCCAGCTTTACTGAATTACATAACATAACAAGGAGCTAAATCAAATAGCAGCAAGCATCAAATGAGATTCATTGTTCTGGTCCTTCTCAGAAGCAAAAGGATGCTGATGTAAATGACTTCTCTAAACTGGGGAGGACGAGAAGCAGCTGAGGAGGTCATGGGGAGGGGTTACTGGTTTCACAGGTCAGAGAGCGACGCTGGGTCAAAGCTGCAGCAGCGAGGTCACAGGGGAGGAGAAACGGATCGATGCGCCGCTTGGAGATGTTAACAGATTCGGTTAATTTGGTTACAGCCTCCCAGCAGGTTTGGAGGCACAAAGTGCAGCTGGAAACACAAAAAAGCCGATCTGATTCATTCCTAAAATGAGGAAGCTTTAAAATAAACTCATCTTTTATTGCAGAAGCACTGTGCATTTCAGACAAATCAACGTTTAAATTAGGGCTGCAATTAACAATTATTTTAATCTGACGATTAATCGATTGATCGGATTTTTAATAATTGGCACGTTCTACAGATTTTTCATTTAACCAATTAAGTCTTTTTGATATAATATTAGAAATACATTAAAAGAGGCAAATAAACAAATAATTCAAGTCTTGGCTAAAACGTTTGCAGACAAAGGCGTTTTTATCTTAAATGCAAAAATATTTTTTGTACAGTTTGGTTTAATTACTGCTCTGAATATGATGGGCTTTTTCAGCTTATTTTTTTGAGTCTGTATACTCCAGTTAATTAGATTCTTTCCTTAAACTGATTAATCGTTTCAGCTCTATTTAAGTTAAGTTTATTCATTTAATGTGAGGGAGAAAAAAAAAACAAGCCAAGAAAGTATTGCTTTCAACAAAATCACTGATGGCATGTTTCTCTGCATCCCTGCTGCTCTTCTAAAATATTTCAGAAGGCTGGAGCAGAAAAAGAGGCAGATCTTTGATGCACCATCTCTCTGGATCCTCCCTGCAGCTCAGCTCACAGGTTTTCTCCAGGACTGAAGTCTCAGGACTGAGGTGGCTGTGGTAGACGGAGGATTTTGACCTATTTTCACTTTTCTGACAGAGGCCGCGCCTGCTTTTTGTCTGAGTTGTCCTGGAGTTCAGATGATCTCTAACAAGGTTCTCACGCCCTTTGGAGGAGGAACGGACCCACAGCATCACACATTTGCATATTTTTCCAACCAATTGGAGTATTTCTGGCTAAAATCAGAATTAGAGTAAGAAACACATTTACATTTGTGATGGTAGGACAGAAAAACGGCTTCTTCTAACATATAATGGATATAATGGAGGTTTGATGCTTCTTTGACCACCCCTTTCCAGGGTCCTCCCTGTTTTTTTTTAGAAAGCTGGTCCAGAAGGTAAGAGCTTTATAAATATCACTCTGACTGCAGATATGAGCAACATTTGCTGACAATCATCTGCCTGACTTGAACATCATGTTCTCTTGTGTTTCCCATTTTGAAGAGTGGCTAAAAGAAGCGAGCTTCTTGTGTCAAGCTGTTTTTATACTCCAAGGAAAAGACAAGGTGTTGATTATACATACAGTACAGCGCTACCTATTTACTTTATACGCAGAACATTCACCTATTCACTGGTTTTTTTCCCCCCATAGAGATTATTAAAAATATTTTTTTAAAAACAAAACAAAACAAAAAAAACACAGATTAGGAAGCTAAAATACCGAGACACAATGCGACCTGACACACTATTGGCTGGCGTTTGCAAAGCAAACAATCAAGAGGCGCCATTTATTTTCCTTGGTGCTGATTGGTTCCTGCAAGACTGTAGATGCTAGCTTTTGCGCTAGCGCTAAGATGGTTTCCACTGTGTGTATTAATGCATATTAAGGTACGTGTGGTTTTTGAACCATTAAAATAGGCAGTTATAAGCGTTTTTAGAGATGGTCTCAGGTACAGGGGCAAACAGGGGCCACTGGCCCCTGTACTAAAGAGATGATACTAAATCAGTTTCTTATTATGATATTCACTGGTACAGAAACCGTAACTGATTGGTCCTTTAGACCAGTTTCATTTCTTACCTTCACAGATTTACTTTAATAGTGAGTTAAAAACGAAGGTGTTGCACTTTTAGCTTCAGCCGTATCGAGACAGAATCCCAGTTTTCACCTGCTAGATCAGGGGGTCTACAACCTGCAGCTCCGGAGCTGAAATAATGCCCCCACCCCGGGTCCCCCTGGTAAGTCTGGTCTAGAACCGCCACTGCCTGAGTTCCACTGTAAATTATCTGTAAAAACTACAATCAACTAAAGAAAGAAAAGTACAAACTGAGTGTTTTTTCAGAGTTGCTGTAATTGTGGCAGAAATACTTTTGATGAAAAACTATTATTTCTTAAGTGTTTTTTTTTTTTTTTTTTTTTTTTAAAATAACTCAAATTCAATGTTTTTACTGCAAGATGATGCTGCTGCAATGAAAGACGAACTTATTTTAAGAGCATCCACACAGCATCCAGGAACACCCAGTTCTTCTGCAGCACAAACTCACAGCCACATTTAAAGACTCTGGTTTCCAGTTTCCTTTGTTTAATAATTACTAACCTGAAGCTCTGATTATCTGAATTTACGGATAATAAATTCAAATAAAAGCCAAAGGAAAACACATGCTGACGCTTTGGTGAGAAAGAAAACAGTGAAATCAGTGGGATCATTTGGAGGGTGTGTGTTCGCTCCTATAACAGGCAGCATCTTTTTTTTCTTAAAGAGGACAAACAGCCGATGTTTACCCAGAGATAGGAGCAGCTGCTGCACACCTGTCTGCAGCTTGCCTCCTCGCCTCTCCCAGCGACGCCCAGGCTTTTGTCGCAACAGGCAGGCAGGTGATGAGCGCCGCACTTTGGCCGGGGTCTACATGTCAGCGCCCGTTTAATTACCGCCAGCGGCCTTGACGAGCAAAACTCAAACCAGACCACTCGTCTACAGTACAAGTGTCAAACCCAAGGCTCGGGGGCCAAATCCAGCCCGCCATAGCTCTTTTATGTGGCCCTCTAGACTCCAGACACCAGATTACATTAACCAGGCCCTCCAGTTTTTCACGATTCCGTGATCACAAAAATTCACACAAAACCAGCAGATCAGCACATTTTTTCACACCAATGCATGATTGTGAGTTTGTTGCAAATTTTCTGCACAAATGGTCAAAAACTTTGGGTTTAAATTTCTGCTAACTCCCACCTGCAGGTGGCAGTGTTTCTTATCTCCACCACTCTGCTGCCTCAGCTTTACCTGATGTCAAGTTTAGCCTGCTGTCGATGTGGCGAGAAGCAAAAAGTCACATTTAACGACAAACATAAACACAAACATTGCAACGTTTCTTGCAAATGTTTCTAAATTATCTCCACAAAATCAGTGACTTTTATTGTAAAAAAATCACAAAAACAATCGTGGAGAGACAGATCAGTGTGAAAAGATGTTCAATAATATTTGATTTAAAGAAGTACTCATCAGATATATTAATGTTTTAACAGTTTGTAGAAGGGTTTTATCAATGCATTCTGGCACAACCGGCCCTTTAAGGACATTCATGATCTCTATACGGCCCAAAACGAGAGTTTGACACCCCCGGTCTGCAGTACGGGTGCCGATACGTCCGTTTCAGCGCAGAACAGGTTGAAGAGCAGAAAATTTCCATAAATTATTTCAGCAACATGAGGAAACTGCTCCCCTGAGGGATTTACTGTAGCATGAAACAGACTTGTTGACAACCATTAATGTCTTTCTGCACCACGTTTTATGACCACTTACACATTCTGATAACAATCCTTGTTTCATCCTGTCTACCCATGCCGAAAGCAGTGATAGAAACCGCTCCAGGAGTGGCTTTTAGTTAAACTATAAACCCTGGAGTTGCACACATTGGTCGTTATTTATCCCCGCATCACGTTCTGCCTGCTTGCTGAGCTCTGCAGGCCCCTTGGTTGTAAATATAGCCTGTACGAGGGGACAGTGTTGGTACAGTTGGGCTCCAGGATTGTGAATGGGATTATGATATTATGATATTTATTTGACTCCTCAGCCATGCCCCACACAGCCGCCAGCACACAACGCCAGATTCTTGCAGAACGAACACTGTGAAGGCGTTGCGCTCGTGTGTTCAGACTTCTCTAAAATCCTTCGTTTCTGTGGGTCTTTCATCATTGACAGTTCGGGACAAAACAGAGATTCACCGATTTGCCCTTGATCCTCTCTGACTGAGCACCAGCAGACAAAAGACTGAAAAATCTGATTGTTTTTCCCCATTTTTTCCATTAAATGCATCAAAACGAAGAATTCCCACCATTTTTTGTCTACGTCCACGAATGCGTCAGCCAAGTGCATGAACTCTAATGCATTTTGTGAGTTGAATAAAGATGAAGGTTAAAGACGTTTGTTTTGATACACAAACTGGAATAATCTAATTATTCTTTAATTTCCTGTTGGATTCGACACCTAAACAGCCTGCAGATCAGGGCCTTTTTAATTAAATGCTTTATCTAGTTTATGTTCATGTATTTATTTTACAATATACTGTAAAATGATCCAAAACAATATCTCATTTTATTGTACACTATTTGTTTACAATAAAATGGCAATACATTTGATTTGATTTTGTGCAAAAAAAAAAATAAAAAAAAAACATATGAAAATGAGTTTTTATTGTAAACTTTTCAAGCTGTTACCTGTTGTAACCCTGATTATTCTCCACGATATTGTGAAAACGGTGTAGATAGTTAACAAACACAAAAAGACACAGCTGAATTTTTCATAATCAAAATTTCACCGACTTCAAAGATAATCGGAGCTTGGTATGGGCCGGGAAAAACATGATCGGTGCATCTTTAACATTTATTGTTCTGTTGAATCTGGAGTGCAACTCAAGTCAAAAACATTTAGTTATGCTTTGTGCATAATGATGCGCCAGGAAGGGAACAGGAGATGAAAATGCTTCAGACAAAAAAATTATGTCAGCTGTGTTTTCTGCGCACCCTTAATACTTTATCGTTCTTTTGTTTGGTTGTGTTTTCATTCAATTTTCAATTAGGCTACATTTTATCAATGCAGCACTATATTTCTCATCTTTTTTTCCATCGTCATCCTGCGCAGATTGACCTAACCTGCGGCTTTAAGGTTAAACTGAGATCAAACTCCTTCCTACCTCCAAGCAGCAGCAGCAGCTGCAGCAGCGCAGCGACGTTTCCCGGAGAGAAACCACAACTTGGCTCCATATTCACAAACCATAGGTGAAAGTTTCCCGATGAAGACACGAATCCCAAAAGTTTCTTTCAATCAGGAAGAAGAGGAAGAAAAATCAAAGCGATGATCGTAGCGATAAAATGACCGGAGTGCGTCCTCCGCTCCGGGGGGAAGCTGGATGAAGTCCTCGGTGTCCCACAGACTGGCTGCTGCTGCTGCGCAGCTGACTGGATGAGCAGGAGGAGGAGGAGGAGGAGGAGGAGGAGGAAGAGGCTCACTGCCCCGCTGCTTCCGCAGCAGGTAGCGCAGCATCCACAGGAAATTTAAGAGCATAATTAACCGGCAGGTCAGTCATCTCGTTAACGCTCCGCAGGGAGGAAATTATTAATGATTATCTTTAGATGTGATTCAATAAGGCAGGTTGAGAAGAGGTGTCGAGTAGTTCCCTCTCTTAACTGGATATATATATGTCTGGTGTGAGTTACAAGAGCAAACACTGGTTTTTATTTATGTATTTATTTATTTGGTTAAAACTTTGCAGATTTGAGCGGTTTATCATCCAGATCAGGGCCGTTTCTTGCTGTAGACAAACTAGGCGACTGCTTAAGGCCTCCTAGCCACTAGGGGCCCCCAAAGCTGTATGTTCAGCGTCATGATAGAACATTTAAAATGTCTTATCTTTATCTATAGTTATCTCATATATTTATTAAATCTTTCATATGCTTAAAAAAATTAAAGATACAAACAAAATAAACTGCAAAGATTAACTTTGGCTGGTGGTTTTGGGCATTATTAGGTCACCGTCTCATATGGAGTAGGTCGGTGTTCTGTCAGTTTAGCATACACCGTCAGAATAGCATACGGAAGTAAACTAGGCTACTTTATCAAAACAGCATACCGATGTTTGTGAAGGGGTATGTTTTGATGGCTGCTACACTGAACCAGCACACGCGGTGTATCTCACTGAAACATAATAATAATAATAATAATAATAATAATAATAATAATAATAATAATAATAATAATAAAACAAAGTATTAACAATTTATTGTTTACAGAATGGTTGGTTACTGGGGCCAGTCAGTTTGAGCTAGTTTGAGGAGTGCGTAGAAAAAAATAGACGTCAAGTCCTGTATCTAAACAACTGAAAAATAACTTATATTTGCTAAATAAAACCCCCCCAATTTGAAGTACATGCTTGAAAGTACGTTATATTGACGAAAAAGCTTTTATTTTGAAAGTTACACATTCTTCTAGCTGTTTGCTAGCTTGAGTGAAGTAGCAAACCGAGAAAGCGAGGCTTTCTGTGTTTTAAAGCAGTTTAAGTCTAACTGGAGTTTACCTCCGACTACGAGTTTTTGTGTATTATATCACGCATTTATTACAGAACAAACATACAAACATAGGGATGCCGTTTTGATAAAGTAGCCTAGTTGACTTCCGGTATGCTATTCTGACCGTGTATGCCAAACTGACAGAACACCGGTTAGCCAGAAAAGCAAACCAGGCAAATGGCAACAAGAAGTTTAGTGGCCCAAAAATCGTCAGAAAAAGAAAACAGAGGAAGAAAAACGTTCAAAGGTTAAAGGTGACACATTTGTTGGTGATGTGGGAAGGATAAAAGGAGGTGTAATGACTTTTTTTTATTTTGTTGGCAAGTTTTTTTTGTCCTGCTGGCTAGCCTTGGCTAATTGTTATTTAGCGAACTCGAAGCTTTAGTGTTGTGAATGAACAGTCTGTTGCCATGGGAACGACTGACTGACTCCAGACCTGTTTATTCAGATTCTAGCAGGGAGTTTTTATAAACACTCAAAATCTGTATTTTTTATTTATTTATTTTTTTTTTTATTGACGTAGACAGGATTACTGTTTACCTTGTATTATAGTTTTTAATTCACCTCAACATGTGTGATTTTGTAGTTTGATAAACTCGGGCCCCCCAACCTGCATCTCCCTTAGGGCCCTCACAAAGGAGCGATGCCAGTCTTAAAGCAAGACTGGGGCACAAGCTCTGAATAGACCCAAATTTCAAATTTGATTTATTAATTCGTAATAGTGGTGGGACTCAGTTAAACTTTTTAATCGAGTTAATTGCAGAGTCTGTAAATAATTAATCGCATTTAATCACATATTAATCAAAACCATATATCAGCAAAAATAAGCAACGTTTTCAGTTCAAAAACCGTTTTTACTGCTAAATTATTGAAGAAATAGACATAGTATGAGCTCAAGAACAATCTGTTGTTTTTAATCTGTTATTTAGGTTATTCAACCATCAGATTGGTGTAAAGTGCTATTATAGCCATTCAGCTTTCCAGTGTTTCAGGATCCCCTGATCATTTCATGGAACATGAAATGTGGCCTGTAGACGCTGACATTAGCGCTACTGCTACATGTTTAGCATTGAGATGCTATTTTAGACTTGAATAGCTTTGCTGATAAGCCAGCTGCTTTTAGCACAACTTGAACACAACTAGAGTCTTTACCAGCTTCCCATCAGATCGTTTTCTGAAGCAAAAATGACCCCGTGTGGGCCGAGAGAAGCAGGTTTATCGTCCATCGCTGCTGTGCGTCAGATTTATGGGCGTACCAGAAACACACGAATACAAAGGATCCAGCTTGGCACTCTAATATAAATGAAAAAAAATATGATCAACTGCTTTAAAAATTTTCATGCATTAAAATCTATGTAATTAATTAATCCAGATTAATGTGTACATGTGCCGGTCCTAATTTGTAAATATCTTTTAAACACATGTTAATGCATGATTTCCAAGTTTGGACCTGTAAATGCAAAAAATTCTTACGTTTTGATTGCAATGGCCTGCAGCCTTTAGTCTTGCAGGCTGATAGCACTGTTTCTTTGCAGCAAGAAGGTCTGGGGTTCGAATCCCAGCCTGGGGTCTTTCTGCATTGAGTTCACATATTCTCCGCCCATGCATATGTGGGTTCTCACTGGGTACTCCAGCTTCCTCTCACAGTCCACAACATAACTGTTGGGGTTAAGTGGTCTCTAAGTGTGTGTGTGGATGGTTGCCCTGTGATGGACCAGTGAGCTGTCCAGGGTGTTGAGGCACTTTCTTGTTGAACAGTTGTAAAGTTTTGGATTTTCCTGTGGCACAGAAGACAGAATTGGTTCTGGTGACGCCTATGACCCACATCAAACCAGCTCACGGTTCTGTCCCAGTCTGTGTGACCCTGCGGCAGCACTGTGGGACCCCCGTCCGCCCCCTCGCAGATGTGAGCGCGCCTGTGTTCAAAGCGTGGTGGGATCCCTGTCGTTGTGTGGCTGGATATTGTGGAGTGATGCATTGCTGCAGCCTGGGGCCATGACACGAGTTCCTCACAGGCCAGTGGCCTTCTACTTCAAGTGTCAAAAACAGTGAGGATGACTGGGGCTGCTGCCGAGGAGATAGCGGGGCGTCTTAGGAAGAAAAAAGAAAAACAATTAACCTTTTGTCTATTTTTAAGGCTGAAAGCACAATAGTGTACTATCGGACCTGATAGTGGGAGCACCTCTTTTTCACTCTTCTCCAGCTTACCATCTTTCTGTGCTGAAATCTTCAGAGAAAGAAGAGCAATGCACAGTTTTCAAAATTCTGTGCAAAAACAAAAAATATATATGAAAGAATCTGAAAAGTGTGGCATGCATTTATGTTCAGCCTCCCTAATAAACACTTTGTAGAACCTTGCAGTTACAGTTTTGAGTGTTTCAGGGTTGCACATCTCAGGACTGACATGGTTGCCAGTTCTTAGTCAGACTGGGTGAAGATCATCTGTGAACATCAGGTTTCCAGCATTGCCACAGATATTCAGCTGGATTTGTGTCTGGACTTTAGGCCATTCTGACAGTTAAATATGCCTTGATCTGATCTGGTCCAGCTGGAAGGTGGACTTCAGCCTCAGTCTCAAGTCTTTTGCAGCCACTAACAGGTTTCTTCCAGGACTGTCCTGCATGCTGCTCCACGCATCTTCTAAAAAGCTCTGACCCTGCTGAAGAAAACCTTCCCAAGAGGATGATGCTTCCACCGCCTTGGCTTACTGTGGGGATAATGTGTTCAGAGTGATGTGCAGAATTAGTTTTCTGCCTCAGATATTGTTTTGTATGGAAGCCGAGAGCGGTCGTACTTGCATGTTTATTCCCCCCGATGGTTTTCTCTTGATCACGAGATGACTGGTGTGAGTTAAACCTGATTCCATCCTTCAAATGCATGCCACGCCCGCAGGAGAGGACTTAAAAGTGTGAGACATGGCATGTAAGTGTCGCTCTGTGAATAACTGATGGGTAAACCATAATGACACCACCTCATTGGTCTGATAATTAAACGACTGGGAAAGTAACTCATTATCTCTAGAAAACGGTTATCATTATTTTGGGATAACGACATAAATATATCATTATCTCGAGAATATGTTAATCGTTATTTCATGAAAACAACATAAAAATCTCATATGGAGAAAACTGTAATTGTTTTGTGATGATGACATAAAAATCTCGTTATGTAGAGAAACCTGTAATCACTTTTTTATGATAACGAGATAAATATCGCGTTATCTCTTGAAAACTGTAATTATTATTTTGCGATAACGACACAAATGTCTAATTATCTCCAGAAAACCACTGGGGGAAAAAAACATGCGAGTCCGACTGCTCTCGGCTTCTTTCGTTTTGCCTGAAGCCACAAATATTAAATTTTGCTCTCACTGCAGCAGATCTCCTTCCACGTTTCCCCTACAAGGTTTATGGACGAGTGCAAGCAGAGTTTTCGTTCAGGCACAGATTTCTTCTTCTTCTTTTATGAAGACCAGATTTGTAGAGTACATACAAGCTGTGCTTATCCCACGCCTGTCGACTAGACGTGCTGCTTTGCTGGATTTTATTTGGTGACATCAGATTTAAAGGTGGCTGAATACATGCCAAACTTTTCTGATTTTTATTTGTAGAATTTTTTTTTTTTTTAAATTGGAAAACCATATCATTCTTCCTCCTCTTCACAAGTTGACGCCCAGTTTTCTCGAGGTTTAGGGACCACAGCTACCTGGAAATAGCAAAAGTCTGCAAATACCTGAGACCCACACTTATCACTGCCTATTTTAATAGTTGCAACACCAAATATACCTTAATATGTATTAATACACAGAATGGAAACCACCTTAGCGCTAGCGCAGAAGCTAACATCTGCAGTTTTCCTTGTCTCTACTCCTGGGGGTTCAGCCAATCAGCACCCAGGGAGATAAATGGCGCACCTGGATTGGCTGCTTTGCAAACGCAGCCAATCGTGTGTCAAGCAGCATCGCATCTGTCTAGATATTTTCTGAAGCTGCATTTTGTTTTGAATATTTTAAATTTACTCAACGGAACATTCGATGACTTTTTGAATAATTTGAAATTACGTTCCACAAAAAAAAAAAAAAAAAAAAAATCTGTGAACACTGAATCAGGACGAGGTGAGGGTCCACGGTAAATATCACAGACCCGGGCCAAACTGACTGAGTTGTTCTGAACTGGAATTAATTGGCTTGAATTGGACCAAGTGGATGTAAATCTTGTCCCAACTATCTTATATAATGAGGCTTTTTGCTGTACCGAGGGAGAGTTTGTGCATCTTAACGTGACATTAACATCCAAGCAGACAGAAGGAGCACATTGAACATGAGATAAAGTTTCCGTATCTGATAGGCCACAGCCATGTTGAGATGCAGGCGCCTTGTGAATCAATAGGATCGTCCGGGTGCGAACATAGCATGAGCGACCACATGTGCCTGCTTTATTGATGTGTTCCCGATGTTTCTTTGTGTTTAAGTTCAGCAGAAATTCAACCTGAAATCAGAGCTGTCACGGCTGTGAATTCTCCTTTCGACACTCGTGATGCTGCAGAGCTTTTACATCATTTCAAATTCATGTTTGTGTTTAAATGCAAAACTTTATCACATGCAAATGTGCCAATAAACTGGGGTGAGTCTATTGATTTCCATTTCTTCAGGATCAGCGTTTCATTTCCATTACTGGCACAGTAGTTTGGAAAAGCTATTATGGACTTGGGTGTTGTTCCAGAAAGCAGGATGCACCTACTGGGACCCAAAGAGCAACTTCTGCTTGGAAGACAAACCGCCTCATCCAGCGTTGCCGTTTGGAGTTACTCAGTCAAAAATTAACGGCAGTAATTTGAGTTATGTAGCCTGTCTTAAGAAAATTAAAAGGGTGCCCATTTTTCAAAGTCATATTTTCACCATGTTATTCATTCATTTACGCAACACAGTTAAATATTTAATCAGCAAGCTAAATATTTAGATTACAAACTAGATAGTTGGTTTACAAACTTAATATTTCGCTCCAAACAGTCAGTTTGCAAACTAAATATTTAGCTAACTAAACAGTTTGAAGCAAAATGCTTAAGCTGATTATTTAGCTTGCTGACTAAAGATTTAGTTTGAAGCTAAATATTTAGCTTGCTGACTAAAGATTTAGTTTGAAGCTAAATATTTAGCTTGCTAACTAAATATTTAGTTTGGAAGCTAAACATTTAGCTTGTAAGGTAAATGTTTAGTTTGGAAGCTAAACACTTAGCTTGGTAACGAAATATTCAGTTTGAAACTCAATATTTAGCTTGCTGACTAAATATTTAGTTTGAAGCTAAGCATTTGGCTTGCTAACTAAATATTTAGTTTGAAGCTAAATATTTAGCTTGCTAACTTAAAATCTAATTTGAAGCTAAATATTAAGCTTAACAAAATATTTAGTTTCTAAGCTAAACATTTAGCTTTCTAACTAAACATTTAGTTTGAAGCTAAATATTTAGCTTGCTAGCTATATGTTTAGCTTACAAACTAAATATTTAGTTAACAAGCTAAATATTTAGTTTGAAGCTAAACATTTAAATTGTTAACTAAACATTTACTTTGTTGGCTAAATATTCAGCTTGCTAACGAAATATTTTTGTTGAAGCTAAATATTTAGCTTGCTAACTAAATATTTTTGTTGAAGCTAAATATTCAGCTTGCTAACTAAATATTTTTGTTGAAGGTAAATATTTAGCTTGCTAACTCAATATTTAGTTAGTAAACTAAATATTTAGCTTTGTTAGTTTGAAACTGTGACATTTATAAATAAATGAATAACATGGTGAAAATATGACTGGAAAATCACCTCCCATTTTTTTTCTCTTTGTAGGTCAAATAACCCGTATTTTGCTGTGTAACTTTACAAACAGCACCTCATAGTCGGACCGTGTTTTTGCAGCTTCTGGGGGGGATAGGTCTCAGGACGAAGAGTCTGATGCTGCTTTCATTTCATTAACGAAACGGTCATTTCATGATGAGCACACCGCCTGACCTGACGCTCAGACACACCCATCTCATTGCTTTCAAAACCATTCATCCTGAAATCAAACAGAAAGTGAAGCCCTAATTTAATTAGCAGCTTTAGGTGATAAAATTCATGTAATTGTTCAACATTTTAAAGTTCAGGCTTCGACAGGGCCTCATCTGATGAAATGAATCAGTGTAATTTCCTAAATTTGCGAGCAGAACGAGAGCAGGGGTGTCAGCCCCATTAACAACACTCCTCTGTGAGCCGTGCATCTTGACCCCTATTAAAGCACCGTCACCCGGACGGCAGATGGCTCACACACGAACACATCCACACATAGTAATGGGAGGAGTGGCCATGGCAACCGTCTCATAATGGCTGGCCTGGTGTGTGGTGGAATCACTTGGCCTAATTTGTTAAGTACCACATCAGTGCATCTGATCTAATCAGTCTTGTTTTATGCACAAACCAAGTGGAGCCGCCCACGCTGACAGCAGAGCAGACGTGTTGTTTAGAGACCAACCGGTGGTTTAATGATTATAATAGATGAACACTTCATAACCTTTTGTAGACCGCTGCAGTCTGGCTTTCACACAAAGTTCCAGGATTTCCTTTATGTTCTTGGATTTAATAGATGACTGGGATCCTCGCTGCACGTGGACAATTAATCAGACATTTACATTAGCCTATATCTACTTTTATTGATCTGTCAATGACAAAATTAGAAAAAAAAAAAATCCAAGATTTAATTTATAAAGAAATAATATATTTTAACAAAACCATTTGTGGTATATATGGCGTGTATTCCTTTGTCACTCATCATGAGGTAGGCAGTAGCGGGAAGGATGTTGCCTAAGGACCCACACTGGATATCTGAACAAAGCGACCCGGCCTGGATTCGAACCCCGGTCTCCCGGGTGAAGGTCGGGTGACTTACCCATTGAGAGAGATATATATATATATATATATATATATATATATATATATATATATATATATATATATATATATAGAGAGAGAGAGAGAGAGAGAGAGAGCTAAATAAATATATATAAATAGAGCTACTTACCCATTGAGCTACATATATATATATATATATATATATATATATATATATATATATATATATATATATATATATATATATGTAGCTCAATGGGTAAGTCACCCGACCTTCACCCGGGAGACCGGGGTTCGAATCCAGGCCGGGTCGCTTGGTTGAGATATCCAGTGTGGGTCCTTAGGCAACATCCTTCGCGCTACTGCCTACCTCATGATGAGTGATAAAGGAATACACGCCATGCCGGCTCAGACGTCGCCCGGCCAAACAAGGTCTGCGTCAGGTGCTGGGGAACCAGGGCACCTTCACCAAAAATGGGTTACTGGAACAAGACGGAATTGGGCGAGAGGTGAAAACTTGGATCTGTTGGAATGCTACTACTCAAGTAACCCTAGTCAGAGGGGTTACATGCAAAACTATGTGGGAGGAATGGTTATGTCGACATCCCCATTCAACACTAACTGCCAATGGAAGGTTAAGACCACAGTGGTGCCTGTGGTCATCGGGGCCCTCGGGGCAGTCACCCCCAAACTGGAGCAGTGGCTAAAACAGATCCCAGGAACAACGTCAGACATCTCAGTCCAGAAATGCGCAGTTCTCGGCACAGCCAAGATACTACGCAGAACCCTCAAGCTCCCAGGCCTCTGGTAGAGGACCCGAGCTCAGAGGTTGAGAAAGACCACCCGTGGAGGGTGAGAAGGGAATTTATTTATATATAAAAATTTTATTTATTTATTTATTTATTTATTTTTTTTTTGAAGTAAAAATCTGAAGACTGGAACGAATTGCCATAATTGACACCTTATAACTCAAAGTAATGCAGATTGATCAAATAAATTAATGAATTACTGCATCACCCAAATATTTTGTCTACCAAAACATATTTAACTTGAAAAGCTTTGTTGATTTTTTTTTTTTTTTTTTTTTTTTTTTTTTTTTTGCTTGTTTTGTTTTGTTTTCTTCCATGTATTCAGAACCGTACAGACAGGCAGAAACAGGGAGTGTGTGAACGCTTGATACAATTTATCATTCACAGTTTCAAGTATTTAGTGTGGCTGTTCAAAACTCAGTTCTTGTCCTAATAATAAAAATAGTATTAAACTACATATTTCCTCTGCAGGGTGTCTGGGCTCTTCCTAAGAGATAGGGTAAGAAGCTCAGTTATCTGGGAGGAACTCAGAGTAGAGCCGCTGCTTCTCCACATTAAGAGGAGCCAGTTGAGGTGGCTCGAGCATCTTATTAGGATGTCTCCCTGGTGAAGTGTTCCAGGCACGTCCCACCGGGAGGAGACCCAGGGGTAGACCCAGGACATGCTGGAGGGACTATGGTTCTCGGCTGGCCCGGGAATGCCTTGGGATTTCCCCGGAGGAGCTGGCCCAAGTGGTTGGGGAGAGAGAAGTCGGGGCCTTGCTGCTTAGGCTTCGGCTGCTGCCCCCATGACCTGATAGCTTGGATAAGTGGAAGAAAACGTACAGAATATATATATATATATATATATATATATATATATATATATATATATATATATATATATATATATATATATATATATAAACAAACAAACAAAAAAAAAACAAATCGGATTTTAGCAAAAAAAAAAAAAAAAAAAAACCCAAAACAAAAAAAACAAAAACAAACTGGAACTGAGCATCAAGACCTGCTGTGTGAATGTAGCCTAATTATACGGATCTTCAGTTGTTGTTTTTTTTTGTTTGTTTTTTTATTAATCCAACCAGTCCCAACTCTGGAAGCAGGTGGGGGAGGAATAACAAACGTTTTGACTTTGCTAAAAGAGAGAACAACAAACTATTAATCATTCAGAAGATTAGACAGATATGTATAAAGCCATGCACCCTAACAAGGTCCCCAGGGTCTTTGGAGGAGAAACAGGCGCACAGAATCCAACATCCTTCACCGTACCTAACAGCAGGCATCAAGCGGGTTTCCAAATTTTCATCCTTTGTTGTTCCCAAACCCACGTGGAGTGCTTGCTGTCAAAACTTTCAGTCTTAGTCTAATCTGACCAGAGCACACTGCTCCGTGTTCAGTAAAGATTACATGTTTACATTTGGGATGGTAGGACGATAGCTGCGTTTCCATTAACCTTGAAATTGCGCAAACTGAAACAACAAAAATAAATTTGCTTAATGGAAACGCGCCATTTTTGAAAAAATTCTCCTTTTTCAATAAAAAGTTTTGCCGCTAGGTTGAGGTGGTTTTTTTGGCCGTATCGAAATGGGTTCATTTCACAAAACTGCAAAGGAAACACGTTTTTCGCATCACACGAGTCACGTGATCAACAGCTGGATGTTGCTGCTGGCGCCAACCACAAAGACGATGACAACAGGAAGTAGTTGAAGGATCATGGTGCAGCATGTTTTTAATGACTTATTGCGTGAAAGAGCTGTTTCACGTGTGATTTTAATTCCATTTCTTATTTAATGGAAAGACCACAATTGTGAAATTGTGTTTTTTTTTACATTAGCAGAAAATTGACAGAGATTTGCACAGCTTTGTAATGGAAACGCAGCTGGTGATGGCATTTCTAGGTCTCCCTGCCAAACTGCAGACTGATGTGTAGATGATGTCTGTGGTTGTTATGGAAACAACTGTATTTGCTTAAATGGCATGTTCTCCTGTTTGTCCCATTTTGAGGAGTGTCACATTTATACTCCAGGAAAACATAGATTACTACTAAATAGTTCCTAAACACTCTGATCAAATAATTATTTCTCAGTGTGGAATCCCCCTCCTCACACTGAATAAAGTGTGTAAAATGATGGTACTAGAATAAAAATAGATTATTTTACATCTTTTAAGGCTTGTACACTGCAAAAACACCAAATCTTAATAATAAGTGAAATAATCTCCCAGTGGAACAAGACATTTTTCCCATATTATAAGTTAAAATGTCTTGTTCCACTGGATTATTTCACTGATAACTAGAACTTTTTCATCAATATTAAGCAATTATTGACTTAAAACAAGCTCCTATACCTGCTGAAAAGTTACTTGTAAGTTAGTTTTGTCTTATTTCAAGTGGGTTCAAGATATCTGCAGTAGAAACCAGACCAGAAATACTTGGGAAGATGTTTTGTGTTTTTGCTGTGTAGATGAGAGTCTCTGCAGGATATTTTTGGGAACATTCATCCTGCCTATATTTTGAGGAGAAACTTCTTCCTGTAGAGAAGGAATGCGATGAGCACCCACAGGCCAGTTCCCCACAGGTTCTGCAGCAGCAACTCCCAGTGGCTCTCCTGGAAGCGCATCTCCCAGCTGAAGGGGAAGTAGAAGCCGAGGAGCGAGTGGCCGACGTACACAAAGATAGAGTTCATCCCTGGATAGGAAGCAGAGAACGAACCAGTTTTTTGCGAGCATAGTAAATATTTAACTACAATTTATTTAGAACAAGGCACTTTTGCTGAAGAAACTGAAAAAGACTCAGACATTTATTTATAAAGCATGCTGTTTAGGTTTTAAAGGATTGGCTAATAAGCTCACATTGAATTAATCCAAAACTCTTTGTCGTGAAGTTTGATTTTTGGGAGAAAAACCAGAATGAAAGGAATTCTGCTTGTTTTTTGTGTCTTAGATTATTCCACCTGAAATATTAGGAAAGAACAGCCATGTTTCCATCAATGTTTTTTTAATGCACATTTTAAAGTATTGCATTAGAAAAGGTGAATGGGAACGGCAAAATTCGAAATAACCTCCACAATTTTGCAAAACAGTTTTTACACTCGCTTAACGTGGTTTTTTTGGCTTTTCCGAAAAAGAGTTAATGCGCTAAACGGGAGATGGAAACATGTTTGCCAAATGAGTTGTGACGTAGTGAGTCACAGTCCAAACCTCCAGGACGGAGGGGAGAACTGTAAGCCTGCAGTGGCTGTCCAGAGGCAGTCAAGGCTGGGATGGCAGCGGTGGAATGCTCCCATCCAGTGGGTCTGTGCCTTACCAGAGGAACAAAACTCAGAAAAATTTCAAAGGGGAGGACTCTCTACATTTTTATATGTTCCATGCTAGTTAGCAACCTCAACTTCTTGTCTATTAAAGCCATGTGTAGCGTCAACAGCTGCTGAAATCACGCTTTGTGTAGCCTGGTTGATTCAATCCAAACCAGCAGATGGAAACGCGCCTAATTTGCATTTTCTTTTTTACGACATTTTAAAAGTTTGCTCAAAATTTGGATAACAACTGGACGGAAACATGTCTAGTGAGATGAAAACAAATGAGAAGGGAAAAATGAAGTGGTATTACATAAACCAAACAAGAGAGACTAACTTGTTGAGAATGGGATGAAATATACCCCACATTTTACGCAAAAGCTACAGCAGAAGACTCGGGCAGTGAGTCAGCAGCCGGACCATCACTGCGACCAGGAGTTACGATCTTTAATCGCTAACAACGTCTGATGACACCTGAGGATTATTTCATTAAACAAATCAAAAACTGCTCTCCCCAAACTATTCTGTGTAGTTTAAACTGTAATAGTTAGCTGCATCAGAGACTTGCTAATTTTTTCTTGTGTCTGAGCTAAATGAATAAGACAGCGTTTGACTGCAGCGGTCATGTGACTGTATGTATTTCAAGCTCTTACTCCAGCCTCAGTCCTCTCCTTGTGAAGCTCCTCCAAACTCTTGAATGGATTTTGCTTCACAACCCTCTCAAGGCTGCTGTTATTCTTTTGCTTGTGCACCTTTTTCTACCACACTTTTTCCTTCCAATAAACTTTCCATGAATATGCTTGGATACAGAACTCCATGAACAGCCATCTTATTTAGCAATGACTGTTTGTGTCTTACCCTCCCTGTGGAGGGTAAGACACAAACAGTCATTTGTGTTTGTGTCTGTCCAGCAGATGCTGGACAGCTGTCAAGTCTTCTCCATTACTGGGAAGACCAGAACATTAAAATCAGTCATTTTTTCACTAGTTGTTGGAAAAATGTTATTTTCTGAGAAACTGTATTTAGGGTTTTCACTAGCTGTAATCTGAAATCATTAAAATTAACACTTGAAATATATCACTATATGCACATTAAATTTAAATGTTTGAATTTCACTTTTAAACTGAATCCCTGAAATAATTTCCTTTTTTTTTGGATGATATTTCAGTTAGTAAAGATGCACCTGTGTATCTAAATGGCAAAAATTAAACATTTTATATAAAATGAAAAAAGGGGAAATAATGGGGAAATAATAATAAAAAAAGAAAAAATGGGGGAAAAGGGACAAGAAATGGAAGAAAAAAGGGGAAAATGAAAAAAGAGAAAAAAGTGAATAAAAATATAAAAATAGGGGAAATGGAGAGAACAGAGACAAAAGCATGAAAAATGAAAGAAAATGTGAAAAAAGGAAAAAAGACAAAAAATGGAAGAAAAAGAAAAGGAGAAGAAAAAAAAATAAAAAAGAAGAGAAAAAAGTGAATAAAAATAGGGGAAACAGAGAGAACAGAGATAAAAGCATAAAAAAAAATTAAAGAAAGGGAGAAAAATGTGAAAAAAGAAATGGATAAAAATGGAAGAAAAACAAAAAAGAGGAGAAAATGAAAAAAGAAGAGAAAAAAGTGAATAAAAAATTAAAAAAAATAGGGAAAAAAGAAATAAAAGCATGAAAAAAATGAAAGAAAAAAGAAATGGATAAAAAAAATGAAAGAAAAAAGAGAAAAAGGACAAAAATTGAAGAAAAAAAGAAAAAAGAATGAAGAAAAAAGAACAAGAATAAAAATGTTCACAAATTTAATTATTCACAAATATAATTTTTACAGACATAGATTTTGGATATGGAAAATGTTTGAATTATGTAGTTAATTTAAAACCAAAGCAGCATACTGATGAGGACCCAGGCAGATGTTTTACACTCCAACGTCATAAATATTCAGTCGGTGTCCGCGCTCATGAATGTACCTGGGTACAGGAAGGGCTGTCCACGCCACCAGCCTTTCACATCGATGATGAAGAACATGCCTCCGAGCAGCAGGAAAGAGAAACTGCCCATAGACATGACGCAGGACAGCGACCTGCAGAAACAGACCATCAGTCTCTTCACGGACACACAAGCTGCTTGGTGTAAAACTGTGGGACCGGTTCGGCCCATCAGCTGCGGATCCCTGGCATGCACCCTGTGGATCTGCGCCAGCCTGCCATGTTTCTGTCCGTCTCTAAGTGCAAGAATGTTTGATGAAATACCATCTACTGTAAAACGGCTGCCTAACTGGACCTCTCTGCAGCGAGCCTTCTTATTTATTTATCTTTTATCCCAGCTGAAGTTGGGCCAAAAAGGACTCTTAGCCAGCAGTTAATTACCTCGAGACATCAAGGCAGAGACTCGAACTCAACAGCTCGATAACCTGCCCCTGATGAACTGCCTATAAAAGCCAGGCAGGTGCAGTAATAGCGGAGGATGAGCAGGGCCCCCTGAGGAAAATCACCAGAAATTTGCTTACACATCGCAGATGTAATGGCGTTCTCCCCACAGAAAAACATTAAAATGATTCAGGGGCGCGGCCGATGTACAGGGTGGTGCAGTCAGCTACATCTGCAGTATTAACACCACCTTTTCTCATGATAGGAACATCTATTAAGTTCAGGAGTTTCCTCTTCCCAGACTTTAATCCCTTTCCATCACAAAAGAGCTGGAAAAATACTTAGAAAGTCCTTCTGAGCTGGAGAGGATACAGGACTCTAGTATCACCTCCTCCCTGTGTCTCACACTCCCAACATCCAGGGTGATTATTTACAGCCATGGAAGCTGCTGGAAGTAAGTAAACTCGTGTTTTAGCAGCTGTGATTTGTGCCCACTGGAAGCCCATCCTTCCTGTTTCTTTGTGAGGAAAAGTGGCTGGATTTAGAGGGTCAAGAAGCACTTACCAAAGGTTTTTATTGACAGGTATAAATCCTCCGTCTCGCGTGCACTTAGAAAGGATGGCTGCAGAGGCTCCCTGAGGGTGGAAATGAAACAGATTTCAAATCGATGCGGGGCGATAAAGCAATATGTGTTTGGCTGCTAAAAACGCGCGGCGGCAGATAGCACGCCCGGCGAATTAACCGATTATCTGGGAGTCAAACGAGCACCAAGCCAGGAGGATCGGTTTGAAATGTGTGGATTCAACAGCACACCCAAAACTCTAAAGTACTTTTTTCCTCCACAAAATTTACAGCAAAAATAATTTTGTGTGCTTTAGATGTTTTAGCTGCTCAGTAATAAAATAAATATGGAATATTTTAATGAAATAAAATAGGTTCATTTATGAAGACATATCTTTAAATCAGATCTGAAACATAAAAAGAGTCTCACACATTTGCTTTATCAAATGGGGCAGTATCAAGTACTTTCCAGCCACACAGAATCATTTTAGAGCTCAATCAGGTCACTATGTTACCTTCAGTTGTTACAAAAGTGCTGTGCATATCAAATATGACTTAAAAGAAATTTGACTTAATTTAACGCCTTGAAATTGGGCCTCTGTCTCTTTACAAACCCCTGCTCTTTCTGAAACTCCACCTTCAGGAAGTCATCACACCAGCGCTCCAATATTAACCCTTTAACAACGCTTTTATCAGCATTTCACTGAGAAGTAGCTCATATGATGAGCTCAGCAGATGCGCAGTTCCACCAGGTGTTTGCTAATAGCTGCTGGCTAGTCTGAAGGAGCTGAGTGGGGGAGTCATGTGGGAGGGGTGTTCTGTGGGGCAGAAGCTCAGAAGCTTAGAAACTGCAGCTCCGAGGAGGAGCTGCATCTCGAAGGCGGAGCTCGGTCCATCCAGGCCGTTTTGCACAGCTGAATGGTTGCCACCGGAGATTTAAGGATTTCTCAAACATACATGGAAGAATCAAGGCAACACTCCAGGTATGTTTTTGATGAGGGAATAACATTAAAACATGGTGGAAAGCTCAGAAAAGTCGATTTTACATGATACTGCCACTTTCAGTCTGTTCTCATCAGGAGCAAAAGGAAATGGGTCTCTGCTTGATGTTTATTACTGAGTTTATTAAATGGGAGTGTGCCAGCCTGTTTGTGAACAAAAGTCAAGGGATGTTTTTCTGGTCCTACTGACAATGAAATGAAATCCAAAGCAAACAAAAAACACAGTGAAAACAAGACAAACAATTTACGTCGCATGAAACAGTTTCCAATTTCAGAAGACTTAAGTTTGTCACCTTAAAACATAACAAACCTGCATCGAAGTGAAACAGAGGTAGCTGAAGCGAAATATCAACACTGCTGTCCGAGTACATTTCTGCATAAAACACGCCAACAAACTTCTGACTAATCACATCGCACAGAGCTCTGTACCATCAGTTGTTGGCAAGGAATGCTAATGCACCTCATTTGCTTTTGCTGCTCCTGTTTAAATCTCTTTCTAGCTGTATGGTTAGAGAGCTGGGCAGAGAGATGTTGGAGTAGGGGATATGACCAATAGAAGAGATGGTTTGAACTTCCTCCTTCTCTCTCTGCTCTTTGGTTCTGCTCTGGTCGTAGTTCAGGTTTTATTTGAACTTTTAAAATGCTAATCAGCTACTCCCAGTTGTAAAAACGATGCCTTGTTGACACGGTTACGCATCATAAACACTTTACGAAAGTTAAAAAGTAAGAGCAAAAATCCCTCCCGCTGCACAGCATCCAGAACCGAAGGGAATAACTGTCCAAACATGCAACACTCCAACCAAAACCAACAGGAAATTTATGTTGAAAATACGACTAAATGGTCCATGGCAAGTCTTTATCCTGCTAATTTGATCTGTTAGCTGCTCTTTGAGAAGCTTGTAACCTGAGTAGTACCTACACTGTTGTAAAAGCCAAAAATAGGTGCAACAAACTACGAATTGGGATGTTTTAGGTTCCTTAGTCCATATTTTTGCCCTTTACTTGATCTAAAAGCAAAATATCCAACATTCCAATATTCTTTTAATAAAAGAACTGAGTGAACATCCTTCTAGAGTAGTGGTTCCATATCTGTTTAACAGGACTTGAAGTGAAAAAACACCTTTTTTATTAAAAGAAATACAACCCAGTGCCTTAAAATGCAGAGGAAACAGAAATTACCAGATGGATTATCAATCATCATCACTTCCTGTCTTATCTATTTACTTTCATATGTGACTCGGATACATGGAGAAACGCTTTGTGCACCAGACAGAAAACCCAGAATCCAGAGATGCTCGTTGGATGGATATCCATCATGCGTATGGATGACAGAATCGATGGTGTGGAAATAGCTTAGCTGGAGCTGGATTGAGTCTCCAGGCTATCCAGGCTGCAGGATGTGGGATGGGGCTGGTATGTGGGACAATCGCTCAATTTCAATCTCACACTTCTCAGGCCTGATCGTTGAACTTTAATTAACTGGGGCTGTTGTTTATTATGAGCAAGATGCATGGCTGCTCCAATATCTTTCTGCACAGAATTTAAAAACAGACCTAAAAACAGCGGCCTGTGGGTTGAAACCCAGCTGGTTATTTAATGTACCGACAATCAGCTCAGGAACGACGCCGTGGTTGAGCTCGTGCAGAACGGAGCGGGTCTGGTAATGTCGAGAACACATGTCTGAAGAAAACAGCTCAGCTCTGCTTCGGGTCGCCAACGTGAACCAGAACTGTTAGAAAAGTCAATATGAGGAGCGGGCCAATCGCTAAATCTAATTGGTTTTGGTTAGAACAAGAATAAAAATAGATTCAGCCATGAGAACGGAGAACCAAAGCAGCCTTACAGTGCTTCAGAAAAGTATACAAATTCCAATTTTACACACTTTGCTGCATTAAAACTTCAAACTTTAATGACTTTATTGGGACTTTATATGATGCACGAAGCAGTAGTTAACTGTGAAATGGAAGGAAAAAGATTTTCAAACCTTTTTCCAAATAACACTGTAAAAAGTGTGGTGTGTATTTGTATTAAAACTTTGTAGAGTATCTTTTTGCTGCCATTACAGCTGCAAGTCGTTTGGGATTTGGCTCAACCAGCTTTGCACATCTAGAGACTTTATCTGTCTCTAAATGCCTCAAGCTCAGTCAGATTGGATGGAAAACATCTATGAACATCAATCCTCAAGTGTTGTCACAGATTCTCAATTACATTTAGGTCTGGACTTTGACTAGGCCATTCTGACACAGAACATTTTTGATCTAAAGTCTCTCATTGTAGCTCTGGCTCTATGTTTAGGGTTGTTCTCCTGCTGGAAGGTGAACCGCTGCCCCAGTCTCAAGTCTTTTGAAGCCTCTAGTAGCTTCTCTATGGTGTGCCGTTTGTAAAATTACAAAGTCAAAAATTAACACCAATAATTTGGGTAAATTTCATTTATATTCATTTATAAATGTTGCAGTTTCAAACTAGATATTTAATTAGCAAACTAAATATTTAGTTTGAAGCTAAACAGTTAGCTTGTTCCAAGCTAAATATTTAGTTACCAAGCTAAATATTTAATTTAGAAACTAAATGTTTAGCTCCAATCTAAATATTTAGTTGGTTAGCGAAATATTTTTAGTTATTTATTTTTTTTTACAAATTTTTTTTATTGAACTTTTCTTTGAACAATTACAGTGGAGAGGTATCAGCATGTTTTTATAATTACACAATTGTTCATTTTTAATGTCCATATTATCCAGTTGTGGGAGTGGTGTCTTTCTTTTTTCTATAATCATTCCCTTTTTTAACAAACTGACCCTCTTGCAATCTCAGTTTGTCTGTGAGTTTTCACATCACAGCTATCTTCCTCCACAATGCACAGCCACTGCTCCACAGATGGTGGTTTCTCTTCATACCAAAATGTTGTGATGGCTTTCTTACTTGCTGAAAGCAATATTTTTACCAGGCGTTCGTCCTCTTTTTGTAGTATGTCATGTTTAAGGCACCCCAAATAGAGTGTCCTACATGTTCTGGGTATTTCATATCCTATTATTTTTCTCAGAGCTGGACATATTTTATCCTAGCTAAATAGTTATCTTGGAGTTAGCTAACTATTTAGTTTAGAAACTAGATATTTCGCTTGGCACTAGCTAAATATTTAGCTTAGAAACTAAATATTTAGCTTGGAGCTAGCTAAATATTTAGCTAGCTTGGAGCTAGCTAAATATTTAGCTAGCTTGGAGCTAGCTAAATGTTTAGCTTAGAAACTAAATATTTAGCTTGGAGCTAGCTAAATATTTAGCTTAGAAAGTAAATATTTTGCTTGGAGCTAACTAAATATTTAGCTTAGAAACTAAATATTTCACTTGGAGCTAGCTAAATATTTAGCTTGCTCCAAGCTAAATATTTAACTGAAATTACTCTCACACAGCTGGTCTCTGTTTTTTTTTATTTTTTTTAAGACAGCTCGTTTCATCAAAATTTATTTTGGAGGTATAAGAGCAAGGATGCATCATTCACACCAGCCCTGTTTAGTCTGCTTTAATCCAACTCTAGATCATTTGCTTAGAAAGTCCGGTTCATTTGGAGAGGCGTGAATGTGTAATCAAACTCTGATTCGGACCAAAACAGTGAACTCTTCGGTTCGGTTGATGGGTCGAATGCATATATGAACGCCAAGTGGACTGGAGACCGCTCCAAAAGCAGGAAATGGACTCAAGTGCAAGGCATTCTGGGTAAATACAACCAAAACAAACGCGAGAGTCTAGCGCTAGCAGGAGAAATAGCTCGTGGTCTTTTGCCAAAGACAAAAGAGAAATCCTCCGACCACTAAAATTTGAGTGTTTACATTGTTTACATTTCGTGAAGGAGAAAGTTGCGCTCAGTGTGTTCTTCAGAGGTTTTCATGTCGTTTCCTTCAGTGGTTCTTGGTGCAGCGCCCCCACAGGCGAGGAGGGGAACAGGTTGTAATTTTGGTCCCCAATCGAGCAGTCTGCCTGACTCTCTGGTGTGAAAACACCTAGTGTCCTCCAAGCAACAAAAACTCAGATTCTGAGCTTGTGAAAACACCCTTAGAGGTGCTGA
Organism: Anableps anableps; assembly: GCA_014839685.1. Lineage (NCBI taxonomy): Eukaryota > Metazoa > Chordata > Actinopteri > Cyprinodontiformes > Anablepidae > Anableps > Anableps anableps. The sequence goes on along the minus strand of CM026076.1, from coordinate 4,244,785 downwards.
ATATAAATGTAAGCCACATTTTTCAGATTTCTATTTGTGAAAATAATAATAATAAAATTGTTTATATTTAGTGTTGGTTGCTCACCTAAAATCTCAGTAAATTATCTTCAAAAATGTGAAAATTCAATGGAGGATTTGTAAATGTGGGGATGGCTTGGGATAAATATACAGTGTGTATTTCTGTTTCTGCGCTGGAGTTTCCACTTGATGTGACCAAGTAGTTTTTTTAACCATCATTTTGAGTCCATGCACTTATTCTCAGTATATATTTCTAATCATAAACAACCTGTTCCCAGTAGTTTACCTCACACTCAGTGACATGTAGGGGTTCAACAAAAAGGTCTGCTGTTTATTATTTTCATCACGTGTTTCTTTATCACTCTTTGCCTCTGGGAAAAGCCAGATGGATCTAATTTATTTCACCTCCCTCCAGCAACTCACTGCACAACGACAGTCAACAAGATTCAAGACACGGAGACATAATGAAGGAGATTTATCATTTAACAATTAGGATTCCATCCACCGTCTATATCTGCGTCTCCATGCATCAGTCGTTGGGTGAAAGGCTGGGTACACCCTGGACAGGTCGCCAGTCGATCACAGGGCAACACAGAGATAAACAACCACACCTTCGGGCAATACAGAGACCAGTTAAACTAACAGTCCTATCTTTTGGACCATGGGAGGAAGCTGGAGTACCTGGAGAGAACCCACACACGCAGAGGGAGAACATTCAAACTCCATGCAGAATGACACAAACCCAGGATCTTCTTGCTGCAACGCAACAGTGCGACGTACCTTCCGTCTCGCCGTTCAGCCACACTTGAGGTCCATGATAATTTGTTTAGAACAGAATTTTAAATAATTCATCCAGAATTTATTTTGGCATGAAAGACTTTTCAGATAAAATAATTCAAAAAACATGCACCATCATGTTGACCATATCATTTAAAGCAAAAAATGTTTAAATGAACTGAACCCAGATACAAAACATAATATTTCTACAGTCTAAGGGTGTTTTCACACCTGATAGTCCGGTAGATTCAGTTGCAACATTTGTCACATTTTCAGCTCTTTCTCTCTGCTCCGTGTCAAATGAACCAAACCCTTTGAGCAACATGTTTCCCTCCCCCTCGCCTGTGGGGGCGCTGCACCAACAACCACTGAAGGAAATGACATGAAAACCTCTAAAGAAGACAATGAGCGCAACTTCCTTCTTCATGAAATATAAACAAAAATGGAGTGGCGTCAGAATTTAATGGTTGGAGGAGGAGTTTTGTCTTTGGCAAAAGACCACGAGCCGTTTCTCCCGCTAGTGCCAGACACTGAGAAGTAGCTTGTGTAATGAGCTCAGCAGATGCGCAGTTCCACCAAGGTGTTTGCTAATTGCTGCTGGCTAGTCTGAAAGAGCTGAGTAAAGAAGTTGCAGGGGAGGAGTGGTCTGTGAGGCGGAAGATTGGAAGGTTAGAAACCGCAGCTCCGAGGAGGAGCTGCGTCTCGAAGGCGGAGCTATGTCACACGAAATGTTTTGCACAGCTGAATGGTTGCCATGGGAGATTTAAAGATTTCTTAAACATGCATGGCAACACTCCAGATATGTTTTTGATGAAGGAATAACATTATAACATGATGTAAAGCTAAAAAAAAAAAAAAATCGATTTTACATGATACTGCCCCTTTAAATACTTTGAGAGGACAGTTAGAAAACTGAGATTTAGTTCTGTAAAGCTCGATGTGACTCAGTCACAAAACATTTAGAAGAACTTAATTTTGGAAAGATGGAAAGTGTTATACCAACAGTTAAGCATGGTGGTGGAGGGGTGATGATTAGGGCTGTATAGAAGAGCATCCTGGGGTCGATTGTGAGACCGACAGCTGAAGCCAAACCAGGTCATAGACGGGACAACGATCCCAAACCCAGCAGCAAATCTACAGCAGAATGACCGAAAAAGACATCAATCAAGATGTGCATAGTGTACTTAGTACTTAGATGTACTGTCTTGACAGTAAAGGAAATATTTTCCCATGACTGTAAGTCAGCTAATCTGAGGTTATCCCTGTTTTTCTGCTGCACAGCTTGATTTCAAAGGCTGGGCGATGACGACAGCGCCTGCAGCTCCTTCCTCTCCGTCATCGCTGCAGGTCACAGGGCCAGCAGCTCAGGAAGCTCCTGCTGACCCCGTTTTACAAACGAGCCTCGTCTCTGCAGCACCTCAGCGAATGAACGTAAATATTCAAGCTCTGCACAGCCTGGCTGTTTGACGTGGCCGGCTCCTCGTTAGCCCTCCTGCTCATGTATCACTTGTCATCTCCCTGAGGGACACCCTTTTTGAATGAAATAATTGGCAGCTTGGTCCTTTTTTTTTTGTTCTGAGACCACCCAGAAACACTGTAAGGCTAAAAGCTTTAAAGGATTCCTTATTTTATCCTAAATTTAACCGCTAAAAGTTTATTTCTGCTGTACTGTCACACGTTGGGTCTGTTTCTGATACTTTGACTCCATAACTGCGAGAGGCTGTACACAATATGCAGAATCTAATCTAAAACCACACGAGGGACGATGTGTCCCCACCCGAGGCGGTGGATACTCATGTCTTCCCAGAAACACGGCCACACATGAGATGAGATCACACACGTCTTCTGTTAAGTCCTGCTAATGAATCGCTTTGGAAACTATGACTAATCGCCAAACGACTGGGAAACACATTGCATGGTTTACCTGTGAGGCGTAGTAAAACATGCGAACCATTAATATGTCAAGCCCTCGGTGAGGTATGCAGGGATATCGCCCACCCCCCAAATATTCCTAAAACTCCCGCCATAGTTTTAGAAATAATAAATATGGTTGAAAACAGATATTTACATAATGTCTGTATAAAAAAGGAGACATAACCTTCTTCTCAGTGTCTAAACCAGGGGTCAGCAACCTTAACTATCCTAAGAGCCATGTTTGCCTTCGGTCCAACTGAACAACATTTGTTTACGGCAGGGGTGTCCAAACTTTTTGTCACATGGGCTAAAATTGTCAAAAAGACTTGAGGGCCTTGTATTTTTAATAAAAACTTATACTGTGATTTTTTTTTTTTTTTTTACCAGCTTCATAATGTAATAGTTTAATTAAACAAATGAAGTAGTCAGATTTCTTTCTTTTTTTTCTTTCTTTTTTTTTGGAAAGAGATATGTAAACTATTGTAGGGCCAAAACTTAAGAAGGATTTTATTAAAGGGGCAGTATTACATGTTTTCCAGGCAAATAGAATAATTTTATAGCACAATGAAGTGACTTTGTTACCTTCAGTTGTTATAGAAATACTGTGTTTATGAAATTTAACTTAAAAGAAATTAGACTTTGTAATTTAATGCCTTGGAAATGGGCCTCTGTCTCTTTAAAAACTCCTGCTCTTTCTGAAACTCCACCTTCAGGAAGTCATCACAACATCACTCCTCTATTAACCTTTTGACAACGCTTTTATCAGCGTTGCACTGAAAAGTAGCACGTATAATTACCTCAGCAGATGCGCAGTTCCACCAGGTCTTTGCTAATTGCTGCCGGCTCTGTGAGGCAGAAGCTCAGAAGCTTTGAAACTGCAGCTCTGAGGAGGAGCTGCGCCTCAAAGGTGGCGCTAGGTCCATCCAGGCATTTTGCACAGCTGAATGGTTGCCACGGGAGATTTAAGGATTTCTCAAACATGCATGAAAGAATCAAGGCAACACTCCAGGTATGTTTTTGATTATAACATTATGACGTGATGTAAAGCTCAAAAAAGTCAATTTTACATGATACTGCCCCTTTAAAAGAAATATTTGTCAGGTGTTTATTGAAAGAAAATAGCAAAAGTTTAGTTCAGAGCACTAAAAGCAGGATTTAGGTCACTCTGTGTTTGGAACTGGATAGATTTTCTCCTTGCAAAAGAAAGCATATATAGCCACCAGCATGGATATTTAAAGATGAATAGTTTGTATTTTAATAAGATTTCAATTTGTCTGTAATCTTTCTGCCCCAATAAAAAATAACAAGCTTCCATCTGCATCGACCACCTGTGTTGGGAGGATAAATTTAAATTATATATTTAAATTATATATGTGTCTAAGCCCCTTACTTAGAGCAACAACAGCAATATGACTCGTTGAGACAAAATATCTTGTTTTTGTAAAACGTACTGTCGGAAATTTGTTCAGATTTTCAAACAATTTTGTTTTTGTTTTTTTTGGTTTAATATATTTTGTTTTGCGAATTTAATAGATTTCCTTCAATTAGATGTTTGATTTTTATTAACTTTTGGACTTCGGTACAAAAAAAGCACATACTTTGCAACCTATTAACAAAAAACTTTTCCTTACACTATTAGTGGTATTCTTTGGGAAAATATTATGCATATATTGCATGAAAACGTCTTGGAAAACTGTTAAATCTAGCATTCTTAGCATACTTACCTTTACATTTTATATATAACAGATAAATAACAGATCCTTATAAACAGTCTAAAGCTACTAATTAATAAATTAAAGCTGCAGTATTGTTTTTTTTTTTTTTTACTTCTGATGGCCTGTAAATCTTCATTTGTTGAGTCATTTCCCTACAATTATCCTGTATTTCATCTAATAATTGCTAAACCTCTACCCATTTTAGTAATGATGGGTGGATGGATGGAAAACTCTGGGGGGGTAAATTCATATTTCATCATATTCTAAATGAAATCTCCATGAGTTCAGAGGTATAATGCAACTTATTTAAAGCTGCAGTCTGTAACTTTTTTGTTAAAATTATAATCTTGTCGTGACAGAATGATATAAAACAGATAATCTGTGAAAACATCAAGCTCCTCTGCTTTCTCCCAGTGTTCCCAGTACTAACTGCAGAAATTCACCAGTCAGTCAGAAACAACCAATCAGAGCCAGGAGGAGGGACTTAGCGCTGTCAATCACCCTCATGTACGTGCCGCTCACACTCCCCCTGCTCTCTGCTATGCTACAGCTGGTTCACCACAACATAGCCTGCTGCTAATGCTAATGCTAGTTAGCATGGCCACCGATGATGGCAGATAAACAGCTTTCCTGGAATGGTGAGTTGTTTCTCCACCATTAGCACATTTAGCAGCGCGTACACGAGAGTGACTGGCAGCGCTAAGCCCCTCCTCCTGGCTCTGATTGGTTGTTTCAGGTTGGGAGCGGAGCATTTCTTTAGCCGGCAATAGCAGCTCAGGGAGGAGGTGGAGGAGCTCCATCTTTACACAGATTATCTGCCTCAGACCAAACTGTCATGACATGGAGACAGTTTTAACAAATATGCAAAAAACATTTTTGTAAAAGTTATGTACTTCAACTTTAATGAAGCCTATTTGGTATGAAATGGGGGCTAAGCTGCCCTTGTTTTTCAATTCTTGTGGACATTTATTCAGCAGGAAACCTCCCCAAGGTGCAACGTACCAGGACAACGGCCCACATCAGGTATCTACAGAGAATCTGGATGTACTTTCCTTTGTAGAAAACGATAATCTTCCCTGCCTGTGGAAGAAAAAAAACGAGGGGCAGAAATCAGCACAAACACCCCGAAACTGGTACAGTTAATGAAAACCAACACATGAACTCCACCAATCACTGCGTCCGTTTGGCCTTGAGTAACCAAATAGTCCTGGGATGTGGCTGTGGACGCAGCGCCCCTGATGTGGCGGTCACATTTCTCCCCTCCGAGCCAGATGTGGCGTGTAAGTCATCCGCAGCCCCTGATTAATTTGGTGGTGATGAATGCGCTTCAGCTGGGAACATTAGCGAGGACAAACACAGAGAGGAGAGCAGCGGACACCTGGCGTGTCGTCCAGGCCTCGCTGACTGAGGGGCTCAAAGCTTAACCGCCCACTGGGAATTAAGCAATGTGGCTGCTTTTGCGTGGCGGCTTCCCACAGACCAAACGGTTATAAGTGACGCTGCAAGCATCAGAGACCCGACTCCAAAGACCAAAAGCTTTCTCTTCTTCTAACCTCATGAATTTGTGTCGGTAAAGGAGAACAGCTGCTGTCTCACAAGAGCATTTTCACATTTATGAAAGGGGCACCGTCCCTGTTGTGTGTTTTTAGTTACATATTAATCAAAGAAAAGGCTAAATTTATGAGTTTTTCCGGAGTAAAGCAGGAACTGAGTGTATTAGGCAGGCAAATGTGACCCAAATATTCTTTTTTGACCCATATCCGACTTTTTTAAAATATCTGATTTGTGCCACTTCCATACGTAGCACTGTGTTGATTGTTTTCAAAGCATTTGCAGTCGCATTTTAGCCGACTTTTACGTCATTGACGTGAGACTTGCCTCATAATTCTGCACCAGAAGAAGCCAGACGCAGTAAATCAGGATGTAAACAATGGCTGTAAGTTATAATTGTTAAATTATGAAAGATGTCTGTTTAGGGACTGGAATCAAGAACTGCTTCTCAGTAGTTCGATTCCTTAGAATCGTTAGCCTGCCTGCTTAACGATTCCGCTTTTTGCGTGACGACGTATTGTTCGCGCTCCGTATTTTGAGTTTGAAAATATCCAAGATGGCATCACAGCAGAAGCGCTCCAGAGTCTGGTTACGTTTGTCATAACAAGACAAAGGAAGCTACGAAAAAAGAAATCACAACCAATAGAAGTGATAATTTTGTTTGGCCCTTGTTAAGTTTGGCCCTCAACAACAGACTAATGTGGCCCTTTGAGAAAATTTGTTCCCACACCCTCTTTTAGGCTCCCTTCAAAACTGGAAAGACAAGGGAACATGCCATTCAATGAAGGCTGTTATCTGTTGATGTTCACAAGTAGGGCTGCAACTAACAATTATTTTAACAATTGATTATTCTGACGATTAATCGTATAAAAAATGGACACATTCTGCAGATTTTTCTTTTCACCTCTTAAGCTTTTTTTTAATACAATATTAGAAATACTTTAAAAGATGCAAATAAACCAATAATTAAATTCCTTTTTAAATAAGAAAATAAGCATTCATTGCCTAAAATGCAACAACAAAACATTCCTTTTTTGATCATTTGTAGCAAAGGATGCATCTCCAGCTAAAAAAATAATTCTCACATCAACATGTGAAAAGCTCAGCTCTTTCTGCTCCACTTAATATCAGCACAGTGTAGGGCTGATCTGATGATTAGTTTTTGGATTAACTAATTAATAATTGGATGCAAAAGGTGCTTAACTGGAAATTTTCTTCCAGGATTTGAACCAGGTGAAGCTAAAACTAGACAAAGAACTTTTTTCATCGACTAATCGACACCTAGCTCCTCGACTGATCCACATTTATCTTGCCACCATAAACAGTGAGGAAGATGGTAGGGAAGGAAAGAATCTCCCAAGATCACTGAGAAGTGCAAAAAGATTCAATCTGAGTAGTTGCTACAATAAAAAAAAAAACAAAAAAAAAAAAACAACTGCATCTTTAACTGGAAATTTATCAGTTTTACCAGTTTTTTTGAACATCCTCAAATTCTATCAGAGGAATCAAGACTGAAAGGAAATGAGGCGTAACAGTGTTTGTGTTAGATGTCTGCTGTCTGCTTTGAAGAGTCGATCTTTTATATAATAAATTGGACTTCCATACACATTTTGCAATCAGGTGAATATCACATGATGAGCTATTGGTGCTTTGCAAGCAGCATCTTTTAGAGTTTGTTTTTTTTTTTGACAGTGACTGTAAAAACCTTTTCTTTCCTCAAATTTGGAAACTATTGGTTTTAGGTCAGCTGTATGCATCCAGTCGCAACTTGTTTAGTATTCTAATGAAGAGGTGAGGTGGACATTTCAAGTTTTTTTTCTAAGTATACTCTGTATAAAATGACATTTATTACATATTTAACAGCTATGGTAAAATAGATAAAGCCCATTCTGAGGCAGCACTAAGCATTTTATGGGGCCCAAGGCAATTTATTCTTTTGCCTAATGATTAGAATTGTCCCGAAGGAGAAAGAGATGGCTCACCTGCATCCCCAGAAATCCCATCACAATGGAGTTGATTGTTCCCAGAATCCCTTCTGGGTCAAAGGGCTGCACAGTGAGATACATTTCCTACCAAATACAAGCAAAAAAAAAAAATAAGTAAATTCAGTCTTGCTGCATGTTTTGTGAATAATGTATTATGCAAATGTAATAAGAGAGATATTCCTACTTTGCAAGTGGGGTATCTGTACATGTTATCACCAAACACCCATCTGTCAATGTATCCTGCTGCACCCCCAGTGCAGTTTGGGTAAAGACCATCATCGCCGATCCCACCAGCTCCCAAATACCCTCTAAAGACATAAATAAATAAATAATAAAACTGTTATTATAACTGTGATCATAAGAATGATTATCCAAAAATACAACTGTATCAGAGGTAATCAGAGTATGTTTTGATGCAATAAAGGGAACAATCTTGTAATTTATTCAACGTCTACTAAATAAAAAAAAAATTGCATTAAGCAGTATTTCTCAAATAGTGGGGGGTGCAAGAGGCAGGGAAACTCATCTTCTCATGGTTGACCCATAAACAAGCCTCTAGTCACTAGGTGGCAGCAGTGCTGAAGCTAATCAACAGGCTGCCTGTTAAACCTAGTAGAAGAAGAAGCCTGCACAGACACTGATGTAAACAGAGCTGACTGAGGAGGAGAGCTGGAGAAGTTTGTGACAGTGAAAAGAAAAACAGCGGTGGAGGCAAGTAAAGCAGGTACTACGGAGAATTAGGGCAACATTAAGAGATTTTCTTTTCTAATTACAAGAATTAAGACATAATATTAGCAGAATAAAGATGAAATATTGCCAGAAGAAAGTCGTAAAATTACCAGAAAAAAGTAGTTTTAATGAGAAAAAAGCTTCGATAGTTATTAAGGTCTGAAGTGACCAGCTCAGCAAGTCCGTGTAGTGTTTTTCTTTGAAATTGATTCAGTCGTTTGCACAATCGTCTCAAACTCCTGCTCCTGATAATTTGATGCTGATGTGTTCAAAGATTTAGTATTTTCCTTTTTGTGAAGCCGATACCAAGTATAACTTAACAAGATGCTCAACATTCCTCATTTTTAATGCAGTTTTGTGTAGAAGTTATCATAAAAGTATAACTCTATTCTGCTCTTTTTATATAGCTTTGTTCTTGTATTATTATGACTTTATTGTTGCAATTAAAAAAACAAACAAAACTCTTAGTTTGGCTCTAATCGTTGTAAGTGACGCAGAAAAAGGCCGGGAAAATACGACAAATCCTAGATAATCATTGGGTTTACTGTGAATGCCAAAAAATGCAATGCCCTTTTCATCTCTTCAGATAAATAATTAAATATTATCAGGCATTAGTGTTTTAATTCGGGAGACCGGGGGGTGTGTGTGAAAAAATGTATGATCCCTTGGGGGTGCTTGACTGAAAATAATTGAAAACCACTGCATTAAAGCAATGTTTGCTTGAACGAGTCTGTATGTGCTAAAGCCCTGCAAAACTGTTAAAAACCACAATCATTGTTTCAGACAGATGACCTGAAATAGGTTAAAGACTAATTGGTGCGTCTCTATAAAAATTTTAAAAACCATACAAAGTAATCTAAGCAGGCTGGCTTTTAATAAACACCATATGCTGGTTGTGCTTTGGGAAAAACATTTAACAGATGTTTAAAAAAAGGGTTACAACGTGACCTCCCAACATTTCAAAACGTTTAACCATGCAAGGTCACAAATATAGAGAAAAACACAAAAGACTCAGAGCGAGGAAGATGGATCCTCTGCCTCTTCTTCTCCTGTTGCACACGACAGACTGAGATTAGCTAATTACACCCTCTGAAGCATCCACCACAGGCCCATAAATCACTGTGGGTGAAAACACCTGCAACTATAACACCTTCTGCAAAACAGATCTAAATGGAGATAATCTCAGCTTGAAGAGGTGAGGAAATCTGCTCTTTCAGTGTGCAATTAACTCTGAGTTAATGAAGAAGCAGGGAGGCCTCGTTTGGACTTACGCTGGACAGTTGGGTACAGGCATGAGGAAGGTGATGCACAGCCATAAAGTCTCCAGCAGGATGATAATCACCCACTGAGGCCAGTAAAGGAAAATATCCTGGGCAGCGTTCCTCCACTGATGCTGCAGGAAGACATGTTGTTTAGAAGGTTTTATTTATTGTTTTGATGAGAAACATCACATTGTCAGGTCTATGGATGGATGAATAGATGACAGGATGGATGGATGGATCAATCGATGGATGGATGGATGGATGGATCAATAGATGCATAGATGGACAGATGGATGAATAGATGATAGGATGGACGGATGGATGAATAGATGGATGGATGGACAGATGGATGAATAGATGGATGGATGGACAGATGGATGAATAGATGGATGGATGGACAGATGGATGGATGAAAGGATGGACGGATGGATGAATAGATGGATGGATGGACAGATGGATGAATAGATGGATGGATGGATGGATGGATGGATGAATAGATGGATAGATGGACGTACGGATGGATGGACAGATGGATAGATGGATGAACAGATGGATGAACAAATGGATGGATGGATGGATGAATAGATGGATGGATGGATGAAGAAGTGGGTGAATGGATGGATGGATGGATGGATGGATGGCCGGATGGATGAACAGATGGATGGATGGATGGATGAACAGATGGATGGATGGATGGATGGATGGATGGCCACCCACTGAGGCCAGTAAAGGTAAATATGCGCTCCAGTCTTCCTCCACTGATGTTGCTTTCCAGTGGTGCTAGCATGCATGCTAGCACCCATTCAGCATCCAGTCCAGTGACTCTTGTCATTTTTCCAGCACATGCATCTGATTTTAGTAGCATTTAGTTTAAATGAAACCTCTGAAATAATTGAACTTTATTGTTTTTATCACTCAAAAACAATGAAAACCCGTTCTGAGCTACTCAGGATGCTAACATGCTAAAGTATGATGGTGAAAACGACGCTTTACAGAGATTGTTCCCTGAGCTGCTAGCATGGCTTTAGGTTATTCAGTCATGTTTAAATGTGCTGCCTCAGACTGCACCCTTTTAATGTCTTTTTCTGTTGAGCGACTGACAAAAGGGGAGTTGACATGAATTGCTTACCGCCCTCTCTGGGATTTGTGTCTGGCCCCAGAAAGTCTGCAGGAGAGACAGAACAAAGTAGGTGAAGCCCAGACGCTGCAGCACTCCAGGGATCCTTAGCCAGGACCAGGACACTAGGACACAGAGTAAACACTCATAACCCCACAAAGGACCACCACATACCTATTTACATTGCACATTATCAATTCTATGAACCTCCAAGTCAAACAATGTGCAGAAATTACTCAACAACGTTCAAATATGGGCAAAATTAGATCCAGAAAGATCTGGGAATGTCAAGACTGAAGCAAGTTTCCCAGTTATCTCTTGGTCTTCTATTGGAATGGTTGTGATTGGCTGCTGGGTTGACAGATTGATTGTAATCTGCACATTAGTTAATTGAATACCTCTTTGTCACACAAAGTGCAGTAAAACCATATGATCCCAATCATTGATCCAAACAAATCAAATAAGAGGCGGAAGTGTCTCCTTTCGCAGGAGAAGAGGAAGCTCTAACGGATGATGCTTCAGTTAAATCTGTAGGTTAAAGATAATTCACAGCCCACAAAGCTGACACTTAACTGCAGCCATGAAATGAATGAAAACTGCACATTTCTACACATTACCTTACATTTTTGGTTAATTTATGCTTTCTGGGAGCTAAAACACGTTCAATAACAAGCGAAAACTGTCTGCTCTCGGTGTCTGAGCACTTATATATCATATACAGGAAGTTGTTGGTACTGAAAAAAAGCCTTGTTTTTCAGAGTTTACATCCCCACTGTCAAATTATCCATTTATTCAAATGTTATTGATTCTTGCACTGAACTACAGGTGCATTTCAATGGCAAAAACACGGCAGTTTATCTGTACATCTGAATATTAGACAAATAAAAAGAATTAATAGGACAGAAATGTGAGCCTGGTGAAAAGTATGTCCATGTACAGTACAGTGTACAGTGTTTCCTCTACATGTAATTGATCGTGGTAAAATAAAATGCGCCACACCTTCAGAATGAAGTTTTTAAAAAAATATACGTTATAACAATGTAAAGCATATGAGATATCTATCTATCTATATATATATATATATATATATATATATATATATATATATATATATATATATATATATATATATATATATATATATATATATAGCCTATATTTGTGCACTTATACTAACCATAATCGGAGTTTGAAACAAATTTAAATATCATGAAACATTCAAATTTACTTTATTTTGAAAAACCAACACTGCCGTCTCCTGCCTGTGTGGCTGCTAAGCTAGCTACTGTGTGCTGCGCTGCTCTCAGGAGTGAAGGAAAACTAGAGGCGACAGTCCGAAGTAGAGGGAAAGAAAAGGTGAAAGAAAGATATCTAAGGAAGGTTAAGTTAAATGCATTGTTAGTTCAAGCCAGTGAAAACAACCCTAATGTTAACGTATGCTGCATTTGAACGACAGTGGTTACTTAATATAGTTTCGCCTCCATAGATATTGTTTAAGATACATTTTGAACAGCAGGACATAGCTTAATATTGGGTAATTGTTCTGTTGAGACTTATTTCTGGTTGCATTTTCATAAGAGAAAGGGACCTGAGGAACACGTTGAGCTAGCATTAGATGGAGATGCTCAATGTTATTTATTGTGAGGCAGTTCCCTCAGGTTCTGAGGAATATAGAAATGATAGTGATCTGTACCAAGACACGTGTGATATTTACATATTCCTAACGTTCCTCGCGTGATATTGGTGATTGAAACGAATCTAACGCTTCCCAGTTATATTAGACAAGTACACAGGCTGAAGTAGTGGAGGAGGGGAGTGAAGGAGAGAAAGTGGAGAGGCAGAGCAGGAGGGTGCATCTTCCTGCACAGGCTGTGCTTTTGTCCCCTATGGAGTTCCACAGGGGTCCATTTTGGGGTCAGTCCATTTTCGCACTTCATAGGCGTATTTTCACTACAGCAGTGGTGTTTAAATGTTTTAGATGAACCATTTTCAGAGAACATGGTCATTTTCCATTATCTTCACGCTTTTCCACTGTATTTACCAAGGTAAAAGCGAATTACCAGGATTTGGCCGGGTAACTGAATTTACATACTTGACAATAAATTCCCCGTAGATCCTCTATGAGGTTTAGGTCAGGCCAGTTTGTTAGCCAATCCACCACAGTGACATGATGTTAATCGAAGCAGGTTATGGTATCTTTGGCAGTGTGGGCCGGTACCAAGTCCTGCTGGACAATGAAATCAGCATCCCCATAAAGATTGTCGGCAGAGGGAAGCTTGAAGGGCTCTCAAGTTTCTTGCTAAAACACAACAGACCAACACCACCAGAAGACACAGACCCTCAAATCATCACAGCCTGTGGAAACTTCCCACTGGATCTTATATAGCTTGGATTCTGTGCCTCTCCACTCTTCCTCAAAACTCTGGGACCTTGATTTCTAACTGATATGCAAATTTTACTTTGATTCGAAAAGAGGACTTTGGCCCAGGTGAGACGCTTCTGATGTTTTCTCTGGTTCTGGAGTGGCTTAAAACAATGAACGTAACAGTCATAGTCCATGTCCTGCATATGTCTGGGCAGGGATGTGCACAGGTGGTGCTAGAACACCTGCCATTTTTCCTCTGGACAAAAAAAGTGCCCTTCAGAAATCTTTGTTTTTTTTGTTTTTTTTTTTTGTTGTTTTTTTTACAGTATAGTGTGTGTCCTATAATAAATCTCACACTAATAGGGCAGCCAGTGCTTCTAAGTGCCACACAAGGTGCCCTTTTTTTTGTATATTTGAGCACCTGCCCCTCAAAATGTCTGCGCACACCACTGCGTCTGGGTGTGGCAGATCTTGAAGCGCTGACTCCTGCTGATTGTAAATCTCACCCAAACCCTTGAATGGACTTTACTTCAAAACCCTTTCAAAGCTGTGCCCTTTTCTAGCTCTCTTTTTCCTTCCATTTAACTTTCTAGTAAAATTTCTATGTTAAAAATCCTTATGTTGGTCTCACATAATATTCAAATGATCATAATTAGATGTCTAAAATGTATCACTGGCTGCTGTGTAAAGCATCTGCGTAATGTATAAGTTTCATTTTTTGAACTCAATTATATAATTGAAAATTAAAACATATGAACTTTTTAAAGATATACTTAGTTCTTGAAACCAACCTCTCTTGATTTGACCATTACTTGAACATTTTACTGCGGCATGATTTATTTTAAGTGACTCACTGCTTCTGACAAAGGTTAACACCTCCCTCTCTCTCGACTGACATTGAAAAGGTTCAGCATATCGAGCTGACGTGACTCCATTCCCTTATTAGATCAAACCGTGGGACTGAAAAGCCAAGAGCCGTCCTTGGAGATGGAGGGCAAAGTCGCCCTTTATGGTGAAAGTCTCTGAGCTGTTGTGATCAGCGGAGCCCAGCAGCTGCATGAGGGGTGTAACTCTATCTGTTTGTAATTGTCCATTACCAAAGAGCGGTCGTTTTCGCTGTTAAACGTCCCCAGTTGCCGCACCTTGAGACTGCGCACTTAACAACAATATTTTCCTTAACCCAGTTATTCTGTTATCCGTGAAGGAAAGTCCATTAGCACCACGGATGGCTAATGTGTAACAAGGCGCCTCTGTGCATCCCAAGTGAATGCTGAAATGGAGATTTAGCTTTAATCACAAAAGTGGAGGTGAATCCATTTGGCATTTTTGTGACTTAGACCCATATTTTCTAATAAAAATCTTAATAAATATAAAAGAACAGTTAAAACAAGGTTGTGAGGTTTGACGGCGTGTTTTACACCTACGCGGGCCGTCTCTTGGAGAGTAGTTGAGAAAGCAGAAGCCGAGCATCAGCAGCACAACTGTTCTCCAGGTGATTTTTCTCAGCAGCTGCAGGCGGCTGACTCCTCTTTTCTGCATGGAGCTGAAGGCCAAAACCACTGAAGTCCCAATTATAAACACAAACCTGCAAGACACAACACCAGGACGTTATTTAGACATGTAACATTCATGCAGGGTGGAAATATAAGGCTCGACCTACCAGGGCATGACCAGATCTGCCACGGTTAAACCTGCAACAAATATGTAGCAATCAGTGAAGTTGTTAATGAATACAAACCTAACCTAATAGTCATGTTTTTAGGCTGCGGGGGAAAGTAAGAGTACCCAGAGAGAACCCATGCATGAACAGGGAGAACAGGCAAACTCCATCCAGACATACCCCTGGCTGGAAATCAAACCCAGGACCTTTGCGCTGCAGGCACAACGCAGCAGTGCCACCAACTGTTCCACTGCGGAGCAGGACTGATTAACTTAACTAGTCGAATTTTATGGTGTTTAGTCAGATTCCCTTTATTAATCCCAGAGGCCAATTCAATCGCAGTTACGCTGTAAAACATTTCAAGGTGGTTTAACTTGAAAATTAAGGTTCATCTGTTGCCTTGAAAATGCAAGAATAGTCAAAGAGAAAACTGTCTTGGTTTTAACTCTGAAATTAAAGTTCATCAAGTTGATTTAACAACAGACAAGTTGTCTAAACATTGTTTGTTAACCTCTGATAGCTCGTTAATCTTAAATTGTTGAGTTATTTTCCTACAATTATCATGTACTTCATCTAAACCTCTACCCATTTAGTAATGATGGGTGGATGGATGGACAAATATTTTTGCAAAAATTCATATTTCATTATATTCTACATGAAATATATTTTTTACATATTTGTTAAAATTATCATGATGATGATGTCATGAGAGAATAATATAAGACAGGGAATCTGTGGAAAAAATCAAGCTCCTCTGCCTTCTCCCAGTGCTCCCAGTACAAACTGCAGAAATACACCACTCAGTCAGAAACAACCAATCAGAGCCAGGAGGAGGGGCTTAGCGCTGCCAATCACCCTCATGTACGCGCCGCTCACACACTCCCCCTGCTCTCTGCTATGCTGCAGCTGGTTCACCACAACATAGCCTGATGCTAATGCTAAGGCTAGTTAGCATGGCCACCGATGGCAGAGGATAAACAGTTTTCCTGGAACGGTGAGTTGTTTCTCCACTATCAGCACATTTAGCAGCGCGTACACGAGGGTGACTGACAGTGCTAAGCCCCTCCTCCTGGATCTGATTGGTTGTTTCAGGTCGGGAGCGGAGCATTTCTTTAGACGACATTAGCAGCTCAGGGAGGTGGAGGAGGAGATCGATCTTTACACAGATTATCTGTCTCAGACCAAACTGTCGTTTTAACAAATATGCAAAAAAACCCACATTTTTGTAACAGTTACATACTGCAGCTTTAAGTTCATAACCATTTCTATTGCAGAGTACAAAACAAACTGATCAACTGAATGGAAATGTCTCAAAAGAAGGAAGTTCTGCAGACTTTTTTCTGCAGCAACATAAAAAAAAATTCCAGGTGATTCCATAAAAAACAGGAAAAAGTGCATTTTTGGGATTCAGTGTCTTGCAAGAATATTGTAAAGTATTGTGTTGACATCTTCTATATTATGTAACACTTTCAATGCAACCTCTTTGAGTTTGTAAAGGTTTATAAAATGCTAAAAACACCAGGATATTAAAAGAACTGGAGGTGTTTTAAAAAGACTAGCTGATTAGCTCTGAGCTCTGAAAACAAATCTCTGTTTCATCAGAAAGGCTTCAGCTGAATTTAAAACAAAATGAATTTGAACTCTACCCTTAAAGGGGACCTATTATGCAAAATTCACATTTTGCACATTTTTGTACTTCCATTTGGGTTCTCAGCTGTTTCCAAAAGCAGCCCAAGTGCTTAAAAAAACCCACCCAGCCGTTGTTTAGCAATAAGTTAAATGTTTCTTGGTGTCTGGAAAACGAGCTGTTTCAAAAACCTTCCGATTGTCACATCACAATCCACGGGCACTGCGTCGTTACCTAGCAACCCCAGCCAAACTCTGCCCCTCACCTAGCAACTCAAGCAGAGCTCAAGCACGATTGGTCAGCTGGTTTTACCGTTGTATGCGCTGTACAATGGCTGCAGGAAAAGTTTTGTTGTTGACTTACCGTCCAGAAACAACTTGCTGCATTCTTGTTGGTTGTGCAGGAGGCTCTGCTTCTGCTTTTCAGAGATGTACAGTTGTATAATTGCGGATCTGTTTGCAGCCATTTTCACATGCAAGTGTAAACCTTGAGTTGAGGGTGTGGCCAGTAGCAGAGTATTTGGATTTAAAGTGACAAGGGGCCCAAAAACAGCTCATTCTGAAAGGAGCTCAAAATAATTAGAACTGACCAGACTGAAATCTCTTGATCAAAGAATGATTTTGTGCAAAAAATGTAATGAACACGTTTCGTAGCCCAGAGATGGATCCTAACCTGTTCAAGCCTAACAGGTCACCTTTAAGAACAGATCATCACTATTCATCCTTAACAGTGAATCTAACTAATTTAACAGATCCTATTTCTTTTTTTAACGGTTTCCTTCCTGCTGTAAGGATCTACGGATCATAGCTTGGATTGGGCCTGCTTGAAGAATGCCTCCAAGACTCCATTTATCATGACAGGTGACAACAGTTAAACATGCAGCAGCCATGACGGGGAAATGTTGTTTGTGATTAGCAGCTTCAGGTTTCTGTTCTGGTTCTGTAACTTCATGGATGTTCTGCATTTCACCTCACCGTTCCAGGGAGCATGTTGGAAGAACCAGTAGCCTCCTCCACCATAGTTCACAAACACCATCACTGTGAGAGCAAAGCTGCAGAGACATTACGGTGACAAGTGATCAGTTTAGTAGACTCTGGTGACAAAAAAGGAGAAATTAGTTATACTAAGGAAGGAAAGAAGGAAGAAACCAAGGGAGGAAGGAAGGAAGGGACCAAGGGAACGAGAGAAGGAAGGAACCAGGGAATGAAGAAAGGAATCAAGGGAGAAAGGAACCAAGAAATGAACCAAGCAAGGAAGAAGCCAAGGGAGGAAGGAGGGAACACAGCGAAGAAAGGAACCCAGTAATGAAGGAAGGAACCAAGGAAGGAGGGAACAAAGCAAGCAAGGAAGAAAGGAACCAAAGGAACTAGAGAAGGAACTAAGTAATGAAGGAAGGAACCAAGGAAGGAAGGAGGGAACAAAGTGAGGAAGGAGGAAAGAAACCAAGGGAACCAGGAAAGGATGGAACGAAGAAAGGACCCCAGGAAGGAACCAAGGAACCAAGAAAGGAACCTAGGAAGC
This sequence comes from Anableps anableps, assembly GCA_014839685.1. Lineage (NCBI taxonomy): Eukaryota > Metazoa > Chordata > Actinopteri > Cyprinodontiformes > Anablepidae > Anableps > Anableps anableps. Next base: position 4,226,544 of record CM026076.1, on the reverse strand, counting down.
AGGAAAGGAAGGGGGAAAAAAAGAACCAAGAAATGTAGAAAGGAACCAAGTGAGGAAGGAACCAAGGGAGGAAGAAGGGAAGGAAGGAAGGAACCAAGGAATGAAGGAAGGAGACGATGATGACTTGAAGGCAGTTGAGGTTTTTCTGTTGGGGCCTCAACCAGTTACTGGGAGGCACTGGGAGCCATTATTCCATGAGGTTTTTGTTTACTCAGATAATAATCCACAGCTGGCCAGATACTGTGACTCTGCACTGCAAGTCTCAATAGAAAACAAGCCCTGAAATATTACAAAGAGGTACAGCAGACAATAAAGCAAGGAGAAAAGAAGTGAGATCATAATAATACATTAACCCATGAAACGAGGCAGAAGCAAGTCAGACAAAATGCTTTTATTGTGTCACAACTCCAAATGCTGGGTAATGCTACCTAAGCATTATGAATCACTCAGGAAATGAGCGCCTGTCCTCTGGATCTCCTCAGGCAGATTTGCTGACTCAAGACTTTGCGCCTAATATATGATACACTTTATGCTTTCGCGCAGGCCAAGGCTGTGGAAACACCGCGCTCGTGATGGAGAGCTTCACTGAGTCGGGAAGTACGATGTGAAAAACAGATGGAGAGGCCATTACAGAACACAACCCTGCAGGGGAACGCATAGCTTGAGAAGACGCATGTTCCCCACTTAGCTCAGTTTATAGTTTCATTCAGTTCAGTTTTTCAGCGGTTTCATGTGGGATTTAATCAAAACTGAAAGAAATGATGAGAGTTACACTGGGAGCCATAATGAGATTAGCACAACCTCTGAGAATGGGACTGTCTGATAAGGTACCTCTGCCTCCTCTTGTTTTTCTGCCTGGATTCAATTAAGAGGTGCACCGAAGCCATTACTGCTCTTTTAGCCCCAACCTACTGATACAAGATTTTAATCGGCCGCTACCATCTCCAAAGGGCTATTAAAGCAGAGTAAAAACCTCCCTCTGTCTCACACAGGTACACACACATTTATACACACCGGGGCTACCGTTTAAACTTTGACGAAGGTATCCATTAGTTGCCATAGTAACGTAGACAAAGGTTAAACCCCCGCTGCCAGATGAGACCCTGTAAAAATCGCTGTAATCTCACCAGTTATTGGCCATCTTTTTAATTAAAACCCCCAGCTGTCTGACTCCAAACGAGAGCTTTATTACGCTGCAACTGCCTCGCACATGTGAGGAAACTAATTATGTATGAAGGGAGATAATTAAAGGCTAATATGATGCACCATGAGAAGTCTTTGTTTTCTGTCGCATCTGAACATTGCGGACTTTTGTTTTCTTAGCTCGTAATCAAGATTAGGCTGTTAATATCTCTGTGAAGCTCAGTAGAGCATTAGTTTCTTCACCGAAAGGCTTGATTGAGGTCTAGGAATCGGTGTAAACTGGTCAAGATTTGTTTCAAGCTGTTGAGTAAAGATGAAGTTGTAGTGTCTGGAGGTGAAATGCATCTGAAAAGTATTCACAACCCTTCAATTTTTGCAGTTTTTACTATGTTATGGCCTTATTCCAAATTCTAAAAAATAATATCTTTCCTGAAAAGCCTACACCAGGGGTATCCAAAGTGTGGCCTTTTATGCTCCACAAATCTGGAACAAACTTCCAGAAAACTGCAAAACAGCTAGAACACTGAGTTCCTTTAAATCAAGGCTAAAAACCCACCTGTTTAGAGCTGCCTTTGATCAGTGGTAAGTAGAACACTGAACTATATTTGCTTGATGATTTTGATCATTTGGATGTATAGCTGCTCAATGATTTTGATGTTTCTTTTGATTTTGATGATATGCTGTATACTTGATTGATGTTTTTATAATGTAAAGCACTTTGAACTGCCTTGCTGCTGAAATGTTCTATGCACATAAACTTGATTTGACTTTGTTTGGCCCCTGACTGCAATTCAAGAATAATACAAATTTAGCCCTCCAGTACAGGTGGTTGATGCAGATGGAAGCTTTTTATTTTTTTAATTGGGGCAGAAAGCTTACAGACAAATTGAAATCTTATTAAAATATGCACTATTTATCTTTAAATATCCAAACTTCTTGTTTTCTTTTGCAAGGACAAAATCTATCCAGTTCCAAACACAGAGTGACCTAAATCCTGCTTTTATTGCTCTGAACTGACTAAATTTTTGCTACTTTTTGTTCAATAAACACCTGAAAAATATTTCTTTTAATTGAACAAATCAGCAATCTGCAAAACCCTTCTTAAGTTTTGGCTCTACAACAGTTTACACATCTTTTTCCAACAAAAAAAAAAATCTCACTACTTCATTTGTTTGATTAAACTATTACCTTATCAAGTTGGTAAAAAAAAAATTATAGTCTAAGTTTTTATTAAAAATGTGACATCTTTTTTTAGCCCTCGAGTCCTTTTGACTTGCCAATTTTGGCCCATGTGACAAAAAGTTTGGACACCCCTGGTTTACACACAAATACCCCATAATGACAATGTGGAAAAAGGTTTTTTGCAAATTAATTAAAAATAGAAAACATTTGGGTGGCTGACACGGACCAAAAACTCTGACTGTCCAAGTGTCACATACTGATAAAAATGTAGATTTGAGAAGAAAATACATTCAAATGTTGTTGTTGAATAATAATATCAAATGTTGCAGGCGCATTACGATTTATACCTAGAATTTTGATTCAAAAATGTCATATGGAGCAACTGTCAAAATCGTCACAAACTGTCACAAATTTCCAAATAACTTTTAAATATTTGATATTTTTCCAATGCATATGAAGTTATTCTGTGTTATCAATAGCCACATAAAGGGTTGAGGTCGATGCATAATGTCACAGCAAGTTCTGACCAAATGCATTTTATCTGCAAAATGTGTGTCATGTGGTGTGGTTCCATAATGTATATTTTGAGATGGCAATAATTTGGATGCCCTGAGGAAAAATGGACCAACCCCAACTGCATAGTTTGAGTAGCATCTCTGGATTGATAGGCGAAGTCTTCAGGTGACATCAGCTTTTTTGATTTTTATTCAAAAAGCTATGAATCTGACATCAACAAGAGTGGTCAATGTTTTGTGTCTTACAGTGTGATATTATTTACATCAAAATTAAATATTTGTTACAGAATTTACTCATAAATTCTTAAAAATCATTGCTGCCATGTGGCTAATTACAAGCTAACAACAAGCTAGCTGTTTTTAGTTAGCTAATAAACTAACTTAACTGATCAGAATGTCATATAGTGTGACTATGTCTGCAAGTCCTAATATGCGACACATCTTACGTAAGTATTCACAGCCTTTGTTGATCCTCTTTTAGCAGCAATTCCAGCCTCCAGTCTCTCTGAATATGATGCCTCCAGCTTAGCTCACCCATCTGTCGGGAGTTTGGTCCGTTCTTCTTTGTCGTTCTTCTCCAGCTCCATCAGGTAGGATGGGGGTCGCCAGTGCAACCATTTTCAGACTTCTCCAAAGATGTTCAGTCAGATTCAAGTCTGGACTCTGGCTTGGTCGCTCCAGGACCTTCCCAGAGTGGTTCTGAAGCCTTTCAGATCGTGGCTGTGTGCTTTGGGTTGTTGTCCTGCTGAGAAATGAACCGTCGCCCCGGTCTGAGGTCAACAGCAGCTCTGGAGCAGGTTTTCATCCAGGATGTCTCTGTACATCGCTGCATTCATCGTCATCTCGTCTGCCAGTTCCTGTTGCTGCAAAACATCCCAGTAGCATCATGCTGCCACCACTATGCTTCGCTGTGGGGATGGTATTGACCTGGAGATGAGCTGTGCCTGGTTTCCTCCAAACATGACGCCTGAACACCAAAGAGTTCAATCTTTGTCTCGTCAGACCAGAGAATATTGTTTCTCATGGTCATGGAGCCTTTTGTTTGCATAGGTGGTTGTCCTTCTGGAATGTTCTCCTCTCTCCACAGAGGAACCCAGGAGCTCTGACAGAATGACCATCAGGTTCTTGGTCACCTCCCTGACTAAAGCCCTACCCCCTACCCCCGATCGCCCAGTTTAGACGGCCGGCAGCTCTAGGAAGAGCCCTGCTGGTTCCAAACTTTCTCCATTGACCAATGATGGAGGCCACTGAGCTCATTGGAACCTTCAAAGCAGCAGAAATGTTTCTGGATCCTTCCCCAGATTTGTGCCTCAAGGCAATCCTGTCTCGGAGGTCTACAGACAATTCCCTTGATTTGATTCTTGGTGTTTCTGTCAACTGTGGGACCTATAGATCAGTGTGTGCCTTTCCAAATCAAGTCCAGTCCACTGAATTTACCACAGGTTGACTCCATTTAAGCTCTGGAAACATCTCAAGGATGATCAGTGAAAACAGTTCAATTTTGAGTTTCATGGCAAAGGCTGTGAATGCAAGGGCAGGTTCTCTCTGGGTACTCTGGCATTTTTACAGTCAAAAAATATAGATGCTAGGTTATTTGGTCTCTCTAAATTGTTCTTAGGTATGAATGTGTGCATGGTTGTTTGTCCTGTGGGTCTCTGTGGTGCCCTGGGATACACTGGCGAACTGCAGGGTGTGCCCCGCCTCTCGCCAGAGACCCAGTTGACAACTGGAGTTGAAAAAAAGCCAAGGTTCTGTCTGTCTGATCATACGTGAAACTGGATCAGAAAACTTGGATCCCAGTCAAAATAAGGTACAGAATGAATCAGCCACCTGGTGTTTAACTCAACTCCCTGGTTTTGTTGTAATCGTTGTTCCCGCCATTGTCGTGTTGCCCATAACGACTGACAGTGAGATTTCCAGCGGCAAGGAAACCCAACGAAAGGCTTTCAGCCATGGGGCACAAGATTAAAAATCTCAATCCTTTTAGAAAAATTAACGTGCAACCATAACCCAAGATTTCTCTGTATATCATGTCAGCAGAGCCTGAGCAATGAGCAAAAAAAGCTTTCAGCTGAGAAGGAAAGCCTTCAGAAAATGTCTCAGCATTTATGGCAGGTGACTGATGCGTCTGTTCTCTTCAGAAAGTTGTAACTTATCAGGGTTATGGATCATAAGTCACAGGGCTGAGGAGACACCTGCAGTGTTAATCTTCAGTGTTGAGTCACAGTTTGATTAAATGTCATTTCACGTATCATCAGTCAGGACATCAATATGGGGAAAAGTATCTGTAACCCTCGACTAGATTTTTCAGATTGAAACACGGAGCAGAACTCAGAAGACGAAATGTATTCTTTCCAGATTCAGCTCGTAAACTACATAAAAATGTTGCATATTAAATTTGGGATGTGTGCACAACAGTTTCAAATTGGTTTTCCTGCAAAGGGGGAAGCCACAGATGGAAATGATGCCAGTTGTCTGCTGGATGTAATCCGTGTCCTGCTAAATTTCCTCCTGCTCTCTGGTTTGGCAGGAGATCTATGGCCGTCTGGATGTGTGCTGATATGTTGATGATATTATTACATCAATTATTTGGCGAGGGGGAGGTCAAAGCCACACCAGCATCCTGTTTCCACAGAGGCGTGCTTTGTGTCTACCCGCAGGCCACAATTAAGGCAAACAGGGAGCCCAGATTCAATCACATGCATCACTCCTGTCCAACAGAAACACTCTGTTCCAAACCGGCAGCACACTCATATCAGAAATCATGCCCAAAGCTACACCGCCTCATAACAATAGCTTCAGGGAGCATGTGGCCAGACGGTGACCCATGTAATTATTTATTATACAGGGCCTGTAGATCTTCATCATGCCTTTGACTGCTCTAAAAAGAATTAGTATGTGAACAGACCGCATGTGGTGATAGACTGATAAAAAGGATGGTTGTTGATGGCATACATACCCTCGGAAAGCATCCAAAGAGAGCAGACGCGATGGTTTGGCTTCAACGGTATCATGTGCAGTCTCAGCACCCTCCTGCAGAAATAACAGCCAAGAGATAAAATAATATCAGCACTCAAATTACACTCTGGTGTGAGAAGTTTGGCTGTAATTTTATTCCAAATATTTGTTGGTTGCTTTGGCTGTGTAATTGCAGCAAAGTAGCCACAAGCAGAAGTCTAAACAGCACTTTTAAATAAACTTTTTAAATAAGCACAAATTTTATTAACTTTATTTTTCAGTTTACAGATCACAAAAGATAAAGTCAAGTATTTACTTGCTGACATAAGCTTAAAAGTAATCTTAACTTAGCTGATCTTATTGTTCGTAGCTAGCCGTTATGATAGTGGTAGGTGGCTAACTAACAGTTAGCTTAGCTGATCTCATTGTTCGTAGCTAGCCGTTATGATAGTGGTAGGTGGCTAACTAACAGTTAGCTTAGCTGATCTTATTGTTCGTAGCTAGCCGTTATGATAGTGGTAGGTGGCTAACTAACAGTTAGCTTAGCTGATCTTATTGCTTATAGCTTACTAACATCAAGTTTAGCTGTTAGCCATTATCATATTACTAATGCTTAGCTAGCAGTTAGCTTAGCTGATCATATTGCTAATACTTAGCTAACAGTAAGCTTATCTGTTAGACCTTATTGTATTGCTAATGACTAGCTAATAGTATGCTTACCTGTTATCATATTGCTCATAGCTAGCTAACAGTTAGCTTACCTTATATGATCATACTACTAATACCTCGCTAACAGCAAGCTTATCCGTAAGCTGTTATTACCAACAACTAGCTTACAGTACGTTTAGTTGTTATCATATTGCTAAGGGTTAGTTATCAATAAGCTTCGCTGAATTGATCTTATTGCTAATACCTAGCTAACAGCATGTATAGCTATTTGTTATCATATTGCTAATAGCGAGCCAACAGTAAATACAGCTGTTTGCTGTTGTCATATTGCTAATATCTAGTTGACAGTAATATTAGCTTTTATCTTATTGCTAATAGCCAACAAGCCCAAAGTTTGGGTCTTATTTAGGACCTTGGGAAAGTAATGACTGATCAGATTAAGTTCTCCTCATGTATTGTTGTTTGAACTGATGATGTTATAATCTGCAGTTGTTAAGAAATTGCTCCAATAGCCTTCCCTGTATGTAAATCTAAAATTCTCCTTAGGTGTTCACTGTGCTCCTTGGATTTTATCACTGCTCTAAGGATCAGTCAATCCAGTAAGTGCTGTCAAAAATACTTGCTGCAAAGAGAATGTACCAGCTGCAGTTAAACTAATGCTAACAAGAAGATAATAGGACTTGTCAACTTTAAAGACATCCTAGTACCTTCTGGACTATTTATCAAAAGATTTAAGTCGGAGGTCTCAAATTCCAGTCCTCTGGAGTTGGTGTCCTGCAATGGAACTGAACCTGAAGATGTTATATCTCCATTAAAACGTTCAAATTCTGATGAAAGCGATAGATCAAAAAAGCCACTGGGGCCAACACATTTCAAAATCATTTCTCCCACCCCCCTCTCTTTGAAGGCAGCAGTTCAGTTCCTGGCCTGCTACCCTCCCAGTCGGATTAGCCTGACTTGCTGGCCTCCATGCAGCAGTAAAAAGTGCCAGAGCAGGAAGACACCAGCGCTAATATGTCATGATGGATCTGCATGCCATGCGGACGGCATATGGAAGACAGAGACATCTTGCTTATTCCAGTGAGGGGAGCTATTCATGCTCACCAAAAATACACCACAGCTCTTGCCAGGGACCGAGACAATTGGACGGACGCAGCGCTCCACCGCTTCCATAAAAGCTCTGCTCTGCTAACGTTTGTATCAATCATTCAATTAGTGTCTCCCAAACGGCCTGATGATTGGAGACTCGGAGCAATTTTGGTGTGCATGTCAGGCTGGACGGCATGCCAATGAAAATAATGCAATGGAAGTACTGGATCATTGGAAAAGTATAAAGTTAATGCTATTCTCCAGCACAAAAGAAGCACTGAGCACTTTCACACTAACATGGATGTTCTGGATGATGGAGCCAAGCAAGACACAAAGAAATACCCTATTTTTTAAACGATTAACATCATTTTTATGCATTTAGAACTTTTCTAAATCAAATCAATTAAGTTTTACAGCTTTTCTTTTTATCCAGCTCCATATATTAGGACACTAATCTAATGCATTCATTAAAGAAGTATATTACTTACATTATCCATGGAGTACAGTGGATCTTGGCAGCAGATGACCCTAATACATTTAGATGTGCAACACCTCCTGCAAGGAGAGACAGCTGAGCTGCGTTGTGACGGAAGAGTAATCAGTAACAACGTATAAAACATATGTATACCTGTAGATGAAGGGCACCACAACAAATAATAGAGCAATAACGGCCAGTAGGAGAGCTGCCACCAGGAGAGCTGGAAAAATAGGGAAAACAAAGTTTGCAAGCAGGGATTGTGTATTTATATCACGTTACATCATGTATTGAACGAGTCAGGAGCTTTGCTGTACATCTCTCTCAGAACCAGACCTGACTGGAGTTAAATGTGGTGACAGACAGTCTAAACTGTCTGCTGTTACTCGCCTCAGGGACTCCCCTGTGGCTGTCTGTCAGTCAGGTTGTGTCAAAGTGAAACCTGTGAATGACATACATGAACCCAAAATCCTGGTTGATCCATCACAGAACAAAAACTCTGGAAAAATCCGACACCACAGGCGTTTGACAAAAGGAACTGGAAGGTAAGATTGGAAAAAGGAAACCAAACAGGCACCAAAAAGACGAGAAACCATGAAGGTAGGTAATTAAGAACATCCAGTGCCTTGTAAAGTACTTACACCAATGATCTTTTGACACGCTACAAGCACAAACTTTAATGGCCGTTGTTAGGATTCTAGGTAAGAGATGCATTTGCATTCAGCCTTTTTTACCTTAATGCTCCCTAAAAAAATCCATCTTTGAGTAATTTCATCTCAGTATAAATCCAGCTGTTCAGCCTCAGAGGTTTGTTAGACAATGTTAGCGTAGCAAACAGCATCATGAAGACCAAGGAATACAGCAGGCAGGAAGTTGTGGAGGCGTTTGGTTTATAAAAGAATATGCTGAGCTTTGAACATCTCACAGAGCTCTGTTTGATCCATCATCTGAACATGGAAAGAAAATGGTACTCCCATTGCTGAATAACTTTAAAATATATCCATTATTACGTCTGTAAACAGAGCGTTGCTGTGTGACGACTATGTTCTTCTGCGTCTGATTGCGGTCGCATTTAATCAGTAGTATGAACGACCACGCAAAAAAAAACCAAAAAAAAATCAGATTTCAGCAAAAAATCGGAATTAAGCATCAAGACCTGCGTGTGAACGTAGCTATAGTTCCACAAAGTATTGACCAAGGAGGGCTGAGTAAAAATACAGGCCACACTTTTCAGATTTTTACTTATAAAAAAAAGAAAGTAATGCATCCTTTTCTTTTTGTTGATTTATCACATAAAACCCAGTTTTTTTAACATGAAGAGCAGTTTTCATGTGAAAAAGACAAAGAAAGAAAGAAGAAAGCATTAAAATATTGACTCCCATAAGACAGAATATGTTCCACAGATTCATTTCAGTTTACAGAATGCTCTTCGTACGTCAAGCCACAGGTAATATAAAGCGACGGTGTTTGTCTGAAGTGGAAAAACAAACAGAAAGAAGCCCTTTTTAATTGAGGGGAATGCAGGCAGGCATATCCCTTCTGAGCAGAGTGGTCATTTAATTGCCTCGGAAAAGTCGCAGCATCCTCGACGCTCATTCATAAATCACCTTAAAGTGCTTCCTTTATTTGTTGCCCTTAGGATAAACTCAATTTAAATTCCGCATTTGAACAAACACTTAATAATGGCCAATCCTGCGTAATAATTAAGGGATCTGCAGGTGACTTGTGGTCTGTGGTTCTGCACAGAATACAATACTAACACAATTAAGCTGCATAAAAGCACAAGCGTACAAAACAAATATTCAAACAAAGCCCGACGAGTCTGGGACAATATGGAGAGCTTGAATGTTCCTAACAGGGCAGCAGCCCTCGCCTCATTTTCAGCTCCTGACCAGAACATTACTTAAGATGAGCCGGTCCTATGGGGGGTTGGTATAATCACCGGTCTGCAGAGCTAATGGAAGCTCATCATACTGTGAAAGGTGGAGTCCCACTGACCATCGCAGATAATGGCTACTTGGCCTTAAAAGTCTGATCTACAACATAATCTGCAATATTGTTAAGTAGAGTGTACATTATGCAGAGAGACGCTTTCAAAATCCCATTACGCCCTAATCCTTCCTCACTCCCTAATGTATTGCCCACATCCCTCGGCGCGCAGAGCCAGGACTTCAAAACAAGCAGAAAAGCTTTTGTTTTATCCTTTTTCAAGAAGACCAGTCCTATCTGATCGATGCACATCGTGTCCCATGAGGCGGAGGAGAGAGGAGGGATTCTGTTCTGACTCCGGCTGGATCAAAGGCTCGGGCTGAGTGTGGCCCAAAGGTCGGTTCTGTGTTTTATACTTACGCAGGTAAGCATTGTTTGGACTTTTATCCACTGAGAAATTGCAGAACGGATCAGTGGAGGCTGCAGGCATCTGGATCCAAACAGAGTAATGACCTCCTTCCTGATATATTTGACTCCACCTGCAGCCACAACAGGGAGAGAGACATTTCCCTGAAGAGGTTTCATCTGATGCTGTTTTTTTCTGTAAAAGTAACCTGATGTTTTTCTCACTACATACAGTGCAAAGAAAAGACAGAGTAAAAAACACAGGGTTAATGGATTCAGCTTCATTTGTGAAGCTCAGCAGCGCCATCTGGTGGCTGCACAGCTACAGCGCCGTGGAAAAGCTCCAGTTCCAGCTTTATTCCAGATGTTACGACCACAAACTTCAGCGTACTTTGGTAGAACCACGTCTCTACCAGCTCTGTTCAGAGAGTGAGTCACATTTTTGCTTTTTCTAGTTCTCAATTGGATGTAGATCTAGACTTTGACTAGGACATTTTCCAACATGAATGCTTTTCTCTAAACCAGAGGTCTTTAACGTAGGGATCAGTCATGAAATTTCTGATTAATGAGAAATATTTTTGTATATTTTTTAATTCAAAGCTACATCTTTAAATACACATTAACATAAATTCAACATGTAACAAATGGATAAAAGGAGGCATAAAATAAAGTATTTCAGTCAAAAACGCACATATTCGCAGAACAAAAATCTGTTTATTATGTGAAAAGTTTAGTATTTTATGCTAAATAATACAGTTTGTTCATCAGCAAGCCATAATATTAGTATTCAAACTAGTGTCTTAAATAAAAACGGGAAATTATGTCCCATCTCCAGCTCCACTCCATGAAATCTGACCAGTTTCCCTGTCCCTGCTGGAGAATTATTGTATTTAATTTGAAGGTGTTGCTTCATTCTGGCCAATTAATTGATTAGTTTTATTTAAGTCAATTCTTTCCTTGTATATCATTAGTGTGCAACATGATGCTGCCACCACCATGTTTCACTATGGAGATGCTGTCTTCATTAAGGTTAAAACAAGTAATCGGATTAATCGTGATGAATCGAATATTGAAATAATTCTCAAATAATTTAGCAATTGACTGATCGTTAACTGGAGTATACAGACTCAAAAAAAAAAAGGTCATTTGCTGAAACAACAAAACACTCAGAGCAGGAATTAAACCAAAACTGTACAAAAAATATATACATTTTGAATTTAAGATTAAGAAAAAACCTTTATGTGTAAATATGTTCTATCCAAAGGCGCTGCTTAATGTGCTAATGGTGGAGAATTAATTGGATTAAAAAATTGGCACAATCTGCAGATTTTTCCTTTAATCACTTAAAGCTACAGCATATAACTTTTATGAAAAATATGTTTTTTTATATATATATTTGTTGAAATTATCATCACGTTATGACAGTTTAAGACAGATAATCTGTGGAAAAAATCCAGCTCGTCTGCCTTCTCCCAGTGCTCCCAGTACTAACTGCAGAAATACACCACTCAGTCAGAAACAACCAATCAGAGCCAGGAGGAGGGGTTTAGCGCTGTCAATCAGCCTCGTGTACGCGCTGCTAAATGTGCTAATGGAGGAGAAACAACTCACCGTTCCAGGAAACTGTTTATCCGCCGTCATCGGTGGCCATGCTAATTAGCCTTAGCATTAGCATCAGGCTATGTTGTGGTGAACCAGCTGTAGCGGAGCAGAGAGCAGGGGGGAATGTGTGAGCTGTGCGTACATGAGGGTGATTGACAGCGCTAAGCCCCTCCTCCTGGCTCTGATTGGTTGTTTCTGACTGAGTGGTGTATTTCTGCAGTTAGTACTGGGAGCACTGGGGGAAGGCAGAGGAGCTTGATTTTTTCACAGATTATCTGTCTTATACTGTCATAACGTGATGATAATTTCAACAAATATGTAAAAAAAAAAAACATTTTTCATAAAAGTTACATACTGTAGCTTTAAGTGATTAAAGGAAAAATCTGCAGATTGTGCCAATTTTTAAATCAAATTAATTCAATTAGTCATCAAAATAATTACTAGAATTATCGATTACTAAAATAATCATGAGTTGCAGCCCGAGTGTCCATCAGACTTCATGACGCTGTTTGTTCTCCGGTGTTCTCTAACAAGCCTCTGAAGCCTTCACAGAACATATGGACTCATCCTGAGATTAAATTTCACACAGGTGGACTTTTTTACTAATTGAAGTGGATTTAATTTAGTGGAGTGGAATACTGGAGTGAAGGGGGGTAAAAACAAATGCTTGGCACACTTCATTATTATAATTATTTCTTTATTTTTTATTGGAAAGACCAACTGAGATTTAAACAATTATTTAGAAGGGTGTGCTGGACAAATAGACGGAAGCTCAACATCATTTTTAGATTGGTATTTTTTTTTTTTTTAAATAATTGCAGAACTTCCCTCCGATTTAACAATTCTGCAACATTTGTGATAATTCGTCACATGATATACCAATAAAGTATACTAGTAGTTGAGGTTGTAACCTGACAAAATGGGAAAAAAGTTCAAGGGGGAAGGAAAACTTTTGCAAGGTAATGTAAATCTCATGCAGCTGACCTCTCATTGTCTCCGATTTCAGGCCCAGAAACATGCATTACATGTTATTGAGCTGGGATGACTAACTGGGGGCGGGGGGATGTTCTCAGTGGGAAAAGGAAATCAATAGCAGCACAGTCTGGTTAGAGACCTCAGCATTGATCATAGAAGAACAAAGATGAGACCTCTGAGGAAAAATAAAAATGATTATGAAAATAAATCCTTGGCATTATATTTACATGCAACCCCCAAACAGACAGCTCCGTTTATAAATATGGAAAATGTCCCTGTTCTTCCGGAGGACATGTGGCTTTCAGCTTTTAATGAGCCCTTCTCATCAGCATTAGTATGTCAGCTCTTATTAACCTCAAAAAGCTTCCTGATCAATAACCTCAGAGGAGGTTTAAGAGAGGACATCACTCAGCTCCCAAAAGCAGGTCACAGTGGCTCCCCCAGCACTGCAAATAATCTCCCAGGCTGCTGATGCCACCAGTCTACAAATCATGTCCCTAAAACAGAAACAGGTTAACGTGAGCACACAGAGGCAGAGGGTGACATTAACAGCTGTTTTTCACCTGCAAACCGTTGCATTCCTGGTTTGGGATTCAAGCTCCAGAGTCAGGGTGAATTTAGTGCTGATGACTGCAGATGCATTGTTGTTGTTGGGCTTCATGGTGACAAGGTGCTGCTTCACACACTGAAACATACAGAAAAAAGGCAAAAATGTTCATTTAAAGCTTAACTTAAACAACTAAAATGGTCTCCAAATGACTTAAAGATAAATGGGAACAAGAAAAAAGAAATACACATACGTTGAGGTTACAACTCTGGCATTTTCTCCTACACTATTGTCTTCTCACATCATATCCAAACAATCTCTATCCAGCAGCAAAATTAAAAGAGCAGATGCATGCAAAACAAAGTTTCTAAAAAAGATTTTGATGTATTTTTAGAGAGCCACCCTAAAGCATGTAGGGTGTGCTTTTTTTTGTTGTTGTTGTTTAGTGAAGTGAAGTGAAAGCAGAAAACAGCAGAATTGAAGTCAAAGTTTGAAAAATATGTTTGATTTTAATTTCATCTCATTTTCCAGACCTAAATCTTATAAAAATTCTGTTTGGTGAGCTGGAGAGAGGGGAGCATTACAGAGGAGTCAGAGCCGTTCTTTCTTGCAGAATCTCTATAGCTGATGCTGAGACATTCTGGAAAGAGAAATGGTCAGACTTTCCTCTCGCTGTATGCGCCATCCTGGTGAAAAGGTTTCAGACAAGACTTAAGTGCCGTTTTTTGCAGGAGGGGTTTGATGAAAGCATCGAAGGGGGCTTGTGGCGCTGGACATTTTCTTTTTGATGTTTCAGTGTTTTGTCTGTTTTTTGTTTTTATTGAGAAAATATGTGAAAAATGTCACAAAAAAGAAATAGTTGTTCATTTGTTGAGCCGTGGGGTGGGCTGATCATGATTTGGATGGGTTGTGATTCAATTTATGATGAGTCAATTAAATACAAAGACAGAGTGGGTGAATGTTCGGGGCAGCGTGGATAATGCAATAAAGACAGCTTTCATGCCAGGAAAACCAAAATGAAAATCTCTCCGGTAGATCAGTCTGCGGGGTGCAGTTTGTAAAGTTACTCAGTCAAAAATTAACAGCAATAATTTGGGTTATTTAGCCTCATAAGAGGGAAAGAAATGAGGGTTCATAATTCAAAGTCATATTTTCACCATCTTATTCATTCATTGATTTATAAATGTCACAGATTTAAACTAAATATTTAATTAGCATGCTGAATATTTAGATAGCTGGCTAAATAAGCCAAATATTTAGCATCAAACTAGATATTTAGCTCAGAGCTAAATATCTAGTTTGATGCTTAATACTTAGCTTACTAAAGCTCCTAACTAAATATTCAGCTTATTTAGCTTGCTAACAAAATATTTAGTTTTTTAGTTGAATATCTAGTTTACAAACTAAATATTGATCTTATTTAGCTTGTAAACAAAATATTTAGCTTATTTAGCTTGCTAACTAAATATTTAGTTTGTAAACTAAATATTTAGCTTACTTAGCTTCCTAACTAAATATTAATTTATTTAGTTTGAAACTGTGACATTTATAAATGAATGATTAACATGGTGAAACTATGACTGAAAAATTAAACCCCATTTTTCTCTTATGCTAGGCTAAATAACCAAAATTATTGCTGTTAATTTTTGACTGTGTAACTGCGTAAGCACCCCATTCAGGTCTCCCCTCTTTTTGCATGAAAACCATATTTGTAGTCCTTTTAATCTTTAAACAGCTCACCTGTTGTAATCACTTCCATATTGATTCAGTCTAAAAAGCAGTAAAAAATTAAAAACCTAAAATCCTGGACATGACCAGTGCAGATAACCAACATATTTACCTTGTAGCAATAATCTGACGTGTAGAAAACCTTCACTTGTTCTGTGAGCTGGTTGTGAAATGCAAGCAGAGCCTGGTCCATTTTCAGAGGAGGCCCTGCAGAGATTCAAGCCTGTTCTGATTTATGGACTCCACATAGATCATCATAAAAACATGACATCAAATGGGTGTTTCAGATCACTATCATCATCGAGATCACAACATGGACCTGCTGGCCTCATCAGTGTTTCATATTACTGTGATGGTTAAACTTAATGTTTAACGACAGAGAAGAACAGCTGAGTAAAATTACATTTTCTGAGAGTTTCAGAGGAACTGGAGGAAAAACAGCAGATATAAGAAAATATGAGTCACTGAAATCCCATTAAACCCAGCGATACTCACCATCCTCAGAAAACAAAGAGTAAAACTCCTCATTTTTGATGTGTCCTTCTCTGCTGCTGGTAACGAGAACTAAAAACAGCAGACCAGCAAAAAGTAGAATGCTGGAACGCATGTTGCTTCTTGGAAACGGTCTGTCCTACTGCTCATCTTTATAACTCTCCCACCTGTGTAAAATGTGGTCAAAGGTCAGTGTAGAAGTCTGCGCCTGGTGGTTCCTTTTGTGATTCACATGTTTGGATTCATATTTGCAGCTAATAGAACTATTATCTTCGGTTATAAATTATGTCGTGGGTAAACAAAGCAAGGTTGATGGAGGCTCTAAGGTTTATCATGGTTTTAAAGGTGTTTTTGTGCAGAAATCTGGTTGCTGATTTGCATTCCTTAATCCACTCTTGCTGGAACCCAAGCTAGTTTTTGTCCCACATCTCAGCTTGGTGTCCTAAAATGCAGCCAACTGGTAAACGCTGATCCCCGGTCACATCCTCATTTCATTAACCAGTTCATTTCCTCCTGTGACAGATGAGTTCACCGGGGCAAATCTCACCGGAGGAGCCTGTTAACCTTTGACCTCCTTCAGGACGACCTTTCAGATCTGCTGATCTGTTCTCAGGGTTACATTTATCAGTTTCCAAACTCAAATTTGAAGATTTTGCTAAAATTAGTCATTTTTAACAAATGCAAATAAAAAAAAATTAAAAAAAATTAGGGACATGAACTCAAACTGTCAGACTTTTTTTAAAATCAATTTACCTTCAAAACCATGTAGGTTATGCAAAAAAAGGATAGCAGGAGAGAAGTCAATGGTTGTGAACGGGGTTAGTTTGAACTGATCAAATTCTATTATCGTGCAGAATAAAATAGCCCGATTGATAAACCATGAAATTTTTTTTTTTAACATGTAAATGGTCTGAAGTTATATAGCACCTTTCCAGTCATATTGACCACTTAAAGCACTTTACACCTTTTGAAGAGATCAAAATCTTGAAACTAAACTGTTATCATGGACACTTGGTTGCTTCAAGAGTTCCCGGGCAGTTTGGCCAATTTGCACCGCCAATTTATTTTTTATTTTTTATTTTTTTATTTTTTACCAACAAACTGTCTTTCTCCTAGCTCCTAAAAACCTATCCCACTGCTTATAGGCAAGGCAGTGTATTTATATAGTGGGGGATTCCCCCTCAACCCAGTGCAGTGGCATCCTACGTGCACAAAGGAGCATTATCGCAGGTCCTTCCTCCCAGCATCTGTTAGGGCCAATAACCATCACTTCTCCCAACAAACTCAATAAGTGTTTACATCCCTGCTATAGATTTATAGTTTTTCCATTGCTTGTTTGTGCACAAATATATAGGCGCATTTTGCACTTTTTTAAATTAACCTGCTCAGTTGCACACTGCGCACTTCTTTTCATTTTTATTAACCATCCAATATTATCTCTTAAATTGTACATCTCCCCCTACTGTACAGTCTTATTCTGTATATATATATATATATATATATATATATATATATATATATATATATATATATATATATATATATATATATATATATATAGTTTTAATATGCATGCTCCTATTAATGTTTAACTACCTTCAGCTCTTTTGTGCTCTATTCTATTCATGCACATGGCAATCAAAAGGAAGACTGTAATAACATAAATCATAGACGCACTGCATAAAATACAGATATTAAAGGCATAAAAAAACATTTTGTTGCTCAGATTCTTTGATCTGACAACTGCTATAAATAAACCTGTTTTCAGTCCTGAAAACTGGTTTGTTTCATATTTGAGAAGCAATTCAAGACCATTTGATGCTCTTGTTGTTTGAAGATCTTCCCGAGCTACCTTAGCGCATGTTGAAATCACAACTCATTTAACCACAGATCTTTTATTTAATATTAAATCATTTATATAATCCTTAGTATGTCTGGTTAACAAGTAAGGAATCACTTTGGTTACAATTATTATAATCACAGTTTTGCTTAAAAGGTGACACGTGAAAATGGCTGCAAACAGATACATAATTATACAACTATGCATCTTTGAAAAGCAGAAGTAGAGCCTCCTGCACAGCCAACAAGAATACAGCAAATGGTTTCTGAATGGTAAGTTAACAACAAAACACTTGTCTTTTCCAGTCATTGTACAGCGTATACAGTGGTAAAACCAGGTGGCCAAAGGTGCTGGAGTTCCACGCGGGTTGCTATGTGAGGGGTTGGGTTTGGCTGGGGTTGCTAGGTAACGGCACAGTGTGACTTAACAATCGGGAGGTTTTTGAAATTACTCATTTTCCAGACATCAAAAAAACATTAAGTTATTGCCAAAAATGGCTGGGTGTTTGTTTTTAAGCCCTTGGGCTGTTTTTAGAATCAGTTGAGACCCAAATGGAAGTATAAAAATGTGCAAAATGTGAATTTTGCATAATAGGTACCCTCTAATACAAGTATACTTTCTGTAAAGGAGAACAGAAAGAATGTATTAGATCATTTGCTTATATCAAAATCATAGTTGCTCACTTCTGTAAAAGAGAAAGTAAAAATGTTAACATGTCTTTTGCTTTAGGGGCTTTCATCATTATTCGAGGTGCTTATACTTTACTTTCTTATCATATTTTGCATGGAAATAAGGAAAGGTCTCACCAATTTTTGACGTATAGCTCTTAAGTGTTGTAAAAAGACTCCATTGTGAACCAATGTACCGGGTTCACAATGGAGTTGGTTGTTGTATTTAAGTCACTGAAGGCAAACATCGCCATGTGAGGCAACCATCTTTTCTTCCAGGTAAAGAGGAAGTGAGCCTCAAATGCAGCTCTTTTATTAGGTGTGAGCTGGCAAGAGTAGGAGTTTGATCGGTAGACCAGTTAAAATTCAAACTAAGTATGAAATGACTTACAAATTATTTAAATCTATGCATATGTTCGTTTTTATATATCATTACTAATTTGATAATATGTTTATTTATATGAAAATTAATTCTTATTTGTTTGGTTTTTTTTACAGAGACCCTTTTTTTTTAAAGACAGTCGCATTGATCTAACATAGTGTTTTTCAAAGTGGAGGCCGCAGCCCCCTGGGGGGCCACCAGGGCTGTTCGGTGGCCTCAGAAAGCTGGAGGGAAGATGGGGGGGGAATCAAAAAATTTAATCTAATAAATCATAAATTTTAAAAAAAAATTATCATAAACTCTAATCTGTTTTTAATTATTATTCTAAAATAAAAGCTAAAAATAATTTATTGAAATGTTATTTGCCATGCTCGACTTTCTGATTGGCCAGTCAAATTCGTCAAGCTGCTTTGGTCCTCAAACTAGCGTAGTGAGCGCGAAAGTTTCTGATAAGAAAAAGGCTGAAGGAACCATCTGGAAGCCCTGCTGTGGAGGACACTGCTGTATAAAACCCTAAGAACTCAGGGCCAACTAAAATCAGCACGTATGCAAACAGTGATGATCAACTGAACCATGATGCGTTTTTTAGGTTCAGTGATAGGATTTCTTTATTTTCTTTGACTCTTTTTTTCTGTTTGTATACTGTTTTTAGACATTTATCCTCATATTGCCCAGATTACTGAAAAATGGAAACTACTGATCATAACCACTTTAAAGGATCACAAGACAGTCTTCTTCCTTGGATTCAAAATATTAAAACATGACATGTTGCACAAAACTCTGTGCAGAACTTTAGGTAGATGTATTAGAAGTTGCTTTACTGTCTTGTTAAAAGATATTTCAGCAGCAGCAGGCATCTAAGCATCTCAGAATATGTTCATTTTGTTGGATCATGTGACAAAGTCTTGTTGCATGTGAAAACGTGTGAGCATGAAAGGAAAAAAACCAAGAAACAGGATAACTGACAGCTCAATGTGAAATTTCAATGTGAAAAATTAATGTCTGAGTAGTTCTGTTTATTGAAAATGGGGAGTCTTATTCCTTAGAAAACTGAATAGAAATAATCTGCTGCAGATTATTTTTTCCATTCTTACCCACTCTTTCATGGTGATATTTAGACTACTAAGTAACTCTGTTCTCTATGGAAGGCCAAAAATGCCACAATCCGATAAATAAAAGAATTGTTCAAAATTAATTTGTATGTGAAATAAATCATCTACTTGAATATAAATACATTTTTTATTTATATAAATAAATAAACAAACATGTATGTAAAATATATGTTTGTATTTAAATTCTTGAATACACACTGACTAAAAACAATAAAAAATGGTGGTATATTCATATAAGCACTTTTTGATTTATTTACCAATTATTATATTATTTTGTGCCAGAAATTTAATTTATAAATATAATAAAGATAATTTATTATAATTCACTAATTAAAATTCTGACTTCCTTATATACTAAAGGCAGATACAAGTATAAAAAAACTGAATTATTTCCTGGTTTCTGGCTCTCTGTCACTGTCTCTTCTTAAATAGGGTCTGATTGATTAACCAAGTACAATCTGGTCCAATTCAGACCAATCATTTGGACTGACATTTTAAAGTGAAGTTATTATGTTTTGTTGAGTCCAGGAGAAACATTTTAAAATAGTATTTTTAAAAATCAGTACCTTTATTATTGGGATTCAATTTATCTCTGTTTATTGAATTATGTAAGTATTTATTCCCAGTTTTATCTGTTAATAAAACCTTTTAGGTACTTTTTATTTGACTTGGGACACATTTGTGTGATTTCACTGTATTTTATTTAACATTAACCTTAACTTAATTATGCAGAATGATATTGATTTTTTTTTTAGTCAGTCCAGGAAGCAAAGTATTTCCCCTAATGTCATCACAGAGCAAACACTGATGCCCTACCCCTTGTGACTAAAATCTCCAACAATAGCTGGCCTCATGCATGCCTTGTGCAACAGATGACTGTTTATGATTAAACCCCTGTTGACATGTGGCTGAACAAGCTTTCAGCTAGGAGGAATTCTGCTCAGGCTTAAGCAGAGGCGACTACGCAGGACCCCCAGCTGGGTATAGGTCCAGTTGCACTCTGTGGCTCCCACACCAGACCTGCCTCTCTGCAAACATGGTGAGTACACACAACCTCTCCTCAAAGGGCTGCCTGTTGCTCTCACATGCCTGACTTTGGTTTCAGGCATTTCTATAGCAGAATAATAAAAGTGTGATCTGTCCCTGTGTGATTTTTTTTATTTTTTTTTTTTATTTTGCAGAGATGGACAGGTTTTCTGTCTCTCTGAGCAGTTTTTCTGCTGCTGAGTGCAGATGTTTGAGCCAGAGGGACTCTTGTTTGTGCACTGCTCATAATGTCACCGATTGAGCAGATTACACTGTTGCTATGATACCTGTTGATGTCACAGGTCTGTTTCAGGCTGAGGTGGAGACAAGTGTTTGTTGTGCTGAATAAAGCCTCCTAGTTCATGCAGGAAAAGATCTGTTTCGTTAAACCGGTGATGTGAAAACAATGCTCTTAAAGAAGCTAAATTTATAAAATAACCAAATGCATGGACCCCAACAGAAAATACCTTTGAATCAGCAAGTTATTTTAAAAGCGGGAATGCTGCTTATCGTTTCCAGATGGATGCGTTTGCAGCCAATCAGCGTTTGTGTTTGTGAAGCTGCCCCTCTTAAAAGTGCTCTGTCCCCCACAGGCCGGTAAGATCCAGACTCTGAGCGAAGAGGAGAGGGCCCACCTACTGCCCCTACTGCGTAATGCCCAGTGGGTGGAGGTCGTGGGCCGGGATGCCATCTACAAAGAGTTCATTTTCAAAGACTTCAATCAGGTTCTTGCATCAAAGCTAAGCTCATTTACAAACACTGGTCTTCTGAACATGACTGCATGATATTCCCTCTCATTCTTTAGGCTTTTGGTTTCATGTCCAGAGTGGCTTTACAAGCAGAGAAGATGGACCATCATCCTGAGTGGTTTAATGTCTATAATAAGGTATCTAACACTTGTATTTAGAGCTGGACTCGGTGTTTATTTGTTCGTAAAGATGTGCTTAAATTCATTAAACATCCTTTATTGCAGTGTCAAAATCTCACGCTGAACATTTTCCTGAAAAGTCTGACATTTGGGTGAAAAAATCTCACTTTAAGAATCTGTAATAATACATTTAGACATGGTGGTGAAGTTTGTAGCGCTGTTGCCTTGCAGCAAGAAAGTTCTGGGTTCAAATCCCAGCCTGAGGTCTTTCTGCATGGAGTTTGCATGTTCTCTCTGCATGCATGGGTTCTCTCTAGGTACTCCGGCTTCCTCTCACAGAATGTGGATGTAACTGAAGCCTTCTGGCAAAATATGAATCAAATCATAATCTTTTTCCAATTTTCTCATTGCATTTACTGAACAACCTGGATGCAATATTTGGCAGAAGCCATGCTTTCAAACCATATATTTAGATAGCTGGACTTCGTGACATGCAATCAGGATTACCTATAATCCTGATAAAAGAAGAAATAGGTACATGAGAAGTAAAACAGATGGTAACAATGATGAGAGAAAATCATTCTCAGGGGGGCAGGCGCCCCCTGATGATTGACATGCAAAAGCACCAGGGAGAGATATATATTATATACACACACGAGTTTCATTTTTGAAATGCATTTTTTCTCAAATTTCAATTTTTGAAAGGTGTTCTTTGTTTGCAATAATAATAATGAAACAAAATTTTCTCCATAGAGACTTAATCTATTAAATTGACTGAAGATGAATATATAAACTGAAGACTGGAGTATCTTTTTTTTAATATATACAAGTGTCTTTGTCAGCCTGCTTCTTTTTAATCTTTATTATTAAATTAAATATAATTTCTTATTTATTTTTTATTTTATTTTATTTTTTTTGTAGTTTTTGTCCAGATTGTCTTTAAAAAATGAGCTATTATTGTTACAGGTTAATTTTCTAAGATACAGAAAAGTAATTGTTAGGGATGAACAGATATGAACATTTGTACTGATATTGATATAAAATATTAATACTGCTGTTATGGCAGAATTTACCAATATTTTATCCTTTTTATTATTATTATATCACTCGATTCATCATCAGAATAATCTATAGATTACTCGATTACTAAAATAATCGTTTACAACAGCCATAGTCTGAACATTAAAAACCTTTAATTCTGAGACGTTTCTTTTATTCACATTCGATCTATTCAGAAAAACTGCTTTTCATGTTTATCAGTTTAAATTACTGGTTAAACTTAATCAGTTAAATTCGCTTCATCATGTTTAGTCCAGTTATTTTTTTCTTTACCTCCAGGTCCAGATCACTCTCAGCACACACGACTGTGGAGGATTGTCTCAGCGCGACATCACTCTGGCCACCTTCATTGACCAGGCTTCCCTGATGTGAAACCCACACCGTCAGCCTGGAGGTCACAGCAGCTTTAACTGAGAAACTTCGAGATCAGATTGCAAATGGCAAATGAAAGCAGATTATTTTCAGCTCCCTGTGAAAAAAATGTAGCTGCTTGGTTTGTTGTCGGAAAAAACAGAGAAAATCAGGTTTACATGTTAGGATTTGAGAAATTCCAGCAATCGGGCTCCATTCCAGTTGGTGTTACAGAAAACACTGTGCTTTTTGTGCCTATTGTTTTTCTATTATAGTAATAAAATGTTAGATTGCATTTGTGAGTGCTTCTGATGTAACTAAAGAATAACCAGTAAGTTGTTTTATCAGTCTGAAGGGGATTTATGCATCTATTGAGGCCAGCGAAGCTCTGTCTGGACCTGAATTTGAGTGCTCCCACCCTGCAACTTTCAGATGCATCCTTGCTCCAACACACCTGAAGCAAAAGGCTGAATTACCTCCTTGGAATATCAGCAAGTTTTGCATTTATCAAGCTTGACGTGAAAATGTGCGGTCCCTCACGCCAACTCTGACCTGAAACGGAGACGCAATGTCAGCTGTGTGGCCAATTTTTTTGCCACTAAATACAATCATTTAATAGGAATAAAGGTCAGATAGTTTATTATCTGTGGAAATAAAACAGTATTAGAATGAAAGTTACAGCAAAAAGTCTTTATTGAAAGAGTGTTCAGAGTCGTTCATTAGTCTTTAGGTTGTTTCTTCAATGAGCCACTGTTGGAAGCCACTGGACTCAGTCTATCAGGTTTAACAGGCAGATATGATGTAAATGTTACCAGGCTGTAGGATGATTCAATACGTCAGGCACTGAATAAAAGATGAGGAGGGGAGAAAAACTACAAACAAAACCAAGTATATTCATGTATAATCTCTTTAAGTAAAAATACTACCTATGGAAATAAATGCTCACAAAAAAAGACTTAAATGTTTATCGATTAGAAAGTGGTCAGACAAATGTTTTAAATTATTATTATGAGGCTGATTTTAATGCTAACAGTTGAGCTTCCCCCATTCTCCTCCCCCCACTTCATACAAAGAAAACATATATTGCACAAAACTACTTGACACATGAATCAGAACAAGTGTTACAGTATGCATCAACAATCTATAAGGAACCGTCTACATATCTGGAAACTTTCTCCCAACCAGTCGGTCTGTGGATTTAAAACCTCAGTTGAAGTGGATGAGATCCCTCTCAGTGGCAGCCTGCCTGCGCTACAGTTTAACTCTCCCAGTGGGGGTGTGGAAAACAATCACCCTGCTGGATCGTTTCAGTGGATGAACCGAGTACAAACTGAGGTAGATTGAATTAGGAGACAAATTAGTACAAGACGTTAAACACAGAGTAAAACTCAACCACTGGTTTATGCTGCTGGATAAGAAAATAGACCAAGAGTTGAAACTTCAGTCTGTTAGGAACCTGAAATCTGAATATTAATGCCCCTCTTCTCCCTTTATGCCCTAAACATCAATAGCTCCCATGATTCAAATCATTCTCACAAACAGAACCTCTGTGGAAGTTTGAAACAAAATAAATTTCTCATGCATTCATGCTTACAGCAGACAAATCTTACAGTCGGACCCGATGTCTTCACGTCAGGGCCCTGCAGAGCTCTTTGCATCCAAAACAAAACAAAACAAAACAAAAAAATTAAATGCTGCATGGTGAGGTGTTGAGAGAAATGTTGAGGCGGTCTGGTGCAGTGCACCAGCTTTCGAGCTAGAGGGCACCACAGCGGTTCTAACAGTGGTTTGAGTTGTTGCTGAGTCATGCATACAAGGAGCTGAAATGTTCCGACAATAATAAAAACAATGAAAATATTTTTTAAAACTGAACGGTTTTGCTATGGTTTAAATACAGGTGCATCTCAAAATATCAAAGTTCAGATATTTCCATCATTTCAACTATTATATGTTTATTTTCATGATTATGGTACAAATCTAATGAAAACCAAACATAACTCTATTAGAAAATGTTACATAAAACCAATAATACTGAAATATATAGTGTGGGTCCCACATAATAGCAGGATAAACCAAAAAATGCCATTGCTAAAGAAGCTGGCTGGTCATAAAGGACTGTACACAAGCAAAGTTAATGGAAAGTTAAGTGGAAGGAAAAACTGTGGGCTAACAACAAAGATAACCCCAGGGCTGAGAGGATTAGGAAGCAAAGCCCCTTCCAAAAGTTTAGCTGCTCCTAAAGTAACCCGGGCTTCCTCAGCACTGCTATTGGCTAAGGAAGCCCATGAAGCAGATAGTTATTTCCTAAAATGAATCTTAAGAGAACATAAAATTTAGGTTTTCATTAGATTTAAGCCATAATCATTTAAATTAACAGAAATAAATCCTTAAATTATCAACAGGTTAAATTTTCCATGCTTTTTTTTTTTTACTTACTGAGATCAACCTGGAGGAGAACATGTCAGGATTAAGAAATGAAAACTGTCACTGAAATGAATTGCAAGATAAAAAAAAAAACACTCACACAGACACAAACACACAGTCCCATGGCATTGTTAAAATCAAGTCGAAGGCTTAGTTGGACCCAGTAAAGCCCAGTTTCCCTCTGAGCTGAGCTAAACGATGATGGCTTGTTCTTCTAAAAGCTCCACAGACGTTTTCAGTGCAGTTTAAATACGCAAGATAAGGCAACCATCGAGCAATTTAACAAGGAGCGCATTTCTTTTCGGCGGGTTCAAGGATAGGGGGGAGGCGTCCAAACTTTAGAGGGCTTTGCCGTTGCCGTTCATGTGGCTGATGTTGGATTTTGGTACCTCGGTGCTGTAGAGACAGTCCAGGAAACCTTTGGAGATCTCCGTCACCAAGGATCTGTCCGGGATAGACTGGGCCATGCCGTAGATCGCTCCCTGGAAAACAGTGTAGGAGATACCCCAGCGGTTCAGAGAAACCCAAATTCATTCTTTATTCCAGATAACTGAGATGACGCCACGGAAAGATCATGGTCCAGTCTGTCCTGGACAAATCCTTGGTGACGGAGATCTGCAGAGGTTTCCTGGACTGTCTCTACTGCTGTAGTCCAGGAAACCTCTGCAGATCTCCGTCACCAAGGATTTGTCCAGGACAGACTGGGCCATGCCGTAGATCGCTCCCTGGAAAACAGTGTAGGAGATAGCCCAGAGGTTCAGAGAAACCCAAACTCATTCTTTATTCCTGATAACTGACATGACGCCAGGGGAAGATCGCTCCGCCCACGTGGAGGTGTAACTCAGGTAGAGCGAATGTCTGACAAATAAACACAGCTACAAGGTGAAGGTAGTGAAACTCAGGGCATTTTTTAAAAAAGAAGATAGGGAAAAAAATCCAATGAGTCATACACCAGACCTGTGAAGTTATTTGCGGGAAACCGTTAAATCCCATAATTGCTTCTTTTTGTGGGGGTGGTGTAGGGGGGGTATTTTTATTTGTTTTATCTTCAGTATCCTTTGGCTACATGATGGTTTTCTGCTCTCTGGTGGTTGTTAATATTCATTGTTTATGAAGTAACATGGCACAATATTAAAGTTTAATCTTGGGGTATTTCGTTTTAGTATCATTGCATAAATATTGTCAGCAGTCCGGCTGCACTAATCTGCCCCACTCAGGCATCTTTTGCTGCACAATTTGTGGAAGATGCAGCAGACAAATACAATCTGCACCTCCTTTTCTGGGCTTTAGATCCAGGACACCCAGACATAATGGTGGTGTATCATAATGTGAGGTTGAGCTGGAATTATTAGGTCATCCTGCTGCTCAAAATTAGCATTGCTGGAGGATATTTGTCATCTATTTTATTATTATTATTATTATTATATTTTTTAAATCTTCCAAATATTTGACCAGCAATGTTTTCAGTCAATGTATCCATGCGTCCTTCTTGGCATAATTGTGTCTGATGCATTTTGCACCTGCAAAAAGCAGGTGAGTAATTAATTAATAGTACGTAAACGAGTAAATCTGAACTCTGTTTTGATCACATATGTCAGGCTGTGTATGAATATTTGTACCACATGCCTGAAAAGATTCTGCTTTACAAAGAAACTGCAAAGTTTAACCATTTTTTCCGATTACTTTCAAAATCTGTATGACCGCAGCGCGTTCGTAATGATAAACTCCAACAACCTCATCGGAGATTCAGTTCCTGCAGGTAAGGGGTGTGTCAATTTGGGACAAATTGCGGCTCTTAAATTCCTACTGGATCGGTTGGTTTCTGACAAACCCACTGGACTGATTGACAGGTGGCATCATGACAATTCTGGAAACACCCCCCTGACCCACTTAAACTCACCATTCCCGTGGTTTTCTCTTTGGGGTTCTCCATGATGATGGCAACCTGCTCTTTGACTTCACGAACGAATCGATCAGCAACTCCAGGCTGGGTGTGCAGCACCGTGCAACAAATGTGGATGCTGTGAAGGAGGAGAACATGTGGTCGTAAATACTGAGACTACCAGCATCTTTTGAATATATAGAAGCTCAGACAGGACAAGAATTCCACTGGTTGGCCTCCAGGATGTAAAGAACCCGGGTGTGATGCTTGACAGACATGTTCCCTTAAATTCCTACTGAACTGGTTTTAGAACCAGTGTAACACCGTCATGATGAGGAACACTGTCCTGGAAAAACCCCTCCATGCAGTTGTTACTTCAAGGTTGGACTGGTTTTTTTTTTTTTTTATCATGAGAGGAATCCTGCTTCTCCAGTTTTAGCCTATTTACATTGGTTCCCTGTTAAATCCAAATCCAGCACTGGTGGCTCCTAGAGTTTCTTAGTGTGGAGCAGGCAACTTTTAATTATTAGGCTTCTTTCCTGTGCTACTACTTTCTATCAGTCAGGTAAACACCCTGTCTACTTTCCCTTTTTGACACAGCTTCTAGTTAGACTTATTGTGAAGCCATTTACCATTTCTGTAGAGGCTTGAACTGCTGGGGGACATGCTGGTCATTTCTCGCAGGTGTTTCTGCCATTAACTTTGTGTTCTCTTTGCTTTTCCTTTCCCATAGGAAATACTGTAAGCTCAGTACTTTTCTGCTTAGTTGTGTTAAGTGGTGGGACTCAATTTAAGTCTTTAATCGAGTTAATTGGAGGGTCTGCATTTTAGACGAAAACTATACATTGACAAAATAATCAACATTTTCAATTCAAAAACCCTTTTGGAGGCTGAATTATTGAATAAATAGACAAATGAGCTCTACAACAAATACATTTATTGTTTTTAATCTGTTATTTAGGTTATTCAACCATCAGATTGGTGCACAGTGCTATTCTACCCATTCACTTTTAAGTGTTTTAGGAAACCCTGATCATTCATGGAACTTCTTTAGAAATGTGGACTGTGGACTCTGACATTAGCATTGGGGACGTCTGTGCTGCTGCAACATGTTTACCACTGAGATGCTATTTTAGGCTTGAATAGCTTTGCTGATAGACCAACTCCTTTTAGCACAACAATAGTCTTTTCCAGCTTTGCATCAGATCGTTTTTTGAAGCCAAATTAACCCCCAGTGGGCCAAGAGAAGCGGATTCGTTGTCCATCACTGTTATTTGGGGACGTCGCTTGTGCGTCAGATTTACGGATGTACCAAAAACACAATATAAAAGATTCCAGTTCGAGTCTTTTGCATGTAAAACAAAAAAAAAGAAAAAAAAAAAGAAAAAAGTGATGAATTGCATTAAAATTTTTAACGTGTTAAAATCTACATTATATTTAATCGAAATTAACTCATTTAAGTCCCGGCCCTAATTATGTTTAATATCTTGGACAGAGCTACTGATGCAGATATAGCCAGCATTAACTGAGTGCCATGTTTGTTTTTCTTTCCTGTAGAAAGTACCCCAGACTCAGTGCTTCTACATTTATTATTTTCAACAGAGCTACTGATGCAGTTATAGCTGCCAAGTGTGCTTTGTTTGTTATTCTTTCCTGCAGAAAGTATTCCAGGCTTAGCGTTTCTGGGCTTAGTTGCATTTTCAGGATGGAGCCATTGTTTTTGCCAACTTTGTGTTTGGTCTTTGTTTTTCTGTCCCATAGAAAGTACTACTGGCTTAGTCTTTTTGTTTATAGTTGTACTGATTTCTTCAATAGAGCCGTTGAAAGAACTGCTGTTCTCAATAATCATGTCCATCCTATTCTCTTTCTTTTCGTTTCTGATAGAAAGTACTACTGACTCACTTCTTTAATTCATAGAGCTATCAATGCAGCTATAGCTGCCAAGTGTTCGTTTTTCTTTCTTATAGAAAGTACTCCTGGCTCAGAGTTTCTGTCTTTTTCAGTCACTCCTTACCATCTTCTCAATTACCCCTTTTTACACCCATCCAACACCTACCTGGATGGATACTGCAGCGTGTTCAGGTTCCAGCCCTTCGACGTCAGCGCATTTGAAAGGCGGAAAATGTCAAACACCTCAGAGCCGATGGCCACCACGGACACCTCTGGGTTCCCGAACACAAACACCCCTTTGATTTTTTTTAACCTGTCCAGAAAGAAAACACAAATGAATGGATGTTAGAAGGTCATGCACCAGGGCTATTTCAGCGCTGACAGAATGAGAATGCCTTACTCATTTCTTATCTTGCGTGCCGTGCTGATGATCTTCCTCGTAGCGTCCACGTATCCGCTCTCTCCCATGTACATCATGGTTGCCCAGCAGGCGGCGATAATTCCTCCTGGTCTGGACCCTGCCACGGAGGGGGAAGCGTAGATTCCCCCCTGCCAATCCGGAGCTACGAAGTACTGGTACTGACGGTACTTTTTATCACTGTAGAGGATCACAGAGGAGCCCTTGGGGGCATAGCCATACTGGGGAGAAAAGCATTAAAAAGGCAGAATTGAAAGGCTGAAATGAGACCTTGTGGTTGGGCTGGCCAATAAATCAATTTTATCGATTAACTGAATTTTCAGTTTTTGAAGATTTAATTCTTGGAAAATCGGGATTCTTTTTTTCCTCCCATGCACTCCTTGGGTTTCCACAGTTCACAGTGATATCAGCACAACCAGAGCCACCATCTTGTTTGATAAGTGTGTTTTACAGCTTCTACTTATTTGGAGGCAAACAGCAGTCTACTTTGAAGAAAGAACGACACGAACGGAGCTTCTCACTTTAGAGCTCATCTTTATTCTGGTAATATTATGACTATATTCTCATAATTAAACAAAAATTCTTGTAGCCTGGCCCTAATACTCAACTCACAGAAAGGATGATTAAAATAAAAAAAGTCATTTTTTGAAAATATTTTGTCATTTGCAATTTCTTTTTTTCAGAAAAGAAAGAGAGATAAAAAGGAAAAAAAAAAATCAAATAAAATCAGAAATTGGGTCAGGTATGAAAAAAAAAAAAAATCCATATCACTCAGCCCTAGCTCCCAGTTGTAAAACCAATACCTTGTTACCGTGGTTACACATAACGACTGTCTACAAGTGAAAAAGAGGCAAAAATCCTTCCAGCTGCACAGGATCCAAAACCAGAGGGAATAATTGTCCAAACATGCAACGCCTCAACCAAAAACATGATGAACTAAAGTCTAGAAAAAGAATAAAGCAGAACTAACATAACAGAGCCGCACCAACATGCTGCCACCACGAAAGGAGGTCTAAAATAACCTGGATGGGATCAAAGTTTGATCTTTGATTACTACTGCTCCTTACCTTGTGGGTATCTGCAGAGATGCTGGTAACACCCTTTACTCTGAAGTCAAATGGGGCGAGTGAGTAACCAGCTTTTTCCATGAAAACAATGAGAAATCCGCCCAAACAGGCATCCACATGCAGCGGGATGTTGTAGCGCACAGCCAGCTGCAACATAGCGAGGGAAAGTTTCAGAACATGGACTTCCCCATTTCTGTTTTTGGGCCTGTTGAGTTGGAAAATGCGACACCTCTGACCTTGGCTACTTCTTCAACCGGATCCATGATTCCATGGGGGAACTGGGGCGCCGAACAGACAAGCATGGCTGTGTTTTTGCTGATGGCTCTCCTCATCGCCTTGGTACAGGGCAAACAAAAGGACAATAATGAACGTCTGAAAGCAGGAAACACTCACAGGCACATACACACACACTCACCTTAACGTCCACCTTCATGGTCTTCTGGTCAAGAGGAATGTGGACAAGTTTCATCCCAAAGTAATGTGCTGCTTTGTCAAACGCTGCATGCACGCTCACCGGTGCAAGACTGCATATTAGAAAAAAAAAAAATTTCATCACTTTCACTGGAAACAAAAGTCCCGCTCAAGTCCCGTCTTCTACACCACAAAAACACAAGATCTTACCAAGTATTTTTGATCTAGTTTCTAGTGCAAATATCTTGAATTCACTTGAAATAAGACAAAAATAACTTACAAGTAATTTTTAAGCACAATATGGGGGCTTGTTTCAAGTCAATAATTCCTTAATATTGATGAAAATGTTCTAGTTATAAGTGAAAGAAGCTACCAGAGTACTTTTTATTGACTTGAAACGAGCTCCTATATCTGATGAAAAGTAACTTTTTAGTTAGTTTCAACATTTTAACTTATAATATGGGTAAAAATGTCTTGTTCCTCTGGCAGATTATTTATATATAGATATTTGCACTAGAAATTAGACCAAAAATACTTGGTAAGATTTTGTGTTTTTGCAGTGAAAAGCTCAGCTTACATTTCAGGGTACTTCACGCCTCGCTCGTATGCCATGTCCCTGTACGCTTTGCAGGCCATCAGGATGCTCTCAGTTCCTCCTGAAGTCACCTGGGAAAAGCGAAAGTGAAGATGCATCAAATTAAGCAAATCGTTCATCAACGGGCTCGTGTATTTCCTGAGATCATAAAGCCTGAGGCCTTACAGTTCCACAGGAGTTGGGTCCACCGCGGAACAGGGAGCAGGACATTCGGACAACCTCGGCTTCCATCTTCCTGACCCCAGGGAAAATGTCCGGGTGGAGAGGGTTGCTCCACGCAAAATCTCCATACACCTTCAGAAGGAAAACATAAAAGAAGAGCAAAATAATTAGTCCGAAGTTCTGTAACGAAACAACAAAAAAGCTTTCAAGTGTAAACTCATAGTCTTGCAGGTAAACTGAAAGTACAACCTCTTTAAATTTTAAGGTTTTACACATCAGAACAACATAAAAACAAATGTTTTAATCTCAGCCAAGTTGAGTCCATGTTGTCATTATTTAAGCAAATTCAAATGGAAAAGCTGTGTGTGGAACAAGTAAATACACCCTTGCTAATTTATAGAATTCAACGGATCATTATCAGAGTGACCACTTATATCAGGGGTGTCCAAAGAGCAGCCCAGGGGGCATTTGCAGCACCTGAATGATATAAATTTGTCCCATCAGTGCAGATGGAGACTTTTTTTTTCCCCAATTAGGAGAAAACTATGGCCCACAAATTAAAATTTTCTCACAAAAAATGCTGATACAAAACAAAATATTAATCTTTTAATAATTTCCCTTTAATTTCATGCTAGATATAGGACCACATCTATACACTGAGTTAAACATTAAGCAGACTTTGGTGCACCCAAATCTGCTTTTAATTACATCAATAAAATGTGGCTAAATCCACAAGTGCTTTCAAATAGAGAGTGACCTAAATCATGTTTTTATTGCAGAGAAAAGACAATCTTTTTCAGATTTGGTCAATCGAGCCCAAAATAAACATGTAAAGTGGTTGCCTTTCTTTCAAAAAAGAAAAAAAATCTCAAACTTTTTTAGTTTTTAAAAAACTGTTTGGCCCACACGTACTCGAGCAGAGCTGCAATTAACGATTATTCTAGTAATTTAGTAATCAATTATTCTATCATTTATTCTGATGATTAATCGATTAATTGGATTTTTTAAAAATGGGCACATTCTGCTGATTTTTAATTTCATGTTGTTTTTATACAAAATTAGAAATACAAATAAACAAATAATTCAATTCCTTTTTTAGAAAAGACAAACATTTTCTCACTTAAAATGCAATAACATTGCGTTCCTTTAGTGTACGCTTGATGATTTGTAGCAAAGGATGCATTTGCAAGTAGAAAAATACTTTCAGTAATGTGAAAAGCTCAGCTATTTCTGCTTGACTTAACATCAATACACTGTTGGGCTGATCTGTTGATCTTTTTTTTTTTTGAATAACCCATTAATAATTGGATAACAAAAGGTGCTAATAGGAGATTTATGTTACAGAATTTCAACCAGGTGAAGCTAAAACTGCCACTAGAGGAGTTCAGGGTAGAACATAATTACAGACAAAGGTTTTTCTTTTCATCTTAAATGCAAAATGTATATATCCATCCCAAAAACATTTACCTCAAAACGCAAAAATAATTGTAAAAAAGCAAGAGCACCAACTCAGGCTCTTCAAGCCTCAGATAGCAGGTTAAATGTTAAAGTTCATGACCAATTACAAAAAGACTCAACAGGTATTAGCACAAGCATGTCCTGGCTGTGAAGCACGGCGGTGGTGGAGTGATAATGTGGGTTTGTTTTGCTCCCACAGGAGATGGGGCCCTTCTATGACCTCTGCTGTATGACAGAGTATTGTAGAGTTAAATATGAGGCCATCTGTCCAACAAACACATCAGCAACAGAATAACACCAAAGAAGAAGAATCAAGGTGCTGTAATGGCCTAGTCAAAGTCTGGAAAGGCTCAACTTTTACATTTTGGTTTTTGTTTATGTAATCATGACAAAGAGGAATCCATTTCGAGGCACAAGGATGCATACCTTCACCAGGAGTTTGGTCAGGGTTTCATCCCCCCAGTACACGGCACCAGAAACACACCCTTTCTCCCACTGCACCTCATCTGAAATTCAAACAAGCAACTTACTCGAAAACATAAACCTCTCTCCCCCTCTGGAAGATGGCCATATCGAACCAAGAAGCTCAGGGTTGATGAATCACTTACTCAGGGTTTCGTACTCTTTGATTTTCTCCATTACTTGGCTCTGAGTTAGCCCTTTAGAGGGCAGCTGTTGAGTGTAGCTCATCCCCTCCTTCAGGGTACACAGGCTGTGGGACATGTCATCCAGAGCCTTGTTCAGCTGCCTCTGAATCTGTTGCATTAAAAAAAAAATGACATTTTTTAATTGGAATAAAGTTTCTAAAGTCTGCAGAACAAATAAAGAAGAAGAAACAGCGTGACTGGTTGAACTAAAGTAACCACCTTATCATGAGTGCATGATGCACAGTGTGCCAAAGGTCTAACAACCCCCCCCACCTTATGCAGTCATCCCAGAATGACTCACAGGAGTCCCAGACAACAATCAGAGAACAAAGGAGGAACAGATTCACCACAAAACTTACATTGTCACCAACAAAGGGTATTTTTCTGATGAGTCGAAAGACTTGCTTCTTGATTCTGGATGCGAGACCTAAACCAGAGACACAGAGCAGCAGCTGTGGGTGAACATGACAGGAAGCAGACACAGCTGACTGTGACTAACAATACCATCTGAGGCAAGATGTTCAGTCTGTGCAAAACATCATTTTTTTTTTTAATTATGGGGCTGAATGTTTGTGGCTGAACAGCAGAGACACTGAGTGACAGTTAGAAGATGGAAAAAGCCCCGAAGCGAAATACCTGAAAGGCCTGACTCGAAAGCTTAGCAAGGCATACTGTATATACAACATAAAAAACCAGGGCAATAAATTAAAACACAAATGTTTTCAAAAAAAAACAAAAAAACAAAAGAGGTAAACTTAAATGCATTTTTTGACCTCACAGAAAATAAGGACTTATAAAACAAATTCAACGCATTCTTCCACTGTATAAAGTTAGGGCTGGTTTTGAAGAAGCGACATTTGTGTATGTAACGTTTGGCTAATAAGAGAACGTTATTTATACCATAGTCTCTGTTATTGTCATAAACAAAAACACCAAATTTCACCTCTTGGATGTATTTTTTTCTTATTTACGTCTTTGTTTTTCATTAATTAAAACACTTTCTGTTCAGTTATCTTTTTTCCTCAGGTTATAATGTGCACAGTGTAACACAGTACTGCCCCTCGCTCACTTGTTGCTTCACTGCCAGTCAGTGGTGGGCACACTTCCGCTAAATCGCTAATAGCAGAGCTAATGCTTAGCGTAGCACTTCAGCTAACTTTGAAAAGCGCACTGAGCTTCCTCTAAATTATTATTATTTTTTCCAAATAAATTCTAAATCACTAATTTAATTGGCTGTTTTGTAAACTTTCAGTGGAATAAAGTTCGACATCTGTGTTGAAGTTTTGGTTCTGGACTGTTCAGAATTCTTCAAGTAGTTAGATGTTTATATTCATGCTCTTATTTTGAAGGGTGTTTACGAAGCAGTTCCATTTCCTCTCCTCACGTTTTTTTTTTTTTTTTTTTTTTTTCAAATTAGCTATCTAACACCCGCTTGTCTCACCCTACGCAGTATGAAACACCAATAAGGAATATTATTCTGAGCAATAAGCACTTGAAAATGACTACAACAAACAACAATAAAATAAATTTTATAATCATCTATAAACTATATAATTATCACTAGAAGAATTGCTCAATTAGATCCTTTTAGCAGCAGTAGGAACAATTTTTGCCTTTTTGTTTTACATAAAGTAATTAGATCGTTTTATGCATGTTTTTTGTTTTTTTAATTTTTCATTTTGTGTTAATAGCATAAAAGTGTGGTATTTCTACTCAAGGCTGATATAAATTAAAAGCGTAATACCAACCTGAGCCTGGACACCAAATGAGAGCTAAAACTCATTCTGTGATGAAAAATGATGTGAAAGTAGGGGTGGGCATTTATCGTTTCGTTTATCATTTATCATGAAAATCTTCTTAATGCGAGAAGAATTTTAATTTCAATTAATGATGTTAAATAAAAAATAAAACTGACAAGATTATCGGAAATTTTTACTATTTTGTCCACTATTTGTCCCATGAAAGCGTCAATAAATATCAGCAAATTCAAAAATATAATTAAATGCAGTTACCGTGTGTGGTTTCGTGATATAAATCTCACTTTTTAATGTAAGTGGCGTCCAGAAGAAGCTTATTTCAAATGGGAATGTTTTTCAAGAGCAGTATTTGTGTTTGTGGAGCTACAATTGCTGTGCCATGCAGTCACAGCCATACAGTTACCTAAAAAAGAAGTTATAAATAGTTTTCTTATCATAATTTTTATTGTTATCACAATAGTACCACACAATATCGCAATAAAATTCTAAGTCTATATCGCCCACCCCTACATGAAAGCACCTGCAACTTATCATTTAATTATGTTAGATTAAAACTCTGGCAGGACGACCCTGCATGTATGCATCAGGTGTGAAAGATTACTTTCTTGCTGGAAGAGGAATCCTCTGAGCCAGAGAAATCCCAGCGTGGTGAGGACAGACGCTCCGATGATTTGCCACGGCTCCAGGTGGGAGCAGCGCGAGTTGATCTGCCGCCGGCCTTCCTCCAGGTACAGCAGCAGCATCTCCTTATACACTTCCAACGCACTCTGCAAGGAAAACACACACACACACACACGTATTTCAATACTGCTGCAACAGTGGTTCAGAACAGCCCTGTAAGTTTCAGGACTTACATCAGAAGACATCGTCAGACCTACGGAGAACCTGTTCTGCCTCCAACTACGGACAAAATAAGCGACTCCTCTGTCAGCAGGTGAAAGTGAGGGGAAAGCTCTTAGCTAACTGGGCGACTCCACCCACCTCCAGCAGCCAGCTGGGACCATGTTAGGCAACCAGTCGTGTCATCAGGCAGAGAGGAAGTTCACTAAGCTATAACCGACCGTGTATTTCCTCTGCTGAGTATCCGTGCTTTGCTCCGTTCAAGTGTAAATGCAGCCAGAGAGGACGACGAGGAGATACCGGTGGATCAAATTACATAAGCGTGGCAAAATTATCTCCATTATCTCTCCCCTGAGGTGTGTTTACAACCCTGCAGCGGACATTTTGATAGGCAGGACCCGCCACATCAGCTGCAATCAGATGGAAAAAGCTTAAGGTTCACAACACGGTATCTTCAGAACTCGCTATCTGTCTGACCTCCACCTTGTAAAAGTATTCATAACGCTTCAGTTTCTTCACATTTTGTCACCTTACATTTGCAAACTTTACAGTATTTTATTGGAGTTTGTAAAAGACCGACAATGCAGTAAATCTGAACATGTGAAATGATTTTTTTGGTTGGTTTGATGTAATTTTCTAATCTTAAATGTGTTTTCATTTGCTGTGAGCAGGAAAATCATCATGACTAACAGATTAAAAGGCTTGAAAACATCTTTAAACGTCTCTAAAATGTGTTTCACTTTGTGAACATAGTTACTGAAACAAATCAACTTTTCAATAAAAATCTAAAAAAATCTGACAAATGTGGCAGGAATTTGAATTCAGCCCCCTTTACTCCGACATCCGAACATAAAATCCACTCCAACCAACTGCTTTCAGACATTTCCCAATTTTTAAAACAGGACTAGTGTTTAATTTGATCTCAGTAGGAGTCCAGATGTTCAGTGAAGGCCTCGGAGTGTTTTTGGAGAACATTGGAGAAGAAACAGCATCGTGAAGACCAAGGAAACCAGCAGGGAGGTCAGGTGGAACGATGTGGAGAAGTTTAAAGAAGGGCTGGGCTCTAAAACGACATCCCAAGCTTTCTCACACAGCTCTGTTCAATCCATGAGGGGGAATCTATTGACAGGACAAATATCAGCGTTGCACAAACCTGAAAAGTGCCAATAAGAAGGATATTTAGGAAAGAGAGCTGCGAGAAGTCCCAATTAAAATGGGCACAGTGTGTGGAGGAAGCTGAACTTTTCAGAAGACTTGTTTGGTTGAAAACTAACCAAGCACCCAATCTATAAGGATTAAACACAAACACAAGAAGCTGGTCGGAGTTGAGGGGAAACAGAGTAAATCCAGTACAATCCTGGAAGAAAAGTTGCAAGCATACACCCAGAACTACAAGGATATTCATGTGTTAGAAAGGCCTAGTCAAAGTCCAGAGCAAGGAGGAGGGGGGATAAAACAAGGATTCATTCTGTTTAAAGCATATTCATGTGTTAGAATGGCCTAGTCAAAGGGTCTGCAACATGTAGCTCTTTGGAGCTTCCATAATGGTTCTTAATTTGGCTAAAAAAAAGTGCAGAACAAACATTTAAAAAAAATATGGATATAACAAGTGCAGATTTAGCAGTTTTGCATGGAATAAATCCTGCATTAATTTTCCACAATAGAATGACACAAGTATCAGTAATATTTAGGGTTTTTTTCTCATCGTTACGTCAGAAACTAAGTTTTTTTTTTTCTGTTTAAATCATTTTCCATAAACATCAACATCCCACAGAAGAAGATATATTAATCCTCTTTTTGTCAATGTTTTTGTTTTAAAACCTAAAAACAGAAACAAAATGGTGGTTCTTTCAAAAATGACCACAAATTTCCTGTAGTAGATGCTAAATAAAAAATGTTAAGATTGTTTTTTTTTCATGTAAAGTAACAGTGGCTCTAAAAGAGTTTTATTTAGCTGGACTGAGGGCAAAAACGACTCTTTGGTTTGTAAAGGTTGCAGATCCCTGGCCTAGTCAAAGTCCAGAGAAATCTAATCTGATTTAGACTGAATTATTCTGCCAAAAAAAAGGTTTAAAAATTTCAGCCTCTAAATGAGACGTACAAAAAAACACACAAAAGTTGTCTGAAGTAACAAAATGTCATATGTTCAAGCAATAGGAAAGGTTTTATGGCACGGGGGTGAAGAAATAAACCCCCCTGGTGGTGGTAAGTTTGTGAAGATATACCTTGAAGCTGCAGTATGTAACTCTGCACCGCTCCCGACCCCAAACAACCAATCAGAGCCAGGAGGAGGGGCTTAGCGCTGTCAATCACCCTCGTGTACCCGCTGCTGAATGTGCTCATGGTGGAGAAACAACTCACCGTTCCAGGAAAACTGTTTATCCGCCGTCATCGGTGGTTATGCTAACTAGCCTTAGCATTAGCATCAGACTATGTTGTGGTGAACCAGCTGTAGCGTAGCAGAGAGCAGGGGGAGTGTGTGAGCGGTGCGCACTTGAGGGTGATTGGCAGCGCTAAGACCCTCCTCCTGGCTCTAATTGGTTGTTTCTGACTGAGTGGTGGATTTCTGCAGTTAGTACTGGGAGCACTGGGAGAAGGCAGAGGAAGTGGACTTTTTTCACAGATTATCTGTCCTATTTT
The DNA here is from genome assembly GCA_014839685.1 of Anableps anableps. Classification (NCBI taxonomy): domain Eukaryota; kingdom Metazoa; phylum Chordata; class Actinopteri; order Cyprinodontiformes; family Anablepidae; genus Anableps; species Anableps anableps. The sequence continues at coordinate 4,187,338 of CM026076.1, read as the reverse complement.
AAACTGTCATTACATGATGTTAATTTTAACAAATATATTTAAAAAAAAACATATTTTTCATAAAAGTTACAAACTGCAGCTTTAACATCAATGATTTGCTCATAGTTGCCCCCAAGTAAAGCGAAGTGATGCCAGTGTGCAACAACAGGGGTGGGAGCCCAGAACACGGCCGTCATACCTGCCTGTTTAGACAGCATCTCCTCTTTCAGGTTTGGCAGGATCCGGTGCTACAGCGACAAAGTCACAGAACAGAACATACCTGTATCCATGTTGGGTTTTCATCACTGGATATATCAAATTAAAACCTTTATGCACGCCAATGACTCTCCAAACCACTCACAGCTGTCTTTGCCAGATGAAAACTTAATCCCAGTTCACACAAAGGATCTTGCCTGGTATTGTCTCGCTCATTGTTGAGCAGTAAACGCCCATTCCTTTGAATCCCCCCCTCCCTTGACAACATCTGACTGTTCTGAAATCAGATCTTTTGTTGTCTCCCAGGAGGCTGTGCTCTCATAATTGCCCCCAAATAAATATGAAGTGGCTGCTTCTGGAGACACATCATGATTCCACAACAAGTCCACCAACTTTTAGCAAAACATCTGCAAACATCTGCTTATTAATAACAACAATGATGGAACAATAATGGAGTTTTGTTGAGGAGAAAACAGATTAAATCTTGTTTGTTCTGCTTGAATTGATCCAGACAGTAAAATCTGCCCTGACAGCAGTCTGGTGTTATCTATTTAAAGAAAATCACACTCCAATATGAACAGCAAACAACAATAACACATTGTTGCAACTTCCGGTAAGTTCATACTGGCCAGGATCTCCAGTTTTACCCTACAATAAACAACAGCAGTCCTCTTTAACAGCAGTTGGTGACTCAAACAGAGGCTAAATATGAAGCTTTATTTAAATTAAAGAACAATAATGAGGGGAATTATATCATATATGTTGTCCTTTATCAGCGGGGAAACTATCGAGGTGGTTAAATTGTTATTTAAGTCTTGTCCTTCTAGTAAATCGCCCTATTTCTGTGTTTTGTAAGTCCATAATGAAAACAGTTAGCTAACTTCTCCACATAAACAACTCCGTCCTAAAAAGGAAACAAAGTCAAGAGAAACATACCCAGTAATCCATGTTTCCGAGCTGAACTGTCGTTTAAATTCCTCTCTTTGTTCACTTCACAGATAAAGCCTGACTTTCAGCCCCTCGGTTCACATCTAAATGCTACTGAGAGCCGCAGCAGCGAGGAGAAAGCTAACCCTGATTCAGGAAACAGCTTCGGGTGCGCGTTGTCTGCGCATGTGTAGATCTCACAACAATGCTGATTGGTCTGCTTTAGATACAATCCTGCTGCGCGTGTTTGTTCCGCATTAGTTGCAGATCTGCGTTGCGAACAACGGAATTGCGAAAGCCACTAACGTTAGTTTTAAATCTGAAATTACACAAACTGTTACGGACGAGGATAAGGATCATTTGGGGAAAAAAAGGATTTTGACTTTAATCTGGGGAAAAAAAGTAGATTTTTTTTTCCCCCCTCAAAATTAAATTCAATTAAATTTAAAAATACTTTATTAATCCCAGAGGGAAATTAAATGTTTCACATATTATATGTTTTCTTTCTATTATTTATTTATTATTTTTCGTTTTTATTTACATAATAAATTCATTTTTTATATTATATAGTTTTCTTCTAAGGATCGTTTTAGATGCTAATGGCTGTGGCCAGGAAGGATGTTCTGTAGCGGTCTGTATTACAACGGCGCTGAAGAAGCCTCTGACTGAAGACACTCTGTTGTTGTATGACAATCTCTTGAAGAGGATGCTCAGTGTTATCAGTGATTTCTTGCTTTTATGAAGAATCCTTCTTTGCTCCATCATCTCTACAGGGTCCACAGTTGTTCCCAGAACAGAACCAGCCTTCTTTATCAGGTCCATTATCTATCTATCTATCTATCTATCTATCTATCTATCTATCTATCTATCTATCTATCTATCTATTAGTCCATCCGTCCATCCATCTGTCTGTCTGTCCAGTACTTTATTTTGAAATGTTACAGCCTTATCCTGGAATGGGTTTAATTCATTTTTATACCTCAAAATTGTATCCCATAATGACTGGAACTGAAAAAAAAAGTTAGTTTGAAATTTTTGAGAGTTTATTAGGAAAACAAATCAAAATAAAAGTCAACAGCAACAACATGGCAAGTATCTAACGCCTTTGGAATGACACTCATTATTGAGAAGCCTTCAGAATTAGTTTCAAGTCCACCTGTGGTAAATTCAGGTGATGAAACTTGATTTGTATTGGATCACACCTCCACTCAACAAGAACCACGCAATCTTTAATGGATGTTGCTGTTTCTTTGGGTCTATAAGAGCAGGAAACAAGCAATGCAGTCAAAATAGTTGTGTGTGGAACTCCATGGCAAAGGATAAAACCATCAGTATTTGCTTGTGGGGAACCATCCAGAAGGTCAGCGATTGCTATGTATTTCACTATTCAGGCCTTTACGGTAGAGTGGCAAGATAGACAATGAAGCCCACTTGAATTTTGCAGAAATCCACCTCAGAGATCATCAAACCAGGAGGATTAGTTATCTTTAACCGGAGCCCATGATATAATGAGAAAAACAGGCACCGTTCTTCGCCTGGGTAACAGCATCCCTACTGTGAAGCATGGTGGTGGGAGCATCATGTCGTGGGGATGTTTAACTGCAGCAGGAATTGGGTGACTAGTCTGCGTAAACGGTGAGATGACAGCAGCCAAATAAAGGCAGGTTTTTAAAGAAAGGCAGTTTGTTGCACTGCATTTTATTTAGAGTAAAGGAAGCTGAATACAAATGCATGACAAACTCTTCAGATTGTTAAGATGTTGAAAGCGGCGTATCCTTTTACTTCAACTTCAGGGCTATGTCTACTGCTTTGTGTTTCACACAAAATCCGAAGAAATATATTGATATTTGTGGTGGCAATGAGTCAAAAATGTGGAAAAGTTCAATGGGAAAAATGTTTTTGTAAGCCAATTTAAATATGTGGAATGTTTAAAAAAAATAATGTCGGAAACATTAAACATTTCAATCCTTGCTGAGTCAAAAGTTTAGTAAGTAAAAATATTTTTGTTCGTTTCTATTTTGTAAAATCTGAATAAATTTCTGAATAAAATTCACATGTATTCTGCTTATTTAATGGGAGCCACTAATGGGTGCATAAACGGGCGATCAAAAACAAATAAAATGAATATTCTTCAGCTGTTTGGGAAGTGAAAAGAAGCTACTTGCACCCATTTGTGTCTTAAATGTCTAACAAGTCCAACAAAAAGACAAACGTCTCCGAGAAGCAGCGATTCCACTGTAATTGGTGTACACTGCCTTCAAAAGCCGGGGTGAGACGTACAATGCGTTGCCTGTGAAAGGAAACTCCAAAGCACATTAAAAGTGAATTAGTTCTTGTGTAAAGTGTGTTGGGGGTCATGCTGGTCACGACGCGCGCACCTCTCCAAAGACGCACATGTCTCCAAAGGCGCACTCTATGGCTTCTAAAAGCCAGTCACATTGTTGGGGATCTCACAAGAGGTGTACATATGGCATCCGGGTTGCAATTAAATGTTTTTAAGATGTTTTTCCTCTCTTGAAGAAGTTTCCTTTTTCTTCTTCTTTCTCCCCCTCCCAGCAGCTCTTTGGCAGACAGAACAAGAGGAGGGGGGCGCATTGAAAGGCTCCGCTGCTGGTTTGGGATGACAACAATCTGGTCAGCGAGTTGTTGGACTTTGATTGTCTCCCTCAAAACGTCCTTCAAACAAAAAGCTCAAGACGAAAATAAAGCCCCACCTGGTTCCTCTGTTTGCTAAAGTAATAATAAATAGATTTGCTTTAATAAATAAGCAAAAGAAGCCTTATAAAGCGGAGTAGTCAAGGAAGTCTTAATCAGTAGCATCGGGCAGGTATATCACCTGTTCCGCAGCCTGTTCAGTTTATTGTTAAATATTGTTAAATCACTTTCTCACCAAGTCTGCTCCGATATCTGCCATTTCCGCAGCAACTGGCCACTCATGTTTGCCCACACTTTGCATAATAAGCGGCGCACCGATGAAATAGCAATCAAGGGGAGACAGACAGGGCCAAACGCACACCTGTCCAAGATATCTGAACATGGATTTGGCACCAATGGATATTTGTAAAGTGGCAGTATTCAGTTTGCTTTAGACTTTTTCAGCCTTTTTATAACAGTCAGCCACCATCTCCTATCTCACAAGTGTATTTGTCCAGTTTATTGAAAGCATATGGTTATCAGAATGCCCCCAAAACACATATTTAGACAGAAAGTTAAGTGGAGCGCTTTGTGATCCTTTGTCAGTAAATCATGTTTGGGCTCTGGCACACTCCTCGACTACTCTAATCAAAGCTCCAACGTTTCCACACGTTGTTGTCCATTCCACTAATATTTAACCTCCTAAAAAAAATCAAAGCATGCCATAAAGAGCAATGCGCCACCAGGCTGTGGCCAAAATGGGCATCTTTTTGGAGATGTCATGGCGCACAGGTGTATGGCCACAAAACCCGAGAAACTGAGCTTGTTTTGTCGCGTCACACAAAAAGAGCCTTTGTACTTTCAACCCACACAGCAGGTTTGGTCAAATCAGATCCAGTTTACTGTGCAGCGCCGCGCGTAACTGTCTTCCTCCCGACAAGGAATCTGTGCGCTTAAACGCAGAAAGCGAATGTTTAACCAACTGTGTGCGTGATTAGAAAACAACGTTTTTCTGATATAGATTAGATTTTTAAGCTTGAAAAGGTGCAACCTGCTCCTTCTGGACGTGTAATGAAGACAACCTTTATTAAAATGGTGAACCTTTGACAAATAGATGGAGAAACCACATTTTATTTATTGAAAACTTGCAGCTACACGCAAAAGATCATCCAGACACAATTGGGAAATAAATGCTATTTTGAGACAATTTCATATCCATTTTTTCTCCACCTTTTAGATGAGCGGTGCTCTTGGAGTTGTTTTCTTTTTTAGCCCATTCTGCCAGTTGTAGGGGCAGGTTTAGGGTTTCCAGGGCGTGTGCCACCAGTTTTTAGTGCGTAAAAAGTGGAAATACACGTCCTCTTTACTTTAGCTTATTGGTTTATTTATAAAAAGCATTAATAAACAGTTGAATATAGGCGCCAGAGCTTGTTTTAAGGCAAATTTTCCATCTGTTGTCCATTGACGTGCGCTATGGATGGACAAAATCAAGTTTAAGATCCAAATAAAAAATAAAACAGATATTTAAACCCCAACAGTCTCTCAGAAATAACAAAAAGTTAAATTCAAAAGTTTTTATTCATATTAATTACCCTCAGAAATATAAAATTGTATAAATGTCTGAACACAAACAATAAAAAAGTTGATTTATGAGGTTGAATTTAAAGATAGTTATTTCACATTTTTTTTCTGAAAATGCTTGAAAGAAACTCACTGACTTGTTATTTTTGCCATAATTCCTTATAGCTTTTGGGTCAAAATAAAAAAACCCCAACATTTTTTAAATTAATGAAAACATATTTAATATATTGCTGACTTTAAAAAACCATAAGAATTGCTGGAAATTAATGTCAAACATTGAGCATCTGCATGCAGGACCCTATATCTTATTTAGATACCTGAACGAATACTTGCATGGTTACAGGTGACCCTTTTGTGTTTTGATTCAACCTCAGAATCTCAGTCCTCATCAGAAACGTGGATGGAGCCCCTGATTAATAATATCAGGCGCAGCGCATCCGTTTCCTTCCAAAGCTGCAACTATTTATCTGCGGAATCCTGCAGGAAGTGCTATGAGAGTCTGCACCTGCGGTTGATTTTAAAACTGCGCACTGATTCTCGGAGATGGTTTCAACCAAAAAGCAGAGAAAATAAAAAACTATGAATATTTTTTTTGACCAGGTTTGTTCTACACTCCTGGGGTTGCATCATTTTTGAATGCATATTATAAAAAAAGCAGTAAAGAATGAGGGGTATAGAGGGAGCGCGCAGGGGGGGACGCGCTGCTTGGACGCTGATTGGCCACTTGACGGGCGTTGTTGATTCAGGCGTCCACTGTGCAAAAAGATAAGATAAAGGCCATATAAAATGACAAAGATGCGCATCCATCCCTCACTGTCTGCTGCACATATACGGGGTCTGACGCCTTTAGCGACAGGAGAAGACGACTGTCTGTCTCTCTTCATTCTCTCTTCACCTGTCTGCAAGAGTGAGTGCAAACAGATCCACCCAGGTGGGTCTCCTTTGATTGATCTGCATTGTTTTTTTTTAGATTAAAATGGAAAATTGAGCATTTTTCTCGTGGAAAACTGGAAATTATTGTTTGCAGAATTAAAGTAGTGTTTAAAATACCTGCAAAACGTCCCAATCTAATTAACATGTGCTCATCTGCGCAGGATGTCTTCCAACCCAAGGAGTGAAGTGCGCACATTTCGGGCTGCAGAGACTTTCTCCCGTTTTTCTCCAGCACTTTCCAAACCGCTGCGAGAAACTGGAAGAGACTCGCTTGGAGGGGAGCAGAGGACGTTCGGGAGAAAAGCGCCAGAAACGAGCGGAGAGCAGTGCGGACCGCGCGGCAGGCGCAGAATGAAGGCCAACGACCGTGAACGCCACCGGATGCACAACCTGAACTCGGCCCTGGACGCACTGAGGAACATCCTGCCGGCGCTGCCGGAAGACGCGAAGCTCACCAAGATCGAAACGCTGCGCTTTGCCCGCAACTACATCTGGGCCCTGACTGAGACGCTGCGCATGGCGGACCATCACCCTCACACCGCGGCGTGTGAGCTGAGGAGTCCGGGGGACGTCTCCTCCTCCTCGGAGTGGGACTCAGCCTCACCCGCAGAGTCCCGGTGCGCGACCTCCGCGGATGAACTGAGCTGTGAAACCCTCACCAGACAGCCGCCCAGTTTTATTCCCATCACTATCTATTTCAGGTCGCTCCATGGGGAAAATGTAATCAGAAACTCTTGGTAGTAGCTGCTGACTTTTTTTTTTTTTTTTTTTTAAAGCCAATAATGTCACACCTTTCTGTAAAATCAGTCAAACTCATTTTAAAATAGTTTGGAGCAAAATTTAATGGTCAATTTTCCGATTTGTTTCGCTGTTTTGTAGGGCTGGGCGATGCGGCTTAAAAATAAAATCCCTGATTTTTTTCATGCCAGATCCGATTCCCGATTTTAATTGATTTTTTTTTTTCTTGCTTTCTTTTCCGAAAAAGAAATGACAAATGACAGAAAACATTTATTCAAATTCAAAATTGAGTATCAGGGCCAGGCCACAAGAATTTTTGTTTATTTACGAGAATATAGTCATAACATTAGCAGAATAAAGACAATTTTACCAGAAGAACGTCTTAAAATTACAAGAAAAGTCATTTCAATGATAAAAAAAAAAAAGCTTGGATAATTAATTTTTTGTTATTTTTCGTCTTAGAGTTCTCATGAAATTACTACTTCATCCTTCTAATATTACGACTTTATTCTGGTAATATTAAGAATTTATTCTCGTATTATTTCAGCAGTATTCTTGTAACATTATGACTTTATTTTCATTAAAAAAAAAACAAAATAAAAAAATATTAGCTTGGCCCCTAATACTCCTTCATAAAGTTGATCTGAATTCAAAGTCCAAATAAATAGAAGCTGTAAGCATTTAAAACAAAATGGCCGCCCTGGGCGTACTGACGTCACTTTGAACTATGGAAACCCAAGGTGTGGATTGGTGGGGAAAATAAATAAATAAATAAATAAATCCTGATTTTCCAAAAATTAAATCTTGGAAAAACTAAAAATTTGTTTACTCGATAAAAATCGTTGTATTGCCCAGCCCTTCTTTTTTGTTATAAATTATTTATTCTAGAAAAAAAAAAATCTTCCTGTATGCAAACGCCTCTGGTGACATCACAGAAGGGTTAAAGGAACTGATCAGGATTATTTTCTGTATATTTGAATTTTCTTTTATTATTTATTAAATATTTAATATTATAACATATGCATTATTTGTACAGTTTTTTTTTTTTCATGTTGGAAAGTAAGAAATCTGAGGCGTATGTGAGAAAACTGCATGGATTTAAGGAAAATATGGCCACAATGACACATTATTAAATATCCTTGGACATCATTTCCAGTCAAGTGGTTGTAAAAATCCATTTGGTCTGGTTGAGGTTTTCCACTAAGATAATTTTCCCCAAATGTTTCATGCAGCACTGCTGCATCACTTCCTTCAGAAATGATCCCGATCGCGCCACCATAATTATTCCACTCAGCACAACAGCAGGGGTAAGACCCCCCCAGAAATAACTTGTTTAGATGAGCTAAAGTAGTAACGAGTTCAGGCTGGAAGTGGTGAAATTACAACACTTTTATGTAATACAAGCAGAATATTACTTACTTTGCAAGAGTTGAATACGCATTTGCTCCTCCATCAGTGTTTACTTATCCCAGCTGTACCCATTGTGACGTCATCGAGCTAAATACGCAATAAATCCATCCTTCTTTGGCCAGCTGAGTTTTTACTGTCAGAGTAGATAAAAAAAAAAAAAAAAAAAAAAAAAAAAAAAAACCCAGTGGAATTGCTCTAAGTCATCTAGCTTATAAAAACAATGTGTTTTGAGAAAAAGAAGCAGTTCGGTGATTTTTATTGGGAGATGCTGTACTGGTGACGTCTCTGCAGGTGTTCGCATGCTGCTGATTCAGAGCACTGCAGAGTCATTTAATGACTGTAGTTTGCATCCCAAAGCATCTAAATTACAATAGCAAAAGGAAATTCAGTGGAAAGAAAATACATTTTTTAATAGGACACATCTGGATGCCTTAAAGCAATTTATTAATCTTGAAAAAAAGCTGGATGTGTTGGTTATCTGTCAAATATTTATCCGATTGAGTATTTAGATCTGTTTCTGCTGATTTACTTCTACTTTTTGTACTTCATAAAACACTTTGAGCCCTTTTTACTATTTCTGGTAACAGACATGTTAACTCTAAAGCAGAGTGCCTCCTCTATATTATTTGTTTGATTAAAACAGAACTGTCAAATCAGTTTGTAAATCAACATTTTCCAAAATGTAGCAACCAGAAAATAAATAACAACCTTTTTGTTGGGTACCAATGATAACATAAATTTTAAAAATGGTGCAGATGAGACTGGAAAACTGTCTTTTGGAATTAAAAAGGAAACTTGAGCTCAACACAAATCAGAAATCTTTTGCAAAGATATGTTTTGTAATTTTAAAATAGCATTAAAAGAACAAAAAGATCAATGTCAGCCATTTATATATGGAATATTTTACCCGGAATGATTGATATTTTCATATTGGCCAAATCGTTAGCATGAAAAGGATTGTGAAAACAGCCTGGGCTCAGTTTTGAGGACGTTTCTGATGCGGAGCGACTGTAGGGGCTTTAAATGAACCATTCCTCTTGAATCTTCCACATTTTGTCTCGTTACAACCAATAACTTCAGCATTTTAAGTGACAGATCAAAGCAAAGCAGGACATAATCACGAAGTGAAGGGAAACATCTGAAAAGTGTGGCAGGTATTTATATTCAGCCCTTCTGAGTCAATATTCAGCAAAACCTTTTGTTTTTTTCTGCCAGCTTTGTACATCTAGAACCTTAAACCTTTTGCTTATTGTTGTTGCAAACTCGCTCAACATCAGGTTGGACGGAGAGCGTCTGGATGCAACACCAGAACCAGGCAGAGATCGAGCCCAGGAGACATCAAGGCTAATCATGAACTAGCTGTTTGAGCTACTGCTGGTCGCATGTTTTTAGCACATCTTGTACCTCCAACATGCATTCCTCGGAGGCGATACGAGGTTACGGCCGCGCCGCAGAGATGCTGCAGCTCCGCGGGGTTTCTGCTCCCTGCGGCCAAGCGGAAGGTCAGCAGCAGATTTTGTTTGGAAGAACTTTAATCACAAACCTTTCAGTGACAAAACATCACAGCCAAACGTCAGAGTGTGAAATGTGATCAGGTTTCCCACACGTTTAACTCCGAGTTGAGACTCGTTGCCAGAACGGACCCCATTTTCACAGTGAATACAGAGCTGAAGTGGATTTACTCTGGTTCCACAGTGGTGGAGATGTGGAATCTGAAGAAAACCGACTGGATGGATGGATGGAAAGATTAACAGACGGATGGATGGAGGACAGACGGACAGATGGATGGATGATGGACAGACGGAGGGAGGACAGATGGATGGACGGACGGTTGATGGATGGATGATGGCGGGAGGACAGATGGATGGATGGGTGACAGACAGATGACAGATGGATGGATGGAGGATGGACGGATGGATGACGGACGTTGGACAGATGGATGACGGACGGATGACAAACAGACGGTTGGTGGAACATTCAGACCGTGAGACGTGAAACAGAAACATCTTCCCGTTTCCGTCTCCCACACGTCTCCACCTTGGAGCCACGTCCATGAAATTCCAGACTTCTCCAGCCTCTGCAGGAACCTGCAGTCGGTTCCGGCGCCACAGACGCACGAAACCACGTCTGAGACGCTCTCCTGGTTGGAGTGAAACCAGCAGGGGTCCATCATCGGACCGTCCTGTTTCCACAAAAACACTCAACACATCAGATGAAGGCAGATCTGTTGACATTTAATACTGCTGAACTTCTCCGTCTGCTTTTACACAACAACAATAATCACAAAGCACAATCACACGATTAAAGCTAAAAGATTTATTTGGCAATCATGTTCTATTATGCTTTTGGCTATTTCTGGTTTATAAAAATAGTTCTTAGCTGTATAAAAATGCACGTTTTATTTGGGGCGACTAACACTTGTTTTACGATTTACCAAAAACATGAATGTAGAAAGAAAAGCAGGACTTGAACACAGTGGTTGGGTGTAGGACGGTTCAGATTATGTCTCAAAGCAGGAAAACAGACTCTGGGGCCAAAATTCATGTGCAAATCAACAAACCTCTCTCCTTTCCGCCTACCTGTGACAGCGCTGAAACAAAACGAGACAGAGTAGTCTGAAAGCATGAGACTGAGCAATAAATGCGAAGTGGTGTGCAGTCCGAGGCCAGGCTGGGCTCAACGCTCTACTTGGGGAAAACGGTGACCACGTCGTAGCCCTCTGGCGGAGTGACTCGCTCGCGTGCGTGCTTCTCGCAGTAAATCTGGTCCTCCACGAAGAAATGTCCCTTCTGTTTTAGGTTGACGTCGCAGTCTGTGCAGGTGTAGCACTCAGGGTGACGGAACTTGTCCCTCAGCTTCACCACCATGCCCCTGCAGAGGAAAACGAAACAAAACCTGGCTTTTAACCCTGTGTCAATCTACGTCAAAATCTAAATAAATAACCAAACATTCTTGGGTGTATGTCAATTACATCGCTAGGATTCTGAAAAGTCTGAGATTAACGGGAGAATTATTTATTTTCTTTCAGTGCCCTTAATCCTCTTCCGTACCTAAGTCATACTGAACTCCATCAACGGAAAAAAAAAAAAAAAAAAAAAAGTGTTTAATCACAGTTTGTTTGTGATTTAACAGGGGGGAACTATCTTCCACCCACATAATGCCAGGTTGGCTTGGATAATTTAAAACAATGAAAAAAAAAAAAAAAAAAAAAAACCAAACAAAATCACTGGGAAACTAATCTTTCTGCATGTACACAGGCCATGTTTAACGTTTCGGTAGTTTTAGTCGTCCATGCGACACTGAAGAAGCATGTCTAAATAAAAACATGTCATGACGAGCCAGCCGTTATGCAGCCTTCAGCATCTCGGGGCACGTCTTCTCCGTTTCTTGCCAACAGGGAGCTTTCCAGCTGCCTCTGCCAAGGAGATGGCAGCATCAGGTTCCACTGAACTCTGCACTTTTTAAAACCCAATCAGCCAGAAAACTTCAGATCGGTGCATCTTTACTCTCCACTTTAATCTCAGTTTGCGCGTGTTTGCAGAGTTTTACTGCAAGAACGAGCGCTAAAACTATTTTGTAAAAAGATGATCATTCTAAGTGTTTTGTAAACCCCATCACAAATACTTTCTACACATTACAATCCATAAGGAATTATAGTTTTAAGCGATTAAAAAAAAACTAAAACTGTATTTATGATTTCAGAATAAAAATTATTTGTAAAACACAACAAAGTATAAAGGATAACTATTAATAGAGACAGCTCCCAAGACTAACTGAATTCAGCCACAAGGTGGAGACAAACTTCAGAGGAAAAACCCCCTTCATTACCAAGCTGACGTCCCATAATGACTTAATAAATGCAGAAGTCGGTGTTGTATCAGTCCTACAACATGCTCCTGTGTCACCTGACTGGATAATGATTTCCAGTTCATTTTACTCAATTTCTGGTACATCAGTTACCCATGTGCTAATAATCTGTCTAGAAATTATTATTATTTTTTTTTTTAGGTGCACCAGAACAAAAGTTAGGTGCATCCAAGTTTTTGAGCTTATCGCATTTAACGTTGCAGTGTTACAGGTTCACTGTTTTCCTAAATCACTGTCCATAAAGGCAATCTTGTAGTAAACATAAAGTTCTTTATTTGAAGCAGAAACGTACTGAAAAAGCACTTCAATAAGCTAATATTTTAACTTAAAAAAATAAAATAAAATGAATGAAATGATGAAATAAAAACTAAATTATAAGTGCAAATGTTTTAAAGGCTAAACATCTTATGAACATCTCAAACTGAACATTTCATTACGTTCGAGCCATTTTTCTAATTACCTGGAAGCGCAGAAGAACATCACTGACCTCACACAGAAGCGCAACGCTTACTTAAGTAATGGATCGATTTTAAAGTTATTCAGCAACGGAGCCGACAGTATCGTCAAGAGATCATAAGACAAAGGAAGCTGATAAAAAGAAAGCTCGGAAAGATCGGAATTGGGCAAAAAGTCAGATATGGGTTGTATTTTCCTGCTGTGTGAACGTATCTTTAGTGAAGAAAAGTTGTTCTTTTGTAATATTGTGGCAACGTTTAACTTAATCATCATCTCGTCTGATGATCTGTCTGCTGCTGAAAGGCAGTGGGGAGAAAGGACACCTGGGCAGTGCATTAATTGCGGCATGTAGTGCGTTTAATAGATGCATGGAGCATGCGTGGGTGTTCGTTTACATACACTAGTTTAAGTTGTGAATGCAGAAGAGTGCGTGCCAGAACCTGCATTGAGTGTGTGAGACTTAAACCCACGCATGACAAGTTCTTGTTCGTTCAGATGGATATATACGCTCACATCAGTCTCACTGCACATTCAGGTTATATCACAAATATAATGCCATATTTACAAGCAGCGCCAGACGAAGGGACCAGACTGGAAGTGCAGTTTTTAACCTGGAAGGTTGATGGCGCCGTGTCAGAGCATCGGTAATGATTCAGGGCTTACTTGATGAAGAAGTTTTCAATCTTTTATTTTCTCTGCTCATTCGCACTACATCCACGCTGCTTGTCTGAGAAAGCTAACCTACTCGCCTCACTCTGACTGCGGCAAACAACCGAGACATGTAGAGGAATAGCTAGACCAATCAGAGGAAGGTCCCGCCCTTTACTTTCTCTGACTGGTTTAGACCATGATATGGGCCTAATGTGCGTTTGTGGTTGAACCACAGGAAGACCTTTAGTGTTGAAGACTATTTTTCCTCTCTCTTGAATGACTGGTCACACCGGTGCAACCTTATATTTTTTAATAGTCGCACTCTAGTGTCCTGTGAATACTCACACAATCCCAGAACCACATTTGTTACAGACGGGCAACTTCTCTGTGTTCCCGACAGAAGATCCGATCTTTGTCGTTGGCGCCTTCACACTCCTGAAGCCCGACGGTTTATCCGAGTCGCCTACAAACGTCAGGAACAAACCGAAATGTATGGACTTAAACACATCCAGAACAACACTTTTGTTTTTAACCATTAAACTTCACTTTATTCAACAGCAGGTGCTTTAAACATTCTTGGATGTGTACCTGTCTCGAGAATCTCCTGAAGCACCTTGAAGGAAGCAGACTGTCGAGGTGGCTCATCAGACTCTTGGTTCTCCTGCAGCATCTTGTAGACCTCCGAGTCCACTGGTATGGCCGGTCGCTTGCCTGCCGCCGACTGCTCTGATGGCGCTCTACAAAGACGGGAACATTTAACGTCAGCAGACGGCACAGACTCAAAACTAGTCACACTTCTTTACGAGGAAAAGACCACAAGTCTTAGTAGACCCGAGAGGGATCGCATAACATTTGTTAAGATACTTTGGAGACTTCATGACTGGCCTTTGTGAAACAGAACATGCACTCCATTGTATGGAACCAAAACGTGACTGCATGTTGTTTTCACTGCAAACAGATTCTTTCGTCAACAAAATAAAAGCCCCAAGGGAAAAGTGTGAAATAAACGTGTAGCTGATCCAAGGATTGAGGAGTGCTCCGACTTTCCTCAGAGATTCAGCTATACCGGAAATGTGGGCGAGATTCATGGAGGTGAGTAGAAGGATAATCGTCCACAAAACCCTGCATCTCTGTTGGAAACACCTTTTGGTCCAGGATTACGAAAAACGAAAATCTTGGCTTGCCATGGCAACAACAGAAAACTCCAATAGCAGGATGACCAAAGAGGCATAAAATTAAAATCTCAGGTAAGAAAATGTGTTACCTCGAGTAAACATCTACAGATTTTCAAATATTTTTCCAACTTAGGGCACAGAAATTAATCACCATCCAACAATTTAAAGGAAAAGGAGTAAAATCATGACATATCCTTCAGTAACATAAATGGAGACACCAAAGCGCTTTCAGAGACACATAAAAATGATTACAAAGTCGGCCTTCTATCACCTGAAGAACATTTCCAGGATCAAAGGACTCATGTCTCAACAAGAGCTAGAGAAACTCATCCATGCGTTTATCTTTAGTCACTTTGATTACTGCAATAGTGTCTTCACACGGTTGCCTAAAAAAAAAAAAAATAAAATAAAAAAAAAAATAAAGAAGAATCAACCAGACAGCTGCAGCTGATCCAAGACCAGGAAGATGGAGCACATCACCCCAGATCTAAAGTCCTTCCACTGGCTCCCTGGAGCTCAGAGAATAGACTTTAAAATACTTCTGTTAGTTTATAAATCACTGAACGGCTTAGCACCAAAATACATTAAAGACCTGTTGTCATTGTATCAAAACCTTCCAGACCACTCAGGTCTTCTGGTTCTGCTCTGCATCCCCAGAACCAGAACCAAACATGAAGAAGCAGCTTTCAGTTTTTATGCTCCACAAATCTGGAACAAGCTTCCAGAAAACTCCAAAACAGCCGAAACACTGAGTTCCTTTAAATCAAGGCTGAAAACCCACCTGTTTAGAGCTGCCTTTGATTGGTAGCAAGTGGAACTATGATCAATATTTGCCTGATGATCCTAATGGTTTTGATGCATTGATATTTGCGCAATAATTTTGGTAATTTTCATGTGCATTCGCTTGATTTGCTTGTTGGTCTGCTCTGCACCCCCAGAACCAAACATGGAGAAGCAGCTTTCAGTATTTAATGCAACGCTAATCTGGAACAAACTTCCAGAAAGCTGCAAAAATCCTTTTAAACTAAACTATAGGAGCATCATTTATTTTAGTCTGTCTTCAAGCTTTTTTTTTTTTAAACTTTCCTTTATCATGTCACTAATGTATTTTTTTTTCTATGTAAAGAACTTTGAATTGCCTTGTTTTTGAAATGCGCTATACAAATAAACTTGACTAAGTTGAAAATTTTATTTCCATAATTCAACTCAAAAATACTTTATCACAAAGTGAAATTAAATAATACATTTTAAAAGTGAAGCAGATATATAGATTCATTCCACACAGAGTGATATATATGTCAACCATGTGTTAATTTCGATGATGATGGCTTCCAGCTGATGAAAACCCAAAATTGAAGGTCAACCCAAAATGATTTATAACACAAAGTATTGTGCTGTGGTCATGTTACGGCCCAGAGTCACGGGGAGTCTGCTGGTGTGACAGCAGACAGTCATTAACGCCATTCACAGAGTGGGGAGGCCACAGAATGTCAGGGCTGAAGATGCTGTATCCAAGCATACTGATGTAAACTAAAGGAAAGTTAGTGGGAAGAAAAAAAATAACTGCAGCCTTGACAGAACTGTGAAGCGCAGCTGGAGTCTGCGCTTCAGGACATGGCTGCAGTGGTCCTGGGGTTCATCCAGTCCTGAGCTAAAAACAACACCAGAACCGTCTTAGCTGGGCTGAGGAGAAAAAGAACTGGACTGGACTTGGTTTCATCTGCAAACCAAGGTCCCAGAGTCTGGAGGAGCAGAAACTATGTGGTTTGAAGTCCATTTAACATAAACATTAATATTCAAGCATTAACACCTTTAAATGCTTTGAATATGACGCGTTAAATTAAAACTCACTTAAGGGTTAAACACAGTGGGTCTGACGCACATGAATAAATATTGTCATTAATTCAAACCCTTCGTTCTGTCGCTGCAAAACCTCTCCATAGGTGAAGTCGATGAACCTGCTACTCTGCATGTCGCCATGGTGCGCACATTATTGAGTGCAGCAATGTGATCAAGACCGGTTTACGTTCCGTCAGCCGCACCAGAACCTGCTGCACAGAGCTCTGAAATATGTTCACCAGTACTTTATTATGTGTGCTGCAGTGGTGGCTTGTTCTGCCTCGCTTCCACCTCTGCGCCGCAATCCTCTCGCAACGTGCGCTGTGATGTGAATTCACTCAGCCAATAGAAATACAGAGAGCTGTTGAGGAAAGCTGCATCATGGAAACAGGCTTTAACTCCTAAATGATTCAGCTCTCTGTCACCCGAAGGCTCATCAGCACAATAATTCATCGCACAGACAGTTTTCACACTGTACAGCAGCACGGTTTTCAAAAAAAAAAAAAAAAAAGTTTAAATAGCAATAGTTGCAAGGTTAGACATGTCCGACGATTTTAAGATTTTCGACGGACAAAATGAATTTACATCGGTAATGTCCCACGTGTTTTCGCAAACACTGGACCGCCATTTAAACAGAACTCACTTGTTGTTGGGCTCATTAGTCGTGGCCACGGTCTTCACCTCGTCCACGGCGGAGTTGAAGTCCTTGATGTTCTCAGACGAGTAAAGACCAGACGGGCTGTTGTACTGGTTGGTCACGACTTTGGAGCCAAAACCAGAAAAGGGCAGAGCGCTCCTGTTGTGGGACGAGCCGATGTGTTTCACCTCCTAAATAATAATAATAATAATAATAATAAGAAGAAGAAGAAGAAGAAGAATAAAGTAAAGAAGAAGATAAAAGATGAAGACTTTATTTGAGGAGCTTGTTTGTGAAATGGCCTGAAACATGCCTCAGTGCTGTGGAAACATTACACAGTGAACTTTATGATGAATTCAAGACACAAACATGCATTTTAAAAACTCTCTGCGGTTATAAAATTCAGCAGATTTTAATAAACTTGACCACCAGGTAAACTGAAAACGCGTTGCACATAATTTAGACGAGTTATGGATGCTTGCTTAATTTTACTTCATGATGCAAGCAGACAAACACGTAATGACATCGGCATGCCAGCTTTGTGGGCGCGTAAATACCACCAAACCTAGCTCATGCCTCACAGTGGGAACACGGCAACAAAACGCAGCACTCGCTTCAAGCATCTGGCATCTTAACTGATTAACTCTGCTTAGTAAAGTCTTTTCTAAACTTAAAGTGGAAAAGCTTTCAGTAAACAAGGATAAAAAGTGACAGATTTCTTCCAAATGCTTGAAACGTGTATGAGAAAAAACACACACACAGAGGAGAGGGAGGACCTGTGACTCAGTTTCCTACATGAATTCAAACTTTGGCCTCAACTTTCCCCCTGAAAGAGCAGCAACTGAGGCTTGCGTCACAGCTTGGATGATAAACTACAGTCGTCCAGGAAACCTCCTGTTGGGAAGCAAACAGTGACTTCATTTCTGGCACACACACAAAAATAAATATCCCACAACCTTTGCAAGCGCACAAATTTTCCAACTTCCAGAAACCGTGTGGCTACCTGTACAAAAGAGATGAATTCCTGCTTCCTGGAGCAGTAATTTTAAATGCTATAAATGATACACACCCGCGGTTCTGACGCAAGGTTCATCTTGTAAGGGTGTGTCTTTCCTTCCTCAGATGAGAGTGGCGACCACAGCTTAGTTTCTGACCTGCGGGGCAAAAACGAAAGAAAATTAATGTTCTGAACGCGCAACTATTCCACACAGTTGGCTTAAATATGCAACAGCTGCCGTTCTGTTTTCTCTTTGTGACCTGGAAGCCATGATGTAATGCAGTGAAATAAAAATGGGAGTTGCAACACAGCTCAGCCTGAACAAACACCTGGAGAAACGCTGAGATGGCTCACATTACTCCGTTTTTTTTGTTTTTGTTTTTTTTTTTAACAAGGCCAAGCGGCTCATGTTGCTGCAGCCTACCTGTCGATGGAGAGCGCCATTTCCTCTACGCAGCCCTTTATCTTGTTCTGCGCCTCCAAGTGAGTCATGCTCTCTGTTGGCTCGCCGTTGATGGACAGAATTATGTCTCCGATGCACAAGTTGGCTTGGGCTGCTTTGCTTCCAGGGTTCACCTGCGACACACAAATCCTAGGAATGTTTCCTGATTTCTGAATGAATAAATAAAAATAAATATCGCCTCGGCTCGTATCAGGGCTTTATATCTACTCTGCTGACCCCTATATACTTTACACACACAGTTTTGTTTACAGTAAACAGAAACAGAGCCACTTGGAAACAGGAGTTTTCAGTCAGCTGCCCAGAAGACAGATGTTCCACCAAGATAAGGAGCTTAAAGCGGAGAGAGAGGCACAGTCCAGGAATTCCTAATCACATTTCCATGGGTGGAGAGGACCGAGTGCAGGAACTGCGTTTACAACAGGAACTCCCGTCCTCGGCTCTGGCCACTGTGCACAGTGGAGTCACATGTGCAGACGAATAACATGGACCTACAATTTGGCAATATCATCCGGGTTTTATGGCAATAATGCACGACAGAGTGTTAGGGCCAGGCTGAGAGAAAAACGAAAATCAAATTATGAGAATAAAGTCATAAATTAATGAGAATACAGTCAAAACATTTAGAGAATAAAGTCAAAATATTTCAAGAATAAAGTCATTGAAGTAACACGAGAATATAGTCAAAATAACGGGAATACATTAATAAAATTATGAAATACAGTCAAAATATTTCGATAAGGTCGTAGTAGTAATACGAGAATAAGTTCATAAACATACGAGAATAAAGTCAAAACATTTCGAGAATAAAATCAAAATATTTCAAGAATAAAGTCATAGTAGTAATACAGTCATAAAATTATGAGCATATAGTCATAAAATTACAAGAATAAAGTCAAAATATTTCAAGTAGTAGTAATATGAGAATAAAATTATAATTTACGAGAATAAAGTCGCAATAAACCTACCAGCATCATAGATAATTACAGATAATCTGATGCTGATGTGTTAACAGATGAAGTATTTCCTTATTTGTAAAACCGATAAAGTATAACTTCACAAGATGCTCAACATTTCTCATTTTACCGCAGCTGTAAGACCGCTTTTTCGTGTCATAGTCCTCATAACATTACGATTTTATTCTCGTACGAGTTTATTATCGTTATTTTTTTTATTTCTATTTTCTTAGCCTGGACCTCATACTCTGTTGCAATAATGAGATAAGTGGCAATAAAATTTTTTTTTTTTTTTTTAAATAGACTAGAGTCTCCTATGCAAATATTGCTGGAAAACTTCCAGACCCGATCCCAGGTATCAGCTTTGAGTCCCGGAGTTAACGTTATCCGTGCCGGGGACTTTTGTCTACTTTTTAAAAGACCAGCCTATTTTTGTGTGCACAGCTTTTGAAGCTGTATTACAGGCTGCACACAAGCTCAAACAAGTCTGGGTTTTCCTCAACAATTCCCTTTACAAATGAGGTTCATAGTGAAGGACAGACTGTATTGGCTACTTGTGCTCAGATTTACCCAACTGTTCCCTTAGAGCCTCACAGTGCAGCTAAAAAAACCCTATTAACATGATTAAAATTTTTAATCGAGTCCCACCACTAATTAAAACACTTAAGAATGAGGAGTAAAAACCTTTCAATGCCCACATGATCGACTGGAACGGCACTGGAATATCAACAAGTCATATCAAAACAAAAAACATGCTAATATTAGCTTAGCGCGTTACCAAACTGCTCCATCAGAAGTAGTAAGATGTGAGTTTATTGAAGAGGGCGGAACTGTATGGGTCGAGTCACATATACATCTAGAAACAAACAATGCTATGCCAATATTATTTTATAATCTCTTAATCAAGAGATTAGAGCAGTTTACTTAACAGTGTTAAGAATCAAGAAAACAAAAGTGCTAATCAAATGTAATGCAGACGATGTGACGTGGTGTGGCATTTTACTACATATACATTTTAATTATCAGATTCGGTTTCAGAAATTGTTCCTAAATGACAGATACGCATTGTAAAAAAAATAAATAAAAAAATAAATAAAAAAATCCATATTACAGCTTTTCTACTAAAAACGTAACACAGAAAACAAAAAATAGACTACTTTTTAATTCATATTACAGCAAGCTGTGCAACTGTGTTGCCGACCTTTGCCGTGATGACTTTCTTAAATCGTATTTGGGAAAACAAAGAGCTTTTACTTATGTTTTCATAGAATCTGATCATATTACCAATTTCTGGGGTTTGCAAATATAAAAAAAAAAACAACTTACAGTTTAAGTGTTGACTGACCATTGCCTTCCTACACAACTCCACTCAATTCTCATCTTCCTTCGCTGCTCCGTCTGGGATTTCTCCCATTGAGCTCAATTTCTCTGGTTGAATTTCAACTTTGATGTTGATTTTCTGCACTGTTTTAGAATTGCAGTCTGCCTGTACTTTGGCAATGGCAGTGGAGGAAGTAAACAAAGCCATTTAGTCCGTATGGGACACACTTCCAAATACTGAATAATTAAAGTCGGAGCAAGTGGGATGTTTAAAAAAAAATGTTATTTCTGGCAACAGTGTCGTTCAGCTGAGTCGTCCTCTCTTCGGAGTGGGGGATGACTGTTTACTGCGCAGGTAAGCTTCATAATGTAACTTTCCGTGTAATGCAGTAAAATTGGCGCATTTGCATGTCAGGGCCAAACATCCAATCGTTTAAAACTTAAAAATGATCAGGACACACAGCAATTATTGTGGCAAAAAAACAAACTGGTATTTTAGTAGGCATAGTCTGGTTTCTGATATCTAAAGGTTTTAAAAAAATTATATTAGTCCTACTGTTAAGGTTTTTCGATGCTGCCCCTCCCCTGTCTGTTGCTTAAAAGCTGGTGCTCATCTTGCTGAAAGGAGGCCACTATACTTTTCCTTGTCTACAGGGGAGCTCTCCAGTTGTTTGGACATATTTATTTGGTGTTTTGTTATTGGTTTATTTTTGTTTGTGTTCTATGAACTGAAAAGAATAACAAATGTAGTAGTTAACATTATGCAGCAGGAATAAGTATCACTTTTCTGCTTTGAAGAAAAATGATTTCATTCAAACACTGAACACACTTGTAAAACCACCTGGAAATTAAGGATATGGTCTGTGTACAACTTTTTAATGACTCCGAGTCGCAGAAATCCGAACAGATGGAACGTAACTCAAACCAATACTGTTGGTCAGCCTTGTAGACACACCAAGATGTTGTAAAATATGTAAAATAACAAAAAAAAAAAAAAAAAAAAAAGCTTGAAAGGGCACAGAGAGGCCATGACGTCTAAGCTGACATCATCATCATATAGGTTTGAGAAATCCTTCCTCGGACAATGGGGATCCCGTTAAAATGAATTGCTTTTAATCAGATTACTACTGGTGCAAAAGATATAAAAGACAGAGTGACTAAAAACATACTAACTTTTAAATAAAGGGTTAATGGAGTTGTTTATTCACACCTTAACTCAGGTAAACAACATCAAACTGGACCCAGCTAGCTAAAACCGTTACTAGTTTAGCCATCTTTAGCCTGATGTTAACCCAATAAAACCTTGACACAGTCTCCGTTAGCCCGCTTTAATTAACACCGAGGTAGCAGCAAGGTTACTCTAGACATGGCTGGACTGAAGTGTGAAGTGTAAAGCCAACTTACCCGGGAAATAGCCAGCGGCTGTTCGAAGTCCTTACCCCCAACGAGCCGGAACCCCCACGGGCCGGGACCCTGCATCACCACCCGGACAGGAGGCATAGCGTCGGGCTACTGTAGGCAACTTCAGGCGTTAAAAACCGACCAACCTCGGACCTCTGGCTCAGTTCCTGCTGCTTGTGGCATGAAGCAGTCGGTGATTTGAGGCTGAGTAGCGTTGCAGCCGAGGGGTGGACCCTCCGAACACAATTGGACGAAAAGATGTGGAGGTTTTCCTCGCTGATAACCTGGTGTCCAGAGATCGTGTGTTAGAAAGATGAGTCACTGCGTTCTCCCACTCAGCTCAAGCTACTCTACTTCTGGTAACCAATCTTTGTCTTTATTGTTTTAAAAAAAATAAATAAATAAATTA
Source organism: Anableps anableps (assembly GCA_014839685.1). Classification (NCBI taxonomy): domain Eukaryota; kingdom Metazoa; phylum Chordata; class Actinopteri; order Cyprinodontiformes; family Anablepidae; genus Anableps; species Anableps anableps. The sequence continues at coordinate 4,164,752 of CM026076.1, read as the reverse complement.
GTGTTAAATAAAAAAGCTAAAAGAAACAATAAAAAGATTTATGACAGCAATGAACTTATTCTGTAAACCATAAAACAGTTTTAATTGAACTTCTTTGAAAACCTTAACCTGTTTTTAATCCGTTAAACCATCCAGCGAGTGTTGATAGTAATTATATTACAGCTGTTGTCTACCGTAAAGTACTCATGTTTGAGAAATATCTATAGAAAAAGTGAGCTGTTCTCACACTTAGTGCAGCAATAAAAATACAGGAGCAGTCAAAAAGTTGTTAAAAAGGCTCAACAACCTGATAAAAAAGGCTGGTGCTGGTTCTGTTCTGGGGACAACTCCGGAACCTCTGCAGATGATGGTGCAAAGAAGGATTTTTACATAAAATCAAGAAAATTATGGACAACCCTGAAGATACTCTTCATGAGACTGTCATAGAAAAACAAAGTGTATTCAGTCGGAGGCTTCCACAAATTCGCTGTAACACAGACCGCTACAGGAGATCCGTCCTGCCCACAGCCACCAGCATCTTCAACAACTCTTTGAAGAATCTTGAATAATTTGAGTTACAACATTTAATTTTCCTTCGGGATCAATAAATTATTTTTGCATTTGAATTTGAAAAAGTTAAAGGATGATGTCTCACAGTGTTCTTTCATGTTTTTTTATATTTCCTGTTTGTTTTGGCATAGCCTGGAAGCACGTTTCTATTAGTTTTTCCACATATAAAAGACACTTAAGAATCCATAAACATAAATGAATGCAATTTTGAAATATTTACTGAAAGTATCTGTTGATCACCTAACTTTTTTTTTTTTTTTTTGGAACTGATAAAAGTTCTTCAAAGGCAGTGCAGAGAGGCTGCTCTTCACATTTCGCCCCTCTCATCAGAGCTCCTCTATTTGTTTCAAGGGGATGTCAGCTCTGCCTTTACGTCATTCTGTTATGTGCAAGCTTACCATTTATGGTAGAGCTAAAAATCCCAGGATGTGGAATGTGCCGCTCCCAGAACCTGAACTCCAGCCAGGAGCTGTGAGCTCAAAGTGCCTGGGCAGACAGACTGAATGAAACACGCCCTTTCTGTGCTTTGCATGCTGGCTTTAAAATTCTGCTGCTTTGTTGCTACAGATCAGATCCTAGTGGATAGTAAAGGTGCAACTGATTGTTGGGGGCCCGAAGCACAATTTGATTTGGGGCCCTGCTTCCAGTTCAGCTTATTATCTACTTTTGGTTTTGTTTTTGTCTTGGCATTTCATAGCCCTAGTTTAATGGTTTACTAGTTATTTAACAATCAAATCAACCCTAACCCAGAATGTGTTTTGCTTGTCCTTCACATTAGCCACTTTACAATGTTTGATAAACAAATAGCCTGCTATTTGAATAAACGGAGGAGACAAGTTTATTTCTTAGATTTACTGGGAGTTACGTCTGATGTAGAGCTTTTCACTGTACTCCAGAAACAGGGGTCTGGTTTAATTGGTTGTTTGTAGCAGATCTGACCGTTTTTTGCAGTTATTTGCAGTCACAGTGGGAATAAAATGTGCCATTTCTGCTGTAGACACCAGCGCCAATGGTTAAGATAGCAGTATTAATTTATCACTGGTAACTAGGTGCTGCAAGAGATGAGGAAAACGTGTAATATGTGATAATGTTTGAATGTCATTCAGAGACTTAACAGTGTTGCTGTCTTTTTGGTTTGTGTCCATTGCAAACATGTAGTTTCCTGATGACTTTTGCAACACACTTCCTCATAAAACCTTTTATGTTGCATAAAGCAACAAGCATCACTGCGTGCATCAAATGCCTAAATGCACTGTACTTAAATAATTAGCTAAAACTGATTGCAATCCAGGCAGTTATTTGTTGATATTGATATTCCGTCCATTGATATTGCCACAACAATACATTCTGCAGCCCTACTGCTAAACATAATTAAACTATGAAAATGATCTTCCCTATGATTGCAAATACCTGTGTCAGCTCTAAATCCTAAATAAATTTTACATTTGGAATTAAAGGGGTAGTATTATGTATTTTCCAGGCACATTGAATCATTTTATAGCACAATGCAGTAACTATGTTACCTTCAGTTGTTACAAAAATGCTGCATATATGAAATTTAAATTAAAAGAAATTAGACTTTGTAATTTAATGCCTTGAAATTGGGCCTCTGTCTCTTTAAAAACTCCTGGTCTTTCTGAAACTCCACCTTCAGGAAGTCATCACAACAGCGATCCTCTATTAACCCTTTAACAAAGTTTTTAATCAGCATTTCACTGAGAAGTAGCTCATGTAATAAGCTCAGCAGATGCGCATTTCCACCAGGTGTTTGCTAATAGCTGCTGCTGGCTAGTCTAAAGGAGCTTAGAGGGGAAGTCACAGGGGAGGGGGGCTCTGTGAGGTGGAAGCTCAGAAACTTAGAAGTTGCAGCTCTGAGGAGGAGCTGCATCTTGAAGGCACCTGTGTACACCCAGGTGTTTTGCACACCTGAATGGTTGCCACGGGAGAGTAAAGGATTTCTCAAACATGCATGAAAAAATCAAGGCAACAGTCCAGGTATGTTTTTGATGAGGGAATAACGTTATAGCATGATGGAAAGCTCAGAACAGTCAATTTTACACAATACTGCCCCTTTATATATATATATATATATATATATATATATATATATATATATATATATATATATATATATATATATAGATATATATATATATATATATATATATAAAGTTTGGACACACCTGATAGAGTGTATACTCGTAGAATAGAGCTGTCTCTTCTCTTTGTTCACTTGTTCCTTGGGCCGGCTCAGGTTACAACCAAACAAAAACCATTGTTTTCGATATCTTCTCACCCAGATATATTTTAATAATTACAGATAACCAAAGTGATACGTGAGGTAATAAATGAACAAATTAGACACATAATAGTTTAAATTGTTTATTAAATATTGCATAATACCGAAGTCACAGCAGTGTGTGGTATCTTTATTTTATTATTGTTAATCTAACATCACTGCAAATAGAAGCAAACAAACCAAACCTGTTGCAGGTTGTGCATCTCATCAAACTAGCCCAATTATTTTAATTATTCACCGTTACTTCGAAGCGCTGCGTCACACTCTTAGGTACTGGTACTGGTTCTGGTACGGTAACAAACAGACCATGGTTACACTGAATTATGACCCGACACATTTCAGTTAATTAAAATCAAAATGAAAAATGAGAATGAGGCAGAATTTTGTACCTCATGTAAATCATTACAATGCTCACAAATGGCAGCAAACGTGATCATATGTGTCAAACCTGTGCTGTTGTGCTTTGCCACAAATCCTTCATGGTAAATAATCAGAGTGACAGAGAGAACAATCTGCTACTCCTGTCGCTTACAGTCGGTTTGCTTTATTTTACATATTTACAACCCTTTCCGTGCTCATCCAGGATGAAGTTTAGACAACGCTGCCTGCATCACATTCAAGTACTCAAACATTCATTCACCCCCTGATGCTTTATGGAGCACAATAGAGCACAAAAACACTGCTGTGAGTAGTTCTGATTGATTTTTACACTTCATAATGGACGTTTACAAAGCTACAAGTCATCACGCTCTCAACCAGCCAGAAACATTCATGTGAAGCTGAGATTATAGAGGAACAAACATGTTGTGGAGGCCTCTGTGGTGAAACAAAACACATGAACATTATATCAGTGCAAACCCACAGTGCAGTGTTTTATCACAAGCTTGCCGAGGAAATACTCTGTCGCTATGTTGGCAAAGCAACCAGAAGGGAAAAAAACTGAATTAAACACTATAGAAATGAGAGGAAACACTGTTGAATCGAACTTCATATACATCTTGTATTTCTTCACCCTATTTTTATCTTCAGCGGTTTACTAAAGTATGCTTTAACCTGACGCTTTTTCACATTTAGTCACATCAGAAACACAGACTTTAATGAATTCATTTGGGATTTTATATGATCAACACAAAGTAGAGCATAATTGTGAAGTGGCATAAATAAAAATCGCATTATTTGATTGTATTTAAAGGGGCAGTATTACGTGTTTCCAGGCACATAGAATCATTTTATAGCACAATCCTGTAACTATGTTCCCTTCAGTTGTTACAAAAATGCTGTATATATCAAATATGACTTAGCTTGTATAATGAGCTCAGCAGTTGCGCAGTTCCACCAGGTGTTTGCTATTTGCTGCTGGCTAGTCTGAAGGAGCTGAGTGGGGAAATCGTGGGGGAGGGAGTCTCTGTGAGGTGGAAGCTCAGAAGCTTAGAAACTGCAGCTCCAAGGAGGAGCTGCGTCCATCCGGGTATTTCGCACAGCTGAATGGTTGCCACAGGAGATTAAAGGATTTCTCAAACATGCAGTCATTATAACATTATAACATGATGGAAAGCTCAAAAAAGTCGATTTTACATGATACTGCCCCTTTAATGTCAGTATGAATGCGTCTGAGAACGTTAGCGAACAAAAAGCATCACGAAGACCAAAGAACAGAGCAGACAGGTCAGGGACGACGTTCAGGAGGAGTTTACACCAACAACATCTCACAGAGAGACTGTTTAATCCATCAAAATAAAACGATAGAGATTCTATGTCTTCAGCAGGGACAGAGAAGCTGGATGGAGCTATAAACAGGAAAATCCTGGGAGAAATAATTTGTTTGAGGCTGCAGAAGAGTTAAGACTGGGGTGGAGTTTCACTTTCTAGCAGGACAACGACCCTAAACATACAGCCAGAGCTACAATGAGATGGTTTAGATCAGAGGTGTCCAAAGTCTGTCCTCAGGGGCCGGTTTTAGTTCTTCCCCTGGTTTAACACACTTGAAACCAATAATGACTCATTATCAGGCCTCTGCAGAACGTCGATATGTTGAGGAGATAGTTGGACGCTATGCATCAGCTGTGTTGGAGCAGAGAGACGCCTAAAGCAGGCAGGACACCGACCACTGAGGACTGGAGCTGGACACTTATGGTTTAGATCAAAGCGTGTAGAGGTGTTAGAATGGTCCAGTCAAAGTCTAGACCTACGTCCAAGATCATTCTAAGCGAGCTTGAGCTATTATGCAAAGAATTATTGGCAAAAATTAGGCTGCATTCACAAAGCAGGGCTTGATGCTCAATTCTGATTTTTTTTACTTAAATCCGATTTTTGTGTGTGCATGCGTGGCCGTTCGTATGACTGAATGATGCGACCGCAATCAGACTTCTGTTTCAACGCTTCACGACCTCAAAATCGACTCGCATGCACAGAAGAAGAGCGTAGATGTCAAACAGCAGCGCTCTGTTTACGGAAGTAATAATGAATGGAGCCGGCTATGGATTAATTTTAAAGTTTATTCAGCAATGGGAGCCGACAGGATCGTCACAAGATCATAAGACGAAGGAAGCTGATAAAAAGAAAGCACAACTAACAGCAGCGGCCTTTTGTGGCGCATCGACCGCAGCTTCTGTAGAGAAGTGTGTTTGTATGTGTGGTTGGAGCCAGGAATGGTGGGACTGTGATGTGATCCACTTCACTGATACAGATTTCTTTCATAAGTTCATAATTATAATTTTCAGCCATTGTTTACATCCAGATTTACCGCGTCCGGCTTCTTCTGGTGCAGAATTACGAAGCACGTCTCACGTCAATGACGTAAAAGTCGGATAAAATGACTGTCCAGACTGCAGACGCTTCAAAAACAATCGGATACGTATCGGATTTAGTTCCACATATGGAAGTGGCACAAATCGGATTTTTTGGGGGGGGTCAAAAGATCAGAATTGGGTCGTTCAGACTGCCGTGAAAAAGGCAGATTTGGGTCGCATTCACCTGCTGTGTGAATTTAGCCTTATAGCTCCCATATGTGAGCTGGAGTTATGCCACTATTATTTGTGTTGGTCTTTCACATAAAATCCTAATAAAACACAATGAAGTTTGTGGTTGGAAGTTGACAAAATGTAAAAAAAATTCAAGGTGTTTGAATACTTTTGCAAGCCACTGTGTAAACCAGCATAAAAAACGGTACACCTACTTGCAATTGAGAAATTATGATTATAATCTTTGCACAGAGCCCCAATATGCACCAAAGCGACTTAAAAATACCTGTTTAGCAAACAGTCCACAAACTACGGCCTCATGCTGCTCTGTGCAGGTCATAACAAGCAGTAAAAGGTATCTGACAGCTCTGTTCAGGACTAACATGCACAGAGCTGAGACTGATGAAAACAAGATGTAGTTTAAAAAAAAAAAAAAAAAACACCCCAAAAAAGATCATGACTAGTCCTTGTTTTTGTAGGTAGCTTGGCTCTGGGATGTGGCGTTTCTCCCACAATCTGGAGCTCTGTAATCGCAGGAAGACGGAGAGTTCGAAGGAATTAAAGCTCAGAGAGCGAAGTAAAACCCTGTCACCACCTCTGTGGTGGGATGAAGAAGGTTGAGATGGGCTTTCATGCTCCAGTTTGATTTTACAGTGCATGCAGAACATTTACAGGAAAAAAAAAAAAAAAAAAAAAAAAACGTGCTTGTATTCAGAAGGCCTCTTATATGTGTGGATACAATCTAAAATCCCATTCCTGGACATCTCTGAAACAAAACAGCTGTAGGTGAGCAGATTAATCTGCTTTTATCGCGTTAGGTGGGGACAAACAGGAAGTTCAGTGCTACCACGCCCATCTGGTAGTTGTGCTGCAGGCGTTGGATGACTAGCTACCTTAAAGGCATCACTTAATCAAATTAAAAGTGTGTGTATCCAGGTACGCTTCACTTTTACAATACATGCAACACAGTCCATGTCTCCTGCATTTGTGTTTGCTACAGAAACTATATAAAATACAGCTGTTTAAATAAGTTTGTTGTTTCTAGACATTCATCTGACTGCAGAAGAATGGTTGAAAAAACAAGGCAATACTGAAGCGGTATCTAAAGCATTAGGATTACACAGAGCAGTAAAAGCTTGGAAAAGAAGACAACACTGATTTTACGGTGATTTTAAGTTATTAAAATGAAAGCAAAAATGCAAAATCAGACCAGTTCCAGCAGGAGTCGCTAACATTACAGAGGGTTAAAGAGCATATATCATCATATTTAAGAGGCAGAAAACCGAATAATCTTGAAAGTATGAAACACACATAAGCCACATCTGGGATAAGAAACTTTAAAAGATAGTTGTGTGAAACAAAAACAGCCTTTTAAGTTACGCCTTCTAAAACAGGAAGGTAGTACCATATATGGATGATAACGCGTTATCGGCAGGAACTGGAGATCTTCACAGTAATCACAGAAATGATTGTTTTCCAGACAAAAATGAACATTTTAAGGCAAATATGTGGGAAAAAGATGCAGTAAGCTTTTTTGCTGCAAAGATAATCTATATAGGAATATAGCAGAGTCGACAGCCAGACCATCAAGGCGACTGCGAGTTGCTTATGACCGCAAAGTTTATCAGTGTGGAAAATATTTTCTTTTACCAACAAATACCTGCAACAGCATCTTTTTTCATCAGTGTCTGAACCATATGAAGGTTCAGACACTGGTTTCACTACTGCTGCTGTCTGGCTGTTTCAACTTCCCTTCCATCCTGAACTTGCAGCATTAAAGGGGCAGTATTATGTGTTTTCCAGGCTCATAGAGTCATTTTATAGCACAATAAAGTAACTATGTTACCTTCAGTTGTTACAAAAATGCTGTATATATCAAATATAACTTAAAAGAAATTTTACTTTGTGATTTAATGCCTTGAAATTGGGCCTCTGTTTCTTTAAGAAAGTCCTGCTCTTTCTGAAACTGCGCCTTCAGGAAGTTATCACAAACATTCGCTTCTTTTTTAACCCTTTAACAACGTTTTTAATCAGCATTTCACTGAGAAGAAGCTCGTATAATGAGCTCAGTCGATGCGCAGTTCCACCAGGTGTTTGATAATTGCTGCTGGCTCTTCTGGAGGAGCTGAGTGGGGAAGCTTAAAAACTGCTGCTCCGTGGAGGAGTTGCGTCTCAAAGGCGCAGCTCGGTCCATCCAGGCATTTTACACAGCTGAATGGTTGCCACAGGAGATTAAAGGATTTCTCAAACATGCATGAAAGAATCAAGGCAGCACTCCACATATGTGTTTGATGAGGGAATAACATTATAACATGATGGAAAGCTAAAAAAAAAAGACGATTTTACATGATACTGCCCCTTTAGTTACATTTTAGGGTCATTGACAGCTACATTACTGCATATAAACTCACAAGAATAAACAAAGGACTGATTATGTCAAGGAGACTTGCACAATATCTGCATGGCTCCTGATTACAAAGTAATCAGGTCGCACAGTTGTTGGGTGAAATGAGAGTAACAGTACTGGTCAGAATCAGAGAAAAACTTGCAACATTTCTCTGATTCCTGCTAGAATGTTTGTGTTTCTAATGACACATTTTTTTTTATTAAGCTGTTTTTCCCTACAGTTGTGATTTACAGGGAAACTGGACTCAACACAGGGAGCTTTTAAATCCTTCCATAGGGCGCCAGGTTGTTGGGTCTCCAAACCACTGCTCATTGCGATTTCTCCTCATTTTATTCCCCTCGCTGGATAGATCACCCCAGTTTCGAGCCACAGGATTCACTATCACAGCTTTTGTCTTTGGTGGTCTTTCTTTTATGCCTTGATCCCCAAATATGACGTTCCAAATGTACCGCAACCACTCATCGGCAAGTTTTTGTTTCTTTTCCGACTACCCTGTGCTCATATTTACGGGAAGCGTTTAACCGCCAGAGCTTGGAATGAAATTCAGGAGCGGTATCTCGTATTAACGAGAAAGTTTCTTGTTTTAATGAGATATAAAAATACGCTCCTCTGACAGATTACAGCTTGTTAAAAAGGCATAAAGGGGCAGGGCTTGCTATGACTGTCCTTCTTCTCACCCTGTTTTCCTTATCTAAAAAATCCCAAGAGGTGTTGCTGTTTTACGGTCACCTTTCTTATGTAAAACAGAAGATATTTTGGTTTTAATGAGATGTAAATCTTGTGCATCTTGTTATAACAAGATACCACTCCTGAGTTTATTTCCAAGCTCTAGCAGTGAAATGCTTCCAACCACATTAACGTTTTCTTTCACCTGTTTTTTTTTTTTTTTTTTTTTTTTTTTTTTTTTTTTTTTTACATATTTCTTAATTTCAGACGTAGAAATGAATTGAGAACTAAAAACCTGAACACAGTCAAAAAGAGAAAATATTAATAATGATGATATATGCTCTTTAAACTCAAAAAGGATTGTTTTCTTCAATCAGAATTAAGGGGAAATATTCTGTTTGACAGACAAAATCGAAAACAAATCACTTGAAAATTTCACATCTGGCAAAAAAAAATTGTATATTTCTGCTTTTAAATCAACAAGATTCATGATTCGCACCTCTGGCCCTGAAAGGTAGCTCATGACAAACAGCTCCACATTTGCACCACATAAAACGACGCCCCCTCCCCCCCCCCCTCCAAAGTCCTTCTTAGGTAATAAGATCCACTCTGTGATCCTTGAGCTGCTCTGACGCCGGCCTCTGGGCCGAGGTGCTACATAAACACGTGCGCACACGGACGAATTGGAAGCTATAATCTGTGCAACACCAGCTAATTCGAGTGACGTTATTCCCACATGTTGGAGACGGATGGATTCTGCCAAGAAGTGAGTAACGTGTGAGGGCGGTTTGGCCAGAGAGCCGATCCTCTCCTCCGCCATCCTCCGCCTCGTGCATTTTGACATACCCCGGCCACGCTGATCACTTCCCCAGACAACACGTACTCGCCTGGCCAGATGACTACTCTAACCAACAGCCATGCGCAGTAGTAGTAACTTCCCCAAGCTTGACAGGCAACCGTGTGTTACAGGCAGATTAGATATTGTTACAGTTTCACTTCCTTCACGTAATTCCCAGGGAAAGTCCCAAACTGCTTTGTCCTCTTTGATGTGCCTGTAGATAAAAGAGAAAACCAGGAATAAGTGACAGGATTCAATATTATGCGGGCTATGGCAAGCCTTTTTAGCATAAAATCAGTTTTGTCTGACTAGCCGTAATTACTTTCCAGAGATCTAAAAATGAGTTTTGACTAGACAGAACTACATTTTTACTCCCCCGAATGGTAATTCAAGATGTCTGCATTCACATTCTGACTGGTAAGAATAATAATTCGACATATCTTCAATTACGTTTTGACGAGTCAAAATTCCTTTCAAGAAATCTCAGATAGAAGGTCACAGTGTAGAAAGAGTTCAGCTGTCTGGGAGATGCAGAGAATGCAAAGCATCGTGAATTTTAAGACTGCTTCAGAAATATGCAAAGAATGTCCTGTTTATTTTCTTCCGACAAACACAATGCACTTAAAAACGGCTTTGAACAGCTAAAAGTCCAACTGTTAACCCATTCCCAAGCTGAAAATGGTGCATTTTAAAAAATCTTTATTTTATTTTATTTTTTACTGTCAAATTTCAAAATACTACGTAAATCAGTGACGTTTTGACTCGACAGAATACTAATTCCAGATATCAGTAATGTCATTCTGACTCGTCAGAATGTTAATTCAAGATAACTGGAATAGAAAATCTGTCTAATTCAATTTTTGAACTGTAAATTTGAGTCGTCAAAATTACAGTTCAAGATATCTCTTAGTCGTAATTTGCTTTCAAGATATCTGCAATTTAATTTGCACCATTCAAATCTATATATCTTCTATTTAAAAATACATTTAAGATATCTTTAATTACAGTTATGACTAGTCAGAACTAAAAGTGAGATATCTTGAATTTACTTTCTGACTAGTCATAATGTAATTGTAGATATCTGAAAATACGTGTTTTAGATAGTCGGTAATTCATTGTAGATATCTTGGATTGAAGCTTCCATACAACTCAATGGTAAATCTGACAGCATTTATACTGGTCAGAATGGAATTAGAGATATCTCAAACAGGTATTTTGTCTAGTCAAAATATAATTACAGATATCTTAATTTACTGATACGTCTAGTCATAAACCAGTTTAAGACATCTGGAATGTAAGTGTGGTGGTGAAACTGATTTTATGTTAAAACGGCCTGCCATAAACTGTCATCCATTAGAAACTCTATATGAAGCATGTACGGTTCTCCCCTCTGCAGGAGTCTTCATGCATGCTTGTTCCATGGCTGCAAACCTCTGCTGTCGTTGTGCAGAAGCCCTATATGGATAATATGCAAAGGGATCCGTACCGACAAACCAGCCGTCGTCGCATTTCTCCATGACGCTGACGAGATCTCCTTCCTGCAGCTCCAGCTCGTCGTCATTCTGAGGCACATAACTGTACAAAGCCTGGAAACTGGAGCGGCGACACAAAGAGCACTTTGTTAAAAAGAGCAAACCAGTGAGGACTAATTAAGGGGGGGGAGTTCAGCTGAAACGTGCAAAAATTAATGACTAAACAAATAAAAACGGCGTGAAACCGAAAAGAAATCTCACTCACATTCCACAGCTGAGACGGCTCGGCTCCGGGCTGCTGCTGTGGGACTGGGGTTGCTGGGAAATGATGAGAGATTGTTTACTGGGGTGGGGGTGCAGTCTATGGAGAGAGTCATTATGGTGGTGGGACAGGGTGCTGCAGTACCTCACTGAGGTCTCAGCAATATTCAAGATCTCATTACACACTGCCTCCTAGTAGTAGAAGAAGTCGCCAGAGAGAGACATACAAGAGTCCCGGAGGAGGCCAAGGTTTAAGGAGTTAAGGGTGGGGGGGACCAGTGAGAAGCAAAGGCAGGAAAAAAGAAGAGAGGGGGGAGTAATCCATTCAAAGCCAGAAGAAAAAGTAGAGATGTTGGTGAAGACCAGGAGGAGAGGAATGAAACACCAGAGTGGGAGCATGGAGACAGGAAATATGAAACAGTTAGTTCATCGTTACAGGATATAAGTCAGTGTGAGCGTGCAGTATTAAAGGGAAGCTGATGGTTACAGCTTGACATTTAAGATAATAATTCACTTTCTTCCTAAGCGCCACATAAACATGGTTCATATCAGATTAACAGTGTGGAGCAGGAGCAGTTTAATGAACTCTGTACAAAACCTCCGAGCGTAAAACAGAAAAACACGCCAAGTCCTTGTTTCACAAGCTCAACGAACAGTGCAGTGCCTTGATCACACAACTCGCCTCACTCAGCACAGTAAAAGCTACGTTTGACTTTCTCAACCATTGAAATGCGACTTTTAAAAACGAAATCTTTAATCTTCACGTCAGTCTTTGAGGTCCTGCATCACATTTTATTTACTCACAGTAACCCACATAAACAACGGTGGGCGCATTTCTGCTAATCCGCTAAGAGCAGAGCTAGATTTTTATCCAGCACTTTAGTGTTTTTGCTAACCCTGATAAATTATTTCATGTTTCCCCACCTTTAATGTGATATATAAACAGTGGTGGGCACATTTCCGTTAATCTGTTAGTAGTGGAGCTAATTTTTCATCCTCCAGCTCCATCTGAAGAAAAGATCCTGAGCATGACGCCGCCACTTCCGTGTTTACTTGCATGCTTGGCATAACTTTTGAAGTTGTGGTCCAGAAGACTGGCTTCATAGATGTCCATGCTTTCAAACTACACTTTGTTGGAACACCTAACCTGAAATAACGTTCACCTGTCCGTTTAGGACTTTCCTGACTTTGCTTTTTTATATCTTCTAACTCACATGCATCAAACTCAAGGCCCAGGGGCCAAATCCGGCCCACCGTAGCTTTTTATGTGGCCCTCTCGACTCCAGACGCTAAATTACATCAATAAGTCCCTCCGGTTGTTCACAGAAACTCATGCAAAATCAACAGATCCCCGCATTTTTTTTTTTTTTTTTTTTTTTTTTTTTTTTTTGCTATAGTGCATAATTGTGAATTTATTGCAAATTTTCCGCAAAAATGGTCAAAAACATTGGGTTTAAGTGATGCTAACTCCCACCTGCAGGTGGCAGTACTTCTTACTTCCACTACTCTGCTGCCTCAGCCTGACTTGATGTCAAGTTGTAGTCCATGATTGATGTGGCGAGTAACAAAAAGTCACATTTAAAGTCATACATAAGCGCAAATATTGCAAAATCCCTTGTAAATATTTCTAAATTGACACCACAAAATCTGTGATTTTGATTGCAAAAAATAGAAATAATCGCAAAATGCTGGAGGGACTGATCGATGTGAAATGATGTTAAGAAGAACTTATCGAATGCAGAGGCAGCTATTTATTAATACTTCAACAGTTTAATGGGTTTTATCATTACATTCTGGCACAACCGGCCCTTTAAGAACATTCATGATGTTCATACAGCCCAAAATGAAAATGAGTTTGAAAGCCCTGCTCTACTCATGGGTCTGCAGCCTGCGGCTTAATAACTGTGGCTAAAAATTAAAAAGAACCAACTGATGTTTTTAAATATAGTTGTCTTTATGTTGGAAACTATGTTGTATCTATGTATTTATGCTCTTTTGAGCAAAAGTTTTATGTTTTTTTTGTTTTGTTTTTTTTTTTAGTTTAAAACTCAAAAATTTAAATAAAATGGTATGTCTTTATAAATGACATCAAATTTTCTATAGGAGATATTTATCAAAAAATATAAGTTGTCTTTTTCCAAAGGTTGTGTAACATTAGCAGCTCTAAACAAGTTTTAATTAGCGGGACTGAGGGTAGAAATGGCTCTTTGGATTGTAAAGGTTGGAGACAGCTTTAATAGGTAAATCCATAGTTTACAGAAATGTTACAAAGGATCAAAAGGATGTGGTTGTATAAGAGTGCACAGGGAAAACAGTCATCAAGAACTGCAGACATGTGGGACAACAGTAAAACTGGTGAGAGAGGACGGAGCTGCAGGAATCTGTGACGAGTGTTACGTCTTATCTTACGAAGACAGCATCCTGGTCTGGCTAAAGTCTCCCAGAACCTTGTCAGAGAAAAGCAACTCCAAAAAAGGATGTTTAGAGTAAAAACAACCCTGTGCTTCACCAAACAAACCCCCACAACACTCACAGTAAAACGTGGTGGTGGCAGCATCATGCTGCGGGGAAAGATTTCCTCAGATGAAAGTGAGTTTTGTGTCAAACTGGGTGAAATCTTGAACAGTTCCAAATATCAGTCAGTTCTTAAAGATATAAAGAAAATTTATCCAGATCAGTTGGAGAACAGCTTCACCAAAAGGAAATAAAGATTTTGGGCCAAAGACCAGAACTAAATATGGCAGAAAAACCTTAAGGTCACCCGATGATGGCTGATGATCGTGAAGTTGCCAAATGAAGAGCTGCGAAGCTGATGAAGTTTCAACAAACAAGACTTTATGATGAAATCTAATTAGAAAAACCTTCTTTAAATGATGTGTTCAAATGCAACCTGGTTATTCCAGCGTTTTATTCAAATTATTTTTCCTCCTAACAGGTTTGCTTGTTTTGCAGGATTATGTTAAATTAAAGATGGAAAAAGCGTTTAGATTTTTTTTATACCAATAAAATGTCTGAAAAATATATTTTACCATTGGTGTGAGCACTTTTTTATGGAAGTCCACTTCTGCCATGATAAAAAAATAAAAGCCCAATAAGAAGTCTTAATTATGAGCATTAAAGTCATTACTAAGTGAATAAAAGTCATAATTTCGGCTTTCAAAGTCAATTATGAGATAGAAAGTCACGCTGTTTCTTTCAGGAGGCTTGCTTCAATATCTCATAATCATGACTTTGACAGTCAAAACTATGAATTGCTGTCTGGCTTTTATTATCTTTTTTTCATGGCGGAAATGGACTTCCGTACTTTTTATATCTATCGTTTAATAGAAAATGCTTGGACATGCTTTAGTATGCAGCATCTTTTAAAAATCATACAGTTCCTTAATTTTATTAAATTACTCATCTGTTATCTGAAGGATGGTTTCTGACTCTTTGGAAGAAAGCAAATCAAGATTTTTCCCCAAATGTCAAACCTTTAAGGATGAATTGTTTAACACTGCACCTCATGTCAAATACGAGGCACAACTAATGGAAGTTATAGAAGAAGTGAGTTTAACGGCGTTTTGATCAAAGGGAGGTTTTCCACCGTCTTACCGTAAACGAGTTAACGTTGTTGTTCTCCTGGATGTCGTATGGCATCACGGGGCTTCTGGAGAGCCGTCCCAGATGGTCGGCCTCGTTCTTCACAAACTGCAACACAGACATCGGTGCAGATGTTTTAAATTAAAAGTTTCGATTATTGAGCTGAAAGCTGTCAGGATGCATTACCACGCGTCAGCGTCGCAGCAGCTTCATTGACACACATAGAACCTATAAATGGTGACCAGTGAATAATGTTTTGAGTCAACTTCCAACATCCAGTGGCAGCTAAGCTATCGCATCTTTGCATGGAGGAGCAAATGCAAGGCTGGCAGCATCATGTGAAATAAGACTGAAACCATGACGCTCAAACAAAAAGCCTTGATCATGTTGAGTTCACAAGGACGATACGATGCACAGAAGCAAAACTGTCTCAAATGATTTCCACTGGTCGTAACTTTTATGGCATCATGTCAGGATCTGAACTGGAACCATTCTTCTCCTTCACAGCTATAAAATACAGGCACACAAACACCGTCACAACTGTAAATGTTAGTAGTGCACACACAACAGCATGCAGTCTGTGAGCAACACAACCCGTTACATCCTCGCTCTTTCACGAGACCAGCAGATCTTTAACTCTGTGGAGCTACAAGTCAAACCCATGGTGCCTTGCACAACTATTCACAACCCTGAAACTTACCCACATTTCGTCATGCTACAACCACAAAATTCAGTGTTTCAGTTTCATTTGAGATTTTATGTGCTAGACAAACAGAAAACTGCATATTTGAGGAATGGAAGGAAAATCATGAATGTTTTTTTTTTAATGGTGGCCGACAGATGCAAATGCAAATGTGTAGGAAATGGTGAAACACGCTGTAAACACACAAATTATTTAAACTCCAAAACACACACACACAGAAAAACAAATGCAACACAAAAAAGGCTGTAAACAAAAAAGGGAAATCACAGGATATGAAAGGAAAAGGGGAAATTCTGCAAATAGCAAAAAGAACAAAATGGAAGTCCTCCAGACCACTAGGGGGAGTCTGGAGTAGGTAATATTATCTACGTAAAGATGCTGCTGTTCTATAATATTGTAAAAAACTCCGTGTTTGAAAACGACCTTTTCTTCCCTCAACTTACTTCTGGACATCATTAAATGATGACATCCCATCTTTACTGAGGGTCTGATCCCGTACGATTTGGTGGTCGACTCCCCCTAGTGGTCTGGAGCAGCATTTCATACTTGCTGTTTTCCCTTTTGCCTCTATTTTCTGTAGTGGCAGCATTTTGTCTGTGACAGCAGTATTTTTCATTTCCATTTGTTTTATTGGTTGTAGGATTTTGCTGCTATTTTCTGTGTTTGCGTTTGTTGCTTTTGGATTTTTTTGTTTGTGTTTTGGAGTTTGCATAATTCTTGTTTGCGGTGCGTTTTGCCGTTTTGCTGTGCGTTTGTACCTGTTGGCCACCATAGTTTTTACTAAAATTAATCTGAAAAGTGTGGCATGCATTTTTATTGAGTCCCTCCAACTAGATACATTGTAGAATATGCTTTTAGTGTATTTACTGCTGCAAGAGTTTGTCTCTACTGGTTTTGAACAGATTCGGTCAGATTGGATGGCCAGCATCTGTGAAAATCAATTTTCAAGTCTGGCCACAGATTCTACACTGGATTTCTGTCTGGACTTTGACTAGGCCATTCTAAAACATGACTACGCTTTGATCTAAGCCGTCCCATTTTATCTCTGGGTGTATGTGCAGGGCTGTTGTTCTGCTAGACCGTGAGTCTCCTTCCCAGTCTCAGGTCTTCTGCAGCCTCTAACAGGGTTTCTTCACCCTCTTCTATAATCAAACGCACTTAATTAATTTACCGCATCAGACTAATGGGGGCTAATTACAAATGTTTCACTTCCATTTTCAGATTTTTCTGTTTAAAAATGTAACAATGTGTCATTTTTAGTGGTGGAACTTCATTAAAATCTTTAATCAAGTTAATTGCAAGGTCTGTAATTTAATTAATCAAAATTGTTTGTTTCTAGACATATATCTGACTCCACCCATACAGTTGTGCTCTCTTCAATAAACCCACATCTTATTACTTCTGACGATGTTTTCACATAGAGCAGTTTGCTAAAGCACTAAGCTAATATTAGCATGTTTTCTATTTTGATATGACTTGTTGATATTTCGGCTCATGACGTATTTCGGTGCTGTTCCAGTCAATCGTGTGGGGACGGAAAGGTTTTTATGCCTCATTCATGAATGTTTTAATTAGTGGGGAATTTATTAATTAGTGGCAAAAAATTTAATCAAGTTAATTGTAAGGTCTGTAATTAATTAACTGCATTTTCAACAAAACTATATATTGCAAAATACGTGAAATTTTCAATTCAAACACCCTTTTTGCTGCTAAATTATTGAATAAATAGACATATAAGCTCAACAACAAAGATATTTATTGTTTTCAATCTGTTCTTCAGGTTATTCAACCATCAGATCGGAGCAAAGTTCATCCTTTCAGTGTTTCAGGAAACCCTGATCATTCACGGAGCTTCTTTAGAAATGTGGACTGTGGACGCTGACATTAGCGCTGCTGCTACATGTTTAGCATTGAGATGCTATTTTAGGCTAGCATAGCTTCTCTGACAGGCCGACTGCTTTTAGCACAACTTGAACACAACTAGAGTCTTTTCCAGCATCCCATCAGATCGGCTCGAGAAGCAGAAATTAACCCCCAGAGGGCCGAGAGAAGCAGCTTCGTCGCCCATCGTTGTTTGAGGATGCTGCTTGTGCGTTAGATTTACGGATGTACCGGAAACACGTGAGGACCAAAAAAAAAAAAAAAAAAAAAAAAAAAAGACTAATTGTGTAATAATTTGTTACATGTTAAAATCTATGTAATTGATTAAATCAAACGCAACGCATTAAAGTCCCGGGCCTGGTCATTGCTTTCTCACATCAAATCTCAATAAAATACGAGAGTTTGTGGTTGCAATGTGACAAAATGTGAAAGAGTTTAAGGGGTTGTGAATACTTTTCCAAGGCACTGCAGAAGTGATACGCACACAGCAGAACAACATCCACAGCTACGCTAGAGAATCAGAGCCCGTTTCCCGGAGTGAACACCACACACCATGCTGAAGATACCTCTGCAGGGCTATTCTGTCTGCTGCCCGGGGCTGCTCGGCCCCTCTCCCCTTCAGTGTTCTCCCCCTCGGTCAGCTCCTTCTCCCCCCTCAGCCAGCCCTCCAGCACCGGCCCGCTGATGGGGCTCACACTGCGCGAGAGGTGGGGGGAGGAAAGAGAGAGCAGGAAGTCCTCCCCCTGAGGCGGAGTGAAAGTGAGGAAGGGAGTGGCCGAGCTGGGCCTCGGCGGGTAAGGCGGGGGCAGAGGGGAGGCAGAGGGGGAAGCCATGGGGGAGATACAATATGGGCTGCCGGTGATATTGGGCACTGGGCTGGCGGAGTAAGGTGGGGGCAGATACTCGCCCCAGCGGTAGGACACGGTGGGCAGCGGCGGCAGGGGAGGGGTCGGGGCAGCGGGGGGGCTCCCACCTCCCACAGTCAGGGAGATCCACTCAGAGGAGACGGCGTGGACCTCAGGTGACACGGAGCGCCGGGGGGAGCGGGGGAGAGGCAGGGGGGAGGTGGTCAGACGGTTACGATTGAGCTTTTTAGATGAATAAGAGGAAAAGGAAATAAAGGATGAGATAAATTCACCAAAACAACAAAAAGAGATGAAATGAACTCAGAAATGAAAGAATAACAAGACCCAACATGACACACTGCAAAAACACAAAATCTGTTTCTGCTCTAATTTCTGGTGCAAATATCATGAATTCAGTTGAAATAAGACAAACTAACTTATAGTAACTTTTCAGCAGATATAGGAGCTTGTTTTAAGCCAATAATTCCTTAATATTGATGAAAAAGTTCTAGTTATAAGTGAAATAATCTGCCAGCGGAACAAGATGTTTTCACTTATAATATGGAAAAATATCGTGTTCCACTGGAAGATTATTTCACTTATAACTAGAACTTTTTCATCAATATTAAAGGGGCAGTATCATGTAAAATCAACTTTTCTGAGCTTTACATCATGTTATAACGTCATTCCCTCATCAAAAACACACCTGGAGTGCTGCTTTGATTCTTTCATGCATGTTTGAGAAATCCTTTAATCTCCCATGGCAACCATTCAGCTGCGCAAAATGCCTGGATGGACCAAGCACTGCCTTCTAGGCCCAGCTCCTCCTCAGAGCTGCAACTTCTAAGGTTCGGAGCTTCCGCCTCACAGAGACCCCTCCCCTGCGACTCTCCCACTCAGCTCCTCCAGACCAGCCAGGAACAATTAGCAAACACCTGGTGGAACTGCGCATCTGCTGAGCTCATTACAGGAGTTACTTCTCAATGAAGCGCTGGTAAAGGCGCTGTTAAAGGGTTAATAAAGGAGCGCTGTTGTGATGACTTCCTGAAGGTGGAGTTTCAGAAAGAGCAGGACTTTCTTAAAGAAACAGAGGCCCAATTTCAAGGCGTTAAATCACAAATTCAAACTTCTTTTAAGTCATATTTGATATATGCAGCATTTTTACAACAACTGAAGGTAACACAGTTATTGATTGTGCTATAAAATGATTTTCTGTGCCTGGAAAATGCATAATACTGCCCCTTTAAGGAATTATTGACTTAAAACTAGCTCCTATATTTGCTGAAAAGTTACTTGTAGGTTAGTTGTGTCTTATTTTAAGTGTATTCAAGATATTTGCACTCGAAACTAGACCAAAAATACTTGGTAACATTTTTTGTTTTTGCAGTGCATCCACAGGTATTTACAATTCCTCACCTGAGGAGATGCGTTGGTGCTGCGCTGCGGCGAATGGCTGACCGGAGGATCCGGGTAGTCCACGCCGTTCTTCACACGTGGTCGTTTGTGGACTTCTACATAGGTGACGGGGAAGATGCCCTGCCGATTAGTGCCAGAGATTTTGCCCTCATACCAGTTCTCGTCGACTCTGCGGATCAGCGTGATCCGCTCTCCCTGCGGAAACATGAGGAAGGTTCAGAACGCTGTTTTGTCTCAACAAGCATTTGTTCGGAAAAGACTAAACACAGCGGATTTACCTTCCTGAAGGACATCTCCACCACCGTGTCCCCTTTGAAGTTAAAGCGGGCGACTGCTTCTCCGTATTCCAGTACCTGGACTGGGGCGCTTTTCTTTGGCTGGGCTTTCTCTGTCGGAGGGAGGAGCTGCAACACAAAAGCATTAAAATACAATCATACAATCATCATACAATCACAGCTTATAATATATTTAAAACCTTTATAATGAACTTAAAAGTAGCCAAATTGGTTTACACCACAAAAACACAAAATGCTACCAAGTATTTCTGCTCTAGTTTCTCATACAATTATCTTGAATACACTCGAAATAAGGCAAAACTAACTTCCAAGTAACTTTTCAGCAGATATAGCAGCTTGTTTTAAGTTAATAATTCCTTAATATTGATGAAAAAGTTTTAGTTATAAGGGGAATAATCTGCCAGTGGAACAAGATATTTTCCCCATATTGTTAGTTAATATGTCTTGTTCCACTGGCAGATTATTTCACTTATAACTCATAGTTTTTCATCAATATTAAGGAATTATTGACTTTAAAACAAGCTCCTATATCGTGATAAGAAGTTACTTGAAGTTAGTTTTGTCTTATTTCAAGTTTACTAAGATATTTGTACAAAAAACTAGACCGACAGTACCTGGTAACATTTTGTGTTTCTGCAGTGTCGGTGTACAGGAGCTGAAATGATGAATCAGATTAACTGTGATGAATTGATTATTGAGATAATTGTCTGCTTTAGTAATCGATTAATCACTAACTTGAGTAAACAGACTCAGAAAAAGGCCATTTGCTGAAAGAACAACATTCTCAGAGCAGATATTAAGCCAGAACCATACATAAATATATATATATATGTATATGTATATTGAGGTGTGCTTGTGTAACAGTTTCCGGGTTTCTCAGCCGACTGAACCAACCTCAACGTAGCTTCGTGGGAAAATGCCAACTCTGCCATGATGTTCGCCTTCATACCAGTTTTGATCAACTTGTCGGATAATGTACACGATATCCCCCTTCTGAAATGGTAATTCCCTGAAATTTCCAACAAAGGCAAACTTCATTAGTTTAAATTCTTGAAAAACAACAGGTTATTATTATTATTCTGATGATTTTCACCTACTTTAGGCTTTCTGCTCTGAAGTCAAAACGTGCCATGGCTGGAGTTCTCTGTGTAGAAATGAAACATTATTTTTCTGGTTATGATCACGAGGATCATTCATTAGTTTATCAATGAAAACTTTCTTAAAGTCTTTCAGCATTTTTCACTCATTGTTCTTAAATGGTGCGCATTAAAAGAAGGTCTTATTGTGGCTTGACATGTGTTTTTTGTTGTCTGTGTTGACGGAGTCTTCGGGCCACTGTAGATCAAAACCGAAAAAGTAATGAGAAGTAAATTTCCACCAAAAAACTAAAAAAAAGAGCACATTAACTTCAAATATTTACAAGAAAAAACTTGGTTATACTTTGATGCTGAAAAGTCTTAAATTTGCAAGAAAAAAAAGATAATTTTCCTTAATTTAAAAGGCATAAATTTATGATATTAAAACTTGTGTATTGACTGAGATTATAAAGTCAAAAATTTGTGTCAAAAAATGCCAGAGATTGTCTAAGGTTTAAGTAGTAAATTCATGAAAAGTACATCTGGATATTTTCCAAAGCATAAATGGCAGATCCAGGTTCTTTTCTGTATCAGAACCACATCTTCCTGGTGGTACAAAGCACGAACGCCTCAAACTGTTTGATTTTATAATGTCAGAAAACATCTTACTTTCAAAATCATAAATGTATGTCTTTAATTATTATTTAATAAAATAATATATATATTTTTGGAACTATTCAGGTTTTTTCCTGTAAATATGTGAAAATTCATGTCAAAATTTCAGAGTTTTTTTTGGAGGAAGATTACTCCTTTGCAGCCACATTATTATTTTTTTCTTTGATCTACAGTGACCCTAATACTCCATTGTATTTAATGTCTTCTCTGAAAAGAAATGCTCCAATAGTGAAAGAAAAGATGTGCTTGCGATTGACTGGCTTACTTTACCTCTGGGGAATGATGAGTGCACCAAAGAAGGGGAATTTTATGGTGGTTGTAATTTACAGATCCCTCGACACTAACCCCTGGTTATAATGTGTAAAATGACTTAAAATCTGGTAAACTTTAAAAATACATTGATTTATTGGGAAAATGACATAAAATAATTGTGTTTTTGCCAACTCTTCAGGTAATACTTTGTACAACCATCTTTTGGCAGGACAACACCTAGTCTATAAGATTGCACAATGTTGAGCTACTTGATCAGATGGATGTTTGACCAGTGGATTTTTGGTCTGAGGAAAGTGATATTGATGAAAACAGGTTTTCCGTTTTCAGGTTTCTGGCGGAGGTCATCAAATGTTTATCTAAAATGTCGTGAAGTTTCAAAGGGATCACGATCCCATTATGAAGAGAAATTTGTTACAATATTTTTACAAGCAAGGAACACATTTCAAAAACTGAAATTTGAAAAAAAAAAAAAAAAAAGAATTTCTTTGAAAACTGCTCAGTCAAAAACTACATTTTGAGAGTAATTTACAAAGTGGAAGCAATAGTTGACCATACATTTATGCAATTTGCTATTTTTACAGATTTAATTTTTTCCAATTATTTTTTTAACATTTTATTTTTCCCAATTATTTTTCCAGATTTTTATTTTTGAAAAAATAAATAAATAAATAAAATATTAATATACAAAATCTGAAAAAAATAATTTGGAAAAAATTGCAAAAATAAAATCTGAAAAAATAATTAGCAAAAATAAAATATAAAAAAATAGAAAACTGCATAAATGTAGGTTCAACTATTGCTTACAAATGGGAAATTACTCTCAAAATGTATTTTTTGATTGAGAAGTTCTTCAAAATATAATTTTTGAAATATTTTTTGTTTTTCAAATTCCAAGTTTTGAAATGTGTTCTTTGCTTGCAATAATATTGGGTGGAATTTCTCTCCATAAAGCCCCAGGAGTCTTTAGCAAACCTCCTTTAACCTCCTCCTCACTGTGTGTGATGACAAGACAGAGGTGGATCCTGATCCACCTCTTGTTAGTTCCAGTTCCACTCCTTTTAAAATTTTTAATTATTTCTCTGACTATAGATATATGCAGATTTGGCTAAAAAACTGTTTTCTTGTAACTTTTTCCAGACTTATGAAGATTCAAACACAGCCTTGCTTAAATGATACGCTCTTTTGTCTTTACCACTGTCTTTAACAGTGGTTAAAAGAAAATTGCCTCTATGTTGCACCATATTTATACAGCAGGGAAGAAGGGTGTTTGCTAAAAACAATATTTCCACCTCTGAATAAATGCACTCAAACTAATATTGAAACGTTATATTATGTTACTTCAACCAAAAACGTCATTTTAAGGCTTTTTTACACACATCTTTAGCAGGAGTGTGAAATATTTTTGGAGGATTCTGTACATCTAAACACCTCTAAACCTTAAAATAATGTAAAAATCACATATTTAGCATTAAACTCATCTGTGTCTGCAGAAAATCCCCCCCCACACACACAAACCGAAGATGCTTCCCCCTCCTCCCTCTTCCTGCTCACAGAGGTGATAAGACTCGGCCCTGCATTGTACCTCGATGCCTGATTTCCTTTTCTCGGCGTTATCTGTGATGTTGAGCAGGTCTCCGAAGCGCTCGTTGGTGATGAACTGGTGGTGCGTCGGCACGATGCCCGTGTGTCTCCTGGCCGCGATGTCCGCCTCTTCCTGTTCCCGCTTCAGCCGCCGCTGCTCCTCCAGGATTTTCTGTCAGGAAGTCAGATGGAAAGTTTCCCCCCCCCCCTGCGTTTCTATTGGCAGAGCGTTAATTTCTAAAAAATCTGGAGACATTTTAGAGATGAATTACCTCTTTGTCCCCATGGCGCTTCCTCAACACTTCATCCTGGCTTTCCCCGTGAGCTGGGGAGGAGTCTGACACAGAAACAGCAAAATGATTTCATTCCCAACTTTATGCCAACTAGGCACATAACATCATTTTTAAACGAAAAGTGGTGATACTGCAGTCACCTCCTCAATTCCAGTCAACTGAATTGAAAGAAATACAATTATAACCATGCATACATTAAACAACCACCAAAAACATAAAGAACACTGCAAAAAAAAAAGCCAGATATGTATCTGCATGCATATAGGGATGAAAACAATGAGCATATGCAGGTAAAAAAAGCTATAAAATGACTGTAACCTGCAGTAAAAAAAAAAAAGAGAAATCAACATGACATCATGGGAGTATTGATAATGAATGACCAACCAGCATCCAATATTTTATAAAGGTTTCCATTTATTTCACCCCCCGAACCAACATAGATGTTTGATTGCGTCCCATCAAGGAGCACGATAAACATCTACTGATGTCCAAACAGCGAATATCTCACCAGTTTGGGAAGTAAAGATGGACGATGTGTCCAAAAGAAAAAAATGGATGGAATACAAAAATTAATACAGAAATGCTTCAGTTATTTGAGGTTATAATGGATATGAAAAGCCTGCAGACCTCTGCTAAAATGCCCGGTTTCTACGACGTAGAAAGAAAAGTCATTTCTAAACTTAATCGTGACCTTTAACCCTTTTTGACTCTGTTGTAAAGAAAAACTGCAATCTTTTAGAAAGAAATAAAATAATGAAACCTGGTTGCACACCTTCAGACTAACGCTTAATAGAACACCACTCTGTCTTTTCTGGAGGGAACCTCTTGACTTGACAATATTTGCTCAGTCTTCTTTGGAACAGGAAAACAAATTGGTTATGTTTTCCAGCCACACAGAATAATTTTGTTGCACAATCAAGTAACCAGTGCCAGTGGAACAAGACATTTTTCCCATATTATATGTTAAAATGTCTTGTTCCACTGGCAGATTATTTCACTGATAACTGGAACTTTTTCATCAATATTAAGGAATTATTGACTTAGAAGAAGCTCCTATATCTATTGAAAACTTACTTGTAAGTTAGTTTTGTCTTATTTCAAGAAACTAGACCAAAAATACTTGGTAAGATTTTGTGTATAGAATCATTTTATAGCTATGTTACCTTCAGTTGTTATAAAAATGCTGCATATGTCAAATATGACTTAAAAGAAATTTGATTTTGTAATTTAACGCCTTGAAATTGGGCCTATGTCTCTTTAAAAACTCCTGCTCTTTCTGAAACAACACACCTCTATTAACACTTTAACGACGTTTTTACCAGCGTTTCAGTGAGAAGTAGCTCATATAATGAGCTCAGCAGGTGCGCAGTTCCACCAGGTGTTTGCTAATTGCTGCTGGCTAGTCTGAAGGATCTGAGTGGGGGAGTCCTGGGGGAGGGGGGCGCTCTGTGAGGCAGGAGCTTGAAAACTGTAACTCTGAGGAGGAGCTGCATCTCTAAGGTGGAGCTCGGTCCATCCAGGCGTTTTGCACAGCTGAATGGTTGCCATGGGAGATTAAAGGATTTCTCAAACATACATGAAAGAATCAAGGCAGGTATGTTTTTGATGAGGGAATAACTTTATAACATGATGGAAAGCTCAAAAAAGTTAATTTCACATAATACTGGCCCTTTAAACTGTAAGAGCATCTCCATCACTCTGGTTTGGCTGGACAGGACAGGACCAGAGAGGATCATCAGGGCTGATTTTCCCTAACATCTAACATCTCTGCAGACCCCACATATCCTGGACACAAACTGCTGGGACTTTTACCTTCAGAGATGGTTTCTTCCCCCAGGCTGTCTCTCATTCAAACAACCTCAACCTGCCTTTTTATATAGAATGGGATGTGGATCCTTCAGTTATCAGGCTCCCAGTTTTAGTCTGACGCAGACACCCCGTCTACTTTCTAGACCAGGCTTAAAACTTTCCTTTTTGATAAAGCTTATATTTAGACATGCTTAGGTCATCCTGAGCTATTTCTGTAGCTATGCTGCTACAGGTTTAGGCTGCTGGATGACAAACTGACCACTTTTTCTCACTTTCTTCTCCTACTACTCTCCAATCTGCATTATTTGCTGTTATTTCAACTGTTAACTTTCTGTTTTCTCTCAGTTATTTTCTCTCCATAGAAGCTACACCTGGTCTGGCGTTCTGTTTGGCTGTGATGCCTTCCTGGAGGAGCGCTTCAGCTGAGCTAATGCTGCCATCAACTAATCGTTCTCCCTCTCCTACTATTAACTATTTACTTTCATGAACATAGAAAGTACTCCTGGATCAGTTCATCTGCTTTTCTTCTGCATTCTGCCAGTCGGTCGTGTCAGATGGCTGGTTGTACTAAGCCTGGTTCTGGTTCTGCTGGAGGTTTCTTCCTGTTAAAGGGGAGTTTTTCCTCTTCACTGTCGCTACATGCATGCTCCTTCACCATACCAACACTGTGGGTATGGGGAAGCATGATGCTGACACCACCGTGCGCCACTGTGGAAATGGTGAAACATGATGCTGCCACCACCATGCTTCACTGTGGATTTGGTGAAGTTATTTTTGCACAAAACACCTTTTAGAAACATGGTCAAAAGAATTCAACCTTAGAAAAGTATTCATACTTCTTTACAGGCATCCGGGCGCCCCTTCTGAATTATAATTTCTCGACTTCAACAGTTCCCTCTAATGCGTTCATTCACTTGTCAGCTCTCTGCTGACAAGTGAATGAACTTTATTTGGGGCCAATTAGAGGCCCATTAAATGAAAGTAAATGTGGTCTGAGCAACAGCCACATCCCTAGTTGTGCAACCACTTTATTTTGGTATTTTCCTCCTAAGAGAATACAGTTTGAGTCACATTAGGGGTGATAAGGTTCAGAGATCGTCTTTTACGTCACAAAAACCAGGCATTGTAATAGCCTTCTGCAGACTTTTTAAATCCCCCCCGTGTTTCTTAATGTTGGGCTTTTACTTTTCAGGTGAACATCAGGTAAGTGTTCGCTAATATAAGGCAGGCATTTATGTGTAAAGCACCCAAAGTTATGGTTTCAACATTACATCATGACGATGTAATAAAATACAAACCGCAACTTGTATCAATGTAATGCTTTCGCAGCCTTTAGGACTTAAGCATGCAACTCTAATTTGATGTCCAGAGGATATATATATATATATATATATATATATATATATATATATATATATATATATATATATATATATATATATATATATATATACACACATTACCAAAGGCTTCATGAACCTCCGAATGTCAGTGAATTGTTTGGATGAATATACTCACACTGCAAAAGCACTAAATCTTACCAAGTAAGAAGTTTCTAGCGCAAATACACTGGAAATGAGACAAAACTAAATTGCAAGTAACTTTTCAGCAGATATAGGAGCTTGTTTTAAGGCAATAATTCCTTAATATTAATCTGCTCATGAGAAAACACATTTTTCCCATATTGTAAGTTAAAATATCTTGTTCCACTGGCAGATTATTTCACTTATAACAAGAACTTTTTCATCAGCATTAAGGAATTATTGACTTAAAGCTGCAGTATGTAACTTTTATGAAAATTATGTTTTTTACTTATTTGTTGAAATCATCATTATGTTGTGACAGTATAATATAAAACAGATAATCTGTGAAAAAAATCAAGCTCCTCTGCCTTCTCCCAGTGTTCCCAGTACTAACTGCAGAAATACACCAGTCAGTCAGAAACAACCAATCAGAGCCAGGAGGAGGGGGCTAGCGCTGTCAATCACCCTCATGTACGCGCCGCTCACACACTCCCCCTGCTCTCTGCGACACTGCAGCTGGTTCACCACAACATAGCCTGATGCTAATGCTAATGCTAGTTAGCATGGCCACCGATGACGGCGGATAAACAGTTTTCCTGGAACAGTAAGTTGTTTCTCCACCATGAGCACATTTAGCAGCGCGTACACGAGGGTGATTGGCAGCGCTAAGCCCCTCCTCCTGGCTCTGATTGGTTGTTTCAGGTCGGGATCGGAGCATTTCTTTAGACGGCAATAGCAGCTCAGGTAGGAGGAGGAGGAGCTCCATCTTTACACAGATTATCTGCCTCAGACCAAACTGTCACGACATGGAGACAGTTTTAAATATGCAAATTCATAAAAGTTAAATACTGCAGCTTTAAAACTCGCTCCTATTTCGTGCGTTGGCTAAAAATTTAAGACAAGTTATAAGCGAAATAATCTGCCAGAAGAACAAAATATTTTCCCATATTATAAGTTAAAATGTCTTGTCCTACAAGCAGATCATTTCACTTATAACGAGAACTCTTTCATCAATATTAAGGAATTACTGACTTCAAACAAGCTTCCATATGGTACTGAAACAGTTAGTTTTGTCTTATTTCAAGTGTATTCAACATATTTGCACTAGAAACTAGACCAGAAATACTTAGATTTTGTGTTTTTTTTCAGTGCATTCACAGTGAAAATGGAAGAGCTCCGAACGGCACACTCAAAATGAGATGGACAACTCCCTGTCACTTAAACACACCACACAGACTAGAAATGAGAGGACGGTGGCGTTGCTTTGTGGAGAAAAAAGGTGAGGATCAATGAGAGACCACAGAGGGAGAGGGTGACAGCGGTGAAAGGGGTGGAGTTAGCAACCTCTGTGATGAGCTGCCAGCGGCCGCAGTAGGTTCCCGTTGGCGTCAAACGCCTGCCCGTTACTCAGCCGCTCCGTCCCGCTGCCCTCCTCGTTACCCAGATTCTCCAGAACCTCCAGGGAGGAGAGGCGCTGGGGGATGAGGGGCCTCTGGGCGCCGGCCGTCACCCTGGTGGCCAGCAGCGTCCGTCGAGTTTGGTGCGACTGCAGGTTCTTCCGTAACCGGAAGGGGGCCGGGCCCATGAGGAAGAGGTTTCCAGGCGGCAGGGCCTTCCTCTCCGAAGCCGTTGGTTTCTCCTGCTGCCTCTCGTGACGAAGGATGGTGGTGAAGCGGGTGTAGGAGGCCGGGCAGGAGCCTTTGCATTTACTGGGCTTGAGAAGAAGCTGATGGTTTAAGTGGTGCAGAAGGTGGTGGTGGTGGTGGTGGAGATGGTTCTGCTGTGGAGGAGTTTTTGATTCACCGGCACTTTGGTGGCAATTTTTACTGAAGATCTGCTCCACTTCAGCCTCGGTGTTACTGGGGGACTCAGTCCTGTTGTCAGCCTCATCTTCAATACATGCCTCTGGTAACGAGGTCCTGAAGTTGCTGCCCTCTGCCTCCGCCAGAGTGCAAATATCTGTCTTTGTGGCTTCGGCTACCAGCAGGGCCTCGGCTGACACGGAAGACGCCATGCAGGGACTCGAGGGGCTGCGGTTCTGGCCGGAGTTCAGGGTGGGCAGAGACGAAGAGCGGCTGGGAGCAGAGCTGGACCGCTGGATTATCATTTCGAACTCACTGACCCGCGACGACACGTTGTCCCGTCGGACGTTCCCGCCGTCCGCCGCCTCCGACCTCTCGTCTGCCTTTGCCTTCTCAAAAAGCGAGGTCAGGCTGCGGACGCTGCCGTGGGGGCTGCAGCCGACCGAGCTGGGCCGCTGGATGTGATGCATGGACCTGTACAGGCTGGAGAACCCAGACGTGCTCCTCCGGCTCGCGGGGGAGACGCTCTTTAACTCACCGCCACAATCTGACTGCTGCACGCCCCCCTCGTCCTCTGCTTCGCTACAGCGCCCTGTGTAGATATCCTCACAGCTGTGGGCCTTCTGCTGTCTGATGCCATCACTCCTGCTGTCCTGGCTGTCACCACTAGGTGGCAGCATCTTGGGCTTGAACTTTGAGGGCAGGATCTGGGGTATGCAGGCTTTGGCAGCAGATAGAGGCTTCTTACTCTTACACTGGTCACCTATTGCATTACTGGCAAGAACCGTTCGACTATTTACAGAGGAGGAGGGTGAAATTATACAGCCATTCCCACCTTTATAATCCACTGGCAAGCATGCAGGACAACAGAATAAACAACATATTAGATTACAATGATCACAAGTTTACACACGTACACACTAAAACAGTTAGCCACATTTCTGAGCTAAAAACCATCAAAGGTGGATGAGAGAAAGCCGACTTGATGCTCTTGATGCGCATCAAGTAGAGATGTTGTACTGACAGCGTGATACTGCACTGCAAAAACACAAAACCTTACCAAGTATTTCTGGTCCAGTTTCTAAAGCAAATATCTTGAATTCACTTGAAATAAGACAAAACTAACTTACAAGTAACTTTTAAGCAGATATAGGAACTTGTTTTAAGTCAATAACTCCTTAATATTGATGAAAAAGTTCTAGTTATAAGTGAAATAATCTGCCAGTAAAATAAGATATTATTTTTCCCATATTATAAGATAAAATATCTTGTTCCACTGGCAGATTATTTCACTTATAACTCGAACTTTTTCATCAATATTAAGGAGTTATTGACTTTAACCAAGCTCCTACATCTGCTGAAAAGTTACTATAAGTTAGTTTTGTCTTATTTCAGGTTTATTCAAGATATTTGCACTGGAAACTTGACAAAAATACTTGGTAAGGTTTTGTAGTTTTTGCAGTGTGCATGGTGATACTGCATAAAAATGGAACCAGGAGAAATGTACTCTCTGACAGGAACCTGTATCGTCGACACAACGAGGGAACAGACAGCATTAAAACAGCTATATGCCATGAAATGTCATGTGATGTTGGAGGTTATTTGAGAGAAGCTAAAACTGGTCGCTAGGGCTATAGCGAATAATCGGATTGATCATGATGAATCGATTATTGAAATAATCGTCAGCTAATTTAGTTATCGATTAATTGTTAACTGGAGTAAACAGATTCAAAAAGAGGCTATTTGCTGAAAGAACAACATACTCAGAGCTGTAATTAACCCAAAATTGTACAAATATATATATATTTTTTTCATTTCATTCATAAAAAAAAAACTTTGTAAATATGTTCTGCCCAAAACTCCTCAAGTAGCATAGCTTTAGCCTCACCCAGTTCAAATTCTGTAAAAAAATAATCTCCTAATAAGCACCTTTTGCTACCTAATTACTAATTGGTAATCCAAAAACAGAAATTAGAAGTATATTTTTAGCTGCAGATGCATCCTTTGCTACAAATGATCAAACATACACTAAAGAAATGCTGTTATTGCATTTTGGCAATAAAATGTTTATTTTATAATCTACAAAAAGGAATTGAAACATTTATTTATTTGCATCTTGTAATGTATTTCTAATATTGTATAAAATATATTTTTTTAATCCAATTAATCAGTAAATCGTCGGAATAATCGATAGATTAATCAGTGACTAAAATAATCGTTAGTTGCAGCTCTACTGGTCACATTGTTGTAAATAAAAAAGTGTTTGTCCTGCTTCAAACAGACTTCGGTGCGTCTTTTGGGGAGGATTTTATGTGATCAACCAACGCAAAATAGCAAGTAACTATGAAGTAGAAGGAAAAGGATGCTGCTGCTGCCTTGTTTCACAGAGGGTTGGGACTTTCACGGTGATGTGAAGTGTTCGTTTTCGGTTTCATCCAACCAGAGCACCTTCTTCTACATGTTTCCATGGCTTGTTGTCATGACAACAGATGCTCCTGCCTAAGCAAGGCATCTCTGCAGCTCCTCCAGAGTAACCAGGAGCCTCTTGGCTGCTTCTCTGATTGATACTCTCCTGATTTATGGAGAGAAATTTGTTCCAATATTATTGCGAGCAAAGAACATGTTTCAAAAACCTCTCAATGAAAAAAAAAAAAAAAAAAAAACCATTTTCAGAGTAATTTACAATATGTTTGCAATAGTCAAATCTACATTTATCGAGTTCTGTATTTTTTCTGATTTTTTTTTATTTATTTATTTATTATTTTATCCACTATTTTTTTTTTCAAATTTTATTTTTTTTCTCCCAAAAAAAATCTGACTTTAATTTTTTATTTTGTTTATGAGGCCGAATTTTACAAATTGCATTCTTTTTAAATTGCGTTTTACAGATTTTTTTCAAATTTAACTTTTTTCAAAAAAAAAAAAAAAAAAAATCTGACTTTAATTTTTTATTTTGTTTATGAGGCCGAATTTTTACGAATTGCATTCTTTTTAAATTGCGTTTTACAGATTATGTTCCACATTCAGGGGGCGGGGCTTCCTCCGAAGGGTGGAGGAAGAGGCATTTCTATTTGCCTGAGTGGACATTAGCAACAGCGTTTCTATTGGTCAGATTGGACACGAAGTTACAGAGCGTTTCTTCTGATTCTGCGATCACCTCTGAAAAGTTTGTTAACACTGACTTTATGTACAGCGCAGCAGCTGTGTTCTCTTCTTTGGTTGTAAAAAGTTAAAAATATGGTGACAACATGCTACCTTTAAGTGCCGATTAGTGGTTTTAATGTTTTTAAAACTACAAAATTGTAAAGTGCGACATGTATTGAGCTCGCCGTGAAATAAAATCCAGTCCAGCCACTTGCATTCAGAAGCCACATAATCTATAAACTGATTCAAGATGTGTGTAATATAATCCAGTATACATGCAGTGGTGGGCACACTTCCACTAATCTGCTAATAGTGGAGCTATTAGCAGATTAGCTATTAGCTTACCGCTTTTGCTAACTTGGAAAACGTTTAGCACACTCAGCTAAATTAATGTTTGTGGATAAATTCTAAAGCGTTAATTTACTTGGCTGTTTAGTAAAATTTCAGTTGAATAAAGTTCAACATCTGTGTTGAAGTTTCGGTTATTGACTCTTAAGTAACGTCAAGTAGTTAGCCATTTATATTCATGCTCTTATTTTGAAGTGGTTTACGCTGGAGTTCTGGTTCCTCTCCTCACCTTCTCAAAGTTTTTTTGCCCAATAGCTTTATTTCAAACAAGAAACACACAGGAATAAACAATAACTGACAGTGGAGGACAAGATATAAACATAAATACAATATCTAAGAGCTTTTCTGAACATGTAAAGTATGTCAAAATTAAATTGGTGCTCAAGGATTGTAGTCTTTCAAGGGCAGATGTAATTTGAATTGAAGTTAGAACTTTAGTTTTAGCTTTAGCTTCTGCTAAATACCGTGTTGGTGTGGCGTGTTAGCATTAGCGGAACCAATGTTTATGATTAGTGCTTCAGGGTTAGCGCAGCTAACTCTTTAGCATCTTTGTATCGTTTTCCTTCCAACTCACAGTTCTGTGCTGCTTTGTTTTGGTCTATAAGAAAAAATCTCAACAACATACAGTGAATTTTCTGGCAAAAATTTCATAAAACATGAAAAAGTTAAACCTTCTGATGTTGCGTTAACATCCTTCCATTGTTTAATGTTTGCAGAATCTGCAGGCAAAGCTGTTATCACGCTGTTTCCCTACGATTGTGAAATAAAAACATCCTGAGCCAACCGTTCTATAGTTAAAATGCTAAAACCTGCTAAGAAAAGCGCTTGTGTCAGTTCCTGGTGACTCATGACTGCAATCCAGATGGCGCTGGGAAATGACACAACACTTTGACATGCTGCGAGGCTCCGCTGCGGAGCGAGCGACCGATCTGCCACATTCAAATCTGTCAGGAAAACACGCTCTGAGGAGGATGACTCTGTGTTTTATTCATGGCATATGGCGAGTAAAGAGTCACTGTCCTGGTCATGAATGCAGCCCAACTGGAGTCAGTTTATTTTTTGTAAACAAAGATTGGATTTTTTTTTATTTTTATTTTGTGAGCATAAGACTGAAACACATGATGAAGGGTTTGGTTTCTGACTTTCTTTGGGCTTATTTTCCCTGCTTCATGAGCAGCGAGTGACTCAAGCGGTGCCTCAGGGAGGAGTTCAGAGAGAAGCGTGTTAGTCAGTTGACTGGATGGGCGATTTTTACACATCTGCTCATAACAATCAACGTTCTTGGCATTAGGATGGTAATGGTCATGCAATTAAACTTCAACAGCGGTAACTGTTGCATGTGTACTCAACTCCAGTACATTGGGTCAAAGTGTCCCCTCCTTGTATCTCCTCTCCCCTCCACCCCCCAGTCTTCTCTCCTTCACCGTGGGCTCTGGCATTCCAGCTCCTGACCCCACACTGACAGCTGACTTCCTCATGCCTGCCCACCCTCTGTGTCCCCTCCTGTTTATCTCAGAGCTCTGTTTATCTCTCCCCATCCAGAGCACTCTGCCTGGAGACTGTTAACTAACAGCTGGGGCAGGAGGGGAGGGATAAATCCTCAAGGCTGGGCTTTCAAGACAACTTCAGACCCTCCGTGAAGTTTGCCAAAGCACACAAAAAGATCCACAGGTGCATCTAAATAAATTAGACTGTCATTGGAAAGTTTGTTTTATTTTAGCTCATTGTTGAAAAAGGTGCCTATTCAGCCTGCCGTATCTCAGCATATTGATGGAAAGTTGAGTGGAAGGAAAACAGTGCAACAGGGATAACCACAGCAAAGCAAATTTAAGATAACCTGATGAAATCCAAAAATTCAGTTTGTTAGAACAGGGGTACTACAACTAATTATTAATTATTATTATTAATATATTTACAATTATATTAATTGTATAAATTATTATATTAATTATATTAACAAAATAATTATTTTTAATTGTATAATATGATTAATATTTATAATTATTTGTTATTTCTCTACAGAATCATTAGGAAGACCGCTGACTTGACAGTTTTCCAGCAGACAGTCACTTACATTCTCCACAAAGAGTGTAAGCCACCTAAAGATAATGCTGAACTAGGTGTGCTGTATCCTGGCATAGTAGTGGAAAGTTGAGTGGAAGGAAGAACTGTGGTAGAAAACGGGGCATCAGGAATTCAAAGCCTATTCTACAAAGGGCATTTATGCATTTTTAAGAAATTATTTTGAAAATTGCATGACTCTTAAGATTACAGCCAAGCTTCCCTTTTGCCTCAGCAGTTAGTTCAGTATGCTGCTGCGAGCGCACACAGTGAAAATTTTACCATTTAAAATTTTCAAAGTGGGGCCTCACCAGAACAGGTTTTGAATCCCTGTTGTTTGTGTACCTTTTTAACCACACTTTTTCCTTCCACTTAGCTTTCTATGAATATGATTGGATCCAGCCCTTGGTGAGGAGTCAGTTTCTTCAACATTGACGTTTAATGATTTATTTATGGCAGTCTGGTGGAGAACTGCCAAGTCCGAAGCTCTACCCCAGGATTGTGTAGGCCACACCGTGGACATAACATAACCTTTCTGTATTAAAAATCCATTTTATTGGTCTTATATAACTGTTTAATCTTGTGAAAAACTACATTTCATTAGCTCCTCCTGAATTGGCTATCCTATCCAGACTGCGGTTATCTCTGTTGCTGGTGCACTTTCTGTTCTGTCACACTTTTTCCTTCCACCCAACCTTCCATTAATACAAGGGTGTCCAAAGTGGGGCCCAGGGGCCATTTGCGGGCCTTGGACTGATCTGACCACAATTCAACAATAAATAAATAAATAAATAAATATGGACAAAACTACGACTTTTAAATTAAAATTTACTTCCAAAAATGTTAGATGCAACCCAAAGTGATCGTCTTGTCCAAGCTTTCTGGTTTCCTTCTGTTGTCATGGTAACTCGGTTCACATCTGCTGACTTATACTCTAACGTCCACCTTGGTGCACCCAGAACCGGCTTTTAATTGCTGTATTAAAACTTGGCTAAATAAATTTCAGATGAAGACTGACCCAGGTCCTGTTTTTATTGCCGAGAATAAAACAAATATTTTTTTTTGTTGTTTGCTTTTCTTCAAATCGAGCCCAAAATAATAAGTAAACTGGGTGTCGTTCATTTAACGAGCAAAAACCATTTGAAGTTTTGAATCTAAAATCTTGTTCCTACAAAAAAAAAAAAA
Organism: Anableps anableps; assembly: GCA_014839685.1. NCBI lineage: Eukaryota > Metazoa > Chordata > Actinopteri > Cyprinodontiformes > Anablepidae > Anableps > Anableps anableps. The sequence continues at coordinate 4,128,807 of CM026076.1, read as the reverse complement.
AAAAAAAAAAAAAAAAAAAAAAAAATTGGATCACTTTATTTACTTACTTTAAAATAGTTCATGCTTAGTTTATTGTTGAGTGGGTAAAAAATAAAAATCACAACATTTTGGTGACTTTAGTTTCTAAAAAATTATATTTATTTTTTGGCACACTAGCACTCTTGAGCCAACGATTTTGAAAAAAAAATTTGGACACCCCTGAATTAATACGAATAATCACACAATGAACTAAAATATAAAGATTAATGTTGATTTTATGAGTTTTCAGCTTTTAAGCTGAAATTACTGAAATAAATCAACTTTTTGATGATTTTCTGGTTTACAGAAATGCAGCCGCAGGCATCAAATCAAAGGCTGCTTGTGGGGGTGTAATGAATGCTGTGACGTGATTGGCCGATGCTGTGCACTTATATGCATTTGCACTGTGTATATTCCAATGGTGAGGTGGAGAGAAAGACATGCATCCTTGTCTAGAAATCATGGAAAGTTTCCAGTGTCTCAGCTTGTGGTCAGTCGACCACAGCCTCATGCATCCAGATACAGCCACGCTTCATGTTAAGCGACATGTGATCGCTGGCATCCTACCTTTAGAGGAGGAGGAGCTTCCATGGCGCTTGTTTAGAGCCCGCAGACCTTGTAAGGGAATGTCACCGCCCTCCAGGACGCTCTTGTAAACATGTCGGTCGCATTCTGGAGCCGCAGGCTCGCCCGTGGACGATCCTCTGTCCTTCTCCACCTCGATATGTCCAGACTTGCCCGAGGAGCTGCACCGCAAATGAGACAAAGAGAGGGATAGAAGCTAATTATAAACTGCAAAAACACATTCTCACCAAGTATTTCTGGTCTGGTTTCTACTGCAAATATCTTAAATACACTTGAAATAAGACAAAACTAACTTACAAGTAACTTTTCAGCAGATATAGGAGCTTGTTTCAAGTCAATAAAAAGTACTCTGGCAGATTATTTCACTTATATCTAGAACTTTTTCATCTATATTAAGGAATTATTGCCTTAAAACAAACTCCTATATCTGCTGAAAAGTTACTTGTAAGTTAGTTTTATCTTATTCCAAGTGTTTTCCAGATATTTGGTGGAGAAACTAGACCAGAAATATTTGGGAAGATTTTGTGTTTTTGCAGTGTTTGACCGTCAACATTTGGAACAGAAGGTAGGTTGTATAAGAAATTTAAAATGTACTGTTTCTTTAAGACAGATAGACAGATAAAAGCAACATTTTATATCATATCTGTCAGTGGGAGAAGATATTTTAACTTATACGCTGCAAAAACACTTGACAATATTTGCTCAGTTTTCTTTGCAACAGTGAAAAAAATTGGAAACAAGTATTTTCCAGGCACATAGTGTCATTTTATAAGATTTTGTGTTTTTGCAGTGAGTACAGCTGGATTCATTCAGAGCTGCTTGGATACATGTTTTTTAATTTTTTTTTTTTTTTTTTTTATCATAAACAAAAGGCAGCCGAAGCGCATAGTGAGCTGTCATATGGGTCTCATTACGGGGATCTAAGTTCTGTTTTCACATACTTGTGAAATAATTAGGGTGGGAAAAAGCCAAAAGTGGGATGCTGAGAGAAGACTGGCGAGGAGAGATATCTCGGCATTCCAGGGAGGGCGGTGGGAATGATTTCCTATAAATATTCCCTCAGCATTCCCAGTCGGAGCATCAGCCGCTGCCACGCACCTGCATCGCCTCCCGGCTTCCTGCCGTCCCTCTCTGTCCTCATTAAGGCTGCGACAGCTCTGCGAGGAGCGACAGCAACTTCTTCAAACCCGCATGGAAACACCCCCACCTCAACAACAGGCTCTTTCATGGATGGTAGGAGAAATATGTGCTGGCATCATGTCAGCTCTGGGCGTGCAGCAAGAAATCATGTAAATGCTTCTGCGGCTGATTTACGGCTGCAGAGCGATGCAAGATTTAAAATAATCTCCTAAGAAGCTTGTAGTAAAAGCAAACGCCAAACGCAGCACACATCTCCACATTTGGCCTGCTGGACTGGAATATAGGAACTTGTACCAACTATTGTGGGTATTTATTAATTACTTTTCAGGATTTCTATCGTTATTAGACTCCAATCTTGTCACAAAACACATTATTATGACTTTTAATTAAAAATGGCTGCGAAAAAGCATTTCCTCCCCGTACAGATTTGTTCTGTTTTGGCTCTTTTGTCACACCTAATTGTTTAAGATTAATCAGATGTTTGCAATAATTGTAAATTAGTCTGGTTTTTGAGCACAAACGGCCTGTTTAAGGTTGGATTTGAGTCAGAACTTTGACTAGGCCACCATAGGACTTTCACTGAGTCATTCAGAGTCGGACCTGTTGGTGTGCTTTGGATCCTCGTCCAAAGCCAGAGAGCAAAATTAATGGTTCCAGCAGGTTTTCCAGGTCCTGAAGCACCAAAGCAGGCCCAGACCATTATACTTCCACCACCGTGTTTGACTACTAGCGTGATGCTCTTTTTCCACTGCAACACCACCAAATCTAAGTATTTCTGTCATGTTTCTAGAGCAAAATACCATAGTACACTCGAAATAAGACAAAACTAAGTTACAGATAACTTTTCAGCAAGAAATAGGAGCTTATTTTAAGTCAATAATGTTTGAATATTGATAAAAGAGAGTTCCATTTGCGTGGTTTTTCACTTAAAACGACATTTTTCTCAAAAATAAAATAGTCTGCCAGTGGAACTAGCTCTTTTTATCTATATTCAAGAATTATTGACCTAAAACAAGCTCCTATATCTTGCTGAAAAGTTAATTGCATCTTAGTTTTGTCTTGTTTCAAATGTACTAAAAACTAGACAAAAATACTTGATAAGATTTGATGTTTTTTGCAGGCCAGATCTGACACAACACTGGAGAAACAAAATCTTACCAAGAATTTTTGTCACGTTTCTTGTGCAAATATCTTAGTACATTGAATTAAGACAAAAAAATAACCTAAAAGTAACTTTTCATTAAATATAGGAGCTTGATTCAAGTCAATAAAAAGTACTCTGGCAGATTTTTTCACTTCTAACCAGACATTTTTCCTGTTTTAAGTGAAAAAAAAATCTGCCAGTGGGTCTCTATTCAAGAATTACTGACTTAAAACAAACTTATTTAACTTGCTGAAAAGTTACTTTTAAGTTAGTTATGTCTTAATTCAAGTGTACTAAGATATTTGCACGAGAAACTAGACCAGAAATACCTGGTAAGATTTTGTTTTTGCAGTGTATGAAGAGGGTTTTTTCAGGAAACGTGAGCCTTTAGCCTACTTCGCGTTGTCAGACGGGTTCTAGTAAATGGAAAATGTTGATTTGTTCTAACTTGTTAACAGTTTTATCTCTGCTCTGTGTTGCTCCAGATCCCCTGATGCGTGAGCCAGAACCACAGGCAGAATTTCCTTTCTGTACCTGGACTTACGGCTCCGCTCCATCATGATGACGGCCCGGACCGGTCCAGCTCTGGGGGTTCTGCCTTGCTTTTCTGAAGCGCTTTAGATTCAGCAGCCACGTTTGAACTTTGCTGAGGCAGGAAAGCAGCAAAAAGAACCATAAACTTGTCCCTCCGAGGGAAGTCGGCTTATGAGCAAACGTTTCCGTCGCAAACATCTCGAGCGCCTAAACTTCCATCGGCCTTTGATCACGGATCGCTTCCTTTCAGGCCCTCAAACGACAGACGTATCAGTGGAACAAAAAGCTGGGTTTGGGGTTTATTTTAGAAATGCTTGTCCCCCCCCCCACCTCCTGGTGACATAATGACTGCAGCAGATGGAAAGCAGAAACGAAGGTTTATTTTCACTAGACAGTTACCGTGCCGGGGCCCTGAATTCCTCACATTTTATTGCACGGTGCAGAAATAGAAGCTGTCGGAAAGGAAAGATCAAAACCCGAGTGAGATTTCGGTTCGACTCACATCCATCTTTCATAATCCGGTTATTCAGCACATTCATGGGGGAGACAGATAACAGTTTTTAAGTTATGTAGCAGCTGGGAGAGTTCCCTTTATCCCAGTGACATCCAGGTTCCTGTCTTTAAATAACCCCCCCTCCCCAAAACCACCAATAGGAGCCATGTCTACAACCTGAAAAGAAAGCAACACAAAACGCAGACATGGGGGCAGAGGTGGGCTGGAACTAGTTCCATTTACTTAGTTACATCTACTTGAGTAACTTTTTGGGGAAAAAAAAAAAGTCCATTCAGGAGTAGTTTTACTACACTGTACTTTTTACTTTTACGTGAATAATATTTTTAGAAAGTACCGCTACTCTGAATACTCTACCCACTGAGTAACTTCACTGAATGGGGGGGAAAAAAAACAAGAGATGCATGAGATACAGACACACCTAAAGCTTAAGCTAAAGAAAAACTTCTTGTTTGTGCACAAGGTTTGTTTTTCTAATTTTATTTTGCTGAGCCTGAAGTACCATTTAGCACTAGAAGTACTACACCCTGTTCTAACATACAGTATATTGCATTACCGACTGTAGGTATTAGTTTCACTGCAAAAACACTAAACCTTACCAAGTATTTCTGCTCCAGTTTCTACTGCAAATATCTTCAATGCACTTGAAACAGGACAAAACTTACTTACAAGTAACTTTTCAGCAGATATAGGAGCTTTTTTAAGTCAATAATTCCTGAATATTGATGAAAAAGTTCTAGTTATAAGTGAAATAATCTGCCAGTGAAACAAGACATTTTAGCTTATAATATGGGAAATATATCTGCTGAAAAGTTCTTGGAAGTTAGTTTTGCCTTATTTCAAGTGTATTCAATAGATTTGCTTCTGGAAACTGGACCAGAAATATTTGGTGAGGTTTCATGTTTTTGCAGTGTTCATAGTTGTTTTTTTTATGATTTGAAAAAGTACTGGTATTTTATAGTCATGCTATTTATTTGTATAATTAGTTTTGTTTTTTCATTTTAGTCTTTAAAATCCCAGAATTTGGATGTAACTTTACGTTTTTCTGTCTGATGACATGTTGAATATTAAATCAGATGTTCTGATCAGTTACTCAGCACTTGAGTATCCTTTCAACCAGATACCTTTTACTTTTATTTGAGTAAAAATATGTATTAGTACTGCTACTTTTACTTGAGTACAATTTTTGCTACTCTACCCACCTCTGCTTGGGGGGGGGACACTCTGTCCTGGCAGCTTTTTGCCTTATTAATGTCAGGAGATCCTGACATTCATCCCTCTCATAATCACATTAATGCTGCAAGCGTGAGGCCAGATTTTGAAGCGTGAGAGCTGGAATAGGAAGAAATGTTGACTTACTACTGCTGCAGGTCGGAGGCTGTTTCCAGGGGGCTGAAGGGGGGGGCACTCTGCAACAAACCAAACAAAGAAGTCATTGATAGATCCACAGGAAGATCTCCTCCCGCTGAAACACAGGCAGCAGCCTTAACGAAGGCCAGATCCACCGCTCTTCTCCTCCCGGTCGCTCGGTGTTTCTCTGTCGAGCGTTTCTAAGCGTCTCCAGACGGCGCTTGGCATGGACTGGGGTGGGGGGGAAGGAGAGGGAGGTAAGCGTGTGTTTTGGCCTGCATGCAAGTTGGGAGAAAACAAGCGGCAGAAAAGAGAGTGGAAGGGAGGGCTGGGCGTGCGTCGGTTTGGGGGGGGGGGCTGTCACAGGCTCAGCCTATGGGCTGCTGTCTCCCAGTGAAGCCACTTCTTTTGTCTGGTATGGAGTCACTCTCATTACCAGTGGAGCAGACAGGGGGGACAATTAACCAGCTGGTGGTGCGAGCAGGCCGAATTACACGTATCAACACGGACAGGAGAGCTCGCTGACAGGAAAAGACGTTCATGACAGAAGAATTTGTCACATTTCTGCCACCAATGTCAGTTATTTTACTGGGATTTCACCTGATAGAGCGACGCAGCAGCAGAAGGAAAATAATGCAGGCTTTCAGTGGATCAAAATCTGAAAAGTGCGGCGTGCATTTGTATTCAGCCACTCGATCCACTGCAAAAACACAAAATTCAACCAAGTATTTTTTTATCTAGTTTCCAGTGCAAATATCTTAGTACACTTCAAACAAGACAAAACTAACTTACAGGTAATTTTTCATCATGATATAGGAGCTTGGTTTAAGTCAATAATATTGATGAAAAAGTTCTAGTTATAAGTGAAATAATCTGCCAGTGGAACAAGATATTTTTTCCCATAAGTTAAAATGTCTTGTTCCACTGGCAGATTATTTCACTTATAACTAGAACTTTTTCATCAATATTATTGACTTAAACCAAGCTCCTGCATCATGATGAAAAATTACTTGTAAGTTAGTTTTGTCTTATTTGAAGTGTACTAAGATATTTGCACTAGAAAGCAGACAAAAATACTTGGTCAGAGTTTGTGTTTTTGCAGCGTATTTTGTAGAACCGCCTTTCACTGAAGGTGCAGCTTTGCAAAACAGCTCAAACTCAGTCAGACTGGAAGGAGATAGAAACTTCTTATTGTACTGATTGACAACAAGGATCAACTGGAATGTATGTAGGATTGAATTGAAATGATGGGAATTGGTGCTGTATAAACAAACTGAACTGAATTGGAGAGCAGACATCAATTTTCAGTTCCTGCCAGAGACTCTTAACTGGATTTGGGTTTGGGCTTTGACTAGCCCAGGTTTGCAAGTGCTTCTTTGGACTGTCCACAATGGCTCTCAATAACTTTAGATAAAATTTAAAAAGAACCAACTAATGTTTCTAAATTTAGATACATTAAAAAACTCAGGTTTTTAACAGTTTTTCAGTTTATTCCTAAAATATTTGCATTGAATTTCCACAAAAAATGAAACTAAAAGTACTAGTGATATGTTTTTAGATCAGTTTTTTCTTGTCATCAAGTTGGAATCTATGTGCTTTTTTATTTTTTTACATCATTTTCCATCCCACAAAAAGAAAAGACCCATCCTCTGTTTGCTAAATTTAATGTTTATCTTTATTTTAAATCCTTAAAATAGAAATAAAATGGGGGATCCTTAAAAATAACAACAAATTTTGTGAAGTAGATGTTAATCTAAAAGTATAATTTGTCTTTTTCAAAAAGACGTGACATTTGCGGCTCTACACGAGTTTTATTTGGCTGGCCTGAGAGGAAAAATGGCTCTTTATGTTGCAGACCCTTGGACTAGGCCATTCAAATCGGCTGAATGTTTAGGGAAAGGTGAACCTCCACCCCAGTTGTAACTCTTCTGCAGCCTCTAAAAGGCTAATTTAGCTCCATCCATATTCCTGTCGATCCTTACCGGCTTCACTTCCCCTCCTTAAAGAAAGCATTCCCACATTATTATGCTGCCACCACCATTTTGAACCCAGAGGTGTTTGTAGGGCCAAAATTAAATGAATAAAATAAATCTCCAATTAAATAATGAATAGTAATAAACCCTTTTAATCATTTTTTATAAAAAATTCATTTGAAAAATATGTGCAATTATTTTACTCTCTGTATTCATTTTTAAATAAATAGCGGGAAATAATTATATATATTTTTAGGGGATCGTCATTTTCTGACAATGTTATTTTGGGGGGCCACCGGCTCAAAAGTTTGGGAACCCCTGTTCTAACAAAGTGGATTTTTGGTTTTCATCAGGTTATCTTCAATAGTCTTTGCTTTACAAGTCTCTCGAGGCTGTGGTTATCCCTGTCCCACAGTTTTCCTTCCACTCAACTTTCCATCAATATGCTGAGATACGGCAGGCTGAATAGGCACCTTTTTCAACAATGAGCTAAAATAAAACAAACCTTCCAATGACAGTCTAATTTATTTAGATGCACCTGTGGATCTTTTTGTGTGCTTTGGCAAACTTCACGGAGGGTCTGAAGTTGTCTTGAAAGCCCAGCCTTGAGGATTTATCGCTCCCCTCCTGCCCCATTACATGTATTTTTAGGGGTTCGCCAGTCTCTGGCACTGTTATTTTGGGGGTCAGAGGATGAAAAGTTTGGCTGTAGTTAACTGCCGTGGATTTTATTTAGGGGTACATCAGGGCTGAATACAAGTGCATGTATTTTTATTTGTAAAATTAAGAATAAAAAGCATGTAGCTGCACATGTTTAGGCTTATAATGTGACAAAATGTAAAAACAGACCAAGAGGTAGGAATATTTATGCAAGGGCCTGTAGGAAGATAGTCAAACATAAAGGAAGCCATTATTTTTCTGCATAATTAAGAGCATAAAATGACTGAAACTGATCATTAACTGATATCATTTAAAGCAAGGGTGTTCAAAGTGGGGCATGGGGGCCATTTGTAGCCCAAAGACTGATTTTTCGCGGCCTCCGAAGCACAATTCAAGATTAAATAAATTAGGACAAAACTAAAACTTTTAAATTAAAATCTACTCACAAAAATGTTAGATGCAACACAGAGTGATCATCTTTTCTAAGCTTTCTGGCTTCCTTCTGTTGTCATGGTAACTACGTCCACAGCTACTCCTTGACTTCTACTTGAAAGTACACCTTGGTGCACCCAGATCTGCTTTTCGGGGGTTTTCACACCTGATAGTCCGGCAGACTCGGTTTGATTGGGGACCAAAATGACAACATTTGTGACATTTCCAGCTGCTGCGGTTCTGTTTCTCACTGCTCTGAGTCAAAGCAACCAAACCCTTTGAGCAACCTGTTCACCTCCTCACCTGTGGGGGCGCCACTGAAGAAAACAACACAAAAACCTCTGAAGAAGACACTGAACACAACTTTCTTCTTTATGAAATGTAAAAAAAATAAAAATAATAAATAAAAATTAAAAAAAAAATGGAGTGCTGTCGGATTTTAGTAGTTGGAGGATTTCTGTTTTGTCTTTGGGGAAAGAGCGCGAGCCGTTTCTCCCGCTTGAGCTTGAAACATGCTTTTGTTTTGGTTGCATTTACCCAGAATGCCCTGCGCCACATTCCGCTTCCTGCTTCTGGAGCGGTCTCCGGTCCGATTGGCGTTTACATATGCACTCGAAGCGCGCCAGAGTTCACTTCAACCGAACCCAGACTAAGGGTTTTAGTGGGCCAGAGTTCACTTTTTGGTCCACATCAGAGTTCGATTCACACCTCCCCAAACGAACCGGACTTCCTGGACAGACGAACTGGAGTTGGATTAAAGCGGACTAAACCGGGCTGGTGTGAACGCAGCCTTAATTGCTGTATTAATACGTGGCGAAATACAGCAGGTGTTTTCAAATGAAGCCCCATCCAGATCCTGTTTTTGTTTTTCTTCAATCGAGCCCGTAATAAAAAGCAAACTGGATGCCGCTCATTTAACGAGAAGAAGCCATCGGAAGTTTTGGATCTACGATCCTGTTCCTACAAAAAAAAATCTGATTATGTGTTTCATTAAAACAGTTCATGCTTAGTTTAGTTTGAGTCGTGAAATCACAACATTTTTGGTGATTTAAGTTTTTAGAAATTACTTATTTTTTTTTGGCCAGTGACTACTTTTGAGCTGACGAATTATGGCCCACGTGACGAAAAGTTTGGACACCCCTGATTTAAAGAGAAATAAAAAACGTGGAGGGGTGTGTTGGTGGGGGGGGGGGGTCACTGATGGAGCAGAGCAGCAGCCACCGGCAGCATTTAAAATGCTTCAGAGCCAGCTAATTTTAGCCCACTGTTTCTGCTGCTTTGCTCCTCTCGGACGTCACAGCAGGTAAAAATAACGAGCCTCTGTGAATAAGAGCACAAGTGTTTGCAAATACGATGGCACAACAACAACCCCCCCTCCCCTCCGGCCCTGCGTCCGCTCACCCGTGGCACAGCCAAGCCTCCACTTCCCACGCCAATGACCAGACAGGGAACATTCTGCGCTGCTCGTTTGCCACAACATGCCTCTGCACCTCGTTGCCGGGGCAGAGTGATCATTAATAACCTCCGAGAATAAGAGCCTATCTTTGTAGAGCCGAACACCAGGCTGGCAGGTCTATAGTCGCGTCTATTTATAAAGCTAAATGTTCCATGGCGACTTGGAGAACACACCGAGGGGTCACCGAATAATCCAAAGCTCTTCCTTTGCTCCTACTCCCCCCTTTCCTTCACCTCTCTTATCAGGGGGGAAAAAGAGAGCGTCCTCTGACACCCTCGGGTTATTGGGCTCACACACAGACAGCGTCAGTGGAAAGTAAACAGGAAACAATCACGGAAGGCTTATCTGGAGTAAAGGAATGGAATCTTAATCTGGTTATTTACAAGATGACTGATTAGTGTCAGTTTATGAGAACTTCTCTTTATCTAACGGGGGAAAATGGATCCGTTTCAGAATAGCCCTGCCATGTTATCGCAGCATCGTGCTGCTCTGGGACAACCCACATGGAGGCACACTGCAAAAACGCAACATCCAAGTATTTCTGCTCCACTTTCTAAAGCAAATATCTTGAATACGCTTGAAATAAGGCAAAACTAACTCACAAGTAACTTTTCAGCAGATAAAGGAGCTGGTTTTAAGTCAGTAATTCCTTAATATTGATGAAAAAGTTCTTGTTATAAGTGAAATAATCTGCCAGTGGAAAAAAACATTTTTCTCATATAATAAGTTCAAATGTCTTGCTCCACTGGCAGATTATTTCACTGATAAACAGAAATGCACTTTAAAGCTTTGTAAAAACCTGTTTACGGACACAAGCCGAGGTATCTAAGGAACACAGATGACCACGATTCTGCAGAATTATTCCTGACAGGTGTCCCACGGCTCAGACTCCACTTTGCCGCTTTCGGAGCCAAAATAGTCGCCATGAGTGGGCCATTGCAACCCGAATCCCATTCTTTCCAGAACCTTATTTGTGTTGATGTGTTCTTATGAACACAAACAGCTCGGCCGGGTGTGAGGGGCCCCCGCTGCGGCGCTCATCCTCCCTCCGCTAAATGCTTAAAGGTAAAGGTTAAGTGTATAACAGAGGTTAAATATGAGAGCACAATGAGCTGGCAGGCTTTTAGCGTTGCCCCCTTTAGAATACGAAGGGGGGGCTCTGTGTAACTCAGCGCTGAGACTGGGTGGCAGCAGCCCTGACGTCAGCACTTTCTCCGCAGATGGAGTCGCTCTGGCGGTTGTAGGGGGGCCCAAAGCGATCTTCCTGAGCATTGATATGTGTGGAACTCCAGCTCCAGCTGGCTATGTATATCGATGACCCGCAGTTTGACTGGAACTGTCACTGGATGTATTTTCAGACTCTTCTTTAAACCCCCGATGTGTTATCATTATTAAAGAGGACCATTACGAGCAATTCACAGCGCTGGTTAAGAGTGCAAAGCGTCTGAAAGGGGCAGGATTGTGTATTTTCCTGCCACACAACGCAAAAACAAAGTCTTACCAAGTATTTCTGCTCTACGTTCCAGTGCAAATATCTTGAATACACTTGAAATAAGACAAAACTAACTTACAAGTAACTTTTCAGCAAATACAGGAGCTTGTTTTAAGTCAATAATTCCTTAGTATTGATGAAAAAGTTCTAGTTATCAGTGAAATAATCTGTCAGTGGATCAAGACGTTTCCCATATTATAAGTTAAAATGTCTTGCATTGTATATAATCATTTTATAGCACAATGAAGTAATTATGTTACCTTAAGTTGTAATAAAAATCCTGTATATATCAAATGACTTCCTTATTTAACGCCTTGAAATTGGGCCTCTGTCGCTTTAAGAAACTCCTCTTCTTTCTGAAACTCAGTCTTCAAGAAGTCACCACACCAGCGCTCCTCTATTAACCCTTTAACAACGTTTTTATCAGCGTTTCACTGAGAATTAGCTCGTATAATGAGCTCAGCAGATGTGCAGTTCCACCAGGTGGGGTTTAATTGCTGCTGGCTAGTCTGGAGGACATGAGTAGGGGAGTCGTGGGGGGTACTCTGTGAGGCGGAAGCTCGGAAGCTTAGAAACTGCAGCTCCGAGGAGGAGCTGCATCTCTAAGGTGGAGCTCGGTCCATCCAGGTGTTTTGCGCACCTGAATGGTTGCCACGGGAGATTAAGGGACTTCTCAAACATGCATGAAATAATCAAGGCAACAGTCCAGGTATGTTTTTGATGAGGGAATGATGTTTAACATGATGGAAAGCTCAGAAAAGTTGACTTTGCATAATACTGCCCCTTTCAGACAGAATCTACATGCCAATCAGGCATGCCAAGGAAAAAGCCTTTTCTGTCTTACCTTCACAAAAGTAAATGTGGAATTTGAGCAACTCTACTGGGCCTTTAAATGAAACCACAAGCTACTGGAACCACTTGGAATGAGCTTTTTAGCTCCTAACACTCCAGGTGGGCCTGGTGTGAAACAAGAGGTGAATATATGGAAAACCACCTCACTTCTTTTGTTCAGTAAAGTGACAGAGGAGGATCTATGATGCTCTGGGCCTGCTTCTTTTTCAAAGGCCTTGAAAGAATATACAGCATCTTAAGCTCTTCATAATACCAGGACATTTTAAATAAACAGCAGGAGGTCTCTGCCAGGAAACTGAAAATGACTCCTCAGCACGATAACGATCCTAAACATCAGTTCAACATGAATGATTCAACAGATATAAAATGTGTCTGTGTAATACTTCAACACTTCTCCTTTTGCTGATACCAAATGACTACTGATTTGTCAATCAAGCTCCAATGAGCCATGGTGTCTGGCTGGGCCTTAAGGTCAAATACTGCACATACCAGGTGCAGCTTTAGAAGTGGCTTTAACATTAAACAGGAGCTGAGCTCATGTGGCACCCTTCCAGACAGAAACGGAGTCTGCCTGCTGCCATCAGGACTGAGCCTCCTGGACCTCCTGCTAACCTCAAACAGGAGTGTCTGGACGCTGGAGGAACATGAGCTCATGTCGAAGCCTGACATGATCCGCCTAACAGAGAGCAGGTTGGGAAATCAACATCTGTTTCTGGGCAGCTAGGGCCACTTCTGTCTAGTACCAAACAAGGCCCGAGGCAAGTATGTGTCACAACTCTGATTCAGACCTGCACCACATGGATATTTTGGTAAACATAACAGACACCGCAGCAGGCAGGATTACCATGGAGCCTGTTGCTTTGGTGGGCTAAGTGAGTGAATCATCTGATCCAGACCTTATGTTCATAATACACTTCAGACCAAATGTTTAGAAGATCAGATCACAAGAATGATCATATTTACATTGATGTAACTAAATAAACATGACTATTGTATAAAAGTCATGTAAAGCTGCAAAATTATGTTTTTTTCCATATTTGTTAAAACTGTCAGCATGTCGTGACAGTTTGGTCTGAGACAGATAATCTGTGTAAAGATGGAGCTCGTCCACCTCCTCCCTGAGCTGCTATTGCCGGCTAAAGAAACGCACCGCTCCCGGCCTGAAACAGCCAATCAGAGCCAGGAGGAGGGGCTTAGCGCTGTCACTCACCCTCGTGTTCGCTCTGCTAAATGTGCTCATGGTGGAGAAACAACTTAAAGTTCCAGGAAAACTGTTTATCCACCGTCATCGGTGGCCATGCTAACTAGCATTAGCATTAGCATCAGGCTATGTTGTGGTGAACCAGCTGTAGCGTAGCAGAGAGCAGGGGGAGTATGTGAGCGGCGCGTACACGAGGGTGATTGACAGCGCTAAGCCCCTCCTCCTGGCTCTGATTGGTTGTTTCTGACTGACTGGTGTATTTCTGCAGTTAGTGGTGGGAGTACTGGGAGGAGGCTTCCTAATGTTTTCTACATGGTATATCAAAATAGACAAAATTCCCAAAATGTATTTTTAATTTTGGGTATGAAGCTTTTTAGCAACACTAGGTAGCTAAGGAATGGAAATGAGTAATACTATTATTGAGAAGTAATATGTGTAGTTGTAGAAGAAGTAAATTCTTTGCATGTATTTTGACTTTGAATCAACAATTACTTCAGATTATGAAAATAATGAATAAATAAATAAATATTTTTAATAAGTACTTAGACTAATAAGTTTTTTTTTATTGTGAAATGGGGGATGAAAGCTTCTAGGACAGTACAGTAAAGGAATATTTGAGTATTTAGCTGTATTTGAAACACTGCGAGACGAAAACCAAAATATTATGTTGAAATTCAATTTGTTACACTGGTTTCATCTTGTAAAGAGGGGTGTAACAAGTTAATTTTTGCTGTATTTACAACACTGAAATGATGAAAAAACATACATTTAACTTAACTTCAAAGTTTTATTTGAGCAATAACAGCATCAACAAAATAATCAACATACTGAGACTGAAAAGTCTGTTTCATTTCTCAAGTACCTAGTGGATTTAATTCGCTTCATACCTAAATTTTACACTTATAGTGGACGCAGTGTTCAATTTTATAATCTCTAATCTTTTAAGTACGTTTTTTTGTATAACTGGATGTAAATTCAGGCATTAAGGGCTTAAATGGCACTACAAATAAGCTAGAAAATAGTGTGACAGCGGCTTAAAGGTCAAAGATCAACTGCGAAAACTTAAAGATAATTGCTCTAATATTTCATCATACAATATAAAATCCTTCTTAACGGGATTCCAGAAGAAGTGCCAGAGTTTTCTCTGGCTAACTGAATAAATGTACTCCAATTAAAGGTTGAATTAATCTAAAATATTTTCAGTGAGAGACAAAAAAAAAAAAAAAAAAAAAAAAAGACCATTTATATATTTTTGGGGAGGATCATATCCACAACTATATAATTTGTATTTTTTTTAAACTGAAGATAAAAGTGTGTGTGGGACATCTGATTGAGAATTGGTTCTCAAATCACCAAACAATCACCAAACAATGTCACAGTCGATGTTGATCTAATACTACTGGAAAAAACATGAATTTATTTTATGTTTTTCACGTCTTTACCAGGGGTGCCAATTAGGCCTGGTCCACACGTAGCTGGGAATCTGGGAAAACAAATACATTTTATTCTGTTTTGGCCTTTCATCCACACAGAAACTCAGTTTAATATCACTAAAAATGATTATTTATTTAAAAAAAAAAAAAAAAGCTCCGACCAAAGTGGAGATTTGAGAAAACTCGCTTTGTGTTTGTGTGCAAACACAAATCTACATTGTCTTGTGTTTTGTTAATTTAATGTTGTAATACGCTATTTAAAAGTAGTTCAACCTTCATATCCGTCCACACAGAAGAACCTCCTGGAGTTTAATTCCTAACAGGAAGTTGTGGTTGTTTAAAAGCAATCTGATTGGCTGACAAAGATTGAAGCTTTGCGCTACACTGCCCCCTATGGGCTTGGCATGTTTAAAACAGCGCTCAGGGATGGACTTGTGTGGGTTAATGTGGATGAAAACTTTTCTGAAACCAATTCCGTGTGCACAATATTATTTTTTTTAAACAATGTGAGGGAGATATTCATATTTATAAAGACCTGGCTACGTGTGGACAAGGCTGGAGAGTGCTGTGTACCCCCCAAAATAGCTGAAAATTCAAGAAAACATACATTTTATGATTGACTAGAGGCTGATAATCAGCACTTGAACTCAGTGTTCATTGATGACGATCACACACTTTCATCTTCCACTCAGAGGATCACAGTGGGGGTGGGAGAAGAAACACAAAGGCAAGACCTCACAGACAGGCACAGTTTGTTTAGACGTTCAGCATGGATGTTACATGACATGCAGCACATGACGATATGCTGTCGTTGTGAGGACAGCGACCACTTACCGCTTTGTCAAACTCCATCTCTGAAAAGAATTTATACCAAGGCTCATTCTCTAAATCTACATCTTCTGGACTTACATCCTGAGTAAAGGGGCATGGCGACAGGAGGAGGAGGAGAAAGACAAAGAGAAGACAGTTCAGACAGCACAGCTTATGCACACCAAGGCAAAGAGCCAATCAGACATCTTACAGGTGAAAGCAGATATGTGACTTATGACATGAAACGCTTCCTGAAATAGTTTGATATTTTTAATAAAATGATGTGACAGAGTAGGCAGCAGCTGATAAACGTCACACAGCATAAAGACTTGAAAAAGGATAACAGGAAGAACAGATCTGTTCAAGAGAAACCAAATCCGCCTCTTACACTACTTAGTTTGTGACATCCCATCCGTCCTCTTCACGCCGTAACATCCAGCCGATCAACTGTACAGCTTGTAAATTTTGCTTTCATGTTGATTAAAGCATAAAGAAATCTAGGTATTTTCAGCCTTTCTGCTGATTTAAGCTTAACAGCAGCTGCCTTTTGCTTAAAGGGGCAGTATTATGTATTTTACAGGCACATAGAATCATTTTAGAGCACAATCAAATAACTATGTCACCTTCCGTTGTTACAAAAATGCTGTATGTATCAAATACGACTTAAAATAATTTTGATAATAATAATAATAATAATAATAATAATAATAATAATAATAATAATTTTAACACCTTGAAATTGGGCCTCTGTCTCTTTAAGAAACTCTGCCTTCAGGAAGTCATCACAACAGCGTTCCTATATCAACCCTTTAACAACGTTTTTACCAGCGTTTCACTGAGAAGTAGCTTGTATAATGTCCTCAGCAGATGCGCAGTTCCACCAGGTGTTTGCTAATTGCTGCTGGCTAGTCTGGAGGACATGAGTAGGGGAGTCGTGGGGGGTACTCTGTGAGGCGGAAGCTCGGAAGCTTAGAAACTGCAGCTCCGAGGAGGAGCTGCATCTCTAAGGTGGAGCTCGGTCCATGCAGGCGTTTTGTGCAGCTGAACGGTTGCCACGGGAGATTAAGGGACTTCTCAAACATGCATGAAATAATCAAGGCAACAGTCCAGGTATGTTTTTGATGAGGGAATAACATTATGACATGGTGGAAAGCTCAAAAAAGTCGACTTTGCATGATACTGCCCCTTTAATACTTCATCGGATGTGAACGTGGTGCAGCTATCTTGGATCAAACACAGCTTATCCTTGATGATCAGTGCATAAAATCCTGGTTTTGATGTTGCATAAGGCGCAGGACATTTGCATTAAGTGCCTTGCAGAAAGTATTCATATTCCTGAAATTAAAACCACAAACTTCAATGTATATCTTGTGGGATTTTATGTGACAGACCAGGGATTTTCAACATTTTTCAGCCTGGGACCCCCAAAACGTATGGAGAGATGGAGCAAGGACCCACAACTATTCATATGTACAGCTTTATATCTATCTATCTATCTATCTATCTATCTATCTATCTATCTATCTATCTATCTATCGTTTTACACTAAACTAGGCTTAGTACTACATGAAATATGCCTTATTACTTATTCATGCATTAATGCTTACTAATTACGCAATAAAATACAAAGCTTCTTTAGTTTTGTTTTATTTTATTGTGTAATTTTTACATAAGTGATTGCTTAATAATGACACTGCCATGAACAAACTGCACTGATGAATTTACAGAAATAATTAATAACAGAAGCACTTTTGCATTGATATCACATATGAACCTGTTTAATTTATCCAGTTTTAATGTATTTAATGGTTTAACCCTTTGATCCTGTAATGGAAAATATGTTTTTTTTTTAAATTATTTAATCTACTTTAGACTCCTTTTTAACCAGGGAAATCCATATTAAATAGATTTTTTTTGCCAATTTAATCCGAGTTTTAATGAATTTTAATGATTTTGTACATTTTTAACCACTTTTACAATGAATGTTTTAACCTTGAGTATTTAAGTATTTATTAAAAATGAGATGGTATTTCTATGTTTTTTGATAGGTCACAGAGCCATAAATTGAGAAAATTCCCATTAAACTGCTCTGATATTCTGCACATTATGTACATTTTTGAAAAAGTAATCCAACTGGATTGAATTGTGACTCCAATATTCCTGTTTCTAATAACTGCACAGTATTTTTTATATACTGTTATAGTATATAGTTATAGTTGTGTACATTATTATTATTATTATTATTATTATTATTATTATTATTGTTGTTGTTGTTGTTGTTGTTGTTTATATATATATTTTTTTAAACTTTAAGAATTTTTTGTGTGAACCTTTATACCCGATGCTGCTGTTACACCTGAATTTCCCCTTTGTGGGACAGTAAACGCTGTTTCTATTGTGTTCTAAACTGTTATTTTGCATAAAATGCAGAACTTTTAACATAATAAACAGATTTTTGCTCACTGAATGTGTGAATTTCTGACTGAAATACATTATGTTATACCTCCTTTTTCTCAATTTGCTATAATTTAGACCATGCCAAATTAATCAGTAATCTCACGACCCCCCTGTGGCCCCCACGTTGAAGACCTCTTTAATAGATTAACTCAAAGAGAAAAAAAACCAAAACGTGTGGCATGCATTGTCTTCTGCACCCTTTATCCTGAACTCAGCAGCCTTTTCAGTTCAAAGAGCCCCTTTTACAAAATGAAATTTGTATAGAGCTGCAAAGAAACAGATGAAATATTTTTTGAAAGCTAAGGAAATTTAAAAAAATCTGTAATTTTGTTTTAGAACAAAACTAATCATCTGACTTTTACAAACAAACAAACAAAAAGTTAGTGAATAAGGCTGGCTTAACGAGCCATTTCCATAAATATGTAAAAAGAAAAAGAAGAAAGAAATTTAACCCACTTAAAGATATATGGCGCGTAGTTTGGAGCTAACCCCCCCTCCCAAAAATAACCATTACATTACTTTTGAAAGCCTTGTACCATTGCTGAAGGGTGGCAGATATTGTATAAAACATATAAAACTGCTAAAAGCACCCTTTCTGATCGCTTTTTAAAATAAAAGCATCTCTGTTTTGGTTTTAAGAGCCACAGTGGAGGAGCCAAAGGGCCACATCTGGCTCTGGAGCCACAAGATGGAGACATCTGGTTCAGAGCAACCAGTGGCTAATACACAAATCCAGTCCACAAATCCAGTGTGGAAGGCAGGTCATAAAAGGTTCAGTTCAAAGTTTGTCAAGACAGCAAGCATGGTGGTGGCAGCATCATGCAGGAGGGATGCTTCTCTTATGCAGGAAGCTGGTGAGAGTTGAAAGGAAGACGGAGGGAAACAAATCCGGCGCAATGTTGGAAGAAAGCCTGTTAGAGCACATGTCAAACTCAAGGCCCGGGGGCCAAATCCGGCCCACTGCAGCTTTTTATGTGGCCCTCTAGACTCAAAATAGAACCTTCAAAAAACAGTTGTGTGCTTAAATATTACTGTATCAAAGCAGCTTTCATCTGTACACTGCCAAACTACATGAATGTGAAAAGATATTAAATATTATTTAATTTTAAGAAGTAGTCATTGAGGACACAGACTGGTATTTATTAATATTTTAACAGTTTTTTTTAATGGGTTTTAGCAATACGATCTGGCACGACCGCCCCTTTGAGGACATTCATGATCTTGACATGGCCCAAAATGAAAATGAGTTTGACACCCCTGTGGAGGCTGAGGTGGAGGAGAGCGATCCTAAACATACAGCCAGAGATACAATATAAAGGTTTAAGATGGTCTAGTTAAAGCTGCAGCATGTAACTTTTATGAAAAACATGTTTTTTACATATTTGTTAAAATTATCATTATGGCGTGATAATCAATCAGAGCCAGGAGGAGGGTCTTAGCACTGCCAATCACCCTCGTATACACGCCGCTCACACCCTCCCCCTGCTCTCTGCTACGCTGCAGCTGGTTCACCACAACATAGCCTGATGCTAATGCTAAGGCTAGTTAGCATGGCCACAGATGAAAATAAATAAATAAATAAATAAATAAACAAATAAATAAATAAATAAATAAATAAACGGCGGATAAACAGTTTTCCTGGAACAGTGAGTTGTTTCTCCACCATCAGCACATTTAGCAGCGCGTACAGGAGGGTGATTGGCAGCGCTAAGCCCCTCCTCCTGGCTCTGATTGGTTGTTTGTCTGTCTTATATTATACTGTCATGACATGGTGAGAGTTTTAACAAATTACCAAAAAGATATATTTCTAAGTACAGAAATAAAACTTTCTGCTTAACTGCTTTGTGTTGGCCTCTCAGATAAAATCCCACTAAAATACACTGAAGTTTGTGGTTGTACAGACAGAGTTGCAGGCCGAAACCAAACTTCAAGCATCGCCAATGACTCTGCAAAAACACAAAATCTCTCCAAGTATTTATGGCCTGGTTTCTAGTGCAAATATCTTAGTACGCATGGAATAAGACAAAACTCACAAGTAACTTTTCAGCAGATATAGGAGCTCGTTTTAAGTCAATAATTCCTTAATGTGGATGAAAAAGTTCTGGTTGTAAGGGAAATAATCTGCCAGATTACTTCACTATAACTGGAATTTTTTCATCCACATTAAGGAATTATTGACTTAAAACGAGCTCCTATATCTGCTGAAAAGTTACTTGTAAGTTAGTTTTGTCTTTTTTCAACTGTTCTCAATTTATTTTCACCAGAAACCAGACCAGAAATACTTGGGGAGATTTTGTGTTTTTGCAGCGTAAAATCAATGAACCAAGCATGGAGAATGAATGATCTGTAATTAAAAAACAACTGAGTTCGTTATTTTACAGGCGAACTGGAGCGAACTCTAATGGGTAGAGTGGCTGGCACTGGGATCAGGCCAGATCTCAACCAGCCAGGCAGTAATTACATAAACACGTCTCCACTCGGTCACAAAAATGCATCTTTGTACAAAATCATCACATAAAGACAACAAACCTGCAGCAGGTAGGTGCCAAGGATCTTTAATTCACAGCAAGATACCGGATTAAAAGGTGAAAGCAGAATAGAGAGAATTACGCTTGCTCCAGGGAGACCAAACCAGATCCATGTTCTGTGTCAGGAAGCTGATCCAGCCTAATAATCCTAATCTGAGACGATGGATATCCTCGTCTTCCTGTAACAGGACACCCTTCAGGGATGTTGTGGCTAACCGCGTCGCCTACTGTTAATGATGAAGCCGCTTGGATGCGGGGCTGGCAGTGGATGGGCGGAGTGGAAGATGACTGGGGGTGGGGTGGGGAGCGCAGCTCAGACGACACAAACACAGACAGGCAGCGAGAGAGAGAGAGAGAGAGAGGGTGAGACAGCGAAGCGGCGAGCGTACCGTTCTCTCCAGCTTCAGCACCGACGATTTTCCCGGCTCGTACTCGAAGATGCTCCTGGGCTCGGCGCGGTACTTCCTGGTGTCGACCTTTTTATCCGGGGGCTCCCACTCGCTCCTGTGGAGGACAGGCAGGCGTCAGAGGGGGAAGGATGGAGGGGAGGATCGGAGAGAGCCAATCCTTGTCCAGGGGTCTCCATGGCAACCAGCACAGACAGACATGTTTTCTTGTTTTGTTTTGGGTTTTTTTTTTTGTCGTCGTCGTTCTTGTTTCACATTAAAAATGCGACGTTTAAATGTCTGCCTCCTCCGCTAACGATGATACGGCAGAAAGTCCAATTCAAGGTTCAGGCTGAGTGGTGACTCGATTACGGAGACAAGATTGGAGTGACGTTAAACTCACCGTTAAAGGAGAAATAGATGGAAGAGGATTATGGACACTGATAAAGAAAAGAGAATTCTGACTTTAATCTCAGAATTTTAATCTCAAAATTCTGACTTTAATCTTAAAATTTGGACTTTAATCTCAGAATTTAGACTTTAATCACAAAATTTTGACTTTAATCTCACAATTCTGGTTTTAATCTCAGGATTTAGACTTTAATCTCAGAATTATGACTTTAATCTCAGAATTATGACTTTAATCTCATATTATTGAATTTAATCTCAAAATTTTGACTTTAATCTCAGAATTTAGACTTTACTCTAAGAATATTGACTTTAATCTCAGAATCTCAGAATTTTGAGATTAAAGTCAGAATTACTTTTTCCCCCACTGGTCCTAATCCCCTTCTGTAAAATACTATTCAAAAAATACTATTTTTTAAAAATTCTTGACAAAATCTCCTGCAGCCATAAAGCATCTCAGTAAACTTGCTAACAACGGTTTTCAGAGCTAAATGATGCAGGCAGGTCAGTCCTGCATCATCCAGAACGGTGAACAAGTTGGAAAGTATAGGCTACATACTGGCTCAAATATTTACATACCCTCCCAATGATATTTGGTCAAATGGCCATTAAGAAGCTGTACTTTGACTGCTGATGTTTTCATAGCCATCAACAAGCTTCTGGCATAATTTTGGCTGGATGTTTAGTCGTGTTCATTTAAATAGTTCCTGGCGTGCGCCTTCATCTTAAGCATAGTCCATACATTTTTAATTGCATGGCATCTTAAGCCTTTCAGAAACCTTCATGTTAGCTTCCATTTTTCCATTCCAAAACTGATTTTTATGTAACTTTGGGATCATTGTCCTCTTGGAATATCCAACTGAGTCCAACTTTCAACCATCTGAGCCACTATTTCACCCTCAAGTGACTGAAAATTGGCTCGGATGTTCAAAACGGCCACCAAAGCTCAACCCTACCCCGAATGGAGGTGTCCCTGTGCAAGATGCAGCTGGTTTTAAATCTTAATGGACCGTACCAACCCAGTAGGAAGCCACCACAGATCAACACCTTCAAGCTAAACTGAAATCCGCAGCGGCCAACATGGACAAGCCAGGGAAAACTTCGATCAGAAGAGACAGAAGCTGTTGCATGGTGGTGGCAGCATCATGCTGGGAACATAGTTTAACTCCATGTGATTAAACAGCATCAGAAACTATAAGTTTTAGTGTTAGAGGATCTACTTTCTCTCCTTGAACACAGACCTTCTGGGGGAGGGTTTGAGAGAAGAGGACCGCGTCGGCACCGGCATCAGCCTTCCTCTCGAGTCCACCAGGTCGTCGCTTTTTGAGCGCGGCACGGTTTTTCCTGCAAAACAGGCGCGACGGCAGATCAGATGACGTCCTGAAGAGGATAAACGCCGTTCTCCGTGCTGGGTGTCAGATGTGCAAAAAAACTCACCAGCTTCCAGGTAGCCAAAGGGGGTGGGACCGTCATCTGAAACAGTAGAAGAAGAAGAAGAAGAAGAAAAAGAAGAAGAAGAAGGAGGGGGAGGAGTGTTAAGCTTCATTTGGAATAATATTTAAATTTGGATTCATATTAATATCTTTTTGATGATTTAGTTAAACTGTTCTTTATCAGGTTAGAATAACTCTACAACAAGCATCTGCAATGGGATTAGAAACCAGGACTGAGCGCACCATCGTGGATTTATTCTGAATTTCACTAATCCAGCCAGGGTCAAAATTATACATACAGGCTCTAATGTATGCACACACCCCCAGTGTTCATTTTAGCAGCTTATATAAACTTGTTCTAATATGGAGTCATGATGGAGGATCTTCTCGATCAGGGGTCTTCAACCTGCGGCTCCAGAACCAACTGGTGCTCTTTAGATCGTCCACTGCGGCTCCTAAGAACTTTGGTCAAAAGTTCTAAAGAACTGGTGTTTTAAAATGTAAAGGTAATTAAAAATGAAACTGTTTTTAATGTAACGTATGCAAAGTATTTTTACAAATAATACCATTAATAATGTAAGGAACATATTTTTATTTATTTATTTTTTTTTTATAAGTCACATTTTTTGTCTTTTGGTTGCAAAGTTTGCGCTTTTTTTGAAATAATTTTCTGTTAAGAATTTTACCTTCCATTGAAAAATTGTGTTCATTCCTTTTGTGTAAAAAAGTTTGATAACAAATGCACACAAACCCAGAAGGTTTGACCCAAGTCATACAGTTTAAAAGACAATTAATCCCGATACTGAACAAATGTATGTAAACTTTTAATTTTGAAGAACGTTACAAAAAAAATCTCAAAAAAATGTTCTCCCAAAGTTTTCTGGCATTTAGCAAATAGAAATAATTTAAGAAGAAGGTTTAATTTAAGAAGTTTGGTCTGCTAAAACAAGAAGTGTGTCTTTCTACTCAGTGTATGTAAACTTCTGGTTCCAACCGCACCTCAAAGTTTTTGAACTTCACCTCAAATCAGCGGCGAATCTGTTGGATGTTCTGACGGGACGATGATCCCAAACACAGAACCAAACTGGTTCTGGAGCAGATAAAGCCTCTGGAATGATCAGAACCTCGACCAGTTTAAATGAACTTCACCGCGTCTGCCGGGAGGGTGGGGGGGGGGGTCAAACATCCAGCCAGAAGATTGCTGACGTGTGGATTTATTTGCAACCAAGCAGCATTTATGGGGAGGTGGGGGCTTATATATTTGAGGCTGTGTATCATATCAACTCTGTGTTGATGAGAGAAAAACTGAAACAGATTCAGACTTCTGCGCCCAGTTCTTGTTCTCAGAAATCATTAAAGACATAACGTTTAATCGCTCCAACAGTTCAAGAAAACCTAAAAAAAAAAAGCCACAGGACAATACAACGGGAATACAGACGTCTCTGTTGTTTGACTTTAAGCAAGAAATACATCAAAACTCTCTAAATAATTCAAAATACATTAAGGTTTAATGGGGGTTTTTTTGTAGCTAAGAAAACGTTCCATTAAATCCAGCATCACAGGTTCGCCGGCACAATCAAAGAGTCAAATCGAAGCTCTTTACAGGAAGCATCACTGGGCTAAAAATGGGATCCGAGCAGCTTTGAGGAGCAGGGATTTGAATTAGTAATGAGGCCTGAAGCTGTGGCAATAAAAATTATACATATTTTTGTCAAATATCAGTCACAGCAGCACAAGAGTTCATCTCCAGGCCCCTGAAGTTAAATGTCAAACAATTTTTGGGACGTTCTTTCTCTCCAGATTCAGATCTTAGTTTCCGCACTAAAAATAACAAATATAAATATAAACCACCTCCAGCTGCGATCATCTGGCGCTTAAATCTGAACACTGATCCTGAAAAGTGAAGAAAAGGTTGTGTGGAGCAGACCACAACCACAACACAGGATGACAGCACCACCTAGTGGTCACACTCAGACATGACATCCAATGATGCACAATTACGAAACTGAGACTGAGCAACTAGATATGCCTCTAAAAAAAAACAATGAAATGAATAATGACAAAAGGGAAAAGAGTGAAATGAGGAAAAAGCATAAGAGGTTAGGATCTGTGAAGAAGATCCTAACTCCCTAAGATCCTGCATTCCTTTAAAAAAAAAAAAAAAAAAAAAAAAGTAAAGCAGTGCAGCATCCTGGCCAGCGTGAACTATCTGTGTTTGTGCAGATCAACTCATTTAGAGCCAGTCACAGTTAAATCATTAGCTAAACAGCCAAGAATGGTAAGCATCCACAAACATGGGTTGGTGATGAATGTTTAACTGGTGCTCCAGATGGATACTTGAGCATGCTTCATACAGTTTTCGCAAGACTGCAACTATTTAAAGGGGCAGTATCATGTGAAATCGACTTTTTTGAGCGTTCCATCATGTTATGACGTTATTCCCTCATCAAAACATACCTGGAGTGTTGCTTTGATTCTTTCATGCATGTTTGAGAAATCCTTTAATCTCCTGTGGCAACCGTTCAGCCGTTCAATACTTTAAACAACCACTCATTGTTTTCCAATTAGTTCTGATTCTGCGTTAGCTCCTGCTAATGGTGTTAGCTCCTGCTAATAGAGTTACCTCCTGCTAATGGTGTTAGCTCTTCCTAATGGTGGTAACTACTGCTTTTGGGGTAGGCAAGGTGAAAAATGTCATAAATATATAACATTTTTGTAGTAATTATGGTTTTTACGTATCACAAACAACGACTTATCGGTTAATATTATTGCAAACATGTTAAGCTAGTCGTGGAACCTTTTAAGGTTGTCCAAAACTTGTTTTTAGTTGCCCAGAAAAACATGATGATATTCAGATTTTTTTTGTCCAAATTTAGCTGAAACAAAAACAATGTTAAAAAGTCTGGGTTGGTCAGTCCATTTGATCCTTCCCCAGCCACATTTAGATCACACTAAATCATCAGTTTCATCCTTGTTTCCATGTCTAATCAATGAAAATGTGCTTGGCGTGGTGGCTGGAAGCAAACACCAGAGAAGGCTACGATAAAGCGTTTCTGTGCATCATGAACGCATGTGTTTCTACTGACTGAAGGAACCGGAGCTGAAGATGGCTGCGGATTAGTAAAAGCCAATGAGACCACGGCTGCCGCCATCGTGTACCTTTTGGGTTCATGCGAATGTCATAGGTCTCGGGGAAAATGTAGGTGGGGCGGTACGGATTTTCCTCAATAGGCTCTGAGTGCAGTGAGACAGAGGACATGAGCACCACGTACACATGTTGCACGGCAACAGGGACACAAAACTGATGATTACCGCTCAGGAACATGGACTTACCGGGTAATTTATGTATCTGTTTGAACATTGTCTTATACCAGTCTTTGGACTTTTCAGTGTTCTGAAATTAAAATATGAGAATTAGAAACAGTTGAAGCTGCAGTTTGTAACTTTTATGAAAAATATGTTTTTTGTATATTTGTTAAAATGATCATTTTAACGTGACAGTATAATATAGGACAGATAATCTGTGAAAAAAAAATCCAGCTCCTCTGCCTTCTCCCAGTGCTCCCAGTACTAACTGCAGAAATACACCACTCAGTCAGAAACAACCAATCAGAGCCAGGAGGAGGGTCTTAGTGCTGTCAATCACCCTCATGTACGCACCACTCACACACTCCCCCTGCTCTCTGCTACGCTACAGCTGGTTCACCACAGCATAGCCTGCTGCTAATGCTAATGCTAAGGCTAGTTAGCATGGCCACCGATGACGGCGGATAAACAGTTTTCCTGGAATGGTGAGTTGTTTCTCCACCATCAGCACATTTAGCAGCGCGTACATGAGGGTGATTGGCAGCACTAAGCCCCTCCTCCTGGCTCTGATTGGTTGTTTCAGGTCGGGAACGGTTCATTTCTTTAGACGGCAATAGCAGCTCAGGGAGGAGGAGGAGGAGCTCCATCTTTACACAGATTATCTGCCTCAGACCAAACTGTCACGGCATGGTGGAAGTTTTAATAAATATGGAAAAAACATATTTTTCTAAAAGTTACGTACTGCAGCTTTAGGATAATTATCACAATGATAATGATAATAATTATCAACAATAACAGAAGATTAACTAGAAACACTGCCGGAAATATGCCAGTTTAGGTATTTAGAAAATGCAGAGGAGAGGAAAGAAAACATCATTTCTGTGAACAGAACAGTCTTTATAAGTCCATCGTGAGTAAATCTGTCTTCATCAGACAGTTGCTGTGGTTGCTCACCCGCACAGGCACAATGGGTTTGCTTATGGGACTGAGGACGGGGGAGTGCAGTGATAGCCGCAGCCTCTTCCCGTCCATATCAGAGACTGGACTCACAGAGTCCCTGCTGGGATCGGGGCCTTTGTCTACGTCTGGGGTCGGCTCTGAAAAGCACAACAGACCGTAATAAGAACAAAAACAGTCACATGTGACAGAAAACATTAAAGCAACGCATAGAAACTGTGGATTTCATGCGGATAATAGAGAAACAGGCGCACCTGAGTCAATCAGAATATCATCAAAATGTGTATTTATTTCAGTAATTCAGATCCAAAAGGTAAAAGTCATATTATATAGATTCATCCGGGATTTTTCAAACGTTTATTTCTGCATCTCAATACTCTTCCTCCAGTCTCTGAGACAATGATTTCCAAATGTGAAATTTTAATTTCATGTCAAAATAGGAACTTTGGACCACCCACTGAGCAACAGTCCAGTCATTTATCTCCTTAGCCCAGAAAAACACACTGAGGATGTCAGCAGCCATGTTTCCATTGTCATGTGAATTTTAAGCAAACTTTTGAAATGTCACAAAAAAAAAGGGAAAAAAAGGAAAATGCGAATTAGGTGTGTTTCTATCTACTGGTTTTTGTCAGTTAACCCTATCAGAGGTTTGTGGAAGGAAATCCAAAGGTTTTGACCCTGGTCATACGGTTTAAAAGACAATTATCCCTGACACTGATTAAACATCTCAGGAAGTAGAAGTTGCAAAAAAATTGTTTCTAGTCGTATTTTCTGTATTTAACAGGTATGACCTTCGCTCTTTCACCTCCCCGACTGTCATTCGTCCGCACACACCTCAGAAAGTACATAGTTGCACCCTTGGCATGGACCACACCTCTCAGAAAAATGGAGAGAGTCCTCCCCTCTGTGCTGGAGGGTTAGACTTTGAAACGTTCAGAGTTTCAGGTCTGGATGGAAGCGTTTGCCATGTTTGAACTTTCCATCTCTCCTTTTGTGCATCAACTTTTTTTTTTTTTTTTTTTTTTTTTTTTTTTTTTTATAAAAACCAAAAACCTACAGAGCCCGTAAAGACACACTGAAGGAAAAAATTAAAAAAACAAACTTTCTGATGTGCACGAGATAGTATTTTTATTTTTTCTGAAACTAAAAAAATCAATTAAAAAAAAAGTCCCACCACTAATAGATTTAAATAACCAACAATAATAATTTAATGGCTGTTGTGCAGAAGTCCTACAGGGTCTGCATGACAATAACTGTTATCATAAGCACGTGAATGAGGCCACATTATGACAGTTTATTACGACCTGGTGGATGTGTGAGAAATGCCCCTGTGTCCATGTCGTT
Organism: Anableps anableps; assembly: GCA_014839685.1. Lineage (NCBI taxonomy): Eukaryota > Metazoa > Chordata > Actinopteri > Cyprinodontiformes > Anablepidae > Anableps > Anableps anableps. The sequence goes on along the minus strand of CM026076.1, from coordinate 4,100,397 downwards.
CTGGTGAGTCCACACAGACGCTATAATCAGAACAACGAAGCCTCTGTGTGAAGGCACAGTCATGGTAAACAGAAAGTACACCCCGTCTCAATTCAAGGGTTTCACATATCGGGACATAACAGAAATGAATCTAATCTCAAGCTGGCAAAAACACTCGCAGCAGTTTCCACACCGTGACTGGTTGTTGAGCAAAAACAAAGCGAAAATGGAAAAGTTGTGTGTGGAAAAAAACCCCAAAATGCACCTTCGTTGCTTCCACCGGATTTAAAAGGGAAAGTAGGAGCACGTTACTGCTGATTAAATCAACTTGATTGACTGATTATCGTCAGTGCGATTACTGCAGTTGCTTCTCTGAAGCACACAGGTGTAAGGCAGAAACGAATAATCAGATTCATCGTGATGAATCGATTATTGAAATAATCGTCAACTAATTTAGTAATCGATTACTCGTAACTGGAGTATACAGGCTCAAAAAAAAACCAAAAACAAAACAAAAAAAAAACAGTTTGCTGAAAGAACAACATAGTCAGAGCAGTAATTAAGCCAAACTGCAAAAATATATATGTTTTGTATTTAAGATGAAAAAACCTTCTTTATCTGAAAACTAAAATTCCTCAACTGGCATAGTTTTAGCTTCAGCTGGTTCAGAATCTGTAAAAACAAATATCTTATTAAACACATTTTGCTACCCAATAATTATTAGTTTAATAGAAAAAAATAATCACCAGATCAGCCCTACACTGTATTGATGTTAAAGTTGCTGTATTATGTATTTTCCAGGCACACAGAATCATTTTATAGCACAATCAAGAAACTATGTTGCCTTCAGTTGTTATAAAAATGCTGAATATATCAAATATGACTTAAGAGAAAACTGACTTCATAATTTAACGCCTTGAAATTGGGCCTCTGTCTCTTTAAAAGCTCTTGCTCTTTCTGAAACTCCGCCTTCAGGAAGTCATCACAGCTCATCAATCAGACAGCTGCAGCTCATATAATGAGCTCAGCAGATGCGCAGTTCCACCAGGTGTTTGCTAATTGCTGCTGGCTAGTCTGGATGAGCTGAGTGGGAGAGTCGCAGGGGAGGGGGGCTCTGTGAGGCGGAAGCTCAGAAGCTGAGGAGGAGCTGCGTCTCGAAGGCGGCGCTGGGTCCATCCAGGTGTTTTGCACAGCTGAATCGTTGCCACGGGAGATTAAAGGATTTCTCAAACATGCATGAAAGAATCACAGCAACACTCCAGGTATGTTTTTGATGAGGGAATAACGTCATAACATGATGGAAAGCTCAAAATAGTTGATTTCACATGATACTGCCCCTTTAAGTCAAGTAGGAAGTCCTGATGTTTTCTCATGTTGATGCTGGAAGTATTTGTTTGGCTGCAGATGCATCCTTTACTACAAATGATGAAGGATTCACTAAAAGAATGCTGTTATTCCATTTTAGGCAATAAAATTATTTTCTGATTTAAAAAAGGAATCGAATTATTTTTATTATTTGTGTCTTTTATTGCGTTTCTAAAATTGTATTTAAAAAGGCTTCAGTGGTTAAATGAAAAAAATGCAGAATGTGCCAATTTTTTAATCCGGTTACTCGTCAGAATAATCGATAGATTAATCGATTAATAAATTAATCGTGAGTTGTAGCCTTACACAAGTGTGTGTTAACATAATGCCAAGTGGCAAAGACATCAGCAATGACTTCACAGAAACAACTCCTGATGTCCATCAGTCTGGGAGGGGTTAGAAAAGTCCACCATCATCATCTGGTTTTACAAATGGGTTGCTGCATTCCTCAGGCGCCTCTGTCTGCAACAATTGTTAAGTAGGTGGAGAATGTCAAAATGACACCCACAGGACTGGTAGCAGCCTCTGTCAGCTTGCTTTATTCCCATAGTGCATGCTGGTGCCAAATGTTCTTCAGGTGAGCACCCCGTCTGTTCTGCAGCTGTTCAGCCCCATACCCAACGAACTGCCATGCAATCTGTGTTGTGTGTCCTCAAAGTTGCTCAAATCCTTACGTTCTCCCATTTTTCCTGTTTTTAATCACACCAAAGCTGAGGAACAAATGTTCAGTAGCTGCCTAATACTGCTCCCGCCCACTAACAGGGGCCATGATGAAGAGAAGGAGGAAAGTGGAAGTTCCTTCTTTGTGTGCACAAACTTGGTGAATAAAACTGATTCTGAATCTAATAACCAAAGGTATTCACGTCACCTGTCAGCAGATATTGCTCAATTAATTTTAATTGAGTAATATTTCAATTTCAATTCAAATTCAAGTTTATTTGTATTGAACATTTCAGCAAAAAGGCAGTTCAAAGTGCTTTACATCATAAAAACGTCATAAAGTCACCAACTGTGAAACAAGCGATAAACATTACATTTTGTCAAACGCCACCATCAAAATCATCTGTACACCCCAAATATACTGATCAATGTTCCACTTACTACTGATCTAAGGCAGCTCTGAACAGGTGGGTTTTCAGCCATGATTTAAAGGAGCTCAGTGTTTCGGCTGTTTTTTAGTTTTCTGGAAGTTTGTTCCAGATTAGTGGAGCATCAAAAATGGAAACTTCTACATGTTTGGTTCTGGTTCTGTGGATGCAGAGCAGACCAGAACCAGAAGACCTGAGTGGTCTGGAAGGTTGATGCGGTGACACCAGGTCTTTAATGTGTTTTGGTGCTGAGGCGTTCAGTGATTTATAAACTACCAGAAGTATTTTAAAGTCTAATCTCTGAGCTACAGGGAGCCAGTGGAAGGACTTTAGAACTGAGGAGATGTGCTCCATTTTCCTGGTCTTAGTGAGAACATGAGCAGCAGCGTTCTGGATCAGCTGCAGCTGTCTGATTTTTTTTTTTTTTTTTTTTTTTTTTTTTTTTTTTTTTTTTTTTTTTTTTTTTTTAGGCAGACCTGTGAAGACACTGTTGCAGTAATCAGTGTGACTAAAGATAAACATATGGATGAGTTTCTGTAGATCTTGTTAAGACATCAGTCCTTCAATCCTGGAAATGTTCTTCAGGTGATAGAAGGCTGACTTTGTAACTGTATTTATGTGTCTCTGAAGGTTCAGGTCTGAGTCCATCACTACACCCAGATTTGGGGCCTGATCACTAGTTTCTCTGTTCAATTCAAGTAACTTCAGTGAACAAACAAAAAAACATATTTTAACCAAAAATGTATGAGACGCAGACCCACCTACAGTTCATGTTAAAGTGAAACTTCTTGTTCGTACACCAACTTTGTTGTTTAATGTTATTTTCTATCTACTGAGCCTATTGGGCCAGTTGGAGATCAATAAGAGACAGTAAACACAATATATTGTCATTGGAAGTACATTACTCTGTTCTAACATGTACACATTATCTACTCTAAGTATTAATTTTAAGCAAAGTTTAAAAAAAAAAAAAAAAAAAAGTGTAAAAAAGTGTTTCTTCTGCCTGAAAGTGTTAGTTTGTATTTGTTTGTAGTTTTTTATTTTAGTCTTTAAAATACCTGAATTTGCACATAACTTTATATTGTGTCTGTTTGATGGCATCATTTTAAAATATTAACTCAGATTTTATGATCAGTTACTCTGTACTTTTATGCTCTTACTTGAGTAATTTCTTGGAAAGCTACTTTTTTTAGTTTTTCTTGAGCAAAAACATGTTGAAGCAGTGCTCCTCTTGAGGACTGTTTTTGGCTACTCTACCCACCTCTCCCTGTCAGCAATCAGCAACTTCTGTGGAAATTAAGTTGCTGCCTGAGACAGATAATGAAACAAAGTTAGTGATAGATCCTGAAAGCATACCTTCCGAGTGAGACGGATTCTTTTGCTGCTCTGTGGTGAGAGAGAGACAGAGAGTGAAAAGTGACTCAGCAGCCAAGCTGAAGGGTGAAAGCATTATTTCTGTGTTAGAGTGACGCATCACTGAGACGCAGAAACAGGACCACAAATCCAGAACGACAAAAATGTCACACAAGCAAGTTAGTAATGGATGGGAAACTGATCTGTAGCTTCTCTTGACCTGCAGCTCACAGATGTTGCTCACCTCTGTTGTGCTGCAGCAGGACTATGGTGGGGTTGACTGAACTGGTGCGAGGGTAGACACAACTGGGAGCTGATGTGTTACGATGCTGAGCTTCTGAAGAAGAAGGAGCTTGATTTTCTCTTATGCTTTTGGGTGAATTGGCCTAAAAAAAAAAAAAAAAAACGCAGAAAAAATAGAAACGAACCTCTAAAATAATAAGTTTATTTGAGAGGCTGCGGTAAATGAGGTGAAAGTAATCCTACCTGGCACTGAGTGTTGTTTTCAGGAGGTAAATGAGCCGTGCTGGTGCTGCCACCCTCGGCCGCTCCTGCTTTAGATCCTCCTCCATTAATCTGGCCGGTCCAGCTGCCTGAAACGAGTCCAGAACTCTCTGAGCTTGGCGGCCGCTACCGCAGGAAGAAAAACACTGGGGGTGGCACTGGAAGGTGTGGCATATCAGTGAACCATAGCAGATAACTGCTGCTGAAATATCCTCTGTTTCATTCAGCCGGGTGTGAGTGCTTTCCTTTGGTGGGTTTCACACACAGAAAAGCGGAAAAAAACAAGATTCTCCCACAATCTCTGAACTTTGTCAGGAGAACAAAAAGCCTTTTCAGACAGCTGTAAGGACCGTTTGTTTCAGTGGCCTTTTTATTCCGGCTCTGCAACAATTAAAGCATCTCCCTGTTGCCTTGGCCCGCTGCCAGTCCGGTTCCAAACAGTTCTGAGCAACAAATAAGCCCTGTGGTCCAAAGTGCAGCGTGGGCAGTCTGCAACAAGAAGGCTCTTTGACATTTGCGTGAAAATATGAGCAATCGGCCCTCATCGGAGTTCTGAGCGTCCATCCACTTTAAAAACTAAAATAATCTGAGTAAGAACTAAGAGAGGCCTTTTTTATAGCTAATAGCATCATGAGAAGTCATCTTCTGCACACACCCAGCCATGCAATCACTGCCCCACGCTAAATATTATTCCATCATGCATGGAGCTGCAGAAAAACCGCCCGACGTACTTGCAGTCGTGATGACATTCGGCTCGTCATCCTCGTCGTCTATGTGGACGAGGGTCGCCCTCAGGGTCACCACGCCTTTCCCTTTGCACACTCTGCTCGGGTCCAAATCTGAAAAATGTTCAACCCGTTTAAAACAAACCGGTCTCAGAATGGGAGCTTACTTTAAAGCTGCAGGGAATTCCAGGTTCCTGGAATAGATCATCAAAACCAGGCCATCAAATTAACACGTTGCTCTGCAAAACTAATGAGCACAAAGTTAGCTGCCGAGCTAAAGCAGATGGACACTGAGGTAAAGATGAGTTAAACAACTTAAAAAAAAAAAAAAACAAAAAAACCAAAAAACATCTTTTTTGAAGCAGCATGAACTCACACCGAAAAAAAAAAGAGAAAAATCCAACCTTTAATTCGACTGCATTTATTCAGTTTGGAAAAAAGCTCCAATAAATAAATCATTATTTATGCACAAAAGCTAATGGCATACTAAAGGATTTTGATGAAATAAATAAAACATGTATGAATAAGTAATTAATAATTAAAAGTGAAAATTAATATCACCAGTTTCAAGTATGAACTGATGTCACTGTATTAGTAGTATAACAAACAGAAGTATAGTTGCTAAAGAAACACAGAAATATAATCACTAAATCAGGGATGTCCAAACTTGTCAAGTAAAAAGGACTTGAGAGCCAAAGAAATGTAATATTTTTAATAAAAACTTATATTGGGATGTTTTTTTTTACCAACTTGATAATGTAATTTTTTTTTTTAAAACAAATAAAGTGGTCATATTTTTTTGTTGTAAAGAGTTGTGTAAACTATTGTAGAGACAAAAGGGTTTTGCCCTTTTAAAATAAATATTTGTCAGGTGTTTATTGAAAAAATAGCAAAAATGTAGTCAGTTCTGAGCAAAAAAAGCAGGATTTAGGTCACTTTGCGTTTGGAAAAGAATGCAAAAGTGTGGATTTTTAAAGATGAATGCTTTGAATTTTAATAAGATTTCAATTTGTCTGTAATCTTTCTGACCCAATTAAAAATAGAAAGCTTCCATCTGCATCGACCACCTGTGCTGGAGGGCTAAATTTGTTTATTCTTGAATTGCAGTCAGGGGCCGCAAATGGCCCCCGGGCCACACTTTGGACACCCCTGCACTAAATCATACAGCCATGGCTTCTGTGCAACATGACCTCAGTTTGACCTGAGTTTGAACTGCTGTGGTGGAGTCAGACTGAATGAAAAGTCTTACTACGTCTTGCAAAAAAAGTGCAGATTTTGCACATTTGATGTGCACATGTTGGGGAGATCTCTGCTTGACCCACCTCTATTAAAAGAACAGAAATGTAAAGGACACCACAAACAGCTGAAGTTCATAAATACTTGAGAACACCTGTAAAAATGCTTATAACTGCCTATTTTAATAGTTGAAACACCAAATATACCTTAAGATACCTTAATACGCAGAGAGGAAACCGTCTTAGCGTTGCCGGAGACGCTAACATCTACAGTTTTCTTTATTTCTGCTCTTGGGGGTTCAGTGAATCAGCAGCAAGGGAAATAAATGGTGCTCCTGGATTGGCAGCTTTGCAAACGTCAGTCAATCGTGTGCTGAGTAGCACTGCGTCTTGGTATTTCAGCTTCTCAAGCTGCATTTTCTTCAGAATATTTTAGATGTTGTCCACGAAAAACTCAGCGACTGCGTGGCAGTCCACTGGTTCTCTGTTCCTAGAGGAAAGGGTGCTGCTTTTCATCTGCGTGTAGTGGAATAAAACCTCATATTTAACCAAATGTTGCTCTGTCATCAGTCCTTTCTACAATTAAGGTCGCAACTAAAGATTATTTTAACAATTGATTCAATTCAGAGCAACAATAAAGTTTTAAAACAACTGCAACGGTTAGAAACAAGGCTGGATGAGCCTCCAAGTTGATTTCTAGCACCACACACAGAGATCAGGAAGGTAAAAGCGGCTTTTACGTTCGTTTGAGGATCATGCCAGGAGAAAAACTTTTCTGTCCTACCATCACAAACGTAACCATGTGAAGTTTGCAAAACTCTACTGGACCCACATGCAACAGGGAACCCGTGCAATGGAGCTTTTCAGCAACAGACACTCCAGGGTGAAGAATGAAAGATGAATAGCAACGCATGGCCACAGTTAAGTATATACAGTAGAGCTGAAACAATTCATCGGATTAATCGATTATTGAAATAATCGTCGACTAATTTACTAATCAATTAATCGTTCACTGGAGACAGACTAAAAACGAGGCAATTTCCTGAAAAACACAACAGTAATTAAGCCAAAACTATACTAAATATATCTACATTTTGTATTTAAACACCTTTCTCTGTAAATATGTTTTACCCAAAACTCCTCACTTAGGAATTTTTTTTAGCTTCAAATTCACCAAAGGAATGCTGTGCTATTGCATTTTAGTCAATAAAATGTTTCTGCTCTTATTTAAAAAAGGAAATAAATTATTTATTAGCATCTGTTAATGTATTTCTAATATTTTATAGAAAAGACTTAAGTGATTAAATGAAAAATCTGTAGAATGTGCCAATTTGTTTTATCCAATCAATCGTCAGAATAATCGACAGATTAAACAATTACTAAAATAATCGTTAGTTGCATCCCTAATGTATAGTGGTGGCTCTGTGATGCTGTGGGCCCGTTTATCTTTGAAAGACCCTGGAAAATCTCTGAAATGCAAGCGTTCTCTGACAGAAAAAGGGTCATGACTGCATCTTTCAGTCGGGAAATGATGAAAAGCGTGTGGCCATGGCAACACAGACCTCCTCCTTCTGCTTCATTTAGAGCAAGATTGTGCCATTTCAATAAAAGATTAAATTATTTTTCACATTTTTGCACATCTTTTTAAACTGTAGAACCACACTTTCATTCTTTTTAATTGTGTATAAAATGATTACAGCACCATAACTTGGAGAAAGTAAAGGGAAGCATCACCTGCAGAGGGAATGAGATCAGGAGACCCTTTCATGGTTGACAAAGGAGTAATCCTGACAGCACTCACTGCTCTCGGACCTGAGCCACAACAATCAAACAGAAGACAGGAAGAAGGGTGCATTTCAGTCAATAAACATGACATACAGTAGTTACAATTACAAGCAGCAATTTTTAAAAGAACTAATCAGGAATGGTGTTTGTAAGAACTCAGGCTTACTGCGTGTTGAGCTTGATCTTGTGCTGCCCTCTGCTGGAGAGCCCTGGAGGAGAAGCACAGCGAAGGCGTTCAGTGAGGTCAAAGACAGGAGACAAACGAGGCTGAGGCTGCAGCTGCATGAAAGTGAGCAAATCCCATTAATATTTCACTGTGTTTTTAACAGATTCTCATATCTTCACAAGTGGATAAAAATCCATATTTGAGTCTAAACTTCATAAATTTGGCTTTTGTGTCAAATCCTCCCTAAACTGGAGCATAAAATCCAACATATCAATAAACATTCGCATTAAGTTCAGCTTGTTCCAGTTAGTCTCAACCAAAAAGAAACAACCACATAAATGTTGACTTTCCCCCTCTTTGATTGTGTTCACTTTGGCAAAGCTGCTTGTTATTATCAACACGTAACATATCCTGCATCTCGTAAGAAAACCTGAATATCTGTTGCGTTTTCAGGGCATTCATCCCGACCAGGTCAGGGCTTCACAACATGTAATTTGAAGTAGAAAAACACATCACATAAATTCAGGGGGGAATTCACAAAGCAGTGCACTCCTCGATTTTTGTTGCACACGCTTTGCATGCTCCTCTGCTTTACTTCTGCACCTGAGCCCTGAATGATCGCAATAAATGCATGCAGATGGGGAAAAAAATCCCAAAAACCGACAACGAAGTGATCAGATTTGAAGCAATTTGAATCCATTTTGCTTCATGTTTATGGAAGAAAAATAATCTAATTGCCAACCAACCTTTTTTAAACACTGAATGTTAATCCTGTGCAATTATGAATATGAATTGTTTTTACTTTAAATTCACCTGCAAATGTGGTAGCCTTCTGGTATGCAACTATAATAGTCTCATTAGAAAACCTGACTTTTCAGGAAAATTAATTAAACTCACTTTAGATCCACTTTTTGATGCTGTTTTCTTTTAAACACGTTATTTATTTGAGATCAAATCTTCCTTCTCTGACACAAGCTTCCACAAACACATGCCTCTGGTTACACCAGCCAGAAAGCAACTAATTAGAGTTCTTTTGAGTACATCTATTTGTATTTTCCCTTTTTCCTCTTTTAATGCAATTTTTTAATTAAGTTCCTCCTTCAAAGGTGTTTCCTTGTGTTCGTTGCAATTGCAGAAAAACATTTCAGCTGCTTTTCAGACCGCTGCAGGGAAATTTAGTCTCAAAAAGAGATATTTTTGGTTTGGGTTGAAATGATTGAGAGTCAATGTCAAAATCTGACACATGTTCAAGTCATGGTTATTTGTACAGCACATTTCAGCAGCAAGGCAGTTCAAAGTGCTTTACATCATAAAAACATCAATCAAGTATACAGCAGAATCATCAAAACATCAAAATCATCGAGCAAAATCATCAAAATTATCTAGCAAATACGCATGAAAATCATCAAAATCATCAGCAAAAACATTGATCAACGATTCACTTTATTTAACTGATTTACACTCAAACTTCCACCCTTTGGAGAACCGAGCTGATCTCACCCGGATTTGTTTCAGATTTATGGTCCAGACTACTAATCAAAGGCAGCTCGAAACAGGTGGGTTTTAGCCTTGATTTAAAGGAACTCAGTGTTTCGGCTGTTTTGCAGTTTTCTGGGAGTTTGTTCCAGATTAGCGGAGCATAAAAACTGAAAGCTGCTTCTCCAGGTTTGGTTCTGGTTCTGGGGATGCAGAGCAGAAAATCTGAACTAATGTCTGTTGATTGATATCCATCCATCCATCCATCCATCGTCTAGAACCGCTTGTCTCTCCAGGGTTGCAGGGGGGCTGGTGCTTATCTCCAGCGCTCCCTGGGCGAGAGGCAGGGTCCACCCTGAACAGGTCTCCAGTCCATCACAGGGACAGAGGATAAAGAACCGTGCATGCATTCACACCTAAGGGGATTTTAACGAGACCAATTAACCTAAAGGTTCCCACATACTCGGGCATACTTCACTCTGCAGAGGTCCGCGCGGACTTGAGGCAGACTCAGTGCACACATCCACCTAAATGTCAATTTTTACAACCACGTACGCTTACTCGGTGTTGCATATTAAGGGCCAAAACACACCGCTTGCGTCCGACTTTTCACGCTCTGACCAGGTGTTGTCATGATACTTTGGATCCGACACCACAGACTGCTGGGCTCGCAAGATTGAGTTTCAACATGAGAGTATGTACCGACAATCAGCATAAACACAAGCCGGTCTGGCAATTAAGAATATTGCGCACCCAGCGGTGGCTACTTCCTTGTTGCAGGAGGCTATGTGGTCCAGCCTAGGCTGGTCACCCTCGACTCCTACTTTCTTCTTACTGCTTCAAATAATACAGTATGTTTATGCTTGGTGTCACACTGGATTACAGTAAACTCTGTCAAAAGGACACATGTCAATGTGTCTAATGTATGACACTCACAAACATTGTGTGCCAACCACTTTTCTTGATAAAGTTTTCTTTAAAGAAGGAATACGAGTCGAGGGTGACCAGCCTAGGCATGCTAGTTGCTAGACTATCCAAGGATAGTGCTAGCAAATCCAATGCTAATGCTGGCCTGCTAATGGCCAACAGAGGAAGAAGGCAATCCAGTGGGTCACCAGTCTCTTCAAAGCTAACGCTAATTGTAATCTGCTAGCTAGCTGAGGGCTAGCTTGCAGTTCCCTGAGCCAGCCTATCATTAATAATATCAGTAGCCAGCTTGAGGGAAACAGCGTTCACATCGAACTGTGTTGTATGCAACACCGAGCTCATAAGGTTGAAAATCACCGCAACCAGTTGCAATAAGGATGCGCAGTAGTGACAGCTGTGCAGTGGTGGCCCTGGTGGAAAAGAAACGGGGTTAGGCGCCCAACTAGCTCATTGAACTTGCTGGCATCCGTTCGGATTGTGGGAAATGAAGGACTTTGTCACAAAAAATTTGCAATTAGCACGTGCTACTATGAAATCTCAATCCAAGAGTATGTGGGAACCTCAAGTGTCACGTTTTTGGACTATGGGAGGAACCCAGAGAGAATTCTAAACATTCTGCTTGTTTCACTAAATAAATAACATCAATTTCGCTAATAAAACTATTTCAACTTTCTGAAACATCCTTTTTTTTATTTATTTATTTTTTTTTTTTTGTAAAGCCAGGATGGCAGCAGGTCAAAATCAACACCAGCTTTCAGCAGGTGGCACTGCATCTACTTAGCACAATCTGTATGATGCAAACAGTGCTGGTCTTAGAGAATACAGCTCTTTTTCCTGTGACTGTAACTTACATTCATCCAATACATGTAGTTTTTCCTCTAAATGCATGCAAAACATTTTATTTACATGCATCATAATAGAGAGATATGATCTTGCTTTGTGTTGTCTGAGGAATAAACAGGCCCAGACAAAGTCTTGCTGCATTTCTGCAAATAGCTTTGTGAATCTGTTCCTCCATGTTAAAAGGGACAGTATTATGTAAAATCGACTTTTTTGAACTTTACATCATGTTATAATGTTATTCGCTCATCAAAATCATACCTGGAGTGTTGCTTTGGTTCTTTCATGCATGTTTGAGAAATCTTTTAATCTCCCACGGCAACCATTCAGCTGTTCAAAAGCCTAGGTGGATACAGCTCCACCTTTGAGACGTGGCTCCTCCTCTGAGCTGCAATTTCCAAGCTTCCAAGCTTCCGCCTCACAGAGCACCCCTCCACCCCGACTCCCCACTCAGCTCCTTCAGACGAGCCAGCAGCAATTAGCGCAAACACCTGCTGTTTGTTCCTGGTGGAACTGCGCATCTTCTGAGCTCATTATACGAGCTACTTCTCAGTTTATCAGTGAGCTGCTGATAAAAACATTGTTATAGGATTAATAGAGGAGCAATGTTGGGATGACTTCTTGAAGGCAGAGTTTCAGAAAGAGCATGAGTTTTTAAAGAGACAGAGGCCCAATTTCAAGGTGTTAAATTACGAAGTCATACTTGATATATACAGCATTTTTGTAACAACTGAAGGTAACATAGTTATTGCATTGAGTTATAAAATGATTTTATGTGGCTGGAACACACATAATACTGCCCCTTTAAAAGAGCTTATTGCAGTAAAAACAGTAACGTCGCAGTAAACATGCAGGCGCATTACTGGAGCGCGTAGAAACAACACCAAGGCCACCAGAGCAGTCACTGAGGAAGACTTCTACGTTGCTCCGCAGGGCCTCCGCTTGTGCTCAAGTTGATTTAGGAGACGTTTTCTTTCACAGTCCCGAGAGACGGGCCAGTTGAGCTGAGATCAGGACACACTCAGAGTCACTCATGCACAAAAACACCAACAGGGTTTTCTTCCGGAGACTGTGAGACAAAATAAGGACGAAATTCTTGATCTGCTTCGGGCGTTAACTGTACACTTTGTTGTTCCGCTGAGTGTGAGATTGCGTTGGTCTGTGTCTGCGCCATGTTTACAGAGTGCAGTAAATAAGCCAACCTGCAGAACAGGCTGAGGAGTGATGTTCCAGCTGGAAACCTTCGCTAATAGGCCTAAATGGACGAGGGGAAAATGGGAGCGATTCCAAAAAGGCCTCTAGGGGACGTGAAGGAAAAACTTTCAGCCTTCACGCTGCGCTGTCCCTGAGAATCTGAAGCAGTGGGTTTATTTTCCCTCTCTCTAATAAAATCAGCTGGCTTCCTGACCCCCAGCAGCCCTGAGAGGCGACGCATCCATGATCTCATTTCCAAAAAGCCCGTTAAGAGGCATTCCTTCCTCTGCTGTATCCTCGCATGAACTGTGGTGCTGTTGAACGTCTTCTATATGATAGATAGAAAGACGATGACAGCTTGCAGAGTTTGCTTCGTCATATAAACACATGACAGCAGAGATCACGCAGGGCCTTTTTAGGAAGAGACACTGGGGAGCAGAGCGGTGCAAAGAACACCATCCATCCTGCCTGTGGAGCCGGACCAGAACAAACAGCTGAATTCAGCCAAGATGACGTTAAATTCACAAGAAATGATTCATTTACTGTCAGTATTTATAAACAGGAAAAGTTGCAGGAGTCGATTTGCTTCAATTTGGGTTCATTTTACTCATCTGTGTGGAAAAATATTACAATAAAGGTGTAAAAATCTCTACCTTCAGAATCACTTGTTTTCACACCCGACGGTCCGGTCGGCTCGGTTCGGTTCGATCGGGGGCCAAAACGACAACATTTGTTACATTTCCAGCTGATACAGTTTGCTTTCACGCTGCATTGCGTCAAACCAACCAAACCCTTTGAGCAACCTGTTCACCTCCTCACCTGTGGGGGCGCTGCACCAAGAACCGACAAGAAAACCTCTGAAGAAGACACCGAGCGCAACTTCCTTCTTCACGAAATGTAAACAAAAATGGAGCGGAGTCAGATTTTAGCGGTTGAAGGATTTCTCTTTTGTCTTTGGCAAAAGACCACAACCTGTTTCTCCTGCTAGCGCTAGCCTCACACGTCTGTTTTGGTTGTGTTTACCCAGAATGCCCTGCGCTGTTATCCACTTCCTGCTTTTGGAGCGGTCTCCGATCTGCTTGGCGTTCACATCTGCATTCGAACCGCACCAGAATTCACTTCAAATGAGCCGAGACCGAGGTTTGCAGGCGGACCAGAGTTGGGTACGCATTCACTCCTCCCCAGACGAACCGGACTTTCCCAGCAAATGAAGCAGAGTTCGATTAAAGCAGACTAACCAGGGCTGGTTGAACGAAAGCAGAGAAAGAGATGAAATAATGTGGGTTTTTTTTGGGTGTGTGTGTGTGGGGGGGGAAGTTAATGGATTTGTAGGAACCTTTCTTTAAAATATTTAAAATAAAACTGAAAAACCTTTAAAGGTTTGCAGGCGTTACTCAAACTGATCCAGAGAAAACAGCTTCTCAGCTCAGTTTATCTGTTGCTGCCTCAAAACTGCAATCCAAAGCAAGATAATTCGCTCCGCAACTTTCAGTTTCACCCCCCCCCCCCAGGCAGAAACATCCTACTGAATGCTTTCGGGTCAAACAGAAATCTAAAACAAACACAACGCAGCCTCTCTTCGCACCCGACTGATACATCACCTACCTGACGATGTGCACAGAAACTCCTCGGTCCGAGCTCAGCAGCTCCTTCCGAGGCTCCGGGGGGTTTTCTGCCTCGGCTCTGGGGGTCTCGTCTGGGCGGGACCGGTCCGGTTCTGACCTTGACCCTCGTTATCCACCAGGTTCTGTTTGTTTTTCACAGCAGACGCGTCCAGATAGACCTGTCACCACATGCCACCTGGGAATGTGGCACCCACTCACCAACTGTGCAGGGGCATCATTTAAACCCCCCCCTCCCACTGGATGTGCTCACGGAGGACCATCAGGACGTCTCTCTGGCTCTCAGTGGACACTTTGGTGTTAAAAAGAGAAACACCTTGTTGATGTCACACTGCAAAAAACAAAACCTCACCAAGTATTTCTGCTCCAGTTTCTTGAATTCACTTGAAATAAGACAAAACTAACTTAAAAGTAACTTTTCAGCAGATACAGGAGCTGGTTTTAAGTCAGTAATTCCTTAATATTCATGAAAAAGTTCTAGTTATAAATGAAATAATCTGCCAGTGGAACCAGATATTTTATTTTATAATGTGGGAAAAATGTTATTCTTACTTGAGTAATTTCTTGGACGGATACTTCTTACTTGAGTACAATTTTAGGGTATGCTCCCCACCTCTGCTTGTGGGAAATTCATGCTTCATAGTTCTTTCCTTGAGGACTATTTCATAATTAATTGCTGTGTTCCCCCTCCTGAATATTTATTTCCTTTAGATTTTTTCCTGTCATGATGTACTGTATTTTTACTTCAGGTCTTGCCATATTCTGTTCAGTCCCTTGTATTTATTATTGCTCAAAAGGTCTTGCCATATAATGTATTCATTTGTATTTAGTTTTTGTTTATTCTTACATTTTGTTCTTTGTGCATTTCTATTTAGTTTTCTTAGATTAGTTTTAGCCTTTCTTTGGTTCATTGATATGTCCTCTTTAGTTTCTCTCGTGTTAGTCCGCCTCCCGTTTCTATTGTATTCACGCTCGCCAGTAATCTTCACCACTGCCTCATCATCTTCATGTGTTTTACCCGCTCTGCCATTCAAACTCTTGATTTTTCACTCTTCAGCGCCAGCTTCTTTGTCTTCATACCCTGAAAAACAAACTTCATTCCGAAGGTGTGGCGGCGTTTATTTTGCCGGGGCGGTGCGCATCTTTTATCTTTATTTGTCACGCTTGTAGAAAGTGCTGCATAGTTGTTGTTTTGACACAACTTGCACAGTTACATAATACCCTGCCAGGTGCGGCTATGATTAGTCGGAGGGGATTGCTGTAAAGTCAACAGCTGTTGCCATCTCTGGGTTGGGTGGGATGCAAAACTTTCTAACCAATTTGAACAACAAGCTGAACTTGACAGGACAATTTAATAACAATATGCAGAGGCTATAGTCCTCGTCACGGTTGTCCCAGGTTCGATTCCTGCCCTCAGTACTTTGCTGCATGTCTTCCCCCCTTCTCTCCACCCCATTTCCTGCCAAGCTACTGTCAGAAAAATGGAAGAAGGCCACCAGCGCCAACCAAATAAAACAAACAGCAAATTCTAAAAAAAGATGAAAATTAACAAATAATTCATTTTCTTTTTTAAATAAGAAAATAAACATTTTACTGTCTAAAATGCAATAACAGCATTCCTTTACTGAACGCTTGATTATTTGTAGCAAAGGATGCATCTGCAGCTGAAAAAAAATCCTTCTAACATCAACAAGTGAAAAGCTCAGCTCTTTCTGCCGGACTTAATATCAGTACAGTGTCGGGCTGATCTGGTGATTATTTTTGGATTAACATATTAAAAATTGGAAAGCAAAAGGTGCTTAATAGATTTTTTTTTCAACCAGGTGAAGCTAAAACTGCCACTAGAGGAGTTCTGGGTTGACATTTAGAGTTGAAGTTTTTTTTTTTTTTTTTTTTTTTTTTTTTTTTTTTTTTTTTTTTTTTTTATCTTAAATGCAAAATGTTTATATATTTTGCACAGTTTTGGCTTAATTACTGGTCTGAGTGTGTTGTTCTTTCAGCAAATGTCCTTTTTTTTGGTCTGTATACGCCAGCTAACAATTAATCGATTACTAACTTAATGGACGATTATTTCAATTATCGACTAATCATTTCAGCCCTGCTGTTTGCAGGTAACATCCCATCTTCTCTGTGTTGATATTCTGAATTATTTCCTAACAACACCAGCATCAAATTGAACAAATCATCCTGAACATTTCCACTGTTTGCTCGCTCTCAAAAACAAACAAAGGCGAAGCTATGATGTATGTCATACAGGGGGACCCTCTGTGAAACATCCAGAGGCTCCCTTGACACCGAGCTGTGTCAACACAAAGGAGCTCTCATCACACGTTGCACTATGGACAGAGAGAGCGGGCCGTTACGCAAGACCGTTTGACTTCTGCTTTGTCAACAAACGGCAGAGAGAGGAGAAGCTGAGCAGCGCTGCGCTTGGTTCTCCAAACATGGCTCGAACGGGCCGCTCCAGAGCAGGAGCTTTATCCCCCTAATTGAGAAGAGACCCCCACCGACCCTCCCGGCTCTCTTCCATAAACAGCCTCCACGCTCGGCAGCAGCCTGGGATTCTACACATATCTGAGGCGAAGCTATTTGAGGTTCATTTCAAACAGCTACAGCATAAAAGGAATTGAATGTAACACGCGGAGAGCAGGAGCAGGAAACCACCTGCATGTCCATTGTCACACTGCAAAAACACAATACCTCACCAAGTATCTCTGCTCCAGTTTCTACTGCAAATATCTTAGTACACTTGAAATAAGACAAAACCAACTTACAAGAAACTTCTCAGCAGATATAGGAGCTGGTTGTAGGTCATTAATTCCTTAATATTGATCAAAAACTACTAGTTATGAGTGAAATAATCAGCCAGTGGAACAAGATATTTTCCCTTATTATAAGTTCAAATGTCTTGTTCCACTGGCTGATTATTTCACTTATAACTAGAACTTTTTCATCAATATTAAGGAATTAATGACCTAAAACCAGCTCCTATATCTGCTGAGAAGTTTCTTGTAAGTTGGTTTTGTCTTATTTCAAGTGTACTAAGATATTTGCAGTAGAAACTAGGGATGCACCGATTGCATTTTTTTGGCCGATCATTGATCTTAAAAAAAAAAAAAAAAGACTGATCTGCCAATTCCAATTTTAGCCGATATTGATTTTTTTTTTTTTTGTCTGAAAATTCACCACATATTGTGAAAAAGTTGCTCAGTTGGCAGCAGTGGTGTGACTATTGCTAACGTGAGCTGGTGGGCCTGTCTGTCAGTCACAGCAGAGCAGATGGGACAGTGGCTGATTTTCACACGACTGCAGAGGTGGATAAGATTGGTGGGTAGGATCGGTTTGTCATGTAAGTATCGGCCCATCACCGATCTCCCTAAATTAAGAAAATCGGGGCCGATTTATCCGTGCTCCCCCACTAGAAAACAGACCAGAAACACTTGGCAAGATTTTGTGTTTTTCTAGAGCAGCATACAGAGCCGGAATGTCATCGACCCCCCTGAATATTCCCACATTTTATAATTTTCAAAATCTTTCACAAATAAAAATCTGAATTTCTGGTTCATATTTTCTATCAGCTGCTTTTACTCTCAATCTCCAAAATAAAATCCACTGCCTCCAGAACTCACCTCATTAGTAAACAAAGTCCACCAGAGTGTTATTTAATTTTTAATTTCAGTTTAAATCCAGATGTGAAGGCCTCAGAGGTTTGTTGGAGAACATTAGAGACCATTTTACAGAGCTCTGCTCAATCTACCATCTGAAATAAGGAAGAATACTGGAGCCAAGAGGGCCGCCGTTGCTCTGGAGGAGCTGCAGAGATCCACACCTCGGGTGGGAAACTCCACAAGTCTGGCCTTGATGTGTGGCAAGAAGTAAACCACTGTTGACAGCATGTCATGAAGGTGAAACAGTAAACAGATAGAAGAAGTTGGTCTGGTTATATGAGAGGAAAATTGGTTTTGACCGGCATCCAAAACACCTATCATACAGAACTGGGGCCGGGACTCTTAACATGCTAATTTCGATTAATTGATTACATAGATTTTAAAAATCTATGTAAATTTAAAATTTTTAACCCAATTAATCGCATTTTTTTTTAACATACAAAGGTTCCGGCCAGAACCTTTGTATTCACACATTTCTGGTACACCCATAAAACTGACACACAAGC
This sequence comes from Anableps anableps, assembly GCA_014839685.1. NCBI lineage: Eukaryota > Metazoa > Chordata > Actinopteri > Cyprinodontiformes > Anablepidae > Anableps > Anableps anableps. The sequence continues at coordinate 4,081,964 of CM026076.1, read as the reverse complement.
TACATCCGCTAACAACAACGATGGACGATGAAACCGCTTCTCTGGGCCCACTTGGGGTTAATTTCTGCTTCTAGAACCGATCTGATTGGATGCTGGAAAAGACTCTAGTTGTGTTCAAGTTGTGCTAAAAGCAGAGAAGCTATGCTAGCCTAAAATAGCATCTCAATGCTAAACATGTAGCAGCAGCGCTAATGTCAGCGTCCACATTTCTAAACGAGCTCCATGAATGATCAGGGGTTCCTGAAACTCTGGAAAGATGAACTTTGCTCCAATCTGATGGTTGAAGAACCTAAATACCAGATTAAAAACAATAAATATCTTTGCTGTTGAGCTCATATGTCTATTTATTCAATAATTTAGCAGCAAAAAGTGTGTTTGAATTGAACATGTTGCTTATTTTGTTGCTAGTTTTTGATTAAAATGTGATTAATTAATCACAGAACCTTCACTTAACTCGATTAAAATTTTTAATCAAGTCCCACCACTATACCAAACATATCATCTATGTGGTGAAACATGGCGGTGGCAGCACCATGTTGTGGGTGTGCTTTTCTTGAGCAGGAACAGGGAAGTTGGCCAAAGTTGATTAGAATAGAAACAGTCTTTATTGTCCCACAAAGGGGAAATTCAGGTGTAACAGCAGCAACAGAGATAAAGTTTCACACAAAAGGTTCTTAAAGTGTAGAAAACAATTTAAAAAACAATAATAAAAATAATAATATACTGTATATTGATTAGGAGATGGTTGAAGCTAAACGCAGGACAATCCTGGTAGAAAACCTGTGAGAGGCAGCAGAAGACTCGAGACTGGGGTGAAGGTTCACCTTCCAGCAACACAACCACCGTAAACATGCTGCCAGAGATGCAATGGGACAGTTTAGATCAAAGCATATTTATGTTTGGAATGGCCTAGTCAAAGTCCAAACCTAAATCCAAATGAAAACTTGAAAACTAAAGTTCGCACACGCTCTCCATCCAATCTGACTGAGCTTCAGCTATTTTGCAAAGAAGAATGGGCAGAAATTTCAGCCTATATGTGCGAAGCTGGAAGGAACGAACACCAGAGCAAAATGTGATTCTGCAGAGTTTTGACTGAGGAGGCTGAATGAAAAGGCATTTTCATTTGCAATACAAAATCTGAAAACCATGTATCATTTGCTTCCCTTTCAGAATTTCGCACCACTTTTTGTTGGTTTATCAGCTAAAAATAACAGCATGTAAACATATCGAAGTCTTTGGATATCAGCAAAATGAAACAACACGTAAACAAAGTGAGTCGGTTTTTAATTAGCCTGTGGTGTAGCTATCATATTTCAGGAAATATTTCAGGGAATGTTTACTGCTCCTAGATAAAAGGTCCTATTTGAAGGAAAAGCAAAACCACCCACAGCGCTGAGCTAACAAAGACGTGTCTCTGAGTGCTTGCGGAGGCTCAGAGCCTGATAAGCCCAGATGGTGGCCAGATCCTCCACATGGAGAGATCAGTTAGCCGAAGGCGAGGGAACGTCCTGGGGAGGGCTGAAGTTGGCCGTGCAGATCAAACTTTCTCTTCCAGGCGCTGTCAGAGAGCCAGGCTGCCAGCAGCACGCATGCTCGGCTCTTAGAGGCAACGCCGAACGAATGCCAATGAGCTGACAGTTTACAGAAAGTGATGTCTCTTCAGAGCAAACGCTCCAGGCTGCAGTCCAGGAGCGACGATAAACACTGAACTGAATCGCTAAGTAGCACTCTCCACTCGTTTTGGAGCATAGGGTGTTCAAAGTGGGGCCCGGGGGCCATTTGCGGCCCCTGAACTGATGTTGTGCGGCCCCCCCCAACCATAACTCAAGAATAAATTAAATAAATAAGGTCAAAACTATGACATTCAAATTAAAATACATAGAAAAATGTTAGATGCAACACAAAGTGATCATCTTTTCCAAGTATTCTGCTTTCATTCTACCTTCGTGGTAAACAGGACCACATTTACTCATTAATTTCTACTTGAAAGTACCCCTCGGTGCACCCAAATCTGCTTTTAGGTGCCGTATTAAAACTTGGCTAAATACAGCAAATGCACTGCAAAAACACAAAATCTTAGCAAGTCGTTCTGGTTTAGTTTCTAGTGCAAATATCTTCAATACACTTGAAAAAAGACAAAACTCACAAGTAACTTTTCAGCAGATATAGGAGCTTGTTTTAAGTCAATAATTCCTTAATATTTATTTTAAAAGTTCTAGTTATAAGTGAAATAATCTGCCAGAGGAACAAGATATTTTTCCCATATTATAAGTTAAAATGTCTTGTTTCACTGGCAGATTATTTCACTTACAACTAGAACTTTTTCATCAATATTAAGGAATTATTTACTTCAAACAAGCTCCTATAGCTGCTGGAAAGTTACTTGAAAGTTAGTTTTGCCTCATTTCAAGCTTATTCAAGATATTTGCAGTAGAAACTAGAGCAGAAATACTAAGATTTTGAGTTTTCGCAGTGTGAAGACTGACCAAGATCCTGTTTTTAATGCTGAGAACAAACAAAGTATTTCTTCAGTTTTATTCAATCGAGCCCAAAATGAAAAGCAAACTGGAGGCTTTCACTTAACAAGGAAAAACACATTTGAAGCTTTCGATCTATGGTCCCCTTCCAACAACAAAACAAAGGATTACTTTATTTATTAAAATTGTTCATGCTCAGTTTATTGTTGAGTGAGTAAGAAAAAAAAAAAAAAACATTTTTGTTGATTGCAGTGTCTAAAAAATGACATTTTATTGGTCCGTGAGCACCTCTTGGACACCTCTTGTTTTAGAGGGTTTACTCCTTTGGTCACAGAGTGAAAAGTTCAAAATAAGAAAAACTCAGCTATAAGAGGGACGATTTGTTTTAAATATGGGGTTTAATTTGGGAATGTGAGCAAGAGACATGCAAGATGCTGAAATAATATCATGTCTATGTAATGAGCTCAGCTGTGGCCTCCTGGCTTCAGTACACAACATTTGGTGCACGGCAATGACAATTAAGATTACAGCCTAAGAAGGAGCTGACAGCATTTTTTCATCTCTGCTGGATGTTTTGGCTCCACCCAGGATTGGAAGCTCTGACCGTGTTCCTTAATATAACTCTCCGAGTGCCTCTGTGACAGCCCCACCTGATAATCGAGTCAGAGGAGGACATGGCGGCTGAGCGCGAAAACAAACGGCCAAGCGATGATCCAGTCGTATCTAGTGCGGTGACGGTATCCTCGTACGAAGCGGGTGTGCCGCAGGACCCCATCATCCGTCTATGTGAAGAATGCAGGCGCAGTCCGGCTCGACCCCGTCACGCCCAGCAGGCAGCCCCGCTAATAGCAGCCCGCCGTCAAATTAGAGCTGCTGTCGTTTTATTTCAAGCTGGCAAAGCAGGGATGTCACTGATCAAAGCCGGCTTGCTCCGTGCAACATCCAGTGCTGCGCTGAAGTGTTGAACTTTTTCACGTTTCACGAGAGAATAAATGGAAATTTTTCACATTTCAACCACAAACATCACTGTGCTTTATAAACCAAAAAATCTGAAAAGTGTGGCATGCATCTGTATTCCACCCCTTTGAGTCGGAACGTCACAGAACAAACTTTTGCTGTTTGCTCGCTGCAGGTCTTTTTCTCCCTTATTCTCTCACAGCTGCTCAAGCTCAATCTGACTGAAGGGATATCTTCTGTGAACATTTTGCCCCAAATTATCAATTATACGGAGTATTAAGAACAGACCAAGAGACTTTATTTGTTTTAAATTATGAAGATAAAGTCATAATACTACCAGAATAAAGTGGTAATAATATGAGAATACAGTTGTAGGAGAATACAGTCAAAATATTTGAGAATAAAGCCGTAATATTACGAATAAAGTCATAATATTACCAGAATAAAGTTTTAATAACATGAGAATGAAGTCGTAATATTACAAGATTAAAGTTGAAATTATACAAGAATAAAGCCAAAATTTACGAGAATAAAGTCATAATATTAATAGAATAAAGTTGTAGGAGAATAAAGTAATAGTACAAGAATAAAGTGGAAATATTATGAGAATAAAGTCGAAATTATACAAGAATAAAGTTGTAATATTACAAGAATAACAGAGAAATATGACGTGAATAAAGGAAAAATTTACAAGAATAAAGTCGTACAAGGATAAAGATGTAACAATACGAGAATAAAGTAATAATATTAAGAGAATAAAATAGTAATTTTTACGAGAACTCCCACATGAAACTGCATTAAAATGAGGAATGTTGAGCATCTTGTGAAGTTATACTTTGGTATTGATTTAACAAATAAGTCAATATTAAATCTTTTAACACGTCAGCATCAGATTATTATCAGTAGCAGGACTTTGAAACGATTGAGGAAACATGCTATTTTATTTTCTCATTAAAACGATTTTTTTCCAGTAACACTGTGTGTTTAATCTGCTAATATTCTAACATTCAGATGAGTCCCGGCCAAACCCGCTTGAATCAAAAGGTCGAGGAAAAAGGGGAAAAAACAGTTTATTTTCACTTCACAGTTCTGCACCATTTTCTGTTGAAATCCCAGTAAAACACACTGGCGTTTGTGGTGATTAAGTGAGAAACCGTGTCTTACTTTTCCAAGGCATTTTCTGCTGAATGTTTTTGAACTATTTCTGCAAGCGGTCGCCATGATGTCGCCGTTTTTCCATCGTGTGTGGCCATCTAACACCTGGAGGAGAGGATGCAAAATCCATCAGCACGGAGTAAGCTGCCTATTCACTGGCTTGTTTACATGCAGCCACGATCAGGCGGCGTCTCGGTGACACGGACCTTGAAAAGCCAAAGCCCGACACTTCACTTCCCCCCTGATTTCAGCCAATGGCGGGCGATGGCTGCAGCATACTAGGGAGGGAGAGGAGGGTGTTGCTATGCAACATTAACAAGGGGTGAAAACAGAAACCCGGCGTCTGGCTGGAACATCCGGCCTGATCCGAAGCCATCCAGAACTTAGAGTTAGCCTCTTTTCCGCAAAACAATCCTGCTTTTCATTCAAACATCCAGAAATAAGAAGCGTCGACCCCGACTCAGATGTGGCTCCGTGTCAATAAATTATGAAAACAAAACAAACACAATGCTGCTCTCAGATGTCTCAGATAAATACAAGAAGTAAGCAATCCAGTTGTTTGTGTGACAATCGAACTGGAATAAAAATGAAGCAGATGACCAACAAGCTTGAAGATGTTCAAACTTAAAAAGTCCTGGTGGAAAACGAGCCCGGCCGACCTCAGCTCATCTCTCTTCAACAAATCTTTCAAATTTATGACCACAGAGAGGAGCTGCTCCTCTCAAATCTAGGAGAAGTGTGAAATGTGACTCCGAAGAAGCTTCATGAAATATTAACAGAGGAACTGGGTCCGCGCTGCCAGCACCCAGCTCCCAGCCCGGGCCATCATCACTGCTTGTCAGACCAAAACACGCTCACCTTGATTTATTCAGCCGCTCAAAGACGAACAAGCCGTTGCTGCACACCTCACATCCTTTGAGAACATTGCTCCACCCTGACATAAAACTAAGCAAAATCTTTCCAGTTTTGACTTGTGCAAGTTAAACCGGAAATAAACCAGCTGTGTGTGGAAAGCCTTAAAAACCTGATATTTATTTCAGTGGCCTAATGAGGAACTAAAAAACGTTTAATCTGAGTGTATTTATTCACTGAGGTCAACAACTAATCCATGTTAAAATATCCAGTGCAAAACTTATTGTCTTACCTGTAAAAGGTCCTGGAAAATAAATGTGATTTAAGCATTTCCCTGTTTAAACTAGTTTAAATTGATCAATTTGTCAAGGATTTGTCAATAAATTAGTGGTGGGACTCGATTAATTTTTTAAATGGAGTAATTAATTAATCGCATTTTAATTGTAAACGATATATTGACAAAATAAACATTTTCAATTCAATAATCCCTTTTGCTGCAAAATTATAGAATAAATATCAGTCTGATGTTGCAACTATTAATGCAAATTCAGTCATCATTCATAAATTCATAAAGGAGAATAATACTACTACTAATAATAATGATAAATAAAAGGCATTTTTATCTAAAAATAACATGTCAAGTTCTAAATTTAAAAGAATAAAAAGCCAAACAAAAGTTTACCACAATACAAAAAAAATAATAATGATAATAATTTTTTTTAAAAATAATAAAAATGTTGCAATTTTCATCAGTCTTTGCAACTTTTCCACACATCTGACCAATCATCGTGACATTTTCTGTATTTCCTTGTTTTCTGACCGATCACTGCAGCTCGGCTGAATTTTGACCGATCTCAGTGATGGGCGTCGTGACGCTGAATAAATGCACTTATTTTTCTGTGTGAATTTATGTTTTAAGTCTTTCCGCTCATCTTTGTGCCAGTAAGTGTGGAAAATGTCATATTTAAATGTGTTTCATCTGTTCAACCTCAGTAAATCTAATAAAGTTTCGGTTTGATGCACATTAATGACGTTTAATGTGCGAAGGATCACAGGACAGGGCTGAACAAACACCGAGGCTCACGTCTGAGCCGTCGGCCTCTGCAGGCTGATCTCTTCATCCAGCGCCAGATAACAGACGCGCTGCTTCTGTCATGACATCGTAAATCTGCAGATCTGTGTGCACTTCAGCCATGTGACGGGACAGAGCACGCTGCAGTCATCAAACGAAAATCAATCTGACTGCTCTTCCTCTGTCTGTGGAGCAGTGCGATTCAATATTTGTGCATGGGTTAATATTTCAGCGCGCCCGTTTGGAGTCATGTCGCGCCGAGCCTTGGTGGTAAAATCAGGAATGAAAACACAGAACGAAACGTGATGGGTTCACACAACGACCCTGTGAGGCTGAGCTTGGAAAGAAACTCAGCCCACTCATATTTCATTTGATTCCTAATCAGTAGAACAGCTGATTGTTGCACAGAGTTAATCAATAACTTTTATTTGGGGCTGTTAATAATTTCTTTCCTTCATTTTTCGGATTGGAGCGATGATAAAACCCAACTTCAGCGAAGCTGTTTGATGTAAAAACAATTGAGTGCTGAATCTACAGTGGATTTTCTCTAATCTACAAGGGGTCAAAATCATACATGCAGGCTTTAAGATATGCATACAGATAAGAGATTTCTCTTATAGCATGTTGTAGAGAAACCACAAACTTTTATAGCCACCAACAGGTTTTATTCCGTCCACTGGGAAAACTGGGGGAGTTGGTTTAATTTCTCTGGTTTCCGGGTCCATAGCTTTCCCAAGGCTTAATGTTAGCCCCCTTTATTTATTCCAAAACCAGCTCTGATGTGTGTTTGAGGTCATCAGCGACACCTGATCCAAACCGTCACCTTTGATGAAAGGAAACTGGTTAGGATGTTCAGGAACAACCCAGGAACCAAACTGGACTGAGAAGGATCGGACCCAAAGAGAAGCCCTTGTGCTCTAAAGTTAACATTTTCAGGCTCGGCAGAAACACGCAGCTGCTCACATGGACACACGAAACAGCTCCTGGAGAAAAGATGTGAGGTCAGACATGACAAATATTGAGCTGTTTGGCAAAAACCACAAGAAGTATGTTTGGAGCAGTCAAAGCGAGGCTGAGTCAGGGGTCTGCAAGCTGCTGCTTTGGAGCCACAAGTAGCTTTTTGGACCGCAAATCTATTCTTCTTGCCATCAGTTTGGAAACTGTTCTTTTTAAAAACAATCTTCCACAAATATCAACAGAAGAACATGTGTCCATCCTGTTTTTGCAAAACTAGTGATGGTTTTCTTTATATATTCTTTATAAAACCTAAAAATAGAAGTAAAATGTTGGTTCTTTAAACCTGACAACACATTTCCTACAGCAGATATATATATTTTTTTTTTTTACCACAAGTTGACTTTTTTGCAAAGACCATGTAGCATTTTTAGCTCTAAATGAGTTTTATGTAGCTGGACTGAGGGCAAAAATGTCTCTTTGGATTGTAAAGTTTGTAGACCTCTGGGCTTGTTGAACCCTGTACCAACTATAAAGCATGGTGGTGGTATCATTATGCTAGGGGTTAGTAAATGGGCCAAACTGCCTAAAAATGGGTGAGCTAAGCTTGCAATTGCTGCCAAAGGAGGAGCAACAAAGTATTAAGCAACTCTGTGAATATTTATGTAAATGTGATTTCTTGGTTTTCTATTTTTTAATAAATTTGCAAAAACTTTTTTCCAGATTCTCATTATGGGGTATTGGTGGTGTTTTGAGGGAAGAGATTCATTTGATACAATTTGGAATAAGGATGTAACATAACAAAATGTGGATAAAGTGAGGCGCTGGGTATACTTTCCAGATGTACTGCAAATGGACAAACGGTAGCAATTTGGACACACCTTGGTGTTACAACACAACACTGATCCCAAACACACATCATCACTGGTATTGAAATAACTAAAGCAGGCTAACATTAAGGTTCTGGAAAGCCGTTTCTGCTAAGAAGATGGTCAAATATCCAGACAGAATTATGCCAGAAGCTTGGTGATGGTTTGTTTGCAACTTTGTAAAAGATATTTAACCAAATATTAGTCATAGCGTGACGATATATGTGTGAAGTTTAGAGAAAATTTACAATAAATCTACACCTGTGCAAAACTCTTTGAAGCTGTGTTGATTTTTTTTTTGTTTCATCCTGAAATTAATGCTCACGTTTCCATAAAAAACTCAAATTTAAATAATTATTTTAGTTATCAGTTATTCTATCGATTATTCTGACGTTTAGTCGTATAAAAAATGGGCACATTCTGCATTGAACCACTTAAGCCTTTTCTATACAATATTAGAAATACATTAAAATATGCAAATGAACAAATAATCAAATTCCTTTTTTTAAATAAGAAAAATATTTTATTGCCTAAAATGCAACAACATGGCGTTATTTTAGAGAACGCCTGATCATTTGTAGCAGGAGGCATCTGCAGCTAAAAAATACTTCCAGCATCAACATGTGAAAAGACCAGCCCTTTCTGCTTGACTGAACATCAGTACAGTGTAGGACTGATCTGTACATTATTTTTTTATTAAACAATTAATAATTGGGTAGCAAAAGGTTCTTAAGAGGTTTTTTTCCTACAGATTTGAACCAGGTGAAGCTAAAACTGTGACTTGAGGAGTTTTGGGTAGAGCATATTTATACACAAAACTTTCTCCTCATCTTAAATGCAAAATTTTATAGTTTTTGTACAGTTTTAGCTTAATTACAGCTCTGAGTGTGTTGTTCCTTCAGCAATATGTATGTAAACCTCTGAGTAGAACTACATATCCTCATAAAAATCGCTTTAGTTCAGTCCATTTTCTTTAAATATTTCACAGCACTTTAGTTTAAAGTGGAAAATACTTGATCAAGCTATAAACAGATGGTTAAGTAATGCTGCATTTCACTGTCTGTGTGGGTTTACACTGGTGTGGTGCAGCACTTGCTGTTCAGGATGAGTCTCCAGGCTGACCTGTTTGTCAGACCGCAGAGTTAAACATTCATGTCGTGTCAATAAGAGCAGAGAAAGGTGGTGTGATTACAACTGTTTAGGAGCAGAACAAGGCGTACGCTGTCTACCAGGACCAAGTAAGGCTGCACAATATGTCATTATTGCAATATCAGTGTGCGCAATATTCATATCGCAAAGGACTGTTTGGAGTGCAGTAATTTTTGGCTAATATATTCCAAGTGGTATGAACTATAGTATTGGATTTTTTTTAACCATATTAACAGAAGGCTTCCAGTTGTGAACACAGACAGTCATGCTTTGGAGACTAAAGAAGAGCCACCTTTTATCCTGATTAATGTATTCCTGTTTTCAGACTACAACTGGCAGCAATTAGATCATGATATACGTTTCTGTTTTAAATTTTTGTGATAATGCCGTGATGCCAAGAAATGTTGCTATTTATACTCAAGGGTATCCATCCATCGCCTGTACCTGCTTGTCCTTGCAGGGTTGCAGGGGCATGGTGTTCGGTGGTCAACAGGTGCAAATACGCAGCAAATGGCGAAACGGTCTGCAAACATATTGATGATGCAAACTACGAAACACAAAATGCAGCAGAAAAACACCGCAACCAAAATGCTGCAACCACAGGAAATACAAACAAAATGGGAAAATGCAGTCGATAGCAAGAACGACAGCAATTATGAAAAGCTGCAAATTTTACAAAATGGAAGTCCTCCAGACCAGCAGGGGGAGTCTGGAGTTGGTAATATTACCTACATAAATACGCTGCTGTTCTATAATACAGTGAAGTACTGCATGTTTTAAAAAGACCTGAAGCATAACGCTCCTTTTCTTCCTTCCTCCAACTTTCCTCTGGACATCCCATTAAATCATGACATCCATCTTTACCATCAACAGATGTCTGTGGCCTTTACTGAGAGTCTGGTAACATACGATTTGGTGGTCGACTCCCCCTGGTGGTCTGGAGAACTTCTGTTTTGATGAGCAAGTTTGTAGCATTTCATACTTGTTGTTTTTACTAATTGCAGCATTTTCCCCCTTGCTCCTATTTCCTGTAGTTGTAGCATTTTTCATTTGCATTTGTTTTGTTGATTGCAGGATTTTGCTTCTATTTTCTGTGATTGCAGAATTTTCATTTGCAGCATTTTTCTGTTGCATTTGTTTTTTCGTTTTTGGAGTTTCCATCATTCATATGTTTGCAGCTTGTTTTGTCGTTTGCTGCACATTTGCACCTATCGACCATCGCAGTGATGCCTATATCTCCAGAAGTCACTGGGCAAGAGGCGTGGGACACTCTGGACCGGTCACCAGTCCGTCACAGGGCAACAGAAGCTGCATTATTATCACAAAGGTGCACAAAACTTTGTCAAAACACAATTTTGCAATTGCGGTGTTTGCATTAAATAAGAAATTAATTTAAAATCATGTGAATAAGCTTGTTCAGACGATAAGTCATTAAAAACATGCGGCGCCATGACCCTCCAACTCCTTCCTGTTGTCTTCTTCGTGGTTTGCGCCAGCGGCAACATCCGGTTGTTGATCATGTGACTTGTGTGATGCAAAAAAAGTGTTTCCATTGCTGTTTTGCGAAATAAACCGGAAAACCACCACATCCTAGCGCCAAAACGTTTTCTCGCAAAAGGAGAATTTTTTCAAAAATGGTGTTTCCATTAAGTGAATTTATATTCGTTACTTCAATTTGTGCAATTTCAAGCTTAATGGATACGCAGCTACAGAGACACAGAGGACAAACAACCATGCATACACGCATATCTAAGAGCAAGTTAGAGTAACCGCCACACACAGGGAGAACATACAAACGCCACGCAGACAGACTCGAAGCTGTGCTACCAACTGTACCACTGTGCAGCCAAACCAATGTTATCATACTTTGAAATCTGACAGAACGGCCTTCAGATGCGCCTCTGTTCCAGCACACCTGACTCAAATGACTGCATGACCTCCTCTGCAGCCATCTAGTGCTGCTGAAGCCTGCTCATCACCCAGTTATTTAAGTCAGGTGTGCGGCAGCAAGGAGACACCTAAAACATGCAGGACAGGGGGGCTTGAGGACCAGGGTTGGGAACCACTGGCTTAAAGGTTGGACCAAAATGCAGACTAGAGCTTGACATGAACATGATGAGAGTTTATTAACAAAAAGAGAGGACTTACAAAACGGAAGCAGGCAGGGAGCAACAAGGCTAAATAACTCGGACAAGTTGTGCATGCTGAGGAAGGAGAAGCGAAATGACAGAACCAGAGGAGCTAATCAGAGGTAAGTGAATGCAGCTGAGAGAGAGAGAGCGCAGGCAGAGGAGAGATGAGATGACAGAAAACAGCTGAGAAGGGGAGAAGGTGAATAAAGCAAAGGAACTGGGGAAAGAAACCTGAACCTCATATAAACCGTAAACAGAAAGGAACACTACTCTAAAGAAACATTCAAAGCATAAACCAATGAGAATAAATGAACTAACACAAGGAATAAGCTACAATGGCAAGGAATAAGCAAATAAACAATAAATAATCAAAACACAAATACAACTGAGAATCCAAACAACCATGGACAATAACAGTTTCTATGTGTTTAAAAGTCAGCATTTCCAACTTCATGGCAGCAAAAGGTCCCTGAAAAAAGAAAGTTGGAGCTCCTTGAGATACTCTGAACAAATATGTAAACATAGTGAAATCTGCAGAAATCAGCTGTTTATCTGGACTTCTCATAGTTTGTATCTTGTTAAACCCATCATACTCACAGTGCTGTGTAACAAGCATTTCTCAGCGTGTTATTTTCAGTGTGGAGAAACATAAAACGCAAAGAAACCAATCAAGCTCCAACTTCTGAGCTACTAAAGCAGGGGTGTCAAACTCAAAAATATAGCTGGCAAAAAATTAGAGCCTGAGGAACAAAGTTGCAGGCCAACCTTGATATTTATTGGAGGAACGTAAAGCTAACGTTGACTCTGCCCCCCCTCCTTGCTTTTCAGTCAAGAAGCGGGGCTTGTAGCACCTAACGGACATGATAACGCACCAGCAGAAGGTAAGCTGAAGCCCATCTCTAAAGCCACAACACATCACACCTTGAAGCAGGTGGGCTACAGCAGCAGAAGACCACCCTGGCAGCCACGCTCATCACTAAAAACAGGAAACTGAGGCACAGATTCATTAATAACAGACTGGAAAAACATGGCCTGGTTTAATGGATGTTGAGTTCAGATGTAGGGTCAGAATTTGGTGTAAACAACACGACGGCACTGGTCCATCAGCAGCTTAGGGTGTTGGTATGATGGTGCGGAGTATGGTAGTACATCTGAAAAAAATCAGAATATTGTGTAAAAGTGCAATGTTTCTTGCAAGTCATCTCAGAAAGTGCAACGGTCATTTTCTAGAGATTCATTACAAACTGTCGAGTCAGCAGTTTTCCCCATGACTGTGTCGCCGACTGACCCAGAGTGAGAGACCATTTCAAGGCTCAGGAAGTCTTTGCAGTAGGCCTGGGCGATACATCGATTTGATCAAATGAACAAATTTTTGGTTTTTGAAGATTTTAATTTTTGGAAAATTTTGATTTTTTTTTTTTTTTTTTTTTTAAGAAAAGAAGGTGAGGGAAAAAACCAATTAAATTTAAGCCATATCACCCAGCCTTACTTTTCAGGTGTTTTGAGTTAATTAACTGATTAGGGTGTGACACCATGAGTTTCCATTCATGACTTTTCACAGTATTCACATTTTCTGAGACCCTGAATTTTGGGTTTTCATTATCTGTGAGCCATAATCATCAAAATTACAAGAAACAAAGGCTTGGAATACATCACTCAATGTGTGATGATTCTATATAATATATGAGTTTCATTTTCTGAGATGACTGTCAAGAAATATTGCACTTTTACGCAATATTCTAATTTTTTGAGATGTACTTTCTTTTTACATTTTTGGCCTTTTAGCACCAGCTGAGCATCGTTTCAACCATGGGCCTGCAACCTGCGGCTTCCACAGTGGCTCTTAACAACTTTGGCTAAAAATGATGAAGAAACAATTGATGTTTTTAAATATAGTTATAATAACAAATACAGGTTTCAACAGTTTTTCCACTTTTTCCATGGGGTAATTGCACTGAATTCCCACAACAGAATGACGCTACAAGTACCAGTAATATTCTTCTAGAGCTATTTTTCTGTCATGCTGTGTTGTTGAGAAGATGGACCCAAACGCAGAGACGGCAGAGGCGGCAAATCGATTCGAAAGTTTTAATGAAAAAATAAAAAACTGCCAGGAGGACACAAAGGAGCAGGAACAAAAAAGGAACCGCGTACATGAAGAAAGCCAACAGAGTTTAGCGGGAAAGTAACGGGTGGAACCAGAGAGGAGCGAAAGCTGGAGATGTGTTTAAATACTGAAAAAGTGAATGCTGGAACAACAGTTAGCTAATGGGTTGCAGGTGTGAGGGGAGAGAGCAGAAGACAGACTGAGGAAAGAGACAGAGCAAATGGCAGCAGGGGCTGAGGGAGAGTAAACGGGGAACTAGCAAAATGACTCTATCTGTAGCAAAGAATATCAAGACACAAGAAAAATAATAAACATTATCTAACTAGAATAACTAAGAAAGGACTGAGCTGAAGTGACAAAGGAACACAGAGAAACAAATAATCAGAACTAAAATCAAATATCGAAAAACCCAAAACAAAACAGGGTCCTGACACTTTCTCGTCTTTAGGTTGAAAACTATCCACTTTCTTTGCATCGTTTTCCACAGAAGAAAATGTATCTATACTCTTTTGGGCAAACGTTTTATGTTTTTTTTCCCACAAAAATTGAAATAAAACTGTGGGTATTTTTTTTATTTTTTTAAAGGCATCAAATTTTCTATTGTAGATATTTATCAAAAAATATAAGTTGTCTTTTGCAAAGGTTGTGTAGCATTAGTGACTCTAAACACGTTTTATTTAGCTGGACTGAAGGCAGAAATGGCTCTTGAGCTGGTAAAGGTTGCAGATGCCTGATTTGAAGGCCACAAAGCTCAAATCATCTCAAAACTGCTTTCCCCAAAGGTCTTGGAGACCTCGGTGGAACCGCACTACAAAAACACATCTTACCTTTTTTTTTTTGGTGTGGGGGGGGTCTAGTTTCAAGTACAAATATCTCAGTACACTTGAAATAAGGCAAAACTAATATGCAAGCAACTTTTCAGCAGATATAAGAGCTTGTTTTAAGTCAATAAACAAATCGTCCCTCTTATAGCTGAGTTTTTCTTATTTTGAACTTTTCACTCTGTGACCAAAGGAGTGAACTTTCTAAAACAGGTCGAAAGCTTCAAATTTTTTTTCCTTGTTAAGTGAAAGCCTCCAGTTTGCTTTTCATTTTGGGCTTGATTGAATAAAACTGAAGAAATACTTTGTTTGTTCTCAGCATTAAAAACAGGATCTTGGTCAGTCTTCACACTGCGAAAACTCAAAATCTTAGTATTTCTGCTCTAGTTTCTACTGCAAATATCTTGAATAAGCTTGAAATGAGGCAAAACTAACTTTCAAGTAACTTTCCAGCAGCTATAGGAGCTTGTTTGAAGTAAATAATTCCTTAATATTGATGAAAAAGTTTGAGTTAGAAGTGAAATAATCTGTCAGTGAAACAAGACATTTTAACTCATAATATGGGAAAAATATCTTGTTCCTCTGGCAGATTATTTCACTGATAACTATAACTTTTTCCTATATCTTCTGAAAAGTTACTTGTAAGTTAGTTTTGTCTTATTTCAAGTGCATTCAAGAAAGTAGACTAAAAATACTTGGTAAGATGTTGTTTTTGCAGTGCAGCTGACAGTTTGCATCCACCACAGCAGCAAAGCACAAGTCGGTGTGCTGCTGCACAGACTTCAGCGCAGGCGGTGCTCAGGTAGTCCTGCTCCGGAGTGTGACTGACTGTCGCAGAATATTAATGAAACATCCTCCTGTCAAGTGAACCAGAACAATAAAAGCTTGGCTGTCGTCCAACAGCAGCTTCATGGTGTTCATTACGCTGCTCCTAACACCTCCATGCCGCATAGTATGCATCCCATTAGGAGCATGCTGTCCCGGCCATGTCCGGTACTGTCCCCCCGTAGGACAGCCGAAGCTTCACTGCTGCAAGAAATACCCCCACTGGAAACGGTATTCAATCATTCCTAACCCCGATAGACTCAGGGAGACTTCATCTCCAAGGTTAATAATTTGAGCTCTCTCCTGGACAGAGTGCGGCAGAGTGGGTCGCATTTCCACGGTGTGGAATTGCGTGTGTACACTGCAGCAGCAGCTGTCCCACAGCCAGAGCGCCTCTCAGCTCCACAGCGACTAAATAACACGCACTGACCTCTTAAAGTCCACAAACTGCAGTTAAATGACTGAAAGGTTGAGAAGGACTCACTCTAAATGCTGCGGTTATGATCTAAATTCAGCTGCTGGAGGAGAAGAAATGGAAAATAATGATGATAATAAAGACCCGCAGCATCCAGGTGTCGCAGGGATCCGGAGCAGGAAAGCTTACCTCGGTGTGTTGGTAATCCAGCTTTCGGCTCGGTGCTGCAGACACCCTTCACCGAGCTCCGTAGGCAGCGTCCCGCCTGTCAGCGCCTCACCGTCCTGCGTGACCACCGCGGCGCATCCACGGAGACTGTCCCGGCCAGCCCCGGGGGGCACGTCCCTTCACAATAAATGCCTGGCCAGAGGGAAGCAGGCTATAATGTCTATTTAGTGCTTGCCTTAAAGTTCAACCAGCAGTTTGTTGTTGTTATTATTATTATTATTATTATTATTATTATTATTATTATTATTATTATTATTATTATTTATTTAATTATTTAATTATTATTATTATCAGTGGTGCAAAAATGCATATGCACTATATGCGTGGGATAGGGGCGCTGTGCTCGAGGGGGCGCCAAAATGATGGTGTGGAAATTATTCCGAGTCCAGAACTTTTTTTCATTTGAATTGTGTCTGATGACAGGGAGCTAAAGATGGACCGGCAGAAAAGAAAGCTCTCAGGGCAGAGAACCGAAAAGACACAAGGCAAGGCATTTCAGTCTGTCAAGAGGAGGCTTGCAAATATTCAGGTTAGCTTAAGTTACCAGTAAAATGACTGGTCAGCGTTGCCTTGCAAATGTGTGCTGTAGTTACAGGTGTATAGGGGTACTATGTGTCTGCATACACCTCAGAAAATGGTAGCTACGCACCTCATTATTATTATTATTATTTACATTATTTACATTTTTTTTTCTGGAACCCACACCTATAGGGGCTGGAAAAACACGGACGTGGGGGCCCTGGGAAAGTTTCTTGTATCCAAATGACAGTGGATTGACATAAGCTTCAGGTTCTTTCGGGGTTTCACATCTAAAATTTGAGTTTAAAAAAAAAAAAAATAAATAAAAAAAAAAAATTCATTTTTATGTTTCTACAAAGCATGTTATCGCTAAAAAATATAATCCTTGCAAAAACATCCAAAAATGATTTAAATCTTACAGTAACTAAGTGACGCATGTGTATAGGGTTGCAAAACAATTGTTCAAATACAAATAAGAAATTATTGGGTTCAAATAAAGGTTGTTGTCCATTTTGTCAAGTTTGGGGTCAAGGGTAAGGTTAAGGCTGGCGCCATAATATCATTGTTTTAAAAAGAAAAATTGGAAATCCAGTGAATTAAAACACCTCACAGTAATATTTGCTCTTATTTGAAAGTACAGAAGCTGTAGAACATAATGTTATTAAAAACAGAAACTGTTATTTAGGGAACCCTTAAACTCTTGGGCGCTGGGCTGCCACCTGGTAAATAATGAAGACCTATTTCCTTCAGCCTGCAATGAAAAGACAAGACTGTTTTATTTTGAAGGGTTCAACTGGAAGTTCCTCCAAGGCACTTCATAAGCTCACACCTCCAACCAAACTCTTGAGTTCTGGAAGCCCTAATTTATTTAAACTTATAAGAGAGTCATAGTAATTCAACTGACGCACCAAACAGCTGAGTTGGTAGACGTGAACATTTTGCTGGTGTCTACCTGCAACGCACAGATGGCTTAGAGCGCCATCAAGTGACCAATTTTTAAAACTACAACTTGGAGCAAAAAAAAAATTTGAATATTTCTACATATTTTTTGTTCCTGTCGAAATTTCTGTTTTGTTATTTTGTTGTTGTTGTTTTTTTCCCCCTCTTTCTTCTCATTTTGTGCCCACAAAAGGATCAATGGAATCATTTTGAGGCTGGAATATTATAGACCAACAAAGATGACAGTAAAGTGTTGAGGAATAGGCGATTCTTTGAAGAATGGACGAGGATTTAACGACAGCTGCATTAAAAAAAAAAAAAAAAAAAAAAAAAAAAAAAAAAAAATCACCAAACTGTCTGTCAATAATTTTCTCTGAAGAAATGTCTGTGATTTGTAGCTTTCTCCCTGTTTTATCCTTGAGGTCTGGATATAAACACATTGAAAGAAATAAATTGTGTTTATTCCAGCAGCAAAACATCTCAATAAAACTGAATAACTGTAGTAGTAGTAGTACAGTGATTGGGAATCTATAGTTAGTATTTTATTACTGGTTGTTTCGACTGGTTATGAATATGACTCTTCAAGCTGGGAAAGACAAGAAAACATGCCAGTTGTGTTGATCTTCATCCACCTTATTCCAGACAGTGATGCTGTAGGATCCATCCATCCATCTTGTATGTTTTACTTTATTATCTGAGCAGGTAAATAGAATAATAAATATCGCATGTGTGGCCTGCAAGTGCTTTCAGCTTTGGTTTGGACAGCACTGAGTTCAATCTGGAGAGACTCAGACTCCTCCCGTTCCACTAGGGGTCTCTATAGTTTATTTGCTTTGGTTTAGGTGAGTTGACGGCAGACCGGAAATAAGTTGACGGCGCACCGGAAGTGGGTTTGTGTTACCTTCAGCTGAAGCAAGCAAGCAAAATTAACTTTAAACTTACATCATACTTGCGTTTTCAGTATTGCCCAACGTGGTGAGTTGATGTTGAATGTTCTAAGTTAAGTTATTGAGAGAAATGTTTTTTGTTCTGCATGTGGGTTTTGGCAAATTAGCGCTAAGCTAATGCAAATGCTAGTGGTTGGCAGCTAATTAGCACAATGCTAGCTTGTTTATTGCACAGTAGTGTTTATTGCTGATGCTTATTATGCTGTAAAGTCTTCAAGGAGTAAACGCCATCCTTTATAATTTGTTGGTTAAATCAAGTGTAATTGGTGATGATATGCTCATATAGTTTAATGGTTTAAATCAGTGTTTTAGGGTTGTGTTTATTTGATTACTAAACATTTTAACCGGCATGTCTGCGAAATGCATCATTCAATAAATAACAATCACAACGAGAACAACGAGACTAACTTTTGTTTTTTTTTGTAACAAAAAGGGATTCTTGAACGAGGATTGGGTGCTGTGGAGAATGTGACGTAGCAACTGGATGATGCAGGTAAGGCTGGTTAGAGTCTCCCAGTTTTGAGTTTGGGCCTAGGCTTCATTTAGAAGAATGGTAAAAGGGCAAAGAAATCTCCAGAGTTCACTTCTGCAATACGCGATGAAGTTATCTTAAGGTTTTTAATATTGTGCATATCATAGAGGGCACTATAGGACGGATTTAGAGTTTAAATTCAAGAAGGCAAGCTAAAACTGGACATGTAATACATCCTGCAGTAACAAACATCTTCCACCAACAGCTGATGTTTACTTTGGGAAACCTTTATCAAGCACTACAATACAAAGTTACACCATTTCAACTTTGTGCAAACAACAACTGGTCAACCATTACTGAAGAATATACACTGATATTTTACAGCAATGTATTCAGTCTTCAATGATACATAATATACAGGTGTGTCTGATAAAGAAGGTTTTATTGGTCCTGGACTGGACTGTCCTGGAACAATGACACCAAGCTGTTGCACGGGGAGAAAGTCTTATATGAATCATTCATCTGCCTGGACTCCATGGTGGATTTTAATGGACTTTGATGCTTTTATGTGCAGTGCAATAAAATCCACGAAAAGTGTCTTAAAAGAACAGAAATATAGCTGAAAAATATAGAAAAAAGATGTCCTGAGTTCCTACTATACTAAATAAATTAAATATCCTTCCTGCGTCAGCCAGGACATGGACATAACATAGCATTTCTGCACCAGAATTAATAAAAATCTGAAGCATATCAAGACATAAATGTAAGAATAGATTTAACTGTGAGTTTTAATTAGATTAATTTGGGGTTTTCGATATCTAGTGTGACCCTAAATGGCACCTTTTTTCTTTTTTTTTTTTTTTTTTTAAAAACCTTTTTATATTACCGTATTTTCCGGACTGTATCGCTCCAGAGTATTTAGTCAAAAAATGCATCATGAAGAGGGAAAAAAAAGAAACATATTTCGTGGCTCCAGACTCTAAGACGCAGGACCAGCCAAACGATGAAAAAAAGTGCACTTATAGTCCAGAAAATATGATAAGTATAATATCAAATACACACACACAAAAAACCCCAAAATTACTGGAAATGTTTCCCACAATCTTTTTCCAAATATTCTCCAAAAAAAACACAAAACATAACTTTTTACCATTTGTATTGTGAGTTATGAGTCGTCATTACATCAGATCTATAATCACCATGATGCTCATATTAGGTCAAAGTTGTTGTTTATTTACAGTAAAAACAGGAGAAGCATCAGATGACGTTCCACTTTTGCAGCTCTGAACCGGTGGAGAAATCTGTTAAACTGTTAAAGGTGAGAGACACAAACAGCTCTCCAGTTATCCCTCGGTGTCGGTAAGTTCGGTACGACAGGACGGGAGCTGGGTGGTCATCACCGCAGGCGGCGGGGAACGGGCGGTGCAGTGTAGGTCTGTCTGGGAGCGGGTCTCTGAGGAAGAGCTCGTGTCGGGCAGGATATGTAGCGCTCGTGCACCGTCTCCGGCACCCTGCAGGAACGGAAGCATCACTGCGATGAGAAAGACTGAGAGCGTTCACCGGAGATGAGATGAGACGAGTGGTGTAACGGTGCACCAGATTCATGGCCTGATTATTCAGACGTCGACTCAGAAAACTCAAAATGACTTGTGTTGAACCGAGAATGCTTCGTGCTTTATGCTTTGCAAAAATATTCACACCTCCTCAACTTTTCCCACATTTTGTCCCTTTGGAGCCCTCAAGGGCCACTGAATTTTTTTGTTTTTTTGTTGCAATTCAAGAACGATGCAGATTTGCCCCCCCCACCCCCACCCCAGCATGAGTGGTTGATTGAGATGAAGATCTTGTATTTTTGATTACTGCAAAATGATCACAAATTAAAATCTTTTTACAGCAGAAAGTATTGGCTACAACACAAAATATGATACTTATATTTTAGGCTCATTCTGTAGGATTTTTATGCTCATTTTGTGGAGATTTTTATAATTAGTCTGTAAATTTAACACTTCGAGACTCCGTAGTTTAATTTCAAGAATGTAAAACTGTCTTGAGCCAAACAAAACGTAATTTTGTTCTGTGTGCACTCTAAGTCAGGGGTGTCAAAACTTTTTGATACACAGGCCAAAATCTTCAACTCAAGAGTACTTGGGTTGCCAAAAAATACGATTTTTTTTTTAAAATTTTTTTAAAAAATCTAAAATCACAAAAAGTTTTATTGAGAAGTTTTTTCCTGCTCAACAATAAACTAAGCATAAAATATTTCTAAAATAGGAAGATTTTTTTTTTTTTTTTTTTTTTTGTAGGAATGTGTAAATCATTGTAGATCCAAAATTTCAAAAGGGTTTCACATCTTTTCCTTATTAAAAGAAGGGTAACCACTTTACTCATTTGTTTTGGGCTTGATTGAAGAAAACTAAAAAAGATTTAGTCAATTTTCAGCAATAAAAACATGATTTAGGTCACTCTTTATTTGAAAACACTTGCTGTATTTAGCAAAGTTTTAGTAATGTAATTAAAAGCAGGTTTGGGTGCACCAGAGTCTCCTTTGGTGCATAAGTCAGTGCTTTGATGTGGTTCTAACTACCATGAATTTAAAGGGAAAGCAGAAAGCTTGATTATTAAAGGATGAATACTTTGTGTTGTGTCTGAGATTTTTTAACTAATAGCTTTGTCCTATTTGGAAAAAAAAGTTTACATCTGCATCAACCACCTGCCCTGGTGGGACAAATTTGTATCATTCAGGGGCCGCAAATGGCCCCTGGGCCGCACTTTGACTCCCCTGCTGTTAGTGGATGTCTGAATGACAAAAGTCCAAGTCAAAGTATTCATCTTTAAATAAGCAGGACTTCTGCTTTCTCCTGCAAGCTCTTTTGCTCAAAAGCAAACTTTGCTGCACCCAAATCTGCTTCTCATTAATTTATTAAAATTGTCTGAATACAGGAAGCGTTTTCAAAGAAGGAATCACCTACATGTTGTTTTTATTGCTCAGAATTGACCAAATCTTTTTCTAATTTTTTTTTTTTTTTCTTTTCCATCAAGACCTAAAAAACTTTAAACCTGGACGCCTTTCTTTTAATGAGGCAAACCTGCAAAGCCTTTTCTAAGTTTCGGATCTACAGTAATTTGCACATTTCACTTTCCAACAAAAAATATCAGGCTACTGTTTGTTTAATTAAAGTACTGCGGCTTAGGTTATTGTTGAGAAGGGGGGAAAAAACTAATTTTTTTTTGGCCCATGTGACAAAAAGTTTGGACACCCCTGCTTTAGAGCCACAAACACAAATGCTTATTACTGGGATTTTATGCGGTAGAGCAACACAAAGTAGTGCATAGATGTAAATTGGAAGGAGAAAGTTACATGGTTTACATGTGGAGCACATTTGTAATCAACCTCATTTATTCTGATGCCTCTAAATAAAGTCCAGTGTAACCTGTTGCCTTCAGATGTGCCAGCTGTTCTGTGAAGAATTTAGAGCAGTGGTGTCTAAAGTGCTGCTCAGGGGCCAAATGCAGACCCTGGAGTAATTTTGTGCAGCCCCTGATCGCAGTTCAAGAACGGTGCAAATATGTCCGCTCTAGCAAATGGTGCTGATGCAGATGGATACTTTTTGGAAGCTTTTTCAGTTTAAATTTTATTGACAAATTTATAGACTGTTCTTGCTCCTGGAAATAGAAAAAAAAAAACACTTAACAGACAAACAAAATGGAACAAAATAAAAATCTTTTATTAAGGCAAGCCCCTTGAGACAAGGGTTCCAAAAGTGGGGATCGTGAAATTATTTTCAGGACCACAGTGATGTGAGTTGAATAAATAAATTTCCCATTAAATGTCTTAAGTAATGTACAGTGATATACCTTTTAATCATTTTTATTAAATAAATTTGTTTAAAAATACACATAATTATTTGACTATATATTAATTTTTTAAAGGAACAGAGGGAACGTATGAGGCTGAAAAGTTTGGGAACCCCTGCCTTAGGAGACCCTTTTTTCCAGAATTACAAGAATTTGTTCTTTTCTACTTTGCTTTATTAAAATATTGCATGTTTCACGTGTTGCTGAGCAGGTAGAAAAATAGAAAAGAATTCATAATAAAATTATTTAGCATTTTCAATTGGAAAAAACATATCACAGTTTAAACTGGAAAAAAAGTAATTCCTCAGCATGAAGCTGCCACCACCATGTTTCACAGTTAACTTGTGATCTTGTGAGCAAAGTGGACCAAGAGTTCCAGCTTGGTTTTATCAGACCAAGTGATCAGACCTGAAATCTGGGTGTAGTGATGGACTCAGACCTGAACCTTCAGAGACACCTAAAGACAGTTACAAAGTCAGCCTTCTATCACCTGAAGAATATTTCCAGGACTAAAGGACAAATGTCCCATCAAGATCTAGAGAAACTCATCCATGCGTTTATCTTTAGTCGCATTGATTACTGCAACAGTGTCTTCACAGGTCTGCCTAAAAAAAATCGGTCAGACAGCTGCAGCTGATCCAGAACGCTGCTGCTGGCGTTCTCACTAAAACCAGGAAGATGGAGCACATCACCCCAGTTCTAAAGTCCTTCCACTGGCTCCCTGTAGCTTAGAGAATAGACTTTAAAATACTTCTGGTAGTTTATAAATCACTGAATGGCTTCGTACCAAAATACATTAAAGATTAAATTACATTATTTATTCCTGTCAGAACTGGGCCAACAAACTGGGGAAGTTTGAGCTGGAACCAACCCGTTCCCTGATTTAAATAACCTTTGTAAAGGAAGGCAAATTCACAACTTCTTATAAAGAAAACCGACTCCGAAATAATTCATCAAAATGGAAAGACGACGGATGGGTTCAGGACACCAAAGGTGAAAACTGAAGCTTACAGCTAAACATTTCTACTTAAACCATATTGTATTATGTACACGGACCGGACATCTCCTAGACATTTAGGAATGTGGAAATTGAACATGTATTTAAAAAAAAAAAAACAACCCTTGATCTGCTGCTACAGATTCCCAAATGTGTCTTCTTGCCATTGTATCAGCCTTCTAGACCACTCAGGTCTTCTGGATCTGGTCTGCTCTGCATCCCCAGAACCAAACATGGAGACGCAGCTTTCAGTTTTTATGCTCCACAAATCTGGAACAAACTTCCAGAAGACTGCAAAACAGCCGAAACACTGAGTTCCTTTAAATCACGGCTAAAAACCCACCTGTTTAGAGCTGCCTTTGATTAGCAGTAAGTGGAACATTGAACTGTATTTGCCTGATGATCCTAATGATTTTGATGCATTGATATTTGCTAATTTTGATCATTTTCATGTATATTTGCTACCTTGATTTTGATGATTTGCTGTATACTTGATTGATGTTTTTTATGACGTAAAGCACTTTGAACTGCCTTGCTGCTGAAATGTGCTGTACTAATAAACTTAAAGAAAGAAAGAAAGACCATGGACAACGTTTTGTTAGATTTTAACCAGGTTTAGATGTTTGTGTTGGAAGAAAAGGCTCCAGTGTTGCAAACCTGCATATTCATCAGTCCAGACATGTGGAGGACCCATAAGGAGATTACTGTTGCAGTAAAAACAAGCAGTTTTTGCTGGAAATTCCTGCAGCTACATCAGGGTTGTAGGATCTTTGGCAAAAGGCTGTAACTGTATGGAAAATCCAACAGCAGATCAGTCAGATCCACCATAAGTGATGACAGGAAAGAACTCCACAAGACTGATCAGAAATGGCTTCAAGAAATAATTTAAGGCTTTAAAAACATTTACTTCTGCGCACAATTTTTGCTGTTGTTTCTGCTTTCTTCGTTTTTCACTTTTGTGCCAACAGATTTGTTTAGCTTTTAGTTGAACTGTACAGGAAGTTTGTCACATTAAAAGTGAAACAGACTGAAATTAGTCGTTTTTTGAACCCCATAAATGCTGAAGGCCGACTGATGAACTGGAAAAAGACTTTAAGAGATGATAAAATCAAGCACAGTGTAAATAAGAGAGACGAAGGAGGGGAAACTCTCTCAGACAATATGGGTCAACTATGACTTTGTACTTGTGTGGAATCTAACGCTTTTCTTTATCACTATCAAACGACCAACTAAAGCAGTGGTGTTCAAAGTTTGTCGTACAAGTTAGACCTTCCAGCAAAGTGAGGCTGATGCTTTTAGAGGCTGATCCAGATTTACAGCTTTTGCAACTTTTTATGATAATTAAAAAAAAAAAAATAGATCTTTAAGCTGCAGTATGTAACTTTTATGAAAAATATGTTTTTTTTACATATTTAAAATTATCATTATGTCATGGGAATATAATATTAGATAGATGATCTGTGAAAAAACCAAGCTCCTCTGCCTTCTCCCAGTGCTCCCAGTACAAACTGCAGAGATACACCACTCAGTCAGAAACAGCCAATCAGAGCCAGGGGGAGAGTCTTAGCGCTGCCAATCACCCTCATGTACGCGCCGCTCACACACTCCCCCCTGCTCTCTGCTATGCTACAGCTGGTTCACCACAACATAGCCTGATGCTAATGCTAAGGCTAGTTAGCATGGCCACAGATGACGGCGGATAAACAGTTTTCCTGGAACGGTGAGTTGTTTTTCAACCATTAGCACATTTAGCAGCGCTAAGCCCCTCCTCCTGGCTCTGATTGGCTGTTTCAGGTCGGGGGCGGAGCATTTCTTTAGACAGCAACAGCAGCTCAGGGAGGAGGTGGAGGAGCTCCATCTTCTCACAGATTATCTGCCTCAGACCAAACTGTCACGACATGGAGACAGTTTTAACAAATATGGAAAAAAAATATGTTTTTGTAAAAGTTGTGTACTGCAGCTTTAAATGGAAAATGTTTGGAACAACATAAAGTATTTTCCTGTTATTTGACATCGGGTTTTTTTTCTTAAATTTTGTTATCAGTATTAAGATTAAAATTGTGTGGCCATGGAGGAGAAATGTGAACCAAAAAACTCAGAAATTTAGAGATTAACACTTATTAGCACTTATTTACAAAAAAAAAAAAACCGGGGAAATTCATAAATGTCAAAAAGACGTTAATTTGCAAGAAATTTTTTTTAAATTTTCAATTATTAAAAGCATAAATTTGCAATATTAAAACTAGAATATTCTCTGAAATTGCAAAGTCAGAAATCTGTAAGAAAAAAATTGTTAAAATGATCAGAAAAACACTCAGAACAGAAGTCCGGCCTGAGTGGTAAATTCAGGATATTTTCCGAATTAACTGGAAGATCTGGGCCCTCTTTTCCTGTATCAGAACATCTCCCAGGTCCAGACTCAGTGCAGACATGTTGCAGCTTCTTCCTCACCGTCTCAGCCGTGGATTCTGGACCCTGTTCCAGACGGAGAGAGATTCTGCACCCAGAGGATGTTCTGATGCAGGAAAAGAGTCCAGATCTACTGGTTACACTGGAAAATATCCAGATGTGCGTCTCATAAATACCAGTACAATCTTGGAGGACTTCTGGCATTTTTATGACTGTACAATATCAGAAAATATGAAATGAAATCAAACCTACATAGCACTTTTCTGGACACTCAAAATATCTTAGTTTTAATACCTTAAATGTATGCCTTTAAATCAGGGCTGGGCGATTAAAACCAGCTGAAGACGGAAAATATTCCGTTAACGCGACCCTGGGCCCCACAGCTCCCATCCCAGCCTGGCGTGCCTCCAGCCGGACACCCCAGATGACGGTCCCCCCCTCCGTGCTGGAGGTTTGGACTTTGACATCCCACTAGTGGATGGGTAAGTTCGCTACGTCAGAACGTATTCAGAGAACGTGTCTCCATCTCTTCTTTTGCACATTAAAACTTTTTCGGAAAATCCAAAAACCACCTCAAGCGAGCGTTTAAAACGTTTTTGAGAAATTTCATTCATTCATTCATTCATCAATTTATAAAGAGGTTTAAAAACCAAAGGCAACCAAAGTGCTGTACAGGGCATTCAGAAAATACAAAATTTACAGAAAAATTTAGGATTAATTTATTTTAAATTTGCTGTTTCTTCTTTGATTACAACTTCGCTTTATTTCCTTTTTTACCACTTTGTGTGGTGTGTGTTTGAACTGTAGCTCAAAGAGCGATGGTTATTTAAATGGTTTTCAGAGGCACTAATACCGGTGATAAAACTGTTCTTGCATAGGGGGTTTTGCAGACATTGCCTGATCTTGGCGCTGTTTACTATTTTAGCACTTTTCGTGGTTTGTTGTTAAGATTCCCAGCACATGCAGATAGTTTAGAGAAACTCTGATACCCGATACTGTTCTGGGTCACTTGATCTTATAGTCACTTTCGTTTTTGTTATCAGGACTCAGAGTTTTTGATTTGACATTTTTTATGTTAAAAGCACTAAAGAGCACCTTTTTTAAGTTTCAGTTGTTTTATTTTTCCTCGTGGATTCTTGCTTGGTGGGCTTTTTTGCTGCTGTGGTCTTATTTATTAAAGGTCTCGTGTTGACCACAGAAAGAGACAGTGGTCGTCCTTTTATTAGTGAAAAACATCTGTATGCAGCTGATGATTACAGTAGAATATTTCAATTTATTCTGCTTATTTCAATTTATTCTCAGATTCAAAAAAATTGAATGGTCTGTTTGAAGAGAGCACACCAGAGCCATTTTATAAGCTATGTAGTTTAAAATAACATTGGAGGTTGTTTAAAGACATTGTGATATATATCATGTATAGATTTTCCTCATATCGCCCTGCCCTACTGTAAACATGGAAAATTACCCTTTTTCTTAGAGTTTTCAGACTTTCTGACACCAGAAAGTATCAAGAGTTTTTTTTTTCTTGTAAATCTGTGAAATTATTCTAGAAATTTCTGGAATGTTTTGGTAGAAATTTGCTCCTCTGTTGCCAAATTAGTTTTGCTTTTCTTCTATCTACCATGGCCCTAATACTCTGTTGTATTTTAGCAGGATCAAAACCATCCAGCGCACTTTTTACTCATAAACAAACTCGGGCACACCCATTTAATGAACTAGTTTTAAAAAAGCCTTTTGAAGAAAGTTCTCATTTTTGTTGCTGGGAACAGACTAGATAGAAAACATTCGACCCAAAAAGCAAGGAAACTAAACAACTTTATTCTTTTGAGTCAAAAATAGACTCATTTTTAGACCTCTAACAATTTTTTCTTTGTTTCTTGAACATTGCATATTTAATTTAATGTTGAGCAGCTAAAAGGGGAAAAAATAACAAAATATTTTTGGTGTTTTCAGTCAGAGTTAAAAAAAAAAAAAAAGTTTTCCCTACAGAGCGAAATGTTTGGACATCACTGTTCTAATTTAAAATCGATAAAATCTGAACGTTGCAGAGGTTCTGGGGAGGCAGAATCTGGATAACTTCCCGTATGCTGGAGCTGTCCCAGTCGCCAATGTGTTGGAAAAGTGTAAAAAAGATCATTAAGGTCTGTGGTTCTTACACAACTTTATTTCTAGGTGACTTTACAACAGGGAAGTGAAAAATGCCTGCTGAAGATATTTAAAATAGATAACAGAAGCAGTTACAGCCTGACCCACCTAACACTGACTTATGGGTTGAAATTGTTGATAAAATTAAGATTCTAGGAAAACTAAACAGGAATAGGAGCTGGTCAGGAGGGTTGCAATGAACCACTGAGTATCACTGACCGTCTTAACGTATAAACCCTGCATGCTCCTTCTTATTTAGTCAAATTTCAACACAAAACCAGGGTATGTTGCTAATTCTGGTAAGTTCTGGTCCTGACTCTAAAATAAAAATTCAATTGCATAAGTTTTGGTTCACCATAAGCTGTAAATTTGCATATATATAAAGAGAATTAGATGCCTCTGTGGTGCATCGTCTCCTCTCTGCTGCTATGAGGTTTGATGTTCTCTTTTGGACACAGAGACACTGTAAATAGATCAAATGCCACATTATTCACTGTGCGCTGCACGTTCCCATGTTGCGTTTACACACTTATCAAACCACACCGCTTACTTTCAAGCATGTAGTCTTCTCAGATTAGAAAAAAAAAAGAAAACAAAAAAAATGCAAATGCATCGTCTCACCGAACTAAAAACAGCCTCGTTGATAAGATCTCACAGTTCGAAGAAGCTCGGATGAATAAACTCAACCAGATACGTCTTACTTCCATATCAGAAGAGAGGCAGACTTTCAGGTTAAAACAGCAGGGGTGTTTAGTTTCTTTTTTCTGCGTGACATTTAATGCCACCCCTTCTTAATTCCTGCCGTTTCGCTCGTTCTGATAAATAAAGATTGGGGGAATTCAGCATCACACTAATGATAAAGGTCATAGGACATTTAATCAGCATATATTCATTTCACAGATGTTTTTACTTTGTGAATAACCTGAAAAATGTACGTTTTTCCGTCCCGATACGACAATTTAATGCCCCTGCTGTCTTTGCTTAAGAAAGGAAGGAAAATGTCAGCAAAGGTTGAATCAGGCCTTTAAACTTGGTGGAAGAAACTCCAGTTTTAGATGGGAAAGAGCAAAGAGATGGAGGAGGACATTTCCTGGATCTTGGTACAAAACCGTCACCTAAACCTTCCTCAGAATGCGGCTCTAACATCGAGATATTTATAGGTTCACAATGTGTGAACCTCCACTTTTCTTTTCACAATTCTTTTTTTTTTTTTTTTTACTTTCACACTTTTCCCTCCAACTCACAGCTGCAGACTCACTGAGGGGTGAATGCTTCCTCTTTATTGCTAACCGTCTCAGTCATTGCTGCTGCTACGTTGCTCTCCTCAGCGTCGGTTTCTGCCACCAGCTGCAGTTTCTTACCTTTCCGGGATCCGTGGAGGAAGCCTGGGAGGAGGAACGCCGGGCGCCGGGTCGGACGGTCGCGGAGGTCGCGGTGGAGGGGGCAGGTTTTCCACTGCGTCCTTTCAACACAAAGGAGAAACATGCATGAATAAAACGGCGAAACACAAGTGAACAACTGGGTCAAGGCCTAAATATCAATGATCAAATCTGCAAAAATGAAAAAAAAAAAAAACCAAAAAAAACCAAAAAACCAAACATCTTTTAAGATTTAATATAAAAAATTATGACTTAATTGAGATTTTTTGGGGGCCAAAATTTGTGATAATTACATTTAATCCCTGTGCAATCCAAAAATTTAGCACCCTCTAAACTGGGGGTGTCCAAAGGCTGCAAACAGCCCCTGGGATAATTTTGCATGGCCCTGGACCAGCATTCAGTTCGGTTGATGCAGATATATTTGTTACGGTGCAGCTTTAACTGATAACTTAAACTCTTCAAAGAGAAAAATTCAGGTTCAACGCAAAGTCTTCATCTTTCATCAACAATATTTTCTGCTTTTAGTTTTTATTTGACTGTAAACAGGACCACAAATGTTCAGTGACTTTCACGAAAAGCAGACACCCATTTATTTGTTTCTGAAAATCTAGACAAAGATGACCAACCTGAAAAATTAGCAGATTTTATGCCGTCTCGTTTTTTATTTTAATTTAACAGGGCAAAACTGGGAGATCCGATTTATGTTTCTGATCTACGATGATTATCCAATCCCATTCTTGCTTGTTTCATTAAAATATTGTTGTTGATTTATTATTGAGCAAGTAAAAATAAAAGAAAAATACTTTTTGAAATTTTAGTCATAAGTAAATGCATAAAAAAAACCATTTTGTGGTACTTTTAACTTGACATTTTTGAGCCTCAAGACAAAAAGTCTGGACACTTTCATGGCAAAGATTTAATTTCCACCCAAAAATAGTTGTACTTTTTTGCGGTTTGCACAATAAACATTCACACTGATCAGTTCATTCAACCTGGAGAGACTCACACAGAGAGAAAGAGACAATTGGAGTGTTTTATTGACTTAATGTTCTTTGGCGCTCGGACCCCAGCAGAAGACGAGTACGCTGAGCTTGAATGAACAACAGGGTCAGAGAGGAGATAAGGAGAACTGTAGAAGTTAGCTTCTGTGGTAGCGCTAAGACGGTTTCCACTGTGCTTATTGATGCATATTAAGATATATTTGGTGTTTGAACTATTAAAATAGGCAGTTATAAACATTTTTAGACAGGATCTCAAGTATTAGCGGATTTCAGCTGTTCATGGACTCGCGTCTGAGCTTTGGATGTTTCTATGGGATGATGGAAATTAAATGTTTTCTCTTTTAAAATAACTTCTGTTTAAATAAGTCCTTATAACCCAGAGTTCACGCTGAACGTTTTCGTTGTCAAAAAATATTTTTCAAAAAATTTTCAAAATGATAATGATGTATTCAACTGCATTTCATTTTCATGCAGTTCAATAAATATTTAACAAGCTGAACAGAAAATCCACATCGTTCCATCACACGTCAGGAAGATAAATTCATGTAACTTTTTCTCCGCAGTGACAAAAACCACTGACTGTGGCCCCAGCAACTACATAAAAACAATAACTTTAAGCAATACCCCTTCACGTCTCACAACTCCCTACTGGTCCACCTGGACTGGAATTTTCTCTGTGCTGTATGTATTGTAGACTCATTAAACGCGCCACAGAAACCCGACACGACCATTAAGTAAATAACTTTGATCCGACCCGGCCGAATTTTTAATTCGTGCTCTGCTTCCACTCTGGAGAATGGAATTACAAGCGCCACTTCAGCCAACATGTTGAATGCACTTCTGAATCGGACTCGCTCCAAAGCGTTCATAATTCTTCAACCATCTGTCAGTTCCAAGATTGCATTGAGTCCAGGTCAGAAATGATACTCAGATGGGATTTATTCTTTTATTATTGTTGACTGATTTAGCTACCTTCGCGATGTACTCTGTGCATAAAGTTGAAAATGTCTGCGTGTCTGCACCAAGTGCTCAGGTGTGTAAATTGCAATCTGTCAAAATGATTGACGGCCTCCAGATTTTTCCATCACCATTTTAAAAAACCCAGTCAAATATGGAAAATATTCCGTTAACACGACCCCTGTTATAACCCTTCCTCGATTGATGGGGAGCAGCCATTGCTGATCTCTTTCCACCTTGACATTGTGGTAAAACACACCTGTATGTTCCAGCTCCTGTCCTGATCATTTTTATTCTTCCCTGATTACATAAATAGATACAATTGAAGACGGTGTACTTTCTTTTTGCTGACTGGATTAGGGCTGAAACGATTAATCGTGAGGAATCAATTGTTGAAATAATCAACTAATTTAGTAATCGATTAATTGTTAACTGGAGAATACATTCTCAAAAAAAGGCTATTTTCTGAAAGAACAACACACTTAGAGCAGTAATTAAGACAAAACTGAATAAAAAATATACATTTTTTAGTTTTTGCTTCATCCTGTTGAAATTCTGTGAGAAAATCTCCTGTTGGGCACCTTTTACATCCAGTTATTAATCAGTTAATCCAACAAAAGATCCACAGATTAGCTCTACACTCTATTGCTGTTAAGTCAAGCAGAAAGGTCTTATCTTTTCACATGTTGTTAGAAGTATATTTTATCTGCAGATGCATCCTTTGCTACAAATGATCAAGCGTTCACCAAAGAAATGCCGTTAATGTGTTTTAGGCAATTAAAACTAAACTAAACAAATTAAACTGGCAGGGGCTCCTTTAAGGCACGTTAAAATAACATTACTGTCTTTAAATTTCACGGGTGGTTTTCGTGATACAGTTTCACATCACAACTGATACCTGAATTAACAGAACATTTATGCGAAGCTCGTCTTTGGGTCAGAACTTCCTCAAGCTGAATGTCAAAGTTCCCAAAATGCAAAACAGAACAATGCACACGAAGACAAAAGTGCTACGGTACAGGTTTATGCTTCATAAGATCCAAAATATGAGTGAGATGTTTGAGTTGGAGTGAAGATAAAATGTGAAATAAAGATGGCTCAGTCAGACTTTTGGGTTTAAAGCAGAGGGAATCAGTTAGTCTGCTCTGCTGTGTAAACAGAACCAGAACGTGTTCAGAACATGTTTTCACTGCACACGTCAAACTGCTTCAAAACAGTGCGATTTACCAAGACGAAGCAGAGGGGAGATGCTTTGGTTCCCTGAAGATACAAACACAGGAGCTCACCTCAAAGTCCGGCTCTGTCCCGCTGCTGAGGCTAAAGTTGCTGTGAGTGCTGAGTCTGTTGCTCTCAGTGCCTGAAGAAAAAGGAAAACAAGTTGATGCAGAAAGAAAACACGTGATTCCTAGTTGGTCTGAGGTTTGAGCCTGTGGTGAGTGATGTTGTAAGGCCATTCTGCTGGGAACGATTGTCTCCTAAACTCATGCATCTGTAAAGTTTCTGTCAACCTAAACATATTCAGGTGGAAATTTCTGAATGATTTCAACTCCAAAACATAAATAAGCAACACCAGATGTAGCTTTTGCTGAGAAATCTCATTTAATTTATATGCAGCAGATTTAGTGCCACATTATTATGACATGTAGGTTAACATTTTTTGTTTTTATGTATTTCGAGACCTAAAAAGAAGAAATAGAACAGGTTTCTTTGGAATTAACAGCACATTTCCTGAAGTACATATTTATCAAAAAAATATGTTAGTTTCTCTGTAAAACAAAGAAAAAAAAGATTGAGGATATTGTTGAGGCTTTTTGATTCACTAACTGAACGTATTGTGATGCAGACTGGTCAAAGCTTTTTTAGAAACAGTTAAAACAGGTCAACGGATCTGCTTTTTTTTTAGCTTTTTAAGCTATTTCATGAACTAAATGTGTAAAAATAGTTCCTTATACTGCATTTCCTCTTGAATAGATACTGAAAGTGCAACATGAGAACAGCGGTAATTACAGAAAGCCTTCAGATAAATACAGAACTTATTACAGTGAAAATTTTGACGAAAAAAAACCCCATTTAAATTTGAATGTATTGAGTCTAGAAAAAACCCCACATTAATATATATTATTATTATTATTACTGTTATTGTTATTACATCTATATATATATATATATATATATATATATATATATATATATATATATATATATATATATATATATATACACATACATATACATATATACTATTATTGTTATTACATATATATATATATATGTAATAACAATAATAGTATATATGTATATGTATGTATGTATATATATATATATATATATATATATATATATATATATATATATATATATATATATACTATTATTGTTATTACATATATATATATATATATATGTAATAACAATAATAGTATATATGTATATGTATGTATGTATATATATATATATATATATATCTATATATATATATATATAATAACTATTATTGTTATTACATATATATATATATATATATATATATATATATATATATATATATATATATATATATATATATTTTATTTATTTATTTTATTTTTTTTTTTTACAAAAAAACACCATGGCAAAATTAAAGCCGACACATCTTCAGAATGAAGTTTTTTGTTTTCTGTATATATGTTATAACAATGTAATGCATATGAGCTCACTACATATACATATATATAGCCTATATTTGTGCACTTATGCAAATCAGGGTCAGAGTTTGAAATTAATTTAAATATCATGAAACATTAAAATTTACTTTATTTTGAAAAACCAACACCACCCTCTCCTGCCTGTGTGGTTGCTAAGCTAGCTACTGTGTGCTGCGCTGCTCTCAGGAGTGAAGGAAAACTAGAGGCGACAGTCTGAAGTAGAGGGAAAGAAAAGGTGAAAGAAAGATATCTAAGGAAGGTGAGGTTGAATGCATTGTTAGTTCAAGCCAGTGAAAATGACCCTAATGTTAACGTATGCTGCATTTGTACGACTGTAACGTAGTTAATTATTATAGTTTGGCCTTCATACGTAATGTTTCAGATACGTTTTGAACAGCAGGACATAGCTTAATGTTGGGTAATTGTTCTGTTGAGATTCATTTCTGGTTGCATTTTTAGATGAGTATATTAGAATATTTTCAGAAGAAGAAGAAGGGACCCGAGGAACACGTTGAGCTAGCATTAGATGGAGATGCTCAATGTTATTTATTGTGAGGCAGTTCCCTCAGGTTCTGAGGAATATAGAAATTATAGTGATCTGTACCATGATACGTGTGATATTTAGATATTCCTAACATTCCTCACGTGATATTGGTGACTGAAACGAATCTAACGCTTCCCAATTATATTAGACAAGTACACAGGCTGAAGTAGTGGAGGAGGGGAGTGAAGGAGAGAAAAGTGGAGAGGCAGAGCAGGAGGGTGCATCTCAGGCTGCAAACTGTGCCATTAGATTACTCTAACAGAGTTGTAATTCAGTTGTTCAGTGTGAATGTAGTGAATTAATGTTCCCCTTCCACCGGACAGCCCACCGCCACGGTTTGCTAATTGCTACTGGGACTTAAACTGGAACCATGTGGGTTCCCCTAATGTTAAGTGTATGGTGGAAGATCTGTGATGCTGTGGGGGTTTTCCTCTTCCAAAAGCTCTGGAAACCTTATTTGAATGCATGGAAACTAAAAATGGCTTGTCACTGGGGCTTATTAGCAAGATGATGATTCAAAATAAACTGCTTCATCAATAAAATCAACCTTCTTCTAAGATGATTGCAGTCCAGATGTAAATCCTACAGGAAACGTGGCCTGTGCGGAACCAACAATCTGGATGACGGTTGTTTTCATAACACCAGATTTTTTCCCCCCACTGCACTCGAATTAAAGCTTGGATTTTTAAATATTTAGTTATTTATTTTGCTTGAGATTATGCCTCTGCAGTAAAAGATTCATTTATTTTATGGCTTTTTACCCATTTTTACCAGAGTTGTTAATAAGCACAGAATAAATGGCATAAATATAGTAAACATCAGTCATAAACAAGTGAATAGTCTCTAAAAAATTATAAAAAATGTTTGATTTGTATAAATTTGCATTTTTACAAACCAGTTTTCTGTTATAACAAAATTATTTTGTTAACATCCCTTTTTTTTCATGACGATAAGACGAAAATAACACAGCTCTTTGATGGTCAAAACAAGATGTCTGTGTTTTCGTTGACGAGACGATACTCGACGAAAATGTTAGTGTGTGGTCTGTCAGACATCCAGAATGTGAAATTTCTGCCAGCTGCTTGAAATATTTTGTTATTGTTGAAAGCAAGGTCAGAAAAATCGACATTTGAAAGAAGTTACATCTGTTTTTGTATGTGTTGCATATTCAGACAATAACATTATGCCATAACTGGTTAAAAACATAACTAATTTTGAGTTAATAATTCAAGTAAACCAATTAAAAAGTCTTTACATTTTACATATCATTTTGTCCGTTAATTTAGTCGACTAAAACTAGACCAGGGGTCTGCAACCTGCAGACACAAATGGCTCTTTGGACTATCCATAATGTCTCTTAATAATTTGGCTGAAAATTAAAACAAACCAGCTATTTTTTGTAAATTTAGATACAACAAACTCAGGGGGGGGTTCAACAGTTTTTCAGTTTATTCCTGCAGTATTTGCATTGAATTTTCACAAAGAATGACATTGCAAGTACTTGTAATGTGTTTTTTAGATCTGTTTTTCTTATTAGGTTGGAATCCATGTGCTTTTTAATTTTTACATCATTTTCCATCTTACAGGGAAAAAAAAGATCTATCCTCTTTCTGCTGAATTTCATATTTATCTTTATTTTAGATCCTAAAAATAGAAGTAGAATGGTGGTTCTTTGAAAATGACAACAAATTTCCTGTTGTAGATATTGATCTAAAATTATAAGTGAGTCTGTTTTCAAATGGTCGTGTGACATTTGTGGCTCTAACCAAGCTTGATTTAGCCGGCTTGAGGAGAAAAATATCTCTTTAGGTTATAACGGTTGTACGCCAGCAACTAACGATTATTTTAGTTATTGATTAATCGATTGATTTATCCTGGCGATTAATCGTGCATTTAAGCCTTTGTTATACATTAGAAATACATTAAAATATGCAAATAAACAAATAATTCAATTCCTTTTTTAAAATAAGAAAATAAGCATTTTATTGCCTAAAATGCAATAACAGCATTCCTTTAGTTTACGCTCGATCGTTTGTAATAAAGGATGCATCTGAAGTGAAAAAAGCTCAGCCCTTTCTGCTATGATTTAACATCAGTACAGTTTGGGCTAATTTGTTGTTTATTTTTTTAGATTAACCGATTAATATTTAGACGCAAAAGGTGTTTAATAGGAGAGTTTACAGAGTTTAAAAAGGGTGAAGCTAAAACTGCCAGTTGAGGAGTTTTGGGTAGAACATATTTGCAGACAAACTTGTTTTTTGTTTTTTTTTTTTTAAATGAAAAATGTATGTATTTTTTGTACAATTTAGGCTTAATTACTGCTCAGTGTGTTGTTCTTTCAGCAAATGGCCATTTTTGAGTCTATTCTCCAGTTAACGATTAATTGATGACTAAATTAGTTGACAGTTATTTCAATAATCAATTCAATACGATTAATCCGATTGTTTCAACCCTAAACTAAATGACATTTTAGTCAAAAGACGAAAACTACCACTAAATAAAGAAAATTAGCACTGTTATAATCTAAATTTCCTCTTTTTCCAGCTTCACAATATTCCTAATCGCTTTTTGTTTTTGGAAAACATTTTTCCAAACGTGTGTTCAGGTCACGGTTTTAGCTCCTCTTTATTCCAAAAGATTCAGATTTGAAAATAAAATCACCAATCTGGAGACTCACTCGACGTGCTGGACGTGCTGCCCGTCTTCCAGCTCCCTCTTTTGATCGGCTGAGCCGCTGGAGGGGGCGGGGCACTCACTCTGGGCGTGGGTTCGTACACGTCGCACTCTAATGTCACGTTGGATCCCCAGTAGAGGTTCCGCTGCAGCGGAGCAGTTATTTCATAATCTGGCGGAGAAGAATCAGACCACATCAGAAATGAGACCCCGAGCACAACAGGATGCCGTGCGAGGCGCATAAACAGATATAAAGAGGTCACTTTTATACATGATGTCGACACGAAAGCTGCAGTCGCTGCAGCAAAGATTCTAACCGATTTCTCGTCCTGTCTTTTCCCTCTCTTTGTGACGTCTCATGATGCTTTCTCGTAGTTTCTTCAGGTTCTCCTTTAAGGGATAAATCAGAGGCGCTGTTAGGTTTCCTGCAGCGCTATCGGAGCCGGACGTTTGTGTCTCTGTTGATCGTCTACCTGCTGATAGCGCAGAGAGTTGGCCCGCCGCTCGTGGTCAAACTGCCAGGCTTTGAACTCCTGCACGGCCTCGTCTACGGTTATCTCCCCCACTTTCACCCTCTCCTGCAGGCATATGAGCTGCCTCTGCCCGGGGGTCTTCATCCCCCCGTAGGGATCGTAAGTAGTTGAGGGGGCCTCGCTCACAGGTCGAGCTAAAAATAAAATGTTAAAAAAGTGGGGTAAATGTTTTATTTTTACTCATATTTCATTCTTTTTTTATGCCACAGACCAACACAAAGATACAGGAACTCGTGTACCGTTATGTAGCTCCTGACCATCACTCGATCACAACCGTGTTTTTTTGTTTGTTTGTTTTTTTTGACCTCCTGCATGAATTTTCTGCGTGCTTAAAGAGGCAGCTTTACGTATTTCCAAGGCACATTTAATGAGTAAATTGACTCTCA
Source organism: Anableps anableps (assembly GCA_014839685.1). Classification (NCBI taxonomy): domain Eukaryota; kingdom Metazoa; phylum Chordata; class Actinopteri; order Cyprinodontiformes; family Anablepidae; genus Anableps; species Anableps anableps. Next base: position 4,043,511 of record CM026076.1, on the reverse strand, counting down.
GAGACATTCGATGGACTCCCAAAGCCGTAGAAAAGTCTTTGTCACCCTTTCCAGACCCATAGATGTCAGTGACTTCATTCCAGATCTGTTCTGGAGCTTCGTTAGATGGAGCACGGCCTGCACAAGCATTTTTGGGGCCCAAAGCAGATTTTCATTTGGACTCCCCTCAAACCAACATCTCAACACCAGCTGCTTCATCATTCTTAGGCTACCCTATTTGTGTAACATACTTACTAGCATTAGCATTAGCATCATATGCAATTAGCCTACATCAGGGGTGTCCAAAACGTGGCCCAGGGGCCATTTGTGGGCCTTTGACTAATGTTGTGCAGCCCCCAACTGGAAGAATGATTCAAATTTAACCTGTGGTTACATGTGGTTGATGCAGATGGAGACTTTTTATTTGTAATCAGACTAAAATTATAATTTTCTTACAATGGAAAATGTTCAGTACAACACAAAGTCTTCATCTTTTTATAACCAAGCTTTTATAATGAGTAGAACCACGTTTATCCAGAGGTTTTCACTGAAATGGTGACTTTACTGCACCTAAATCAGCTTTTATTTAACTCGATAAACTTGGCTACAAATAGCAAGCATTTTAAAAGAAAGAGACCCAAATCCTGTTCTTATAACCGACAATAATTTGTTTAGTTGAGCCCAAGAGAATTTGAAAACTCGATGCCTTTGGTTCAACGCAGCAAATGTACAAAGTCCTTCTAAAGTTTTGGACTACTATATTTGGTTGATTTTAGTTTTTTTTTTTTCCATTTTCTTGGCCCACCAGTACCTTTGACTCAACGACTTTGGCACGTACGACAAAAAGTTTGGACACCCCTGGTCTTCATCATACCGATATTATTATGGCTATTGATTTTAACCTTACAACAGTAGCAAACTAACAGAAATGCTCTAATTTGCATTTGGAAATGGAGAGTTGTATTTAAGCGTTGCATAACAATTAAGCTATTTCAAAGTAACATCTGCAGACAAACACTGAATTCACAGTAAACAAGTCAACAAGTTTAATACCTTTTTGTTTTTAAAATTTGGAACAAATGTGTAAGATGTGCAAAACCGTCACTACAAAATACAAAAATCAAACCAAATGACACTCACATTATCTTCTTACATAAAAAGAAACAGTTGTAAAATAGTTAAAATTAAAATAGTTAAATAATTGCACAAAAGTAACTGAGAAATCAACATTACACCAGTTTTTTTTTTTTTTTTAACTATTTATAAGCATTTAACCTAAAATAAACCACATATGTTCAGGCATTTACTCTTCTTATTTTGCCCTGAGTGAAAGATGGTTCCTCTGCTTTATCCAAACCACTTTTATCTTGAACCAAAGACCCTTGCTCTGCCTCAGCCCTCTCTGAGTCTTTGTTTTTGAGCTTTTCTGGAAGCAAAGTCATTAATGACATGATTATAAGCGGTGCCACGGCCAACTTTGTGGTAGATGCTGACAGGTGCAAGCCTGCTGAGTCTTTCCTGCGCCATTGTAGCTCTCAAGTGGCTTTTGATCAATTTCAGTTTGTTCTGCTGAAACAGCTGTTGCAAGGAACAAGAGCTACTAAAAACTACTACTAAAAAGAACTACTTCTGAGAAAAACAAAGACATGTAGGTGCTGTGGGTGAGGCACTTGACGGACTCAACCGCAGAATAAAGGATAAGTCTACAAAACCAGCAACTGCACTTTTCAGTGCTTCGGCTCATGTTTAGGGTCCTGAAGGAAGGTAGAATAGTAATAGTTGAAATTATATAATCATAAACATTTTAAAACTCCTAATATATATATTTAAAAAAAAAAATCTTTATTTTGGTTGTAATAACATAAAATTACTGCTTTTCATGAACTTTATTGTTCAAATGTTTAGATTTTTTTGTGTTTTTTCAGTGAATTCATCGTCTTTTCTCAGGTAAACTGTGAGATGGTGAAATTAATTTTAATCCCATGAATCTAATCTGCCTGTTTATTTCTGATGAAACCCCGTAGCTGTGCATTCAAAGTCTAACATCTGAAGTTTGAAAGGAACGGATGCCAGGGCGTGAACAAGGGGTTCAAAGCTGCTTTTAGGGGCTCTTTCTGCCTATAATGTCTAAAAGAACTTGTTTTGTTGGAGGGTGGTGTAAACTTTACCCCAACCACAAAGCTATCAGCAATGGTTACTGGTTTGATTTGACCAAGCTGGTGTCTCAGACACTCATATGTTTCACATCAGAAACACCACAAAGGTTTAGAGATGCAGGCTCAGCCAGACAGACAGACACAGGTTGCTTGTGTCTGCAGAAAAACATGAAGTAACACCGTGGTTCGTTTTCCTAATAACTACTAAATAGTTTCCTAATAACTATGATCTTCTAGTTTAGTCAGTCTAATCCAACACAGATTACATATTATACTGTTTTATTATTTATTCTGCAGAAAAACAGGACAGAAAGTGAAAGAAGTGCATAAAATACTAACATTTTGGCTGCTTTATGGCAATGGGTCCTAATAATAAAATGCATCTGGATACTGCAAACCGTGTTAAAATTAAGGCTGAAGAATGTATAAAATTTTACAAGTGTTGTCTTGGACATAATATGATATATGATGTCTTGTTCTTTTTAAACCAACAATACAATGAAAGCACATTAAATATTATTTAAATGCTGCAAAAGTAGACATCTCAGCATTTCTCCTCATTGTTAACTCTAAGAAAAGCCATAAAAGCTGCATCTCAGTCTCTGGAGACCTCAGCAGGCCTGTTCCGTGTTCAAGTTCACGACAGGACCGAATAAAGACAGGAAGATGGTGGCCATAATGCAACGCATAAGCAAAACACAAACAAACAAAATATACACCGAATACATCTAAAATGCTGAATTGGTGCAGGATGATGATCCCAAACATAGCAGCAAATCTGTAATCGACAGGGAAAACCAAGGTGTCAAAGTCCAGAGCTCGACCTGATTAAAGTGCATTTTATGAGACCCATAAAGAAATATCTGAAACCTCAGTTTGCAAAAAGGGATTCCCTCAAAATTCACAAATTCTTGTTGCGAAATTATGTTCCATGAGATGCTGAAACAGTGTTTTATCCACACTGTTTGATGTAAGTGGATTATATTTAGCTAAATAGATAAACTCTGTTTCCAAGATAATCAGGTTATGTTTAGAGATTTTAAAAAAGATACAGCAGAGATGCACTGGAACTTTCTATGGCCATGAGTAACTTTATGCAAATTTGAAATCAAGCAGGCAGCAGATAAGGGAGCATGTTGCATCAAACAGGAGCAGCAGCGATGTGGAGTTTGAGCGAAGTCAGTAAAACAGCTCTACAAGCTTTCTTTAAACTTCAACCAAAGAGTAAATCTTTCAAGCGTCTTGCTGCTCCTAACAAGATCAAAAGTGTCAAATATAAACTGTGTTACCTGCAGGATATCCACTGTCCACTGAATCGTGCTTGGATGTCTCTCTATCTGAGAAAACTGTAAAAAAACAAAACAAAAAAAACATCAATTCTGAATGAAAATAATAGTTTTTAACCAGAGGAAATTACTTTAAAGAGTAAAAAAAACAGACCTCTGGAAATGTAGGTGACAGGTTTTTCAGGTTCGGGCTCAGCCTCGGGTCTGGGGATGGGGGCTGGGGGGCGGTTCAGGATTGCTGGGTTATAGGTGCTGTTTGTGTCCACAGTATCATAAATATCCTCTGGACAGATGTTATACGGATCCTCGTCCTCCTCCTCAATTTCATCAAAGTTGTTGTGTTCGTTCCTTTCATTGTCCCTGGTTTTCAGGTGCTGGGAGTTGACTTGGTCCTCGGTGGCGTGAGGTTTCGCTGGCAGACGTGAAAATGAAATCCGGTCAGAGGCGTCTGTGAGTATTTAAAGGTGACCTATTGTGCTTCCTTGAATATGTTAGGATCTGTCTTAGGGCTGTACAAAACATGTTCATTCCTTTTTTTTTTTTTTTTTTTTTTGCACAAAATCATTCTTAGATAATGAGATTTCAATCTGGTCAGTTCTACTTATTTTGAGCCTCTTTCAGAATGAGCTGTTTTAGAGCCTCTCGTCACTTTAAATCCAAATAAGCTGCTGCTGCACTGCAAAAATACAAATCTTACCAAGTATTTTTGGTCTAGTTTTTACTGCAAACATTTTGAATACTCTTGAAATAAGACAAAACTAACTTAGAAGTAACTTTTTAGCACGATATTGGAGCTTGGTTTAAGTCAGTAATTCCTTAATATTGATGAAAAAGTTCTAATTAGTGAAATAATCTGCCAGTGGATCAAGACATTTCAACTTAAAGGGGACAGTTTTTGCAGTGTGGCCATGCCCTCTAACTCAACGTTTATACTCGCATGTGAAAATAGCTGCAAACAGATGGGCAATTATACAACCGTTCATCTTTTAAAAGCAGAAGTAGAGCCTCCTGTACAACCAACAAATATGCAACAAATCGTTTCTGGATGGTAAGTCAACAATAAAATACTTCCAGCAACCATTGTACAGCGCAAACAGCAGTAAAACCAGCTGACAAATCGTGCTGGAACTCCACTTGGGTTGCTAGGTGAGGGGCGGAGCTCTGCTGGGGTTGCTCGGTAACGGCGCAGTATGACATTACATTCGGAAGGTTTTTGAAATGGCTCATTTCCCAGATACCAAAGAACATGAACTTACTGTTAAAAAACAGCAGGAGGATTTTTTTTTAAGCACTTGGACTTATTTTAGAAACAGTTGAGACCCAAAATGGAATAACTAAGACATTCAAAATGCGAATTTTGCTTATTAGATTCCCTTTAATGTAATTAATCTGATTAATAGAAATAAATACCTTGGAAGAACTTTCTGAGCATAGCTTCTTCAGGATTCTCATCCACTGCAGTCATCACTTCATCTGCAACAAATGTTTTGCACCATCAGGATCGGCTTTGTAAGAGCTTGGAGTAATTTTATTGTAGAGCCGATCTTACATAGGTCTTCTGCACACTCGGGGTCGATGCCAAGCATTGACTCGTAGATATCCTCGTTGCAGCCGGAGTACTTCATAATGATATCCTGAGATGAGTTAGACATTGCCTCGTATATCTCCACCTCGTCGTCTTCCAGGTGAGACTGGAGCATGTCTGCTGTCTCCTGCATGGGTTTCAACAAGTTTTTAAAAGCTATGATTAAAAATGCTTCACTTAAAATGGTTTCCGCGCCAAACTTACGACAAATTCATCCATAAAACGTCTGAGATCCCGAAAGCCGCTCTTCTCTGCGAGCGTGTTTGGGTAGTCTCCATGTTTGTTCATCACGCTATAAGCCTGCAGAGCCCCGGGACACCGAAGGAGAGAACTCATGAGCTTCTTCAGGCCATATTTAGCAGCAAAGTGCAGCAACGTGGGGAGTTCTTCGTTGCGTTGATCTGAAACACGAAAGGCAAGCAGATTGTAAATTGAAATCAGGGGTCTGCAACGTTTTAGGACTGAAACGATTCATTGGCTTAATCAATTGAAATGATCAACTAATTTAGTTGTTGATTAATCGTCAATTGGAGTATACATACTCACAGAACACACTCAGAGCAGTAATTAAGCAAAAACTGTGCAAAATATATAAACAGTTTGCATTTAAGATATAAAAAAAAACATTTGTAATCATGTTCAACTCAAAACTTGTCAAGTGGCAGTTTTAGCTTCACTTTATTCAAATTCTGTAGAAAGAAATTCTCCTATTAATTACCTTTTCCATCCAATTATTACTCAGTTGATCCAAAAATAATCCACAGATCAGCCCTACACTGTGTTGATATTAAGCAGGAAATGCTGAGCTTTTCACATGTTGACGTTAAAAGTACTTTTTTGCTGCAGATGCATCCTTTGCTACAGATGATCGAGTGTTCACTAAAGGAATGTTGTTATTGCATTTTAGGCAATAAAATGTTGATTCTCTTATTTAAAAAAGGAAATGAATTATTGAAATACACCGTCCACAGTGGACGGTATAAAGGGCCACTTGTGGCTCTGGAGCCGCAGGTTACAGACCCCTGGTCTAAATCCTGAAATAAGTGAGCATCACATTGAAAGCAGAAACAGGAGAGTTTTTTCTGGGGTAAATTTTAAAAGCTGCTTGCACGTCCTGAATGTGTCCAAACAAGGATCTGCACATCAGTTTCATTCTCAAACTTCTCACAGGAGCAGATTTGTTCCTAAAATAGATTGTATAGTTTTTCACTGCATCAGTACAGTTCGCTCTCGCTTAAACGATGCACGAGGCTGCACAGGCAGAAGCACTGTTGCCCTGCAGGAGCTTGCATGTTCTCCTTGTGCATGCATGGCTTCTCTCCGGGTACTCCGCAGGTATAGACGGCGGATAGATGCGTTATGCATGCATTTAGACCAAAGTCTGCCCACAAGTGTCTATATACAGCATTTGCAAAACACTGGTTTTTGTTACAGGAGCTGAAAAAGGGAAGCTGGCTTCACAAAACAAGGGAGGGATCTACCAGGTTTTAAAATAATTTCTCTAAACCAAAAAAATGATCTCAACTGAATTTAAAGTCCTGTTGTTCCTTTCATTCCTGTTGAGGAATGTCAGAACTCAGAACGGCTACATTCAGAGTGAGAAGAGACCCTGGGAGTGGTGCAAGGAAGAAGTTCACAGCCAGTGCTTCATGATAGAAACACATCGGTTCTCATTTATAATCAAAAATAACACGATGTAATCAGTGACAACTCTGTGCAGTACATGTAATGACTATGATCTAACACAGCTCCATCTCAGTCAGTCCCGTGAAACTTTCTCCAGCATTAAAATGCTCCATGCCACTGATTCAGAATCGCTGCATCTGCTTGATTCGATCTGTCAGTCAAGTTTGAGTCTGCATGAAGTTTGGACGGTGTATTTCTTGATTGCAGTGTAGAAGGTAGGAAGAAAAACTGAGCGTTTAGTGCAGGATTGTGAATTTAGCTCAAAAACTTGAGTGCAGCAAGAAACCAGAAAACTCCACTCACATGCTGACATATTGTCTTCTTCAATCTGCTTGACTCCAAACAGCTGCAGACCAGATGGAGGCATCTTGGACTTTAATGAGTTCGTTAGCAGCGTATCCACTGATTCTGTTGCGTTGCAGGTCAAGTCAAAGGCCTGGAAGCAAAAATCAGTAAAAAATATTCAAAGGACTAAGAAAATAGCAAAAAATAAAACAGGCCAGACAAGATGAAGTAGAAGTGTCTCACCTGGCAGATGAAGTTCACAGGGTCAGAAGCCTGTTGAAGATACCGACCAACTTCTCCCATGTTGGTGTAATATGTGACGGGGCTCAGAGTGACACGTGAGCCGTCGGCGTGCAAAGTGAGTGAAATCGCTCCTGCAGGCATTTCTATGTTGATATGATAAAAAATAAACCCCAAAGATTATGTGATAATGTTTAGGAAATGTTGCACTGAGCAGTAAAACGGGCTTCCTGCACTGCAAAACCACCAAATCTCGCCAAGTATTTCTGCTCTAGTTTCTACTGCAAATATCTTTAATACCCTTGAAATAAGACAAACTAACTTACAAGTAAGTTTTCAGCAGATATAGGAGCTTGATTTAGATAAATAATTCCTCAATATAGATGAAAAAGTTCTAGTTATAGGTGAAATAATCTGCCAGCGGAACAAGACATTTTAACTTATGGGAAAAATATCTTGTTCCACTGGCAGATTATTTCACTTATAACTAGAACGTTTTCATCAATATTAAGGAATTATTGACTTAAAACCATCTCCTATATCTGCTGAAAAGTTACTTGTAAGTTAGTTTTGTCTTATTTCAAGTGCATTCAAGATATTTGAATATGCTTTGGAGTAGAAACTAGAGCAGAAATTCTTGGTGTGATCTGGTGGTTTTGCAGGGCGCCGATACTCACCTGGTGCAGAGACACTGATGGTGAATTCATTCTCCACCGAGGCCAGAACCCGTCTCGGCGCTGCGTTTTCAGGTGAGAACTCCACCTCCAGTGGCGACCCGTAATCAACTCTGCTTTTGAATATGATAAAAATCGTCTCTTGATCCTGAAGAAAAGAAAGCAGAGGAAATATGATCTCCGTTTGAGGTGTTTATATGCAGAAAACAAGTAATCGCTTTGACTCCAGCCTTACCCCACACTGAACTCTGTTTGGCTGAACGGTCAGACAAGCGGGTTGTGACGGTGAGCTGATGCTTTCAGTCGCTGAATCCTCCCTGCTCACTCGTGCTTCCTCCTTCGGGAATGTTTGAGGTTGCTCCTCTGACGCCTCCTCCTCGCTTTCAGCCGCGGTGGGGTTTTCAGAGGAGAGGGGAGAAGCTGCACCTGCAGCAGGGATGTGCAACTCTGCTGCGGGATATTCGTTCTGAAGTTCGGCCTCCGCTTGCCTGCCTTTGAACAAAATTGAAAATTTCTCTTTAAACCAGTTAGTTTTCCAAATTATCATGCACTGGTGGATGCACGCTAACTCTTTCTAAGCATCCTTTTTTACGGTTTAAAGCTGCAGTATGTGAAAATATGTTACATATTTGTTAAAATTATCATTATGTCATGACAGTATACTATAAGACAGATGATCTGTGAAAAAATCCGACTTCTCTGCCTTCTCCCAGTGCTCCCAGTATTACCTGCAGAAATACACCAGTCGGTCAGAAACAACCAATCAGAGCCAGGAGGAGAGGCTTAGCGCTGCCAATCACCCTCATGTACGCGCCGCTCACACACTCCCCCCGCTCTCTGCTATGCTGCAGCTGGTTCACCACAACATAGCCTGCTGCTAATGCTAAGGCTAGTTAGCATGGCCACCGTTGGCAGAGGATAAACAGTTTTCCTGGAACAGTGAGTTGTTTCTCCACCATCAGCACATTTAGCAGCGCGTACAGGAGGGTGATTGGCAGCGCTAAGCCCCTCCTCCTGGCTCTGATTGGTTGTTTCAGGTTGGGAGCGGAGCATTTCTTTAGACGGCAATAGCAGCTCAGGGAGGAGGAGGAGGAGCTCCATCTTCTCACAGATTATCTGCCTCAGACCAAACTGTCACGACATGGAGACGGTTTTAACAAATAAGCAAAAAATATATTTTTGTAAAAGTTATGAACTGCAGCTTTAAGTCAGTGGTGCCCAAACTTTTTGCACTGGGGACCAAAACTGGAAAATTTAAACTACTGACAGGCCACAAATTCATTAAATTAAACATGTAAAATTTTCTTTATTGAGATTTTTTTTTTCTGTTGTTTTATCTACTCGATATTAAACAAATCTTTTCTTAAATCTGCGTATCATTAAGGATCCAAAACATAAAAAGGACTTCGGACTGTTGCCATATTAAAAGAAAAACAGACAATTTCCAATTTTTTTGGTTCATCAGTTTCCTATTTTGTTGGCCAAATTTTTACCTCTCTTGACTTGTGGTCAGGGGCCCAAACAAAATCATTTCAAGGGCCACAAATGGCCCCCAGGCCACACTTTGGACACTCCTGGTTTAAGGAGGAGTGAAAAAACATTTAGCTGCATAGAAAGCCTTAGATTTCTGAGTTCACAATCTCACCAGTCCTAAATGGGACGTTTTCTATGCTTTTAAAAATATTCAGAAACTCTAACTTTATGATTCTTTTTTTTTTTTTTTTTTTTTTTTTTTTTTTTTAAGATTTTTTTAGATACCTTTTATTGAGCAGGAAATAAGGAGTAGAGAGAAGGAGAAGACATGCAGACACTGCACATGGTGCATGGCACGCTCTCCTAACTGCGCTCTACACACTTTTATGAATTCAGTTGAAAAAAATGTTGGTTTTATCCATATGAAAGAATCAGTGCATTTTAAATTTCTGATATTATCTAGCTTCTGTTCCAGATGTTGACAGTCACCCACTGCAAAAACAGAAAATTCACCAAGTATTTCTGCTCTAGTGTCCAGAGCAAATATCTTAAATACACTTGAAATAAGATGAAACTAAGTTACACGTAACTTTTCAGCAGATATAGGAGCTCATTTTAAGTTAGTAATTCCTGAATTTTGATGGAAAAGTTCTAGCTATCAGTGAAACAATCTGTCAGTGGAACAAGATATTTTTCCCATATTATAAGATAAAATGTCTTGTTCCACTGGCAGATTATTTCACTGATAACTAGAACTTTTTCATCAATATTAAGGAATTATTGCCTTAAAAGAAGCTCCTATATCTGCTGAAAAGTTACTTGTAAGTTAGTTTTGTCTTATTTCAAGTGTATTTAAGATATTTGCTCTAGAATCTAGACCAGAAATACTTGGTAATATTTTGTATTTTTGCAGTGATTTCAGTCTATAATTCATCTCTATTTTCTTCAGGAGGATTAAAGGTTTGATGCACAATTTCTCAGTTGTTTTAAAAGATTTAAACCAACATATGGATAAATATTTATTTCAGGTGAAGGATTGAGCTGTCTTGGTGATACCAGTGATAAAAGCCTGCGTACTGTCAGCTATTGATTCCAAAACGGTGGAAACATAAACGCCCGGCTCATCGTCAGCGTAGAGTTTTCTCCATCTCGGCCAGTCCACGAAGCACTCCGCGTCCAAGTCGTCCTCCGACACGCCGCACAGCAGCGCCACCACCTTGTGCGGAGGATAAAGGAGTCTCTGGAGCGCTCCTTGCAGCTCCGGGTCATAGAGGATTTCCAGGAAGACTCCCGTGAGGAGCACCACCACACATTTGCAGTGTTGGAAGTCCTCGAAGTTATATCCGTGGAGCTGATCGGCTGAGCTCACGGCGTAGAGCAACACGGAGCCTCTGCGGAAATATTTGGAGGATTTTAAGATCTGCTGCAGGTACGTGGCCCACTCCTGGGCCTCCTCGGTGTGCAGAATCAGCAGCTCAAACGCTGAGGAAGACTCAAATGCTGCTGCAAAACAGAACATATGAGCGGCATTAATACACACTGAAGTGGAAAAAGAAAACATGCATGGGTTGGTAAAGCCTAAACATCTTGTAAGCTAAATGGGGGACATTATTTCCTGCAGCAGGTTGTGGAAAAAAAGCTCCACAGCATTCCAGCTGTTGAAAGTCAAGGTGACTGTGGCTGAGGGATGAATGTGTGAACTGTTTGAGCCGGCGGGGAGTTAAGCAAACACTGTAGTGTGTCAACACAGCTCTGAGTAATTCTGTTTGACTCATTACAGTCTCTAATCGGGCCAAGTTCACCTCTGTACACAGAAACCAAACCGGAGCGCTCACCTTCGCCAGCGGGTGAGCGCTGGCATCTGTTAACGAGAGGGGCTGAAACATAACTGAATCAACTTTAAGTGTTTGTGGGTGGGGGGGGGTCTTCATGAACGGCTGCATACATCTAACCACACAGGATGCAGATGTGTTTGGTTCCTCTTTTTGTTAGTTCTCAATGGAAGGCTGACTAAATGCGATTCAGCAAAAAATAAAGAAATATTTTTCAAAAACACGAGACAAAACGAGTAAATTCGAGTCGTTGCCCAGAAAAATAGGCAGGAAGCGAGAGGAGATGTTATGAGATCAGAGAGTAAAAGTCTTGTGTGACACTCACCTGACTCAGTATGGGAGTGGGGTCCTTCCATGGTCTGTGCTCAAAACTGCACAAAATCATCCCAAAAGCGGCGCCATTCCTCCGAATATCCTCCTTTTCTCCCTACCTCGGCGGCACTGAAGCCCTTTCGCTCGTCAGCTGACACTAAAGTAGCGATTACCAGCTCTGGCCCTTTGCACAGTCATATAAATAGCAACACTTAGTTTCCTGATTTTGGTAGCTCTGCCCCACTTCCTGAAACAGTTGAAGAAGTGAGAAAATGCACCCCTGTCGCATCAGAAACTGCAACGAGTCTGCTGTCACCACAGCCTCGTGCTCTTTTTTGTCCGCTGCATGTAGACGGTTGTTTATTTAGAACATTTCCAGAAACAGAAAGATGACACGTTGAATTCAGGAAGCAGACTCAAAGGAGAGATGATGCCTCCTGTCTTGCTTGCAGACGGTTTTGTTCTCCTTTTTTTTTTTTTTAAAAAAAATGCCCCATCCACAAACAAACACATCGATTCACCTGTGAACTTCTTCCTATTTTTCACTTCCTTAACAAGGTGCAGTCTGTCAGGAGAGTTTCATACAAGCCTGTAAGATCATAGTTCAAATCCATGCAGATAATCATCAGAAAACAGTATCGTCTGAGTGTTTTTCAGCACTTCAGAGAACCAGATATGACAGTTAATATCAAACTAGGCAGTAAAAGCTGCGTTTACCATGCAGACGTGTTGTTTCTGCACTACTGCGTGGTCGAACATGTGAAAGGAAGAAGCGTGACAGAAACTGTGAAGTTCTGCACTCACAGAGTGGTTTGAGCTATCTTTGTTTTTCACAACTGATTCTTCAGCTGAGACAATTCAGATGCAAACCAGTGTTTTTAGGGTGTCCAAAGTGCGGCCTGGGGGCCACTTGCGGCCCTTTAAGTAAGTTTATGTGGCCCTCCGCTGCATTCAAGAAAGGTGCAAATTTGGCCTTAGAGTGGGTTGTTCAAACTGTGGCCCGGTGGGACATTTGTGGCCCATGAAATGATTTTGTTCAGCCCCTGACCACAAGTCAAGATTGGTAAAAATTTGGTCAAAAAAATAGAAAACATCTGATGACCCGAAAAATTCGGTCTGTCTGAAGCCCATTTTTATGTTTTGGATCTTTAATGATATACAGATTTCATTAAAAATTTTGTTTATTGTTAAGCAGGTAAAACAAATTTAAAAAAATTAAAATAATAAAAATTATGAACTAATTTTTTGCATTTTAAATTTTTTAAATTTTGTATTTAAAAAAACCTTTAAAAAAATCATAAAGTTAGACTTTTTGAATATTTGTAAAAGCACAGAAGTCGTCCCATTTAGGACTGCTGCGATTGTGGACTTGGATACGTAACTCTTTCTTTGCAACTAGATATTTTTTGATTCCTCCTTAAACCAGGGGTGTCCAAAGTGTGGCCTGGGGGCCATTTGTGGCCCTTGAAATGATTTTGTTTGGCCCCTGACCACAAGTCAAGAGAGGTAAAAATTTGGCCAACAAAATAGAAAATAAGTGATGAACCAAAAAAATTGGAAATTGTCTGTTTTTCTTTTAATATGGCAACAGTCCGAAGCCCTTTTATGTTTCGGATCTTTAATGATATTCAGATTTAATAAAAATCTTGTTTAATTTTGAGCAGGTAAAACTAAAGAAAAAAAAACAACAAAGAATGTTTTTGCATTTTTAATTTAATGAATGTGCATCAGTAGATTAAATTAGCCAATTTTGGCCCCCAGTGCAAAAAGTTTGGGCACCACCGCCTTAAACAGCTTAGACACTATTTTAGGATGACATTTTTTATCACAGTTTTATATCTGAAATGGAAAATTTTAGGGACAACACGGTTTTTTTTTTTTTCCCTTTTCAGCCATGTTTTTTTTCTTTTTCATTTTAATATAGCAGGTAGGGCCACAAACAAAGTAACTTTTTACTCAAAAATTGACTTGGACACTCCCACCCATTAAACTTCACTAAATACAGTAAGGGTTTTGAACAAAGTTCTGACGTTACAGTTGTCCTATAACATTCTCCACAAGGAGGAAAAAAGATAATTGCTATAAAAGTTCTTTCTGCAGGCATATTAATGGAAAGTTAAGTGGAAGGATAAAGTGTGGTAGAGAAAGGTCTCCGCTCATTCAAGGATTTTTGGATGTTTCATGATGTTAGGTTAAGTTTACTTGTATAGCATATTTCAGTAGCAAGGCAGTTCAAAGTGCTTTACCTCATAAAATCATCAAGCAAATATACATCAAAAATACTGATCAATATTACACTTAATACTAACAAAAGGCAACTCTGAACAGGTGAGTTTCCTGGAAATGTTCCTCAGGTGATAGAAGGCTGACTTTGTAACTGTCTTTATGTGTCTCTGAAGGTTCAGGTCTGAGTCCATCACTACACCCAGATTTCAGGCCTGATTTCTAGTTTCTTGCTGTAAAAACTGAAGTTGTGTGCCAACTTTAGATCATTCTTCTTTAGGTCCAAAGATAATAACTTCAGTTTTGCTTCTGTTCAGCTGGAGAAAGTTTTGGCATCTCCACGCATTGATTTGTTCTAAGCATTTGTTCAGTGCTTGGATGGGGTCAGGGTCACCTGGTGACATTGTAATATAGAGCTGTGTATCATCTGCGTAGTTATGTTAGCTAATCTTATTACTTGTTATAATCTGAGCTCGTGGGAGCATATAGATATTAAATAGGAGGGGTCCCAGGATTGAACCTTGGGGTACTCCACATGTGACTTCTGTCTGCTCCGATGAGAAGTTGCCTATTGACACAAAGAAATCCTTGTTCTTTAGGTAGGATTTGAGCCAATTAATCTCCTGGTGTTGGGACAGCTGTGTTTTATCAAGTCTGAAGTGAGAGCAGACGTCTATCAGGGAATTTTGGACCACTTCCTGCTCCCTTCTGCTGACGAGCTTTGTGGAATTGCTGATTTTGTTTTCCAGCAGGACTTGGCACCTGCCCATACTGCCAAAGGTGCAAATACCTGCTTTAATCCCCCACGTCATCAGTGCCTCCATGCAACACTGGATTGAGGTAATTATTCATGCAAATGAGCCCTGACCAAGAACTGAGTGCATCCTGAAAAGTACAACGACATTATTTTCTATGGAGTTAATTTTGTTTCTATTTATTATCATTAACTGAACTGGAAAAGTGAATTAAATTATATTCCAGTTTACTGAGATCCAGCTGTATTGTAGCTTAAATTAGAGTCAAACTGTCTTTGTCTAAAAATTTAAAGAAATAGAAAAAAACCAAATTGAAATAATGAAATTATTAGGTTTCAGTGACTGCATGAACCTAAAGTGGGGTGAGATGCAAAACATTAAATGGCACCACACTATAACAACCACTAGGGGTCAGGAGCATCTCAATTTCTTCAGCAAACACGATCCATATTGCTGCTCACAACACAGAGGGACACAAATATGTCCATAAAGATGCTTTAACTTCACTGTCAGGTTATAACTGACCACAGGATGGCAGCTGTATAGCCTCCATGATGCCTCCAGGCTTCTTTATTTTAGGAATTTAGCAGTTTTTCTTCCAATTCATTCTGATCAGGTTGAAAAAACAGGATTTTCAATGTAGCCTGTTTGGACTTGGGATGATTTATTCATGCAAACACTCACAATGTCCTCCAAATGTACTGACATCCTTAGTAAAGATGCAAAAATATAAATTAATAACATTTCAAAGAAAATTACACCCTTTTTTTCATGGTGGCATAAACTCAAACTGAAAAAGAAAATCGGAGAAATCCACAGTAGATTAATTTCAGTGAATTTATCTACTGTGAGGAAATGTCTCATGTTAAGGAGTAATTGGTAATAAACTCACAATTATCGACACCCCTAAAATTACCAAGAAAAAAAATCTAACAGGCGCATTTTATGTAATTTATACTTTTGAAATCAATAATTTCATGGCTATTCTTCAAAATAGGCAAAGCTAGAGAACAAATTCAAGTGAGGCAGATGTGTGTTTATTTTCATTATTCAGGTCAATGTAAAAAAGACAAAAAATAAAGAGCTGCTGGCACAAACTTTCCCAAATCTGCAGTCAGAGAAATAATTCAGAAGTTTAAAACAATCATGCACAGCAAGGAGGATGTAAGGGAGGTGAAAAAACCCTGCAGAGCATTTTTAGAGATAAAAGTGACAGAGAAAAGAACGTATATCTGTCCCATCTCCCTAATTGCAGGGTTAACGAACATTGCTGATGAGTTGGGTTTGAAGGAACGTATAAATAAGTGCTGCTAAGCACGGTGGAGAATCCATAATGCTGTGGGGCTATTTCTCATTTCTCTCACTAAGGAACTTGTTAGAATGTATGACATCAAAAACTCTTTGAAATTCCAGGACAATTTAAATAAAAATCTAGTGGTCATCAGTGAAAAACTTCAACATCAGGTAATTTAGGAGGCTAATTATCCAAAACATAAGCACAGAAATGGTTCTCTTTGCTAAGAGAAATGGTCAAAGAACCTCCTCTCTATATGCTCCAACTTTGTGAATGATTGTAGGAGAAAAGGTGAAAAATAGCTGTGCAAAATGTTCGTAAGGGTGCCAAAATGAAAGGTTGGATTTTATGTCTATTTTCCAGAGCAGGACCATTCATACATCTTAACCTCAGAACCTTCAGAGACACATAAATACAGTTACAAAGTCAGCCTTCCATCACCTGAAGAACATTTCCAGGATCAAAGGATTTATGTCTCAACAAGATCTAGAGAAACTCATCCATGCGTTTATCTTTAGTTGCACTGATTACTGCAACAGTGTCTTCACAGGTCTGCCTAAAAAATCAGACAGCTGCAGCTGATCCAGAACGCTGCTGCTGGCGTTCCCACTAAGACCAGGAAGATAGAGCACATCACCCCAGTTCTAAAGTCCTTCCACTGGCTCTCTGGAGCTCAGAGAATAGATTTTAAAATACTTCTGTTAGTTTATAAATCACTGAATGGCTTAGCACCACACTACATTAGAGACCTGTTGTCGTTGTATCAACCTTCCAGACCACTCAGGTCTTCTGGTTCAAGCCTTCTGTTCATCCCCAGAGTTTACTCCACTGATCTGGAACAAACTTCCAGAAAACTGCAAAACAGCTGAAACACTGAGTTCCTTTAAGTCAAGGCTAAGAACCCACCTGTTTAGAGCTGCCTTTGATTAAAAATAACTGAATAATGTATTTGATGTATATTTGATGATGATTTTAATGATGGCATTTGACAACGTGATGTTTATTGCTTGTTTCATAATTGGTTACTCTATTATGTTTTTATGATGTAAAGCACTTTGAACCACCTTGCTAGTGAAATGTTCGATACAAATAAACTTGACTTGATAGTCGTTAGTTTTGAATCACCTAAGATAACACTTTGAATGTTCAGTTCCATGTTCATAAGAGAAATAAAGGAATCGTCTTTCTTCTCTAAATGTTTGATGGAATTTGTTCAGTCAAGGTAGATTAAAAATTTCATCGTTTAACTGGTATTTCAGTGCTAAAAACTTCCCCGTCTTTCAGTTCTATCAATAAAACAACTGTTTTGGCCCCATTTCTACGATGCAGACGTTATTCCGTCTGCAGTAAAAGTTCACTTTTTGACTTCTGAAGCCGCCTGTGAAGAGCATGGTGATCCATGACCTGCCTTTAGGCACAATTTCCTGCAGAAAAAAGAATCCCCTAATTTCTTCTAAAGCTGCCATTAGCCACCATAAGCATGACCGGCCCGTTACCTTTTGTTTGGGCTCCCTTAAACCGCTATCTATTAGGTGGCTCACTTTAAATCCCCACTGCCTGGCTTTAATAAGAGCATATTTTTGCTCCTATAATTTGACCTTGTTATCCAATATCCTGTGTCTTTAGTCATCTGTGTGTTTTGAACATGGAGCGACTCAACCAGAGGCTCTGCATCAACCACACCAAAGACCTGCCTGCCTGTTTCTTGAAGCACCAAGGTTTCAGAAGCTCTCTGCACTGCAAAAACACAAAATCTTACAAAGTATTTTTGGTCAACTTTCTAGTGAAAATATCTTAGTACACTTGAAATAAGACAAAACTAACTTACAAGTAAATTTCCAGCACGATATAGGAGCAGATTAATCTGGCAGATTATTTCACTTATAACTAGAACTTTTTCATCAATATTAAGGAATTATTGACTCAAAAAAAGCTCCTATATCTGCTGAAAAGTTACTTTCAAGTTAGCTTGGTTTTATTTCATGTTTATTCAAGATATTTTCACTAGAAGCTAGACCATAAATACTTGGTGAGATTTTGTGTTTTTGCAGTGTAGTGTACTTTCTCACATACTAAGCCAACGATTAGAGTTGAATTTCATTCTGCTCGGCCCAGAGCCTTCAGACAGCTCAGTAATTTCCTCCACATAACATCTTATTTTGCTCATTTTAATTTTTTGGGATAATTATTTAATCCTGGAGCAGAAATGTTTTTGCACCTTACATTATCTCATTGTTACCCAGAGTTACAGAATCTCTTTTGTAGCTTACAGAGACATAATTACTGCAGCTGGTTTGAGCAAATTGATTTGTGCCAATTTTTTTCAAACTGCATTTCATTTTAGCTCCATCTGCGAGCCTCCTGGCTGCAAAGACGTCCATGAAGGTAATTTTTAAGAAATGGGGGAAAACGCATTGACAGGGAGGCATTTTTACACTCGGAAACTCTGAAAAATTTGCTGCGTTTACAGTGAGACGTGTAATTTGAAAAAAAAAAAAAAAAAAAACTTAAAAAAAAAAAGATCCAAAGTGAAGTTATCAAGAACTGCAGGGCAGGAAGCCGTGATGGAGGGAAGAGGCATCTAATTCCCCACATCATGGTTAAGTTACCGTCTCGTTTACTGTACTTCCCCTCTCTGGAAAAGCTCTACCCTCATATCTGACCTGCCTCTCAGCTCGTTCGGGAGACTTTAAAAGTCAGAAACAAAGCGCGGTCCGAGGACATGGAGGGCAATCTTGAAACGGAAAACTAAAATGGGGAAAGGCTCTCGAGCTGAAATGTTATTTGGATGATAGCCCACATAAGAAAGGCACTGTGTTTGGTTTCTCATTGAGAGTCACCAGCAGGGGCTCATTGTGATAAGAAAATAAGTCTACTGTTACCTGATCTGGTATAATGTGCACCAATTACCACTCCATTGCACTTCATTACAGGACCGTAATAGGGCCGGGGGTCAGCGCTTGAGATGGAGTGGCAGAGGAAAATTGAGTCGTCATTGATAATATGATAAAAACTGACAGTGAGAGGGCCCCTCCGACAAATTATTGAAATTTACAGTTGATAGGGAAACACTATAACCTCATTTGGCAAGCAGCTGGCAAGTGCTTGTACAAAGCAGCTCCTCCAGCACAATGAGAGGCTTATGGAGGGGGAGAAATCCAAAACTATCGGAGAATAGTTTTAGACTCATCGGGTTTGGGCCCTGAGTGGGTGCACGTCTGCAGTTTTTAGATGTATCCAGCAATCTCCTCCATTCTGCAGGATTTTCTCCCAAACATGCGGACGTTTTCTGTAAAGACGTTTCTCCATAAAGAAGAACATCAAGAAGGGATTTTAATTTAGCAGTTCAGTTCTAAGGGTGAAACTCTTACAGATTGATTACATGATACATTTCAAGTGTCTATTTCAGTTAGTTTGGAGGATTGTGGCGCACAGCTAATGAAAACCCAAAATTTTGTTCTCAGAAAAGTAACGGACAACATCAGACCAGCTAAAAGGGATTTGTCAACGGGAGGCCCAACAGATTTACTTTCACAAGTGGAGCGTTACAGCTTTCACCATGATGCTCCACTTTATTAGAAATTGCTTTGGGTTTATTTCAAATGGACACAGAGATGGAAAAGAAAGGGAGAAAGGTGGGGAAAAGGGTTAAAGGGAAAGGAGATGAGAGAAAGAAACATAGAGATTACACGTGTCAATACCCTTAAAGTCTGCCTCTAGACCTGCAGAAAGAGAAAAAACAAAACCGACAAACCACAACAAGCATGCATGTATAATAATAACAGTTATAACATCGGTGGAAAGTACACAGTACAAGGTAATACAAGATGTATTTAGTGGCAGCTGCAAATCAGCTGAGAGTGTATCTGACAAACACCTGCGTGTGTGGTTGTGTCGATAAGGTTTCTTCATAAGAATGTTCAATAGTAGGTGTGGGGGCCCACAGATCCATCCTCCAGGACATGAGGACGACACAAGGAAGAGTGGAGCCACAGACACCCACTGGTCCCCCAAAGCACGGAGCCCTGGGAGCCCCCAGCAGAGGCCCGACCGAGCCAGGGCACCCAGGCCCCGGCAAGCCGCCATCAGGGTGAGCCAGCACATACCTCGGCCCCAGACACCAAGAGGCACCCACCACCGGGGGGCAGTGTGACGGGGGGAAATAGGTCCCACATTTAGTGGGGGGCCCAAGACAAACAGTTAAATCTTACAGTCTCTCGCCATGCAAAACTGATAAAGATATATAACCTACAGCTGACGATAAAAGGTATTCACTTTGCATGCCACACTTTTCAGATTTATATTTGTAAAACATTTTAAATGTTGCATCCTTTCCTTCCACTGATCTATCGTATGAATTCACAATGAAACACAGTGAAGTTTGTGGTGACACACTTTATTCAATTCATAAATAATGTTAGGTGACCATGTTGCATGTAAACGGTTTAAAAAATAAAGATTTCTCTTTCTACAAGAAAGAGAAATCTTTATTTTTTTTTACAATTTTTTACAATCTTTTTTTTACAAGGTGTTTTTTTTTACAATCTTTTTTTTCTATTTACATAATGTCTTTATTTAGATAAAAGCAGGACTGAAGTCAAATTCCTTGTTTGTAGGCATGAAGTTGGGGGATAAAGCTGATTCTGAATGCAGTATTTACAAGGGATATTTTCATTGGATGTAAAGGATCAGTCTGTGCGTGCAGATTTTCGTTTAGCTTTTGTGAAATTAGTTTCATACCGCACGCACAAGAAGCCGGAACATCAGAGCGGGGTGTGTGCAAGCACAGCGACAGAGCTGAGTGTGCGCACACCGAGCATTCGGAGCAGTGTGGAGCGTGTGCCAGAACGTATTTAGCGAGCGAGTGTGAGAATTAAGCGCGTACACTACAAAATATTGTTAGTTCGCATAGATATATGCGCTCAGGTTCAGACTCCCGGTACGCCCAGATTGGTGACATAAATATAACATCACGCAGAATTTGAGCAAAACTGCAGGAAAAGTGTGGGTGTTAAAAGACCAACATCCACCACGGGTGCGACACCTGCTTTTGACCCAATCACTTTCAGGAGAAATAAACTACTGGTTTCAATGAGGTCCAAAGGACACCAACAAAATTGTCTGAGACTGTAAATGTAGGTTTGCTGACAAAAAGCCTCTTTTTTTTTTTTTTTTTTTTTTTTTTTTTTTTCCAACAAACAAACCAAGTCTGGAAGCTGAAAAGGGATGCTTAGGCTAAAGAAATAAAACAAATTTGTATTTGGGTTTCTGTGCGCCTCTGTGTTCTTGTGGAAAACATATGGGAAGTGTTTGTTTGCCTAAGTTTAAGCCCCCTCCATTTGAGGTCCCTCGAATAAATAAATCAAATAAACCACTGTCGGACATACATTTTCAATCCATCAGGATAATCAGATTCTGTTTACCCCAACAGGAACTATTCTAAAATGTTATTAAAAACTTAAATGGAGTTTAGGCGAGGAATAACTAGGTGCAGGAAATGATGAGCAAACAGCGGGATAAGATTCCAATTACCATTAAACAAGCATTGCATTGACTAGTAAAGAGGGAAATAGCTTTGATATTTCCCACATACAGTTGGAGCTCCCACCTGACGCTATTCAGTGCAGGAGAGGGAACCAAATACAATTTATAGACTTTTATAAAAGAAGCAGGGAAACCTTTTGTCTTGATTTATTACAGACAGCTTAGATGTTTTTTTTTTTAAACTTTTATGTTTAATTATTTATGTTACAAATATCCTCTGCAGTAAAAGATGAGGCAGTGTGAGTCCTTTTGCTGCTTTGAAGTCATTACCTTTGACTGAAGAACATATAATTTGTGAAACACCACTCGAGTTTTATCTCGCACATCTAAATAGGCAATATACTGAATGCATGCTTCATTGATCAAAACTGTTGTGGCGCAATTTATCGAGCAGCCATCATTAACGACTATTTAAAGATCGCTCTGCCTTCATCTGCAGGCTCCACTCAGCTGAAGTCACTTCGACACGATAAGACAGTCAATTTGGATGTCAGCTCCGGCTGCAGTAATCACCCCGGCCAGCAGATAAGTGTGACTTTATTTATTTATAATGAGCCCCGTGCGTGTCTAGTTGAAGATAATAGTTTCATTTTTCCAGAGAAAGTTTGCTGGCCTCCCTCATTGCGGAGTAAATGTGACAGATTGCTGCTTCATTTGAATTCATCAGGCTGACAGAGATGAACGCACGATGAATAATAGCAAAAGCAACGCCCGGCGAATGCCTTTACCGCCATAAAAGTGTCTTTTGATCAGCTTCAGAGCAACGCTGAAGGAGTTGCTCCAGACAGTAGTATTGGAAAAGTAAGGATGATATATTAAAGGTGTTATAAAACAAAAATAAAACACATTTATTGTTAAATTTACTGAAGTACAGTACTGTAATAAAAGCATTTTTCTATAAATGTATTTGAATGTTTTAGACCAGGGGTTTCCAAACTTTCTAAGGAAGTTTATGTTAAAGGACTTTAAATTTTTTTTACAATGGATTAAATGATTGTTGGCGCTGATAAAGTTCCTGATAACAGAATACAATACATTATCATCTGCAAAAAAATGGAAATTAGTGATACCTGTTGATGCAGATTGTTGGTATCTAAAGTGAAGAAGAGCAGTCCTAGAACGTATCCCTGGGGAACTCCTTTAATACATGCAGGAACCTAGAGGAGATACCTTCAGCTATTTTATATACTGAAATCACCTAAACAGAACCTGCTGGACAACATGAAGTAGGCTAAAAATAGCTGCGTTTCCATTACAAAGGTGTGAAAATCTTTATCGATTTTCTGCTAATGTGGGAAAAACACAATTTTGCAATTGTGGTGTTTCCATAAAATAAGAAATGAAATTAAAATTACTTGTGAATAAGCTTGTTTGCGCGTTAAGTCATTAAAAACTTGCCACGCAATGACCTTCCAACTACTTCCTGTTCTCATCTTCTTCGTGGTTTGCGCCAGTGGCAACATCCTGTTGTTGATCATGTGACTCGTGTGATGCGAAAAACGTGTTTCCATTGCAGTTTTACGAAATAAACTAATTTCGATAGGCCGAAAAATCACCCCAACCTAGCAGCAAAACTTTTTTTATTGAAAAAGGAGAATTTTTTTCAAAAATGGCGCGTTTCCATTAAGCAAATTTATTTTCGTAATTTCAGTTTGCGCAGTTTCATGGTTAATGGAAACGCAGCTTGTGATGAGCCTTCCCAGGGCTGGCCGACCTACAAAATTACTCCAAGAGCTCACTGACCACTCATCCAGGAGCCCTCAACGACCCATATAGTGCCCGATGTTTTCAGAATCGTGGAATTAAATAAACAAAATGGAATCCACAATAAAACGCAGAATTTTACAGGGAAGGATCAACAGTCGTTTCTGTAGTGTTTTGGCCGCTGCAGCTCTTGTAGTCACTGTTACCTGGTGGGTAACAGGTAGGTAAAAGTGCCCTGGCGGGGCTCGGCTTTCCTCTCCACGCAGACACACAAAGGCCCTGACATACTTCATCCAGAATGCCACTGTATGCAGATGATACTCAGGTCTATATGGAGTTGAAGCTCAGCAAATCACTTTCTCTTGGCACCACTGCTTGCTTGTCTGGCAGAAATCCTTAAATCCTGGATGGCAGAAAAATTTCCATCTGGAAAATAACAGAAACAAGCATCTTTGCTCCTCGTGGTACTTTGTCAAAGTGTTACTTGGTGTCCTTTGTAAAATTATGGGTCAAAAATTAGGGTTGGATATTTGAGTGCGATTTTAACTTTGAGAAACGATTTAGTTTGGAGGTAACAACTCGCTTCTTTAAAGGGATCCACAATTCGCTGTAATAGACTTTATTTGAGAAACATTTATTTCAGATTTAAAAACAATACAGTAAAAATACTGTTGGCAGTTTTTATAAAATTAAATAAAATATTGTCACACGGACGTCGCCATGTTTACGCTGCAATGCATTCTGGGTAGATGCTGAATGCCAGGACCTACAGCGTTAGCTCCATCCACCCGGAACAGTAATTATTGCGCAAGAAGTAACACTCAGTCCTTTAAATTTGAACCAGAACACGTTGAAATAGAAGGGAATGCAGAAATGATGAGAGGAAATGAAGAAGAAGAGGAGAGATTTGGCTGAAAAAGCTGATGTTTGAGCAGCTGCTGCTCCTGGGAAATGTCAGTCCGACAGTTTCTTTGTGTTACAAAGACTTAAAGATGCTTCATTGTCACTTTAAACATCCATTTATTTTCTTCCAATTTGTTTTGATTTCCCGTTAGCTCCAGCTAATACCATTAGCTAGAACTAATGGTATTAGCTGGAGCTAACATAGTCAACAGTAGATCACAAGCTGATTACACCTGTTAGTTTCAACATATATCTCATGTATAACGGAAAATGAAAACTTTGACGCAGTTCGCCTCCATCCAGACATTTTGTGGGCTGCCCGCGTCAGCCTCCACCACCTCGATTTCTTGTGTTTTGTTTATGGACCCATGTCGTCGGCCCGGCATGCGTTGTGTAGATGAAAAAATGGCGACCTCCGTAGGTGAAAAATATAATAAAGATATATAATTTTTGAACATATTTAGGCCAACAAGTTCAACTAGTCGTGGATCCCTTTTAAGGCTTGCAATACATGTAAAGTCGTCTTTATCTTTTAGTGACCTTTGTTCCTGTAATTCTCTGTGTGTTAGTTTTAGCCAAGGCTTCTTGTGATCACTTCAGTCAATCTGGAGCACTGCACGATTATATCTCCTCTGTACATGTCTTTTTTTTTTTTTTTTTTGGTTTGTTGTTTGGATCAAGTATAACGTACTGAGCTACAATTCTCTTAATGGTCGAACTCCAAGGTTTCTGATGATCTCTTACAATCACTGCACCTTTAAGATCTCTTAGATCCCATAATTGCTTGTGGCTTGTTGTTCTGTGGTGTTTCGGGGGGAAGTGAGGGAGCATTTTGCAGTTGCTGCCCTAAAAAAATCGATCTTAGATATGAGACAGACACAATTTCAGTTGTTTTTCCATCAATTTTCAGTTGATCTACTCGGACTGGTCAGCAGGACAAATACTGAAACAGTGGATTCTTTCTCTTCTTCATTCAAAGCATCAAAGCTGAGGGTGTTTTGTGGTCTCTAACAGGGTTTCTATCTATTTTCCTGTCAACTCTGACCAGATCCTTGTCCCTCACAGCATGATGCTGCCATCACTATTATTTACTACCAGCATGGTGTGTTCAGGGTCATTTGCATCGTCAGTTTTCCTGTCTTCATCCACATTTTTGTTGTGTCCCCTTTTTTTGGCAAACTGTTCTGTCAGCAATGGCTTTTCTCAGTCTTCGTTAAAGCTCGGATTTATACTGAGGTTAGACGCAGGTGGACTCTCGTTACACATTTCTGAAGGAAGTTGGTTGCATTGGATTTTATCTACTGATATCTGAAGAAAAAATTTTTAAGGTTATGCTTTTCAGATTTTAAAACCATGTTGTGTGCTACTTGTTGGTACGGAAGCCGAGAGCGGTCGTACTCGGATGTTTTGTTTTTTCCCAATGGTTTTTAAAGAGATATTTGTGTCGTTATCACGAAATGATGATTACAATTTTCTCGAGATATTTATGTCGTTGTCACAAAATATGAATACCGTTGTCTCGAGATAACAAGATATTTATGTCATTATCGCGAAATAACGATGACTGTTTTTTCGAGATAACGAGATAGTTGTGTCGTCACGAAATGACGATTACCGGATTTTCGAGATAACAAGATATTTATGTCATCACGAAATAATGATCGCTGTTTTCTCAACGAGTTAATTTCCTAATGGTTTAATCATCAGACCAACAACATGGTGTCATTATGGTTTACTGATCACTTATTCACAAAATTACCCAAATGTGCCGTGACGTATACTTAAAAGTCCGCTTCCGCTGTTGTGGCATGCATTTTAGGTTTAACACACACACCAATCATCTCGTGATGATCTCAAGATAATAAGTTAATCTCGAGAAAACAAAGTTTGTTTTTTCGAGATTAACTCGTTACCTTGAGAAATCCACCACAGCTTGTTATCTTGAGATCGTTAAATTAACTCGTTATCGAGAAAACCATCAGGAAAAAAAAACTGCGAGTACGACTGCTCTCGGCTTCTGTATGTTGGTGTATCACCATTTCCCAACAAAATACACTAATGAAGAGGTGGGTAGTAACTAGTAACATTTAATGTGTTTCTAGTAGTACTCATACTGCATCACACTTTTTATTTCCACTTGACTAAGAATATTTTGGAGTATTGCTGCTCTTACATAAGTACTATTTCAGGCTACTCGAGTACCTTCACAGAATGAAGAACAAACGTGTTTTAACCAAAGATGCACCGAACACACAGACATACATCTACAGTTAATGTTAAAGTGATACTTAGTTGTTGTTTATTTATGTTGTTTTACTTGCAGTCTTTTAGAGGACAAGTGAATATACGTTAAAAAGTATATACATGTATTATCACTGCAAGTACTTTGCACAGTTCTAATAGAAAATGACTTACTGTAAGTATTGGTTTCAATATCTTTATGTTGTGAACACGTTTAGGTTGGAAATGTGTGTTTCTATGACTAAATTTGTGATTTTTGTTTAGATGTTGCTTTTTTATTATTATTCTTTAAAATAGCAGAATTGTGAATTGGATTTATATTTATTTTTTTTCCCATTTCATTTTGATGATCCAGCAACAAATCAGAGGTGTGAACTCAACTCACATGACTTGGACTCGAGAAGTGGGACTTGAACTGGACTTTTACACCAATGACGTGGGACTTGAACCTGTTTATTTAAAAACAAAAACTTGATATTATACTCAAAATCTGAAGTTTAAAAGATATATTGTTTAAAAAGTGCTTTTATCCTGGAAAATTATAGTTTAAAGGGAGCGTAATCTTGCAGCTACTTTAACTGTATAATATAGAACTGGAATTTTAGGATTACTTGTTCGATACTTTGTAAGTTCAGTTGCACGTTTTCATCGTGACTTCAGATAAATACAGATTTTAAAAAAAGCATATATGATCTATTATTTTAACATATAATTACAACACTGTTGAAAAAAGACTCGAAAGGACTTGACATTTCAGGTTTCAGACTTGAGTTTGACTTGACAGTTGCCTTTCTTGACTTGAGACTTGCAAAACAGCGACTTGGTCCCACCTCTGCTGCCACTTTGACTTGAGGACTATTTTTGCTCGTCTACCCAGCTCTGCAGTGATGTGATAAAAATGTGAAAATGGTCCACGGGTGTGAATACTTTTGGGAGGAACTGTAGGATTTATCATCCTGTTGGTTGGTTGCGTTTGACAGCAGTCAACGCATCACCACTGAGGGTTTAAGGAACATTTGATGATGTTTCTGCTGTGACTGAGCAAGATGGGGGTCGATACGACGACGGCTGAAACAATCGGATTAATCGTGATGAATCGACGATTGAAATAATCGTCAACTACTGGAGTAAGCAGACTCAAAAAAGGCCATTTGCTGAAAGAACAACACACTCAGAGCTGTAATGAAGCCAAAACTGTATAAAAAATATCTACGTTTTGCATTTAAGATGGAAAACCTTATTTTTCTGTAAATATGTTCAACTCAGAACTCCCAAAGTAACATAGTTTTAACTTCACCAAGTTCAAATTCTGTAAGAAAATCTCTTATTAAGCAGCTTTCGCTGTCCAATTCTTAATTGGTTAATTTACAACGTAACAGATCGGTCCTATCCCATTGATGTCAAGTCAAGCAGATAGGGATGAACTTTTCACATGTTGTTTTAGCTGCAGATGAATCCTTTGGTACAAATAATAAAGCATGCACTAAAGGAATGCTATGTTATTGCATTTTAGGCAATAAAATGCTTATTTTCTTCATTAAAAATGAATTATTTGCGGGGGAGGAGTTTGCATCGTTTAATGTATTTCTAATATTGTATAAAAAAGGTTTAAGTGGTTGAATGAAAAACCTGCAGAATGTGCCACTTTTTTAAATCTTATTAATCAATTAATCAGAATAATCAATTGCTAAAGTAATTGTTAGTTGCAGCCCTAAATGAGACCGCTGGGGAGGTCAGGAGGCTAAACTGAACACATAATAAATAAATAGAGACAGATGAAGGATGTTCTGCAGTTCTGTATGTTCTTTTAAATCTGACATGTTTCTATAAACCTTACTAGAACCAAAGGATTACAGCAAACAGAGGAAATGTCAAGTTCAGTCAAGATGAAGCGGCTGCCCAGAATATGCCTGCACTTCCACAATGAGACACAAGAGGTCAGAGTTCTACCACGAATCCTCCGTGTTTCTCCTGCTCTGCTCACCGTTATCACGGGGGCCGGCGCCTGAAAGATGTCTGCTGAAATAAGTTTGCCTAAAACATCATTACAAATCCAATTAATACTGTCATTAGACGAGATGAAAGGCGAGACAACATTGTGTGGAGGGAAAGTCTTTTAAAGTCCTGAAAGCTTGCGTGGAACAAGGTTGCAATGTAATTTGTGACTGATGGTAAGTAGATGCTATCATAAAAGGTAGTGCTGTGGGCTGCTCTGCCACTTACAGCAGAGCAACTGTTAAATGGGTTGAGTTCAGCTAAATTACTTTAGCTTTCATTTCTTATTTTTAAATGACAAATACATTTAGAACCCATGTAGTCCTGTAAGTAGTCAAGTAAATACGGACCGTGACATTTTAATGGAAATTCAAAACTACATTGTCCCAACATTTTTAGTTTAAAATTGTGAAATTTTAATTATAATTACAAAAAAATGAAACTGGTTTAAAAAGAGCTGGGATCCGAGTGTGAAAATAAATAATAAAAATAATAAAAAAAAATATACAGTTAATATACTCTTAATCATACGTTTGTTTTGTGCAAAAATTTATAATTTTACAAGTAATTTAGTTACATTTAGCATTTGTTGAGAAACCTAATTAGCGTTTTTTATACAAGATGTTTAAAATTAATAAATATAAATTATGTTTTTTTTATTATTCTATCAGATTAGTGATGAAATTCACAACATGATTGTCCACATGAGAGAAATAATTTAGTTTTTCTATTAAAACTAATCTGTCGTTTTGTTTGGCTGTCCTCTCTTCCTGTTGTCGCCTCTTTTACTGACAGCGTTGACTTTAAAAGGATTATTGGGCAAATCAATAAACACGTCTGGCAAGTCTCAGAGAACTGATACCTTCTCAGCTGCTCGGCCCGATTTACCTGTGATACCGAGCCCAGGCGGGTCTTCAGGGATAACAGCAGGGGGATTGAATTAAACTATTTAAAATAACTGCAACAGAGGATAATATTGGAGAAGAATCTTCAGTCGAGTCTTTTTTGGTGTTTCTACGGAAATCTACACGACTCTGTGTTAAAGCATGACCAAAGGAGGGAAAATCCTCCATCATACGTGTCCGTTTTTCTCTTCCACTTCATGTCATGCGATAAACGAAACCCTTCGACTTGGTGATGTTCCCCTTCTGCAACTTTAGCAACTTTGTGTTTCAGCTTTTTCAGCCGGAAAGTAGATCTCTAACTTTCAGCAAATGGCACAGGACAAGAAGAGGCAAGACTGCCAACCAGACAGACGAGCGTTCCACTCCCCGGCTTTTAACAACCATAGTAATACATCAGTCAAAAGCAATAATTTTACCATTAATGAAATTCCAATTTGCCTTCAGTGCATTTCACGTTGACATTTTCCACATTGCAACAGTGCTTTGATAAAGTTTTTAAAATGCAAAAACGCATCTAAGAGGCTAAAGACCAGCCCAAGTGTCAGCGTGCCTGGCAGAGGACTATGGTACTTAATTTTTATCTCCACACGCCTGGGGCATTGGAAGCCTGAATGTTAACATTGGCTCCATTTTCATTATCATCACATGATTATGGATTTTACTGCATTTAGCTGATAATACAACTAGGAGCTCACCTTAAAAGAAGTTGCTGGAAGGTTTCATTTCGGCCCAAATGAAATTTTCATTTGACAAACAAGTATAATTAGGCTGCACTTCTTGTTCGGTGTCAGTCTGTTTTCTGATTGAACTCCGACCAATTTGCAGCCACTAAATGAGTTTGAATAATTTCCATCCTGAATGTCTCGGGGACATTAGCTTTAGGAGTGCTAAGTGGCAGCATGCTTTTTGAAGTTGCTGATTATTTGATGCCACCCCTGTCTACCTTTACGTTTTTGAGCTTACTTCAAAGTTAACAAGAGGAAGGGGGGGTAAAAATTGCTCTACCTCGGAGTACAATGAGAATTTGAAAGTGTTTTTGGCCAGGTCTGGAAGGCAAAGTGAAAATGACTTTAATAAGTGTGTAATGCACTTCGTTAGCTTCAATGCGCTTTGCTTCTTCACTTTATTTCTTTCATGTGGCCACGTTTATGGTGCTGAATGAGAAGATTTGTTTCTGCAGAGACTGTGCAGCTAATAACTAATACCGCCATATCACTTTCATTAAACCTGCTAATTGCAAATTAATAAATTATAAATTATGACAAATGCTGCAGTTTGCACTCATAAAACCTTTCAGTGGTTGACATTAGTATCCATGCTGAACAGCTGGTGAGGCTGGTTTGCATTACAAATGTTTGTTTAGCATAAAACTGCCATCACAATGACATTTCACATCAGAAAATCTGCATATATTCCATATTTTCTAAAACAGGGAGTTAATTTCTGATAATTAGAGGCCTATATAGAAATTACTCTCGTTAAAATCTTTAAATCCTTAAGTAAGTGAACAACTGAAGGAGCATTTACTTGTTATATTTTGTCCAGCTGTAAAAATGAAACGGAACAATTACAGCAGCCGTAAAGGTATCTTATTAAAGCACAAAGCTGTCGATGTCTGACTGTAAAAAACGTGTTGGTTGGATTGAAAATGATTTTTTTTTCCAACAGAGCTCAGTGTATAAAATAGCTGAAGGTATCTCTTCTAGGTTCCTTCATGTATCAAAGGTGTTCCCCAGGGATATGTTCTAGGACTGCTCTTCTTCACTTTAGATATCAACAATCTGCATCAACAGGTATCATTAATTTCCATTTTTTTGCAGATGATAAAGTATTGTACTCTGTTATCAGGCACTTTATCAGCGCCAACAATCATTTAATCCCTTGTAAAAAAAAACCTTTAACATAAATTTCCTTAAGATTATGAGTAAAATCAAGTCTTATAAATCAGTGCTGACAAGTTTAAGAACACAAACAATTTACAGCGGCAGGTTAAAGAGTAACTAAACCCCAAGTCAACTTTTTTATGCAGATAAACTGTTATATGCCATATTCCATATTTTTAAAAACAGGGAGTTAATTTCAGATTATTAGAGGCCTATATAGAAATTGTTCTTGTTAAAATCTTTATATCCTTATAGAAGTGAACCACTGAAGGAGCATTTACTAGTCTTGATATTTTATCTAACTGTAAAAACAAAATGGTGCGATTATAATGTGTTGGTTGGACTGAAAATGATCTTTCCAACAGAGCTCAGTGTATAAAATAGCTGAATTTCTTCTAGCTTTCTTCATATATCCAAAGGCGTTCCCCAGGGATCCATTCTAGAACTGCTGTTATTCCCTTTAAATACCAACAATCTGCATCAACAGGTATCACTAATCTCCTTTTTTTTTAACAGATGAAAATGTGATGTACTTTGCTGTCAAACACGTTCTTAATTCCAACAGTATTTTAATACACTAATGAATTTTAAATCCTTTCACAAAACTGCCTTGAGATGATGAGTAAAATCAGCTGTCAGACATGAGTTAAATCAATGCTGACAACCTTAAGAACACTACAACTATTGGTTAAAGAGTAACTAAACCCCAAATCAACATTTGCTTTTGCAGATAAACTGTCTAAATTGGTCCTTAATGGTGCAATCTTTAACATACATACTTGTCAAATTGTGACCTTGTCGTGTAAATTAGCTAAATTCTGCAGTATTTTGCCTATAACTGTCTCAGTGCTGCTCTTCTTGGGTTGAACGGTGGCTGCTGCAGTCAGATTTTCCTATTGGTCACAACGGTACAACATGGTTGACATCTGCTTCAAACAGCCCCTGGTTTGGGTTCTTGCTCACTCAGGGAAGCTGCTGCAGAGCGATTGGTGCTTCAAGTGCTGTCGCCATGAAAGTCTCCAATAACAGAAAAAAGTTGCTCGATTTGTCAAGAGTCGCTTTTTTTGCAAAAAAAGTCGCGAGAGAGAAAAGTCGCTAAATATATCAAAAAAGTCGGCAGCAGTGCTTTCCCCCCTCCGGTCATCCCGACTTTACTATTCAGTAAAATTTGGACAATTCGAAACTAGTTTTCAAAAAGATAAACAAATGAAGCTTATGTTGTTCTCAAGCTCAAAATGAAAGTATTTATGTTTTGATTGACTGTTTTATATGACTAGACCTTTCCACATTTTTAGTTTTATTAAAACGTTTCGTGATCCCAACCTGTGTGTTTGTTGTGCTTTAGCGCACCCTTGTAAATGAGATTTTAAATATCTGTGTGACTTTCCTGATAAAATGAAGTGTTAATAAAAAACAAAAACAAAACAAAAATAAACTACTTTGTAAACAAATAAGTCACCGAAGAATGAGACGAGAAAGACTGAGGCAGTCTACGGATGGCAGAGAGACGAAGGGTTATTTGTACGTTCCTCCCTAATGGATTTAGAAGATGACCTAAAATCTCAGTAACAGCTATTTCAGTAGGAGTAATCCATCATCCTCAGAATAAATAAACATCAATGCAAAGCAAAACTGAATGAGAGAAATGGAGTGAGGGCAAAAAAGACAGAGAGGATCACAAATAAAGCTCAGTGTGGGATTGATGAGAGGGAATGGGGATTTGGACAATGTGATTAAGTAATGGCTTCAAAATATGGAAGTAAGGGTAAAAAGAGGAATAATTTAGTGGGTATAAAAGTGCTGGGTGTCAGTGACGGGTGGAATTACATTTCATTATCATAAATGAAGAAAACAACTGTAGCTTGGTTATGATTTCTAAATAAAATCATATTTTACTTTTTCTGACATAGAACAGAGGCTGTTCTGAGCAGTTTGACGATTACACTCATTTAATCACATTTAAATATGTTCGAAAGAAGCAACAAAACACATTTTATTCCATATTCATGCCTGCTCAGCATGAGGGGTTGATGCAAAGCCTACTGCTCCATGCAATCATCTGTTCTTCCTCAGACAGACAGCGATATAGTAGTCGCTATTAGCTTCATTCGACTGGACTGGCATCATTTTATGATTGAATTGGTCTGTATGTAACTTCATCTGAATCTGACTATTTGATTGGCTTTTATTAAAGTTAATTGGATTGACATGGACTAAATTTTACTCAGAGTCCTACAAAATTGGATATGGACCATTTTGTCCTCATAACATCTGTTGTAAACTGGCAATATAGAAAGAGATTTAATTAAATAAAA
This sequence comes from Anableps anableps, assembly GCA_014839685.1. Classification (NCBI taxonomy): domain Eukaryota; kingdom Metazoa; phylum Chordata; class Actinopteri; order Cyprinodontiformes; family Anablepidae; genus Anableps; species Anableps anableps. The sequence continues at coordinate 4,010,241 of CM026076.1, read as the reverse complement.
TTTAATATAATTAACTGATCAAATCTAATCTAATCTAATACTTGGCATGGTTATAGAAAGTATCTGACAGGACAGTAAAGAAACAAAAATTAAGAAAATTATATTGAATATAAGAAAAACAACAATAAAATGTATACATCACATTACAAGAAAGCATTAAAAATCATGGCGATAGGTAAAAACATGCTGAAAATTTTGACCACTACAGGTGAGCTGCTGTCGACAGTGATGTTTTCAGCCCCGGTTTAAAGCTGGCCCATTATGCCTCCTTGAACAGATCAGGATAGGTCTTTGGGCTATGCAAAGTGGCTTTTGTCACTTTAAATCCAAATAACACCCCCCACCTCAGTGTTTACACTCGCACGTGAAAATGGCAACCCAGATCCTCTCCTGGTGAGAGTTAGCATCACTTACACCGAATGTTTTTGACCACTTTAGCGGGAAAATTGCAATAAACTCACAATTACACACTAGCGTGAAAAAATGCAGGGATCTGTTGATTTTGCGTGCGTGAATTTCAGAGATCGTGAGGGACTGATTGATATAATTTGGCAGTATACAGGTAAAAAAAACTGCTTTGATCGGATTGATAAAACTGTATTTTAAGCACACAACTGATATCTTGAAGGTTCTGTATTTATTAGAGGGCCACATAAAAAACTTCGGCGATTTGGGCCCCCGGGCCTTGAGTTTGACATATGTGCTCTAAGCAATTACCCTCCTTATACATTGTGCATCCAAAAAAATCTTTCAGGCACAGTGAAACTTGAATAAACCGGTCTGGTGTGATTCCATGACAAGAAGTGTTGACTTTTACATCTGCCATTATGATTAGGGAAAGTTTCAATGGAGAACGTTTCTGCCACCTTCCTCTACCTGGTTTTCAGATGTTGCCTTGAAAAGCTCGCCTCGACTCAGCATAGATTACTGCTCTTTGCAACACAAGGACTCATCATTTAGCTAGAACTAAAACACACTGACAGTGTGACACATCACAGGTAGGAGCTCTGAAACCATGCCACCGTCTGAGTTACACACTCACATCCTGCACACGTTTCTGCACCTGGCAAATCATAACGAGCAGAAATGAAGACGGTTTCTTGACTTTAAAACACAGCTGCAGTTCTGACTCCTGGTGGATGTGGAAAAATCTTTGAACCAACTTCTTTTGTTGCAGTACACGGCAAAAACACAAAATCTTACCAAGTGTTTTTTGTCTAGTTTCTAGTGCAAATATTTTAGTATACTTGAAATAGGACAAAACTAACTTACATGTAACTTTTTAGCACGATATAGGAGCTAGTTTTAAGTCAATAATTCCTTAATATTGATGAAAAAGTTCTAGTCATAAGTGAAATAATCTGCCAGAGGAACAAGATATTTTTCTCATATTATAAATTAAAATGTCTTGTTCCACCGGCAGATTATTTCACTTATAACTAGAACTTTTTCATCAATATTAAGGAATTACTGACTTAAAACAAGCTCCTTCTTGCTGAAAAGTTACTTGTAAGTTAGTTTTGTCTTATTTCAAGTGTACTAAAATATTAAAATAAATACACGGAAACTAGACCAAATATATTTGATAAGGTTTTGTGTTTTTGCAGTGTAGGGTGATCTCAACCTGAAATGTTGAGATCACCCCAAAATATACTCAATTATTGACACCCAGGAGAATCAAATTAAAATGGTAACTGAAGGATTTTTAAGTGATATCTTACGTTTTGAAGTTGATCAGGATGTATTTCAACGTTCAAGTTGTATTACATGACTTCCTGTTTTACGGGGGGGGGGATACAGACAATGAAACATCGAGGCCGGCCGATTTGTCTGAGGCCTTTTTCAAAACAAGAGAACATGATATTCAGGTAAGGCAGGTATGTGTTGATCTTCATAAGTCAGGAAATGGCTAAAAGCCTTAACCCTAACTACCTACATAAGTCTCCATAACAACTATTAGACATCATCTATACATCAATCATGACTAGGGAGCCTTATGTTTTGTTGTCCTACCATCACAAACGTACTGGTACGTGTGTGGAGTTTGTTAAACACTCCTGGGACTTTAATTGGAAACGTGCCTTGGTGAGATGAGACTATGAGCTTTTTGGCATCAAACACTTCAGGTGTGTTTGGTGGAGGATCCATGATGCCACGGGCCTCTTTATCTTCCAAAGAGCCTGGGAACCTTGTTGGAGTGCGTGACATCATGAAGTCTTTGAAAGACCTTATTCGGTCTTTCTTCAAGAGGAATGACTCGGAACATGTGACCAAATCATCAAAAAGAGGATTGAGTAGACACAGAACCTTCTGCTATGGCCATCTCAGTCCCCAGGCCTAAATCCTACAGAAACCTTGTTGGGTGAGCTGATAAGAGAGTATAAGAGATGACCCAAGACTGGATGATTTAGAGAGAGTCTGCAAAGACTAAGTGCTGTCCTGTTGGCAAAGGTGGTGTTGTATGCACTTTTAATTATTCTTTGATGTGGGAAAATGTTCTGAACTCAAATTAAAGGTGGGGGGTTTTGCATATATATTTCTGTAGCACTGTAACAAGAATGTTCTGGGTTCAGATCCCAGCTTTGGGTCTCTATGCATAGAGTTTGCATATTCCTCCCACAGTCCAAAAACATGACCGCTAGGTTCACTGATTACTCTAAATTACCTTTTGGTATGAGTCTGTGCAATTAACCTAACAGTTATTACAACTAGAAACGACTGGTCAGGCCTGAAATCTGGGTGTAGTGATGGACTCAGAACCTTCAGAGACACATAAAGACAGTTACAAAGTCGGTCTTCTATCACCTGAAGAACATTTCCAGGATTAAAGCACTAATGTCTCAGCAAGATCTAAAAAAAACTCATCCATGAGTTTATCTTTAGTCGCATTGATCACTGCAATAATGTCTTCACAGGTCTGCCTAAAAAGGCAACCAGACAGCTGCAGCTGATCCAGAACGCTGCTGCTGGCGTTCTCACTAAAACCAGGAAGATAGAGCACATCACCCCAGTTCTAAAGTCCTTCCACTGCCTCCCTGTAGCTCAGAGAATAGATTTTAAAATACTTCTGCTGTTAGTTTATAAATCACTGAACGGCTTAGCACCAAAATACATTAAAGACCTGTTGTCGTTGTATCAACCTTCCAGACCACTCAGGTCTTCTGGTTCTGGTCTGCTCTGCATCCCCAGAACCAGAACCAAACATGAAGAAGTAGCTCTCAGTTTTTATGCACCACAAATCTGGAACAAACTTTCAGAAAACTGCAAAACAGCTGAAACACAAATGCGACTTTCCAGATGTTCTCTGAACTGGGAAATTCCACCTTTCCAGTCAGAAAAGTCAACTGGAACGCCCTCCAAAGTCAGATTTTCCAGTGGAAAAGTGGGAGCAATTCCGACTACCCCCAGTTACGACTTGTTAGGCTGACTTCGCGTTCCAGTATGGCCGCTCCTCGCATCAACAGTAGAAAGCTGTGGTGGAAACACGGCTATTTTACAATAAACACGTGTAAGAGTGCATCTAAAATCAGTGTTACATGTAACACATGCAACTTGACGCTGGACAAAGTTCAGCTTAAAATGATGTTCATAAGAGGTACTGTAAACACGTCTATGGGCCTTGAAATGTTGAAATCCCGACTTCTTCGACTATGTGAACTGGAACGCTGTTACCTCGGGTGTGACCTCAAACCCAGCTCTGATTTCCGAGATAACTTGAACGCAGCATGAGTTCCTTTAAAGTGTAACTAACCCCCCTGTGAAAGCATAACACTGGCCTTAAGAAATTTTGAAAAATTGCACCAAAGTGGGCGGAGCCAGGAGACACTGAGGGGTGTGGCCAAGTGTGGGGATGAGTGGAGGAGGTGAGTGGGGGCTGTGATCAGGACGAAAGATGCACTGCTGGCAACTTATTTACTTTACTTACTAACTTTTTATCGACGTTTCAGACCCCTCTAGCAACATTTTTTCAAAAAACCAATTAGTGATAAATAGTGACTTTTTTTCTGTTGTTGGAGATTTTTATGGCGACAACGCTGAGCAGAGCAGTCGTCCGTTCAACGCCATACCGTCGCCAGTAGTCAGAGCAAAGGAGACCCCTTCCACTCTAACGCTATCAATCAATGCTCGGCTCGCTATTCCAGCTCCTGCTCTGTCCTTGCGTGAGTCTCTCCAGGTTGAACTGGAGCCGAGGCGTAAATTCAAACTGGACAACTCTTTCCAGCACCAATCAGCTCCATCAGCCAATCGCCTCATATGCGCCTCTGCTGCAGCCCATCGTCGTGAAGCTCTCCAGTCCATCTACAGCAATTAGAGCGTTTTATTGACATGAATGAATAAAAGTTTTTTGGCGCTTGGACCCCGGCAGAAGACAAATACACTGTGAATTGCAATGAACGAGGATGGGAAGTTTAGGATGAGGATAAGGGATGTCTGAGAGAGACGAGTTTTATACCTGAACACGGGGCTGATTGACGAAGTTGTACCAAGCGGTACCGCTGCAACCAATAGGAAAATTCAACTGCTTAGGAGGCCAGCACTGAGATGGTTTTAGGTAAAATAATGTCAAAATAAACAAATGTACACAAAAATGTCAAAATTCACACAGAAACATAAAGATAGAACCTTAATCTGTCTAAATATGTTATTTATTTAAAAGAAAGTTGATTTGAAGGGTTAGTTACACTTTGAGTCAAGCCTTGTTTAGAGCTGCCCTTTATTAATAATTGGAATGCCATTGACATCAAGTGTAGTCTGTGTTTCCCTTTGCCACTGCAGTGTAATGTTTGTTTGTTTTTTATTTGTTGTTTTTATTTTCCTTCTAATTATGTAAAGCATTTAGAATAGCATTTTGTTGCTGAAAATGTGCTAAAACTACCTCTTTCTGCCGTTGCGGTTTGTCCTGTGTTGCCTTGTGATGGACTGGCGACCTGTCCGGGGTGTAAATGAAAGCTGAATGTTTTTGAAGGCGTTTTGCACATCTTTGCCAGACATCCTGCTGCATTAACTGATTCAAACACTGTCTCGCCAAACAAAAACTACAAACAAAAAGTTTTAGAAGTCATTAGAACCGGTCAGATATGATTGGTTTTCCCCTGCTGGTGAGGATTTTTAAAGACTTGAATCTCTCAAAAACAAAGCGCATGAAGCCAAAATCAGATTTTGATATCTGTGGCCCAGTTTGTGTCCGATCTCCGGAGGAAAAGCAGCTTATTGGCAGCAAGTGAACGTGTGATTCCAGTGGAGCAAACTGACCGAGCTCTAACTGAATGCTGAGAAAATCAGTTTAATTAGCCCTTCATCTTTAATGGTAAAGATCATATTACAGCTGGGCCAATTCATCGAATTTTTGGTTTTTGAAGATTTAATTTTTGGAAAGTCTGGATTTTTTTTCCACCGATGCGCTCCTTTGGTTTCCATAGTGTGTGGTGATGTCAGCGCATCCATGGCCGCCATCTTGTTTGACAAGCGTTTTTTGCGCTTTGAATTCAGATCAACTCTGCAACAAAGTATTAGGGCGGGGCTAAAATGTATTTTCTTATTTCAAGAATAAAGTCATACAACAATAGAGTCTAAATAATACGACAATAAAATCTTAATTTTACCAGAATAAAGTCGTAATATTCGAAGAATGAAGTCACAATCTTACGAGAACTCCAACACGAAAAATAAAACATTAAAATGAGGAACGTTGAGCATCTTGTAAAGTCACACTTTGGGCTCAGTTTTACAGGTAAGGAAAAATCTTTTAACACATCAGCATTAAATTATTATCAGCAGCAGGACTTTGAAACGATCGAGGAAACGACTGAGTCTATCTGGAAGAAAGAACCACACGGACTGAGCTGCTCACGTCAGAGCACGACAACTCTATCCAGGGCCAGACTTAAAGAAGGGCTTACAGGGGCAATAGCCCAGTCTTTGTCACCCCCACCCCAATTTTTTCTTTCCTTTTTCAATTTTTTTTTTATTTTATTCTTTTTATGAATATGTGTTTTGGAAATATTTGACTTTATATAATTCTATACCCATATTTGGTGAGTTGTATTAATATTTTGGGGTTTATATGAATACAAACAATATTCAAGTATTTGAAAATTATAGGGTTGTAGTACATTTTATGGATCTATGCATCAAATCATCCCTGCAGATGTATAACATTACCTGTGGACAGGGCACCAAAAGTGGCTCCAGCCCAGGGGCCCACATCCTTGTAAATCCGGCCCTGAGACTATTGAAGTGTTTTTCTCATGAAAACAACATTTTTCTTGTAATTTTAAGACTTTCTTCTGGTAAACTTGCGTCTTTATTCTGTTAATATTATGACTATATTCTCGTAATTAAACAAAACTTCTTGTAGCCTGCCGCACAACTCACACAAGGGACGATTGACATAAAAGAAAATATTTTCTGTAATTTCTCATTTCTTTCTAGAAAAGAGAGCGAGGGGGAAAAGACGTGATTAAAATCAGGAATCGGATCTGGTACGCCCAGCTCTGGATCACATGTTATTGTATGTGTCAGTTTCCTCAACTTCAATGCGAAAAGCAAACCGTGGCTGCGCTCAGATGTGTGGGTAAAGCCCAGGTGAGTGGCAGGTGCCATCTGCTGGGCCCTCAGGAGAGAGCGTTTGTTGATATAACCGTGTTTTCCTCTCTTTGAGCGACTGATCTGCAGAGCTACACATAAAGGCCCTCGTTCAGCAGTGTACACACAGCACTTCGAAAGGAGTACATTCAAACACCTCCCCTCTCTGCCTGCAACATTAAACAGTGTGGAGGGTAGCTGGGGGGGCTCAAACAAATGCTGCAGAGTGGCAAGTTTGCATTCGCCCATACCAACAAGCTCCTATCTCATTAACAAACCGCTGAAATAAAAGAGTGCTTTTTTGGCTCACAGCTATAAAAAAAATTATCATAGTGATGATGTTCCTCAGCCGTCAACAGAGCTGTGATAACGTTGTTTGATGATGACTTTCCCATGAATGTTAAGCAGCCGCCGCAGCAGAGGAAAGGAGCTTATCAGCGCCTAATGCCCATCTCTAATTCCTGCCCTTCTTGAACTAGCCATTTTCTAACAGCGTTAACTGTCAAATTTACATCCCGTCTTAATGCCACTAAAGAGTACGGGGGATGAAGAGTAAATGACAGCAGTGTAATGAGGAAGGCATTCCACATCCGACTTTCGCTTCCCCCCCACCCCCCTGTCTCTGCCTCTGAGGAGAAGATGATTTCCACAATATGTGGGTTTCATTCCCTCCTTCTTTCACCAAGGTGTCAGGATGGAGAGCTTATACCTGTGAACTTACTGGATGAGCCTATTAGGAGTGGAAGAGGACAGAGTTTGTTGAGGTACGCTGCAATTACATAGGAAAATATCGTCTTAAAATAATAGTATCTCACTGTCTATATGAATAACGCGAATAAGTAAACGGTCCATCCGTCCTTTCATTGTTTACATCCAAATATTAAATCTGGTTTATGAAAGTACTTCTACTTTTCAAAGCTGTAGTAAGTAACTTTTGTGAAAACTATGGTTTTTACATATCTGTTAAAATTATCATGTCATGACAGTATAAGACAAATAATCTGAAAAAATCAGCTCATCTGCCTTCTCCCAGTGCTCCCAGTACTAATTGCAGAAATACACCAGTCAGTCAGAAACCAATCAGAGCCAGGAGGAGGGGCTTAGCGCTGTCAATCACCCTCATGTACACGCTGCTCACACACTCCCCCCCCCCCCCTGCTCTCTGCTATGCTACAGCTGGTTCACCACAACATAGCCTGATGCTAAGGCTAAGGCTAGCTAGCATGGCCACAGATGACGGCGGATAAACAGGTTTCCTGGAACAGTGAGTTGTTTCTCCACCATCAGCACATTTAGCAGCGCGTACAGGAGGGTGATTGGCAGCGCTAAGCCCCTCCTCCTGGCTCTGATTGGTTGTTTCAGGTCAACAGCGGTGCAAAGTTACATACTGCAGCTTTAAGGACCACATTTTTTTCCCCTTTTTTTAAAATAATTTTTTGTTTCTTGTCCCCTTTTCTATTTGTTCCCCCAATCTAATAATAAACTAAACATGCAAGATGTTATGGAAATAAACAAAATAGTCAAGATATTTTAGAAAAAGGAAAATAGCTGAGGATCTATATCATAAAAAGAGTCTCGTGCAATTGTGTTATTGCAGGAGAAGATGACAGGTTCCTAATTTTTTGGTTTGGTTGTTTTCTTTTTTGGACTTGAAGAATTTTTTAAGTGTAAACTCAACAACATAGACCATAAACTGTGTGCTGTATTAATCAACTGGCTCAGAAACCTGGGTTTGAGTAAAAGTTGCTCAATGTTTGCGGTTGTATATAATACAGAATGGAAAAGAATGAAGAACTCTGGCTAATAAATCAGAAATAATTGTTTTTTGGGGGGGTTATCTAATGTTTTTAAAAATATTTTAAGATTTCGTCATGCTAAAAGATGAAAAACAGTATCTGGATCAACCACTTGTGCTTGGAGGAAGGTTTTGCTGTATTTTAGAAATGCAGTGGGGGGCCACTTAAAATCAGTCAAAGGGCCGCACATTTATGTTTACATTTACCTGTAAGGCTTTATAACAACTTATTTCTTATTTTATTAAGTTTCACCCATAAGGAAAACAAGTTGAGTGCAAATGTAGGCCTAGGAATGTGCAGGTGTGTGAAGCATCTTGCACCTGCACATTGCATCAATGTTTGAACTTTATCCAGAAAACCAGATGCAGAAAACCAGATGCAGAAACACAACATTCACACACACACACAAACATCCTTGTGCTTCTATCCATCCAAAGACTTTGTATTTACTTCCATTCATTTTAGTTTAGCATTAATGGCTAATCCAGACATTTTCCCTAACCCTAACAATTACAGGTATATTCCTAACCCAAACCTTAACCAAAACTTAATTCAAAAAATTTTTCTGAAATGTGTTTTTTACAGAAAGTGACCGAAGAGCAATGAGTGTGAGTTTGAAAAACTAATTACTTTTATACGTTTCGCGACAATGAAAAGCGAAAACGGGTCCACAGACCCGAACAGCTTACAAGGGTTAAATGTGTGAGTTTGTGAAAGATAAACTGTAAGTTGTGTTAACTTGTTATTCATGCTGTCATATCTCCAAGGGTTGAGTAAACGAGGGTTTTTAAGTTGGCACTTTAAAAAAAATGAAAAAAGAAAAAGACGGGAGTGGGAACTATTTCCCAGGGTGCTTAGCGGCAGGTTTTTGTATCTTGTGTTGCACCTTGAGTGAGATTAAAGTGTGTTACGTGGACCTGCCTCTTGTGTGTTATTAAGCTAAATGTTCCTTTTAATGCAGTTGTAAGCTTGCAGGGCTTGAGGAGAATGTTTCCTTACATTGCTCTGATCAAATAAATACTTTAAAGCAAAATTCAGTGCGATGTTTAATAAAATGTATTGTCAGATATTTTAGTTATGCAAACTAAATCAAAAATTTGTATTTTTTTAACTCAGGGGTGTCAAACTCATTTTCATTTTGGGCCATATTAAGATCACAAATGTCCTCAAAGGGCCGGTTTTGGCAGAATGGTATAAAAAACTACCCATTCACGAACTGTTTAAATATTACTAAATAGCGGTGTCTTTATTCATTGAGTACTTCCTGAAATTAAATAGTATTGATCATCAACATACATTGATGTAATTTGGCAGTATATAGATAAAAACTGCTTTGATTTTATTGATAAAATAATATTTGAGCACCCAACTGTAATCTTGAAGGTCCTATTGGGTCTAGATTAGGGCTGGGCAATAAAATAAAAAATAAAATAAAAAAAAATAAAAATAAAATCTCTCTATTTGTCTCATACCTGATCAGATTTCTCGCTTTCTTTTCTAAAAAAAACAAATTGCAAATGACAAAAAAATATTTTTAAAAAGTGGCTTTTATTTCAGTCATCCCCTCTGTGAGTTTTACGACAGAGTATTAGGGCCAGGCGACGAGAACTTTTGTTTAATTACGAGAATAAAGTTATATTTGCAGAATAAAGATGCAATTTTCCAAGAAGAACGTCTTAAGATTGTGAGAAAAAAGTAATTTTAATCAAAAAAGCTTTTAGAGTTATTGAGCTCAAATGTGAGAAACTCAGTCCGTGTGGTTCTTTCTTCGAAATATACTGTCGTTTGCACCCAAATAAATAGAAACTGTAAAACACGCTTGTCAAACAAGATGGCCGCCCCGGGAGCGCTGACATCACTCTGAACTATGGAAACATGAGGGGTTCATTGGTGAAGAAAAAATCCAGATTTTCCAAAAATCTTCAAAAATTTGATTAATCGATAAAATCGATTTATCGCCCAGCGCGAGTCGGGCCACATAAAAACTTATGCCGTGCCAGATTTGGCCCCTTGGCCTTGAGTTTGACACGTGTTCTAACTTAAAATCAGCAGTTATTCTAAGTTGATAATCTAAGTGAAATTAATACAGAATTTATTTGTTTGTTTATGAACTTTTACCTCATATCTAGTTATTTTCACATTGAATGACTTCTAAAGGTTTTAGAAAAATGACGTCCTCCAGCTTAACCCTACTCCATGCTTTGTTGTTGGATCATTATTGCTGGTAAATACAGACCCATTAAAAAAATTAGAATATTATTGGAAAGTTCATTCATTTCAGGAACTCAATTCACAAAGTAAAACACATTATATAGATTAATTACACACAGAGGCTGTTTGCAAGGCTTTGTTTCTCTTAATTATGATGTTTTTCTGCTTACAACTAAAAAAAACATCAGACCATTAATTAAAAATTAAAAGTATGTTTAATACCTGCTTAAAGGTTTTTATTTTCAAAAGGTACTTTTAATCTGACAAACAAGCCTCATGGGAGTGCATATTGTAATTTATTGACTATGACAGTGTAAAATACACTGAATCTCATCAGGATGTCGAAGCACCGTGTTTGAACTTTTCTTAAATGGAAGCTGTCTGCTGTAATCCATTGCTTCTAAACAAACAATTTCATGAATTAAGTCAATGAAAAATGATGGAACGTTGTAGCAGACCATCACCACTGGAGGAAAATACTGCAGCATTATTGTGTCAAACTGATTTTGTGTGAAATTACAGATGTGCATGCAGCAGTGTTTTCCTTTATTTTTATGCTATTAGATCTAACTGACCAGTTTTCTGGAGTGTTTTCCCTTTGAATTAACGCATGGTTCTGTTATAATCCTTTAGTGTGAGGACTTTTTTTCTCTTTTCATCATTTCACTTTGTTTGTTTTTAGTTTATTCCTTGTTTTAGTTCAGTTATTCTCATTGTTTGTGTTTTGGATTTGCTTCGGTAGATTAGTATTTATTTCTATTTACGGTTCAGGATTTCTTTCCTCTTTCATTCTCTTTCTTTCTCTTTGTTTTTTCACCTCACCTCAGCTTACGCTCCTCATTTTCCCCTGCCTGCTCCCTCTCCAGCTGCATCCGTTGACCCATAATTAGCTTTTCTGCTTCTGTTGTCACTTCCTCTCGCTCCGCAGTACATACAAGCTCCCTGGTTTCTTAGTTCTCCGCTGGCTCCTGCCGTTGCAACCCGTCGTCCTCCTGGTCCTCCGTTGAACCAGGGCTGGGCGATAATGCTTAAAAATAAAATCTCAGATTTTTTTCATACCAGATCCGAGTTCTGATCTTAATTGTTTTTTTTTGTTTGTTTGTTTTTTTTGTTTGTTTTTTTTGTTTTTTTTTTTTTTTTTTTTTTTTTTTGTTTGTTTGTTTGTTTTTCTGGCTTCCTTTTCTAAAAAAAAAAAAAAAAAAAAAAAAAGAAAAGAAATTACAAATGGCAAACGATATTTTCAAAAAGTGGCTTTTATTTCATTTATCCCTTCTGTGAGTCGTATGACAGAGTACTAGAGTATTAGAGCCAAGCTACGAGAATTTCTGTTTAATTATGAGAATAAAGTCGCGATATTAGCAGAACAAAGACGCAATTTTACCAGAAGAACATCTTAAAATTACAAAAAACAAGTCGTTTTGATGAGAAAAGCGTTTCGATAGAGTTGTGATCTGACGTGAGCAGCTCAGTCCGTGTGGTTCTTTCTTCCACATAGACTCAGTCGTTTCCTCGATCGTTTCAAAGACCTGCTGCTGATAATAATTTAATGCTGATGTGTTAAAAGATTTTTCCTTACCTGTAAAACTGAGTCCAAAGTGTGACTTTACAAGATGCTCAACGTTCCTCATTTTAATGTTTTATTTTTCGTGTTGGAGTTCTCGTAAGATTGTGACTTCATTCTTCGAATATTACGACTTTATTCTGGTAAAATTAAGATTTTATTGTCGTATTATTTAGACTCTATTGTTGTATGACTTTATTCTTGAAATAAGAAAATACATTTTAGCCCCGCCCTAATACTTCGTTGTGGAGTTGACCTGAATTCAAAGTTCAAATAAACGGAAGCTGTAAAACACGCTTCTCAAACAAAATGGCTGCCCTGGGCGCGCTGACGTCACTCTGAGCTCTGGAAACCCAGGGGAACATCGGTGACGAAAAAAAAAATCCTGATTTTCCAAAAATTAAATAAGCAAAACCCAAAAGTTCGGTTATGGCCCAGCCATGTGTCCCTCGCCTGCTCCTGTTTGTTGTACGTTTTCATCATTACTCATTCCCGGCTCCAGTCTACGTTTCCGTCCAACCACACAACCACTCTTCATGACAAGTTCTGCCTCTTTTATGCAAATGTAGGACAAGCTGAATTTTTTCTACTGTCCGCCTGACCCCAGATCAGATCATGACAGTAAATTCATCAGGCCAGGCGATGTTTCCTGTTACTTCATGTCTGGGTGAGTCATGGAGAGTCATAGAGGAAGGCTTTTTATTTAGCTTCAATGTGTTGCTATGCTGGGAGTCACAGAACCCTTTTTTTTTTTTTTTTTTTTTTTTTTTTTTAGGAAATAAATAACATTTCCATTGTTTGCACAAAACCAGATGTGGTTTGTTCGCAGTTTCACTTGGATCGGTGAGGTGCTCACTTCATATTTAATGTTCCATCTTTCACTTTCATGCTGCAAAGCTGGATGAGAATTAAAAAACAAACAGAAGAAATGTTACACCTTCAGCATACACTGACATAATCCACCATGCAAGAGAGCCTATGAATATGTAGTCCATTTCATCCGAGGGGTCGGACTCTGGTAGGGCTCAGCGGCAGAGATTAAATCTGGGCTCATCTGATTGGACCGTAGAAAGTTTCAAACTGGGCTAATTTCATGCCGATCTGGTTGCCTCCAGTGAAACTATCCGAAAGGCGAGCGGCTGTGATGATTTGGAAAAGGAACAGACAACAGATAAATGGTCAAATTAAGTTGAAGGGTCTTCTTACCTTTGAGAAGAAATATTTCAATTGAAATGTATCGTTTTATCGGGTTGAAGATCCTGCAGCTTTGCAGCTCAGAGATTACAACAATTAGATGCCAAGTGTGGTGAACTAACTGTAAATGAATAAATGTCTTCAGAGAAAGCTACATTTAAGCATGATACATACTTATGACCAATATGTACACCTATTTGGACATCTATTGCTTTGAAAAGAGCCACAGTGATAAAAAATAGGATAATATGGGATAATTGTATATTTATGGTGTCATAGAAGATGCATAGAAAGCACTGAGATCAAGATGTGAAATACTGTCAGAGGATTTCACTGAAACTCTGCTGCTGCTTCCCGTTTGACTTGGAACAAGCTAATAAAACCTGTCTTCTGTGGATTTATTGGGTTCAAACACTAAAAAGAACATGTTGACAGATAGATGTTGTACAGAGCGATGTGTGGCATCAGTTTTAACGACATACAAGCCCTCAGAAATTTTTCTGTGAACTGAGCCACATTTTCACGGTTTCTACCACTGACTTTTGCAGATCTTTTCTCGCACATGACTTTTAAAAAAAATAATATGCTTAAGGTAACTCAGTAACTTGTTTTATTACATATTTAGTATCATAATACTTTTTTTCACCCCCAACATGTCCTGTCCAGCAGTGTGGCACTCAGAATTGTCTGAGTGTCAAGGTGAGACCCAAAAGATTTACTTTCACAAGTGGAGCATTATAGCTTTCACCATGATGCTCCACTTGATTGATATATATATATAAAACACTATTAGAAATTGCTTTGGGTTTATTTCAAATGTAATGGTCACAGAGACAAAAAAGAAAGGAGAAAAGTGGGGAAAAGGTTTGCAGGGAAAGAAGGAGATAGGAGGAGAGGGGAGAAAGAAGCATAGAGAGAACACAAGTGAACTCCCCAGGAGTCTGCCTCTACACCTGCAGAAAGAGAGAAAACAAAACCAAGAAACCACAGCAACAAACAACATATGCGTATATAATAATAACAATTATAACATCACTGAAAAACACACGGTACAAGTTAGTGCTCAAGTTAAGCTCGACGTAGAGTGTGTCTGAAAAACACCTGAATCTAAACCATGATGCTTTTTACCCTGCAGCATGTATAGTAAGCACTGATAACTGGTTTTAACCACCAACTGAATAAAAGTTAAGCTGTAACTATTTAAATACACTCTCTTCTGAAGGTGATGAGAATGTTTTCGTTTGTAATTCTTTTAACAAACCGAAATAAGCCAGATTCATCAGTTATACTTTAATCAAGGCATAATAACCTAATTCCTTAGCCAGAACTACAACACGCAAAACTAATTAATACTGCCAGGGCATTTCTATGGAAGACCTTTTATAAAATTAAATTGAAATATATATGTTTAAAGGGATTTAAAGGAAGAATCACAGGATACATACAGTCATATTCAACAAATTAGAATACGGTGGACCCCCGGCTTTTCGTGGCTCAGTTATTGTGGATTTTTCTGTGGAACATGACTCCAAATTATTTGCGGAAAATTGGCCTATTTGCAGATTTTTTTTTTTTTTTTTTTTTAGAGCATATCTAAAATATTTCAAAGAAAATACAGCTTGGAAAGCTGAAACATCAAGACATCAATGCTACTTGATACGCGTTGCCGAGGAGCCAATCCAAGAGTGGCATTTATTTTGCTTGCTGCTGATTGGCTGCGCCCCGAAGAGTGGCGACGAGGAAGACTGTGGATGTTAGCTTCTGCGGCAGTGCCAAGACGGTCTGCACTGTGCGCATTAAAAGTCGGCCTCCTGTCAGCTTTCATTCCTGGTTACTGAAACATTAACATATTTCATGTGTATTTGCTTGATGATTTTGATGACGGCTTTTGACAAAACATAATGTTTATTGCTTGTTTCATAATTGGTGACTGTATTTTGTTTTTATGATTAAAGCACTTTGAACTGCCTTGTTGCTGAAATGTTCTATACAAATAAACCTCACTATTAATGCAATATTAAGGTATATTTGGTGTCTGAACGAATAAAACAGGCAGTTCTAGGTGTTTTTAAAGTATTCACAGATTTCAGCCATTCATGGGCGGTTTTGGTCCACTGTTTGTGTTCTGATGAGGCTCGTTTGTCAGATTGAAAGTTTCTTTTAATGAAATAACAACCTTTAAGCAGGTATCAAAGATACTTTTTGTAAATTTGATGTTTCACAATTACTTCAGACTTGTGGCCCCAGTTCTTATTTTTAAAATCCTTGCAACTGTGTTTTGTTTGTTTGTTTTTTTTAAAAACAATCTTTCAGATAAATTATTAAACGCCCAAGTTATCCAGGTCGAAGAATATCATTGTTCTGAATAAATCCGATTGTTTTGACGCAGTTTTCCTGATTATCATAGTGGATTATCAGCAAACAAAAACTAAAGTGATTTATTTCATAATTTAAAGTAGGGATGTCCAAAGTGTGGCTTGGGGGCCATTTGGGGCCCTCTGGATGATTTTGTTTGGCCCCTTGGTTCACAATTCAAGAATGGAGCGAATTTGCAATTAATTTACGATTTTTACAGACAAATAAAGTCTTTTTAAACATTTATTTATTGAGGTACAAGACAAGGTGTTTTTCTTTTATTAACACTGCTTTATGTTTACGTTAATGACACTTTGCTTAAACCAGCCAGTGCTGCCCAACCTTTGTAGCGAAAAGCGTAAAAAAAAAAAAAAAAAAAAAAAAATTAAAATGAAAAGAAAGTAAAAACAAGGACAATAAACCAAATAAAAGTTTTGAAAAATATCCACCTGTCATTTAATACGGTAACTGTGCAGGACCCTGCTTAAATTTTAGATCAACAATAATTTATAGGTTTCTTTTCTACAAAATTTAGACTACTTTGCTTTATTAGAATATTGATTAAAAACAACAAATGTCTGAAGAAATGTATCTTTTCAGTTTTAATTTAAAAAAATGTGGCCCTTGAGTTATCTCAACTTAACAATTTTGAAATCCAGAATCATGTTAAACACCTCGCCGCTCCAATACATGTAAAATGAAATCCGAACGGAAAACTTTGAGGTTTTCACTTGCGCAAAAACAGCAGCTGAGTTTCTCTGAATAGATCAGGACGTGCAGGTTGCCTTGTCTGCAGCTTGCAGCAGCCTGTGGGCTCAATAGATTTGACACAAGAGTGCTGATGAATCTCATCAGTTTAATGTGTTTATGCTTGCTAATCCTTAGAAGCTTATTGCTGTTCAATGGAGTGCTAAAAAGTTACCTAATTTCCCCCTGGTCGCCCCTCAGCTTTGTACACCTCTCTCTCTCTCTATCACTGCAAAAACATAAAAAACAGAAAGTATTTTTGGTCTAATTTTCAGTGTAAATATCTTGAATACACTTGAAATAAGACAAAACTAACTTAAAAGTAACTTTTCAGCAGATATAGCAGCTTGTTTTAAGTCAATAATTCCTTAATATTGATGAAAAAGTTCTAGTTATGAGTGAAATAATCTGCAAGTGGAGCAAGATATTTCCCCCATATTATAAGTTAAAATATCTTGTTCTTGGCAGATTATTTCACTTCTAACTAGACCTTTTTCATCAATATTAAGGAATTATTGACTTAAAACAAGCTCCTATATCTGCTGAAAAGTTACTGGTAAGTTAGTTTTGTCCTATTTCAAGTGTGCTAATATATCTGTGCTATAAAATGGACCAAAAATACTTGGTAAGATTTTGTGTTTTTGCAGTGCTGGATCTGCATCCTGCAGAAAACGTGCAGGACACGCCGTGTCTCGGTGATTTGTGTTAAAGACCACAGAATAGGCTTTGACAGGAGTACAGTGTGCGCTGATATAACTGTTTTTTCCACCTAAAATTCACCCCATGACTGTCTCTCTCGTTCCACAGTGATCCCCTTTTCCCCAGTAAGTGCTTCAGCCTTATCTCCAGTGCCCCCACCTCTCACGTTCTAACCAACGAGGACGGCTGCCTGTATGACAGCTAACACCCAGTATTAATTAAAATGTCATGCCTCCGAATCAATATTGTAAAACAGTTCAAACACAACTCATCACCACTGCTGTGATAAGTACTTTTGGGTGACAGGTAAGTCCAAAGAAAGAGATGCAAGAGAATGGTGTGACGGATTTATCCAGGGAGAACATGTAACATTAAAATTTATGACCCCCACTACACACACACACACACACACACCTCCCCAGTTCACCATGTGTTCCTTCACTGCTCACAATTGAAAATTATCCACACTGTCATGAAGTGTGCTGCACTAAATGACAGATCCACAAGTCAGCAGCAACAGGCCAGGAGGCTTGATGCGAAAACTCTTCAGCATCTGCCTGATACGCGCTGAAACTGACTAATGCGCGCTCATTTAGGAGGGGGACTGCTGAGAGACGGGATTTACACTGCAAAAACACAATCTCACCAAGTAGTTTTGGTCTACTTTCTGGTGCAAATATCTAGACTACACTTGAAATAAGACAAAACTAACGAACAAGTAACTTTTCAGCAGATATAGGAGCTTGTTTTAAGTCAATAATTCCTTAATATTGATGAAAAACTATTAGTTATTAGTGAAATAATCTGACAGTGGGACAAGGTATTTTTCCCATATTATAAATTAAAATATATTGTTCCACTGGCAAGTTAGTTTCAAATTCAAAAATACTGTATTGATCCCAAAGGAAAATTAAATGTTGATGTAACGCATTTAATTAAGGAGTTATTATAGATCGTGATGGCTGTGGGCAGGAAAGATCTCCTGTAGCGGTCTGTTTTACAACCAGTCTGAAGAAGCCTCTGACTGAAGAGACTCTGTTTTCCAATGACAGTCTCATGAAGAGGATGTTCAGGGTTGTCCATAATTTTCTTGATTTTATGCAAAATCCTCTGCATAATCATCTCCAGAGGTTCCAGAGTCGTCCCCAGAACAGAACCAGCCTTCTTTATCAGGTTATTTAGTCTTATTTCAAGTGTATTCAAGATATTTGCACGAGAAACAAGACCAAAAATATTTGGTAAGAATTTGCGTTTTTTGCAGTGCACAAAACACTCATCTTTTCCAGCAGCCATTGTATGGGGCATACAGTGGTAAAAACAGCTGACTAATTTTGCTGGAGCTCCATTTGGGTTGCTAGGTGACGGGCTGGGGTTGCTAGGTAACGGCACAGAGCCTGTTGATTGTGATATAACAATTGGAAGGTTTGTGAAATGGCTCGTTTTCCAGATACCAAAAAACATTAAGTTATTGCCAAAAAATGGCTGGGTGGTTTTTTTTTTAAGTGCTCGGGCTTTTTTTAGAAACAGTTGAGACCCAAATGGAAGAACTAAGATGTGCAAAATGTGAATTTTCCTTAACAGGTCCCCTTTATACAAAAGTGATGGCCTACTAAAGCCACTGCCGTGAACAAACTGTTATTTTGCATAAAATGCTGAACTTTTAACATAATGAACAGATTTTTGCTCACTGAATGTCTGAATTTCTGACTGAAATACATTATTTTATGCCTCATTTTATCCATTTGTTACATGTTGGATTCATGTTAACGTGCATTTTAAGGCATAACTTTGAATTTACAAAAATATACAAAAAATGTGTAGTGCAGTAGGGTGAAACACAGTTCATTAAAAAATTCCAGACTTTTCCAAACTGAAATTTCCAGGCTTCCCCCCCCCCTGCATTACGGTATGACGTATAAACTTTGGGTCTGCCTGAACATTTGTTGCATCTTGTTATCTGTAGGTCCACAAATAATGCTAAGAATGTCAAAGTTGGCATCTGGTTTTTAGCTGGTTTCACTGGTTTTTGTTACCTGGTCATTGTCTTTGTACGCAGTTCGATTCTCTGTCTGGGCTTTCTCCCATTGAGCTAGATTCGTCCAGTAAAATTTCAACCGGGCCAACCAGCGAATAGGAGAAGTGGTAAACAATGATATAGATTTTCTGAGCTGTTCTACATTTTTTATGTTCAAGTTTCTTTCAGGTCCATGCAGACCAGGAAGAAGTTGTGAGACAGTGCATTCAGGCCACAGCAGGTGAATCGTTCATAATTTAAGTGCAATCATTTAATTTCATTGTTTATATGTAGTTATTAGGGCAACAGTCAGTGGTTTTTATCACTGCAGAGAAAAAGTTACGTCTATTTATCAGCTAGATAAGTGGTAACAGGATGTGGATTCTCTGTTATGCTTGTTCAATATTAATTAAACTTAAAGCTGCAGTTTGTAACTTTTACAAAAATATGCTTTTTCCATATTTGTTAAAACTGTCACCATGTCGTGACAGTTTGTTCTGAGACAGATAATCAGTGAAAAGATGGAGCTCCTCCACCTCCTCCCTGAGCTGCTATTGGCATCTAAAGAAATGCTCCGCTCCCGACCTGAAACAACCAATCAGAGCCAGGAGGCGGGGCTTAGCGCTGTCAGTCACCCTGATGACTCTAAACAGTGAAATGATTTTATGAAAATAATTATTTCTTAAAATAGGATTTATTCCCCATTAAATAAGTGTACCCAAGTTAAAGGCTGGATTTTTCTTAAGTTTTCACAAGGATATGACGTTGCTGCAATCAAGGATGACTTGATTTTAAGCTTTACAATTCTTTACTTTGCTGTAATTTTCTGCAGTATTCCAACTATTTCCAGAGACGTAATACTTTTATTTGAAACTTTGTGAGCCGTGTGGATTCCCACATACTCACTGAGAGACAATGTTCAAACGCAGCGCTCAGAATATGGATAGAATGTAACAAATTCAGACAGAGTAAATATGGTTTAATAAATGAATTAGCTTCATAAATAATGGCTGTAATGACATTTTAGGGGACAATAAGCCAAAGCGTTGTCAGGAAATAGTTGATGTATGAGTTTCATGCCTCAGTGGTTCCTCAAAATGAATAGGCTCGGGAAGATAGCAGGGGCCTGCAACCAGCCCATTTCCTCGAATTATCTACTTGTTGTCAATTTGCACAGTGGAATTACACATGCAAATTGAACTGCCTGCACAAACACCACTTGGAGATGATAAAAACAAATTAACAAAGGCTATAGAAGGAGGATTTATTTCACCGGCTAACCCGGGTCAAGCAATACATGTATTTTACGATTGTGTGTACCCAATTTTGGTGTAATTATATCAGCAAATTATTCTTTGTAATCTTATTATTTTTCCTCAACCTTCTCCTTACACACGTAATTAACTTCCCCTCACATCCTCACCAAAAATCCCCGGCTTGCCTCAACGTCGGAGGAACGCCGTTTAATCTGATTTGGGGTTCGTGTTTTGTCGCCTCCCTGCAGCAGAAACTCAAAGGAAGGTGAGAGGTGAGCAGTTTAGTGACACCGTTTAGTTTAACTATTTGGTTTACGTGCAGACAAATCCACATAACTGAAGAAAAAATAAATATATATAGATATATATCTATTTCTATATATATATATAAAATCACCTCTTAACATCATCCCTCATACTGGGGAGGAAATTAAGAGTCCCCAGACCTCCACGTTTGCTATTAGATATCTCATTTACTTTGTACACACAGTGCTAATCTCCACTAATGAATTCTGCCACACCAAGCCAGATCGAGATGACTTAAAATTATTACCACTTCCACAGATATGCCTTTCCTCATTTGAGGCTCAATTTGGCTGGCTCGCAAAAACAGTCTGTCACAGTAAGATACTAATAATTAGGGTTTTAAGATGATTAGTTTATCTCTGTGCTCTTACAGTCCTGCCTCTTATCCACCGTGGCCAAAAACTTAATAAGAGGCTCTAAGTTTTAAACAGCCAACTCCAAATTACCAAGAAATGACAGAAATAATGAACTGGAGCACATTGCCAGAGAGAGAGGGAGAAAGATGGACGGTGAGAAAACTGAGAGACTGTGAAATAAAACACAAAGCCTGTTAATCAATAAGAAAATGATTTAAACCTGTAAATCTAATTTTTTTTTTTCTTTTTTTGCTTTGACGTTGACTTGGTGCATTTAGTTTACCTTCAGTCACTGATGTGCTCGGCAACTTGTCAGAAATGTAATTAAAGTCAGGATAATGCTGAGTGAGTGATACCAGTTAATGGCGGCCTATTTCAGAGGGTAAGATGTATTTTGCGTGTTCAAGATGACATGAGCTTTATCAGACAACTTTAATATACACAGCAAAAATAAACTGGGTAAAACTCTAATATAAGATCATAGGAAGGTCATGGACTTTTGTGTTATTTATTTATATTTAGGCAAAATACATGAGTTGGTGTTTTACGACTGAGTGGGTCAGGCTAAGAAAAAAAATTAAATTACCAGAACAAAGTCATAATATTATGAGAAAAAAGTCATAATACTATGAAAATAAAGTTATATAACAGTAAGTCAAAATAATACGAAAATAAAGTTGTAGTATAAGAATAAAGTCATAATATTAGCAGAATTAAGTTGTATGTAATATGTGAATAAAGTCATGTGACAGTAAGTCGACATAATATGAGACAAAGTCATAATAACACAATAATAAACTAATAATATAACAAAAATAAAGTCATAATGTTACGAGAATAAAATCATACAATAGTAAGTTGAAATAATGCAAAAATAAAGTTTTAATAATGAGAACAGTCGCACGACAAAAGTCATATTATGAGAGTAAAGTCGTACGACAGTGTCAAAATAATACAAGAATAAAAGTTATAATAAAATGAACATAAGGTCATAATATTACCAGAATAACATCATAGTAATATGTGAATAAAGTCGTATGACAAAAAGTTATTATATTATGAGAATGAAGCCGTAATTATACGAGAAAAAACTCTTATTACAAGAATAAAGTCGTGATAAAACAAGAATAACAGTCGCAACAATATGAGAAAAAGTCATAATATTACCAGAACAAATTGAAAATATTATGAGCGTAAAGTCATACAACAGTAAGTTGAAATAATATGAAAATAAAGTCATAATAAAATGAAAATAAATTCAATATCACAAGAATAAAGTCGTAATAAAACAAGAAAGTCATAATAATACAAGACTAAAGTCATTAATTACCAAAATAAAGGTGTAATAACACAAGAAAAAAGTTGTATGACAATAAAGTCGTAATAATACAAGAATAAACTCAACATTACAAGAATAAAGTCGTACGACAGAAAGTCATAACATTATTCAACCATCAGATTGGAGCAAAGTTCATGTTTCCAGAGTTTCAGGAATCCCTGATCATTCATGGAGCTTCTTTAGAAATGTGGACGCTGACATTAGCGCTGCTGCTACATGTTTAGCATTGAGATGCTATTTTAGGCTAGCATAGCTTCTCTGATCGGCTGACTGCTTTTAGCACAACTTGAACACAAGTAGAGTCTTTTCCAGCGTCCCATCAGATCGTTTCTGGAAGCAGAAATTAACCCTACAGTGGGCCCAGAGAAGCAGCTTTGTCGTCCAACGCTGTTGTTAGCGGATGTTGCTTATGCGTCAGATTTACGGACGTACCAGAAACATTCAGATACAAAGGTTCTGGACGGAGCATATTGTGCTTTCTGGTCACATACCCTACATCCTACATCATTATAATTAATGTATATTTGCCTGTTCGCTTTAGAGTGGCTTGGTTAATAAGACTCTTTTAGTTTCAAACGATTATGTTTTAAAATTACTTTTCTGTTTTAAAAAACAGCAAAAAGGCCAATCATAAATTACTTCTGCTTTGTACTTAGAGGATTTTTTGGGTTTCTGCATTTGCAATCTATTATTTGCCCTTTCAGAATAACTTTACTGTTGAATATCCATATCTTTATTTAAAAAAATAGGCAAATCATTATTGCCATAAACTCAAACCTATGTCTGGTAATAAATCATAGCTTCACACAAATAAACAAAGAGAAAAAGCACTGCATGCCATTATTTATATTTAGACACTACTGCCTACCAATCAAAACCTGTTTTTAACAATGTTTTTAGTTAGCAGATTAGCTAACTGCAGAAGTTTGTGAGTAGCGTCTTTAGCATCTCTAAGTTTTAAAGCATCAAGTTAGATTAAAACTAAAGTACTACTATTGCAAACACAATATAGCTGCAATCGACCTTTTTATATACAGTCTGAAGTTATGGGTCTTTTAGCCTTTATTCTGCATTTATATGGCACACAAAATACAGGCTATAATTTATGTATATTATGGGCCCAGCATTAAGATGCAACTAAAAGGGGGCCTAACGTGAATGAATGTGAAAGAGCAATTTAAGGGTAGATGCCTGTGCCAGTGCCAGGGGCTATACAAGATTTGCATGCTAATCATTCTAATAATAATGTCATGCCCAGAGCACTTTAAGCAAATTGCGAACCACTGGTCATAGAAGGAAGCTTATCTGAGCCAGAACATGACACAAATATAGGTTAACATCTGAATGACTCCTGGTAATTCACAAACCTGTTAGTCGCCTGGCTCACCTCAATTAGAAGTGGTTTTCACTCAAGTTTATTCAAGTCAACCACAAGTTTTTACAGCTATTGCTTTAACTCTTAATAGGTGTTTTCACATTTTTATTTGGAGGGTTTTGCCACATCTTATATTATGGGCTATGTACTGAAAACCAATGAGGCTCGTGTGTGGGCAGCACAGGTTAGTTATGGCTGTGTATCTGTGTAAAGGTATACCGGCTACCCTCAAAGTCTGATTGGCCGCCCTGCCTGACCACCCTCACAAAAGCTGTCAATCACGTTGTTCGTAGCGCACATAGATTAGCATTTCAAATTGGAACCTTCAGACTGAAGTCCAATTTATACAGAATGATACAAAAGAGTCCCTATCCTTCCCTTTTGGTTTTTTTTAAGGTGATCTATTGTGCCTCCTTGAGCAGGTTAGGATCAGTCTCTGGGCTACAAAACATGTCCATTACATTTTTTGCACAAATTCATTCTTATATAATGATACTTCAGTCTGGTCAGTTCTTATTTTGAGCTCCTTTCAGAATGAGCTGTTTTTGGGCCTTCTGTCACTTTAAATCCAAACTCTGCTACTGGGCACGCCCCCCAACTCAATATTTACACTGGCATGTGAAAACAGCTGCAAACAGATCCGAAGTTATACAACTGTTCATCTTTGAAAAGCAGAAGTAAACCCTCCTGCACAACCAATAAGAATGCAGCAGTGGTTTCTGAATGATAAGTCAACAACAAAACACTTGTCTTTTCCAGCAGTCATTGTACAGCACATACAGCAGTAAAACCAGCTGACCAATCATGGTGCAGCTCTACTTGGGTTGCTAGGTGAGGGGCTGGGCTCAGCTGGGGTTGCTAGGTAATGGCACAGTGTCCAGTGATTGTGACTTACAATCAGGAGGTTTTAAAAACAGCATTTTTATACTTTTATCTTTGTGTACCACTTGCCTCGATTGTCTGTCACTTTGCAGCTGTTACACCTGAATTTCCCCACTGTGGGACAATAAAGGATATTTCTATATCATTCTAATGCATATTTTTGTAGCAGTTGGAATGATATATTTCATTATTATATTTTCTGTTTTTCAAATGTATTTATTTTTAGTTAGCAAGCCCAGGGTAATCAGAGAAATAATCCCTGCAAGGAATCATAATGTAAGATCTTTGTCTGATTGATTTGCCAGCCACACATTTCAAAGGAAGTTTGTCAAACTGTCCCTTATGGACTGTTACATACTACACTCAGTTGAAGGGACTATGCCAACTCAGATGATTTAATGTAATATTTGCATATCAAACTATCAACATACATATAGTTTGCTGTGCTTCACACCTTGTGGCTGTTCTCCATCTCACTCAGTGGAGTAGCAAAGTAGAGGGGAATGGATGGATGGATGGATGGATGTCAGTCTTTCTGTTTTCTGCTGGGGACCGTATGGGAATAGCATCAAGAAATGTAACCATTGTAAAAAATTATATATGAACGAATACACCTGATTAAAATTAAAATAATACTAAAGGACACTTTTCAATGTTCTCTAAAATTCATGAAAATGTATACACATACACACACACACACACACACACACACACACACACACACACACACACACACATATATATATATATATATATATATATATATATATATATATATATATATATATATATATATATATATATATATATATGCACCTTAGTACTATTTGTAATACAACTTTAAGAAATGTAAAATAGGATAAATTCATTTGTTCCTGTCTTGAAAGCCAAATCAGTATTTGTTTGTATAAATAAGGAAAGTAACAAAACTGAAAGGACTGAATTTGTCTGACCGAAACAGCCAATGACAGTGTTTATTTCATCCTCGTGCAGTGATTGGTCAGTTTTCTCAAAGCGGCTAGTTATCAACCAATGAGCGTCTTCATAGCACAAACGTCACCGTGTTTACCCGGAAACGGGAGCCTGTGTTAAACTGTTCTGTAGTTTAAGGATTTCTCGGAGTTTTTCGCTGAGTAAAAATGAATATTTTTTTATACGTTGAGTTTAAACGAGTAATACGAAATGTATAGCGGACTGTTACCTAAAGATTTAACAGAGGATGACCTCAGTCCAGACGAGGAAGAGAAGGATGAATCAGAAAATGCTGTTGAGAATTTTTCTGCTGGAAATTTAATCCGTGTCGCTGAAAACAGAGGCTCTGTGGATGATGGTGAATCCACTCAGACTGGGAACGACGTCAACGCTGATTCCAAGACATGCAGTATGCCTGGAATATCCAAGGAAATGTGGCAAGTAGGTTCCTTTAATGTGCTGTTCTGCTGTTTTTGCTAAAGCTGCTGTGAATTCATTGTTTGTGTGTGTGTGTGTGTGTGTGTGTGCTGAAGAAATTTCAGGAGCTCCGGAAGAAGAAAGATGAAATTAAGACGATAAAGAGCCACGAAAAAAGAAAAAGAAGACACAAAAAAGGTAAATAAACCGTAGGATTAGTTCACAGCAGTGGAGTTATCTCAGCAGATTTAAAACGAGTTTATTAATTCATTTATTTTATAATTAACAGGAGGAAAATGTGAGGAACCTGCAGAGGACAGGTAAAAACTATGCATTGTACCTTTTAAAGGATGTTCTGCAAGTAACTCATTTTTATTCGTAACTCTGCTTTATTAGTAACAAGTGTTTTGCTTGTTTAACATACAGTGAATAGAAAATGTTGTAATGTTTCTGTTAAAATGACAAAATATTTCAGAACTTCACCTGTAAAATTCAGCTGAAACAGTGAAGTCTGTTCAACTTCACTGAAGCACCTTTTGTGTCAGTTTATCAGCATTCAGCTTCGTAATGTTTGTCCACTCTCCCTTCCAGAAGTTCTCCAAATCGTTTGCCGTATAGAACAATTGCCTGAGTCATATTTGAACGTTTTCGGAAAACAAGAAAAAACACATTTTTAAGCAAGCCAAGTCAAAGGGAAGACTTCTGGATTTTGGTCTGTAACAAGTGTTCTGATAGGCTGAGGACATGGGTAATTAGGCGGGATGAAGTTATGTGTAAGGAGATCAATATTATCCAGATGTCTCAATTTGTCCAAAATATGACTCAGGCAATTATGCTATGAGGCAACAAAATATATTACATTGTGATTCTTCTCTAGTCCTAATCCCTCTTGAGGTGACCCCACATATGTCCTGCCACATTTAGTTGTAAGCTCTCGCTAGGGCAGTCCATAACTTCAGTTTTCCTTTGATGAAGTCTTTTATTGGTTGATCTGGATGTCTGACTGAACTCAGTGTAATGCTGAAAAATAAGATCTCTCTCCATGATCTGTTTTCTAGCATGCACCTGGGAGTGTTGGGTGAAAACGTACTGATATTTAGAGCTGTTTATGATTTCAGCTCAACTAAAAACCCATTTATTTCTGTTAGACATAAATAGAGTGTCTTCCGTCAGAGGCTTCATCAGATTCGATGTCATACAGACCTCTACAGGAGATCCTTCCTGCCCACAGCCATCAGTATCTACAACTCTTTGAACAACCTTGGATAATGAGTTGCAACATTTAATTTCCCTTTGCGATTAATAAAGTTGAATTGAATCGACTTGAACCAAAGTAATCCCAGAGCATGATCCTTCCACTACCATAATTCCCTGTAGATTTGGTGTTGTATCGGTGATGGTCAGTCGTAGTGATGGAGCTCAGGATTGTGGGGAGTCTAACTGAAGCAGAGAAGCAGTGGTCAAGTCAGTGGTGCGGGCGTTTCTTTTTGAGTTTGAAAGCTTGATGTTTTCTGTGAAAAACAAGCAGTAGCGCCCCCAAGTGGGGGGGGAGGGGGCAGGGGCATGGCCCTCTCTTGAAAAATGTTGGCTGCACCACTGGCCCTCTCAAAGTGATCTTCAATCAAGACACAAATGTTAAACCCAAAAAATAAATGTATTAATATAAGTTTTATAGAATTTTTTTTTTTTTTTAGCTGTGTCCCTGTAAACTTTGCTGGCCTGGTCTGGCCACCCCTATGAAAACTCTCTGAGGGCACCACTGAAGACCAGGCTTCCATCTTACAGCCCTACTCCTTAGTTCAGACGTATGGAGGACACAGGAGATGACTCATATGTAGAAGCCGTATTAATCAGAAGTCCCTGCAGCTCCTTCAGTGTTTCTGTAAGCCTCCTTGACCAATTTAAACTCAATCTTTTCATCAGTTATGGAGAAATGTTCAGTTTTAGGGACGTCACTATTGTACCATGTTCTCTCCAGATATTTCCTATCTTTGTTGGGTGTTAGTGTGAAAATGCTAGTGTGGAATGTTTTTTTTTTTTTTTTTGTACTTTTCTGTCCTCATTGCGCTCTATACTGCCAAGTTCATCCTATTCCTCTGAAGATGTGGCCAAGACCCTGAAAAGACCATTCACGAGTTGTTTTTAAGTTTTGTAGCAGGATCTTCATCCAGTGTAAATGCTGGGTGTTCAGATA
Source organism: Anableps anableps (assembly GCA_014839685.1). NCBI lineage: Eukaryota > Metazoa > Chordata > Actinopteri > Cyprinodontiformes > Anablepidae > Anableps > Anableps anableps. The sequence continues at coordinate 3,981,982 of CM026076.1, read as the reverse complement.
GCTCAACAGAAAACCCATCCTCTCAGGCTTATGAATTTGTTGAGTGTCCTTCCGTCCATCCATCCATCTGTCTGTCGCTCTATCTGTCCATCCATCGATTCATCTTCCTTACCTGCTTAATGCTTGCATGAAGGGCCTGGTGCCTTCTCCTCTGGTCTTAACATAAATACACTTACATTAACGAGTCAGGGCCAAGGTCATTATGTCCTGCTGACTAATCTAAAGAATTGCGTTTATACACTGGTTGTTAAGTGCTCTTAAAGATAAAACTGTATGAAAACTGGAATGCAACAGTCAAACCAACAAACATGTCTTTACATGCTGGCATTATGAAAAAAAAATTAGATTTTACTCCTGTATCATAGGGAGCAGAACCAGTGGGTAAAATATAAAAAGTTAAGCTCTTTGAGACAAACGTGATGCACTTAAATCTTAACAAAAATGTGTACTTGTTAATTCTTATCAACTCAACTAACAGCAGTCCCTCTTTACCAAACTCTTTGCATCTGTCTGGTCTTAAGAATGTTTGGAAGTGTCAAATGTTTTATCATTCTTCATAAGTAGTAAAAAGAAAACTGAGTAAGGAAAATTTTTATGACTGCTTCTCCTTTTTCCAGAACATTCTTAATGTATGGAAAAAATGAAGGGCTTTTAATGTTGAGTCGTATTCAAGTCATGAGCTTTGTATTTGATTTGCCACAAGAAAAGGGTACCAAGAATTGAGCCTTGAAGAATCCCACATGTGATCTTTCCTCGCTCAAATCTATATTTGCCAAAGTCTTCTAAGAAAGCAGTGCAATATCCCTTTATCATTCTGCTAAATAAATACGTTCTCAGCATTGTCTTGTTTTGTGATTGGCTAATATTTAATAGTGACCTATTGTGCTTCCTCGAACAGGTTAGTATCAGTCTATGGGCTGCAAAACATGTCCATTACATTTTTTGCCCAAAATCAATCTTAGATAATGATATTTCAGTCTGGTCAGTTCTACTTGTTTTGAGCTCCTTTCAGAATGAGCTGTTTTAGGGCCTCTTGTCACTTTAAATCCAAACAAGCTGCTGCTGGCCACGCCCCCCCCCCCAACTCAACATTTACACTTGCACAGGAGCAGAGCCTCCTGCACAACCAACAAGAATGTAGCAAGTTGTTTCTGAACGGTAATTCAACAACAAAACACTTCCAGCAGCCATTGTACGGCGCATACAGCAGTAAAACCAGCTGACCAATTGCGCTGGAGCCATGCTTGGGTTGCCAGGTGAGGGGCTGGGCTCTGCAGGGGTTGCTAGGTAACGTTACATTCTGAAGGTTTTTGAAGCGGCTTGTTTTCCAGACACCAAAAAACATTAATTTATTGGTTAAAAAAAACAAACATCTGGATGTTTTTTTTTTTTTTTTTATGCACTTGAGCTGTTTTTACAAGCAGTTGAGACCCAAATGGAGGAACTAAGATGTTCAAAATGTGAATTTTTCATAATAGATCCCCTTTAAGGTAAATGTTTTTACCCAAATCTTGAATGTTATAAAAAAAAAAAAAAAAAAAAAAAAAAAAAAGTGCTGAAAAAATCTCAAAATTTGAGTTCAGAAAAGTATGACATTTTGAACCTGGAAAATGTAAAGTGACCTGGGCATTCTGACTTGTGGTATATTTTTGTATCTTTGGCGGTAATCAATGCATAGCATAAAATGGATTTTCAATCAGACTGAAGTTCCAACCAGTCCTCCACATAAGTGTCAAATGTGAATTGTTTTCTGGATAAAATCATAAACTAGTCATTCTTTTCCAACAAAAGGTTGTTTGCCATTTATTCCATTTGAAACATGTAGGTTTATTTTAGCAAGTAAAAGCTTGTTAAATTCTACAACCTGGAGTTTGTCTTGCAGCGTTGTTTGTCCACATACATGTAATGTTAGCTGAATATTTTGTTGTCATCAGGGAGCGACAGGATGGCCGCGAGAAGCACTGGAAGGAGCTGAAGCAGTACTTTGGTGTGAACGATCGATTTCAACCCCCTGCCTGCGCTAAGCCGCCTCCGAAGGTAACAAAGCCTGCCTTCCAACTTGTCCTCTGAGCTTTAATTCTGTCTCTGTAGCAGCTGTTAGTAACACCTTTACATCCTTTGTGTCTCTGTGCCGCTGTGTCTTCTGATTGTTTTATGCGATTTGACGTGTGGATCCGGAGAACCCTTTGTGATGATTCAACCTGACACAGAGAAGAATATTAGGGATTATGTTCTGTGACGTTTCGTGATAAGATTACCCTTTCTGTTGTGCTTGAGATGAAAGTGGGATTTTTTTTTTTTTTTTTTTTTACCTCTAGAGAAGAAGTCTAAATGTTACCAGACAAAAGACGTACCTGTAACTGAAATTAAAATATTTAAACACTGCTTTTTTAACAGAAGATTATTAGTTTGGAGGAACTAATCATTTGATAATGGAAAGTAAAGTTTTTTTTGACTGGAATACAATCACAAATTGCCACCGAAGCAAAATACTTTCAATCCAGAACATCAGAACGACGGAGTATTAGGAGCAGACTAAGTGATTTTTTTTTTTTTTTTTTTTTTTTTTTTTTTTTTTTTTTTTGAAATTACGAGAATAAAGTCAGAATTTTATGACAATAAAGCCATAATATTAGCAGAATAAACACACAATATTGTGAGTAGAAAGTGGTAAAATGACTAGAAAAAGTTGTTTTAATGAGCGCAGAGCTTCGATAGTTATGAAGCTCCAACGTGCGCAGCTCGTCAAGTCCGCGGTTCTTTCTTCTAAATTGACTCAGTCGTTTGCAGAATCGTTTCAAAATCCTGCTACTGATAATAATTTGATGCTGATGTGTTAAAAGATTAAGCATTTCCTATTTGTAAAACCAAAACGTATTACTTCACAAAATGCTCAACATTGCCAATTTAAATTTTGTATTATGTTTCATGTAGGACTTAACATAAAATTACTACTTCATTCTCCTAATATACGACTTTATCCTGGTAGTATTGGGTCTTTATTCTCATATTATTACAACTTTAGTCTCATAATATGACTTTTTTTCCGTAATATTATGATTTTATTCACGTATTATTATGACTTATTGTCTTTTGACTTTATTCTTGTATTTTTTTTTTTCTTGTATTATTATAACTTTATTCTCATATTATTTTGACTTAACTGTCGTACAGCTTTATTCTCGTAATATTATGACTTCTTGTATGACTTTATTTTGGTATTATTACAACATTGTTATGGTATTATTACTTCTCTCATAATGAGTTTTTTTTTGTAATGTCATGAGTTTGTTCTCATAACACTATGACTTTATTCTCTTATTTTGACTTGCTGTTGTATGACTTTATTCTCGTGTCCTAAACTTTTTTTCTCGCATTATTACAACTTTATTCTTGTGATTTTATGGATTTATTTGTGTAATATTATGATTTTATTCTCGTAATATTATGACTTTATTCCTGTAATATTATGACTTTTTTTCATAATATTATGGTTTTATTCTCATAATTTATTTTTGATTTTTTTTTTTTTTTTGCCCTAATACTCCGTCGTAGAACTGACCCAGTGAAAGCTGAGTTTTAATGAAAACGGCAGCACTACATAAAGTTTTGAACAAAGTTTAGGCATAAAACAAATTGATGTATTGCACTTAAATGTATTGTGTTGCTATTTTATGTGCTGAACCAAGTCAAAGTGGTGCATAGTTGTGATTCAAGTTTTAGAAAAATCTGAAAACTCTGCCAGGTATCTATGCAACCCCGTTTACTCTGACGCAGCTGAATAAAATCCAGTACAACCAAGGCCTCAGAGGTTTCCAAGAGAACTAATCATGGACCAAGGAGCACAGCAGGCAGCTCAGGGAGGAAGTGGTGGAGGAGTTTAAACCAGGTTTAGGTTCTAAAACAAGCTTTGAACGTCTCTCAGAGCTCTGTTCAATCCATCATCTGAACATGGAGAGAGGATGGACCAACCGCGAACTTAGCAAAACATGGTCGCCCACCTAAACTTGGCAGGCTGGGCAAGTACAACATTAATCAGAGAAGATAAGGTACTCAGCAAACATGTGAGAAGGAAGCGCTCTGCTCGGATGACACCGAAATGCGTGGTGGAAACACTGCACATCGACCCAAACACACTACCCCCTTGGTGAAACATGGTAGTGGCAGCATCATGCTGTGGGGATACTTCTCTGCATCACAACTCCGTAAGAAAACCTCTGAGAGGCTGCAAAAGACTTGAGATTGATGCAGAGGTTCACCTTCCAGCACATACAGTCAGAGCACAGCGTAGAGCAGAACATCTTAGAATGGCCTAGTCAAAGTCCAGCCCTAAATCTGTGGCGAGACTTGAAAATTTATGTTCACAGATGCTCTCCGTCCATTCTGCCAGCAGATGTAACCCTGTAGGGGCATGACCTAAAAACATCAGCAGCTGTAACTACAGCTGAGGTTGTTTCTGCAGGGGATTTGCTCAGGAGAGGCCGATTCATTCGCAGCTATGTGCTACTTTGTGTTGGTCTGCTACAAACACAGACATTAAAGTTGTTTTTATTTCAAAATGTGGAAACAACTGAATCTATCGATTTACGTTTTGGACGCTTTCCAACAATATAACGCTAACAACGCGCCTGAGGTCATCCGACAGCTAACCTCGAGCACATTTTGAGCTAATAGATCTGAGTTACTGAGCTTGTTTGGGGGAAATTAGAGCGCTGTCGTAAGAAGTGTTGTTGACTGGCGTACTACTTTATTCTCGTAATATTACGATTTAGTTCTCTTACGATTTTTTTCTTGTAATATTATAACTTTATTCATAAGTGTTTTTGACGGTCGCATGACTTTTTTCCCGTAACATGACTTTTTCTCGTAACATCATGACTTTTTCTCGTAATAACATGACTTAGTTCTCTTACGATTTTTTTCTTATAATATTATGACTATTCATAAGTGTTTTTGACGGTCGCATGACTTTTTTCCCGTAACATGACTTTTTCTCGTAACATCATGACTTTTTCTCGTAATAACATGACTTAGTTCTCGTACGACTTTTTCTCGTAATATTATCACGTTATTCTCGTAACGTTTTGACTTTATTCATAAGTGTTTTTGACGGTCGTACAACCTTTTTCCCGTAACATGACTTTTTCTCGTAATATTACGACTTTATTCTCATTACATCATTACTTAATTCTCGTACGACTTTTTTCTCGTAACATTATGACTTTATTTTATAATATTATGACTTAGATCTTGTACGACTTTTTTTCTCATATCACTTTGACTATGACTATGACTTAATTCTCGAAATATTATGACTTAGTTCACGATCCCCCCCCCGTAATATGACAGCTTTATTTTCAAAACCTTACGACTTAAATCTTGTACTACTTTATTCTCGTAACATTATGACTAAATTCTTGTATGGCTTTTTTTCTCGTAATATTATGACTTTTTCTCATCACCTTGCCTTTATCCTCATAAAAATATGACATTATTCATAAATGTTTTTGACTGTCGTACTTCTTTATTCTTGTAACATTATGACTTTATTCTTGTAATATTTTGACTCAATTCTCGTATGACTTCTTTTTCTCGTGGCAGTATCATAATAAGTGTTTCTGAACTCCATTAGTGTGGAAGTATTAATATTTATTACTGCGTCTTGATGTATCTTATTTACTTTGATGGAAAATTTGGGCTCCTCTCAGCAGAGATGGTTTTCCATCAGTAACCGGGGGCTTGTCAGCACCCTCCTCCTCCTCCTATCGGGTCTGTAATGGAAATATGTAATTAAAGAATCACATTTATGTTTGGTAATCTCCTGTAGCATTTCTAAGATTTCCTCACTAATATCCAATCAAAGAGGTTTTCATTTGTGAGGCGAAATCTACATATTTGTAGTAATGGCGATCATATTAAAAATAAGGCCCTGGGGAATTTTCAAGTTACTTTGATTTTTTTTTTTTTTTTTTTTTTCCTCTCTCTCTCTCTCTCTCTCTCTCTGCCCATATTTCAAATAAAAAGAAAAAAATCTGAATTTTTATCCCCCCGCCCTGCCTTCTTCCGCAGTCCGGCCTAGAAAAGAGCATAGAGGAGGCCATCGCTGAAGGGGACATAGCAAAGGCGGAGGAGATGAGCGACAGACTCGCCACTCGAGAGGTACGTTCGGCAGATAAGCCATCTTTGGGGTGCGCCCGCTGTGACAAATCAAGCTAATGGATCCGTGGCCATTTTTTGCCGCAAAGACAGAGAGGAACAAAAACACATGCAGACATCCACCATTCAGTCCCCCAGCCCTTTTCCTATTGAGTTAATGGAAAGCCCTCCCCTTAGTTTTGAAGTGCTGCAGTGTCTAAAGGACTTTTGGCTCTGCTTTTTAATGAAGGGGTACATTGCTTTCAAGCCAACTGTTAAATCATTCTCCAGGTAAGAGTTTCATACCTTTGAAGTGTACGTGTCCCTAAATGCACTGCCTGAAGTTTTGTAACTAAGCGGCTCGGCCGGCGTCGAAGATCGAATGGCTTGGAAGTAATTTAGCATAAAATGTAGCGCACACACACACACAAACACACACACACACACACACACACACATATATAATTTTGGTTTAAAAGACACAAAGCTACAGTGCTGAGCTGCACCAAACTTCAACTTCTTTGTTTTATGTTTTCTGTTGCTTGCAGCATCACATGCGCTTTAATCACGGGAGCAACACAACAATAAAGAGCGAAACGTTGGCTCTGGTTTTACTGCTGAGCGACGATTTCAGCAGAGTTGCTAAATCATTTTGCCTTCATAAAACACAAGAATATACCTCATATTTTCACCTGTTTGTTTTACATCATAATAGTTGCCAGTTCCATAAGGAATGAGGTAAGGCTGCCACTAACTGCGTAAATTCATCTAATTCATCTAATCTTTATTTTTTCTGATTTTTTTTTTTTTTCCCACAATAAATTGTAAATAATTGTCTTTATTGCATATCACAAAATAAATTGGAATCAAACTTTACACTAAACTATAAAATATATGAATAAATCACCTCCTCAAACATGGCATTATGGATTTACAACAAAGTATTCAGTGTTAGATATGATGAAACAGAAATCGATCTGTTTAGCCATGAGTACAACTGTAAGAGACAAAGAATCAATTTCCATTGAACCCTTTACTTACGATGGAGAATTCAACTCAATAAATGAGCTGTATTTGTATTTAAACCTGAAACAACCAATCAGAGCCAGGAGGAGGGGCTTAGCGCTGTCAGTCACCCTCATGTACGTGCTGCTAAATGTGCTAATGGAGGAGAAACAACTCACCGTTCCAGGAAAACTTTATCCGCCGTCATCTGTGGCCATGCTAACTAGCCTTAGCATTAGCATCAGGCTATGTTGTGGTGAAGCAGCTGTAGCGTAGCGGAGAGCAGGGGGAGTGTGTGAGCGGCACGTACATGAGGGTGATTGACAGCGCTAAGCCCCTCCCCCTGGCTCTGATTGGTTGTTTCTGACTGACTGGTGTGTTTCTGCAGTTTGTACTGGGAGCACTGGGAGAAGGCAGAGGAGCTGGATTTTTTTTTCACAGATTATCGGTTTTATATTAAACTGTCACGACATAATGATTTTAACCAATATGTAAAAAAACATATTTTTCATTAAAGTTACATACTGCAGCTTTAAGTGTGACAGAAAATAAAAGCAAAACAGAAGACACCTAAAAGGGAGCACATTATTTTTGATATTTTGGGCTCCAGGGGTGTACTTTCTTTTTCCAGTGACTGTTCCTGGAAATATCCAGACGCTTCTCGAATGAATAAACCTGATTCAGTGCATTAAAAAGCAGCTTTACAAACGGTAAATGGACCGGTATTACCAACATGCTCCAGTTTTCCCAGGGTTTAATAGACATCGCTCCTTTCATTTCCCCGTTTTTAACCACCAGCAGATTGTTCAAACATGGGGGAGTTAAACGAAAGCTCTGCTGAGTGGCACCTGCGCCGTACTTTCCCAAAAGCCTCTTACGGTGCTGGTGGATTGGTTTTAGCCTGAGCTGAGGTGCTCCCCTCCCTGGCACCCGCCTCGAGTCTTGCCAGAACCGTGATGGGACCTGACAGCAGTTTGGCAGGAGCCACTCTTTGCTGAGCAGTGATAACTTCATTTCAGGAGGGGACATTGACCATCTTGGAGTCCCTGAAACCAAAAGTGATGCAAAGTTGTGTGTGTTTACTTTTATATTCATGCTGCATGCAGTAGTTATAGGGCTGGGCGATATGGCTTAAAAATAAAATCTCTCATTTTTTTCATACCTGAATGTTTCCATTCCTTTTTCTCGCTTTCTTTTCTAAAAAAAAAAAAAAAAAACAAATCATCAATGACAGAAAATAGTCATTCCTTCTTTGATGGAGTATCAGGGCCAGGCTGTGAGAGTTTTTGTTTAATTACAAGAATACAGTCATAATATTAGCAGAATAAAGACGCAATTTTACCAGGAGAACGTCTTAAAATTACAAGAAAAAGACAATTTAATGAGAAAAAGCTTGGATAATTAATTTTTTGTTATTTTTCATGTTGGAATTCTCATAAAATTACTTCTTCATTCTTCTAATATTGTAACGTTATTCTGGTAATATTAAGACTTCATTCTCGTTATTTCGACTTTATTGTCATATGACTTTATTCTCGTATTACTACGACCGTTTTATTGTAACATCATGACTTTATTTTCGTTTTAAAAATCGTAGCCCAGCCCTAATACTCCGTCGTAGAGTCGACCTGAATTCAAAGTCCAAATAAACAAAAGCTGTAAAACACGCTTGTCAACCAAGATGGCCGCCCTGGGAGCGCTGACATCACTGCACTATGGAAACCCAAGGAGAGCAATGGTGAGAAAAATCCAGATTTTCCAAAAAGGTACTCCATGAATCAATAGAATCGACTCATCGCCCAGCCATGAGTAGTTATAAAAGTGTTTTGCATGTTTTGTCCTGTCTTTATAGCGTTTATTTACTCCCATCCTGGATCAATGATCTCCACAGCGGCCTGAATCAGTTTCAGGGTCCAAACTGAGGGCGTCATTTGGTACGGAGAGGCGTAGGTGTTTAATTTGTTTACGGTCGTGACAGCGAGACACGATCATGGCAGGGGAAAAGGTTTTCTTTACAATAAAAAAAAAAAAAAAAAAAAAAAATGTAAAAGCTTTCCGACAGCTGTGAAGAAATAAAGAGGCCTGTTTGTCCCTTTTAGGCGTTGCTTTGTAGAGGAAACGTTGGGCGACAACGTTTCAGTGCATTTTCATCCTCAATCTAACGGATTCGCTCTTATCTCCTCGAAGCAAAGCGGAATGAAAAGGAGATAGAGAGCTTGCTGTCAGAAATCCCACCTTTTATAGAAAGGAAAATGTTTGTTTCTGTTGTTTCAAGCTCCCTCAAATCATTTAATGATTTCCATTTGCTCCACTTTTCTTTTTTTCAGCCTTAGCGTGAAAATAATTTAAAAATAAAACCTGTTGTGCAGGCTCCAAATAAATTCTGAGATATGTTCTTCTCCAGCCGTCTTTGATGCTTCAGTGTAGTGATTTGAGGGGGGTTTTTTTTGTTTTCATTAAATCATTACGGCTTTTAAATATTTTCCAAAGCTGGAAGCCTCTTTGTTTTGGATTAATTTGTGCTTATTAAAAGTGAAAGTATTAACAGCTCCAAAGATGCAACAAAGAAATAACAACCTCCTTTGTTTTTAGGTAAATAAAAACCTTGTGTATGGTGTTCCTTTACAATCTGGAGATCAGGTTTTTCTGTTTTCACCTAATAATCTTAGAGAATGCTGCTTTTTTTTTTTTTTTTTTTTTTTTTTTTTTCCATTTCAAGTGAAATTTTGTGCTTTTTATCGGTTTTAGTCATTTTATACCAAACATTTTCAGGTATGAAAAGGAGGCATCTGTCATGACCACGGGTCAGTTTTTACTGATTGTTTGAAGGAATGCACTGAAGTCTAATTTAGGTATTAGCTGGAATAAGATTCTAATTTTATAATTAACAGGGTTTATTGGAAGACATTATTGATAATACTTAAACACCAACTATATTGTTAAATAAAAGACAAACAAAAAATACAATAAACAAAACTTTTTTTTTTTTTTTTTTTTTTTTTTTTTTTTTTTTTTTTTTGCACTTCAGTTAAATCCTAATGAAGTAATCAATCCGTGGATCTTTAAACAAGCTGTGTAATGCTGGTCACATTTAAAAATAAAATAAATTTTAAAAAATATGACATAAAATGGGCAATGATAAATATTTGTAAGCTTCACTAAATATTTTTTGGGCACACAATTCAAGCATCTGTTGTATTAAGTTTTCTTAAATCCTGCTGTTTGGTTTAGTCGTGTCTGCCAGTTGGTGCAGTATTTTGATTTCCTGGCTGTGATTGGTTGTTATTTATCAAAGCCAATGCATTATTTGCATTGCATTATTTGCATTATTGCAATAATGCATTGGCAATGCATTATTTGCATTGGCTTTGATAAATAAAGAACCCTGATTAACTAGATTGTAAATATTCGTTATTTACACAAAAATTTAACGCAAAAATGCATAACATGACCAAGGGGTGGGCATTTATCGCATTGTTTATCGTTATCATGAAAATTTTCTTATTGTGACAACAATTTTGATTTTTTTTGTTGTAACAATTACAAATTTCAATGAATGTATCTGAAAACCTCCAAAAGGGAAAGTATTGTCAGGATTTTACTATTTTCGTCACTTTTTTTTTCAATGAGAACGTCAATAAATATTAATAGGTTTAAAAATACAATTAAATGCAGTTACTATATGCAGGCTTGTGATAAAATTAAATAGTCTTTAAGTAACAGGTGTCCTGAAGAAGCCTGTTTCAAAATGGAAACACTTTTCTTACCATAACATGTCATTAAAGTGGACCCACCAATTTGTGTTTCAGTATTTGGAGATTTTTCTGCAAATAACTCACAGAAAATCCTCCCATTTGCGTTTTCTCCCGTAGAGCATGTCTAAAATATTCAAGAGAAAATACAGTTTATGAAGCTAAATACTTACAAGTGATGCTACTTGACACTCTATCGGCTGCATTTGCAAAACCGCCAATCCAGGCGCATCATTCATTTTCCTTGTTGCTGATTGGCTGTTCCCCCAAGAGCAGAGATAAGGAAGACTGTAGATGTTAACTTTTGCGGTAATGCTAAAATGGTTTCCACTGTCTGTATTAATGCATATTAAGGTATGTTTGGGGTTTGTACTATCAAAATAGGCAGCTCTAAAGTTTTTAGACAGGGTCTCAAGTAATTGTGGATTTTAGCTGTTCGCGGCTGGTTGTGGCCCCAACCCCCAAGACAGCCAGGGTCCACTGTGTCACAAAAATGCTACATAATTTATGTGATAAAAGTTTGTATCCATATCACCCGTCTATAACATGACCTAACTGCTTTTATTTTGTGGAAGCTTTGAGCTGCCACCCAGTTCGTAGCTTTGCAGCTGTAGTTTTCAACACAGTGTTACCCTACCAAGTTGGACAGGTGGAGCTGTTTCGGTTTCACAGCAAATGTCTTGTGGCACTTTACAAAAAAAGACATTTCAGTCCAATCACACATACATTCCTACTGGTCATAGTGATCAATCAGTGCATTAAGTCGGTGTCATTGACTTGCAGCGTTCACTCCTCTTGGACGTAGCAACCGTAGACGATCGCTTACATTGTCGTTGACTTTACAGCAATCCCTCATACCGAGCATGCATGTAGCAACAGAGGAGAGGAAAAACTCCCCTTGAACAGGAAGAAACCTCCAGCAGAACCAGAGCCTGGCTCAGTAATAGCGGCCCTCTGCCACGACCGACTGGCGCTGTACCCATCTTTCAGCCAGCTCACCAGCAATCTGCAGCAACAGGCCGGGGAGGGGCCCCCTTGCGTTAAAGTATGACAACACCGTTTCAGAAAACACTGTAGTTACCCCCAAACTTTGTCTGGGATCTCATTAAAATGATTTGAAACAACATGAACAATATGACAGAAAATTATTGCAGTTTTGAAAGCGTAACTTTTTGAGACCTCGGTATATATGCGCTTTCTTTGTCGCCATGATGTTTATTTGTTTGTTTGTTCTCTAACAAACCTTTGAGGCCTTCAGAGAAAAGTTGGATTGTAGTGAAATTAACCTACCTGCAGGTTTTTACTAATTAGGTAAGTTTAGAAGGTTACACTGGATATTGTTGAGGGGTATCAGAGTAAAGAGGGGTGGAATACAAATGCATGCCCAGCTTTTCCGATATTTATTGGTAAAAAAAAAAAAAAATCTGTCAGCCGTGTAGATCTGGGCAATAAAACAATAAAAACATCTATTGTGATGAACAGAAAATGCATCCGATGGAATTTTGATAATTTCACTGAACTCCGATCCAGAACCGCACGGCATTCTGGGGGATGTAGGCAGAGGAAAGGCTTTAGCCGCCCAGCCTCTTACGGTCAAGCTAAGCTAGGTTGGTGGCATCGGCTAACTCACTCACTCTTCGGTTACCTAGCAACAACCTGCTCAGCAGCAGTTTCAGGTTTCGTCGTTGTGCCTCCGAACTGCTTAAAAATGAAAAACATCTGGGTGGCGTGAAAGGAGAAAATGAGCACAACAGCTCAGGAGGAAACTGTGGATAAAAGAGGAAAAGTGATGGGAATATTTTGGGAGAATTTTGTATATTTAAATCAAAAAAACTAGTCAATAATTATCTATCGACTGATACAAAATGCTTATATCGTGATTAGGCCTGTCGCAATAAGCAATAATCAGTTAATCGCATGATAAAGTGAGCTTGATAATTTCCGGTCTGATGATTAATTTGATTTGAAAGGCAGTTTTGTTTACAGAGACGTCATAATTGATTTTATTTATGGTTTTCCTTGTGTGTGTCTTTTATTTCCGTTTCATGTATTGTTTTTGGTTGTCGTATTTTATTTTTTTTTATATGTATAATAACTTAAACAATTACTAAATAAATACAGAATATGGAAAAAATATTTTAAAAAAATACATAATGAAAAAGTGACAGTAAATTTAAGAAAAATACTAAAATACAGAACATGGAAAAAAAATACGTTAAAAAACTGACGATAAATTAAAATTCCTAAATAATACAAAAATTAAAATAAACACAAAATGGAAAACTATATATATATATATATATATATAAAGTGATGGTCTTAAAACAATAATATTGTCGTTTATCGTAAAAATTTCTGGGACAATTTGTCATCCGGTAAAATTTGTTATTGTGACAGGCCATCTATCATGTCAAATCCCAGTAAAATAAATTGAAGTTGATGGTTGTACCTTGTCAGAATGTGGAAAAGTTTGAAAGCTTTGAATACATTTGATATGCAACACAATGCAACAGCCCAGTTTAGCCTTATTTGTGGGCTCCTGTGTTCTGAAAGGACCTTTGCTGGTGGACCTTTCTTCGGGGGCCGTTTTCAGCCAGATTAACCTGATTAGCCAAACTGTTTGAAAATTGGTCCCTTCCTAATAGGCTGCACAATAATTAGCCGCATGAATATGTATTAGCAGGAGCGGTTTCTGTGGCTTTTGAACAAGCGGATGGTTCTAGAACATCCCTCATTATGTCTGAGCTCATATTTCAATAGGCAGCAGCAGCTGAAAGGAAAAGCCCTGCTGTCCTTGAAATCTACCCTTTGGAAAGCGTCGCCTAAACGCCGCGGAACAAAGGTGCTGCGGCGTTTTGTCAGAGGAGACATGGTGGCTTAGTTAAAACAAAGAGCTGAACTAAGAGGGTTTCATGATATTTATGTTATTTAACACCTTTTTTTTCTTCTTTTTCTTCTCACCACCTTCTGTTTGTAATCAAAAAAATTAATGAGCAGAGCTTTTTGTGGAAAGTGGGCTTTATCAGATTGAAAGTGTCCCCGCCCCACGTCAGTGTGACTCCTCCAGGCTACCTTGCAGAGTTTAGGGTAACTCTCCTCTTTGTTCGTAAGCAATTTATCACTGAATGAACTTATATTGTATCTCAGTATGACTCACATTAAATGTTCGCCTATTAATTTTGAAATGGATTTTTGAAATGGGTACTAAGCTTTTATCAAATGCCTGGGAATCTCATTTGGATTATTGTATTTCATTAATTACTTGATAGACAAAGCGTACTTTTCAATGTAGATTTGTGTGCTGTTTAATTAATTAGCATGTTTTCCCTTTTAATTAAAGCATTTTTTTTAAATTAAAGCCCACAGCAAAACACATATATAATTTGTTTGTAATTAGGCCTTAATTGGTGGTAGTGGAAGCTTAGCACCCTCGGTTTCTTTTTTCATGATTGCCATTTTATTGCCAGTCACTCATTAATTAAACTGTTTTTTTTTCTAATTAGCTTATAAAACTGTTGATGGCATATTATTGTAAGTGTGAGTTCAAAGCTTGCTAATAAGCCTCCCCTACTCAGAAGGGGCGAGATAATGGAACGTGCACAAAGCAGGCAAACTTTTGGAGATTTTTTTTTGTTGTCTATTCCCTAAAGATGACATGACATGTGTATCTAGGATCAGATTAGTCGAGGAGGAAGTGGAGCCATGCCTCCCTCCCAGAGTGGCTCCCTTTATTTCCCCTGCCATGTAATTCTGTTTGTTAAAGTGAAGCCAAGACTACAGAAAGCTCTCCTCAAGGCCCCCCAAAGAGGAATGACGAACTTTTGTGGGAATACAGTTCAGCCTCTCATGATAACAAATGTTGCTGGATGATGAATTGTCCCAGAAATTGTTGTGATAAACCATAATATTGTTGTTTTGAGACCATTTTCAGGTGATATATTGATCATGTTCGCCCTCTAAAAGACGAATAAACTTTAATTTTGTAAAGACCACGTAACATCACTATTATTTAATTTTCTATTTTATTTCCAATCTTATTGTTTTATTAGTTTCCTTTATTTCATTTATTTATTTTATTTTAATTTTTGCATTTATTTAGAAATTTTAATTTATTGTCACTTTTTTTAATTATGTATTTTTTTTCCATATTCTGTATTTATTTAGATTTTTTTTAATGTGTTGTCACATTTTCATAATGTATTTTAAAATATTTTTTCCATATTCTGTATTTATTTTGGAATTTTAATTTGTCACTTTTTCATTATGTATTTTTTTCATATTTTTCCATATTCTGTATTTATTTAGTAATTGTTTACATTGTTTTACATATCCAAAATAAAACACAACCAAAAACAATAAATAAAACTGAAATAAAAAACCCCAATCGAAAGCATAAATAAAATCAATTATGATGTCTCTGTAAACGAAATTCCCCTTCAACAAATATTAATCATCAGAGTGGAAATTATCGAGCTCATTTTAATTTATCATGCGATTAATTGATTAAGGCCTAGATACAGCAACGGAAAGGTGCCTAATTTAGTATTTGTACAAGGGATGGGCAATATAGATTTAAAGTTTCATCACAATATTTATTGTTATAATGATAAAAGTGACGATAAAAACTATTATTAGTTATTTAACTGTATCGTTGTGGCTGCATGACACAGCAATCATAGCCCCACAAACACAAATGCTCCTTTTGAAAAACACCCATTGATAATATGCTCATTTAGGACACCAGTCACATGAAGAAGTGTGATTTCTATCCCTAAACTACGGCGCCCCCTAGGGGACATGGGGAGTTTTTTTTCTTTTGTGTTCCTTCATAAAAGGTTTTGTGTTCTGTAGCGATAATGTACGAGTCAGTTCATGTGGCATCTTAAATGCTGCAAGTTTTTCAGATACAATATAGGGCTTTTGTGAGGGCTTTGACATGGATTTTAATATCTCGTTTGTGAGATATTTGAAGTTTTATACCTTTTTCTTTAGGATACAAATGCACCACAAACTTATGTGCAAAATGCAAAAGCAAAACGGGTCAAACATGGGCTTTCCATCCCTTTCAACACACAAACATGACAGAAATTTTCTGAAAGAAAAACTGCATCCAAACTATTCTTGAGTTATTTTCACCGGATAATAAAGTCAACAGGCAGTTTTTGTTGTGTGTTTTTCTTGTTGTTAGTCTTGAATGTTTTAATGAAGGGCCGTTTTCACGTGCAGCCCCATCTCCACCTTACGCAGACAAACATGAACACACAGTTAAAAGATCGATTTCCAGCCAGTTTCTGCACTGAGTTGATAATGTATAAACATGTTTTCACTGAGGATCTATAAAGTCTGTCTGTTTTCAGACACATTAGAAATACACCGACTCACGACGCAGCAAAAACCTATTTGGAAGCAATGATAAATTCTCATTAATTATTGTATTTCATGTTGGTCTCAAGCAAATGAGACGGCGATAAAACCTTTAAAAACTTTAGATAACCAGGCCTTAAAAGTGCTAAATAAAAAGCCACTGAGATACCATCACTGCCACATTTTAGAAAAACATAAAGTGTTAAATTTTAACAATTGTGTATTCTAATGTGCGGCTTATCTTCAAAATTTTGAATAATACAGCGCCTCCACCTCTGAAAAGCTTTGTCCAGCTCTGCTCTGCAACTAGAAGCAGCAGGCCTGCTAACCGTAACGACGGCAGAAAACCCAAACGCAGCTCCGCCTTCTCATTCAGAGGCGTTCCAGACTGGAACAAACTCCCAGGAAATCTTAAACTTTCCACGAACCTGAAGGACTTTTCTTGTAATGTTAAGAAGCAGCTATTAGAAAACCAACAATGTTCACATTGAAAAATAACTGAAATGCTAGCATTAGTGATTACAGAGCAGTAGTTTGGCATTTAGTATTATTTATATTGTGATAACTTGTGCTGTGATTGTATGTGGGGGTATATGGAGACTTTTAGTCTGTGTTTTATGATAGACTGTTTCATTAACTCACCTGCTGGAAACTAGCTTAAGCTAAATCTGGTGCAAAGCATCTTTTATTAATGTTTGTTTGCACATTGTCACTGTTTTACATCAACTAAAAAAAAGGTGTGTGTAATTTCAAATTTACATTTGTTAACACTGTGATCTGTATACAAAACAGACCAGGGTGTATTTGCCCATTTATTGAGAGGAAAAGCAAAAGAAACAATTTCCCTCCTGTCTCCTAGGGGGCTCCGTAATTTCCTTCTTACGGAAAGTTTCTGTTTATGTCTTAGCAGGGATAGAAAGCCCGTGTTTGACCTGTTGTGCTTTTACATTTTGCACATATGTTTGCGTCACAAAAAAGAAAATGGAAAATAATTAATGTTTCCTTCAACTGGTTTGGACCGAGTCAACTAAGCTACGCAAAGCGTAACTTCGTCAGACGTTGATGCTGTAATTTTCATGGCTGTAATGAACAGGAAGTAGAGGCTGCTAACTCGCACGGACCACACATCTCAGAAAAATGGAGCGAGTCCTCCCCTCCAAGGTGGAGGTCTGGTCTTTTTCCTGAGTTTTGTGTCTCTGGTAAGGCACAGATCCACCAGTGGATGGGAGTGTTCGCTACGTCAGAACTTATTCAGGAAATGTTTCCATTTCCTCTTTAGCGCAATAACTCTTTTTCAGAAAAGCCAAACGCCACCTCAAGCGAACGTAAACACTTTCTTGTGAAACTGAAAATTTTGCTTCCATCAACTGTTTCTAATGTGATGCCTCAAAATGCGCTTAAAAAAATATTGTTTCTGTCTCTTGACTCACCATAGGTTCTAAAAATCTCTCCATTTTGTCTCTGGTATAGGTTTGGTGAAGTTGGCTAAATGTTTGGACTAAGTACCATTCTGTTAGCACATTATAATGCATGATTTTTTAACAATTATTTATAAACTGGAGACTTTTTTTTTTTTTTTTTTTTTTACAAATTGATTAAATGGCATGAAATTAAAGGTTAAATGTAAAAATTAAAAATGTTTAAAAAATGTTTAACAATGATTGTCTTCATCTTTTTAGCTTTGCCATTTATTCTTCTCATGGTTTGAGTTTTTGTATTAAATGCCTTTGTTGCAATTTGCTGATGAAAATTCACTTACCTCAGCATGCCAAATGCTTAAAATGAGAGTGAAACTGACTGCATGACCCTCTTTCTGAAAAATTCATCAATTACAGGACCACTTTGTGATTCAGAAATTTTATTTCCAGACAGTGGACTTCAAAATAAAAAGAAAGCTCAAGCGACAGTGAAATCATGGAAAAAGTACTGTACCCTGTCCTGACGCAGCAGAACATCTTTGATCCCAGTACAGATTCACCGTATTTCCCAGACTACACCTCGCACTGTGTTTCATAGTTTGGCTGGTCCTGCGTCTTATAGTCCGGAGCGCCTTATATGGTTTTTTTTCCTCTTCATGACGCATTTTTTGATGGATGTGTTAAATATTAATTCATACTGATGAACATGAACCAAGGATTAAGCATCGCCGTCAGCAGCCGCAGGGAAAGCTAATCGAGGGCTGAAAGCTAGATGGCCAGAGCTGCAGGAAACACTCCACAGTTGGTGTTCTGGCGATCTGTGCTACCTCGTCAGGTTGTCCCACCGTAGCGCGTCGAGACAGCTTTCGATAAGTCGATGCGTCCTTTCGAAAATGCTGGATCAGGTGTTGAGGCTTGTGAACGGTGCAGTTACGTCTCCACGCCCTGCTAGTTGCCATGGAGATGAATAGATTGCACAGACCTGCAATTCACAATTCTCACCAGTCATCGCGACTTTTCCACTCCACAAATCTGACCAGCGTCCTCCTCCATGTCCACTTTTAACGTGTTTTCCGAGGCATCCGGGGGGGATTTCGTTGATTGATTAAAATGTCCAGGTTTTTAAATCGCGTGATGCATGGAATTTGCTTTTATTCAACATCCTCCCCGAGCTGCTGCCTCGTGGGCGGCTTGGAGCGAACGGTGGCGAAGTGCGTGGCGGCTGGAGCGGAGATCCAGGCAGATAGACGGAACAAAACGGGTTGCGCTCCAGCGCTGCAGCTGATGTTTACAAAGCGCAAGTGTAGCTTTATGAACGAACCGCAAAACAAATTTCCTTTGTACCGTCACGTGGGTGCCCTCATACACCGTCCTCCCCCCCAACTGAACTCACCTTCTCCTTCCCTGAATAAAAGTAACTTTTTAAATGCACAATTCATCAGGCGCAATCATTTTTTAGGGTGCTATTTCAAGAAGGTTGAGCAATTTCAACTTTCTTGTAAGACAACGTTATGGCAAGAATAAAGCTTAAAAAAACTTTGCAACTGTGGCTGCAAATTTTTGAAAAATGAGTCATTTTAGGCTGCAACAATCACAAAAACAAAAGATCGCAACATCCTGGAGGGACTGGCAAATGACCGCAGGTGGGCTTTCTAGAAGTTATGGCGCCATGCAACGCAACCTCCTATCACTATCATTTACTACATGCGTCTCTGCTCCGCTCCTGACCCCCCCGATTTAGAGCACAGACATCGGTGCATCAGAAACTGCTATCAGACTCCCAAGACAAAGTCGACAGTTTCAATGAGTCTGTTGAAAAGCAGCTGAACACAGTGTGTCACCAGATCATCAACATGGACGAGGTCCCCCACGTTTAACAATCTCTAAATAAATGCGACTTATACTCCAATGCATCTTATATAAGTTTTTATCCTCTTCCTTTTGCATTTTTTGACTAAAAAGTGACTTATGCTTATATTTTACGGTGCTGAATGGGAGCACGTCAAAAGTGACGCGTTTCACAACATCCTCGTTTAGAACCACGTAACTACAGCATTTTAAACATGCCAGCAGAGATGGCAATGGGGCTGGGCAATATCGCTTAAAAATAAAATCTCCGATTTTTTTTTCAGACCAGATCCGATTTCCGATTTTAGTCAATTTTTTTTCCTTCTTTCTTTTCTAAGAAAGAAATTACAAATGACTGAAAATATTTTTGAAAACTGGCTTTTATTTTAGTCATTACTTCTGTGAGTTGTACAATGGAGTACCAGGGTCAGACTACAAGAACTTTTGTTTAATTATGGGAATGTTGTCATAATGTTAGCAGAGTAATTTTACCAGAAGAACGTCTTAAAATTATAAGAATAAAGTAATTGTAATGAGAAAAAAGCTTGAATAATAAATCTGTTATTTTTCATATTGGCGTTTACGACTTCATTCTCCAAATGTTACAACTTTTATTGTGGTAATATTAAGACTTTATTCTCGTATTACTACAACTGTATTCTTGTAACATCATGACTTTATTATTGTTTAAAAAAATCTTAACCTGACCCTTATATTTAGTCATAGAGTCGACCTGAATTCAAAGTTTAGATAAATAGAAGCTGTAAAACACGCTTGTTAAACAAGATGGCCGCCCTGGGCGTGCTGACATCACTCTGAACTATGGAAACCCAGGGATTGCTAACAAAAAAAATTCAAATTTAAAATCGATTTATCGCTCGCCCTACGTGGCAACATAGGAAACTTTGTGACGGCATCTTTGATGACACTAATCGATATCTCCTCAAACGGTGATATATTTCCGTCACTTCCAGATTTTGAACATCCCAACCAGTGAATGTTGTATCCCTTGCTCTGCAACACGATCCGGGTGGCATCGATTGACCTCTTGCTCCTTTGACCCCCGTCGTCGTTCCTGCAACACTGAAGCTTTGCAGCTAGAGACGCTTTCTTTTTCCTCTTCTCTCTTCCATTCAGCCTCACTCCAAAGAAATTATCCTGAAATAGCACACAAGCTGCCTAATCTGATATTCATTCCTCTCTTATATAGCCCTGCTTTCCCAAAGTTGACTAAGGCCACATTATTTAGGCATTAAGGTGGTGTGATAAAGGAATTAGGCTGGTCATTAATCGTTTACACGTCAAATGCAGCGGAGCAGCTCGGGGAGGTGATTTAGCAAGGCAAAGCCATATAGCCCCCCGTTAATCCACCTCTCACACGTTTTAATTGGAAGAGGCTTCCTGGATAGGAAATTTATGAATGGGTTTAAGGCCATTTCTTCCTTAAAGCCGTCATTTATTTCATATTGTTAATAGGAGCTTTAACACTTCTTCATCCACACGGAGACACGTTATTTCCTCAGCTCTCATTCAGCTATTGTCTTTGTGCTTTTTAATTGGCGCATCGCCGCAGTGACGACGCAATAAAACAGACACAAACTGTGAACATGTTCTACATACACTTCAGGCAGCATAATTTCTTCACTGCAAAAACACAAGATCTTACCAAGTACTTTTGGTCTAATTTCTAGTGCAAATATCTTAGTACACTTGAAATCAGACAAAACTAACTCACAAGTAACTTTTCAGCAGATATAGGAGCTTAAGTCATTAATTCCTTAATATTGATGAAAAAGCACATTATTTCACTTATAACTAGAACATTTTCATCAATATTAAGGAATTATTGACTTAAAACAAGCTCCTATATCTGCTGAAAAGTTGCTTGTAAGTTAGTTTTGTCTTATTTCAAGTTTATTCAAGATACTTGCAGTAGAAACTAGAGCAGAAATACTTGGTGAGATTTTGTGTTTTTGAAGTGTGTGTGGCTCCGTGTTTGAGTCCTTGTACTACAAAAATACAACGTCTTAAGTATTTTTGTCTATTTTCTAGTGCAAATAGCTTAGTATGCTTGAATTAAGACAAAACTAAATTACAAGTAACTTTTCAGGAAGATAAGATTGTTTTAAGGGAATTCTTAAATAAAATAATACAGTGGATCTGGCACATTTTGTATCTGTATTCAAGAATTATTGACTTAAAACAAGCTCCCATATCGTGCTGAAAAGTTACTTTTAAGTTATTTTTTTCTTAATTCAAGTGTACTAAGATATTTGAACTATAAAATACACAAAAGTACTTGGTAAGATCTTGTGTTTTTGCAGTGTACTTGGATCTCCATGACGACCCCAAGCACATGCGAACAGAAAACAGCAGTGTTGACTTAACCCTCCTAGTGGCCTTGAGCTGCCGCTGCAGCGCCGGCATTGTGCTCCCTGGTTTTTTGGGGGTTTTTTGTCTTCAAATCTTCTAAAGGTCAGAGAATTAATCCTCTGAATGAATAATGTTTTTAGCAGAGCTGCAGAGAGGCCACACAAGAGAGAGAAACACAGAAACACGCCTGTGATGGACGCTTAATTGTACATTAATATGTGACGGAGTGGGAAGAATTGCCTTTTAGGAGCCGCATAAACAAAGAACGCAGGAGGTTTCCTGTCTCTTCCCCTTTATTCCCCGCTTTGTACTTCCACTGCGATTTCCCACCAGCCTCTGATGTGACAGGATTTGGCACTAAGATGCACGCAGGAGGAGGGGGGGGGTGGATAAAAAAAAAAAAAAATCCTGAAAAGTGGATCAAAAAAGTAAATGAAAAATAATGTCATATTACTGAAAATATGAGAGGCTAATTTGTGCCGACTTTTTGCTAATTTCGTTCTCGCCGCAGAAAGAGGAGCCGTCACCTGCTCGGCGCCGCGGCGCTGACAGTGCCAGTGATCCATGAAATAAGCTGCCGCTGGCTTTGTTCAGATAAGAATGAACAAATCTGCACAATGTACTGCTCTCCGAATCTCATTTTCATACTTGCATGCAGGCTAAAAGAAATAAGCTGTTTGCAGGCTTGATTAATCAGACATTTGAGGGCTTTTTTTTGTCTCTTTGATCTGCTCTGTCTCCTAGGTAACTTGGTTGACATTAATGTTGAGCCGCAGTAAAGACAATCAGGGAGTGTAGACTAAAACTGATAAAAAAAAAAAAAAGAGCGAAATTAAAGACCTTTAATGCTTTAAATATAGCAGAGGGCATGCCGGGAATTTAAACGAGGGGAGGAAGTGGTCTAGGAAAGTGGGTTTTGGGGTTGGGATGCAGCAGAAGGCGTGTTTTTGCAGTTCAACTGTGGCCCCACAGGAGAGCTGGTTAATGTGGGTAATCCTGTGCAGAAACGCTCCCTGTAAATCTGCAAATAAAACCGTTTAGCATCAGTTTTATTTGATTTGCTACAAAATGAGCTAATCGCTTCTCATTTTTTTACTTTATTCTTTCTTTCTTTCTTTTTTTAAATAAATCTAGGATTTTGAGTCCTGTATTTTTTTAATGCTTCAGGTATCCTTAAACCTCCAGGTCATGCATCCGACTGCTTTCAGTTACAAAAAAAGAAGTCGTCCCAAATGTAAAAAAAGCAAGAAAGAATGGGAGCAACAAACGAAATAAAATTTAATTATTAATATGATAAAAGCAAGGAAAATGTCAATAAAAAGTAAAAATGAAAATCTAATATTACATTAAATATCATGATGAATTGCATCATTATGAGAAAAAACACAAGTTCATGGAAAAACTTATATTTCTTCATCATACAGGAACCCTATGAAGAATGGTGGCTCAAATTTTTATCTTTTTTTTATTCTATTTTTTTTCTGCTTTTTTTTCTCTTGTTCATTTTTATTGAAGTATTTTTACATTTTTATTTTCTGTTTTTTTCCCAACACAGTGCTCTCAAAGTGAACTAGGACAGTTGTCCACATCATGTTAACATATTATTTCCAGTTAACACATAAAAACAAGGTGTTTGTTGGGTTAAATTCATTTATTCTAGGAAAGATAACAGATTACTATATCTTCTTGCTTTCAGCTAACGAAATACAATTATGTGGAACCTGCTGAAAAAAAAAATTATGTTAAGTCAATGATTCTTTTGTGTGTGTGAGTGATGATGTTTTTGTTAGTCAGCTTCAATGGGAGGATGCACCAAAGCAGATAATGACCTGGAAGAAGACCAAATTTGTTCACAACATATTGGTCAATCTGGATTTTATTCAAACTACCATCTCAAACCGTTTCTTGCTATGAGCGAATGAGGCGACTGCTTAGGGCCTCCAAGCCACCAGGGGGCCACATAGCTGCATGTTCTGCCTCATCTCAGGACAATTAAAATGCTCCATCTTTGTCTGTAGTCATCTCATATATTTACATCTTTAATAAAGGTAGGATATAAATAAAATAAACTGCAAAGATTAACTTTGGCTGGAGGCTTTTTGCCATATTTGTGTCACACCGTCACACATGGAGTGGCGTAGCGGTTAGCCAGAAAAGTCAAACAGGGCAATGGCATCCAAAAGAAGTTGAGTGGCCCAGAAAAAGGAAAGAAAAAGAAAGTGCAGGAAGAAAAACGATAAAAGGTTAAAGGTGACACATCAGCTGGCGATGTGGGTCAGATCAGTTGAGGCAAGTTCTTTTGTTCCGCCAGCTAGCCTCTGATAATTGCTATTGAGCTAGCTACAATTTAGTGTTTCCTTCATGAATGAAGTGAATGAAAAGTCTGTTGCCATGGGAACGACTGACTCAAGATCTGTTTATTTAGATTCTAGCAGGGAGTTTTTATAAACACTCAAGATCTGTTTTTTTTTTTTTTTTTTTTAACTTTTTATTGACGTGTAGAGGATTGTTGTTTTCCTTGTATTATAGTTTGTTTTCAGTTTGGCACCTTAGTGGACCATGAATAGGGTTAGGAATCTCTGCATTGTAGTTTAAAGCTGCAGTTTGTAACTTTTACAAAAATGTTTTCTGCACATTTGTTAAAACTGTCAGCATGTCGTGACAGTTTGGTCTGAGACGGATAATCTGTGTAAAGATGGAGCTCCTCCTCCTCCTCCCTGAACTGCTAATGTCGTCTAAAGAAATGCTCCGCTCCCGACCTGAAACAACCAATCAGAGCCAGTGGGAGGGGCTTAGCACTGTCAATCACCCTCGTGTACGCGCTGCTAAATGTGCTGATGGTGGAGAAACAACTCACCGTTCCAGGAAAACTGTTTATCCGCCGTCATCGGTGGTCATGCTAACTAGCATTAGCATTAGCAGCAGGCTATGTTGTGGTGAAGCAGCTGTAGCGAAGCAGAGAGCAGGGGGAGTGTGTGAGCAGTGCGTACATGAGGGTGATTGGCAGCGCTAAGCCCCTCCTCCTGGCTCTGATTGGTTGCTTCTGAGTGACTGGTGTATTTCTGCAGGTAGTACTGGGAGCACTGGGAGAAGGCAGAGGAGCTCGAATACTGTCACACTGTCACAACATGATAATTTTAACAAATATGTAAAAAACATAATTTTCAAAAAAGTTACAGACATTTAAGATGTTTCAGTGACGTTAGGTGCTTTTTTGACCTAGAAATCTTCAGTTGTTGGTTTATCTGCGTTTTTTTTTTTTAATTAAGTCAATTCGATTGGAGCCACTCCGTGCCAACGTCCCCCCACTCCCACCAATCGAGGACCAGGGAACACCCTCAAGTCATTTTATCTGCAAATCTGCTGCATATAGTTGAGCTACCGTCCCTTATGGGTCTCTTTAAGAAAACACGATTCGGGGAATTTAAGGATGTATAAAATGGCAAAGAACTGGAGAACTGTCATAGCCTGTGTGCTTCAGGTTATTCAGACGCTTTCACAAATCTTCCAGCGACTGTATAGATGAATGCCTTGAGGGCCCAGCCGGAGCCCGGCACTTGCAGCCAGCCGAAGCCCTTATCTTAAATCCAAGCAAAGTACCATTAATCTTTTTGAAAGACCTTTATGGCTTTTAATGTATCCCAAATTAGAACATTTTACACCCTTGGTTCCTGAAATATGGTGATAAAAAGCCTTTAGAGTTTAATTTTTCCTGCCTGCTCGCTCTGACCTGCTTAATCCCAGCATGCATTAAGAGATATTTTAGTTTCAGTCTTTCTAATAAAGTTTATCCCACTTAATTATAATTGAAACATTTTTTTTCCAGCAGGTCTATTTTTTTTTTTTTTTTTTTTTTTTTTTTTTTAATGGCACAGTGGTGGCACATTTCTTCATTACCTTAAGACTTGCTCTCCCCACTGATTGTGCTCTGAATATTACAGCGAATTACCCAAAGGTTTGGTGAAATTGTTCCAAGTTGTTTATCAAAGTTCGCCTTTGCTCGAATAATAAACCTATCTCAGGAGTGAAAGCAGCGGCAGGATTTTTCCCCTTTGTTTCCGAGGCTTCTGTGTGTCTGGGGTTACTGGGATTACTCTGCTTCACAATGCGCACATGTCTTCCCTGGGATTTGAATGTTTGCCTCTTGCAGTCACGGTCATTCTCCTCATCTTCTGATTTCAGGGGCTGCCTGCTGCACTCCAAACACACAAAGTCTCAGACACATTGTTGACGAGGAAAAAAGAAAAAATACCATTAAGACACTTGTATAAAATGTGCAGAATGGGGGAGATTGTCTCTAATTATGTATTGTAGTTTATTACATCATTTGCACATGATTGACAGAGTTTGGGGCTGGCTATGAGCTGCTTTTAAAAGCTGAAAATAATAATAATAGCACCTTTTGGGGGTTTTTTTGTCTAATGATAGAGCTGATAAACAAAAAAAAAATAATAACAATCAGGAATAATCTCTGGTCCTTCTGGACATCAACAGCTCTTGAAGTCATTGTTTCCCCCTTGAACTGAAATACTGTTGAGAAGCTGATAATATTTAATTTAATTTATTTGTAAAGACCACTTGCACAAGCATTCTCTGAGCTTATTAATAAAACAGATAAAGCTACAGCTCATTTAGTTGTTTTGAGTCTAAAAACAATGTCCAAGTTTAGTTTATTAACTCAGAAACATTTCGTCAAGACAGCTCCGTCTGCGTGATTCTCCAAAGAGAAAATGTGCAAATGATCCACTGCGACGTGCATTTTTACACTTAACGCAGTAAAAAAAAATTTAAACTGTGAACACTGGTAACTTTTCAGCTTCTTTAGATTTTTTTTTTTTTTTTTTTTTTTTTTTTTTATAAGGTGTGTCGCTTTTTCACATTTCTGTGCAAAATGTGCAACAATGTTGCTCATATTTCAGCCTCGTCTGTTTCCTGGCCTTGTTCTGCGAGCGACGGTCACTTGTTTACGACGGAGTATGAAGGCCAGACTGCGGGGTGGGTTTTATTTGTATTTTTGTTTTTTTGTAATTTTATGAGAACACCACAGCAAACTGCGTTAAAATGAAGAAAACTATGCATCTTGTGAAATTATAGTTGGTATCGGTTTCATAAATAAGGAAATACTTCAACTTTTAACGCATCAGAATCAGGTAATTATCAGCTGCAAAACTTTGAAACGATTGTTTAAAACGACTGAATCCATTTCAGAGAAAGAACCACGGACTTGCTGAGCTGTTGAAGCTATCGTCTCCTAATTTTACGGCTTTCTTCCGGATATAGTATAATTATTCTGAAATATGACTTTGGTCTTGTTAAAATTATGACTTTATTCTTGTACTTTTTAAAAAAAACTAATACTCCGTCATACTTGCTTTACTAACCTCTGCCGCCATTTTTCTTTTCTGTGTCAGATACTTTTTCTACTGGCTTGAACAAGTAGCCTGTTGATTAAGTTGAGCACTGCTGCCACCTAGTGGCGGGAGGCTTGTTTGTCAGTCAAGCAGGAATAAAGACCGTAATAAAGTCCCGCTTCTCGCTCCACCCCCTGACACCTCACCAGAATTACTGGTTTAAGTGAACTTGATTATATAATTAACATATTTTATTGACTAACATGATTTAAATAATATCCACAGCTTTGTAAAAGTAATCATACCCCTTCCGGTTCACATTATAGCTGGGAATTTTTTCCCCCCACAGTGAAGTGGAAGGAAAAAGATACATGGCTTCCATTTCATTATTTTATTTATAAAGCACCAGTTCACAACGCATCATCTCAATAATTCAATCCAACCAATGTCCATTCCAGTTGATCCTGGTTATCAAACCATTCAGTCGAGTTCAGTTCATTATTCAAACTGGTTAAAAAAGTTTCTATCTGAGGAAACCCAGCAGACCGCATCGAGTCCCTGACTCGACAGCTCAGCAACTTGGGCTGTGTTGTCGACTTTGCAGCAGTCCCTCATACCGAGCATGCAGGTGTCACAGCTAAATAGAAGGCCAGACCAGGTGTACTTTCTATGAAGAGTAAAAGTCAAAGAGAGCATCCACAGGGTGTCCGTGCAACCTTTCAAAAGTCTTAAATTCATGTATCTAAAATTAAGGCCTTAAAATGTCTTAAATTCACAAGAAAAAAAAATTAAGTTGGTCTTAAATACGTTAATTACAGGTCTTAAACTTTGTCGTGGCTGTACTGTTCAATCTCGTATATTCTATATAGTTTATTTTTCTCCCGGGACTTTCCGTCGGGCAACAGTTTTAGTCGCGTGCAGACATCTTCATTACGTTCTGTGACTCGAGGAAGTTGAGGCTGCTGCTAACTAGCTGCTAATATACTTTTATAGCCTGCTAGCTAGCTTTTTTGTATCTATCATGGGGATGTGTGAATTTATCGCCAGTTGGCTTGACGACGTTTGTCTTCACCACTGGATCACTTCTGTTTGCACTACGAAATAAAGTCTGCAATTTTCTAGTGTACATTTCTGTCGCGATACAGGTCTTAAATTTCATTCATATTGGACTCAAAAAGGTCTTTAAAAGCCTTAAATTTGAGTTTGTTAAACCAGCAGAAACCCTGGTGATAGCTAAATAGAACGCCAGACCAGGCGTACTTTCTATGAAGAGTAAAAAAATCAAAGAGAACATACAGTTAAAAGCTGAAATAACAGCAAATAATGCAAATTGAATGTCTTTTCTCACTTTTAGTTGCGATTTAATAACTATTACATTTGTTTAGCATAAATGCTGCTTCATACTTTCTGATATTCGTCAGCCTGCGGAGCAAAGCAGCCTGATAAATTTGACTGGCAGCCAATCAGAAAGACAGACATGGCAAGTAACATTCCAGCAAGTTATTTTCACTTGTTTTTTATACTGATAATTGAAAAACAAATTACTTTTTATGATTCCAACCCCCCCCCCCCAAATTAATTAGATTCAGGTTTTTTTTTGCTCCTTTTTTCTCCCCCCAGCTTTTTGAGGCCCCTCTAGCGCCTCCTGGTGGCTCCCCACTTTAAAAATATACATTCACGCTCTGCGTAGCTGTGATATTTATTTAATTTATTTATTTGGTAGAGACAATGCACATTAAATAACATTCTGTAAATGTGTCAGAATTAGCCAAAAGACGATGCTCAACTTGTCTTGCTAAAAAAAAACAGACAAGTGATAAAAACAAGGTTAAAATGACTAAACTACACAAATTTGTCAATAAATGCAGAAAATACAATCAATGTAAAGAATAAATACATAACAAGGAAACTACAACACAATTTTCATAAAAGGTAAAAGGTATGATTGTCCAGTTGGACGGACTCTTTTTACCCACGCCTGATGTATATTTCTCGCAGCTCAGACGCTGAAGCGCAGACAGACTTGGCGTAGCGTGAAGAAAAGCAGGATAATTGTTGGGGATGGAGCCTTCAGCCATTTCATCTGACCAGAGCTCCTTCTTCAGCATGTTTGCTGCGTTCAAATTCAATTCAAACATACTTTATTTATGCCAGAGGGAAATTAAATGTTGATGTAACTCATTTAGTCAAGGAGTTATTCCAGATGGGGATGGCTGTGGGCAGGAAAGAGCTCCTGTAGCAGTCCGTTTTACAACCAGTCTGAAGGATCCTCTGACTGAAGAGACTCTGTTTTCCAATGACAGTGTCATGAAGAGGATGTCCAGGGTTGTCCATAATTTTCTTGATTTTATGCAAAATCCTTCTTTGCATCATCATCTCCAGAGGTTCCACAGTCGTCCCCAGAACAGAACCAGCCTTCTTTATCAGGTTATTGAGCCTTTTTCGGTCCCTGGCTCTGATGCTGCTGCCCCAACAGATGACGGCAGAGGAGATGACGCTCTCAACAACAGACTGATAGAAGATCTGCAACAAGAATCAAGAAAACTTGCTGCCTGTCCTGGGTGACACCATCGGTTGTTGACAAGCACTGCCGATCCACCTCCCTTCCTTTTCCTGCTACTCTTTAAATCTGGATCTGCCCGTATAGTCAGGAGGCCCGGCAGAGAGACGTTGGACTCGGGGATGTGATCCTGCAGCCAATGCTGCATTCCCCATACTCTTGTTGTGTCCTTGTCAGGGCTTGAAGTTCATCCAACTTGTTAGCCAACGATCTCACCCGTTATGATGGATGGCAGAGATGGTTTGAACTTCCTCCTCCTCTCGCTCCTTCTTTGCTCCTGCTCTGCTTCCACGACGCCTCGTTTCCAGCTCCTGTGGGATTTCTGGACACAAACTGTTCAGACTTTTACCTTCGGGTCGGCCGCTCAGATCAGTACCCGGAATCTTTGCACTAATTCAGCAAGGAAGAAAACATTTTTATTTTGCCTTTTTTATGTATTTATATTTCAGACATCTTCGTTGCGAGCAAAGCGGAAACTAAAAGGATCATTTTGATCTGTGGTGACATTTAGCTAAGAGATGCAAATGAAGAAATGACAGGAAACGCCAACGAGAACAGCTCAACTTGTAATTTCGGTTCGTCAGATTCACTACAACTGACCACAGGCGTAAACTCAAGAAAACTAAACGCTAAAATTAAATAAAAACGCGACCAGAATGTCGCAAGTTTTAATTTTTTTCTTACAGGTTTATTTTTCACTTAAATAGAACGAGATAAACGTCACATAACGGGAAGAACCAGCTTTAAACCGATTTATTCTGACAGGGATGTGAACACTTTTGTGTGCGTACGCCTTGGGGAGCTTTCTTTGCCAAGGGTGTTCAAAGTGGGGCCCGGGGGCCATTTGCAGCCCCCGGACTGATCTTGTGCGGTCCCCTGACCACAATTCAAAAATAAATTAGGACAAAAATGCAACTTTTAAATTAAAAGTCTACTTACAAAAACATTCGATGCAACACAAAGTGATCGTCTTTTCCAAGCTTTCTGGTTTCCTTCTGTTGTCATGGTAACTAGGTCCACATCTACTGACTGATACGTTGGTGCACCCTGAACCGCCTTTATTGCTGGATTAAAATTTGGCTAAATACAGGAGGTGTTTTCAAACGAAGGCTGACCCAGGTTGTGTTTTTATTGCTGAAAGTAAACGAAATACTTTTTTAGTTTTCTTAAATCGGGTGCAAAATAATAAGCAAACTGGATGTCTTTCATTTAACAAGCAAAAACCATTTGAAGATTTGGATCTACGATCCTGTTCCTGCAAAAAATTCTGATTATTTTATTTGTTTTATTAAAATAGTTCATGTTTGGTTTATTATTGAGTGGGTAAAAGAAGAAAAAAAACATTTTTGGTGACTTCAGTTTTTAAAAATGCTATTTTTTTGACTCACAACTACTTTTGAGCTGACGATTTTGGCCCACGTGACAAAAAGTTTGAACACCCCTGTTCTATACATTTATGGGGCCCTACGAAATCCATCTAAGTATTCTCCAAATCTTTTTCCATTGTTATTTTTCTGAATTCCATTTTTCCATATTTATTAACTCAAAAAGTTTTGGTGTGAACGACAAAAACTGAACAAATCAGTAGCCGGGGGTCCAGATTTCCTGTTATTCTGTGTTTCAGCAGAGCATCGGTTTTACAAGCTGTTAAAAAGTGAACGAATCTTGTTTTTAGCGTAAAAGAAAATCTCAAAATGTCAAAATTCCCCTGCCGACGTCGGCTAATTCAGTGAAATTCCCGGTTTTACTGTGGGTTGCGTTTTGTTTACTAAAGTCCGCTGTTCCGTCCGGGTTTTCCGCATGTAGCGCGACATTTAGCAACTTTCTTCCACATCTCACCCTGATGAAGGATAATGTTGCCTCACGCTGCTGGAAGCGGTTTTCTGGAGGCAAGATGCCAGCCCTCTCACATCGGCCAGAAAGCTTCTTTTTCCTGCCGCAGACTAATTTCCGATCTCTTCCGTCCGTCTCTCAATAGATGGCCGTGCAGATCGCTCGGGCTGCTGATTGCCGTGACTTTGTGCAGAGCAAACAGGAAGAGGAAGCTCTGAGGGCAGCGAAGAAGAGGAAGAAGCAGATAGCCTGGGGGTATGACGTCCGTCTCTTGTCTCTGCGTTTACGCCCCCCCCCCGTTTGTGACGCTCTGGGTGAAGACGAGCCTGAATAGCTGCTGAAATACAGCCGGAGACTTTTCTGTTGGTTTGACGCTTTGTTTTTCTGTTTCGCAGGTTTGAGGCGAAGCAACGATGGGAAACCAAAAGCAACATGGGCTTCATGTGATGAAGATGGAGGAAAAGGAGCAGAGCTTTTTTTTTTTTCTCTCTCTCTCGATTTAATTTGATTTAAAAAAAGGTTTTTTTTTGACGCGGACTGATCGTGTTTCCTTTGATTCTTCTGGTATGTTTTGAAGGCATCACAGCAGCTGAATGTGAGGGGGAAATGTCAGGCAGCCGGCCGAGAGAAAACCAATCCAGAGTTTAGCAGAGAGGGGGAAATAATGAAGAAGCATTCAGATTAATTCCTAAGGCGCCCACTGGTGTCTGCATTGTGTTATTTTTCATTACATTTCAGTGATTTCAGCGCTCTGGCCCTTTTCTCCCCCACCCCTCCCTTTCAAATTAAATCTGGTGTACATTACTGGATGATGCGTTTATTTATTGCTGTAAAGTGGGTTAATCATGAAGGCGCTTCTTTCTTCCGTGCGGGAAGAGAAAGGGAAGATTAGAGCGCTAATGCAATGTACAGGATAATGTGCGATCGGATTTGGGAGCAGAAAATGAAATTTGGCTGCTGTAAACTGTGTGGAGCGGTCGTAAACTGCAAGTTTGAAACGGAGACTCCGCTGCTGGCCCTCGCCCATGTTGGAAGACGCGCTTTTGTCTCTCAGCCCGAACAAGAGGCACACGTTGTTGTTTTTTCCGAAGCCTACACTTGCTGCTCATTGTGCGCTGAGCTCCTCTTCAGCGTCTTTAAACGTCGCCTCAAATCCACAGATTCCAGTCGCTGCAGCTTTGATCTTCTTGGATCTGCAGCGGAGACTCGCCTCCTCTGAAAGCTTCATTCAGACTCCAGGAAGTCTTAATTCCAAACAGCACGGAGACAAGAAAAAAAAAAAAAAAAAAAATGCAAGACAGATAATTACTTTATTTGTAATGATGGCTTCCCCCCCCCACAAAACATAGAAGATGATTGCTTTGCTTCAAGGTGATGAGAATGAAATTAAATTGAGCTAAGTTGTTTGCATTGCACATGCTGAAGCAGTTTGTCCTCTGGTGCAAAAAAAATTAAAAACGCGGGCAGAAAAAGTTGGAAACAGAGCTGCTTTGTGTGTAATTCTGCGTCACGTTTCTGTCTCTGGGACGCTCTCAGTTGTTGAGAACTGATGCTAATTAAACTGTTAATTATCTCAGTAATGAGAGGCAAGTTGAAACTGTGTTAGGCTCATCAAAGTACAGCGTGGGATTCCCCCTCTTTGATGACGGCTGGGAAGAATATATCTTAACTCAGGAGTGAGGAAACATCAGAGATGCTTCATTAAATGAACAAAATGAGGGAATAAAAGAGAAGCATTAATGTGTAATAATAAGTTATATTTCCATAAACTTGGAGTCAAAAAGACCCTCGCGGTTTTTTGGGGGCGGGTTTTCAACAATTGCATCCCTTCCTTTTAAGTAATTTTATGAATTATGGAGGAAAATGGTCATAAAAATAGCTTAAATCTCACATGTAATTTGTAAACTACATCTTAAAGCTGCAGTATGTAATTTTTATGAAAAATGTTTTTTACATATTTGTTAGAATTATCATGTCGTGACAGTTTAATATAAAACAGATAATGTGTGAAAAAATCCAGCTCCTCTGCCTTCTCCCAGTGCTCCCAGTACTACCTGCAGAAATCCACCACTCAGTCAGAAACAACCAATCAGAGCCAAGAGGAGGGGCTTAGCGCTGTCAATCACCCTCACCGCTCACACCCTCCACCCCCTGCTCTCTGCTACGCTACAGCTGGTTCACCACAACATAGCCTGATGCTAATGCTAAGGCTAGCTAGCATGGCCACCGATGGCGGCGGATAAACAGTTTTCCTGGAACGGTGAGTTGTTTCTCCTCCATCAGCACATTTAGCAGCGCGAACACGAGGGTGATTGGCAGCGCTAAGCCCCTCCCCCTGGCTCTGATTGGCTGTTTCAGGTCGGGAGCGGAGCATTTCTTTAGGCCAATAGCAGCTCAGGGAGGAGGTGGAGGAGCTCCATCTTTACACAGATTATCTGTTTCAGACATGGAGACCGTTTAAACAAATATGGAAAAAATATATCTTTATATAAGTTACATACTGCAGCTTTAATGCATATTAAAATATATTTGGTGTTTAAACTATTAAAACAGGCAGTTAAAAGCGTTTTTAGAGGAGACCTAACTGGTCGGTCACAGCACCTGTTGATGCCTAATAAATGCTGTTAAAAACGAATGCTTTAACAAGCTGATGTTAAATAAGAAGCTCCTGACATTCGGAGTATTGTGTCACCAGGTGCGGCACTGAATGAACACTTAGTGGTGTTTTAGTTTTGGATGATTGATGATGCTGGAAATCCCAGGTTTTTACGCCCAGATTGGCTTTCCATAGCCTGACTGCACGTAGACACCAGTGACATCCTCACCACAACACCTCTATTCTAATACATGTTCATGATCTGCTGATCAAGTTTTGACCAGTAAATCCCAAAACATTAGAGAGCTGTATGTTTTTACTGCACAGAAGCCATTTATCCGTGTGTTTAAAGGTTGAAGATGTCAGCTGATCCCAGAGCGGCACAGCTGCGTATCAATAGCATCTTTTTATTAATGTCTTTGAGGACAGCATAATGCCCGAGGCAGAGATGATTCTGCTTTTAAGCTGGAAAATCCACTTTTCGCTCTCGTCATGTGAAGGAGTTGCAGTTTCTTAGCAGTCTGTTACTGGAGGCCAGTCTTAACCCCTGACCCAGGCTGATTTGTTGTGAAATCCTGCAACAAATTCCTTGGGCACAAGTCGAACCACTTCTAGCAAAAGTGTTTGTTGTGTTTGGGGAGGTTTAAAAACCACCAACAACAATCCTATTAAGTGTTTGGGAAAGCTGCCGTTGTATGAAAGGGGAACATATGTTGCCGGTAACGAGACATCCGCCCTATCGCTCGCTGCCATCGCCGTCGAGGAGAGGATTAACTGAGGCAAGATCTCTGAGATGCTGCTGATAAAGCCCAGAGAAGGTATGTAACACCTCACACTGGGCACGCAGCACTGCTCAGAGGACGCTCTGGTCTGGTTCTGGATTGTTACTCTTATAGAGGCGGATAAATGGGCGCTCCTTGCTTTTAGAGAAATCTCAAAACAAAACCCATATTTCACTGACCTGGGTCGAGAAATATGCAAACAAGACAGTTAAAGCTGCAGTTTGTTACTTTTATTATTGCCGTCTAAAGAAATGCTCCGCTCCCGACCTGAAACAACCAATCAGAGCCAGGAGGAGGGGCTTAGCGCTGCCAATCACCCTCGTGTACGCGCTGCTAAATGTGCTGATGGAGGAAAAACAACTCACCGTTTCAGGAAAACTGTTTATTTGCCATCATCAGTGGCCATGCTAACTAGCATTAGCAGCAGGCTATGTTGTGGTGAACCAGCTGTAGCGTAGCAGAGAGCAGGGGGTGGGTGTGAGCAGCGTGTACATGAGGGCGATTGACATATTAGATTGTCACAACATAATAGTAATTTCAACAAATATGTAAAAAACATGTTTTTCATAAAAATTACATACTGCAGCTTTAAGACAATAAAAGAACAAAGAGACTAACCAGTGCTGCCATAGTCTGGGTAGGAACAGCTCACACCAGGGTTTGTGCAGAGATGCCCAGGGCCCCGATTTTTATGGGGGGGTGGCCCAAAAATTTTTGTTTGTTTGTTTGTTTTGTTTTTGTGTTTTCAATAAATGCATATTTTGCAAATATTGCTCTTTATATAAAATATATTGGCCCAAATCATGAGTTGTATTATTTTGGGATTTTTATGAATATAAACAATATTTAAACATTTTAAAATTATGAACTTATAGTCAATTTCATATGGGACAACATGGAGTCATTGGCTAGAGGATGTATTAGGGCTACCATGCATCAGTTCAGATGAATAGGACTACCGATTAATGTGTTGTAATTCAAATTAGTTAAAGGATTTTTCCCCAGTGGATGGGGCAACAAAACAAAAGTTATAAAAAAACTAAACATTAACAAAATAAGAAATGCCTTGTCCCTATTAGTGCCACATGAATTAAATCTCCGTTTGTCTCCAGTAGTACAGCGGCTCGAGTTCGCCATCTCATTCCTCCGCGAACGTTACCTGTCAATCACTATAAGCAACATTAAATAACTCCGCATTAGCCGCGAAGATAGAGCAGCGAAACCAAAGTAAAAAGCGTAAAGGTGGCGCTGAAAAGATAAGAGAGAGAAAAAAGAAAGCCCACCAGGAGAGCGCATCAACAAATTTAGAAGTTTCTGACCTGACTGGTGGAGCTTCCCACAGTTCTGGGTCTGGTTTCTCCACCAGACATGAAAGGTGAGATGACACCGCCTGCAGCAGCTTAACTGAGGTTAGCATATAGTATGTTTCTAACTTGAAAATATTGTTGATATGGCATGTTTTTTACATAGCCCTATACACATTAACAATACTAATTTCTTGCATAGACTGTGACTGAGGATGACCCAGCTGAGCCAACAGAAAGCCAGAGGGACCAAAGATTAGATTGTGATATGTGGAAAGAAGAGGAGCTGCCTGAAGAGCATTTACAAGAACAAAGGCAAAGCACTATGGTTAGAATAACAACAGTCTTTACTCAATAAGCCATAAACTAAAACAAAATAGCCAGACTCAATAAATTAGAATATTGTTGAAAAGAAAAATATTATAATGAAGAAGAAAAACTTAATTCATTAAGTGAAATATATTATATAGATTAATTACACTCAGGCTGATGTTTTCAAGCCTTTTTTCTGGTAATGTAACGATTTTCTACTTATAGTAATGATATCTAAGGTTTGAATATTGTATCCATAATATTGTGTGTGTGTGTGTGTGTATATATATATATATATATATATATATATATATATATATATATATATATATATATATATATATATATATATTCAGTAGTAGGTGGCCAGTTTGTTAGGAACTCCCAGGCCATTTTTTTCTCCCCTGGCTGCAGCTGTTTAATTGATTTTTTTTTTTTTTTTTTTTTTTTTTTTTTTTTTTTTTTTTTTTTTTGTAGGCAGACCTGTGAAGGCACTGTTGCAATAGTCAGTCCGACTAAAGATAAACGCATAGATGAGTTTCTCTAGATCTTATTGAGACATTAGCCCTTTAATCCTGGAAATGTTCTTCAGGTGATAGAAGGCCGACTTTGTAACTGTCTTTATGTGTTTATGAAGGTTCAGGTCTGAGTCCATCACTACACCCAGATTTCAGGCCTGATCACTAGTTTCTAGCTGTAATAACTGAAGCTGCTCGATAACTCCAGATCGTTACTCTTTAGGTCCAAAGATAATGATTTCAGAGTAAAATGAAACATTAAGACAGCTTTGAATGTTCTCGAAACTCTGTATTCAGGTCTGAACACATGGATATCCTTGGATTTAAGCAAGTCTTTGTCAATTCTGGACTCAAAAGTGGGTCACAGGCCTTTGTCTGGGACAAAAAAAATCAATGGAGTCTCGAGGAAAACACCCATAGTTTCTCCAGCAACTGAATCAAATCAAGGCTCTCCCATACCAAACCAAATGTTAAAATCGGCTCTCATTGAGTCACTTGAAAAAAATTGCGTCGTCTTGTTCACAAAGAGGTATCCTTGTCCCTTTCTCGACACCAGGCTGATTTCGAAAGATCTCTGTGCGAAGTGTTGTCTGATTGGTCAGAAGTTTGTTGACGGGCTTTGCAACATTTCTTACATTTCCAGCTGCTATGGTTCTCTTTCACTCTGCACTATGTCAAACCAACCAAACCCTTTGAAAAACCTGTTCCCCCCCTCCTCGCCTGTGGGGGCGCTGCACCAAGAACCACTGAAGGAAGCGATATGAAAACCTCTGAAGAAGACACTGAGCAACTTCCTTCTTCATGAAATGTAAACAAAAATGCAGTGGTGTCAGATTTTAGTGGTTGTAGGATTTCTCTTTTGTCTTTGGTTAAAGACCACGAGCCATTTCTCCCACTCACACGTTTGTTTTGGTTGTATTTACCCAGAATGCCCTGCACTGTAGTCCACTTCCTGCTTTTGGAGTGGTCTCCGGTCCAGTTGGCGTTCACATATGCATTCAAACCGCACCAGAGTTCACTTCAACCGAATCGAGACTGAGGTTTTTAGGCGGACCAGAGTTCACTTTTTGGTCCACATCAGAGTTCGATTGCGCGTTCACGCCACTTGGACCCAGAATTTCAATCATTTGCTGAAAAAATGTTAAAATTCTTTTTTTTAATTATTATTATTGTTGATTGCAGTAACACTAAAAAACAATGAAATAATTGTTGCCACTATAGTACAACTCTTAACAAATATTTAATACCTCAATCATTTGTGTTGTACTTTTTGTGCTTAGGAACTCTTAATTTGTAATCCAGCCCCTCCTGTTTCCCTGGGTTATAAGGCTGCTCTACAAAATGGGAAAGATAATAGACATTCAAGTAAAGTAGGAGCAGGTTGATTTAAGTTTTTAACCAGGGGTGTAAATATTTTTGCAGGGTGTTGTAGCTTACAGCTGACAACACTATGTAATATAACCTCATTTGACCAACAATGATGTGACTGAGGTATTTCACCTTTTTATAAACATCAAGACTGTTGTTGGACAGTTTAAAGATGGGCAAATTGATGTGAAACAAGAATGTTTTATGATTTTTATTTGAAGATTATACCTTAGAGCTTTGATCTGGACATAAAGTACATAATTCCTTTACAATACTTATATTAGAGGGTTTTTTGTCATTAATTCTTGTCACGTCTCCGGTTCCTTTAACGTGTTTTCCTTATGTGTTCTGTTTGTCAACTCAAGGCCACTTTCTTTCCTGCATACGAGATGATCTGCTGTTTATTATCGTCTCCTTGCTCTCCGAGTATCTCGCTGTGGGAGCGACAGGCAGAGTGGATGTTGACATATTCCTTGGCTGATTTAATGACCTGTTTAATTCTGGCACGTCTGCAGCCCCCTCAGATGTTTAGCAGTTTTAATTAGCCTAATCGTCGCTCTTGAAAAAGGCCACAGGGTTGTTTAATGGGTCATGTTTGTCAAGATGCACAGAATTATAACACAAAAGACATGCCATTTATTCAGCGCTACAGTCTTCCAGTCATTATGGGTGTCACAATTGATAATTAGAGGAAGAATTGATTCATCTGAAAGCTAAATTGAACCTCTGCGGTGTGAGGAAATTAGTTTGACAGTGTTTGGATGAGTGGTGTTTACACTGTACCGTGGCAGAGTGGGAGCGCTCCACTGCTGGTGTTAACTGAGGCAGCCTGCGCACATGCTCAGTGCTGTTTATGGAAGGAGAAGAAGAAGAAAGCCATGACATTATCTATAAACTGATCCCTCTCTGTATTACACGGGACCAATTTTCAGCCAGCAAAGAGATTCACAGGAAATTAGGTCAGTTATAATTTATAAAAACTTTTATAATGCACTTCCACAATAAAAAAAAAAAAAAAAAAATCAAACTACATAATATTGGTTTCTTCATTTCAAAACTGCTTGGAAAGCATCAATGTTATCACGCAGAGTAACTCGTAGAACAAAAAAATTTAAATGAACTTTCAATTAATTTTCCTTCCTTTGCTATCAGGGAATGAAAACATTCCCACACATAAATATGCTGAGCATGCACTCATTTCATATTCATCTTCATTCTACAAAGCACACATGCCCATTTTATCCGAATGAATTATTAACCGAGTTAATGAATATTTCAGTTTTCTTTATGGAACCGTTTAACAGTCCCAGCAGAGGTAATGGTGATTTAAGCAGCCCGAGTACCTGAGGAAAGCAGAGGGAAATGTCATTTAGTTGACCAGTCAGTAGAAAGATATAACAACGTGCTCATCAAAGATCATCTTTTCAAATTAGAGCATAAACTCACCCACTTTTCCTTCCGCACACACAGAACTGAGCCACAGCGGCCTTTTTATTGCTATATTAATACTAATAAAAGGCAGCAGCAGGTCAGTTATGATTAAACATATCTTTACAGGAGTGTAAAACATCTCTGGAAATAAAATTTTGTCTTAGCATTTCCCATTTACCCACTTAGCTTTGTCGCTGAGAACGCTGCGGTCTCCTTTTTTCTGAAAAGCAACACATTTTCTAGAACCATCTGCTGTAACTCGGGTTAACTTGTTTAATAAAGTGGCTCTAATGTCCTAAAATACTTGCAGCTTCAATTGTTTCCAAATTGACTTGCACTACAGTCTTTTCATAAACTCCCATCTTGCTCCTGGTGACCATGTTTACACCAGGAGTAGTTTGCTAAAGAGCTAGGCTAACGTTAGCATAACCATTTGCTCCAACTCTGATTATCTCAGTTCATAAAGCTGCTCTTATGTCCTCTTAACGAGTCACCTAATATTCTTGCAGCTTTATTTGTTCCCAAACTGACTTGTCCTGCAGTATTTTTCTTGCTCCTGGTGACTTGCTCATAGTTTGTAAAAGAGCTAGGTTCATATTAGCATGTTAGCGTTGACTAATTTGCCCCAAATACATCTGAATGTAACCTGGGCGTTGTCTTCCTATGTAATTCAGCATCATTCTCATTTCCCTTCAGCGCTTCGTCTGTAACTTCTCCCATTGAGCTCAATTTCAGACAACAGAAGGAGTTGTGAACAATAATGTCCATTTTCTGAGTTGTTTTATAATTGTAGTCTTCCTGTAGTTTAGCAATGGCAGCAGAGGAAGTGAACGAAGTCATTCAGTCCATGTTGGTCCACGCTTCCAAATATTGAGCAGTTAAAGTCGAACCAAGAACAATGTTTAAGACATTTTGTTGCTGGCAATGTTGTTGTTTAGCTCGGTACTTCTCTCTCTGGGGGATGGTTGTTTAAAACGCACACAATTTCTGGTTACCTTCATGGCATAGCTTCTTTCACAATCGAGCTGGTGCATTACATACATCACGGCCAAATGTTAGCGACTAGGTAAAATCAGATCCAATCGTTTCAAACTTCGACAGAGTCCACACCTCCAGCAAGTAATCGTTTCTCAATAGCCAAGGATCCAGACCCTTGCTAAAGAGCTAGGCTAATGTTAGCACCAATAAATTTGCGCCAAATGCATCTGAATGCAGTTCAAGTTAGTTTTATGCAGACAGAACTTACAAAAAAGTTTTTCTCCAACTTCATAAACATTGCCCTTTTTTAAATTAGTAATATTTATCAATAAATTATTGTTTAAGCTACAAAAAACACCCCTTTGCCACTTTATACTCCCATTTTAGTACATGTTGCCATTCCCTACCATTCCTTCATACTTGTACACAAACTGATTTGTACCCATGTTCTTCAAATGCAAAAATCTTACATATAATTTATTTTTGATTGTATATTACTTTCTGAAGCCTTTGTATTTCCCCCTATTTCAATTTTTGAAGGGTTCCTGTCTCTGTTCAGGTCAGCTGACTTTTGTGAAATGTGACAAATTACAACCCCCGATCAAACCAAAAAATTCTAAGTGACTTTCTGCTGATGGATATGCTTTATTTTCTCTGCACCTCTTACAATAGGAGATGAGTAATTACTAAAAAAAAATGAGAAGTTATCAATTGTCAAAGCAGGTGGGAAATGTCTACCTGGCCAGGATAATTTGAAAGAAAATGGACAAATCTGACTGAAATATTTTGGTATCCAGCAAAGTTCATGGTCAATAACTGCCCAGGCCATCAACCCTCCACCACCATGCATCACTGTTAGTATGAGGCATTTTGTGCTGATCTGCTGTTTTCTCCAAACACGGACAAGTGCTGTGTATTACATCTAAACATCTCTAGTTTGATCTCATCTGTCCAAAAGACATTGTTCCAGAAGAGTTGTGTTTTTGCTAATTTAAAGCATATTGCCATGTTCTTAATAGATAAAACAGGCTTTCCTCTGGCTATCCTTACAAACAACACAAAAACCTTCTTTTTTGAATTCTACTGCCATGAAATTTAACTTTTAACCCCAGGGCCATTTTAAGCTTCGTGGGGGCCATAAGTGAGATGCTGTATGCTGGGGGCCCCTAGTTTAATAAACTACTATGCAGATTCCTAACCCTTTATATGGTCCACTAAGATGCCACAATCTATTACATTTTACGAGCAAAACAGGCTACAGTTGAAATTACACATCTTGAGGTGAATTAAACTAAACTATGATACAAGGAAAACAACAATCCTCCACACATCAATTAAAAAGAAATATACAGATTTTGAGTGTTTCTGAATCTGAATAAACAGGTCTTGAGTCAGTCAGTCGTTGCCGTGGCAACAGACTGTTCATTCACATGTGACACATTCATGAAGGAAACACTGAACAGTAGCTAGCTTAACTTAATAGCAGTTATCAGAGGCTAGCTAGCGGAGCAAAAGAACTGCCCTCCACTTATTCATCCCATATTGCCAGCAAATGTGTCACCTTGTGTTTTTCTTCCTCCGTTTTCTTATTTTGTTTCTCTGGGCCACTAAACTTCTTTTGGATGCCATTGGTCTGTTTTACTTTTATGGCTAACCGGCTACGTGTCGGCAGCCGCTACGTCACTCCATGTTTGACGGTGCGGTCCAACGAATATGACCTAATAATGGCAACCCACCCGAGTTAATCTTTGCAGTTTATTTTATTTATATCCAGGTTTTATTTTTAAGCATATAAAGATGTAGTAAATATATGAGATAACAGATAAAGATAGGGCATTTTAATTTTCTTGAGATAAGGCAGAACATGCAGCTATGTGGCCCCCTGGTGGCTAGGAGGGTCAAAGCAGTTGCCTAGTTCGCCTATAGCAAGAAATGGTTCTGCTTAACCGATTTCTCTGAGTATTGTATAGCTGGACTTTGGGGTCAGTTTGGAAGGACGTCAACTCCTGAGAAAGTTAGAAAATGTCCCAAATATGTTCCTCTTGTAAATAACCTTTTTTTTTTTTTTTTTTTTTTTAA
Organism: Anableps anableps; assembly: GCA_014839685.1. NCBI lineage: Eukaryota > Metazoa > Chordata > Actinopteri > Cyprinodontiformes > Anablepidae > Anableps > Anableps anableps. Next base: position 3,938,975 of record CM026076.1, on the reverse strand, counting down.
TGTGAAACTGACTTCAAATCATTTGGAAATAACCTTATAACCCTTCCCAGGTCCAGTTTGGTAGTTCCTTGAACACACCTGACATCCACTCCTCGGAAGATTGACATCTATCTTAAAGGTTTTCCACTTGTGGACAGTTTGCTGGGCAGATTGTCTCATACGCTGAAACTACGACACCGACACAGCTGCCACACTGATCCCAGACCCTCCTTTCTTCACCCTTGTCTCAACACTGCTGTGTTTGTGAACATTAGTGCTTCTATGTTGGAGGTTTTGTCTGAAAGTTCAGGCAGGCCTGATGAGCTGGGAGCCAATTTGTATCCAAACCCCAAGGAACTCCAAACTCTCCCAACTAATTCCCACCATTCCGGCTCCTTTAGACTTCAGCTCTACACAAACAATAGTGTCACTTTGTAAAGAGAAAGACTTTAACATCTCTGCCAAGCATAATTCATTCATTTAGCATTTGAATGACAATAGACCACTTAGCGGAGCTTAAATTATTTCTGTGCTTTATCTGCTACTTGACTGCCTTTGTGTTGTAACTGTGGACGATCATTAACGCCACAAGGTGATGTGGAGCGCCCTTATCTCAGGCTCAGTCCTCAGAGTTAACTTTAGGCAGAAACTACACGGCCATGACTGCAACTTTTCTTCCCCCGCTCATGATTCTTAAATGAATCTGAGATGTGTCTTTTAAGATTTAGGTGTAACACAAAGGAATTTAAAGCTAAAGCTTCTGTCATGAGCTGGAGCAAAGAACAGAGTGAGCTGTATGGGTTCTGAGTTCAGACATCTAATCATAGATTTGGACTTAGCTGTATCTTGAATAGACGTTTGTATTTACATTTCAGAGGGTGTCGGCACACTCACAGTTGTCGCAGTTTTATCCAGTGGTAACTCTTTCCTTAAATCACAAAGCATCAAAATCAAAAGATGGCATAAAGAGTTCAGGTCAATCATACAGCCCGCTGATATTTATATAGAAAAGTAAAAAACCACAAAGATTTAATACATTATTTTTCTCCACAAACAGTCTGGAATTATTTCTCATCCTTGATCCTTTATTTCAAAAGCATCAGGAGCAAATAAAACCCAATGTTGACGTTGAGTATGAAAGTAGCCAAAAAGGGAAACTAACACCCAAACGTCCCTCACTCAGTGGCTCTCTCCTGCTAGTTCTGTGGGGATCCCAAAATGGAGATGTAATACAGTCCATCCATAAAGTTCCTTGGTCTGACCCAAAATTTCCTCCATGAGTGGGGTGTCCAGAAGAACCAAACTAAATATAGAGTTAGCACGCTAAATATTTAACTCCAAAATAAATATATTGCTTGCCAGCTAAATATTCAGCTTAGAGCTAAATATTTAGCTTGCTCATCAAATTTTTAGCTTGAGGCTAAACATTTAGCTTGCTAACTACATATTTAGCTCTGAGCTAAATATTTAGCTTGCTAACTATATATTTAGTTTGAAGCTAAACATTTAGCATGCTAACTAAATATTCAGCTCAGAGCTAAATATTTACTTTCAATAGTGAGTATGTAATTGTTAGTTTCAATAGTCAGAGCTAAATAGTTAGTTTCGATATTTAGTTTCAATCAAAAACATACCTGGAGTGTTGCCTTGATTCTTTCATGCATGTTTGAGAAATCGTTTAATCTCCCGTGGCAACCATGCAGCTGTGCAAAACACCTGGATGGACCCAGCTCCTCCTTTGGGGTGCAGCTCCTCCTCAGAACTGCAGTTTCCAAGCTTCTGCTTCATAGAGCGCCCCTCCCCCGCGAGTTCCCCACTCAGCTCCTTCAGACTTGCCAGCAACAATTAGCAAACAACTGTTGGAACTGCGCATCTGCTGGGCTCATTATATGAGCTACTTCTCAGTGAAACGCTGATAAAAACATTGTTAATGGACTAATAGAAAAGCACTGGTGTGATGACTAACTGACAGTGCAGTTTCAGAAAGAGCAGGAGTTTTTAAAGAGACAGAGGCCCAATTTCAAGGCGTTAAATTATGAAGTCAAATTTCTTTTAAGTCGTATTTGATATATACAGCATTTTTGTAACAACTGAAGGTAACACAGTTACTTGATTGAGCTATAAAATAATTCTGTGTGCCTGGAAAGCACATAATACTGCCCCTTTCAGGGTCAAATCTCAGAGTTTAACAGTAACACAGACGAACCCTGATCTCCAAACAGGGCGTATCAGGGAAAATGTGACCGGTCCAACAGAACCTGTGATTCTGCAGGTTCAATAAGTGCAACTTAAAATCATTAACATAAAATGCAATCTTACCAATATGACGAACTAAAGAATAATGAAACTGAAGAAAACAAGTCCATTCTTGGGGGTAAAAAAATGTTTTCAGGTCATTAATAAAAGAACTATGCTGACGTTCCCACCATTACCTGAACTCACAATAAGTGTGCTGTTCTCCAGCAGACAGGTACCAGATTCCTGCGCCGAGCGACCCGTTGTTCCCGTCTTGTTCTCTGCGCAGTGATAACTACCATAATGAGATTTTGCCATTAAGGAATAAAAGAATGAAAAGGACCCCAGCCATCTGTACAGCTCACCATGGTGAAAGGACTGAATGCTATCAAGGCAGAATTAAATCTTTGAATTAGACCCTCCTTGTGAGCGCGGGGCCGGAGAATACCTCACGCTATATTCATTTCAAAAAAAGACCTCAATTTAATTAGTTCTCATATGTTGAAAAATTCATGAATTTTTCTGCAATGTCCGCCGCCGCTGTTGGGCCGGTGGCGTTTGTTTGTTGGGCCATTTGGAAGGAAAACCACCCCATCCCATGAAAAAGAAACAACTGTTTATGTAAATAAGACGCTGCATGTTTACTTGATGGAAGAAAGCAAAGGCCCCGAACGGAGTGTTGAGCTTAGCATGGCCCTGCCAAAGGGGACCTCTCACCATCAACTTCAGTCTTATTAAACTGATTACCAACTCCAGCTAATTAATCAGAGACAGTGCCCTTTCTTGTTATGCAGGGAGGGAGCCCTGTGCATATCTCCCACCGCCTCCCTCTCCCATCTGTTCGCCTCTGTTCTCCCACCCCCCCTCTTCTTCCCTTTTCCTTTTTCCCGCTTTGATTGAAGTAGGGGAATTGGTAATTTTCATGCATCATCTGGGCCGGCAGGATGGGAGGACAAGTAGTAATTACGTTAAACAAACAAAACCGAGATTGCTTGAGAAGCTACCTCTTTATTTAAGCTGCAGGAATCAGAAAGCAGGTTGAGAGCAAAACGGTTTCAAAACACATTTTTTACCGCCTGTTTGGTTCACCACAACACGCGGTTCAACGTGGGTAAGGAGTCGATTCAAAAACTGCAGCACAGATTTACTTTCCAGGTAGTTTTATATAGAATCTTTAGCCACTTTTTAAAGTTACTGCTTAAAAAAAGTCAGGATCAGGATGTTATTTTTCGCCTGCGGAGTTTTCATGTGCTTATCTGTTATCTTGTGTTTATCTTGATATCTGTTGAAAAAAACGTGATTGGCTTGGGATCTACTGTTTACTATATTAGCTGGAGCTAACACCATTAGCAGGAGCTAACACCTTTAGCAGGAGTTAACCCAAATATAAAACAAATTGGAAGATAATGAATGGATGTTTAAAGTGACAATGAAGAATTTTTAAGTCTTTGTAACAAACCATTTTAATATATTTCAGAAAATGTTTTCATCCCGATGCTAACTATTCACCACCGCAGCTCAACGTGGGTGAGGAGTTGATCCAAAAACTGGAGCACAGATTTAATTTCCAGGTTGTTTTATATTGAATATTTAGCTGCTGAAACTGAGCCTTTTTAAAGTTACGACTAAAAAGTCAGGATCAGGATGTTCAGCAGAACCAGACTCCAAAGGTTGCTGCTTTTAAAGGGCTCAACAACCAGTTGAACATACTGGCCTCAATGGGCCTTTTAACCTACAAGTTGTTTCAAAAATTTAAAATATTTATTGCCTTCGGAGTTTCCATGTGCAGTTATGTATGAGATATCACGTTATATATGAAATATCTGTTGAAACAAATGTGATCAGCTTGGGATCTACTGTTTACTGTATTAGCTAGAGCTAACACCATTAGCAGGAGCTAACACCTTTAGCAGGAGCTAACACCTTTAGCAGGAGCTAATCCAAATATAAAACAAACTGGAAGATAATGAATCGATGTTTAAAGTGACAGTGAAGAATTTTTAAGTCTTTGTAACAAACCATTTTACTATATTTCAGAAAATGTTTGATCCCGATGCTAACCAAGCACGGCCTTTGAGACGCAGCTCCTCCTCAGACCTGCAATTTCTAAGCTTCCGAGCTTCTGCTTCACAGAGCCCCCCTCCCCTGCAACTTCCCCATTCAGTCCCTTCAGACTAGCCAGCAGCAATTAGCAAATACCTGGTGGAACTGTGCATCTGCTGAGCTCATTATACGAGCTACTTCTCAGTGAAATGCTGGCAGAAACGTAGTTAAAGAGTTAGCTGTTGTGGTGACTTCCTGACAGAACAGTTTCAGAAAGAGCAGGAGTTTCTTAAAGAGACAGAGGCCCAATTTCAAGGCATTAAATTATGAAGTCAAATTTTTTTTAGTCATTTGATATATACAGCAGTTTTGTAACAACGGAAGGTGACATAGTTACTTGATTGTGCCATAAAATGATTCTATGTGCCTTGAAAACACATACAGCCCCTTTAACATAAAGGCTGTTAGCTCTGTATGGGATGCCTCCCATTACAGCAGAAACCCAACCCAATCCCTATCTGTTGCGCTAAAATGAGAAGGAACCGCATCATGTTGCCGTCAGGACAAGCTCAATCAGAGAATACCTTTGTTCTGCTTGAGAACCATTGTTGTTAAAAAGGGTACATACTGGCTTTGTTTTGTTAGCTGGTAGTAAATACAGAGCCTCAGACAGACCTTAATTAGACATTCATTAAGTCAGTCCATGCATGTAGTCAGAGCCAAGGTGTTTAGTTCCTGCTCCGCACTAAGCCTTTCTCCCTGAGTGCTATTCTTCCCCAGCTAAACCTCGCCTCCAGTCCCCTCCTTCAGTTATTACCTCGGTCTTTGTTCCTCCACACATTTTTACAGGCTTGTCTGTTACTTTCTTCACACTTCAGCATATTTCATAACATTTCCTAACTTTGCACAGCTGTGTGACGCTGTTAATTGTTCTGATTTTTGCTTTTTTTTTCCCCAGTAGTTTTGATGTCTCTGTATGTTGGAACACCTTCGTGTTGCATTAGTCAGCAGATACTTGTAGACGTTCGTGGAAAAAGTGAAATATTTAATCCAGACTGTTTGGATCTGGAGCATCCGGCAGGAAAGAGCGCTCAGATTCTTGTTCTGCTGTAACTCAGCTTCCCTGCTGTTCTGTCTGATTGTTGCGTCTTTTTCTTAGCCCGATGTGCTCGCCTCCTCCTCCGGAGAGGTTAATACAGACCCTCTTTTTTCTTCCCCCCAATCTCACCAAATGCCAAGTGTAACTGGTGCCCTATTGCTCCTAATTAATGCGTGATTAAAGAGTGAAATACGGGATTCTACAAGCGATTTTGTTTTTTTTCTTCCAAGGAGTAAGAAATTAATCCCCTTTGGATCTCACACAATCATTTAAGGATTCTCCTTGTTCTGTTTATCAAATAAACCAAGTAATTAGAGACTTTAGATAAGTCGGCTAAATTGATGCCCGCCCAGTGTCTTCCTCCCCAGCTAGCATTCGCTGATAGAAACAGCTGTGTTGCTCTGCTAATATGCCGCATTATACTTGTCCAATAACAATGGCCTTTGTGTTTGCTAGGCGGGTAATTACACTGGGGAGCCTCCTTGACCTTGCTAAGCGCATCTATCTCACTTGTGGATCAGTCGACGGCATTTCTTAACCTACAGAGATCCATCACAAGGGGGTTTACCCACCTCCCTTTGAGTGTAACTCACTGCATTACTGGGAATGCATGATTGTGCGGTATGCAACAGTGCAGTTATCCAGTCTGATGATACAAGCGAAGCCTCCGGCTATTAAACGGCGTAATCCTCTGCTGACTTATTGTAGCTGTAGTGTATCTGGAAAAGCAGGGGAGTGATTTTTTTTTTTTTTTACTTTCAGCCAGCTTCCCAGGGGAGGAATCTTATCTCGCTGCTTGCTCTTTATGCAGTTTGGTTTCGAAAAGATCTTCAAATATTGGAAATTTGAATTTATGTCGATCCACGGTGACACATGTGGCGACTTCACTCTGCCCCCACCCACCCCTTTCCTGTAGCTGAACATTTCTGCTGTTGCATCAGTGTTTCCACCACTGCACCTGCAGCAAGCGTCCGGTCCGAGACCTCAAACAGACGCTTTGAAGCCGAGTGGGAAGAGGCTTTTTAACTGACTTCATCTTGTCCAGATGAAAGAGGGAGAACGTCAGGTTTCACAAACAGAGATTAGGCACGTGCGTGACATCTTTGGGGCGCTTCGCAACAGTTTGGGTTTTATTTTGAGTTCTTGTGGTGTGAGTAATGGCCCCCGGAGCCCTGAAGAGGACCCAAATCCGACAACACAAATTAGAAGAAGCACAGTCATTTTGGATGTTTAATATTTTCACAAATGCTCCTGAAACGATATTGACAAAAAACTTCTTGTTTCATAAGCAAAGGCAGGCAGTTTGCCTTATGAGCTGTGACAACTAATGTTTACTTCTTGATGTCAGTTTTAAAAAAACGATGATCTCATTTATTACATATATACTTATTACACGTGTGTGTGTGTGTGTGTGTGTGTGTGTGTGTGTGTGTGTGTGTGTGTATATATATATATATATATATATATATATATATATATATATATATATATATATATATATATATGCATATTTTCCAAATTCTGAGGTTAGTTACAAAGTTATTCTAAGGCTACATGATACATACACTTGAGCAGGGGTGGAGCTAGAGGGGGGGATTTGGGGGGCACTAGCCCCCCTGACATCAGCTAGGCCACCCAGACGATTGACATGTAACAGCACCAGGGCACTCCTGTGCAGTCGTTGGTGCTATGCAGTACAAATAGGGAAGATAAATATGGGGGACATGGAGAAAAAGAAAATGTGGAACATAGATGTAGATATGTGTGTGTGTTAACTGTCACTTTCATCCGTGGCCTCCATGAAGAATGCACCTTGACCCCCCCACCACCACAACCCTTGTACCCCCTAAGGATAAAAGTCTGGCTCCGCCACAGCAGTTAGGTATTTTGTTAGCCTTCCTGTACAATTCCACTCGATTCTCATCTCTCTTCAGTGCCCCATCTGGGATTTCTCCCACTGACCTCGATTTCTCAGAAAGTCTGATGCGAGGATGCATTTTCATACTGGCCAATCAGCATACTGAAGGAGAAGTTTTTAACGATGATGTTGATTTTCTGCGATGTTTTGTAATTGTCATCTCCCTGAGAGGGGGTTTCTGCAGACTTAAAGTGGGCATTTCTAAAGAGCAAACATGATTGGCTAGGTCCAGCGCTGAAATCATTCAGAAACTTACAGAAATCTCTCATCTGCAGTGACTGCTTTAAAAAATCAAACAGGAAAACAAGAAGTTAATGGTACAATTTCTTTGTCTCAAGGCCAGTTTAAGTAATATTATATTTTGAATAATTTTTAAAATATATATTTATTTGTTTTTAGTACATATGTCAGTTTCACATTATTTCACTAACCAAAACAGATTTTGTTTTTAATGTAATGGCAAGGTATCAAAATTTAGCCCTCCCTACTTATAAACGTCTGCTGAAAAATCACTAGTTTCTTATTAAAACGTGTCATTTATGTTGATGCTCTTATTTTGAAATGTAACCGGACGTTCTCCGAGGCGGGAGAAGTTATGGAGACGCCGCTAATGTCGGACCGGCTGACGCAATCTGCCTGCCGTTATTATATCTGAGTGGTTGGTAAGTTTTCTGATACCCTGTGTTAAAAAATATGTGAAAGTCCGAAGCTGTTCAGTCCGTGTTGACAACGTTTCTAAATATTGACCAGTTTAAGTCGGAGTAAGAGGGATGTTTAAGACATTTTATTGCTGATAAAGATGTTCGGCTCGGTCCTTCTGTCTTCGTGGTGGGGGATGACCGCTTACAGCGCAGGGAACTTCCGGTTAGCTTCATAGCTTAGCTTAGCTTTCTTTTTCTTTCTTTTAACAACTTTCATTTTTACAAAGAACATTACAGAATGATAAAATTGCACACCCGAAGTTTAAGACTTAAAATTTCAGATAGTTTCTGGCCTTCATTAAAAGAAAATATAAGGAACATAATATAACATTAGGCGTATGTTTACCATTCAAGTAAATTTCTTAGTTTTGTGCAGAGTAAAAAAAAAAAAAAAATGGGGAAAAAAAGGACGTATATTCAAACATTAGGGGACAATAGCTGTCTAAATAAACAGATTAAACATGACAAAAGCTTCTTGAATTTTAATTGCTTTCTTGTTTTCTGAAAATTGTATGGTATCGGTGTTCATTTTTAAAAAACAGTGATACACGGTTTGGTACCGCTATATAAAGAACTTGGCCACAATAATAATCAGGTCAGTTATATATATATCTTATTTGATTTCTCAGGTTGAGCTTTGCAGTTTCCCTTAATACCGAACAGTATATTCTTCTCGAATAAAAGAAAATCTTCATCTATTTTTTTCTGTGATCAAGCAACAAATTTCATGCCAAAAAGACTGGACGAATGGACAATGCCAAAACAGACAAACAGGTGTTTCAGCCTTATTACAGCAAAAGTTGCCATTAACGTCAATATTCTTTTTAAAACATTTCTGGATAAACATTTTGGTAGGATAAATATTATGCACTAACTTAAACGAAATATCTTTAATTTTGTTATTTATTACTTATGGATTAGGGAGCAGTAGAGTAGCTTTCTTCACGGTCGAGCTGGCGCATTACATACGTCACGGCCAAACGGGAGCGATTGGATAAAATCAGATCAAGTCACTTGAAACTTAAGAGGCCAGGCCTCCAGCAAGCAATAATTTCTCAATAGCCAAGGGTCCAGACCCTCTGGACGAAGCAAAGCGTAGAACAAGGAGCTGGTTTTTACCAGGCTGGTATTTTTACGTAAAATTGGTGAATACCAGAGGTGCATTGATGATGCATTATGATCTCTGCACTGCAAAGACTAACATCTCCAGGAAATCGAGCTCTTCCACCTTGTTGCTTCGCTGGTATCATTTAATGCCATCGTTTGTGCATCTGTTGTGGAAAGGTTAATAAAATTCAAACGATTTTGTCAACATTGGAGACGTTTTTAGAGGTAGGATTAGACAAAACTCATCCACATTAATAAGTAGCCAGGTGTGTTTATCTGTTCGTTTATTGTTAGTATTTGCTTCTATTTGGTCGATTGAATTTTTGTTTTTTGAAGATTTAATTTTTGGAAAATCTGGATTTTTTTTTTTCTCACTAATGCTGTTCTTGGGTTTCCGTTCAGAGTGATGTCAGCGCGCCCAGGGCGGCCATCTTGTTTGACGAGCGTGTTTTACAGCTTCTGTTTATTTGGCCTTTGAATTCAGGTCAACTCTACGACTAAGTGTTAGGGCCAGGCTAAATTTGTTATTTTTATGAAAATAAAGTCATACAGTCGTATACTAATACGAGAATAAACTCTTAACATTACCAGAATAAAGTCGTAATATTAGAAGAATGAAGTATTTTTATGAGAGCTCCAACATGAAAAATAACAAAAAAATAATTATTTAAGCTTTTTTCTCATCAAAATGACTTTTTTCCTTGTAATTTCGCATCTTTGTTCTGCTCATATTATGACCATATTCTCGTGATTCAACAAACATTCTTGTCGCCTGGCCCTGATACACCGTCGTACAACTCACAGAAGGGATGATAATAAATAATAAAATAAAAACCACTTTTTGAAAATATTTTCTGTCATTTGCAATTTCTTTTTTAGAAAAAAAAAAAAAAAAAGATTTAAATCGAAAATCTGGTATGAAAAAAATCAGATTTATTTATAAGCCACATGGCCCAGCCCTAGCTTCTTTTGTTTTCTTCTCCATTACCTCTTTTATTCCACTCACTTCCTCTGACGTCCTTCCCTCCCAGCATCGAGCCTTTTTCTCTAATTAGATCAGGAGTTATGGCATGGATTATGTGGTGGAGGGCCATGGCGGTGGTGACTGTGGTAGTTATTTTTACTCATCATTTTCAAAGTTATGTGCTTAATACCTCCCTGCCCGTCTCCCCCCTTGCTTTACATTACACCGCAGCAGGAGGAAGAGAGAGACAAACAATGTTAATCTCTTGTTTGCTGGCAGTCCATTACAAAGGAGTAAAGCAGGGTTTTTTCTTCTTCTGCAGTGCTGCAAACACTCAAAATTCAGCATTGTCCATTACCTCTTAAACAGAGCTGATAACAGGCATCATTAATTAAACCGTGGGAGTAAGTGGGGTTACGTAAATTGAAATTAATAATCGGACCTAAACAGAAATAGAATGAGCGTTTCCCAGTTGTTTCCTCACAAACTCCCAAACGTAGATTAAAGGAGGTTTGGCGCCTTGCTTCCCTTGTGAGGTTTCCACCAATCCAACGGAAAGGTTTAGTCATGGAGTGCTCCTTTAATTTGTTTGCCACATTTTGTACGTGTTCTCAGAAAAAAAAAAGATCAAGTAGGCATTTAATTACTTTAAGAAAATAAATCACTTCCCAGTGCTGCTGCTGCCACGTCTGCTGCACATAAGCTGCGAAGAAAAAAAGAAAAACTCACCCACTGTTTGAGGTTGAAGTTTATGTAGCAAATAAAAACATTTAAACAAAGACATGTTTTTAACTGAAGCATTTATAAGAAAATCTAATAGATATGCAGAGCAAACAGTATCCCAGTAAATCAGAATATCAATAACAAAGTTAATTTATTTTAATAATTCATATTATAAGAGAAAAGCATAGATTTGTTAAAGTCATAATTTCATATAAGACCAAGAAAGATGGCATTTTTAAGATGTAAATTTAATGTTCTGATCTACGTGATGAGTTTTCCAGCAGACAGTCTCTGACGACATCCACAGCGAGGGTAAGCAACAAAAGTTGATCGCGAAATAACTCAGTAAGTAAGGAAAACTTTATTTATCACCTTTCAAGATAAAAATCACAAAGTGCTTCAACAAACGGAGAATAAAACAAAATACACAAGGCAAAATTAAACAAAAGTAGATTACAAAAAAACAGCACCAGGGCTGTATCCTTGTATATCAATGGAAAGTTGAGTGGAAGGAAAAAGTGTGGTCAACTCAACATTTGCACTCACAGATAAAAATGGCTGCATACAGATGGGCAATTACACAACCGTTCATCTTTTAAAAGCAGAAGTAGAGCCTCCTGCACAACCAACAAGAATGCAGCAAGTGGTTTCTGGACTATAAGTCAACAACAAAACACTTCCAGCAGCCATTGTACAGCGCATACAGCGGTAAAACCATCTGACCAATCATGCTCGAGCTCTGCTTGGGTTGCTCAGTGAGTGGCTGGGGTTGCTAGGTAACGGCGCAGTGCCCCTGGATTGTGAGGTAACAGTCAGGTTTTTGAAACGGCTCCTTTTCCAGACAACAAAAAACATTTAACTTATTGCCAAACAACGGCTAGGTGGGTTTTTTTTTTTACACACTTGGGCTGTTTTTAGAAAGAGTTGAGACCCAAATGAAAGTACAAAAATGTGCAAAATGTGGATTTTGCATAACAGGCCCCCTTGACAGCCGTTTGGTTTGGCTCAGCACTTCTCTCTTCACAGTGGAGGATGGTTGTTTACAGCGCAGGAAATTTCCAGTCAGCTTCATAGCGTCGAGCTGGCGCATTACATACGTCACGTCCAAACGTTAGTGATTGGGTAAAATTTAAAACTTCAACAGAGCCCACCCCCTCCAACAAGCAATTGTTTCTCAAGAGCCGAGGGTCCAGAACCTCTGGACGAATCAAAGCATAGAACAAGGAGCTGGTTTTAACCCATAATCATTAAATTTACCTGGAAAAAACATTTAAAATATATCACTTTGTGTAAAAATAAATAGATTTTTGCTCTGATTTAAATGTAAGTAAATTAACTTTTCTACGATCATCTAATTCACGGAGATGCATGTCTAACGTCATGTCTAATTATAACATAACGGGGATTCCTGAGCAAATACAGAGCAGCCGTTAACGGTTTAACATGATACAAATCAGGGCGAGCATGTTGTGTTTTGTGCTGACATTATGTGTAACTCTCAGTGGATTTCAGTACGCCTGACTGGAGATGCAGCCGCCTGCAGCTTGGTTGTCAGGGAGAATCAAGTGCTGACGTGCCCGTCGACATCTGACAGGAGGTGGATGAACTCCACAGCTAAAAGGTTTCAGCATTTTCATTTTACATTCAAGGAGATAATTTAATCACCGGAATGTATAACAAGATTCATATTGCAAGCTCGGGTTTTATTGGTAAAAATAAGAAAATGTCAGACGACTCAAATCAGTGACCTTTGGGGAAAACACCAATTTACAGATGAGGGTTGATAATCAAAATCTGACAGGAATCCTCAAAAGGCGAAGGTGACGGCGAGTCCCTAATGTGCCGATAATTGAGCAATGGGTTGGACAAACATCTGCCAGAAGTCACAGTTGTAATCCATATGGCTGGGAGATAATTGGCACGTGCAGGCCTGGGCTTGACGTGAGCGCAGATGCATAACAGCCCTGTGGGTGGTGGGCAGAGGGTCGGGGTCGAGCACCGGTCACCGCTTCACACCGCTGTCCTGGAGGTCACTGGGATGATCAGGGAGGATTATTTTGTTCTGCAGCGCTTCCTGCGTGTAGCTAGTTAAACTTCTCATTAAAGCCGCTGACCTCTGCCTAATCTATCGTCCAAGAGCTGGGGTCCAGTGACTGTGACTAATAGCGGGACATTATGGTACTTTCATGAGTTAAAGATGCAGTTTTCCAGTGCAGCTGCAGCTGTACGCCGTTCTCTTCTAATGATCCGTTTTTCTAAGAACAAGACATCTTTTCTCTCGTATAGTTTTATATTAATTTTTTTTTGTGGGTGAAGCTCATAAAAAAGTTGAATCATCAGTATTAAAGCTGCAGTATGGAAGTTTTATAAAAAATGTTTTTTACATATTGATTAAAATCACTATGTCGTGACAGAGACAGATAATGTGTGAAAAAATCCAGTTCCGCTGCCTTCTCCCAGTGCTCCCAGTAGAAATCCACCAGTCAGTCAGAAACAACCAATCAGAGCCAGGAGGAGGGGCTTAGTGCTGCCAATCACCCTCATGTATGCGCTGCTCACCCCCCCCCCCCTGCTCTCTGCTACGCTGCAGCTGGTTCACCACAACATAGCCTGCTGCTAATGCTAATGCTAGTTAGCATGGCCACCGATGACGGCGGATAAACAGATTTCCTGGAACGGTGAGTTGTTTCTCCACCATCAGCACATTTAGCAGCGCGAACACGAGGGTGATTGGCAGCGCTAAGCCCCGCCTCCTGGCTCTGATTGGTTGTTTCAGGCCGGGAGCGGCGCATTTATTAGACAGCAATAGCAGCTCAGGGAGGAGGAGGAGGAGCTCCATCTTTTCACAGGTTATGTCTCAGACATGGAGACAGTTTAAACAAATATGGAAAAAGCATATTTTTGTAAAAGTTACATACTCAGCTTTAAGTAAAAAAAAAAACAGGTTCTTGTAGAAAAAAAAATTATATATTTTCATAAAGCGCTAAATTTCAAAATATAAATGTCTCGCACTGTGCCACCTTTTAAACGTGACAAAAACAAACAGAGCAGTGAGAATGCGCTCTGTGTGCTCATACGTCCAGTCCTTTCTTGTATTTTATTTCATTTCTTCGCCAATTTAAATAAATATAATTTTAAATTAAATGGAATAATAATAGCTACTGTAGTGTGTGCAGAGCATTGTAAGCAAGTAAAGTTTTATAATAAGCAAATAATGTCTCTCACTAACTGAGTTTAGAGTCCTATAGTTCATGGTGAAGAGTCATTCAAAAGAATCGGATTGTTGGTGAACGTCACATCGCTGGTATTCAATGCTTTCTGCGAATATTGTTTATTGGCAAAATTTTGAATGTTTGCGAAAAGAAACTACAAGAGAACAGTAGTGCCATTCCACGATGGGTACCATCATCTAATTTGCGCTTGTGGACTACTTCCAGGAGGGTATTCTTATTTCTTTAGGTATTTCATTGTAATTGTAAAAACAGTTTATGATTTAAAGATAATAACAAGACATAAAGATAAAAACTGTTTATTCACATTTCGCTAGACTGCTTTGGCTATTTTCTGAAAAAAAAAAAAATAAATAAATAAATCAAACGTGAACAAAGATGGAGTAATAAATTAGTGCTTCCTGTGAACACATGGGATATAGTGTTGTACAGTCTGATAACTCCTTTCATCTCATAAAAGACATGATTATTATAATCCATGATTATTGTTGTCCGTGATGAGTCCACCAGAGGGCGCACTGACGGCGTAAATACCTCAGTCCTGAGCTCAATACACAATTGTCTATTGAATTATAATCTTCGAACTAAATTATGACAATTATTATTCAGTAACAGAATTACATTGTCTAGGAAAATAGCTCCTCTTATAACAAGTAGTATAGCAATTAATATAAATAAGTATGTTACGTTTTGTTGATGTACATTTTAAGAATAATCCAGAAGTATTTCTTTTAGCGCATGTGCTAACGGTACGGATCGTGGAGTGACAAACAGAAACAGTTAAATGCAACTAAAACAAGAATTTTATCCAAGTTCAACACTAATTACAGCAGAAATGATTCCTCCATCAATCAGCCCAGAAACGGCTTCATTAGTTGCATCAGATGAGACCGAACTCTTGAAATACTTGGACTAAATTCACACAACAGGAAAATGCGATCAAAATCAGATTTTTTTTTTTTTTTTTTTTTTACCCATATGCGAGCCCTTTTCCCGGCAGTCTGAACTGCCCAAATCATTTAAGACATTTCAAGGCCTTAATTTTAGATACATGAATTTAAGACTTTAACAATGCACGGACACCCTGGGTGGTTTAGTGATGCTCTGGGCTGTTCTGCTTGACGCTGGTGAGTGACACTTACAGCTTGCAGGATGCTCTAATAAGTCATACAGGTGCTTCTCGTGAAGGGATTGAATCACTTTGAGACTGCAGTCGTCATTAAAAGCTGCAGTTTGTGTTTACTTGTACCACTTGTAATATTAATTTTAGTGCTATTTAAAATGTTTATGATTGACTTGTTTATTGCAAACAGCTGCTAGTTGTATATTTTGCCAATAATACTGAATATTGTTAGGTTCAACTGTAAGCGGATATAACAGACGTAAAGGTTGATCATTGGTGAGTTTGGCAGGTTTGTTGTAGTCTCACTAATAAATAATTACAGTTTTTTCCCCCCTAAGGTCTTTCCAACATCGGTGAGGCTTGATTCATTAGGACAGCAGGTCTCTTGAGGGAGATCTCAAAGGGTCTTCTAATGGTGCGAATAACTGGGACAGCACATAAAAACACCGGTTTTACTCACTAAACAGGTTATTAAAAGAGTACTTTATCCAAGCATATAAAAGAAAAGTTGAGTGGAGGGAAAAACTATGATAGAACTTTGCACAATCAACAAGGATAGCAGCAGCCTTGAAAAGATTCTGAAATCTGGGGGAGATTCACAGGGCATGGACGGTGGCACTTGTGTTAAGCAATTCCTGAACCAGAGACAGTAGCTATGTTTCCATCCAATTGTCATTTGAATTTTTAGCTAACTTTTAAAACGTCACACAAAAAAAAAAAAAAAAAAAAAAAAAAAAACGAGAATGTGAATTAGATGCTTTTCCATCTACTGGTTTGAAGCGAACCAACCAGGCTACGTTAAGCGTGATTTTGTCAGATATTAACGTCACGCATGGATGTAATAAACAGGAAGTAGAGGTTGCTATCTAGCATGTACCACGCATCTCAGAAAAACGGAGTGTGTTTGAGGAGAGCGTTGCCATCGGGCAAATTGTAATTTTTCTGTCACATCAATGAGTCTTGGCGATGTCACCTGCTGTCCAGAGACGTAGGGAAAGAAATGCAGTTCTAATTAACCCCGACAGTGGAAACAGCTGATCGGCCGTCAGAACACATTCAGCAACTGTGTTTCCATCTCTCCTTTAGCACATTAACTCTTTTTTGGAAAAGCCAAAAAAATCCTCAAGCGAGCATAAAAACGTATTTGCAAAACTGAGGAAGTTATTTCGAATTTTGCCATTTCCACCAACCTTTTCTAATGCGATATTTCGAAATGTGTATAAAAAACACTGATGGAAAGATGGTTAAAGTTAAAAGCATGGACTATTGCTCTTTGTTTCAGATGAACGTAAATACTGCATTTCATTCTGAAATCAAGCTCCCACGGTCTAGAGCAAAGGTCTGCAACTTTTACATCCGTTTCTGCTTCTACACACCTGAGTCAAATAATCAGGTCATTAGGAGAATTTGACTTCATGCCGAGGAGGTGATTCAGCCATTTGATTCAGCGGGGGGCGCTGCACCAAGAACCACTCAAGGAAACAACATGAAAACCTCTGAAGAAGACACTGAGTGCAGCTTCCTGCTTCGCGAAATGTACTCAAAAATGCAGTGGCATCAGATTTTAACGCTTGGAGGATTTCTCTTTTGTCTTTGGCAAAAGGCCACGAGCCATTTCTCCCGCTAGCGCTGGACTCGTATGTTTGCTTTGGTTGTATTTACCCAGAATGCCTTGCGCTGTAGTCAGCTTCCTGCTTTTGGAGCGGCCTCTGTTCTGCTTGGGGTTCACTTATGAATTCGAACCGCACCAGAGTTCACTTCAACAGAACCGAGACCTCGGTTTGTAGGCGGACAAGAGTTCGCTTCTTTGGTCTGCGTCAGAGTTCCACTGGGGGTTCACACCTCCCCAAACAAACTGGACTTTCTAGGAAAACAAACTGGAGCTGGATTAAAGCGAACTAAACAGGGCTGGTGTCAACGCACCCAAACGCTGCGTTCAGACCGAATGTGATTTGAGCATCAGGGGCGTCTGGTGTACATGCAAAGTCTATGGTGGACGCACGTCCAGGGGCGTCGAGAAGTCTCGCGGCACGATTTGCGCATCTAGCGTTGCGTGTTTTGAAGCGTTTAGAGTGTCTGGTGCTGCACGTTTTCAGATTTCGAGCGCTCAATGCAGAGCGTCAACCAATCAGAGACATAGTGATGCATTTTCCGACGGGACGGAAGGACCAGGAGCCCATCTACGACCAGTCGACCCATCACGACAGAGAGAGGAATAGAAAGGACCTTTCCTGGAGGAGGATTAGCAACGATTTGGGATCTCGTGTCAAAACACTGTTACCACGGTAAATATTTTCCTCCGTCTGAGCTAGCCAAATCCGTCCAGCACAGCGTGGAGACACTACGAGTTTCACGCTGAAGAATCAACGTATCTGTTCAAAGGAAATGTGCAGGAGACGGTGGAGGAGTCGACGCGAAGGAGTCTTTCCCACGTCTTTCCACATTTTGCTCAGACATGCATTGAGAGTGACGCTCGATTCAAGCATCTGAATTTAAAGTGCACAAGCGTCCAACTTGGGGCGTTGGACGCCTTTTTGAGGATACAAGTTGCAGGACACCACCCCTTGAGGGCTGGAGTTGCAGACTCCTGGTCTGAAAGAAGAGTGGAAGTGGGCAGTTCCTGTGTACAGAATGTTAAATGTGTCCTGGACGCTGTTGTAAGGATTTGGCGTCTGATGACTAATGCAAGAACATAAAGCCATTTTTATGTATTAAAGATGTGTATGGTGGTTTTAGGAATAAAGGGTGGTCTTTTGGTGAGTTTGGCAGATGTTCACTAATAAATAATCGCAGTGTTCCCCCCTCAGGTCTTTCCCACATCGGAGAGGCTTGATTCATTAGGACAGCGGGTCTCTTGAGGGAAATCTCAAGGGGTCTTCTAATGGTGCGAGTGACTGGGACAGCACAGAAAAACACTCTGTGAGGAAAAACCTCCTTGTGCTGCATTGAAGCAAGACAACACTTCCTTTTTTTTTCTCCCCCTTTCATTAAAAACAAATGAGCTCTCCCTGTCAACAAAGTGCCATAAGCACTTCACCAGCACCACCACCAGCAGCAGCCTCGGGAATTCCCATTAAAGGCGTTTGAGGCAGAATCGGCGTACAAATAAACGACGAGCTCCTGGGAAATCACGGCAACAAGCAGATACATGTTAAAACTCAGGAGAGGCTTCTCTTCCCAGCTGGAGAGGGCTTCCCAAAATCCAGATGTGGGCTCCAGCCTCCCTGGCCTGTAATGAACCAATTAGACAGACAATTATGAACACCTGTGACGCTGATTGGCACCGCGCGGCTCCGTCTCCTTCCGCGGCGCTAAAGACGCCTGAATGTTGCTAAAGTTAACCTTTAACAAGGCCTGTAATGATGACGAGGGGCAAAACACACACTCGCACACACACACTCTGGGATGTACACACCCACAGGAGGTTCGCATTAGGAAGAGCGGCTCATCCCACTCAGCCGCTTGCGTCATGTATTATTGAAGGCAGCTCTTGTATAAACACAACTCCAATAAATTGGGGTCTCAGTTTTTCAGATTCATTAAGGTTAATGCAGTTTTAATTAGTGCTTGATTTGAAGCCTATTAGAGGCAATTTATAAGTCCTTCTCGTGGACCTGAGAAATGACGTTTCGTGGGATTAATATGATAAAAGGCACAAGTTGGAGCCGTGGTCCCTGCTGGGTTGAAGGGATTCCTCTCTTTTCCCTGTAACGGCTTGTTTATTTGCACAACTGCTTTCAGGCACATTAAAACAATCTAATGAATGAGGAGCTTTGGCTTCAGGGTTTGCTTCATCCACCGTCTGGACAAATGAAACTGAAGTGATTAGTGCTGATTAGAAGAACGCAGAAGAAATGGGTTGAAACAAGACAATAACTTCACCTGTCAGAGCAACTTCGCTCTCCTGACACTCAGGTTAGTTTGTTTATAATAAACACAGCAGATTCTGACAAAATATGAAAAGTTGTGTGTGAAAAACTAGATACACCCCATGAATCAAGGACCAGTTCAATTAAAAAAAAAAAAAAAAAAAAAAAAAAACGTCATTTATCCCAAAGAGAAATTAAATGCAACTCATATCCAAGTTTGTTTAAAGAGTCGTGGATGGTGATCTGCAGTAGCAGTCAGTCTTGCAACGAATCTGAAGAGGCCTCTGTCTGAAGGCTCAATATCCGGGCAGCAGAGACGATATTCCACAGTAACATCTCTTGGGTGACACCATCAGTTGTTGGGAAGCACTGCTAATCCACCTCATTTGCTTTTGCCGCTCCTCCTAAAATCTCCGTCTGGCCGTGTGGTTCGAGAGCCGGGGAGGAAGATACTGATGTCGGGCATATGATCCCTTATCAGAATTGTTTATGCACCATCAGGTAAATCTAGTCTTAAAACTCAACTCTTCCTAACAAATTCGGGAAAGGCTTTCAGTGTGGATAAATCGAAGGTTTACAAACCCTGTAACAAGGAAGAAGCTGTTATGTGATTATCTTCATATCGTCACCGTCCTAAAATAATGGCCTAAGCCGTTTTTTTGCCAAAAGTTTGTTTTGTTTTGTTTTTTGTTTTTGCAAAAATCATCTTTTGGCAAAAATGACTTTACACCTTAAACATTTGGCTATTTATTTGGATTCCGACATCGATTGACACAGAATCAGAGCTCCGAATTCGAAGATTAAATTCAGTTCTGAGAAAAAGAGCCAAAATCCTGAAAAAAGGTCGAAATTCTTTTTTCTCTTTTGCTCTAATCCTCTTCCGTAGAAAAGGTTGTAGTTACTGCTGCAAAATATTAAAACGTGGGGTTAAACTAAATTTTCCTTCCAATTGGAAAGTGTATTTCATTTTTTTTTTTTTAACGGAAAATTAACAATTTTGATTTTCACGTGGCAAATATACTCCACATCAAGGAGCTCAGTGCCGCTGATGTGAAATAAATGAAATGTTCTTTTGAGGTTTATCGAGACAAAAGGTCCGGGACCGTTCGACGGCACCGGCGTTGAGCCTGGAGGCCGTAACGTACCAGCAGAGCAGAAATGCACCTCAAAACAGTTTGATCATCCTTTCAGCAGGAGCAGGTCCGACCCAGCTGGGCCACACAGGTGTTTTAAGAAGCATGTTTCATAGAGGAAAACATGAAGCGAACGGTTACCCGCCTGGCTGATGGCCTGCAGCGGAGATGGCCTGAAATTGCAGGAAGACAGAGCCGAGCCCGACTGCTGACAGCAGGAGTCACAGTGCATTAGCAGATCCTCCAACTGGCTGCTTTTTCTGCAAGGCACCCCCACCCCCACAACGCCAGGATGAATTGTTAACACACGTTGTTTGACAATGTCGCCAACACATCTCTCCTCTTCCAAGCCCCTCAAAAAAAAAAAAAAACAGTTCGGAGGCAGGTGGAAGTCCTGCGTTGTGGCTCGCAGGTTGCTGCAGAGAGAGCTCCCAGGTTCGCATGTTTGGAAATTGCCACCAGGAGCAAATAAAACGGTCCCATCTGTAAACGTGGGGCTCGGAGACCTGATATCAATTTTGCTGCGTTTATCCCAGAGAGTTCGCTGAAGATCAGTTTTCAATTGGATAATGAGGCTGTGGGTTGAGAGGAGCAGGAGAGCGGCGCTTTCGCACGTCCTCGCAGCCTCATATCTGCGTAACATGAGCTGTGCGTCGCCTCAGTCTCCGCGTTGTTCCCCCTAAACAGGATTTAATTTGCACATGCAAGACTTGCACTTCTTTATGGGGCAAATTAAAGCTCCACTTAATATGGTGTTCAAACATATCATCAAATTTAACCCAATTATGTCTGTTTTCTTTTAATTTTACAGCCATAAGCAGCAAAAGTTGACTTTTAATCAAAGCGAAAATAAATCTTTACACTGAGTTGCTGTTTCTTTCAAGAGCAGCTAATTGATGCTGGCCTCCTCCTCTCCCTCTGTCTTCTCTAACCTTCTTCAGCCACTAGATGGAGCATGGTAACCACTGAGAGGATCTCCCGGTGGGACCCCCACCCCCGTCCCTGCCAGCCCTGGATCCGGTGGGTGCTGCGACTCCCGGCGGAGGTGAGAACGGGAAATCGTCTGCCAGGTTTATCACAGATTCCCATCGGCTCCTCGTTTGTTTTTATTGTTTCTTTGAGCATCCAGACGATTCTCAAAGTGCTGCCCATGCAGGTCACTGGCTGTCAGAGGTCAGAAAAGTTAAAGCAAACAGATTTTTACCAACATAAAGAGCTCTGTTTTTTATCTTTGTCTTTCAATTCACTTTCTGTATCAAAATTCTGATTAAAAACATGAAATATTTGAATTTAGCAGATTTAGGAGACAAAAGAAAGTCTTCAAAATTACTTTTTTGGTGGAAGCATTAACTTAAACATGTATCAACTCAGTCAGTCCACGTGTTTTTAATTTGCCACTTTTTGACCGACAGAGTTAAAAACATGAAAAGAGACAAACCAAATTTATTTCATTTTTTTACTTAAAAAAAAAGTTAATTATAATATCTTTAAATAAGTGGAGAACTGGACCAACATATGTTTAAAAGTCATTTCAAACACATGTAAATAATATTAAATTTGAATTTTATTTCATGCTACTAAATTTAGAAAGATTCTGCTGAAGTTTTATGAGGAAAAACTTTGTGTCCCCTTCATAAGTGGAGCTCAAAACGCTGCTAATAAACTCCAGAGGGTTTCACATGAACCCCTTAATTTACTCTCCGGAGTTTACGCTGAGGTCAGACGGGACTGACGGGAGTTTCAGTCCAGAAAAAAAATCTAATATTTTCACTTTATATGTGGGGAATCGCTCCCCAGTTTTCCTTTTTTTCACTTTTGTGACATATAAATACAATATTGCAAAGATATGTTTTGAAAAGTAAAAAAGATTACTAAAATACTGAAACTAATAAATGTTTTCAGGATGAACCTCTCTGTCCTGCTGCTAAAAATATCTGCTATAATTAGTAATTTTCAGTGGAAAATTATGCTTCTGGTTCTTGAAATTGTAGATTTAACAAATAAATTCTGTTTGTAATTCCACTTGAAAAGCGTTTGTCTGCAGGGCAGTGAAAGATCACATTTTTTTTTAGCTCTGTTAATCGTTTAAAAGTCCATTTTTCTCCTGTCAGCCAACACGTTTCCTCAGTTCAGATGCTGGCGTGCAGCGAAGCCTCTCTCATATTCCAATAATCTGAGGCAGAGGAAATGTATTCTCCTTTATCTGCATTAATGCTTTTAAATGCTTCACAGAGATTTATTTTACTTGGGGCACTTGTGTCAAGAGCAGTTACAGGAATTACTCTGGATGCAATCCCATTATGGGATGTCAAATATTTTTGATGCTGTTGGTAAATGGCAGCACGGAGTGGAGGACAACAACTGGATGGCGATTCTGCAATTCCACGATCGGAATAATAATGGTAAAATTTAAAAAAGCCCATCCAGCCTGTATGCTCACCTTTTGGGATCCCAGGGCTCACCCCGGCCGGCGACGTAATACCGAACAATGAATTTTAAATAAAGTCAAACATTTGCTTCATGCTCTTCTACAGTTTAAACAAGCCATTTCAGATGGAGACGTGTGGATTTATTGTAAGTAAGAGATATAAGAGATAACTTAATCCCCAATTGGATTGTAAACCCCACCTCCACTTCACGTGGCTCCACCCTGCCACTCCGCTTTCTTGACCTTTTGTCTCATTTCTCGCCGGGTAATGAATGCTTTCGGACTATTCCAGCTGAAAAGATCTGGCACGCAGTCCGGAGCATTGGAATGTCATATCGGAGAAATCACCCAATCAGCATGCCAGCGCTGAGAGCAAACAGAGCGAGGCGGCCTGGCGCGCTGAGCAGCGCCGGACTGGGTCGTCTGGATGTCAATATAATAGACTGGCTTATGATGTGTAAATAACACAGCACTTAATGGTCCGCTCTGGCTCTGTCGGAGGGCAGCCTCCTTCCCTCCACTCGGAAAATCACAACGTTGTGTCTCTTTGCTCAAGTAGCACAAAAGGATCTGATAGTGTGTAATTTAGCTTTTAATTCTGTATTCTTGTTGAAAATCATGAAATATGATGATGACTGCGATAATTTTATCTAGTTTGCTTCATTAACCCACATTTATCCCTTTGCAGAACATGAAAAAGATGCTCTAAGA